>BSWB01000002.1:715000-5715000 GCA_033239125.1 Fagopyrum homotropicum | reverse complement strand
CCAGCAGTTTCTTGAAAAGTTTTATTGAGTTCCTTTAGCTAGCAGAATGATTTATGTTCTTCTCTTCTCGTAAGTTTCATCGATTTCATGTTCAGTGAAAGTATTGTAGTTTTGGCATCATCTCTGAACCCAACAGCAATCGTGGGTTTATAGATGCTGGGGAGATTTGTAGCCTTTTTTTAGTACTATACTCTGCTTTAGTATATGCCAGGAATTTATTTTGGTATGAGGGTATCCTGAATTTTCTGTCTTCTGTAGTTCATATCTCAATAAGCTGAAAATCAACAGTATAAGTTAATTACAACCCTTGAAATCAAAGTGATGTTTGGATCTTAATAACAAACCTAATGATTTAATACCATTAACATTATACAGTATCAAAGTAGGACATTCTGTGAATTATGTAGTTGTCAAACCATGTATCCTATGCTCTACCAACGTGCATAATTGTAAGGTCAAAAGATTGCATGTCTCTGTTTGCAAATACCTCTTGGTCTAAGTTGAAGTATGATGGGCTTAGGAGCTTGGAGTAAAGCAAAATACACACAATAATCGAGAGCACTCATAAACACAGAGATAAATCAGAGCCCGAGGGTGAACTCCTAGGAGTTTACTGCCCAAACCACAGCAAGCAACAACCTAGCTTGCCCTCAAAGTGAAAGCTTAACACAAGAAAGAAGGTAGATGATTGATGATCCAAATCAACTTCCCTCACACTCTCACATGGCTCTTAACTAAATTGGTTCTCTAAACGACCCTGTACAATTAGGCCCAAAGGGTTCTGGAAGATCCATCTCTGTGGACTTTGTTTCTTTCCTGATAGACTCCAGCTTGCTTCATATTCATGAACAAAATATCTTCTACATGTGAGCCTAACCTAAGAGGTTTGAAAAGAATCAATTTAGAAATGCTCCATAGTTTAATCTATGTTATAGACTTTATCTTTCGATTTTAGCCAGAAATCCAAGCATATGGTTTGAAAAGTATGGTATTTGTTGTAATTAGGGCTGCCAGGACATGGGTCTGTGCAAAATCTAGTTGATGAGATTTTTTTCCTAATCCAAGATACGCATGCTAGTCACTTTTTTTTTGCACTTGTGTATGCTGGAAAAAACAATTTTTTGCATAAAATATTGTAAAATGCTTTTTTTAAACATATGTGAAGCTATCAGGAAAAGGATTGGAAATTAAATGCTAGTACAAATTCTACCTTGACTTATTATATTGATATACTCTATGCAAAATGCTAAGGCTGGTTTACGTGATGTGGTTACAGTGAGATTCAGTATTTATCTGATTCTAAATTTTCACATTAAATTGAACCATGGAGTGGTTCCTCTGTTTCGATTTCTACCTCCTCTCCTCATAGAACACAGGGAATGTTAGATGCAATATGATGGAACTAAATGGTCACTGACAATGGTTTTTATCTGCCTTATTATTTCGATCACATTTGTTCATTTGTATTAATCTCTGCATCAATTCCTTTCCCTTCTCATCTCTTTTTTGGCAACATCTCACGTTTGTTTTTCCCGTTGCAAATTATGAGAACATTCTATTTTGTCGTGCAGAGATGGAGAGTTTTCCCCAGCCATTGGCTTCTTTTTTGAGTCTGCCCCATCTGAGGTTTGGAAAATTTAACTTCTTAAACTTCATTTGGTAGAATACATAACTATTTTCATCTAGTCCTTTTTTTTTTTTTGGTCTCTTTGGCTGTAAATTTTTAACGTGGAATAATTACAATCTGTTATTAGGACCTGTAGCTCATATACTGGCTATTGTACACAGGTTGTTGTTCGAAAGTGGAATCCACAAGAAGAAAGGCTAGTCAGAGTGTCTGATGAAGAGGTTAGTTTTAACAGGAAGACTTCTGAATTGAGCTCTCGGGTTCTTTGGTTTGTAGACAGAAAATTTACAGTTCTTGTTAATTGGAACATGTGTAAGCTCTATAATTGAAATAGTAATGGTATGATTCTTCTATTCAATATCAGGACGGGCAATATTCTGAAGCTGTTAAAAGTTTGGAGTTTGATCGACAACTTGGGCCTTATAGCTTAACTGAATATGGAAAATGGAAACAGTTGTCAAACTACATTACTAAAGATATCATTGAACGGATTGGTATGCATTCTTGAAGACTTCTGGTGTCAATTTCTCAAATATATATTCTATCAAATGCTTTCTCAACTGAACATTAGTTGCCACTATGACGAGATTAATATCCTTCTGCTTAAAATTTAATCATCTTTACAGAACCAATTGGAGGGGAAATCACAATTGCATGTGAGTCCAGATTGGTTGATGCTATACCCAAAACAACAATGGAGAAAGCATTGGCTGAACAGTTAAAAAACAGTAAGTTTGCTAAGCCATTTGACAAAGCTGAAAGAAGAAGCTGTTATTATACTCAAATTCCACGTGTTATCAAGCAGAAAGGCATTGGAGGGGAAGAGCTTACTTCCATGAATATGGACAAGGTAATTAGTGATGAAAGTAGATGTGCCTCATAGTGATATTGTCTCCCTGGCTTCTGGTACACTGATATTATTTTTTTCATCTTTGTATAGACACAACTTTTGGAGAGCATACTTGTCAAAGAATATGAAGGCAATGAAGACAGACTTCTCGGCGAGCTTCAATTTGCGTTTGTAGCTTTTCTGGTATGCATAGTCTAGACCCTTTAATTGGTGTGATATTCCATTTTTTATTTGTTCTTAGTATAATACTTTTCCCCATCTATATCATCTGATAAATTATTGGTCATCCTATCTGTGTTGAGCTGGTAATTTTTGCAGATGGGGCAATCTCTCGAAGCCTTTCTGCAGTGGAAATCATTGATTACCCTTCTTTTTGGTTGCATTGAAGCTGTAAGTAATGAAATTAGTACATTTTTACATATATGTTATCAATTGAAATTTATGTCTGGTTCAGTTTTGATCTTTATAATAATTGGTAGCCCGTAAGAAACTATCTTCACCAGTGATTGAGGCACAACCAATACATAATATGTTCAATTCCTTTTGAGGCATCTTCTAAATTCTACTTATTTATTTAGTCAGTGGCTGGATATGCGTTTTAGAATTTTTCTCTCTTCTTTGGTCTGTGTTTTTCATGTTTGTGTTTGGTTCTTGGCAGCCATTCCACACTAGGAGTCAGTTGTTCACTAAGGTATTGGTCTTCACCCTCTTGGAATTAATTCTACCTTGTGCTTCTTAGTAATTATATCACCCTTAAATTGGTTTAACTTTATGAATGCTACACCTATTCATAAATAAAACCAAGTGAATCTATAATATAGGTTGACATATATTCTCTCTCGTGTTTCTTAAACCTACTTATTTTGTATACTTTTTTGTTCCTTCTCAGTTCATGAAGGTTATCTACTATCAACTCAAGTACGGAATTCAAAAGGACCACGAGAAAAACAAAGGACATGAGTCAGTTCTGTTGGACGATTCATGGTTCTCGGCTGATAGTTTCTTGTACTATCTCTGCAAGGTACTTTGAAGACTATTCAAAACAGTTTCCCTTTCAGATAGAGAAGCGATTTGCTTGTCATTGATTGTTGATAGGATCTTGGATATTATTGATACGAAGAGCATCTTTGAGTCTCTGACCATTTTTTTTTTTGCAGGATTTCTTCTCCTTGATCAGTGAGGCCTCAGTTGTTGATGGAGATCTTCTAACATGGGTGTGTGTACTATTAATAGTATCATTTGCACCTGTCATTGATTTTTTTTGTTATCTTATATTTGACTGTAGTTGCGTGTCTCTGTATCCCGACAGACCAGAACACTCAAAGAACTCCTCGAAAACACTTTAGGTTGGGTCTTCAACCCACACAATGACATCGATGGGTTGCATTTTGATGAGGATGATGAGGTTAGGACCATTTTTCTCGCTTAACCCCAAATTTTGTATCAGAATGTAGAACCATTTCTTATATTCCAGCATAGTTTATTTCGTGTATTTTCTGCTTAGTTTCTGTATCGATTTTTTTTTTGCTACAGTTTGCCCCAGTGGTAGAGATGATCGATGAGCAGGTTCTTGGGGAATATTCAGCTACCTAGTTTGCTGCACTCAATCAAAACCTTTGCCTATTGTATCATCTGGTGAAACGGCTGACCTTGAATCTTTGATATGGTAGTTTTGTAGATTGTATATTTCTGGAATCATTTATGGTTTAGTTCCGTGATTGTTGTGAAATTTCATTGTATGCATGAGCCTTTCGCTCAACATATCGAATAGCTTGAACCCTTCAGCTGAAATTGTAAAATCCTGGATGGCACAGATTCAAGAAGTCACATTGTATCTTACACTAGTAAGTTGTCTATGCAAAAAGGAAAGGTTTCTTGACGAGACTCGTATTTTTAACACTGCTAAATGTCACCTGGACCGCAAAGCAGGGTTTGTGTGTATACGAGCAGACTCGTATTTTTAACACAATCCTAAATGTTGGGGTTTGTGCATATACGAGCGTACGTGCATGTTAGGTTCAAACTCGTGCATGTTAGGTTCAAACTCAGCACGTAAGTCTAGTACGGTTTCATTATCAAAACCAATTGACATGCAAAGAATGTTACAAGTAAGCCATGAACAAGATCAATACAAACCAATTCACCTCAATAGACATGGACATTGTGAAATCTGAATGCATTTCAACAACTCTATATTGCGTCATCGAGTACGTTTTCGGTCATCAATAGGTTGTGTGAGAAGAACCATACAACATATTAATTCTATAAGTTGCTAATGCACATCGACTCTACTACATTCAGTCATACCAAAAACATACCCTAATGCTTCTAAAACCAAGTTTATACAGATAACTTATCTCAGGCAATTCCATAGCTAACATTTCAAACACTTTCATTAAGACACATTTCACATCAGAAGCATTTCTAAAACCAAGTTTATACAGATAACTTATCTCAATGCTATTTACTGATCACTGATTAGCGTTTTTGTGCTTTCCGCCTTCTTGACTGAGTTTTCTGCCATTTCTTTCGAGTGACCACCTTGCTCTTCGGTTTCAACTTCATCTCAGGTGAAAACTTGTAGTTTGGATCCCTCATCTTCGCCTGTATGTCCTTGAAAAACTGCATGTTCAGTTTCTTAGGTCCTGATTGCCTAAGCTCAGCATATTCTGGTCCACAAACAATATTCTCGAATGCCCCTATTAAAATGTCTATATCACTCATTACCTCCCATACGTTAGTATACCGCCCATCAGGACCCTTCTTCAACTTCTTTAAGGCATTCTCAACTGCAAGTTTCCGGGCTTTCTTACCAGGAGATAGTTCTTCCGGTTCGTTCTCAGCCTTCAGAAGCTCTGATATTGTTCTATATTTCGGTGGTTCATCAAACTCAAACAACTTATCTATATAAGCATCACTCTTTTCATTTGGGTATGGCTCTGTAGGTATATCATCGTCATCATCACCTTCACTTCCTGTCCACAATGTTTTCTCATCATCACTTCCTGACCATACACTCCATAGTTCGTCACTGTCATCAGCATCAATACGGTCTGAATGTTCCTTTGCTCTTTGCTTAACTTTCTTGATTTCTTTCTCTAACGGGCTTCGCTTCTTCTCTGAGTCACTTTCATCCTCGCTCCCGGTCCATACGCAATCCTCCTCATCCAGCTGCTTTGTCCAGGCTTTCCTGAACTCCTTACTTCCTGGTACCCCTTCATTGAAAAGGTCATAACGCTTTCTTTCACCTCGAGCATACCCCCGTGATACTGAAATTTGCATTCACATACAATATGATTTCAGTCAAGATGATGAAATTTGAGAAACATCATAGTTGTTGAAACATAATAAAGCTAACCACCAACTACATTAAATCCATTAATGACAAAATCCAGAATCTGAATATTCTGATATTAGAAAATATAAACCCGTATTGCTCAATAGTATAAGAAGCATAATTAAATGTCCATTCAGGACTTCCTACAAACAGATAGAGTGCACGGTGAAAGTATAGACGGTGGGAAGCTTCTTCACATTCTACAAGTAAATGAATCTAGTCATCAAGGATTGAGATCAAAACCTTGAAAGATGGGTATATGATTAGGGATGATCTGGTTTGCAGAATTGGAAATCACTGAATCAGTCAGTGCCCATGACCTGAAAATTTAAGCAAGTGATATTGTTAATGTCTGAGCCGCGAAGGGTGATTTAACAAATCAAACAAAATAGAGATTTAAAGAGGAAATCATGTAAGCAGACTGGCCTGGAAATTGGGGAGTACTGAAATCTAGGGTTCCGAACTTGGAAGAGAAATTGCAGAATCGTGAAGCGGGAATACAGCCGTCCCGCCATTTTTTTCCCAAACGATGAACTGTTCTGAGTTCTTGATCTTAATTTGTATCTTACGATTTACCTACGTCTCACGTACTTATCACGTGATAGGAATGTCCCTGCCACGTATACGTGCCACATCAACGACAGAGAGGCTGACGTGGTATTTCTGACGAAATTGCAGGGAAAATCAAAAGGACCATAATGTATAATGCAGTGGTTGTACAGGTGGGGGAGTAGTACAATCTCAACTGTAATCGATGATTATCCGATAATTTAAATTATACGGACGGTTTAAAACTTGAGAAAATAATACTGGAATCTAGGTGATGGTTGATCAAGTGATGGTCCGGTTACGGTTCGGATGAAGATATTAAAATCATCACCCGATCTATCACTCAGTAAAGCAACCTATCCGGCGTTCATCCGATAGTCAGCGGAGGTTTAGAAGACACTTTAATTATAAAAAAAAAAAAACCAAATTACTACACTCTTATTCTAACTAAACCCTAGATTCCTAAATTGAAATATTCCTTTACTTTCAACCGAAATATTCCTTCATTTTGAAAGATCACAAGCTTAATCATTTTTTCATTTCTGATGAATGGATGGAAGTCATATGTCGATCAAGATGAAGATCTTTATAAAATAATTTGATTTTTGATTTACAAACATAGTTTCAAGCTAATGTTGTTTTGGATTTTAAAGAGACACGTAATTTTGAATTGTTGTTTTGTAACTTGGGTAATCGAGTTATCTTATAATGTTATATTTGGTTGTTTCTTTCAAAAATCGTTTAGTTTATGGGGTGAACCCGAAAAAAAACTCTGGCACACCCGATCACCCACGGTTATGGTTTAGGCGTGAAGGGATCTTCGGTGGGTGATGGTTCATGTGAACGATTTCTTAGTATGGGTCGGGTGACGGAAGTAATACATTCACCCATCACTCAAAGTTAAACTAGGGTATGTGTACAACCTATTTTTATTTTTATTTTTTATTTATTAATTTTTTAAACTATTACGTTAATATTAGTGTGTTAAATGTTTTCGGTTAATTTTCTTTTTCGTTATTTTTTCGTTAATTCGTTTTGTTATTTTTTTCGTATATTATAAATTTTGATTTTGATATTTTTACCGTTAAAGTTAAATTTTTGTTTTTATTACGACGTCGTTGGTGTTAATTTGTCCGTGTTTCTAATTTTGTAGTTACTTGGTTATGTTATTATGTCGTAAAATTCTATATGGATACTATAACTTGTAAATCTCAAAACTCGTAAAATTCAAAACTCGATCTTAAACCTCCTAAAACTAAGAACCAAAATGTAATTTACTAAAAAGTAAAATTTAAAAATACCCTAAAACAACCTTAGGTGCGGTAAATAAAAAAACCACAACTCGTAAAATCACTCTAACATCATGAAACAAAAGACGACCGTAACAAAAACTGAAACTTGTAAAGTCAAAAGTAAAAAATTTTAACCGTAAAAAATTCAAACTCGAAAATCGAAACTCGTAAACTCAAAATTAAAATTCGTAAAATCTGAAACTTGAAAAACTAAAACTAACAACAAAAGGTATTTTTTATTGAAAAAACACTAATTTTAAAAAAAAAACTAATAGCACCGTAGGTGTGTTGACAATTAAAAAAAGGCAATTTTGGTAACTAGGACTTTTTGAAAAACTATAGTAGTAACTAGACTTTTTAATGTTTCAATTAAGTAAATATACCCCAACCTTTTGTATTTATTCTCAAATTCTACCCACTCTTTTCTCAAGAGGTACATTTACTAAACACAAAACTAGAAAAAACCTAGTAAACCAAATTGTTTATTAAAAAAATTAAAATACTATTAACGTAATTTGGGTACGTTGATAATTAATTTGGGGTGTACAATAATGGGGGGAAATAACTTTCCTTTTAACAAAAATTGATTTCTTATTGAATTTAACAGCAAGTTAAGCAAATCGACAAATTTCAATCCTAACAACACAAGAACTTTGATTGAGATGCTTGTTGACCTCAAAATTCAATACTCAGTTACTTACATGTTCAACACTCAATTTCTTACATGTTACGAAAGTTAATTAAAGAGATCGGACTTTGGAGGGCTACGACAAGAGAGATCGCGAGAAGAGGAACCGGAGGGTGGAGGGCGAGGACAGGAGGCCGGAGATCGAGTTCAGACAAGAGAGATCGAGACCAGAAGAGAGCGATCCGAGAGCCAGAGAGCCGACAAATTTCTTACATGTTACAAAAGTTAATTAGAGAGATCTTATGTTTTATGTAGATAACAAACTAAAAATATATTTTTAATCTTCATTTTTATGTAAAGATAGTATATTTTTAGGAAGTAGTTTCTTCTAAATTATTTTCAGAAAAATTATTATATTAATCTTTTTTTTTAAATAAATATTTATTTATTGTAAATCAAGCTCACAAAGTTATATTAAAACATATAAATTTAAGAAAAAGATGACCAAATGATCAACTTTGTAAATTGTTTCATAGCTTAACCGAGATAAAAATAAATTAGTCTTTTAAACATACCTAATTGTTTTTTAATTGTTTTTTTAATGGAATGAATGATTGTGCACAATTAAAAGATTTTGTCGGATATATCGAAATGATGGTTAATTAATATAGTTAATTGTACTTATGGATGGAGATATGCGGCTACCTTAGCTTTCTTATTACGTACAGCTGTAAGTTGCATTCCTTCGTTGGATGGTTAATTAATATAATTGTATGCAGACTCATCACTTAATCACTAATTATTAATTAAGTCTTAAGTAGCTGTGCTTATGGAAATAACGTACGGCAATATCTCGTACCAAACTTGATTGGTCATTTCGACCTCTTTCTTACAAATACTTATATTATATCTATAGAGTGAATCAATTGTAATCGCCCTCATTTTGTGTTATAATAACAATGTTTATGTGTTTTACGTATCTAACATGTTTACGGGTCGAGTGATGAACGGATATATTGATAGATTAATGGGTGGGTGACATAATTAGGTCATTTATCCATCAACGAACTCAAATGTCATTTACTAAGCAAAATTACATATTTGAAAGATTCTAAAGATTTATAAATCGTAGAAGACTTTCAAAACTATAAAGAAGTAGAAAAGATTAAGAAGAAGTATAAAAGAAGTATAGCATCTTTGTAAAAGCAAAGGTTTTAACTAAGAAGTGAAGTTAAGACGCAAGTGAGTACAACAGAAGTAATTCCGACGAATGACTCTGTTCAGATTTGGATTCTCTCTTTTTTCTATGTGTTTCGCTCTCATTAGATTTAGGGTTTCTTGGAGGAGAAGGACTCCAAAGAAGACCAGACTACTAGGGTTCTATTAGAAAAGAGCTTAAGCGTCTAGGCCAGTGAAGTAACCAAGGTGCCGCTTCGTCATCTTTAGAAGCCACGTGAGGTGCAAGAGAAAACGGGTTGCCAAAAGGGGACTTCAATCAATCAGACCCGTCAGACATAATATAATAGTTTGATCCGCCTCAGAACGTTAAAGACTCATTTGGAAGAATGTTATTCAACAACTTGACGTCGTATTCTACGATTTTAACCTATTAGACTTATCTAATATCAATTTTTTTCTTTAAAAAATAAATTTTTAGATGAAAATAACAATGTATACATTTAATTTTATAATTGTCTTCATTTAATGCAACAATCTTATAGGTTATACGTTTTTACACCCTAAAAACATAAAATATTAACGAAGTTTGAGATCTACGACATGAGACAAAAGCATAAAAGAAAGGTGGTTGTGGGGATAAGTATATTTATAATGAATGACACACACCACACGATCGTCTCACTGCCAGATAACACAACGTGGAGATTCACGCCATTTATGTCTTACTGTGTGGTGCGCAGCACCCAACCACTAGACCGATACAACATCCAAGTACATCGGTCCAAATCTTTTCTATATGTCTAACATATGAAGTTTAATGGTAAAACTAATTGATAATATAATAGCTGATTTGTTAAACTTATATTTGATTTTATATATTTATAGTCAAAATGAGATGATTTTCATTTTCGTCTATATTTTGATGGAGTTCGTTTTACCGTTTATTCGATTTGTGAGCACGTCTACTGCAATTCATACATGTGAAACTCGTTCGTGTACGAGATTAACGATGAGGGAGAGTGACGGTTTTATCGTGGAGAGTAAATGTGAATCCCGCACATTCGGAATGCAAGTGCACCGAACCACTCATCAAGAAGGTTTGTGTGCAGGATTCACGAGAAAGTAAGGGATGGAAAATAGATCGACCAACTCTAAATACCCAGATATCCGAATAGGACTTTATAGGAAAATCTTGATTCATACATTTTTGGATAATCGGCACATTTTGCTAGATCTGATAATCAACTAGGAAATATGGTTGATTCATTTGATTCGAATCCTCAAACTAGGTTATCTGAACATGATTCAAGTTGTATCGGATCCGATAACTATGTACGGATATCTAAGTCATCCGTACGATCTGAGCCCTAATACTTAATACCCACATCCATCAATTCATTTATTTACGATCCGATCAATCGATGACGTTGATATCTGCTTTATAAAAAGTGTGATCCATATTCGATTTGAGATTCAGAAAAAGCTATCGAAATCGAATAAACATATATCAACTTTTACAGATTTTCTTTTATCGAATCATTGATCAAACCGTATCTCCCGATTAGATTTGTTTACCCATCTCCTATTAGACAAATATGTCGTCCACAAAGCATGCATAAGCAACAATAATTCGAATGACGTGTATAAGCAAGAAACATACGTACACTTACGATTTAAAAAAGGAAGGTGCAAAGGAAGGTGCGAAAGGTTATGAACGTACATGTACATAAGTTATTAGCATGTGGAAGTGTACCCCATTTGTGTCCATCTTCTTCGTTGTTTGTGTCATATATGAAATTATGAACATCCAAAGCTATGTCGGATAAAGCTTTAAGGTTATGTTGGCCCCCTTTGACATATGTCTTTCTTTGGTTTGTGTTTAGGGTTTGTTCTTAGTTGTATACGGATCCGCATTAATTTCGGTTTTCAAATCTTGTCCGTATTGAGGATAAGATTATTGTATATGGGTGATGAATCGTTCGTTTTCAACGAAAAGTCGTAATACTTTTGACAGAAATGAAAAAGAAAAGTCGTGCTATTTTTATAATGCTCGTGAGTTCTACAATTGCGAACATGGTAGAGTGAGGTTCGGCTACATTTATGATGTATAATAGTTTGATTTTTTGTGAAATAGAGTTTGTTTCTTAGTTGTATAAGATTTGCATTAATTTCGGCTTTCAAATTTTGTCGGTGTGGAGGATAAGATTATTATATATGGGGTGATAAATCGTTCGTTTTAACGAAAAGTCATAATACTTTTGATAAAAACTAAAAAGAAAATAACGCTTACAAATTATATCAATTGCGAACACGCTAAAATTAGGTTTAACTACAATTATGATACGTAGGCCCGTTCAGTGGAGGGTAGAATATTGGATTATCGGGGTGAGAAGATTATGGGAGATTATTTTATGAAGTTATATGGCTTCTTTATGAAATTATAACTTCCATAATAATCTCAAACAATTCACCGGTCGAATGAATTCATAATAACTAAATTTGGTGAAATTAGAAAGGGCCGGATAAGAATAAGATTAAAGTCTATCGAATTTTGTTAAAGTAATTTAGTTACATATATTGTTGCATTTTCACCTAACTCTATATACCGTAGATGTAAATGACTTCTCTCGTAGTATCTTCTCCTAAATCTTATAACTCTCGTTGCTTCATCTTCGCAAGGACATACAAAACATATATGTCATTGTCTCGAACGCGTTTTCAAGGCTATGGAAATCAAATGATATCACCGGCTTTTGCATAATCGAATGATATCGTCGAAAAATAATGTATTAGCAACATGTATTACATCTCCTATTAGATATGAATATTTTGAAAAGACTATTTCCGCGAAGTATATTAATATAATAATTAAATTGCATTCTTTCATTTAAAAAATCATTCTAAACTTTGACCTTAGAATTGTCAAACCTATATTATGAATGTTTTATATTTAAGGTTTTGATTTTGATGTTGATGTGTTTGCTTTTCTTAATCTCTACCTCATAATTCTTCCTTATTTTGTAAGAATTTGTATTGGTCCTTAATCCATTCGACCAATCGCAAATATATTATTTGGTTGCTTGTCTCGATGAACATAATTATCAACCCAACGACGCAAGTCATTTTCTTGGTTAGTTTTACATTAAGGTTTTCATTTAATTTTTATTATAAAACTAGATTATAACCTAAGCAATATAACTTGGCTATGTTTTCTTTATTTCTAAAACGTTGAGTTTTACTTAGGGCTGAACCTCGGTTCAAAACCGTAAACCGAACCGAACCGCAATCTTAGAAAACGTGAACCGCACGGTTGCGGTTTTGCGGGTTTTTTTTTGCGGTTTGGTTGCGGTTTTGTGTTTTTTTTTTGCGGTTTGCGGTTTTTTTGCGTTTTTTTTTACGGTTTGCGCTTTTTTTTTGCGGTTTTTGCGGTTTGAACGGCAAAACAAAAACTTGCGGACCGCAAATCGAACCGATTAAGTGCGGTTCGGTTGCGGTTTGGACCGCAATTTGCGATTCGGTTGCGGTTCAGTGAACTGAACCGCAATCTGCTCCGCCCTAGTTTTACTCATTAATCACCTCATACTCATCGTTTAATGTGGACTGACACGTAAACGGTAAAACCAATGTGGCATTGTGGCAACGACGGACTACAATAAAAACAGCTCTTTACCAATACTCAGTTGGTCTAGGGGATGTGGTGCTAGACTCCTTAAGTGGTTAGTCTCGAGATTCGAGTTCGAATCCTCCCGGCAGCATGCATGGAAAAAACTGATATTGGGAGGGTATCCCCCAGCAATGGGCCACGATTTACTACCCGATCCGGACGTAGATCGGCAAAGCCGATCGAACCGGATGTCCTAAGTACCTCTTAAAAAAAAAAAAAAAAGCTCTTTTTTGGTAATATTTTGATGATGTTTTTTAAATTATTCTCATTAATATATTGGTTTTATCAAACTCTGACTTTATATAGTGAAAATAGATGGATGTGGAAATTAAAATTGAAGTTTGATGACTTGTAAAAGTTATTGTTTAAGGCTATATAACGATGGTGAAAGTGAACTAATTCTCTTATTATAAATTGATTTTATGATGAAATTTATTGAGTTTGCGCTGACCTTGAACGTATATATGTATTTAGACGGGTAACGAAACACTCCACGTTAATCTGATCCATCAAAATCTTGTCACAAGTTTCTCATTTTAACTAATAATAAAATTATTAAAATAACTATTAATAAACACATATACACTAAACTATATAAATTTATTATATATTGCTATTATAAATTTATATTATATATTTTTTTTATCTTATTAGTAAAGTGATATGTGATTATATCCTGATAAAGTTAATTTCTCTTTAAACAATTTGGTTTATTAGATTTTTTTTAGTTTTGTGGTTAGTAAATGTACCTATTGAGAAAAGAGTGTGTAGATTTTGAGAATAAATGTAAAAGGTCGGGTTATATTTACTTAATTAAAACATTAAAAAGTCTAGTTACTACTATAATTTTTCAAAAGGGATTAGTTATCAAAATTGACCATTTCTCTTTGATAATTAAAATATGTTTGGCTCATGATATAAAGCTAATCAATATTTGATATGTTATTTATTTATATTTTATATTTGTTATATAAAATAGATTAATAAAGTCCTTTCATTGAAATATATATATATATATATATATAGAGAGAGAGAGTATAGATCATATAAGAACACCCCCTAACGTGAGAACATGAGAACCTATTCGTAATTATTATTGGTTTTGTTACGAATGTGCCATATCGTGTGATGTATTATTCGTAGTTATTGTTGGATTCCTAATTATTATTATTCGTAGTTATTATTATTTTTGATATCTACTCTAAATCTCAACCCTTAATACTCACATTTAACGGTGTACGATTGTACACATGTTTTTACGTTAGGGGTGTTCTCATTGGAACCATATATATATATTGTCGGTCGTAGGACGTGATTCATATATGATATAGAAGTACTATTTTGTACAAATTTGTTATATTAATATATTCAACCACTTATAAGAATAGGAATTGACAATAGCAAGGATTAAGTAATTTGGAGGTTTGGAAGTTAGGTTAATTTATGACATTGTTAGTCTCGATCATATACTAACTCGGAAATATAGATCGGGGCCCATGTCAATTGCAACTTCCTACCTTCTAATATCTCATTATTTCCTATCCACAAAACCCAATTATCCTTTTTTTTTTTTTTTTTTTTTTTTTTTTTTGAAGGGAAGGAGATTCGGTGATCTCCGACACTTTAAATGCGTAGCTTCTTGTTAATAAAAAAAAGCTAAGCGATCAACACTCAGAGATAGTGTGACCCCTTATTCTTTTTTTTTTTTGGTGTAAAGGAGAGTTAGTGGTCTCCGGGGTATCTGGACGCGCTTTTGTTAATAAAAAGAGGGCTAAATAGTTATCAAGCGGGGATAGCCCGACCCGACCCCTTACATCGTCAAGTAAAAGATCAACTACATCCTCCAGCGGGGTCTGACCCCTTATTCTGAGTACATCAAGTAATAACAATCTATATACTATAAATAATAAAAAAAACAATTTGATTTACTAGGTTTTTTTGAGTATTAGTTTTAATAAATGTACCGCTTGATAGAAGACTGTATAGAGTTTGAGAGAAAATACAAAAGGTCGAGGTATATTTATCTAATTAAAAAAACTAAATGACTTATTAACCAAATTAGCCCATTATATAATAATAATTTTAAATTGAGACATTTAATTTTAAATTTTCACAAATTTACAATTTATCACAATTTATCTATATATTATTTCACAATAACAATCTGTTTACTCTACTTTGATAAAACTTACGTGTGAGACTGAAGATTATAACCACTATTTTTTTTTTTAAATTTACTTACTTTCATTACCAATAAAATAAAATAAAATAAAATAAAATAAAAATTATTTAAAATAAATATAAATAATTTATCAATACCACTTCTTTCATAAAAAAGCTTCTGTATCAATAAATATGATTTTAGATATATAATTATTTATCAATATTTTTTGTTTATTTAAACAAACTAGATTTCCTGTAACGTGGATAAATAACATGTAGAGATTATTCCACAATTCGAATCACATATATAATTTATATATTAAACAAAACAATTTTCCATAAATGATACAAATCAAATATAAAATCAAATCCAAATTTTTTTGCCTTAAATCACAAATGCCCACAGTTTTTATTGTTGTAAATATACGAAGAATATTGAATCTTAAACTGCAACTTCACATGCATGCATGATGCATTAAGTCCTAATTATTTTATTTTGTTGGTGTAATTAAGCCCTATTTATTTCAAACCACTACATATGCATATGAAATGTGGCATCCATCTTCTTATAAGGAATAAAAAAATTGAAGGAAAAGTTTACCAAAAAAAAAAAAAAATGAAGGAAATAAGGAAAATACCTTATTTTTAATGTATTAGATTTATAATATTTATAACATGGATCGAAATTTATTGATTTTTAAAACAAAATACCTAATTTTCTCTATATTAAGATACCCAACTTTTGTTTCGTGATAAATTATGTTAAACTTATGTTACTTATGTATGGTATATTACCGTTCAGGTACTGTTCACTGTTCCGGTTAGACATGGGTAGCAAACCGGCAATTTAGGTTTGGCAAAGGCCAATCTTAAACTTAAACCGTAAAAATCCAAACTGACGGTTTAGGTTTAACCTAAACGGCCGGTTTGGTCGGCGGTTTAGCCGGTTTATAAAAAAGATAAAATAAAATAAAATTAAATTAAAATTAAAAAATTGAAAACTGGACCAAAAAAGGCGGTTTTGAGGACCAAACTGGCGGTTAACCGACGATTTGATCACCAAACCGCCGATTTGGTCCTTTTTTTTTATAAAAATAAATAAAGAAATAATCAAACCGGCGAGTAAACCTAAACCGCAAACCCACGGTTTGGCCAAACCGGCAAACCTAAACCGCCGGTTTGGCGGTATAGCGGTATAGCCAAAACAGGACCCATGTCTAATTCCGGTACGATTGTGCGGCTGCGTGTGCAGCTGACACGTGTCATTTTTTTTTTTTCCCAGAAACAAATGAAAATGATAGTTCAAAACTTATGAAGTGATAGTTAATAAATTATAAAAGGATAGTTCATGAATTATAATAAGTTAGTTTATAGTACAAAACTTATAAAGAATAGTGCATACCTTATAAAATAATAGTTCATTAATTATAATTGAATAGTTTATAACATATAAACGATTAATTTATAAATAATTTGATATAATATATTAAAAAATAATAGTTCATGAATTATATGAGAATAGTTCAAAGTTTATAAGAGAATATTGCAAAATTTATAACATGATAAAAGTTTCATTCGTTTCTGAAAAAAAAATTTTTTTTGACACTTGTCAACCGCACACGCAGCCGCACACCAGTACCGAAAAAGTAAACCACACCTTAACATTAATCATGGTATATATATATATATATCCTTAAAAGTTAATGAAAAAGGAAATAATGATGAGAAAACGCGTGAGAATAAAAGTAATAATATTATAATGAGTTTCTTGCATCGTCAACATAGTTCCATCCTCTGTACAAACAACTGGCGTACGAATCTTCAAATTTCCTCTATTAAAATTATTTATTTTCCATTTTTTAATTTTAATTTCTATTTTCAAATCATACTATATTCCTTTCTTCTTCACCCCCACTATAAATAACCCAGATCCGAAACCCCATAGCCATCAACCAACAATCGAAACTCGACTCAAATTCAGTCCAGGCTTCAGGCCAATCTTACGTTTCAATCATCAATTTTAAAATCCAGGCCATTAAAATGGGAAATTACGCATCTTGTACGTTGGCCGGAGCAGTCACCGGAAAAGCCAGGGCAGTCAAAGTGGTGTTACCAAGCGGCGAAATCCGTACAATCAAGGAGCCAATGAAGGCGGCGGAGCTAATGCTCGAGATACCCAACTCGTTTTTAGTGAACGCACGCTCTCTTCAAATCGGTCGGAGATTTTCTGCACTCAACGCCGACGAGGATCTCGAAATCGGCGGCGTGTATGTGTTTTTTCCGATGAAGAGGGTTAACTCCGTTGTTGGAGCTCCTGATATGGGGGTTTTGTTCCTGGCCGCGAAGAAGAAGGGTAAGGTGAGAGTGGTACCGGAAGTTGCAGCAGATGCGGAGTTACTGGATACTGAGGCGGCGGAGGAACTCTGCTTGCCTGAGTTTAGTCACCGGAGATCGATTTGCCGTTCTAAGAAGCCGGTGCTGGAAACGATCGTTGAAGAGCCGATTTGGGTTCGCTGAGATTGTGGTTGATTGATCAAAGATTGATCTTCTCTTGATCTCTTCTCATTTTTTTTTCCTTTTCATGGTGGAAAGGAAAAAGAAAAAGAAAAAAACTTTTTGGGGGAAATTCGAAATTTCCTTTAAATTAGAAAATAGAATATATTAATGGGCTTTGGGTGGAGTTTAATTTTGGTTTACTCATTTACTTTTTTTGCTAATTAAGTGATGATTAAATTGCTTAATTAGCTATGAGAAACCCAAAAAAAAAAGGAAAATGGAGATGAAGGTATAAGTGTGTATATTGGTATTGTTAATGTGGATTTATTGATTTTTTTTATTGATAATATGTTTAAATGAGATGTGTTTCTACTTTTGTATGGAAGAAAAATCAAAGTTGGCTTCATAGTTATGAGTTTATGATATGTTATCGTTCGACTAAAGATAGAAACTTGACTCGTATAAGTTGTATTTAGGCTACGACAAATATTGAATGAAAAAGATATGTTTATGGCTATATAGTCGCTACATTAGACCCGATGCAGAGTATTTGGTTGAGTATTGTGTTTTTCGGAAAAAGAGTTATTTCTACGATAAAACCCAAGTTTGAAGTTTTGTTATGGGAGTGATTAGAAAATGAGCTATGATGTGAGTCGTAAGTCTATTGTGTTTACGATGAAAGGGGTATGGCGGATCCATGGAGTCCTATTCCGTTGGATACGGTGAAGGCTATTGGTTTAGTGCTTGGGGTTTTTCTGGTGGTGGACGAGGGTGTCTTCATGTTTGGATATGACCATGTGAGTTCGTGTCTCCTTGAATGGTTCAAAACTGTTGCGTAGGAGATTGATGTTGAAGTTAGGAGGGAGTAAACTGTGGGATGGTTTGAGATACGAATGGTTTCCTAACTTTTGCTACTATTGTGGCTGGCTTGATCATGTAGGCATGGATTGTGAGGATGAAATAGCAAAGGAACCTCACTATGAGTATAGTGATGATTTATGTGGTATTGGTGGTAAGGTTAAGCATGGTAATGAGGTGGTGGTTTGGAGGGATTCCGGTGATGGTGCAGATGACCTTTTGGTTCCAGTACGTCCTTTGGGTGACCATGTAGAGTCCACTACCTCGAGTCATGCAAGCCGACTTTTGGAAGATGGTTTAGTTGCTTTGGAGGAGGATATTGAACATGTGCATGGTACTATTCACAAGGCTGTTGAAGATTAGTTGGTTGAGAGCATCGTGCAGGTTGGTTTGACATGCTCCTTTTTGGTAGATATGGTTGTGGGGAAGGGCACCTTGAAAAGACTTCATTGACAGGGCATCCTGGTGCCTCCCTTACTTCTCCTATGATGGTGGGGCCGGATTCTTCACGTTTGAGGGATCGGAAGAAATGAGAGCGGGTTGCGAGGGCTAATGTTAGTCCATCTAACGGTGAGGGTGTGAGGTTGTTGAGTTGGGAAAGATGGGGAGGTTTGTCATGGAATGGGGGGGGGATCCATTAGGAAATGGCTATGGGACACTATTAAGGATTGTAAGTTTGTTGCGGTTAATTTGTTATCGGTAGGGGGAAGAGTGTCTTCCTCTTGCCGGGACCATTGAGGCTACTAAGCTACAACTGTCAGGGATTGGGAAAAGGCCCGATAGTTGTGTGCCTTGCTATGTTAGTAAGAGAGGGTGGATCGTATGGTTGTATTCTTGAGTGAGACCAATGTCGACAGAAAACGGATGAATTGGATTCGGAGGCAACTCTAATTCGATTGTTGTTTCTCGGTGGATTGTGTGAGAAGGTCGGGGGACTGAGTCAGTTGTGGAAGGAGGGTTGTGTTGTCTCCCTACAAACCTAAACTCGTCACCATATTGATGTTCACCTTGATGGTTGGTGCTTCACTGATATTTATGGTTGACCGAGTTGCAAGATTAATGTCTCATTTTTGAGTTGGTTCATCGTTTGTGGGAGGAGGTGCGTGGACCATTTGTTCTTTTGGGATTTTAACAATGTTTTGAACCCTTTGGATAAGTCTAGAGGGAGGATGCCGAATATTGCCTTGTTAGCGGCCTTCAGGGACACTTTGTCTGATTGTGGTATCCAAGAGTTTCGATTTGTTGGGAATCGGTTTACGTGGGATAATGGTTAATTGAACGTGGATTTCATTCAGGAAATAATAGACTTGGGCTTTGCCTATGATGATTGTTTTCATAAATACCCTTGTACATGTGTGCACCATTTATATATACTAACTTCAGACCACATCCCAATCATGTTACGTTAAGTATGTCCTATGTTATGTTTATAATTTAATGGATGATCAAAATTGATAAAGTTCAAACCTTTCCCTATAACTACGACCCATTTGGTAATAAATAGCAAACACAATTAGTAAAATAAAGGAAATGCAATCCAAAAAAACTAAGACAAATAGTGGTTACATGGTGGAACATTTGCTTAATTAGAAACCAAATAATTTTTAACAAGATAAAAACCCTAAATGACCTAAACCTTCTTATCCAAACACTAATCATTTATTATGACGACACTACAACGAAAAACCAAAGATATAATGCTAGCTCCCCAAAACAAAGACGAAAAACAAAAAACACTAAATGACAGAAACCAAGTTCAAACACCGTCAAATTAAACTTTGATGCCCGAAAAAACAGGATGATCATTGTGCTTTTGACTATATCAGTCGTGACCATAACACTACAACACTCACTACTGGATTGGGACGATGTGAAGTAGAAACTATCACCCAAGCGAAAACCGTATGCTCTAAGAAAGGGCCTACAAAAACCATAAGTCTAGGTGTTGACATAATTGAAATTGGAGAGATAATATCGTCATTATAAACTTAATCAATTATATTTAAAAACCACCATGGAAATCATATATGATAAATTTTTTATTTCTTCATCTTGCTTTTAAGATGGAATCAGATATGATAATTTCTTATATCTCCATTTTGTTTTCAAGATGTACACAAGTTCGAGTACATCATGCATTAATGAAAATCAACGTCGTCGTAGACAAACTCACTTATCTCGGGCATGAGCAGACTGAGAAGATGAAATTCTACCGCGAGATGTTGAAAATCTCATCCACAAGGATGTTCATGAACGACCACCTACTAGTTGTTGATCCTCCTTCTTTCACTTACCTTTGTATAAAAAATAATTTATAATAACTGTCGGAGCTGTTTCATAATTTTAAAAAAGTTAGGTCATATTTCTCATTTTACATGGACTTGCGGCTAATGATTGGAATTTTTCCTAAACAAAATCGCGGGCCCACTATAGTTCCTAGGTCCAACACGATGAACAGTCAATGATCGGAAGAAAACGGGAGGCGTTTTTCCCCATCTTCGTTCCAATCATTTCTTTTTGACAAACCCCGACGAATTAGGGTTTATCTCTTTCTCCCCTTCCCTCCCATCGATATCCCCCATGGCCGGAATCAGGTTAACCCCGGAGGAATCCGAACTATCGCAACCGAGAGCAACTACTGGTGGCGGAGGTGGAGAGCTTATCTCTGATGACGATCGCTCCATCGCCGCCGACTCCTGGTCTATCAAGAGCGAGTACGGTAGCACATTAGATGATGAGCAGCGCCATGCTGACGCTTCCGAAGCCCTCGCCGCTGCCAATCTCCCGCCTGCATCCGACTACAGGTTCTCCACCCGGATCCGATCTCATACAATTTGCATTGATTTGTTTTAATTTTTATTTTGTTGGGAATTTGGTGATTTGTATTGTGATCAATGATTCTAGGTAAACTTGAAATGTTCATAAGATAGTAGTTGTGTAACTGAAATTTCCCCATTTGAGCAGTTCGGACAGGGAGGAGGATGACGAGGAAGGAGACGGGGTTTCTTCAATGTTAGGGCTCCAGAGTTATTGGGACTCCGCTTACACAAATGAGCTTGCTAATTTCCGTGAACACGGCCATACTGGAGAAGTTTGGTTTGTATCTGTCTAAGTGTCTAGCCAGCTCTAGTATTTTTCTTTTGAATTTGTACTGAAAGTTCTTTCAGGCATATATATATATATTGCAATTTCATTTGTTAAAATCAATACCTTTTTCCGAATCAGGCGGGATAATTTATCATAGTTGTGGGCCTGTGACTACACATCTATGGTAGTCATTATTTTGAATCACCAAGCCATTATGTGGCTACTTCAGTCATTTTCAGGTTATTTATGGTGAAGATCTCTTTGATGGTTGGTTTGACTTATATGTTAGGTTTATGAATATTTTTTTTGGTTACGTAAAATGGATTAGGGAGACGAAAGCGTGGCTTTTAAGGCCACATAATTATATCCTTACCCCCTAAGCTAGGAAGGGCCAGGTTCAGCAGAATTTCACGGTTCACTGGTTGAATATGTCATAGTTCATCTTTGAAAGAGAACTTTTCGGGTGCTTTTGCTGTTGCTTTCTCTGTTTCAGTTGGAATGGGATGTAAATATATTGCTAAATATGTAATTGTTTTCTTATAGGTTTGGAGCAGAGGTCATGTCTACTGTTGTTTCCTGGACTAGAAACTTATGTGTTGACATTTTAAGACATGGTGTGCCCAATCATGTTGATGATAGTAGGAGTGAGAGCAGTGAGACCAGTGATACTGTTACAGGAGAAAATGAAGATTTGTCTTCTTGGAGTGTACTTGACATTGGGACAGGCAACGGTTTACTTCTACAGGAACTTGCAAAGCTCGGGTATGATTGGAACTTTAAAGTTCTTAGTTATGACATTCATCTTACATTCAATCTATTTGCCTTTGCACTCATGACTGTTAGTGTTTGTTTTGGTTTACAAACATAGTGGTAGAACACTAATTTGAGCTTTGTTCTGTATTCGTGAGTTATTTTAGATTACTTCCGCATGACCCAGAGAATTATCATTTGCGTATTAGTTAATTTAGTTTTGTAACTTATTTCCAGCATTGGGTTATCAGTTATGATCATTATGGATGAGAATCATGAGATGCAAACTCCTGCTAGTGACTTTTACTGGTTACATTTTACACTTGGCTATTCATTAAAGACAATTATTTTGCATGATCTATAATTGTATTAAGAAGGTGCTGTATAATTAGTAAGATGTATATACTAAAATTGTTTTGATTTACTGTGCTGTTTTTTTTTTTTTTCTTTATCGGTTTTGAAGGTGTTGAATGTAATCAATAAGCTGCACATATGATATACCGCTTTGTGTAATGCTTTCAATTGGCTGGGGTCTAAGAGGGGAAGGAAAAGGCTATCTATGTTTCTAGAATTGTGCTATAAATCTTTATTTTGAGAAATGATTAACTGATGCTGAGTTGAGGCTAGTTGAGCGAGATGTTACTATGCTGGCTGACACACACGACTTATGATCAAAATTAAAAAAAAATTATAGGAAAATGATCAGAGTTCTAGTGGTAATTTAGTATTTAGTCAAACTAATGGGTCGATCAGCTTATAAATGAAATGAGATTATACTATTTTTCAAGGAGTGCCATTGCCATTTTCTCTTCCAACAATTGTTTTTGCTGAGAAAGAAGGGCTTAGTAGGGAAGTTAAAATAAGGACATATTTGGGCAGTTCACATTTTGTTTTATAAACACGTGAGGGCTTGATATGTGGCTTGTAAAATGCATAAAATTTTGAACTGAACTACTGAAGTTTCAACCTTGGATTTTTACTTCATATGCTTGACTAGAGTTACTTCTTTACCTTATTCTTTCTGTTGTCATAGTTTATCTTTTTGATTTTTTCCTGGACATAATAAACCAATTAATCATGCTTTTTGCACAGGTTCTCTGATTTGACAGGAACTGACTATAGTGAAGGGGCAATTTTTCTTGCTCGAGGGCTTGCTGAGCGTGATGGATTAACCAATTTAAAGTTCTTGGTATTGATCTCGACTGATATCCCTCACTTGTTGTTTTCTTTAGATGTCATGTACTCTTGGATATTTGGAAGTGTGATGATGCTAATTATATCTTCACTGTTTTTATTATCTGGACCGTGTTGCCAGAATTGTTCAGTTGTCCTAAGACCTGAATTTTGCTCCTTAACTTGGCTTTGGTACATCCAATAAAAGCGTTCTTTTGTGCAATGTAGAACATTTGCAGTTCCCGGTGATAAAATGTTATTTGAAAATAAATAAATAATATTTTAATGTTTTACCCGTATTCATTTATTTGAGGATATTCTATCTGGATTTTGGTTGTTATTCAGGAAGTTTGATCTGCAGACTGGTGTGTTCTGCCGCATGTGATTTTTGTTTCTCAGGAAGGAGTTGAAATTATTGTAACATCTGATTTGCTGTTTAGGTTGATGATATTCTTGAGACGAAGTTGGAAAGACAATTCTCTCTTGTAATGGATAAAGGGACCTTAGATGCCATAGGGTTGCATCCTGATGGCCCACTAAAGAGGTGCATATCACACGCTTTTATCTTTTCATTCTTTTTGCGGAGATATACTGATTTTGTCTTAACATGACTATGCCAATAAATTTCTTTAATGGTACTAGTTTTCGTATCTTGTATAGAAATGTAGATATCTTAGCTCAACCTTGTGCTTCTTTTTTTTTTTTTTTGCCATTTGAGGATGTGTCTTATGGTTTTGTTTTCATCTTATCTCATCTTTTTTTCAGGATTATGTATTGGGATTCAGTTTATAAGCTAGTTTCTCCTGGTGGACTAGTGGTAAGTTCTCTTAACAAAGTATATTCTGAATCACGTCGAATAAGTCTCTTCCCCTCTTCTACAAAGGGGCACCTGTTATTTATAGCAACCTGCAACAAATATTCGTCTTGATATTTACATTTAGGTTAGCCAATAAAGGATTTGAGATTGTAAGTCTCTTTAAACTGCAGGTTGTAACATCGTGTAACCATACAAAAGATGAGTTGATACAAGAAGTTGAAAACTACTGCCAAAGAAGGTCGGGAGGACCCCAGGACTCTGAAAACCGTGTGGAACAAGCATCGCAGAAACATGCACTCCGCTTCCATTATGTCGATCATGTTCGATCTTATCCCACCTTCATGTTCGGAGGAGTCGTGGGAACTCGTGTAGCCACAGTGGCATTTATCCGGAACTGAGACTGGATCAGAGATTCTATTCTGAAGTTTCGATGCTGGTGAAACGTCTAACCTTTATGTTCCATCTTAAGCTTGTTTATTAGAACGATACGCGGTAATATTAACATTTTGAAAGTACATGAATGTTTTGTCACCCTTACGAGCCAAACTCGCGTTGTTAATGGGGTTACCATAAATTGCATTGGATGTGTTTTCTGTCAGCTGTAGAACAATGCAATCTACGTTTGCTGTCGATTTTGGCTTGGGTAACTATGGCACGGTACTGTAAAAATGGCAATGTAAATTTGACATGAATATTCAGTAAGATAAAAATGTGCTTCAACTCGAACTGAAACTATTTAGTGGCAACTTTATTGAGCATAGGAGAACTAGCCCCATTGTATTATGGATATGTAATAGTTCAGACTTGAATAGAAATTGTCCAATATATCCCTTAAATAAAAGAGTATCTACTGTACATGAATCCATTGAAGCTGATTCACAGTGAAAGAGAAGATATAGCATTTACAAGGTCAGTCATCTACAGGAAGCAACTTCAATCCAACTCGATGATTAATCCGTTGTCAATCAAGATGAACGCGATTTAGTTGTATCATGATCCTCTACTGTATATGAATCAGATGAAGCTGAGGTTGCAGCCTCGAAACCTCATTCATCTCATCATCAGAAGCGCCCTCGACATTACCAGCAGAAGCCTGCCAAGTAGAACAAGAAAAGCCTGATCTTGTAAAGGTTAACTCCCATGTTATCACAATTCATAGGTTGTCTTTCTAACCTGTCGATATCGTTGCCTACGATGGTAACACGAGCTGTAAGCTTTGAGGATAACAAATGCTGGCACCAGAATCCCAATTGTTCCAAGTATAAACAACTGAAACAAATTTCAAATTATAACTAATACTGCATATGCAGAAGCAAAACACTATACCAGTTTCCTTACTGTGTAGATCTTAACCGAGTATTCTCCAGCTTCATCGATGATGATCGGAAGTGCATGGCGTAAAATGAGAAGCACTACGAACTGCACGAAACATCGTCAGATAAACTATCTATGTGAGAAAAGATTCAGTCTTGAATACATGAAAATAGTGGTATCAATGAAGGATTACAATTGTTGCAACTACTCGATAGCAGATTACAGTCCCGTGAGAAAGATGCACGTCGAGAGTAGGTTCAAGGAAATCACGATCCGTAGGAATCATCAACATGAAATTATCCTGAGTGTTCCTCCTAGGAATCTCCCAGTTCCCCCTGTAAAAATGCCATGAACTGTCAGATTTTTTACCTAGACAAGATTTTCTTCAAAGAATGTAATGTGTACCTTAAGGGTATAGGGATGGCAGCAAATTGGAAGATAGGTGGTGGTGCAATGTATCCCGGTTCAAAGTTCTGAGGTTTAACAGTGAAGTAATTAGAACAAAGGCAAAAGTAAGAAGTTGAATCTATGGTTTCAGCATAAGTTAACATAGAAAAGAACCTGGCGACAGATCTCACATGTCGTGTCGCCCTTCTCGTAGCACCATCTTTGAACACATTCACGGTGGGCGTACTGTGAAGGAGCAAATGATTACAATTACTTTCATGTGTTAAAAAAGCTCTAAACAAACATAATTTTTTTATTGATTCAGAATCATTCTCCCACCGGGAATGATTCTTAGCACTTCCAAACGAGCCCTAAATCTAACTATTAAATGCAAAAAGCATAGTAAAAATAAGCCAATTTAACACGTAATTTGCCAAGAGTGGCATTAGGATTGTTCTACGAGCTTTTTCCGAGTCAAGCACAAGTACTTGTCTCGTATAACAAACCTAACCGGCATGCCGGTTGATCAAGGGTGACAAACACAGAATCTGCCAAACAAGGCCTTAAAAGCTCTTTATTATCCATAATTTGTATGGTATATATGAATGCAGGAAACAAACTGACCTTCAAGCTACCACAACAAGCACAGGGTGTCTCCAAGTTGGTGGCTTCATCTTCATCATGACATATTCTGCATTCTGCAACCGATTTCCTTTTCGACAATCCATCATCTATATTCATCTCTATGAGAGAGAGAATATGAATTCCACGCCCTTTTGCAGAATCAAGTTCAGCAAGTGCTTATCATAGACACCCAACTCACCACTTCTTACTGAAACAAAAAAACAACAGAAAATCAGATATAGTCCATTGTACAAACCCTAGATTCAAATCTCCTGATTTGGGTATCCAAGTTTCTTTAATATCAAACAAAATTCTCCAATAATCATGTTGTGCCTTGAAATGAATCAAAACAGAGAAAGAACAAGAACAGGAAATACCAATTTACCAACCACCAAAGGAAGATCCTATTTCAGATAAATATATAAGAAATGACCAAATCCTAGATTAGAAAAACCTCAATCAAAGCATTAAATAAAAGAAACAATATTAGGGCTAACCTCTTTTGATTTGATTGCTGCCTCAGGAGTCAGGACCCACCAAAATGGCATAATTGTTGCATGATCCAGAAGTAGAAAGAGACTATATATGAAAAAAAGAACAGAACTTTATAATAAGATTTTGAGATTCTTCAATGCAAGCGAAAGAAATGATGTGGATTATAGCCATTTATAACTTGGTGTAGAGAGTTCTTCTACCTCGCATGATTTAGGGTTCCTGAGAGGAAAGCAAGGTATTTGAATTTGGGATTTTGTGTATTGCTGTTGCCCAGTTGCCCATACTCCCATCTGAGAAGCAAAGACTCGCCCAAATTGAAATCACAAGCCTACACGCTTACACTTTCTATAAGATAATTTAAAAATAAAACTAAAAAGTGGTCCTTTTTCTGTCTTTCTTTGGGGAAAATTTTGGGTTTTTGCAGGAATCCTGAATTGCTGATGTTTCTTACATCATTGGGATGAGTTTCGTATTCTCTTTATGAAAGATTCAATCTTTCATCATCATTAGCTTGATCAAAATGTGGCATAACCACAAGTCCAAAATAAACAAAGTTTTTTTTGTAAGTAAATCTCTTTTAGCCCTGAATTTGAAATTGCTAGAATAACACAAATCTAATTCAATAATGGTTGGAATTTATAATTGTTAAAACTTGCACATTCTATAAATAGCTTGTAATTGGAGTTGTTCATTAAGGATTCAGGTAAGGAATCAATGTCTCAATCTACATGTTTTCGTTTCTTAGGGAATTTCGAAAACATGAACCTAGAAACACAAATTCATATGTGAAAATGTTTTTCTAGTATATAGATTCGTATCCTTACTGTTTTCGTTTCCATAATTACAAGCAAACGATCCATTAATCTGAAAGCAATGAATCCGAGAACTCAACTGTAGAGAAAGAAGCATCAAAGATTGAATTTTTCAACTCTATTCTTTATATTGCAAACTCCTAAAATCAACATCATGGTACTAGAACAGACATTTACATTGGCATATGACATCAGATAATAGGCTAAATGGTCTCGAGCACATAGAAACACAGAGGCTCGATGAAATAGACATCCGCGAAGAATGCAGCACATACTGAGCCTAAATGATGAAAATGACCAACTTCAGACATATGATAGAACTGCACGGAAGTAGATAACAATATATACTGATATTGACACCACGGCGAGAACGTGCTGCCAAAAGATGAGCGCTGAGGCCTCACGAACTGCATAACCCCTTAGGCTGGCAATCGCGCCGAGTAAAATGGCACTCGGGGTTGTATACTGAAGCAAAAGAACGAACCGGAACATCTGATCACCTTGGACTGTCAAGTTCAGCTTATCAGCTAAAAACACAATTCCTATCCCAATCAAAGGAAGCAACAACAGCCTTGCAACTATAACACCAATAGTAGTCCTTCGGCCGAGCTTGCCTTCAGTAGGGCCCTCGGCTAGCATTCCGCCAAGAATCAGCATTGCTGATGGCACCATGGCCCCTGCCACGATTGCTAAGCTGTCGGTAGCGAAAGATAGGACGGCGTCATCCCCAAAAACCAAGGCTTTCAGCTGTGGGATCATACCCACAATGATTGCAAGTAAAGAGGCGATGGTGGGCGGTTGGAGAATGTGTTGGATTGGCGTTTGCTCCGCCACAATTCTCATCTTTTTAACAACTCTAGGAGCTGCCAGACACCTAATTGACCTTGGGCTCCTCCTCCCACCCTCCTCAAGCGAGTCGACTTCAGGTAACGATTGCATTGAAATACTGGAGACACTATTGTTGAAGAAAACGTTTGCTATCACGGGTGTCTTTGAATGCTCGGTTTCCTTATCTCCAATTCCGGGCCACTCAGCTTCGTGAAGAAGGGGCTTGCTTAGATCATTCAAAGCAGAATTACTAGTACTACTCGACACCTCCACCTCAAGTTCATCTCCTTCCTCAACAATTTCATAATACTCTCTTGGAGGCTCCATCATATGATACACAAGAGTATACACAAGAATGACAGAAACCCATGAAGCAAACGAAACATAAGCAACTCCATTCGTTTGACAATCCGGACCAAAAGGATTATCCTTATTATGACAGATCGATGTAACAATGGCAAGTGGAAGGTAACCCGTGTTACCGAATCCTGTCATGATGACAGTAAGCCGGAAAAACTCAGGCGGCGGCTGACAAATTAACGCCACCAGGTACCCAAGAAAACAACCAATCGAAGTGCTGATAAGCACATTTGCAGGAATGAACCACCAAAGTGTGAAGTTCTTGTAAGTGATTGACTGGCCAAGGTAAGTAAAGATCAAACATGGCAAAAAGAGGGCAAATACAAGCTTGCTAAGAAGCTTGAAAGTGGCTTTTGGGACAAGCTTGCATTTGGGATGAGCTAGAAGTACCCCAATTAAAGACAAAGTGATTAATTTCAGTAAGGGTACAACCGCACTTAGTAAATCTTGCTCTGCAGAATTCACTTGCTCATGAAGCTCCATCAAGAAAACTCTATTAAACATTTTCCCCTTAATTCACCTGAAGATGTAACAAACCCAGATGAGATTCACACACAAGAAAGACTACAAACCCTAAAAAACCAAAATTGTGGATTCAAATCTGGGTAATATGACATAGAGAAGAAGCCAAATGCAATTCCGTGTGAAATTCAAATAAATTGAAACTGAGATCAGGACGAGCCATGAAAAGTTGTTTGTTTCTTAGTGCAACTTCAAGAAATTACTAGGATGGTTCCTAGAAAGTTCACGGATACACACAAGACGAACTATGAAAGGTTGAGGAAAATACAAAGCAAAGACCACAGATTTAATCAGACCAACCCCATCAAATTTCAGACCCAATAAATCAATGCCAGCAAAGAATCAAGATAAGAGAACTTACCAGAAACTAAAACCCCAAAATTCAGCAGACTACAACTATAGATGATAACGATGAAGATGTAAGAGTAATTTAGCAGGGATAAAGACAGAGTCTTTGCGATATTTGTGAGTATTCGCTAGAAGATGGCGGTTACTGTCCATATTTTTACAGAGCATAAATGATTGGGATTCCTTTTACAATTTAATAAGTAATTTCAAATTTCTCTCTCTTTTTTGGGTAAGGAGAACTTCAAGTTTCTTTTGATGATAATGAAAGGGAACCACAGATAAGAGTAAGACAGTAAAAAACGTAAACAAATAAGGCTCTATTATTGTGTTTGGCGGCTGTCGGATTTAATAATGTTGGTCCTTAGATCTCGCCATGGACCTTTGTTAGCTAACCTATACTCTCCTTAAATGGGCCAAGTTGGGCCTAATCAAAAAATTTATCTTTGGACCAGCCCATAATTTAAAATTGAGTCATTTGGTCCAAACTCGGGGAGGGTTCATTCCTAGAGATCACGAGGCTACCAAATTGTCATACGATAGTCATCACTGTGGTTAACAACATCCAAATCGAGGTTCTCGCTCTTAAAAATGGATAAAGAAAATGGGGTAAAATAGTTAACTAGACATTTTATTACTATTAAGGGTCCGTTTGGTTTTACCTCCGAAATCGAAAATGAATTGGAAACGAATCTACTACATACGTATGACCTTGTTCATTAAAGTTTTTGGAATCATTCATTATGGTTTGAAGTAATTGAAGTAGAGTTTGATTACTTTTGATACCCTATAGGGTAACAAAATGTGGGAAAACAAGTGTACTTTGTATTAAACCACAATGAATGATTCCATAAAATTTCATGAATAAGGATATGTACATAGACTAAATTCGTTTCCATTCCGTTTCAGTTACTGGAGTTGGAACTAAACGGACCTTAAGAGTACTCATAACATAAACTCATTTAGTAAATATACATTTATTTAACACAATTCTTTCGTCTAGCAGGAATTATATATAAGGTAAAATTAGAGAGGTGTACAACATAAAAGTCTATAAAAAAAACCTATTTAACCAAATTGTTTAGAGAAAATGATCCAAATCACTAAACTAGAGTTCTGGGTGATAATTAAACAAATCTTATAAAAGCCCTCAAGAAAGTGATGCCTAATTTTGTTTCCCATCTTGTTAAAAAAAACTCATAAATAGCTATATTTTCAACAAGTTTGTGCAATGTTCAAAACACACCCCATTGTTATAGTCTTACAACTTTCAAAGTTACACTAATTTATCGATCACATTTCATAAAACAAGATTGGGGATAATGTTACATTTACATAAAATAACAATTATAAAAGAATAGCAAGAACAAATAGTTGAATTTTGCCATCCTAAATATTATTTATTTTACTTTCTGCAAAATTCTAACGTATACTTTATGTATGGTATAGTATACATATTAATTTACAACAGCGAGGACACAGAAGAGTCAGGCGAAGAGCTCCGGCGAGCTAATGTCCGGCGGCGGCGATCTGCAAAGCAAGAAGCACAACGGACGTAGGAACACTAGCTCCAAGGAGTACAACGACGGCGAATCCAACGGAGGGACGAGCGTCAAGAAGAAGAGATTGAACGACGGTGAGAGATCGGCAAATGAGATCATCATATCCGGCGTAAATCTGCTTCTCCCATTCCATCCAATCCGATGGAGGCTGATAATTCCTCTCTATCACCTTCATTTCATGGATTCTCTTCCTCAACACAATCATTCCTTCATCGACCAATCTCCCTGAACCGTACGAGTTCCTCCTCCTTAACGCCGCCTCCACTTTCACCGCGCGCCGCCTTCCGCCGCCGCGTGATTTCTTCAGAGATGGTAGGTATGTTGAGGTTAGGGAAATTGCTTCCATTTTTAGTGTTTGGATTTGAAGTTGGAATTTTGGGTTTTTGATTGGGAAATTTGCTGGTTTTGATTGGAGTTGCGATGAGGTGAGTTTGGTTGGAAGTTTAATGATTGGAATTTAGTTAACGTTGGGCAGCTGTAGCAGACGCGGTAACTCGGTGTCGTGAAGTTGCTAGGAAGGTGTTGCGCTTAATCTCGACAAAGACAAAAAAAATAAAATAAATAATAATCATTAAAAATCAAATCTAGGAATATGAAAAAAAATTAATATGGAAAAATATGACATTAGACCAACACCAAAGGTCCATAATTAATAAAAATTATAAATGAAAAAAAATGGGATAAACTATATTGTGAATCACACAAACTTAATTTTGTTGATTCTAAATTTGATTTCGGGGTTACCTCCATTGGGTTTGTTAGTAGGAACAATAATGGTGCAATTTTGGTGAAAAAAACTTCAATTCGGTACTAAAGCGGAAGCATGTGCTAGGAAATCGGGCTTGCAAAAAGCTATCAGACTTGAGGTTTTTGGAGTTGTCCATTTGTGTGTCATCAACACACTTTAAGGTCTTTGAAGTTGTTCACGGATAGTTGAGATGATTTTATCCGACTTCACACTAGATTCGTTTTTTGGACGAACTCTAGATCACATGTTTTTAGATATATTAATTGTGTTGTTGACCAGTTGACACACTTTGATGATCTCGATCTTTGTGTAGCTTTGACTATCATAAGGAGGTAGGACAACGTAACCGATTTTCGTTATAAAATATAATAATGATGAGATTTTTGGAACGGGCTCCAGAGGTTTGACGTTTTTTAGATTTTGACAAAGAGCAGTTTTTGAGTGATTCTTGTAGCTTTGTAATTTTTTACATTTATATCGCACATCCAATCGCACATGTGTATTAGAGTCCGAACTTAGCACAAAATTCAATGAAGTGATTTCATCTTGCAACCAATTGACAATACGAGAAGTTTATCAAAAACCTAATATACTATGCTCATAGTCTCCCGACTTCAACTTTCCAACCAAAAAAACATTCTCCCGACTTTAGATTTTTTATGTCAAAACATTCTCCCCGTTATAGAGATTGGGTGACTAGTTTTGAAGTCGATTATTTTATTTCTTTATAGAAAGGAAAGTAAGTAATTTCTGACACATCTGCGCACACTTTTTATTAATAAGAAAAACGGGCTAAGAGTTGATTGGGATTCGAAAGAAAAAATACACAAATTACACTATTTACCCGCATAACGAGAGCCAACTCGATCAGAGGTTATCTCGTAAATGTTTTTAAAAAATATTAATGCTCCAACTGTTTCATATTATTAGTCATTTTAGAAGTTATTATTTCAAAATATGTGTTGTTATCATTTGACTATATTATATATCAGTACATATAATAATGACTAAATGAATTCCTTTTATTCACGTGTACTTTAACTATATTTTTTTGAAAGGATAATTGTTTAATGAATGGGCTAAGAAGCCCAATCCAGCCCAATGTTTAACCGAGAAAACGTTTATTAACTAAATATGGCCCAAACCCAATTGCCCAGCCCAAAATGGTATAGCTATTTATTTTTTTAATTTACTTTTGTTCTAAAGATTATTTATAATTAATTGGTGGTCCAATAAGATACTTATAAGGGCCCGTTAGGTTTTAACTCCAGAATCGGAAACGGAATGGAAAATAATATAGTTCATACGTATACCCTTAAGGTCCCTTATTCATGAAATTTTTTGGAATCATTACTTGTGATTTGAAGTAATTGAAGTAGAGTTTGATTATTTTCGATATCCTATAGGGAAACAAAATGTGGGGAAGCAAGTGAACTTTGTAATAAATCACAAGGAATGATTCCATTAGATTTCATGAATAAAGATATACATATGGACTAAATTTGTTTCCATTTCGTTTCCGTTTCCGGAGTTGGAAACAAACGGGCCCTAATAATCTACACATTCCATACGCTTATTGTGTAGATTGTTAGAAGTATCTTATGGACATCTCAATATGGACCACCAATCAATGAGAAGTATCTTAGAATGGACTACCATTAGAGGATAATTGTCTAATGAATGATCTTATGATGGGCTACCTCTAGAGGATAATTGTCTAATGAATGATCTTGAACTTTATGTTCTCATCCGTAAGGATGTTTTAGAATGGATTACCTCTAAAAGATAGTTCATCCTAACCGCTTTGAGCTCCAATAAGTTTATGGTTCTCAAGTGGACCATATTGGAATGTGTAGATTGCATTAATCTGCTTAACTACTTAAATCGTTTTCGCTTGAGGGATCCTCATTGAGATGTCCATAAGATACTTCTAACAATCTACACATTCCAATATGATCCATTTGGGAACCATAAGCTTATTGGAGCAAAAAAATTAAGCTTATTGATGGTCTTTTTTCCTAAATAATAAAAAAAAAATTTGAAACTAGGAGCGGATGAAATGTATTTAATTACGAGAACATGATGATTTGTAGGTTCGGGAAGAACCGTTGTTTGAAACACCGATTTGTTAAAAAAATCTAAAAAAACCGTAGTTTAAAACTATTGTTACACTTCCCAAATCCCAACCCCACCTCTAATGTGGAAGTGGTGGCGGAGGAAGTTTCCGTCAGATGAACCGTCGGACCGTGGTAATTGGCGACAATGGTCAACGGCAACGTTTTTCACCGGATGAATCGCCAAGCGACTCATCATCATTCTCGCTCTCCATCTTCAACTTCTCTTTTCCCTCCTTTACACCGGAAAAAGCTTACACTAGATGAAAGAAGTGACGGTTACCATCCAAATCCACCGGATGAACAGCCGTCAGACCGCATTGATTCATTGAAGGGCTAAAGTGCCGATTAAAAAACAAATTGAAATGATGAACAAGATTGAATAATGATTTGACCATTGATAAATAAGTTTGAACAAGATTAAATATTTATTTTACCAAACATTCATTTTACTTATTTTCATACTTATCTCATTAAACAATTTTATCTCCTTAATTCTTAATCTAAATAATTATATTCATCTTCAGTTCCATCTACGTAATATTACGGTTTCAAACTGACCCATAAACTCGTGTAAGAATGAACTAAAAAAAACCCAATATTTTTTTCATAATCTTTATAAACTTCTTGTAATCCCCCCACTTAGGGTTAAAGGACCAAAGTTGAGGATATTTCTATTTTATCATTGATAGTAAGTCACAAAATGAGACAAAAGTGGGAATATACCTAAGTAAGTGAAATAGTACATGGAAGAATTAAGTAACATTAATGTTAAGCTAATAAGCTATGAAAGCAACATTGTTAGTGTGAGGGAACATGCTTACGTACGGATAGGGTTTTAGCTCCTATCAAAGCTAGAAACGTACACACTATGGACCTATCAATATGCCATGACCTACATATTATTTTTCTTTATTTTAATCCCAAAAGCAAATAAGATTAAGATTAAGAACCACACAAAAAACAAATCCAAACCCAAATAGAAAGAAACAACAAATGAGGGCAAGACAACAACATTGAAAAAAGAGGATACAAACAAAAGAGATCAATCATATCATCCTTAATTATATGTTCAAGTTGTTATATTATAATAATAATATCTTTGAATTCATAATAGGTATTTACTTTGTGTTATATTAATTTTTAATTGAATAAATTGGAGTTTTTCTTTATTTATTTATGTATTTATTTTTATTATTTTTTTTGAAAATGGAAAGCGGTTCGAAACCAGTAGACGACGCGACGTCTAGTGGGACGAAAGACCGAAAAAATCGGCAGACAGTCAAACCGTCATGAGAGACCACAAAAAAAGAGAAAAGAAATACACAAAAAATATCAAAATGAAACCGAAAGCAAAAAAAAGTATTCAAGGGAAAGCAGGATGGTCCATCCAGCAAGAGACAACGAGCAAAAACGTTCAACTTCGAAGGAAGTACACAGGGAGGAACAACTGTGTACACCTTAAATTTGGACTGTAACAGAGCCGTACGTCAGGAGTCGATCACAAATTCACGCCCCCTTCTCGACAAACGACGAAACCGCCAGCAAATGACTACATCAAACCTCAGAAGATGATATTGCAGAATACGGTGATCTTGATGAAATATTTTAATATTTAACATATTATTTTTATAAAAAATAAAACATAAAGATACAATATTTCTTATTACTCAGAAAATACAAAACTTTATATATAAATTTAAAATTTAAAATCTGAGAAAATATCAATATGTCTAGTATGTGTCAACCTAGTATTTATTATGAATTTATGATCTATCAACAACGTACCACTCTTATCTTATCTAATTACACCTAAGATAGTGACAACTAAATACGATAATAATCATAAGTTAGTACTACATGGTTCGTTTAGAGTAACAAAGAGTAAGTGATATTTATATCCAAACCATTAATTGATTTGCAACATTAGAATCGACTTTGTGTTGTGCACCATCTTCCATCTCAATCTAATATACAACTTTTTATAATTTAGTTATTGTTATGATTATAAGTTGATTGCATTATTATTTGTTAAAATTTGAAATTTATTGTCTCAAAAACTAACAATCCGATCCTCAAAGTTAAGAACTTTATAATTATATAACTTTTTTTAAAAAAATTTAGGCAATACTTAGTACATCGAAATACAACAAAATAATTATTATTAAAAATAAATTATACAAAACTATATATATACACATTATTTTTACGTAACGACCTCTTATATTTACAGCTCTATGATCGATTCCGCATCGTTGAATGGCAATCAAATTCCTAGAAAAAAAAGCCATTTTTAGTGTCGGATATAAATCTGCGAGAACGACCCACCGACCCAATCCCCAATCACCTTCACCTTTGATTTGGAGATTTGTTTTTATGTGGTGGTGATTTGTTGACGGATGTATTATAAGTGGTGGTTAAATGAAAATCTGTAAGAGGTGGTTCAGTGTAATTTACTTCATAATAAAAACAAGATAAAAATTCGCAACCTAATTTTATCGTAAATGACGAATATAAACCCTGAATGATCGTTGTAAAAACGGTGTAATCATGTTAGAAGCTAACGCGTGAAAGAATAATCATGTGGACTTTTCAACGTGTTTTTAAACTTCTGATCGTTTTGAAAATTTGTACCAATATGTTGATCATTAAATTTAAATATGTTTGGAGCCCTCAAACATTGAGTTTGACTAAACGGGGGAGATCGAGAGATGTAAGTAAAAAAAAGAAAGACGAAGACGGAAAAATAGAGAATTTTAAATATAAATATTCAACTTTACTCTGTAATCCTGATAAAAGTTAAACCGCGAGTTTCATTAATGAGATACATACTTTTATGATTGATAAAAACCGATATAACAATAAGAACACATGTATATTAAGAATTGCACAACTCAAATAATATGATGTTGTGACAAATTAAACACAAGAATCTTCAAGAGTAAGCGCTTTAGTAAAGTCAATTAAGGAAAAATAACATGACTTTGGTGGACTTGACAATATGATCAATCTACTTTATTACAAACTAATATTCAAATCATATCCGTACATACATGGCAATTGGCAACCTTAATCACTAGAATATAATTAGATTACAAATATATTATAAAGAACCTCATAAATATGCAAGTATAGAAAAGCTTAGTGCAAGGCATTTGATCACTCCAATAGAGTTAAAAAATTTTTTTTCTTCCCTATAAATTGGTCAAGAAAGGAGGCTCGAGAACTTTAATTTATGATTGAGCATTACAAGTCAAACTTTTTATAAAAGCTGCAAAATCAAATTTATTTTCTTTTTCAAATTTTATTTTATTTCTTTTTCCACATATTTCCAAAACTGAATTCAGACAAACTATTTTTCGGATAACCTCTAATTTTAAAATATCTTGGAGATTTTCTTGGATAATCTATCTCGGTCCGCGTCAACTTTACGAAGAGGTTTTTTTTCATCTTCAACCTGTCGACATAAGTCATTGATGGAGCAAATTAACGACATTAGAGAACCCTTGACAAGAATTCTCATTGCCATTCAAGAAGAAAGACATACGTATGGAGGAAATGAGGAGTAGGGTTCCATACATTAATTAAAATATAAGGTAGTTTTGTAATTAAAAAAAAAATATGGTCATTGTAGTCATTACACCAAAAATTACTTTCCATTAGCGGTTATTGTAAGTCCGATATAAACGGACCGCTAAAGTGAGGGTTGTGTGAATATCAACACACATGCGCATTAGGCCCACACCCAACATATAAACTCGACGAGATTCCATCCTAAAACCAATTGCCAATATGAGAAGTAGCCCACTAACCTTATATATATACTAGGTTCGAAAAGTCTTCAACTTTCAACTTTTGATGTGGGAACTTATTATCTCCAACAGTTATGCACTTTTATGTAGTTTTTGGAAATATCACCCTCCGCAAGTTTTTATGTTAAACTATTTTATAATTTACTCCATTAAAATATAGGTTGAAAATCTTGATATAAAAAGAAAATCATTATCAATACATGTATAATTTAAAAAATATAATATAATTAAATAAACTCAAGTAAAAAAATATATCTAAATTAATATTCATATCCTATACAGCCTAGGTCTTAAGTTGGACAAATTAAAAAAAGAAGGTTAGACAAATTAAAATAATAATTAAACACAAAGGGAAGCCCTTGTAATTAAATAATTAATCAACAACAAATCCACATTTATCTAAATAGTAAATATATGACTAGCTATGATCAACTTCATTTTATATTCAAATCTAATCAAGATTTAAAAACAAAATAAAACAAAACTACCTCTTTTCTTGGCTTCAATCTCTCTATGTATTTCCCTTGCTGATGCTCTTTTATAACTTCAAACTTAAGCTGTTTGTAATCTGCAGAGTCACAAGCCACAAAGATAACTTCCAATAGAGGAAAAATTCAACATTCAATCTAACAAAATACATATAAATTAGAGATTAATAATATCCTCAAAACATATATATAACAAAATTAGACTAAGACAGAGAAGGTGCTGAAGGCGATGACAGAAGGCAGAGAGCACAAAGGAGTGAGATGCATCGTCTTCTTCTTCTCCTCCTCTTTGTCGAACTGTTTTCGAGTTTCGATCAATTGAATTGCATATCATCCTCAGTGCTCTCTATCTTCTGTCAGCATCACCCTCTACCATGCACCCTCATCGTCTGCTAAACATAGATCATAAACAAAGGAAAGAGAAAGAGAGGACAAGATTGAAGGGTTCAGTTTAGAACTCAGTTGTGTTGGATATGTGGTAAAAGGGTTTTTATGAAACTCTCTATTTATAATGCTAAATGAGGTCAAGAGAGAATTGTTTTATATGGAGAAAGAATTTATTAGGTAATAATATGGTTTGAACTTTGAAGGTTGAAAAGAATTTTCTTGGAGAATAATGCCCATACATATCACTCTTGCTCATCTTCATATATTCTCTCAATTTTTTAAGTTTTTCATGCATTATAATTTTATATTGTATCTTTTATATGGTGACTTATATACTTTTCTTACAATGTTGCTTATGTAATTAAATACATATTAATAAAATCAATAAGGCTTGTCTAATTTAGTTCTCTCTTAGGGAATAATTTGTGGTGTCAGGTTTTGGAAACTATTAGCTTATCGAAACTAAAGTCGGGGTTATTGGTAAATGAAACTTAAGTTTATTGGGTAAGTTGATTGTGTGAGAATATGATAAATTTCCATTAGGGTTTCCTGAGCGGTAGTAAAGGGGAGGAATGGCGGTGACGGCCGTAGGTTTAAAGGGAGTGGAAGAGGGTTAGAGGAACGATAACCTCTGATACCATGTGAAAATATGATAAATTTCCCTTAGGGTTTCGATTAACAGAGCGGTCATATAAATAACCAACGTATTTACAATAATTACACAGGCAACCCTCTACTATATACTATTTACATATGAGTGTTATCAGATTGAATAAACTTTGTTTTGATAAGTTTGATGGGTGTTTGAAGAAACTTATCGAAATTGGTATAAGTATAAATTATTGAAAAAAGATGTAATTTTTCGTTTTTAAGGTAATTATTGTGTGGTTATATGTGTAATATATCATTCAATAACCGTTCATAAACTTTATAAGGTTCTTGAAATGAGTTTACAAAACAAGAAAAAAGTTTAACATTCCGTAAGCTAGCATAAGTTTGATGGGTGTTTGGAAAAAAAACATTAAAATAGGTCAACCAAATACACTCTCGGTCTATTTACATATCATTGTTTATTTATAAAACAATCTTTAGGTTGACACTATTCATTTATAAAATAATCTTTAGTGTGGATGCTTTAGTATCCGTTTCAACTTTCAAATCCCATAAACCACCTCTGTTTGGTTATAACTCCGAAACGAAATGAAAACGAATATAATCCACTTATATACTTTTATTCATTCAATGTCTTGTAACTATTCTTTGTGGTTTCAAATAACGAGAGTATAATTTGATTATTTTTGATACCACATTTTGCATTGAAAATAGAGAACATTAACCCTAATAAACGAACAATGACATACATGTAGACTAGATTCATTTTCAGTCTGTTTTCGTTTTTAAAACTGCAACCAAACGGCTCCTAAACTCTTCTTGACTTATTTCCAAAGCCCTAATTAACCTAATCCAACATACCCAGAGTTAACTTTCAAGGAGCTGAACTGTAGAAAAGAATATTATATTCCAATTCACCCTCACCTCTCAGCTCCACTGCACACGTGTCCTTTCTTCCCCAAACCCTAAAACGGAAAACACGTACAGAAGCTCAAAACGATACCCTAAAATGGAGAAATATATATTTAAAAAATTGTAAATCTTTTTCTTCCCCAAATTTGGAATTTGCCTAAGGATTCTGTACAGTGCAAAGATTATTGGCTCCTTATCGTCTGGCTTTTTTCTCCTTTTTCTTGCTGATAAATTGCAGAGCACTAGCTGTACTTTCTATCAGCTCATCAAAAGTACACAATTCCACAGCAAAAAGAAAGGAAGAAGTATCGTGTTCTATTTTGCCAAATTGCATGCTAACAAATCCTTCACTTTATACTTGTTGATTGTTCATCCATGTTCACTTCATCTCCATGATAACAATAAAGTTATCTGTATTGCCCTACAATATCAATGTGAATGATACAATCCATACAAATCAATTAGATTCTCCATCAGTTGTATTATGATATGTATCTTTTTTGCTCACTATGTTAGTCAAAAGCCAATCCGATCGTTTATGTATTTGTTAAGCTCAACGTATCTAGTGATATGGATCTATATTTGTTTATTGATGAATCATTAGTGGACATTTCATCATATATGCTATTAGACATATGTAAGTAAACTTGAGTTAATAGCGATTACATGAGCCGAGCCGAGCTACTCAGGCTCGGTTTGAAAAAGTTTAGCTTGAGCTCGATTACTTTCTAAAATAGTTGAATATGAAAATATTTTAAAAGCTCGGTTAAAATAATATTATCAAGGTGTTATATCAGTTGAACTACTAGGACTCGGCTCGGAACAACCTTTGTTTGAACTTGTTACTTTCTAATTAAGAGAGCCGAATATGAACAAATTTTTAAAACCTAAGGCTACTTGAATTCTGAGTTTCATGGATTTTGGGCTTGTGATTGATTGTAGCCTTATTCTTTACTCTCGGTTAAAGTTTATCGGACTGCAAACTAAAAGCCGTGTTCATCTGAACGCAAATGCGTTAGGTCCAAACCTAACACTCGGAGAAACATCTAACATCTCATAATCTCCCAACTTTAGTTGGGAAATCTTCAACATGCTCCCGCAAGTGTACCTAAGGGAGTAGACCTAGTTGACACGTGGACAAACATCTAACATCTCATTCTTTTTATAGCTAGTTAGCTCACATGTTAGGATCAACGGATCGATAAGGCTAATCACTTTGATACCATATTTAATTCCATCCAACTATAGAGCAAGTTTCATGTGTCTACAAGTTTCATGTGTCTACAAGCGTACATGCACATTATACTCAACTCCAACCCATAAGTCTAGTGATATTTCATTCTAAAATTAATTGATATAGAAGGAGTGATCCATCTATCTTTTATATATAAGCTCAAAAATTTTCATCTTAGACGTGGAAAGTTTTTGTTATCTCAACACTCCACTTCCTCATCCAAAACTGCATTTTGTCAAACCTTTTTAACATTATCCGAGTCGAACACTTTAAGGGTAAACTCTTAGTGATTGATAGGATTGTTATATGACCAAACAATTTGTTGAAATTTGATATGTTCATGTTTAACTCGTTTATTACCGAGTCTACCTTTTGAATCAAGCTTACTATTAATATTCGGCTCATGGTTCTTCTCACCAAATTCGAGCTCATTTTTTTGAGCCGAGTTCAAGTTTAAGCTTGTTTTGCACATTTTTACAAAAACACGTATGAATGGGATATTTCATAAGACTACATTTTTAAACGAGCTACTTAATTCACTTGTTAGTAGCTCGATTAGGTTAGCCTTGAATTCGAGATGAGATTCACTATGCTCATACTCGGTTTATTTTATAATCTAGCCTAAACGAGCTCAAAGATCCTGCATCGGCTCAAGTGATATTAATTTTTTATATCTGACGAATCTAAAACTTGGAGGGGATGCACGCCAAGTGGATCTACGCACACAAAACTTCATGTTTATTTTATAATGTAGTCTAAACAGTTTACAATTTACATTAATCAACGGTATATAACATTAGGATGTTATTTGAATCAAAATTATATATTGTTATACTTAGTACAATGGAATATAAGGTGTATAGTTTAATTTCCCAACGCCACTAGTGTTATAATTTTTCTTCAATAATGTGCCACAATACTGATATTTAGAAAGGTAAAAAGAAAAGAAGCATATTTGTCGAATTTTCAAACTTGATAGGAAGGAATATATATGAGATGATATGGGACACTTGTCAAGATATAATTTGCCCCAATAATGCATCTACAAAAGTATTAAACTAGAGAAAATAAAACCTAAAATAAACCTGAAAATTAACAACATGAAAAAATATAATTGATTTTAGAGAACAGTTTTTCATAATTAATCTAATGTTTAGCATGTACAACATAATAGTTTACAATTTCAAAAAACGTAATTTAGGTTTCGTGATATAATAATTTTTTTACTCCCCAAATAACATTGTCCATACACTTAGGGCATGTTTCGGATTTCTAAACTAAATGAGTCTATAGTTTTATTTCGGGTTTATTTCTCGATGAGTTTATATAAATAAATCAGATAAGACTGTTTTATTGGAGTTTATTTTTTGGGTTTATTTTACTTTAAAAGACTCTCATATCCCTAAGAACACTAAACAATAATGCTGAATACCCAAGGATGAACAAATAATATCTGGATGAAAAAGTGCAAGGTTAAAATTAGATTTTAAACAAAAATAAACTCATGCAAGGGAAAATAACCTTGGTTTGAAAAGCTTATTTTTGAGCGGTTTATAAATCCAATTAAACCCATACAAAAAGAAATCAATCACTAAACAAACATATACAAAAATTAAACTCAATATTTATAAACTAAATGAAACACAAAAACAATAAGGGTTAAGGAAAATGAATTACCGTCATTTGTTTGGGTCTTATCTTTAGGGTTTCGTCACTATGTATTATACAACATTTTCAATTTTCGAATAATTTGTTTTCCTTGTAACCCGGACAAAACTCTTTATTTCTAAATGAACATAATCGTTATTAAGCGAATTATCATAAACCTAGTCGTTAAATAACCCGGCCATAACTTTTCCAATTTTCGAATAATTTGTTTTCATGTTCAATGCAACGGTAGTCAAATTACGGCTAAGACGGTTCTAGAGGGAGACGACAAGTGGAAGGTAGGATAAAACTTTGCTAGGGCACTTGATAGCCTTAGTCTATTCATGTATCCCCCATCTCTCAAATTGGAGTGGTCTCGTAGCACCAAAAAAGATAGTGTGATCTTGTCCCTAAACGAAGGGAGGGAGGGATAAGAATCATGTGATTAGGGTTTCTTCAACTTTCTCTATCTTCTTAGTGGTTCTCTAAGTGACCTTATCTACGACAACACATACCCTAAAGATGCTCCTTTTTGCTTCTCTACCCCCTCTTTCCCTAAATGGTGCGGTTGGAAATTGTTTCTCCATTATTCTTATTGGATTGTCTCAATCATTTTTGAGATTTTTATTTTGTTACAAGTATTCATTACAATACAAAACAAACACACCTTTATTTGTTTGTAAGTCATGTTCTACTTCAATGAACCACAATAAGGGTCGGGTCCAATAAGATTCATCAAATGTTTTCACCAAATATTTTCATGTCGACAAGTATAATAAGTCCGGATCCGAGGAATAGAACAATTCTTGTATCGTGAAAGTTCAGTGAACCTAGATAATGTGGTTCCATACGGTTTTGGGTGTGTATCGTACACGATAAGCCATAAACCAACACATATGATGATGCTTCATCCAAAAATTAATTAATAATAGGAAATAGTTAGACACCGACCCTATATACTAGACATAAATGTTAATGTGAGTCTACTAAAGTTAATATTTCGACAACAAATTCAATTTTACACCGAAGTTATCACCCATTCCACTAAGGTCAATATCTAATGAGTCACCAACATTCAAGTGATGCATATCCATCCTCTATAAGAATAAATACAACTGCCCAGGAGAAAAGAAAATAAAGTTGTCGAAAGCTTAAGAGATGTATGAAAGAGGATAATGCCGTGGCCATAAAATATTCTCATATTAATAATAAAATAAGCAACAAATTTAGTATATGAGGTTGCTGAGTTATCCTTCTTTTATCGTTAACTGATTTTATGATATATTCTCCACTAGAATATCACCTAATCAGACATTGTGTTTAAGAGGATGTGGAGGATAAAATGACCACACATCAATAACAAAAAAGGTAAACGGGTCTAGTATACAAGGATGAGTTACTTCTATTGTTAATGAATTTTTGGATTAAGCCTCATGTGTTGGGCTCGGGTCATGTGTCTACGTTTGGAGGTGCGCGACGAACCCTCTACGTTATATTTGATCGCCGAATTTTACAACCGTATTTGCTACTTCAAAATCAGTAGATCATAAATTGTTAAAAACTCTATCACCCATTTGGTTGCAACTTCTAAAATAGTGTTCGAATAAAAATGAATATATATATATATATATATATATATATATATATATATATATATATATATATATATATATATCTTTTCATTCGTCAAATGTCTTGAAATCTTGTGGTTTTTAGTAATTGAGGTATAGTTAAATAATTTTAATGTTCTATAGGAACATTTGGTGTGATTGGGTCAGGGAGAAAACCCTTAAACGTCACTCCATTTGGTCTCGCCAACCTTATTACAACCACCCCTACTCCAGGGGTATGCTTCTCAAAGGTTCATGACTCCCTCCTTGTTTCAAATCTCAACCACTTAAACCACATCCTTGTCTCTCGTCCCAATGGCTCGTTCTCCACCTATGATACCTACAAGCTCCTCAAACCCACCCCCACTCCTTCTACTCCCTACTCCTTTGGTTCGATCTGGCGTAGCCTTATTCCCGAAGTGTAGCTTCATTGCTTGGTTGGCCAATCATTGCCGGCTCCACACCCTTAAGAAGCTCATCAAGTGGAACATTGTTACTAACCACACGTGCAAGCTTTGTGGCTCTCACCCGGAGGATGAGGCCCATTTATGGAACGGATGTAGCTACTTGAGCCTAGCCCTTGATATCATCTCCAAATGGCTCAAAATTCCCACCACCTACCCTTACGTCCACAACCTCTGGGATTAGTTTGGCTCTCAATCTCATCATAAGCATGATCTTATTGCCAACACCCGCATCTCCACGATCAATACTTTTATCTACTTCATTTGGAAGGCGAGAAACGACCTCATCTACAACAACAAGTTCATTCCGGCCCTCACCAGTGCCCACCTTGCCATCTGTTAAGATGTGTGGAATATTGTCCCACATCAATTCCCACATCGACAATATGATAATACCAAAACCTAACATATTAGAGCTAGGGCTACTCCTCCTATTGCCAATTGATTTTAGGATGGATCCCCGAATGCTTGTGTGTAAGGTTCACTTTACGTGCATCCCCTCCACGTATTAGACCTTCCGGATTATAAAAAGATAATTTACATGATATCAAAGGCACGGTTCGCGCGGGTCTTGTAATCCTGTGTTTGTGGTTAACGAGTATGCTTTCCGTCAGTTTGGCTAAGCCGGCCTTAAGGCTTTGTGTCAAGTACAACTATTTCAAGAGAGTTGCACTTGAGGGGGAGTGTTAAGATGTGTGGAATATTGTTCCACATCGATTCCCACGTGAACAATATGATAATACCCAAACCTAACATATAAGAGTTAGGGCTACTCCTCCTATTGCCAATTGGTTTTAGGATGGAACCCCGAATATGCTTGTGTGTAAGGTTCACTTTACGTGCATCCCCTCTACGTATTAAACCCGTCGGATTATAAAAAGATAATTTAACGCCATCCATGCTACCAAGAACCATCTTGCCCACCGTTGGAGGAACCATTCGTCCAACTCTCTCTTCTAGGCCAACTTGCTCGGTATCCATCTCACTTGTGCTAATGCCCCTAGTCGCATAGTCTTTCTTTTGTTCCCCTTGTAATCTTTTTTTTTTTTTTTTTTTTTTTTGAAATGTTAATTGTATTAGATTGGAGAGGGGAATGTTACATTCAGAAGAGAATTTTACACACGAACCTCAAACCCAAAACAACAACAAGACAACACAAACGAATAACAACAACAAAGCAAGCTCACAGAGGCAAGAATGGAGGGAAAGGGGATCGATCAAACGATGAGGGTTAGTTGAGTTGGAGGGTGATCTTGATCTTGTATTGCTCTAGGTGTAGAAGACCTCTTTGCTATAAATTCTCTCCCTTCTCAATATACGAAAAAAAAAAATTTTAAAAAAGAAGCTAGTTGTATAAAATCAACAATAACATACTAATAAACTATATTCTCATTATTCCGTTTTTATTTTCAGTGTTACAACCAAATAAACCCTATATCATACACACAAAAAAAGCCCAGAATGCTAAAAAATTCTTCTTCCCAAAGACGAGTTAAACTAATCCTGATGAAAAATATGATATATGTGCTTTTTATTCTTTTTATATTTTTATGTATTTCATTTGGGTGATTAATAGGTAATTTCTTTATATATAATTTATTATTAGTTCATTTATCCAATATAAAAAAAATTAATTTGTAAATGGATATTTTTTTACATTCAATGGTATTCACGATATGGGTTAACATATGTCCGGAGATTCCATAAAATTTCATCTTAAAATAAATTGACAAATAACAACGATAGGAAAACGATACAGCGATGTATCTAACGAACACCTAGTATGAATCAGTAAAATCACGGTTTCTAATGGATAGAGTATAACTTAGTAAACTAAGATTGGGACATTTTGTGTGGTTTGATCTAGTTGTTCTCGACTTTTCGTTGTTCTAAAGTATAAATTACGTAAAATTCAATTAAGAAAGAATTATTCGACCAAAACTTAGAAATGAATAAATGCATGCACGTTTCGCAAATCTATTGGCTTGCAGAGGTATTTTCAATCAGCTTCAACTGTAACTAGGGATGACAATGGATCGGGTGGTGGGTGGATGACTCTGTCCGCCACCCGACCCGCGAGAAAATCTCATCCACCTCACCCGACCCGTCATCCGCCAAACCCATCACCCGCATCCGATCCACCCGCATCCAACGGATGAAGCGGGTGGATCGGGTGAAATTCGGGTGTTCTACGCATTTCCTTTAAATCGATATTAAACTCGGATTCGAATGCGGAAAATTAATAATAATAAAAATAAATTCAATCCGAAAAAGTCTTTTTTATAAAAAAACATGATAAATATAAAGTCAACACAAATCATGCAAGTGAAAATATTACAAGAACTGTTATAAGTTTAATTTCTTGAAAAATAGAGAAATTTAGCAATATAATACATAACATACAATAAGATCATAATAGGAAATGAACAAATGTACAAATTTTGCTAAACAATCCATAAATCACCAATTTATAAATTAAAAGGGAACTAAAGATCACTAAACAAGTAAACAATCAATAAATTTATAACGGGTGTAAGCGGGTAAAACGGGTCGGATGGGTGGATGGATGATGGATCGGGTGATGGGTGGATGAAAGGTCCATCCGAATCCGACCCGATCCATCACCCGCTTCATCCGTCATCCGCTTTCACCCGCTTCATGTCGGGTTTTCACCCTTTTACTATGGATCGGGTTATCGGGTATCCGTCGGGGTCGGATGAATTTGCCATCCCTAACTGTAACTCGACCATGTAACTGCGTCTGCTAATTTTCTTTATTTTATCAAAGTAAATAAAACTCAACAGAATAAAAAAAGGGAAATTCCGGATGGTACCCTCGTGGTTTGGGGTATTCCGGATTTTGCCCACCAGTTTTTTCAAGTTCGGATGGTACCCTCAAGTTTATGTTGTTTTCCGGATTTTGCCCAAATTCATTACACTTTTTAAATTCCATTAAAAAAATACAAAAGAAAATAAACTAAAATTAAAAAACAACTTAAAATAGAAAGAATAATTTATTTATTTTAAAAATAAAGTAAAACAGTAACTTTTTAAAAAAAATATATATTATATTAATTTAAAAATAAATTCGTTAGATAATTTTTATAAAATTTAAAAAAATCAGTGTTTTCTTTTATTTTAAAAATAAATAAATTGGGTTAGCATTTTTAACAAAATCTAAAAAAATAAGTTTTATACTTTATTTCAAAAATAAATAAAATAAGGATTTTTTTTAAAAAAATTAAAAAATCACTGTTTTAGTTTATTATTAAATTGAATAAATCAGTTTTCTAATTTTTTTTTATTTTTTAATATTACTTTATTTTCTTTCTTTTAGTTTTGGGAACTAAATAAAATAGAAAAATTATTTATTTATTTTAATAATAAATTAAAACAGTCCCTTTTTTATTATTTAAAAGAGTCCTTATTTTATTTATTTTTTAATTAAAGTATAACACTTATATTTTTAGATTTTGTAAAAAATATGATAATTCAATCATTTATTTTTAAAATAAATAAAACACTGATTTTTGAATTTTTAAAAATTTATCTAATTTATTTATTTTTAAATTAATATAATATATATATTTTTTTATAAAAGTTACTGTTTTAATTTATTTTTAAATTAAATAAATTATTATTTCTATTTTAAGTTGTTTTTTAATTTTAGTTTATTTTCTTTTGTAGGTTTTTAATGGAATTTTAAAAAAGTATAATGAATTTGGGCAAAATCCGGAAAACAACATAAATTTAAGGGTACCATCCGAACTTGAAAAAACTGGTGGGCAAAATCCGGAATACCCCAAACCACGAGGGTACCATCCGGAATTTCCCATAAAAAAAATATCAAAATTTAATAAGATGTGGACTCTGGATCGAACCAACAATAGTTCGGTTCAATTGTAATTCAAATGAACCAAGCGTAGTACAATTTTCTATTTAATCGACTTTTTTTTAACACCTTTAAGGCTATAACTAGGGATGTCCACATGGTCAGGACCGGATTGGACAATAAACTCATGTATTGGGTCTAATCAGACTGTTTCACTACTTATATGAAATGGACTGGACCTTTATAGTCAGGTCTAATACGTAGTTAAAATAAATTAAAAAGAAAATGGAAGGTGTCACTCTTTGTGTCATTTGCGAAACCTATATGTGTCGAAAAATAGAGACACTTTAAAGTGCCGCAATTTATCGAGGGTTTTGCGGATGCAAATTTTTTGCGAGACATTAGAAAGGTGTCGGAAGAAAAACGTCGCATATAACCTGCATTTCTAGTAGTGTACGGTCCAATCCAGACGTTTTATGCTTTAATTTAAATTTTTTTTTTTTTTGGTATGGATTAAATCCGGTCCATTTCGGTTTGGACCGGATGATCTTCTTGTTCAAAACTACTTAAAGTGTAAGTTAACGGTCAGAACATTACGGTCCACGATCAGACGAAGTTTTTGCAATTACGGCCCAAGGAGTTTGATTAGGATACATTTACTAAACATATTTATATCATGAGCCTAGTTACTTGAGAGAAATCTCAAAAAGGCTTACTTAACTAATTTGGCCTATATTTTTTTTTGAAATATTTATGTAACTTGGTCAGTAATGCAATTTGTTTTACTTATATGTATTAAGAATATTCGTGCACGGCGCGAGTATTGCTATCGTGAACGGAACGAATCTAGCGGGACGAAGAAGTTATAGTTCATCCCGCACCAAATATTTATTAGCGAGACGAAATTGCTACTTTTTATGTAATTTCGTCGGGATTGGAAAGAGGTCAAAACTGGGACAAGGTCGGGACTTGTTCTACATCTATTCATATGTATTAAAAATACAAGTGCACGACACAAGTTCTAAACTAGTTGATTATTAATCGAAACCGAATCAAAAATATAAATTACATTCCGTGTTCCTTTCATTACGGTTCGAATTAGACCAAATCGATCCAGTTGTTCGAAAAAGTTTTTATTTTGAAAGGTTATATATTAAAGAGAAACGGATATACAAGGGGGGCAACTAGCCCAAGAGAGTACATCAAGCTACAAAAAGAGACTAAGAGGCATTAACATAGATGAATGCCAAGAATCTTAGCCCAAGTGGGTGAATTTTGGGATCTATCTTTCCAATGACTTAAAGTGTAGTTCTTCGTGGCGTTGATGACGTTATGAGCACAAGTGGTAGATGGGTGAGCCTTTGGTTATAGATGAGGTCATTCCGGGCTTTCCATATGAAGTAGACATAACTTGTGATGGTGGAGATGCGAACATGAGAGATCAAATCGTTCTTCTGGGTACTAAGCACACTAATCCAGCTCCATTGTGATTGTAGGGGTAAGGATAGGGCAATCTTGCTGTTTTGAGATGAGATCCAGAACAAGCGTAGAATAGTTGCAATTATGCAGTAGATTATCCTCATGTTCGGCGTTGTGTCTGCATAGCTTGCAAGTATCCTCCTGGATGAGGTTTCAGTCGTGAAGTTTATGAGCGTTGGAAGGCGATTGTGGCTGGTTACCCAGGTGATGAAGCTGCACTTAGGTAGGAACAATCCCTTCTAGATGATCCCAAGCCGGTAAGGGGTGAGAGGGGCTTGAGACTTCCAGGTGAGGTTATAGGCAGCAGTGTTAGAGAATTCACCATTTGATTTGGTGGTGAGGTTGTTGAAACAAGATCCGTTCACCGAGGCTACAATCTCGTCCCAGACTTTGAGAATTTGACACCAAACATAGATATGCTTGTAATTTGAGTCATAGGTTCATATGGAATGTCCTTTGTGAATGTTCACATTTACCCAATCCGACCATAAGTGTTAATTTTGGTTAGTCATGTCCATTTCAAAAATAAGCTTGGATAAGCAAGCCTTGTTTCATGAGAGAATTTCCTTGAGACCCAACCCATCCTCATCCTTTGAGAGACATATCGTTTTCCAGACAACAAGAGCACGAGAACTGAAAGTCTTTCCCGTCCACAGAAAGCAGCGGAGGAGACCTTGGATTTTTAGCATGATTGAGGATGGAATGAGGAGAACCGAACTCCAGTAGTAGTGGAGGGACATAAGAATGGAAGAAATAACCTGTTTTCTTCCAGCATATGAAAGGTTTCTAACACTCCATGAGTTAATTTTGTTTGTGATCTTGGTAATGAGAGGAAGGAACTCCATGAGGCTAAGACTTTTACCACCAACAAGAATGCCAAGGTACGTGAAAGAAGGCGTGCCAATGGCGAGTCCTGAAGAGTTAGAAAGATGATCATGTTTCTGGGCAGTGAGCCCACCGATGAAAATAGATGACTTGCCAGATTGATAGGGAGGCTAGAGTAAAGCCCGAAGGAGTCGAGTGTGCTCTTCAGAATGTTGATGGAAGTAGCATCGCCCCTACAAAATAACATTAGGTCATCTGCAGAACAAAGATGAGTGATACGTGGTGAAGCACATTTAGGGTGAATGTTGAAGTCCGGATTTGTGGTGTTGACCCTGATCATAGAGGAGAGCACTTCCATGACCATAACAAAAAGTGGAGGGGAGAGGGGGAAACCTTGCCTTAGTACCGTGGAACCTTTGAAGTATCCCTTAAGTGAACCATTTAGGTTAACGGAGAAAGAAGTAGATGTGATGGAGGTTTCAATAAGTCGAATAAACTTGTCCGGATAGCCCATCCTTGTAAGGCAGTTTAGCACAAACCGGTGGTCAGTCATATCGAAGGCTTTTGAAATGTCAATCTTCATTGCACATCGAGGTGAGATGTTGCGACTGTTGTATTTCTTAAAGATCTCCTGACAAATAAGTATGGTATGTTTGATTGATCTACCTTTAACGAACGTTCCCTGGTAGTTGCCAATAATAACGTTAAGACTAGCGGCAAGGATCTTGACTATGACTTTGCACGAGGTATTGCAGCAGGATATGAGTCTATAGTCAGAAGGAAGTATTGAGTTTGGCTTCTTAGCATTCAAGGATATTGCAGTATGGTTAATGTAATAACCGAAAATTTTTAAAACTCAATTTAATTCCGGATCCTCCCTTAGATAAATAAAACGATAGTTAATGTCTATCATTTTATGTGATCCACCAATCTAAATTCTTTTAGATAAAATAAAACGATATTAATTCCTATTATTTTGTGGGACCTTAATTCACATAAAATAATAGTTTATGTAACCCATAAATAATACCGATTCCGTACGAGTAACGATCCTTCGTTCAGCCAATTATTCTATGTAAGAGCAGGCCCAACTCTTTGGCCCAACCCTTTGGCCCAATGGCCTTCAGCCGGCCCAATGCTAACCCTCACTAATTAAAACATTAATCTAACCTAATTCTAAACCTCATCAAACTACACTACTGACGATTGCCGCTGCACGTTAAACTTTTGAAACACCCAGCCCCACGCTCGAGTTGCAACCGAATCACCGTCTTCCCCGACGCCGAAGCCACGCTCGAGTTGCAACCGAATCACCGTCTTCCCCGACGCCGAAGCTAGTGCAGCCGCAGGAACAACCTAGTCTCTCCGGGACCGTCACACTGGTAAGTCTTCATCTTCTATCGAACCTTTCTTCCCCTTCTGCACCATTGTTGCTAACCACCTCGCAAACACCAGACCACAACGAGGTCGAGTTCGGTCGAGGCTACAGACGCACGAACCAGGCGGGCGGAGAGGTCTTCGCGATCGTCAACCATCGCTGCACATCGTCTCCGTCGGAAGTCGTGACTAACCCAACCTCCTGGGCACACGATTGGCGTAGCACACCAGAACCCGTCACGCTCCGATCCAGGGCAGCAAAGTTCGGATTGGAACCGTCACACTGCTGCCGGTAAGCGTTGAGCCTTCTTCCTATTGCAACTTATACGTACAGAGAGTGTAGATGGTTAGTCCAAACCATGGTGCAGTAGATGAATAAATTGAGAGGTGAGGGGGTGAGGGATACCTGTCCATTTTGTAGTCCATGATACTCGAACTGGAGACCTCTAAGTAGGATAAATAAGAGCACATGTTGATAGAGAGAATCGAACCTAAGACCTTCTGCACATGACCTCTTGTTGGAGTTTCGACCTGCTGACTTCATGACATATTTTCTAGGGTTTAAATCGAGAATCCACCGTTGAAATTTTGATATGTCGTAGATGAATACTTATAGTTTAATGTGTTAAAATTTGAGAGAAAGTTAACAGTCGGATTAAGTTTTATAAAGTCCCGAAGTAGAGCACTTGAGCTGTTTTTGAAACAGGAAAATAATTGACTAAGTATAGAATTTTGGCTTCTAGTCCAACCTTAGAGGTTATATGGGAATTATGGTTGTTCTTCTTGAGAGACCTTTGCCCTATGATTGATAGGTATATTAGAGGAACTAGAGAGTGTTTCCGGAATCCTTAACTTTTAATCTAAATCTTGGATCTTAACTCAAATCGAACTTAAAAATGATTATTTAATGAAAATCTAGGATGTTGTGTAACTCCTGTAATGCGGTACTAAATTCTTCTGTAAGAACCGGAATATGGGAATAGGCTCTAAAGTAGAGTTGGAATTAAATTATGGAAAATCTTAGATTTTTGGGATCAGGAATAAAGTAGTCATTTAACCTAAGAGAGTTGTTTTCGTAAACTTTCCTCTTGAGATTTGTACCTCTTAGAAGTTGATAACTTCTAAGAGTATGAGATGAAATGTTGATACACATGCCTTGTTTAACAGGCGTTTGAGTTACCACGGGTACGGACTGAGTTGAGATATGGGAAAGTGGTATTTGATTGAGGTAAGTCCTTGCGACTTACTTAGCCAGTTTCTGGATATTAGTTGAGTGATAGTAGTTGTGTGTGTGCGATGTGCGTGATTATAACCGTTATTATTATGTGTAAGGCCCAAGTGTATGTATAACGGGTCGTGACATCATTGCCCAACTCTGACAGTAGACTGAGAGGTTCTCTATACCCAGACCAGGCAGGTACAAGGTGAGATGCATCGGATCCATTCATGATGGTTACACGGGGGCGGAGGCGAGGTTTGGGAATCCCTTGTGTCACAAAATAAGTATCATTAGTAAGAGTGAATAACTTAACTGAAGATAATAAATGGACTTGTTTGCAAGCATGATGGGTGTTTATATTTTGATGTGTGTGTGCTATTATTACTCTCCTAATGTTTAGATAACTAGCTAATGGTTTCTCTTGTTGTGTTTTTAGATTTACCGCAGGTTAGACCAGCAGCTGAGTGATCCGGAAGTAGTGGTCAGCCGGGTCTCCGTACTCCTTAGAGTGGGGGTTGGGGTTGTTGTTTGTCGTTCTTTCTTTTGTTAAGACAGTGATCTCTTTTCCCTTTGTTAAGTACTATAGGCTGCTAGACCTTGTTGCATTCATTCCTTTAAAATATACAATTTCATGAATTTCGGTTTTTCTTATTTGTGTCTTGTTGCAAGATCCTATTAATATTGTTGTCAAACTGAGGTTGGGACCCATTGTGAGGTCCTAACCAGTAACGTCCCGAGTTCTGAAAATTCGGGGTGTTACAGTTAACTTAGTTTATTAGCCTACCCGAGTTCGAAAAAGTTGATTGTACCGATATTTGCCTAACACTACTTAATTGTAACAAAAAAAATTATTGCAAATACTATTCTGTTATATTTCTTTTGAAATATGGTACTGTTAGGTATGTTGTATATGGGCTGATATCCTCCAGCCCGGGCCTTATTGAGATGAGGTGATTGAAAGTGATCCACATAAATTTTATTAAATATATCATTTAACCCTATATATTATATTATTTGTAATTTTATTTTTAATCTTTACTCGTACAAAATACCTTCTCTTTTTTTTTTTATCCTTTTTATTTTATTTCAACTTTGTTCAAATATTTTAATTGTAATTTTATTTTTAATACTATTAAAGAACAAAAAATATTAGAAATTTTATTGAGGTTCAATGGACAATGATTATATCTAGTAGCAAAAAATGAAATCACCCTACTTGTTCAGTATTTCATGCATAATAAATCAATAAACTGAAAATGTCAAATTATTGACAATAAGCTTTTACATTAGACTTTCACTGAAAATTAATAATGTCAACACATAAAATAAATCAATAAAAAAAGACTTTCTTCTAGAACAAATTTATTTATGATCCACTTGGTTCTATATTTACTGGAGATATATAAATGTCTGGTAATTTTGAAAACATGCAACATAAAGCACACAATTCAAAATAAATAAACATGACTTTATACGAAATGTATTATTTTGTGCATAATGCATTGTTGTTTATACTTTATACTTCGATCAGGAGTGTTATGAGTGATGCAAAGCATGGCGGAAGTGACAGCGGTGGCCGTAAGGGCAGCGCACTCCGGCGAGCACCATGCGACACACCTCAGTCTTGTAGCGAGGATGTCGGAGAACGGGACGGAGCTCCGAAACGCCATGAGCGAACTGGCACTGGTCTCTGTATGGACATATCCCAGTTTCTTGCCATTTGTTGCATAGCTCTGTTTTGTACATTCCTTGATGGTGCGCATCCACTTCTATGCTTGTTAATGCTCCTTCGTCTTCTTCCTTTTGAATCTGCAATCTCTGGTATCACAAATATTCAAATTCCATTTATAAATCAAATTTGAATTCATTCAGGTTATAATGCCTTGCGTTGTAAGCTATATTCTCACCGTTCTGTTCATTGTGACGATTTTACTGTCAATCGTCGACGTATTCAAACCGGAAACAACATTATCGTTGAGGTAGCGATGATTACGATTATCGATCTTCATGAAACCAGTGGATCGTACAGAAATGCTTTTAGGCAGAGGAGTTCTCCGATCCTCATTTCTCCTCCAGTTACCGCTTTGGATACTACTCACTGAGTTATCACCGAGATCCTCACAAACGGAATTCAGATCTCCAGGGAGATGAAATCCGATCGGAGGAGATCGCGATCGGGAGTGATTGTTGGACCTAGTAGCAGAAAGAAGACGAGAAACGATTTTGCGTTTGAGATCTTCATTTGCAGAACGGAGAAGAGTATTCTCCTCGCGAAGAGAAGCAGCTTCATCAGCGAGATCTTGGAGACGAGTCACTGCAAGTTGGTGGCGGCCGAGGAGATCGTTATAAAGCTGCCATTCAAGGATGAGACTAGCTTGGTGGAGGCGGTTTTCAGTTGCCGTAGCGTCGTCCACGGTGGCGGAGGAGGCAGTGGAGGGAGAATTTCCGGTTGTAGACGCCATTTTTCTCAGTATTGCTTTAATCTGATAAAAACAGAAAGCGGTAACAAACGAGATATAAAGGAAGTGAGAGAAGGGATCTAATGTTTGAAGACTATCATGGACGTGCACTTGAGAATGAACTTGTGTCGTAGGATTTTAGTTAAGATAAGATCGTGACACGTGTAGGGTGATGCTGAGTTTATGAGTTTTGTACAGGATTAGGGTGAAATACACTAGATAACTTTCGCGTGCCGGATGAGGAAAGTTTGGTTATGGAGATCGCACACCGTCAAGTCGTTAGGGGTAATGAGTAGTGTAACAAGAGAGTGGGACCCATGAGACTTCAAAACGTCGCCGTCTTACCACCAACCGTACCGTTAGTAAACAGATAATGTCGATGACTCCAACGACGTCGTACAGCACTTTTAGGAAGGTGAGTAGAGTAAGAGAGCGATCGAAGTTCGTTGTATTAATCTTGCATGGCTTACAAGTTACATGTAATTTGTAACAGAAGATTAATCATGACTTAAGCAACTAATTAATTAATCATCAGAATTTTGACATATCATGTCTAATAGTCAAGTTTTAAGTACACCAATCTTATGTACATTAGTTGTTTGAACTTGTTGTACTTATATGTTAAACTTTAAAATTATGAAGTTTTTACGTGAGACACGGCTGTACCTAACAATCCCCCAATTAATGTGACTGACGGACCGGTAGAGCGGGGTCGTGTGCATACGAGCGCACATGCGCATTAGGCCCAAACCAACACATAAACCCGGCGAGGTTCCATACTAAAACCAATTGGCAATAGGAGAGTAGCCCACCAACCTTATATACTAGGCTCGGAGTGTCCCCATCTTTCGATGTGGGACCTTATTAATTTTCTCCAACACGGACCGTAACACACCAACCCCGACCAAACAATTCCCTTATCTTGCACGAATGTACACCGCATGTCCTTTTAAAGTTAACATCTCCATGCAATATTAAGTGGCGAAGCCAGGATGATTTGTCGAGTATCAAGTTCCACAAGGATTACCATCTCAGCTACCATGCCATTGTAATATAATATATATACATATTTCAACAGGGGCCATGCATGACCCCTCCACACACCCTAGCTACGGCACTGGAAACATACCCTCCTAAGAATGTACATCATGTGCATGGCGGTCACATGTTCACTCTTGAAACCAATACCCACGTGCTTGATTCGTCGGATATCACCGTGGAGTCGGTCACAAACCGACCATACAACCAACCCATTTAACCTTCGACTCAAATACTAATTCGTTGAGCAGAATTCAAACTTAGGTGTATTCCTTCAAACCCAACGCACAAAACCATAAAAAAACCATCGTATGACCAAATGATCGATAGCCGGGCGAATAACCCGTGAACATATACGACCCTTACGTAATGTACTTAATTGACCTATCATTTGGCGCAATGATCTAGTCTCGCAATAGTAAAATGTATCATGTTCTAACATTGGTGCATGATCGTCAATTAGTAATTGATTAGTTAAATATTTATGATCTTACAATTCAATTCAATTCACTTGAGTTTTATGAATTAGTTAAATCGATAACGATGTGTTACTAAATATTAATTTCATGTCGAAAGTTGATAGTGATATATGTAACGTTGCTTGGTGTTGAAGGATGAATAGGATGGTCGAGGTGGAGATTTGAAGGTTTAAGGGTTCAATCATTATCGGTTTGATTAATTAAGTGACATAAGAGAATAATAACTTCAAATATAATTTATAAATTAGATTTAACCTAAAATATAGCTTGCTTCCTTGTTACAACTTGAACCAACTCCAAGTTTTTGTTTCGTGAAGTCATTGTGCAACATATTCAATCAATAGTGGTGACTTTTTTACATTCTCATATAAGTTTGGTGGAAAAATAACGCAAATAATATATATATATATATATATATATATATATATATATATATATATATATATATATATATATATAGGGTGTGGTTCCAATGAGAACACCTCTAACGTGAGAACATGAGAACAAGAGAACAATCGTACACCGTTGGATGTGAGTATTAAGGGTTGAGATTTAGAGGAGATATCAAAAATAATAATAACTACGAATAATAATAATTAGGAATCCAACAATAACTATGAATAATCCACTCAACCAATAATAACTACGAATAATACATTAAACGATATGACATATTCGTAACAAAACTAATAATAATTACGAATCTGTTCTCATGTTCTCACGTTAGGGGGTGTTCTCATAGGATCTACTCTCTCTCTCTCTCTATATATATATATATATACTGACTCGTATGTAAACAACCCTTATAGTGTTCAATGAGAACGAATAGTAGTCATTGATCTGATTAATCCAAAGGCTGAAATTTAACCTAAATATTCTATAAAAAATACAACCCACTCTCTTGATTGGAATGTGTAAATACACTCTCCAAAATAAGGCAATTTCGATATTTTTTAATAATTATAAATGAGATCTTCTTCCACTATTTTAGGCAGTTACAATTCACAGAATCTTCTAATTAACTAATAAGGGTCGTAAAGAATTTCAACATAATCGTTCGAACGCAATATCATCCATTTGGATGCTACCTTTTGCTGAAACTACATGGTCTCCATTGTCGCCGGAAACCTAACCACATATTCGCCAGAATAGTTAATAGTAAGTGATTCGTTTTCAGTATACAATATACCCATCATCAAACAATCGGTTTTTGTTCTTCAAATGGCTGTAGGCATTTTAAAGTCTTACGTTTTTTATCATTATATGTCCACATTTATTGGTTGATTTGAGTAGGGCATTCTGGCAAGCAACAGTTTCGGAATCAATGGATGAAGGTAAGTGAACTTGAAATGCCATTCACAATTAAATCAATATATTAACAGATATTTGGTTTCACATGAACGAATATATTTGACTATACCACCGAATACGGTTTACAGAATGGTAACGAAAACAGGTTCGGTAACGGTGATGGTTTACCCAATCATCAAACATTAAACATAATCGTAATCATTATTTATATTTCAATTCTCAAAATATAAATCTGTATTGAATTTTTTTACAGATTCCCCAAGTGAAAGAGATTGGGATGTTGATGGATTCGGCATTGATGCTAACATGAAGAGTATGAATGAATTTTATGAAGCAGCGGCAAACGAAGAATTAAATGCCGGAATAGTCATGACGCAATCACCGGGGAAAACAAAATATTGGACTCCGCATTACGATGAATCAACACATCCACGTATTGGAATGTGTTTCAAGACGCCGGAGGAAGGTATAAATTTTTATAAGGCGTATGCTAAGGAAGTCGGTTTTGATATTCGTTTGTCATCTTCACGTGTATGTTCAAAAGACGGGACTCTATTGCATCGTCGCATATTGTGTAGTCGGTCAAGATTCAAGGGAAATGTACCCACTACCGAAAAGCGTCATAGAGTTTCAAATCGTGTTGGTTGCAAAACAGTATTTGCTATTAAGTTTGCCGGAAACGATGGGTACACTGTATCAAAATTTGAGTTTAATTCGTTCATCTGAACTAGTTGCAAAGCAATATTTACTATATTTTTGTATGCTCAAAAGACGATGGGTACACTGCAAAGCAATAGTTGCAAAGCAATATTTACTATAATGAACTCTATAACCAATTGTGGTGTTACTTGTTATATTCACTCAATCATACGCACTTAATTCGTTCATCTGAATCCGGTACACAAATAGTATAATATCCAGAACTTATATCGAATATATTCGGCATCTATATCCTTTATATTCCATACTATATCGTTTATATTCGATAAGAAGAACACTTACTAATCTATCATATTTTTGTATGGTTATCGGTGTTTGCATACAAGATAACGTTCGTCTTCCTATGTTGGTTGTGTTATTCTCATTGTTTTTGTGAAGACAAATTATTTCCAAAAAAGGAACCATTGATAGAAATATTATTTCCGGAAATCTTGTTTGTAATCTGATTACATTTTATAGTATTGTAACACCAAATAAGAAAGTGTAAACTCCATTACCCAAGTGTACAGGTTGCGCTCATTAACATATGACACACTAAAATATTCTATATCCAGTAATTATATCTTGTATATTCTGTAAAATATATCTTTCATATTCGATAAAAAGTACATTTTCTAATCCGCCATATTATCTATGGTAAACGGTGTTTGCATACAAGATAACGATCGTCTTCCTATGTTTCCTCAAGTGTAAAGGTTGTGCTCTTTAACATACAACACCTAATATATGAAGCATCCATTAACTATATCATGTATATTCTGAAATTATATCGTTCATATTCGGTAATGAGTACACTTACTAATCCATCATATTATGCATGGTAAAAGGTGTTTGCATACAAGATAAAGATTGTCTTTCAATTTTTGTTGTGTTATACTCACTGTAGCAAAAGAGTTGTCCGAAACAACATATCAAAAGAGTTTTGACATTATAGCATAGAGTTTTGACATTAATAAAGACAGGAGTGTCAAACGCATTAATCCCTACATAAGTGATTCAAATATCCAAAAAGAGAAACAAACTGTAGCATATAGTTTTGAAATAGTGTAGCAAAATAGTTGTCCGGAACAACATATCAAAATAACAACTTGAATAGTCTATTCCTCATCATCCATAGCACTGTCAGTCTCCAACGCCCCTCTAGCAACTATACGCGGTATTTTTGGCAACACTGTGTTTTACCATGTCAAGATTTCTGAAATCTTCCGTGTGATCTGTTGATATTATGCACTTGTTCAGTTCGTAGTTGAAAATGTTGTACATTTCTTCGAACTCAACGCCCCCTTCGTCACCAATTGAAAGTAGTTGCGTACAAGGCTGCAACAATTTTTAACGTTATCTTTCACACAGAAACAAAACAACTATTAGCGAATCAAAAAGTAGTATGCTATCGAATATAAATAATAAAAGGATCGAATAGCGAGTTGTATTTCCATTTTACCGTGCATTAAACCCACACAAAAAAGATCTTTGGTGAATTTTTGCCTCTAAAACACTCAAGTGCGTTCAGATACGATGCCCAAGCATCCACAAGTGCGTTCAGGAAAAAAACCCATAGCCCTTAACACCAATCATTTATGAGCAGACAAGTATTGAATGGCTGCAGCCTAACTCGCATGCGACAGGGCATGACAAACATTCAACAACAATGGACAACCAAACCAAATTCGGCAATCATATTTCAAAATAAAAAACACAAATCCGAAAACTACAATCGGAATCAATGCACCAGAAATTACATTGATATCGAAAATACCTCGAGTGACGGAGGGGGGCGGCGAGACGAACAATACCCTAATCTGAATGACGATTGACACTGAAATGGTGATTTGGCGGTAGAGCGCCGAATAACGGTGCACACAACACCAAATACAGGCGCACACAACACTGAATGTAGATTGGAGATCGAACACAACACCGGCGAGACCAACGGCGCCGAACACCGGATGAAGAAGACGACACCGATAACTGTAAAAGATTTAGGGGTTTTATTTGATTGGTATTATTTTAGGGAATATTACATTAATCCGCAAACCCTAATCGGAATCAATGAACCAAAAATTTCATTGACATTGACAATACCTCGAGTGACGGAGGGGAGCGGCGAACCGAACAATACACTAATCGGAATGACGATCGGCACTGAAATGCTGATTAGGAGGAAGAACACAACACCGGAGAACACATTACCTAATGTAGAATGGAGGGGGAACACACCACCGACTTGACCAACGACACCGGATACCGGAAGAAGAGGATGGCACCGATGGTATACCTGAGGACAAACAACACAGGATCTTGAATAGGCGGAAGAAGAGGAAGACACCGATAATTGTAAAAGATTTAGGGATTTTATTATAGGGAATTTTAATATTGGGGTAGATATGGTGTGTTTTATCACGCGCCTATTCCTTCCAAATATACAGTTAAAATTTTTTTTTTCCCTTTAAAATCTCACTTAATCACAGCAATTCATTATAACAATCCAACGAATATAATTCGTTCTCATTGAACACTATAAGGATTGTTTACATAGTAGCCAAACTCTCTCTATCTATCTATCTATCTATCTATCTATCTATCTATCTATCTATCTCTCTCTCTCTCTCTCTCTATATATATATATATATATGTATATATATATATAAGAGAATGGTTATAAAATTGTAAATGCTTTAATAGATAAATATGAGCTCATTTAAAGAAAATTAGTGCATAACTCACACTTTGTGTGGGTATACTTATATATTGAATATTTTGAGTAATATGTACAAACAAATTATATAAATTTATGAAATATTATAATAGTAATTCACCTTTAATTAATCTCTAAACGATAAAATAGTCATGAATAAAGAATTTTTTTACTATTCAACACTTCATAAATTTAATCTTTATACAACACATAATTTTTTTTAAAAGAAATTATACAATGCACAACTTTGTTTTAGACTTATAAATAAATTACTTTAATATATTGTGATTATCTAAACAAACTCTAAAAATTTAGTTTTTTTAGAAAAGAAATCTGAAATAAAATGTGCACTAAATAATAAATTGAAATTGAAAGTTTAAATTTGTAAGAAAAACTAAGATAAAAAAACACCGTATTTAATAATTAAAAAAAACATAATACAAAAAAATAATTATAAATTACTTAGATTTAAAATTTCATTTTTTTAATTTTTAAAATTTAAAAAAAAATTAAAGTAGTAGTTTTATAGATGACGATGGGTGAGATAGTTTATAAATTATTTAAGCGATACGATCACGAATATAACTCATTCCTCTTCCATTGTCATTGTTGTCCTCCACGTCTTTTACCTCGTCTTGACTTGTTTTTGGCAACCCATCCTCATCTTCTGACAAGTCATCATACCTTCAGTATAAGCGAATGAAGTTGTGTAACGCAAAACAAGTAAGATGGATGTCAACTTGTGTGTAGTTAAGGTAACATGACATAACAAATAACAACTTTCATCTCTTCTTTAGGATTCTAAAACAACGTTCAATACAACTTTTCAAGGAAGAGTGTGCCGAGTTAAACGCTTCCTTTTTGTTGCTTGGAGGGTCATTATCAAACTAATTTAAGTGATACCGGGTCTTTAAATATGGAACTAGGAACCCCGGTCTATTAGGATAACCCTTGTCACAAAGATGATACTTTTTTGGAGGTGGAAGTGGGAAGTTGAGTTGGGAGTTGCAAATTGCATTTTCGAGAACCTTCACGTCATGAATCGACCCTTCCCATCTAGACAATAAAAAAGTGAACAATATATTAAAATCATAGACGTCGAGAACATTGAAAGTCATAGTATGTTTCCGACCGACGAACGGAACTTGTGAAACTTCTTCAATGCATGAACTATTATGTGTACCATTGAGACAACCAATGCAATCGTGAATCAAACGATATGACATCTATTTCTAAACAAATCTAAAACGTGTTAAAAAGTTATAACACATTGGAAATTTTTTATGTTTACCTTATTGTAATTCTTGTATCTCGGGTCAACAACAATATGTGATGGTGTTCTTGGGAAATTTGGGTTCTGGGGTCAAATACCATCACCTGCTAGTTCACACCCTTCATGTCAATGACCGGAAATAGAATTCGATACCCTATGGAACGAGCGATGTACAATATCGGTTGACTTTTGAAAGTGTTCAACAACAACACAAACCGAGCATCCTTGTGCAAGAGTGTATAAGAACAAACTTACTTTCTCAAATACCGAGACTTCTATAGATTGTTAGGCCATAATTCTGCTCTAACTCGCTACACAAACATAAGAGAACTTCAGCGTTCATTCTGAACATGTTCACTGTCCGAATGTGATGACCGCTCAAGATCTCCTCCATCCATAGTCTCCCATGGTCATACCCAGTGTAACAAGACTCCTTATATATGTGCTTATAGTAGTGATCAGCTACAATTGCATATTGTCTTTGCAACTCTTGGTGACATTCTATAAATTTGAGACAACGAATTTGTCTACGATCAACGCCTTTGTCACTATCAAAGCTATCACTACCTTGACCTACTAGAACTTGACATATTGAACTTGATGCTGAGAAACTGTAAACTTATATGCACATAACATAAACATTGAAGGTCAACAACCGTTTAGTTTGAATGAAAATGAAATTCAATGCATGATAAAAGAAAACATACAATCCAACAAGTACATGAAAATAGGAAAGTACATCGCAAAGACCGATCATGCTCCCATTTCAACCAATTCAATCTTTCCTGATCATCAACCAAGTTCAACATTATATTCTCATCCTTCCTTGAATTAGTCTTCGAAATGATAAAACGCCACAATGGAGTTCCAACCTGAACCAAATTATTCCTGATCATCCCTACAATACCTTCCAACCCTCTCAAAACCACTATCTCCTCATCTTTTGCCTTAGATTTAACCTCCTACTGGAAGAGTGTTAGCAACCTGTCAATGTTCTCTTGTGAACGATCCAAAAAAGCTTTCAACTTAGATGACCCAATTGATGTCTTCTTTTTCTCTTCAACGGATCCTTGTATTTGTTACCCCTAGTTGGAGGTGGTTTTGTAAATTGGACTGGCTCATCATTGACGTCTGTTGGAACTCTAGAGTAGCTAGAACCTCCACCTTCATTTGTAGTGCCAACAAAATTATGGAAAAAAATTAGAATCCTCACCGTCATCTTCACATAAACCTAATTCCTTATCATCTACAAGCGAGAAACGCTCTATAACTGCCTCACGAACCATCCCATATGGCATGGCAAGACGATTCGTTGCTACATTTTTAACAAAGAGGTTAGTCAACAACTCCTCATACTCGATATCCATCCCTTTGTTCTTATACTTCTTACAGTTTGCATCTTCCTACAACACATATAAAAACAAATCAAGTTATAACAAAATTATTAAAAATATTTATTCATATTTTTACTAGAAAGAAAAGAAACAAAAAAATTATTAATTACCTTTATCTTCCTATCCCACCATTCATTGGAAGTTGTGATCATTCGAGTCTTTTTATCCCAACCTAGACCTGTCTCACAATTCTTAAGCAAATTCCAAGCCTTGTATTCCTTTTTCATTGCCTCGAATTTGTTTCTACAAAAAATCCTTACCTCTAGTCTTCCCACCCTTACTAGTAAATGAAGCAGTTATGCCCTTCCAATTGTACGCTTGCTTGCTTCAGTTTTTCTTTTGATATTCAATTAAATTCAACAATAGAAGTCTTACTGGTTCGTAAGTTCAAAGAAAATTTGGACCCCTAGTTTGACTTTGTAAAACATTATTGTCATCCATCTAAAACACTACAACAAATTCATGTGAGGTTTTTATCAACAAATCTAGAGTTACGAAAGAGAATACAACATTGACAATAAAAGTTGACAGCAAGTTAGCACAAGCACACATATATAACCTTCACAAGCACAAGCAGAAAGCAGTGACATCAACCTTGATAGCAAGTCAGTATCCAAGTAAGCTTGACAACAAGTAAGCTTGATAGCAACTCCATAAGTCAGTAGCCAAGTAAGGTTGACAAACAACAAACACCCATATACCTTCACAAACACAAAGCAAACACACATTAATGTCTTATACAAACCATATGAAGTGCACATACATTATATTATCCCCTTAGGAAAGATACAAGATAAATGTGTAACATGTTTCTATAAATTTTCAACTCTTTTTGTTTCAAAACAAATTTGGATATCAGTTGAAAGAGCACTAACTAAAACCAATTGCAAAATTGACAAGAAAAGTTGACAGCAAGTCAGCACAACCACACATATATAACCTTCACAAGCACACATATTCTGCAAGTCAGCACAATCACACATATGCAAGCTTGACAACTAGTCAGTATCCAAATAAGCTTGACAGCAAGTCAAGCTTTGTTTTAACATGTCATAACCTTCACAAGCAAGTGGAGCTGAAAAAGGTTCGGCGAATAAGAAAACCCCGGCTGATTTTCTCAAATCGATAAGGGGCTGCCCTGTCGTCGTTAAGCTCAATTCCGGCATTGACTATCATGGTAAAGTTTGTATCTTTTCCTCATATATTTGGTTGTTCTTATTCACATGATTTAATACTCTTCTTTCACAATTCGAAAATTTAACTCAACAATTGCAGTTATGAGATAAAGCGATGAACACAACCCTAACAATTGAAGAAACTATGTTCCTGCTATATGAGAAACGAGACACGAGCATAGATAAGAAACGAGACAAGAAAATAGATGAGAAAAAACACATACAAAATAGAAGATTATAGAGCGAGTCAGCGTCTTGCCTGATTTGTCGAGCAAGAACTACGAAGAAGCCGGGGCAGATATTCGGTTGGCCGACAACTGGGTTCAGAAAGAGGTATAGTATACCAGTATATACACATAATTTTGATAAAATGTAAGGGTATAATAGTCTTTTTGAATAAAAAAACTCTTACACTAGTATTTTTATAATACGAAACACTACAACAAATACAATACACACCCTAACCTTTGATGCAAATATAGTTTACCAAATCAGCTGCGTGTACAATGTTACATGTGCTCATTTAAAAAAAAAAAAAAAAGTAAAATGCTCTCTGACTCGAAACATAGAATTCAAACCCTAAACCCCAAAGCTTATCCACTCCCTCCTTTTCCCATACTCTCCACCACCAAAGCTGAAAATGCAATCGGAAGGCACAAAGCAAATCAACTTTCTGAACAAATCCGAATCTCAATCTCTCTGGAAATGGAACAAACATGGAAGCAATCAAAGGAAGAAGAAGCAGAACAACAGGTTTCTCCCAGCAAATCCTTTCCAACAGAAGAAAGTAGAAGCTGAAACTATTCTTGGTCCCGGAGCTGCAGCCGGGATCGGATGTGGAGTCGGATTCGGATTTGGGTTAGTCGGAGGAATCGGGTATTCGGGTTGGCCATGGAATCAGCTCCGGTTAGTTATTGGGTTTGGAGGGGGGTGTGGAGTTGGAGTCGGGTTCGGGTATGGGCAAGGAATTGGATACGGTTGGAGTTTGGAATCGATTGAATCTTATCTTACTGAAGACGGGTCGGATTCAAGTAGCCGGGTCCTGCTTCAAACTTGAGAATTATGATTTTTGTTGTATCGTTGAGCTTCCTTCCATTTTGATTACCCAATTCAATGATAAGCATTTGATTTGTCACTTGTAATCTGGAAAGTTAAGTTCAAATTCCATCTGCAAGCAATTGCCTTCCCTGCAAGATGAATGCAAGATTTAAGATTTTATAATAAGAGAAAGATATGAGCTCGTAAAAAACTCGTACGTATTCAATGGTAACGCCCATTGATGCTGGCCCTAGTACATGTTCCTCGGCGCTGAGGACATCCCCGAAGAGTGGGAGATTTTGTGACGTTTCTGATTGGCTGTCTTGGGTTTCTAATAAGGTGTTTAACAGTTGACATGCTGAATTCCTTACATTCTTTATATAAGGGACTGGTTTAAATCAATCCTTTAAAATTTAGATTTGGTTCGATGTAATTGTAAACGATCTCGAGTGAGATATTAAAGTTCGGTTTGTTTGACTTGAAAGATTTTTTTAAAGATGACCGTATGACTCGATCTTCAACTAGGATGTTATATGAGTTCAATTATTGATGCTCGAGAACGAGTCAATAAGAGTCTGATTTGAGCCTGTTCACTTATTAAATGAGTCGAGTATGAACATAATATTTAAACTCGATTAAAATTTAGAGTCGGTTTGGTTATAAACAAGTAGCCTTGCAAGAAGAAAGCCAGACTAACAAAGGAAAAAGCTGATGGGCTGGGCTTTTGTGTTTGGGCCTGGTCTTGAAACTGTTAGCCCATTAAAATGATGGGCTGTAGATTGACAAATCTGCCGGGGAGTGGTATTTGGGCCGGATCCTAAAAACCATTAGCCCGTAAAAAACGATGCAGTAGGCGGTAGAAGTGAGGATTTCCGGATATCCGATCCGACAAACTTTAAAAAGTCTGATCCGATCTGACATTTTCCTCTAAACCCCAATTCATATCAGACCCGATGATTCGAAAATATGTCCGGATCGGATTAAACTCGGAATACCAATTGCTGTTAGAATGCATATTTGATTTCATGCATTCAAATAGAATAAATTACGCAAAATTACCTCAAAATAGAGTATTTCTTACAAGACTACTCGTTAAATTTCAATTTTCATAAACCCATCAAGAAATTTGATTTTTCTTTCAATTGACTACCCCTCATTTTATGCTAAAAATAATAAATATATCAAATTACTTGTTTACTTACTGTTTTGTTCACATAAAACATATCATTCTTACTAATTAGTAATAAAATCCTATATTCTTTTTTCTTAGATTATTTAATTGAAGGTAATTTATTGCAAATTTAATAGGTGGTTTGTGAAAAACTGAAAATAGGCTATTTTAAGGATTTTTGTGTAATGCACTTGGTATTTTGAAATCCTATTTTTCATCTTGTTTGGGATTTTTTTTACAACTTCTTTCATCCTTATCAAATAATAATGTAATATGATTATTGATTATGACATGACTTCTTAATTTCTAGCACACAAGGTGATTTGTTGTGCCTGCTTTATAAAGCATATTTCATAATAATCAAATATTAAAATGTATATTTATTGTGTATTTTCTTGATATAAAATACACATTAGATGTAAAATGCAAGCTTTTAATGTATGCCCTACAAATACAAAATATATAAATTTAAGCATATTTCATAATCAAACTAGTCTATTTTTTCACGTGAAGGCACACTGTAATTTCAATGTTTAATAGATAAATATTTTTTTTTAATTTATAAAAGACTTTTGATGTATCATTTTGATTTTAACATAATTAATTAAATGAATAGAAACTAAAATTAATTTTTTTTATTTTATTATTAAATCAATTATTATTTTAGATAAATAATAAAAAATAGACTAATTTAGACAATATAACATAGTTTAGTTTTACGTCTCTTATATAATATAAGAGTGCATAAACAATTTATATCAATTAACTATTTATAAAAATGGGAAAGTGAAATACTTTTTTTAAATCCAAAGTAAAATATAAATGCTAAAAATAGACCTTTTAATAAGTTTAATTTTATTAAATTATCTTAGGTAATTTTGAATATGATCCTAAAACAACAAGGTATAACATCTATATTATAATAAATTTATATATTTGTTAATTTATTGAGTATTTACTATTGCAATAAAAAAAATTGATTTTTTTATGTTAATGTTAGAATATAAAACTATCCAATCATATCATAAAAAGTGAAAATAGTTTGCATAAAATATTTTAAAACAAATATCTTTAAAAATATATAGAATGTTATGATAAGATTAAAATTAAAACAATATAACTATCAACAATAATAATAATAATTATTCATTCTGTATCAATTAGTTAGTAAATCTATAACTTGAAATTATTTGTGTCATCATTTATTCAGTCAAACTAATATGGAAACTTAACTTACTCAATGGGTCTAGTTTCATGATCTTATGCAAAACCCTAAAAATGAACATAATCTTTTGACCTTTCTTGTATCTAACATCTTGCTATGCTCATTTTGAGGATATGAAATGTTACTTCTAACCACTCAAACAAACCAACCACATGATCTACATTAATATTTAATTCAGTATTTTTTAATGATTAAATTGCTTATAGCTTCTAAGTAAAAATCTTTTACCAAAACAATCCAAACATCGTCTATAATTATAATAGTTAATTATTTAATTCAGTATTTTTACAAAATAATTTCTTTAAATAAAATAATTAAAATATACTTCAATTAATGCATACTTTTTGAAGAAATATTATTTAAAATTTTATTAACTAATAAAGTACAATAAAAGTATAACATTTAATAAGAGAAAAATATTATAAATTGCTTAATTCAATAAAATATTTTTTATAATGTGGTTTTATTCATAAAAAATAGTTTATTAAGAAAAAAAACTTCTTTTAATAGTAGTTTTTTTTAAAAATTAAAAAAAAGCCCTAGAATAAAGCCTTAATTAATATATTAAAAGCAAAACATTATGGACATATACATTTATCACTTCATTAACATCTCTAATTCTTCGTAAACCAATTTGGAATTGGCCATTATATATACCCAAAATGGCCCCAACATTCCACTATAAATCAACTTACGAAACAAGCTTCACATCCCACACACATAACATAGAAGCCAAAATGACAAACAAGGTTGGGTCCTTCGCTATCTTTGCCCTAGTGACAATGGTGGCTCTCACGGCGGTGTCGAAGCAAGCGGAGGCCGTAACATGCAACATTATCGAGCTGTCGCCGTGTCTGGCGTCGTTCACATCATCGGCTCCGCCTTCAACCCAGTGTTGTGCTAAGCTCAAAGAGCAAACGCCTTGTCTTTGCCAGTATGCTAAGGATCCTACCTATGGCCAATATGTCAACTCTCCTCAGGCTAAAAAGGTTGCTGTCACGTGTCAGGTTACTATTCAGTGTTAAAGAGGATCGATCTTACTTCATTTAGATATAACGTTATGAATCTTGATAATAATAATTGTGTACCAAAAACTTTAGATCTATAGTTTTTGGTACCTACCGAGTAATAAACTTATTGAATATGTATCAAATATGTTGTAAAGATCGCTGTATGATCTTTGGGTTATGAGTTTGTAACCTCTTGTTGCTATCTTGATCACTTGAAGAATTGAGGCCTGTATTCGACCGATCAATATAATTTATTGCACTTTTTATATACGGAAATAATAATTGATTTCATGCGTTAAAGATTAGGAATGACAATTTCATACAAACATATCGATGATACATGTACAAATTCGGATCGGACTGTCCGTAGAAAAGCCCGAGAATGGACAATCATTTCCCCCCTAAAGGGTTGAGCCCGTATTGGTATTGGTTTGTTTTGTTTTTTTTACCTATGGCTAACCAGCCCGACCGGCATATATGTAACACTATATAATGTATGTGTACTATATAAAAACATAATATAAATTTATCTTACTAGTCATATTGTTAGTACACACCTTCAAATTTCGTCCTTACAAACTCATTTTGAAATCGCCGTACCTTATCGCCTAATGTTCTCCTCCCGTAATATCGTTTCTTGAGTTTTGCACAGGATACAAAATCATAGAATCACAAAGGGTAAAACCTCTCAACTTTCGGTAGCACCAACCTCTCACTTGTAATGTGAGGATAAATGAATGACAAATTTACGTTAAACTAGTGTTTATTGTTTTTTTTAATGCATGAATTTGGATGTAAGTGTGAGTCTTATAGGAAGGGGTTTAACACAAAGGATACAAGAAGTGTCATCGATGATGCCCCAACTAGAGAGCTTGTCCATAGTGGGAAGACGATTGTGGATGGAGAGCCAAGTGATGAATGAGATTACCTCATGGTGTTTAACATTGGGAAAGGCCAAGTAAAAGAGTGATCACGTTGAGGTTGGGATCAATAAGCATACAAATAATATTGATAGAGGGTCTATTCTTGACATGTTTGTGAAAAAGAGAGAGAGGAATCACATCTTGAAGGGGAGTTGAAGTCATGAATATGGGTACTCCAAGCATGTTGGATAGTGGGGATAAAGCTATCATGGCGTGCCCAAGAATTGCAAAAGTTGAAAAGAGGTCTTTCGGTGATAGGAGGGAGGGGAACCAATATGGGTAATAGAGGGCGAAAGGTCAAATATATGGGGATTTTCAAAGAAAATATAGGTGTTATGGTGAGATTGAAACCAAACATGAATGCAAGAACACAATTGAGTTTGCATTGAACCAAATTACTTTGTTTCCTTTCCGTTTGTTGAACCAAGTACGAAGAGATCCTGACACGCTTCAAGGATCTGGGAAGACTCGGTGTAAGATGATTGCTCGATTGAGTATGAATGAAAGGTGAATATGGTGTGATAAGACCTTGAAAATGGTGTGAGATGAAGATGATGCATGTTGGGTAATTGCTCTTCTTTCGATAGATATAACACATCAAAGTACGGAAGAATAGAATTGAACACTCTCAAGATGCAACACACTAGAAAAGTTTTAAGCACTTAATGCAACACAAGCAATGAAAGAAATAACTACGTTTCATTCAACTGGAAATACAATGAGTTTATCTAAAATTGGGTGTCTTTCTAACTAAAACCAGTCCCTATTTATAGTCTAATTATCCTAGAAAGAAAAATGCTATAAAAAAGAAGTAATGAGACATTCACTACTCTTTCTACTTGGATGCCAAACTTGACAATATTATTAAAAAAGACATATATTATACCACTACTCCTTCTACTCAAAAGCCAAGGAATTCTACTTGGATGCCAAGCTTGACTCTTTTTGAAAATAATAATAAAAGTGTCATAAATTGTCCTTATAATGTCATTAATTAAAACAATAACAATGATATTATGCACTTGGATGAGTTTTGAGAAGAGTGAGTAGCTCAAAGGATGTTGAACTAGGATTTCTGACGCATATAAGTCCCTTCTTAAGCTTTAGTTGAAACTCCTTAGTTCGAGCTCTTGCGATTGTTTCGAGTTGAAGTTGATCACCTTGCTCTTGTTCTTGAACTATGCTTAAACCATCCATCCCTGTATGCTCAACTTGGACAACCCTCTCCTCATGATCTAACTCAATTGGGACATCGAGTATCTCTTGATGGGGCTTGGGCACATTAGCTCTATAACAACCGGAATTTTATTTTGTGGTGTTGTGGTGAGCCACCGCGGATGCACCCCACGGTCGCGTGTACTTTGCCTACCCGCAGGTGCGGCCCGCAGCCGTGTCACCGCGGTCTTGTTTATGCATGAATTGGGATAGTTTGTTGACTTCAAAGGCCGTCTCATGCCTGGTAAGGGAGAGGTATTGAAGGCTCCCTAGGGCTTGGAGATACTGAAGGGGGTTAGGGAGGGGAGACCCAATGTTTAGATGAAGTGGGACATCGGGACAAAGTGGTATTGCCACAAGTTTGGTCTCACTAAGCTCAAACCGGACCTGGATGTCTTGAATGTATTTTTGTTGATTCAAAAAGAGACCATCTTTTCAGGTGAGAGCCTCGACACCTAGAAAGTACCTCAAAATTCCAAGATCCTGGAGGGAGAATTTGGATGTGACTTTGTCAATGATGTTCTCTACGTGCTTGGGTAAAGAACAAGTGAAAATAATGTCGTCAACATATACAAGGAGAAAGACGTTACCAGTGGATGTATGTAGGTGAAACAGGGAGGTATCAGATGTTGAGTTTTTGAAGCCTATAGAAGAAGGATCTGAGAGCGTAGTGCCGTATACCATGCACGAGGGGCCTGTTTAAGGCCGTAGATGACTTTGTGTAGAAGACACACATGAGAAGGATTGATTGGATCAATGAAGCCAGGAGGCTGAGTCATGAATACTCTATCATGAAGCTTGCCTTGGAAAAATGCATAATTGACATCAAGTCGTCGGATGGGCCAGTCATGAGTGACAACAAGACTCAAGATCAGACGAACCGTTACAGGCTTCACCACTGGACTAAAGGTGTCTCCATAATCTAGGCTTGGGTGTTGATGAAACCCTTTGGCCACTAGGCAAGCCTTGTGCTTGTTGATAGAGCCATCGGTGATTTACTTGGTTCTAAACACCCATTTGCAACCAACAACGTTAGTGGCTTGGGACTGAGGCACCAATGTCCAAGTATTGTTGCTACGTAGGGCTTGAATCTGAACGTTCATTACATGCTTCCATGCAGGAATAAGGAGAGCTTGCTTGTACGACCTGGGCTCAAGAGGGCTGGTGAGTAGAGCACTTAGGTTGAGCTTGTTGATGGGCTTGTAGATGTTGTTTTATGAACGAGTTGTAATAGTACGAGAAGGAGGTTGGAGAGAGGTATCGGATTGAGAGAATGAAGATGTAGTTGAGTTTGAAGAGGAGGTAGGTGAGCGAAGAGATTGATCTAGGAATGTCGAGTTGGAGTCAAATAAGTTGGAGGGTATCGTTGAAGTAATGGGCTAGTCTGGAGGTGGTGGGCTAGTGAAAGAGATGGGTAGCGTTATTGAGCACCAAGAGTTGAGCTCAGGGGAATTGTGGGCCGGCGTGAGGTTTTGTTTGGAGGCAAACGGAAAGTGGGATTCAAAGAAGCGGACATGTCTTGAGACATAGGTTTTGTTAGAGAATGGATCCAAACAATTGTAGGCCGATTGTGTTGGAGAGTACCCAACAAATGTGCATGGGACATACTTGGAATATAGTTTGTGTTTGCTGTAAGGGCATAGCCATGGATAACAAAGGCATCCAAAGCTTTGAATATTGGTGTAGGTAGGAGCTTTGTTGAATAGTTTCTCAAAGGGTGTTAGATTGGCTAGCGTTGGTGTTGGTAGACGGTTGATTACGTAAGCAGCGATAGCAAGAGCATGGGGCCAATATTGGAGAGGCATGGAGGCTTGAGAGAGAAGGGAGATGCCTATCTCTACAAGATGTCAATGACGTCTCTCGGCATAGCCGTTATGTTCTGGAGTGTGAGGAGGGCTAGTTTTGTTAGCGATGCTGAGTAAGGCAAGGTAGGGTTGGAGACCAATGAACTCACCGCCATTATCAGAGTACAGGGTTAGGATTTTGCTTGTGAAATGTTTCTGAACGAGGCTTTTAAACCTTGTGAAGACATTAGTTGTGTTAGATTTCTTCTGAATGGGATACAACCAAATGTATTTGGTGAAATGATCTAAAAAGACTATATAGTACTTGTAGCTATCATGTGAATAGATTGGAGATGTCCAAATGTCAGATAAATGACTTCAAGAGCTTTAGTAGTGACAAGAGTAGATGAGGAGAATGGAAGCTTGTGACTCTTATTAACTTGGCAGGAGTTACATAAATCTAATGGCAATGGTAAGTTAAATTTGTGGAAAAAATTGAAATTCTTTGGCCGATGGATGACCGAGCATGTGGTGCCATGTTGAGGAGGATAGTGTGGAAGTGAGCACAAGTGGGCATCTAGGAAGTGGGAGAGGAAACTCATTCAGTCCTTTCCAGCTTTCCCTTCTAGTAACAGTTGATGGGTTTGAAGATCTTTGACAAAGAAGAAAGTAGATGAGAAGTCCATATAAGCATTGTTATCAATACAAAGCTTATATATATATATATATATATATATATATATATATTTGTGCATTTTAGGAACATGTAAGACATCACTTAGGAATAGATTTTTTAAAATTGAAGCAAGAGAGATTGATCCAGTGTTGACGATTTCTAAACCTGATCCATCGCCTATGATGTCTCACCAGAACCATGATAGGGATAATGAAGAGAGAGGTTTTGGAGGTCAGTCGTGACATGGGACGTAGCACTAGTGTCAGGGAGCCAATTGGAGCTATTGGTGTCAGGTGATGGAAGGAGGGTTGTAGTGTTGACTTGGTGGGAGGGAGCCTCGGTAGATGATGTCCTTTGTTGTGAGGGTGGTAGTCTAATGATGGGGTGGTTTCTTTGAGAGGTAGAGCAACGAGATAGGGAGTGTCTAACCGTGTCACACCATTGACACTTACCAAGGTAAGGCTTAGAGGGTGGTTTGGTGGAGGAATTGCATTGTGATGTTTGAGTGTGAGGGGGGTAGCTGGTTCTTCCCGTTGGGTTGGCCACAACAAGGAAGACAATGGGTGGGTTCCAATGACGGAGGGATAGCTCTTTGTTGATCAATTCCTCCACGAGTTCAGCAAAGGAGATGGAGGAATCATGAGCATGGGCGGTGTCAATGACTGACTGATAGTCAGATTCAAGACCATCCAAGACACGATCAGTGATGTCTCGAGGGTCATGGGTTTCTCCAACATAACGAGGTTATTGACAACCCTTTTCACTGATTGCATATGACTATGGATATATGACGATCCCTTCACCATATGCCTGAGTTGGTCCTTGAGTTGCTTGATGTGGCCACGGGTTGGATTGGCAGATGTCTTAGCAAGAACATCCGATGTTGCTTTGGATGTGGTTATGTTGTTAATCAGGTGAGTGAGGGAGGGAGTGATAGTGCCTACAATGGCCACGAAGATCAGTATGTGTATCCTTACCCAGGTTAGGTAGGCTGGGTTTATAGTTGTCGCATTGTCCACAGTGATAGTATCACTTGGTGAAGTGTGAGATCCATTAAGGAACTTGAAGAGGCCATAGCCGACAAGGACGGCTTCCAGTTGGAGCTTCCATGAGAGATAGTTGGTTGTTGATAGTTTGGCAGTGTTTGGGAAGGTGACGACTATAAAGGGATCTGTAGTGTCATTCTCACTGGAGATGGTGATTGTGGGAGACGCCATGAAAAACTTATGCTTGAAAATGAGAAGAAAAAAAAGATCGAGTTCACCACTCTGATGTCATGTAAAAGGTTAGGCTTTGATAATCTTTATTGATGAAAGTGATTACACATATATACAACATTGATGCTAGAAACAAGGTATTGAGATCGTACTCAAAGGGAAGTGAATAATATATACAAGGAAGATATCACATAAAATCATATAGATCACATGAAATCATAGAGTGTGATTGTTTCCTAAACACATTACATACCCCAAATGGCCCCAATAATCCACTATAAATCACCTTACAAAACAAGCTTCACATCCCACACTCACATAAAATAGAAGTCAAAATGACAAACAAGGTTGAGTCCTTTGCTATCTTTGCGCTAGTGACAATGGTGGCTCTCACGGCGGTGTCCAAGCAAGCGGAAGCCGTAACATGCAACATTCTCGAGTTGTCACCGTGTCTGCCGTCGTTCACATCATCGACTCCACCTTCAAGCCAATGTTGTGCTAAGCTCAAAGAACAAACGCCTTGTCTTTGTCAATATGCTAAGGATCCTAAATATGGCCAATATGTTAACTCTCCTCAAGCTAAGAAGGTTGCAACCACTTGCCAGGTTACTGTTCAGTGTTAAGAGGATATATGGATCTCACTTCAATGAGATATAACGTTATCAAAATAATAATAATTGTGTACCAAAAACTTTAAATCTATAGTTTTTGGTACCTACCGTGTAACCTCTTGTTGCTATCTTGATGATCACTTGAAGTATTCATGCTTGTTTTCGACAGATCGATATAATTTATCGCATATGTCGAAACTTTTCATTTACGGATATAATAATTGATTCCACGTCGGTGCGTAATTAAAAAATGATAATTTCATATGCACGTATCAATGAGAACTGTAAATATTCGAGTTGATCTACTTGACAAAAAGCACGAGTATGGACAACCATTTTGCCTTCGAACGGGCCGAGCCCATACTGTTATTGGTTTGGTTTGTTGTTTTTGCCTATGGGCTAACCCAAGCCGACCTATATAAAAACCAGAAAATAAATTTATCTTACAAGTCATATTGTTAGTAGAGTAGCCCAACCAGTCGTGACACCTTCAAGTATTGTCCTTACAAGCTCAATTTGAAATCCAAGAACTTTATCGCCTAATATTCTCCTCCCGTAATCTCACTTCTTTAGTTTTGCACATAACACAAACTCGTAGAATGACCAACGGTAAAACCTCTCAACTTTTGGTAACACAAACTCCTCACTTGTAATGTAAAGATAAATGAATGATAATTTTACATTAAACTAGTGTTTATTGATTTTTAATGCATGAATATAAGAAGTGTCATCGATGATGCCTTCACTAGAGAGCTTGTCCATAGTGAAAAGACGATTGTGGATGGAGAGCGAAGTAATGAATTAATGACATTTGGGAAGCTAGGAGACTTCCATATGAGCTTACCCCATGGGTTAGTTGGTCCCTTTGAACAAAACACATCATACAAGGCCACAACATTGAGAGATCCCGAAGACAAGAAAATTAAACAAGCTTTGATAGCATCCGGGAATAATGACTCTTAGAGGAAGATGACATTGAAGGAAAAACAGTGAGGAATTTAGCAATGTCCTCGGGTTGTTGATCATGTTTGATTGGGATCAATGAGCATACGGATAATATTGAGAGAGGGTCTCTTCTTGACGTGCCAAGGAATTGCAAAAGCAGAAAAGAGGTCTTTTGGAGATAGGAGGGATACCAATACGGGTTATAGAGGGGGAATGATCAAAGAAAACATAGGTGTTATGGTGACATTGAAACCAAACAGGGATGATAAGAACACAATTCAATTTGGACCAAATGTTTCTTTGTTTCCTTTCAATTTGTTACACCAAGTATGAAGGGCTCATGATACACTTTAAGGATCTAGGAAGACTTAGTGCAAGATGATTGCTTGATTGAGTATGAATAGAAGATGAATCCGGCGTGATAAGACCTTGAAAATGATGTGGAGATGAAGATGATGCATGTTGGGTAGTTGTTCTTCGTTCGATAGATATAATGCACCAAAAGAGGAAGAGGAGAATTGAGCAATCTCGAGATTAGAGAAGCTTCAAGCACTTGATGCAACACAAGTAATGAAAAACATAAGTGTACAATTCATTCAATTGGAAATACAATGAGTTTATCTAAAATTGAGTGTGTCTTTCTAACTAAAAATAATCCCTATTTATAGTCTAATTATCATAGGCAAAAAAAGCTATAAGAAAATGAAGTAGTGGGACACCCACTACTTCAACTTGGATGTCAAACTTGACAATAATATTAAAAAGGACATAAATTATTTCCACTACTCCTACTTAGAAGCCAAGAAATTCTACTTGGATGTCAAGATTGACTAATTTTGACATTAATAATACAAATGACATAAATTATGCACTTAGATGAGTCTTGAGAAGAGTGAGTAGCTCAAAAAAGGTTAAACTAGGATTTCTGAGGCATATAAGTCCCTTCTTAATCTTTAGTTGAAACTCCTTAACTCAAGATCTTGGGATTGTTCCGAGTGGAAGTTGATCATCTTTCTCTTGTTCTTGGACTATGTTTGGACGATCTATCTCCATATTCTCAACATGGACAACCCATTTCCTCCTGATCTAACTCAATCAGGACATCGAGTATCTCTTGGTTTTCTTGATAGGGCTTGGGCACATCAACTCCACTAAAGAGGTGGTCAGAGAGACTAGTGGCGTTGTGGGAAGAGAGCTCAGAAAAGACTAGTGAAAAGGGCATAGGTTTGGCATATATTTTCTTTCTCAATGGAGGAGAGGGTTCTGTGGAAGTCATCATCAACCAACCAAGGTAGTAGGATGGAGGAAGAGATGGCTAACAAGTTAGACTAGAGAGAATCCCGAGCACATTGATCATTGTATACATAATTGAAAGTAGCATTAAAAGGAGGTGGACGAGGGGTGGTCATGAACAAGACAATCGCTACTAGAAAATTGGGCTTAAAACGACGTTATTTTAGGCATTTTCGACGCACAATGAGAACGCCAAGATTTTCGTTGCATTTGGTCGACGCTTTAGTCGTCGAAAAAATTAAAAAAATTTCGACGATTTACGCTGAGCTGCCAAAGATATAAAATGATTCAAATCTTATATGCAGAAAATCATTCAACATCTCAAATAATTAACAACAAACAACTATCATAGACATTATTTCATTAGCGTCTGAATAGGGTTATGACATTGTCAATCTGATAAATTATAAATGTGATCAGAATTCGAAATAAGTTGTCTAGCTCCATCTGCAAATCTCTTATCTAGCAATGCTTAGCATTAGATATAAACAATACACAAAAGCGAGAGAAGATATAAAAAAACATGTATTGTAAATTATCACAACATAGATATAAGGTTGTGTTGGAAAGCACCAAGACTCACCTGCTTCAGGATTAGGATCTAAAATTCGATGGATAAAAGATTTTGCCTAAACCCAATCATAACTATAAGTCTTCACGCATTCGAAACTGTTATGTTTTTTGATTCTTGTTATATCATGTAACATAGGACTTAGAGTATAAAAGTAGCACTTAGTACTATGGTCTATGTAGAGTTATGTAAATGAGTTCATATGTTAGGTTGCTATGTGTTTGATCCAGATACCTACTATGATCCAATGTTGCCACTTAGTTAGACTAAGTAAGGTAGTTTGGTGATTTAGTATGGTGACTAGTTCATTCACATTGGTATCCGGCTGGAAGTTGTAACTGTGTGTTATATATTCATCCGGCTGGAAGTTGAAGTTGGGCTTGTCAGCCCAAAATTGTGGTCCATCTCCTTGATCTAGAGTGAAAGGCTTGCTTACGGGTTTATGATGAACCGGTCACTTAAATGATGGAACTGGGGTTGAGGGTTTATTAGAGCATTTCATGAAACGATGCGTCTCACCTTGGTTGAGCTTTGATACTTAAGTGTTCGAAAGCAGCTCTCCAAAAACCCTAAGGAGAGGGCGGCAGCTTGAGTGTTCTTCGTCCACAAAGAGAAAGAGAGAGAACTGAGTGAAGAAGAAAGAGGATCGTCCAAATCTCGCTTTGAGTGAGAAGGATCCCTAGAAGAAAAGAAGAAGAAGAAGAGATTTGTTATCTCTTGGTTATCTTCTCATCATTGCTTCGCTGGTTTGCAACAGAGACGAAGATCAATCTCAGATCTTCGTTAAGGTGCCTTTGAGGGGGCTTTTCTTCACCTTTACTTCTTTGTATCTCTTGAGTTCTTAGTGTTTGCTTTCTTGGCTAGACAATAGGAAACGTACTAGTATCTCTTGTCCAGTGTATGTAATCTGTGTTCTTGGAAACCGGCCTAGTGAAACCCGGGACCGGATCTCCCCTCTTGAGGTCTCGCAAAGTAGGGGTATTTTTATACCACCGAACTGCGTCAACAAATTGCATGTGTGCTCTTTTGCTAGTGTCTTTAGTCGGATCTACGACTATGGAGTTTAGAATTGCTAGAATTAATATTCACAAAAACTGTTGGAGACGGTAAGTTTTCATATCGAAAGTTGTGGATACTTCGAGTCTAGTGTATAAGGTTGGTGGGTTACTTCTCCTATTGTCAATTGGTCTTAGAATGAAACCTCATCGGGTTTATGTGTTGAGATTGAGCCTAATGCGCATTGCGCTCATATGCACACAACCTCCGCTCTTCCGGTCCGTCTGTATCGGACTTTGACATGGTATCAGAGCGGTTAGCCTCAATTCGGCTCACGATCTTCGAGCCTAATATATAACATGTGGGCAAGTGTCAACTCGGTCTATACCCTATTTGCACTTGCGGGCTCTGAGCCTAGTATATAATGTCGGTGTTCCTCCTATTGCCAATTGATTTTAGAATAAAACCTCGTGTACTAGGCTTGAGCCTAATGCTCATGTGCGCTTATATGCACACCGCTCTACCGATCCGTTTGTTCGGACTTTTGACAAAAACTACTATTTTCCGAGCTTTTGTGTATGAAAGTCTATGTTTGACACAAATTAGAAGCACTCGGGCCTACACTAGAATTGCTTGCTCAATAGCCTCAAGTTAATGTCACCTTCACTCAAATATCTTTGGTATCGATACAAATGACAAGCTAGGATCGTGAATCGGACGAGGTCTATGCATTAAAAGTTGTCCCAAAAGATTTGAGTACGTCAATTTTAGATTGAATAATATGGTCCTTACAAGGACCATATAATATGTCATTTGCCCTTCTCTCCAGGTTATTAGTGAAGATATTTGACTAAGATCATTTAGTGAAACAAGTTGTCACATGAATTTCAAATCAAAGATTTGGAAATTTAAAAGAGTTTGACATTTAGTACAATAGAACATGTGATCGAAAAATAATATAAATATTTCAATTCGTTGAAATGTTTTCTTATTAAGGGCTCGTTTGGAAGCACCGGGAATCATTCCCGGTAACGGAATGATTTCGAATTAATAAAAAACTATGTTTGGTTAGATGTCTTTTAACACGTAAAAGTAATCTTATCTATTCCATTTCCTTTCTCTACCCTTATTTCATTTCATTCCATTTCCATTCCACCGCTCCAACCAAACGGGCACTAAGTGTTTTATTAATAGAAAATTTTGAAGGTAGTTCTTTTAGAAAATTATATTTTTTTAAAAAAAGCCCTAGAATAAACCCTTTAATATATTAATTTTTTTTTGTACATAACCTCATATAACTTTGGTTTGAGAAGGTTATATTTTGGGTTTTTGTTATTGAATTTATAATCTAATATAATCCCATCTCTTACCAAACACAAAGCAAGTCTTATAAACTTCCTCGCATTGGTTTGCACTATGGTAGTTGTGTGTTATGTGAATTCTTAATAACAACTTGAATAGGATGACATTCCGATATCATGAGACCCAAATGTATGTATAATAGGTCATGCCATCATTGTCCACTCTGACATAAGCCGGGGGTACTCTACGACTAACACATAATTCTCGTTAAGTTTATGCATTGATGTGTGATTGTATAATCATAGTATAGCTTGTGTCTTAGGATTGTTAGTTGACGGTTTTGCCGTAATGTTGTTTTATTCTTATTGAATAAAGAAGTTGCAAAGTGATTCAGGACGGGTGGTCAGTTGGATCTGCGTACTCACTAGGACGGTATTGTTTTCCAATATTGCATTCATATAATAAGATTAACATTATATTAGGATGTTAATATTTTTGGCGATGAGGTTGTCACATGTTATCTGAATAAATTTTATTTGTTTTATTTCACATATTTTCCTTGTTGGAAGATCCAACACGACCGTTGTCAAGTTAGAGTCGGGATCCATTGTAAGGTCCTAATCCCATAACATCTCGGGTTTAGAAATCTTGTTGTTACAAAAACTATTGTACCAAATACACTTTAGTTAATATTAGTCCATTTTAAAATACATGGGCCTTAATATTTTGTGGTGGGTTGAGTAAATTCAAATCCACCTCTAAATCCACGTATTATGAAAGTGTTTCACCCACCTATCACCTGATCAATAGTCGTCCTTATACAAACATCAATTTGATGAGACATGTATAAATTCTGGTCAGTATATCAAAAGAAAAGCACAAGCATGGACAACCATCCCCTCCCCGAAAGGGTTGAGCCGGTATCGTTATCAAAGAGGACAAGTTTGGGTTGTTTTTGCCTATGGGCTAACCTTGACCCACATATATGTATAACTATATAGGGCCGTTTGGTTCCAACTCCGGAAACGGAAACGGAATGGAAACGAATTTAGTCCATATGTATACTATTATTCATGAAACTTTATGGAATCATTCCTTGTGATTTTATGTAGTTGTAGTAAAATTTGATTAGTGTTGATATCATATAGGAAAACAACTACATTTTACATGCAACCACAAGTAATGATTCCAAAAAACATTTATGAACAAGGTAAATATATGGACTACATTCATTTCCATTCCGTTCCCGTTTCCGAACTTCTAACCAAACGGAGGATAGTGTATATACTATATAAAAACTAAATTAAATTACAAGCCATAATGTTAACGCATTATTTTGTTTTAGTCAAACTTGACCCGGAATTTGTATAAGTTTAGACTCGATTGAACTACCCAAATATGTGATTTGATTATATTATACAAATCGATCGAAACGCCCAAATATCCACTAAATTTTATCCAGATTGTTGGATATTCGTATCCTATTGTGTAAGGACTTCAAAACAAAAGGAACAATATACGATTGTGAATTGAACGAGGTCTATGCATTAAAAGTTATACCTAAAGTTTTATTTTTGGGAAGAAGAATCGGTGATATTCGACATACGCTAATTTGAAAATGACTGCATAGTAATTTTTTTTGGAATATCTCAGCGCTTTACATCACATACAAGATCAACTATACCAAAAATTTTGAGTCAATTTTAGATCCAATAATATATCGTCCTTACCATGACTATACAATAAGTCATTTGCCATACTCACGAGGTTATTAGTGACGTTATTTGACCAAGATCATTTTGTGAAACAAGTGTTCAAATTAATTTTAAATCAAAGATTTGGAAATATAAAAGTACTTATGATAAGAGTTTGACATTCAATACAATAGAACATGTGAGCGAAACAAAATATAAATAATTCAATTCGTTGACATATTGTTTTTATAACGTGGTTTTATTAATAGAAAATTTATAAGGTAGTTTTTTAAGAAAAAAATATTTTGAAAGGTATCTTCTTTATAAAGTCATAGAATAAAATTGATGGACACTTTTTCAGTTTAAATTATTTTTGTACAATTTAAAAAAATTTGTATTAGTTTACATTATTTATATTAATAGTCCATATATCTTTTCATATATATATATATATATATATATATATATATATATATATATATATATATATATATATATATATATATATATATATTCTAAATAAACATGAAAATATACAATTTTGAACTAATAGAACGCTCTAAATAAACTAATAGTATGAACATTTTAACTAACAAGTATTATAACAAAAACATACTTGTTCTATAAACATTACTTAAAAATTGCGTAAAAAAGCCATAAACTAATAGATCGAGTAAAATATATGAACTAAATTAACAAAAACGTTAAACTGATAATATAAAAGTTTGAACTAAAACTATTACAACTATGTTTTGTTTTTCAAAAAATATATATTATATTGTCGTTAAAGAAATATTAATTTATTTTATTAGAATATCAACTTAGTTCATATTGTGTGCAACTTCTATAAAAATATTTGAACGCATAGTTCATATTCTATCAACTAGCATTTCATGTTTTATCAATGTACGGTCGGTCCGTCACTCCACACGCTCCCAAAATAAACCCAATTTTCCACTATAAATAAACTTACCAAATAAGCTTCACATTCCACACACATAACACTTCAATCTCCAATTCATTTTAGGCCTTTATTTCTTGTGTTTGCATCAAAACATAGAAGCCAAAATGACAAACAAGGTTGGGTCCTTCGCTCTCTTTGCCCTAGTGACAATGATGGTTCTCTCGGCGGTGTCAATGGAAGCGGAGGCCCAAACATGCAACATTTATGAGTTGGCACCGTGTTTGCCGGCGTTCACGTCATCGGCTTCTCCTTCAACCGCGTGTTGTGCTAAGCTCAGACAGCAAGCGCCTTGTCTTTGCGAGTATACTAATAATCCTAATTATGCCCAATACGTCAACTCTCCTCGAGCTCAGCAAGTTCGCAACACTTGTCAGGTTGTCCTCCAGTGTTAAGAGGATCTCTACTAGATTTATATATGACGGTATGAATCTTAATAAAATAAATGTGTACCAAAAACTTTAGACTAATAGTTTTGGTGCCTACCGATTAATGAAGTTATTGAATATATATCAAATGAGATCGATATAGGATATTCGGTTGCTGAGTTGGTAACCTCTTGTTGCTATCTTGATCACTTGAAGAACCATGCTTGTATTCGATCAATATAATGTATTGAATAAAAACTATTCATATATATATATATATAATTTCTTTTGCTAATGATTTTAATCATGGTGTTCAATTAAAGTTTGATCATTTCACCGCAATTAGGGATTTTGAGTTGGTAACCTCTTGTTGCTTAGAATTTCTTTTGCTAAGGTTCTTAATTGAGTTGGGCAATTAGGATTGATAATTTCACTATATATTGTAAATATCATAATCATCCGATCTGGATAAATGGGTAAAAATCCGAGAAAGTCGGACTATGCATGAAAGAAAGGCATGGGTCTTTGATCCATCACTCAATAAGATATATCCGAAACATCTCGAGTTTTTGTAAATTTATTCTTTAAATCACAAAATATTACAATTTTATTATAAAGTTGTTAGTTTTAAGATAGCACGTTCAAAATAGTCTTTATGTTTTGGTTATAGATATTATTTGTTCTAAAAAATATTATTTTTGTATTAGATGAGTAAAATTACTTTAAAAATGTATTATATAATATTTATGCCTTCTCCTTTTAAAACACCCAAGATCCATACCACCCAGTCATGCAATGGTTACAGGTGAATGCACCCGATATAGTTATCGAGCGTGATGAAAGTGTGTCACCCCCTATTACCCGACCATTACCATCTTTATACGCAACATATTAATTTGAAAGTAAAATTTAATGGGTTATGCTCGTACCGTTATTAAAGAGGTTGACCCCGTACCGTCAAAATGGACAACCATTTTGACTTGAACGGGTTGAGCCCATACAGATATTAGAGAGGACAAGTTTGGGTGGTTGTTTTTATTGTCTATCAGCTAACCCGGTTCTCGTGTGTGTATATATATATATATAATAAATTCGAAATTAAAATTTTATCTTATAAGCCATAATGTTAGCATTATGATCCAATGGTCGTGATACCTTCAAGGTTTCACCTAACAAACTTAAAAATTAAAATTCAATAAAAAAAACTTATCGTTTAACGTTCTTATCTCGTCTCGTAGTCTCGTGACTCTCGCTCCATCATTTTTGCAGCCACAAACTCATAGCACCCAAACCCTAATTTGTAGGGATATAAGAAACACAATTATAAATGGATGTAACCAATTAGTAAAATTTTTAATTAACTCAATTAATAACAACAAAATATCAATTACACCTAAGTTGTAGGGATTTTATAATTACTGCACCACGTAAATAAATAAAACCAATTAGTAAAATTACACCTAATTTGTAGGAATCTATAATTCGTGAGACACGTAAATGGATAAAACCAATTAGTAATTTTTTCTAATTAACTTAATTAATAAAAAATTATAATATATGTATATATATAGGTTAGTTCCGGGCTTCAACAATTTCCAATGTCTTTGATTACGGAAACGGAACCCTAACCCCCATACCCTTCAGATCTACATTGGCTACGAGATCTGCAAACGGTCTCTTGAATCGACCTTCCATCCCGATTGAAGTTCACCCATCATATCTACGGGCACGAAAGGTACAAATTACAAAGCACCGAGAGGTCGTTTGATATTCATATACTCTTAACCCTTTATTTGTTACTCTATAAAGTTTTTAACCTAAAACACCTTTTGTCTAACACGCTTATTGATCTCGTGTAACTTAGACTCATCGTAGATTTGACTATCGTATCTTCCAATCCCACCAACTTATCATTCAAATACCGGTGGTAACATATAACTATTTAGTTTTATCGGGCTACATATGTTAATGTACGGATCAAAATATTGCGGTGATCCAACGCTCTTGCCATTGACACTGGTTTTTATGACATCTTCCTTTTGTTACGTTCTTATTTTTCTTGTCATAGTGTTTGTACTATCAATGAACCAGTACGATTAGTTGATTTTGTAACTTACATTGTATGCTATATGTACATATTGTAAATACATAATTTGTATGCCTATTACGAGCTATAAACATAATACATTCATGTATGATATTTCATAAACATCTGCACTGATGTGTACCGAAAATGATGCTTGTCTATATATTTGGTTAGTATTTCACTTCATAATCAATTTGCCTTTTTGATATATATAGATATTCTACATGTATCTAGTAGAAATTTTCTAAATAATATGTATATATTAGCTATTGTTCAGTACAATGAAACCGACATGCATCAACAAACAATCAACACTTATTCATTTCCGCATAAAATTCTAACAACTATGAGGCACATATTAGACATAATTGGTACATATGGCTGTAATTTTGATATAAACATGTATTACATTTGTGTGTATCATAACAGTATAACATGATATGTAGATTTTCTCTATATATGCGAACATCTAACTGACCATGCAACTTCGTCAATACATTTGGATTCTCATAACCAGATATCACAATAACAAATCTGGGCATATACTGAGTAATTATATGAAGGAATGAAACAGATGAATATTACTCTGTCTTTGCATATTTTGTTTACATATTAAGACAATCAATCTCCATAGAAACAGAACATTTTCACAGATTACTTTCAATGTTAACCTTTTTGTGATTTATGGAAGGCGATAGTCAAATTAGTGTTTGATTTGTAAAAATCTGGTACATAATCGAAGAATAGGTTGCAATAAACTTCACTTCGAACTAAAAAATGTACCTTTTGGTGATTTATGTAAGCCGATACTCTGAATAGTTCTTCAGCTATCTTCAACGGTCTTCAATGGCGATATGCGTATACTGAGTGTATACTATCCTTCAATGGAGCATGAAATAAACGCTTATAAGTATCGCCTTAACTGGATAAGTAGATATAAACGAAATGTGTATGTGAAGACGATACCTTGAATCGAATATGCTGAGAGTTCTCCAGAGAAGATTTGGACCTGGAATCGCCTAAAATGGAGAAGAAAGAGTAAAGTAACCGGCGATTGGAATACGTGATGATGCGTTTGATTGATGGATGTACTCTCTCTCATAGAGGTTGCAGATGGCGCGATATTCTTGGTGATTACGGTTGCCTTTTTTTAAAAATTTTATTGTTTAATTAAGACACGTTTTGATTACGGTTTTTATAAACTGCTCATCCAACTCTCCTATTTTATCTCCTCTTCATTTTATTTTATCTTTATTTATTTGGTTAATAATCCTAGGGGCCTAGTTAATCTACACTAATCAAAAAGGGCCCTAAATCACCAATTTTCTCATCTGCAAACACTCTCTCTTGAATCGACCTTCAATCCCGATTGAAGTCCACCCTTCAGATCTACTGGCACGAAAGGTACAAATTACAAAGCACCGAGAGGCCGTTTGATATTCATATACTGTTAACCCTTTATTTGTTACTTTATAAAATTTTTAACCTAAAACACCTTTTGTCTAACACACTTACTGATCTCGTGTAACTTAGACTCGTCGTAGATTTGACTATCGTATCTTCCAATCCCACCAACTTATCATTCAAATACCGGTGGTAACATATAACTATTTAGTTTTATCCGGCTACATATGTTAATGTACGGATCAAAATATTGTGGTGATCCAACACTCTTGCCATTGACACTGGGTTTTATGACATCTTCCTTTTGTTACATTCTTATTTTGAATTTATTAACAAATCAATTCTTTGTTGCAACGCAAGGAGCCTTAATAGCAACCCCAAGATTAGATCGGGTAATGGTGTGGTAAGGCTAAAACACTTGATTTGGTATTTTGTCTTGTGAAAATTGGATATTTAGTTTTCTAGGATCGCCTTTTACAATCACCGTGCATCATACCAATTCAAGGGGTTTTAGTCTTGATACACCATTCCCTAATCGTTGGGTTGTCATTAGGGCTCCATACATTACAATGACAATTGATTTTTAATATATTCAAAACAAGAAGGTAACAAAAATATCTCTTCATTGTGTTTTTCTTTTCTCTTATTCTAAAAAAGATGATGATAACCGATAAATTTATTGAGTTTCCCTCCATAAGATTTACAAAAAAATTTTATATTAAAAAGTTATTAGCTTATTTTTAGAAACTTTAACTAACTACTACTAAATTGAAAATTTTTATATTGAGAAGTCCGATGGGGACTTCACTTGCCTATTGACCATGGTTTTGACAGGATTATTGTGGAGTCGGATTGCTTAATTCTCCGGGAGCTGGGTTCATCGTTCCTCTAGTCATACAGTTAATTGCCTCACTTTGTGTAGATTATCATATGTGCTTGTTTCTACTTATTACTCGAGTTTCCCGGTAGGGTTAGCGGGTATTTTATGTGCTGATGGTTCGTATTAATATATGTTGAAGTTTCATGAAAAAAGGGTTCTCGATGAGTCTTTTTGTCCGAAATATCCTTAGATCGAGTACGTGAAGTTGATCAATGACAAGCCTCGTGTTAATTCTTCGTGGGAGGACATCTACTATTATAATTGGCCTTTCCCTTTCCTTCTATCATTTAGTATTACTAGTTCTTATTGTCCTTGATGAAAGGAAGGCAGGCTTTGCATAATTGTATTTTTTGGTTATGGATACACTCTATATTTTATTTAACTTGGGTATGTAAAAGTTTCACAACTTTGAAAAATCGTCCGCATAAATTCTAAATAAAGGAACCCGAAAACTATTACATGTATTATTTGAGAAAATTTGATTAGTAAGTTGTATAGACACGTATAATACATCCCACCAAAAAAAAAGACACGTATAATACATTAAACCCGAAAACTATCACATCACATAATGTGAAACACAATATTTTGTAATTAAAATTAATGTTTTCAAATTATATTCTCACAAATCTCATGCAAGACACGTATAATACATTAGTAAGTTGTATAGATAAATATTTCAATAAATTTGGAGCATCATATTGAATGCTCTGAATTTTGGAGATCTTGCCCGAATTTAGTAGTTATATAGCCTTTGAAATATTTAAATAAAACTATAAATTTTGAATAAATGATTATTTTAGAAGATGTTCTCATTTAATTGAAAAATGTTTTATAATTTTTGAAGCATTGAAGTTGACTTTCTCAATTTTTAGAGCCAGTTTTACTCGATTACACCAAAGATAATTGGTGTATCGAGAGGCCGACAACCAGCAAACCGACAAACCGTCATGCAAAAGAAAAACCAAAAGAGGAAACAAACAAACACCGCAAGCAAGGACCGAAAAATGTGAGAAAAATTCAAAAATCGGAACAACTCCACCTTGGGAGAAGACGCGGAACACTCGAGGCTGGAAAAACATGGAGAGGGCACGGGCTAGATGAACTGGCGCAGTGTCTCGTCGCAGGGAAGCAGGATGGTAAAAACCTCTTTAGGGGATGGCATACTTCTTGCGGAGATGTGGATCCCATGACGTTGCCCCACCTAGATGGAGGATCTTCGGAGACCTCAAACACAACCACGATCAATACGATCAACAGGGGCATGTGACTACGGCATCTTCCAAGACAATCGTTTAGGCCACACTCGAGAAATATCTTCAATAAAGGAAAATCATCCCAAAAATTCTGAAATAGTGAAATCTGGATTCCAAGAATTATGTTTCTTTTTTTTTTAGGCCACCTTGATCCATGTGAGGTTGGGTCGTATATGGAAATTATTTCCTTTTTTTTTTGTTCGGCATTTATCCCACCTATTCTTATTACGGCATCTTCCATTAGTTGTGTTAGTTATGCTGAAGTAATTCTTTGTAAGCTTCCTTGAAGGACTTACGCTACTCGCAGTTTTCCTTGTGTTCGCGTTGTATGCAGATTGTCTAAATACTTGAACTCTTTTATCCCACCTATTCTGATTGTTATTGAATTTTAGTATATCAAGTACATCGATTTGATTAGAGCCAGTGTTTAAATCATGTGTGTTATAGAGACTTTGATCAATTTTAAAGGAAAATTTCTAATTGAATGGAATTTGCCTAACTTTATGCTTCATAATCGTATAGCAAAAGTTTCATAACGACCATCGGTTTTCACATTCTCTATTTTTTTTTATCTGAATTTCTTATATTATATAATCTTTATAAAGTTTAAGAAAACTGTCAACTTTGAATAATTGTGTATCTGAAAATGGAGTATCTATAAACATCATATAAACTATATATATATAGTAAAAGTTTTAAATTTTGTAGAGCATCAGATTTGTCGTTCCCAATTTTTTAAATATTTTGCTCGATTTTCTTGTAAATATACAACTTTTTAATTAGTTTTTAAAACATACGCATATATATATATATGAAACAAATTAGTTTTGAGATAATTGGTATAATAAGATTATTTTTATCTAACATACAAATTAGGTCTCTTATTAATGTAACGATCCAAATTTTAGATAACATAAGACGTCACTAGGCTGGAGACCACAATGAATCACATCAGTTAACCTGACAACAAATTCACGTAATATTCATTTATTATTTTCGTTAGGTGTTTCGCAATATGTTTAACTTATCGGTGACACGAGCAGCCTCATTGATCATCTCCTTTATCCCCGTATACCAACAGAAGTGGATCTTATACATCTCACTAAATAATAAGCGAACAAATACTAATTTGAAAATCTACAACACAACAATTTTGCAACATTTAATGTTGTACTGTTGTATACATCGATCAATCATATCTAATAAAACAAACAACTGAATGGTGTGAAATCTTGGACACTTGCAATCTACCTTGGTCAGAGTTCAAAGCCTATGAACTCATATTACTTTTTACACTATTGTCAATATCTTAGATAAATTGTTTAGGTTTTGTTCGATTTATTGGATTGTGTAATATGATGTAATGTGATATATTATATTATTTTCGTCAGTTATATTGAAGGACATGATATATTCTATTTATATATTATCTTAATATATTAGGTTAGTTTGAATTTGATTTTATTTCGATAATATTTATTAGTTTCTTTAATTCTCTTGTAATCCTATATATATATAGAGAGAGAGATTGGCTCACATGTAAACATCTCTTATACTGTTCAATGAGAACACACATTAACCATAGGATTGTTTTGATCTAATGGTCTTAATTAAACCAAATTTTAGGGAGTATTTTACTCCACTCTCCAATTAAAGAGGGTGCATTACACTCTCCATAGTAATTATAGTCAAATATGGCAGTTAGAGATTATCTTCCTAATTATTATTATCCAAATCTTCACATTTACATCCAACTCTAGTTTTCAACGTGAATTCATATTACCCTTTTTTTCATTTCTCAATTCATCATTCACCATAGTTGATATCAACAACATTTCTAAATCAATTCAATTATCATCTCCATTCTTCTAGTTAATATTGTACAAAAGTATTCGTCTATGTTCATGAAAATATTCGTCAATATACTATTAATAATTCATTCATGATACCGATATTGTTCGTTCATGTCCAACAAATTTTAGTCGATTATTGATAACTAAAATTAATATTCAGTGGTACATAAATATTTATTTATATAGTGAAAAATATTCGCTCATAATCTGAAGAGACCAATGTTTCAATCTTCGTACAATTCGCGAACATATACGTATACGAAGATATTCGTTCATGTTACTTAAAATATTCGTTAGTGTTACTAAATATATTCGTACATATGATATAATATATTCGTTGCAAAATTTAGTTGTTCAATTGTTTCCAATAACTTGTCGCACATACACGGACAAATCACCACAAATCGCCGGATAAAAGACATATAACCACAAAATATTTACAGCATTTAGTGTCGAATAAAAACTAAAGTACAATAATTTCATGTATATGACAATGGAATAACAAATTTTGTTCATCAGATCAAAGAAGGTTTCAAGCACCACAAAAACATATTGAATCTTAATCTAAGCAAAATCAATGCCCTTCTCATTTTGCTAAATACACTAACATACATTAACGAATAAAAAACTCAATAAACAGTGAATACAAATCCAATAACATATGCTTCTCTTGTACTGTTGAGAATGGGGACAACCATGGATTCCGGTTGGTTTGCAATGATGACAAATTTGGAGTCGTATAACAAGATTGTTGATGGTAATGATGTAATATCGACATGAGACTACGAGGATGAAGGAAAACGAGGCTTTTGAGGGAGAGTCATGGCGAATATTGATGGTGAGCGAGACGAAATTGATGGTGAGCGAGACAAAATTGGTCTCATATACGGTTGAGTCGCGATGCACGAGACTGAAGGAATGTTGGAAGGTAACCTGAAGCATTCGAGGGAGAGCCACGGCGTTCAAGTCCAGATCTGCGATGAAAACCGGCCGGCCAAATCTGGTTTGGAGACGAAGGTGGTGCCTTCATTGGACGAACGACAGCAACCCTAATCATCGTTGAATCGCCCTTGCTCTCCATTGGAGTCGTTTCACAAATAATCAGTTATTGAGAGATGATGGAAGATTTGAATGAGAGATTATAGGGTCAGATAAGGTAACAAATTTTTTTATATATAATAATGGAGCAAATTGGGTGAAAATTGATTTTCACGCACAGCCAATTCCCCACTCTCATTCTAATTTGTTTTATTTTTATTTTTTTCCCCTATTTATTATGGTTAATCTTGACCATCTATTATTCTAATCTTATGGATTAGATTTGTTCTCATTGTACACTATAGGGGTTGTTTACATGGGAGTCTGATTCTATATATATATATATATATATATATATATATATATATATATATATATATATATATGATCATTATATTATCAATAAATGTGGTTTTACCTCCACCATTTGCGTGGTTCTACCTCCACTATATTAGAGCGGTTCGATCTCTCGTATCCTGACTGATCGGGTTTGTTAACCTTACGACACTAAACGTGGGCATGAACATAATAGTTCGTCCGATTGGGCTAGCCAGCCTTAAGGCATGCCGTCAACCTATGGACGTCTCTACCATTGCCACCGATTTACTGGTGGTCCTATAAATCTATTGATGTCACCGATTTACTAATGGTTCTTTCGATCTATTGGTGGTGTCACCACTCTGTTGGTGTTGTTCCAGTCTTCAGCGTCATACGTCTAACCACACTTTAACTGCGGGGGTGTATTGAAGGATATGATATATTCTATTTATATAAATTATCTTTATATATTAGGTTAGTTTGAATTTGATTTTATTTCGGTGATCTTTATTAGTTTCCTTTAATTCTCTTGTAATCAAATATATATATGATCATTATATTATCAATAAATGTGGTTCTACCTCCACCATTTGTGGAGTTCTACCTCCACTATTTGTGTGGTTCTACGTCCACCATAAATCTATCACGTTCAACTCGACAAGGATTTGCTCGAGGTTCAGAGACAACTCTCTGGAAAAATTGCATGCTAATATATATGGCCTAGTATGTTTTATCTTTAGGTTTATATCTTTTATATATTGTCAGTCTATTTATTTCTCTCTTAATCTTATTCTAACGAGAACACGGTTAATATATGTTATACTTTTTAAGAAGGGTAAATGCTCAAGTATATAAGGTCCGTCTGACAGTTTTAAGGGATTATTTTGGAGAATTATTATTTTCAATAATCTCTAAAATAATCGATAATTCAAGTGCAACTGGATTATAATTTTGATGAAATAATCCTTCCAGCAATCCCGTTTTCTATACTTGCTGAAAACACCCATAGTTTTTATTTGAATGACTATATGTGTTTTTAGGGTTGTGCACCCGATCCATTCTTGTCCGGGCTAAGAAAAAAATTTGCAAAAACTAAAAAAAATCATTAATTTTTTTTGATTAAATATGTATCTAATATATACGACTTTAAAAATATATATATATATATATATATAATTAAATCTATTAAAAATAATATTCCGGTTCGACCTGGTCTTTTCTGGACTAGCCCGGGACCGAAATTCAACAAAATCATGGATCGGAATGTAAAAAACCGTTAGTTTCGGGTCATTCTTGCACGGCCCTATTTGTTTTTTTTTTTTTTTATTATTTACAAGGTAATTATATTCGTGGGAAGATTTATGTCGATAGGATGAATATATTCTTACCATTAAAATTTTATAAGAAAACTTGTTTCTATAAAATCTTTGGGTTATAAAAACCAATTAGGTGTCGTGGTGTAGTTGGTTATCACGTCAGTCTAACACACTGAAGGTCTCCGGTTCGAACCGGGCGACGCCATTTTAAGTCCATTTTTTTTCGGAATGTTTATAGTAAAATTACATATAATAACATTTTTGCTTCCAACATACACGTAAATGCGGGGATAGCTTAGTTGGGAGAGCGTCAGACTGAAGATCTGAAGGTTGCGTGATCGATCCACGCTCACCGCAAGTCTATTTTGCCATTTTTTTTTAATGAAAATAATAGCATGAACCAGACTACCACTAAATAACTTACCAAACCTTAGCTAAAAATAACCCGTGAATCATAGGATGGGTTATTCGCAATGTCCAAATATCCACTAAATTTATCCGGATTGTTGGATATTCGTATCCAATTATGATTACTAAGGATTCCACACACAAAAATGAACGATATGTGATTGTAAATTGAACGAGGTCTATGCATTAAAAGTTGTACCTAAAGTTTTTTTTTTAACGAGAATTGGTGATTTCGACACACGGTTTTATTAATTTGAAAATGACTAAGTAGTAATTTTTCCGAAATATCTCAACCCTTATATCATAATGTAATACCCGAAAAATTTAAACTCTGTTTAATACCGGATTAAACCGGATTTCGATCCGCCAACCTTAACTCTTTTAAATAAAAGAAAACGATATTAATTTCTATCATTTTATGTGACCTTTATTCACATAAAATGATAAGTTATGTAACCGTAAATAATTCTGTACATTTAATTTAAAACCGAGGAGCGGTTCCGGGCGAATAACGAGTCTTCCTTCAACCCATTTATTTTATTTGAGGAGCAGGCCCAAAAAGCCTTCAGCCGGCCCAAACGCAACCTAAACCCTAAATCACCTTTTAACCTAATCTAATAAGCTTCTTAATTCTAATTAACGCTAACCTAATGTTCTCCCTACCGCTCGACTGCCCACACCAATCTCTTCCATTCTCGCGCTGATCAACCGCCTCGTCTGCACCGGAGTCAGAGAGACACACTGCGGCTCACCGACGAACTACACCGGCCGCCGGAACCCCCTGCTGCTCGCCAACGATCTGCACAGGCCGCCGGATCCACTGCTTCTTTTCCTATTTTCTGCACAGCCGGACCGGTACCAAGCACGCTGTTGTGTTGTCGTCTGGACTGCTACCGTCTACACCCCTCTGCTACGTACGGATCTAGATCAGGAGTTGCTGTGTTCCGGCTGAGTCTTTTGGAGGGTCATTGCAGGTCGAGCTCCGGGCTGTAGGTGTGTGCACAACTTCTCCCTTTTTTTCCCATAACACTGTATAGACGTGCTGTGATTACCGAGTGGAGTAGCGATGGTTAGGCGAGAAACGAAGAGGAGTAAAGACAGTAGAGGGAGAGAATGTTTTATATTTTTTAAGTTAATAAAATAAGACACTTTAGGGGCTCTGTAGGATTCGAACTTGAGACCTGCAAATCATGGTATTTATGAGGCACTACTGGCGGAGAGACTCGAACCTAGGACCTTATTCATTATCTGAAAATTTCAGTTTTGTGAGCAGCTGACAGTGTTAACTTTGACCCCGTTGTTGGACAGCTTAGATCGAACATCCATCGTTGATATTTTGATATGTTGTAGATGGAACTATGTAGTTTAATGTGTGAAATTTTGGGAGAGATTTAACGGTCAGATTAGGATTTACAAAGCCCCGAAGTAGGACAGTTGGGCGATTTTGCAACACAGGAAGAAAAATGACTAAGTATAGAAATGTTAGTTTTACCCCAACTTTATAATTTTATGTAGGAGTGTTGGGTGAGAATTTGTGGAAGATCCTTACCCTATGTTTAATATACATATCATAGAAGATTTAGAATTTTTATTCCGGAAATTTTATCTTTCATTAGAGCCTTGGATCCTAACCCAAAGTCGGACCTTAACGAATTTTTATGAAAATTTAGAAGTTTGTGTAACTCTTATAAATCCTCACTAAATCTTTCTATGAGAACTAGATTTAGGACGTAGGTCCTAGAATAGAATTTTAGAACTAAGTGATAGACTTCTCGGGGTTTCGACATCAAGGGCAAAATGGTCTTTTTAACCTAAGAGAAACTTTTCGTAAATTCTCTTCATGAGATTGTACAACTTAGAAGTTTATAACTTCTAAGAGTTTGGGGATGTGATTTTGATCCACATGCCATGTTTGACAGGCATTTGAGTTACCACGAGTACGGACCGAGTTGAGTTTGGTAGAGTGTGATTTGATTCAGGTGAGTCCTTGCGACTTACTTAGCTAGTTTCTGGATGTTAGTTGAGTGATAATAGTGGTGTGTGCAATGTGTGTTTATAATTATAACTTGATAGGACAACTGTTATTGTTATAGTTTAAGGCCCAAGTGTATATATAACGGGCCGTGACATCACTGCGCAGCTCTTCCAGGAGAGTGGGAGGTTCTCTATACCCAGACCATACAGGTACAAGGTGAGATGCATCGGATCCATTCCTGATGGTTACACGGGAGCGGAGACGAGGTTTGGGAATCCCTCGTGTCACAAAATAAGTATCATTAGTAAGAGTGAATGACTTAAATGAAGATAATAAATGGATTGTTTGAAAGCATGATGAGTGTTTACTTTTGTTATGTGTGTGTGTGCTATTATTCTTCTTCTAATGTTTAGATAGCTAACTAATGGTTGTTCTGTTGTGTTTTTAGATTTACCGCAGGTTAGAGCAGCAGCTGAGTGATCCGGAAGTAGTGGTCAGCCGGGTCTCTGTACTCCTTAGAGTGGGGGGTTGGGTTGTTACTTTGTTGTCCTTTCCTCTTGTTAAGACAGTTAGTCTTTTTCGTTGTTTAAGTACTATAGGCTGTTAGACGTTGTTGCATTCATTCCTTTAAAAATACTATTTCATGAATTTCGGTTTTTCTTATTTGTGTCTTGTTGCAAGATCCTTGTAATATTGTTGTCAAACTAAGGTCGGGACCCATTGTGAGGTCCTAACCAGTAATGCCCCGAGTTCTGAGAATTCGGGGTGTTACAACATGGTATCAGAGCTCTAGGTTGGCAACAATGACACTTGAAATCTTCTGAAAGACCGAATAAGTACATAATTAGAACCCGAAAAGGGATCTGAGTTTTAAAAAAAAGACTTTTGGTTTTCAAATGCATCCATAGTTTGGTGGGGGATAGAAAGTACGGCTGACCGCCACTACTACCGCGGATCTCAGTATGCTTAGTATGGACTTTGGGTTTTTACTTTATGTTGACTTATTAGCTTGATTATAAAAATATGTGATATAGATAAGTATATGCCGAAGATTAATAGAAATTATAGTTATGTTATGTCCTTAACGGAGGTAACATAATGAGTTTCTCACCCCTTTGACACACCTAAGTAGATTTGAAGGGTGTCAATGTTAGCATGAAATATTGCGTTATTTTAGGCACTCTTTCTAGTTGTTTTTCTTCCATTATAGTGTTCATTGATAAGGCATTAAAGCAATTGTTAGCTAGTTTGTCTATATTTTCGATATGGAGGTCTACATTAGCTTTGTGTTGATTATAGGTGAATAAGAGCTAAAATCGCACAAATTGAGAAAGATGGGAGAAGAATTGAGCACATCCAAGGATCTAGGACACATCAAGGAAGTCAAAGGAGATGCTAGGATGAGGAATGGCTCGACACAAAGGAAACCACAAGGAATTTGCACTTCCACGCTCTAAAATACGGTCGTGGAGAAGTCCACGCCTAAAACCACGGCCGTGGATCTCAGCATCACGAACGTGGAGTACACCAGAAGGTTACACGGTGTAAATCACGGTCGTGGAAATCATGAAGAACCGTAATCCACTTCCACGCTCTAAACCACGGTCGTGGAACCTCATGAGACCGTGATTTAGGCGATCTTTTGACGAATAAAATATTGCCATAATATTTACACACATGGGCTGGACGGTTATTGGACCCTTCCCTATAAAAGGGCTGGAGGAGAGAAAATTTGGGATCCCCGCTTAGACCTTTTGGAGGCTGCGTTGAAGATCAAGAGATTAGCACTTGCAACGAGATTTGCGGAGGTTTGGAAGTAGCTTGTGGCGTAAGTAATGCCCTTTTGTCCCTAGGTTTGATTAGAAGACGGATTGACATCCCGTTCTTCGTTCTTATCTAGGATTGTTATTGATTTGTGTTTGGTTTTCTGAATCCGATATACATTATCTCCTTTGTGTGTGGAATCGAGATTGGTTTGAGATTTATTGAAGGTTTTCGAAGGTTTTCATCTTTCATTCTTCTTAAACTTGAATTTGATATTATAATGACTGTTGTTGGCTAAAACCCTTTAACAATTCTAAGGTGAAGGGTTGATAGTTGTGGTTTAGATGATGATAGATCGATTGTAAACAGATTGGACCCTGAGAGTTAGAGAGATTCACCGACAAACCAAAATCACGGTTTGTTCTTGAGTTTCCACGGCCGTGGAACTCAAGATCCACCCGTAATTTGTGCCAGTTTACGAGCTTTGCTTTTAATTTAATTCAAGGTTAAAGGTTAGCTTTATTCTAGTTTTGACTTGTCTTTTCTAGGTAGTAGTGAAGCCTCAATAACCTCTACTTCGATTTCGAGTGTCACAACCTTAATCGGTTTAGTTAGTCTCGATCCTTGGGTTACAAGTTTGGGTATTTGAGTTTAATTCTTGTCTTTAGATCCTTTCTATACTGAAGCCTCAACAACCTTTATAGAGAGTATCCTTAGATAAGTCGTATAAAGCCTTGGAACTTCACCGTACATTGCTTTACCTTAGCATACCTTTGCAACTCTTAACTCTATCCTTAGTTCTTTAGTATATCTTGAATCGATTACCACAACTGGATTCCTGGATCTTTAGGGTTGCTGTTCTTCCCAATATATTTGAAAAGCTCTACCTTTTACTTGCTTGACGATTTATAACTGGATTTAACCCCCCAAATCCCTTTGTTCGATACTCTGGAATTCTTGCTTAACTACGTCGATCCGTACACTGCGGGTTCGCTTGCTTGATTCTAGTTTTATAAATTTAAAGCTTATTTGCACACACGCTAAGTGGCGAACAAGTTTTTGGCGCCGTTGCCGGGGATTGGGCCTAGGCCGAATTCGGTTATCGGTTGTCAAGCTTGGGAGTTTTTCCCTTGGTATTTGATATCTCTTTTGAGTGATATTTGCAGGTTACCTTAGGTGTATGCGCAGGTCTAGGAACAACGAAGACCTCTTACCTCTTGATCAAGAACTTGAGAAGACTTTGAGGAAGAAGCTCAAGGAAAGAAAGATGGCTGAAGAAAAGGAGCGGGATCTTCAAGCAGAATTGCAAGATTCCGAAGCTCAACTTAGATGGAGCGAGAAGACTCGCAAGGAGGAATCGGAGCGTCATCAATCGAAAATTGATGAGCTAACGGATATGATGTTTCAAATGAGGCTGGAATTAAGCGACCTTAAGAAGAAGAAGAGGAGGAGACCGGCAAGATCGGTTAGAACCAACTCATCCAATGAGGATAGCGACTCTTCCATGCCACCGTTGGAAGACATCAATCCGACGATCAACATGAATCAATATAATCCAGGACCGGCTGTAAATTATCGTTTCCCGGCTGGGGGTGCGAGAGCCGCTCGTGTAAATGAGGAGCCAAGAACTCTTGGCCAAAGGATGGATCCAATTCAACAACCACGCCGTTTGGGTGTGAACTTTGATGCTGATGATATGCAAGGGTTTAGCTTCAACCCACAAGTTATTACCATCGTTCGCCAAAGTCAATTTGGAGGAACGAGTGCTGAATCTCCACATCAACATTTACAAAATTTTGAGATCTTGATGGAGACAATGAAGCCAAAGAATGCAACTACCAACAACTACAAGATTAAACCTTTCTTCTTCTCTTTGAAAGGGAAAGCTTTATCTTGGTATCAAGATCTTCCAAATAGAAGACTCAACACATGGGAGGATCTTTCTTCGGAGTTCCTCACCAAGTTCTTTCCGCCATCCAAGACGGCGGAGTTGAGAGGTAAGATTAATGCATTCTCTATGAGATCTAATGAAAGTTTGTTCCAGTCTTGGGAAAGATTTCAGGATTTACTATTGGATTGCCCACATCATGGCATATCCAAATTGGAGCTATTGGAGATATACTATAAGGGACTGGATGTGGAAACACAATTCAAGCTTCAATCCCTTTCATGTGGTACATTCATGGACATGAGGGAAGATGACGCTTGGGACTTCATTGAGAAGCAAGCTCGATTCATTGAGAAGTATTCTCACCAGAAAGTATAAGTAAATCAGGTAGATCAAGGAGCAAAGCTAACACAAGCCGCTCAAACTCAAATCTTTTCTCTCAACTCCGAGATTAAAGAATTAAAGGAAGTCATCAAGACTAGCTTTCCAAAGTAAAAGGAACAAAATGTTGGCTATTTAGGGAGCAACAATAACCACAATGGGAATGAGAACACGAATCGCAATAACCGGAACAACAACCGGAACAATTGGAACAACAACAACAACCGGAACAACAATAGGGATTCAAACAACAACAATTGGCGTCCCAACCAACAAAACTCCGGTAATTCTTATCCCAATTCAGGTGTAATAGCTAGGATTTCGAATTCTAATTAAAGTTGATTAACGTAATCGTTGATAGTAATTGACATATAACTCGCGAAGATTTCGCAAGTGATGAGTAAGAGTCCCACCGTTATGTTCTTGGCGTAATTTTGGACGTTTGGGGAAATTTTTACTTTTTCCCCCGGGTAATTATTTTTACCCTCCGGTGTTATTTGGAGCATTTGGGAGCTCCAATTAATAAAAATGCAGCTGAGAGAAATGATCAGGACATCGGATATGTCCTAGATATGAAATAACATGGAGAGGCAAAACGGCCAAAAGAGTCGCTATTTCGTTTTTTAACGGCTAAGAAAGACGGCTTAGGAATACACGTTTTCCGAGGCACTTGTGGAATAATTATCCCTACAATATTCCAGATTTAATGTTCCAATCTCGAGAAGTTTGGAGAAAGAGGTTCGACCCGCCTTTTGATCGGTTAATGGATAATTATCGACTTTACTAAAGGATAATTATCGACTTCACTATAAATAGCGGAAAATCCTTTATTAATTCATTTCCTTTCACGTTTTCTCGTAAAAAGCTCTGATTTCTCTCCATCTTCAAACTCAGATCTACTCTCCGTTTCTAATCCGATTTCAATTCCGTTTGAGTTTCTGGATTCCTCTCTTCATTCTCTTCATATCGGTACCGAGTTTCTGCATTTCCGAGTATATGGAGGGCTGGTCGAGCATATATGTCACCAGGACGGTTCCGTCGCTCAGATTCCGGTGAATTTGATGCTGTCCATGCGTAGCCTGCGTCGCTGCGTTTCCGAATCTTCTTTCAGATCGTCAATCGGGTTAGTAACGAATAAGTTATGAATTTATTCGTTTTCCGTACTGCGATTTGGCCTAAATTGACTTTAGGCTTGTCAAAATGGATAATTAGAAATTCCATTATGGTCGTTATATTATTCTGGTGATTATGGATAGTTTGTTTGATGAAATCTGATGACAGGTGGGTTTAGAAATTGCCTGCGGGCAAAATGTTATTCTGGCGAAATCTAATTAATTAAAGGTTAATTAATTAAATTAGGATTAAATTTGAGATTGAGGAATGTTAATTAGATACTACCTTGAGATTTGAGGAATTGTGAGTTATGCTGAGATATTGAGGTTTAGTTGGTTGTGAGACTCATATATTGAGTATGATCCTTATGGATCCCTTTGGGTCTAGGTGTGACCCCTTTGATGAATAGAGGTTGATATATCTCTTTATGCCTTTTTATAGGCCGTGTTGTCCCTCCAGTGTAGAGGTGATCGTGGTTGAGTTTGTACAAGGTTGAGGTAAGTCCGTAGGACTTACTTAGCTACATCCTTATATGGGGTGTTTGTATGAGTGGTGTGTGCCTTATATGTTTTCTATGATAGCATGTGATGTCGTATTTACCGACCTATGTTTTATTAATTGCCCCACTGCGTGGCTGTGATAACCTTTCCCTTTCATCCCGCCGTGGAGTCTGGGAGGTTCTCTGATGTCAGGCCAGACCGGTTTACAGGAAGGGCGCAATCCACTCCCATAGGGTACACGGATTGTGTGACCGATACTAGTACGGCTGGCTAGCAGGCTCAGAGGCGAGGATGTATCGGTCCTCGTGTCACCTAGTTTCATATATATTATATCTATACGATTTGAGTGAATGACCATTATATTGAGATGAATAAATGGGTAAATGAGTGAAAGCATGCTGATATGTTTATCTTTCCCTATGTGTGATTGTGCTTATGCATTACTCTATATATGTGTATGGATAGCTAATGGTTATTACCATGTTGTAGATGCCCTACAGGTTAGGCACTGCTGAGTGATCTGGCAGGGTGACAGGCCGAGGACTCTCGTACATTAGGTGGTTGGTTTGGGGTTGTTGTGTTTCCCCTCCTGCGTGAGGATGATCTTTTGTACCTCCTATGTGAGGATGTCGATTTATATACTCGGCTATGTTGTTGTTTAATTTGGGTCGTACAGTTTATACTTTTTATGCATTTGTTTTATATCTGTCAGTGCCATGTTGTAAGGTCCAGTGAACTTGTTGTCAGGCTAGGGTCAGGATCCATTGTGAGATCCTAGCCCAATGTGACATCCCGAGTCCCGCGGATTCGGGGTGTTACAGAGTTGGTATCAGAGCCCAAGGCGACAACAATGGCACTTGCTACCTGCAATGAGGTTTGATAGGTAAAATAAACAGAGCCCACATGGGATGTGACGTTTTCAAAGGTTTTGGTTTTAAGTGTGGTTTTGGGATAGAATGTACAAGAATTCGTCACCTCTGCCATGGATCTCTGCAGCGTAGATATGTATATATATTTGTGTGTACTATGGATTATGTGGATGTATTATATACATATCGATACATATGGCATATATATAGCCTTATAAGATTAGGTGCGTATATCTTACAGATGACTCAAACTAGAGTAGTATCTGTAGTGGGATGAGGTAGGGGTACACCCCCTCTTCCTCCAGTGGTGATAAGTTAGGGACCAGTTTCCGTTGTTGTTTCGCCTATGGCAGAGAACGAGGTTGAAGAGGCTGATCGTGTCTCCATGAGTAGATCCGAGTTTCAAGAATATATGTAACAAGTATATGAAGCGGTGATAGCGGGTAGATCCACACCGGATTTACCAACAATTGTGAGATCAACTGAAGCTTCTGGATCCGGAAAGAAGCAATGGACTGAATCAGTTACTGGAGAAGCAAAGATGATGAATGGGGAACCAAGTCCGATATCAGGACAATCTAGTGATCCTTTGGCCATGAAGATGACTGGCAAGGAACTACAGTGTTTTAATTGCGTGGAAGTTGGGACACTGGCGAGCTGTGTGCCCAAAGGCTCCCATCATATGCTTTACGTGTGGTAAAGCAGGGCATAGAGCGAAGTTTTGTCGACAGGGCAAGGCATTGCCTTTACAGGTTCCCTTCAAGAGTGAGATCATTCCAGGTGGACGACGAAGGTCGAGTTACCCTTCAGTTGCACAAGTTGCAAGGATGGGATGATTATGTTTCAGTTGTGGCTATCCAGATCATTTGCGTTATGTGTGCCCTTTGGCACTGATAGCTTGTTTCACTTGTGGTGAGCTAGGCCATCTGGCCCTTTCTGTCAGCACGGTGGTGTTTCTTCCCAGCAAGACCTTCCTCTTTCCGGTGCAGAAAGAGTGGAAGTGGAGGCTATAGTAATGACCTCAGTGATACCTGAGGAGCATGGATCTGACATTGAGTGATGATATGTAGTGGAGCTACGAGTGTTAGCTGTTATAGGTACCATTCTCGTTAATGGTTTACCTAGTGGAGTTTTGCTTGTTGTGAGTGCTATACACTTCATGTCTTTCGATGCATGCGTTAATGGTTGACTTTTTGTATATAGTAGAAGGTGGATTTTCCTTTACAAGATTACCTTTTTGGGTCTGAGATACCCGTGAGATGCGTGTTTGTTCCCTTACTTCAGGGACCTGTGTATGGTTGTAGACTTCTTTGTCATGTCGTAGGTGCATGAGGAAGTCATTATGTGTATGGTTTGGATGAATAGATATCATGTGGTGTTAGCTTTTAATAGTAAGACTATTATAGTCTTTACTGAGTTGAGTTAAATAGAGGTCTTCTGAGGTTAAGACCTTTGAAGAGACGGGTTTGTCATCAGGACTGTACGAGCAGCGAGCTGATAGCACAGGGATGTGACGCCTTCTAGTTTTATACCATAAAGGAGCGAGATAGTCCAACAATTGAAGGTATTTCAGTTGTTTATGAGTTTATAGACGTGTTACTGAACCGTCTAGTTGCCACCTCGGCGGAGTGTGGACATTGTTATCGAGTTGAAGTATGATACAAGATTGAATGGGAAAGCCACACTATATGGTGCTTGTTGAGATATTGTACTGATAACTTGAAAAGTTTACTGAAACGGGTTTACCCTAGTGGGTTCCATGTTCCGTATTGACGACCTGGCGAGTTAACTTCAAGAAGCAATTGTGATTTCGGGATTCCTTTATGCTCAAGATATCCCTAGTCATGGATGAGAGAGCAGCATGTGTATGAGATAGCATCCCATACCCGTTATGGACACTACGAGTTTGTAGTGATGTCATTTGGGTTGACGAATGTTTTAGTAGTTTTTATGGAGTTGATGAATAGTATCTTCATCGACTTCCTTGATTAGTTGGTGGTGGACTCCATGGATGACATGTCGGTATACTCTCATAGCAGAGAATAGTAGACCGATCGTTTGAGGACCGTTCTAGAGATTTCGAGAGATAGAGGGTTGTATGCTACGCTCTCTAAGTGTAAGTTGAGATGCCAGTGGTAGCCTTTTTAGGCCATGTTGTCTCCACCAGTGGGATCATGGTTGACCTGGCGAGAATTAAGTATGTTGTAACATGGGAGATACTAATGAACATTAAGGAATACGTAGTTTTTTCGGCTCAGCCGATTGCTACCAATGCTTTGACGAAGGATTTTATATGATTATGTATTCATTTGCGAGTCTTTTGAGAAGACCACCATAACTACGTGATGAAAGCAGTGTGTCTATGTTCTGAAGAGTTGAGGAGGCATTTGACCTCTGCTTCCATTCTGTTGTAGTCAGAAGATTTTTGGGATCCCGTGATTTACGGTGATACATCCCAGCTAAGTTTGAGATGTGTATTACTACAAAGGAGTAGGGTTATTGATATGTGTGTTTACAGCTGAGAACGTATGATGAGAACTACTCGACTCATGATTTAGAGTTAGTAGTGGTAGTTCAAGCCTTTAAATTTTGAAGACCGTACCGGTGTGATCTTCATGTCAGATTTCTATAGATTATAGAAATCTGAAATATATTTTATGCAACAGGGGTTGAATAACCGCCAGTATTAAGAGCTTAAGTTGATTAAGACTTTGACTTGAAGATTTCATATCATTTAGAGAAGTTGAATGTTGTCACCGATAACTTGAATGGAAAGACGCTCCAAGAGAAGATGATTGTGAGACTGATAGTTCAACCTCAGCTTCAAAGAGATCTAGCTTGGCTAGAGTTGGACAATCAGTTCCTTGATAAGGATACCCATTTATACCTCAGAGGTTCTACCTGGTCTGTTGGATGAGGTCCAACAGAAGCAGGAGACCTGCCGGGCCTTGACAAGGTTTAGAGAAAGGATGTCTCGTACTGAGGCACCATAGTTCTCCATAGGAGTAGATGGACTGATGAAGAGTCATGACCGCTTTTGTGTTCCTGCTGATGCAGATGGAGACAGAATATTACGTATACCCATTGTACGCCTTATTCAGTACATTTAGGTACGAGTAAGATGTACCACGAGATGAGACGATTATATTGTATGAAGCCGATATAACTAGATTTGTGATATAGTGTGTGACATGTCAGTATGTCCAGATAGAGTATTTCTGATCTATAGATAAGCCCCCACCCACTACCAATGCAGTAGTAGAATTTGGGAGGACATCTTTATGGACTTTGTTATGGGATTGTGACCCTGTAGAAGATTGATGTTATTTGGATTGTTGGTAACAGATTAATGAAACCGGCACGTTTCATTTCTATCAGAAGGATGTGGCTAGTGAATGAATTGGTTGAGGAGTACACTAGACAAATAGTGAGACTCCATGGTATACCGAGAACGATCATTTTTTTATCAAGATGGATGTTTTTACTTTGAGATTGTGGGCAGCAGATTCAGACTGCTTTGGGGACAAGTATGTACCTCATGACTACACTTCACCCCCTGACAAATGCTTAGTTAGAGAGGATCATCTAGATCTTAAAGATCTATTATAAGTTGTAAGTTGAATGAGAAATGTGGAGGGTTATATTACCTTCCATTAATGAGTTTATTATATAACAATGAAGGACGTGCATCTTTTTGGGATGACCCTATGAGTCAATATATAAACATAGATGTCGTATATCCTTATGCTAGAAGTGATCTAGCAATAGAGTGGAATAATAATTGACCAGACTCAGGATTTTATAGTTCAAGTAACGTTGATTGAAGGAAGAATGCTGGATGTACAGAGTCACCAGATATTATATGTAGACAAGAGGCGTTAACCTCTAAAGTTCAAGCAAAAGTTCATGTCCGGCTGGAGGTATCTCAACTGTGAGACGTTAGTTGTGTATTATGGAAAGGGGAACTGAGTTTCCAATATGTCGGTTACTTGAGATCTTGATCAGTTTTGTGAAGGCAACATGATGTTTAGCTTTCACTCTGAAGTTGGTGGATGTTCACCCAGTGTTCCTGTGTCTCAACTGAGAAAGTATATACCAGGAAACACTTTGTGAGTTATAATGATCTAGTGGTTAAGTTGAACCACATCGTTGTTGAGCATCTGATTACATTCTTGGAATAAGATATGAAACGCTTGCATTTGAAAGACATGCCCATATTGAGGATATGATGGTCGAGATGAAGACCTGAAGAGGCTATGTGAGAGACTGAGGATAGTGTCTTGAGGAACTATCCAGAGTATATGTTAGGACATACCCATTTGTGGGAGCACGAGTAGATCTTAGTGCTATCTTGATGAATGTTGTGCTTATGTGCTTATATGCTTTGATGTATTATTTCATGCTAGTTGTGATGTGATTTATGATCTTAGTAGATCTTGATGTGCTAGCGTGATGTATGTTATAGCTAGAGATGATTACTTCCTCCATGTTATGATTATATTTATAGCTGGAGATGATTCTTTCCTCCATGCTATTTGAGTGTGATTAGGATTCAGCTGGAGATGGTTCTTTCCTCCATGCTACCTTGATGGACATAGTTCAGTGGAGATGTGATTCCTCCATGCGATATATATGTTTATGAGTTGGCTAGAGATGTGCTTCCTCTATGCCTTGTGATGTGGTATGGCGAGAGACGTGATTCCTCTACGCCTTAGGGTAGCGTTATGGCCCTGTTCCCCGGAGATGATGATTCCTCCATGTTTATACTTGAGGTTATAGATTGTTATAGGTTGTGATTTTTTGAACGGAGATGTGATACCTCCGATAGAAAGAGTGAGAGTTATACCTCGGCGTATGGGTCCGAGAGGATTTGGGAGTTGTTCAAGTTTCGGGACGAAACTTTTTTTTAAGGGGGGTGTGATGTAATAGCTAGGATTTCGAATTCTAATTAAAGTTGATTAACGTAATCGTTGATAGTAATTGACATATAACTCGCGAAGATTTCGCAAGTGATGAGTAAGAGTCCCACCGTTATGTTCTTGGCGTAATTTTGGACGTTTGGGGAAATTTTTACTTTTTCCCCCGGGTAATTATTTTTACCCTCCGGTGTTATTTGGAGCATTTGGGAGCTCCAATTAATAAAAATGCAGCTGAGAGAAATGATCAGGACATCGGATATGTCCTAGATATGAAATAACATGGAGAGGCAAAACGGCCAAAAGAGTCGCTATTTCGTTTCTTAACGGCTAAGAAAGACGGCTTAGGAATACACGTTTTCCGAGGCACTTGTGGAATAATTATCCCTACAATATTCCAGATTTAATGTTCCAATCTCGAGAAGTTTGGAGAAAGAGGTTCGACCCGCCTTTTGATCGGTTAATGGATAATTATCGACTTTACTAAAGGATAATTATCGACTTCACTATAAATAGCGGAAAATCCTTTATTAATTCATTTCCTTTCACGTTTTCTCGTAAAAAGCTCTGATTTCTCTCCATCTTCAAACTCAGATCTACTCTCCGTTTCTAATCCGATTTCAATTCCGTTTGAGTTTCTGGATTCCTCTCTTCATTCTCTTCATATCGGTACCGAGTTTCTGCATTTCCGAGTATATGGAGGGCTGGTCGAGCATATATGTCACCAGGACGGTTCCGTCGCTCAGATTCCGGTGAATTTGATGCTGTCCATGCGTAGCCTGCGTCGCTGCGTTTCCGAATCTTCTTTCAGATCGTCAATCGGGTTAGTAACGAATAAGTTATGAATTTATTCGTTTTCCGTACTGCGATTTGGCCTAAATTGACTTTAGGCTTGTCAAAATGGATAATTAGAAATTCCATTATGGTCGTTATATTATTCTGGTGATTATGGATAGTTTGTTTGATGAAATCTGATGACAGGTGGGTTTAGAAATTGCCTGCGGGCAAAATGTTATTCTGGCGAAATCTAATTAATTAAAGGTTAATTAATTAAATTAGGATTAGATTTGAGATTGAGGAATGTTAATTAGATACTACCTTGAGATTTGAGGAATTGTAAGTTATGCTGAGATATTGAGGTTTAGTTGGTTGTGAGACTCATATATTGAGTATGATCCTTATGGATCCCTTTGGGTCTAGGTGTGACCCCTTTGATGAATAGAGGTTGATATATCTCTTTATGCCTTTTTATAGGCCGTGTTGTCCCTCCAGTGTAGAGGTGATCGTGGTTGAGTTTGTACAAGGTTGAGGTAAGTCCGTAGGACTTACTTAGCTACATCCTTATATGGGGTGTTTGTATGAGTGGTGTGTGCCTTATATGTTTTCTATGATAGCATGTGATGTCGTATTTACCGACCTATGTTTTATTAATTGCCCCACTGCGTGGCTGTGATAACCTTTCCCTTTCATCCCGCCGTGGAGTCTGGGAGGTTCTCTGATGTCAGGCCAGACCGGTTTACAGGAAGGGCGCAATCCACTCCCATAGGGTACACGGATTGTGTGACCGATACTAGTACGGCTGGCTAGCAGGCTCAGAGGCGAGGATGTATCGGTCCTCGTGTCACCTAGTTTCATATATATTATATCTATACGATTTGAGTGAATGACCATTATATTGAGATGAATAAATGGGTAAATGAGTGAAAGCATGTTGATATGTTTATCTTTCCCTATGTGTGATTGTGCTTATGCATTACTCTATATATGTGTATGGATAGCTAATGGTTATTACCATGTTGTAGATGCCCTACAGGTTAGGCACTGCTGAGTGATCTGGCAGGGTGACAGGCCGAGGACTCTCGTACATTAGGTGGTTGGTTTGGGGTTGTTGTGTTTCCCCTCCTGCGTGAGGATGATCTTTTGTACCTCCTATGTGAGGATGTCGATTTATATACTCGGCTATGTTGTTGTTTAATTTGGGTTGTACAGTTTATACTTTTTATGCATTTGTTTTATATTTGTCAGTGCCATGTTGTAAGGTCCAGTGAACTTGTTGTCAGGTTAGGGTCAGGATCCATTGTGAGATCCTAGCCCAATGTGACATCCCGAGTCCCGCGGATTCGGGGTGTTACATCAGGAAATTCACTAACTCCACCTTCTTCTTCTTCCACTCCTTTGAAAAGCCAGGGGCAAACATCTAATGGTGGAAGCACTTCGGGGAAGGAGAAGTCCGATCCCATGTTGGAAACGATTTTGAGAAAGATTCAAGGATTGGAGAATCACATTACTAAGGTTGATAAAGCCCAAAAGGTTTTAGAAAACCAAATGTTTAGCAATGCTGAGGAAGTTCCTAGGAATCAAGGCAAACTTCCAGGAAAGACGGAGGATAACCCAAAGGGAATGGTGATGGCTATCACAACTAGGAGCGGGGCAACAACCACCGACCCGCAACCTAAGTTTGTGGAGGTTCCCGCTGAAAAAGAGAAGGAAAAGAGGAAGGAGAAGGAAGACATCTACATTCCTCCTCCAGCTTACAAGCCTCCCCTACCGTTCCCACAATCTAGAGCAAGAGAGCGTCTAGACAAACAATTCGGTAAGTTTATTGAACTCATGAGCAAACTGCATATTAATATACCATTCATTGATGCAATTGTAGGTATGCCGGCTTATGGAAAGTTCTTAAAAGAGATCCTCTCTAACAAGAGGAAATTAGAGGATTTTGGAGAGGTCAAGATGAGTTCGGATTCTTCGGATCTCATCAAGACGATGAAAGAAAAGATGCCCCCAAAGCTGAAGGATCCGGGGTTGTTTTGTGTTCCCATAGGAGTGGGAGATGACACATATGATGCATTATGTGATTTAGGAGCAAGAGTGGGAGATGTCACATATGATGAAGCTGCACATCCCTATGTGCAGCTTCATCTCCTGACTGTCTTGTCACAAACGGCTCCCCACTCTCAATAAACTCCTCTCTTGGAACATAGTCCATTCTGACGTCTGCAAGCTCTGTGGGCTACAACTTGAAAATGAAGATCACCTATTTCTACACTGCAACTACTCCTCCACGATTCTGAAACTTCTCTCACGCCGGTTTCGAATTCCGATTCCTACTCCTCACAGGGCTAACTTCTGGTGTTGGCTCAACACCCTCAAAAGTCACAAGAATGACCTCATCTCTCACATACTCATCGCAACTCTCTCCAGCTACATGTATTACGTCTAGATGGCCAGAAATGATCTAGTCTTCAACTAGAAGTTCACTCATCCCTTCTCCTGTGCCCACAACGTCATCACCAACACAAAGAATTTTACTGCTATCAAATGGCACGGTCGATCTCCTACTTTTATCTCCATAGCTAAGATACTAGGCATTCATATCTTGTAATCCCATTCCCCATGTCACTCCCCTTTCTGTTCCAGTATGAGTCTCATGTACATTCTTTTATGATAATATAATGACCTTTAAAAAAAACTTAAATTAAAATTCAATAAATAAAAAAAACCCTTGTTTTTTAATGTTCTTATCTCGTCTCGTAGTCTCGCGACTCTCGCTCCCTCAGTTTTGCAGCCACAAACTCATAGCACCCAAACCCTAATTTGTAGGGATATAAGAAACACAATTATACATGGATGTAACCATTTAGTAAAGTTTTTAATTAACTTAATTAATAACAACAAAATATCGATCTTACACCTAACTTGTAGGGATTTATAATTACTGCACCACGTAAATAAATAAAGGCAATTAGTAAAATTACACCTAATTTGTAGGAATCTATAATTAGTGAAACACGTAAATGGATAAAACCAATTAGTAATTTTTTCTAATTAACTTAATTAATAAAAATTATAATATGTATATATATAGGTTAGTTCCGGGCTTCAACAATTTGCAGTGGCTTTGATTACGGAAACGGAACCCTAGCCCCCATACCCTTCATATCTACATTGGCTACGATCCCAAAGAGGACATTGCTTACGTGATCCGCAAACATTCTCTCTTGAATCGACCTTCAATCTCGATTGAAGTTCACCCTTCGGATCTACTGGCACGAAAGGTACAAATTACAAAGCACCGAGAGATCGTTTGATATTCATATACTCTTAACCCTTTATATGTTACTCTATAAAACATTTAACCTAAAACATTTTTGTTTAACACACTTATTGATTTTCGTAACTTTTTTTCTCTCATCATCTGCATCCTCTTCATATTTGACTCTTGTAAATTCGACTATCATATCCGCCAATCTCACCAATTCATCATGCAAATACCGGTGGTAGCATATAGCTATTTAGTTTTATCCGGCTATATATGTTAATGTGCGCATCTCGGCAATGGTTGCACTTCGCAAAATATTTTGGCGATCCAACGCTCTTGCCATTGACACCGGGCTTTATGACATCTACCTTTTATTACGTTCTTGTTTTGAATTTATTAACATAGCAATTCTCTTTGCAACACAAGGAGCCTTAATGACAAGCCAACGATTAGATTAGGTAATGGCGTAGTAAGGCTAAAACACTTGATTTGGTATTTTGTTAGGATCGCCGTCTCCAATCACCTTTTATTGTACCAATTTAAGGGTTTAGCCTTCATACACCATTCCCAAATTGTTGGGTTGTCACTAGGACTCCATGCATTGTAAATAAAATTGATCTATATATACTACTAAAGCAACACCCATTTTGTCCACGTGTCAACCTTTACAGATTTGCCATTAATTATTTTATAAGAAAATTTTTTATTAGAATTTGTAAACAGTTATCATGTCACGTCAATTTTATTAAAATAAATAATTTAAGAAAATAAATATATCTATCTACCAATCAAAATTAACAAACTGATATATTGTAACTCGATTTGTTGAGAAAATGTAACGCAAATCTTCTAACATGATTTCACACATTTGTTTAATTTAAAACTAAATCAAATTTTGCTCCTCTATCTAAATCTAGATAAAAGTCATAATATATTATGGTATAAATATAATACTCAAATTATTAATTTTTGTAATAGAGTTTTAATTATGTTCTTTTATTTATTTAAAAAAATTAATTTTCATATGTTAGTCATATTAATTAATAAAAATAATTTTTACTATAAATTGATATCAAATATATGATGCATGAAAGTGAAAATATAATATTTATTTAAATAATCCCGCACAAGGTGCGGACACTAAACTAGTTATTAATAAATTCAAAGCAAGAACGCGATAAAAATATTCCTTTATTGTGTTTTTTTTTTCTTATTCTAGAAAAGAAGATGATAACGATAAGTTTATTGAATTCTTTCTTAAGATCTAAAGAAATTTTATATTAATAATATATTGTCAATCTTATTATCCTTTTGGCTTGATTAAGCTTTTATTTGTTACTCTATAAAATTTTTAATCTAAAGCACCTTTTGTCTAACACACTTATTCATCTCATAATTTTTATCTCATCATCTTCATCCTCTTCATATTTGACTCGTCCTAAATTTGACTATCATATCTACCGATCCCACCAAATGATCATGCAAATACCGGTCGTAGTATATTACTATTTATTTATATCCAGCTACGTATGTTAATGTATGCATCTCGACAATGGTTGCACTTCTCAACATATTCTTGTGGGCCAACGATCTTTCCATCAACACCGGGTTTTACTACATCTTCTTTTTGTTACGTTCTTGTTTTGAATTTATTAACAAATCAATTCCCTTTGCAACGCAAGGGAATTGATTTTATTTTTCTGTTATTACATATTCAAGATAAGAACGAAACAAAAATATCCCTTCATTGTGTTTTTCTTTTCTCTTCTAAGAAAGAAGATGATAACTTATAAATTTATTGAGTTCCCCTCCATAAGATCTACAATAACTTTATAATAAAAAAGTTATTAGCTTATTTTTAGAAACGCTAACTAACTACTACTAAATGGAAAATTTTAATATTGAGAAGTCCGACGGGACTTCACTTGTCTATTGACCATGGTTTTGACAGGATTATTGTGGAGTCGGATTGCTTAGTTCTCCGGGAGCTGGGTTCATCGTTCCTCTAGTCAGGCAGCTAATTGCCTCAATTTGTGTAGGTTATCATATGTGCTTGTATCTACTTATTACTCGAGTTCCCCGGTAGGGTTAGCGGGTATTTCATTTACTGATGGTTCGTATTAATATATGTTGAAGTTTCATAAAACTCATCCCGAAATATTCTTGGTGTGGGAGGACATATCCTCTAGACCTGCTTTGGCCTTTTCCTTTCCTTCTATCATTGAGTATTACTTCTTGTCATTGTGCTTGAGGACAAGTTTTGCATGATTATTTTTTTGGTTATGGATTCACTCTATATTTTATATAATGGGTATGTAAAAGTTTCACAACTTTGAGAAACTGTCGGCATAAATTCTAAACAAAGGAATCCGAAAACTAATAAAGTTTCACAATTTTATTAGTCTTGTGTACCTCTTCAATTTTTACCACTCTCATTTAATGGTAGGTAAAAGTAATTAACCCTTCTATTTTATACCAGAATTTTCAATTTGGTACGTAAAATGAATATGATGGGATTACTTTCATGTGTTAAAAGACCTCTAAGTAAACATATTTTTGATAAATATGGAATCATTCCATTATCGGGAATGATTCTTATCGCTTCCAAACGAGCTTTGTATTCATGATATAATGTGAAACATTCAGTATGAGGTCTGCAAGGTGAAATGATGTGATGGAGAAATAAATCTTACTAATTAGTAGGGTGAAAAAGATGAATATGTTCGGATATTTGGTTGGCATTGGAGGTTACTTGCAGGTTGGAGATGAACTTTCAGTTTCTACTTTCAGCAACATCACAACAAATTTACAAATCTGTCTTTCAGAACATTAATGGCCCAACGCTTTTAACAAGGAGACTTACATGTTGAACAATGAAGGATCTTGGTAATAAACTTAGTATCGATGTGGTTCTACATCCATCATTCGTGTGGTCTTCTCCACCAAAATATATCACCATGGGCAAAAATAATTGAGTAACTAGTTGAACATCCCAACAAGTAATTTTGTGAGCAATCAAGGATTCATCCCATGTTAGAGATATTATCTTTTAGACTGATCTTATCTATTAGTTTGTTTATTATAGTTTTGCTCCGTTATGTTCGTGTATATAAACACTCTTTAATCAATTAAACAATTAACCTTTTTGTTTATCAATTTTTACATGGTGTCAGACTTTTTCCCTCAAGCCGATACTTCTACCACAAACTAAAACTCTAATTCTCAAACCCTATCAATCGCCTCCATATTAATTCTTGTCACCACCATAAAACACATCATTCACTACGCTACCTTGCTTCAACCACCGTTGTCAATCACCACCACAATGTTGAATAAAAAACCTACCTCTACTCTCGTTTATACCTCGATCTACTACAGCTTGTATCTTTCCGATCACCCAGGCTTACAAGTTTGTTCTATTCAACTCACCACCAAAAACTATGTTGATTGCTCAATTGCTACGACACATGCTCTCGCCGCAAAACGAAAGTTTACATTTGTCAATGGCAAGACCATCAAACCAAATGGCTCATCGGATGAATATTTCAATTTGGTTTGCGTTAACTCTATGATCCGGTAAGTTGGCATCCTAGAGCGCTAATATGTTTAGGGTGACGTCATGGAGAACAAAGAAAACAACGACAATAATAAGCGGCGCGGCTAAGTTTTGGTGGTGATGGCGGCACGACTAGAGATCAACTAAGGCTTGGAGGTGATGGTACCTCATCCAAATATGGTATTTATGGTTTGATAAGGGAGAAGTGTGTTTAGGGATCACACACGTTGATACCATGCAGAGAATTTGCGGGGAGGAAGCCTGCCGATAGGTTGAGGTCCCGAATCAAATATGTTCAGGTTATAGTTAATCTACTTCTAGCCATCACTTCTATTCATAAATGGGAGTTTCATCAAATGGATGTTCATAATTCCTTTTTTCATGGTGATCTACATCAGGAGGTATGCATGTTACCTCCACACAGATTTAGAAAATCTTCTCATGTTTATCATCTCAACAAATATTTATATGGTCTTTGTCAAGCTAGCTCCTTGGAATTAGTTCCACAAGTTTACTTCCACCTTTCTGAATTATGGGTTATATTAGTCTTTATATTAGTTAATTGATTACTCCTTATTCACTTACATTCGGTCATGTATCATCCTTTAGGTAAATCTTGATTTATGTGGATGATCTTGTCATTATTGGCAACAATCCTGCCATTATTAGTGAATTTAAGGATTATCTTCAAACTTGCTTTCACATGAAGGATTTTGGACCTCTTAGGTTTTTTTAAGGCATTGAGATTGTTCGCACTCTGTTGGGCTTATGACTTAATCAACGGAAGTACACCGTTGACATTCTAATTGAACATGGCCTTCTGGGTGTAAGCATGCTTCTTTGTTTATGGTAGCTGATCACGGTCTCCCATCAAACTCGGCCGCCCTCCTTAATGACCTTGAGAGGTATTATCATTTGGTTGGCCGCCTCGTCCATTTGTTCACCACTCGACCAAAACTTGTCTACTGTTCACATATTGTCTCAATGCATGGTTGCTCCGCGTCTTGGTCAATGGGTTGTGTTGTCTTGAAGGTTCTTCGATACCTGAAGACTACACGTGCTCAAGTTATATTTTTATCTCGTTCTAGTGATCATTGTATCCGATCTTTTTGTGACTTAGATTATACAACATGTCCTATTCTCTAGATTTGATCACTTCTTTGGTCACTCGGATTTTTTTCATAAGGCTCTCATGCGTCTTTATTGTGTTAATCAGTCAACTATCCATATTGCCAACAATCCATGCCCAATCTTCCATGAGCACACCAATCACATCGAGATTGATTGTCACACCATAATGAAACAAATTCAGTGAGATATCATTCAAACTCAACATGTTCTTGACACCCACCATCTAGCTTAAAGCATGACCAAGACATTTGGTCCTACTAGATTCAACTTCATGATTCACAAATTTAGAGTTGCTTCTTACCCACATCCAGCTTAAGGGGTAGTGTTAGAAATACTATCTTATCAGATTGATCTTATCTATAGTTTGTTTATTTACAATTTTACCCATTTATATTCGTGTATATAAACACTCTTCAATCAATGAAATAGTCGGGCTTTATGTTTAATAGTCTATACAACCCATAAATCTGCATCTTAAAAATATGAATTGAACATAATTTTGAATATAATGAAGGCCAAACTTGAAATTTATGATTTGATTAAAATTTCAAACATATGATATAGTATACGTTTTCACAGAACTCAAAGGATATGTGAAAAATTGTAGATTTCCCCAACATATATAAAATTCTAGAATAACATTACAATTGATATCTAAGACTATGACTACATTTCTAGAATTAATAAGAATCGCCATCAACTGAATAATAAGTAAATAAATACTTTTTTTTATCAAGAAGGTAAGCGGATCGATTACACCAAATATAATTAATGTATCGAGAGGCCGACAACCGATAAACGAACAAACCGTAATGTAAATGGAAATCTACAAAACAGCAATTTTTGGCAACATTTAATGTTGTACTGTTGTAAACATCGATCAATCATACCTAATAAAACAAACAAGGGAATGGTGTGAAATCTTGGACACTTGCAATCTACCTTGGTCAGAGTTCAAAGCCTATGAACTCATATTACTTTTTACACTATTGTCAATATCTTAGATAAATTGTTTAGGTTTTGCTCGATTTATTGGATTGTGAAGTCTGATGTAATGTGATATATTCTGTTATTTTCGGCTATTCAACTCGATAAGGAATTGCTTGGAGTTCAGAGACAACTCTTCCGGAAAAATTACAAGCTAATATATATGGTCTAACATATTCTATCTTTAGGTTTATATCTTTTAGATATTGTCAGTCTATTTATATCCTCATTGATTATTGTAATGGACATAACAAAATATAATGCAAATCACTAGTTTGTTAGTGCTTTAAACATAGTCACAAATTTGTGACGAATTATAATCAATTTTCGTGTTTTATTTCTCTCTTGATCTCATTCTACGATAACACGGGTCATGTTATAATTTTTAAGAAAGGTAAATGTTCAGGTATATAAGGTTTATTTGGTTGTTTTAAGCGATTATTTTGGGGAATTATTAATCTCAATAATCTCTCAATATAATCGATAATCCATGCAACTGAATTATAATTTTTGATGAAATAATCCCTTAAACAATCCCATTTTCTATGATTGCCGAGCACGCTCATAGTTTCTATTTAAATGACAATATTTGTTTTCTTAGGGTTGTGTATCTAGCTCATTCTTGTCTAGACCGGATTTGAATTCGTTTGGACCTGAATAAAATAAAAATATATAGCTTTGCAAAAACTAAAAAAAATATATATATTTTATTAAATATGTACCTAACATATATGATGTTTTTTTAAAAAAATAAAATTAAATCAATAAAATAATATATTCGGGTCCAACCCGAACCGAAACAAAATTTCACAAAATCATGGATAGGGGACCGAACCGTAAAAAAACGATCGGTTCCGAGTCATTCTTGCACAATCCTATTTGTTTCATATTATTTACATGGTAATTATATTCGTGGGAACTGGACAGAATTATGTCGATAGGATGAACATATTCGTGGGAACCGGAAAGAATTATTTACATGGTAATCCTATTTGTTTCATACTGTTTACATGATAATCATATTGGGTTACAAGGATCAATAGGTGTCGTGGTGTAGTTGGTTATCACGTCAGTCTAACACACTGAAGGTCTCCGGTTCGAACCCGGGCGACCCCATTTTAAGTCCATGATCGTTTTTAGAATCTTTGTATTACGATTCGATAATTAGATCTTGCGCTATCTATATCAACATAAATGCGGGGATAGCTCAGTTGGGAGAGCGTCAGACTGAAGATTTGAAGGTCACGTGTTCGATCCACGCTCACCGCAATCCAATTTTGTTTTTACTTGATTATGCGTTTTTTCTTCGAAATTTATCGTTCAAAACAAGTAATATAGTGTCTTTAAAATATACTTGCAAATGCGGGGATAGCTCAGTTGGGAGAGCGTCAGACTGAAGATCTGAAGGTCGCGTGTTCGATCCACGCTCACCGCAATTCAATTTTGTTTTTACTGAAAATTATACCATCGGCCCGTATGTACTTGATTGTGCGTTTATTCTCCGAAATTTATCGTTCAAAACAAGTAATATAGTGTCTTTAAAACACACTTTCAATTAAATTATACTTGCAAATGCGGGGATAGCTCAGTTGGGAGAGCGTCAGACTGAAGATCTGAAGGTCGCGTGACTTAATAGAATGGTGCAGCATATGTGCGTAGGCTCTGCAAATTTGTAATTGTCTGCATGAGATCTTAAGATGTTGTGTATAAAAGATCAAGTATTGATTTTTGTGTAAGTTTATTTTGGTAAAACATTAGGGCAATTATCTTTTGTTTTAACGGTTGAAAGTGTCTTTAAAACACACTTTCAATTAAATTATACTTGCAAATGCGGGGATAGCTCAGTTGGGAGAGCGTCAGACTGAAGATCTGAAGGTCGCGTGACTTAATAGAATGGTGCAGCATATGTGCGTAGGCTCTGCAAATTTGTAATTGTCTGCATGAAATCTTAAGATGTTGTGTATAAAAGATCAAGTATTGATTTTTGTGTAAGTTTATTTTGGTAAAACATTAGGGCAATTATCTTTTGTTTTAACGGTTGTCATGCATTTGGAAGGAAGATATAGAAATGGGCCAACCCTAAAGCTACTAATTAGGGCAAGGACCAAACCCTAATCATAACCAATTGTCGGCCATACAAAGTAGAAGCAATTGGGCTATCCTCCTTTATCCATTTTGTACCACTGGATTATCCCTCCAATACGAATTTCTCCTGAAATCATTTCCCAATAATTTCTCTTTAGTAGTCGAATCATGGCTAGATAGATACTAGATAGTGAGAATGACATTTTGGCTTATTATAGTTATGAAAATTAAGACAAGGTTTGTTGATATTCAACTAATCGAGTGTTGGCATGCTCATAAGCATCTAGTTTAGATATGAACTTGTTAAGTAAAGTGAGTGACTCTGATTTTAATTTTGTTTGAGTCGAACTCGAGTAGTTCGGCTCTTATAACAATTTTAATGAAGATCGACTTTATATTATCATCTTTAAGCTTGTTATATTCGACGGGTCTAACACGTGGATAGGATGCATGTCATGTGAGTAAGGTTGGTCTACGAGTAGAACACTTGCATGATCAAGCTCAACTCGTTTATAAACGAGTCGAACCTAAATTTTAAATGATCTATAAAATTTGTTCATATTCGATTCGTTGAAAATAAACGAGTCCGAACAAGCTTTTTTTTCGAGTGGTGTCCGAATAGCTCAACTAATATACTAGCCCAACCTAGTCTATAATTTTATTTTAACCAAGAGCCTAAATTTTAAACGAACTTTAAAATGTGACGTATTCAGCTTATTTATAAAAGTGAATAAATCCGTGCCGAACATTTTTCTAACCGATTCCGAATAACATGTCTCATATAACAACCTTATATGTAAATTTACCCATAAAATTTCACCCTAAAATAAATTTATCATAAAAATTAATATATCCACACATCTAACCATTCCTACAAATTTCAATTCCATCATATGTTAAATAAATGAAACCAAGTTTGTAACTCCCACTATCTCATTAACACACTTGCATTATCAAAAAAACATGGTCACTTGAGCCCTTCATAAAGAGAATTTCCTCTATAAATAGTGAACCCTCTCAACCTTCCTTAGTGCACCATAACACACAAGCTCTCTAAACTCCCTCTCACCCATACTTACATCTAAAAAATGGTGAAGAAGATGCAAGCATGCACTACAGCCTGCATCCTGGCTCTCCTTGCACTCACTAGTCAAGTGCATGCCTTGCTAGGCTTGGAATTAGGTGGGCTACTTCCAGGTGCCGGAGGACCACCACTTCCGGTTGTCGGAGGACTAATTCCGGGTTTAGGAGGACTAATTCCGGGTTTAGGTGGAGTACTTCCGGGTGTCGGAGGACCACCACTTCCGGTCGTCGGAGGACTAATTCCGGGTTTAGGAGGACTAGTTCCGGGTTTAGGTGGAGTACTTCCGGGTGTCGGAGGAACACCACTTCCGGTCACCGGAGGACTAGTTCCGGGTGTAAAAGTACCACAACTTCTAAACTGTGACCCATTGAAGCTCACTCGCTGCGTTACCTCCATCCTCCAAGCTCAAACAAGTGGTGTTGTTAACGTTCCTCTGCAAACTTGTTGTGCCGCCGTCCTGCCATGCTTCTGTATTTTGGGTTCCGACCTCCAACAACAACTTATTTCCTCCGCCGCCGGCCAACCCCTTGCGGCTGCTTGCGGAGCTTCCACCCCCACTTGCACTTAGAATAAAAAAGAACTTCGGTTTAAGGTTAATTCTATGTTTTAAACTCCCAAAGTGTACGTTGCATGTTTCCAAGTACTTATTTTCTCTACTTCTATGTTCAATAAGGGACCAATAGGTCAAGTTTAGTGATATAATTAAGGTGCTCCTTTTCTTGTACTATATCTAGTTAATGTATGTGAACATGCTTAATTTGTGTTATGTTATTTTGTACTTGGGAGCTCCTGCTCGGAGATGGAGCTTGTTATTGTATTATTAATAATGATTGTCATTTTTGATTATTGACATGGTTGGTAGGATCGAAATTCTAGTATTTAGAGGACATTGCATTCTCCTATTTATGATCTTTGAACTCCACAACATATTGGAGCATCCTCCTTTAGGTATCACTCGATTGCTTGATGATGATACTAGAGGAGTTGTGTTATAACAAAATTCACGAGTGCGATGTCCTTTTTTCTCTCTTGATTGCATTATAATCTAACAATTTTTCATACTGAGGAGTTGTGTCATTCTCAATTATCGACAATATTTCCGTTAGGACAAAATAATGCACCTCGTATCATGACGAACTAGGTAAGTAACAAATTCACGTGGTATCCATTTCTATCTCTTTATTGCATTATAATTCTAACGTATAATTTTCAATAAGAAGATCGGCGAAGAGGCGGGTTGCTGGTGGATTTTTTTGTATCCTCCGCCTTTTGCTTCTTATGAGATAAGAGTCTTTGATTCCTCCAACTTGTTCTTCAACCTTGTTCAATGTGGTCATTGATGTCTAGAGGTTTGGAAGCCCTAATTTCACAAACCCTAACTAGCTTATGAATTTTCTGATGTCCCTATGTTAACTTAGAAGCTTTTGATGTTTGAATTTTAGAGGTGTTTCTGTAGTTTTTGCAACCTTATATACGCATTAGTTTTTACGATTGAATTTTGTTCAGAGTAATTGTTAATTTTTATTTTATATCCGGCGTGAAGGGAATGTACGCTAGGGTGAACCTACACACAAGGTTTTCGGATGTGGAGGGCATGCACGCTAGGGTGAACCTACACAAGCCTTTCGGGTTCCATCCTAAAACCAGCAATATGAGGAGTAACCTAGAACTTATATGTTAGGTTCACGTAGTTACGTATTGTCGACGTGGTAAATATTTCCACACATCAAACATCAATGGAGAAATAAAACGAATAGTAAGAATCTATTTAATGTTTGAGGGCTTAATAAACATCATCTCAAACATATATAAACCTATGTTTTCAAAATGCATGCTTAATTAGATGTTGAGATCTCACTCAAGCTGCAATTAACCTAAATATTTTACACCGCAGGGAAGTGATGGGTATTCAACGGCGGAGTTGACGAAAGGCGCGGAGAAGAAAGAGACGCCATTGGAGGCGCATGCAACTCAACCTTGCCTTCAAGCATCTCCACCACACTACTCATCGGAGGACGACTCAACGGGTTAGTTTGGATGCACCACAACCCTACCAAAACCAATTTCCTCTCCAAATCCTTCTCCTTGTCATTCAACATCCTCCCATAACCGAGTGTCGTCCCTCGTTCAAGCTTCTTGTATATCCAATGAGGAAAGTACATTTCACTACTATTCTCTACATTGTAACTTTCCCTTTTAGTACAACCCGCCATTTCTAACACCATCATTCCAAAGCTATAGACATCCGATTTATGGGAGACGCCACCAAAGGTCCGGAGAAAGACCTCAGGCGCAATGTAGCCTGCAGTTCCTCTTGCTCCGGACATGGATATGATGCTCTCCTTCGTCTTCCATGACTTAGCTAGCCCGAAATCAGAAATCTTTGGAGTGAATTCCGCGTCTAGTAGAATGTTATGAGGCTTGATGTCAAAATGTACTATCCTCGTGTTACAACCTCGATGAAGATACTCTAATCCTCTTGCAATGCCTATAGCAATACCAAGTAGCTTTTCGGAAGATAATGATGGAGCATTGTTCTTCCGATGAAGAAACTTCTCAAGTGATCCATTCGGCATGAACTCATAGACGAGTGCTCGTTTATGGCCTTCAAAGCAAAACCCTAGAAGTGGAACAACATTGACATGGTTTGTACTACAAGCCAACAAATTTTATGGTCAATTTGTGGGCAATCTTAAAACATAGGTTTACTTGGTTTAAGATAGGAGTTGATTCATTACCTTGAGATACTCATAACCTCATTGAGAAATTCTTTGCCATCACCTTTGGATTGTTTCCACACTTTCACTGCAACAAAGCGACCATCTTTGAGGTTTCCCTTAAAGACTGTCCCATAGCCACCTTCTCCTAGCTTTTCTTTGAACGAATTTGTCATTTTCTTCACATTTGCATATGTATATCTTCTTGAAACAAGTGATGCATAGCTTCTTAAGCAATCCTCTACACTTTGATTTTTGGGGACTAGCTTATACTTTTGATGGATATAGTAAGCAAACAAGACAAGAGAGCCAAGCACAACTACAGTTATTCCTGCTGATGTAGCTGCCAAAATACACGAATAAAGGATCAATGTTAGCTAAAATATGCTCGATGGAACCCCGAATATGTAGGTTCACTTAATGTGTAAACGTGAAAATATGCTATCGCAGGTATAAGCATTATACGAGTCATGATATTGGTTGAGAAATTACCTGTTGTGTAAATGTGCTTCCTTATAAGATGACCTGCAACAGGTAGAAGTAACCTTAAACATAAATATCAGGAATAATAAGTTTTCACGTCTAAATTTAGAAGATTCCGAGCTAAGTATATAAAATCGGTGAATTATTCTTCTTATTGTCAATTAATTTTACTATAAAGCTCTATTTGAACCTAATATGCATGTTCAATGACTAACGTACCTTGATTTGGATTAACTCCACAAAGGAGTTGGTAATCATCATCAGCACAGTGACATACGAACTCGTTAGAACCGGAATCAAACCCGCACTCACCACCCGACCCGAAACATCCGATACACGCTTCATTTTGGGAGATCAAGCTCAACTCAACCCCCTCTTGAAAAGCCGAAATCAGCAGCGATAAGCTCGGGTTGCTATCGATCTCATTTGCATAATCCTCCGAAATCGGAATCAATAGAATGGATTTGCAAATGCCCGACAAATTCAAGTACTCGTATTTCTCCACCATCGTCGGGGTCAAGTAATACCCATATCGTAGCTCATGGCCCATGCACGTTGTATTAAGCAAAAGAACAGAAAGATCATTATTACTAGAACCACAATCATAGAAAAAGGTTATGTTTTGGTACGAGGATGTGAAGCTGAATTTGGAGAAATCATTAGTTGTGTTGTCGGTACAGCTTTCTAAGCCATCATCTTCAATCGACAATCTGATGACGTAGGAGCTCATGTTGATGTGTCTAACGATATAGGCTTGGTCGGAGATGATGATTTGTGGGGTGCCCATGCAATCGAGTTTGAACCCGGGGTATCCACAGTAATCGGGTCGGGTTGACCCGTCGTAGAATGGATAGCTTATATTTTGACCTAGATTTCCACACTGGAGTTTTTCTGAGCAGGCTTTGTATTTTTTGTTTTTGGAAGAGAAGCATAAAGGGAAGTGAAAGATAAGAAGGAGTACCAGGATGATATGGAGATTCATCGTAATGATCAAGAATTCATGATCAACTGATTAAGGATTGTGTCTTCGAACACATATAAAACGTCGTTGAATTTTAGGTACAAGTTTGATTATTCATTTTTGGTGGGCTGTTTTGTCTTCGTTACTTTGACTTTTTAGGTACAAGTTTCTTTCGTGGAAATTTGAGGAAGCTATGGGTAAACGTTTAGTTGACTTGTCTAATTTTTGACAAACTTGATTTGGTTGCTATAAGTTTTTTTTTTTTAAAGTTATTGTATTGCATCAAAGGGGAGAATTTACGAGGAGGCAGCTTAGACCGTAGGTGTACAATAGACAAAAGACAAAAGACAAAAGACAAAAGATAAGATCACAGGTGGATGCCGAGAAGATTGGCCCAGTTCGTGGTGTGAGAGGATCTTTCCTTCCAATGGTGAGAGAAGTGGTTTTTAGTAGCTTGGATGATGTTGTGGGCGCAGGTGACTTCATGGGTGACTTTATGGTTATAAATAAGATCATTTCTTGCCTTCCACACAAAGTAGACCAGATTTGTGATAGTGGCAATTCTAACATTGGAGATGAGGTTATGCTTGTGAGGTTTGACGTTGTTGAGTCAAGTTCAAATATTGTCCTTATAGGGGTAAGGAAGAGGGACAAGGGTCCACCTAGAGACAAGATCAAGGGTGATAGAGGTGAATCTGCACTTGTGGAAGAGATGGTCTTCATCCTCAAGCATGGTCCCGCATAGATGGCAAGTATCACTTTGAATAATGTTCCAAGAGCGAAGCTTGGTGAGGGTGGGAAGTTTTAGATGAGCAGCAATCCAGCTTATGAAGCAACACTTGGTTGCTAAAAGTTGAACGAATTGTGTTCGGCAATTATGAGAATTGCCATATTCTAATTGGTAGTATTACAAATTGTGTTCCGTCTAAAAGTTTTCATAAATATGTCAATATTTGATCCGGTTTGAACAAACCGCCCCACTTACTGAACCCATATATGATCGAGGTCTGGTTTTTTAAGCGCGTGTAAGAGACACATGTTTGTTTCAAGACCAAAACTAAACGAAGGAAGCAAATATTTTGACAAATTTTCAGCGTGTTACGCCAGCGAAATGTGTTGGAAATTTGGGCTAAGTCTACATTGTAACCGTTGAGCTTGTCTTGAGATAAGGTGCAATGAGTTGTTCACATGTGTGTCAATATGGTCCGAATTGCGGGAGACAAGCCAAGTGATCGGCACTAAGAGCAACTAGTATTGTAAGGGGAGTCGAATCAAAACAAGGTAATTCACAACAAGGTCAACTTGTGTCAGATTTTAGAAGGTGAAAGTTTGGGGCTTTTAGCCATATTTTGTCGGCACACCTTTGGTTCTTAGGCCTTATATTGGCTAAAGAATATGTGGTTAATATTTGGGAGCAATCCAAGCTCAATGGCTAAGAAATTTGGTTCTAAAAATTCTTCTATGGCCAAAACCGGTTTTTCCTATCTCAATTCATTGTGATAGTGCAGCTACGTTGGCTAAATCTTATAGTCAAACGTATAATGGGAAATCAAGACATCTTGGTGTGAGGTATATCTCGGTTAGAGAGCTCATAACTCACGGTATAATATTGGTCGATTTTGTGAGAACACACAATAATCTAGCCGATCACTTAACCAAGAGTTGGCTAAGGACTTAGTTCAAAAGTCAGCCAAGAGGATGGAGTTAACGACCTAAATTGAAAATGACTTGTCGTGGGACACCCAATTCGCCTATGGCTTGATGCCTTAGCCGATTTCAATGAGGAAAGCCCATTCCAAGAAGTTGTGAGCATAAAATGTCCATCCAAGGTAATGCTCTGTGCCTATATAATATGTATAGTTTGAAATATGTAATTTCTTAACAACTCTTTTGAAAAATTGCAATTATAGGTGCAAGATCAAAAGAGAGTCGGCTGCGTGAACGTGAAGTGTCAAGGCTTCTTCAAGGGAGTAGATGGTCGACTCGCCTATATGTTCAATAGAGGATTAGGACACAATAGCCTATAAATGTGTCATTTATTTGTAAAGAAAATGTAAATTTCGTGTATGTTTCCTTCATGTACTTAAACAAGTTAAGTGGTTCAATCCATTAGGACACCACAATTCTTTAGTGCAGAATGTGTAATTATATTAAATCAATAAATTCAATCGAAAAACATTTATGATTATGCGGATATTTTGTTTGGATGTATGTCTATTAAAACTTTCTTGACTTTGCTCAAATGGGGGAGGAATGTTGGAGATTTAGGCTAAGTCTTCATTGTAACCGTTGAGCTTGTCTTGAGACAAGGTGCAATGAGTTGTTCGTGTCACTATGGTCCGGGTTGCGGGAGTCAAACCAAGTGATCGGCACTAAGAGCAACTAGTATTGTAAGGAGAGTCGAATCAAAGCAAGGTGATTCACGACAAGGTCAACTTGTGTCATATTTTAGAAGGTGAACGTTTGGGGCTTTTAGCCACATTTTGTCGGCACACCTTTGGTTCTTAAGCCTTATATGGGCTAAAGAATATGTAACACCCCAAGTTCTGGGAACTCGAAGCGCTACGGGCTAGGACCGCACAATGGGTCCCGACCCTCAGAGTAGCAACAACAAACGGATCTTACAACAAGGCACAGACGAATGAAAACCAAAACTCAATATAAAACCAAAGCTTTAAACAAAACAAAGCGGAAAAGACTCACAACCGAGTTCAAAACAAAAAGGAAACAACAAAAGAAACATAAACCCGATCCCGTCCTATAATGTACGGGAACCCTGGTTGACCACACCATCCGGATCACTCAACAATATCCTGAACCTGCGGAACATCTACAACGACGGTATAAACCGTTAGCTAAAATTCTAGGTATAAGCAATAGCGTAAAGGTGAAACACACATAAGGTAACGAAAACACATAGCATGCTTGCACACAACCGGTTATTATCTTTCATTAAGTTATCCATTACTAATTCAACTTCTTTTGTCATACGAGAATCCTTTAGAAACTCGCCTCCGCTTCCGTCTACCAATAGGAATAGATCAGTACTATTCGTTACCTACGGGTCTGAGTCGCAAGAGTACTTTCCAGAGTCCCAAATACTGAACTAGACAAGCGGTCACCGCCCGGTTATAATACACTTGGGCCAATTAAGGTTAAATGGGTGAATCCTAGTCCGGTTATCCGTTATAATATAATAAACAACACAAACAAGCCAAAACACTCAAATCAATACGCGGAATGAAGCTAAGTAAGTCCAAGGGACTTACCTCACACGAAGGTAACTCAAAGCTCAAGAATAACAACTCAAGAAAGCTCAGTTTCCCTCGGGAAAGGAGCAAGGGAAGCCTGTACGAGCAAGTACCACGGATCAGGAACGAAACGGTTGCTAGAAGTCTATAACTTCTAGTCTCAAAGATCTCTAAGAGATCTACGCATGCTAAGGGCTCAACCCTAGTCTTACAGCACTCACAGGAGATCAACAACATCCAAAAGATGTAAGGAAAGGAACGAGGAAAGCAAGGAAGGAAGTAACTCACAAGAACGGGAGTTACTACAAAGGAAACCGCAGGGGCGGCTGGTCTAGCATAGGGGCGGGTAGGTGCAGGCGCAGGGGCGGCTGCGTGTCAGAAAGCGCTGTCGGCTTTCTTCTTCGACAGAACTCGCAGTAAGGCAACCAAAGCTCGAACCTTTGGCTCCAACACGTCAAGACTCAACTCCAAAGAGCATGAGAACAACGATACATCAACAAAGAGAAGCCAACAAGAATCAAGGTTCAAACTTGATTCTTGGAGAAGACGAAAAGGAGAGAAATAGACGAAAACGAAATGAAGAAATCATGATGTAGTACAAGAACGTAAGAAGGAACAAAGGATGAAGAACTTACACGTTCAACAAGGTCGCAGGAGGAAAAGGACGGCTGCAGCTCTCTAGGGTTTGAAGACAATAGCAAGAAACGGGAAAAATGAGGAAAGGAGGGAATATATAGAGAAGCGTTGGAAGGATAGAAGGAAGGGACGCCCAGGGTTAGGAGGATAGAAGGAAGACGGGCCAAAAGCCCATGGATGGAAAAAGATAGGAGAAGACGAAGATAAAATAACCCGTAGACGGGCTGGGCCGTGCCGCGACCGCGGCAGCGAGGTTGAGCCGCGTCTGCGGCTCCCCTTCACCGCGGGGGCGGTGAAGGCAAAAACCTGGGATCTTACATCAGATCCTCCTAAAAAGAAGTTTTGTCCCGAAACTTGCAAAAGCCCAACGACAACAACACACAAAAACATAACTGAACTCATATATTCCCACTCGGGGCACGTAACTCAAAACATCACACAAAAGCGTACGCAAAGCAACAAGAGAAAAACCAACCAACTGACAATGCTAAAGGTGCATCCATCCCAGCGCAAAACTCCGGATACTTCCTCTGTATACTATCCTCTGTCTCCCAAGTCACCTCATCAGTTCCTCGCATCGACCACTGAATCTTCATTATTGGTATGTCCTTCGAACGCAAGCTTCTCGTACAACGCTCTAAAACAGCCATCGGGTGCTCGACAAACGTGTGGTCTGGCTCGATCACTAGATCCTCATGACTGAAGGTGTGTCTCGGGTCCGGTATGTACTCCCGTAACTGAGACACATGGAAGACGGGGTGAACACCCTCGAGTCTAGGTGACAAAACCAGACGGTATCCTGCCTCTCCAACTTGCTCAAGAATCTCGAACGATCCGACGTATTTGTAACTCAGCTTCCCCTTGACACCGAAACGTCTAACGCCTCGTGTCGAGGATACTCTCAACCAAACCTGAGCTCCAACTCTGAACTCTAGAGGTCTTCGCCTCTTATCTGCATAAGACTTCTGTCGACTCTGCATTGCTAACATCCGCTCGCGGATTACTGCTACACGAGCCATGTCATCTTATATCTGCGCAGGTGCTACTCCGGTAGCACTACTAGGCTCATCCCAACATAACGATGTACGACATCTCTGTCCGTAAAAAGCCTCATAAGGAGTCATCCTGATCGATGCGTGCCAATTGTTGTTGTACGAAAACTTCACTAAGGGAAGGTGATCTGGCCACACTTGTCCCCAGTCCAACACACAGGCTCTCAACATGTCCTCCGGAGTCTGGATGGTCCGCTCGGACTGACCATCGGTCTTAGGATGATAAGCAGTTGTGAATTGAAGACTCGTACCTAGGGCGGCATGAACCTGCTGCCAAAACCTCGACGTGAACCGTCCGTCTCTATCAGAGACTATAGTCCTAGGTGCTCCATGAAGTCTCACTATCTGTCTTGTGAACTCCTCTGCCAATTGACTCACCGGCCACGTTTCCTTGATCGGAATGAAACGCGTGGTCTTCGTCAATCGATCTACTATGACCCAGATAGCATCAAAGCCTCGACTCGGTTTGAAACCGGTAATGAGCGTCTGATATCCTGATACATCTTACTTGCACCAGGGTGTACAAAATAAGGTAAAGAATGAGCTTCCTGAAGGATCCTCTGTCTTAACTCTCGATCTGAAGGCACACAAACACGCTCCTGACGTCTCAGAACTCCATCAGCACCAACTGCAAACTACGATGCCTCTCCTCGAGACATCCGGTCTCAGATCTGTGTCAAAGCATGGCAACTTTCCTGCTTCTATCGGGTTTCGCCCCACAGATCAGGTGCTATCTCCAAGGTGGACAACTGGCTGTCGGAATCCGGAAAGTGGATATCCATCTCTAGCCATGCAAGGTCTCGCTCCAACTGTGGCTGAGCTTTCAACCTAGTAATCGCTATCTCTCAAGGAGTCTTCCTACTAAGGGCATCTGCTACCACATTAGTTTTTCCCGGGTGGTATAAGATCTCAAGATCAAAATCCTTGATCAACTCCAACCATCTGCGTTGGCGGTTATTCAACTCCCGCTGAGTGAATATGTGTAATAGCTAGGATTTCCGAATTCTAATTAATGTTGATTAACTTAATCAGTGATAGTAATTGACATATAACTCGCGAAGATTGCGTAAGTGTTGAGTATAAGTCCCACCGTTATGTTCCTGGAGTAATTTTGGGCTTATGGTGAAATTTTCATTTTTTTCCCCGGACAATTATTTTTACCCTCCGGTATTATTTGGAGTATTTGGGAGCTCCAATTAAAAAAAATGCAGTTGAGAGAAATGACCAGGACATCGGACATGTCCTAGATATGAAATAACATGGAAAGGCAAAATGGACAAAAGAGTCGCTATTTCGTTTTTTAACGGCTAAGAAAGACGGCTTAGGAATACACGTTTTCCGAGGCAATTGTAGAATAATTATCCCTACAATATTCAAGATCTATTATTCAAATTTCGAGAAGTTTGGAGAAGGGGGTTCAACCCGCCATTGGATCGGTTAAAGGATAATTATCGACTTCGCTAAAGGATAATTTTCGACTTCACTATAAATAGCGGAAAATTGTTTATTAATTCATTTCCTTTCATGTTTACTCGTAAAAGCTCTGATTTCTCTCAAACTTCAAACTCAGATCTACTCTCCGTTTCTAATCCGATTTCAATTCCGTTTGAGTTTTTGGATTCCTCTCTTCATTCTCTTCATATTGGTACCGAGTTTTTGCATTTCCGAGCAGATGAAGACCTGGTCGAGCATATATGTCACCAGGACAGTTCCGTCGCTTAGATTCCGGTGAATTTGATATTGTACGTGCGTATCCTGCGTCGTTGTGATTATGAATCTTCTTTCAGATCGTCAATCGGATTAGTAACGAATAAGTTATGAATTTATTTGTTTTTCGTACTGCGATTTGACCTAAATTGACCTTAGGCTTTTCAAAATGGATAATTAGAAATTCCATTATGATCATTATTTTATTCTAGTGTTTATGGGTTGTTTGTTTGATGAAATCTGATGACAGGTGGGTTTAGAAATGGCATGCGGGCAAAACGTTATTCTGGTGAAATTTAATTAACTAATTAAAGATTAATTAATTAAATTAGGATTAAATTTGAGATTGAGGAATACAGATTAGATGCATGCTAGGTGTCAGAATGAGTTGAGGATCATGATGATTTTATGGATATCGGTTATGGCTTTAAGGTTTAGTATGTGTACGAGTATGATGAGATGTTATGTTGAGGATATGCCTTAGGCATTTATGAAAGTGTTGAGGATCTGAGGTTTAGATTTGAGATATAGGTTGGTTGTGGTTAGTGAGACGAGTCTCCTAACCTTTGCAGTATGTGATTGTGTGTGCCTTGTTATTGCAGGCGTTGATTACTTTCCCAAGGGGAAGCTGTGACGTGGTACAGTTACGAGTATATCAGGTAAGTCCATAGGACTTAGTTAGCGTTCAGTTGTGGGCTTGTGTGATTGTGATGGTTGTGTGTGTTCATATGATTGTGCATTTATAACCTAAACCGGACTAGGATGACCATTTATTACATTAAATGGCCCAAGTATATTATAACGGGTCGTGACCACATATGCCTCCGCTCGAGGGTAGAATTAGTAATTGAAAGATAATAAATGACTGTGTGTGGCATTGCATGTATGAGTTGTTGATGTCTGTATGTGCTATTACCTTCATACTTATTCATTACTGTAGCTAACGGTTTCATACCGTGTTGTAGATGACCTGTAGGTTAGGAAGACTGCAGAGTGAGCCAGATGTGGTGACCAACCGAGGAATTTTGTACATTAGGATTGCGTGGGATATGGGATGTCTTTTGTGGTTGTTGTTTATGGATGTTTTTTTGTACTCGGCTTGTATGTTATAAACCCTTTTGATGTATCTTATACAGTTTTATGTATTTGGTTTTAATATACATGTGTCTTGTTGTAAGATCCAGTGAACTTGTTGTCAGGCTAGGGTCAGGATCCATTGTGAGATCCTAGCCCAATGTGGCACTCCAATTCTCGCGGATTTGGGGTGTTACAATATGTGCTTCAGACTCTTATGGTCTGTGAATATCTGACACGTAGCTCCGTACAAATAATGCCTCCAAATCTTCAAGCGTGAACCATATCAGCCAACTCCAGATCATGGGTAGGGTAATTCTCTTCGTACGTCTTGAGTTGTCGAGACGCGTAAGCAATCACCTTACCCCTCTGCGTCAAAATACATCCCAAGCCCAGCTTGGATGCATCGTTGTAAACTACAAAATCCTCAATGCCCTCTGGCTGAGCTAGGATAGAAGCAGAGGTCAACCTCTTCTTCAGCTCCTCCAAGCTCTATAGGCACGACTCGGATTATATGCATCTCGTAGACTTCCACAACAAGGAAGTGAGCGGTTGGGCGATAACAGAAAAGCCCTCAACAAAACGTCGGTAGTAGCCCGTCAATCCTAAGAAGCTGCGTACCTCCTTGACGTTTTTAGGTGGCGGCCAAGATGCTACTGACTCGATACTCGCCGGATCTACCTTGATCCCTTCAGTTGAAACAATGTGACTAAGGAATGCTACCTCGGACATCCAAAACTCGCACTTAGAGAGCTTGGCGTAAAGCTCTCTGTCCTGTAAGACCTGAAGGACAATCCTCAAGTGTCCAGCGTGCTCCTCTTTACTACGAGAGTAAACCAGAATGTCGTCGATGAAGACAACTACAAACTGGTCTAGGAAGTCGATGAAGATGTTGTTCATCAACTCCATAAAGATTGTGGGCGCGTTTGTAAGCCCGAATGACATCACTACAAACTCGTAGTGTCCATATCTTGTCCCAAATGCTGTCTTAGCCACGTCCTGCTCTCTCACCCTCAATTGGTGATATCCAGATCTCATATCGATCCTAGAAAATACTGAAGCTCCATGTAGCTGATCCAAAAGGTCGTTGATACGGGGCAATGGGTACTTGTTCTTGATCGTCACCTTGTTCAACTCTCGGTAGTCGATACATAACCTCATTGACCCATCTTTCTTCCTGACGAAGAGAACTAGTGCACCCCAAGGAGATACACTAGGGCGGATGAAGCCCTTCTCTGCTAACTCCTCGAGCTGCTTCTTCAACTCAAGAATCTCGATAGGCATCATACGATAAGGAGCTTTAGAGATCGGTCTCGTACCGGGCTCTAGCTCGATGCCAAAGTCTACACTCCTTTGTGGAGGTAAACCTGATGGCTCTCCAAAGACGTCGGTGAACTCGCAAGCTACCGGGATTTCCTCCAAAGCCAGACTCGTACTATCCTTCATGGCATAGCACCAAAAAGTCCCGCAACCTTGACTGATAAGTCTCGCAGCTCGCACTGCACTGATGATTGTACCAGTCTTCCCGAGATCCCATCCTCGGAAGATCTCAACATGGCGTGCATCTTGTAGTTACTGTCACAGTCCTCTTGCCGATGTCCAAAACTGCTCGTTGTCGATCCATCCAATCCATACCCGGAATAACTTCTTCATGTACTACGTACATGACAAAGAAGTCAGTTGGCCAATCGCGATCTCCCAATCTAACTGGGCAATCGCGAATCTCTCGTGTACCTCAAAACTTACCCCCATCAGGTAATTCTATGAAGAAGGGTCTACCTTCTACAGTAACTAAGGTCAAACTATCTACGCAAGCATCAGATATAAAAGAATATGTAGCACCGGTATCGAAAAGAATTCTAACGGAAAACCATTAATATGAATGGTATATGTGGTCGCTGGCGCTGTCGGCTCTACAACACTCCTTAACTCATACACTCTAGTTGATGCATCTCTGGTGTCAGGCGTACCACCTCCTCGTCTTCTGCTCTGACAGCAGAACGCAGCTCTATGTCTAGACATGCCACAAGAAAAGCAAGTCACTGCAGGCTTCTCACAATCTACTCGGATGTGTCCGACACCTCCGCAGTTATGACATTGTCGTCCTCTACTTGAACTCCGTATCATCTGCCGGATCCCAAAGTGACCTATCATCTGAACATGCTCGAATCCTGATGATCCAGCTCCAACACTGGTTGATCTAGTCTTCTGTCTCTTCGTAAGGCCTTCTGTCTGAAGATCTCTCCTGAAATTCGGTCGCTTCCTGAGCATACTTCTTATTGACTCTAACGATGAATCCATGTGGTCTAGCCAAAGCTCAACTTCCAAACTTGCTCCATCTTGAGCTTTGACGTTCTCAACTACTCTCACGGGTACTGGCGGTGCTGGTGCAGGTCCTCCAGTCTTGATAGCTTCTTCAACTCTTTGCACGTAATCGCGATATACAGATGCTCCGATGGTCACTTGACCGGACTCGATCGTTTGTGCTCTTTGTGCTCCGGACTTCTCGATAGTCATATTCCCTGCTTCGGGAACACCTCTCTCAGCAACATCTTCAACGAACGCCTCAGCGATAGGCGGATCAGCAACTGAGGCTTGGCCCCGACCTCTAGCTAGTGGAGGTCCTTCTGTACGTTCTCGTCCACGAACGGGAGGTGGAAGAGGTGTTCGACCCTTTCCTCGCCCCATAGCAGATGTAGCTTTAGTACGAGTTGTTTGCTCCAAAAGGTGTGTGCAAGCTTTAAATTTATAACCGATGAAATATGCTTAAACAAGGATGCGAACGCGCATTGTACGGGTCAATTGTAATAAAAGCAAGAAATTTCAAGGGTCGAACAGAGGGACTTAGGCGAAACCAAACACAGAATTGGTTGTCAAATAAGGTAGTTAACCAAAGCAATCAAAGATGATATAAGTCAAATAAGGAAAAATGCGGATTCTAGAGATTAAGACATCGAGTTGTGCTTCAAACTCAAGATCTAAGGATATAGCGGACAAAGTTGAGATTTTGCAAAGGGAAGGTGTTTCTAAGATGGGAATAGATCACCGGGTAAGTCTCACTACTCACCATCCCAAACCGTAATTCCTATAACCGGGCAAGTCGCAAGGAACTAAGGTAAAGAACTAAAACCTCAAACTAACACACCAACCAAGTGGATAGAATCAACCTTTACCGGGCAAGTCTCAGGCTAACTCTCAAGATTGGAATGGAAGCACTCTCAAGATTTGAGAGATTTCACATTCAGTTTAGAGTCACCTCGGTCAGCTATAGTACCACCTCGACTGAGGTGATTTTAAGGAGCGCCCCGACAGAGGTGGACACCCTGTCGCCGGCGAGATGATTTATTTTTTGGCTGAGATCTTTTAATTATGGAAAGAAGATATCTTATTTTTTGGGCTGGATTTCTGGAAGGAAGAAAAGATATTCAACTGAATCCTAGTCCGGTTAGAAGGAACAAAGGATGAAGAACTTACACGTTCAACAAGGTCGCAGGAGGCAAAGGACGGCTGCAGCTCTCTAGGGTTTGAAGACGATAGCAAGAAACGGGGAAAATGAGGAAAGGAGGGAATATATAGAGAAGGGTTGGAAGGATAGAAGGAAGGGACGTCTAGGGTTAGGAGGATAGAAGGACGACGGGCCAAAAACCCATGGATGGAAAAAGATAGGAGAAGACGAAGATAAAACAGCTCGTAGACGGGTTGGGTCTAGCCGCACATGTGGCTGGGCCGTGCCACGACCGCGGCAGCGAGTTTGAGCCGCGCCTACGGCTCCCCTTCACCGCGGGGGCGGTGAAGGCAAAAACCTGGGATCTTACAAAATATGTAGTTAAAATTTGGGAGCAATCCAAGCTCAAATGCTTAATTAAGCAGCTAGTGTGCTTCTTTATGAGTTACACTAGCTTGAGCTAAGATATTGAATATTTATGGATCTTGGAGCTTACCCTAGCTATATTAAAGTGAATGAATCTCATTGAAAGTGTTTGGACCAAGAAAAATGAGCTAGCTCTAAGCTAGCTCCAGGGAGCGGTTTTGGGCTCCCTATGTGTGCCTTGGGCCTCGGGCTTTCTAGGGCTTCAAGGCCCATCTTCCAAATAACTTCCGCGTAACTTTCATAATCGATTTTAACCGCTTATAACTCCCCAAAACCGTGCCCCCCTATGCCTATAAAAGGGAGAGTTATTTGCACTTGATCATTCATTCGTTTTTGCAACAATAAAGTTTTTAGTTCCATTGTATTGACATTGGATAGGCCTTCTTATAAGCTTGTTTGCAAAACTCGAAAGACTAGTATAGTTCCTTTGTATTGACAAAGGATATGCATCCATCTTAGTTTGGTTTTGTATTGGCAAAACCTAGAAATACTCTTTCTACAAAGTAAGACAAGTAAGTCTCTTACTTAGTAGTTGTAACGTGTAGCGTTTTATCCCACTAAGGTATTTGGATTTTCCCGGTGCAGGGGAGAATACACTTAGAAGGAAAATTCATTATTGAATGACTCATTACACAATCCAAGTCAATGGTTTTAACATATACAATCGGGAAAGCTTCAAACGGTAACAATGGTGAACTTGAGGGAAGAGAGATTATGCAAATCTACTCAAATTTATTTTCAAACGATGAAGATGAGAGAAGGAGATATGTAACATGAGGATGAAGATGAAGATGAAGATTCTACAAATCTTCAAAATAGAGTTTTGTTTTAATTTTTCAAACGTTTTCCTCTAATTGGTGGTTACTAATAAATAATATTACATCATTACTATAACTTCTTTTCTATTGTTTATTCAAATTTATCTTTATTTTTTAATTGAGAAAATAGGGTACCTAGTTAGTCTTAAAATACAGAAGGTGTCTTGTTTCACCAATATTCTCTTCTAAATATGTGTATTTTTTGTCTAATACTACCCCCTTTCATTATGATTGTCCATATAGTCTCAAAGATATTATATCTTTCAGTATTATTGTTCATTGATTTAATGTCAAAACTTTCTAAAATCAAAAATTAGGTATTTACTATTCTTGAAAAATGAATTTATATTCATTACTTTCTTTTGTTTCTTGTATAATTTATGGGTGGAAAATAATAATTATCTCCTTTTTTCTTCTTTTGTAGTTTTTATTTTAATGTGTCTTAATATTTGTGAAAAATTTTAGGTAAAAAATATTGTAAAATGGAAAGAGTACTAAATACCGAGAACTGGAAGGTGTAAAAACATTCTCTCTTTCTTTCCCCTTTCTTCCAAAAAAATCAAGATTTGAAACCATACCATAAAATTTAACGGTCAATATAATTAAATGCCTCCAGTTGAGGATATAAAAGGAAACAAATCAGATTAACCCATGAAAATCCTTTTCTATCCTTAAAACTATCTTCATGTGAAAAGGGTTAAATTTTACCCTCCTTTTTAAAACAAATTCCTACATCTCATGTATTTTCTCCGTGTAAATAAAGAAAAATTTACTCCGTTCAAATATAGACGTCATCCTCCAAGAGTGCAAAATAAAGTGGGTCCTACTTGTTCACAAATAAACCAATAATATATTTTTGTAATTTATTTTTTTTCCAAATATTTTATGAAAAAAAAGAGAAAGTAAGCTTAAAATAAGATTATACACAAAATGGAATACAACAAAAAGTATATAGACTGAGTATATACGCAAATACATCAATAGCATTATAGATAGAGTGAGATGCGGTTAGTCTAATGGATTAATCTGATTTCCAAGTAATTTTATTTAAGAAAACAAATCAGATTAACCCATTAAGGAGGGGAAGGAAATCAATCATTTCCCCTCTCAAAATAAATACATGTTATTGGGATGGGCGAAATAAAACCATTCTCGTCCTCTCTTTTTCATACCAAACAGGCCATTAATGTACATGTATGAAAATAAATGTTACTGTTTCTTTGTGATACTAACATTAATATCACATTAATATCCGAAACTAACTTCCTTATTTGCTAGTTAAAATGTGTGAGAAATAATAATCAATCAACATCAAAGAAATCATTTGCCCTCATAATCAATCCTGGTGAAATCAGAGAAATGGGTTCAATCGAGACCAGTCCCATCTTCAAGTATCGTCTTATCTCGGTGCTTCTCTGCATTGCTTTGTTGCTAGCACAAGGTAAGCTTTCTATTATCGTTCATCTTGTTTATAAACGAGTCGATTCTGAACTAAACTTAAAAATATATTCATATTCGACTCGTTTAGAGTATACGAACTCAAGCCAAACACTTTTTTTTGGTAAAACCTGAATCGAGTAGCTCAACTCACAATCAACCCAAGCACTCAAGCGTATGAAACTTTCACGTTATATTGGTTCATCGAAACGTCTCGTATTTACGCGATTTTCAATTTACTTGTTACCGAAAAAATTCGCATGGGGTCGGCGTCCAAAACTCCAATATTATTCTTTTAATCGAGCATGATAGTGTTGTCTGAAAAACGGATTTAGGGCCCGTTTGATTTTAACTCCGGAATCGGAAACGGAATGGAAACGAATCTAGTTCATATGTATAGTCTTGTTCATGAAAGTTTTTTGGAATCATTCCTTGTGGTTTGAAGTTATTGGAATTGAATTTGATTACTTTTAATACCCTATAGGGAAGCAAAATGTGGGAAGACAAGTTCATTTTGGATGAAATCACAAGAAATTATTTCATAAAATTTCATGAATAAGGATATTCATATCGTTTCCGGAGTTGGAACCAAACAGACCCTTAGTTAGTGGTGGGTCGCAAACCTAAACCGCCGGGCCAAACCTAAACTTAAACCGGCAATTATCAAACCGCCGGTTTAGGTTTAACCTAAACGGCGGTTTGCTAAACCGGTTTGGCGGTTTGACCCACTTTTAAAAAAAAATTAAAAAAATTAAAAAATTAAAAAAAGCTACGGTTTTTGACTAAGCCGTCGGTTAAACCGTCGTTAACAACTGTCGGTAAACCGTCGGTTTAACCGACGGCTTGTCAAAAAAATTTTAAAAAATAAAAAAAAAGTCCAATCCGTCGGTTTAACTGACGGTTTAACCGCCGGTTTGAACCGTCGGTTTGAATCGTCGGTTTAGGTTTGACCTTTGCTCAAACCTAAACCTAAACCTCCGGTTTGACCAAACCGGCGAACCTAAACCGCAGGTTTGACAAACCGGCGGTTCACGCCGGTTCACAAACCGCCGGTTCGGCGGTTTGGTTTGAACCGGACCCAACTCTACCCTTAGTATTTGGTGTTGAAACCCAAAGCCCCAATATTAAAAAAAATGAACACCGGCGAAATGCGAAGTTTTTAATCCCTTAGTAAATTTTAGGTTTGTATATAACTATTTTCGAAGGAAAAAAAAAAATTTGCTATCATTAATATTAGTTCATCCATATTTTTGTAGCCGTTAGTCATTAATGTTAGCCCATACATAGTCTATAACCGTTAATCCACTCATATTATGTAATTCATTTCACAAAATAATAATTTTTGCATATGAAATGGTACTGCAGGAGAAGGAACAGACTGCAAATCGTCTAAACCAACGTCAAATTCGGGAGGAGTTTATTGCTTCCGCTTGTGCGAAGAGCATAGCTATGATAACTATTATTGTGATGTCGATTGCACTAGAAAGGGTTATGTCGAGGGGATCGTTCGTCGCAAAGGCGAAATAAGGCAATGTTGTTGCTATAATAAGAAGAATTGATGAGGGAAAATAAATCCCTAATTTCTATGTTTCAGCTCAAAATAAGTTTGAATATCGATTTGAAGGCTTGTTTTCTTCACAGAATTATGTTCTTCCGATCCATTCATATGTCCGGTTTTCTTTTTGTGGGTGAATTATAAATTAAGGTATCAGGTTATCAACGATCAAATTAGATCATTGTACTATGATTCTGATTATCCTCAAATTAATCGCATCATGATAAATAGAATCTGAATTCATAAGGCCAAAACATACAAACTATCACTCGAACATAAATAATTACAAATCTAATAATCCAAAATCTAAAAATTACATAGCCAATTTTAATATCACTAATTAACTAAAAAAAATCAAGGGCTAATTTAGTAAGTAGGCTTTTTTTTTTTTTAATTGTACACTAAGTAGGTTTTTATTAGTTTTCCAATTAGTAAACATACCCCTCCCATATTTTTTACCGTCCAAACCCTAACCTCTCCTTCGTTCTTCCGCTTCTCTCGCCCTAACCCTCACCCTCACCCTACTCCCGTCTTCTCTTTCCCCTTCCCGACTTTGTCGCTCTGCCTCAACAATCTTACTACATTTTGGCTCTTCAATCTCATTCACTGCTGCTTCAATGCTCTCAATTCGACTCTACAAGTCCTGCAACTCAGACAATCCATCCGGTACTGATGAACTTTTCTCCTTATCGTTGCTTGGATATCTTTCATTGACGTCACGTATATTCAATTCCTCAACCTGAAAAAATAAGCTCAAATGTCATAGTTGTAGCAAAATTCACAATCAAGTCTTAAAATGCAAGCAAGCCGCATGTCATAACCCATTGACAAACTTGACTATTATCATTGAGGTGAGAGGACTCCGAAACTATTTAATTGATCAAATAAAATAATCAAACCATTTTTTTATGCTCATAACAAGAAAGAACTTCCACCGAAGGTCACTCCATATTCAAGGAAGATATGTGTTACCTGCTGTTGTGAAGCACCAGTCAGATGAAGTTTTGTTTGCAAAACGGGATTGTGCTCCAGCGACACAATGATATGTATGAAATTTCTGGTATGAACTTTTCGTATCATAATTTCTATTATGAAATTTCTGGTATGAAAAATTTTGGTATGAGAAATTCTGGTATGAGAAATTCCAGTATGAGAAATTTAGTACAGAAAATAAAAAAGAAAAAAATTTAAAAAAATTAAAAAAAAAAAAAGGCAAGAAAAATAATAAAAATAAAAAACAAATTTAGTAATTAAAAATTAAAACTTGTACTTATATAACAAATAACAAACATCATTTATTCCTTTCTTTCTAAATATAAGGGTTAATAATTTTTACCTACTATTAAATAAAAGTGGTAAAAAATTTGGGGTACACTTTCTTAAACAAAAATTCAAAAATGCCTAGTATGTCAAATTCTCCCAAAAATCAATGGTTCTTGATTATTTGTCACTTGTTGTAGATGACCACTTGTCATCTTATCCATAAAGTTAATTTAAAAATGGGTGAATTTGGTAAGTAAAACCCTTTTCATTTTTTAGTATAGTAACTAGGATCGCGTCGTTTTTTGATTTAGTAAATATACCTTTTTTTACCATTTAAACGCCTCTTCATCTTCCCATTATGAAAGCGGAGAGCCGTGTTTCACCCTCACTCTCTTCTTCATCACCCACAACCATCTATATCCCTTTCCCTTCACTCCACTATCGAGTCAGCATAACCGCCGGAGTGCCCTCCCCTCCCCTCTTCTCTTGTCCCTCTCTTTCCTATAAACAAGCAACCTTGTAGATTCATCTCCCTCCTCGTATGTATATGTTCTCCTCTATATTTTATTGTCGTGCCTCCACCAACAGCCAAGGAGAAGATTTGATGTCCCATTGCAGCCTCATATCTGGACTCGAGCAACTGGTAAGTCACAAACATTGCCGGAAAGCGTTTTTCTACCGAAGTGTCCTCCCCTCCCTTCTTCTGGTATGACTTTTTTAGATGTACCCTTGTCTCTATCTATTTTGTTTTGTTTTTCATACATGTTTTGATGTTGTTTCAGTATCTTATCATATGTTTTATGGCAAATTTGACAAAATAGCCCTTTTAAGCAAATCAATTGAGAAAGAAGATCCCTAGTATTTAGGATTGGTATTTTAACCCCTATAGAATAGAGTATGAAAAATTAAGTACAAAAAAAGGGCAAAGTTTGGCAGCCCATCGGATGTGATATGTTGCACTATCTGACATGTCACATCAATTAGAAAAAGTAATTTCTAACATCCTATTTTCTCACCTATTACCCAAAAATTCGCTTACCCAAATAATGTCACAATCATATCCAATAATAAATTTGTCAAAGTACATAAACATACTCGAAAACAACATACCCAAAAAATCAAATATCAAAACAAAACTATATCCATAAATTTGATAATATTTTATATTTATACCCAATTTAAACATCACTTAATACAAAAACCATAACCAATTTAAATTTGTTATCCCAAAATTTTCAAAACTCGATATTGTACACAAACAACAATATCGGCAGAGATGGAGAACTCGAATGGTTAAATGCTAAAATACAATGGGCCTAATATAATTACTACATGTAAATCTCAAAAAGGCCTACTTACCTAATTAGCCCATGAAACTTCAAAAACATATATATATATATATATATATATATATATATATATATATATATATATATATATATATATATTCTATTTCAGACCAATTTGCAATATGAGAGATAGTTCATTAAACTTATATACCAGATTGTAAGTTTGTTTATTATCGATGTAAGAGATCACGATATACATTACTTAACCTCTTCACGATAAACAAAGAAAAACTATATAGTATTGAAGGGCAAGATCTTGATAATCTTCTTGAAAGAGTTCGGATCACAAGGGATCCGAATCACACCTTCGTGCCCGTACCCAAACTCGTTTCTCGACAAATCGAGGAGAGCGACAATCGACGGATGCCCAATGAACAACACCGGAATCAAGAACCTCTCTCCGGCAACACCGTCTTCAAAGCCTACCACCACCGGCACGTACCCCTTGCGTGTCCTACCACCTTCATCAGAGATCCTCGCGGATATCGGCAGAGTTGGAGAACTCGAATGCAACATTCCCTGTGATTTGAAGTTGTTTTCCGGTTATGATATTGATTAAGGAGATTGATGTTCAAAGGTGTTTATATATGATGTGATCGAGCTAGAAGATGCTTAGCTTCCGGTTTAGTATTTATGCATTAGGATATGGTTATAAGATAATTATCCCTTAACGTGTCCCAAATTTCCAAATTTTATTTTCTTCAATTTACAAAATAGTAAACTATCATGTATTAATTAAATGTGTATAAAGTATATTTATATTTGTTTAATGTATATACATATAAGAAATAACTTTTATTTTAGTTAGTAAAAAAAACTCCAAAAAATCTAAAATTATTCAATAATTTAATTTGTCAAAAACATATAAGCTTTTAAGATATGATAATCTTTTTAAAAAAAACTACCTTAGTCCTTACAAAGACACAAAACGAAAATGTCCTATTTATTGAATATTTTTATACTTATAAGTGATATTCCTAAACTTTTATATATATATATATAGAGTATAGATCCTATGAGAACATCCCCTAACGTGAGAACATGAGAACATATTCGTAATTATTATTAGTTTTGTTACGAATGTGTCATTTCGTTTAATGTATTATTCGTAGTTATTGTTGGTTGAGTGAATTATTCGTAGTTATTGTTGGATTCCTAATTATTATTATTCGTAGTTATTATTATTTTTGATATCTACTCTAAATCTCAACCCTTAATACTCATATCCAACGGTGTACGATTGTTCTCATGTTCTCACGTTAGGGGTGTTCTCATGGGAATCATACCCTATATATATATATATATATATATATATATATATATATATATATATATATATATATATATATATATATATATATATATATATATATATATATATATATATCGGTCTACAAGACACCACGTATCAGTTATAAAAGGTTCATAAGTTTTATTATAATGATTGTGTACATATTCTGCTGTTGAGATGTGGAAATTTCCACGTCGACAATACGAGATTGTGTGAACTTAACATATAAGTATTAGCTTACTCCTATTATTAATTGGTTTTAGCATGGAACCCCATGTGTTTGTATGTGAGGCTCACTCGGGACGGATATAAGAAAAAGTTAACATCTCATCAGAGCAGGTCCGATCCGGACCGATTTTCTGACTTTGGGAATTAGCTAAAAGAGAATGAGATGTGAAACCGTCGAAAAATTCTCGACCCGAGAAATAAAAATGTGTAGTTAACACTTGAGGGGGGAGTTTTGAGATGGTGTGAAAAATTTCACATCGACAATAAAAGATTGTGTGAATCTAACAAAGTATTAGGCTACTCCTCATATTGTCATTTGGTTTTAGGATACAACTCCGTATGTTTGTATGTGTGGTTCACTGGACGTGTGCCCTCCACGACATTTGTAATTAGATTGATGTTTGGACACAAAAAAATACTTCGTTTTTGTTTTGGTAGAAAAGATTATTACGAGTTTCTTTCTTTAAAGAGATTTGAATTTAAATGCGTAAGTGTCACGAAGCGAGCTCCATGACAATGTCAATGTCGGCGGCAAGACAAGTTGACTTATCAGAAGATGCCTTGAGGACACTAGATAAGGGCATGGGATCATGGCAAGAGAAGATGGTTAGGCCGAGAGGAAGGCTAGAAAAAAAACATGTCATCACACCGTGACAAGAAAGATTCCAGAAGTCCGGTAAGATAAAGAAAGACCGGGACTCTAGAGATCGAGGAGGCTGGGACAATCCAAAGAGACCTAGAAAATGATGAAAACGTCAGAACGAGTCTAGAGACCAAAATACTAAAGTCTCTAGACTTAAACGGAAGATGACCGAATGGATGGACTACTCGAGAGAACATCAAAATTCTCTATAACCATGTGAAATCCCATAGATCATTTCGCGAAAAAACCTACATAATATTCTGAAAACGTATAAAAGCTCAGACTTAGTTGTATGTCAAAAGGCTCCATAATGACCTATAGACATACAGAGTTTCAAAGTCTTCGCGTAGAGGAAGTGGACATGACTATAATAGGAAAAGTCACCCTTATTTGCATCATCCACCAATCACACGATCCAAACAAAGCTCTCGTCCACATAATAGAAAATTTTCTTTGTCCATGAAAGCTCTAAATTTTCTTAGTCATAGGTGACAAGTGACCTTCCGCAACAAAACTCCAATAGCTAAGCCTGACGTAGTCATTTGACAAAGCCAATGGCTAAAAGCCGTAGATTCGTAATTTTGATATTACTCAACCATATCACAAGTGGGTTTGATCAGAATGCATTCATCGTCGCATTAACGATACGACCAATACGGTAGGGAAATATAACAGCAAAATACAATATAAATCATTTAAACTTTATATATATTAGTAGGGTGAAATATTGAAGAGTCGTATGAAAACACTAAGGGCTCGTTTGGTTCCAACTCCGGAAACGGAAACGGAATAGAAACGAATTTAGTCCATATGCATATCCTTATTCATAAAATTTTATGGAATCATTCATTGTGATATCATGCAAAATGCACTTATCTCCCCACATTTTGTTTCTCTATATGGTATAATAGTAATCAAATTCAACTCAAATCACTTCCAACCACAAGGAATGATTCCAAAAATTTTCATGAACAAGAGTATATATATGGACTAGATTCGTTTTCATTCTGTTTTCGATTCCGGAGTTAAAACTAAACTAGCCCTAATCAATATCATAGGGCATGTGGCAAGCCTCAAAGCTAAGCTATATACGTTGACAATGCAAATAAGAATATCTAACCACTATAGTAAGCAAACCTAAAAGCTCATTAGAGATCGAGGAGAATGACAAACAAGCGAATATTATTTTAGTGTTTATATTTGTGAGTTTAGTCTAATTGTGACGTGGTTTACTTTATTGCCAATTCAAGGAGGAATTAGTCTGCCCTAAGTAGGATGATATAAGTTTTTAGTGATTTAGTTGCAATTTATTAACTAATTAGATTTTTTATTTTAAAAGGGAAGTGGTTTGATGTATGAGGAGATAAGTCTAGGGTTATTCAAATGAATAATCTGAGATTTTTCGAGGATAGTCCGAACCAAACATGACTAGTTCGGCGGATATAACAGCCCTATTAAAGATTGACTTATCTAGCAATATTTGGGTTGATTGAATGAGTTGAACACGAGAATATCAAAGTTCAACTCCTATATAAGCGAGTCAAACATAAAATATTGATCAAATTAAATACTCGGCACACATATAATTTCCTCTATAAAAACAGCCGAGATATCTATCAAGGTAGTTCTCTAGATTTTAGGTATACAAAAATTAAATGCTACGTCGAACGATGACTAAAAAGTATCGATCTCATTCTATTAGCCTATGATCCTTACCCAAAAAAATCTATATTAACTATGATACCAAAAACCTAATTTAATACTTGATCAATATCTATCACCTAATACTTAATTATTATTATTATTATTATTATACTTGAAATTTAATACACAAATAAAATTGAGTACATAATACGTGAAGTCCAATACCCAAAATTTATTATCTAAATTATTATACTTGAAATTCAATACCCAAAATCAATACCCGAATTATAATATATATAAAATTCAATGCCCGGAGTTTGATATGTCCACTTTATCTTCTTATATATAGTAATAAAAATCTCTTATTGACCAAACTTCTTATTAAAAACTATGCAAAATTATTTAAATTACTCGGATATCATACTTGAATTGATATCTGAAAAAATATATAGTGAACATTTAATAAGCCGTAAAATCATCCAAACTAGTGATACAAAAGCAAATCTTTTTTGTTATATTTAATATGTTTTTTTAGCAAACTTATGACATATTACAAGGCCTTATATTAATGATCGGAGAGAGGATTTAGAACAGGATAAAGTAAGTTGTAATAATATTTGACGAAAAAATGTTATCAAAAATAAGAACTAAACTTGATATATACTAAGGTATATATCAAGTTTAGTTCTTATTTTTGATAACATTTTTTGTATATGTAGGATCAAGTATACTTCTTTATATTACAACAAATAAACTAGATCTCTTATATTTATTAAAATAAAATTATCCAAACTAGTGATCCAAAAAAAGGCCCTAATGTACAAATCTTCTCAATGAAAAAATAGAATTACATTCATTTATTGATGACATAAACTAAAACTACTGAAGATAAGATAGTAAGCCTGATCTAGAGAGCTAAATTAGCTAATTGGCCAAAGGCTTTCCAATAAAATAGGTCAAATGAAGTTAGTACAAGTGTGCTAATTGGCCAAAGATCTCCCATTAAATTGGATTACACAACCTATCTGCATAATTGTAGATTTTTTCATGGTATTTGAATCATATTATTCAATCCGATAATATCGTTCTACGTTCAAATTGAGTACTTTGTAACCTATTTGGGAAGACTATTTCAATATCAATTTCATATATATATATATATATATATATATATATATATATATATATATATATATATATATACGAGTTGAACTTTGATCAAATTAAATACTCCGTATACATATATATATATATATATATATACATATACATATATATATATATATATATATATATATATATATATATATATATATGCCGAGTATTTAATGAGCATATAAAGGACCCTAAATTAATAATTGGCCAAACATAAAATATTGATCAAATTAAATACTCCGTGTGTTTGTGTGTATATATATATATATATATATATATATATATATATATATATATATATATATATATATATATATATATATATATATACGAGTTGAATCTTCTGAATAACGGTAAAATGGGGAGTAGGCATGTTTTGTTTCATGAGCATATAAAGGACCTTAAGTTAATAATGTGTACAAAATAGATCCCTTCAGATTATATCAAAAGATTTATTAAAATAAAAAGAGGATATTGAGAAAATCAGAATATCTTTCTCACTCCATTTATTAAGCAATTAATTATTACAAAACGGGAAAGTAAATATTTCTCTCTCCATTTATTAAGGAAATTAGAATATCTTCCTTCTATTCATCATTTCCGAAATTTCCGTAACAGACAGTTGTTAATCCAACTTATGGCGAAAATATTGAATCAAACTTGGTACATTTTCCGCAGCAACATATGTACATAATCGCCAAAAACTGCAAAGATATGTACATATATATTTAGTCAAAAACATTTTCGCGGCAAAATATGTACATAATCACCAGATACTGCAAATATATGTACATGCAAACACAAAACTGTACATATTCTAATTGACATCATGTACGTTATATGTACACACAAAATATGTCTGTGTATCATCAAACCCCTATCCAAATGTACACAAACTATATATTTAGTACATATATAGTTAGTTAATAATATTTTCGCAACAACATATGCACATAATTAACCCTTATCCGAATATATCATACCCGGTGAAGCAGTTGCCATTGTTGTGAGCAGTGAGGTCGTAGTGCAACAAAGGGAGAAGAAGAGTAAAGAAGATTCATCGTCTGTAAGCAAAGCCCTAAACCCCTATCCAAATGTACCACCGCAACGAGGAAGACGACGTAGCCAAATCCGACGTCGTTCACCACACACTCTTCGATTGACATTCAAGATCGATATTCATTCAACGAGGAGAGGGCTCCGTCTTGGCGAGGTGTTGGAGATCCTTGGATGAACAATCGTTTTGATTTTGGCTCCAGTCGACTTGAGCGCACAATTTGATGGTTTCGGAATGGTGGTGCAGATTGATCTTTGCTTAGGAATGGCGGTGCAGAAGGATCTTCGTTTGGACGTTTGGTTTCTGTTGAAATATTAATAATGGTGGATAAAAAGGATTCTCAAATCTCAAGCGTACAATTACCATAAATATAGTTAACGGTTTCCTTAATTTTAGCATAATTTATATATTCTACTAATTAATTATGGGCAATTTGGGTAACTAGGCCTTTTTAAAAAGTGTTGTTAGACACTTTAAAAAAAGTTGCCCTAAGTGCCGGTACTAGCGGTTTAGTTATTTGATATATTCACTCTTACGATGTTTATGCTAAAACGGTATATTTTTAGAACTGGCACTTAGGGCATTAACATCGTCTTGAATATATAAATTAAGGAACTTAGGGCATAAACATCGTAAGAGCGCCAGTACTCGGAGGTTTATAACCGTGCATAAACCTCCGAGTATAAACCTCCGAGTACTCGGAGGTTTATAACCGTGCATAAAAATATACCGTTTTATCTTTTAACACAATCTTTAATGAACTTTAGAACTTTCAACCACAACACTTTACAAAAAGGCCTAGTTACCCAAATTGCCCATAATTAATTAGTAGAATATATAAATTATGCACGGTTATAAACATTAATATCACTAAACCGCGAGCATAAACATCGTAAGAGTGCCAGTACTCGGAGGTTTATTTTTTTTTAAAAAAAGTTGCCCTAAGTGCCGGTACTCGGAGGTTTATACTCTCTGGTGGATAATAAAGTGTGTTGCTCCATTGCTAACATGAATATCACTAAACCGCGAGATTGTTATTCGTATCACATGTTTCGTGCTCTTCATACCCGTCGTCCGGTTACGTCTGGCGTACGAGTAGCACTAAGTTGATTTCGTTCAAAAAATATAGGAAAATGGCTACGCGTACGTCATGCGTACACATAGTCCTACTACGCATGGCGTATGCGTAGTCGCACCTAACATACATTTGGTTCGAAAAATTAAGGAAAACTTACTACGCCTACACAATAATAAAAGCATTTCTCTTTGAGAATCCAAAACCTACGCATGGCGTAGAAGGGATATATATATATATATATATATATATATATATATATATATATATATATATATATATATATATATAATTGATTATGTGGTATGAATAGCAAGAACCCAAAACCTGTTGTAAAGTCAATCCGCACGGATAACGGACATATAGACATCATCCGTAGGCCCGTTCGGGCTGGAAAGCCCAGCTCAAGTACATGCAAGGCTTTTGCAAGCCAGGGGGAAGACCATTAGGGGAGCCCAATCCAAAAGCCATTTTAATAATTAAATATTTTAAATATATATATAGAGAGAGGGGTAGATAATATGATTTGAACTTTGAGAACTCTATGTTTAATAAACTACAAAGTTTTCACAATTTATTAAAGTTTTTGTGTAATACATTTATTTTTTATATTTAATACAAACAATTTTCTTTTAAAAAAGAACAAAAAAATCCAGGATTTGAAACTTGAGACGAACGGATTGGATAAGGTTTTGCGTCTCAATTTTGGGCCCAAAAAAGGGCAATTTTTTTTCCAAATAGTCCAACCCGGGTTTGCTCAGTTTTAGATAACTCCCTAATATAAAAACCGAACATGTTTTTTTAGAAAGAAAGTTAGTGATCTCATGAATATCTAGTTGCACTTATAAAAAATAGAAAAAGGATACGGGTGCTAAAAATTGAACACGTTTTAAACACCCTTCACAACCAATTCGACACGAAGAATATTAGACAAATGAGAGTCATTCGGTGTAATACGTGACAAGTTGGATTGTAGATGTCGTAAGAGCACAAATATCTATGTGAGAAGACAAAAACAAAATGGAACTGAAAGAATAAGTAAAACAAAGAACAACTCTTTTGTGAGAAAGAGAAGAAAGAACATTAGATGAAAACCGAGATAGAATTTAACAAACTAAATTTCGATAGGTCTCACCTTAATAACGAAAATTGTTCATTCTAATTTATCTTAAGAGACAACACATACAAGTTTGTCGTTATGGATAGAGGCTGGTGTAAGTCTACAACAAGTCTCCATATATTTTCAGGTAATATCATCTAAGTTGGAAATCAAGAAGCTACCCCATTAAATGTCAACAAAAAAAATAGATCCCGCCTTAAAAGACTGGTATCATTAACTAAATCGAACTGAACGCGATTCGGTTCGGGTAATATTGTATTTATGTTTAGCGAAAATTGTCTAAACAATACTCCATCATTTAGGCTGACTAAACTTTAATACCCCGTCATTTAAACTATCATAACAGCACCTCGCTTATTGAAGCCGACCAAATATTAGTATCTAGATTATCATCTAAAAGTTGTCATTTATTTGATTGAAGGAGCAAATGAAAGTGGTTGACCGTTTTCACAATTGAAAAACCCCAACCACATTCATATGCTACTTCAATCAAATAAATGGCAGCTTTGAGAGGGTCAAGTAATAATCTCTGGTCGGCACAATAAGTGAAACTTTAAAGGACGAGCTTTAAAGTTTAGTTAGCATAATAGATGAATATTATTTAGACAATTTTTCTTTTTTTTTCTTATGTTTTATGACATTTTCAGAAAATCAATAACACTCCATACAATATTGCTGTTCTTGACCTCATTTTATTAGAATGATGTGTTTGGAGAAAATAACAATTATCTAATTACTTTGCCTCATTTCTTCCCAATGATCTATCATCTATGGTTACCAACTGCCTCCTTGAATTCGCTGCCCTATCTCCGATTCGTACGCCTTGCCCACCATGTTAGTTCCTACCAATTGGCGCCCTATATCCTCTTCCTGTGCTCCTCTTGCTGAGCTGACGCGACTGATCCCAAATTCCCACCATCACTCCCATCTCTATTTTCTCTGGCATTTCTACCATGTTGAACGATATGTCTTATGAATTAGGATGAAGGGATTTCCCAATTTTGATTTTGGGACACACATATCGGTCTATCAATGAGTATCTGATTCTGCACACCAAGTGTTCGATAGAATTCCTCTCCAAATTATGTATCTGTAAGCAACTTATGTCCATCAATTTCACATTGTGGTCATTTGAAGACAATGTATACAGTCTTTGGCAGCATATCTTGAGCTTTGATCTGAAGGCATACTATGTGATTGTTTTCTGATAATCCGGAGAATGCAAAACTTTTGTTGTATTATGCAACTGCATCTTGAAATGCATCCGTAGCTCCTCAGGCCCCAAAGGTACAAATTGTTGTTCTTCGTATTGGTGTATGTTCTCAATTGCGTTAGAACTTGGATCTTGTGCTTTTGTTGCTTTCAACACATCTTTGACGCTTTTGTCTTCAATTGTTTCAGCACACTTAATGCGTGCCAACCCATTGAGGTGGTCGAGGAACTAACTCTGCATTTGGGAGGAAGATGTATCACGATAAGATCATGAAACAATCTACATTTGCTTTGTGATGAAGAGTGCGCTTGCTACTAGCAATGCTGGATAGAGGTAATTTCCACCATATTCTACTATAGAAATCTTCTACATCATCCACATGATTTCTGAGTTCTCATGCATTGTTAAGTACCCAATATAGACCAGTTAGATCTCAATCTGTTTTCAAATGACTAGTAGTACAAGTCTTGTTTCAAGATCTTGAGAAAGTATTTTTAGGTAATTGATATCTTGTATAGTCACCATCACCCTCAAAATACAAGGACACAATGTACAAAAGTAACTTTGTATAGTTAGTGAAATATATACAAGAGGATTAGACAAGTGTAAGTGGCTAATTTGTGTTGTTCTCACCCACACTTGCAATTTCACTTACAAGCTCTCTTTAGAAGCCTTACCACTCTACATCTTGTCTTTGATACCACTGTTGAGAAGTTTGAAGCTTTTCCGAATCTCGGAGCTTGTATAGACTAGTAATTTGTATAGTCAGTTAGCCACCAATAAGAATTAAACTAACCCTTTTGCGTCAATAAAAGTGATCCATCTACCATTCAAGTTGCAAAATGTAGTGGATGAGAGGACATTGCTAGTGCCATTGTTTGTTGATTATTGTTGCTTCGGAGGAGATGCAAGAGATGTCATGGCAGGAACTCATGACCCCAGTTTCCCTTCTAAGCATCTCCAACACTCTACACATCGAAGGGTTGCTCCATGGATTCGTTTGGATGCACCACAGGTCCACAACCCTACCAATACCATCTTCCTCTCCTAATTCCTTATCCTCAGGGGCATGATCTAGTGTTGTTTCTCGTTCAAGCTCCTTGTATATCCTCAGGGGCAATCTAGCCAGCAGTTCCTCTGGTGACAGACTGGAGATGATGCTGTCCTTATGCTTGAAATGCTTAACAATCCCAAAATCAGAGATCTTAAGGGACCAGACTAATGAATATATGTAAGCCCAAAGTAAGAAACTTGTTTGCATCCACTCTCACCCGCCCCACCCACCCAACCGTTTGCCAAAAGGGTCCGATATTTGCCAATTTCTTTCGCAGACATGATTATGTCGTTTTTGTTGTTGAAGAACCAATGCATGGCTCAAGTATATGGAGAATTTGAAGACTATATGATTTTGGACTAATTTCTATATCTTCCATTAAAAACGATTCAACAATCCCTCATAATACTTTGATGCCGTTTTTGACATCACAAAATAATCTAGTTGCTGATTTCTCTAAAATATATCAACATACTATGGATGGATTGAACAAAGCTAATTCAAACCCTAGAATAGAGCTAAAAAATTTGCATGGAATGAGAGTGATCGATAATAGACGATGCGGTCGATGATATGATGAGAGTGGTAGAGTCATCATCAGCTGGTTGTTGTTGTCTTGGAAGAGAGGCAAGAGTAGGCATGGGAGGAACTTCCAACAACTCAACCTTTCCTTCGAGCATGTCCATCACTCTACTCATTGGAGGACGACTTGATGGATTCGTTTGGATGCACCATAAGCCTACCAGTATCATTATCCTCTCCAATTCCTTCTCGTCATTCAAAATCCTGTCACTATCAATTGTCGACGCCTCTTGTTCAAGCTGCTTGTATATCCACCGAGGAAAGTACATTTCGCTACTATTCTCTGCAATGTGATTTCCCCTTTTCTTACATCCGACCATTTCTAAAACCATCATTCCAAAGCTATAAACATCGGATTTATGGGAGACGCCACCAAAGCTCCTTAAAATTACTTCGGGAGCAATGTAGCCTGCAGTCCCTCTAGCTCCGGACATGGATATGATGCTCTCTTTCTTTTTCAAGGACTTAGCAAGCCCAAAATCAGAGATCTTTGGAGTGAGTTCTGCATCAAGTAAGATGTTGTGAGGTTTGATGTCAAAGTGCACTATCCTTGTGTTACAACCCCGATGAAGGTACTCTAGCCCCCTTGCTATGCCTATAGCAATATCAAATAGTTTTTGGGCAGATAATGAATTATTGTTGTCGTTAATATCCCTTCCATGAATAAATTTCTCGAGGGATCCGTTGGGCATAAACTCATAGATGAGGGCTCGTTTGTGACCTTCAAAGCAGAACCCCAATAGCGGGACAACGTTGACATGACTTGTCCTACAAGTTTGAGATCACCAAAATAATTAGATCAATTTATGTGTAGGCTTAATTTAATTGATTTTAGGGCATACATTTATATATTGTTGGATAGGTTAGGAATGGCATACCCAGAGATGCTCATAACCTCGTTGAGAAATTCTTGGCCATCGCCTTTGGATTGCTTCCACACTTTCACTGCCACAACACGGCCATCTTGGAGGCTACCTTTAAACACTGTCCCGTAGCCACCTTCGCCTAATTTTTCTTTGAAGGACTTGGTTATCTTCTTTATATTTGTATATGTATATCTTTTCGGAACATGTGAAGCATAGTTCTTCAAGCATGCCTCCACACTCTGATTTGTTGGGTTTGGCTTGCACTTCTGAAGGATGTTCTTAGAAAAGTAGATGAAAAACCCGAGCATCACAATTCCGATTGCTGCTGCTATAGAAGCTATAAATCATAGAGAAATGATTGTTAACTAATTGTTTGCAGTTGATATGGCTAGGTTCAATTGGAGTATACTGATGTTACTTAATCATAAATAGTACCTTCTATTGGAACCATCTGCTGATGATGACCTGCGATTTGAATATGCGCTTACTTAATTAGTCATATATGTGATGCTTTTATTAGAGTAGAGTAAAATAGAAGGATAAACATAAAACATATAACTACTGCATTCCACATGCTTCTGCTCACAGTCACTCTGGATTGACGTTCAACTGCTCAGTTCGATCACAGGGATAACATTTGAGGATGAGTATGAGGTTGAACAATTTCTTGGTATTGTCCACACAAGAATTTATGTGACGATGAGATATGTTATGACCTAAACAATGGATTTACTGATGCACATACCTTGAATATATAGATCCTGCGTTCAAATTTTTGAAAGATTTAAGACATTGCCTTCTGTATTGTTGTTGAATAATTACCTTATTCTACAACTGTAAGGCCAACTACAATAGGGGAGATGATTGTCCAGACAGCCACATGAAAACTTTCGATGAGTGACAGTGTTAGGATACAATAGCATTATGAGAATAGTTATTACAGAAGATGAGGTATCTAGGTGCTATTAGGTGAAGCCATTGGACTGTCACAAGGATTTACTATGGTCACATGTAGGTGACCTTAAAGGTATGCATGAGCATAAATATTTGTATATGGAAAGAATTGGGTTAAATAGGCTCTTTTTATAGGTTTTTGTTTTGTAGATCCCTATAATTTTACCCTATATATAATTCCCCTCTAGATGAAAGAATTGGGTTAAATAGGAGTATATTTACTAAATGAGATAAGGCATTAGGTCTTTTAGCTCAGCATCCAGAAATTTGTGTTTTAAGGATGTTTCCTGAGTATTTTGGCCAGAGAGAGTTGTTTTCTTCTGGTAGTTTAGTGGAGCTTTTGGCTTGAGAATCCTTTGGACCTTGGGTGTCCCTAAACTTGTGTGTGTTTGTATTGATTTCGATTTTGTGCTCAATCAGACAATCACAAACTCTAGAGTTTTGGAACCATGGTAGAAAGGATACCCTATGTCTTTCCCAATATTTCCTTCGTATTTTTCCCTTGTGGAAGACAGGGACTTAGGGAAGAGGGTAGAGATGAAAAGGAGAAAGATGAGATTAACTCAAGATCTTCTTATTCATAAAGCTTCCAAGTTTCCAACGATGATCTTTTTGCTTGTGTCACTCCACTACCTCTCAATTTCAAATTGATTGATGATCCTGATGGTCTTTTGTTGGCCGATGCTTCTCTGTTTTGCAGTCTTGGGGGAAAGTTGAACTACTGGACGTCTGGACTAATACACACCCTGATACTGGATATTTTGGCACTCTAAGAAACAAACAACTATTTCTCGTAGTTCTTCCGAACATGTCTCAAGCTGCTTCGGAAGTAACTTGGTTGTTTGGTCTCTTTCAGGAACTTGAAGTTCCAAACCTTACCCCTGTTACACTAAATTGTGACAATCATTCTGCCATCCACATTGCTAAGAATCCGATTTTTCACGAACAAACTGAAGACATTGTCGGGTTTATCGATCCTTACATCCGACTATTGAAGTGCCACCTTCAGCGAGGTTTCCCTTTATGCCAGCTCATCAGACAAATGTTGCTACTACACAAACTTTCAACAACCAATGGTTGGTTGACAGTGGTGCATCCCATCATGTCACCAACGATCTCGACAACCTTGTTCTCCATTATCCATACCATGGCTCAGATGAGATGTTAGTTGGCAATGGTAAGGGACTACCAATCACTCACACTGGCTCTACTATGCTTGCTTCATATGATAATTTGGTCCTGTCTAATGTTTTGTGTGTGCCCAAAATGTCCAAAAACATAGTTTTTGTTTCTAAACTCACTAATGACACTTCATCTGTTGTTGTCTTCAAATCAAATGGTTTTCATGTGCAGGACCTCAAGTCCAACAAAACCATCATTAGGGGTCCTTGTGTTGATGGGGTGTACGTCTGACCTTCCTCAAGTCCTACTCTCCACAGTGCTTTCCGAGTCAGTCCCAAGTCCATGCACCATAGGCTTGGTCACCCATCTACTGAAGTTTTTCAATTTCTAAATAAGAGTGCTAGCCTAGGTTTTTCTTCATATCATCAAAATGTTTGTACTTCTTGCAATATGAATAAGACTCATAAGTTACCTTTTCATCTTTCTACAATTGAGTCTACTACACCTCTAGAAGTCATTTTCAGTGATGTTTGGAGTTCTCATGTACCTTCATATGATGGGTATAAGTACTATCTTATTTTTGCCGATCATCACACAAAATATACATGGCTATATCCACTCAAATATAAATCGGAAACAAAACCTATTTTCACCCAATTTAAGTTTTTAGTTGAAAACTACTTTAAGCCTAAAATTAAAGTATTTTACTCCGACAACGGAGAGAAACGATCCTTCCTAGGTGATCATGACATTACCCATTTGACAACACTTCCACATACTCCAGAGCACAATGGGCTTGTTGAAAGAAAGCATCGACACTTGGTTGAAACCAACCTCTCACTCCTCACTCATTCTCACATTCCTTTGGATCATTGGCCCTTAGCATTGATCATGGCTACATATCTAATTAATAGATTGCCATCTCCATCTCATGGCTACACAACTCCTTGCCATAACCTTACCAAGCAACATCCAAATTGCAACAAGTTTAAAAGCTTTGGTTGCCTTTGTTTTCTATGGCTTAAGCCATACACTAAACACAAGCTTGAGCCGAAATCCATACCTTGTTTTTATTGGTTATGCGTTCCCTCAAAATGCATACCAATGCCTAGATCCGATTACCAAACGTGTCTATACATCTAGGCATGTCAGGTTTGTTGAAGACGAATTTCCATATAGCCAAATGCAACCCCCACAATCAGATCAAACTGACATCAACTCTGAATGGGCCCAACTAGGTTTACCAATTCTACTGCCATCTACAATGCCACAACCCTCTTCACCAACAAATCCTGCTTTGCTGCACAGTGCCACCTCACAATCTACCCCACCTATCCTCTAGTCAACACCGATCAGTTCGCAACCTGCAGCTTCAAATCTTATGCTAAACCCTCCCCAACAACCCATCCTTCCAACACAGACTGTTTCCATCCAACCTGCATCGGCTGCAACGCCTACCCAAGTTGCTATCCCACGTCCCGGGTAGTAGCTAGATCCCGCAACAATGTTGTTAAACCCATTCAAAAGCTGAATTTGCATACTACCACAACTCCCACACCAACTGAACCAAAATCCTTCACTCAAGCCCTCAAAGATCCTGAATGGCGTGCGACTATGCAATTGGAATATGATGCTCTTTGTTTAAATAGGACCTGGAAGCTTGTTCCTTCATCAACAACAACAAATTTGGTAGGATGTAAGTGGGCATTTCGCTTAAAATATAACCCAGATGGCACACTTGACAGGTACAAAGCGAGACTTGTTGCAAAAGGATTTAATCAAAGACTTGGGTGTGATTATACAGAGACTTTTAGCCCTGTGGTAAAACTTGTCACAGTAAGGGTGGTACTCGTTCTTGTTGTGTCACTAGGTTGGCCACTTCGTCAGTTAGATATCAACAATGCGTTTCTGCAAGGTCGACTACATGACGATGTGTACATGGCTCAACCCCCCGGGTTTGTTAATAAAAATTATCCGGATCACATCTGCAAGCTAAAGAAGGCCATATATGGATTAAACTAGGATCCTAGAGCCTGGTATAATGAGTTAAGGCTCTTTCTTCTTGAACTGGGCTTCGTCAATTCAGTGGTTGATGCATTACTGTTTATTTTTGCTCGGGACTCAATTCTAATCTATTTGCTAGTCTATGTTGATGACATTATCGTCACAGAAAATAATTCCAAGCTTGAAGGTCTAATTGCACTATTAGCACAACGGTTTTCATTGAAAGATTTAGGAAACCTAAAGTATTTTCTAAGTGTTGAAGTGTAGCAGTATGATGGTGGCATTTTCTTGTCACAGAAGAAGTATGTGGCTGATCTTCTCTTGCGAGCTGGAATGGATGTTGTCAAGCCTGTGTCAACGCAATGTCTCCAGGTGATGATCTTCACTGCACATCCGGGACCCCAATTCCTACTCCAACTGATTATTGGACTTTAGTGGGAAGTTTGCAATATTTATATTTGACGCGTCCAGATGTCGGATATGCTGTCAACAAGCTTTCTCAGTATATGCAAGCTCCTACAAATTTGCATTGGACAACACTAAAGAGACTCCTCTGATATCTTGCTGACAACTCAGATCTTGGCATACGAATTTCTAAGGCTGAAACTACCAATATTCACGCTTTTTCTGATGCAGACTGGGTAGGTGATAAAAGTGATTATATTTCCACAACAGGCTACATCATTTATATGGGAGCTACTCCCATTAGTTGGAGCTCGAAGAAGCAGAAATTAGTTGTCAGATCCTCTACGGAGGCTGAATATAAGGCTATTGCAGACACGTCCTCAGAAGTAATCTGGATTGTGCAGTTGTTACAAGAATTCGTCAACCACTTAGCCTCTCTCCAGTTGTTTATTGTGACAACCTGGGTGCCATAAGTCTCTCGGCTACTCCTGTGTTTCGCTCCAGAATGAACCATATAGCTCTAGCATACCACTTCGTTCGTGAACAGGTCCGGCAAGGCAAGTTAAGAGTCAGTTTTGTTTCCACAAATGATCAGTTAGCTGATATTCTTACCAAGCCACTGCTTCGACATCGTTTTACCTCACTGCTACACAAGTTACGGCTTTCCAAATAAAGCTTTACTCAAAGGGGAATGTCAACGATATTATACTATCTAAGTTGTTTAGTATTATCATCTATGTTGTTAGTATCTTTAGAGAGATCTTAAGATCCTAGGATTCACACCAAAAAAAGAGAGAGCTCTTAGGATCTTGTTAGTATAAAAGATCTCATTCTTTTCCTATATATATTGCTGTCAATACAGTCAATAAATATATCAAGTTCAAGTGTTTATAACTTCCAAGGCATAAATACAAAAATTGGACATAAATTTGTTTAGTTAGTGTCAGCATATTGAGTTACCCCAAAAAAATTGCAAAGGACAGGACAGGTTAGACCATTTCACCTATGAAACCCAACTCTTATTCCAATTCTTTCGACTATTTTACCTAAAACTGACTTCTCCGTGGAGTAAACTTCCAAGTTATAGTGAAAACAAAAATTGAACACAAGAAAGTTTCTGGTAGCAATAAAACCGGGTTTGTACTCTGTTACCTTTAACTCCACATGAGATATCATAGTCCTTATCTGAACAGTGGCAAACAAACTTGTTTGAATCGTACCCACACTCCCCATTCGAATTTTTACACACATAACATTTGTCAATATCCGCGATCAAATCCAACTCAAACCCTGCCTGAAAAGCACTGATCAAAACCTCCAAATTCTGGCTTTTATTGATGGCGTCGGTTGCTGACTGCATGATTGGAAGAGAGATACTGAAGTTGCAAAAGAAGGAGGAGCTTTCATATTTCTTCAACATCGCCTCAGTAAAGTAATAACCTTGCAATGAACCATGGCCGTCAAGATCACATGCCGTTTCTAACATGAATTGGTAATCAGTTCCATCACAATCATAGAAGAAGGTGATGTTTTGGTCGGACGATGAGAAGTTGAATTTGGAGAAATCTATGATTGTATTGTTCAGGCTATTTGGGCAGCTCCTTACCCAATCGTCTGTCCTGGAAACGCTGATTTTGTCGTTGTCGACTTTGAGAAGTTTGTACTCCTGATCAGCGATGGTGATCTTCTGCGTGGCCTGAACACAATCAAGTTTGAAACCGGGATACCCACAGTACTCGGGTCGGGTGGATTCATCGTAAAATGGATAGCCTATATCGACTACACTTCCACATCGGAGTTTCTTATTAAAGCAGTAATCGTACTTTTCATTTGGTGAAGACAAAGATTTAAGGAAGAGGGTGGTGAAGGAAAGAAGAAGGATTAGATACATATCCATGGCAGGACCAATCAGAGGAAAGAAAAGATTACGTAAGGTATCAACAAAAATTCATGGTGGGTTTAGGAGACAATCAGGATTGTGTGTAAATTAAGGGAATGGGAATTCAAAACTTGCAATTTTTTTTATTTTTTTTTCGCAATACTATTCAACTATGAAACGTTGAACAGTAACGTATAGTTAAAAATCTAATCAAGCTTTTTTGGGGTTTTCGTTAGGTACAGAGGAAAGTATTGGGCAATTGCATAGGAGTTATTGACTTGGTCTCACAATAAATTAAGTATATTTTCTTCAAAATCAAGATTGTTGACTGTTGAAGTAGGAAAACAGAATATTGCATACGAAAGAAGTCAACATGTAGGACATGCTATAAATGTTAGCAAGTGAAGAAGATCATTCATGTTCATCCTGCAAATTCTAAATACTAGGTAAAGAAAACAAACCCTTTATCCCATACATGCAATGTTCAAGAAGACACTAGACGGAGACGAACGGACTAAACGGATTTTAAACGGCCAAGACGTTTTTGGCTTACTTTCGTGTATTTTGCCCTAAAATACATGAAAATAAGCTAAGTTACCACAACTCACAAGAGTCACAACACGTGAACATTCAGAATTTCAAAAATAAAACTAATTTTTTTAGGGTTTGATTTTAGAAATTCGGGTTTTGAACCGTCTAGACCGTATTGAAACCGTCTAGATCGTCTAAACCCGAAGTTTTCTGTTTTGAACCCGTCTTAAACCGTCCATTGTCTGAACCCGTCCAAGAAGGACCGTCTCGGGTAAGTCGGGACGGCTGGTGGCCATCCACCGTCTAGACGGACGTTTAGGCCGTCTTTTAGAACATTGCATACATGAGTCACAAGTATTGGCGTGGATGAAAACAAGTCGTGTGCAGAATTTTGATTCAATTATAGCTTGGGATAGTATATCTCTCGGACAAACAAACCTGAGTTTTCATTTCACCATTTCCTAGCTTACCGTGGCTCTCATTTCAGCTCAAATGTTATCCATCTATCTATATATACTATTCCTATAATGATTCAGGGTTTGTTCGGCTAGAAGGAGATGTTTTGATGGTTTAAGATTTTTTAATAGCTTTAATTTATTGCTTCTTTTTTTGTGGAGTTTTGGATGGTTTTGTGAAATATGAAAATCTAATAAAAAAATCTAAAAAATGTTTGGTAAAAGTAGATTTTTTGGTAGATTTGTATGTTGTATTTACTATCAAGAACAAGGCAAAAATAAAATAGTGTAATAAAGGATAGGGGTAAATTTGAAATAATATTTCAATAAATTCCTAAAACTCCCAAAAAGCTATTCTCATGAGCTTTGTAAACCTAGTGAAAAAGCTATTGAAAAAACTCCCAAAAATTTAAAATTTATAATCTTCTAAAAACTCTATCGAATAAACTCTACCGAATACACCCTCAATTCTTGCCGTGAAAGTTGGAAGACTAACATAGATACTTAATTCATCGAATTCCTTGGGATCAGATTTATGAGGCTAAACATGGATGAAAACTGTTTAGATCGATGAAAAACGTGTTTGAAGGTAGAGACTAATAGAGTCCTAACAAGAATGAAGAACAGTTGACTTGGAAGTAAACACTACAAAACAAAGGTCTCTGTCAATAATTTATTTTATTTTGAAATTTATCACCCTCTTTATTTCCTATTCTTTGGGTCATTTTTTATCATCAAATACAATATCTGAACCATAGCCTCACAATGATTTGATTAAATTTCCATGAAAAGTCTCACCACCATATATTTAGTATCAAAGAAAGGAAAGATCAGAGATGGATGTGCAAGCCAAAACTGATGGAATTACCAATATATGATCTGACCTAAAGATCTAGGCTAAGTTGATCTGTTTGCTCATTTTGATTGATTCCCTTCGAATGTTGATTGTTTGTTTGCTCATTTTGATTGATTGTTTTCTAGTAACCAGATCTTTTTTGGACAAATTTCCTTGAAAACTTCTTTAGACAAAAACAATTACTACTAACCAGATCTTTCCTTCGAATGTTGATTGTTTGCTCATTTTGGTTGATTCCCAGAACTTGTTGTCTCTAATACAAGTGAGCTCCATACCCGGGTACCTGCAATCTTCGAATGTTGCTTTTTTCATACAAAGCGTCCCGAACTCTATTGATTCAGTTCTCGACGGCAATTCAGTCTTCTTGCTGCTTCTCACCATCAAGAAGGATGGCTTCGATTGTCTGGACAGTCTTCTTAAGCTCTTCAAGCTCTTTGCTTTCTTTTTTGATGGAACGAACCATACTGTAAGCCTTCTCAAAATGCAGGGGTTTGAATGGTGGTTATTACCTTGGAGGCAAGACTTAAAAAAGCAGCTTCTGACATTGATTTTTAGTTGTGGTGGCTGTAATTTGCTGCTGTGGGTAAATGCCGGACGGGTACTGGGTGTACTTCTCCAAGTTTTATGGTCCTATCATACACAAATTAGTTGTGGTGGCTGTATTTCATCTCAAACCCTTGATCTAAACTATCAGTAAGACTTATGGCTTTGCCATCAAGCAATTCAGCAGTTTGTTGTTGTATAAGCAGGGAAACAACACTTGTACATTTCAATGTGAGTGTAGCATTCACGGTATCTGTCACATAGTGCACACCAACTGTAAGTATTCTGTATGCTGCAAGAATTGTCAAGACACGAATATTGGAAACCATGTAAAGGTTGCCATCATTGGGAATAAGGAAAGAGGCATTAGTTCTGTATTTGTTGAGCATTACTGAAGGGCATAGGCTATTCAGGAAGTCGGCCAGTGCAACTGTGATCTTATGAAATTGTGGATCGGTGCTAATAACCTCAAGGTTGTATGTAGAGTTTGAGATGAGCGGGGTGTTGTTTACACACTTGAGCTCAAACCCGGGTTTGCCACAGTAGCTTCCTCTATTGATTCCCCAAAAGGGAAACTAAAGATCTCCAAGGACATTGGGGTCACCGCATTTGAAAGCCTGACTGCAGTTCGCATAGTACGATTCATTTTGAGTTGAGCAGAGTAAACACGGGAAGGTGATGGAGATTGTGATAGAAAAACCAAGAAGCTGGTAAAGGGATTTATAATGAGTTTGATGCATTGGAATTGAAAAAAGAAAAACCCAAAAGGAGAGGCAAGGAATAAGATATGCTGATGAACTTGAGAGGGGAACAAGGAGATCAACCTTATGTATGGGCAGCAGAATTTGACCCAATTATAGGTTGGAAAAGTATCTCATCTTAGACAATTCAAACTTGCAACATGAAATTTGTGGTCACAGTTTTGCATGTGTCCTCTGCTGAAAACAACTCATGATCAGAAAAACAAACCTAAATTTTCATTTTACCATTTGCTAGTTTACTGTTGCTTTCATTTCAGCTCAAATCTTATCTATGAGAAAACTGAGAGACTGACCATAAATACTTTGGTCGTCCAACTACAATAATTGGATCGCATTTATGGAGGACAAGCATAGATCTTTGCCAAGCATGAAAACTGTTATCCTTCTAATAAATACCTCTTTTTTGGTTGGAATGGCATGTAAGTTCTATATAAAGACTTATAATCCTTTGGTAGCAATCAGCTTGTTTTTTGAATTGGTTTTGTTAAAGTCCGATACAGACGAACCGGTAGAGCGGGGGTCGTGTGCATCCGAGCGCACATGCGCATTAGGCCCAAGCCCAGCACATAAACCCGGCGAGGTTCCATCCTAAAACCAATTGGCAATAGGAGGAGTAGCCCACCGACCTTATATACTAGGCTCGGAGTGTCCCCATCTTTCGATGTGAGACCTTATTATCTCCAACAGGTTTTTAGCAATAACGCGTTAACAGGATAGGTACGCAGCGGAAGGAAAACCATGAACCGTGTTTGATGGAGAAGACTAATGAAGAAGAGTGGACTTGGAAGTAAACACTACAAAACAGAAGGTCTCTGTCAAGAAGTTATTTTATGTGTTATTTTATCTTCAAAATTAATATATGGAAGGATCAGAGAAAGGTGCAAGCCAGAATTCATCATTTTGATGGAGGTTGTTGAAAACATTACAATGAAAAAAACTATAAAAAGTTGACTGTGGCTTTCATTTCAGCTCAAACTTTATCTATGTTTATGATTTCTATATTGATTCAGTCCCAGCGGAGAAAGTTGATACACTGAACATAAATACTTTGCTCATCCAAATTCTTGGGAAGAGATTGATGAGGCAAAACATCAAATCCTTGGATTAAACTTTTCTTATGGATTTATTTACTGTTCGTTGTGGAATCTTGTAGGTATAAGGCTGGAAAGTTGCTTGCTGAAGTTCTAATGAAAGGGATTATAGAATTGAAGAAAGAGGTTATGTTTTTGTTGAGCAATGAACACTACTGAAGTCGGACAGTGCAACTGTCTGATCTTCTGAAGCTGTGGATTGGTGTTACTACTGAGGTTATGTTCTAATGAAAGAGTTTGTAATGAGCGGGGTGTTGTTTAGGCACTTGAGCTCAAACTCGGGTTATTGCTATTACTCCCGTTCACACTACAAGTAAACTGTGTTGGATTCGCTGATTCGGAACCATTTCCATATCCATCCTCGGCGTTTGGGCAGACGAATAGGATTGTGATGTTAATGTTGGTTGGTGTGTAGTCGAAGAGAGAGAAGTCGAGTGTGGTGTTGACAAACTTGTTCTTTAGGCAAAGACCATCACTAGTAACCAAATCCTCTCTTACAATGTTGATTGTTTGCTCATTTTGATTGATTCCCAGAACTTGGTACTCTTGATCCATGATTCCTACCTAGCACTGTAACATTGCTGTTTCTACAAGTGAGCTCCAAACGAAAGAATTGCCCCAGAATGGATAAACACTACAAAACAGACCTTCTGTCAACAATATGCCTTTTTCACATCAATAAATTATATACATATATATGTATAGATGCTGAGATCACTAAAAAAATTTTGATCAACATCCTATAGAATTTCCATTCACGTATTCAACAACTCAACAATACACACAAAATAATACTTTAATGTCTATATAAACCCTAGAATGACCTAACATTTTGCATGGAATGAGATTGATCTATTGTTGACGGCTTAGTTGATGATAGTACAAGAATGGTATCTTCATCATCAGTTGGTTGTTGTTGTCTTGGAAGAGAGGCAAGAGTAGGCATAGGAGGAACTTCCAACAACTCAACCTTTCCTTCAAGCATTTCCGCCACTCTACTCATCCGAGGACGACTCAACGGATTCGTTTGTATGCACCATAACCCTACGAGTATCATTTTCTTCTCCGACTCCTTCCCCTCCTCATCCATAACACTCTCACTATCAACTCTCGACGCCTCTTCTTCAAGTTGCTTGTATATCCACCAAGGAAAGTACATTTCGCTACTATTCTCCACAACGCGATTTCCCCTTTTCTTACAACCAACCATTTCTAAAACCATCATTCCAAAGCTATAAACGTCAGATTTATGGGAGACGTTACCAAAGCTCCTTAAAATCACTTCCGGAGCAATGTAGCCCGCAGTCCCTCTTGCTCCGGACATGGATATGATGCTCTCCTTCTTCTTCAATGACTTAGCAAGCCCGAAATCAGAGATCTTTGGAATGAATTCCGCGTCTAGTAAGATGTTATGAGGTTTAATGTCAAAATGCACTATCCTTGTGTTACAACCCCTATGAAGGTACTCTAATCCCCTAGCTATGCCTACAGCAATCTCAAATAGTTTTTGGGTTGATAATGAATTACTATGAATAAATTTCTCTAGAGATCCATTGGGCATGAACTCGTAGATGAGAGCTCGTTTGTGACCTTCAAAGCAAAACCCTAATAGTGGGACAACGTTGACATGACTTGTCCTACAAGGTACATTCCAGAAGAAGAACAGTTTGATTAATTTGTGTGTTTGCTTAAATGAACGGGTTAGGAATCGATGAAATATAAAGAAAATTGTATAAACAATACCCATCTTTTAGCGTGACTAAACTTTAGTACCCCATTATTTAAACTATCAGAACATCAACTCACCTATTGAGTCCGACCAAATATTAGTATCTGAATTACTTTAGTTCAGTGTTAAATATCAATGAACGTTGTAATTTATGTCTAATGTAGGTGGACAATATTGCCCATGATATTTAACATGTTAAAGAGTAATTCATATACTAATTTTTGATCGGATTTAACAGGTGAGATAGATATTTTAACCGACGGGATATTAAAGTTTAATAACCTAAAAAATGGAGTATGGTTTAGAGAATTTTCTCATGAAGTATATACCTAGACATGCTCATAACCTCGTTAATGAAATCTTGACCGTGGCCTTTGGATTGCTTGCAGACTTTGACAGCTACAACACAACCATCATGGAGTTTACCTTGAAATACTGTTCCGTAGCCACCTTCGCCTAGTTTTTCTTTGAAGGACTTGGTGATCTTCTTTATATTTGTATAAGTATATCTTTTGGGAACAAGTGATGCATAGTTCTTCAAGCAATCCTCCACAGTTTGATTTTGCGGGATTTGCTTGTGGAGGATACGCTTCATACAGAAGATGAGACACCCCAATATCGCAATTCCGATTGCTGTTGCTATAGAAACTATAAATCCAAGAGAAATGCTTAATTGTTCACTAATTGTTCACGCTGTAAATGATGTTTTTTGTTTGAGGTTTTACCTGTTACTGGAACCATCTTGTTACGATGACCTGCAATTATTAACAAGTCATATAGGATATGTTTGTTATTTTCACAAATTGATATTCGTATACTTAAAGTTAGGACTGTTCATTTGTCCGGTTCAGTTTTTGGACCGGACCGAACGAAACCAACAGGTCCGGTTTTCGGTCCAACCAATTCTGTCCACAATTGGTACGGTCCAATTCGGACCTTTTTTTAAAAAAAAAAACAATACATACAACGTATAGATATTGTTCCGGTCCAGGTCCGGACATATTATTTTTGTAAATATCACAAGTTTTTATGTCCATCTGGTTTTGGACTGGACCTGAACCGAATAATTCAATCTATTTCCGTTATGCATTGTTTCGGACCTTAAAGTAAGTCTATTTTGTCCTAGGAACTTAAATAGTCCCGAATATTTACTAAATAATTCCGACGGATCAGATAAACCCGATGAGATTTCACCTAACCATTGAAATCATGTCCGACAAAGAGTAAAGCTTTGTGGACTTTTTGGCTAGAAATCATTGACTTGGACCTTAAAGTAGTGCTATATGAACACCTTTACAAAAGCTAACCTGGGCACTGAGAGGGGTAATCCCCATGGGGACAGTAACATATGAACTCAGTCGAGGAAGCCCAGGATGAGCCGCAGGCGCCACCAGAGGCCTCACAGGTGGCGCAGGCGGTGAAATTCACGAGATAACTGACCTTAAAACCTTGATTCAACACACCCAACAACTGTTCTTCCCCGATCCTGAACTTTTCCAAAGCCATAGCGAACACCGGCTTCTGAACCGTGAATTCACACCTATAAGCTGAATAAAAGCCTCTGAGTTGATGATCATCGTAGTAAACCACGGTGGTGCTCGAGGTTCCGTCATATGAGCAGTTAAATCTGCTCAAGACATTATAGAGGTTGTGGCCGCAGTGCAGCTTATAGTAAGGGTCGTCCGAACAGCCGACGCTGCTCAACATCTTCGACGAGGAGGAGTTGGGGGCGGCGTCCATGCACTGGTGGTAGGGGATGTTGAGAAGGGTTAGGTTCACGACGTCGTTTTGATCAATAACGGAGAAGACGGTGGACGTGATATCGTCGATTAGTGGGACGGTATTAATGGCGGCGGATTCCGGGCACATGTTGTTCAAATCTTGCTGGACGAGGGTGATGGTGTGCTCCGATCGTTCGATATCGAGCACCGTGTAGCTGGTTTTTCCAATCTGGATTGACGTGTAACTGTAGCTTTCTTTTGGGCATGAGATCTGGAACTCCGGCCGGCCGCAGAAGGCCGGCCGACTGCCGCCCCAGAAAGGGTAACGTATGTTGCCAATGGTTCCGCAGGAGATGTTGGTTGAGCAGACGTGGTAGGACTGCACTGCCACGTCACCATTGGATGCTGGGATTATGATCATCAAGTTGAAGAAGATGACGATGACTTTGCTGCGTGTTGAGATTATAAGTTCTGGGTTAATCCTAAGTTCAGTTCAATAGATTGAACGCGTTGTTGTATCATATATATTATATCAAATATGTTCATTCAAGTCTTGACCAAGGAAAATGATGAGATACGATCAACTTTTTTGACAATGTTGTTCATAATTTATAATATTGGTCCTACCTATTAGAATGAGTGTTTGACGGCCAAATTTATCTGCTGTAGAAATGAGTGTAGCTCAACTTCAGTGCATAAACAATAGAATCATTACCTTGTATTTGCTCTTGTGCTTCATACAAAGTGTCACGAACTCTATAGATACAGTTCTTGATAGCAATGCATATTAGAATATTATTATTATATAATATTATAAAGATAATATTTAGATATATTAGGGTAGTTAAGACATAAAGATTTAAGGGAAATTCCGGATGGTACCCTCGTGGTTTGGGGTATTCCGGATTTTGCCCACCAGTTTTTTCAAGTTCGGATGGTACCCTCAAGTTTATGTTGTTTTCCGGATTTTGCCCAAATTCATTACACTTTTTAAATTCCATTAAAAAAATACAAAAGAAAATAAACTAAAATTAAAAAACAACTTAAAATAGAAAGAATAATTTATTTATTTTAAAAATAAAGTAAAACAGTAACTTTTTAAAAAAAATATATATTATATTAATTTAAAAATAAATTCGTTAGATAATTTTTATAAAATTTAAAAAAATCAGTGTTTTCTTTTATTTTAAAAATAAATAAATTGGGTTAGCATTTTTAACAAAATCTAAAAAAATAAGTTTTATACTTTATTTCAAAAATAAATAAAATAAGGATTTTTTTAAAAAAAATTAAAAAATCACTGTTTTAGTTTATTATTAAATTGAATAAATCAGTTTTCTAATTTTTTTTTATTTTTTAATATTACTTTATTTTCTTTCTTTTAGTTTTGGGAACTAAATAAAATAGAAAAATTATTTATTTATTTTAATAATAAATTAAAACAGTCCCTTTTTTATTATTTAAAAGAGTCCTTATTTTATTTATTTTTTAATTAAAGTATAACACTTATATTTTTAGATTTTGTAAAAAATATGATAATTCAATCATTTATTTTTAAAATAAATAAAACACTGATTTTTGAATTTTTAAAAATTTATCTAATTTATTTATTTTTAAATTAATATAATATATATATTTTTTTATAAAAGTTACTGTTTTAATTTATTTTTAAATTAAATAAATTATTATTTCTATTTTAAGTTGTTTTTTAATTTTAGTTTATTTTCTTTTGTAGGTTTTTAATGGAATTTTAAAAAAGTATAATGAATTTGGGCAAAATCCGGAAAACAACATAAATTTAAGGGTACCATCCGAACTTGAAAAAACTGGTGGGCAAAATCCGGAATACCCCAAACCACGAGGGTACCATCCGGAATTTCCCTTTATACATAGTATATTTACTATGCTTTTATAATCGCTATAAATATAGTATAATTAATAAAGTCATTTCAAGTGTGGTTCTTTCCTACTATTTGTGCGGGTTCTCTAACCCTAACACCTTTCATGGTATCAGAGCGGTTTTACCTAACGGCACTTCCGATCCTATCTTCTTATTCACACACTTTCAACTCGGCATGTCCGAGTACAACATGACTTTGTCGGAGAACAACACCAGCTTTTTCGGAGAGCAACACCAACGCTTTTGGAGAGCAACAACGAATTCATCCAAACACAACACAGTCTTCGTGAGAACAACACCGGCTTCGTCCGAGAAAAATACCCAATAGCGACTTGTTCGCTACATGTCTTTGTTTCTTTTTTATGAGTTATTTCAATCTTCACCGTTTGTTCTACTCACGCTTCGATTGCGGGAAAATATTAAGACATTAGTATATGATATTATAAAGATAATATCTAGATATATTAGGGTAGATAATATACTAGGAGATAAGATTTGATTATACATAATCATATTATTTCATAGTATATGCTCTTGTAATCGCTATAAATAAAATCATTTTAATGTGGTTCTTCCCACCATTTGTAGTCTTTTCAACATCAAGAAGGATGGCTTGGATTGTTTGGACATATTTCTTAAGTTCTTCTTCCTTGCTTTTTTGATGGAGCGAACAACACTGTAAGCCTTCTCAAATGCAGGGGTGCCAATGGTGGTTAATACCTTGAAGGCAAGGCTTAACAAAGCAGCTTCTGCCATTGATTTTTAGTTGGGTGGCTGTAATCAGGGGCGGCCCTTAGGGGGCAGCCAGCCCACCCTCCAAAAAAAAAAAATTTTTTTTTTTTTTTGAAAAAAAACGTTTTAAAATGCGTTATGGTTTCTTGTTTATAAAATTTTTTGCTACGATTTATTAATTTTTTAAATATCACTATTATGTTGTTTTGGATCTTTCGTCGAAATAAACGAAACTTCAAAAGAATTTTCCGTTTTAGGCTCGGAGTGAAATAATTCACCAAAATGCACGAGATTTGTTGTTTGGAGTAGAAGTGCGGTCTTAGATCGCACCATTATTTGTAAAACGCGTTGTCGAGGACAGCGTTTTAATATCCGAAATAAAGATAATAAAAACACAAATAGGGTGCGGTCCTAGACCGCGGCTATAGTGCAACGTTTTTGAAAGAAAAAAATTTTAAAGAGGCGCGGTTATAGACGCGCCTAGAGGACACTTATTTTTTTTAAAAAAAAAATTTATAGGCGCGGTCGTGGACCGCGCCTTTAAGTGTAATGTTTTTTTTTTTTTGTATTTTTGTTTATTGTAAGTAGATGACATATTAACTTTGTTTTTATCGCTATTTTATTTTCATAGATATATTTATCGAAAATAAAATTTCGCCCCCCTCCCTTGAAAATCCTACGGCCGCCACTGACTGTAATTTCAAGTTTCCTTCTTTGGATTTTGAGCTATTATAATGGTGGAGTTATAATCAATTCCGGACTATTTTAGCATGTTAACACTAGCGAAACAAGCAGACTATTGGTACGGTTTATATTCAGCGGGATATAAAATTTAACCGAACTTTATAATTTTGTTTATATTGGGTTTGCGGATTGTATTGCTAATTTTACTTTAAACTTCCCTATTGGATTAAGTGTATCGTATGACCCGTCGGAGCGTATAGTTGATCTTTTACTTGATGATGTAAGGGGTCGGGCTATCCGTGTGATGATTACTTATCCCTTTTTTCCTATGAATAAAAGCGCGTCCAGATGCGCCGAAGACCACTGGCTCTCATTCCCACCAAAATAAGAGTTAGAGCATGTTTTTTCACGAGTCAAGGTTAAATTTTTATCAAACGTGTTCATATTCATCTCATTTATTCGTGAACAAACTCATGTTAGGGGATTTTGAGCTGAAAGTTTTATTCATTTTTTATGCTACCGAGTTATGCTTTTTGTACTATCCGGTTCATTTTTAAAATAATCTTTTAAAAAAAATAATGTATTTTTTATATTTATAATGTGAAAATAAAATGAACTTATATAGAACCAAATTTATCTCCCTCATCCCTATAAGTAGCCTCCGGAACCAACTTTTAACCATCAAATTATGAAATCAAAACTTCAATAGATTACATTTTTACTATTGATGCGATATCCAGTAACCACCAGAGTTGCTCCTCGTGATCGTCGACATGATTTGATAATTTTTAATCGGGAGGATTTGCAAATGCCTAACAAGTTGAACCCGTTTCAATCGTCGGGAACAGTCGAACAGGTGATTAACCACCGAGTAATACTTGAACAGCGACGATTGCATTTCACTCATCGCCAATATAGTTCCGATTTCGACAATTCGATGGCTGTATTGCTCTCCATTCTGATTGTAGATGGTAATTTGCGGCGAGTAAACCGCCCATCAAGTTTGAATTCGGGATTCCTGCACTATTCGGGTCGGGTGGACCCATTAACGATACGATAGGCCCGTTTTGCTGCCCCACAACGGAGCAATTTCTTCGCGCAGGTATCATTTTCTTTTATATGAGGTTCGTAATCTTAATTCTGGGTAGGTAAGTGTTTGGGGAATTGGGTTGATGGTAAGGATAGAGGTCCATTTTTTTTTTTGAATTGGGTTGACGGGAATAATTCGTGGTCCATTGCTGGGCTATACCCTCCCTTCAATCCCACATCCCGCTAGACGACCAACTGAGTATTGGTGATAGAGGTCCATTTTGGTTGCTTTGGTTTGTGCAAGTGGTTCATACTATAATAAACAAGTAATTACTGGAAGTAGGTGAAAGTTTGTCTTCTCTGCTAATTGAAGATCAATTCATTAATCATCCTCTTTAATATGCATAATTTTAGTTATTGTTGCTGGAGCTATCTGACTATCTCCAGTTGATGCTATATATATTATAACTTCCTTGAAATTGCTCAAAATATCATTCCAAGTTCACCACATCCATCACAATCTGATCCACACAAGCAACCACATACTATAAACATGCTGTAATTGTCAACACGGTTCATGGCTGATGCTCAACCCCACCCAATACGATACCCACATTTGTCTGTCACCCCATTTTTATCAAACCAAACCAATACTAAACTATCCTTGAAAAGGTCAAACCTTCCTTAACCAAATCCTTTCTGTCTTACACCAACTCCTCCATTTTTTTCACATATCAGATCACCAATTCACTCCATTTCCTATCTTTCAGCAAATCTTCTAACACAATCATGAAGTTCTAGCTCTTCTTCTGTTTCCCTTGCCCAAAATCTTAACCATGATTTCACTTTTCTTTTCATTAAAGTATTGTGTTTTGGTTCTGGGTCTTGTTTATAATCTTCCTTTGTTATGTTTTGCTTCTAGCAATGCTACCTGGTATAAGAACTGTGGGAATGCTTTCAGCTGTGGCAAACTGTCTGGACTCGGCTATCCATTCTGGGGCGGAACTCGACCCAAGGATTGCGGGTACCCGGGTTTGGAGCTCACTTGTAGAGACAGCAATGTTCCAGTACTGGGAATCATGGGTCATGAGTACCAGGTTCTGGGAATCAATCAAAATGAGCAAACAATCAACATTCAAAGGGAAGATCTGGTTACTAGTAATGGACTTTGTCTAAAGAAGTTTGTCAACACCACACTCGACTTCTCCCTCTTCGACTACACACCAGCCAACATTAACCTCACAATCCTATATGGCTGCCCAAACGTCGGGGATGCATATGGAAATGGTTACGAATCAGCGAATCCGACACAGTTTGCTTGTAGTGTGAACGGGAGTAATAACACTAATGCTTATATTATGTATGGGTCGTTGGGACCGAGTGTTAAGGGATGTTATAGAAGCGTAGTGATTCCGGTGATGGGGAGTTTAGCAGCAGAGTTTCAAGCAGGTAATTTGGGGTTGGAAGGGCTGATTGCTAAAGGGTTTGAGGTCAAATATACAGTGGATAGTCAATTTTGTAAGGAATGCAGTTCTACATATGGAAGGTGTGGGTATGATTTGAATGAGAACAAAACAATCTGCATTTGTGCCGATGGAAGTGCCGGTTTCGAGTCTTGTGGATACAATGAAAAAACAGTCTCTTCATCTAGTAATGGAAAAGGTATGTTCATAATTTCTGGTCTTTTTCATTTGGTTCAGTCATTTGACTCATTTCTCGTTGCATTGTGCTTGAAATTTTGAAGTGGATGGGTTAGGTAATTGCAGTTGTTGGACCTTTGAACTCTTCTTCTCACTGCATATATATTTGTGTCTCCAGTCTTTTTCATTTAAATAAGCTTCTTCTAGGATATTCTTGGGCAATTGCTAAGTGATAACTAATATAATTTTTACTTGACATCTTTTAATGCAATTAAAAAATATACTTTATTTTTCACATTAATTATGTATGTATATGGTTTTGGATGAGGTTCAACTACTGAAATGAAGAGCTTACATAATAGTCTTTATACATATTGAATAAAACTTGATATATAAGTAGACCTGACCCGAACTTTTCGGGTTTGAGGTCGAGTCGTTTTAGGTCATGGGTCGAGAAATGCTAAACCCTGACCCAAACTTCTCGGAGTTTGACATCCAAAACAAGCCCAAAATAGACAATAAAATAAAACCTAAATTTATAGATCAGTTTAGGTCGGGTCACATTTTGACAGCTTTATGTATAAGTTATTACCAGAGATACTTGAAGGAAAAAGACTTGTGTGATTATATGTTGCTCTCAACTTTGAAGCAAGTTTTGGTTTGATGAACAACCTCCACCAAAATTATAAATTCTGGCTTGCACAGCTTTCTTTTATCCTTCCTTTGATACCTAATCAATATTTGTTGGTGAGACTTTTCATGGAAATTTAAACAATCATTGTGAAGCTACAGTCCAAATATATAAAAATAATCCAAAAAAAAGGAAAGGAATAGGGTGATAAATTTCAAAATAAAATAAATGATTGACAGAGACCTGCTGTTTTGTAGTGTTTACTTCCAAGTCCACTGTTCTTCATTCCTGGTTAGCATTCAAAATAGAACTCCATTAGTCTTTACGTTCAAACATGGTTCACACTTTTCCTTCAATTGCCTAACTTTCTTGCTAACACGTTTTTCATCGAATCTAAACAGTTTTCATCCCTGGCAAACATCGTACGTTTAACCTCATCAATCTGATCCGAAGGATTTCGATAAACAAAAACCCTATGTTAGTCTTTCAATGTTCTTGGCTGGGATTGAATCAATATAGGAATCATATATACTTAGATACAATTTGAGCTGAAATGAAAGCAACAGTAAGCTAGCAAATGGTAAAATGAAAATTTAAGTTTGTTTTTCTGATAATGAGTTGTTTTCAGCAGTGGACACTTGCAAAACTGTGACCACAAATTTCATGTTGCAAGTTTGAATAGTCTAAGATGAGATACTTTTCCAAGCTATAATTGGGTCAAATTCTGCTGGCCATACATAAGGTTGATCTCCTTGTTCCCCTCTCAAGTTCATCAACATATCTTATTCCTTGCCTCTCCTTTTGAGTTTTTCTTTTTTCAATTCAAATGCATCAAACTCGTTATAAATCACTTTACCAGCTTCTTGGTTTTTCCCTCACAATTTCCATCACCTTCCCCTGTTTACTCTGCTCAACTCAAGATGAATCGTACTATGCAAACTGCAGTCAGGCTTTCAAATGCGGTGACCCCAGTGTCCTTGGAGATCTTAAGTTTCCCTTTTGGGGAATCAATAGAGGAAGCTACTGTGGCAAACCCGAGTTTGAGCTCAAGTGTGTAAACAACACCCCGCTCATCGCAAACTCAGCATACAATCTTGAGGTTATTAGCACCGATCCACAATTTCATAAGGTCACAGTTGCACTGGCCGACTTCCGGAATAACCTATGCCCTTCAGTAGTGCTCAACAAACACAGAACTTACACCTCTTTCCTTAATCTCAACACTTACACCTTTCATATAGATTCCACTATTCGTATCTTGACAATTCTCTACGATTGCCCCTCGAAATTGAGGCATCAATTGGTTTGGTCAGAAAAGTATTCTTGCAGTATAAAGAATAGTACGGTTGGTGTGCACTTTGTGACAGATACTGTGAATCCTTCACTCATTTCAAAATGTGTGGGTGTTGTTATCATGCCTATACAGCAACAAACTGCTGAATTTCTTGATAGCAAAGCCATAAGTCTTGATGAAACTTTAGATCAAGGGTTTGAGATGAAGTATTTTATAAAAGAGGGCAATACTTGTGACTCATGTACGGGATCAGGTGGACAGTGTGGGTATAATTCGACTGTGAATCAGTTCACTTGTTACTGCCCTGATAATACATTTCCACAACAATGTCCGCGTTTTAAACAAGGTATGTAACATATGTCTCTTTCGCTAATGCTTAATTTCAAGCCGGAAATTAGATCTTCTTTAGTTGTACTGCAGCTGTTCTTTGTCTTTCAAGGCTTCCCTGCACAACAGCAAGTAACTAGATGATCAAAGTAGACTAAGTAGTACTCCCAAAGTATGCATTCTGGTTGAGATTAGAATTGATTAAACCTAGGGTTTGTTTTATTACCTAGTATATAGAAGTTGCAGGAATGTGCAGGAACTGGTCTCTAGGCTTGCATCTCTTCGTTGATTGTTGGTCGGTTCGTTTATTCATTTTGATCCTTTTGAAATGCTCTGAATCACCATCAAATCATCTGAAAACGCAAACACGGGTAGTGTAGACATCTATGCTCATGAATGATCTTCTTCACTCGCCAAACTGTATAGCTTCCCCTACATGCTTGATTTAGATGAAATTTTACTGAATTTATTGTGTTTAGTTATTGTCCAGATTATATTTTTTAGACCAAGTCAATAGCTCATAGAATCCTACGCAATTACCCAATAGTTTCCTCGGTAGTTAGTCTATCAAGTGTTGCATCAGAATCAAAGTCAACCACTTTAAATTCTATGAAGAAAAATGGCGAGGAAGTTACAGTCACCTCTGCAACTTCCCAAATGGTTGAAGCCTTCAAAGATCTGCTCCCAAAGAAGAAAAAAAAAACTTCACCTCAGTCCCCGCCTACATATCCGCCATGAATATCTCACTCTGTTACATTGATCAACCTTCTTTTGTCCAACCTTTACTTCAATTCCTTTTCAGCGCGAAATGGGAAATACAATGCCTGTAGCCAGAGAATCCAGTGCGGCCACTTATCCGATATATCTTATCCATTCTATGATGATAAAACCCGACCTGAATATTGTGGATATCCTGGTTTCAAACTCGATTGCCTACATGATGGCCCACAGATTAACATATCCTCCTTATACTATTATGTCTTAAGCATCCATGAGTCCAATGCCATTGTTGCCCGGATTGATACCTGGGCTACAAATTGCCCATCTACACTGATCAATGCCGACATTGATCATTCTCTTTATGAATTCACCTCTTCAGACCGAAACATCACCTTCTTCTATGATTGCATTCATTCCATATCCAAGATCCCTGTGAGCTGCCAGACAATTCAAGGGAGCTATTACATGACAAACAAGATGCAGTCGGAGAATAGTTTGAATTTGAGCGAGGTTTGCGCGGGCAATTTGTTGTTACCCATTTTGAAGTCCTCGGAAGATACCATCGATATGAGTGTCATTGATCACGGTCCTGTGGATTTGGAAGGTGTGTTTAGACAAGGATTTGAGTTAAGAATGATTGCGTATTTTGAGCTGTGTAGTGAGTCTGTCGAGTCCGGTGGGCAGTGTGGTTACAATTCAAGTTCAGATAAGTTTGTTTGCTACTGCACTGATGACAACTCTGATATCAAGTGTGAGCTGAACTCTTCCAGAGGTACAATTCTGCTTAGTTGAATGTTCAATCACTCTTATCTCTTCATGTAATCTTTCTTTTCCAACCAAACTGCAGATTAGTTCTACTGTAATGTGATTTGATATCAGCAACAGCCATATATGGCTATTTAGGTTTCCTGCCATAGGATAGAAACTCTAGAGATAGATCATTTACGAATACGCGTAACCGCCAAATTCGTGTTTCCGGGTAACTGCCAGATTGGGACATTAGAGAGAGTTGACAGACTAGAGAAAAGTAGTGACAGTCATTGTTACAAATACGCGTAGATGAAAATTAGGCAACCAAAATGTAAGCTGCCTAGGAAATAACGCAGGCAACTTCCTTCAGTGTATGAAGCCAAACTGAAGCTTCTGTTTGAAGAGAAGAGGTCAAAAAAGTAAAAAGCGTCCCTTTCTGCACTTGACGAAAATTCTATAAAAGATTGATTAGATTTTGATTCTTTATTATTTTTCCTGATAAACAAACAAACAAGTATAAATTAAAAACGTCAGTTTTATGCCCACTATTCAACGTTCCATAGTTGAATAATATTGCAAGTTTTGAATTCTCATTCCCTTAATTTACACACAATCCTCTGTCTCCTAAACCCACCATGAATTTTTCTTGATACCTTACGTAATCTTTTATTTCCTCTGATTGGTCTTGCCATGAATCTGTATCTAATCCTTCTTCTTTCCTTCACCACCCTCTTCCTTAAATCTTTGTCTTCACCAAATGAAAAGTACGATTACTGCTCTAATAAGAAACTCCGATGTGGAAGTGTAGTCGATATAGGCTATCCATTTTACGATGAATCCACCCGACCCGAGTACTGTGGGTATCCCGGTTTCAAACTTGATTGTGTTCAGGCCACGCAGAAGATCACCATCGCCAAGCAGGAGTACAAACTTCTCAAAGTCGACAACGACAAAATCAGCGTTTCCAGGACAGACGACTGGTTTAGCAGCTGCCCAAATAGCCTGAACAATACAATCATAGATTTCTCCAAATTTAACTTCTCATCGTCCGACCAAAACATCACCTTCTTCTATGATTGTGATGGAACTGATTACCAATTCATGTTAGAAACGGCATGTGATCTTGACGGCCATGGTTCATTGCAAGGTTATTACTTGACTGAGGCGATGTTGAAGGAATATGAAAGCTCCTCCTTCTTTCAGAATTGCAACTTCAATATCTCTCTTCCAATCATGCAGTCAGCAACCGACGCCATCAATAAAAGCCAGAATTTGGGGGTTTTGATCAGTGCTTTTCAGGCAGGGTTTGAGTTGGATTTGATTGCGGATATTAACAAATGTTATGTGTGTAAAAATTCGAGTGGGGAGTGTGGGTACGATTCAAACAAGTTTGTTTGCCACTGTTCAGATAAGGACTATGATATCTCATGTGGAGTTAAAGGTAACAGAGTACAAACCCGGTTTTATTGCTACCAGAAACTTTCTTGTGTTCAATTTTTGGTTTCGCTATAAATTTTATGTCATAACTTGAAAGTTTACTCCACAGAGAAGTCAGTTTTATGTGAAATGGTCGATAGAATTGGAATTTGAGTTGGGTTTCATAGCATTATGTATTTGCATTACCAAGAAATTGTTCAACAACACCATAGTTAACTTTCTCTGTCTGTTTTTGTCTGTTGGCTTTTGCAGGTCATAAAAGTCCATATGTCGCCATAGGTAAATCAAATCTTCAAGTGTGTTAGAAGTGAATGGCTCCAAGAATTCACTTTGACACCATCATCTTCTGTCAATTCTGGTTAATTTTCTAACAAAAACTAATTTTGTGATAATTTCCAGGGGTCAGCATAGGAGCTGTGGTGTTATTAGCTCTGCTAGGAGGCTGCTTAGTCTTGGCCCGCAAGAAACGGAACCAACTCATCGCCCAACAGAAAACTCGAGGTATTTTCCCTACCCCTGACTCTTCGAGCAATGGAGGCCCCAATGTCCCAACCCCAGGGAGCAATGGGCTCACGTCGAGCCAGGCTTACACCAGCACCCCTTCCACCTACTCCCAGAGCATGGCTTCCTATGGATCCTCCGCATCCGATTTTGGAAGGCAAAAAACCAACTACTTTGGTGTCCCTGTCTTTGACTATGCTGTACTCGAACATGTCACTTGCAACTTCCATGAATCCAAGGAACTAGGGGATGGTGGTTTCGGTACTGTATACTATGGTAAGCCTAAACACGATCTCAATATCTTGAAGACAAATATTTTTTTTGAAAGAATTTGGTGAAGTAGGTTCCTTTTTATGTTCATTTGGTTTGTAGACCCTCTAATTTTTACACTTACCACTATACATTTACTAAAATGTCATTTACTAGTGTCTAAAAAGGCCTAGTTAGTGAATTTGACCAATATTTTTCTACTGGTAGGTTCTTTATATTTTCTAAATTCATCTTGAACAATGTTGTCTGTTTCGTTTTTATAGGCGTGCTTCCGGATGGGCGACAGGTGGCGGTGAAAAGACTCTATGAGAACAGCTTGAAGAGAGTGGAGCAGTTCATGAATGAGATCCGGATCCTGGCCAACATACAACACAAGAACCTCGTTGCCCTCTACGGATGCACCTCCAGGAGTAGTCGTGAGCTGCTACTTGTCTACGAGTACATCCCAAATGGCACGGTGGCTGATCACCTTCATGGCAAGTTTGCTGAGACCACCTTCCTCAAGTGGCCGACTCGTTTGAGCATTGCTGTCGAGACTGCTGAAGCCCTTGCCTTTCTCCACCGGTAGGTGTTGTTACTGTCCCACATCGACAATATAATAATACCTAAACCTATATCAGTCCTAGTGCTACTCGTATTGCCAATTGGTTTTATAGTTAAAATGATATCTATTGTACTCCTAATGTAGGCAAGATGTCATACATCGCGACGTGAAGACTGCAAACGTACTCTTAGACAACGACTTCCACGTCAAGGTGGCTGATTTCGGCCTCTCAAGGCTGTTCCCATCGGACATGACCCATGTGTCAACGGCCCCACAGGGGACTCCAGGATATGTGGACCCCGAGTACTACCAATGCTACAGGCTAACAGAAAAGAGCGACGTTTACAGTTTTGGAGTCGTTTTGAGTGAACTCATATCATCAAAACATGCTGTGGACATAACTAGGCATAGACACGACGTGAACCTAGCCAACATGGCCGTAGACCGGATTCAAAACAAGTCCCTAGAAGATTTGGTGGACCCACGGCTAGGATTTGACAAGGACCCCACCATTCAAGCGATGGTAAAGATGGTGGCAGAGCTAGCGTTCCGGTGCCTGCAACAGGACCGAGATATGAGGCCAACGATGGCTGAGGTGGTGGCCTCACTGAGAGCCATACAGTTGGAAGGTGTAAAGGAGCAGAAGCAAGAGATTTTGGATATAGTAGTGTATGGAGATGATGTTGGGCTTCTTACAAACCCAACTCCTCCTCTTTCGCCAGAACTGCCCAGAACCAACGACGTCGTTTAGGAATGTAAAGAAACAACAAAAAAAGCTGAAAATGAAAGGCTTCGGGTTCTTGTAGAACTTGTTGCTCCTCATGTTTGTATGTGGAAATTGAGTTGAACTGCATGTTCATTGCTTGGTGGAGTATGTAAAAGGGCAGTAAATCAATCATATATGGGATTGAAGAGGCATGTGTACATAGAATTTGGGGAATTTGAATTTTTGTTCTAATGTGATGTTTTTAGTTTGTGTAGGAAAATGCTGATTTTATGTTTGGATTATGATATGTTAATTTGTTAGGGTGTTCATAACCGGTTTGGTATTTGAACCTGACCAATTTGAGATCGGTCCGGAATCCGGGTAATTAAGTTTATTTGCGGTTCAGTTTAAATTCCAGTTTGGTATGAACCGGGTTTTCTATATGAACCTTATTTTTTGTGCCAAACATTATGGGCAAGTTTGAAATTGCTAATAATCATTCGAAAATGGTCCCGTTCAATAAATTTGAAAAATTTACGTAAACCTTGTTACTTTTTCTTATATCCGTGCCGGGACCAAATGACGCGGAGGGCGCACATCCGGTGAACCACACATACAAGCACACGGGGTTCCATCCTAAAACCAATTGGAAATAGGAGGAGTAGCCCTAGTACTTATATGTTAGGTTCACATACTATCGTATTGTCGATGTGGGACTTTTCCCTACACCTCAACACTCCCCCTCAAGTGTTAACTACCTGAACTAGTTAACACTTGACACATTTTTCTTTCTCGGGTCGAGCATATCAATCTCTTTTTAGCTCGCCCACGATTTTTGTTTTTGATTTTGTTTTTCGACGGGTTTCACATCTCATTCTCTTTTAGCTAATCCCCGAAGTCAGGAAACCGGACCCGGATCGGACCTGCTCTGATACCATGTTACTTTTTCTTATATCCGTGCCGGGACCAAATGACGCGGAGGGCGCACGTCCGGTGAACCACACATACAAGCACACGGGGTTCCATCCTAAAACCAACTGGCAATAGGAGGAGTAGCCCTAGTACTTATATGTTAGGTTCACATACTATCGTATTGTCGATGTGAGACTTTTCCCTACACCTCAACAAACCTTTTAATTTTCTCCGCAATCTAATTCACATAATCTGAATGCGTGAGGTTCAAGAAAATTTCGTAATTCCCCATAATTTTCATCTTCGATAATTCCCATAATACGGCCTACCGAACATGCTTATTATCGAATTAATAAAAAAACATATTTTTTAGCAACTAAAATGGAATTTTAGATTTCTTTTAACCCATTAAAGTAATATAACCATTTCCACATCATTTTGTCGTTCTCAACCATTTTCATTCCACCCTTCTAACCAAACGGATACTAAGTAATTTATAATATTAATACACCTAGTTTCTAGGTCTAGTCCAAAGTTGGTATGGACCGAGTTTCTAAGTTTGGTCCAAGGTTCATATTGGTATGATACTATCCACTGAACACCTATAATTGACTCGCTATTCACGTCGATAACCGATAAGTTCATCGTTCGTAACCTTACAGAGTAAGTTTTTTTTCAAATTTAGAAGAATATGTAAAAGTTGCATGGTAATTTGAAAAAATGAAGTGATAAACTGATTAAACTCTTAATATTCAAATTTTGGCCAGTAAATACTATACCAACAAAGTGGTCAAAAGCAAAATTTGATCAAATCAAGACTTGTGTTAGACCATAAAAATACGAGAAGGGAGATGAAAAGCAAAATATAATTTGAAAAAATGTCCCAAATTTTTTAGCTTTTTCTTTCCCGTACATTTTGAATTTGTAAAAGGGGCCCCCATTAGACACGTTGGTTTTGGTTTCTTCCCGTCCTATTACCACATTTATGAAAATTGAATCATTAATGGAATAAAAAAAAATTAAAAATCACGGAAAACAAGAGAAAATAAAGCTTTTTGGGGGATAATTGCAAAATATGTCCAAACTTTAGGATAGTGGCACTATCTAATGAAAGAAAAGCTCCTCATCATACTTAGCATAAAACATTTTTTGATTTTTCGAAATTAGAGGTCGTATGTATACGAATATATATGCATCGTAATATAACTTCGGTAACATTTTATCTTAAAAATAATTGATCAAAAAAATAGTAGTTGATCAACTTCATATGATAGACTTGATCCTTTTGTATAATAATATTGTATACTTTAACTTGTTATTTTATCGATAGGTATAGAACTATGCACTCTATGAGTCTATGATCATGTGATTCAAACGTATCCCAATTTAGCTATAAGTCCAACAACTAGGGTCGGGTCCGGTTAGACCTAAACCATCAAGCCGTCGGTTTAGGTTGATGATTTACGTATCGGACGGTAGGTTTAAGGGAAAAAAAAACCATGCCGGATGTTAAACTGCCGGTCAATCTCCGGCGATTTGTTGTTGTTTTTTTTTAATTTAAAATGGATCAAACCGACGGTTATATGCTGCTTTGGGCTGATCCCTATGCTTTATATTTTTTTCAACAAACCTGTGCTAAACCATAACGGCTCTTTGCGGTTAACCGTCGGTTTGGCCCGATCAGTGATTTTTTTTTATCTTTTTTTCACAACAAGCCTATACTAAACCGACTAACATCTAGTTTGCCAGTGTAGAGACCTAAGGTTTGAGTTTAGGTTAATTTTAGGCCAAATCTAAACCGACGGTTTAAGTTTAACTCAAAACTACGTCAAAGTGCATGTCTAATGAATAGTATTACAAGTGTATATATATTAGAAATCTCGAATGTAAATTCAAAATGAGATTATATGGTCTGAATTTCCAAACTAACCTATTTTAGTTTTGAAATTGATTTTTTTTTTGTTTTCAACCCTAATTAATAAATTATAAAAAAAATTAAAAACTTTTTTTATTATTAACTGTCTATAATTATACTATGAACATTTATTGATATTAATTTATGGACACCCAACAAAAAATTTGAAAAAAATTTCCAACCAGAAAAATTAATTAAAAAATATGTTTTTTATTTGTTTAAAAAATTAAAACTAAAAAAAATAAAAGTTAGATTCTCAATTTAATAATTACGATAAAAATCAGTCGATTATCTGAGTATCTTTTTTGGAATTTTATACATACTAAATATTCATTGAGCATTGGAGCCTCTAGGTAGGAAAACAATCACTCCAAAGTCCAAATACATATACGTTTGCCACAATTTTAAAGTTTAAAGCTGATGATATAACTTATGATTCTGATTTTTAATAAAATAATTTATAATTTAAGAATTTAAAAAAGAATTAAGATATTTGAGGTTGGCTTTTATCTCTATCGGCTTCCATGGACCATGCAGCAAAGAGAAGAATTTCACTATTGGAGTAGCTACGACCCCTCTCGAGTATATCAATATTTAAAAAAAATTAAATCTCATAATATATTATTTAATTTTAGTGAGAGGATTTATATGAATTTGTTGGTTAAAAAACATAAATTAGTGGAAACAAAAATCTTACCTTATATCTATTTTCATAATATGACGTGACAAATTGACTTTTCTCATCCACCATAAATGGAAAATGCTATACAAAGTACAATTATTAATCAGAATATTAAAGAAATGACCGATAAAGAAAGAGATATGCAAATCATCGTGAGTTAACAAATCACATCCAACAACTAGGACCAATAGGTCCAATAGTTACGAACCAAACCGAAAATTATACTCTGATCTAGGGCTGAGCATCGGTCCAAAACCGCAAACCGAACCGCAACCGAACCGCAAACCGCAAACCTGAAAAACATGGACCGCAAACCGAACCGCAAACGGTTGCGGTTCGGTTGCGGTTCGAACCGCAAATGAACCGCAATTTGCGGTATGCTTGCGGTTTTTGCGGTTTTTTTTGCGGTTTTGCGGTTTGGTTGCGGTTTTGCGGTTTTTTTGCGGGTTTTTTTTGCGTTTTATTTGCGGTTTTTTTTGCGGTTTGCGGTTTTTTTGCAGTTTTTTTTTGCGTTTTATTTGCGGTTTTTTGTGCGGTTTTGCGGTTTGAACCGCAAACCGAACCGCAAAACAAAAACTTGCAGACCGCAAACCGAACCGCAATCTGCTCAGCCCTATTCTGATCTTGAAACGTTGTTGTTGGAGATATACGGAAAAAGTCTCACATCGACAATACGATATTGTGTGAACCTAACATATAAATACTAGGGTTACTCCTCCTATTGCCAATTGCTTTTAAGATGGAACTCCGTGTGCTTGTATGTGTGGTTCGCTAGACGTACGTCCTCCGCGTCATTCGGTTCCGGGACGGATATAAGAAAAAAAACAGTTGTTGTAGGATTCAACCTGTATGTGAACCCTTTTTTACACCTTTTATAAAATAAAACTAATTACAATTCGATTTAGACCGAACAGTCATAAATCCGTAATTTATTTATTTTTAAATGAAAACGGATTATTACGGTCCAAACATTGCATTATAAATAGAACTTCTACAAAGAACTACATACTAAAATTGTAAAAGAATATCTTAACTATATAAGACACATTATAAAAGCTTTTTTTTTTTTATATTTTATAAGAGAAAATTGCCTTAATAGTTACCCATCTTTTAGGCTGATTAAACTTTAGTACTCCGTCGTTTAAACTATCAGAACGATACCTTATCTATTGGGCTCAACCAAAGATTAGTATCAGATTACTATTCACACGTTAAGCTAGCAATTTCTGTGTGTGGCATCGGGAAATAGATCATTGATTGCCTACTCTAAACCGTTTTGGTTGTCATTGATACTTAACACCGATTTGTTAACTTAACGTGTGAACAGAACTCTGGATATTAATCTTTGGTCCGACTCAATAGGTGAAGTATCGTTACGATAGTTTAAACGACGTTATAACTATTACATTTTGTCATTTTTCATTTTAATGTTAATGAGTAATCAACGGTCCTTGATCTAATAGTAGACCGGTCTAATAGCCCGTTTTGCATTAAAGACAGATTTGCCCTCTAAAATTGAGTCAAAGAAATTTTGTAAGACAAAGAAGCTAATTCAAGCTCACCGTCGACGGCCGTCGTTGACAAGATTAGTAAACGGAGACGGGCTATTGAGAAGCAACCTAGAATTAACAACTTGTGCCTGACGTACACTAAACGACGTCACTCTCGACCTCAAAATTCTAAAGGCCGGTTTAGGGGTGATCCCGGTTCTTAAAACCGGTTTGGTTTAATTTTTGTACTTATGAAATAAAATATAATGAATATAATTGTTATTTTGATTAAAATTATCTAATATATGTATTAAAAATGATATTTATATTTTTCATAATATGAAGTTTTTTTGAATAATTTTAGAAAATATAAAATTTTTTAATATTTAAATTCAATTTAAAATTCTTCAACTTTTTAGAAGAGATTATAATAAAAATGACAATAGATAAATTTTACTTCTTCATTTTCTCACATGTATCAAAACATATTTGATAAAGCATATGTAGTAATGTTATATCATATACTCCCTCCGTTCAAAAATAAGTGTCGTTTTAGCATTAGAAATTTGATCACAATTATCTGTCGTTTTAAGTTTTTTAGGCCAATAAATGAACAGTAATTATAAGAAATGTTCTTGAAAATTGGTATAAATGATTAATTTTAATTCTAAAATCTTTCTTATTGGTTTAAAAGAAGGTTGAATATTAAATAAGTGATAAGATTTAGAAAAACTTTACAAAATATATGTTATTTAATATTTTTTTAAAAAATTGTATCAAAGGATAAAACAACACTTATTTTTGCTCGGAGGGAGTATTATCATTCTTCAACGTTTAATGACTAAAATTAAAAAAATACATCAAAAAATTAAAAGGTAATACAAAATGTAATAAATAAAAAGGAGCAATAAATGTGGTCAAATCTATAGAGGAGTAAATACCAATGGTTTTATATAAAGTAAAATGTATTTCGTATTTTTCTAAGTAAATGTTAAAAATAATCAAATATAAAGTAATTTGGCTGAAAACACAAATACATGATTAGCGAGTAGTGTTTCAAATACAGGTAGTGGTCACATAACTTACAATTTATATATTAAATTTTAAAACATCACAATTCATAATTAAAATCTTTAAATTTTACTAAATTATAATTTATAAAAATTAACATTTCTTATTTTATAATTACCGTATGTATTTTTCACCTTAGAACATAACTTTATAATCTTCTTTCAGAAATAAGAGAAAATTGTACAAGCAATACCCATCTTTTAGACTGATCAAACTTTAGTACCTCATTACTTAAATTATCATAATAGTACATTAACTATTTAGCCCGACCAAAGATTATTATCTAGATTGCTTTTCAGTTTTCACACGTTACTTTGCTCTTAGAATTTCCCTTTTGTTTCTTGTTGAATAAGTATGACATGTAGGCCACATTGCAATTGTAATTAACCCTTTTACTTAACGTGTGAACACTAACTTAGATATCAATCTTTGGTCATACTCAATCGTGCTGATAGTTTAAACGACGGGATATTAAAGTTTAGTAAGCCTAAAATATCGTTCTGATAGTGTAAACGACGGGGTATTAAAGTTTAATCAGCCTAAAATATGAATACTATTTAAGCAATTTTCTCCGGAAATAATAGTCCATAATTTTAATAAATTGTTTAAATCCTATTAGTTTCTACACCAAAAGAATATATTTGTACATAATTTATCCTGAAAGAAATCACTGTACTGTTATGTTACCCAACAAATCACGATAAATAATTAATTTAATTTTTAAATAGTTTATTCAACCAAAACACTAATTAAAATCGTTATTAGACACGTAGTTAGATTTTTGCCAGCTCTTAACATGACCCAATTTAGAGATTCCACCTAAGCATGGTAATTATTTTCACTTTAGAAAAAAGGGAAATTCCGGATGGTACCCTCGTGGTTTGGGGTTTTTCGGATTTTGCCCAACAGTTTTTTCGAGTTCGGATGGTACCCCTAAGTTTATGTTGTTTTCCGGATTTTGCCCAAATTCATTAAACTTTTTCAAATTCCATTAAAAAAATGCAAAAAAATAGAAATAAAATTAAAAAACAAATTAAAATACAAAAGAATGATTTATTTATATTAACACAAAAGTAAAACAGTAATTTTTTTTTTAAAAAAATAATGTTTTATATTAATTTAAAAATAAATCAATTAAATAATTTTTAAAAAAATTAAAAAAATCAGTGTTTTATTTTATTTATAAAAAAAATTGGATTAGCATTTTTTTAAAAATCTAAAAATATAAGTGTTATACTTTATTTAAAAAAATAAATAAAATAAAGGTTCTTTTAAAAAATAAAAAAAATCACTGTTTTATTATTAAAAGCAATAAATCAGTTTTCTGTTTTATTTATTTTTCAATTTTACTTTATTTTTATTCTTTTAGTTTTGGAAAATAAATAAAATACAAAAGTGATTTATTTATTTTAATAATAAATTAAAACAGTGATTTGTTTTGATTTTTTAAAAGAATTTTTATTTTATTTATTTTTTAAATAAAGTATAACACTTATATTTTTAGATTTTGTTAAAAAAATGCTAATCCAATTTTTTTTAAAAATAAAATAAAACACTTATTTTTTTTAATTTTTTAAAATTTATTTAATTGATTTATTTTTAAATTAATATAAAACATTATTTTTTTAAAAATTTTTTTTACTGTTTTACTTTAGTTTTAATATAAATAAATCATTCTTTTGTATTTTAATTTGTTTTTTAATTTTATTTCTATTTTTTTGCATTTTTTAATGGAATTTGAAAAAGTTTAATGAATTTGGGCAAAATCCGGAAAACAACATAAACTTAGGGGTACCATCCGAACTCGAAAAAACTGTTGGGCAAAATCCGGAAAACCCCAAACCACGAGGGTACCATCCGGAATTTCCCTAGAAAAAAAGAAAACAAAATAACTTTTTCTCTCTCCTCAACCCTCTTCTTCCTCTCAAAACTCAAGGCCACCATATAAGAAAGCGACACTCCCCACTAAAACCTCCCAAAGAGTAAAGCAGAGAATGAAAGAATAACGGCCCACCCTCCCCCCTCAGATCCTTCGCTTTCTCCTCTTTTCAAGTCATCCCTTCCCCCAATTCCCCATAACCTCTACTTCTTCAATCACATTTGCATCAATCGATTACCAAATCCATTCAATTCATGGCGACTCTTCAGAAATTCAAGTTCCTCGCAACTCAATGTGCGGTTATCGGAAGCCCGAGTCGTAGTCCCACCACCAGCCCCGTCGTTCATCTCCGCCGTCGCAAAACCCTACGCATGCTACTCGGCCGTACTGGAAGCAACAATAATCACAACAACAATCGCCGATTTCATCGCCGCGATGATTCTTCCGATCTGGAGAAAACCTCTAAGATCGACTCCTCCTCTAATAACCAGATCTGCTCTCGCCATAAATTGAAGGATCTGTTCGTCTCCTCGCCTCCTCCAATTGCTGAAAACGCAAACAAAGTGGAATCCGAGGAGACACAAAAGCTAATACAACCTGATAAACCTTCCGGTGTATCTAGCGGTGGAGCACTGGTGGTTTCTGGCAGGATTGGAGCTGGAGGTATGAGACCGTTGTCGGCGACGTTAAGGCAGCGGCTATTGAGAAGAGCGTGGCGGCCGGTGCTCGTCGCAATCCCGGAGCAGTCTCCATGATAATGTACGGATTTTGAGATTTGATTAAATAAATAAAACAAAATAGAGTTTATTTAAATTAGTTTTATTGCTTTTTCTTCTTTGGCTATTTACGATTACAATGGAAAATTTTGTCTCCTCTGTTAGATTACTCGACTTGTTTTTTTTCCTGCCTTGAGGAGAAAAACAAAAGTTTTTTAAATTTCAAATATCGAATCTAAGAAATATTTTTTTACGGAATTATTATTTCTATGCAAATTCAAGAAGATAAAAATGAAAGTAATTAGGCTTTTTTTTAATAGATTTATTTTAATTTATTGTAAGTAATTTAGAAACCAATTTTTTTTGTAAGAATGAGGGTCAGTGGCCTCCGTGCATCTAATAGCGTTTCATATAAATAAAAAAGTCTAATGGTAGGCTAATTGTTCATCACATGGAGGATAGCCGTACCCCTAAAACACCCTCAGGCGGGTCACACAAACATGAAAACCGTGTTCGGAAAAAAAAGCTAAACTAGCTAGAAAATCTGCAATCCGATAACTGCAACCCGATTACCTTGACGGTAAATGTTTAGAACTTGGATAATCCAAGCTATTTTCAATAATACTTACCTTTTAGGAAGAATGATAATTGCAAAAATGGTATGATGCTGACGTGGAAAAAGGATCAATGATGTATCCTACTTCATAGGGATACAATATTCCAATGCTTGCTAACAAATGTGACCAACAACATAATGCTAAAAAGTAAATATTGTCATACTCATGGGTCTATAATAACAAGAAGAAAAAAATTAACTAAATATATGTATAAATAGTTTATAATTAAAATTTCTATATTTATGTACTTAAAAAATGGTCCCAATATTTCCAAGAGTAATTTCTATATAATCTATTTCAAGAAAATTTCATAATTTTCATCCTGATAAGTCTCGTAAACTATATATGTCGAACGCGATATATAATTATGGGTAAAAAGGTGGAAATACATTAGTATTTGCCTTCTTTTTAAGCAAAAGAAACATAAAGTTATGGACATAAGGTGAGGATGAGGCAATTAGAAAAGGTGATGACAAAGAGAATAGTAATGTTTTTTTTAAAAATATTTATGAGAGGGTGTATTATATTTTGTGGATATGAGTGGGTGGTTCAAAGTGACACTATAACTTCTCTTATCTTGTTCATCATTTTGGTTCACATTTTCTACATTTCATTCATTATTTACTACATAAAAATCAAAGCTAGCTACAAAGTAGTTAACCACCAAATGACAATTTGGTATTGAGATAATTCCAACTTGAATCTACAATACAGCACTTAACGAGTCTAACAACACTTTACGATCAAACTAAGGGGTTGGAGAATCTCCAATACAACACTTAAGGAGTCTAACAACACTTTACAACTAGGCGTTAGAGATGGAAAAAAATTATTCTCATAATTTACATAACGACGTCGAATAGAAAACCATAATTTTCCATAAATTTATCCCCTTCATTCTCTTGGGTATTGTTTGCAAACCAACTAATCTCAAGCTATTGATTAAAAGGTAATATTGATGCAAAGCTAAGTTAGGTTCACAACGAGTCACATTCTAATAGGTATATAATTATACCATTTCTCACCAAACATCCGATCTATGTTAGTCTCTTTAAGATTCGAACAAAAAGGGCAAAGCTGGAAAAAGAAAAAGGTAATATTAGACCGATTGTCCCAGCCAGACTGGACTTCTAATCCAATCCAAGACTGTACTCCTAAACTTGCTTTCCGAAAGTTTGTGTTGATAATATAAACAAAATGCTAATTTGAACCATACAAGATTATGCAAGTACAAACAAACAAACAAACAAACAAGATTGTTACTATATGCACAATGAAAGCTAACATATGTACAAGTACAAACAAACAAGGTTGTGCAAGAATGTAATCAGCATGACACAAACAAGCAAACTTAGGTTCTGAACTTCTAATGTTTTGCTACCTCAATTGACTCGTAAACTTCCCGCGCTAGCGCTACCTAGCATGGGAAGCTAATTTTTGTATAGTAGGTAATAATGGAATGGAAATTGCTTGTCTTTCAAGTGAAATATTGGTATGATGATGAATCTAGCATGCAAAATAGCACTCTTTTTCTTATGACTTTCTTTGACTCCATTCCCTCTGCTTACTAACATACTTGCATGCTTATATCATGATCTACTATTACATTGACAAGACCTTACATGCTATACACAAGTTCAGTACCTTGTTGAATCAGTCGTCTATTGATTCACCGAGAGAATGCTTGTGCAATTTTTCAGATTTCTTTTGGATCATAAACCTTGTTTCCTCTCTAGATCATCCTGTTAGAATTATCCTTATAAATAGAAGTGAATACGACAACAATCATGCAACTGAAATCATAGTTTAGAAAGGATTACCAGTCTAAGCTTCAAATCCGAGATTTCCTTCTCTCTTTGATATGCAAAAAACTTCAGTGACTGACGCAAGAACAAGAAAATCAAGATTAGCCCTCAAGAAATTTCAAGATGTGGAAATGAAATGTTTCTCTACTTACTCCAAGTCTTTGCATCTCAAGAGATCTCTGTAATGCTTTTTTCTTGTCAAGAAGATTGTTGCCGAGTTTTAGAGGACGCATGTAGTTTTTTCCCCTATAGATGATAATAGAATAGACTTCCTTTTGCTTATCAACTGATATTAATGTTCCACCGCTTTCTCGTTCAAGCATCATAGCTGTGATTATTACTTGTGAGTAATTTCTCTGCTTACTGATTACCTTGACTACTTCCCTGTGCTTCCAATGTTGATTTATGCCTTCTACAACACCATCAAAGACGCCTCGTCTTCCTGTGAAAAGACATTGGAAAGAACAAAGGTTTTGCTAGACATCAGAAGCGAATTTAATAAATAATTAACTGAAAAGTTCACAAGATGCACATAATGACACACAGTTGTAGATTTTTACGCTCCGGCATAACCAATATCAATTCAAATATAGGTCTCTTGAGGTGATCCAAAAGGAAGAAAATGCAGGAATGGATGTATATCATCTTCTCACCAAGAACTAAAAAACTGTCCATCTTTAAACCAATCTTCTTTAGGCATTCTCTCTCTTCATCTGTCAACAACTCCTGGTCAAGTTCCTCTTCGGAAGGTGTCCATCTGGAATCCAATTTAGATAGCTCCTTTGCAGTCCGTCTAATTTTCTTTCTAAGCTGCAAATAAAATTCCAAGCAATTTCCATAAACTACACTTATGAACATCATTGAGATAATCCTTTTGAGAATATTACCAGGGCAAGCTTGAACTTCTTCCTTCTAAGCATCTTCTCTAATCTATCCTTCTCAGCTAGAAACTGAACATCAACTTCACTATCTCCCACTTCTGGTTGCCTGCATATTTCTTGGATTCCATGGAATTCTGATAGAGTTCCAGTTGCACTGGTGTGTACTGGCGTTTCTTGGCTCATAGTAAGAACCCTAGTTGCTTTATGCCGCATATCTTCTTCAAAGAGCTGCCATTGCCTGAGCTCCATTTCTCTCTCTACCACCAAGCTTGCCACGTCACCAGGAAGAAAGTCTTTACCTCTGTACAGGATAATAAAGTACTTGTTGCGCAGCAAAATAGTTCCTCCTGTGAGACGCTGAAATGAACAAGAAACTAAGGCATACGTATTGACAAAAATTTACCAATGTGAAAAGACAAGCATAGTGGCAATAAGCTCATTGTTGGAAAACGAAGTTATGGACTAATAACTTGCCTTCAGCTCAGAAGCCATAAGCTCATTGCTAGTATTTTGAACTCCCCACTTAATAGCAAGCTTCGCAATGATACATCTCTCCCACAATTTTAAAATAGCAGCTGCAAGTCCCTGAAGTCCACTGTTCCTCCCTTAAGATAAAAGTGGAGAAAACAAATAAGTTTACAGAAAACAAATTAGCATCAAGAGTCCAGAAGAAATGGCATGGTGACTTCATCCGGCGAAAAACACTATTCATTCCATCTAAAAGAACAGGGACAAAACCTAGACCGGATACTGAGATGCAACTAGATGTTCAAGACATATAAAACTTAAAAATAAGTCCAAAAACTATCATGGTGAATCAAAGTTATTAGAACAGCCGTAACTCCAATCCAAGGACCAAGAGAACTTATAAAAGCCAAAAATAAGATTATAACACCTGTTTTATTGTTACCGGAATTGTTTTAATTTACCAAGCTACTAATACCGTCAAACAATACTCGGACACAAAGATAGTCACGAGTCCGGACAAAACGAATGCAGCTCTATCCCACTGTATATACACTACTCATACAAGTCGAGCTGCAAATGAAATATTGAAGCAGGAATGCAGCATTGACAAACCTTATTCCCAACTAGCACGTTATCAGGATGACAAAAGTTATTTAAGGACACAGTTTAATGACATTATATAGAGATATCAGCTTACCAAGAACAAAATGTGTTGGTAAATAGAGAGCAAACTTCCTCAGGTAAGTCAGCTCATCATCCGTCAATTTGGGTCGCACCTTAGGTGGAGGCAGCCTAAATGGAGTCTTGAACCCTGGAACGATTTCCGGAAGCAAATCTGCATCTACTGGTAGCGGCTTTGGGTACCACCAGTCAACAAAACGAGGCCCCAAGCCCTCCAACAATCTGTCACCTTCCCTCTCGTAAAGAGACCCGTGAATAGGAACTTGACTGGCTTCACTTCCCACAAACATTCCATGCGACATCATCCGGCAATCCTCTTCTCCACCCATCTCTTGCTCCAATTTTTTATGGTTGATTGCCAACTTCGATGATTTATGCTGATCAGCATTATTCCGAATTCGTCTACTTTTGTAATCAACTCCTCTATATGCTGCAAGCATATCTTTCTTACTCCACACAACCAAGCCCCCAGTCTTAAACTGCATGAACACTATTACCCCAATAAGAACTTCCGAAATGCAAAGGAACTAAACTCATCAATACTCCTAATTCTGCACTCAAATAACAAGATAGCAAAACCAACTAAATACAATTGCAATTATGATAATTCTGACTAGACATACCTCAACGATTTCCTTTGCTCTGTCCATATTCCTACAAAGGGGTAAATCAAACCTAAGCAAAGCAAGTTCATTGTTCACCCAAACTGAATGCACCTCATTCACAACATTATCAGTAACCCCAGCCTTCTTAACTTTAACCCACTTCCTAATCCTTATCGCTTCTCCTCTCAATCTCCATAGCAACTCCTTATCAAGGCTCAATTCAGCAGCAATTGGGACCTTTTCTCTTTTCGTCCGATGAAACACCATCTCTCTATCTTCACTCACCCACGGCAACCTCCTCCTCGTGCTCTCCAAGCTCAAATTACCATTGCCCACCAACTGTTCACCGAAAAGCCCACTTCCAATTTTACCGGAATTTGTCTCTTCCTCGTCAGAATCACTAACCTTTTTCAATTTCTCGATGGTATGTGCAATTTCCTTGGCCGCCTTCTTCCCCATTCGACCTGGGACCTTTTCGGTGAGAAAACGATCACGATCTCGAGAAGAGCGGCTGTTTTTCTTTTTGAGGTTTTTGGTGGGTTTTGAGAGGTCTAGGACTTCTCCTTGAGGGAGAAGAAGAGGACCCGTCATCCATGGAGCAGTGGGCATCTTAATTTTGGGTTCTTCACTGTCATTGTTGTTGTTGTTGTGGGAAGTGGGAGTGAGGGTGAGAGATGGGATTTGGAGAAAGGAGGAGTGGCCATTGGAAGTGGAAGGGAGAAAAGTAGAGTGCAATGGAGTTAGTGATGAGGAAGAGGAGTTGGAATTGGAAGGGAAGTGCGGAGCGGAGAAGGAGAGTGTTGCTAACATTCCCAACTGTGAACTTGCAGACGTGCAGTTACAAGGATAGCTAATAAACAACCATATCTATGCATAGTGAGATTCCTGAAAAGATGTTTCGCGTTTGATTAACAAAATTATGTCGTTTTGTACATCTTCTCATCTTGGAGTGTAATGTGATTTTCGGTTCAAGACCGGAATAAACTAAAAACCGGTGATTTGGGTATGGTCCTAGAATGGACTTAATATTCGGTTTAGGTTCGGTCCAATAATAAAATCTCGGTCTTGGACCGATGAATAGCTCTACCTCGAGATGCCTTAAGTTAGGTTAGGGACGATCATTGTTAAATTTCACCGATAATGTTTTATCGCGACAAATTTGTGTAAGTTAAGAACCAATACGGAATTGCTCTGCTATCACGCATCCAGTGGATCAAACAATATAGGGCTTAAGAACCAATATTAAATTGGTCTGATACTATGATAAATTCTGGTAGACCAAATAACACATGTTTATGCACCATAAATCCATCACATGAGATAGATGTGCTTTCATCCTAAAAAATCAAAAGTAGATTACCGGTCTTTATACATTGGATATAGATATTATCATCTTCACAATTGTCCGTTGATTTTATAATGAAACTCCATTAATGTTTAGTACATTGTAGATTTTTAGTACACGTGTGCTCGTGTATCCACGACCCCGATCACATCCACCGACCTTAATCAAAAACAAAGAAAATAGACAGATTTGGGAATAAATTATCCATGTATTTTCAGCAAAAAAATAAACTTATACGTATAGGAAGTATATATATATATATATATATATATATATATATATATATATATATATATATATATATAATGTTTTGCAAGTACGTAACATCTGCATAGTTACATATCAAGAATGATCAAAACCCTAATACAGAAGTTGCAATCTGCAAGAGAGGCACCAAAGCATTAGGCATAAATTTCCTAGCAAAAAGAAAACAAACCCGAGTCTCATTACCATTATAACCACAACTCGATCCAAACCGAACCCGATCAATAAACTCTTTCGATACATCACTACCTCCAAACTTAGCTGGATGAGGGCCGCCTCTCGACCAATCGACATACGTAACACTCCTATTCGATATCCAACCCGAAAATACAATATTCGCTAGCGTTGGCAAATAATGCTCGTCGTTATAACAAGGCGGGCGACAATGCTCGCGGAAAACCTCGTAGTACCTGGTGTCGGAGACTATGGCGAAGGCCGAGTTCCTATGGACCTCGAACCATTGAGATCCTTTCCTCCAATCGGTTAGGTTTACGTTAGGCGACATTTGGTTGTTGTAACGTCCCCTAACGTCGGTTCTTGTGTTGTAGAATGAGCCAAGGAAGCTTTGGTTTGAGTTGATTAGGTAGTTGTATATTGTAGTGAAGTTGAAGAGTGGAATGCAAGTCTCGGAGATTAGTATGAATCTTTGGTTTGTGATGTCGAGAAGGGCATTGGCTATGAGTCGTCTTTCTGCATCGATCATTGATATAGATCCCCATTGTATTTCCTTCATAGTTAACATAATTACATAAATATAATTAATGGTGTTAGTATAAACTTTCATATTCACCCGGGAGGCACAATATGCGAGAGCCGAATGAGCTTGAGCATATAAGCCGAGCCCGAGTAACTCGTATAAAATAATGCTCATATAGTGTTATTTTAGACGAACAAGCCGAACTTTATCCAAAAAAGTCGAGCCTTAGCATGCTCAAGCTCGGCTCATTTATAAACGAGCCGAGCATGAGCCGAGCTTTTGACGAGCCGAGCCCGAGTAACTCGTCTAAAATAATGTTCATATAGTATTATTTTAGAGGAACGAGCCGAGCTTTACCCGAACAAGCCGAGTCTTAGCATGCTCAAGCTCGACTCATTTATAAACGAGCCGAGCTTTTGACGAGTCGAGTCCGAGTAGCTCATTTAAAATAATGCTCATATAGTGTTATTTTAGACGAACAAGCCGAGCTTGAGCCGAGCTTTTGACGAGTCGAGCCCGAGTAACTCGTCTAAAATACTGCTCATATAGTGTTATTTTAGACGAACGAGCCAAGCTTTACCTGAACAAGCCGAGCCTGAGCCAAGCTTTTGACGAGTCGAGCCCAAACAGCTCGTCTAAAATAATGCTCATATAGTGTTATTTTAGATGAATGAGCCGAACTTTACCCAAACAACCCGAGCATTGGCATGCTCAAGCTCGACTCGTTTATAGACAAGCTGAGCCCAAACCGAACTATTGACGAGCCAAACGCGAACCGAGCGTGAGAAACTTGTCTAATGTATCAGCCCTATCCGAAGAGGTTCGTTTTGACCGCATACACATTGTGTCTCAAACTCGCATTGCTAATGTGCTTGGCAATCCGTAGAGTTATACACGTAGCTTTTTATATTTATAAAATGTGCATTTTTGTATGTATACTTACATAGTTAGAAATTTGTATTTTTTTATATCATCTTAGATTTTGTTTCTCCTTTTTTATATAAATAAACTCACTTGTTTTTGGTACAAATACACCCAAAATTGTGACCTAAGATCAATCGTGGGACGTCATTGTAAAAGTCGATCTATTTGCACGTTTAGAGCAAAAACATAAAGTCAAAGACGTATTGTTTCTACTACCATGTTTTGACATTTCCTATTTTTTAACTTCAAGTATTTGAAAGCAATATCCACTAAGAAAATGTAATAATTATGAATGTGGAAATTTGTTTTCAATGAAAAACAACCTAGTCATATAAAATTCTACATCGTAAATCTTACTTCATGAAAATATAACTAACTTTCCACTATTGAATCAATATTTCGATAATGACCATAAGCATATAACTAAATTTGCAGTTAAAAATAACGTCATATTTCATGTAGTACGTATGTGTTAAAGTCATACACAGACCGTAGAGCGAGTTGTGTGATTTCATATGTATATCTCATTTGTAAGGACATTAAGTTTTCGTAGGGTCAAAAGATTTAAGATGTGAGACGGTGTTCGGTCTAGCTAGATTACTATAAAACTGTGTTTCATCGTAAAACCGAATAATATGTAAGGATGTGATCAAAATTGAATAGTTAATGAACAAATGAGATTTGGGAGCGAAAACTAACCCGACTAGGAATGAATCTTCCATGAAAGACGGAATCACGAGAGAAAGAATCGTTGTAAGAAGGATGAGCATGAACATAGACGGAGTAGAAGCCCTTGTGACCATTAAAGAACAACTCCCATAATGGAGCCAAGGGCAAAGGACCCTTTGTCAAGAACATGAAAGCAATTTTAAGGACAAATTTACTTGGCAAATACTCTTCAACTTGACCCATCAGCGATGCTTTCCTAAGCAACTCCTCGTCGCTCATGTTGTGCCTCAACAATCTCATTCCCGTCTCCTCCAAAGATAACACCGTGACCGGTGGTTGCGTTGGTGGTAGTGTAGGAGGCGAGGACAAAGATGGTGGTGGTGGTGGTGGTTGTGACGACGGTAACCAAGAGGAGAAAGGAAGAGTTTGGAGATCATTGAAACCAAGAATGAAACCAATTGATAAGCCAATAACAAAGTAAATGAAATGAGAGAAGTAGGGTAAGTATACATTGCATGTGTTTGATTTCTCACTAAATGCCATATTTTCGTTACTAATGAGCTTAAAGGAAATCGTGTTCCTCTTCTTCTATATATATATATATATATATATATATATATATATAAAACAAGAATTTAGCTTAGTTGTATACGCTTCCACCGTAAGGTACGGTGCATCGCACATGTTACTTAAGTCATAATTTTAAGAACAAAGTCCACGTACGTAGCCTACTAGGTAGTTGTTTTTCTCCTTATAAAGTGGACAACATAATTTCTACCGAGGTTGTATGTACGTTACGGTGTTCGTTAGCAATTATAGCAATTGACTACATATAAAAGTCCACGGACCTCCTGGCTTTCGAACCCTGGTTATAGGGGTGATAAGTTTGTCCTTATCCGAGGAATACCCGGTAATTCGATCCAACAAAAAAGGTGAAAGTGGGTGGTGGTTGAAGTCGATGGTAGATTAAATTAGCTTTTAATATCCGTCGGGTCTAATACGGGAAGAGTATACAAGTGAACCTACACAAGTCTTTTGGCTTTCATATTATTGTTAGGTTCACACGGTATGGGACACATTTTTACACATTAACACTCCCCCCTCACGTGCAACTATCCTGGAACCCAAACTCAGGATAATGAGACCCGGATCGGACCGTAAAGATGAACCTACACACAAGTCTTTCGGGGTTCCATCTAGGGCTGTAATATGAGACAAACTACTTGGGCTCGGCTCGAGCTCGTTCATTTTCTAAACGAGCCAAGCTTGAGCACATTTTAAAGCTCGTATAATTTTTAGGCTCGGCTCGGGCTCGGCTCGTTTATAAACAAGCCGAGCTTGAGCATGTCAAAGCTCGGCTCGTTCGGGTAAAGCTCGGCTCGTTCGGCTAAAATAACACTATAAGAGCATTATTTTAGCCGAGCTATTCGAGCTCGGCTCGGGCTCGAGCTCGTTCACTTTCTAAACGAGCAAAGCTTGAGCACGTTTTAAAGCTCGTATAAATTTTAGGCTCGGCTCATTTATAAATGAGCCGAGTTTGAGCATGCCGATGCTCGGCTCGTTCGGCTCGTATTACACCCCTATAGTTCCGTCCTAAAACCAATTGACAGTATGAGGAGTAGCCCTCATACTCTTCTATGTTAGGTTCACACGGTATCATATTGTTGATGTGGGACACATTTCCACACATTAACAAATTCGGATGAACGTTTCTTCCATTCGTCACCCAATCATTCATCCGATTTGTATTCAGCCGTTTAAACTATTTTTTATTTTATAGAATTTTTCCCTTTATTTATTATCAACAATCACATTTATGTATACAAAGAATAAGGATCAAAAACCTAGCACATTAGTTGCGATATGCAACAAAGGCTCTAAAGAAGAAGGCATCAACTTCCTAGCAAAAAGAAAACAAGTATGAGTCTCGTTACCGTTGTAAGTACAATTTGACCCAAATCGAAGACGATCTATAAGTTGTTTCGAGATATCTTTACGTTCAAATTTCGCGGGATGAGGACCGCGTTTTGACCAATCAACATACGTAAGACTCCGGTTAGATATCAATCCCGGATACTTGATGTTTGCTAGCGTTGGCAAATAATGCTCGTCGCTATAACAAAATGGACGAGTTGGAAGACAATATTTTCGAAAAATGTTGTAGTACTTTGTATCGACGACAATGTGAGTGGCTAAGTCTCTATGGACTTCAAACCATTGAGATCCTTTCCTCCAATCAGTGAGATTTACGCTAGGTGACATTTTCTTGTTGTAACGCCCCCGTCCATCGTTTCCGGGGTCATCGAATGAGCCAAGGAAGCTTCGGTTAGAGTTGATTAGGTAGTCATAGACTGTGGTGAAGTTGAAGATCGGAATACAAGCCTCGGAAAGTAAAACAAATCTTTGGTTCGACAAGTCGAGAAGAGCGTTGGCTAAGAGTCGTCTCTCTGCATCGATCATCGATATTGTTCCCCATTGGACTTCCTTCACAAATAAACTTAAATAACGGTTATACATAACTTTAAATAAACCCACAATACACTCATATTCTTTCATAGACACTATTAGAATTGTTCATCGGTACAACAACGGATCGGACTTGAACTGAATATTCAGATCTGAACCGAAATTTGAACAACCCTAAACCGTTCAGATTCAAACCCACAATCTCCCTATTTCTATTACTTATCATAAACACTAATGTGATGTGACTCCAACAAAAGTCTCTATATGAAGCTTGTCAAACTTGTTATCTTCCAATCATATCATATGATTTGTTCAATATCATTAAGACTAATGTGATGTTGCTTCGAACATTAATGGCATGGCTATTCTAGCCCACCCACATGGGCTATAACTTAAATTGAATTAGTCCATACTCCTATCAAATTTATTACATTATGGACTATTGTATCTAAATAAAAAAGATACAATTTTATATGGACCGACCTTTTCATTACGTAGTGGATCAACTACCATATTATTAATTGATGAGTCGGAAGAAAGTTCGTTATGTATACTTACTTTAACTTTGAGAAAGTTTGATAGGATCATTATCACATGTCATTAATTTTTAGACCATTAACTAATTGTAAAGTTTGTGAGCCATCATTTCGTTTAGGGTTGTCCGATTCAAGACTCAGAGTTGTTCGGTGAAACGAGATTTTGGATTGTTTAAGCTTTTTGGGTAGAGTATTAACTATTTAGACTATTCAGTAATTGTGTAAAATATAAAAATCTAATGAAAAGGCTAAAAGATGTACGGTAAGTGAAGATTTATGGATGATTTTTAAGATGAATTCACAAAAAGGACACGTGTTAAAAATAATAATAAAAATATGTAAATAGATTTGAAGATAAATTGGACCAACATTATAGAAAACTAATTAGAAGAGGTTACAAAAAAAATTCTTTAATAATCTACTAAAACTCTAATCTCTCAAATAATCTAAAAAATCTAATCTCTCAAATAATCTAACATTATCGAAAACTACGTAGTTCAAAATTTTCAAAGCTACACAAAAACCTCCACAAAAAACTTTCTCGAACACTCCTTGATCTAGACCTAAATATACTAATTGGACTAGACTTGTTATTTAGGTCTAATTCTAGACCGAATGCAATAAGGGCCCGTTTGGTTCCAATTCCGGAAACGGAATATAAACGAATTTAGTCCATATCTATATCCATATTCATGAAATTTTATGGAATCATTCCCCATGGTTTAATGAAAAATGCACTTACTTCCTCACATTTTGTTATCGTATAGCGTATCAAAAGTAATCAAACACTCATCCAATTACTACAAACCACAAGGAATGATTCCAAAATTTTTAATGAACAAGGATATACGTATTGACTAGATTCGTTTCCGATTTCGGAGTTAAAACCAAACGGGCCCTAAATGTACGTTATTTAATTTAATTTGAATCAAAATAATGTTAGGTTCGTGTGTTGAATTTAGACTTATCAATACTACCCACTAATCAACAAAATGTGACTAGTCTATATTTGTATATTAGAGGAATGGTTTGTGAATGATCTATTTCCTTTTTAACCAAATAAATTACTTAAAAAGTACCCTAAAAAATACATAAATTACTTATAAATCACTGCAATATATTTTACGTCTCAAAATACCCTTAATTTGCTCCAACAGAACGACCCATATATAGTATCATTTTTTTCATTACTTACTGAACCCTAATTTTCACATATAAAGACAAAATTACTTGTATATAATAAGTATGAAAATAATAAACGAAAAAATAACATATAAAAAGCAAAAACTAACCTGGCTTAGGATGAATCTTCCATGAAAGACAGAATGAAGAGGATAAGAATGATGATAAGAAGGATGAGCATGAACATAAATAGAGTAAAACCCCATATGATCCTTGAAGAACACTTCCCATAATGGAGCCAAAGGCAAAGGCCCTTTTGTCAAGAACATGAAAGCAACTTTAGGTACAAAATTCTTTGGTAAATACTCTTCAATTTCACTCATCATTGAAGCTTTGTTAAACAACTCTCCATCGCTCAAATTACGTCTCGACGAAATCATCTCCTTCTCGGACGACGGAAACTTCGTGATATTGTTGGTTTCTATTGGTGGTGGTGGTGGCGGAGATGGTGTGATTTGGCGGATTAGTGATGGTGGTTGTGGTGGTGGTGAGGTGGTGGGGAGGAATGTAAAGGTTTGGAGACCATAGATGCCAATGATGAAACCAAGTGATAAGCCAAGAGCAAAGAAGAAGAAATGAGGTATGTTGTTGCATGTGATTGAAGATGGGTGAGACTTTTCGTTGTTCAAGACTCCCATGTTGTCACTAACTTTGAGATTATTGTGGAGTTCTTTATTTATAGAAACATTTTTGGGTGAGTCTAGATAAGTACATAAATTAGGGTTTTAGATATTAGGTGTAAAACTCTAATTTAGTTTATGAATTTTGAACTCTCATCCAAGTAGATTGATAAATCGAGTATATGCCATGATTTTCTTTGAAAATAATATAATTATCTTAATTATAAAATAAAAAATTTTATATTCTGAAAATTTTATTATTTGAACAGGGACATATCTAGTATTGAAATTTTGGCTAGACTAAGTGCCTGTTTGGTTGGAGCGGTGGAATGGAAACGGAATGGAATCGAATAAGGGTTGAGAAAGGAAATGGAATGGATGACATTACTTTTATGTGTTAAAAACCTCTAACCAAACATAATTTTTGTTTGATTCGGAATCATTCCGTTACCGGGAATGATTCGGAATCATTACTTAATATATATTAAGTAATATAATATATATATATATATATATATATATATATATATATATATATATATATATATATAATATAAAATTATTCTAAGATAGAGAATTGGAACTTTAGATCACTTGTATCTTCGTATAATATAACTCTTATAAATATACATTAGTCTTAAAAATTTTGGGTCAGCTGGATCAAATTCTAGTCCGTGTTCCATCCATACTTTTAAAGATTTTGACTGATTTTAAATAATCATTAAATTTAATCTATTATACTTACTAAAACAGAGCACGAGTTGATGACGTGACGCGCTGTGGACGCGGGATTTTTGAAATTAAGCTCCCACAATTAAAGCCAATAAATCTTTATTTTTTACACTATTTTTTAAATCATAAAATCTTTTATTATTAAAATAATAATTTTATAGAAACCAAATCTATTATACTTACTAAAACAGAGCACGGGTTGATGACGTGGCGCGTTGTGGACGCAGGATTAGATTAGAGAATTATACAAAATAAAAGCACGTAAAAAAATCTTTTTCACAATATTCTTTCTCATTTTTTTCAAAACCCGCACAAGGTGCGGGTATTATACTAGTTCTATATAGAGTCAATACAGATTCTGTGAAAATCTTATGTGTTGGAGGAAGAATTCTATAGAGTTTAGGTATGTATATAAGTAATAAAGAATCCTACAAAATTAATGAAATAATAGATTCTTTTAAAATTAACAAACTTTTAAATACCATAGAAATTTTATGAAAAATTTTAAATCCTAATTGAATACCTAAAATATTTATATGGACTTTTAAAAATCTATATTAAATACTCATAGATTTTTAAACTCCAAAAAATTCATGTAGAAACTTAATTGAATGCACTTCTAAATCAATGTCGAAAAGAATGCAATACTCAAATAATTATACTTAAAATTTACTACCAAAAACCTAATATTTAAACATGTACCCAAAATCAAATACCTAAAACTTAATAACTATATGTAATTTTATATTAATATAATTTTAAATATTGAAATAGCTCTAAAATTCCTTTTAATTTGAAGATCAAAATTATTCATAAAAATTAACATTATTTTAAATATTGGAATATAAATAATCGCTTAAAATATCTTGACTATCAGAAAAGTTTTATGAATATACAAAACTTATCTAAATTTCACTTATCCTAAAATTTTAGTCATGTTAAAGATAATACCATGATTTTAGATATTTTTTTTTACTTATTTAGGATATTGCATTAAATATATTGTTGCAGATAATCTAGTTTGATTGTTTTTTTTTGTCGGTGTATCTTGTAAAATTGTTGAATTAAAATAGAAATTTGGGTTGAAAAAATTTTGCTTATCTTTTAAGAATTATTTATAGTTGGTACGTATAAATCTCCATGTTACGTGATATGTTGTATAACGCTTTTACGTGACCATCTTTCTATGTTATCAAGTTTAAGAAGGATACCAAATAATTAAAATAAGCACATAAAAAAGAAAGTCAAACATCTATCTTTTACCTGAATCAACAGAAAAAGTCAACCATGCAAGATTCCATTAATTGCTTGATGATATCATTAATGATCGAATATTTAGATCTTCTGTTTTGTGAAATTGAAGCTTCCATTTCAACTTTGCTTTATTTATAGTTTAAGGTTAATAATCAAGAATTTTAATAGTTTTATATTTCTTTCTTTGTTAATTAACTAGTTTTTTTTTTATAAAAAAAAAATCAGTATTAAAGCATTTTAGATAGGATTTAAAGTGTTATTTGAAAATCGTTCACGTAAGTATACAATTATGGATCAATACGTATAGATATGACTGCTTCATGACCTATCTCAACAATGTCAGACTCGCAAGTTCTTCACATTGTCTCAACTTGGAATCTCGTCCCAATAACCGCTGCAAGCTATGTAATAAACACCTTGAAGACGAAAACCATCTCTGGAACCATCTCTAGAATAATTGTAGCTATAACTCACAAGTCCTTCACATTGTCTCAACTTGGACCAGAACCCCCTTCCCCTACGCCTACCTTAACAACCCATGGACCTGGCTCAACAACCCAAACACCTCTAAACGCTCTCTTATCACCAATGTCAGACTCTCCTCGATTACAACATACATATACTTCACATGGAAAGCAAGAAACGAGATCATCTACAACAATAACTTCACTTCTATGATCATATGTGTAAATAGTACAATCAACGTCATCAAGAGTTTCACCAATTCTCACTGAAAAGAAAGATCTCCCAAGTCGATTTCTTGGGCTAAAATCTTTGGCATTCACCTCATCTAGTTCTCCAGAAGACCTTTTCGCTGTTGGTATTAGATGCAGATTTTTATTTAGATTAATCTAGATTGAGAGTATTGGAGATTAATCTCCAATAATCTTGTGGGGAGAAGATTATTTTTTTAATTTTATTTCCACCCATATAAGCTATTTTAATAATCTAATCTATAATCTTCGTCTACCATCAAACACTTCACCATAAGTAATTTCACCTATTTAATCAAAATGAATTGCCTATAATATAATACTAAACAAGTCCTAAGTCGGTGTTTGGGTTCAGATTAGCTATAATGAAGGTGAAAATAATTGTATAAAATTGAACTATCGTTATGCATTATCGAGGAAGATACAAAGTTAAACAATTTCATGTACATATATTACAGAAATCAAGACTGAAGCTTAAAGGAACACAAAGGAAGCTTGCCTTCAATCTTAAGCATGATCTTGGAGTAAGGATATCATCAACATTGTGGTGACTCGTGTTATCTTGAGAGTTTTGTTTATACTTTTGTAGGCATACTTTTCGAGAGTGTTGTTTAGGTAAGACACATTATTCCGGTATATAGGGCCGTGCGGTTGAACATAGAGCTGACACGTGTCTCAATTTTTATTTATTTATTTTTTTTTTAGAAACGAGTGAAAGTAATAGTTCAAAACTTATTAATGAATAGTTCATAACTTATAAAAGGATAGTTTATAAATTATAATAGAATAGTTCATAGTGCAAAATTTATAAAGGAGTGAAAGTAATAAATGACCCGAAGTAACCCGGCCCGAATGACCCGATTACCCGAATAAACAGGCCCGAAGTAACCCGATAACCTGAAGTGGTCCAACCCGAGTGACCCGATAGCCCGAAATAACCCGACCCGAAGTAACCTGACCCAAAGTAACCCGACCCGAATTGACCCGATAGCCCAAAGTAACCCGATAGCCCGAAGTAACCCAACCCGAAGTAACTTGGCCCGACGTAACCCAACCCGAAGTAACCCGTGAACCCGACCCGATGAACCCGAATCCGAAACCGACCTGGCCCCGAAAATTTTGAAAAAAAAAGAATGTCCAAAACCAACCCGCTTGAAACGATTTAACCCGAAGTAATAAATGACCCGAAGTAACCCGGCCCGAATGACCCGATTACCCGAATAACCCGGCCCGAAGTAACCCGATAGCCCGAAGTGGTCCAACCCGAGTGACCTGATAGTCCGAAATAACCCGACCCGAAGTAACCTGACCCAAAGTAACCCGACCCGATAGCCCAAAGTAACTCGATAGCCCGAAGTAACCCGGCCCGAAGTAACCCAACCAAAAGTAACCCGATAAGTATATAATGGCATAATTCATACTATAAGTTTATATTATAAGTCTATAATGACATAATAAATACATATTGCACAATCCATTCTATAAGTCGAATATCCAAATCTAGTTAAAGATCATTTCAATCAACAAATCACCCAAATATTTGCGGATAATTATTCAAACCGACTAAAATCGTTTTTTTACATAAATACATAATCCATACTATAATTTTTAAAAATTGGAATTTTTAAAGATATTTTTTTATTCATTATATTGTTTATATATACATAAATACATATTTCATATCTCATACTATAACTATAAGTCTATGATGACATTTTGCAACTCCGACATGATAAATGTAAGGTAACATTGTTTTTAACTCATTAAAATAAATTTTGATTTTAACTTATGGTTTACTAATTACTTATTAGAATTATTTTCCTACTTTAATTTTCTATTTCCTTTACAAGTATTAAAATATATATATATTACATAATACATAGTATAATTGTATAATTATATATGATGACATTTTTGAAGTATTAACTTTTTTACCTTGTTGGAGAAAATATGTCTTAAAATGTTAAAAATAAGTTTCTTAAAAAAAATTATATCACTTGTACGGTTTTCACTTTCATTTGAATTAAGTTATGTGACTATTGACTATAATATATTATATTTTATTGTACACTTTGTAACAAATAAAATAGGGGAAAAAAGTATACATAGATTAAATGGATCAGTCACATTAGATATAAGGATCAAATGGATCAGTCTGATATCCAGATTCGGTTAAAGTCATTTTCAATCAAACGAATCACACTAAAATCATTCCGATCAAACAAATCACTCAAGTATTCACGGATAATTATCCGATCTGACTAGAATCGTTTTCAAATACAATATTTTATAATTTTGATCAAACAGATCAACTAAATATCTACGGATTATAATCCGATTTAAAAATAAACAAATCAATATTTCTTGGCCTTTTGAGAAATATCAAATGAAAGGAAAGCTTGCACTCAAGTTATGGCTGGAAGCCTGGAGCAACATCGATGACGTTCGATGGTTCTTTGTTCATTGACGAGCCAACATGCTCGCTAATTGGCTTGCTCAATACTGTTGTTCTTTTCTTTACTTATAATCGATTAGACTCACCTATTGGTAGGTCAACAATAATTCACATAACAAATATTAATTCGATATTATTACGAAAGAGAGAAGATTGAAGGAGTAGCTAGAAACAAATATGATAGTAGTTGATAATTAATTAAAATATGATGGGTGAAATGAGATAGTGAGTATTTTTTTTGTTTACAAGGTGACAAAGTAGGGGTTTTAATTCATTTAGTAAAATAAGTCTCTAATTAAGAAAGTCATGGTTGATAGTAGAACTGCATGTCCTGTTATCAATATGACAAACTGAATCTTGTAATTTTTGTGACAAACTGAATCTTGTGATTTTTAAAAAACTATACATATTAGTAACAAATAGCATACAATAACTTATAATTATGTTCTATACCATCTTTCGTGTGACAATAAAGTTCAATAAAAAAATAACATTTCAAAATTTTGACAATAAAACAATTTCAAAATCAAGAAAAACTGTAGTGAAATTGAAAATCCATATCTTATCCATGTGTTCAGCAAGGTAAATAGAGCATAAAGACCATTTACACGGTATAAATAATACTGATTACATTCGTTCATAGTAAAATTGATATGTAATTGACATTGAACAAAACTTCTCCTTCAATAAGACTTTGCAATGAAGATTATTGATTATCCTCATCTTCCAAACAACATAGAACAAAAAAACATCCTAAAACCAGTACAATATCTGCATCACCATCTTTCATGTAATACATCATTATATCGCATTGATAAGGAAAAAAGTTTTTATAGGCTCAAAATATTTTAGATGTGGGACGGCATTTATTCTAGATAGATTGCTATAAAATTGTAGTTCATCCTAAAAGCAAATAATGTAGGAGTAGTGTACATGTATTTGAACATATCATAATATAATATTCATGTGTCAACGATATAAGTCTAATAAATTTTTATTTTAAAATTAAATGATAATAGAAGGGTAACCATTAACCTTATAGGTTATTTCCATCTTCGTGTCAAATTTGAATAATTAATAAACAAATAAGATTTAGCGAAAAAAATATTATTTAATTAATATTTTTTTTAATAATTAATTTTTTTGAAAGCTTAATATTTTACTTGTATGGATTTAGTATTTGTTTGAACGATGACAATAGTGTGCGTATTTAAAAATTAATTGTATGTGATATATAATCAATGTTTTTTAGACAAAATCCTATCAACAAAGCGTAACAAATACAAATGCTTTTTCATATATTTTTTCACAAATCTAAAATAATTACTATTGTATATAATGAAATTAAAAAAATTATTCGGTTTTATAAATGACCAACATTAGAAGAAGAAAAAATCGTATTTTTTTTCTCTAAAAAAAAACTTTCGAGTTTCGATATTTGTGTTTGTGTGTTGAACAATCCGTTAAAAAAAATTATTCGGTTTTGTGTAATTTATCCATTTTCTCCCTGTCGTCAATCCAATCCCTCCCTCTCCCGGCTCTTCGCCCCCGGCTTCCCAAAATCTCTGCCTATCTGCGGCATCTGCCTCTCTACAGCAGCTCTCCTCCACTCCTCCGACAAACCATCCATCCTTACAAACCTCCAATTTCCTTTGTAGAACTTACAGGCGTTTAAGATATTGAACGTGCGTTTGCTACCTAATTCCCAGGTTTGCTTCTCGTCTTTTTTTAGGATTTAAAGAATAGATGAGTAGGCAGTGATGTTATATTATGGGCTGCGGAGGAGATTGCAGTTGGGGTGTTATTATGTGTGCAATAAAAAATTACTCATGCTAAGTGTAAGATAAGGTGAAATTGGACTTGCCTGCCAACTGTTTGCTAGAATGCCCAAGATAAACTTGCAATTGCAAGTGGGTTTAATCTTGCTAGATGGTTATGAAAATTTGGGTAGATTGGATGTTGCAAGGGTGTTATATGATATATACCTGAGATTGATTATTTGGTTTGGAATGCCTCGAGTCTTTTTAATTATGTTCACATATGTCATATGGTCTCTTCTTCAGTAGTCATTTTTTATTGTTACCGAATGCATCATTTTTTGTTATGATGAAGGTAGCATATAGCAAAGCCCAAATTTGTCATTGTACTAGATTTCAGCTAGGCTCAACCCCTACTGTACCAAGCACTGCTTTTGGCATTCATATTTATATTGCAGATGATCCATCAACTGCTATAGCTAGTGCTATGCAAACCATTTGTCACACCAAATACACCCTAAATCTTCTTCGTAATTGTTTTTGCTTATACATCACAAGCACCAGCTTTACCATTTTTTTTTTGTGCTGAAATTAGTTGGATTTACGTTGGAAACAGATCAATGTCTTTAACAGCTGTTTTGCCTGCGACAAGTTCCATTTCACTCCCATCAACCTGGAATTACCATTCAAAGAGGTCGATTTCGACCACAACCAGATTTTGTGTCCGTGCAAATGGAGCAGCTAAAGTGGAGTATACACCCTGGCTAGTTGTCGGACTTGGAAACCCTGGGAATAAGTATCATGGTACACGCCATAATGTAATTTCTCCTCTCTTTTTTTTTTCATCAGTGTAATTTTCCCTCTGAAGTAGGGAATGTTTACTTCAATTTCTACCTTTACAAGTTCTGATTTTTCGTTAATTTACTGATTTTGTTGTCTGTAATGTAAATTATGTTGCGGATTCTTGATAGCAGTAAGATAATGTTGGAAGTCTTCGATAGAAAGACCAAATTTCGAAATTAGCATTGGCTTTGACGTTGGCTATTATACTCTTGTGTGCCTAATGTATTGGTTTAGCTTTATTTCCCTTAGAAATTTGATGAACTGTCAATTTTTACGTGGCTTTCTTCATTTTTATCAGGTTGGTTTTGAAATGATTGATCAAATCTCTGAGAAAGAAGGCATTGTATTGAATACAATACAGTCCAAGGCTTTAATAGGCTTAGGTGTGTGTTTTTTTGGTTCTTTTGTCCCGTGTCCATCTTCTTGTTCTTTTCATTCTGTTCACTTAAATTTGGTTATGGTAAACTTTCTATTCTGTGAATACCAGTGCAGGTTCGATAGGGGAAGTGCCTGTCTTGTTGGCGAAGCCTCAAGCGTATATGAATTACATCGGAGAATCAGTAACACCCCTGATCTCATCTTTGTTTCAGTTAGTTGTAAACTTGCTTAATTGTTATCTCTTTGCAGAAAATTATACTTTCTGAACTTGTTTTCTTTCACTAAATTACTAGATTTATTTGTTTCATGATTTTACTTGTCATGTTGAATTTGGCATTTTTTGTTTTCAAGGTTGGGCCACTGGCTGCTTACTACAAAGTACCCCTGCGCCATATCTTGCTGGTATGCGCTATTGATACATGTTAATGTTGGAATAGTTCAAAAAAAATAGTTGCTAGCATGCTTTCAAAGATATAAGGCTCACATATTATTCTGCTATTTATAGGTCTATGACGAGATGAATTTACCTAATGGCGTTTTAAGGCTTCAGCAAAAAGGAGGACATGGCTATCACAGTGGGTATGTTGAGTTATTGTTCCTATTAATGTTAAAGATAAATTATAAGGGGGAGACAAACATGTTTGAATAAAAATGTTTTTTTAGTAGCATGAGTTGAATGCGAAAGAACTTACTCGGCAATGTGTATCATTTGTGGATTAGGAACCTGAATAGGAATGAATTGTTGTTATAATTCTTCATTTTTGTTTAACTTCAGGGTGAAGAGTGTGATGGCACACTTGGATAGTCGTCGTGAATTCCCACGTTTGTGCATAGGTAATTTCTTTGTTTCCTTACATCTTTGCTTTGCACTTTTGCTTCACAAGTTGCTCATACTTTTCTAGTAATACTTAACATTTTACCCCAATTGTCTTGATAATCAATCCCACTTATGCAAAATATTTACTAGAACATGGAAAACATAAAAATGGTTTATTTTTTATTCTCTTCCTAACGTTTATAGTAAGGTTGAATGAGTATGGGTGATGAATTGCTAGCATGGATAAGAGGTGTAACTTTTGTACCATGGGGCCTAAATTATGGGTGTTATTGTGCAATTTTCACTTCTCCGTGTTCTGAAAACAGTTTAAAGACAATAAAAGACAAATAGTATGGATGTGTTGAAAGGACTTGGATATCAGCATAAGTCTTCTTGTCATCAATGTTTGATGTAATCTAGGAATATTTGTCTAGGCACCAATTTGATAAACTTATTTATGATCTTTTTTGGAGACAACTTTAGGCATTGGAAATCCACCAGGCACAATGGACATGAAGGCCTTTCTATTACAAAAGTTCAGTCCATCTGAGAGGAAGCAGGTTTGTTATCCTTCAGATGTTCTATATTATGTATTTTATATATTTTAAAAAAGGTTAATTATCATATGGCCATTGGATTAGTTAGAATATATGTTCAGATGTTCTGAAAAGAACCTAGTCAATCCAGATGGGTTATGAAGTTTGAATTGAAGGAGTCTTGTAATTGTGTCATTCTTTAAATTTGAGCTTCGTATCCTTTTGCACAGATTGATGCGGCCTTGGAGCAAGGGGGAGAGGCTGTGAGAACACTAGTGTTTAATGGATTTAATGATACTACTACAAGATTTAATCTGACTCAGAAATTCAAGTATCACAGGGTTTGATTTCTTGGGGAGGATGATAGAGTGCAAAAGGACTACAAGACTGTTGAATCCTACATTCACTCCATCTCTTTTACACCCAGCTCTTGATGAAAGAACATTTTGTGAGGATTCTCGGCTGCTCAATATCTAATCAGTGGAAAATCGGTCCCATATGTGATCTAGGACGTTAAAGGTCTGCTGAACTTGTGAACACGCGACGAAAGAATGTTGAGAACCATGTTTATACAGCTAGCTGAACTGCACAAAATAGTATTCGTTAACGGCTGTTGTTCATATGTAAGAAACATGTTCTTGTAATGAAGTTGCATTGTTTATATCATTGGAAAATTTTGGTAGAGTAGCCGATATAATTTATGAAATTATGAAAAACTGTGTGTCTAACCCCCGACATTTTTATACTATGAAACTAACCATATACAAACAGCCCTAACAAGGGGGCGACAGTATAATTTACACATAAAATTTGGTTTAGTTAACCAAATATCTCATTGCAGTCCGTACCCTATCAATAAATACCTCAGGGGTCGTTTGGTATTGATAACTTGATTAAAGGTATGGGTATTGGCGATGCACATATCCGGTGTTTGATATTTTTAGGATATTGGTTTCAATTTGATATCTTGAGATTCCAATTTTTTCATTTTGATACTGAAATAATTTTGAAGGTATCGAGTCGGGTCTTTCTTTCCCAGTTGCTTCCTTCGCTCTCCACATTTCCTCACACAAATGCTCAAGAGAGCATCAACCCCTTTTCCGTCTCCTGCCGCCGCTAACCGGGAGAGCCACCGTTTCTATCCTACTCAGTTCTAGGGTTTGTGAAGGAGAACAAATCTGATAGGTCCCTGCTGAAAGTGGGATGAAGAATCACTTGCAAATTACAACTGATGCTTATTATGTAAACAGGTTGAATGTCCTTCCAAGCGGTGAAGATAGTCCTATCAATCTTAGTTGATTTTGCTTTGTTATTCCTCAATGTGATATCTAACACCCATACTCATACCTTTGATACTCATATGGTCATACCTGATACATGATACCTTTAATCAGGATCTCAATACCAAATTACTCCTTAGATTTTATTTTTTTTCATTCATGGTATGTTGTCGATTGTAAAGCTTATGCTAACCATAATTGTTCTCCGCGAGTCATAAACTACAATTTCATGTAACTCGGCCAAACCTCTTGTCTCGGATAGTGCTCAGGCTAGTAATCACAAAAACTATTCTATAGTTTTAGGGTATTTTTCTCAATTTTAAAAGTTTGGGCTATTTTCGCAATTTTCCCAACAGCAAAAAGTATGAAGAGTTTATTAACCAAAGATGGCTTATTTAAATACTTTTTAATACTTTATGCAGAATATCGAGACGGACAATCTCTTTGCGCTCTTAATCTCTCTCTTGAATCGGACCGTTAGAAACGGCAATATTTTAAAACAGGGTTGAATTGAAAGGAAAAAAGAACACTTCCTCTCTCAAAACTCAACGGCCATATTCTGATATTCCTTCGTCTCTCTCTGAAAACAGAGGAAAATTTGTGTGCTGTAATGGCGAATACAAGGTGCTCTCTGCAACCATCCATAGAGGAAAACCCAGCCTTTCGCTGTCTCTTCCCCTCCCTCGATCCGAGTTCTGAATATCACGCTTTCAGTTTCACTACCGATTCCTACTTCATGGAGCGAGGGCCAAGGTACGAAGCCTACTCCAAACTCCGAGAATCGAAGCTCAGGATGAAATTCATGTCGGTAGAACCGGAATTAGTGGAAATCCAGATCCCGAAATCGGATTACAGCCCTAGTCCAATTAAGAAATCTGTCAAATTTCAGGATCCGAATGTGTATCCGGGTCAGAAACGGAAAGCTTTGAGGCCTCCGTCATCTTCCTCCTCCCTATTAGCCCAATCAGTGCCGGATTTCTCGTCGATGATCAGAAAGGAGAACCGGAGGCCGCCTCCAGCGAATAGGATGATGGAGAAATCAGCAACTCCACCTCCGTCCATGTCCAAGACTTCGAGGATGTACGGAAGCGGGTCAAAATTGGGAAGTAAATCGGTGAATTCAGGGGAGAGGAAGGTGGGTGTAGCAGCGAGGAAGAGCTATGCAAACATCGAGGAATTAAAGGGGTTGTCCTCAGCAGCCGGACTGGCCATCGCCGGCGAGAATAGGGGTGGAAGAGGTGGTGATCGGAGGATTGTCGGAAGAAACTCCGTTTTAGGAGTTCGACAGTCCGTGCAATTCTATTGAAGTCTCTATTCTGATTTGGGGATTTAGGGGTTTCCTTATTGAGTATGTTCTTTCATTCTTTGTTGATTTTAGTTTACTGTATATGTGTTTTTCGATGAAATTGGGTAACAGGGTCAAGAGTATACTACCACTGTTATATGCTTGTTTGTTGTCTCTTGTAAGAGATACTTGAGTTTGCCACTCTCCATTTTCATGGAGGATGATTAGGGAAGAGGAAATTTCACACTTCTTTGGATTGTAATAACTCACTATTTTCATGGAGTAATGCTATTTTTTTGATCTCAAGTGCATTCTATCTGTCAAATGAAAAAGCTCGAGCCTGAATATTTTCAGAGTCGAGCTACGACGCATATAACAACCTTATCCCAGTTGGTTCCAAGAACAAAACAAGACAGTTCTTAATGCCGAAAACTAACAGAATCGAGTTCTCAAGATTCAACTGCTAAATTCCAGATACACAGTAGTATGATCTACAATAAGATACACCGCCAAGTATAATCAAGTTAAATTTGTACAAAATTCTTAGGAATGAATACAACAAGATCAGGAGAATGCTAAGCTCATGATGTTAACATAAACTCATCAATTATTTCTTCTACCAAACCTTGAAAGATGATCAGACTAATTTCAGCACTGGTTTCAAACATATCAACGTCAAAATCTATCCACTTTCCCAGTGAAGTACTCATCTCCCAGTCTATAATCTCATCTACTGTCATCCCGGCCAAGCTTGCAGACTTTCCGACCTCGTAATCAAATAAGTGTATTAGAGCTTCCATATCCAATTGTCTTGGCAGTCTACACCATTGGACGAATCCACAATTGCTGTATCTGTAATATCTTACACTGAGACACTCAACAAGACAGTCAAAGAGAAATCTCCTTAAAGGGCTTATGTTTCCTGGCTTTGATACTTGAAAACTGAATATAATTATGTTTCTCCAGGCTGAAATGGCAAGAGTTTCCAGTTCATTGAGATAAGGTCCCAAGAGAAAATCTACAAATCTTTCGGGATGATCAGCATTCCCAAATAGCAGCTCGGCGTTGAAAAGAACCTCCTTAGTATGCCCAGAATAGGCTGTGGACAGTTTTATATCAGCTAGATTAGTTTGGTCTAAGATTCTTGAAATGTGATCAAGAAGATGAATAACTCTGACTTGGCTGTCGGTTTCCTTGTTACTAGAATCTGTAACACAATGCAGTATTTGTGGATCATCTATAGAGAGGTCCATGAAGTCAGATTGAAGCATATTACCTGAAGACGAAAATTTGAACAGTCAAACAAAAAAAAACTCATACCTCAGGCACATTATAGTACACATGCAAAGATATTTACCTGAAATATCGTCTATACTGCTGGAAACGCAACTGTCGTTGGAAAACGAAGCATCTAAAACAGATCCTGGACTAAAATGATTGCTAGAAAACCCGACGGGTAGTCTTTTCCCTCGTGCATCAACCTAAGAATGTTACATTATGTAAGCTGCTAAACAATCAAAGGTGCACCAAATATAAAACTTGTGTCATATAAAAGCATACCTGAGGAAGCCTACATGATGTAGCAGCATCAGATGAAGAACAGTCATTCAAGTCTGGTGAAATAGGCCTCTCTGCTGCTAAGGCGGAAATTAGCTCTTGAAGGATTGCTGCAGCAGTTCTTCCTTGTGGTGTAACTGCTGCTGATTCATTCTCTCCTTGACTAATTAACTCCTTCAGCTTTTGCTCTAAGATGGTACCTAGAGAATCTCCATTATTCATCAACAAAGAGCTCTGAGATTTATCTCCATGGCTGCTTTCTTTGACTGATCTTTGCCGACAAATGTCACCATTAGCAAACTTACTCTGATCCATTTGTGTTGGACAATAAGTTCTAGGCTTGGATTTCAAAGAGTTTAGTCTGAAAGACATAGAGTCAATATCCTTTCTCCCATTGGCCACATTGTCTCCTTGAAAATATGATTGACTCTTAATACCAGTTGGGCATGGCAAATTACAGCTAAATCTTTGCCTGTTTCCTGCCATGGAGCTAGAAGAACTAGAGCATTCAACGTGTCTACAAAAACCTGCATCATCTTGTGGAACCCGACATTGTCCTAAAATTTCAGTGCAATTCTCTAGCTTCCTTGGAAGTCTGAATTGAGACTGGCTTACATTTCTGTTCATGGCAATGAAATCTTTTTTGTCATTAAAAGCAACTGTTGATAAAACTCTATTGTTATGCATGTTTCCCAAACTAGATCTTGGCGGCATTATGTCGTCTCTAGTAAGCATCTGACAATGGGAGTGTCCCTGAGCCCTATGCTTCAAAGCAACCATTGGTGACGGACCCATTTGACGAGGAACAAATGAACTGTCCCGTAACACACAATGTTTTTGACCATTTGGAGAGACATGCATCTCATGCAAGACAGTTTCTTGTTGATGATGACCAGACCGATCTTCTGGCTGATACCGGCTTCTCAACAAAACCACTTCGCTTTCTCTATCACCACGAGTATCCAAACTCTGCTTCCATTCTTCAACTGCATCAAACCTTGGCTTGTTGTGTGTACTAGAGGTCGCCATATCAAGTATCCGGTTTTGCTCAATTGCATCATTTATCAAATTCATACCTTCTAATGCATGGCCACAATTCAGGCAAGAATTATTGCAGCTAGACTGTGCAGGCTGATTCATTGAACTTGAGTAAGTGAGAGTGCACTTTGCGCGGCTAGTAGGTTGCAACCCTGGCTCTAATATCCTAGTAGCAGCACCAATCAACCTAGATGTGCTCTTGGCAACTCTTGGACTCTTCACAGGAGAAGCAAGTTTCGGATGGTGTTTCTTTGATCTTGACAAAACATTCCTAATGTGCAAAGCATCAGATCCAAACCTATTAACCGACCGCCTCTCAAACATGCCGGTCTTTTGAATCTTCTGTAGTTGAAACTCATTCCTTGATCTACTTTTCTTCAAACTTATAACTTCCTTATCTGATCCCTCAACAAACCCGATATTAACCGAGTTACCATTTCCACATAATGGAGTCTTATCTGTAATTTGGGGCTTAACAACAGGCATGGAATCTAACCCCATAAGCTTGCCAACCAAACCAGGAGATCTCATTTCATGCTTTAACTGACCGCCATTAAAATCCCCTTTCTATCATTTTGCAAGAAAGAAACAAGTTAACAAGAATGAACTTCAATGAAGTTTGACAGATTAAAACAAGGGGTATTTCAAAGCATACCAGCAAATGCTTGGTCTTAAGCAGATTCCCATCTCCATTGAATTTCTTGGATACTTTATTCCCACGAGCTTAATAAGTCAACAAACAGAGATTCAACTGTTCAATTAAATAACCCACAAAATGCAGCAAACAAACCACAAATAGAGAGAGAGTAATTCTTAGTTCTTACCAGCAGCAAGCAGTTTCTTGGGGAAGAACTTCTTCTTCGAAAACCTACGGTTCCAATCAAATAATTTACAGAAAATTCCAACACACCCACCAGGTTTTTTAGGATTCTTCTCTGCAACTACCAAGGTAGAAGAAGATAGGGTTGAAGTATCATTCATTATTCAAAATCTCTTTTTCAAGACCTACAACCCAGAATTGCAAATAGTACAGCTTCCTAAAAACCCATCTGGATTACTTCACAACAAATGGAGAAACGAGAAAACTCATAAAAATCTAAAGACTTCAACTATGAATACCCAATTCGCCAGGAAAGCACCAAAAACGTCACTGTAAATGGAGGCACGCGAATAACCCCCGGTATCTGTAGACACACAGATAAAGGATCCTGTGCCCTGAAAACTACAATTCAACGGATGAGCTTTAGCCAAACGCTAAAAAACAAAACGAAGACAGTACGATCATCAGCCTTCTGTCATTGGAGGTTCTCAACCTCACCAATAAACGAAAATGGGGAATCAAGGACATGTGAGTTTGTGACCCATCAGATCAAATTTGCTCATTCTCTTTTTCTAGGTTACAAAATGCAAAGTTCCTCTCTTTATTTTTTTACTCCTTAGTTGTGGCTATCTGTATGGGTTCTGGGTATGTAGATTATGCGTTGCAAATTGCATGGCCTCCATGAAATTGTCGACTGGACCTACCTTCTGAGTTCTGACTACTGTGGCCCATGTTAAGGTAAGGGGTGCCCACAGTCTAGAAAAGCAGCGAGGGTAGGTTAGTATAGGTCACAGTGACAGAGACAATGGTGGTGGTGCGTAGGATAAGGTGAGTGGCGCACCCTTGGTGTACTGTATCCACAGCCAACTGTTATCAACGAGTTCTGACTTATGTGGTGCCTACGGCTACGGGCTCCATGTCGTATAGATCGAAATGCCGAAACATGATATATATATATATATATATATATATATGATTCGTCGTTATACGAATTTTATTATATAATTCGTTGTAATTATCACATTCCTCCACGTATCCTCGATGTGGGATAACACAAAACATAGTAGAGATATTTTAGCTATAACCCGAGCGAGCATGGTGACACGTGTGATGTGGATAATGCAAGTCCACCTTTGGCAACCGGCGGGCATGGTGGCGCGTAGAGGTATTCGCCATGTGGGAGCGAGTGAGTATCATTTTTAAATTTTGTTTTTTGTTTAGTGCTAGGGAGACAGTGAGCTGTGCTAGAGCCGGTTGATTCACCAAACATGGAAATAAACTTAAGGTAGAAGGCCCCTACCTGGCCCACAGTATTTATGGGAGTACCGGCTACAAGGTTAGCATAATTATTTGTTTGGAATTTTTATAAGAGATAGGTTGTTTGAGCTCGACTCGTCAAAAACTCGCTCGTTTATAAAATTCGGCTTGTTCGGAGAAAGTTTGACTCGTTCGCTTAAAATAATTTTGTATGAGCATTATTTTAGGCGAACTGTTCGGACTTGGCTCGTCAAAAGTTCGGCTTGGGTTGACTCGTTTATAAATGAGTCGAGCTTGAGCATGTCAATGCTCGACTTGTTCTGCTCGTATAACACCCCTAAGGCCCTAACTCCAAGCGTGATACATCAACATTTTTTTAACGATCAACCAGCCCAAGAAGAAGGCAGTGATTATGACGGTTACTCAAGCATTCGAATTTTGACGTAGAGTGACAGTGTGGGGTATATTATGAACTTGTTAGAGACTCGCATAATGTGATTGTGTTTGCATTGATTGATGTATTCGATTGATTTGGATAAAAACCATTGCATATGTTTATTCAATTGTGTTGTCGATAAGCTCGAATAATTGAGACACGACTTCCCATTTGGCTGCTCATCCATACCTCCTCAGGTGGTCGAGCTATCCGAAAGGATGCTCTAGGTTGGAGAGTCTCACGAAGATAATCTAGTATATATATATATATATATATATATATATATATATATATAGGGTTAGGTTCCGGTAAGAACGTGTTTAACAGTAAGAAATAAGAACAACTATGTATCGTTGGATTAATGCACGGACGGCTCAGATTCTTCGTCTATATAAGGATGCAGTGCTATATGATTTATTATGGAGAATGTTATATGGTAAATATATTATAATGATACGCTTATGGCAAGAAATAATCTAATACAATAATTAAGGGGCACATTATTTGTTTTATTATGTGAGGAATTAAACCTATAGTCGGCGGTCATCATTCGTGCTTCAACTTAGTCGGTCATTCATGTTGTTTATATAATATAATCGTGCATATTGAATTTCGTTGAGGGTTATTTTACATATTTACTCGTGTTTGTTGAGGTTTATTTTACATGCTTACTCGTGTTTGTTGAGGCATTCTCATATTCATCTATTGCACTTTTACGTACTTACTCGTGCATAGGATCATAAAACGCACAAGATCATAAAAGAGTCGTGCTTGCATGTGAACGTGAACACGTGTAGTGCAATTTCACAAGTAATCGGCTCATCTATACTCGTGCAAGTGTGAATTACAAGCACAACCTCAAGCATGTGTAGTGCAATTTGATAAGTATACTCATGCAAGTGTGAATTACAAGCACAAGCTCAAGCACGTGTAGTGCAATTTGATAAGTATGAACATGTGTAGTGCATGGAAGCCAACTGTGCATACTTAATTTATACCTTCGTCTAGTCATTGGATTTCATATTTATCTATTGCACTTGTACCTTCATCTAGTAATTGGCTTGAATTTGTACGAATTCAATATTAAAAACACGAGTTCGAACATATCTTCCATCCTATTGATATTAAGCATTGAATAGTTGATTGTTCGTGCATTTCCGGAAAGATGACTATAAAATGTTATCGGTAAATATGTCTATGGTAATAATTTTATAGTTTGTTGATTAAGGAAAAAAGATATTCACCGTTATAATATGGTAAGATCCAATATTTCATTAATTAGTGGCTAAATATAAATATCATCTTATCCGTTGAATTAATCAAATCGTGTGGTTTAGATCTGTTCTTATTTCTTACCGTAATACCCGTTCTCACTCGATCCTTTTCCTATATATATATATATATATATATATATATATATATATATATATATATATATATATATATATATATAAATATTTGTGTAACTTAGGTACTTTTTAAAAGTTGGATTCGTATTTTTGGTCTGAAAATAGGACATTTTAAATATACACATAATCCTAATCCAAAGATAAATTTAATTAGATATGATAGGCTTTGTACTTGATAAAATATATCAGTTTATGATTATGTTGAATCGAAAATTATGATAGTAATTTGCAATAATGTTGTGGTAATAAAGCATATATCATGTTGTTAATTCAAAATATAATGGAAATGTAATTTATTTATTTTTCCAACTATTGAATTTAAGAAGGTGGTTGCTTTCCTACTTTATAAGGAGTTACATCCTTTAGAAAAAGGAAAGCAACAAAATCCCTTAATTGGACCTTATGAGTACACCCTCACCTATTTTGAAAGACAATGCGAGATTGCTATTCGTACCCACGTATTCATGCTATTCGTATCCAAACTATGCCTACGCTTCTCGTAAGCGTAGTCTGGGTACTCATCAATTTAAAAAAAAAAAGGGGGAAAGCAATTACGCGTACGAGAAGCGTACGCGTAGTTGCTTTCTGATTCAAAAAAGAGAAAAACAACTACGCCTACGCCTTTCGCAGCGTAGTTGCTTTTTCATGTATGGAAAGCAACTACGCGTGCGGGGCATAGGCGTACGTAGTTAAAGAGGTTACTTCTGCGTAGCCGCATTCTTCTTCGTCTTCTATCTTCTTCCTCTCATCGTCTTCGTCTTTCATTTCGCCGGCGACGATCAACAACCAACAACAACCAACAACAGCAAGCACAGGAAGATGGTCAGAACAAGGGGGAGAGATGGCGGGATTGTCCGCACCGGTAGCCGCTCCGGCAGCGGAGGCGGTGATTCCGGCAGCGAGTCCGGCGACGGCCGGCGACGAGGCGTTCCCGATTTGGACGCCGGACGAGGAGGACGCTCACGAGTTGTTCGGGGATGTCGCACATCCCGCGTTGTTAGTGGGGTACGGTTTTTATTTCATTTAAATTTTATTTTATATTTATATAATTACTAGATAATATAATTTTAATTGAATACATTATTTACCAATTAATGAGTTTTTTTTGTTAATTGGATAACCAATTATTGGTTAGTTAGTAAATTTGTAGACAATTAGTCGTTAATTGAAGAAATTAGTTGTTAAATAGATAATTAAGTAATGAAATTAGTAGTTAGTTAGAAAGTTAGTCGATCTTTAGTCGTGTAATTAGTCAATAATAAATAAAATTAATCGTTAAGTAATGAATTTGTTCAGATTAGAAAATTAGTAAACAATAAGTCAATAATAAGTCGTTAATTAAATAAATTAATTGTTAATTACTGATTTAGTCGTCAATTAGTGAACAATTAGTCGGGAATTAATGAAATTAGTTATCAATGACTCGTTGTTTGAAGAAATTACTCGTTAATTAGTGAAAGAATAGACAATTAGTGAACAATTAGCCGAGAATTGATGAAATTAGTAATGAAATTAGTCGTTGTTTGAAGAAATTACTCGTTAATTAGTGAAAGAATAGACAAATCGTGAAGTAGTAATTGAAAATTTATCGTTAACTAATGAAATTAGTTAATGATATTAGTTATCAATTAGTCGTTTAGTAATGAAATAGTTATCAATGTATTTAATCTTTAATTAATGACATTAGTTATCAATTAGTCGTTAAGTAATGAAATAGTTAACAATTAATGAATTAGTAGCTAATAATTAATATAATTAGTCGTTAATTAGTGATATTAGTTAACAATTAGTTAATAATTAGTGTATTATTAGTTAACAAGTAGTGGCAAAAGATAATGTAATTAGTTGTTAATTAGTGATATTAGTTAACAAGTAGTGGATTATTTGTCAATAATTAATGTATTTAGTCTTTAATTAATGATATTAGTTATCAATTAGTCGTTAAGTAATGAAATAGTTAACAATTAATGAATTAGTAGCTAATAATTAATATAATTAGTCGTTAATTAGTGATATTAGTTAATAATTAGTGGATTATTAGTTAACAAGTAGTGGCAAAAGATTATGGGAGAATTTGACATACTAGGCTTTTTTTAGTTTTTGTTTAAGAAAATGTACCCCAAATTTTTTACCACTTTCATTTAATAGTAGGTAAAAATTATTAACCCTTCTATTAGAAAGAAAGAATAAATGATGTTTGTTATTTGTTATATAAGTATAATTTTTAATTACTGAATTTATTTTCTTTTATTATTTTTCTTGCCTTATTTATTTATTTTTTATTTTCTTTTTTATTTTCTGGACTGAATTTCTCATACCGGAAATTCTCATACCAGAATTTTCATACCAGAAATTTCATACCAGAAATTATCATACGAAAAGTTCATACCAGAAATTTCATACAAGAATTTTTTCATACTAGAATTTTTTTCATACTAGAATTTTTTTATACCAGAATTTTTCATACCAGAAATTTCATATGAAAAGTTCATACCAGAAATTTCATTCCAGAAATTTCTGAATTAAAACTAGCGGCACAATCAACACTTGATCCTTGTGTTTTCTGTCCGCTATTTATTTTTGTTTACATAATACTTTTATTTTGAGACAATTTTAACATATAATTCTCCACTCAAATAATGCTCAACTCCTCCACGTCTTGTCAATTTGTCATTGTCAACTGGGAAAAAGAACAAGTCTTTTGGAAACCAAAAGAGACGGTGATGGACCCATTTTTGCAAACCGTCATCATATACGCAAATTACAATAAAAAAAATTGCAAAATTACAACGAGCCCCCTAAAGTTTGCAAAATTAAATATTAGACAATTAAAAATTCATTCCGGTATGTAAATTTCGGTATGTAAATGTCCGGTATGTGAAATTCCGGTATGTGAAAATCCGGTATGTGATAATTCCGGTATGTGAAAATCCGGTATGTGAAAATCCGGTATGTGAAATTCCGGTATGTGAAAATTATGGTATGTGAAAATTCCGGTATGTGACAATCCGGTATGTGATAATTCCGGTATGTAAAATTCCGGTCCGGTATGTGAAAATTCCGGTATGTGAAATTCCGGTATGTGGAAATTCCGGTATGTGATAATTCCGGTATGTGATAATTTCGGTGTGTGAAAAAATTCTTCATTCTAAAAAATAAATAAAAAATAAAGAAAATAAAAAAGACAAAAAAAATTAATAAAAGAAAATAAAAAAAAATTCAGTTTTTAAAAAGCATTTGGAAGAAAGAAGAAAACAAGAGGATGGAGAAGGTTTGAAGGTAAAAAAAAATAAGAGGGGTATATTTACTTAATTGAAAAACAAAAAAGCCTACTTACTATCACTATTTCTCTAAATAGCCTACTAACCAAATTTGCCCCAAGATTATTAGTCAATAAATATTGTAATTAGTCAAAAATTCATGAAAATAGTTAACGATTAGTCAATAAATATTGTAACATTTAGTGGATTCTTAGTCAATAATTAATATAATTAGTATATTATTAGTCATTAAATATTGTAATTAGTCAATAATTCATGAAATTAGTTAACAATTAGTGGATTCTTAGTCAATAAGTATTATAATTAGTGGATTATTAGTCAATAAATATTGTAATTAGTCAATAATTCATGAAATTAGTTAGTCAATAAATATTGTAATTAGTCAATAATTCATGAAATTAGTTAACATTTAGTGGATTTTTAGTCAATAATTAATATAATTAGTGGATTATTAGTCATTAAATATTGTAATTAGTCAATAATTCATGAAATTAGTTAACATTAGTGGATTATTAGTCAATAAATAATGAAATTATGCAAATTATATAGGTTGCCGGGCCTAGTACCCGAGGATGGGCCGCTACGGTTTCTAACCGTAAGCGGCGGATGATAGAGATGGGACTAGTGGATCCCGATGACGTCCAGGAGGAGGAGGAGGAGGAAGAGGAGAGACTACAGGATCCCGATGCGCATGTAGAGGAGCGGATGGACATGCTATTTGGTTCATCCTCTGGCGGCCATTTCCTACCCGAGGCGGACGTGGACGCTTTTGTTATGGAGTTGCATCATTCCATGGAGCGCTGTTCCCCTGCCCCCGCTCGTTTAGAGAGCTCTACTACTGGTGCTATGAGTGTTGGCCAGTCTGCACAAGAGGCTGGACCTCCACCTTCTCCACCACCACCTCCGCCTCCGCCTGTTGCTGTAGATGTTGACGATGGGTATCCTGGAGGTCCCGCTATACGGGACCTACTCGTGAGCTACGAGACCCATGTTGCTCGCGATATATGGAATTGTGAGGTACGGATTCATATTTCAATTGATATTTTATTTTTTATTACATCTGATTGTGTTATTGACGTTTAAATGATATTTGCATTACATGATAGAGCTGTGTTACGGGTCTATCGACTAGGAGCTACTGTGTCCGGCTTGCATACCCTTGTCCATCGATTTTCTGACTCAGAGTGGATGGCACTAGTTAGGGAGAGTGGACTGCACGGTCTCCTGGAGATGCAGTGAGCTGGGGTGGACCATGCGCTTGCATCTGCCTTTGTGGAGCGGTGGTATCCAGAGACCTCAGGATTTCACTTTCCATGGGGCCAGATCTCGATCACCCTCCATGACGTGCATCAGTTGTTAGGACTTCGCATCGACGGGGGTGATGTTATGGGTGTCCGTGATGATACACTTTTCACCTCCATGTTTGGCTTCCCACCGATGGAGGTGAAGGCCGCCGTGAAGGCGGGTGGGTGGCCGACATCTGATCTCCTCTCTAGGCTCAGGAGTATGGCAGAGTCCCTAGATGCGAGACAAGAGGACATCGTCATCGGATTCTTGGCTCTTCTTATTGGCTCCACCCTGTTCATTGACAAGTCCACGAACAGGGTGAAGTCTCATCTATTGAGCGTCTGTCGCGACCCCACCACGATGACGTCTCGTGCTTGGGGGACAGCTACGTTAGCTTATTTGTACCGACAGCTAGGCGAGTCATCCAGGAGGGAGGTTCATACATTAGCTGGTTGTTCCCTTCTTTTGGAGGTATACAATCAACTATGACTTATATTTTTTCAATCTTATAGTACATGAAGTAACATTAAATCGTTATTGTGTTGTGCAGTCTTGAATTCACCATCATTTTCCCCACTTCAGACCTAGAGGTCATGTAGACCCTCACAGACATAGAGATGCCCGACATGCACTGAGGTCGAAGAGGGGGGCTACAGGACAGTTTGAGAGATCGGCCTTCTTAGGGTTTAGGGCACAACTATCCATGTGTAGGATGGAGGAGGTACTTTCAATTATCTTTATTAAATGATAATCAAGTATGTTTACTTGTGAATTGACTCTATAAGTTTGTGTTAGGTGACGTGGATGTCATGAGGTTCTCTCGACGACTTTCACACTGGACATATGCGTATATCGACCTATTTGGGGGTGATTCGCTTATGTTAGGTGGAGGAGCCATATCAGCCCCAGTTTCTCCTTCGTCAGTTTGGGCGTGTTCAGATCGTCCCTCTGCAGCTCCATACAGTTCCTCCAGGATGGATTATCTGCCCCTTCGTTTTGAGGAGGCTCTCGAGGATAGGAAAGTATGAGCTGCAGTTTGCTCCTGAGGTGTGGCATCATTGGGCGACGCGGGACCAACATCTATACGACATTCACAGCGTCCCAGCGGTTCTCAACCCATGGCAGATGGATGAGTTCTTCTTAGATTGGTTCTTACCATGTATTCACCCACACCTGCAGCCACCTCCAGATGGTGCACCACCACCGCTTGCACCTCCAGTTGCACTGTACTTTCAGAGCGGGTACGGATATGAGTTGTTACATTAAAGTTTATTTTATTTAAGAATTAGTTGATAATTAAAGTTTTTTTTGTTCTGCAGCGCGTGCAGATAGCTATAGGTATGGTTCGAGATCAGTTGACTCGTTGTCCTCCGTCTGAGACTGATTTTCTTCGCCGTCTCCTAGATGTTCTAGGAGGAGACGAGGCACCAGAGACGCCACCTCCTGTTAGGGCATCACAACGAGAGGACTAGACACTTTTGTTATTATTTTTACTTGTGTTTGACTTAAACTTGGTGATTTTGGTATTAAATTTACTTATTATGTATGAACATGTGACTTCCACCAACTATTTGATTCGATGTTTCGATACACGTGCCACTCACACAAAATATGTTTGGCATCTGCGAAGACTCTAGGCATTGCTTTTATGAGACCTAATTCTCGGTCCGTCACTATCACTTCCGGCTTCTTTCCACTGAATAATAAGGCAATGCGTTCCAAAGCCCACTCGTAATGACCCGTCGTCTCCCGTTTCATTAACACAAACGCAATGGGAAAAGTCTGTTGTGTGCTAGTCAATCCGACGATCTCCAATAACGGCATGTCATATCTGCAAAATATAATGAATGAGACTTTGTAATTAAAAAAAAAGGTTAATATAAACAAACTGAATGAATTACATACTAGCATGTTCGTCTTGTATGTAGCATCCATGATGACGACATATGGAAACATGGCAACCCAACGCTTCGACTCGGGATGGGCTAGGAATAAGTCGCTCACTACCTCTCCTCCTTCAGTGGTTTCCATCCTAATATCCCACATATAATCCTTCTCTTTCAAGAATTTCAACGCTTCTTGAATTACCGTTCGATCTCCCATCGCTTCCAACCTAATTTATTCCGAGCGTTTGAAACTTGCTTCCTAGAAGTGACCATCTTTTCGGGATCTTCAAAATCACTCTTTAAAAAACGAACAATTTCCCTCGGAGGCATTCCCGCTTCGGTGTAGATTTGGACTCGTTTCATTTGTGCCTTCGTCAACCGTCCAGTAAAAGCATGACCTACCAACTTCTTCGGAAGAGGATGATTGTGAATTCCGTGAACATTCCTCACACCCCAAAGACCCCTTTGCACCTCATCAACGTGTAAGCGAAAATTACAATTAAACTTCTTCGTTTTGCATACCCTCAAGCCCTTCGCCTCACTCTTGCGGACTCCATGATGCTCACATGCAAATATCACCTTTCCAAAACGACGATCATCCGACTTGTAGGACTTTAGTTTGATGAGAACCATATTTCTACTTCCTACTCTCTCAAGAACCCACGCAACTAACGAGTCCATATCCGTCCATAACCGATGGTCGACGAACAAACTAGTATAGTCATAATCATCGGGAATAACGGCGGCCTACAATAATTATTTCAAAAATTCCATTTACTACGACTATATCATAATTGCTCAAATTAATTAACGACTAATTACATTATAATTGTCTCCTAATTCACTAATTAACGACTAATTTCTTTAATTAACGACTAATTGACACCTAATTAACGAGTAAGTTCTTCATTTAACGACAAATAACATTACTTATTGACTAATTGTCTATTAATTCACCAATTAAACGACTAAAGCATATAACATAAAACTAACTAAAACATATAACACTAAACTACGTCAAAACAAACGAATTGAAAAAACTAACCTTAACACCCGAATACGGATCGTAACTACTAAGCATCGCGGGATTGAACAAGCCCTCGTCACCCTCCACATCATCTTCACCACCGCCGAAATCAACACTGTCATCCTCTTCTCCATTGCCGGAATGATATCTCGCTTCTCCATTGTCGGGATTCATATTCGAATGATTTGTTTTGCGATACAGCGTTTGACAATGAGGTTTTATGGAATGATTATGTACGAGTTCGGTCGAATGCATAATATTTATTCTAATGTTTGGGTTACATTACCGTTGGTTAATGGCTATTTCTCAATACTACGCCTATGAGAAGCGTAGTCGTAGTTTTCACAACGGTTACTTGGGAAAACTACGACTACGCTTGCCGTAGGCGTAGTAGTCCAATAGCAAATTGGTGGAAGGGACTGTTATGCCTACGTGAGGCGTAGTCGTAGCAGTCTCTTGCACCAATTTTCTATGTGGACTACTACGCCTACGCCTCCCGTAGGCGTAGTAAGTTCTCTTGTTTTTTCGAATGAATTTGCGTTTCTACTACGGCTACGTGAAGCGTAGTCGTGTACTGGGTACGAATAGCATGAATATGTGGGTACGAATAGCTCGAACCAAGACAATGACAGTGACAATTGAATTGACAAAGTATCCAAACGTTTCTTTTTTTTTTTGGTGTGAAGAAGATTCAGTGATCTTCGGCGCATCTAGACGCGCTTTTATTAATTAGAAAGAAGGCTAAATAGTCATCATACGGGGATAGCCCGACCCCTTACATCATCAAGTAAAAGATCAACTACACCCTCCGGCGGGTCAAACAATACAATCAATCCAATAGGAAGGTTCAAAGCAAAACTAGCTAAAAATTCCGTAACTCTATTCGCCTCACGGAAGGCATGACGAAACTGGATAGTCCAGTCTCTTTTCATATAGTCATGGCACATACGCACCAAACTGACAAGGGGGTGATGAGGGGCTATGGTGTTTTTGATGAGTTTGATTACCAATAGAAAATCCGTTTCGAAGATTGCCGATTGGTAACCCAACTCCCAAGCTACCTTGAGACCATGTACCAACCCCCATAACTCAACCATGGGCACAGTACAAGATCCCAGGTTAGCACCAAAACCACTCACCCAGTCCCCTGCTGAGTTTCTAACAACACTTGCAGCGCTCGCGAAACCGTCTCTACTTCTTGCACCATCCGTATTTACCTTCACATAGTCCTTTGGGGGAGGAGTCAAAGATACATTGATCAAGTTCTTCCGACCTTTCAAATTGTTCATGCTCCTCTTGTTCCAGACCTCGGTATACTCCTTGGTTCTCGCTTGAATAACCCGGCCCTTATTGCCATTGAAGATGTTGATGGTGAAGGCCGCCTCATTACGCCACTTCCACGTCCACCAGACTCCAACTGCAAAAAACTCACTCCACAAATAGTCATTATTAAAATGAGCAGTAGAGGAGATATTTCCTCTTAACCAAGCGGAGAAACATAGCGAGAAGAAATCTTCGACGTAAGCTCCAGCTTTCATGACTCTCCACATTGATAAAGTGCGGTGGCAATCTCTGAATAAATGGAGGAGAAATCTTGTGTGGCAAACACGTCCTAAACGAGTTAAATATCATTCATGTACGACAATTCTATTAAAAATAATTCTAATATTGTCACTCTCTTGCACGAAGTTTACACATTTTATCCTAAATTTTTTTTTAAAATAAAAAATAAAGCTCGATCGATGTATTAGCCATTAGAGCATCTTCACCTCCTCGTACTCAACCGACGCTTTTAATTTATTTTTTATTCTCCATGTAGTCTATAGAGTAAAAAAAATCAGTATTTATCATTTATAAAAACATTCTTTAATTAAAATATTAGTTTTTAGTCCAAATTTAACATATATATTATTTTATGTTTATCAAACCGGATTGTTATTAGGTCCGACGAAAGCATACAAAACAAGTGCATTAAGTGTGTGCATGCACACCATTAAGTGTGTGCATGCACACTCAGGAGTGCACTCGTATCGGGAGTACATCTAGAGTCTCTCTCTGTCGAAACGAGTAGCGGATGACTGATGTGGCGCGTTCAAGTAGCATAAAATCCGGACAAATCCACATCATCACGCATGCGCACTTGTATTTTTTTTTTTTGGTAATGGATACGAAGGCATATGATGCTTCGTATACGTCTTATTTAACGGAAAGAAAGCTAACAAATAATAAGCCGTTGGGTCGCTACTCCGCGGGCATCATTGTTCAGCAATTGAACTATAGGATTAGGCGGGGAAGACAACATAAAATAACCTAGGGGATAACTAGAAGCAATTGAATAAAGTCAATCATAAATATTTTTTTTTTAACAAAAAAATTCAAACGAATACATAGTTACCGTCTAATTAAGCTTGGGAAGCGTGGGCCGTTCTGCCCAAGAATGTCGTGGGCCGTTCATTTCCATGCACGGACCAAAAGAAGATTAGATACATACTTTACGTCTAATTACAGATTTCATCCTAAACTTTTTTAAACTTCTCGGAATAACTGTTCAATTCAAATATCATTTACACAAATCAATCCGTAATCCATATCCTATGTTACTTTAATCACGGATCGTTACAAGTCACATGTAAATCCCCATTCATTCTAAAATTACGAATACTCGAATCACCGTATGCAATTTGTTAACAAGTTAGGACCTGTTTGATTTTAAAAATGGAATGAAAATGAATTTAATTTATATGTATAATCTCGTTTATAGAATTTTTGGAATTATTATGTGTGGTTTAAAGTCATTCTAATCGAATTTGATTAGTTTTGATATCATATAAAACATAATGGGAAAAAACAATAAGGAATAATCTATATCTATATTACTTACTAAAACTAAGGACACTACCGCCACATGTCAATCAACCAGTAATGCCACATAGGATTTTTTGTTAAATATTTACTAATATGTCATTCCTATTTTTTCTGAAAATAAATCTAATATAAAATTGATAAACATTAATCTGGTACTCTATCTTCCCGGATTCAAACAAAAAAAATGATAAACAATAAATTCAAATCAGTTTGAACAAAGTAGAATAAAAATCATAACAGATTTAAAATTACCTTTTCAATTAACAAACTTAAATTGAATGACATGAATAGTTCAATAAAAAATTAATTGATAAACTTCTGAACTTTTTTTTAAATAATAAATCTAGATTTTTTTTTGCTCCCCACATAAATAATCAACTCCGTTGTGATTTAAACTTTTTTTCGTTTGATTAGTATCTTGCTGAACTTTTGGCTCATAACTGGATGTTGAATTAAAAATTAATTGATTTTTAATCCATAAATACTATATTTACGCTGAAATTACGTTAAAACCGACTCAAAACCAAATTCCGATTAGTTTTAACAAACGGAATATATTTTCGAAATTACAAAAAAAAAATTAAACCACAACGGAATTGATTATTTATCAAAAAATGTGAATCAGTTTTAATTAACAAAATTTGTTAAAAAATTACTCAAAAAGTTGTTATCATATCGGAATGCTAAATAAACTTCTCGTGTACGATACAAAAACTTCTCACCTACACTTCGCACATCGTTTTCACTATATATACTCAACACGTTTTCTCATAAGCCAAATCAACGTTTTCTTCTTATACAGGTAGACCTACTTATTCTTAGAACTTTCGGTTCCAAACCTACTTAATATTCTTATGTTTCGTTTCTTTTTCAGGGTACAGGTTCTAATTATAAATTTCCGGCTTGAATACAACTTTCAGGTACGTTCGTTTTTCGATTTCGGATTGATCTACTCATTCATATAATTTCTGATTTTCGAATTGAAGTTCAAGTTCATGAATTTGTTTCGTTTTCATATTGATATACTTAATTCTAAATTTCATCATTTCGGTACTATTGTTTAACAAGGGTTCTACACCCGGCATAAAAATGGAGCCCCTATTAGCTCCGAAGCAGAAAAACAACGAGTTGTTGAGTGTTTAAAAACTGTTGTCGAGAGAAGAACATCTCAGGTACTTGATAGTGGTTACTCATTAATATATGCTTTTAACTATATATTTAATATCTTTAAATTTGTTGTTATCCAAAGGTGTGAGGCTTGAACTCTGCACACATGACAGACCATGGATATTAGCATATGTAATTGTACATTTCGCGAGAATGGTTTGAACATAATCGGGAATGAAATATCTACAACTAGGAACTTAGCCGCCAACACCTTCTACGTGACATACACAAATGGACTCATCCCAAGCACCAAGGCGATTGAGAATATCCAGGAGAAGATTGGTGTGGGCAAATTGAAGGTTGAGGAGCTGGCTTTGGATGAGGACGGTGTCGGTGGGAAGCATAGTCAAGAAGAATCTATACAATTTGGGTTTGATAAGGTCATATTTTTAAGGAGGAAAATGAAGAGTGGGCCACTAACAAAATCATATATACATTAGAAAGATTCATTCTATTCTATTATATTTCATCAATTGATAAATATCAAATTATTTTAATAAATAACGTTTTGCATACAAGTTTATTACTTTATACCGAGAGAAACTATTTTATCCGAACCACTCTAATAATTGAGTGTTTTTCTTGATGTATTATTTTGTTGCATGTAACTACATTTTCATTCTCGCAATTTTACTATAGAGTAAGAATATGAAAATCACAATAAAGTAAGTTCTCGATGTTTGGCTTGTAGGTAGTACAAGTTGAACTATGGATCAAGCAATTCGTGATGACATATAGAATTTTAGGTTACATGTGTAGGTTAAAACTTGACTCATCCTAATTTTTGAATCTAATTTTTTGTGATGTGGTTGATCCTAATTTTTAACACATAAAATGCTCATTTGTATGTAGTTGCTTGCACTTGGTTGTTATGTATTAACAATGAGCTTAGTAATATGTTTATGATAATTTTAAAAAAAAAAAGCTAAAGGCAACAAACGAATTCCAATGAAGCTCAACCAACAAAAACTAACTCACGTTGAGCGTCGAGCGTCTACGTAAACCGTTCATATTCAATACTAACTAAATTCAAAATCTATATTACTTACTAAAACTAAGGACACTACCGCCACATGTCAATCAACCAGTAATGCCACATAGGATTTTTTTGTAAAATATTTACTAAAATGTCATTTTAATTAATCTTTAAATTAATTAGTAAACTGTTATTATCATTAATTATTTTAATTATAATTTGATGAGGGATCCTAACCACCATAATTTATATTAAAAAAATTAAATTAATTAAAATTTCTTTTTATTAAAATCCCTAAATGTTAGGGAAAATTTGATTTAATTTCTAACAACCACAATTTATAAAAAAATATTTTTCTATTTTTTAATAGAATTTTATACGTAAATTTTCTGAATTTTCAAAATTCATATTGCAAATTACAAATCTTTTTTTTTAAAAGCATAATCTATAAGTTAATAGAATTTGATACGTAAATGTTTTTTTTTACTATTTTTTAATAGAATTTGATACGTAAATCTATATCTATATACTTTACTAAAACGAACGACATAAAGCTGATGTGACACTCTCACATTTTTTATCAAATTAAATTTATTACTAAATCGAAAATTAGACTAAATTTTTTTTCTTTTATTATAAAATTATTTTAAATTTAAATGAAAAAAAAATTCGTCCAAAAACTCAAAGAAGTTTTGAAAAATCTGTATGATTTGCTAACTTGAAAAACCTTTTTTTATTAAATAAAAAATATAAATGTTTAAAAATTCGTCAAAAAATCAAATCAGTTTTAAAAAATCAGTATGGTTTGTTTCTAATTAGAAAAACTTTTTTTTATTAAATCAAAGATATAAATGTTAAAATTTAAAATTCGTCCAAAAAATCAAATTAGTTTTAAAAATTTGTACGGTTTGTTAATTAATAAAATTTTTTTCATTAAATGAAAAATATATATGTTAAATTTTAAATTCGTCAGAAAAAATCAAGACTGTTTAAAAAATATGTACGATTTGGTAATTAATAAATAAAAATATAAAAGATCATCCACAAATTCATTTCTAAAACAAAATAAAATTTTAAAATGTAAAATATAAGCCGAACGTTTTTTCAATATGAAAATTACATCAATAAAATCTTAACCGAATATGTCATTCATGGTGCCGTTTAATTCAAATTCATTTCGTAATAAATAAATCTAAATTTTAAAATATAAGTTGAATGCTTCATTATAAAGATTCGGTAAATCAAATCTTAAGCGAATCAAACAAAACTTATCAGATAAACTTCTTATATAAATCTTCTCGAGCAATCAATCAAAACTTATCGGATAAACTTCGTATATAAATCTTCTCGAGCAAGCAATGAACAATTTTTTCTTCAATTATTTTTTCTTTGCAGGTGGGAGGAATTCGGTGACATCGTAGTCCTCCCGGGATCTTCCTTTAAAAATCTCGTGTAACTCAATATGTAGTATAATTTGGCTTGCTGGTGCTAAATGTCCAATTTAACAGATGCATGTCACGAAAAAAGTTTATATTAATTGTTGATTAAGTATGATGTAATTTTTATATATACTTTTATTTATTGAAAAACAAATGAAATCAAACACATACAGGTCACGAAATTTTTTTTATTTTAATAATTGATTAGTTAAATTTCAATTATGAGATATATTATTATTTATTAAAAAAAAAATAAAACAAAACCCGTGCTTGGCACGGGCACTGAACTAGTTCCAAAAAAATTCATGTATAAGGGTACATATCGGCTATATTTATTTTTATTAGGTTTCCGTTTTGAGTTACAACCAAACAGCAAACAAGGGACTAATATTTAAAAGAGAAAATTGGTGTAGAAGGGCCCTTTTTGTATCCATGATACTAAATAGGCCCCTATATTTTTCTTCCAAAAAATAAAGCTAAAAGAAATTATAAATCATGGATAATAAGATAGTTAGTTAAGGGCAAATTAGTAATGTAGCATAATAACTACCTAAAAGTTAAAGATATATTAAATTAAAAAAAAGGCAACAGCATGATACACCAATTTGTTAAAGATATATTAAATCCATAAAAAAAGGCAACAACATGATACGGTATCTTCGCAACCTCCATCTTCAACGGAACCTCCATTGGATCGTGATATTCTCCATTCGCAACCTCCATCTTCAACGGAACCTCCGTTGGATCATGAGATTCTCCATTCACAACCTCCATCTTCAAATCGTGAACTTCGACCGTCTTCAACCTCTTGTTTGATCTATTCTTTGTGTAACAACAATCAATCCTTGTAAGTATTCCAAATTCTCTCAACAATATACCATTTTAATGGCTTTGATTTTGGTCCAAACCGAAAATAGTTGATGAACGTTTTCCCTAAAATCCATACTCAAAACCGCCATTGTTGATCTTTAACTACATGGCCTTAATTTTGAAATTATCCATTTCTGTGAAATTTATGTATTCGAATCAACAGTGATGAAAGATGATGTACATAATTTTAAGCAGATACATAAAAATCAACGCCACATAAATTTAACAACTACATAATATTAGCAGATACATAAATTATGTTCGTCACCTTCGTCATTACTGACACATAAATTTAACAACTACATAATATTAGCAGATACATAAATTATGTTCGTCACCTTCATCATTACTGACACTCAGCACATAAAAATCAACGCCACATAAATTTAACAACTACATAATATTTAGCAGATACATAAGTTATGTTCGTCACCTTCGTCATTACTGGCACATAAATTTAACAACTACATAATATTAGCAGATACATAAATTATGTTCGTCACCTTCATCATTATTGAGATACATAATTTATGTATCTGCTAATATTATGTAGTTGTTAAATTTATGTAGGGGACCACGTTTACAAGGAAAGTATATTTGATATCCTAACAACATCCTAATTTGTAGGGGACCACATTTACAAGGAAAGTGTATTTGATATCCTAACAACATCCTAATTTGTAGGGGACCACATTAAATAACCATCTTTATTTAAAAAATTGCCACATCATACTTTTTATTTCCAGCAGGGGTATCAATTTATTTGGGAATTAATCTTTATCATAAAATTACTAGGGGCCTACTTTATCTACATTTTTACAAAAAAGACTAGTTAATCTACATTAATACATAATTAGCCTACTTCCTCTTTTATCTCTATTTAAAATCTCAAAAAACGAACAATTCTACACGCGGGTGACATTAGGGCTAAGTAGAAGTTGGTTCGGTTCACCGAATCACATCTAATCGGTTCGATTTGCGGTTCATCATATTTTGCGTTGCGGTTCGTTTGATGAACCGAACCGCAAAAAATGCAACCATACCGCAAAAACCATCAAACCTTCAACACATTTATCAAAGCGGAAGATTTTGCCCTTAAATTAGGCATCCGGGAGGCTAAAAGACTGCATATTAAAAAGATCGAAATCGAATGTGATAATATTTGTGTTATTAAGGCACTCCAAGGTTTGTGGAGTTGTCCTTGGGAGACCGAGATGCATATTTCCGACTCCAGTTTGAACCTTCGTTCATTGGACGAAGTCCATATTAGACATGTTTTCAGAGAGATAAACTGTGTTGTTGATCGTTTTACCCACTTTGATGTATCGACCCCCAACATTAATTTTTCTGACTTCTTAGTGTGTGTTTGGCAAACTAAAAATAAAAACTAGTGTTAGTGTTTTCTAGGGTCTGTTTGGAAATCACGAACTTATTGTAGATGAAGTTGAAGTTGAAGCTTATTGTAGCTGAAGCTGATTGGGTAGCTGAAACAAGTAGCTGAATGAACTAGCTGATTTTTTTTTGATAAGCTTGTTGAGCGTTTGGGAAACTACGAGCTTATCGAAACTGATATAAATGTAAAGTTAGGAAAATGGGCATTATCTATTATATTTAAATAGATATTATAGTTGTACAATATTATAATAACTATATAATACGAAAATTATACAATAAGTGGCTAATTAAAATATAAAATTTGTTAATTTAAATTTATAAGTAAATTTATATTAAATATAATTTGTAATTTATTTTTCTAAATAAATATAAAAATATGTGTAAGAATTATGAATTTAAAGTTATTCACTTAAAAAAAATAATACTTACCAATCTTTCACAAAATTAAATGCACACAATTTAACAAGAAAAATATTTAATAATGTGGATAATTAAAATTTAAAATTGGTATTTTAAATTTATAAGTTGGTTTTATTAAAAACTTTTAGTAGGTGATTTTTTTAAATGGGTATTTTAAATTTATAAAAAAATTTAATTTAAATTTAGTAAGTTTTATTTCTTGACTTATTATTATAATTGTGGAAAGGGTTAATTTGGAAAAATATGGTCCATTATCTAGCTTCATCTCCATCATCTATGTAATAGCTAGGATTTCCGAATTCTAATTAATGTTGATTAACTTAATCGTTGATAGTAATTGACATATAACTCGCGAAGATTTCGCAAGTGATGAGTATGAGTCCCACCGTTATGTTCCTCGCGTAATTTTGGACGTTTGGGGAAATTTTTACTTTTTCTCCCGGGTAATTATTTTTACCCTCCGGTATTATTTGGAGCATTTGGGAGCTCCAATTAATAAAAATGCAGTTGAGAGAAATGATCAGGACATCGGATATGTCCTAGATATGAAATAACATGGAGAGTCAAAACGGCCAAAAGAGTCGCTATTTCGTTTCTTAACGGCTAAGAAAGACGGCTTAGGATTACACGTTTTCCGAGGCAGTTGTGGAATAATCATCCCTACAATATTCCAGATTTAATGTTCCAATCTCGAGAAGTTTGGAGAAAGAGGTTCGACCCGCATTTGGATCGATTAAAGGATAATTATCGACTTTACTAAAGGATAATTATCGTCTTCACTATAAATATCGGAAAATGCTTTATTAATTCATTTCCTTTCACGATTTCTCGTAAAAGCTCTGATTTCTCTCAACCTTCAAACTCAGATCTACTCTCCGTTTCTAATCCGATTTCGATTCCGTTTGAGTTTCTGGATTCCTCTCTTCATTCTCTTCATATCGGTACCGAGTTTCTACATTTCCGAATATATGGAGGGCTGGTCGAGCATATATGTCACCAGGCAGGTTCTGTCGCTCAGATTCCGATGAATTTAATGATGTCCATGCGTAGCCTGCGTCGTTGTGATTCCGAATCTTCTTTCAGATCGTCAATCGGGTTAGTAACGAATAAGTTATGAATTTATTCGTTTTCCGTACTGCGATTTGGCCTAAATTGAGTTTAGGCTTGTCAAATAGGACAATTAGAAATTCCATTATGGTCGTTATATTATTCTGGTGATTATGAGTTGTTTGTTTGATGAAATCTGATGACAGAGGGTTTAGAAATTGTCTGCGGGCAAAACGTTATTCTGGCAAAATCTAATTAATTAATTAAAGGTTAATTAATTAAATTAGGATTAAAATTGAGATTGAGGAATGTTGATTAGATACTACCTTGAGATTTGAGGAATTGTGAGTTATGGTGAGATATTGAGGTTTAGTTGGTTGTGAGGCTCATAGATTGAGTATGATCCTTATGGATCCCTTTGGGTGTAGGTGTGACCCCTTTGATGAATAGAGGTTGATATATTTCTTTATGCCTTTTTATAGGCCGTGTTGTCCCTCCAGTGTAGAGGTGATCGTGGTTGAGATTGTACGAGGTTGAGGTAAGTCCGTAGGACTTACTTAGCTACCATCCCTATATTGGGTGTTTGCATGAGTGGTGTGTGCTTTATATGTTTGCTATGATAGCATGAGTTGTCGTTTTTATCGACCTATGTTCTATTGACTGCCCCACTGCGTGGTTGTGATAACCTTTCCCTTTCATCCCGCCGTGGAGTCTGGGAGGTTCTTTGATGTCGGGCCAGATTGGTTTACAGGAAGGGCGCAATCCACTCCCATAGGGTACACGGATTTGGCAGACCGATACTCGTACAGCTGGACATTGTACTCAGAGGCGGGGATGTATCGGTCCTCGTGTCACATACTTTCATCTATATATATATATATATATATATATATATATATATATATATATATATATACGGTTTTTGAGTGAATGGTTATTATATAAAGATAATAAATGGGTAAATGTGTGATAGCATGCTGATGTGTTTATCTTCCATGATTGTGTTTGTGCTTATGCATTACCTCATATATGTATGGTTAGCTAACGGTTTCATACCGTGTTGTAGATGTTTACAGGTTAGGCGTTGCTGAGTGATCTGGCAGGGTGACAGGCCGATGACTCTCGTACATTAGGTGGTTGGTTTGGGTTTGTTGTGTTCCCCTCCTCGTGAGGATGTTCTTTCGTACCTCCTGTGTGAGGTTGTCGTTTTATATACTCGGCTATGTTGTTGTCTACTTTGGGTTGTACAGTTTATACTGTTTTATGTATTTGTTTTATATCTGTCAGTGTCATGTTGTAAGGTCCAGTGAACTTGTTGTCAGGCTAGGGTCAGGATCCATTGTGAGATCCTAGCCCAATGTGACATCCCGAGTCCCGCGGATTCGGGGTGTTACAATCTACATGTAGGAAGCTTACAAATTTGGGCATTTTTCATCTACCTTAATTTTGCTTCATCTAGTAAAAGTTGACTTCCCAAACACTTCACATATTTTTATCTTCATCTCTTAAGCTACCTTCATCTCCATCATCTAGTAAAATAAGGTTCTCAAACACACCTCTAGTGTTTTAGGTAGTGTTTTGTGTTTTTGTTAGAGTTTTTAGTTTGTATAAAACTAATGCGTGTTTGGTAAGACTAGTGTTTTTTGTGGGGTGTTTTGAGGGTAAATGTACTACTATAACCCTACTTTTAATTAAAATTACAATCATTACCCTTGTATTATTTTACTCAATTTTCATTAGGTTTTCTGCTGAATAGGCCGGCTCTTCTTCCTCCCTCGCAACGCTGGAGCTGTTTGTACCGCCGGTTCTTCTTCCTCCCTCGCACAAGTCGATCTCTTGTCGTTTAGTTTGCCAAACACACTCCATTATTGATCTTGTTTCGTCTATCCTCCCCTACTCCATTGTCGATATGTTATATGTACTGCCGGGCTCTTCAGCTCCAATGGACAATTAAACAAACGTCTGAATATATTCTCTTCAGCAACTAGAATCAGGTTAACAGGATTATTGTATATGCATAAAAGAAGGGTGCTATCACACATTTGAAGATCGAAAAATCAGCAACCATACAATTGAAGATCGAAACTTGAAGATCGAAAACATTGAGCAACCCTAACTTAAGAAATTAAAAAAATGACAAACTAACCTATCAAGAACATTGAGCAATCACAAATTTGGTGGTTATTATCACAACACATTCTGCAACCCTAAATTGAAAATTGAAAATAACCGGGAGGGGGTGAAAGGAAGAAGAAGATGACAAACTTACCTATCGACAAAGACGCCGACGCCGGAATACCAACCAGAGTGAGAGGGAAGACGATGGCGAAGCCGGAATGGATGGAAGAGGAACTCGACGGCCTACTCTCTACTCATCGTCGGGGACAAATTTTGGTTCCAGGTGAGAGTGTGTGCTTTACACTCACAAACCCTTCTTTTTTCAGGGTTTTAAAAACACTCCCTCAAAACTATTAAACTAGTGTAATTGTACCAACCAAACACTGATTAAATTGTCAAACACTACAAACCACTACTTTACACTAGTGTTTTGTGTTTGCCAAACACACACTTAATCTTATCCCTAGGATATTTTAGAAGATAGACCAACTCACCGCTTTCCGTTATCAGTAAAAAAAAAAATACATGTGAACTGCAGAATAATTTTTCAAATGCAAGGTGGATATTAGGGTCATCTTACATACACTCATTTACTTTACACCATAATATAGTCAAATCACTTACTTTTTACTTTTGCATGTAATTATTAGATAATATTTGTATGTGATTATTAAATTATAGTTAGTGTTTTATAATTTTTTTAATGTATTTTTATTATAGATTTTAATTTTTTAATAAAATATAAATTAAAATTATAAGTAAAAATAATATAGTTTTTATTTATAATCTTCTATAAAATACATGTGGGTTGTAATTTGTAAACTTTAATAAAATACAAATTAAATTATAAGTAAAAGTAATATAGTTTTTTAAACAATTTATTTAAAATATATAAAAATGTTTTATAATTACAGATATTATTATATTAAACATAAAAAAAATTAAAAAACTAAAAGAGTTGTAAAAATAAAAGACTTATAACACAACCCTTTTCTTTTGGCTATTATTTAACTTTTAGTTATTAAATTTTTTAAATATGATTTGACTATTATTTTAATTGTTAAATTTTTACAAGTTCCAATGCGATTTGACTCTATTGTAGTGTATATAACACATCCGGATATTATATGAGCTTTCTACAAAACGCGTCAAGTCAAGTTGGAGGATATATTCAAACCTGTTCAACCAAACCAAACAAGCAAATGATTGTTTATGCTAAATTATGCCTCGTGTATACGTGCTCTAAACTTAAATTTAATATTCCAATAAACTCTTTCCAACATTTTGTCGTATGGTTGCCATTTGTAATCTGTATTTTATCACGTTATTAATTACTTAATTGCTTTACTATTTTTTTATTTTTAGTTGCTTAACTATTTCTTTCGTTACTATAGTAGTATAGTACGCATTAAAATGATAATATTCGTCATTTTTAAAAATATTTAGTCAAATCATAATAATGATAATAAAATTGTAACAATCTTACAAATTTAAAAACTAAAAAAGTTTAAGAATAGTTATATGCATGAAAGATTTAGAAAATAAAAATAAAAATAGAAATAGCATATAAATGTCTAGAATATGATAGACACTATATCAGAAATCAGGACCGGCTCGATGGGGTCCATAAGGTCCCTTCGAACAGGGTCCCAGAATTTTGGGGCCCCAATATATAAAAAAGTTGAATATACGTGCAAAAATCGATTAGTCTAGATAGTAATGTATCACTCTTTTTCTTATTTTTTCCCTATGTTCGAGCCTCACTCATGGCTCTCTCTTTTGAAATTTTTTTCTTTTCTAAATTAAATTTGGACGATTTCTTCATGGATTAAAAAAAATATAAATGGCGTACTTTGTATAGATAATTTTCGATTTTTTTTCCCGCTCTTTAAGAGGCCTAATATTATTTTTTGAGAAGGGCCCCAAAAATCATTGAGACGGTCCTGTTAGAAATATCATCACTATTGTTTTACTCAACTTCTCATTTTATTGTCATATTTTTAGTTTGATTTATTTTAACTCTATTGGTTTTTTTAAAGAGAAAATAGATTTCAGGAACAAAATTGTTTCAGTTGATTAACAGATCGTGTAGAAAACGATAGACGGCTAATCACCAAGGAAAAAAAGGAAAACGGGATCCACAAAATTGTAAATAGATATACAGAGTTATGGGAGAAAGTGCATGAAACGTCGTATTATAACGAAAGTTATAGAGACACGACGATGGATTTCACAAACGCCAACCACATTGGCAATGCGTAACCGTGACGATTACACATTGTAAATGCGTGAAAGAAACATCACGATTTCGAAACCCATAACCATGATGATTATTTTTTATGAATTCTAGCCAGAAAATAAAAACCTGACACTCATATGGTTACGCAAGAAAAAGATTTTTTTTTAACCTTTTTAACACAGTATGCGAAAGAAAGATGTATGGCACATTCAAAATACGCTTTCGGTTGACATTTTATAAATCCATCAGTCTACTTAAAAATCACCATTATAATTTAATATTATTTTACTTTTTAAAAAAACAAATAATTCATCCAACTCTAGGGAGAATGGAAATGACTTGGTAAAAAGACAAAGAGAAGCCCTGCCCAATAGAATCCGGTTGGTCGCTGACTGGCTCCGCTGTGAATCCTAAACAAACCAATGAGACTTTTTTAAATATCACTTTACTAAATAATAATAATAATTTCTTTCAGTTTTGATTTTTCCTTACCTGCTGCAACTCCGAACAACGCCCAATCGGCCGTCGTTTGAATTGACCCCAACTCACCAAGTCCCCTTACGCAAGATCGAAATCCCCGATTTTCCATCTCAACTTCTCTTCGATTGCTCTTGAAAACCACCGAGATTTCCATTAACTATCTTCAACAACAATTGTAAGGACTTGAGAAGAAAGATGTCACCTAATTGGGAGCTCAATGGATGCTGTAACCATGACCAGAAGGCTTTCATGGTCACCATTGGTATCTTTACCGTCGTCATCCTCGCGGTATAATCTTCTTTCTTCTTGCTTTATCCTTTTGAATGTTCTCCCCATTTTATGTATCTGCAGCTGCTTCATCTTACAATGCTTGATAGTTTTTCTTCAATTCTGCTCAATCGCTCTCTTTTTGCGTCCTTGAGTTTGGAATTTGAACGATCTAATTGAAATTCATCTCAAGAGCTTCTCAAGGGGTGCAGATGTGATAATTTTTGCTCGATTTATCTCCTATGAGATTTTGAATTCAAAATTTTGAAATCAAGCTATTCGATTGCTAATAGCAACTGGAATGAAATCTTAAACATTTTTGTTATGAGATTGCCAGATCGGATTAATTGCCACATATTTCTCGCTTGTGACGAAGCCCACGGGCATTGGCTTCTTATTTAATCACTTCAGTTTATAGACAGTTTCCTTCTGGGGAACTTGAACTCCTTAGAGCACCACCATCTCTCCTTTACTAGTGTGGATTTTTTCATAATATGCCAAATTTTCTGTGTAGTTTAAGTTCACCTTTCTTTGATTTATCTAAGCCTTCTTATGAGTTATGATTGCTTTATGGCTGAAAAATCTTGATGAATGTTTGCTATTTCCCACAGTTGTGGAGGACGTTTCTGCTAACTCCTTTCAAGTTGATTACTGTATTTCTTCATGAGGCAAGTCATGCACTGGCTTGTAAACTAACTTGTGGTCAGGTAATGCCCTTGCTCTTGTTGTGTTAAATGTTAAGTCATATTCAAAAACTTTATGCTTACTTTTCCTCCTTCAGTTCATATATGATTAGAACTACATAATCCATCCATCAGCTTGTATGAGGAACAAGAAGAAATTACAAAGGGAAAAGGGAACGATATTAAATACAATCAATGACAGTGTCTTTCTTGATTAGTCATCACAGAAACAATGGATTAATCGTCGGTTTAAGTGAGCTACATTTTTCTCATGGACATGTTGCAATTTGATCATTGTGCTGCATCCTAGTTAACTATATCATATACACTGTAACCACATTTGGCTGGGGGTTTTAACTGACCATAATATGCAGGTGGAAGGTATGGAAGTTCATGCAAATGAAGGTGGAGTTACAAAAACTCGTGGTGGCGCATATTGGTTGATCTTACCTGCTGGATGTAATACCTCAAACTCCGTAAATTTCAATGTTCTTGTCAATCACATTTATGTATTTTTGTAAATGGTTTATTTCTTCGCTAGCATGCTCACATAAGAAGGTTCTGTCATAATCCATATTCTTTATAGAGCTCGATTTTGATTTCATTGTTGTTATTGCTTTACTTTCTTTCAAATACAGATCTTGGTTCATCATTTTGGGGAATGTTGTTGGTACTGGCCTCCACCAATCTTATGACATCAAGGATTGCAGCTGGTTGTCTTGGTGTTGCTCTTCTTATTGTGCTATTCATTGCAGATAATGTAAACCCGCTTCCACTCTAATTCCTATCATACATTCCCTTTCATATTTCTTATGGGCTCTATAAATAATCATAAGAATATATGACACTAATTTATACTTTTTCTCCTTATTAGTGGACACTTCGAGGATTATGTGTTGGTGAGTGTTTTCAAGCTTTGTCTTCCATCCACTCTATTTCTAATGATTGTTATTGACCCTTGAATCACATGCTTGTTCAGGATTTATAATCTTCCTTGGTGTAATTTGGCTATTGCAAGAAAAGACTTCAGTACACATTCTTCGATATGTCATTCTCTTCATCGGTATGTGATTCTTCTACATCTTCTATTCCATTCATCTACAAGCTACATTGCCCTTTGGAGTTTCCGTGCTACATAATAGTCTACAAGAACAAGTTTGCATCAATTGATTTCCTTGTTTTTTCATACTTTCAGGTGTGATGAACAGTCTATTCTCAGTTTACGGTAATAAATCACCTTCTTGCTGATTAGTTTCCCTAGATTAAACTACTAGATCAAACTGCCATTTTTCATTTTTCTTTTACCCCATGAAACAGACATCTATGATGATCTAATCTCTCGAAGAGTTAACACAAGCGATGCTGAGAAGTTTGCTGAGATCTGCCCTTGCCCTTGCAATGGTGTTGGTTGGGGAATTATCTGGTAAGTCAAATACTCAAGCCCTAAACGAGATTTTCATTAGGACTATTCCAGAAACTCGAAATGTGTAAAATCTTACCACTGATAGCTACATTCTCTTCTGTTTGACAGGGGAATGATATCAGTTGCATTTCTCTCTGGTGCCATGTATCTAGGGCTTGTTATTCTTTCATGACCATCTGACTTCTTCGATGCATGCTTGTTCATAAAAATTAGGTAAGTTGATACATTCACATACTTCTTCTTCGTATCATGAAACTCGAAACAAGATGAATTCTTTATGTTTTCACAGGGTTTGCTGGAAAGAAGGATGCAGATTCTCATGTTCTTAGGATCATCTGGCATTCTGGGGTAGTTCATTCTCTGTTTGTATATGATCTATTGGGTTGTGTGTTCATTCATTTTTTCTGCCTGCTCATTGATTGGAAATGTAAACTGTGTCATTTAGATGATAAAGCTTTGAATTAGAGGTGTCACTTTGCTCCTTATACCGACCATTAGAGTACATTGTATGTATGTCAATTATGGAGCTTTTTATATAGCACAACAATTCTTGAGATTTTCTGGGTCTTTTGTTCTTTCATATCTTGAGAGTCAAAGAGATTTGGGCTGCACTATTTCAACAATTGTATGAATTGCTTCTTACCTGAGTCTTGTCTTGGTGGGCTAGTCCGTCAGTATTGAACTCCTTTTATTATTGAATACAAAGTGCTTCTTGTATTATATGATCCAATTTGATCACAAAACCAATGCCCAATATTTCAAGATCTATTTTCAAACTATATGTTCTTTCTAATATTTGACGTTGTTTTAGGTATTCTTTGAGTCATGCTTTGGTGTCTTCATGATTCGTGTGTTGTTTTTTTGTGAATGTTTCAGTCGTGTTCCGTCGAGGTCATGACTATATGTTTTTGGCAAATTTTACTTGATGGGTTGGAGTTTCGTCTTTCACTTCATCTAAGAGACTGATCCATATTAAACCTGTTTTTCAGTTGTGTTTGACTCATCCGTTATCATCGTCATCTTCGTGAGGACTTTCATTTTTTGTTCTTTGATGTTTTTCATTTCTTCACTCTTATTCCTGATTATCGTTATTGTCTTTGTTTTGATCATTGCCCTTTTCCGTTAAAAAAATAGCTCGATACAACATGTCAAATAAAATGTAAATAAGGTTTGTAATATTTACATTGTACTAGTAATGTACGATATTTTTACATCTTAATACAAATATCAAAATAACTCCCTAATAATAGAAGATACAAGCTCTTCATCCCAAACGACCCCTAAGTAAGTAATTCTATTAGTATTTCATACACTTATGGATTCTCGAAGAACTTGCATTATATTATCCGTATCCGATTCGTTTGTTCCCAATCAATTGCTACTTTGCTATAGAAAAAGAAAATGCAAACATGTCTTGTTGTATACACATATTTCTTTTGGAAAATCTTGTCATATTCCCTCAACTTGTAATAATTCCATCTTATGCCCACAATATATGAATTCTCAAACTTTATCATGTATATTTTTTACTTCCCATTAATATTTATTCGCAATGTTAACTTACCCTCGTAAGTAAAACTCAATGTTTAAAAGTAAGCATGTCCACGTGTCTGACCCGTCGGGTCAAGGGTTTGGGAAGGGTGATCCAGACCAGTCTAAAAGGCCAACCCGCCGGGTCACGGGTCAAACCTGGCGGGCCGACGGGTTGGCCCTTTTTTTTCAAACCCGAATTTTTTTTTTCAAAAACAAAGAGAAAGAAAAGGGCTTGTTGGCGGGTCGATTCGCCAATGAGTTTGCCCAACGGCTATTGGTTCGATATTTTTTTTTCTTTTCAAAATTGACCATTGGCGGGTCGACACGCCGGATCTGCGGGTAAGGATCACCTCGACCTTTACCCGCACCTGTAACCTGCCGGGTCAAAACCCGCCGACTTACGGATAACCCGTAACCCGTGGACATGCTTAGTTAAAAGTACCACAAATTGTTATGACATGTAACACAAAAAAGTAAAACTCAATGGTTATAAGAAACATTGTGCATGTAGATCCTATAATTTAGGGTTCAAATTATTATGTTATTCAACTATAAATCTAATTATCATTTACATATAATTCGTTTCACTCAAACACATCTAACGGTTTATTCATCAATTCTCTAAGAACATGAACAATAATGATCCTTAAATTAACAGTTTTTTAACCCTTTTCTTTTATAAAAACACCAAACATACATGTTGTACATGTTCTGAGAATAAAATAAAAAAAACATCAAAAATGCTATAAAGATGTCATGGAATAGAATATTAGAATGTACAACAAACAATATGCCAAAGATAGATATGGGAACATATTATCATTTAGCAAATCAAGATGTCAATATGTAACGGAATAAAAATGCATGGATAAAAATATATTCTCTTCAACACTTTCGATATCTAGGTGGTCCAAATTTATTCTTTTTAAAAATACTATACTCTCCTTATATTTTATTTATCAATAAAATTGAGAATAAATTATGTAGTAAATACTAAATGAAATGAAAAATTACTATACCCTCTTCATAATTTATATAATTTATTAACCATTACCTAGAAGGGTGTTTAATTCTTTAAATAAACTATTAAATTATAAATTTATAAATTTAAACAACTAACCACCAGTCTTAAATTTTTTAATTATTATATTAAACAAATAAAAAATTAAGGTTTTTTAAAGTTGACACTTATTGATCATATATTTTACACTTATTGGCATTTCATTTTACATTTGCATGCCAACAAGTGTTACTAATTAAAAAGTATTTTGTTCATAATCTAAAAAATAAAAAAAGTTAATTAAAAATTATTTAAAATAAAAATAAAGTTCTCCATAGTGTGGATAAGGATGACAACTAAAAGCGTCTAAATATACTTGAAAAAATGTTTATAATTATCTTTTCTTAGTAGTAAAGCCCAAATTGACGTATACATGTATGATTTAGACCAATACGACATCAATCGATGTCGTCCAGCCTGATTCAACCCAAAACATGTGATCCTAGATATTTACATTATCTTTAACAATTCTATTATAATTTATAATATTTAATCATTCTTATTTTATAGAAAAAGAATAAATTAATGAGATAAATATTTACATTATCTTTAAATATTGTACATATACAAAGGGTTATATTTTTATGGTTGACTAACTAAAAAAAGTCAACAGAAACAACCATTCAAAACCTTAAACGTGTGAGCGCGCAACTGAATAGTCCTTGGGCCCACTTAGAAGATCCGGTAGGGCTGAGACGGTTCTGTTCATTCTTTCTTCCTATAAGTAAACAAATCTATCGCTTGAAATTTTCCCTTCAATTAAGGAAATATATGTTATTTGAGACAAAATTCTCCTCTGAATCGTGTAAATGGAGGGTCAGGGTGGAATTCCAGTGAAACAGAATCTGTATAGACTACGATGTTCTGTTCAACACTACAATTGGGGTCGGATTGGACCTGAATCGACGGTTGCGCGGTTATACGCGGCGAACTCCGGCGCTTTCATCGATTCATCTAAGCCATACGCTGAGTTTTGGATGGGAACTCATGAATCCGGACCTTCGTTTGTTGTGGAGAAGAGTGCTGATTTGGTGAATGGTGATGGGAATGATGATGGCGGTTTGAAGGATGAGATGACTCTCAAGGCTTGGATTGCGAAGAACCCTAGTATGATCGGAGATAAGGTTGTTGAGAAGTATGGATGTGATCTTCCTTTCTTGTTCAAGGTAACAGGTTTTTGTTCATGTCGAAGTTTTGGAATTTATTTTTCTCATTTTTGATTTGAATTTGGTTTGCCCTGTGTCGTTGAACTGCTCCCAAGACTCAAATTATTGAAATGTCATTTATATAGAATTTCATGGAGCACACACCCCAGATGCTCGAGGAAATGTCCATTTATCCAAGTTTGTGTTCATAGGCAAAACTTGTCGGTCTGTTTGATTTTCAGATTAGGGTTTGAAGCTGTGAATTAAGGATCAGTGTCTGAGAGCCCATTTTTTGGATGTATTACGTGCCAAACAGGTTGGTTGCGACAAAATAAATTTAAATAATGAAGCTTGTTTGTTTGATTTTACAACAGTATATTTTAGGTATTTTAAACCCTAGCGTCAGCAAACAACCTTACAGTTATATACCAATATCTTAGCTAATTTGAGTAATTTCTACGCCATTTTATAACTAAATATAGCCTGGATTGTATACTTGACGTGAGTTTAATGTTCATTTTTATGGTTAGTTTACTGGAGTTTAATTGGAATATTTAGTTTTTGAAAATAATGTTTTGAGCTTTTGTAGGTGTTGTCTGTTGCAAAGCCATTGTCTATACAAGCTCATCCTGATAAGGTTTTGGCAAAGAAGTTGAATGCGTTGCATCCTGATCTTTACAAGGATGACAACCATAAGCCTGAACTGTGTTTAGCTTTGACAGAATTTGAGGCAATTTCTGGGTTTCTCGGAATCAAGGTGAATAACAACTTTATTTGGTTTTGGCTGTGTGTCACTTCTGATGTTCATTAATGAACCATATATTCGAGTGACCTGAAGTTTTTTTGTTCTTTTTCTATTGCTAGGAGTTGAAGGAGGTTATCCAAAATGTTCCTGAGATTCAAGATTTGGTTGGCATTGAGTCCCGAGATAAAGTTGTAAATATTGATGACAATGAGAAGGAAGAAAACATAAAGGATGTAGTTAAAGCACTATTTACAGAGATCATGACTGCAAGTGGAGACCTTGTTGCCGAGGTCCTTTCTAAATTGAAAAACCGTTTGAACATGATCAGCAAAGAGAAGGTAATCACATAAGCTTCTTGAGGAGCACTAATGTTGATTTATCTTAACTTTTTCATTCTTAGTTTTGGATTTTGATGTTTCTGGATCGAATGTAAGAAAGCAGAATTACTATACCATAATGTTTGGGCTTTTCAGCTAACACCAAAGGAGCAGCTAGTTTTACGGCTTGAAGAGGAGTACCCGGGAGATATTGGTGTAATTACAGCCTTATTTATGAATCATGTGAAACTCAAGCCTAGTGAAGCTTTGTGTATTGCAGAAAATGAACTCCATGCATATCTTTCTGGTGATTGTATCGAATGCATGGCAACCTCAGACAATGTCGTCCGGGCAGGACTAACCCCTAAAAGAAGGGATGTTGAGACCTTGTGTTCGATGCTGGCTTTCAATTTGGTAAGATCTCTTATGATCAAAGATGTAAAATACTGATTGATCCTATATTATTAGAACTCAAATGGAAATGCTTGTTCTCAGGGCTTTCCCGATATTGTAGAGGGCAATTCTATAAACGAGTACATGAAGAAGTATCGTCCCTCATTTGAAGAGTTTGAGATCGATCTTTGTGACTTTCCAGAGGGGGCGTCATCTTCATTCTCTGTTTCACCAGGCCCTTCTATATTTGTGATTTTGGAAGGTAACGGAACAATGAGCACGAAAGATCACGAGAAAGAAGAACCAGTAGCTTTGGGTGATGTTCTATTTGCACCGGCCATGGTTGAGGTGAACATAAAAGCTTCTTGTCAGTTGAAGCTTTGCAGGGCTGGGGTTAATAGTCAGTTCTTATTAAGAAAATAGTTCTAGATAAATAGGTAGATTAGTATGTGCTCATATGGTTATTTCTATTTCTTCTTACCCTTGTATTGAAATCAAATATTTAGATCTAACTTACTGTGATTTCTGAATTGAAATAAAAAGTATATTACAATCATGGTCTCATTCTGAGTTTGATTTCATCATCTCGTTTGCTTCATTGCTTGTAGCTAGCCTAAAGATGCAGGAAAACAACTAAAATGGACAAGAAATGTTTGAAAATTCGAGTTTGCAGAACAATTTTCGTGTTTAGGATTACAGAATGCGATATGGCAAGTTGTACTGCTCTTTTGTTGATATGAAACTCTTCATTAGGGGTCAAATTGGATTTGTAACTGATGACAATTCTCTTCACAGAAACAAATGAGCTCCATTGATAACAAATCTTAATTGTTTCGGAAATGTACAAGGATTTCACTTTTTTTTTTTTTATTATTTTGCTGTTCTGTACATAAATAAGTACCAACAAGTTTAGGACAAGTACTTGTAAAGAGGAAGCAACAGACTGAGAAGGAAACGCGAGGGCGTGCTTGGTTGATTAGGATCAATCAGCACTGGGTTGCAGTTGCTTTAGGAACACTATGGTCATTGAGCCAAGAAATGATATCATCAAAGACGCGAGCTATCATCTGATCTGGCTCGCCTTCAAGAAGGGCATGGTAAGCATTTTCGTATAGGTTCAGTATCTTGTCTTTGCTGCTTGCCTTCTCATACAAGGCCTTGCTCACTGATGGATCCGTCACCATATCTGCCTCCCCGTGCAAGATCAACAATGGCAGTGTCACCTGCAAAATATCAGTTTTAGGGGTCGTTTGGCTGCAATTCTGAAAACGGAAAAGAAAAGAAACGAATCTAGTCTGTGTTTCTTTTGTTTCCCTGAGGCATCACACTCATTCATTTCTACTCCATTCACTTGAAACCACTTGGAATGATTCCTGGACAATAACGAATAAGCGTGTATGTGTGTTTATATATATATATGGATGTTTACATTCAGTTTCCGGAATATCAACCAAACGAGGGGTTAGTTTCTTTCGCTATTACTTTCCAAACCGTTGGTTTATTGTGAAGTGCCAGAAGTTCTCAAATTACACAAAAACTCGTTGATCAACAGCCTTACAGGCTAACACTAAACCAATATCTCGACAGACTGAAGTATGTGAGATTCTGTATTCTTGCAAGTTGAAATTGAATTAACTAGAACGACTACTAAGAATATTTGAGTTCAAATCAGGCAATGGCATTTAAGTTCCTGTCTATGGTTGCAACTTGCAAGTTATAGTTTACAATGGTCAAATTGCCTATATGTGCAAAGTCCTCTCTTAAAGTAGAAGAGAACTAACCTAAAGATGTTTTAACAGATACATTTTAGGGTCACTAAGATCTACACAATTTTCACCAAGAGAAAATTAGACAACTCTCGTGACTCTAAAGTCACCAACTCGAACCTAGAGGTTCAAATGTCAACTGTCATCTTTCAATGCATATTCTCTCTTTAGGCTTCTATAGAATCGAGAAATATCTAAGATTCTTTAAAACCTGAACTTATTGTAAAACTGCCTATGCAATTTCATTTGGCTTCCTAGGAAAGACTGAAGAACTTTTAGTTTTACAAAAGACAAAACAGCAATACAGCCTCCTGTAAAAGAGAAGGTAATGAGTTCACATACTTCTTCCAGCCGACGTGCAATCTCATCTGTTGTATTAAGAAACTCAACTGCTGTCATCAGACGCGGTTTATCCCTGTATGAAATGACATTATAAGCTGCCTGCATCAATACATAACAAACAAGAACATATCTGTCATAGAGAAACAAAGAAAACCATAAATAAGAAATTTAACACAATCTCATCTGGCAAAAAGACATACCAGCTCTCTCTTCTCTCGAAAAGCCATCTTAGCCAAATCCCTCTCGGGAACCAGCTTTGACTCAGGTAGAAATTTGGAAACCCCGATAAGAAACTTTGTCAGGATCCATGGAGGATACATATCATCTGCAATCTACAAGGAAGCAATCGCCATCAATGTTAGAATAAAACAATTTAGAAAGGTCTGTACAAGAAAATAATTGTGTACCTATCATTTATAATTACCTTGCACATAGGAGCCACAAGCACAGCTCCATTCCAAGAATTCGGTTGTTTGAGATGAACCTTCAAGGCTACTGCCCCACCCATAGACTGTCCGAACAGAAAGCAAGGAAGAGACTGGACCTCAGGGCTTTCTGCCCACCAAGTAAATGCATAGCCAATAGTTAAATTATATGTGATGATTCAACAGGATTCAGTAGCAATCAATCATAAAAAGAAAATTATTCCTGTATGGTGTGAAAAATTATGATTCACAGTGTTTCCTCGTGTACATAAGTAAATCATATTTGCGTATTTTTTACTTTTTGTGTTTTGAAAAGGCAAACTTACAGAAGCAAAAGAAACACTTTCAATACTTTGAACTGACTTAAGAAGTTTTGGATATGTTCAGACCTCTGACTTTGGTGTAATGCTCAACAACATCATCAACAAGTGTGTCAAAACTTGGGATAAATCCGTGAAGACCATCAGAAAGGCCAAAACCAGGGTAGTCCAGTGCAAAAACTCCATATCCAGCTAACGCTAACTTTCTAGCAATACCTGCAAACTAGAACCATAAGGCAACTTTAGTTCCTATTATTAAACGATCAACAAAGAAGAAAACTTTGAGACTTGAATCATATGTTGCTTGCCTTCAAAGAAAAAGGTGCAAGTGTCTCCATACCCATGGCAGAAACAGACCACTGCTTTGGGTTTCGAGGTCTCTGGGAACCAGCTTTTAGAGAAAATCTTTAGCCCTCGAGAGTTTACCTCATAAATCTGCTCCAGGTAAACAAAATCAACGACTAGAACAAATAAGGGAAAAAAAAGTTCTACCTATTTGAATACATAGCAATTAAGAATGATAATGCCACAAAAATCACAGTTAGGAATCAGACAGGATATCACTATGAAAATATGAGATCAGTATTAAGGAACACAAGCATTTTGAAGAATGATCATGTTGCTTGACATGAACCAAAGTAGTAAACCACTACCCGAAATTGGGGGTTTATGTATACACTGTCATGAAATGCTAATGAAGTTCAAAAATCTCTATTCCTACTCAGTCTTCACTCTTTCCAAAATTTACCAAACAGAACCCTGATGAAAAATTTACGGTCAAAGTGAAAACCGGCCAAGAAGGAAAAAAACACCCCCGTGTAAAATCTTTGTAAACACAACTTTTATGCAGTGACATATACTTGTACAAAGGAGGCAGATGAGTTGGGAATTTTTTTCAGTGTGCAATTTATAGTACTATAAATACATCATGTTTTGGAGATAGTCTGAACCCATATGATGCCTTGATATAATCAATAGCAAACAGATTATCAATGCATCCTAATTGTGTAAATATACTCAGTTATATGTGATTTATAATAATTAAACGATTTTAATGATTCGAATAATAGTTACAGACCAATTGATTATCTAGTTGCTTAGGAAACCTGATCAACATCATACTTGACAGGATAGAAAGCAACATAGATGAGATAATCATTGTTATGTGAGAGCTCTTTTGTGAACTAAGATAGATTAGAAGTAACATATGATAGACTAAGAAATCAAAGGCTCAAAAAAGAGAGAGAGCCATGAAATTTGCAAGTTTTACCTCATTCACTTTCAGACCTTCGCTTGGTATCTGCAAACAACAATCAGCCAAACCAACAATCACAAAAATTAATCTTTGAAGTATAGAAAACAAAAGTCTCTGTCCTTTCTTCATCTTCCAACAATAACAAGTCATTTAATAGTACATATCTGTAATGATTCAAACAAAACTGAAGAATATAATTATATATAGAGAATTTCATCGAACGCCTTGAACAAGCAGTAGTTAATTTACGTTCCATCCTTCATCTTCTATAAAAATAATCAAATCCTAGGCTGTTTCTTTTTTCTTAAAATCCATGAAGAGAAGATAAATATCTTTGGGGCATTTCGTCGAATACCTTGAACAAGCAGTGATCAATTCGAAGCTGAATATCCTTAAAAGCCTCACGGGCACGTCTACGAGCGGGAGCCTGATCCATATTAGCGTCAATAACTTTTTTCAGCTCTTCATCCATAATTACTCCCTTAAGCTTCTTCGATCGAGTAGCCATGGCTATCACCTTCTTCCTGAAATTGAAACTAAAATCCGCCCCTGAAATCTACCCACAAAAAGTCGAATACCCCAAAGGAAAATGATGACAGTAAGATCCAAGTAGTCAAAAACCCAGAACACGCAATGAGAAACCAGGGGAGGGAGTTGAAGTTTGAAGATTGAATATTCAAAACCCAGATGAAACAACTAAGATATCGAATACCCAGATGGAAAAACAAATATTTTGGACAATCACAACTAACTCAGTTATGTTTATTCAATGAAAAGCATTGACCTTTGAATGGGATTGATGTGATTGCTTAAAGGGTTTGCTCTTAGAGTACGAAACGACATGTGGTGATTGTGGGGTCCGACAAGTTCATACAGAAATTGGGCACTGAGGAAATGAAGTGGAGTTCGGGATGGAACTCAATTACAAGAAAGATGCGGAAAGATTTGCAGATGCGATCTGGAGTACAAAATCATCTTCAATTAGGTTCTTTTTATATAATATTAATTTATATAAATTCACCCTATAAATATATTTTCTTTCTAGACTGTCGTTATCAGAAAAGTATAATTTATGGGTAGTTTTGTGAAAATAGTCTAATTTTAAAGGCGATGGAAGAAGTCTCACACTCCATATATAGACTAGTAAATCATTGATTTCCATGTTAATTCACTTATGCTAATCAAGACTCCATCTTTTTAGGATACTTATTAGTGGTTTTAACAAATTATGCAATTATTTCAACTTTGAAGCGATAAAATAGAATCCAAAATTCTCTCAAACTATATATATAAATTTTCCTTCTTCCCACCACACAATCTCCACGTACTAGATTTGCCTCTTTTTTTGTTATCTTTTTAGAGCAAACTATAACTATGATATAGGTTCAATGTACAATGATGGAGAAGACAAACTACAGTATAGGTTCAATGTACAATGATGGAGAAGACAAGAAAAGGGCAAGGGAGGAGACCCTTTTCCTCCCTAAGATGCATGAGACCATGCACAAAACACGAAGGATGACCGTAGATCATCCCTCATTTACTAGGCTTGTGGGCACGATTCCTACGACGTTGAGAGTAGATGAATTGAAGAAAACCAACAATGTTGTTACGATGAATGTAGGTGGTGGTGGTGGTGGTGGGATTGTCCCGAACACCTCCGTGGGGAACGGGTTGAGAGTCATTGAAGAGGTGAAAGAGTGGGCGGATTGGTGGATGATGGGTTGGGAAGATGTGAACAATTTGACAAATTGGAAATATAATGAGTTTGATAGTTATCAATATTTAATTTTCGAAAATGATGATCATACTAATGATGGTGAAGAGATTGTTTGGGAATTTCATGATGTTTGGGATTTGAGTTTGTGTCATTGAATTCCAAAAAGTTTTTTTTTAAAAAATTAAAATTGATTAATTGAAGATTTTGGCTTTGTTTTTGCACTTATCTTTTGTAAAAGGAAATTAAAAGATGTCAATATGGTTAGCCTACATATGGACAAGGAATATGAATGAGGTGAGGCTCTTTATTTTCCATTTTTCCCTTTTAAATTGTTATGTGCTTCCGGTTGTAAGACATATATAATCTGACACTAACCTAGTCGTAAGCAATTGTTGATTTATTATGGTTACTCGTGATATAGTCAAATGTATACTTGTAGTCGTTCAGTTTTGACCCGTTAAAATTGAGTTTGATACCGAAAAACCTAGACCAAATTTAAAAAAAATCTTAAAAGGCGAAACCGAAAAACCGAACCTATTATTGCAAATTTAGATCGATCCAATGAAGTCGGTTTAAAACCTGTCGAGGCCGGAAAATACAGTCCTAGGATGTGACTCTTTCTGTAAAACATCCAAAAAGTGATGATAATAAAAACTTTGATGAAACTTAGAATGGAACAAATTATTTAGCTTCACTTGCCCAAAAATCTGTTAACCTTGGCTTTGGACTTTTCGTGGACTTACACGATTTTGGCCCATGCTCTAAGGCCCATGCTCTAAGGCCCATAAGCTCAAGGGAGGCGGCAAGATGGTGGCCTTGACAGAAACTGTGGCTGAGATGACCGCGGGGGTAGATACTCGGGCGACTGTCGAGGTGAAGTTGGGCGACTCGTATTCTATTATTCATGGGCCGGGAAGACGACGACAAAGAGTATGGTGGGACTGGTATATATGGAGACGGCTGATGCCCCCACCGCGGCACGGGAAGCGACGCCGGGGGCTTAGTGGCGCTTGATCTTCTTCTGAGTCTATCAGCTAGTAAAGCACAAACGAGAGAAAATTAAGAAAAAAATTTAACAAAATAATAAGATAATAAAATTACGATGATTTGAAAATGATCCACCGACCGCTTCACAAAACCGGTAGCTTCTATTATGGGCGCCCACAGTCCTGAACAAAACCAGAAACCGGAAACCAGTCTCCGGTTTTTCTTTCTTTCCCAAAAACCGGGAGATGCAAACTCCTGGGTTTCAGAATTTGTCCTAGTGGGGCCCACGTACGCCCACTTGGCTTCTTTACGTATGTGGCGGTTCGACCGCAATCATATTAGCTGCGTGGCTTCCACGCGCATTCCACACCCTTCTGTTTTCCGCTTCCTTACACGTATCTATGCACCTTCTCAAACTTTTTTTTTTTTTTTTTTCTTTTTAATTCTTATCAAAGACCAATGAGAGATTATACTCTCCAATTTTTTTTAAAAAACAATTAACATATGAAATATTGGTTCTAAAACATAATTGCAATATGATTATTATCCTTTTACTTAGATTTTGGAGCAGAGTTTTAAATAGCTTTGTAAATTTTAAATTTTAATAAATAATTTAATTAATGTTTGATAAAAATAGAAGGTAAAAAAAGTTTGATAATCTATCCAAAAACAATTTTTAAAAAATATTTTCAAATTCTACCAAAAACCTCTTCGAAAATCTAATATCTTCGAAAATATATTATACCAAATATCGTGTAGCTTTAAAAAATTGCAAATTTCTACAATAATCTACACAACTATTGTATTACCCGCACTTTTGTGCGGGTTCAGTTTTAATAAATATTTAATACTTAAAAATTTATATGTATATTTTTGTAAAATAAAAATCCGAAAAATAAAATTATAATCAAATATTATGATTTTTAATTCTCTTTTAAGTATTAATCTCTTCTAATTAATTATATTTTTACATTGATTTGTTAAGATATGCTTGTTGGTAAAAAAATTCGTAAAAATTTAAAAATTATTTAGGCGCACAATAAGAATAAGACCAATAGAGACTTCATAAGGGACCATTTGAGCTGGAGATCGTAATGCTCCTAGAAAGGCATATTTCGAATATAGAGGAGTGAAAGTTCCCCAAAAGAAAGGAGTTTTTCATATCCTTCCATGAACCGTACGAGCACGTCCTCTGTCAACCCCCACCGCGCTTACGGCTCTATACCCCAACCCAACTTGCTATGGCCCCCGGTCCTCCCTTTCTATTCCTCGGTAAGTGGACCGTGAGAGCATGGGGGACGTGCTTTTGACTGATAGAAAGCATCTCTCTTTTGTCCCTCCTGACCGAACCTGCCAAAAATCTGACGTTGACACGTGGCAATTGAGACTCATGCGTTAATATATATAAGATAATCTCCGTCGAACAAGACCTAAGTTTATTCTTCTAGTTTTACAAGAGTAAGTTAGAAATTTGGAGTGGGAATGTGAATCAAATTTCGGATATTAAAAATATATACGATTTAAAATCTAATGTAAAAAATATTTGGAGAATTTATGGTTGCATTTGGAAAAACAATGATTGATGTACCCTTGTCCGATGTAGACGAACAGTAGTCGGGGATTATTTGTATACGAACGCACATAGACATTAAGCTCAAACCCAATACATAAATGCGGCAAAGTTTCATCCTAAAATCAGTTGACAATAGAAGGAGTAGTCCACCGGGCTTATATATACTAGGTTCGAAATGCCCCGCTTTCGATGTGGAAACTAATTATCACCAACAAAAACCTTTGCAACACTTTCATATATGTTTTTAGTTTTTCTCTTTTTATAATTAAGAATTGAATGAGTCTTGTTTCAGTTTTTTTAGAACTAAAAACATGTTTAAATAGAGGAAGGAGATTCACCTTACAAAAGAGCAAGACATCAATGGATCTTCAAAGGTGTAGTATGACATGATTAGAGTTTGTTGAAAGATTTGGACGGCTTTTGTTGCTACTAATTTGCTATATCATGTTAATTGTGTGGCAATATATTGATGGTTCCTTGTCCAATTTCGATCCTATATAGTTTGTATGTTATATCAAATGACAAAATGCTTAAGAAGCACGAGTAATGTTCGATTTGTATATTGCATTGAAGCAATTATCCGAAATTACGGCTATTCAATTGGTCTGACCCGGACCGTTTCCAGTAAAAATCTGGACAATCCTACCCTTTTAATTTTGTATTTTTATGAAACAATTCAAATTTAATTTTATTAAACACTTACAAATTTTCTTTATAAAATCCAAATTAAAAAACTCATTTAAAATCAAAGTCTTGTTGTAGGAATGACCTACGTGGCAGTACTTGCGACAATATTCGTTGGAACGTGGAACCCACTCGCCAAACCACGCGCGTTATCCAATTTATTCTCTCTCACACCTTCCTCTATCATCGCAGATTCTAGTATTAATTCTCCATTCTTTTATCTTTTTCATGAATATTAAATTCATCATCATGTCATTAAATATTCCATCAAAACAGTAAATACATCTCCTTTTCCCACATTCTCCATTCAAATACCATTTTTAAATTCATTTTTCCCTTCTCCAGTTTTCTCCAAAACCACTGCGGCCTCTGAAATCAAAACCGCCATTATCCAGCAGCCCCCACCATTTATAAACCCATCTCTCCCTCACTTTTCTTCCTCCTTCCTCCATAATTTCCCCTTCAAATCATCGGAAATTTGATTCAAAATGCGGATGAGTTGCAATGGATGTCGAGTTCTTCGAAAAGGTTGTAGTCAGAATTGTAGCATTCGGCCGTGTTTGCAATGGATTAAGTCGTCGGAGTCTCAGGCTAACGCTACTGTTTTTCTTGCTAAGTTCTATGGCCGTGCTGGACTTCTTAATCTTCTCAATTCAGGCCCTGATCATCTCCGTCCTGGTGAGTACATCTCTGTAATTTGTTGAATTTGATTGATTGAATTGGTTTGATTTGCTGATTGAATTGTTCGGTAATTTGCAGCGGTTTTCCGGTCACTGCTCTATGAGGCTTGTGGACGGATTTTAAACCCGATTTACGGGTCGGTCGGGCTTTTGTGGTCGGGGAGCTGGAATCTTTGTCAAACGGCGGTTGAAGACGTTCTTAAAGGTGTTCCAATTACTCCGATCTCCGCTGACTCTGCCGCCGCTGCGGCGCCCGTCAAGGGGTATGATATCAGACACGTGGCGAAAGATGAACAGGAGTCTGGAGCGTCGAGTGGGCTACATCGGGTTGTAAAAGCCCGATCTGGGTTTAAGCGGGTCGGACATGGGAAGTCCAATGGCGGAGGTAAGATGGTGGCTTTAGCTGAAGCTGTGGCGGAGGTGGATACTCCGGCGATTGTTGAGGCGGAGTTAGGCGACTCTTTTTCTGATAGTCACGAGGAAACAACGATGGAGAGTATGGTGTCTGTGGAGACGGCTGAGGCCGCCACTGTTGCCCGGGAAGCGACGCCGGAGGCTTCGGTGACGCTGGATCTTCGTCTGAGATTATAAGCTGTAAAATATAAATATGAAAAATAGGAGAAACAGAGAAGAATGTTAAGATGAGAAAATTAGGATCATTTGGGATTATGATCTAAGTTTTTGGACGGCTCAGATTGGCCTCTCGTTTTTTTTTTTAATGTTTATGAATTTCTTGAGGTTTAGGAAAGTTTAGTTTATTTGTTGTAGGAGAAAAAGAGTGACATGTACAAACATCATATGGTAATTATACCTTACATGTTAACACAACATCCCTGCTTCTAACTTCTAAGTAGTCCAAATATCGTATTTGCATGTGTTTTTTAAGGCGTATGCGTATGGACCGGAAAATCTGACCCGACCAAAAAATATGATCCGGATTTTAGGGATGTTGTCCTCGTCGTTGTGCAGAAAATGACCCCCTTAACAATACCCTGTCCCGTTGACATAAAGCCCATTGGGCTTACATGCTTGAACTGGGCCGTTGATCCCTAACTAGCGCAGAAAATGATTATGATCCAAGGGAATTTTTTTTCAACTAATAAAAAACATTAGAACAAAAGAAACTTGACCATTCATGTAATTTATATACCCAAATGACCAGAAAACATATTTTAAATACCCATTTGTTCACATATATTACTTTTTAATACCAATTTGGTATTTCAGCCGAAAGAAAATTGATGAAGTGTTCAATTTGAAAACTACCTCTTTTGGAACAAAGCATAAAAAACCAAGGTAGAGAAAGAAAAGAAGAGGAGGTAAACGAGTAAAACTTTTCACTACTTATTGATTCCCTTTTATATATGCATATCACTATCTCTCTTTATATACAATCTTATACATTATGTCCAGACCTAGGTAAAGTCGGCATGACCCGCCCGTCCGGATAAACGGTGTGTATGAACAAGGTTCCAATTCCGTCTGGAGTCCGAGTTGGGCAGGTACAAACAAGGGTTCATGTCCGTCTAGGTTTATAATTTGGCCCGAACTTCTTTTTAAAAAATAGAATAAGATGTAAAATACAAAGGTAAATGGAATGATTCAATCTTCAGACCTCAAGATAAGGTTCAAGTGTCCACGATACCACAATTATTTGACTACTTTATTTTTTTGTGTAATATTTGATTTTTTTCAATTTATATTTAATAGGGATATTTGATCTTTTTTAAAAAAAATAAAAAATAAATTCGGGTCCTGTCCGGCTTGACGCGAGCTAGTATGAACAAGATCTTAAGCCCCATTCCCAGAATCGACCCAAGTCCGACCCGAGGAAATGGACATTTTTTTGAAAAGTATGGCCCGAACGATGAGTAGTTTGATACAATGAAGGAGATGATCGAAGACAAACGCAAACCAAAATAAATATTTAGTCGAACCGACATGTACAAGATACTATTTTGAAAGTTACAACTGGTAAAGATGCATCTACCTATTAGTATTTTTACTACTTTGAAAGACACCAAAAGAGTACTAGGTAAATGCACCGATAATTATCGTTTTTTCTATTAAATATAACAATTGACATTCTTATATAATATACATGCGATGTTATATGAACAAATATTATTAATGATATCGTCTTTGTCCATCCATAATCTATTCAACTACTTGGTGTTTTTCCATGTGTCGGTCATGGATAATACATACACCATCAATCAATACAACATGTCTATTGCATTCATGACTTCAGAGTGCGAAGATAATTCCAGTTGAATATTCAAACAATTAAATGAGTTGTTGACTGATAGATTTTGGTGGATTAAACCATACAAATGGTGGAGATAGAACCACAATTTTATTGATATTATGATAGCATTTATATAGGCTTTATAAGAGAATATTAACTCTTAATATATAGGAATTAAATAACAAAGATATTATGACGATCTTATTACGATCATGATTTTGATCTTATTATGATCACAATCTCGATCTTATCATTGACAAACTATTGCGGTTGGGCCGGTGGGGATATGCCATTGCATTCATTGCAGACATGGACGTTGCCTTGCTTAATGCATTAAGAATTGTGTTTTTCATGTGCCATAGTTTGTTATGTTGTTGTCATATTGAGCAAAATTGTAAGGCATATGCTTCCAAACGTTACGGTAAAGTTACTATTGAGTATGCATTTAAACATATGTACAATAAGTTGTTGGAATTAACTACTGAAAAAATCTTACAATTAGTTGTCATTGATAATGATTGAAAATCTTATGGCATGACTTCGTATTTGAGGAGAGTATGATTGACTTCGTATAAAGAGCGTATTGTATATGCTTGTTGTGATCGAGGTAATCATTTTGGACATTATATAACAAATAGGTTTGTATATTCTTTGCCGCCTCGAATACGATCGTACGTGACTCTGATACACTATTCCTGAGGTTGATCCGATGTGAAAGTCAAATCAATCTAAACAAAGATTAATTATATATTTATAGCAAATTAATATCGATTCAAAAGAATATTAGGGCTGATAATAATAAATATTATATGACCAATTATGTCGATGACAAATTCCTTACAGTGGCCACTTAATTAATAATTTTATAGATTTTTTATACAAAATTAAATAAAAGATACAACAAATAACTTATGAAATAAAAATAATTATGGTAAAATTTAATAATTAAGTATAATAAGGATATTCTAAACAATTTCTTTCAGTACTAATTATAAATTTACTTGAAAATAATATATATTTCAATTCAATGAAATATATTTGATAAGGAGATTTATTTAATAATAAAAGTTGGTTTGTTAAAAAAATCATATTAAAAAATGTGTTTTTTTTTCAATTTTTCTAAAATATAAACTAATAACTCCATCAAGTAAAATATGATTAAATAGTTATAATCGAGAAATTACCTATAAATTTGACTGACTAAGTCGTTTAATTGTTATTTTACTATATATATTATAAAATCATTTTGCACATGTGATAACTGAGGTTTAGAGGATAACAAATAATATGAATACCTATTTTTATCTAAAAAATAATGTTAAATTATTATTATATAATTTCCCATCCCTCTTTATTGATATTTTGACATGGTGATGATAAATATTAGTTTTTTTGTTTGATTAGCTGTAAGATATATTTAATTGATTTTTTTAAATAATCGTGATTATAAGAATATCCAGGGTAATAAAATATATTTGTAACCTCAACAAAATGAAAAATAATCAAAAAATATATATCGTTAATTAAATAGAATTTTTAGTAACAAAAAATACAATTCATATATAAATTTTATTTGTATTAAATTGATCATGTTTATAGTCTACAATAATAAAAAAAAAATTTGTTACAGTAGTAATTAAACTATATTAAATTAAATATTAACTAATTTTTGTATAATATCATTTTTTTAATAAATTTTTAAATAAAAAAATTAGAGTTATTTTTTTCTATTTTAAATTTGAATGTTAAAATATTAATTAATAAAGTAAATTAAATATTAGTGCGATGTGAAATTTATCCAATGAGAATTGAGAAGCAAATATGGATTAGAATCAAGTAAGGTTAATTTTAATTATGAAAAAACAGATTCTGATAAGAAATCATTTGAAAAATGGATTAATTAATAAGAAATTTAGATTTAACGTAAAATAAATGTTGATTTAAAATCGTAACAAAAGATGCTAAAAGCAACCTCGGTGTTATTTAGCTCCAAAGTTGTTGGAGTTGTCTCTGACATCGAGATCGAGGTGATTAATTTTGATTTTAAAATGGACCTCAGATCTTTTTACGAAGTTCAAATTAGACATATTTTGGGAGAAAAAATAATTGTGTTGGAGACCGATTAACCCATATGAAAATTTTTACACACAACCGCAACTATTTAATGATCTTTAACTTTGTATCCTCGTCCCGTAAGTATGATTTATGACATATTTTTTTTTTTTTGATACATAGCTGTCTTAGCTTTCAAGGCACTCCTAGCAATAAAAGTTAGCTTTACCTAAAAAACGTGTATGTATTTATATACTTCAACTCTAAAGCAATAACTCTACCAAACGCACTCAACCAAATCATGTATAATTGGCTCTTGCCATGGTGTTTTATCCATCTAACCTTCAATCTCTTCCCAATCCTCGCCATACAACCACCGTCGCCAATCCAATGCACCGCTACATTCACCAACTGCACCGTCTCCAACGCCTACGGTACATGGGGCGACCGCCGCCCATGCACGGCCACCTCCATCTTCTACCCCACCACCGAATCAGAGCTAGTTAGCGCCGTCGCCGAAGCCACCCGTCTCGGACACCACATCAAAGTTGTGACAGCCTTCTCCCACACAATCCCTAAACTTGCCTGTCCTTCCTCCGCTACTAACACCGCAACCACCCTCATAAGCACCGAGCGGCTGACGTCGGAGATCGACGTGGATCTGACGTCACATGTTGTGACTGTTGACGCAGGCGTGGGGTTGAGGGAGTTGATTGATAAGGTGGAGGAGGAGGGTATGAGCTTGGTGTCGGCTCCTTATTGGGAGGGTGTGAGTGTCGGTGGGGCTATTAGTACCGGCTCTGTTGGTAGCTCGTGGTGGGGGAAGGGTGGCGCGTTGCACTCACGTGTTGTTGGGATGCGGCTTGTTGTCCCCGCTTCCCTGAAGGAAGGCTTTGCTAAGGTGGTTAGCTTGGAAGATGGCGACCCCTTGCTTGATGCCGCTAGGGTTTCCTTGGGTATCCTGGGTGCCATTTCTAAGGTACGTACGTATACCTACTAGCTTATCTAGAGTACACATTCAATGACCCGACTCGATCCGATCGCTTTTTACGAAGTCCAAATTAGATATGTTTTTCCCGAAAATTAAGAGTGTTTTGATTGCCGGGTTCATTTGAGACATTCGACCTCCGAAGCTAATTATAATAAGATTGATTTTCCTGATGTTGAAGATAATCAATTTTCACATCTAGTGGGACATTTAGATTCTTGAATATAAGTACAGTGCTACTTCTATTTTTAATTGGTTTTAGGATGAAACTTTGTTGGGTTTATGCGTTAGGCTTGAGCCTAACGCTCATGTGCGCTGGTATGCACACGACCTCTTCTCTACGGTCCGTCTCTACCGAACCTTTCGGTTCACGATCCTAACATGTGGACAAGTGTCAACTAGTTTTGGAACCTAATTGCACTTGCGGGACGTGTTGGAGACAATAAGTTCCCACATATTTCGAGCCTTATATATAAGCTCGGTAAGCTACTCCTCCTACTGCCAATTGATTTTTGATGGAAGTTCATCGAGATTATGTGTTGAACTTGAGCCTAACCCGCAACTTAATTCTCTCGTCCACTAAAATGTTATCATCTTCATGTTGGACTACCTTTAGAGTTTAGTTCAGCCTAACCGTTAAGAAAATATAATGTGTAATTGGTTTATCTATTAATGGTTATGTGTACAATGACGTAAAGGTGAAGTTCTCTATTGAACCGGCCTTCAAAAGAAGCATCACTTACAACTTCACAGACGATGGGCATTTGGAGGAAGAGTTCTTGAACCACGCCAACACATACGAGTTTGGAGACATAGCTTGGTACCCTTCGAAGCACACCGCCGTCTATCGATACGATCATAGGGTGCCTCTTGACACCGCAGGCGACGGTGTCTTCGATTTCATAGGTTTCGCGCCCCAATCTATCTTAATATCTAAAATCATCCGAGCCACGGGTATGTATACGGAAAATAGCTCACATAGATTATATTTGTATAAACTAACAATGAAGCCTAACATAATTTGCAGAGAAAGGGTTTGAAAGCACGAAGAGCACAATCGGCAAGTGTGTCATGGCATCAACAACAATAGAAGCAAAGAAACTCATGGCCAACGGCTTAAAGAACAACCACCTCCTCTTCACCGGTTACCCGGTCATCGGACGACAAGGCAAGATGCAAACCTCCGGCTCATGCCTCTACTCTTCCGCCATCGACACCTCATGTGCATGGGACCCACGTATAAACGGCCTCTTCTTTTACGAAACCACCGCCATCTTCCCGGCCACCACCTTTGCCGCCTTCATCCGCGACGTCAAACATCTTAGAGACAAAGATCCGCAATCCTTATGTGGACTCGACATCTACAACGGCTTCCTCATTCGATTTGTGAAGGCCTCCACCGCGTACTTAGCCCCTAACGTTGACTCGGTCGTCGTTGACTTTAACTACTTTAGGGCCGATGAGCCTCAAACCCCGAGATTGAAGCAAGATGTAATAGAAGAGATTGAACAAATGGCGTTTTTTAAGTACGGGGCTCGACCTCATTGGGGTAAGAATAGACAAGTCGCGTTTTATGGAGTGCAGAGTAAGTATGGTAATATGAACAAGTTTTTTAAGGTTAAGGAAGAGTTGGATCCTCTAGGGTTGTTCTCGAGCGAGTGGTCCGACGAGGTTTTGCGAGGTTTGATGGAGGAGAAGTTCGACGGTTGTGCATTGGAAGGACGGTGCATTTGCTCTGAGGATAGACATTGTAGCCCAGAAAATGGTTACTATTGTAAGTTTGGTTATGTGTATCTTCAAGCTAGGGTTTGTAGGTACGTACAAGAATTTGATGTTTAATGTACATTTGCATATTCATGGCTGAATTTGGAAGCTAAAAATCATATTTACTAGACTGTTACTAAAAAAAAAACTTATTTTATCCACCGTTGTCAAATAATTTTGTTCCTTTTCAGTTCCACGTCGGAAACTAAGAGAACATCATATAGAGAAACTATATAAATATGTTATCATTTGTATTGATGAAAACACGCATACATGCAGTGAGCACAAAGCGAACTATTCTTTCGCCTTTTACTAAAGAATACCGTGTGTTTACTGCACTATAGTGACATACACATGCTTATTTTTAGAGGGTTGTCTTTTAGTAAAACGCCTAACAATTTAGTTAAAGTTGCTTTATATTTTCAATAGATAACAAAGTTTTTGTATCATCTTACTTGGGTGCATTTGAGTAAGCTTACCGAGATAAGTACTTGAGGGCGTTTTAATAAGTATGGTTAAGTTTAACATCATTTATTTGTTACATGCATCACTTGATGCTTTGAAAAATGTTCCATTATTATTCTATAAAACTATGCATTTGTGTTACTGTAGAGGAATGAGATTTTTATGTTGTTATGACAATATTAATTTGGTATTTGACCTAAGCGGGCAAATTTCCCAACATTGGTTTGTTTACTAGATTTTTAGTTTTTGCCCCCTCAATTTAGGCGGGCCATGTTTATCAATGGTTTCATGGTTTGTACGGGATGAGGGTGTGTCCGACCATTGTGTGTTGACGAGGATTCACCTGAATAGTGATTTTCGTGTTATTCCCGTGATTGAAAAAATAAGGTACATTCGTGTTCAATAAATAGGCTTTCTTAAAATACGAAAACATTTGAAAGAATTAAGAAGAGATAGGTTAAATTTGGACCGTTTTATTTACGTTGAAAATAAACTAGGTCCCTTCTCTTCACGGAGATGGTTATGAATTGCAATTTATTTTAATACAAGATTCTTGTTTACTATCAGAATAATAAAAGCCATATTTTATCTGATAATGTTAAGAATTCATATTTAATAGATTGTTTCAAAAACAACTTAGTTTATCCACCATTTTGAAATGATTTTGTTCCTTTTCAGTTCCCACATCGGAAGCTAAGAGAGATCATATAGAGAAACTGTATAAATAGGTTATCATATGTATTCTTGGAAACACACAGCCATGCAGTGAGCACAAAGCGAACTATTCTTTCGCCTTTTACTAAAGAATACCGTGTGTTCGCTGCCACTATAGTGGCACACGCTTATTTTTAGAGGGTTGTCTTTTTGTAAGAAACCTAACAATTCAGTTAAAGTTTTACGCTTTTTGTAAGAAACCTAACAATTCAGTTAAAGTTTTACGGGTTAATATAATAAATAAATACTATTAAAGCTTTATGTTTATAATAGATAACAAAGTTTTTGTAGCATCTTATTTGTGTGCATTTGAATAAGCTTACTGAGACAAGTACTTGAGGATGTTTTAAGTAATACGGTTAAGTTTAGCATCATTTATTTGTTACTTGAATGACTTGATGCTTAGAAAAGTATTTGTGATACGGTAGATGAATGAGATTTTGACGTTGTTATGACAGTAGTGATTTTGTCTTTTTTTGACTTAAGCGGACAAATTACCCAACATTTATTTGTTTACTAAATTTTCAATTTTTGCTCCTCGATTTAAGCAGGTCATGTTTATCAGTGGTTTAATGGTTTGTGCGGGATGAGGGTGTGTCCGACCATTGTGTGTTGACGAGGATTCATCTAACAATAATTTTTGTGTTATTCCCGGGGTTGGAAAAATAGGGTATCTTCGTGTTCAAGAAATAGGTTTTCTTTAAATAAATACGAAAACATTTGGAAGAATTAAGAAGACATGGTTAAATTTGGACCGTTTTATTTACGTTGAAAATAAATTAGGTCCATTCTCTTCACGGAGATGGTTGTAAATTGCAATTTATTTTAATACAAGAGTCATGTTTACTATCAGAATAATAAAAGCCATATTTCATCTCCTAATGTTAAGAATTCATATTTAAGTAGATTTTTTCAAAAACAACTTAGTTAATCAACCATTTTGAAATGATTTTGTTCCTTTTCAGTCCCCACATCGAAAACTAAGAGAGAACATCATATAGAGAAACTGTATAAATAGGTTATCATTTGTATTGATGAAAATGCGCAGCCATGCAGTGAGCACAAAGCGAATTATTCTTTCGCCTTTTACTAAAGAATACCGTGTATTCGCTGCACTATAGTGGCATACGGTTATTTTTAGAGGGTTGTCTTTTTGTAAGACGCCTAACAATTCAGCTAAAGTTTTGCGGGTTAATCTAAGCTATAAATACTATTAAAGCTTTATGTTTTTAATAGATAACAAAGTTTTTGTATCATCTTACTTTGTGCATTTGACGTTTTAATAAGTATGGTTAAATTTAGCATCATTTATTTGTTACTTGAAAAATGCTTTGAAAAATGTTCCATTATTATTTCTATAAAACTATGCATTTGTGATACTTTAGAGGAATGAGATTTTGATGTTGTTATGACAATAGTGATTTGTTCTTTGACTTAATCGGGCAAATTTTTCAACATTGGATTGTTTACTAAATTTTCAATTTTTGCCCCTCGATTTAGGTGGGTCATGTTTACTATTGGTTTCATGGTTTGTGCGGGATGAGGGTGTGTCCGACGATTGTGTGTTGACGAGGATTCAACTGAACAGTGATTTTCGTGTTATTCCCGTGGTTGTAAAAATAGGGTACCTTCGTGTTCAAGAAATAAGCTTTATTTAAATACGAAAACATTTGAAAGAATTAAGAAGACATGGGTTAAATTTGGACCGCTTTATTTAAGTTGAAAATAAACTAGGTCCCTTCTCTTCACGGAGATGGATATAAATTGCAATTTATTTTAATACAAGATTCATGTTTACTATGAGAATAATAAAAGCCATATTTTATCTCCTAATGTTAATAATTCATATTTAATAGATTTTTCAAAAACAACTTAGTTAATCCATCATTTTGAAATGATTTTGTTCCTTTTCAGTTCTCACATCGGAAACTAAAAGCGAACATCATATAGAGAAACTGTATAAATATGTTATCATTTTTATTGAAGAAAACACGCGGCCATGCAGTGAGCCCAAAGCGAACTATTCTTTCGCCTTTTACTAAAGAATACCGTGTGTTCGCTGCACTATAGTGGCACACACTTATTTTTAGAGGGCTGTCTTTTTGTAAGAAACCGAACAATTCAGTTAAAGTTTTACGGGTTAAACTAAGAAATAAATACTATTAAAACTTTATGTTTTTAATACATAACAAAGTTTTTGTATCATCTTACTTGTGTGCATTTGAGTAAGCTTACCGGGACAAGTACTTTGTAATATCCGAAAATTTTTTAATTTCGTTTACCTCCCTTAATTTTACCTAGGTTTGTACTAAAACACATTCTATCATTTTATGTGAGATTTTATGTACTCTTTTAGTCACCTATAAAATGATGATTTCATCAAACCCTAACCGATGTCATAACGACGTCTTTTGACGAGACCGTGACAAAACTGAGACGAGGCCATGACGAAGCCCGACAACATGGTGACAAGGCCATGACGAGGCTCGACAATATTTTGACGAGGTCAGACAACCTGTAACAGCCCATCTCTCCTTCCTTGTTTGCTTGGACTGGCCCATTCTCCTCCTGTTGTACGTTGGGCCACCGATCCTTCATCAAATAAGAAGCCCACCAGTCCAAAGAGGCTATCCCATGTGCAGATTCTAAGGGCTGAAGATTTGCATATCAGAACGGCCGGAAATCACGCAGCACACGCCTTGCTACATCCAGATCTACGGCTGAACGAACGACCTTCCTTCCAGCGTACACGATCCTCGCTTCGACTACAATCAGAACTCTCTTCCCAACATCGTCGTTCTACATCAAGATACACCGCTCAGCCTTCATTGCAACAATTGAGAGTTGGCCTCTGCACACGTACAGATCACTGGAGGAAGTTGGTCGTTGCACAGACAGATTGCTGGAGGAGGTGGTTTCTGCACACAACTTTCTGCACAAGTGAGTCTGAACATACCTTCCCCTATCCCCATCCTTCTGCATAGGTTGATATAGTTGCTGAACGTTTCTTCGACGTGCAGAAGGGCCCAACCTTCCGTTGTCTCAGGATGCACAGATCCGAGCGACTAGCCAACTCCCCTCCCATCTATCATCAACTTGGTCAGGAGTAGAGAGGTAAGTATGGACTGTCTTCCCTCTTCTTTCTGTAAGGGCCTAACCTAACTGCCAAGACCGTTCCCTTCATCCCCAGGACAGTGAACCGACGACAACAGATCAGGTCTCCACCATAGCTTGGTCGTCAAGGGATTGGTAGCAACAGACGGGGAAGGGCTCGCCAGGGTATTGTGCTCCTCAGCAACCTACAGAAGAGTGGGTAAGTACTCTCGCAATCCACCCTATTAGAGTTGTACAAGATGCTCATTCTTAGATATAGTTAGGTTATGCTTAGAGTTGTAGTTGCTGTAAGGGGGTCTCGAACCTGAGATGTTTATGTAGGTTTTAGTTTCAGCAGATGTTGCCCAGGAGTTTTGAACCCTCAACCTAGTGTTTAACTCTTTTACTTCACAAAAGAAAAACTGGATTAGGAAGCAATCTTTGAGCCTATGTTTCGATGCCTTAGGATGAAGATCCACCGTTCAATTTTTGATATATGATAGATGGAAATACGTAGTTTACTGTGTTAAAATTTGAGAAAAAGTTAACGGTCGGATTAGGACCTACAAGGCCCCGAAGTAGGACAGTTGGGTGAGAAATAACTAAGTATAGAACTTTAGTTTTACCCCAACTTTATAATTTTATGTAGGAGTGTTGAGTGAGAAATTGTGAAAGATCCTTGTCCTATGTTTAATATACATATCCTAGAAGTTTTAAATTTTGTTTCGGATTTCGATGCTTTTATTCCAGCCTTTCACCTTGACCCAAAGTCGGACCTTAGCAATCTTTTGTATAACTAGAACCTTTGTGTTAACCTCTATAAATCTTTAACAACTTTCTTATGAGAACTAGTTATGGAAATAGGTTCCAAAGGAGAGTTTGGAACTAGGTTATAGAAATCGGAGAGTTTCGGAACCGGGGGTAAAATAGTCATTTTACCGTAAGAGGGCTTTTTAGTAATTTTTCTCTTGATGAGTTTGTGCATCTTAGAAGTTATAGACTTCTAAGATTATGGGATGTATTTTGACCCACGTGCCTTGTATGACAGGCGTTTGAGTTTTTACGGTTGCAGACCGAGTTGAGATTGTAAGAGTTGTGGTTGGATTCAGGTAAGTCCTTGCGACTTACTTAGCTGGTTTCTGAATATTAGTTGGGTGATGATGGTTGTGTATGCAATGTGTGTTATAATAACAATAATAACTTGTTAGGATGACCGTGGTTGTTATGTGTTAAGGCCCAAGTGTATGTATAACGGGCCGTGACATCACTACCCAGCTCTGCCAGGAGACTGGGAGGTTCTCTATACCCAGACCATACAGGTACACGGTGAGATGCATCGGATCCACTCCTGATGGATACACGGGGGCGGAGGCGAGGTTTGGGAATCCCTCGTGTCACAAAATAAGTATCATTAGAGTGAATGACTTAAATGAAGATAATAAATGGATTGTTTGAAAGCATGTTGAGTGTTTATCCTTTTATGTGTGTATGTGCTGTTATTATTCTTCAAATATTTAGATAACTAGCTAATGGTTGTTTTGTTATGTTTTTAGATTTATTGTAGGATAGAGCATCAGCTGAGTGATCCGGAAGTAGTGGTCAGCCGGGTCTCCGTACTCCTTAGAGTGGGGGTTTGGGTTGTTATCTGGTCAATCTCTCCTTTTGTTAAGACAGTTGGTCTTTTCCTTTGTTTAAGGACTTTAGGCTGCTAGACCTTGCTGCATTCATTCCTTTAAAAATACTATTTCATAAATTTCGGTTTTTCTTATTTGTGTCTTGTTGCAAGATCCTAGTAATATTGTTGTCAAACTGAGGTCGGGACCCATTGTGAGGTCCTAACCAGTAACGTCCCGAGTTCTGAGAATTCGGGGTGTTACAACATGGTATCAGAGCTCTAGGTTGGCAACAATGACACTTGAAATCTTCTGAAAGACCGAATAAGTACTTGAGCAGAACCCGAAAAGGGATCTGAGTTTTAAAAAGGACTTTTGGTTTTCAAATGCATGCATAGTCTGGTTGGGGATAGAAAAGTACGGCTGACCACCACTACTACCGCAGATCTCAGTATGCTTAGTATGGACTTTAGGTTTTATTGTAGTTGGACTTTTAGCTTGTTTATAAAGATATGTTATATAGATAGGTATATGCCGAAGATTAGTAGAAATTGTAGTTATGTTATGTTCTTAACGGAGATAACATAATGAATTTCTCACCCCTTGGACACATCTAAGTAGATTTTGAAGGGTGTCAACGTGAGGATTAGTATACACATCTTATGTGCATTAGGGTAGACGAACGTCGGACAACTCCTTCGAGCTTGTTGAGGAACGTCGAGACGGAAAAGTGAAGACTCAAAGACAACACCAATTACGATGACAAGAAGAGAATCCCGAATCAACTCAACGGGATCAAATGAAGGATATACAAGAGAGTAGTTTCGGAGGAGCAAGAGATGATCGCCAACTAGGGAATTGAGAAAGACAACGGAGAGACTCTTCCAAGTTGTGTAAAGTGACTTCACAAACAAAGAGGATGACGTAAAAAAAATTTGCCATAGACATGAAATTCAAAAGTAGATATAGTAGAGATCAAGAAAAGGGACATAAAATTTAAGCTCACTGACAGACTAGGAAGTGAAGGTTGATGCCAAAAGTAAGGCGAAATATGATCACTCTCAACAAGCTAATTGCCACCACAATCCAGATTGATAACCGAGACAGTCAAAAAGTATAGAAGTCAACACGAGATACATTATCCATCCAAATAGAAAGAATTAAAGAGCTACAACTTGGAAGCTTACGCATTGCCAGAAAGGGAAAGGTGGATTTCACCAACGTGGAAGTGGAGTGATCTCGAAGAACACTGGAGAATTTTGACATAGACCGTGATACAACAATAACCAGCTTCTGTAAAGGCAGCATTACAAGCAACACCCAAGGAAGAAGAGTGTGTGAGAAGAATATTGATGAACTCGAGGGACCCCAATAACTTCTCATTCAAAAGGAATTTAAGCTAACAACACTACAAGTTCATAATAGAGAACCGCAAATAGACGATAACTTAGGTAAAAGAATCACGGAGATGTACCTACAAGCTACCCTAGAAGGATTGAAAAGTCTGTCGATGGAAGAAGAATGATACAACTGGACTCGTAAGAGTATAACGATCTGACAAAAGTGTAGATTGTAGGAGGAGCTAAAGAAGAATAAACAGAGAGACTGGAGGAGATATATTTCACCAAGTATATAAGCCTCAAAAGAGATGGAAAAAAAAAAGTAAGTCTATGATGTTGTAGAAGGTCAACTACATCCTACTTGGACAACTTAAAAGTTACATGTGCGGGTTAACTAGTGATGGTTAGTTAACCGATAAGAAGAATAACCACAAGGTTATAAAAGAATTTTATCGACATCTAGTGAATTTCTTCCAGAGATCAATGACGACAATGGTGAAGTTAAATCAATACAAGTACTAGTAGCCTTGATGGTAACATTGTATGAGTCCAATATGATAATTTTAATAAAGAAATTTAAGAGAAGCTCTTGACGGTCAGTAATGACCATTGATGATAGTAATGGTGTAAAGGGAATTTTTAGGAGTAGTTACTTACTACTGACTAAGAAAGATACATATCAAAGTTAGTATGAAGGAATCCCTGTAAAAAGAACTAGAAGACTAAGAAGAAGTAGACGATTGTGAACATGTCCTAGGTCTTAGCATTCCACACAAGTAGGACTGATGGTGCTCCTCTGAGAAAAGGTGGGGTCAAACTGTCTAGATTGACAGGGGAAACCCTTGTGATTAAAGATGTGACACAGAATAATTGAAATTTTAGAGACGGCACGAACATAGAGAGTATGATTTAAAGCCTTGGTGAAATGTGTGGTTGAGTTGTGAGGTGATTGCAGACGGAATCTAAAAGATGGCTAGAACAGACATGAGAAGGAGTAAAGCTGAGTGACTAAAGGCTGTTACATGGATCCGATATTACCCCAATAAGATGATTACCGAAAGGTGCATATATAAAAGTTTAATGAGAAATGGAGGTACTCTATTGAAAATTCAAGCTGGACTGATGACATAAGAGTTGATGAAAGTAATAAGACCAACCAACGTGGTTCGTAAAGCGAGTACGAGAAAACTCAAAGGGGTAACTATCCTACTGGGGGTTAAAGATTTAAAGAAGGTAAAGCGACACGAGCATAAGGACAACATAATAAATGCGAGTCAAGAACTTTGATTTTTGAGAAAATCATATACAATAAGGTTTTCTATGCAAATGGTACCGATAGATGTTTGATAAAAGTCATACATATTGGACTGATAACGCTAGGATGGATAAAGTGTAAACCAAAAGAATAACCTAACTAGTAAGAAGGAAAGTCATGTATCAAAAGGCGGGTCTTGCTAAATTGGAATAAAGTGTTGAGATGATGATGCCTTTGTAGAATCTATGCAAGAGTACAACGTAACTGAGGTTCCAAAATGAAATGAGCAGTAATGATCAACTGAAAGTTGAGACCGATTAAGGGGAGGAAACTGTTATAAGACGAGTCACCTAGTAGAAGAGTTCACAAGACAAGCTTGAGAGACCAAAAGAGATAAAATGTCGATCCGGATGAGGGTCTAAGTGCATGGAATGGGATACCTACAATGGAGTGTAGAAGCAAAATGTAGACTTTACAAGTGTGGAGAGGTTTTGATCTCCTCAAAGATATAGGAATTTGAAAGAAATCACAATGCCGGTATCAAAGAGTTGAAGCCCTATAGCAGAAATAACGGAGTTTCATGAAGGAAATATTGCCGGTAACACCAGCGAAGGAATGTATATATGAGAACGGCCTTGGTGGACTCGAAAGTTCAAGGTAACCCCAATTATCACGGGACCTAAGTCATCAACACTGACGGTCCATTCAAGGGGAACTGCAAGGGGATGATAACTAAAGTCATCAGAACTACCAAGACACTCACAGCTATCGTTGAAGACTTGGAATGATTATTTATGTCAAGATGAATGGCTCAGTTGGGCTCGAGAAGTAGAGTTAGCCTAAGGAAAAAGAAGTGTGGAAGATAAAACGAATTAGCGAAGCATGAAAGGATTAAGCGAGCAGATGATGCTCACCAAGAATTTAACGTCAGTATAGACGGGAGTTGGGTAAATCATGTTGACCCTCAGAAAGACGCCATTGTGACTAATGGTTGTTACACAAGAAGTGTGGTAGGCCCATAACCCACAGATGAAGAAAATCAATGTTAGGTTAACTATGATTTTAAGTTAAGGAATTAGAGATCTATATGAAAGGGTCCACTTGGGTGTGTGTTTTGTTTTGAGTTATAAAAATTTGAAAGCTTGACAAGAAGTAGGTGAAACCCATTAATTAAGGAACGATCCGATTAGGTCACATTGAGGAAACCGGGCCAAGCGGTATGTATTACTAAGAGCATAAGACACTCACTAAAGTGCCGAGTTTAAGATCATTATTTCAGAATCGATAGTGGGCCCAATGGAAAGAAAAGTTTGGTAGAGGCATCAAAAGAGCTGGAAGTAAGTTTAGAAAACCAAACCTTGAAGAGAGTACCTACCGGATCCTAGACACGTCATCAGTCATGAGGATCTGATAGTTGAGCCAGATCACACTTTTGTGGAGTACCCGGTAGCTATCCTGGAGCTCAGAACTAGACGCCTGCGGTCCAAGGAGATTCCGATGTTGAGGGTCCAGTGGTCTAGACAAGGAGCCGATGAGGCCACTTGGGAGTCAGAGGAGAGCATTAGACGTAGTTATCCTGAGTTCTTTGCGCGGTTAGCTGCTACTTTTGTACCAAAGAGTTAGTGCTCGTATGTTGTTTTGTGTGACCGTTATGATTTTATTTTGGATTGTGTGATGATATTCTCTCTTATGTATTGTCTGATTCTGATGACTGAGTAATTGTATGCTAAGAAACGAGATTTAAAATGTTACACCAAGTTATACAAATCTATTAGGATAGTTGTTTGATTAGATACCTTATTCTAAGTTTCGGGACGAAACTTATTTTAAGGGGGCACTGATGTAATATCCGAAAATTTTTTAATTTCGTTTACCTCCCTTAATTTTACCTAGGTTTGTACTAAAACACATTCTATCATTTTATGTGAGATTTTATGTACTCTTTTGGTCACCTATAAAATGATGATTTCATCAAACCCTAACCGATGTCATAACGACGTCTTTTGACGAGACCGTGACAAAACTGAGACGAGGCCATGACGAAGCCCGACAACATGGTGACAAGGCCATGACGAGGCTCGACAATATTTTGACGAGGTCAGACAACCTGTAACAGCCCATCTCTCCTTCCTTGTTTGCTTGGACTGGCCCATTCTCCTCCTGTTGTACGTTGGGCCACCGATCCTTCATCAAATAAGAAGCCCACCAGTCCAAAGAGGCTATCCCATGTGCAGATTCTAAGGGCTGAAGATTTGCATATCAGAACGGCCGGAAATCACGCAGCACACGCCTTGCTACATCCAGATCTACGGCTGAACGAACGACCTTCCTTCCAGCGTACACGATCCTCGCTTCGACTACAATCAGAACTCTCTTCCCAACATCGTCGTTCTGCATCAAGATACACCGCTCAGCCTTCATTGCAACAATTCAGAGTTGGCCTCTGCACACGTACAGATCACTGGAGGAAGTTGGTCGTTGCACAGACAGATTGCTGGAGGAGGTGGTTTCTGCACACAACTTTCTGCACAAGTGAGTCTGAACATACCTTCCCCTATCCCCATCCTTCTGCATAGGTTGATATAGTTGCTGAACGTTTCTTCGACGTGCAGAAGGGCCCAACCTTCCGTTGTCTCAGGATGCACAGATCCGAGCGACTAGCCAACTCCCCTCCCATCTATCATCAACTTGGTCAGGAGTAGAGAGGTAAGTATGGACTGTCTTCCCTCTTCTTTCTGTAAGGGCCTAACCTAACTGCCAAGACCGTTCCCTTCATCCCCAGGACAGTGAACCGACGACAACAGATCAGGTCTCCACCATAGCTTGGTCGTCAAGGGATTGGTAGCAACAGACGGGGAAGGGCTCGCCAGGGTATTGTGCTCCTCAGCAACCTACAGAAGAGTGGGTAAGTACTCTCGCAATCCACCCTATTAGAGTTGTACAAGATGCTCATTCTTAGATATAGTTAGGTTATGCTTAGAGTTGTAGTTGTTGTAAGGGGGTCTCGAACCTGAGATGTTTATGTAGGTTTTAGTTTCAGCAGATGTTGCCCAGGAGTTTTGAACCCTCAACCTAGTGTTTAACTCTTTTACTTCACAAAAGAAAAACTGGATTAGGAAGCAATCTTTGAGCCTATGTTTCGATGCCTTAGGATGAAGATCCACCGTTCAATTTTTGATATATGATAGATGGAAATACGTAGTTTACTGTGTTAAAATTTGAGAAAAAGTTAACGGTCGGATTAGGACCTACAAGGCCCCGAAGTAGGACAGTTGGGTGAGAAATAACTAAGTATAGAACTTTAGTTTTACCCCAACTTTATAATTTTATGTAGGAGTGTTGAGTGAGAAATTGTGAAAGATCCTTGTCCTATGTTTAATATACATATCCTAGAAGTTTTAAATTTTGTTTCGGATTTCGATGCTTTTATTCCAGCCTTTCACCTTGACCCAAAGTCGGACCTTAGCAATCTTTTGTATAACTAGAACCTTTGTGTTAACCTCTATAAATCTTTAACAACTTTCTTATGAGAACTAGTTATGGAAATAGGTTCCAAAGGAGAGTTTGGAACTAGGTTATAGAAATCGGAGAGTTTCGGAACCGGGGGTAAAATAGTCATTTTACCGTAAGAGGGCTTTTTAGTAATTTTTCTCTTGATGAGTTTGTGCATCTTAGAAGTTATAGACTTCTAAGATTATGGGATGTATTTTGACCCACGTGCCTTGTATGACAAGCGTTTGAGTTTTTACGGTTGCAGACCGAGTTGAGATTGTAAGAGTTGTGGTTGGATTCAGGTAAGTCCTTGCGACTTACTTAGCTGGTTTCTGAATATTAGTTGGGTGATGATGGTTGTGTATGCAATGTGTGTTATAATAACAATAATAACTTGTTAGGATGACCGTGGTTGTTATGTGTTAAGGCCCAAGTGTATGTATAACGGGCCGTGACATCACTGCCCAGCTCTGCCAGGAGACTGGGAGGTTCTCTATACCCAGACCATACAGGTACACGGTGAGATGCATCGGATCCACTCCTGATGGGTACACGGGGGCGGAGGCGAGGTTTGGGAATCCCTCGTGTCACAAAATAAGTATCATTAGAGTGAATGACTTAAATGAAGATAATAAATGGATTGTTTGAAAGCATGTTGAGTGTTTATCCTTTTATGTGTGTATGTGTTGTTATTATTCTTCAAATGTTTAGATAACTAGCTAATGGTTGTTTTGTTATGTTTTTAGATTTATTGCAGGATAGAGCATCAGCTGAGTGATCCGGAAGTAGTGGTCAGCCGGGTCTCCGTACTCCTTAGAGTGGGGGTTTGGGTTGTTATTTGGTCAATCTCTCCTTTTGTTAAGACAGTTGGTCTTTTCCTTTGTTTAAGGACTTTAGGCTGCTAGACCTTGCTGCATTCATTCCTTTAAAAATACTATTTCATAAATTTCGGTTTTTCTTATTTGTGTCTTGTTGCAAGATCCTAGTAATATTGTTGTCAAACTGAGGTCGGGACCCATTGTGAGGTCCTAACCAGTAACGTCCCGAGTTCTGAGAATTCGGGGTGTTACATACTTGAGGGCGATTTAATAAGTATGATTAAGTTTAGCATCATTTATTTGTTATTTGAAAAATGTTCCATTATTATTCCTATAAAACTATGCATTAGTCTGTTTACTAGATTTTCAATTTTTGCCCCTCGATTTAGACGGGCCATGTTTATTAGTGTTTTCATGATCTGTGCGGAATGAGGGCGTGTTCGACCATTGTGCGTTGACGAGCATTCACCTCAACTGTGATTTCCGTGTTATTCCCGTGGTTGGAAAAATAGGGTTCCTTCGTGTTCAACAAAAAGACTTTCTTTAAATACGAAAACATTTGGAAGAATTAAGAAGACATGGGTTAAATTTGGACCGTTTTATTAAAGTTGAAAATAAACTAGGTCCCTTCTCTTCACGGAGATGGTTATAAATTGCAATTATTTTAATGCAAGATTTATGTTTACTATCAGCATAATAAAAGTCATATTTTATCTTCTAAGGTTAAAAATTCATATTTAATAGATTTTTTAAAAAACAACTTAGTTAATCCACCATTTTGAAATGATTTTGTTCCTTTTAAGTTCCCACATCGGAAATTAAGAGAGAACATCATATGAAAAACTGTATAAATAGGTTATCATTTGCATTGTTGAAAACACGCAGCCATGCACTCAGCACAAAGTGAACTATTCTTTTGACTTTTACTAAAGAATACCGTGTTATTCTCGTGTGCATTTGAGTAAGCTTACCGAGACAAGTACTTGAGGGCGATTTAAAGTATGGTTAAGTTTAGCATCATTTATTTGTTATTTGAAAAATGTTCCATTATTATTTCTATAAAACTATACATTTGGTTTCATGGTTTGTGCGGGATGAGGGTGTGTCCGACCATTGTGTGTTGACGAGGATTCACCTGAACAGTGATTTCCGTGTTATTCTCGTGCTTTGAAGAATTAAGAGGACATGGGTTAAATTTGGACCGTTTTATTTACGTTGAAAATAAACTAGGTCCCTTCTCTTCACGGAGATGGCTATAAATTAAAGTTTATTTTAATACAAGAGTCATGTTTACTAACAGAATAGTAAAAGCCATATTTTCTCTCCTAATGTTAAGAATTCATATTTAATAGATTTTTTCAAAAAGAACTTAGTTAATCCACCATATTGAAATGATTTTGTTCCTTTTCAGTTCCCACATCGGAAAATAAGAGAGAACATCATATAGAGAAACTGTATAAATATGTTATCATTTTTATTGATTAAAACACGCAGCCATGCAGTGAGCACAAAGCGAACTATTCTTTCGCCTTTTACTAAAGAATACCGTGTGTTCGTTGCACTATAGTGGCATACGATTATTTTTAAAGGGTTGTCTTTTTGTAAGACGCCTAAAATTCAGTTAAAGTTTTACGGCTTAATCTAAGCGATAAATACTACTAAAGCTTTATGCTATTAATAGATTTATGTTATTAATAGATAACTTAGTTTTTGTATCATCTTACTTGTGTGCATTTGAGTAAGTTTATCGAGACAAGTACTTGAGGGCGTTTTAATAAGCATGGTTAAGTTTAGCATCATTTATTTGTTACTTGAAAATTGTTTTGAAAAATGTTCCATTATTATTCATATAAAACTATGCATTGTCTGATTACTGGATTTTCAATTTTTGCCGCGCGATTTAGGCGGGCCATGTTTATTAGTGGTTTCATGGTTTGTGCGGTATGAGGGTGTGTTCGACCATTGTGTGTTGACGAACATTCACCTCAACAATGATTTCCGTGTTATTTCCGTGGTTGGAGAAATAGGGTTCCTTCGTGTTCAACAAACAGGCTTTCTTTAAATACAAAAATATTTGGAAGAATTAAGAAGACATGGGTTAAATTTGGACCGATTTATTTAATTTGAAAATAAACTAGGTCCCTTCTCTTCAAGGAGATGGTTATAAATTGCAATTATTTTAATGCAAGATTTATGTTTACTATCATAATAATAAAAGCCATATTTTATCTCCTAATGTTAAGAATTCATATTTAATAGATTTTTTCAAAAACAACTTAGTTAATCCACCATTTTGAAATGATTTTGTTCCTTTTAAGTTCCCACATCGGAAATTAAGAGAGAACATCATATGAAAAACTGTATAAATAGGTTATCATTTGCATTATTGAAAACACGCAGCCATGCAGTGAGCACAAAGCGAACTATTCTTTCGCCTTTTACTAAAGAATACCGTGTGTTTGCTGCACTATAGTGGCATACGCTTATTTTTAGAGGGTTGTCTTTTTGTAAGACGCCTAACCATTAAGTTAAACTTTTGCGGTTTAATCTAAGCGATAAACACTATTAAAGCTTTATGTTTTTAAAAGATAAAATTTTTTTTTGTATCATCTTACTTGTGTGCATTTGAGTAAACTTACCGAGACAAGTACTTGAGGGCGCTTTAATAAGTATGGTTAAGTTTAGCATCATTTATTTGTTATTTGAAAAATGTTTCATTATTATTTCTATAAAGCTATGCATTTGGTTTCATGGTTTGTGCGGGATGAGGGCGTGTTCGACCATTGTGTGTTGACGAGGATTCACCTGAACAGTGATTTCCGTGTTATTCTCGTGGTTGGAAAAATAAAATACGTTCGTGTTCAAGAAATAGACTTTCTTTAAATACGAAAAAGTTTGGAAGATTTAAGAAGACATGGGTTAAATTTGGACCGTTTTATTTACGTTGAAAATAAACTGTAATAGCTAGGATTTCGAATTCTAATTAATGTTGATTAACTTAATCGTTGATAGTAATTAACATATAACTCGCGAAGAGTTCGCAAGTGATGAGTAAGAGTCCCACCGTTATGTTCCTGGCGTAATTTTGGACGTTTGGGGAATTTTTTACTTTTTCCCCCGGGTAATTATTTTTACCCTCCGGTGTTATTTGGAGCATTTGGGAGCTCCAATTAATAAAAATGCAGTTGAGATAAATGATTAGGACATCGGATACGTCCTAGATATGAAATAACATGGAGAGGCAAAACGGCCAAAAGAGTCGCTATTTCGTTTCTTAACGGCTAAGAAAGACGGCTTAGGAATACACGTTTTCCGAGGCACTTGTGTAATAATTATCCCTACAATATTCCAGATTTAATGTTCCAAACTCGAGAAGTTTGGAGAAAGAGGTTCGACCCACCTTTTGATCGGTTAATGGATAATTATCGACTTTACTAAAGGATAATTATCGTCTTCACTATAAATAGCGGAAAATCCTTTATTAATTCATTTCCTTTCACGTTTTCTCGTAAAAGCTCTGATTTCTCTCAACCTTCAAACTCAGATCTACTCTCCGTTTCTAATCCGATTTCAATTCCGTTTGAGTTTCTGGATTCCTCTCTTCATTCTCTTCATAACGGTACCGAGTTTCGGCATTTCCGAGTAGAAGAAGGGTTGGTCGAGCATATATGTCACCAGGAAGGTTCCGTCGCTCAGATTCCGGTGAATTTGATGTTGTCCATGCGTAGCCTGCGTCGCTGTGATTCCGAATCTTCTTTCAGATCGTCAATCGGGTTAGTAACGAATAAGTTATGAATTTATTCGTTTTCTGTACTGCGATTTGGCCTAAATTGACTTTAGGCTTGTCAAAATGGATAATTAGAAATTCCATTATGGTCGTTATATTATTCTGGTGATTATGGATAGTTTGTTTGATGAAATCTGATGACAGGGGGTTTAGAAATTGCCTGCGGGCAAAACGTTATTCTGGCGAAATCTAATTAATTAATTAAAGGTTAATTAATTAAATTAGGATTAGAATTGAGATTGAGGAATGTTGATTAGATACTACCTTGAGATTTGAGGAATTGTGAGTTATGTTGAAATATTGAGGTTTAGTTGGTTGTGAGGCTTATAGATTGATTATGATCCTTATGGATCCCTTTGGGTCTAGGTGTGACCCCTTTGATGAATAGAGGTTGATATATCTCTTTATGCCTTGTTTATAGGCCATGTTATCCCTCCAGTGTAGAGGTGATCGTGGTTGAGTTTGTACGAGGTTGAGGTAAGTCCGTAGGACTTACTTAGCTACCATCCCTATATTGGGTGTTTGCATGAGTGGTGTGTGCTTTATATGTTTGCTATCATAGCATGAGTTGTCGTTTTTATCGACCTATGTTCTATTGACTGCCCCACTGCGTGGCTGTGATAACCTTTCCCTTTCATCCCGCCGTGGAGTCTGGGAGGTTCTCTAATGTCGGGCCAGACTGGTTTACAGGAAGGGCGCAATCCACTCCCATAGGGTACACGGATTGTGTGACCGATACTCGTACAGCTGGACATTGTACTCAGAGGCGGGGATGTATCGGTCCTCGTGTCACATACTTTCATCTATCTATATATGTGTACGGTTTTTGAGTGAATGGTCATTATATAAAGATAATAAAATGGGTAAATGTGTGATAGCATGCTGATGTGTTTATCTTTCATGATTGTGCTTGTGCTTATGCATTACCTCATATATGTATGATTAGCTAACGGTTTCATACCGTGTTGTAGATGTTTACAGGTTAGGCGCTACGGGGTGATCTGGTAGGGTGACAGGCCGAGGACTCTCGTACATTAGGTGGTTGGTTTGGGGTTGTTGTGTTTCCCCTCCTGCGTGAGGATGATCTTTTGTACCTCCTATGTGAGGATGTCGTTTTATATACTCGGCTATGTTGTTGTTTACTTTGGGTTGTACAATTTATACTGTTTTATGTATTTGTTTTATATCTGTCAGTGCCATGTTGTAAGGTCCAGTGAACTTGTTGTCAGGCTAGGGTCAGGATCCATTGTGAGATCCTAGCCCAATGTGACATCCCGAGTCCCGCGGATTCGGGGTGTTACAGAGTTGGTATCAGAGCCCAGATTGACAACAATGGCACTTGCTACCTGCAATGGGGTTTGATAGGTAAAATAAACAGAGCCCACATGGGATCTGACGTTTTCAAAGGTTTTGGTTTTAAGTGTGGTTTCGGGATAGAATGTACGAGAAGTCGTCACCTCTGCCATGGATCTCTGCAGCGTAGATATGTATATATATCTGTGTGTACTATGGATTATGTGGATGTATTATATACATATCGATACCTATGGCATATATATAGTCTTATAAGATTAGGTGCGTATATATTACAGATGACTCAGACTAGAGTAGTATCTGTAATGAGATGAGGTAGGGGTACACCCCCTCTTCCTCTAGTGGTGATAAGTTAGGGACCAGTTTCCGCTGTTGTTTCGCCTATGGCAGAGAACGAGTTTGAAGAGGCTGATCGTGTCTCCATGAGTAGATCCGAGTTTCAAGAATATATGTAACAAGTATATGAAGCGGTGATAGCGGGTAGATCGACACCAGATTTACCAACAATTGTGAGATCAACTGAAGCTTCTGGATCCGGAAAGAAGCAATGGACTAAATCAGTTACTGGAGAAGCAAAGATGATGAATGGGGAACCAAGTCTGATATCAGGACAATCTAGTGATCCTTTGGCCATGAAGATGACTGGCAAGGAACTACAGTGTTTTAATTGCGTGGAAGTTGGGACACTAGCGAGCTGTGTGCCCAAAGGCTCCCATCATATGCTTTACGTGTGGTAAAGCCGGGCATAGAGCGAAGTTTTGTCGACAGGGCAAGGCATTGCCTTTACAAGTTCCCTTCAAGAGTGAGATCATTCCAGGTGGACGACGAAGGTCGAGTTACCCTTCAGTTGCACAGGTTGCAAGGATGGGATGATTATGTTTCAGTTGTGGCTATCCAGATCATTTGCGTTCTGTGTGCCCTTTGGCACTGATAGCTTGTTTCACTTGTGGTGAGCTAGGCCATCTGGCCCTTTCTGTCAGCACGGTGGTGTTTCTTCCCAACAAGACCTTCCTCTTTCCGGTGCAGAAAGAGTGGAAGTGGAGGCTATAGTAATGACCTCAGTGATACCTGAGGAGCATGGATCTGACATTGAGTGATGATATGTAGTGGAGCTACGAGTGTTAGCTGTTATAGGTACTATTCTCGTTAATGGTTTACCTGGTGGAGTTTTGCTTGTTGTGAGTGCTATGCACGTCATGTCTTTCGATGCATGCGTAAATGGTTGAATTTTGGTATATAGTAGAAGGTGGATTTTCTTTTACAAGATTACCTTTTTGGGTCTGAGATACCCGTGAGATGCGTGTTTGTTCCCTTATTTCAGGGACCCGTGTATGGTTGCAGACTTCTTTGTCATGTCGTAGGTGCATGAGGAAATCATTATGTGTATGGTTTGGATGAATAGATATCATGTGGTGTTAGCTTTTAATAGTAAGACTATTATAGTCTTTACTAAGTTGAGTTAAATAGAGGTCTTCTGAGGTTAAGACCTTTGAAGAGACGGGTTTGTCATCAGGACTGTACGAGCAGCGAGCTGATAGCACAGGAATGTGACGCCTTTTAGTGTTATACCATGAAGGAGCGAGATAGTCCAACATTTGAAGGTATTCCAGCTGTTTATGAGTTTATAGACGTGTTACTGAACCGTCTAGCTGCCACCTCAGCGGAGTGTGGACATTGTTATCGAGTTGAAGTATGATACAAGATTGAATGAGAAAGCCACACTATATGGTGCTTGTTGAGATATTGTACTAATAACTTGAAAAGTTGACTGAAATGGGCATCTTTTACCCTAGTAGGTTCCATGTTCATTGTTGACAACCTGATGAGTTAGCTTCAAGAAGCAATTGTGTCATCAGGATTCCTTTGTGCTCAAGATATCCCTAGTCATGGATGAGAGAGCAGCATGTGTATGAGATAGCATCCCATACCCGTTATGGCCACTACGAGTTTGTAGTGATGTCATTTGGGTTGACGAATGTTTTAGTAGTTTTTATGGAGTTGAAGAACAATATCTTCATCGACTTCCTTGATTAGTCGGTGGTGGACTTCATTGATGACATGTCGGTATACTCTCATAGCAGAGAATAGTAGACCGATAATCTGAGGACCGTTCTGCAGATTTCGAGCGATAGAGGATTGTATGCTACACTCTCTAAGTGTAAGTTGAGATGTCAGTGGTAGCCTTTTTAGGCCATGTTGTCTCCGTCAGTGGGATCATGGTTGACCAGGCGATAATTTAGTATGTTGTACCATGGGAGATACTGATGAACATTAAGGAATACATAGTTTTCTCGGCTCATCCGATTGCTACCAATGCTTTGAGGAAGGATTTTATATGATTATGTATTCATTTGCGAGTCTTTTGAGAAGACCACCATAACTACGTGATGAAAGCAGTGTGTCTATGTTCTGAAGAGTTGAGGAGGCGTTTGACCTCTGCTTCCATTCTGTTGTAGTTAGAAGATTTTTGGGATCCCGTGATTTACGGTGATACATCCCAGCTAAGTCTGAGATGTGTATTACTACAGAGGAGTAGGGTTATTGATATGTGTGTTTACAGCTGAGAACGTATGATGAGAACTACCCGACTCATGATTTAGAGTTAGTAGTGGTAGTTCAAGCCTTTAAGTTTTGAAGACCGTACCGGTGTGATCTTCATGTCAGATTTCTATAGATCATAGAAATCTAAAGTATATTTTATGCAACAGGGGTTGAATAACCGCCAGTATTAAGAGCTTAAGTTGATCAAGACTTTGACTTGAAGATTCCATATCATTTAGAGAAGTTGAATGTTGTCACCGATAACTTGAATGGAAAGACGCTCCAAGAGAAGATGATTGTGAGACTGATAGTTCAACCTCAGCTTCAAAGAGATCTAGCTTGGCTAGAGTTGGACAATCAGTTCCTTGATAAGGATACCCATTTATACCTCAGAGGTTCTACCTGGTCTGTTGGATGAGGTCCAACAGAAGCAGGAGACCTGACGGGCCTTGACAAGGTTTAGAGAAAGGATGTCTCGTACTGAGGCACCATAGTTCTCCATAGGAGTAGATGGAATGATGAAGAGTCATGACCACTTTTGTGTACCTGCTGATGCAGATGGAGACAAAGAACATTACGGTTTACCCACTGTACGCCTTATTCAGTACATTCAGGTACGAGTAAGATGTACCACGAGATGAGACGATTATATTGTATGAAGCCGATATAACCAGATTTGTGATACAGTGTGTGACCTGTAAGCAAGTCTAGATAGAGTATTTCCGATCTAGAGATAAGCCCCACCCACTACCAGTGCAGTAGTAGAATTTGGGAGGACATCTCTATGGATTTTTTTTATGGGATTGTGACCCAGTAGAAGATTTATGTTATCTGGATTGTTGGTAACAAATTAATGAAACCGGCACGTTTCATTTCTATCAGAAGGACGTGGCTAGTGAATGAATTGGCTGAGGAGTACACTAGACAGATAGTGAGACTCCATGGTATACCGAGAACGATCATTTCTGATCGAGATGGATGTTTTTTTTACTTTGAGATTTTAGGCAGCAGATTCAGACTGCTTTGGGGACGAGTCTGTACCTCATGACTACACTTCACCCCCTAACAGATGGTCAGTTAGAGAGGATCATCTAGATCTTAAAGGTCTATTATAAGTTGTAAGTTGAAGGGGAAACGTGGATGGTTATATTACCTTCCAATAATGAGTTTATTATATAACAATGAAGGACGTGCATCTTTCTGGGATGGCCCTATGAGGCAATATATATAGACATAGATGTCGTATATCCTTATGCTAAAAGTGATCTAGCAGTAGTAGTGTTATAACACCTGACCAGATTCAGGATTTTATAGTTCAAGTAACGTTGATTGAAAGAAGAATGCTGGTTTTACAGAGTCGCCAGATATTATATGTAGACAAGAGGCGTTAACCTCTAAAGTTCAAGTGAGAGTTCATGTCCGGATGGAGGTATCTCAACTGTGAGACGTTAGTTGTGTATTATGGAAAGGGGAACTGAGTTTCCAATATGTCGGTTACTTGAGATCTTGATCAGTTTTGTGAAGGCAACATGATGTTTAGCTTTCACTCTGAAGTTGGTGGATGTTCACCCAGTGTTCTTGTGTCTCAACTGAGGAAGTATATACCAGGTTGGAAACACTTTGTGAGTTATAATGATCTAGTGGTTAAGTTGAACCACATCGTTGTTGAGCATCTGATTACATTCTTGGAATAAGATATGAAACGCTTGCATTCGAAAGACATTCCCATATTGAGGATATAATGGTCGAGATGAAGACCTGAAGAGGCTATGTGAGAGACTGAGGATAGTGTCCTGAGGAACTATCCAGAGTATATGTTGGGACAAACCCATTTGTGGGAGCACGAGTATATCTTAGTACTATCTTGATGAATGTTGTGTTTATGTGCTTATATGCCTTGATGTGTTATTCCATGCTAGTTGTGATGTGATTTATGATCTTAGTAGATCTTGATGTGCTAGCGTGATGTATGTTATAGCTGGAGATGATTACTTCCTCCACGCTACCCGAGTATGATTATATTTATAGCTAGAGATGGTTCTTTCCTCCATGCTATTTGAGTGGGATTAGGATTCAGCTGGAGATGGTTCTTTCCTCCATGCTACCTTGATGGACATAGTTCATGGAGATGTGATTCCTCCACGCGATATATATGTTTATGGGTTGGCTAGAGACGTATTTCCTCTATGCATGTGATTTTTTTTGGCTAGAGATGTGCTTCCTCTATGCCTTGTGATATGGTATGGCGAGAGACGTGATTCCTCTACGCCTTTGGGTAGCGTTATGGCCCTGTTTCCTGGAGTGATGATTCCTCCATGTTTATACTTGAGGTTATAGATTGTTATAGGTTGTGATCTTTTGAACGGAGATGTGATACCTCCGATAGAAAGAGTGAGAGTATTACCTCGGCGTATGGGTCCGAGAGGATTTGGGAATTGTTCAAGTTTCGGGACGAAACTTTTTTTAAGGGGTGTGTGATGTAATAGCTAGGATTTCGAATTCTAATTAATGTTGATTAACTTAATCGTTGATAGTAATTAACATATAACTCGCGAAGAGTTCGCAAGTGATGAGTAAGAGTCCCACCGTTATGTTCCTGGCGTAATTTTGGACGTTTGGAGAATTTTTTACTTTTTCCCCCGGGTAATTATTTTTACCCTCCGGTGTTATTTGGAGCATTTGGGAGCTCCAATTAATAAAAATGCAGTTGAGATAAATGATTAGGACATCGGATATGTCCTAGATATGAAATAACATGGAGAGGCAAAACGGCCAAAAGAGTCGCTATTTCGTTTCTTAACGGCTAAGAAAGACGGCTTAGGAATACACGTTTTCCGAGGCACTTGTGTAATAATTATCCCTACAATATTCCAGATTTAATGTTCCAAACTCGAGAAGTTTGGAGAAAGAGGTTCGACCCACCTTTTGATCGGTTAATGGATAATTATCGACTTTACTAAAGGATAATTATCGTCTTCACTATAAATAGCGGAAAATCCTTTATTAATTCATTTCCTTTCACGTTTTCTCGTAAAAGCTCTGATTTCTCTCAACCTTCAAACTCAGATCTACTCTCCGTTTCTAATCCGATTTCAATTCCGTTTGAGTTTCTGGATTCCTCTCTTCATTCTCTTCATAACGGTACCGAGTTTCGGCATTTCCGAGTAGAAGAAGGGTTGGTCGAGCATATATGTCACCAGGAAGGTTCCGTCGCTCAGATTCCGGTGAATTTGATGTTGTCCATGCGTAGCCTGCGTCGCTGTGATTCCGAATCTTCTTTCAAATCGTCAATCGGGTTAGTAACGAATAAGTTATGAATTTATTCGTTTTCTGTACTGCGATTTGGCCTAAATTGACTTTAGGCTTGTCAAAATGGATAATTAGAAATTCCATTATGGTCGTTATATTATTCTGGTGATTATGGATAGTTTGTTTGATGAAATCTGATGACAGGGGGTTTAGAAATTGCCTGCGGGCAAAACGTTATTCTGGCGAAATCTAATTAATTAATTAAAGGTTAATTAATTAAATTAGGATTAGAATTGAGATTGAGGAATGTTGATTAGATACTACCTTGAGATTTGAGGAATTGTGAGTTATGTTGAAATATTGAGGTTTAGTTGGTTGTGAGGCTTATAGATTGATTATGATCCTTATGGATCCCTTTGGGTCTAGGTGTGACCCCTTTGATGAATAGAGGTTGATATATCTCTTTATGCCTTGTTTATAGGCCATGTTATCCCTCCAGTGTAGAGGTGATCGTGGTTGAGTTTGTACGAGGTTGAGGTAAGTCCGTAGGACTTACTTAGCTACCATCCCTATATTGGGTGTTTGCATGAGTGGTGTGTGCTTTATATGTTTGCTATCATAGCATGAGTTGTCGTTTTTATCGACCTATGTTCTATTGACTGCCCCACTGCGTGGCTGTGATAACCTTTCCCTTTCATCCCGCCGTGGAGTCTGGGAGGTTCTCTAATGTCGGGCCAGACTGGTTTACAGGAAGGGCGCAATCCACTCCCATAGGGTACACGGATTGTGTGACCGATACTCGTACAGCTGGACATTGTACTCAGAGGCGGGGATGTATCGGTCCTCGTGTCACATACTTTCATCTATCTATATATGTGTACGGTTTTTGAGTGAATGGTCATTATATAAAGATAATAAAATGGGTAAATGTGTGATAGCATGCTGATGTGTTTATCTTTCATGATTGTGCTTGTGCTTATGCATTACCTCATATATGTATGATTAGCTAACGGTTTCATACCGTGTTGTAGATGTTTACAGGTTAGGCGCTACGGGGTGATCTGGTAGGGTGACAGGCCGAGGACTCTCGTACATTAGGTGGTTGGTTTGGGGTTGTTGTGTTTCCCCTCCTGCGTGAGGATGATCTTTTGTACCTCCTATGTGAGGATGTCGTTTTATATACTCGGCTATGTTGTTGTTTACTTTGGGTTGTACAATTTATACTGTTTTATGTATTTGTTTTATATCTGTCAGTGCCATGTTGTAAGGTCCAGTGAACTTGTTGTCAGGCTAGGGTCAGGATCCATTGTGAGATCCTAGCCCAATGTGACATCCCGAGTCCCGCGGATTCGGGGTGTTACATAAACTAGGTCCCTTCTCTTCACGGAGATGGCTATAAATTAAAGTTTATTTTAATACAAGAGTCATGTTTACTATCAGAATAGTAAAAGGCCTATTTTATCTCCTAATATTAAGAATTCATATTTAGTAGTTTTTTTCAAAAAGAACTTAGTTAATCCACCATATTGAAATGATTTTGTTCCTTTTCAGTTCCCACATCGGAAAATAAGAGAGAACATCATATAGAGAAACTGTATAAATATGTTATCATTTTTAATTATGAAAACACGCAGCCATGCAGTGAGCACAAAGCGAACTATTCTTTCGCCTTTTACTAAATAATACTGTGTGTTCGCTGCACTATAGTGGCATATGCTTATTTTTAGAGGGTTGTCTTTTTGTAAGACGCCTAAAATTCAGTTAAAGTTTTACGGCTTAATCTAAGCGATAAATACTACTAAAGCTTTATGTTTTTAATAGATAACTTAGTTTTTGTATCATCTTACTTGTGTGCATTTGAGTAAGCTTATCGAGACAAGTACTTGAGGGCGATTTAATAAGTATGGTTGAGTTTAGCATCATTTATTTGTTATTTGAAAAATGTTCCATTATTATTCCTATAAAACTATGCATTAGTCTGTTTACTAGATTTTCAATTTTTGCCCCTCGATTTAGACGGGCCATGTTTATTAGTGGTTTCATGGTTTGTACGGGATGAGGGCGTGTTCGACCATTGTGTGTTGACGAACATTCACCTCAACAGTGATTTCCGTGTTATTCCCGTGGTTGGAAAAATAGGGTTCCTTCGTGTTCATCAAATAGGCTTTCTTTAAATACGAAAACATTTGGAAGAATTAAGAAGACATGGGTTAAATTTGGAACGTTTTATTTAAGTTGAAAATAAACTAGGTCCCTTCTCTTCACGGAGATGGTTATAAATTACTATTCGTACCCACATAAACATGCTATTCGTACCCATTATACGCTTGCGAGAGGCGTAGTCGACGTTTTTCTCTTTTTTTTAATCAGAAAGTGAGCTCGCCTACGCTTCTCGTAGGCGTAGTCACTTTCTGATTCAAAAAAAAGAGAAAAACGTCGACTACGCCTCTCGCAGGCGTAGTTACTTTTCATCATCTGAAAGTAACTACGCTTGCGAGAGGCGTAGTCGAACATCCTTACGCTTTCCTTCTTCGGCGCAGCCGCATTCTTCTTCCTCATTCTTCTTCGTTTCTTCGTTTCTTTCCTTCTTCATCCATTGCCGGCGACCTCGAGAAATCAGTCGGAGAAGACCAACCACCACACACACACGAAGATGGTGAGAACTAGGGGGAGAGGTGGCGGTATTGTTCGTACCGGTGGACGGCCGGCGACCTACGGCAACGGAGGAGCTGATTCCGGCGGCAATTCCGGCGACGGCCGGCGAGGAGGCGTTCCTGATTTAGATGCTGGACGAGGAGGACGCTCACGAGTTGTTCGAGGATGTCGCACATCTCGTGTTGTTAGTGGGGTACGGATTTTATTTTATTTATAATTTACTTTATATTTATTTAATTAATAGCTAATATAATTTTAATTTAATACATTGTTTATTAATTAGTGTGTTTTTTGCTTATTAGATAGCAATTAGTGATTAGTTAGTAAATTGTAGACAATTAGTCGTTAATTGAAAAAATTAGTTGTTAAATAGATAGTTAAGTAATGAAATCAGTAGAAAAGTAGTCGATATTTAGTTGTGTTATTATTCAATAATAAATAAAATTAATTAGTAAGTAATTAATTTGTTAAAATTAGACAAATAGTAGACAATAAGTCGTGGAGCAAAGAAATTAATCGTTTTTACTGATTTAGTCGTCAAATAGTGAACATTTAGTCGAGAATTAATGAAATTAGTTATCAATGACTCGTTGTTTGAAGAAATGACTCGTTAATTAGAGAATTATTGCTATTAGTTTAACAATTAGTCAATAATGAAATTATTAACGACTATATTTCAATTGTTATTTAGTGATTTAGTCGTTAATTAGATAATAATAGACAAATAATTAGTGAACAACAATTCAAAAGGTAATGAAATTAGTCGTTAATTAGTCGATATTAGTTAACAATTAGTCAATAATGAAATTAGTGATATTAGTTAACAATTAGTCAATAATGAAATTAGTAATGAAATTAGTCGTTAATTAGAGAAATAATATTAGTTAACAATTAGTCAATAATGAAATTAGTAATGAAATTAGTTTAACAATTAGTCAATAATGAAATTAGTAATGAAATTAGTCGTTAATTAGTGGTTTAAGTTAATAATTAGTGAATTATTGCTATTATTTTAACAATTAGTCAATAATGAAATTAGTAATGAAATTAGTTTAACAATTAGTCAATAATTAATTAAATTATGCAAATTATATAGGTTGCCGGGCCTAGTACCCGAGGATGGGCCGCTACGGTTTCTAACCGTAAGTGGCGGATGATAGAGCTTGGACTAGTGGATCCCGATGATGTCCAGGAGGATCATCAGGAGGAGGAGAGGCTGCACGAGTCCGATGCACATGTCGAGGAGCGGATGAACATGCTATTCGGTTCATCCGATGTTTCTGGCGGCCATATCCTACCCGAGGCGGACGTGGACGCTTTTGTGTTGGAGTTGCATCAGTCTATGGAGCGTCGTTCCCCTGCCCCCTCTCGTTCAGAGAGCTCTACTGCTGGTGGTAGGAGTGTTGGTCCGTCTGGACAGCAGGGTGGACCTCCACCACCACCTCCGCCTCCACCTGTTGATGCAGGTCTGGAGGTCCCGCTATACGGGACCTACTGGTGAGCTATGACACCCATGTTGCTCGCGATATATGGGTTGGTGAGGTACGGATTTATATTTCAATTGTTATTTTATTTTTTATTACATCTGATTATGTTATTAACGTTTAAATGATATTTGGATTACAGGATAGAGCTGTGTTACGGGTATATCGGCTAGGAGCCACTGTGTCTGGCTTGCGTACCCTTGCCCATCGATTTCCTGACTCGGAGTGGATGGCGCTTGTTAGGGAGAGTGGACTACACGGCCTCCTGGATATGCAGTGGGCTGGGGTGGATCATGCGCTTGCATCTGCCTTCGTGGAGCGGTGGTATCCAGAGACCTCAAGATTTCACTTCCCATGGGGACAGATCTCGATCACCCTCCATGACGTTCATCAGTTATTAGGACTTCGCATCGACGGGGATGAGGTTATGGGGGCCCGAGATGATACTCTTTTCACCTCCATGTTCGGCTTCCCGCCGATGGAGGTGAAGGCCGCCGCGAAGGCGGGTGGGTGGCCTAGATCTGATCTCCTCTCTACGATCAGGAGTATGGCAGAGTCTCCAGAGGCGAGGCAGGAGGACATCGCCAGTGGATTCTTAGCTCTTCTTATTGGCTCCACCCTGTTCATTGACAAGTCCACGAACAAGGTGAAGTCTCATCTACTGAGCGTCTGTCGCGACCCGACTACGATGACGTCTCGTGCTTGGGGGACAGCTACATTAGCGTATCTGTACCGACAGTTGGGCGAGTCCTCCAGGCGGGAGGTTCATACATTAGCTGGTTGTTCCCTTCTTTTGGAGGTATGCAATTAATTATGACTTTTGTTTTCAAAATATAGTAGTATATGAAGTAACATTAAATCGTTATTGTGTTGTGCAGTCCTGGATTCACCATCATTTCCCCCACTTCAGACCTAGAGGTCATGCAGACTCTCATAGACATACAGATGCCCGACATGCACTGAGGACGGAGAGGGGGGCGACAGGACAGTTTGAGAGATCGGCCTTCTTAAGATTTAGGGCACAGCTATCCATGTGTAGGATGGAGGAGGTACTTTCAATTCCCTTACTCTAATTATAATCAAGTACGTTTACTTGTGTATTGAATCTATAAGTTTGTCTTAGGTGACGTGGATGCCATGGGGTACTCTCGACGGATTCCACACTGGACAGATGCGTATATCGACCTATTTGGGGTGATTCGCTTTTGTTGGGTGGAGGAGCCATATCAGCCCCAGTTTCTCCTACGTTAGTTGGAGAGGATGCACCAGAGGCGTCACCACCTGTTAGGGCATCTCAGCGCCAAGAGTAGATTGCAGTTGTTATTTATTATGTTTGAATATTAGCTGTTTTGAATATGTTGGACTATTAACTGTCTTATGACTTTATGTTGAAGACATTTTATTACTTATTATGTGTCAATAGTTTTTTGAATCTTATACGTCAATAGTTTTTTGAATATTAGTGGTTTTGAAAATAATTCAAAACCACTAAAAAAAACTTCTAAATAATTTATTAAAAATTAAAATAAGATGTCAATTTTTATTAAATAATTTATTAAAAATTAAAATAAGATGTCAATTTTTATTAAATAATTTATTAAAAATTAAAATGGAAAGTGAAGTGCATAGTTATTAAAAAAACTTCTAAATAGTTTGAAGGAAATCGAGAAATGGAAAGTGAAGCTTTTGAAGTATCAAATGACTCACTCTTTGAAATATACTATTTGTTTACTTTATACAAATTATGATATACAATAAAGGAATTATTTTTTTACTCTTTATACAAGTTATTCAACTAAAGTTTCTTATATTTTTTTAATTTATTGTTTTATTGATACAACAATTCAAAACCACAAATGCAAACAACAACTCAACAACACATTCAATACAACAATTCAAAACCACAAATGCAAACAACAACTCAACAACACATTCAATACAACAATTCAAAACCACAAATGCAAACAACAACTCAACAACACATTCAATCATGGGATACCGGGGGTCTTCTGTATCTCGCTATTATCCGCCTCTTCTTCTCTCTGAAGGAGTCTTCTGTATCTCGCTATTCTCCGGTCATATACGTGGGTGAAACCCTCAACTGAAGCATCGTGACCTCGCATCCAATCATGGGATACCGGGGGCAATGGAGCGTTTTGGTGCAACCAAACCTATTTTCAGAATTCCAAGGCAAGTTAATCAAACATTTCTGACGGCTTATACGTATTAAAAAGTACGTTAGAATTAAAACAACTTACCGGAACGTAGTGATGATCATTAAGTACAACAATTGCTTGCACTTCTGTTGGAGGTTGTTGTTCTTCTTCAGTATCGGCAATCAAGGGCAAGCAAGTGTATGAGTCTAATCTAGAAAAGACGACAAGGGTCACCCGAAACAAAGTGGCATATGCGAGAGCACAAGTAGGAACCTCCATCCAAAACTGTGATGCGCAAGGTGCAGGGTTAAGGTAGTTGACGTTGTCAATCAGTTCTTCGAGCTCATCATCGCCATGTATTCCGGAGTATACATGCATATGTCTACTCAACTCCCAAGCTAGCTCTCTCCGGACACGAATGTACTCATCTGGACGGTAACCCAATAATGCACCAAGTGATCGATATCCACAGTGTCCATCGCCCGGAACATCTATCACACGATCAACGTAAGATAACATAAAGGCTGGGATATTCCTATAACCCCAGTTGAATCCTCGGACCACAAGTTCTGACGGCTGAGTTGGAACAGTCTTCTGAGACTCTGGGATGGTACTAGCCTCGCCTGTGGTGTCAGCTCGTCCTCGACCACGTCCTCGGCCCCGGCCTCGAACTTTTCCTCTAGAACTTTGTGACGACTTCCTCATCTGTGACTCCTTATCAGCTCGAGCATGCTCAAATGCAGATGGCACTCGACGCTGCTTGTTTCCCTTGTCAGAAGGATGTGAAATTCTCGGCTCCCGAGCAACTGACTCCGTCGGATACAACACAGTGGCCGCATAAGCCCCAAACTTGTCTATAATGTCTTGACTCAACCTGCCCTCCCTTTGCATGGTCATAAAAGATGCCAAAGTAATATCTCCCATCGACAGAGGAATACCATCGGGTTCTTCCACTTCTTCGGTGACTTCATGCCATACAACCTGCCTCCAAAAGAGATGTATTGCAGTAAAAAACATAGGCCTGTTTTCACGGAGAGTCGCTGCAAACTCATACACGCACGGAATCCCGTATGATTGCCTCCAATACCAGTCGTCACATGTAGCATCAAATGTCCCTTGGCGCGCCACTTTGCAATTCTCGATCAAGTACTTTACGCAGTTGTTCGACACCTTCCGGATAAGAAATGTAAACATAGGGTCTTCTTGGATACCTACGATAGTATGAGTACGCGACTTCTCTATGGTACCCTGAATCTCATCGATCTGATCTCCAATCATTCTATGGATGGCCTTGATGAGAGTATCAAATCCACAACGAGTAGACTTAAGAGTTCTCTTCAACACCGAATGAGCACCCTCAGCCCTACGATTAAAACATAATTTAAAACTTTTAGTATTAATCATTATTAGTAAACTTAACAATAAAAGATGTAATGAGTATTTATCTAACCTTCCTGTCGTCCTTGATCCAAGATGGAGGTAGTGATCGGTCCAACAACGAACAATAGCTTCCTTGTACTTGTCCAACCATGTCTTCTCAAGGTACTCCATCAAATGATACTTGTCCATCCAACTATCCCTCATATGCAAGAGCCTCGCCTCATAAGCCGCAATAGTAGTCGAGTCAAACAACTCATGACAATCTCTCATGAATTTTGCTTGGATGGATGGCGAATGTGACTTCCACCAACTATTTGATTCGATGTTTTTGAACACATGCCACTCACATAAAATATGTTTAGCATCTGCGAAGACTCTCGGCATTGCTTTTATGAGACCTAATTCTCGGTCTGTCACTATCACCTCCGGCTTCTTTCCACTGAATAACATGGCAATGCGTTCCAAAGCGCACTCGTAATGACCTGTTGTCTCTCGTTTCATTAACACAAACGCAACGGGAAAAGTTTGTTGTGTGCTAGTCAATCCGACGATCTCCAACAACGGCATGTCATATCTGCAAAATATAATGAATGAGACTTTGTAATTAAAAAAAAGTTTAATATAAACAAACTGAATGAATTACATACTAACCTATTCGTCTTGTATGTAGCATCCATGATGACAACGTATGGAAACATGGCAACCCAACGCTTCGACTCGGGATGAGCTAGGGATAAGTCACTCACTTCCTCCGCTCCTTCAATGGTTTCCATCCTAATATCCCACATATAATCCTTCTCTTTCAAGAATTTCAACGCTTCATGAATTACCGTTCGATCTCCCATCGCTTCCAACCTAAATTTATTCCGAGCGTTTGAAACTTGCTTCCTAGAAGTGACCATCTTTTCGGGATCTTCAAAATCGCTCTTTAACAAACGAACAATTTCTTTCGGAGGCATTCCCGCTTCGGTATAAATTTGGACTCGTTTCATTTGTGCCTTCGTCAACCGTCCAGCAAAAGCATGACCTACCAACTTCTTTGGAAGAGGATGATTGTGAATTACGTGAACATTCCTCACACCCCATAGACCCCTTTGCACCTCATCAACGTGTAAGCGAAAATTACAATCGAACTTCTTCGTTTTGCATAATTTCCTCAAGCCCTTCGCCTCACTCTTACGCACTCCGTGATGCTCACACACAAATACCACTTTTCCAAAACGGCGATCATCCGACTTGTAGGACTTTAGTTTGATGAGAACCATATTTCTACTTCCAGCTCTCTCAAGAACCCACGCAACTAACGAGTCCATATCCGTCCATATCCGATGGTCCACGAACAAACTAGTATAGTCATAATCATCGGAAATATCGGCAGCTTACAATAATTATTCCAAAATTTTCATTCACTATGACTATATCATATATTCTAACATTGCTAAAATTAATTACCGACTAATTACATTAAAATTGGCCACTAATTCACTAATTAACGACTAATTTCTTCAATTAACGACTACTTTCTTCAATTAACGACTAAATTCTACTAATTCATAAATTAACGACTAAATCATATAACATAAAAATAACTAAAACATATAACAATAAACTACGTCAAAACAAACGAATTGAAAAAACTAACCTCAACACCCGAATACGGATCGTAACTACTAAGCATCGCGGGATTGAACAAGCCCTCGTCACCCTCCACATCATCTTCACCTCCACCGAAATCAACACCGTCATCCTCTTCTCCATCGCCAGAAAGATATCTCGCTTCGCCATCGTCGGAATTCATCTTCGAATGACTTTTTTTGCGAAAAAACGTAGTTTTATCACAGTGAGGTTTTATGGATTGAATACATACGATTTAGGTCGAATGCATAATATTTATACTAACGTTTGGAATACATTACCGTTGTATAACGGCTAGTTGATAAAACTACGTTTACGAGACGCGTAGTCACAGTTTGATCAACGGCTAGTATATGTGCCCTCGCCTACGCGTCTCGTAAGCGTAGTCTACAGAGGACTACTACGCCTACGAGACGCGTAGTCGCACAAAACTCTCCTACAGATTTTGAGTATCGACTACGATTACGAGAGGTGTAGTCGACTACTGGGTACGAATAGCATGTTTATGTGGGTACGAATAGAACGAACCATCATTTATTTGTTATTTGAAAAATGTTCCATTATTATTCCTATAAAACTATGCATTAGTCTGTTTACTAGATTTTCAATTTTTGCCCCTCGATTTAGACGGGCCATGTTTATTAGTGGTTTCATGGTTTGTACGGGATGAGGGCGTGTTCGACCATTGTGTGTTGACGAACATTCACCTCAACAGTGATTTCCGTGTTATTCCCGTGGTTGGAAAAATAGGGTTCCTTCGTGTTCAACAAATAGGCTTTCTTTAAATACGAAAACATTTGGAAGAATTAAGAAGACATGGGTTAAATTTGGAACGTTTTATTTAAGTTGAAAATAAACTAGGTCCCTTCTCTTCACGGAGATGGTTATAAATTGCAATTATTTTAATGCAAGATTTATGTTTACTATCAGAATAATAAAAGCCATATTTTATCTCCTAATGTTAAGAATTCATATTTAATAGATTTTTTCAAAAACAACTTAGTTAATCCACCATTTTGAAATGATTTTGTTCCTTTTAAGTTCCCACATCGGAAATTAAGAGAGAACATCATATGAAAAACTGTATAAATAGGTTATCATTTGCATTGTTGAAAACACGCAGCCATGCAGTGAGCACAAAGCGAACTATTCTTTCGCCTTTTACTAAAGAATACCGTGTGTTCGCTGCACTATAGTGGCATACGCTTATTTTTAGAGGGTTTCTTTTTGTAAGACGCCTAACCATTAAGTTAAACTTTTGCGGTTTAATCTACTATTAAAGCTTTATTTTTTAAAAGATAAAAAAATTTTTTTGTATCATCTTACTTGTGTGCATTTGAGTAAGCTTACCGAGACAAGTACTTGAGGGCGCTTTAATAAGTATGGTTAAGTTTAGCATCATTTATTTGTTATTTGAAAAATGTTTCATTATTATTTCTATAAAGCTATGCATTTGGTTTCATGGTTTGTGCGGGATGAGGGCGTGTTCGACCATTGTGTGTTGACGAGGATTCACCTGAGCAGTGATTTCCGTGTTATTCTCGTGGTTGGAAAAATAAAATACGTTCGTGTTCAAGAAATAGACTTTCTTTAAATACGAAAAAGTTTGGAAGAATTAAGAAGACATGGGTTAAATTTGGACCGTTTTATTTACGTTGAAAATAAACTAGGTCCCTTCTCTTCATGGAGATGGCTAGAAATTAAAGTTTATTTTAATACAAGAGTCATGTTTACTATCAGAATAGTAAAAGCCCTATTTTATCTCCTAATGTTAAGAATTCATATTTAATAGATTTTTTCAAAAAGAACTTAGTTAATCCACCATATTGAAATGATTTTGTTCCTTTTCAATTCCCACATCGGAAAATAAGAGAGAACATCATATAGAGAAACTGTATAAATATGTTATCATTTTTAATGATGAAAAAACGCAGCCATGCAGTGAGCACAAAGCGAACTATTCTTTCGCCTTTTACTAAAGAATACCGTGTGTTCGCTGCACTATAGTGGCATACGCTTATTTTTAGAGGGTTGTCTTTTTGTAAGACGCCTAAAATTCAGTTAAAGTTTTACGGCTTAATCTAAGCGATAAATACTACTAAAGCTTTATGTTTTTAATAGATAACTTAGTTTTTGTATCATCTTATTTGTGTGCATTTGAGTAAGTTTATCGAGACAAGTACTTGAGGGCGTTTTAATAAGCATGGTTAAGTTTAGCATCATTTATTTGTTACTTGAAAATTGCTTTGAAAAATGTTCCATTATTATTCATATAAAACTATGCATTAGTTTGTTTACTAGATTTTCAATTTTTGCCCCTCGATTTAGGCGGGCCATGTTTATTAGTGGTTTCATGGTTTGTGCGGGATGAGGGTGTGTTCGACCATTGTGTGTTGACGAACATTCACCTCAACAGTGATTTCCGTGTTATTACCGTGGTTGGAAAAATAGGGTTCCTTCGTGGAAAAATAGGGTTCCTTCGTGTTCAACAAATAGGCTTTCTTTAAATACGAAAACATTTGGAAGAATTAAGAAAACATGGGTTAAATTTGGAACGTTTTATTTAAGTTGAAAATAAACTAGGTCCCTTCTCTTCACGGAGATGGATATAAATTGCAATTATTTTAATGCAAGATTTATGTTTACTATCAGAATAATAAAAGCCATATTTTATCCCCTAATGTTAAGAATTCATATTTAATAGATTTTTTCAAAAACAACTTAGTTAATCCACCATTTTGAAATGATTTTGTTCCTTTTAAGTTCTCACATCGGAAATTAAGAGAGAACATCATATGAAAAACTGTATAAATAGGTTATCACACTACTACATTAAAGCTCTATAGAAACGGTTAAATTTCGTTTCATAAACTCTAAAAACCGCTTCCTAAGATATAATGAAGCGGTTTTGAGCCGTTTCATCCGCTCGTGTTGCATTAGGCATATTGAAGCGTTTAGTTTAGGTTTTTGTAACGGTTTTTTCCAACCTAAAAAAAAGTGCTACATTAGATTAATAAACCGCTTCATTTGCAATGTACTTAATGCAACTCTTTTTCACAGCTATTGCAGCGCTTTTTATGTATTTAAGGCAACAAATATGCCACATCAATTAAAGCGTTTTTAAATGTTTCTAAGGCAACACATACATGCTTATAAGGAAACGGTTTTGCAATATTAAAAAATACTGCCCACAAGCATTTGATATAAGAAACATATCATCCACATTATCACATGTTTCATTACAGTGTAATCAATACAAATACATAAATTAGACAAATTAACACTTCCTTGGTTAACATTTGCTTGATTACAAACACCAACCCAAACTAAGTAATGTATGTATGTGCTTGATAATTATGAAGTTGGACACATACAAGACTACCAATTCATGTGTCAACCCACAAATATTATCTCAAAAAACCCAAAACTCCAATTCACAAACATAAACTTAGTAATGTTTCATCCTCCTTGCTTGTCGTCCTGCAAAATACCATAAACATGATCTACTTAATAAAAAATTTCTTAAATGAAAATATAATTAAACTTACAATGTTTTGAAGAGATTATTCATAATCAGCCTTGTATATACGTCCGGGTTATTTTAGCATTGAATAATAAAATAAACTGAAATAGGTAAAAAATTATAATCATCATTCAAAGAAAATTCCATGAGAGGTTATAGTGAAAGACAGGGGAGGAGTAAACTAAGTGTTGCAATGCATTTCTACAACATAATCATACATACAGAAACCGAGCTACCACTATAGTAGCCATTTTATTGACATACCATTATATAGACTCTTATTGTATAATGCAACATCTAGGATGTTGGATGAAATTTATAAATAAAGTATAATTAAACTGATTCCGTTGTAAGAGACGTTTGATGAATTGAGAGATTCTAATATTCATAATATGATGATACTGGGATATAAAAAAATAACTACTAAAAATATAAATCCAAATCAATACTCTTAATTGGAGAGAGTTTAATATTCACTTAAAAACCAATACCATTTGTGTGGATATACTCCACATCTCCACCTCCTAACAACTGTTGTACAGGGTGCGTTACTGCTGCTAAAAATTAAGAGCCTTACTACATTTCGCAAAGCACTTACACCAACCAAAACATAAATTTTTTCATGGTTTCCCTTCTCTCCATCTAGAATCAATACCAAGCCAATTTTTTTCACAGTAGAAAAACATCACAAAGCTTTTTCCAACCACAATGTCCTGATCTAAACTACATGTAAATCGGATACCTTATACTAGGCATGTTTAGCTGCATTTATAACACATCGAACTGAACAGTACATTAACTGAACTTAACGGAAGTAGAAATGCACACCCTTGAACACTGAGTGTGAACTTCAGTGAAACCATTAGCTCTTATATACAACATGTAGGCTACAAAAACTGGAATAATTATTTATTCAAACCTGAATTGTTTGCCTATGTTGCTGGTTGATGTTGGTCCTCACAGTCACTTTCTTAGAGTCAAAGTTGGAGTTTTGCTTTCCCATGACAGATTCAGTATTGGAGCTATTTACAACATCATAGTCATTATGTTCCTGGACATAAGGAAGTGTGTAAGAAACATATACTCCAAACGACAGCGTTAAAAAGTGGTGCATATTTTATCTCCTAATGTTAAGAATAGAGTTCCTTCGTGTTCAACAAATAGGCTTTCTTTAAATACGAAAACATTTGGAAGAATTAAGAAGACATGGGTTAAATTTGGAACGTTTTATTTAAGTTGAAAATAAATTAGGTCCCTTCTCTTCACGGAGATGGTTATAAATTGCAATTATTTTAATGCAAGATTTATGTTTACTATCAGAATAATAAAAGCCATATTTTATCTCCTAATGTTAAGAATTCATATTTAATAGATTTTTTCAAAAACAACTTAGTTAATCCACCATTTTGAAATGATTTTGTTCCTTTTAAGTTCCCACATCGGAAATTAAGAGAGACAATCATATGAAAAACTGTATAAATAGGTTATCATTTGCATTGTTGAAAACACGCAGCCATGCATTGAGTACAAAGCAAACTATTCTTTCGCCTTTTACTAAAGAATATTGTTCGCTGCACTATAGTGGCATATGCTTATTTTTAGAGGGTTGTCTTTTTATAAGACGCCTAACCATTAAGTTAAACTTTTGCGGTTTAATCTAAGCGATAAACACCATTACAGCTTTATGTTTTTAAAAAATAAATTTTTTTTTTGTATCATCTTACTTGTGTGCATTTGAGTAAGCTTACCGATACAAGTACTTGAGGGCGATTTAATAAGTATGGTTAAGTTTAGCATCATTTATTTGTTATTTGAAAAATGTTCCATTATTATTTCTATAAAACTATGCATTTGGTTTCATGGTTTGTGCGGGATGAGGGTGTCTCTGACCATTGTGTGTTGACGAGGATTCACCTGAACAGTGATTTCCGTGTTATTCTCGTGGTTGGAAAAATATAATACCTTCGTGTTCAAGAACTAGGCTTTCTTTAAATACGAAAAAGTTTGGAAGAATTAAGAAGACATGAGTTAAATTTGGACCGTTTTATTTACGTTGAAAATAAACTAGGTCCCTTCTCTTCACGGAGATGGCTATAAATTAAAGTTTATTTTAATACAAGAGTCATGTTTACTATTAGAATATTAAAAGCCATATTTTATCTCCTAATGTTAAGAATTAATATTTAATAGATTTTTTCAAAAAGAACTTAGTTAATCCACCATATTGAAATGATTTTGTTCCTTTTCAGTTCCCACATCGGAAAATAAGAGAGAACATCATATAGAGAAACTGTATAAATATGTTATCATTTTTATTGATGAAAACACGCAGCCATGGAGTGAGCACAAAGCGAACTATTCTTTCGCCTTTTACTAAAGAATACCGTGTGCTCGCTGCACTATAGTGGCATACGCTTATTTTTAGAGGGTTGTCTTTTTGTAAGACCCCTAAAATTCAGTTAAAGTTTTACGGGTTAATCTAAGCGATAAATACTACTAAAGTTTTATGTTTTTAATAGATAACTAAATTTTTGTATCATCTTGTGTGCATTATTTATTGTTAATTACTTGAATGATACTATAGAGGAGTGAGATTTTTATGTTGTTATGACAATAGTGATTTTGTATTTGACTCTAGCGGGCAAATTTCTATTGGTTTGTTTACTAAATTTTTAGTTGCTTGTGCGGAAATCAGCATTGGTGTTGGTGGTGAATTATGCAAAAGTTTCTAATTCAATTTGAGTAATTCATAGTATAGGCTCTAGCAACTCCATTGTTGGAGTCCTATTATACGACAATAACATGAATCATCAGCATTTTGAGATGAAATGCTTTGCGTTTGTGAACTTGTGTCCAGAAGTTGTGATGTTCCCCCTATCGCTCACGACAATCACGTGATATTTACGTGGGCGGGATTCAATAGTCGTTAGTATTTAAAAACATTAAACGGAGTGTTTCTAAAAAAACCGACAAACCTAAACCTCCGGTTTAGTCCAACCATTGGAAAGTCAAATATAGTATGAATTATTTAATTTAGGCCGCTGTTATTTAGCACATTTTTTTTACTAACAACGCACATTTGTCCGTTACGGACAAATGTGCGTTATTTAGTATTTTCATTAAACTTGTCCGTCACGGACAAGGTTTTACAAAAACCTAGAAATGCCTAATCTATAATTATGACAATACAAAAACCTAGAAATGCCTGAATTGACTCCAAGTTCCTAATCCCCTTTGATTACAACCTAATCTATATTTATGGTTTGACAATTAGCTTAATTAAGAATGAAGATTTCATAAAAAGTTGGTATTTTCCACTTTGCTTGCACTTGAGACCAAATGCCTTTGTGAGATCCATCCCTACCAACTCTCGAGATTTGAGAAGATGTAGATCCAAGTTGCTAATCCCCTTTGATTATAGCCTAATTTATGAAACCTTCATAAATAGTATAGATAAATTTTACATCTTTAAAATCTTTTTAGTTTATAAACCGTGTCACTCCGAGATCATGCTATCATTCATGTTTATAATAAGCTTCTTCTCCTCACCATAAAAAGTTGGTATTTTTCACTTTGCTTCTTCATAAATTGGTATCATTCATAAATTGCTAATCCCCTTTGATCCAAGTTGGTATTTTTAGTTTATAAACCTTCATAAAAAGTTGGTATTTTCCACTTTGCTTGCATCTGAGATCATGCTATCATTCATGTTTATAATAAGCTTCTTCTCCTCACCATCCTCCATAACACACGCATCTTCAGTGTCACTCCGACCTCCTCCGGCGCCCTTACCTCTGCCTCGACATAGCATCTCCAGCCCAAGGCATTTCCTCGCCTTTCCGAAGAAAACTCTGCACTGATCTCTTGACTTTGTTTGAACACATCGAGAGATCATCACAAAGTCCTTGACGAAAGACGACAAAGCCTGCACAAAGCTCGACTTCTCCTCATTTGTCCAGTCAACATGATCCGCATAACACCCACAGCTCTCATCAGAACAAGTATCATCTTCCTCCAAATCCGGATGCCTATGGGATTTCCCCTCGGGATCAGCATAACTAGTTATGTAAGAACTTGTTGTCTCGGATGACAAGGAACCACAGATGCTAGTCATTTATATAGTTATCGTTTATATTTAGTTAAATATAACGCAAAAAGTTAAGTACGAAGTTTAAACATACAACGAAACAAGTTTAAACATACACAAAAATGTAGACATAAGATTCAAAAGTTTAAACACACAATATAAACCCAAAAAAAGTGCATACACAAGCCTACTCGCCATCGTCACGACGAGTACCACTACCCTGTCCATGATCGTAAGATCCGTATGAATAATCTCGGAGATCAGGAAAATAATCTACATAAGTGCGTAAGTCCTGATGCAGGGAAGGAGGGATAGAAGGATCACCAATGTACTGCCTAAACCGTGTAGCATAATCGTGAGGGTCGAGTCCATCAAATGTCGGAGGTGGAGGTGGAGGTGGAAGTGGAGGTGGAGGAGGATGCATCTGCTGAGCACCTGGGCGTATAAACCGGTGCGATCGGTCTGTATACCACGCCATATAATCGTCGGTGGCGGTATATCCAGGGCCGTAACGTGCAGCCATCTCCTCAACCGTGATATGATGGTGCTCCCATCTATCCCACGCCCAGCTACCTCGAGGATAGCCCACTCTGTATGTAACACCCCGAATCCGCGGGACTCGGGATGCTACGGGTTGGGACCTCACAATGGGTCCCGACCCTTAGCCTGACAACAATTTCACCGGATCTTTCAACATGGCACAAATAAAGGCAAACCAAAATTCCTTTTAATGCAAATGATAAGGAACCCGAAGGAAAACAACAAAAGACTTCAGCCGATAATCAACACCAAAGATCAAAATGCCATACACACGGCATACCAACATAATAAACGAAGAATAAAATACAACCCGACTCCAACCAACACCCACTCCTAAAATGTACGGAACCCCGGCTGCCCACTCTTCTGGATCTCTCGGCCGCTTTCCTAACCTGCAAGGCAATCTACAACAATATCGGTATAAAACCGTTAGCTAGCATTCAAGGCATTAGAATCATGGTATTGGCACATACACACATAAGGCATCATAAACACACAACATGTTCCAAAACACACAATCCGATTTATTATCTTTAATTTAAGCTATTCCATTACTAATTTCCATTTAGTTGTGGCACGGAAATCACAAGGATCCCGCCCTTGTCTCCTTTCACCAAACAGGTTTGGGCCAGATGCGAATCAGCATCACCTGTTGGACTGGTCGCAAGGCACCTCCCGACCATCCCCATTTTGGGCCGGACATAGTGGTCACCGCCCGTTATCATACACTTGGGCCAAATATAAACATATAAAGTCGGTGGTCCTATTACCGGTTTAGATGTTATAACATAAGCAATAAACACACACATAAACAATAAACACACACCACCAAACACGCATTGAAACTAATACAGAGAATACGAGCTAAGTAAGTCCGAAGACTTACCTGTCCCAAAGTTAAACCCGCTAAATCCCGTACTCAATTTCCCGTAGGAATGTAACTCAACGCCTGATCAGAAAAGGCACACAATCAATAACTAATCTATAAGCTAGTCTCCCAAAACCTATATGAGGTCAAAACCCTAGCATGCTAGGTTCAACTCCTAATCTCGAAGATCATCCTATGATCGTACTACAACCATCACAACTATGTTCGTAACCCATCCAACAACGACAAACGGTTCAAGGCCACTACTTGGCATTTCCACTAAGTTATGCTAGATCCATCCTAACATGCTACTAATACTGAACATAACTCGACGAGGAAGAAAGGTACTCACACGAGGTCAAAGCCGGAAGACGAACTACGGACGTCGAGAACGGGTTCGATGGCCTTTATCGGGGCGCGTCCGGACCTAAGACCAAAACTAAGCAAAATTAGCTTAAACGCTAATTTTGAAAGGAAGGCTTAGCGCATAAAGATATCCCAATGAGAACTCAGCTTTCAAAACCGAGGTTAAACTTGTTAAAACCATCTCCGGGCAAAATATTTAAAATGGAAAGTTGATCGAAAAACCGCAATTCAAACTTAAGCCATCAACCGGATTTAAACCAACAAAGGCACCATAGTTAATTTGTAAAGGAGTTGGGTCCCAAACTACAACAAAAATTAAGGGTTCAATAATGTAATAATTTACTGCAGGGACATAATAGTTCATTTTCAAAGTTCTTGGGTCACGACTGCAATTATTAACAAAATGGGGGCCAAAATCGCAATAATCACAAAGAAGGGGTCAAAATTACAATAAACAAGAAATGAGGGGAAAAATGTGAAAATCCCTCCATCTTCTTCAACCTTCCGCTGAAGCGAAAGAGGAAAAGAAGGGCAAAGCCCTAAGGCTTGCGCAGGCGGAGGGAAGGGGCACGAGGCGGCCGACGTTGACCTTCTATCTCCGGCGCAGGCGAGGGCGAGGGCGAGGCGGCCAGGCGGTGCAGCAAGGCGCTTCTCCGGCGAGGCGCTGCAGTCTCCGACGCGGGGAGGGCAAGGGCGAGGCGGAATGTCCCCGGCCTGCTTCAATTGCCGCTTGCAATTGAGAGGGTGAAGAAGGTTCGGAAAGGCCTACAGATTCAAATCCGTGGTGAGGAGAGGGAGACAACAAGGGCTGCTTACTCTTCTTCTGTTCGTTCGCCTGTCACAAGGAAGGGGGAAAAGGGCTGCGAGATGGGGTGGAGGAGAGAAGGGTTTCACACTTGGGCTGCTTGCGTGAGGGAAGAAGGGTGAGGTTGGGGAGGTGATAGCCAATGTCACTGCAGACAGGAGGAAGTGAGGAACGAGAGGTCACCTGTGCTCCTACAGGGCTGCGCAGAACGAGAGGTCGGGGAAGGAATCCAAGAGTTGGCCACGCTGGAGATCCGCCAGAGGAGAGAGAAGAAAGAAAGGGAAATATATATATATATTTATGTATATATATATATATATACAAATACAATAAAGGAAAAAAAAATATAAGAACCTAAAATGAATATGAAACTCGATCAATTTTAAGCGGAGTGAAATTTTCGGATCGGAAAATATCTTCGAACTTTGCCTTTAAAGATACGGAAACATACGTGGATCGAATCTATAAATAACTAAAATCGCAAAAATATACTTTGCGATATAGAAACCATTCTTGTAAATAATATTGCGAGATTCCAATAATAATTAAAATACCGTTACAATATTAATATAAAAAAATTCTACTCGTAAAATCAAATTGTACGACGTAAAATACTCATAAAACATACTTAAGATATTAAAATATCGATAACCGCCGGAAAAATAAATATCAAAAACGCGCCAAAAATTTTGGGGCGTTACACTGTAGCTCCTGAGATCCTCGACCCTAATAGCATAATCAGGTTGTATGAACGGAGGCGGAATCGTCTGAATGTATCCAAAAACCCTCATGTTCCTGTATGGATCGTAGGGCTCTGATACGTCCATAAAAGTCAACAACCCATGGAACAACGAACGCTGTAACTCTCCATGAGTGAAGTCCAACTGGCCGTATGGCTACCAGTTCACCTGTTTAACAAACAAACAACATTGTTAGAAAATAAACACGTTAGTTGACAAAAAGATTACAAGTATGCACATTTAGTGGACTTGCCTGATCAACACTCATCTCATCAAGCATCCGTCTGTAGTCACGGGTGTCCCTCCTAACAGGCCTGATGTCGAATCTCGCTGCCCAAGGCATCCCATGCTCCCACCCCTCCATAATCTCCGGTGCAAAGCATGGAAAATATAGGTGTATCCATGTCTTTAAACAAAAAAAAATAAAAATTAGACAAACATTACAAATTAAGTTACGAGAAGAATAATATGAGTATAGAGGATATATTTTACATGCAGCAGCGTCAGACAACCGCACATCTGGCGACAGTCAACCCGAGTGGCCTCGCCCATACGCCTATACAGGTAGGCGAGTGTCGCCGTACCCCAGGATATACTCATCACCCAATCAAGATCCTCCACTAATATCAGTAAATAAGGAGAAATCTTGTGCTGAGATTTGTCGGTGAATAGCATCGATCCCAGCAGGTACAACAACCACCCAGACGTTGCAGTCGTCGGATACAGATGAGAATACCCGTCACACTGATCCTATAAAAAGGCATGTGACAGCCCTCGACGACGCACATCTCCGGCATTCATCTGCTCATCAGTAAATCCAAAAAACTCCTACACACGGAGTGCAGCATCAGGTCTAGCGATCACCTGAGTAACCGCCGTCCCGGATATGGGTATACCTAGGATGAGATGGACATCATGGAGAGCAATCGTCATCTCACCCCAAGGCATGTGTAGTTGGTTCACCTCGGGCTGCCATCTCTCGATAAAAGCGTCCAATATACGCACATTTAGGTGCCTGTACATAAGACCCTACAGATGGGTCAGTCCACTACCGTGCGCTAAACCCGACCAAACCTCCTCATCCAGTGGCCAGGCGTCCAGCTGGCTGGCTCTGGTATGGTAGTAAAGCGTATCACGATCCTACATAGAAAAAGAAATTTAATATATAACTAAAAATATTATAACATTAAAGATGCATTCATTAAACATATTTATTGCGTACTCACCATGTCATGCCAGACGTGGAGAGCGGTGTGAGCCTGGAAGCTCCTAAGTATCTTTGGGATACGAGGTCCCCCTCCACAAGGATCTCGAAGATCGGGCTGAAAGGCCTGCCGAGTAGGAGGTACTGGTCTAGGACGATCTCCCAGAGCACGAGGAAGTACCTCCTCAAGGACCTCCTCCACAGGAGCTGGCGAAGGTGGCCTCCTCGCTCTGTGTCTCCTCTCAGCAGGCTGCTGCTGTGAAGAAGAAGGAGCATACTCCTGCTCCCGCTAGGAAGAAAAAGGAGCATCCTGCTGCTCCTGCCGGGAAGAAGGAGCAAACTGCTGCTCCTGCTGGTAAGGAGCATACAGGTCCTCGATATGAGAATAAACCCCCACCAAGCGAAGCACCTCCAGAATAAGAGTTATGTCTGCCTCCGCTAAAAACCTGGTGAGGAGGGCTCAGTGGAGCAATGTCACGCGTGATACCAGATGTACTATGCTGCGTGACTCCCGACTCCTGTGTCGGGAACTGCTCCTCAAGCAAAGCACCTCCAGAATAAGACACTAGCTCTCGGGCCTCGTGTCTAGAGTGGACCTCCCGCTGTCCCCTCAGAAAACGCATGCCATTGTGGAATACTTTCCTAAAGTATCCCAATCCGATGAATCTCTTGGCGTCTTTGTTTGGGTTCCTTTCCATCTGCAAACAAAAACAACAAATGTTAATAAAAAGGAAAAAAAATTTAAGAAGAAGAAGTAAGTTGTCCGTAGCGGACAACTTAGTTCTGTCCGTAGCGGACAGAAGTGAACTTGTCCGTCACGGACAACGATAAAACCCAAAATAACTCATATTCATCCAAATTAGTAAACTCGATAAACTCTAAACCTAAACCTAACTAAAACAATCAAATTTAAACAAAACTAAAGCGAGAAAGTGAAGTTTTTACCTTAGATTGCAGTTGAGATTACGAGAAATGTCGAGAGAGATGACAGCCGAAGATCGAGCGAAGGTCGATTCGTAAGTGTTCGTCACGGAGAAGAAAGGAAGAGGAAGAAAGAGAAAGAAAATGAGCATCGTTGTCCTTATAGGGTGGTGGAAGCCAGGACGACGAGAAATGGTCCACGGTGGGAGTCACGGCAAAGCGGAGCCGCGGAGGATGAGAGATACGCAGTGAACTTGAAAAGGAGAAAACGCGCATTCATGGGAGAACACAAAGGGGAAATTAGCTTAATTAAGAACGAATATACTAAATAACCCACATTTGTCCGTAACGGACAAATGTGCGTTGTTATTTAGCGCATTTTTTTTTACTAACAACGCACATTGTCCGTTACGGACAAATGTGCGTTATTTAGTATTTTCATTAAAATTGTTCGTCACGGACAAGGTTAGCTTGTCCGTCACGGACAAACTTACATTGTCCGTGACGGACAAGCTGACCTTGTCCGTGACGGACAAGCTGACCTTGTCCGTGACGGACAAGCTGACCTTGTCCGTGACGGACAAGCTGACTTTGTCCGTGACGGACACGGTTTTACAAAAACCTAGAAATGCCTAATCTATAATTATGACAATACAAAAACCTAAAAATGCCTGAATCGACTCCAAGTTCCTAATCCCCTTTGATTACAGCCTAATCTATATTTATGGTTTGACAATTAGCTTAATTAAGAATGAAGATTTCATAAAAAGTTGGTATTTTCCACTTTGCTTGCACCTGAGACCAAATAACTAATCAACTATCAACCCTAACTCATATTCATCCATTTTAGTAACATATAAGCCCCTAAATATATCTAAAGCAACTTAAATTGAACAAATTAAACTCTAAACCTAAACCTAACTAAAACAATCAAATTTAAACAAAACTAAAGCGAGAAAGTGAAGTTTTTACCTTAAATTGCAGTTGAGATTACGAGAAATGTCGAGAGAGATTGAGAGAGATGGCAGCCGAAGATCGAGCGAAGGTCGATTCGTAAGTGTTCGTCGCGGCGAAGAAAGGAAGAGGAAGAAAGGGAAAGAAAATGAGCGTCGTTGTCCTTATAGGGTGTTTTACATTTGTCCGTGACGGACAAACACCATCTGTCCGTGACAGACACTTATACGTTGTCCGTGACAGACAGATTATTACTTCACAACTTGAGATTTTCAACATATATTTGTATTTTTTAGATCAACCAATAATGTGTAAAACTTTATGAAATTAATGATTTTATTTTACTGTAGTAACATTTTCGTTAAATTTTAATTTAGTAAGATTTTTGAATGAACATAACGAGTTGTAACGAACACAATGAGATAAAAATATCAACTTAACGTTATTGCGAGGATTATAAATTCATGTCAATCAAAATTACGTAACTTCCTATCACTAAACGTTATTGAAAGGATTATAAAGTTTTACGATTTTATAACGAACATATCAATAAACGTTTCTTTTGTTCAAAATATATAGATTTCGTAACGAACATATAAATGTTCAATAAATAAAACCTTACTATCATTCAAAGTTTTAAGATTTGATATCGAACATATAAAGTTTCAAGAAATAAACGTAACTTCATATCATACATATCTACGATTCAATCAAAGTTATGTTATTGAAAGTATTTAAACTTTCTCTTACAAAAGAAGATCAAATCAAAGATATTTTATTCAAAAGATTAACACTTTCTTTCAATAAAGAAATCAAACTTACTTACAAACATAACAATTACAAAGAAAACAAAGTTTCAAGATTAATGTTACATTTTTAAACATGACGTTGAACTTCACACATAAATACGATCAAATTAAAATAACGTTATTAAAAACATTTAAACTTTCTGTTAACGAAAGAAAATTAAATTAAATTTTTGTTATTCAAAAGATTACGAATTTCTTTCAAACAAACCAAATTTTAGAACTTTAATCCACAAAATTGGCATATTACCTATACTGCATTTGTCCGTCACGGACAATGTCCATTGTCCGTTACTTTATGGCAACTACTAAGATGCACCTCCTAAAAATGACTCAACCATTCTTACATGAAAGGTCATCAAGTAACATAATTCTACGATTTTTTTACCAGACTTCTACAAGTTGTTACCATCAAAGAGTTTCTTACAAAGCAGAATGGCTGCAACTATGGAAGCAATAGTCAACAAAACACTTTGCCTGGATCGCATTTTTTCCCCCCATGTTAACGGTCTTGTCACCACACGTAATACTTTCTCAACTTGCTCGTTTAGGTCCTCCAGTGTTCCGTTATTATCAATCACAATGTCTACTTCTTTTCAAATCAAGGGGCATTTGAGCATTAATTTTGTTCACTGCCTCTTCATCTGATATCCCATCCCTAGTCTACAGCCTTTGAAGTTGTGTGTTGCCATCAACCCATACAACCACAACAGGGCTTGTCCATTTGTCGAGTTTGGCCTCAAATAGCAGAGGAACATCTAGAACTATAATCTTAGATCCCTTGAGCCACAACTTCAAAACCTCCTGAAAAATGCCAGAGGAAATATAAGGTGCCAGTAGCCTGCAACAAATTTTGAGATGAGGTGATTAGTACTTACTACACAAGAGCATCTTAGGGGTTTATTAGCATTAAGCTTGAAGGCAATGTAAGTGATGTGAAACATTCATGAAAAAATTCTGAATGCTTGATAGTTTCTGGCCGCCAAAGTTTTAATAGGTTTGTTTTTCCATTCACATTGCTGCTCAAAAGCCGCAATTACTTAGTCATCATAGTAGGACACTCGCCAGTGTATTTAACTTTCTCGGATAACTCAAAGAGATTTACATCACCATTCTGCTGAACTCTACTACAACGAATGTGAGTTAAGATAACAGGCCATAATTAGCATGTATGGAACAGATCTTTTGTTTCACCCACCACCCAAAAAAACTAGCTAGCTATACTGTAAGAAAGTATTTGACTGGCTCTACTTGGGGTCTGGGCATAGAAAAAGTACTCTCCTCACTACAGGGAACTAGATAATTAAAGGGTGCGTCTGGGATTCCCATTTCACAATCTTATAGGAGCTTATCAAGCCTACGAAGCTTATTGGAACCCCTTTTTCATTGATTTAAAAGCACTAAAGAAATAAAATCCAATAATTCAAATCATATAGCAAACTAAGGAAATTTTATACCGGTTAAGAAGTTGTCTCTTAGATGGATCAGAGAATACAATTTGCCCCAACTTTGGCCTATCGACTTCTCCATTAGGTTGAAGAATACCATCTCCGAATTCCTTTAAAACCTTCTTCCAGCCACCTGTGCCCTTCTTTAAAACATCCTGCAGAAAACACAGGTCGCATTATGTTTGTTGGGTGATGAATCACAAATCATAACTCATAGATGATAGATGATAACAAAAACATAATGATACAATAACAAAATAGAAAATGAACACAAAATTTAGAGAAAATGAAAAGTTTTCTTAAAAATATGTGACCCTCCATCGATAAATTGGGCACGTTGTGAAAACTTAATAACCTGGCTAAGATACCAGAGTCAACTTGCCCTCAAAATTTTCCAGAGTTTGTAAATGAGCGAAACACAAAAGGTCATTTAACTAAGCCCATCAAAATTGGCATCTCAAGAAATATCAAACCAAGCCCATCAAAATTGATTAAAGATCAGATATTTTAAACTTGTAAATGATAATACTTCATTAAAATCATCCAAAAATCGTCCTAAGCCATCCAAGATTCTTCCTAAAGCCACTTACGTAGTATCGTGTCTTAGGAAGCGCAATCATATCTTGCTAGAAACGCTATCACAACCCTCATTTGTGAATATTAAGATAGAACGTATTTCCCATAAACGCGATCTCACCAAAGCAATTATATCAGATAGCGGGAAAAAAAATCGGATTTCCCATCTTATACAGCACAAACAAAGTCCCAGTTTATTCTCAAACTTGATCCAAGTCTGCCAAAGAGGAGAATTCAATTGGCTAAAGCATGACTCGAACTCTTCAAATTCAAGTAATATATCGACCACTTTTTAAGCATAAATCGAACACCTCAATCAGAGACACTCAATTAACGCTAAAGTAATTATGATCTAAATCAAATCTCACAAGTACACATGCCAATTGCAGAATCAGATTGAAAAGAGAGTGATTACCCGAGCGACAATATCAGCGTCAACGACGGGGATGTCATTGGCCTTGAAGATATTGGAGACGGTACTCTTCCCTGAAGAGATCCCACCCGTCAGCCCCACTATTCGCATCTTCGGCACGAGCTGTCCGTTGGAAGAGGCTTTATCGAAGTACTCGGACACGGTTGACTGGGAGAAAGGATTAGATAGTCAACTCAAAAGTCTAGAAAATTCCTCAAAAGAAACCTAGAAATTGGGATACTTAACCCCAAAGAAGCCATAATTTTTCCACAAAACCTTAATTTTACGCGGAGTCGAGGGTGGTGGAAGCCAGGACGACGAGAAATGGTCCACGGTGGGAGTCACAGCAAAACGGAGCCGGGGAGGATGAGAGATACGCAGTGAACTTGAAAAGCAGAAAATGTGCATAGCATGGGAGAACACAAAGGGAAAATTAGCTTAATTAAGAATGAAAATACTAAATAACGCACATTTGTCCGTTATATTTAGTATTTTCATTAAACTTGTCCGTCACACGTTGGCTTGTCCGTCCTAATGTAAGTCTGTCCGTGACACACAAGCTACAAGTTTAATAAAAAATACTAAATAACGCACATTTGTATGTAATAGTAAAAAAAAAAGCGCTAAATAACAACACACTTAATTTATAGTGTTATGGTTTGCTATTAACAATTTCTAGTTTTACTTTCAAGCAAATGATATCTGATTAACAACAATTGGAAAGTCTATATAGCTATCAAATGAATGAAGAAATGAAGTTGCTCTCAGTTAAAAGGCCAGTTTTCCACAGCAGAGCAAAGAATCAGTCAGATCGGCAACAAAATCGATGAACTTAAATCCTAAAAAAGAACGCAATTCATGAAGATTGATAGAAGCACTTATCCTCTCCCTATAAGCGTAGAATAATACAACTCTACACATGTAGATAGAAGAATCATCGAACTTCAATCAACCGCCACGAGCAGCGCTCACGGACTTAGATTCATAAATCAAAAGCTGCAGATCCTTCCGAATCCGCTCTCTTCAGTGTGGTTAAAGCAAATAAGAATCATCATTGAGCAACATATACAACGACATAAAACAGGTCTGTAGAACTTACGAGAAAATGCAAAAGAATCCATGGACAAACTAGGAAGCTGCATGTCCAGAAGTGCCTGATTTCGAAAAATACAGTTGATTTCGCATCGATTCGAACTTTTCCTCTGCTATTGGCAGATCAACAGAGAAAATCAAAGTGTGATCATGCTGATTTCAAAGCCAAATCAGAAATTAAATTGAAAAAGATGTGGAGATAAAACGAATCTGTAAGATTCAAAGGAAGAAACCATATTTAGCAGGAATGACGAAAAGAGGAGGCACGGAAATGATTTCGGAATCATCCAACTCTATCTTGGTATTTATGCAGAGTGGAGCACAATTAGGGTTTTTTGAGATCACGTTTTGCCCTTTTTGCCCCTCCACTATGCGAACGATTGCAAATTAGCAAACGACCTTCTTCTTTCGGGTAAATTACACAGACCCAACCTTAAATTACATATATTTGAATTGGAACCCACTTGTAGAGTTCATGGACATAAGAAAGAGGACTTGCCGCCTTAAAAAATACAAAGCGTATCCAAATAAAGATAAGCTTTTGGAACAAAAAAGCAATGTAAAAGAAAATTTTTTGAACGAATATTGAAATCATGTGTAAGATTGAAAATTTACAAGTCATGTCCTAGTCGAAACAAAGACTAATATTGTTCCCGATGAGGCTATTTGACATAAATCCAGTTTCGATAATATAACTTTTGTTCTTACGGGTGATTTATCTAGTGAAATTTGCCTTCTTTGAAAATCACCTCAAATGACTAATGAAACACTTGCTCAAACCCATAAAAACAAGCGTTTCATCTGCATGAAATTCTACAATCATATTACAAAATATTACAAATTTGAACATGATGCTCATCTTTGTGTATGCCCCCGCCTATAGAAAATGAAAAAAAAAAAAAAGAATTATGGTCTATGATAACCAACTTTATTCTTGCATTGTGTAATACCAAAAAATTATATTTCTGATTTTTTCCGAGTCAAATCGGATTTCAACTAGCTTGATCTCTTACATGATACTTAGTGTCATGATCCCATGTTTTTCTAGCATTTTATATGAAGATCATTCACATACAACACTCAAACTCTATCATTTTATGTGAAGATTTTAATCACATAAGATACACTTAACCAACCTTTATCTGAAATTTTAAATCACATAAGATACTTCCAACACACTTGTATTCCCTAATTAGTATAATGGGCCATCATCTTAGATCCAATATATTCTTGTTTTCATGACGGGAGCTTCATGGGATGCAAGTACTCGATGGGCCCGTCAAGGGTTTTCACCCAAGGTTGCCAGCCTCCTAAGGAGCTGAGAGAAACAGTTATTTTGTTACCACCAAGGCTGATGCAAATTTGTTCCTCCCTCCATCGCAGATATCACGCCCGGACAACAACCACCTCAACTGCAGGATCTTCTTATCATGCAATCCCGATCAACATGTCCTACCCCTTTGACGTCCTGATAAGACGACATTATTTGTATTATGGCCCAAGTGTATGTTTAATGGACGGTGAAATCACTGCCCAACTCTAACATGAGATTGGGAGGTTCTCTGCGACTAGCCCGGGCAGGTATACGGTGAGGTGCATCGGATTCAGTCTTGTTGGTATAGGAGGACAAAGGCGAGGTTCGGGAGATCATCGTGTCACAACCTAATTTGAATTAGAAAGTGTATGACGTAATAAAAGATAATAAATGAACTTATGTGCTAGCATGATGTGTGTTTCCATTTTTGCAATGTCGTGTGTTTGTGCTATTACTGTTCTTCTAATATGTAGGTTGCTAGCTAACGGTTTTATTCGTCTTGTAGATGCTTTGTAGGTTAGGGACGCTGCCGAGTGGTCTGTATGGAGTGGTCAGCTGGGTTCCCGTATATTATAGGACGAGATATGAGTTTCTTATTTCAGTCTTTTTTCCTTTTGGCCGTTTGACATTTTAGAGTTGTCGTATTATTGTGATACTCATCTGATAGTCTTTTCTTATGCTTTGGTAGCATTTGCATTATATGCATTTCGGTTTTACTTTTATTTATGTCTTGTTGTAATATCCGGTAAAATTGTTGTTCAACTAAGTTCATGACCCATTGTGAGGTCCTAAACAGTAAGATATCGAGTTCCGAGAATTTGGGGTGTTAGGACGTTGTTCTCATACAAACCATGAACTTACAAAAACTTCTCAAGAGATCACTCATCCTGAAATTGCTCTCGCACGAGCATGCTTAACTCAAGAGTTCTTTGTCCTCACTCGACCACTAGAAAAGAAGAATTTTTGTTGAGATGTGTAACAAACCATCCTTATAAGTCATCATAAATCTCCATTCAAATGATGCAAGATGATAGTTTTACGGCACCCATGTCTCCTTATGGGAGACCTAAACAAGATCTAAAATTCGGCTGAAAAGTTGAGAGGGGCCTCTCCCTTGCCTAACCGTTTCAACCGATTGATTAACTTTAAGGATAGTTGTCTCTTCAATGATCTCCCTACTTAAGGAATGAAATTCACTTGGAAGAAAAAGAAAGATGGTCCTAATAATATTTACGAAAACTTGATGAGTTTTGGCACAACGACAAGTGTTTGATCAAAAATCATGCATTCACAAATTTTGAACATACTCGTTTAAGCTTTGACATTAGTAATAACCAGAAGTACTATGCTTAACCATTAAAATTCGAAATGATGTATACAAAATGAAAGGATTTTGAACATTTGGTGAAACAAACATGGAGAATTCAATATCCCCGAAACCACATGTATAATTTGATAAAAAAAAAAAAACTAAATCACATAAAAATAAAGAGAAAATATGGAATAAATCTACTTTTGGTAATATCTTTTAGCAAATCAAGATAATTAACCAAAATCTTGTGACTATCCAAACCAAATTTCTACAAAGATTTGATTGTAGCAGTAAAGGAAAAGAAAAGTGACTTATTCATAAAATAAACGTACTTGTTGACTTCCAAAGACGATTTTGGAGCCAACGTGCAAAACTTATCATATTAGATTTGTTGATAAAAATACAAAGTATCATCGTAGCTAGGGTTGCTTGTGTTGCTTGTTGTAGAAGAAGTCAAATATCCATAAAAAGGAATTACTATAAATAGTGCTATATTCAATAATGATTTTGATTCCATTAGAGCCGAATTTCGAAATGACTTTATTAAAAGATTCAAGAAGACGAACGTTAACAATGAGGCGCTTGAGTCGCAACTTAGTCAAATAACCCATGAAATATCCGAGACAAATAACTTACTCTTAACTAAACTAATATCAAACTTAGAAATCAAAAATGTTGTGTTTGATATTGGTCGTGACAAATCTCCTAGTCTGGATGGTATGCCAACATGTTTCTACAAAAAATATTGGCATATTGTGGGCCCGGCTATTACTCGTGCAATTAACAAAATTTCCGATCCGGAAAACTATTAGAACAATTAAACCACACATCCCAAAAATTGACAACCCGAGTACTACTAATTACAACCGACTGATCAACTTGTGTGATACAGTTTACGAAGTCATCTAAAATAATGGCGAATCGAATGAAAGACATACTTCCAAGAATAATCCATCCACTCCAACCTCCAGAGTGCATTTGTGAGAAAACGAGTAATTCAAGATAACATTTTGATTGCTCACGAAATATTCCACTCATTTCGTCAAAAAAAGGAAAGGAAGGCTATGTTGCAATCAAACTCGACATGGAAAAAGCTTATGTTAGAATCAAATGAAATTTTATTATTAGGGTACTTCAAAATTTTAGATTTGTGGAAAAATTTATAGGATGGATTAAATAATGTATCTCTAGTGCCTCATTCTCCATCCTTATAACAATGATCCTATTAATTTTTTTTTCAAAATGTGGATTAAGATAAGAAGACCCTCTTTCTCTCCTCCTCCTGAATATTGGTGCTAGAATTCTTATGCGAAATCTCCAAAAGATTAGCAACGACAATAATAATCTTATTGGTTTTCATATCTCAAGGAAAGGAACCAATCTCCATTCTTGACATTTGTTGATGATATCATTGTCTTCACAAAAGCTTCCCAAGGGGCATGCCGACTAACATTAGACACAATCAATAATTATTGTATTATATCGGCTTTAAAGTCACTCAAAATACATCTAAAACAACAAAAAACCTTATCCATAATATTTTGGAAATTTCAAGTTCTTTGCCTTTAGACAAATATCATTGATGTCCCATTATTGATGCAAAAGTTAATCATGAAACATTTGAAGATGTTGTGAATAAATCCAAACAACGATTATTAAAATGAAAATCCGGGTCCTCTCCCAAGATGGACGTGCAATCCTCATAAGATCTAACCTAAGCGCCAAACCAAATTTCATAATGGAATCGTTTCTTTTCCCTACTCACATTCATAACGAACTTGATAAAGTGAACATACAACTTTTCTGGAATAAAGGTCCCGAAAATAGACCTATTATTAGTTACGATAAAATTTTAAACCCAGAGACAAAGGAGTTAGAAAATCCAAAGACCCCAACATAACATTACAACTAAAACTCCTACGGAAAATTATAGCATAACCGTTTAAGTTTGTGTTATCTTTGAGAAATATCTAAACGGCGCATGTATCCTAAGTTATGCCCCTAAAGAAAATAGATCATGACAATGGAAAAACTGCTTAGTTTGAGAGAGATCTTTAAAAAAAGGCCTTAGATGGAGGTTGGTGATGGTAAAACAATTAAATTCTGGAATGATAGTTGGATAACTTCAGAACCACTAAAATTAGGTATTAAATCCCAAATAGACCATGACCCTGATTTACGGTATGTGAGTTCATTACTCAAGACAAAACATGGAATACAGAGAAAATAAAAAAAACACGGCTAAAAATTTGATCCCTGACTCGATCCGTGAACATTTCAAGTCTATCAGAATTCCAACAAATAACATTACCGATAAACTTTTCTGGTCCCCTTATAAACATGACCATTATGATGCCTTATTTTGCTATGTTTGTTCTTGTTTGTGCTTAGACTTGATTTGGTTATAGTGTGGCATGACCATTGCATGATTTAATTGATTTGAGTCATCTTATGAGCTTCACAAGAGGATTAAGATTATTTGATGAACACACCTTAAGTGAATGCATCCCTCCAATGAGCTAGTAAGCATCGGTTTGGAAGGATTAACCTCTAAAGTTAGTTTCTTTCTATCTTTTGAACTTATATTCATTACATATCATTTGATACTTTTATGTCATGTATCCCCCTAAAATTTATTGATCACTGATCACCACTTCGTTTCCTTTTTGAATAATAGTGGATACGACCTTAATTTTACCATATGCTACATTTACATTACCATGCACTTGCAGTGATGTCTTATGTTGGTTTTAAAATGACATCAACATGTTAAATGTCTTGCATGATTGATTTGTTCCCATGAGCTATTTAACTACTTCTCTTATCACCATTTTCTTCATCTCTCATGTCCAATTATATACCTTTTCTATGATAGTGGATGAGAGCTCAATTTATGGTTGAAGTGTGATGATTTTATTGTGTTCATGAATGCTTGATGATTTTATGCTTGAATTGAGTCATTCTCTAGATTTTTTAGAACTTAGGGTTCTAGCTTGAAATTGGGGATTCCTCCTATGTTGGTTAATGTTGAGTTTATTCATGACTATTGATCTTCCTAGATGATTATTACTTAATTAGTGCTATCAATGTCTAGGTATCCATCTACATTTCAACCGAGAGGTAAAAATTCAGATGAGATGCAATGTTATGATGCTAGAGTTGGAATTAGAAGCTTGTCTAAATGCGAGAACAATGACTTGATCTTTTAATGTTTTATTATCTTATCCATGCATTTTTTATTACGTTGTTTAACTTGCATGGTTGACTGCTTTTATTGAACGAAATATTCAATTAAGATTGAAGCGCTTATCTCTCAATCCTGTGAGCTTACCTATCATCTTTTCATATCTTTCACACTCTACCATTTGATTCACTTCTCATGTTTATATCCTTTATCTTCCTTTTTTTTAACTTTTGGAAAATCATTTGCCAACTAAACAAGTAAACAACTAAAGCTTATGTGGATATTGTTTTTTTTAGCTAGTTTTGCTTTGAACCTTCCTATTGGATTGATTGTATTGAGTGACCCGCCGGAGGGTGTAGTTGGTCTTTTACGTGATGATGTAAGGGGTCGGGCTATCCCCGTGTGATGATTACTTGACCTTCTTTTCAATTAATAAAAGCGCGTCTAGATGCGCCGGAGACCACTGAATCTCCTTCACACACAAAATAGTTTATAATTGTTATTAACTCCATTCTGTTTAATTAACAAAATCACATGAGGTAAAATAACTATATAATTTGTGCATATAGAAATCAAACAGTTTATAAATGTAAAAGGAAAAATCACACAAAATAATACCTAACTATCATCATTGAACTCAAAATAATACAAACTTTAAAAAATATTGAGAGTGATACAAACTACCAATGTATTTACCAAAAATAATTCAATTTTTATTCCGACAAAAATCTTAACTCCATCGACGACGTGACAATTACTTTATTACATGTTATCAAACAAATTGGCTTTGTTGTATGATGTGAATCTTTTAAATAAAAATATTTATTATGGTAAAAATCCTAAATTAATTAAAATATTTTGTTTTTATAAAAAACTGATTTTTTCAAAATTTCCGAAACTTTTTTAAAAATATTTTTTAACATTTATTTATACTTTTGTTTGAATGATTTTTAAAAAAAATATTATTTTTTTTACCTTTTATTTTTTTAAAAGTAAATTTTTTAAAAACATGGACATTTTTTGTTTTTTTCAAGTACTGTTTATATAATTTTTTTAAACTTAATAAAAAATTAATAATTTTCAAAAACAATTAAAAAAAATCAAATAAAATTTCTTCTTCTTTACTTTATTAAGATATTTTTAAAGATGAACTTAAAAAATCACTTTTTTTTTTTATCAAAAAGATAAAATATTTATATAAAATTTTTTCATTTAAACAAAACTATGAAAGAATATTTCAGTAAAAGAAAATCCAAAAAATCGAGAAAATTCTACATTTTTATAAAAATAACAAATATTTTACTTAATTTTAAACATATTAAATACTAGTGTATAGCCCGCACCTTGTGCGGGTATGTTTATAATATTAGTTGTACGAACTTAAGATATATTTATGAATTTTTTAATAATGATTCGGATTTGATTATTCTCAAAACGAAAAATAGTCACAAATAAAGAACTTCTTATTATTCTACACTTCATAAATTTAATCCTTATACAATACACAATTTTTTTTAAAAAAATTACAATGCACAACTCCGTTATAGACTTATAACTAAATTACTTTAATATATTGTAATTATCTAAATGGAACCCGAAATATAATCTTCAATATCCGTTATTAACCTCTTTTTATACAAGTTCTCAAACCATCACTTTTAGTAGGTCAACGACCCATATAACGGATATTAATTTATGAATAAAAATTATACTTCAACTCAGCCAAAATTTGCTGAAAATACTTAGCGACCCACAACAGTAGGTCAACGACCCACAAAACAGTGGCTTAACGACCCACAAAACAATAGGTCAACGATAAATATATATATGAAAATAAAATAGCGATAAAAACAAAGTCAATATGTTATCTACTTACAATAAACAAAACTACAAAAAAAAACATTACACTTAAAGGCGCGGTCGTGGACCGCGCCTATAAATTTTTTTTAAAAAAATAACTGCCCTATAGGCGCGTCTATATCCGCGCCTCTTTAGTTTTTTTTTCTTTCAAAAACGTTACACTATAGCCGCGGTCTAGGACCGCACCTCTATTTGTTTTTTTATTATCTTTATTTCGGATATTAAAACGTTGTCCTCAACAACGCGTTTTACAAATAATAGTGCGGTCTAAGACCGCGCTTCTACTTCAAACAACAAATCTCGTGCATTTTGGTGAATTATTTCACTCCGAGCCTAAAACGGGAAATTTTTTTTAAAGTTTCGTTTACTTCGGCGAAAGATCCAAAACAACATTTAAATATACACAAGAATAGTTATATTTAAAAAATTAATAAATCGTAGAAAAATTTTTTATAAACGAGAAGCCACAACCCATTTTAAAACGATTTTTTCACAAAAAAAAAAAAAAAAATTTTTTTTTTTTGGAGGGTGGGGCAGCCGCCCCACCCTGCCCCACCCAAGGGCCGCCCCTAGTCACAACGACCCACAAAACAGTAGGTCAATGACCCACAAAAGGCCAACGACTCACAAAATAGATATTAATCCGTTATGAATAAAAATTATAATCGATGTGGGATAGGGAATTCCGTGAAATTTTTTAACGTAAATAGATTGAGCTTATAATCCTTCAAAAATAAATTAAGAAAAAAAAATAAAATCTCCCCAATAAATAAATTACTTAAATTTCGACATCTTAAAAATAAAAGAAATACGTAAACAAAATTATTTTTAAAATATTTAGGAGATCTTGTTAGTTAATTTTACAAAACTTTGTTTTATTTTTGGATTAATAATAAAGATTTATGGTTTAATAAGTTAATTAAAAAAAGATTTAACCCTACAAAATTTGTGAGAATGACACATCAACATCAATGTAGTCTAGTTTAGTAGTATACTAGTTTTTAAACCCGTGCCCTGCACGGAATTTGTTAAATTATAACAGTTCAATGTACTAATTTCAAGGTTTGTAGGTTAATATACTAATTTCAAGGTTTGTATGTTAAAGGTTAGCAATAATAGTATTGAAATGTTCAAGTTTGTAAAATAACAATTTACCCAATCGCCTTGTTAGTAACCCTACAAAATTTGTGAGAATGACACATCAACATCAATGTAGTCTAGTTTAGTAGTATACTAGTTTTTAAACCCGTGCCCTGCACGGAATTTGTTAAATTATAACAGTTCAATGTACTAATTTCAAGGTTTGTAGGTTAATATACTAATTTCAAGGTTTGTATGTTAAAGGTTAGCAATAATAGTATTGAAATGTTCAAATTTGTAAAATAACAATTTATCCAATCGCCTTGTTAGTAAGTAATAAGTTTAATTGTGAAGATTATTTATTGTATATTTAATTTTTAGTATGTTGTTACATTGTCACATAGTTTGTTTTTCTATATGAAAAAAAAACATTGTAAGTATTAAGTTTTTACGCTAGTGTATTTTCCGTGTCTTACACTGGATTTGTTATGATATTAATTTATAAACTTTAAATTTTTTAACAAAACTATTTTAATTTAAATTTCTTTTCTAATATTTTCCTATATGGTAAAGAATGAGGTTGAGCATTTTTAACAAAATATATTTATGTTTTGCAAATAAACACAAATGATGATTTTAATTATATATATTCCGGATAGTTTGAAAGGAAAAAAGAAAGAGGAATAGAATACGGATTTAAAATTTAAAAAATATAGTTAATAATTTAAATTATTATAATAATAATAAATTAAAGTAAATTGTAATGGATTTTACTATATATCAAGGAACTAATAGTCTATACTTAAAAAAAGTTATATTAAAAAAAACATATAATTAAAAATTATACTTCAAAATAAATAAAATAAAATGAATTGTTGTTAGAATAATAATAGAATCAAAGTAAGTTTTAATGAATTTATTATATATTATTGAACTAATAAATTGTAATTCAGAAAAATTTAAAATTAAATAAAATATATAATTAAAAAACATGCTTCAAAATAAATAAAATTAAAATAAAATTGTTAGAATATTAATCTTAATTTATTTTAATGAATTTTATTATATATTAACGGACTGATAAATAATATAAAATTAAAGGGTATTAGAATAATAATTAAATAAAGTAAATTTTAATGGTATTTGTTATATAATATATGGGGGAAATGCTAAACGTTCGTTTAAAGGGAAAAAATATAAATAGAGTTTGTTTGGATCTTGGATTTGAATAAGTATGTTTAAAAAATAATTAATCAATAAATAATAATGTGATGTGGCTTAACAAATAGTTGACACGTGTATATTTGATGACGTGGCTGCACAAAATTGTGCAAAGTGGAAGTTCACGGGTAGCTTTAGTATATAGATAGATATAGAAGATTTTCTGGCTTAAAAAATAAAGATTTATTGGTCTATAAAATATTAGAGAATCTCAAAAAAAAAAAAAAAAAGTTACGTAGAATTTTGAATAGCATTATGTTAGTTCAGTGAAAAAAGATTTGTGGCTTAAAAAATAAAGATTTATTGGCTGTAGGAGCTCAATTTAATTGCTGCTTCCACAACGTGTCAGTCATTAAATAATGCACTCTCTTAGTATGTATAATTATTAATAGATAATAGATTATTTATTTAATTATTTTAAACAAATAAATCGTAAAAATATTTATAAACTTAATAAATTATAAAGTTGATATTATTTTAAATTATTTTTGTAAATATAGAATTACAAATAATCAGGTAAGCATAAAAAGGCTGGAAATACGAGAGTACAAATGTGCAATAATGTAAATATATACTATAATACACAGCTATCCACATTCCCTCACGGCTCTTACTGTCAAATACTGGAAAAGCCGTCTCTGGTTGTTTCGCTCTCCTCTCTGAGAACTTCGACCTTCGAGATTTCTTATCCTCCGACCGCCGGAGACCTAACGGTTCCGCCTCCGGCCGACTAATCTTTCGGGTATATTTGAAGATGAAAGTTTTCGTCAAAACTCTTAAGGGAAGCAGCTTCGAGATCGAAGTGAAGCCCGAAGATACCGTAACTCTCTCTTTCTATCCCCTTTTTCTTCTCCCATTTGAAGGACCTTGAGTTTTGGTGTTTCCACTTAATTCGTGGTTTTCAGTATCGTAGTTGATTGAAAAAGGGGGTTCGGATTTGGTGGGTTTAATCACCGTTGAGTGTTAGATAGTCCTGGACAATTAGTGGGTTTCTGCTTAAATTCAGGTTTGGAAACTGATTGATCTAATTGTTTGTCATGATCCAGGTTCATGGGAGTGAGATTGTGTTGAATTTTTGTCATTTAGATACGAAATTGCACGGCTATTCATCAAGTTTGAAAGCTTTTTTTTGTTGCTTGTGATGTTTCTGAAGTGTTTTTCTGTGAATTGAGTCTTCTTCCAAACGTAAGGTCAACAGTTCATGAACATGAGGCTGAATTGACCTAATTATTGCTTGAAAATTGAATATCAAAGCCTTTGTTATTTAAGCTAGGCGTGGTGAAGTCCAAGTACAAAATTCTTAAATGATACTTCTGATGTCTGGGCTTTATTTTATTATCGAGAATTAGCTGAAGCCATACGAGGCTCCTAAGTCTACTTTCAATGCTAAACATCACTATAAAGGAAAACAGAACATCTTCGTGTTGCATGTTTTTATTCATCTTCTACCTCAGGCAACAAGTCTATTATTTTGTATCTATTTATTTATGGCTTATGGGACAAGTGTGTACACTTCCTGAACCTTGTAGACCAAAATACGGGAAGATCACTTGCATGTTTTAGAGGTATTTCCATGGTGTTAACTTGGGTTTGGAGCACCAGTGTTGAAAGTGGATCTTTGGATGACATTTTTAGTTTTGCTTTTGAAATTTTTTTGTTCATCATCGGATTATGGATGTTATATATGGCTTAGTAGGAGTAGTGTTTTTTTAATGAATCTGAACCCTAACCCTTTAGGGAATACTATTTTGAAGTCGTACACTTCTTAAGCAGGATTAGGTGTTCTGCGTTCCTGATTATTGCCAAACCTTTCTTCAGGTAGCAGATGTTAAGCAGACTATTGAGACTGCACAAGGTGCAGCTGTCTATCCTTCTGTAATGCAGATGCTCATCCATCAGGGGAAGGTGTTGAAGGACAATACAACACTGGAAGAAAATAAAGTTGCTGAGAATAGTTTTCTTGTAATTATGTTGAGCAAGGTAGGCATTTATTTCATGATGATGAATCTAATGTCTCTTGTTTATAATTCTAAAAAATTGAGTCTGGGTTTCCTGTTTTTGAACACGGCAACACAAATGCTGGGAAAATGTTATGCCTAACCAGAATATCTGTTTCACATCTAAGTAACTGGGTTATATTTTTTATCAAACAAAAAATTTCCTGTACTTGTTTTTATTGGGTTTCTTTGAAGTTTTTCTAAACTATTTGATACAGTATATACTATACTATATTCAATGATATTTCCTTCCATCTGTGTTCCTTACTATTGTTGGAATCAATAAAATTTATAAAATGTGTTTTTTTCATCTTTCAGAGTGCGTAAGATTGAGTTGATCGCTACTATCCACTTGAATGAATTCTAAATAAAATGAATTATCCTTTTATATGTTTTGCGTAAACATCTTCTTGAATGGCCCATTGCAGACGAAACCATCTACAGCTGGAGCTTCATCCACAGGCCAGGTAAAAATAGTTGCATGAGTTTTGTCAGTTTGAAGTTTTAAGTGTTGGATGTTGTTGCTTCTGATTAATCTGTTTATATTTTCATGTTAGGCTGTAAGTTCGACAGCTAATAAAGCAGCAGAACCCCCTGCACCTCCAGCTCCTGCTGCAGTTGTGGAACAGTGAGTTCAAATATTTGGTGGATTCCCCCTACTATTTTGCTGACTTGTTTGTTGCTGGCATGTTAAGATCCCCCTAACTTTGCTGAGTTTTGACAATTTTTTTTAATCATCTTGTTTTACAGGGCGCCATCTGATCCTCAACCTGCTCCTGCTGCTGCTCCTGTTTCGTGAGTTTCTTTATGTTGTAATTTTAAGTATATGTTGTAGTTTTGCAAAATTTTATGTGATTATACTTGTATATAATGACAAATTATATTGTTAACTTCATGCTTTCTTATGCAGTTCCATGAAATTTTACAGCCATGTGCTTGCATCTAATTTTCATTTTTTTCGTTCCATTTGTTTTCTTATGTCATGTTTTTGTGATAAAACAGTGGAGAAGCAGATGTGTATGGACAAGCTGCATCAAATCTAGTTGCAGGTACTAATTTGGAATCCACCGTACAACAGATTCTTGATATGGGGGGAGGAAGTTGGGATAGAGATACAGTTATTCGGGCTCTACGTGCTGCTTTCAACAACCCTGAAAGGGCTGTTGAGTATCTGTACTCTGTACGTGTCTTCTCATTGGTCTTTAACTTTTTTAATTTTTCACTCTTACTTGGATAATTGGATGTTCACTGTGTCCTTTTTGTTATGGTCCATTCTGTTTTATGGTGCTAGGCCCATTCTGACTAAGTCTTGGTTTCTATTTTTTGAAAAGAATTTGCATTCAAATGGTTTCCATAGCATATAGTATTTTTCAAGTCTCATGTTAAATGTTAATATTATTTCCCTTTTTCTGTTTTAATTTGAATTCAATATATGATTTGTTTGTTACAAAATTGTTAGGGTATTCCTGAGCAAGCTGATATTCCTCCAGTAGCACGTCCCCCAACTGCTGGACTGACTGCAGATTCTCCTGTCCAGGCGCCTTCTCAACCAGCAGCACTGGCACCTTCTGCTACTGGGCCTAATGCAAGTCCTCTGGATCTTTTCCCACAGGTATTCTTTTGAACCCTTTATTTGTTTCTATTGCTATTGGAATTTATAAGGAATCTGACTATCTCATTCCTTCGCTTCTCAAATGCTTGAATTCTCCTCTCATGCAGGGACTTCCTAATGTGGGTTCAAATGCTGCTGCCGGTTCTTTAGATTTCCTTCGCAACAGTCCACAAGTATGAAAACAAATTTATTCCAGCTTTTTTTTTTGCGTGATTTTCTTTTTTAGCTGACATAAAAATTGTTTGTTCTAGTTCCAAGCCCTGCGAACCATGGTGCAAGCAAACCCACAAATCTTACAGGTACATGTCATTTTTCTTTTCAAAAGCTTCCTTTTAAGCGTCTGTTCTTTCTAAAGTTGACTGATAAACTTTTTGTTAAATTTCTGCAGCCAATGCTTCAGGAACTGGGAAAGCAAAACCCACAATTAATGCGGCTCATTCAAGAGCATGAAGCTGACTTTCTTCGCCTGATCAACGAGCCTGTTGAGGGAGAAGGGTACATAACTGTACACTATTTGAAATTGTTATGTATCTTTGACAAAATTTCTTCTCACATGTCTACACATTTCTCTACTAGGAACCTACTTTCACAGCTAGCGTCAACTATGCCACAGGCTGTTTCAGTTACTCCTGAGGAGCGTGAAGCGATTGAACGTGTAAGTGTATACTGACAAATATTCATGCTTTATTGCCTAACAAAATTGGAACATGTTTTTTCACGTTACCGTAAAGTGATTCTAATAACAGAAAACACAGTGTATTTGATGCTCTGCTGATAGTCATAACCCTGGATTGAAGTAAAATTAGACCCTCAATTTAGTGTTGTTTGGATGCATAATACAAGTTCTGTACAACATATTTTATGCATTCATACATTCCAACAATTTAGTGTTGTACATAGTGTATTTGATTCTCTGCTGATAGTCATAACTGTTACCTGAACCTAAATACAAGTGCTAGAGCTACTCATTCTATTGTCAATTGGTTTTAGGATAACACTGTGAAGTCTTGTGTGCGTAGCTTCACTTCGGCATGCATCCCCTCCACTTCTTAGACCCGCCAAATTAAAAAAATAATAATTTAACAATAGCCTTGGATTGAAGTAAAATTAGACCCTCAATTTAGTGTTGTTTGGACGCATAATGCAAGTTCTATACAACATATTTTATGCATATAATGCATTCCAACAATTTAGTGTTGTTTGGGTGATTTGCATTATATAATGTAGTATTAGAAAAACACTTAAATTGTATGCTAGATACTACATAAACGTCTGTTTGGCAGTAGTCAGTAGACGAAGATGAATGTCATAAAATTACCCATATCTATAATTCATTCTCTTTTCATCCAAACATCCGCCCAGCTTATTGTGAACTTGAATTTACCAATACACAGTACATTATTGCATTATAACGCATGACACCCAGACATAGCATCGCATAACTTGCTAAGCAGTGATTCTCATTGCATGGTAACTTGTACAGCTTGAGGCGATGGGTTTTAGACGCGAAACAGTACTCCAGGTGTTCTTTGCGTGCAACAAGAACGAGGAACTGGCAGCAAACTACCTCTTAGATCACATGGATGAGCTAAATGAGGACGAAGACATGAGCTAACGAGTGATTGAAGACCGAAAAGAGGAGTTTCCTACATAATTGCTTGGGCTTCTTTGATGTGTGGTTCTTAACCTCTTTTTAGGCATACTTTTACAGTACATGCCAAAATGGAAGGAGCAGCTTGGATCTAAAGTTTATTGTCTCATATTTTCTTATATTTTATTAAAATTCAACTAAAAGATTTCTTCTATATGCTATTTGATTCGAAAGGGTACCCGCATTTCTAAGCTTCGATAAGCATTACATAATTTCAGTAAGTGAAGTGTCACTTGTGAGTCGTGGAGAGACCTGACCCTAACTCATTTTCGGTCTCATAATTTCGGTCCCTTTTTAAGTTCTGGGCACAAACAAAACCTCCGGCTACGAGATGCAAAGCTTCATCCAAACCCCACCTGCGAGAAACAAAAGTTCATCCACCTCTCGAAGCCAGTTCTTGGCATCTTCTCCGGGTGGAAGTTCTTGGTATCTTCTCCGGGTGGTTGTTCTCGAGGCGGAAAGTAGAAGAGAGGGAACATGAATGAGGATGATGGATTGATTGAAGTGCACCAAGATTGGATGAGGAGGTCAAGAGTGTGATTTGGTGTAAAATCGACATCGTCGGAGTTCTTCATATAGCCACGATAGTGTCGTAAATCGAGTACGGAAATAGATAAGGATATGATACTATCACGTAGAAATTGTTACGCGAATTCTTCATATAGCCACGATAGTGTCGTAAATCGAGTACGGAAATAGATAAGGATATGATACTATCACGTAGAAATTGTTACGCGAATTAAAAAAGTACATACGAAAACATGGAAACTCACGTAACTACTGCAATTTTAATAACTCGGTATATTATTACAAAGAATTATAACGGCATATCAAATAAATAACATAACAAACCATTGTGGTAAAGAATTGCAGTTTGTTCTTATCTTTGAGTTTCATCTTTGTCACCTATGTGCCTTCTTTCGTTCATGTGACGATGAAAAAGTGATGAAAGGTTAGAATTGTAACACCCCAAGTTCTAGGAACCCGGAGCGTTACGGGATAGGACCTCACAATGGGTCACGACTCTCAGAGTAGCAACGACAAACGGATCTTACAACAAGACACAAATAAATGAAAACCAAAACTGAATATAAAACCAAAGGTATCTCGTAACAAAACAAGAGTCAAGATTCGCAGCCGAGTTCAAAACAACAAAAGGGAAAAACAACAGAACTAGAAAATCCGATCCTGTCCTATAATGCACGGGAACCCTGGCTGACCACACCATCCATGACTCCGCAACATCCCTAATGGTTTATACCGTGTTGACAGATGCCTTGTAGATATGAATTAGGAGGGTTATGAGTCATTTGATGAGCTTTAAATCTACGGTTCCACACAATCATCAATAATGACATTTTCGTAAATTGACAAAAATTGGAAAAATACCCTGCGTTCAAATGTGAGAGAGGTTGTCATAGTACTTTTATATGTCATTGTTTATGTTTTTATTCATCGGTTTTCATAGTATTTTTATATGTTATTACATGTCCTAACACAATTCTTTGTTCAACCATGAAATGACATTTTTCAGAATTAAGAACTAAATGGAACAACTCTGTTTTCCTCAGGAAAGGAGCGAAGGAAAGCCTGTTCACACAAGCATCACGAATCAGAAACGAAACGGTTGCTAGAAGTCTATAACTTCTAGTCTCAATGATCTCTAAGAGATCTCCAAGAGATCTCCACAAGCTAAGGATTCAACCCTAGTCTTACAACACTCACTGGAGGTAAACAACAACCAAAAGATGTAAGGAAAGGAACGAGAAAAGTAAGGAAGGAAGAAACTCACAAGAACGGATGGCCGCGGGGGCGGGGATGTGCAAACGCGGGGGTGGCTGCGTGATAGAAAGCGCTATCGCCTTTCTTCTTTGACAGAATTCACAACAAGGGCAACCAAAGCTCGAACCTTTGGCTCACACACGTCAAGACTAAACTCCAAAGAGCCTGAGAACAATGATACATCAACAATGAGAAGCCAACAAGAATCAAGGTTCAAACTTGATTCTTGGAGAAGAAGAAAAGAAGAGAAGAAGAAGAAAATGAAAAGAACGAAGGAAGCATGCTGCAATACATGAACGTAAGGAAGAACAAAGAATGATGAACTTACACGTTCAGCAAGGTCGTAGGAAGCAAGGTGACGGCTGCAGCACTGAAGGGTTTGAAGCAGCGATAGCAAGAAACGGGAAAAGGAGAAAAATGCGAAAATATAAAGAGAAGGGTTGGAAGGATAGAAGGAAGGACGTCTAGGGTTAGAAAGAAGATAAGGAATCCAAGACAGCCACCGGGTGCTCGATGAATGTGTGGTCTGTCTCGATCACTAGATCCTCGTGACTGACGATGTATCTTGGGTCTGGCATGTACTCCCGTAGCTGACACTTATGGAAGACTGGGTGAACACCCTCTAGTCTTGGTGGCAAAGCAAGTCTGTATGCTGCCTCCCCAACTCGCTCAAGAATCTCGAATGTCCAACATATCTGGGGCTCAACTTCCCCTTGACACCGAAACGTCTGACGCCTCGTGTCGGGGATACTCTCAACCAAACCTGAGCTCCAACTCTGAACTCCAGAGGTTTGCGCCTCTTATTTGCATATGACTTTTGTCGACTCTGCGCTGCTAACATCCGCATGCGGATTACTACTACACGAGCCATGTCATCCTGTATCTGCTGAGGTGCTACTCCGCTAGTACTACTCGGCTCATCCCAACCCAATGGTGTACGGCATCTCTGTCCGTATAAAGCCTCGTAAGGACCATCCTGATCGATGTGTGCCAACTGTTGTTGTTCGAAAACTCCACTAAGGAAAGGTGATCTGGCCACATCTGTCCCTAGTCTAACATGCAAGCTCTCAACATGTCCTCCAAAGTCTGGATGGTCCGCTCAGATTGACCATCGGTCTGAGGATGATAAGCGGTCGTGAACTGCAGACTCGTACCTAGGGCGGCATGAACCTGCTGCCAGAATCTGGATGTAAACCGTCCGTCTCTATCAGAGACTATAGTTCTAGGTACTCCATGAAGTCTCATTATCTGCCTAGTGAACTCCTCTGCCAATCGACTCACCGGCTACGTTTCCTTGATCGGAATGAAACGTGCGGTCTTCGTCAATCGATCTACTATCACCCATATAGCATCAAAGCCTCGACTCTGTCTCAAACCGCTAACGAAATCCACAGAGATGTCTTCCCACTTCCACTGAGGGAGGGGGAGTGGGTGTATCTCGCCTCCTGGTCTGTGATGCTCGATCTTGACCTACTGACAGGTCGCACACTGAGCTACATATCTCTTGACGTCTGGCTTCAGACCTCCCCACCAGAAATTGTATCTGATATCCTGATACATCTTACTCGCGCCAAGGTGCACTGAGTAAGGTGAAGAGTGAACCTCTTGAAGGATCCTCTATCTCAACTCTCGATCTGAAGGCACACAAACACGCTCCTGGCGTCTCAAAATCCATCAGCACCAACTACAAACTGTGGCGCCTCTCCACGAGACATCCAGTCTCGAATCTGTGTCAAAGCTGGATAACTCTCCTGCTTTTGTCGGATTTCGGCCAACAGATCAGGTACTATCTCCAAGGTGGATAACTGGCTATTGAAATCCGGAAAGTGGATATCCATCTCTAGCCAAGCAAGATCTCGTTGTAACTATGGCTCAGCTGTCAGCCTAGCGATCGCCATATCTCGGGGAGTCTTCCTACTAAGGGCATCGACTACCACATTCGCCTTCCCCGGGTGGTATAAGATCTCAAGATCAAAATCCTTGATCAACTCCAACCATCTGCGCTGGCAGTTATTCAACTCCCGCTGAGTGAATATGTACTTCAGACTCTTATAGTTTGTGAATATCTGACACGTAACTCCGTACATATAATGTCTCCAAATCTTCAAAGCGTGAACGACAGCAACCAACTCCAGATCATGGGTAGGGTAATTCTCCTCGTACTTCTTCAGCTGTCTAGACGCGTAAGCAATCACCTTACCCCTCTGCATCAGAACACATCCTAAGCCCAGCTTTGATGCGTCGCTGTAAACTACAAAATCCTCAATACCCTCTAGTTGAGCTAGAATAGGAGCAAAGATCAACCTCTTCTTCAACTCCTCGAAGCTCTGTAGGCACGGCTCGGACCATACGAACCTCGTAGAATTCCTCAGCAAGGAAGTGAGCGGTCGGGCGATAACAGAAAAGCCTTCAACAAAACGCCGGTAGTATCCCGCCAATCCTAAGAAGCTGTGTACCTCCTTGACGTTCTTAGGTGGCGACCAAGATGCTACTGACTCGATCTTTGCCGGATCTACCTTGATCCCTTCAGCTGAAACGATGTGACCAAGGAATGGTACCTCGGTCATCCAAAACTCGCATTTAGAGAGCTTGGCGTACAACTCTCTATCTTGTAAGACCTGAAGAACAATCCTCAAGTCTCCAACATGCTCCTCTCTACTGCGAGAGTAAACCAGAATGTCGTCGATGAAGACAACTACAAACTGGCCTAGGAAGTCGATGAAGATGTTGTTCATCAACTCCATGAAGACTGCGGGTGCATTCGTAAGCCCGAATGGCATCACTACAAACTCGTAGTGTCCATGTCTGGTCCCTAATGTTGTCTTGGCTATGTCCCGCTCTCTCACCCTCAGTTGGTGATATCCAGATCTCAGATCGATCCTCGAAAATACTGAAGCTCCATGCAGCTGATCCAACAGATCGTCCATACGGGGCAATGGATACTTGTTCTTGATCGTCACCTTGTTCAGCTCTCGATAGTCGATACATAACCTCATTGACCGTCTTTCTTCCTAACGAAGAGAACTGGTGTGCCCCAAGGAGATACAATAGGGCGGATGAAGTCCTTCTCTTCTAACTCCTCGAGCTACTTCTTCAACTCAAGCATCTCGATAGGCGCCATGCGATAAGGAGCCTTAGAGATTGGTCTCGTACCGGGCTCTAGCTCAATGCCGAAGTCTACACTCCTTGGTGGAGGTAAACTTGATGGCTCTCCAAAAACGTCAGCAAACTCGCAGGCTATTGGAATCTCTTCCAAAGCCAGACTCGTACTATTCTTCATGGCATAACACCAAAAAGTCTTGCAACCCTGACTGCTAAATCTCGCATCTCGCAGTGCGCTGATGATTATACCAGTCTTCCCATGATTCCATCCTCGGAAGATCTCAACATGGCCTGCATCTGTAGTTACTGTCACAGTCCTCTTACCAATATACAGAACTGCTCGATGTCGGAAGATCTCAACATCCCTAACTTTTTCATGTACTAAGTACATGACGAAGAAGTTAGGTGGTCAATCACGACCTCCCAATCTAATAGGGCAATCGCGAACCTCTCGTGTACCTCGAATGTTACCCCCATCGGGTAATCCTATAAAGAAGGGTCTACCTTCTACAGTAACTAAGGCCAATCTATCGATATATGCATCAAATACAAAAGAATGCGTAGCACCGGGATCGAAAAGAACTCTGACAGGAAAACCATTAATATGAATGGTACATGTAGATGTTGGCGTTGTCAGCTCTACAACACTCCTAAACTCATACACTCTGGTTGATGCATCCCTGGTGTATGTAGATCGACCAACATGTCCTCTACCTCTCCCCTGTCCCGGAGAGGAACCCTGAGGAGTAGTAGAACCAGAAACTCTATGCTGCTGCTGATACTGCGATATTTGTCCTCCTCCAACAACACCGGCAGGTGAAGAACTCTGTTGAGATAGTGTCTTGCCCTGACGGCAAAACGCAGCTCTATGTCCGGGCTTGCCACAAGAAAAGCAAGTCACTGCTGGCTTCTTGTAATCAACTCGGATATGTCTAGCTACTCCGCAGTTATGACACTGCCGTCTTTTGTCAGAATTTTGCTGGAAACCAAAACGTCCCAGCGTCTGAATAAGCCCAAACCCAGCTGCTCCAGCTCTAGCGCTGACTGATCCAGTCTCTTGTCTCTTCTCAAAACCTCCTGTCTGAGAAGCTCTCCTCTGACCCGATCGGTCTCTCTCATACACAAAAGCTCTATCGTGATTATCCGTCAGAGAATCACAACGGAAACCAGCAAGACAAGAGTGTGTCGACTCTCTCAACCTCCGAGAGAAAAGGTAAACATGTTGATCCTCAGGTGGTACAGACGGCCCTAGCGGCGACAACTCATCTTGAAACTTGATGATGATCTCAGCAATAGGCAAATCCTCGAATCCAACCTCAAGGAAATCCTGAAGACGATCTCTCCTCATAACTGCAGGGCAGTAGCGATCCCTGATCATTGTCTTCGTATGCTCATAACTAGTGACTTTACTGGGAATGGTCCTCCACCAAGAATGAGTCCGATCCTTCAGTGGCGTCTGTGCTATGTTGACTCGAAGTCCCTCTGGGCAACTGATAGCCTCCATAGCAGAATCTAACTGTCCTAGCCACTGCTCCACCTCCAATCCGGTCTTTTCCATGAAAATGGGAACCTTCAGCTGATCGAAAGCCTTCAACCAACTCTTGGGCTTTGGCTCCTTTGCCTCAGACGGCGCTCTAACAACCTCAGCAACTCTAGCAGGCGGGGCAACAACCTGCGTAACTCTTTGCGAAACCTCAGCTGATCTTACAGGAACTGGCGGCACTAGTGTTGGTCCTCCAGTCCTAATAGCCTCCTCAACTCTCTGAACGTAGGCGCGATATGCAGAAGCTCCGATGGACACTCGACCGGACTTTATCGATGACGCTCTCTGTGCTCCGAACCTAGCAACGGTCCCGTTCCCAGCCTCAGGAACAACACTCTCGAAAACCTCTTCAGCAAACGCCTCAACGATAGGCGGATCGGTAGCTGGGGCCTGGCCCCGACCTCTAGCTAGTGGATGTCTTCTTGCGCGTCCTCGTCCACGGACGACAGGTGGAAGTGGTGGTTGAGCACTTCCTCACCCTATTGCAGCGGTAGCTCTAGTGTGTGCCATCTGCTATAAGGATAGATATATAAGACTATATATAAGACCACACTATAGCTAAAGCATAAAACAAAGAAAAAGCACATATAAAGGCCAACATATAAGAAACTATACTACTGAGATACGCAGAGGTAGTGGTGGTCGCCCGTACATCTCTCCCAGACCGACGGTTTAAAAACAAAACCCCTTTTTGAAAACGTTAGACCCCTTGCGGGTTCTATTTATTTATTCATCCGACCTTTAGAAGATTTTGAGTGCCATTATTTCCAACCTAGAGCTCTAATACCATATTGTAACACCCCAAGTTCTGGATACTCGAAGCGCTACGGGCTAGGACCACACAATGGGTCCCGACCCTTAGAGTAGCAACAACACAACGGATCTTACAACAAGACACAGACGAATGAAAACCAAAACTCAATATAAAACCCAAGGTTTAAAAAAAGGAAAACGTAAAAAGACTCGCAGCCGAGTTCAAAACAAAAGGGAAATAACAAAAGAACATAAACCCGATCCCATCCTATAATGTACGGGAACCCCGGCTGACCACACCATCCGGATCACTCAACAACATCCTGAACTTGCAGAACATCTACAACGACGGTATAAACCGTTAGCTAACATTCTAAATACTAGCAAGAGCGTAAAGGCACAAACACACATAAGGTAAAGAAAACACATAGAATGCTTGCATACAACCGGTTATCATCTTACATTAAGGCTATCCATTACTAATTCAACTTCTTTTATCACACGAGAATCTCCCGAAACTCGCTTCTGCTTCCGTCTACCAATAGGAATAGATCAGTACTATCCGTTACCTACGGCTTGGGTTACAAGAGCACATTTTAGTCTCCCGAAGAACTAGACAAGTGGTCACCGCCTGGTTATCATACACTTGGTCCAGTTAAGATATAAAGGGTGAATCCTATTCCGGTTATCCGTTATACATGATAAACAACACAAACAAGCCAATACAATCCAACTAATATGCGGAATGAAGCTAAGTCGCACACGAAGGTAACTCAAAGCTCAACAACAACTCAGGAACAACTCCGTTTCCCTCAGGAAAGGAGCAAAGGAAATCCTGTTCACACAAGCATCACGAATCGGAAACGAAACGGTTGCTAGAAGTCTAAAAGATGTAAGGAAAGGAACGAGGAAAGAAAGGAAGGAAGTAACTCACAAGAACGGAAGTTACTGCAGAGAAAACCGCAGGGGCGGCTGGACAAGGCGCAGGAGCGGATAGCCGCGGGGCGGGGATGCGCAGGCGCAGGAGCGGTTGCGTCACAGAAAGCGTTGTCGGCTTCCTTCTCCGACAGAACTCACAACAAGGGCAACCAAAGCTCGAACCTTTGGCTCACACACGTCAAGACTCAACTACAAAGAGTCTGAGAACAACGATACATCAACAACGAGAAGCCAACAAGAATCAAGGTTCAAACTTGATTCTTGGAGGAGAAGAAAAGAAGAGAAGAAGAAGAAAACGAAAAGAAGGAAGGAAGCATACTGCAATACATGAACGTAAGGAAGAACAAAGAATGATGAACTTACACGTTCAGCAAGGTCGCATGAAGCAAGGTGACGGCTGCAACACTCAAGGGTTTGAAGCAACGATAGCAAGAAACGGGAAAAAGAGAAAAATGCAAGAATATATAGAGAAGGGTTGGAAGGATAGAAGGAAGGACATCTAGGTTAGAAAGAAGATAAGGAATCCGGCCCATAAAATAGAATCTCGAATATTCTATCTACGAAAGGAAGATAAAACGAACAAAAACAGATCGGGCGCGATCTATCGCAAATCCGCAGGGGCGGATCATCTCAGCCGCAGGGGCGGCCTTCTTCACCGCGGGGGCGGTGAAGGCAAAATTGGGGTCTTACAAAAAAAATGTCACTTTGAGAAATTGTATAAATAAATATAGAAAGTTTGAAGATTAATGTTATCTTATGAGTTTACACTTATTTTCGTTTTCTATCAATAATATCAAGCGAGCATCACTTTTGAATTTACACTTATATCAAGTTTATATTCTTCTTTTCTACATCGGATTGTCGCGCATGTGCTCGAGGTTTCACAACAAATGTTATCTTCTGGATTTGTATTATATTATATCTGCACAGGTTTCACGAAAAAATGTTATCTTCTGGATTTATATTATATTATATCTGCACAAATTTATTTGTTTTTTGAATTATTTATTTCGAATACATATTTGCATTGCATATACATCATTTATTTTTTGACATTTATTAATATTGTGATTTTTATAATGTAGATATAGTGAATACTCGTGGCTTGGACCTGGACTAACAATTATGTTGTTATTATTTCTCTTATAAGCGTATAATTTATTACATAAATATTCGTAATCAAAAGAAAATTCGTAATCAAATCAGAAAAATATAATAAGAAAAATACATTTACAAAAAGTTATTCGTACGAAAAGAAAATAACAAAAATACTCGTGTTCACTAATGTAGATATAGTAAATACTCGTGACTCGTTTATTTTTTGACATTTATTAATATTGTGATTTTTATAACGGTAGATATAATAAATACTCCCCTAGATTTAGTCATATTTAAAAGAATCTATAGGAAAACACGGCCACTAATGCGTAGAATCTCAAATTAGGAGTTTGCAGCTTAGCGTATACACCAATTAAAAAAGCTCTCTTCTGCCCTAATAGCAAAAAGGTTAGGCCTGAGTTCCCAGTGAGTTTTTCCGGCAGGTTATGGCGGAGGAAGCACCTCCGTCTGTGGTTACTAGATCTGAAGGAGTAGGAGATGGTGTGAGTACTGATTCGGTTATGGGTGAAGCTTCTACTCTGCCTCATAACCCTACTGTGCCGAGCAATGGAACAGTTAATTTGGAAAACGGAAACCCTAGCACCGATGTTGTTATGGGAGATGCTATTGCCTCACCCCAATCATCTTCTTTGTCGGAGAACGGGGTTGGTGCTATAGCAGTTGCTAATCCTTCAACGGATCAGACTACCAGCCAAGCACAAGTCGCTCCGATAAGTGCTCCAAACCCGGTCACTGAGTCTACTATCAAACCGAGCTTGGAGACTGTTTCGAGCCATGGGGTACGATCCTGGAGTGAAGTATTGGGAAGGGGGAAAAATGTCCCAGTTTGCAAGAATGATTTTACGAAGGACGATCTACAGAACAAGATAACTGTTAGCTACCCCCATGGCGAAGATGGAGATCCAGTCATAGTTGTGGACAAGAAAGTAACTGAAGTCCTAGAAGATAGATGGAAACAATCAATTGTCTTCAAAGTTTTAGGTTTCCCCATCGCTTTTCCGGTTATGGAGCGAAAAATCAGACAACTTTGGAATTGCGGGGAAAACATGCAGCTCATTGATTTGGATAACAACTACTTCCTAGCTAGATTTAGAAGCGAGAATGAACTCATGATGATTTTGACGGGTGGTCCATGGGTGGTCTTCGGAAGGTGCCTCATTATGAAAAGATGGTCGCCGGAATTCATCACTTCTAGTCCCATAAACTCTGCGCCTATTTGGATCCGGATTACAGGAGTCCCGGTTCAATGGTACCACGAAGTCATCATTTGGAAAATGGCGGAAGGCGTGGGTCTGCCGATAACCATTGACCCTAAGACTCTACATTTTCACAGAAGAAGGTTCGTTAGAGTCTGTGTTGAAATAGACCTCAGCCGTCCCTTGAAGAAAGCAATTACCATTAATGGTATGCGATGCCCAATTGAATACGAAGGTCTAGACGTCATTTGTTTTAAGTGCGGTAGGTACGGGCACTATGCCTCCCACTGCGGACACGGTGAACCTCCGACAGATCCTAGTAAGGAAAGTGAACCGAGGTCTGAGACGCCCCCCGTTGCTTTAGATCCCAGTTCACAGCAGACTAAGATTAGTTCCCCGACGCCGGCGCCGACCACCCTGAGCGAAGATACTGGCTTTGGACCCTGGATGTTGGTGGCACGACGTGGTAGAAGTGAGAAAGGAAAGAATCCTACAGGGGGTAAATCTGGAGCATCGAATCTTCCAGTTAGGATAGCAAATAACACCTCGCAAGGAAATATGTCTAGAAATCCCAATTATAAAGGTAAGAATATAATATCACAAGAGAAAGGTAAAAGCACTGCTGTAGATCAGATAAATTTGGGCTTGACAACAGTGGGCCGAATGGACCAGAACAAGGAAGCATCCAGCAGTGGAACTAAACCCATTAGAGATAGTCAGATTGAAAACCCACAGACGGTAACGCCCTTGAATGAGACCCAGAAGCAGCCTGTACAGAATACCCAGGCGACAAGTAAGCAATCCAAGAATAACATAGAGTTTGCAGCTGATAGTTCAAGCAATGCAGAGGAAAAAAGCGAAGGCAAAGAACGAAGGAAAAACCGTAACAGGGTGAAGAATTTAGCCCGACGTGCTGCATGGAGAGCCAAGAAGATAGAGGATAACGTGCAGATTTCGGGCAACTCGAAACGACAACGACAAGATAGCCCGAAGACACCAGAGGGCTATCAATGGGGGCCCAAGAGTGGAGGGGATAATCCAGGGAGTGTGCAACATGATGATCATAGACCTATCATAGTCGTAAGACCTGAGGTTAGTTCTCCTCCTGCTAATATTGTCGAGACTGTTGATAATAGCGGACAAATACATCCCCATGAAGCCTATCGTAGTATGGGTGAGGGTAGCTTTGTGAATGGAGCCACATTCCAAGCACAACAACCAGGACCTAGTGACGCAATGACGACAGGAAGAGTGGTGGCCATTGATCAGCAGGCGACTAGTGTGTCCGATCAGTAAGTTTTGCTCCTCTATTGTCTCCCCTTTTACAAAGTCATTATGAATTGCTTATTCTGGAACGTTTTCGGAGCTTGTAAGAACGGGTTCCGTCGTGCCATTCGATACCTTTGTACCCACCACAAGGTAGATATTCTGGCGATATTTGAACCTCGTACCTCGGGATCAAAAGCGCAAGCCATCTGTGACCGTCTTAACTATTCAGGATGCTTCTGTATAGAAGCTGTGGGCTTTGAAGGAGGTTTGTGGCTGTTGTGGAAGAGTGATAAGCTTACTCTTAATGTTATAAATAGCTCCAGTTGTTTTATCCATGCTAAGGTTACTGCAGGAGCCAAGTCTTTTAGCTTGATTGCGGTATACGCCTCTCCGAATTACAGCAAGAGACAGATTTTCTAGAATGAGATTGATAAGGAGCTGGCCATGATCTCTGACCCTCTCATCATTGGGGGTGACTTCAATTGTATTAGATTCTTATTTGAAAGAAAAGGCGGATCAGGGAAGCTCCATGCTGATTCGACAACTTTCAACGACTTAGTCCTCACCCACGGACTTGTTGACCTTGGTTACACGGGTCCGGACTTCACTTGGGATGACGGAAAATCTGCTAAGAGAAACGTCTTCAAGAGACTAGATAGAGTCTTCATGAACAAGGAAGGTTGCCTCCTTTGGCCCAATGTTCAAGTACGACATCTCGCCAGGTTTTCCTCGGACCACTCTCCTATTCTTGTTTCGTTAGATCCTACTATTGCATGCAGGAACGAAAGAAGACCCTTCAGGTTTGAGGCGGCATGGATGACACATACAGAATTCCATCAAATGGTGGAGATGTGTTGGTTTAATAACCCGGAGGTCAGTCATGCTCTTACTATTCTTAGAAATTCGCTTATTGTCTGGAACAGGCGTGTGTTTGGTAACGTCTTTTGCAGAAAACAAGACACTATGGATCGACTCGAGAAACTTCAAATTAGAAGAGGGCTGAATGATTCAAGCAATCTTTTAGATGAGGAGAAGAGATTGCAAGCGGACCTAGAAGCTATTCTGGAACAAGAAGAACTTGTTTGGTTCCAGAAATCTCGAGAGCAATGGCTCGAATGCGGTGACCGGAACACCTCCTTCTTCCACACATCCACCATCATTCGCAGGAGCCGTAATAGGGTGACGGGCCTCACATTAGAGAACGGGGATTGGGAGGAAGACCAATCCAGACTAGAGCTTCATGCGATGGAGTATTTTAGGCAGTTGTACAGCCTTGATCAATCTCAGGAAGTGCATGACTGTTGCCTTAATACGTATGAATTCCCTGACGTGGATAGGGTTGATTGGCTCAACATCCAGAAACCCGTATGTATGGATGAGGTGTGGTCCGCAGTTAGGAGCATGGGTGCGTACAAAGCCCCGGGAGTGGATGGTTTCCAACCAGTGTTCTACCAAAAATGTTGGGGAACCGTGGGACAATCGGTGAAAGAGGAGGTGGCTCGTTTCTTCATTAATCAGAAGTTATATCAGGGAAGTAACGATACCCTTATCTCTCTCATTGCTAAAGTTGGTAAATCGGAATTCATTACTCAATTTAGACCCATTGCTCTTTGTAATGTCAGTTATAAGATTATCTCTAAAGTGATTGTCCAACGCATGCAGACTGTTATAGGTAAGCTGGTTGGACCCACCCAAGGCAGTTTTATCCCAGGTTGGCTAATCCAAGATAATATCGTATTGATGCAAGAGATTGTCCACTCTATGAGAAAGAAGAAAGTGGGAAAGAAATGGATGCTCCTTAAGCTTGATCTTGAAAAGGCTTATGATAGACTGAGATGGGATTTTATTGCAGAAACTATCACGAGAGCAGGGTTCCCAGGAGATTGGGGGAAAATGATACAAGAGTGTGTGACTACAACTAGAATGCAAGTGTTATGGAATGGTGAAACCACGGAGCATTTCAGTCCGGTGAGGGGTATAAGACAAGGGGACCCCATTTCGCCATACCTATTTGTCTTGTGTGTGGAAAGATTAAGTCACCTCATCCTTGAGTCGGTTGATAAAGGAGATTGGAAACCCATCACTCTATCTAGAGGGGGTCCGCTGCTTTCTCACATCTTCTTTGCGGACGACATTACCCTATTTGCGGAAGCTTCTACAACTCAGATGAGAGTCGTTATGAATTGCATTGACATCTTTTGTAAGGCTTCAGGGCTGAAGGTGAGTATCTCTAAATCGAAGATTTTTGTCTCTCCAAATGTCTCTAGAGATTTATGTGACAATTTTGAGAGGATTAGTGGAGTTGCGGTGACACGCAACCTTGGAAATTACCTCGGGGTTCCTATTCTCCAAGGTCGTGTCTCTAAGGACATATTCTCCGCTTTGCTAGATAAGATTAACGGGAAACTGAATGGGTGGAGGAGTAAAACTTTGAGCTTCGCCGGTAGAGTTACCTTGACTAAAGCCGTTCTCACCTCTATCCCCGTTTACACTATGGCGACCTTAACCGTTCCGGTGTCGGTGTGTGAGGACATTGACCGTGTGTGTCGTAACTTTGTGTGGGGCCACGCGAGTGGACAAAGAAAGATGCACACAATAAGCTGGACAGAGTTTGGGCTTCCTAAGGCTAAAGGAGGTCTCGGCATTCGAAGCATGCAGATTACTAACTTGGCTCTTCTGGGGAAGCTGGGGTGGAGATTCCTCCAAGAGCCAGACAACTTCTGGGTGAGGGTTATCCGCAGCAAGTACCTTAACTCGGCAAGGGGGCATGCTGCTCCTTCACACGTATGGAGATGCATTGAAAAAGGGGTTAGAAGTGTGGTTGTTAGGGGAGCTAGATGGGTCGTGGGCAATGGTCTTAACGTACGCTTCTGGACTGATACTTGGTTAGGTACTGAACCACTCATGCACATTAGCCTCGTCAACATTGATGATGAAGAGGCGAGGAAACCTGTTAGATCCTTCTGGGTAGACGGTGAGGGCTGGGACTGGCAAGGTCTAGGGGGCAAGCTTCCCTATGTGCAACTTTTAAATCTTGCGGCTGTAACCCTTGATGAAATTGGTTTGGTCGAGGCTATGGGCACCGTCAACACGCCCAGGGAAGACGCGCTCAGCTGGAGCGTTACCAGGGACGGTAACTACTCAACGGCGTCGGCTTATACCCTACTCATGGAGTCGGATTTGCTACAGCACACAGAAGAGGGGGTTTTCAAAGCCATCTGGCGTTTAAGGGTCCAGGAACGAGTGAAGCTCTTCATTTGGAAGCTGCTGAAAGGAGGCATTTTGTGTAACCAAGAGAGATGCAGAAGACATATCAGCCCGACGAGTGTTTGTGGCTGCTGTAATAAGGATCCCGAGTCCCTGAGTCACCTCTTCCGGGACTGCCCCAATGTCCGATCTATGTGGCGCTCGCTTCATGCGGCAGGAATGGTGCAAAACTTCTTCTCGACTCCGTTTGCGGCTTGGTTGCGAGGTAACCTTCTCTCTCCCGATAATTATATTAATGTTTGTCTTTGGAGTGAATTGTTCGCAGTTGGCTTGTGGTGGAGTTGGAAGTGGAGGAACGGAAAGATATTCAACAATGCTATGACTACGGGAGAGAGAAGCCACTTCATCCTGGATCGCACTAAGGAGTACCTGGTCGTCTGGAATAGAAGAGGGCAGCTGGTCGAACGAGGTCAGAGGAGAATTATCCATGTGGCGTGGGAACCTCCCCCGGAAGGGTTTGTGAAGATCAACACGGATGGAGCCAAGAACGATGTAGGTTTATCGTCCGCGGGAGGTGTGATCCGAACCCCTGCGGGAGAATGGCTAAGTGGCTTTGGTGTTAATTTAGGATTGTGTACGGTCCCCATGGCCGAACTGTGGGGAGTGGTACATGGTCTTAAGTTGGCTTGGGAGCTGGGGTACCGATCGGTCATATTAGAAACGGACTCCCTATTGGTAACCCAACTCCTCAAGAAGAACATCGCTCCTTACCATCCTCTCGCTAGTCTGGTACGCTCGTGCCAAGACTTTTTGAAAAGAGACTGGTCTATCCAGTTTCGGCATGCCTACCGTGAGGCGAATAGAGTTGCGGACTCCCTTGCTACTTACGCTAGGAACTTGCCCCTTGGGCTTATTGTATTGCGTGACCCGCCGGAGGGTGTTTTTAATTTGCTTTTGGATGATGTTAGGGGTCGGGCTATCCCCCGTTTGCTGACTACTTAGCCCTTTTCTATTAATAAAAGCGCGTCTAGATGCGCCGGAGACCACCGACTCTCCTTCCCACCAAAAAAAAAAAGAATCTCAAATTAGGTTTCCAGTAATATTGAAATAACACGTCTCATTATAAATAGATAATCGATTAAGTAGGTTAAAAGCTTACATATTCATGTTTAAGATTAGTAGAGTGTGAGGTTATATGTGATAAGAGCAAATGGATAGCTAAAATTTCGAGGGAGGATCAATATGACTGAAAATGTCGATCAACATTTTTACCGGTTCAATAAAAATTTAAACTCATTAGCCAAATCCATTAAAATATAGGTGATCAAACCAATTGAGTGATAACCCGATGTCACATGGACCAATAAAATTAGTAGAGTGAGAGGATAGATGTGCCGGACATTACATGAAATAGCTTCTAGTATTTATCATTAAAATCCTTTACCGATGGATTTTAAATTAAAATAAAAACTTTTCACTACTCATGGTTCTAGGTAAATTGGGTTGTTTCACCCCTATTGTAAGGTTTGATGTTCTCAAAATTACTAGTCTTCCGTTACAATTGCATCATAATTTGTATATAATTGAACAAATTGCAATACCAAATAAGTCTGACGCTGAGATTAGAGAAGTTGATTAGGTGGGCGCCAAATTGGAAAATGGAGAATGATATATTAGATTGAGCGAAGGTGGTTTACAAATTCCAGCAAGACGTGCTAATGTGCGACAAGAAGAGCACTGCAAATTCATTGATAATGTCCAATTTTAAAGAAGAAGCAAGCTTGATTCGTTGGTAATGTCCATGTCTGAATAAGAAGAAAGTAGGAAAATGAGACTTTAACCTTAAACTTGAAAAGAAAATGAGTCTAAATATGGTTTCAAGAGAAGAAAGAAGCAAACTCTTGGTCTTGTAACAACGATTTCATTCTATCCGGTAAAAGGCAAACCTCTAAGCTCACACTTCCTTTGCCTTCTCTTGAAGGCCGAAATGTAACCTTCCCATCATACTTATTTGATCCTGTACGAGTTGCCACTGCTTTTCCCAACCCAAATTCAATACCATATGCATCTTCTCTATGTGATCCCGCTATAACAATGGATGGCTCACTCGACGTCGCGGCTGCCGGAAAGAATGGAGACTTTAGCCATCGAATACCAAAGTTGCAAACACTCTCATGCGTACATTCTCCAACCGCTTTGTGCAACAACGACGCAACCCATCCTAAGTTGTTGTTGAGCAACGCATTGACTTGAAAACAATTATATGATGGGTAGATGAAACTCCCAACATAGTTTGGTGACAAAGGTGGCTTCATTCTAAGCCTAGCATTGGCCAAGAACACAAACATACTACTATCTTCGCATTGTTCGCCGCGAGAACGAACAATGGATCTCCATATTAGGGCGGTAATCGCTTGAAACGACGAGATTTTGTTCGTTTCCTCGACACACTCTTCTTTGATCTTCGTCTTGAGTTTCTCTATTGACTCGGTCGAGAAATGGAAGATCACTTCGCTAATGGGGAGATCGTTGCTCGTCTCGTATCTCGTTATGAACTCGTCGGGATGGGTATACGGGATTTTGAGGGTCGGTCCATAACCTTGTGGAAACCATCTCTCATAGTTAGGTGGCCTTGATAGCTTTGTATTACCCGATTGGAACATTTCGGACCAAGACGAGAAGAAGTGCCAAAAGGTTGATCCATCGACGACGGAATGATTTAGAGAAACGCCAAGGAAAATGCCATCTTTTAACTCGGTTAATTGTGCTACTAATATGGGTTCCTCATGAGCATCATAGTTTGTGGGTATTTGACCTAGTTGAAAGAATGATTGAACTATAGTTGTTGGTACGTAAGTTGGAGTTACTACATCGTCTACGGTCACATCTTGTAGATCAGCATGAATAAACTTAGCTCCCGGGCCTTTATTGCAGTCTATGAAGATGAAAGACTCGTGTTTCTCCTCGTCTATCTCGGTTACAAATCGACCTACGTACAAAATACGAATACGAGAGTGATTTTTACGATAGTGATCGATAATGGAAACAAAGAAGATAATACATAGGTGAACAAACCTGCAAAGGGATAGAAGTGAGAAAGCGTAGAAGACAAGGATTGCTTGAGCCTCTGCAAGAATGAATCCATGCCTCCATCTTCCTTCAATGGAAGCTTGGGGAACAGAAGGCCAATTTGCAGATGACACTGAGATAATTGCGCTAATTCTATGTATCCTAAGTGATAAGGCTTCTTTGATCCTTCAAGGATTTCATTTGGTTTGATGAAACATTCAGAAACCAATTTGATGTTGGAAGTGTTATTTTCCATTTCTCTTTCTTTCTTTCTTTAACGCCATTGGCATGGGTTTCTTAAATAACTCTCGCCCACTGACAATGTAGGTGAACAACTTTAATTCTCGCTTAGTTTTAGGATGAAATCCCGCTAAATTTATGTGTTAGGTTTAACAGTCATGTGCGCAACATAAAGACAAATGATATCGTTTATGTGAATTTTCACTTACTTCATGTCATTTTAGAATGAAATATCGATCACCGGACTTATGTGCAACTCGCTTCCTCTATAAAGAGAAATGTTATCGTTGGTAACAATTCTTCTCAAGCAAACGATCCTCCACCATCCTCAACTTTTATTCTCACTTAGTTTTAGGATGGAATCCCGTTGAGTTTATATGGTAGGTTTAACAGTCATGTACACAACATAAAAGAGAAATGATATCGTTGATGAGAATTTTCACTTACTTCGAGTCATTTTAGAATGGAATCTGATCACCGGACTTATGTGCAACTCGATCACTTCCTCTATAAAGAGAAATGCTATCGTCGGTAACAGTTTCAAACAACCGCTCCTCCACCGTCCTCTTCTGGTCCAGAAGCTAGATGTCAAGACTATCTAAGTGAAAATTGTTCCATCAAATTTCATCACGTACAATGACTCATCCATTGTGTATACACTGTCATTGTGAGGCAACATCCTGTGTTGCTAGTTTGCCTATAAACTTCCTTTATTAGTTTGCATGCGTTGATTAACCATATGTGCAATGACTCATCCCTAGTGTATACACTGTCATTGTCAGGCTATCTGCACAATGAGATATTTATTTTCTAGGTTGCATTTAATTTGAGTAGGATGCGGGATAGGTTCTTGGTGGTCAATCGCAATCGTCTGACATTGCACTAAATTCTGTGTACGTTCAAAAATTGACCGAGCGGGCCAATCTTGTTGTAACAAAACCATGCAGTAATAATGTGACCTATAAATTTCAAAAAAAAAAAAAAAAAAATTTATCGCACCCACGTTTCGTTTACAATGTGCGTGGCATAGAAACATCATTGATGCATTGATTTTATTTTTATTTTTTTTAAGTGTTAAAGCACCTTTGTGCGGTAAGATATAAATTATTTTTTTCCCAAATTACATACTATTTTCTTATTATTAGCTTTATAGGTTACAAACCGGTTTAAGATTTTACGAGTTTTAGTTCTCGTGTTTATAAGTTTCACGATGTTAAAATTAATTAGTAATAAATGTAACTGAAGAAAAATTTTAAATTCGAGTTTCATTCAACGTATTGTTGTAATAAACATGTTCTTCGCAACAAATTCATTGAACTATAACTAAGGTACATGTCGATCATGTTCAACACGAGTTGTGTTATTTTTCCGAATTATATTATCATTTTCAAACGAGTTGTGTTATTTTATTTTCTTTATTTTCTTAGTTACAAGTTATATTATTCTTCCAAAAATTTAGCGGTAAAGGAGCAATTCGGGAGGATAATAAGAATATATATTCAAAAAATTGTAATTCTAAAAATATCATACTTGGTATAAAATGAAAAATACTATATAGAATACATTATAAATTATAACATACCATATTTTGACTCAAACTTTATTCATTGGAATAACTTGAACTAAAATTCGTATTATTTTCGAAAGAGCGGAAGTTTTCCGTATTATGAAGTGACTAACAAGTCGAACAATAATAAAGCTAATACGGGACGGACAACAGGGGCAATTGATAGTGAATTTGCACCTCCTGAGAGCCAAACGCGAAACTTGCAACAGGTTGCCCCTAACTCTATTAGGAGTGATAGTGTGGAATTACAAGATGAATGTGCTGTAACTAATTTAGTTACAAACTGAGTGTATAAATACAAGTTTACATGTGATAATAAAGTAAGAAAGCTCATTCTGTTAAACACAAACAATATCATTCTCTCTCTCTACTTGCAACATGGTATCAGAGGACCTGTAATTTCTCATTCTTCTTCTCGCACCTACCATGGCTAATCCTCCAGATCCTCCAGGAGATTCAACTAATGTTGATGATTCTTTCCTTCTCCAAGTACAGTTACATCACTCTGATGCACCATCCCTCAAATTAAGCACCACTCTTCTTAATAGCTCCAATTTTTCTCGCTGGAAAAGAGTAGTGGAGGTCTCTCTTTCAGCTAAGAACAAGTTAAGCTTTGTTCAAGGCCATTGTTCCAGACCTGCATCTGATCCCAAATTGATTACAAAATGGGATCAATGTAACAATATGCTCATATCGTGGCTCCTTCATTCCATGGAAAAGGAGATTGGCGAATCTATTCTCATCTACAACACTGCTGCTCAGATTTGGTCCGAGTTAGCGATTCGCTTTGGCCAATCTAATCGCACGAGTTTATACCAAATCCAGAAGGAGTTATCGTCGATTGCGCAAGGTAATCGATCCATTACATCTTACTTTACTGCTATGAAGAAACTTTGGGATGATTATACGCTTGCGATAACACTCCATATCTGTAAGTGTGGATCCAATACTATTGCCCTAGCTATGATGAATGAACAACAAGTTATTCAATTACTCGTTGGACTTAACGATTCCTTCAATTTGGTGAGGTCGTATATCCTCATGCTCCATCCCAGTCCATCTGTCAATGAGGTTTACAAAATGCTCCTCCAGGAAGAAAGCCAACGCTCTCTGTCTAATCTTTCGGTTATCGATAATACGGCATTGGCTTTATATTCTCAACATCGTACTACTTTCTCCAAGCAAGATTCTAGTTATGGTTCTGGATCCAAGAATGTTCTCCTTCAAACACAAATAATCGACCTTATTGTGACAACTGCAAAGTCAGGGGCCATACTGTTGAACGCTGCTGGAAGCTCATCGGATATCCTAAGTCGCCAGTTCCTGGTCTTCCTTGGTGCTCCCATTGCCGAATTGCTGGTCATGACATAGCCAAGTGCTGGAAAGTCATCGGCTATCCTCCTGGCCATAAGCTTTCTGCATCGGTTGTCACAACCTCCTTTACTCCAGATCAAATGACTTCTATTTTGGCTCTTCTGGACAAGCAACAATCGGTTGATCATCAAGATTCCACTGCCTTGATTGCTGGTAAGACTTCTTGTTTTTTGTCTCTCAATCTTGGCTCAAGATGGATCTTAGATAGTGGTGCCACTGATCATATAACTCCTAACCTAAATCTTTTTCATACCTATACTCCCTTACTTACTCCTTCCTTTATAACCATGCCTAATGGCTCTCGTGCTCCAGTAACACACACCGGTACTGTTTTACTTCATCCTAATATCACTTTGTCTCATGTTCTATATGTTCCTGATTTTCAATTCAACCTTATATCCATTCAGAAACTCGCAGATGACCTTCATTCTCACATTTTGTTTACCTCTCATGCTTGTACCATTCAAGACCCTTTGACGAAGAATGCCTTGGTGATTGGACGAGCATATAAAGGACTATACGTTGTTGATACTAAGAACTGTTTTCCTTCACAAGTTTCTGATCAAACTTGTAATAATTCAGTTTCTACTGGTTTTTCTTTCCAGCTTTGTCATAACAAAGTATCCATTGAATTGTGGCATTGTAGACTTGGTCATGTTCCTTTTGATCAACTCAAACATATTGATGATAGTATACATAATTCTAATCCTACTCCAGTTTGTACTATTTGCCCACAAGCTCGTCACCATCGCCTTTCTTTTTCACAATCTACCACAAAATCTACTTCTCCTTTTGACCTTATACATGTCGATACCTGGGGGCCATACAAGCATCATACTTACAATAACTTTGCTTATTTTCTTACTATTGTCGATGACTATTCTCGGTGTACGTGGACCTACCTCATGTCCCACAAGAGTAATGCTCTATCTCTCCTTAAGTCTTTTCTTGCTATGATACAAACTCAATTCCATAAAACCATCAAACACATACGATCTGATAACGCTCTTGAGTTCTCAAGTCATGAAGCGTTGCTATTCTACTCTAAAGAAGGCATAACTCATCAAAAACTTGTGTCTATACACCTCAACAGAATGGTGTGGTCGAACGTAAACATCGACATCTTCTAGAGGTAGCCCGCTCCTTATTTTTTCAATCCAAACTTCCATATTCTCATTGGGGTGATTGTATTCTAACCGCTACATACCTAATCAATCGACGCCCTACACCTCTTCTTGACTACAAAACCCCATATGAAATGTTGTTTCAAACCAAACCCACTTATAACCATCTTCGAGTATTTGGTTGCTTGTGCTTTGCTCATACTCCCAAAGTACACCGGGATAAATTTCAACCTTGTGCTCAGCCATGTGTTATGATTGGCTATCCCTTTGCTCAGAAAGGATATAAACTTTTAACCATATATACTCGGGAAATCATTATCTCTCGAGATGTTACTTTCCATGAAAATTACCTCCCATTTCACCATATTTCTTCCTCACCATCTGCGTCTCCTTTTCCCATCCCTCCTTCTACTTCTACCATTGATTCTTTCATCCTTTTTCCTACGTCCATAAACCCATCTACATCTACCATATCTCCTGACATTAGTTCACCACAACAGAATACATCTTTTGTTGATGATTCTCCTTCTATCACGCCTTCTTCGAATGAGAGTATCACTCCTCTCATTGTTGATAATACCACCACAGATTCTCATGTACCTTCTCTAAGACGTTCTACTCGTCCCCATCATCATCCTTCTTATCTCTCCAAGTACATTTGCACGTATAGTTCATGCTCGTCTTCACCAGGTATTCCTCTATCTCTTACTTTACCTTCATCTCACATTGCCTTTCTCTCTTCTTTGCAATCATTTGTGGAACCTACATCATATACTGAAGCTTCTAAAGATCCTAATTGGGTCAAGGCTATGGACAAAGAATATCAAGCCTTGCAAAGTAATCATACGTGGGACTTGATGCCTCTCCCTCATGGCAAGAAAGCCATAGGATGTAAGTGGGTCTTCAAGGTGAAATTGAAAGTTGACAGCTCACTTGAACGTTACAAAGCCAGGCTCGTGGCTAAAGGGTTTAATCAACGCGAAGGAATTGATTACCACGATACGTTTTCCCCAGTAGTCAAAATGACCACTATACGTGCCATACTTGCCATTGTTGCTGCTCGTAACTGGCCATTACATCAAATGGATGTTAACAATGCTTTCTTACATGGTCAGTTGTATCAGGATGTGTACATGAAGCTTCCCCCAGGTATACCTAATCCTTCATCTCTTGTTTGCAAGCTGAGGAAGTCCCTTTATGGGTTGAAACAGGCATCACGTTAGTGGTTTCATAAGCTTACTTCAACTCTCATTGATCATGGCTTTAATCAATCCAAAAACGATTATTCTCTATTCCTTAAACGTGATGGTATTCATCTCACTATCGTAGCCATATATGTGGATGACTTGTTGGTCACTGGATCTCATCAGCCTACCATTGACTCTCTTAAGTTATTTCTGGACAATGCTTTTAGCATCAAAGACCTAGGAGTATTGCAATACTTCTTGGGCCTTGAAGTGGCACATACGCCCAATGGCATTATCCTTGCTCAAAGAAAGTTTACTCTAGAGTTACTTGATGAGGCTAATCTACCTCTAGGACGAACCACATCAACACCACTTCCTTTACATATCAAGCTTGTACCCCAGGATGGTACTCCAGTGGAAGATACTTCAGTTTATCGCTCACTTGTTGGCAAGCTTAATTTTCTTACAAATACTCGCCCTGATTTGTGTTTTGCTGTCCAATCACTCAACCAGTTCATGCAAGACCCTTACTCTTCACACATGGATGCTCTCTATCATACCCTGAGGTATGTCCAGGGCACAATTGGGCATGGCATTTTACTGAACGGTTATGATCAACCTGAGCTACTTGCGTTCACTGATTCAGATTGGGCTTCTTGTCCGTCAACTAGAAGAAGCGTCAGTGGCTATGTTATGCTTCTTGGTAAGTCTCCCATAAGCTGGAAATCCAAGAAGCAACAGACAGTTTCAAGGAGTTCTGTAGAGGCCGAATATAGAGTCATGGCTCATGCTGCTGCAGAAATAACCTGGTTGGTACGTTTATTACAGGAGCTTGGTATGCCTCCTCCCCAACCAGTTCATCTCATGTGTGATAACATTTCAGCAATCCAATTGAGCAAAAATCCTGTGTTTCATGAGCGCACTAAACATATTGAAATCGATTGTCATTTTACTCGTGACAAAGTCATGGAGGGCTTGCTTCAGCTTCAGTTTGTTCCCACTCAAGATCAGCTAGCCGATGTCATGACTAAAGTTCTTCCTTCACCACACCAGAATCGATTATTGAGCAAACTAGGCATGTTCAGCCTACCTAGTTTGAGGGGGGGGGGGTATTAGGAGTGATAGTGTGGAATTACAAGATGAATGTGCTGTAACTAATTCAGTTACAAACTGAGTGTATAAATACAAGTTTACATGTGATAATAAAGTAAGAAAGCTCATTCTGTTAAACACAAACAATATCATTCTCTCTCTCTACTTGCAACAAACTCCACGCCCACTCCTTCCAAGGAAAACTTTAGTTTCAGCGCGTCGGCGTCATCAGGAAAATGATTCGTATAAAGAGTAAAGCACGGAACGTTAAGAAACCAACAACATCAACAGGCAAACGCCGCTCTCCGTCTATCTCTCAGAAAACAGTTTCTTCGAAACGGGAAAGACTGAACACCGACATGATCGTAGACGATCAAGTAGCGAGTATGGAGGGTCTCCGTACTCGTGAACAACAATGAAAATATTCTCCTGGAACTATTTGGGGTTGGGCAATGCCCCAACGGTTCTCGCCCTCCGTGATTGGTCTAGAAACACCACCCCGACTGTTGTTCCTCATGGAAACCGAGATCTCGCAATATGATCTTGATATTGTCAAAAGAAAGCGTGGGTTCACTGAAGGTTTATGTATCAGCTCCACCGGTCTCTCTGGAGGTTTAGGCCTGTGGTGGAAGAACTTGACCGTCAACATTACATCTTACTCAAATCACCACATCTTCGTAAAAGTAACAACTCCATCCGGGTTTACTTGGTCTCTATTGTGCATATATGGTTGGCCTGAACAAGGCAACAAGCGTCTTACCTGGGATATGCTTCGTAACATTATAACCCAGTCCGACGCACCGGTTCTTGTCCTGGGAGACTTTAATGACATTGTAGTTTCAGTTGAAAAGGAAGGTGGCCCTCCGAGAAATCAACGGGCTATGGATGCTTTCAAGAGACAATTGATGATTGTGGGCTCCATGATTTAGGGCATAACAGGGGTCCTTTTTTGACATGGGAACGAGGGCTCCTACTAGTAGTGTCAATGGGATAGGAGATTGTAATTTCACAGGGATGGGTAAATAAATGAGATGGGGACATTTTTAAACATCACTCCTTACATGGGAACGAGATCGTAATTTTCCCAGGATGGGTTGTCCTTGTTGGGGATTATCATGGGATCCCGATGAAAAATAAAATATAAAAATTAATTATGACTTACTAGTTCTATTCTAACTTGTAGATATTTATACTAAACTATTATTACATTTTTTTAAAAGATAAAATGACTAACTAAATCTTTTACAACTATTACTCTAGTAAGAGTACCCTAACATAAATTCATATAGTAAATATATCTTATTTAATCCAATTATTTCATTAGTAAAATGGCTAAGTAGGTAGTTATTGTAGCATTGAATATAATTTGCGCAATTATGTTTGTATGAAGACAAACTAGACCCCTTGAATTTTATATAAAAAGATTTATTATGAAGAAGTTAAAGATTTTATCAAATTAGGATGTTTAAAAGAAATTGGCGGGACGTATAAAATGTGCGGAAAATTCAACAAACCAGAAGACTTTGACACTTGTTTCAAAGCTGGCCATTGATTGTGCCTAGATCATGTTGATGGGTTCGGTTTTTACCGGTATATAATTCTGTTATGTAATTCCGGTATGTAATTCCGGTATGCAAATGTCCGGTATGTAAATTGTAATATCCGGAAAATTTTAACTTCGTTTAGTCCGAGTCAAACCGGTTTTTCGATCCGTTAACCTTCCCTAATTCTACCTAGGGTTTTATTAGAACACATTCTATTATTTTATGTACTCTTTTAGTCACATAAATGATGAAATTTATCAAACCTTAATTTAAGTCATAACGACGTCTTTTGACGAGGCCATGACAAAGCTGAGACGAAGTCATGACGAAGCCCGACAACATTTTGACGAGTAATGACAAGTTTCCGGTTGTTGTGACAACCCACTCCGCACACTACCCAACCCATCCGTCAACTCCTAATGCAGCAGATACAATCCAGCCCATCAGTAACTTTTCAGCCCAAGAAGCCCAATCTCTTCACCCAACTCCTAAGGAAGCAGCCCAGGAAGGAGAGACGGTACCTGTTGTACTTTTCTCTCTCACGATGTTCAGCCGTTACATTCTGTACAGCTGGATCTTCTCTCTCCTATCGTGAAGATCCTCACGTACAGCCGTATCTCGCTCCTTCCTTCTACGGATATTCCCTTCCGCTAACCCTTCGGAAGTCACAAATCTGGACACACACGCAGACGCCAGGAAAGATAGCAGCCCTCCAATGCTTCCAGCCCCTGCAACTAGCGTCTGGATTGTGCAATTACCGATCGTTCCAAACAGTCTTCATCAACGCCGGCACTGCTCCATCGTCGTCGATCAAGCAGGGAAGGACACCACCGTTGACGGTCCACCGCAAAGCAACCCTGACCGTCACCATCTTCGTTGCAAACCGGTGAGTTGAGTTGCCACCCTCCTCTAATCTTCTGTACCGTAAATCTTCGTATTTTCTGAAGGAGCGGTGATTGTACAACAACCATAGAACACACATCCTCGCAGCCAACCACGAACCACGCCAGCCTTCCTTCGAGCCTGTTGAGAACGAGTACCAACTGTTCGATCAGAGTTGCACCGACTCAGTGAGTCTTTCCTTTTAACCCTTACTCTTTTGGTCTAGTGTTTCTGGCTGCAGTAGCATGTTGTAGGTTATCGTAGGGATGAGTAACAAGGGCTGAAGTAGGCTAGTTATTCATGGGTTCATGGCTAGATAGATCAGTTTAGAGAGGAGTGTAGTTTGGACATAGAAATGGTAAGGAGCTCAGAGTAGAAGGTTTCGAACTGGGGATCTTCAGGTTCCAGTAAGTAAGGTGAGAGATTGTTGACAGAGGGACTCGAACCTAGGACCTTAACCCTCCTAGAAAAATTTTTGGGGGCTGAAATGGCTAACTTTAAACGTGCATTTGAACACTATTGAACGAACATCCACCGTTGAATTTTTTATATGTTGTAGGTAGATATACGTAGTTTCCTGTGTTAAAAATTGGGAATGAATTAACGGTCGGATTAGAACTTATAAGGTCCCAAAGTAGAGATGTAGGGCTGTTTTACAGCAGAGGAAAATTTGGCTAAGTATAGAAATTTTAGCTTTTATTCCAACTTTAGAGATCTATGTAGGAGTTATGGTTAGTATTTTCGAGAGATCTTTGCCCCTATGTTTAGTATGCATATCATAGAGGATCTAGAGATTTATTCGGAATTTTTATATTTTTATTCGAGCCTCATATCTTAAGCCAAAGTCGGACTCTTAAGAAAATCTAGAATTTTGGTTAACTTTTATAAATCTTTAGTAAACTATATCTTGAGAACTCGATTATAGAGATAGGTTCCAAAGGAGAATTGGGAGGAGAATTGGGAACTAGGTTATAGACTACTTTTGGAGTTTCGGGACCGGGGGTAAAACAATCATTTTACCGTTGGAGAGCATTTTAGTAATTTTCCTTCATGAGATTGTACATCTTAGAAGTTATAAACTTCTAAGAGTATGGGATGTGATTGTGATCCACGTGCCTTGTTTGACAGGCGATTGAGTTTCCACGGTTGCAGACCGAGTTGAGATTTTAGAGAGTTGTGATTTGATTCAGGTAAGTCCTTGCGACTTAGCCGGTTTCTAGTTGTTAGCTGAATGATGATAGTGGTGTGTTGAGTGTTTGATAATTATAACATGCCTAGGACGACTTTTATTATTTTTATGGCCCAAGACATCACTGCCCATCTCTGATAGGAGACTGAGAGTTTCGCTATAACCCAGACCATATGGATTGTTTCAAAGCATGGTGTGTGTTTACTTTTGCTATTGTGTGTGTGTGCTATTTTCATTTATCTAACTTCTAGATAGCTAGCTAACGGTTGTTTTATTGTGTTGTTTAGATTTACCACAGGTTAGAGTAGTAGTTGAGTGATCCGGAAGTAGTGGTCAGCCGGGTCTCCGTTCTCCTTAGAGTGGGGTTGGGTTTTTGCATTATTGTTTCTAATATCGTATGAAGACAGTTAGACTTTTATGTTCTTAAGCTTTTGGATGTTAGACGTTGTGTTGCATTCATCTCTTTTAAAATTTAGTTTTATGAATTTCGGTTTCTTAATTTGTGTCTTGTTGCAAGATCTAGTAAAATTGTTGTCAAACTGAGGTCGGGACCCATTGTGAGTTCCTAACCAGTACCTTCCCGAGTTCCAAGAATTTGGGGTATTACAAAATGTTCGGTATGTAAATGTCAGGTATGTAATTTCAATGTATGAACACAGAAAATAAAAAGGCAAATAAAATAAAATAAAAAATAAATTCAATAATTAAAATCAAAACTTACGTAACAAATCTCAAATTCTTTCAAATTTATTTTACATTGCGATTGCGCGTTATTGCAACGTGTAAATTACACGTTAGTAAAAGATAAGATTTTTCAAAAAAAAAATGATTTGTTAAGAGAATTGATCGGCAGAGGTCACCGACAGTTTATATATGTTAATAATTGTGTTCATCTCCCCAAAACACGTGATCGATTTCTGCTAATAAGAAACCCTCTGTATCTTATATATATTAAAGTAGGAGCCTCTATTGCCACGTGTCAAGCCACGGTTCTCCCAGCCCCAAATGTTTTTAAAAAAGTGGTTTTTAAAATTTATAAAAAATATTTTAGTAAAGTCGTTAATTAAAGTTAAAATATATTTAAAATATCTTTGAATTTTGTTATAGTAAATGTCAGTAAAACAATTAAATTTTAATTTTTGAATATATCTTATCTTATCTTATCTTATATCTTTTAAAGCATATATGAGCCTCTATTGCCACGTATCAATGCCAGGTATCTCGAAGCCTAAAAAATTATTTTAAAAAGTGATTTCTAAATGTTAATATAAATTGAAAATTAACTTCTAATTTTTTTGAAAAAATATTTAAATAAATATTTTTATAAAAATAATTTTTAAAATTTTTAAATTTTTACGAAATTTTTTTACCAACAACCATATTTTAGCAAATCAATTTAAAAATATAATTAATTAGAAGAGATAAATACTTAAAAGAGAATTAAAAATCATTATATTGATTATAATTTCATTTTTCGGATTTTTACTTTACAAAAATATATATATAAATTTCTAAGTATTACATATTTATTAAAACTGAACCCGCACAAAGTGCGGGTAATACACTAGTATTAACGTGTACAAACCGAAGAGGAAAACACAATCGAAGTGATGGAGAATCATGAGGAAGCCATTGCCAAGCTCGAACGGGAAAGAGAGTACCCCTAAACACGTGATCGGTTTTTACCGGTATGTAATTTTGGGATAATTTTTTAAATAAAAATAAATGTAGTCCGATTTTTAATAGTTAGTTTTTTATTTTTATTTACGTTAAATACTTTCATGTTAGGTTAAGTAATCGTAACCCTAAAGTTTATTTTTTGGAAGATTTTTTCTTTTTTACAAATGAATATTATGGTAATCTATTTACGTTAAACTTTTTGAGGTATTTTGTTATCCCACATCGATTAGTTACTAGGTTAATGACATCGATTAGTTACTAGGTTAATGATTTTAGAACTTGTATAAATAGGGTGTCTAAGGATTACACGAATAATATATTTCTTGGTCTTTTAGTTAAGTTCAAGTATAATTATGATTCATATAGGAATGATATTTTATTTTTGGGATCGTTAACTTACATTTATGTAGGCATAACGTTCTTTTCTAAAGTAATCGTACGCTTAACTACAATTATGTGGGTCATAATGTTCTTCCCTAAAGTAATCTTTATTTACGTTAAATATTTTCACGTTACTTTTATATAAGTAACCGTACCCCTAAAGTTTTTATTTTTAGGGAAGATTTTTTTTCATAATTTTCAAATAAATATCAAAATGATCTATTTAGTTAAATTTTTTTAGGGTTGTTATTTTCCCACATCGATTAGCTACTAAGCTTGATGGTTTTAGAATTTGTATAAATATAATACATTTCTTGGCGTTTGAATAATGTTTTATTTTTTGGATCGTTAATTTTGCCCCTCGAGTTTTTTTAGGTAGTCTTATCTATTTACATGAAATATTTTTAAGATTTTGGCTATGGAAATAATACATTTTTTTGCCAATAAATCTTTATTTTTTAAACTATTTTTTAAGCCAGAGAATCTTTTGTTAACAAATTAACAATATGTTAGTGAAACTATTTCACGTTACTTTTTATTGTTGGAACCAATATATTTTTGGGATAATTTTTTAAATAAAAATAAATGTACTCTAATTTTTCTGTTAGTTTTCGATTTCTATTACGTTAAATATTTTCACGTTATTTTGGTTATGTAATCGTACCCTAAAGTTTATTGTTTAGGGAAGATTTTTTCTTTTTTTCAAATGATTATTAGGCTATCTATTTACGTTAAATTTTTTGAGGGATTTTGTTATCCCACATCGATTAACTACTAAGACTGATAGTTTTAGAACTTGTATAAATATGGAGTCTAAAGATTATACGAATAATACATTTCTTGGCCTTTTGGTTAAGTTCAAGTATAATTATTATTTATATCGGAATAATATTTTATTTTCGGGATCGTTAAGTTACAATTATGTGGGCATAACGTTCTTTTTTAAAGTAATCGTACCCTAAAATTTTATTTTTTTGGAAGATTTTATTTTTGGGATCGTTAAACTACAATTATGTGGGTCATAATGTTCTTCCTAAAGTAATCTTGGCTTTTTTGGTTAAGTTCGATTTCCATTTACGTTAAATATTTTCACGGCTACTTTTATATAAGTAACTATACCCAAAAATTTTATTTTTATGGAAGATTTTTTTCCTTTTTTTCAAATGAATATCAAAGCGATCTATTTGGTTAAATTTTTTTTAGGGTTTTTGTTGTCCCACATCGATTATCTATTAAGCTTGATGGTTTTAGATCTTGTATAAATAGAGAGTGTAAAGAGTATACAAAGAATACATTTCTTGGCGTTTTGGTTAAGTTCAAGTATAATTACTATTCATATATAAATAATGTAGAAATTTATGATTAGTGAAACACGATTGAAAATATTCAAGCACCATAACGTTAACAACTATCCAACTTTTTTTAAATTACCCGATCATTTACCAGATATCTAATACTAATATACATGTTAGTTCTGAATTACCCAAACATTATCATATATTTTTTTTTGGTGGAAAAGCAATATCGTATAGTATACTCAACCGTATTTCAATTACCAAGCATTAACAATTACCCAATCAAATTTTCTGAACCACCCAAAGCATTTACCAAATACACCACATGAATATACATGTTATTTATGAAATACTCAAGCAGTGACATATACCCAACAAATTTTGATTAACAAATTCCGTATTATTTATGAAGGTGGCTGTTCAGGTGCGGTTCATAAATTCGGGTAGGGCCGTGCGGCTGAACGTAGAGCTGACACGTGTCCAAATTTTTTTTCTTTTTTTCTCAGTAAGGATTGATTTTTTTTAATTATTTTTTTCAGAAACGAATGAAAATTATTTTTTTTTAATTATTTATGAAATACTCAAGCAGTGACATATACCCAACAAATTTTGATTAACAAATTCCGTTTTATTTATGAAGGTGGCTGTTCAGGTGCGGTTCATAAATTCGGGTAGGGCCGTGCGGCTGTACGTAGAGCTGACTCGTGTCCAATTTTTTTTTCTTTTTTTCTCAGTAAGGATTGATTTTTTTTAATTATTTTTTTCAGAAACGAATGAAAATTATTTTGAACTACCATGTTATAAATTCTACACTATTCTCTTATAAACTTTGAATTATTCCTACATAATTCATGAACTATTACTTTTGATATATTATATCAAATTATTTATAAATTAATCGTTTATATGTTATGAACTATTGAATTATAATTCATGAACTATCATTTTATAAGTTGTGCACTATCCTTTATAAATTTTACACTATGAATTATTCGATTATAATTCATGAACTATCCTTTTATAAGTTATGAACTATCCTTTAATAAGTTTGAACTATTACTTTCACTCCTTTATAAATTTTGCACTATGAGCTATTCTATTATAATTCATGAACTATCCTTTTATAAGTTATGAACTATCCCGTAATAAGTTTTATACTATTAATTTCACTCCTTTATAAATTTTGTACTATGAATTATTCTATTATAATTCATGAACCATCATTTTATAAGTTATGAACTATCCCTTAATAACTTTTGAACTATCATTTTCATTCGTTTCTGAATTTTTTTTTTTTTTTGCTGTTCAGGTAACACACATTATTCCGGTAGGGCCGTGCGGCTGAACGTAGAGCTGACACGTGTCTTAATTTTTTTATTTTTTATTTAAAAAAAACGAGTGAAAGTAATAGTTCAAAACTTATTAAGGAATAATTCATAACTTATAAAAGATTAGTTCATGAATTATAATTGAATAGTTCATGAATTATAAGTGCTTGTTTGGTTAAATAATGGATATACAATTCCCGGGAATTGACTTTCCTAGGAATTGAATTACTGGGAATTACAATTACTGAGAATTGAGAAAATATGTTTGGTAGCAAAAAAATATCCATTAATTTGCAATGTGTTAAATTCATAGGCATTATTAGTTAATGACAATTATAACCTTCATTTGAGGATAAAAAGGTGGGAAATGAAAATTTTAAGGGTAATTGGGAGATTTAATATCAAAATAACACGTTAATTGTTTTGTTACCTAGGGGGGAGTGGGTGATTGTAAATACTCCATTTGAGGTAATTGGAAAATATGCAGTAAATTAGATTAACATGTTTATCATTTTTTATTTTGCAACCAAACACCTTAATTGGATCCCATTTAATGGATTAATTTACTTTAGTGGGTTTTTTTACGCCCAACCAAACAAGCACTAATAGAATAGTTCATAATGCAAAATTTATAAAAGAGTGAAAGTTATAATTCAAAATTTATTAAGGGATAGTTCATAACTTATAAAAGGATAGTTCATGGATTATAATAGAATAGTTCATAGTGCAAAATTTATAAAGGATAGTGCATAACTTATAAAATGATAGTTTATGAATTACAATTGAATAGTTCATAACATATAAACGATTAGTTTATAAATAATTTGATATAATATATTAAAAAGTAATAGTTCATGAATTATATGAGAATAGTTCAAAGTTTATAAGAGAATAGTGCAGAAATTATAACATGGTAGTTCAAAAAAAATTTCATTCGTTTCTGAAAAAAAAAATAAAAAAAGCAATCGTTTTTTATAAAGGAAAAAAATAAAAAATAAAAATTTGGGAAACGTGTCAGCTCTACGTTCAGCTGACGCCCTTATCCGAAATTATGAACCGTACCTGAACATTGTCCTATTTATGAATTACCCAAACATTTTAGGTTGTTAACAATATCCAATTATTTTTTCTTAATTACTTAATCATAGACCAAATACCCAATCAAAATCTACAACATTACGAGATATTCATAACAGTTCAGAATTTCACAAGCAATTCAAAATTATCTAAACAGTTATATTTACCCAAATAAAATATCAATTATCCTATTTAAATAATATAACTTGATGTCCTTATACGTAATAGGAGACACCTATTATTAAGTTAGACAAAATCAAGAGGAAATTACAATAGAAATGGTGGAGTGCACGGATCAAGATATTACGTACCAGCTCTTTTGGATACATTTTTGAGGAAATTTTGGCCTAGTTTTTAATATATTAAAATAAAATAAAAAACCATACAAAACATTTTTTAATTTTATTAGAATACTTAGGTGTTTTTTCTAAAACTTATTAAATGCGATTTGTCAAGATAATTGACAAGACGATATCTCCGATGATTTAGTGATAAATGATCGTTCATCAACCTATGTGGACTTTCAGCTAAAAAACAATTAATGCGAAGGTGCAACATATCTATTTTTTTATTTTTTATTTTTATTTATTTATTTATTTTTAAAAAGGAAAACGGTTAGGAGAGAACTATTTTCTCGAGGTAGTCCATCCTAAAACATCCTTGCGAATGAGAACACTAAGTTCGGGGTCGTTAGAAAAGGGTGTGTTGGGGTGCAACATATCTATTTGTGTGCCACTAGAGAAAAACGAGTAATTTTACTATTTCTAGACTGTGTTACGGATTTTTTTTTTTTAAAAAAATTAATTTTGTTCTTTATCTTCTCTTTTTATTCTTCGGCTCGTTTGGACTTAAATTTTATACGAACTTTAAAATGTGTTCATATTCGACTTATTTAAAAAGTGAACAAGTTCGGACCGAGCCCGAATAGCTCGACTAAAATAGTGCTCATATAGTGTTAGCGAGCTTTGCCCGAACGAGTCGAGCCTAAATTTTTATACAAACTTTGAAATGTGTTCATATTCGGCTCGTTTAGAAAACGAACGAGGTTGTGCCGAGCTTTGAAGAGCCGAACGCTAGCTGAGTCCGAATAACTTGTCTCATATTAAAACCCTATGAAGGAGAATGACGATAATTAGAGCTTTGGTTCAGGTACGGTATTGTTCATCCAACACAAACATATGGAGAGTTGTCGCAACGACACGTGTCAAAAAATTTATAACTAGCAATTTTTAGTTAAATTGTTTTTTACTATTAGTTCAAAAGTTTTATTCAATTAGCTCAAATTACACGTACTAATGATTTATACAATTATGAAAAAAAGTTTGTAACCTTTACTTGTCAGTTCAAAAATTTTGTTCAATTCGTTCAAAATTTGTATATGGTCACTTCTAATGTTTTCATTATCGGCTCATGCATTATTTTGTTCTATGCAATTTTTTTAGAAAAAATTGGTGAATAGGGCCCCTTTTTGTTTAATGTAGCCAAACTAGGCCCCTATATTTTTTGCCTAAATTTTTAAATCAAAAATAAATTGATCCAAGGGGCATAAGGGGAGAACATAGAATATAATCCTATAAAATCATCCAACCGTCAGATTTCACATCCAGTTAGGTTTCTCGCAGTCATTCATTTTCTTCGTCTCACTACCGCCTGCTTCTCGGTCATTCATCTTCTTCGTCTCACTGCCGCCGACTACTTCTCGATTGAGTAACTGCCTCCAACAAAGGATGTCGGTGCTACTTCTCGATGTCGCCACCGCACAGCCCCGCACTGCCTAGCCCAAATCCGCTGCACAACACAGCCCGCGCCGCACAGCCCCGACCAGCCCAGCCCAGTCCGCTGCACAGCCCCTTCAACAATGAATGTCATCCGGCCTCGCGCCGCACAGCCCCGCCCACCCTAGATCCGCCGCACAGCCCCGCCCACCCCAGATCCGCCGCACAACCCCCTTCGACAATGAATGTCCTCCGGCCTCGCACCGCACAACCCCACCCAGCCAATCACCTACATCGACCAATGGAGCCGCCGCTGTGCAATCCCGGAGCCGTCGATGTGCACTCCTCGAGGCGGATCTGGGCAGTCCTGGAGGCAGATCTGGACAGCCCTCGTTGCAGCCGCAATGCAATCCCAGGAAACCCTAATTTCAATTTTAAAATGTTGGCATATTTACAAAAAAGCTCCCCTGTTTATAAATGCATTTATGACCCATATTTTTGAAATTTGCAAAATTGTCCCAAACTGGATAGTTACAAAAAAAACTAAAGTTTAATTTTTGAAGGAATAGGCATGAGTTTTGAAAGTCCACCAATTGTCTCAATTTATAAATACGGGATATTGACTACATATTTTACAGTTATAATTGGGCTTGTGTAACTCGAATGGGCTTGAAACTTTGTAATCAACCCTTGTGTAAACGATGAACTTGTGTAAATGACGGGCTTATGTAAACGACATGCTTGTGTAAACGACGGACTTGTGTAAATGAAAATTATGTATTAACATTGTGTAATTGAATGTGTGTATTAAAATTGTGTATTAAGCATTATGTACTAATACCATGTATGAACAAGAGAATACACGAAGTTCAATTAGTCCAGCTGGTATAAGGGTGAGAGGGAGGGTTTGTCGTCCAGAGTTCGATACTCACTAGCTACAATATTTATATTTTGTAATGGGCTTGGGCTTATGTAACTCGAATGGGACATGAGCTTATGTAACTCGGACTAGACTCACTTAAATTAAAATTACTAATTAATCCTTTCAATTAATCTTTATTAATAAATGAGAGAAAAAGGGCCTACTTTATACTACAATTTAAAAAAAAGGCTTGACATGAACCGGTTTTTACGTTGCCTAAGTATCCTCTCGGGGTTAATAGAAGTCAAAGCCCACGCAATTCTCTTACCTTTTTTTGGACTTCTAAGTTGTTTTCGTTATCCCACTTACCTTTATGTCTTGGACTCGGAAGCGTGCCCATATTATCGGAGTTGGAATCTGATTTTGAGTCATACACCGGGGCATTCCGTTGTTTCCACTACTCCGCCCTTATCCAATATTGTATACAAACTTGGGCCTTCAACTTTTTCAACTTTAATTGGGTTCTCTTGTAATTGATCATATTCACTCCTTGGCTAAATGCTTGCTCCGCAACAACCATTGATGCGGGCACGCTCATGAGTTGTTGTACAATTTTGCCAAGTTTGGATATTGCGGGGCTACTTTCTTTCACCAATCCAAAATTTCAAAAGAATCTTCACTATCAAAACTAAAATACATTGTAAAATAATCTTGAAATTATGTACATGTGGATGAATGTTTTGGTGTTTTTGTCCTTTTAGCTAAAACTTGTTGTGCTCTTGAAAGAAGAAGAAGAAGGTGTAGGAGTAGGTGTGGTTGAAGAAGAACTAACACTTGTTTACAATCGGAAACACCGTCAAATCGGAAACAATGTAACATCAAATCGGAAACACCATCAAATTTAAGTCTACAATAAAAAACAGCGGTTATAAGATAAATCAAGAGAATTGCGTTGTTATATTTTAGCCATTTTGATTTCATGTCATTGAAGGGTTAAAAAAGTAGAACCAGTTTGAAAAGCCTCGGAAACATTTACGGCTATCTCTAAAAATCTATAAGAAGTTGGGGTGTAAACCTTACTCATGACATAGTTGCATAACCAAAAATCTTTAGAATATTAAAATCTCTATGCAATTTTGCCAAACATTTTCTTCCTGGAGAATTGGCCAAGGAATGTTTTGTGCTGAAAAATCTTGTAAAATTTCTTTTTAACGAAGGGCTTGACCAAGTAAATTGTAAGTAGAGTTCCAACGAGTTCCAATGTCTTTTGAAAATGCAATTGGATGAGCATTATTAGATAATCATTATGTTCTCCATTTTTTTTTCTCAATTCGGAGGAGTGCCAAATATGATCAATAATGTCGGTGATGGGGTTAGCATAACCGCTAAAATCTTAAGTCTATCTTGAACACATAAGTTTAAAATATGACATGCACATCTTTGATAAGTAAAAAGAGTTCGCATATATAATCCTGCTGCCTCGACCAAATGGTTTATGATGGCGGTGTTGGCAGATGCATTATTAAAAGAATATGAAAAAACTCAACCTTGTTAATTAAATTCTTGTAAAACCGTTTTTATCAAGTTTGAAATGTTTGTTGCATCACGTCTTTGGTTGACATGGTGAAATGTAATAATATATTTATACAAAAACATATCGTTGTCAATAAAATGTAAAGTAATGCGCTTGTAAAAAATGTTTTTGCGATTGTGTACTCCAAATATCATTGCAAATAGAAACTTGATGCAGAAAATGTGCCAAAATCAAATTTTTTTTTAATTCTTTTGTATGCAAGATTTGTAAACTAATTTGGAAACGGTTTTACAAGAAGTTGGTTTAAAAGAAAGTTGAAGATATTTAGTGTTATGTGCTCGAACTTCTTCATATTCCAAATAAAAAAATAGAAATGCATGAAAACATATAACATCGGCTAATCCTAAACTTCTTCACTATGATTATACATAAATAGAGATTGAGAGGAAGAAGATGCAAAATAGTGGGACAATTGTGATTGTCCGCATGGTATTTGTAACACCCCAAATCCGCAAGACTCCGGATGCTACGGGCTAGGGCCTCACAATGGGCCCCGGTCCTTAGCCTAACAACAATTTCACCGGATCTTACAACAAGACACAATAGTAAAAACCAAAATAGCCTCTAATGCAATGTAAAGCATGATCCAAAAGATGCAAAGGAAGGACTCCAACCGAATTCTTACAAAACAACCACAACATTTCCAAAAATGAAAACAACAATGATAATAAACCAAACACATCCTATAATGTACGAAACCCCGACTGTCCACTCCACCGGATCACTCGCCAACATCCCTAACCTGCAAGGCATCTACAAGGTGGTATAAAACCGTTAGCTAACATTCTAAGCATAAGAAGGATGGTAAATGCACACACACATGTAATAGAACATACGCACATTTCATGGTAGCACATAAGTCTGATTTATTATTTTCCATTACATTATCCCTTTACTAATTCCATTTATAGTGTGACACGAGAATTATAACGATCTCGCCCGTGTCCCCTTTCACCATATAGGCTTGTACTTGACAAGAAGGATCAAACGAAAGTTTGCTCTAGTAAAATTCTAGTATGAGTAAGTCAAAGCACTCTATTACCAGAAGAGAATTGCTGACAAGAAGAAGAGTCTGGTATGAGTAAATCACATTACTAGACAATTTAGACATTTTCACCTGCCAGAGTTCTCTACTGAGCAGAATTCTCTTATTCAGCTGCTTTACGTGGATCTGAATCCCAATGCACCATAATTAGAAGAAGAAGCGTAAAAGATAGGAGTGTGGTATAGTGATCAACTTTCCCTGAGATCTTCTACGTTGGCCTTTTTTGTGAAGCTGGGAGGATCATATGATCTTAGCTCGAGATGAGCGCCTTGGCTTCAGAATAAGAACAAAATTATCATCTCTCAATCATTAAACCAAACATTATTACTCAATTCAGATTCAGTTATCGATCCACAATCCAAATTACACTTCGCTTGTTCAACGATGCCTAAGAAATTCACCCTAATCGGCAATCTAATTCAACTCTCGTTGGAGGAACAAAACCCTAACTTTTAAATTACATTCAATAGATTCGAGCATAGACTTTATTTTCCCCAGATTTACCTCATTTGTTGTAGTCGTACTTGTTCCTAAATCGATCTCTGACGAACTCGTTGCGAGATTTGATCCAAGCTTGTTGAGGGGCCACGTTCTTGTAAGAGAGATGCATCTCGACGGCGAACAAGGCGGCACCGCCCAAGAAGCATGCGACGGTGGATGCAAGCTTCTTCGGGGTCGAAGGGTAGCATAACACCATGGCGTCTAAGCTTCAATATTCGCAAAACCAAAAGCTCTGGAATTAAGATGAGAGGAAAGTATGAGAAATGAAGGAGCGATTTTGACTTTGAGAGAAGGATAAAGATGACAGTTAGGGTTCACGGTAAAAAATAATACATGAGTATAACTAAAAATCAGTATAGATAGGCCTAGTTACTAGATCATATTCTCAAGGGTTAGTTATCAAATTAACCCTATAATCGATACAATATAAATTCAAACACAATAATTCATCAACCACTACCTATTCTAATTAATTTGACAATTTATTTATAAAATTAAATATATAAAATAATTTAAATATCCTCTAAATAAAATACATATACAACGGAAGGTCTAATATAGTATAAAAACTTTAGTATGTTTTTTTTATTTATTTAGATTTCGGTTTTTTGATTTTTTTTACTTTATATACGTCATTTTAAAAATATGTTTTTTAAGAAAAAATCTTGATTTTTTTAATTAAGTGATCAAAAACCAAAGAATGAATATTATTTTATTTTTTGTGCCATATATAGTTTTTATAATGTTAATTAAAAGTACAAATATTTAATATTTTATCGTTATATTTTTATCAAATAAGTAAAAATATTATATTTAACTTTTATTAAAATAAAAGATAAGGTTTTTTATTTATAAAGTTGTGATTTGGCTAGAGATAGAACTGAGTGACAGGTAGAGGTCACCGATAATTTCAAAATGTTCATAATTGTGTTCATCTACCCAAAACACGTGATCGATTTCTGCCAAAAGTAGTAATAGCACAGTGACATCACCTTCCCTACATCACAGTGACACCATCATCGATGACTCACCATTCTAGAATATTCCTAGATCATCACAATTGTAACACTTGTCACCAGATCCTGAATCCTCCACTACTATATAATCACTGTACTGTCATTACAGAATGTTAAGGTGAATGAGAATATTTTCACAATCATTTTCTGTCAAAGGTTACAATGGTATCAGAGCCTTCTAGGGCAAACGCCCAAATCTGATCCAAAATTCATACCCTCAAATTCCATAGATTTTTCTCTAAAAATGACCACTATCACAAACCCTTCTCTACCAGCCTTTTCTTCCTTTATCACTGTCAAGTTATCCACAAATAACTTTCTTTTGTGGAAAGCCCAGGTAACACCTTACCTACGAGCACAAAAGCTCTTCGGCTATGTCGATGGCTCAAAGCTGTGTCCATCATCACCAAAGGAAGGAGAAGATACAGCAGCCTATGATGAATGGATTCACAAAGATCAACTTGTGCTCTCCATTCTCACATCTTCCCTCAGTGAGTCAGTATTAGTGCAAGTCATTGATTGCACAACCTCAGAAGAAGCCTGGGATCTTCTCACAGAGCTATTTGCATCTCAATCAATAGCCCAAATAGTCCAAAGTCGTCTTCAACTGGCGTCCCTGAAGAAAGGAGCAGAATCCATTTCAGAGTATTTCAACAAGGCCAAAAGCTTGGTCTCCTCCATCACTGCAGCAGGACAGGTTATATCAGATACCGAATTTATGGTTTCTCTTCTTGCAGGACTAGGAAGTGAGTATGATGCCATTGTCACTACCCTTTCTGCTCAATCTTCTGTATCCACACCAAGCCAAGTCCTGTCTCAACTCTTGGGCCAAAACCCACGCTTTGCCTCATCCCGCAAGCCCAAGCTTCTCCACTAGAGCTTTGCAATTGCTGTTTCTTGATGTATGGGGTCCTGCTCACACACTCTCAATTAAAGGAAACAAATACTACTTATCTATTGTGGATGATTTCTCAAAATACATTTGGATTTTTCCCTTACCTACAAAGTCTATGGTATCTCAAACCTTTCAAACATTTGTTACAATGGCCAATAATTTCTTTTCCACAAATGTTGCATCCATTCAAACCGATGGTGGGACCGAATTCAAACCATTAGCCTCCTTCCTTCAACAAAAGGGCATCTCTCATCGGCTCACTTGTCCTTACTCTCATCAACAAAACGGGAGTGTTGAAACCCGTCATCGTCGAATCGTTGACACCGGTCTTACGCTCCTCAAACATGCCAATCTTCCTCTCACCTTTTGGGACTTTGCTTTCGAAACCGCCACATACCTTATAAATCGTTTACCAACCCCCATACTACACCACAAAACACCATTTGAACTTTTGTTCAAACAAAACCCCGACTACAATTTCCTCAAAGTCTTCGGATGCCTTTGTTTTCCTAATCTTCGACCATATAGTCAATATAAACTCTCCTTTCGCTCCACCCCTACCATTTTCTTGGGATATAGCCCACATCACAAAGGCTACATTTGCTATGCTTGGTCCACAAACAAGACCTACATCTCTAGGGATGTCAATTTTCACGAGGACATTTTCCCATATGCTCCACCACCTATCTCCACAACTCCAATTGACAACCCAAATTGTTCTCATTACCCAGCAGTCTCTTTACTTCCATCCAACCTAATTCCCATGGAGCCCAATTCATCACCACAACTCACAGATCCATCCATATCAATGGGCCTTCCTCATCTTCTGAGCCTAATTCCCCTTCTAGGTTACCCAACCAATCCATCTCTTCGTCTCAAACTCCAGATTCATCGACATCCTCCAATTCTTCTCCAGAAATTCAACCTACCCATATTATGGTCACAAGATCACGCAATGACATCCGTCGCCCCCTTGTAAGAACAGATGGTACTATACCTTGGCCTACTCCAAACTGTTCTTCCACCACTCTGGTGCCTAAAAATCCAAGTTCGTACACAGAAGCATCTAAACATATCGAATGGCGCAAAGCAATGGAATCTGAATTTCAAGCCCTTCTTTCAACCAACACATGGAGTCTTGTTCCTGCTAATTCTTCATCAAACACTCTTGGCGTCAAATGGGTCTATCGAACAAAACGCAACTCAGATGGTACAATTGAAAGACGGAAAGCCCGTCTTGTTGCCAAAGGCTTCCACCAACTTCATGGTATTGATTTCCAAGAAACTTTTAGCCCCGTTGCCAAACCCTCAACCATTCGGTTGCTTCTATCCCTAGCTTCTATGTTTAACTGGACAGCCCACCAATTGGACATACAAAACGCTTTCTTACACGGTGACTTGGAGGAAGACGTCTTCATTCATCAACCGCCAGGTTTTATTCATCCCTCCTTTCCCTCTCATATTTGTAAACTTCACAAATCTTTATATGGGCTAAAGCAAGCCCCCCGGGTTTGGTTTTCCAAATTAAGCAGTGCCCTTGTCTCTATGGGTTTCTCAACTACCATTGCTAATACATCTCTCTTCACCTATCGCTCGGGAAACCAGTTTGTGTTTGTTTTAGTGTATGTTGATGATCTATTGGTTATTGCTTCCAAACCTTACCTTGCAACAAAATTTATTACATCCCTATCTAACCTTTTTCCTGTCAAGGACTTGGGATCATTACACTATTTTCTAGGTGTTGAAGCTCATCGAACTCCTGCTGGAATCTATCTTTCGCAATCCAAGTACATCCAAGATCTACTCAAACGAACCAATATGGACTCCTCCAAACCTGTCTCAACTCCAATGGCTGCTACTTTCTTAGCCACTCAACAATCTACAGAAAAATTCTCTGATCCTCATCTATATCGCAGTGTTGTAGGCAGCCTTCAGTACTTGGCTTTCACTAGACCAGATATCTCCTTTGCTGTAAACAAGGTCTGTCAACATATGCAAGATCCTTATCTGGTTCATTGGACAGCAGTCAAACGTATTTTGCGCTATCTCAATTCAACAAAAGACCTGCAGCTGCTTCTGTCTTCGCGCCCAAACACTCTCTTATCCGCCTTCTCCGATGCTGACTGGGCTGGAGATCCAACTGACCGCCGCTCCACTGGTGCTTATTGTATCTTCCTCGGACACAACCTCATCTCCTGGAGCTCCAAGAAACAGGACACTGTTGCACGCTCCTCTACCGAAGCAGAGTACCGCTCTATCGCACTTGCCACATGTGAACTTATTTGGATACAATCACTGCTTGCAGAACTTGGCATTCGTCTCTCCAAATGTCCAACCTTATGGTGCGACAACTTAGGTGCAACTTATCTGGCTGAAAATCCTGTTCTACATCATCGAATCAAGCATCTCTCTCTCGACTATCATTTTGTCAGAGAACGAGTACGCCGCAAAACTCTCCATGTAGCCTTCATCTCCTCTCAAGACCAAACTGCAGATCTTCTCACTAAACCGCTGTCCACTCAAAAGTTTCTGCAAAATCGCTCCAAACTGTGTCTAACCACGTCTGGATCGAGGGGGATAATAGCACAGTGACATCACCTTCCCTACATCACAGTGACACCATCATCGATGACTCACCATTCTAGAATATTCCTAGATCATCACAATTGTAACACTTGTCACCAGATCCTGAATCCTCCACTACTATATAATCACTGTACTGTCATTACAGAATGTTAAGGTGAATGAGAATATTTTCACAATCATTTTCTGTCAAAGGTTACAAAGTAGCCTCTATATATACATATATTAACGTGTACAAACCGAAGAGGAAAGCACAATGGAAGTGATGGAGAATCATGAGGAAGCCATTGCCAAGCTCGACCGGGAAAGAGAGTTGCAGAGCTTCGAGGAGTCGAGAGCCGGGGTGAAGGGCCTTGTAGACGCCGGAATCACTCAAGTCCCACGCATCTTCATCCACGGGGATCTCGTGCTCGACGACGGGACCGAGACCGAGACCGAAACCGAAACCTTTCCGGTTATAGACATGAAAGGCGGAACGAGGAAGGAGATAGCTGCGTTGGTAGGAGCAGCTTGTGAGGAGTACGGGCTCTTTCAGGTGGTGAATCACGGGATTCCGACAGAGCTTCTCGATGACGTCATTCAGGGCATACGTCACTTCCATGAGGCTGACGTAGAGGTGAAGAAGGAGTACTACCGTCGGGATTTTGGGTCCGGTAAGAACGTGTATTATCACAGTAACCATGATTTGTTTCATGCTAAGGCAGCTTGTTGGAGGGATACCCTTTCTTACGTCAGAGGTGCTTCTGCCACCAATGCTCAAGAATTGCCTCCTATCTGCAGGTAATTGATATATATATATATATATATATATATATATATATATATATATATATATATATATATATATATATATATATATATATATAATGAGTGAGAATGTTATGAACCACGATCTAAATAATTTAACGATTATGATGAGATTTTTATATATCCACTAAACGTGCAGTATGTAAAGTTAATGTGTAGTCATATTTTTACAAGATTATAATTAAACTATTAAACCTGTATATATTTTGACCAAGCACGAATGATGATGATGATTTTATGGTTGATGGTAAACATCGTCTTGATTGACTATTCGTTTTGCATAAACACGAATGTTGCATGCTTCTAAATTACTAGTGGAATGAATTCATACATGCAAAAAGTTATTCACGTGTTTGGAAAAAAAAAATATTAAATTGACATGTGCTGCTAATATTTAACAAGGACAACTCGGATTGTAAATGACTTGCACTAATAATAATAAGAATAATAATCAACAAGCACGACTAAATCTATAAATTTACTCTAATATGCACGATTGTAAACGACTTGTAATAATAATAATCAGATTCGTGTAATAGTTATCATATACACGTTATCAGTAACCCTAATATTAAACTTAAAGGAAACAAATAATATACAAAGTATGTAGGAGAAGAATAAGTCCAAAAACAAACCGAACCGTGATAGATCGAACCGAATTATAAAAGTAGGTTCGGTTTCGGTTTGGAACTAAACCGAAAATTAGAAATATTAGAAGCGAAAATAGAACCTAGCTAGTAGGATCGGATTAGGTTTAGGTTTTAGATGTAAACCAACCTAAAAAGTAAAAACTAACATTTAAATCATATTAAAATAATATAAAATACAATATAAAGTATAACTATGAACCGGTACTTTATTTTAAAATAAAAATCGATTTTTTATTTTATACCATCGGTTTTGTGGTTATTACCCAAAAATCAAACCGAAACCTATATTTTAAAATATGCGAACCTAAAATCGAACATAAATTATCGCTTATCGGTTCGGTCATGACCGAAATCACTTGATTAGGTTCGATTCGATATACCGAACCTAATATGTTCAGCTTAAGAATCACGATAGGGATTTTATCAGTTCCGTGTGTAAGTTTTTTTACATGCGCAGCTAGAGTGAAATCAATGATATGTAGTTGTACACACGTAAATTATTCTTGTATCTAGGTGTTTGGTAACTAGTCACTTTTGTTACAGAATAAACAAATTTGTAGACGTAATACTTATTTTTTATCAGGGATATAATGGTCAAGTACACGGACGAAGTGTTGAAATTAGGGGACACTATCTATGAGTTACTATCCGAAGCACTTGGGCTAAGAAGCAATTACTTGAAAGAGTTAGGGTGTGGAGATGGGATATACGTACCTTGTCACTACTACCCCGATTGTCCTGAACCGGAGCTGACTCTAGGCGCATCAGCCCACGTCGACTCGGGGTTCATTACTATTCTCCTCCAAGATCAATCTGGTGGCCTCCAAGTCCACCACCAAAACCGGTGGGTCAACGTGGCTCCCATTCACGGTGCCCTTGTTGTCAATGTCGGTGTACTTCTCCAGATAAGTTTATGCACTCTATAATAATCCCATATATATACATACATACATATATATATATATATATATATATATATATATATATATATATATATATATATATATATATATATATATATATATATATATATATATATATATATATATATATATATATATATATATATATATATATATATATATATATATATATATATATATATATATATTTGTTTACACTGGTCGGTCATTTTATTTTTGAAAATTAACGTTCATCTTTTTATAGTTACGAACAAAATAAGTTTTCATTTTAAATAGGTTTGCTTATCGATCTTTTTTCCTTCTATCATGGATGCAGCTGATGGTCAATGACAAGTTTATAAGCCCCTACCATAGGGTGGTCTCTCAACAAGGTTCGACGGTATCGATTGCAAGCTTATTTCGAACTCATCACTATCCAGAAAACACAAGAAAAGTGTATCAACCTATAAAAGAATTGCTATCCGAAGACAATCCACCAATTTATCGCGCAGTCACAATTAAGGATATTATCTCTCACAAACATCCCAACAGAAGGGGAGGGTAGCTAACACCCTCAATCCCTTTAAACTATTTAAAACCTAAATGTGGTTTGTTCAAAATTTGTCCCAAAATAAAAGTTTGACTCGACCCATAACGCTCAACCTAATTCCAGACCGACTCTAGTATGTTAGGGTCCTTTTTAGGTCTAGGGATTTTAAATTTTGGGTCGGGTTCGAACCAATAAACATGTTTACTTTGTGTGGTTTTGTCTTACTTTGAAAGACTTATAATTATGTTGTTTGTTATTTGGATTGATAACTTTTGTTTATTAATATTGAAAATTGGGTGTTGGTCGATCTAAAACTTTTGTTTAATACCAGCGGTAACTGGATGAAGTACCAAGGTGTCAAAATCCGATATAGACGGACGGTAGAATTGAGATTGTGTGCATACGAGCGCTCATACGCGTTAAGCTCAAGCCCAACACATGAACCTAGTAGAGTTTCATCCTAAACCAATTGACAATAGGAGGAGTAACCCACTGACCTTATATACTAAGTGACAGACGGTAGAGCGGGGGTCATGTTCATATAAGCGCACATGTGTATTAGGCTCAAACCCAACACATAAATCCAACAAGGTTTCATCCTAAAACCGATTGACAAAAGGAAGAGTAGTAAACCAACCTTATATAATAGGCTCATAATGTCCCAACTTTAGACGTGGGACCTTATTATTTCAACACAAGTGTAGTATCCGTAATTTACGAAGTTTTTGTTCGGGAAAAATAAATTTTTTAAATAGTTTTATACATTACCCTGAGATTTTGGTCGTTAGTTATTATGAGTTTCATTTCATATTTAAGAGTTAGATTATGTTAGGTTACTCGTGTAATTTAATCCGACTAATTATCTAAACCAATTCTAGATAAATGAGTTAAGATCCAAACCGGTTCTAGCTTAGGAACATATATCGACTTGTACGTTTTTTTTCTTCTCCCTTCAACTGATTCAATGAGATTTCAGGTAAATATCGAGTCTGATTCCTCATGTGATCGGCCAATTTGTTCCCCGTACCCTTTCCAATTCTATCCTCGCCTTATTCTTCACGGGTGCGACACCATTGCTTCACATTAGATTTTTTTGGCAACCCTTCTTGTCCAACATGTAAGTCTTCTTGTCAAAAGTTTTGGGGGTTAATAGACCTACCAGCGAAAATCTATAATTGTCACCCCCTACGCTATTCGCGTGCATAGTTGTTAGGGTTCCCAACTACGCCTTTGAAGAGCGTAGTTGAAGTTTCAAAAAAAATAAAAATATCAACTACGCTTGTGGGGAGCGTAGTTGGAGTTCCCAAAAAAATTTTAAAATTTTTTTTAGGGAACTCTAACTACGCTTCCCGAAAGCGTAGTTGGAGACCTTATCAACTACGCACACAAAGTGCGTAGTTATGCTCACTAATAGAGATTTTCACCGGTACGTTTAAAAATCACGAAAGTTTTGGATCATTGATCTTTTGGAAGACAGATTTATAAATCTGTTTTAACATTGTTGAAGGTAGAAATGAGAAGTTCATTTCCAGCCTGTAAGTAACCTCCATTGCCAACCAAAAATTTCATTGTGTTCACCTTTTTCACCCTACAGATAGGTAAGCTTTCATTCTCCATCAAATCAGTAATATGGAAATCAAGTTGAAGTATTATATTAAGGTAGGAATTCATGGTTGTCTATTGCTTTGTAACAAACGCCGGACATTATGTTTCAATTCGTCTAGTGTAGAAACAACTAAATTCAAGGCTTTAGTTAGGTACTCTATACAGCTTCGATTAATCTAAAATTTTAGTATGTTATTTATGGTTTATATAGGGTTCTTTCATAAAATTTCAAGTCATTTCAACTGTTGTCTAAACTTATAGATCTAGCATTTTAGGTTTGTTCGAGCATACGAGATGGAGCAATAAAAACATTAACAAAAAGAAGAACACACGAGTTTTACGTGGTTCGGTCAAATGACCTACATCCACGAGATCCTCAAGATTCAATCCACTATAAGATTCGTATCAAGATTACAACAAGGAAGGCTACATGATCGAGATATGTACAAGCTCAGATTTCAACGAAAAACACAAACTCGTAAACGACTCAAGAACAAAAAGAGAAGGTAAACTGATCTTCTTCGTCTTCTTTTGTGTTCGTAAGCAAAACAAACTTCACCGGGGAGAACATGAGCCTCAGCTGACAAACATCATTTGTGAGAGAGAGAAAAGAGTGTTTCTGTTTTGGGGGGCTCAACACATGAGCAAAAACCATATTTTTAAAACCCTTCGTGATGCGGGACCATCCTTGATATCTCCTACTAACATGGAACCATCATTAGGTCAAGAGCACGAGTCACACAAGGAGAGGTTGCAAGCAAGCTTCAAACATGGGAGGGTCCGGTAGAATGGAGGATTGCATGGCAGGAGCAGAATCTCGGCCACCATCCTACAATCTCGCCCAAGATTTGCATGTTGGGACCGAGATTTTAACTGTTGCGTGTTATTGTACATGTAGAATCTCAATCAGAGGATTATTATCCTCTAGTTATCTTTTATTTTCTTAATACCTTTAAGATCTCAAATATTGTAAAGGTATTTGTTGGTTTTGATCCTATCTTTTAGGATTACTGTAGTATTTATCTTTTAGAGCAATCTCTCCTATAAATAGCCTTAGATGATGAGTTTTATAGGTAGCTTGGTTTTTATTATTGATTTCCACATTATTGTGAGGTACTTGTGACTTCGCTCACAGGTAAGGCTGTCCAAACGATCCGGACCGGACCAGACCGGACCGTTACGGTCTGGTCCAACACGGTATTTGATGCTCTGCTGATAGTCCAATACGGCCCACATTAAGAAATCACTAGTGTTCATGCTTTATTGCCTAATGAAATCGGTACATGTTTTTTCACGTTGCCGTAAAATGATTCTAATAACAGAAAACACTGTATTTGATGCTGTGCTGATAGTCCTAACCCTGGATTGAAGTAAAACTAGGCCCTCAATTTAGTGTTGTTTGGATGCATAATGCAAGTTCTGTACAACATATTTTATGCATTAATACATTCCAACAATTTAGTGTTGTACATAAGTGTATTTGATGCTCTGCTGATAGTCATAACCCTGGACTGAAGTAAAATTAGACCCTCAATTTAGTGTTGTTTGGATGCATAAGGCAAGTTCTATACAACATATATTATGCATATAATACATTCCAACAATTTAGCGTTGGTTGGATGATTTGCATTATAAGTTTATAATATAGTATTACAAACACTTCAATTTTATACTAGATACTACATAAATGTCTGTTTGGCATTAGTAGTCAGTAGACGAAGATGAGTGTCATAAAATTACCCATATCTATAATTCACTCTCTTTTCCTCCAAACACTCGCCTAGTTTATTGCAACTTGAATTTACCGATACACAGTACATGATTGCATTACAACGCATGACACCCAGACATAGCATTGCATAACTTGCTAAGCAGTGATTCTCATTGCATGCTAACTTGTATAGCTTGAGGCGATGGGTTTTAGACGCGAAACAGTACTCCAGGTGTTCTTTGCGTGCAACAAGAACGAGGAACTGGCAGCAAACTACCTCTTAGATCACATGGATGAGCTAAATGAGGACGAAGACATGAGCTAACGAGTGATTGAAGACCGAAAAGAGGAGTTTCCTACATAATTGCTTGGGCTTCTTTGATGTGTGGTTCTTAACCTCTTTTTAGGCATACTTTTACAGTACATGCCAAAATGGAAGGAGCAGCTTGAATCTAAAGTTTATTGTCTCATATTTTCTTATATTTTATTAAAATTCAACTAAAAGATTTCTTCTATATGTTATTTGATTCGAAAGGGTACCCGCATTTCTAAGCTTCGATAAGCATTACATAATTTCAGTAAGTGTCACTTGTGAGTCGTGGAGAGACCCGACCCTAACTCATTTTCTGTCTCATAATTTCGGTCCCTTTTTAAGTTCTGGGCACAAACAAAACCTCCGGCTACGAGATGCAAAGCTTCATCCAAACCCCACCTGCGAGAAACAAAAATTCATCCACCTCTCAAAGCCAGTTCTTGGCATCTTCTCCGGGTGGTAGTTCTTGGCATCTTCTCCGGGTGGTTGTTCTCGAGGCGGGAAGCAGAAGAGAGGGAACATGAATGAGGATGATGGATTGATTGAAGTGCACCAAGATTGGATGAGGAGGTCAAGAGTGTGATTTGGTGTAAAATCGACATCGTCGGAGTTCTTCGTATAGCCACGATAGTGTCGTAAATCGAGTACGGAAATAGATAAGGATATGATACTATCACGTAGAAATTGTTACGCGAATAAAAAAAGTACATTCGAAAACATGGAAACTCACGTAACTACTGCAATTTTAATAACTCGGTATATTATTACAAAGAATTATAACGGCATATCAAATAAATAACATAACAAACCATTGTGGTAAAGAATTGCAGTTTGTTCTTATCTTTGAGTTTCATCTTTGTCACCTATGCGCCTTCTTTCGTTCATTTGACGATGAAAAAGTGATGAAAGGTTAGAATTGTAACGCCCCAAGTTCTAGGAACCCGAAGTGTTACGGGATAGGACCTCACAATGGGTCACGACTCTCAGAGTAGCAACGGCGAACGGATCTTACAACAAGACACAAATAAATGAAACCAAAACTGAATATAAAACCAAAGGTATCTCGTAACAAAACAAGAGTCAAGATTCGTAGCCGAGTTCAAAACAACAAAAGGGAAAAACAACATAACTAGAAAATCCGATCCCGTCCTATAATGTACGGGAACCCCGGCCGACCACACCATCCAGATGACTCCGTATCATCCCTAACGGTTTATACCGTGTTGACAAATGCCTTGTAGATATGAATTATGAGGGTTATGAGTCATTTGATGAGCTTTAAATCTACGGTTCCACATAATCATCAATAATGACATTTTCGTAAACTGACAAAAATTGGAAAAATACCCTACGTTCAAATGTGAGAGAGGTTTTCATAGTACTTTTATATGTCATTGTTCATGTTTTTATTCATCGGTTTTCATAGTATTTTTATATGTCATTACATGTCCTAACACAATTCTTTGTTCAACCATGAAATGACATTTTTCAGAATTAAGAACTAAATGGAACAACTCTGTTTTTCTCAGGAAAGGAGCGAAGGAAAGCCTGTTCACACAAGCATCACGAATCAGGAACAAAACGGTTGCTAGAAGTCTATAACTTCTAGTCTCAATGATCTCTAAGAGATCTCCACAAGATAAGGGCTCAACCCTAGTCTTAAACACTCACTAGAGGTAAACAACATCCAAAAGATGTAAGGAAAGGAACGAGGAAAGTAAGGAAGGAAGAAACTCACAAGAACGGATGGCCGCGGGGGCGGGGATGTGCAAGCACGGGGGCGGCTGCGTGATAGAAAGCGCTATCGGCTTTCTTCTGTGACAAAACTCACAACAAGGGAAACCAAAGCTCGAACCTTAGGCTCACACACGTCAAGACTAAACTCCAAAGAGCCTAAGAACAATGATTCATCAACAATGAGAAGCCAACAAGAATCAAGGTTCAAACTTAATTCTTGGAGGAGATGAAAAGAAGAGAAGAAGAAGAAAACGAAAAGAAGGAAGGAAGCATGCTGCAATACATGAACGTAAGGAAGAACAAAGAATGATGAACTTACACGTTCAGCAAGGTCGCTGGAAGCAAGGTGACGGCTGCAACACTCAAGGGTTTGAAGCAACGATAGCAAGAAACGGGAAAAGGAGAAAAATACAAAAATATATAGAGAAGGGTTGGAAGGATAGAAGGAAGGACGTCTAGGGTTAGAAAGAAGATAAGGAATCCGGCCCATAAAATAGAATATCGGATATTCTATCTATGGAAGGAAGATAAAACGAACGAAAATAGTTCGGGCGCGATCTGTCACAAATCCGCAGGGGCGGCCTTCTTCACCGCGGGGGCGGTGAAGGCAAAACTGGGGTCTTACATCAGATCCCCTAAAAAGTAGTTTCTTCCCGAAACTTGCAAAAGCCGAACGATCAAATAACAACACATAGAACAAAACAGAATTCATATATTCCCACTTGGGGCTCGTAACTCAAAACGTCACACAAAAGCGTACGCAATGCAACAAAGGAAAACCAAACAACTGACTATACTAACGGTGCATCCAGTCCAGCGTAAAACTTCAGATAGTTCCTCTGGATACTATCCTCTACCTCCCAAGTTGCCTCATCAGCCCCTCGCATCGACCACTGAATCTTCATCATCGGTATGTATTTCGAACGCAAGCGTCTCGTAGTACGCTCCAAGACAGCCACCGGGTGCTCGACGAATGTGTGGTCTGGCTCGATCACTAGATCCTCGTGACTGACGATGTATCTCGGGTCTGGCATGTACTCCCGTAGTTGAGACATATGGAAGACTGGGTGAACACCCTCGAGTCTTGGTGGCAAAGCAAGTCTGTATGTTGCCTCCCCAACTCGCTCAAGAATCTCGAACGTCCAACATATTTGGGGCTCATCTTCCCTTTGACACCGAAACGTCTGACGCCTCGTGTCGGGGATACTCTCAACCAAACCTGAGCTCCAAATTTGAACTCCAGAGGTCTGCACCTCTTATCTGCATAAGACTTTTGTCGACTCTGCACTGCTAACATCCGCCTGCGGATTACTACTACACGAGCCATGTCATCCTGTATCTGCTAAGGTGCTACTCCGCTAGCACTACTCGGCTCATCCCAACACAACGGTGTACGACATCTCTGTCCGTATAAAGCTTCGTAAGGAGCCATCCTGATCGATGCGTGCCAACTGTTGTTGTTCGAAAACTCCACTAAGGAAAGGTGATCTGGCCACACCTGTCCCTAGTCTAACATGCAAGCTCTCAACATGTCCTCCAGAGTCTGGATGGTCCGCTCAGACTGACCATCGGTCTGAGGATGATAAGCGGTCGTGAACTGCAGACTCGTACCTAGGGCGGCATGAACCTGCTGCTAGAATCTGGATGTGAACGGTCCGTCTCTATCAGAGACTATAGTCCTAGGTACTCCAGGAAGTCTCATTATCTGCCTAGTGAACTCATGTGCCAATCGACTCACCAGCCACGTTTCCTTGATCGGAATGAAATGTGCGGTCTTCGTCAATCGATCTACTATCACCCAGATAGCATCAAAGCCTCGACTCTGTCTCAAACTGGTAATGAAATCCACAGAGATGTCTTCCTACTTCCACTGAGGGACGGAGAGTGCGTGTATCTCGCCTCCTGGTCTGTGATGCTCGATCTTGACCTGCTGACAGGTCGCACATTGAGCTACATATCTCTTGACGTCTGCCTTCAGACCTCCCCACCAGAAAGTGTATTTGATATCCTGATACATCTTACTCGCGCCAAGGTGCACTGAGTAAGGTGAAGAGTGAACCTCTTGAAGGATCCTCTATCTCAACTCTCAATCTGAAGGCACACAAACACGCTCTTGACGTCTCAAAACTCCATCAGCACCAACTGCAAACTGCGGCGCCTCTCCACGAGACATCCGGTCTCGAATTGTGTCAAAGCTGGACAACTCTCCTGCTTTTGTCGGATTTCGGCCAACAGATCAGGTACTATCTCCAAGGTGGATAACTGGCTTTCGGAATCCGGAAAGTGGATATCCATCTCTAGCCAAGCACGATCTCGTTGTAACTGTAGCTGAGCTGTCAGCCTAGCGATCGCCATCTCTCGGGGAGTCTTCCTACTAAGGGCATCGGCTACCACGTTCGCCTTCCCCGGGTAGTATAAGATCTCAAGATCCTATCCTTGATCAACTCCAACTATCTGCGCTGGCAGTTATTCAACTCCCGCTGAGTGAATATGTACTTCAGACTCTTATGGTTTGTGAATATCTGACACGTAGCTCCGTACATATAATGTCTCCAAATCTTCAAAGCGTGAACGACAACAACCAACTCCAGATCATGGGTAGGGTAATTCTCCTCGTACTTCTTCATCTGTCTAGACGCGTAAGCAATCACCTTACCCCTCTGCATCAGAACACATCCTAAGCCCAGCTTTGATGCGTCGCTGTAAACTACAAAATCCTCAATGCCCTCTAGTTGAGCTAGAATAGGAGCAGAGGTCAACCTCTTCTTCAACTCCTCGAAGCTCCGCAGGCACGGCTCGGACCATACGAACCTCGTAGACTTCCTCAGCAAGGAAGTGAGTGGTCGGGCGATAACAGAAAAGTTCTCAACAAAACGCTGGTAGTAGCCCGCCAATCCTAAGAAGCTGCATACCTCCTTGACGTTCTTAGGTGGTGGCCAAGATGCTACTAACTCGATCTTCGCCGGATCTACCTTGATCCCTTCAACTGAAACGATGTGACCAAGGAATGCTACCTCGGTCATCCAAAACTCGCACTTAGAGAGCTTGGCGTACAACTCTCTATCTTGTAAGACCTGAAGAACAATCCTCAAGTCTCCAGCATGCTCCTCTCTACTGCGAGAGTAAACCAGAATGTCGTCGATGAAGACAACTACAAACTGGTCTAGGAAGTCGATGAAGATGTTGTTCATCAACTCCATGAAGACTGTGGGTGCATTCATAAGCCCGAATGGCATCACTACAAACTCGTAGTGTCCATATCTGGTCCCTAATGCTGTCTTGGCTATGTCCCGCTCTCTCACCCTCAGTTGGTGATATCCAGATCTCAAATCGATTGATAGCATGAATTATAGTCTATATTTTGGAGTTTGTTTGGACGTTTTATCTTCAATAATCTGCATGTTAGCATGTATAATATGTGATTATACTACCATGTCATCTACTTTTGCGAGGATCGAGGTCTACACCTAGTTTTGTTGTAATTGCAGGTAATTTGGTACGTTTTGCATCAAAAGGGAGCAAAAGGAGTCATGAGTCATTTGGAGCTACATCCAGGGAGCATAGCCATGAATTAGAGATTCACTTTGGACCAGTTTTGAGAGATTTCGCATTCAGTTGTGACTCACCTCGGTTGACCAGAGAATCACCTCGACCGAGGTGATCCGGAGACGCCGACTCGACCGAGGCGAACACCTAGGACGCGGCGAGAATATTTTATTCTTGGCTGAGATCTTTTAAAATTGGAAAGTGATCTTATATTTTTGGGCTTGGCTCCTGGAAGGAAAAAGAATCTTATATTTTACCTATTTTTATGGGAAAAGATCTTTCTAAGATATATTATCTTTGGAGGGTTATTTTCCTATAAAAAGGGTTGGATTTTCACAAATCCAACATCTTGCTTACGAGGAGATCTCGCATACAAGCCGCTTACACCGAAAGACAAGCAGCAACAGCACCCTACTCCAGTTGGGAGTTTTGAAGAACCTTTTTGAAGGTTGAAGGAAGATAGAAGTCTATAGCTTTTATAGCTCTTTGGAGGGTTTTGTAAGATTGTCTTCAATTCCCTCACTTATTGTCTTGTCTTGTTGGATTGCTATCCAAGGAACGCTTTTGTTGTGATATTTGATTCAGTTATTGAAGTCTTTTCATTAAATTCTTCTTTATTCAAATATTCGCCTTCTTCCCATATATTTAATACTTTCATAATGATGATGAGTGGCTAATTTCCTTGTGTGATTCTAGGGTGATTGGCTGAAGGTTGTGGAAAAAACAATGATAGAATAATCTTAGATTCCAGTAGGATCCTGAAAGTTCGAGTCTTTAACCTTAACCCTAAGCATCTCGTTCAGTCGATGAACATCTCGGCCGGGGTGGAAACTGGCTGACCGAGGTGACTTATCTGATCCATAACTGAGAGTTAAGTGTTAGAGTTTGCCAAATCCTATTCTTATTACACCTTTCCTGGTTCAAAGCAAGCTTAGGATGAGACTTACCCGGTAATTCCTTAGTTTGTGTACCAACGATCATAAGTGTAGGTAATAAAGGTTTATCCTTTATTGGGGTTTGAGTGTGCTTCCATCCCATCTTTGTGAGTTAGCCTGAGACTTACCCGGTAAAGGTTGATTCTACTCCCTTAGATGGTGTGTTAGTTTGAGGTTATAGTTCTTTATCTTGATTTCTTGAGACTTACCCGGTAATAGGAGTTACGGTTTAGGATTAGTGTGTAGTGAGACTTACCCGGTGATCTACTCCACTTTAGAAACACCTTCCCCATGCAAAAATCTCAGCTTGTTCGCTTATCTATAGATCTTGAGTTGGAACCACAACTAGATGCTTTAATCCCTAGAATTGCATGTTTGCTTTATTGACTTCTTATTCATCTTTGATTGTGTTAATCGCTCTTGTGGTTAGTATTGACATAAGCACACCGTATTGACTTTGTTTCACCGAGTCCCTGTGATCGACCCCTGGAATTTTCTTGCTTTTACTACGATTGACCCGTACACTGCGGGTTCGCATCCTTGTTTTAAGCTTAAGTCTAGGGTTATAAATTTAAAGCTTGCACACACCGTTTGGAGCGAACATCGATCCTCAAAAATACTGAAGCTCCATGCAGTTGATCCAACAGATCGTCGATACGGGGTAATGGGTACTTGTTCAGCTCTCGATAGTCGATACATAACCTCATTGACCGTCTTTCTTCCTAACGAAGAGAACTGGTGTGCCCCAAGGAGATACAATAGGGCGGATGAAGCCCTTCTATGCTAACTCCTAGAGCTACTTCTTCCACTGAAGCATCTCGATAGGCGTCATGCGATAAGGAGCCTTAGAGATCGGTCTCATACAGGGCTCTAGCTCAATGCCGAAGTCTACACTCCTTGGTGGAGGTAAACTTGATGGCTCTCCAAAAACGTCAGCAAACTCGCAAGCTACTGGAATCTCTTCCAAAGTCAGACTCGCACTATTCTTCATGGCATAGCACCAAAAAGCCTCGCAACCCTGACTGCTAAATCTCGCAGCTCACATTGCGCTGATGACTGTACCAGTCTTCCCGAGATCCCATCCTCGGAAGATCTCAACATGGCCTGCATCTGTAGTTACTGTCACAGTCCTCTTGCCAATGTACAGAACTGCTCGATGTCGGAAGATCTCAACATACCCAGAATAACTTTTTCATGTACTAAGTACATGACGAAGAAGTTAGCTGACCAATCACGACCTCCCAATCTAATAGGGCAATCGCGAACCTCTCGTGTACCTCGAATCTTACCCCCATCGGGTAATCCTATAAAGAAGGGTCTACCTTCTACAGTAAATAAGGCCAATCTATCTATACATGCATCATATAGAAAAGAATACGTAGCACCGGTATCGAAAAGAACTCTGACAGGAAAACCATTAATATGAATGGTACATGTAGCTGCTGGTGTTGTCAACTCTACAACACTCCTCAACTCATACACTCTAGCTGATGCATCCCTGGTGTCTGCAGATCGACCAACTTATCCTCTACCTCTCCCTTGTCCCGGAGAGGAACCTTGAGGAGCAGTAGAACCAGAAACTCTCTGCTGCTGCTGATACTACAATATATGTCCTCCTCCAGCAACACCGGCAGATGAAGAACCCTGTTGAGATAGTGTCTTGCCCTGACGGCAAAACGTAGCTCTATGTCCGGGCTTGCCACAAGAAAATCAAGTCACTGCTGGCTTCTTGTAATCAACTCGGATGTGTCCAGCTACTCCGCAGTTATGACATTGCTGTCCTCTGTCAGAATTTTGCTGGAAACTAGAACGTCCCAACGTCTGAATACGCCCAAGCCCAGCTGCTCCAACTCTAGCGCTGGCTGATCCAGTCTCATGTCTCTTCTCAAAACCTCCTGTCTGAGAAGCTCTCCTCTGACCCAGTCGGTCTCTCTGATACGCATAAGCTCTATCCTGATTATCCGTCAGATAATCACAACGGAAACCAGCAAGACAAGAGTGTGTCGACTCTCTCAACCTCCGAGAGAAAAGGTAAACATTGATCCTCAGGTGGTACAGACGGCCCTAGCGGCGACAACTCATCCTGAAACTTGATGATGATCTCAGCAATAGGCAAATCCTCGAATCCAGCCTCAAGGAAATCCTAAAGATGAGCTCTCCTCATAACTGCAGGGCAGTAGCAATCCCTGATCATTGTCTTCATATGCTCATAACTAGTGACTTTACTGGGAATGGTCCTCCACCAAGAATGAGCACAATCCTTCAGTAGCGTCTACGCTATGTTGACTTGACGTCCCTCTGGGCAACTGATAGCCTCCATAGCAGAATCCAACTGTCCTAGCCACTGCTCCGCATCCAATCCGGTCTTTCCCATGAAAATGGGAACCTTCAGCTGATCGAAAGCCTTCAACTAAATGTCGGGCTTTGGCTCCTTCGCCTCAGACGGCGCTCTAACAACCTCAGCAACTCTAGCAGGCGGGGCAACAAACTGCGTAACTCTTTGCGAAACCTTAGCTGATCTTACAAGAACTGGAGGCACTGGTGCTGGTCCTCCAGTCCTGATAGCCTCCTCAACTCTCTGAACGTAGGCGCGATATGCAGAAGCTCCGATGGACACTCGACCGGACTTTATCGATGGCGCTCTCTGTGCTTCGGACGTAGCAGCGGTCCCGTTTCCAGCCTCAGGAACAACACTTTCGACAACCTCTTCAGCAAACGCCTCAGCGATAGGCGGATCAGCAGCTGGGGCCTGGCCCCGACCTCTAGCTAGTGGATGTCTTCCTGCGCGTCCTCGTCCACGGACGGCAGGTGGAAGTGGTGGTCGAGCCCTTCCTCGCCCTATAGCAGCGGTAGCTCTAGTGCGTGCCATCTGCTATAAGGATAGATATATAAGACTATATATAAGACCACGCTATAGCTAAAGCATAAAACCAAGAAAAAGCACATATAAAGGCCAACATATAAGAAACTATACTACTGAGATCCGCAGAGGTAGTGGTGGTCGCCCATACATCTATCCCAGACCGACGGTTTAAAAACAAAACCCCTTTTGAAAACGTTAAACCCCTTGCGGGTTCTATTTATTTATTCATTTGACCTTTAGAAGATTTTGAGTGCCATTGTTGCCAACCTAGAGCTATGATATCATATTGTAACACCCCAAGTTCTGGAAACTCGAAGCGCTACGGGCTAGGACCACACAATGGGTCCCGAGCCTCAAAGTAGCAACATCACAACGGATCTTACAACAAGGCACAGACGAATGAAAACCAAAACTCAATATAAAACCCAAGGTTTAAAAAAAGGAAAACGTAAAAAGACTCACAGTCGAGTTCAAAACAAAAGGGAAATAACAAAAGAACATAAACCCGATCCCGTCCTATAATGCACGGGAACCCCGGCTGACCACACCATCCGGATCACTCAACAACATCCTGAACTTGCAGAACATCTACAACGACGGTATAAACCGTTAGCTAACGTTCTAGATACTAGCAAGAGCATAAAGGCACAAACACACATAAGGTAAAGAAAACACATAGAATGCTTGCACACAACCGGTTATCATCTTACATTAAGGTTACCCATTACTAATTCAAATTCTTTTGTCACACGAGAATCTCCCGAAACTCGCCTCCACTTCCGCCTACCAATAGGAATAGATCAGTACTATCCGTTACCTACGGCTTGGGTTGCAAGAGCACATTCTAGTCTCCCGAAGAACTAGACAAGTGGTCACCGCCCGGTTATCATACACTTGGTCCAATTAAGATATAAAGGGTGAATCATATTCTGGTTATCCGTTATATATGATAAACAACACAAACAAGCCAATACAATCCAACTAATATGCGGAATGAAGCTAAGTCTCACACGAAGGTAACTCAAAGCTCAACAACAACTCAGGAACAACTCCGTTTCCCTCAGGAAAGGAGTGAAGGAAATCCTGTTCACACAAGCATCACGAATCAGAAACGAAACGGTTGCTAGAAGTCTATAACTTATAGTCTCAATGATCTCTAAGAGATCTCCGCAAGCTAAGGGCTCAACTCTAGTCTTACAACACTCACTGTAGGTAAATAACATCCAAAAGATGTAAGGAAAGGAATGAGGAAAGCAACGAAGGAGATAACTCACAAGAACGGAAGTTACTGCAGAGAAAACCGCATGGGCGGCTGGACAAGGCGCAAGGGCGGATAGCCGTGTGGGCTGATGGCCGCGGGGGCGGGGATTTGCAGGCGCGGGAGCGCCTGCGTCACAGAAAACGTTGTCGGCTTTCTTCTTCGACAGAACTCACAACAAGGGCAACCAAAACTCGAACCTTTGGCTCACACGTCAAGACTCAACTCCAAAGAGTCTGAGAACAACGATACATCAACAACGAGAAGCCAACAAGAGTCAAGGTTCAAACTTGATTCTTGGAGGAGAAGAAAAGAAGAGAAGAAGAAGAAAACGAAAAGAAGGAAGGAAGCATGTTGCAATACATGAACGTAAGGAAGAACAAAGAATGATAAACTTACACGTTCAGCAAGGTCGCAGGAAGCAAGGTGACGGCTGCAACACTCAAGGGTTTGAAGCAATGATAGCAAGAAACGGGAAAAGGAGAAAAATGCGAGAATATATAGAGAAGGGTTGGAAGGATAGAAGGAAGGACGTCTAGGGTTAGAAAGAAGATAAGGAATCCGGCCCATAAAATAGAATATCGGATATTCTATCTACGGAAGGAAGATAAAACGAACGAAAACAGATCGGGCGCGATCTGTCGCAAATCCGCAGGGGCGGATCATCTCAGCTGCAGGGGCGGCCTTCTTCACCGCGGGGGCGGTGAAGGCAAAACTAGGGTCTTACAAAAAAAAATGTCACTTTGAGAAATTGTATAAATAAATATAGAAAGTTTGAAGATTAATGTTATCTTATGAGTTACACTAATTTTCATTTTCTATCAATAATATCAAGCGAGCATCACTTTTGAGTTTACACTTATATAAGTTTATATTCTTCTTTTCTAGATCGGATTGTCGCGCATGTGTTCGAGGTTTCACAACAAATGTTATCTTCTGAATGTGTATTATATTATATCTGCATAGGTTTCACGAAAAATGTTATCTTTTGGATTTATATTATATTATATCTTCACAATTGTATTTGTTTTTTGAATTATTTATGTCAAATATATATTTGCATTACATATATATCATTTATTTATTTTTTGACATTTATTAATATTGTGATTTTTATAATGTAGATATAGTGAACACTCGTGGCTTGGAACTGGACCAACAATTATGCTGTTATTATTTCTCCTATAAGCGTATAATTTATTACATAAATATTCGTAATCAAAAGGACATTCGTAATCAAATCAGAAAAATATAATAAGAAAAATACATTTACAAAAAGTTACTCGTACAAAAAGAAAATAACAAAAATACCCGTGTTCACTAAGGGCCTGTTCATTTCCCATATCCTGATATCAGATATGGATATGGATATCACGTATCTGATATCCGCGTTTAGTAATTGAATATATCGATATCAAAGTGATAAACTCATATATACATACTTTACTTATTTATGGATTCTGATATCCCTACAAATTCACCTATATCAATTCTTCTCCAAATTCTCGTTACTACTCTCTCTGTTTATGAACATTCTTGTTATTGCTCTCTCTATTTCTGAACAAGTTTCCCGCCATCTCTACCATCTCTTCACAATCTCATCGCCATTTCCGACCTCTTCTGCTTCTCTATGACTGAGTTGTACCTCCTCCGCATCCTTCACTTGTCTTTTACCTTTCTCTGTTGATCTTTTGAAATGTTCGGTTTTTATTTTTTTTTACAAACATCTTCTCTGTTGAATATATATATACCACATATACTTCACCATATTGCCAAAAACAGATATCAGATATCAATCTCATATCGATATCATTGATATCGATATCCATATCTGATATACTGATATCGAGATATGGGAGATGAACAGGCCCTAATGTAGATACAGTAAATACTCGTGACTCGTTTATTTTTTAATATTTATTAATATTGTGATTTTTATAACGTAGATATAATAAATACTCATGACTTGGTATGCCCCTATATTTAGTCATATTTAAAAGAATCTATAGGAAAACACGGCCACTAATGCGTAGAATCTCAAGTTAGGTTTCCAAGTAATATTGACATAACACGTCTGATTATAAATAGATAATCAATTAAGTAGGTTAAAAGCTTACATGTTCACGAGTAGAAGCTATAGAGCAAAACACATCAATCCCCAATAATGAGACTTTAACCTTAAACTTGAAAAGAAAATGAGTTTAAATATGGTTTCAAGAGAAGAAAGAAGCAAACTCTTGGTCTTGTAACAACGATTTCATTCTATCCGGTAAAAGGCAAACCTCTAAGCTCACACTTCCTTTACCTTCTCTTGAAGGTCGAAATGTAACCTTCCCATCATACTTATTTGATCCTGTACGAGTTGCCACTGCTTTTCCCAACCCAAATTCAATACCATATGCATCTTCTCTAGGTGATCCCGCTATAACAATGGATGGCTGATCACTCGACGTCTTGGCTGCCGGAAAGAATGGAGACTTTAGCCATCGAATACCTAAGTTGCAGAAACTCTCATGCGTACATTCTCCAACCGCTTTGTGCAACAACGACGCAACCCATCCTAAGTTGTTGTTGAGCAACGCATTGACTTGAAAATGATTATATGATGGGTAGATGAAACTCCCAACATAGTTTGGTGACAAAGGTGGCTTCATTCTAAGCCTAGCATTGGCCAAGAACACAAGCATACTACTATCTTCACATTGTTCGCCGCGAGAACGAACAATGGATCTCCATATTAGGGCGGTAATCGCTTGAAACGACGAGATTTTGTTCGTTTCCTCGACACACTCTTCGTTGATCTTCGCCTTGAGTTTAGTTATTGACTCGGTCGAGAAATGGAAGATCACTTCGCTAATGGGGAGATCGTTGCTCGTCTCGTATCTCGTTATGAACTCGTCGGGATGGGTATACGGGATTTTGAGGGTCGGTCCATAACCTTGTGGAAACCATCTCTCATAGTTAGGTGGCCTTGATAGCTTTGTATTACCCGATTGGAACATTTCGGACCAAGACGAGAAGAAGTGCCAAAAGGTTGATCCATCGACGACGGAATGATTTAGAGAAACGCCAAGGAAAATGCCATCTTTTAACTCGGTTAATTGTGCTACTAATATGGGTTCCTCATGAGCATCATAGTTTGTGGGTATTTGACCTAGTTGAAAGAATGATTGAACTATAGTTGTTGGTACGTAAGTTGGAGTTACTACATCGTCTACGGTCACATCTTGTAGATCAGCATGAATAAACTTAGCTCCCGGGCCTTTATTGCAGTCTATGAAGATGAAAGACTCGTGCTTCTCCTCGTCTATCTCGGTTACAAATCGACCTACGTACAAAATACGAAGACGAGAGTGATTTTTACGATAGTGATCGATAATGGAAACAAAGAAGATAATACATAGGTGAACAAACCTGCAAAGGGATAGAAGTGAGAAAGCGTAAAAGACAAGGATTGCTTGAGCCTCTGCAAGAATGAATCCATGCCTCCATCTTCCTTCAATGGAAGCTTGGGGAACAGAAGGCCAATTTGCAGATGACACTGAGATAATTGCGCTAATTCTATGTATCCTAAGTGATAAGGCTTCTTTGATCCTTCAAGGATTTCATTTGGTTTGATGAAACATTCAGAAACCAATTTGATGTTGGAACTGTTATTTTCCATTTCTCTTTCTTTCTTTCTTTAACGCTATTGGGTTTCTTAAATAACTCTCGCCCACTAACATTGTAGGTGAACAACTTTAATTCTCGCTTAGTTTTAGGATGGAATCCCGCTAAATTTATGTGTTAGGTTTAAAAGTCATGTGCGCAACATAAAGAGAAATGATATCGTTTATGTGAATTTTCACTTACTTCATGTCATTTTAGAATGAAATATCGATCACCGGACTTATGTGCAACTCGCTTCCTCTATAAAGAGAAATGTTATCGTTGGTAACAATTCTTCTCAAGCAAACGATCCTCCACCATCCTCAACTTTTATTCTCACTTAGTTTTAGGATGGAATCCCGTTGAGTTTATATGGTAGGTTTAACAGTCATGTACACAACATAAAAGAGAAATGATATCGTTGATGAGAATTTTCACTTACTTCGAGTCATTTTAGAATGGAATCTGATCACCGGACTTATGTGCAACTCGATCACTTCCTCTATAAAGAGAAATGCTATCGTCGGTAACAGTTTCAAATAACCGCTCCTCCACCGTCCTCTTCTGGTCCAGAAGCTAGATGTCAAGACTATCTAAGTGAAAATTGTTCCATCAAATTTCATCACGTACAATGACTCATCCATTGTGTATACACTGTCATTGTGAGGCAACATCCTGTGTTGCTAGTTTGCCTATAAACTTCCTTTATTAGTTTGCATGCGTTGATTAACCATATGTGCAATGACTCATCCCTAGTGTATACACTGTCATTGTCAGGCTATCTGCACAATGAGATATTTATTTTCTAGGTTGCATTTAATTTGAGTAGGATGCAGGATAGGTGGTCAATCCCAATCGTCTGACATTGCACTAAATTCTGTGTACGTTCAAAAATTGACCGAGCGGGCCAATCTTGTTGTAACAAAACCATCACTCTGATGCACCATCCCTCAAATTAAGCACCACTCTTCTTAATAGCTCCAATTTTTCTCGCTGGAAAAGAGCAGTGGAGGTCTCTCTTTCAGCTAAGAACAAGTTAAGCTTTGTTCAAGGCCATTGTTCCAGACCTGCATCTGATCCCAAATTGATTACAAAATGGGATCAATGCAACAGTATGCTCATATCGTGGCTCCTTCATTCCATGGAAAAGGAGATTGGCAAATCTGTTCTCTTCTACAACACTGCTGCTCAGATTTGGTCCGAGTTAGCGATTCGCTTTGGCCAATCTAATCGCACGAGTTTATACCAAATCCAGAAGGAGTTATCGTCGATTGCGCAAGGTAATTGATCCATTACATCTTACTTTACTGCTATGAAGAAACTTTGGGATGATTATACGCTTGCGATAACACTCCATATCTGTAAGTGTGGATCCAATACTATTGCCCTAGCTATGATGAATGAACAACAGGTTATTCAATTACTCGTTGGACTTAACGATTCCTTCAATTTGGTGAGGTCGCATATCCTCATGCTCCATCCCAGTCCATCTGTCAATGAGGTTTACAAAATGCTCCTCCGGGAAGAAAGCCAACGCTCTCTGTCTAATCTTTCGGTTATCGATAATACGCCATTGGCTTTATATTCTCAACATCGTACTACTTTCTCCAAGCAAGATTCTAGTTATGGTTCTGGATCCAAGAATGTTCTCCTTCAAACACAAATAATTGACCTTATTGTGACAACTGCAAAGTCAGGGGCCATACTGTTGAACGTTGTTGGAAGCTCATCGGATATCCTAAGTCGCCAGTTCCTGGTCTTCCTTGGTGCTCCCATTGCCGAATTGCTGGTCATGACATAGCCAAGTGCTGGAAAGTCATCGGCTATCCTCCTGGCCATAAGCTTGCTGCATCGGTTGTCACAACCTCCTTTACTCCAGATCAAATGACTTCTATTTTGGCTCTTCTGGACAAGCAACAATCGGTTGATCATCAAGATTCCACTGCCTTGATTGCTGGTAAGACTTCTTGTTTTTTGTCTCTCAATCTTAGCTCAAGATGGATCTTAGATAGTGGTGCCACTGATCATATAACTCCTAACCTAAATCTTTTTCATACCTATACTCCCTTACTTACTCCTTCCTTTATAACCATGCCTAATGGCTCTCGTGCTCCAGTAACACACACTGGTACTGTTTTACTTCATCCTAATATCACTTTGTCTCATGTTCTATATGTTCCTGATTTTCAATTCAACCTTATATCCATTCAGAAACTCGCAGATGACCTTCATTCTCACATTTTGTTTACCTCTCATGCTTGTACTATTCAAGACCCTTTGACGAAGAATGCCTTGGTGATTGGACGAGCATATAAAGGACTATACGTTGTTGATACTAAGAACTGTTTTCCTTCACAAGTTTCTGATCAAACTTGTAATAATTCAGTTTCTACTGGTTTTTCTTTCCAGCTTTGTCATAACAAAGTATCCATTGAATTGTGGCATTGTAGACTTGGTCATGTTCCTTTTGATCAACTCAAACATATTGATGATAGTATACATAATTCTAAGCCTACTCCAGTTTGTACTATTTGCCCACAAGCTCATCACCATCGCCTTTCTTTTTCACAATCCACCACAAAATCTACTTCTCCTTTTGACCTTATACATGTCGATATCTGGGGGCCATACAAGCATCATACTTACAATAACTTTGCTTATTTTCTTACTATTGTCGATGACTATTCTCGGTGTACATGGACCTACCTCATGTCCCACAAGAGTAATGCTCTATCTCTCCTTAAGTCTTTTCTTGCTATGATACAAACCCAATTCAATAAAACCATCAAACACATACGATCTGATAACGCTCTTGAGTTCTCAAGTCATGAAGCGTTGCTATTCTACTCTAAAGAAGGCATAACTCATCAAAAACTTGTGTCTATACACCTCAACAGAATGGTGTGGTCGAACGTAAACATCGACATCTTCTAGAGGTAGCCCGCTCCTTATTTTTTCAATCCAAACTTCCATATTCTCATTGGGGTGATTGTATTCTAACCGCTACATACCTAATCAATCGACGCCCTACACCTCTTCTTGACTACAAAACCCCATATGAAATGTTGTTTCAAACAAAACCCACTTATAACCATCTTCGAGTATTTGGTTGCTTGTGCTTTGCTCATACTCCCAAAGTACACCGGGATAAATTTCAACCTTGTGCTCAGCCATGTGTTATGATTGGCTATCCCTTTGCTCAGAAAGGATATAAACTTTTAACCATATATACTCGGGAAATCATTATCTCTCGAGATTTACTTTCCATGAAAATTACCTCTCATTTCACCATATTTCTTCCTCACCATTTGCGTCTCCTTTTCCCATCCCTCCTTCTACTTCTACCATTGATTCTTTCATCCTTTTTCCTACGTCCATAAACCCATCTACATCTACCATATCTCCTGACATTAGTTCACCACAACAGAATACATCTTTTGTTGATGATTCTCCTTCTATCACGCCTTCTTCGAATGAGAGTATCACTCCTCTCATTGTTGATAATACCACCACAGATTCTCATGTACCTTCTCTAAGACGTTCTACTCGTCCCCATCATCATCCTTCTTATCTCTCCGAGTACATTTGCACGTATAGTTCATGCTCGTCTTCACCATGTATTCCTCTATCTCTTACTTTACCTTCATCTCACATTGCCTTTCTCTCTTCTTTGCAATCATTTGTGGAACCTACATCATATACTGAAGCTTCTAAAGATCCTAATTGGGTCAAGGCTATGGACAAAGAATATCAAGCCTTGCAAAGTAATCATACGTGGGACTTGATGCCTCTCCCTCATGGCAAGAAAGCCATAGGATGTAAGTGGGTCTTCAAGGTGAAATTGAAAGCTGACGGCTCACTTGAACGTTACAAAGCCAAGCTCGTGGCTAAAGGGTTTAATCAACGCGAAGGAATTGATTACCACGAGACGTTTTCCCCAGTAGTCAAAATGACCACTATACGTGCCATACTTGCCATTGCTACTGCTCGTAACTGGCCATTACATCAAATGGATGTTAACAACGCTTTCTTACATGGTCAGTTGTATGAGGATGTGTACATGAAGCTTCCCCCAAGTATACCTAATCCTTCATCTCTTGTTTGCAAGCTGAGGAAGTCCCTTTATGGGTTGAAACAAGCATCACGTCAGTGGTTTCATAAGCTTACTTCAGCTCTCATTGATCATGGCTTTAATCAATCCAAAACCGATTATTCTCTATTCCTTAAACGTGATGGTATTCATCTCACTATCGTAGCCATATATGTGGATGACTTATTGGTCACTGGATCTCATCAGCCTACCATTGACTCTCTTAAGTTATTTTTGGACAATGCTTTTAGCATCAAAGACCTAGGAGTATTGCATTACTTCTTGGGCCTTGAAGTGGCACATACACCCAATGGTATTATCCTTGCTCAAAGAAAGTTCACTCTAGAGTTACTTGATGAGGCTAATCTACCTCTAGGACGAACCACATCAACACCACTTCCTTTACATATCAAGCTTGTACCCCAGGATGGTACTCCAGTGGAAGATACTTCAGTTTATCGCTCACTTGTTGGCAAGCTTAATTTTCTTACAAATACTCGCCCTGATTTGTGTTTTGTTGTCCAATCACTCAGCCAGTTCATGCAAGACCCTTACTCTTCACACATGGATGCTCTCTATCATACCCTGAGGTATGTCCAGGGCACAATTGGGCATGGCATTTTACTGAACGGTTATGATCAACCTGAGCTACTTGCATTCACTGATTCAGATTGGGCTTCTTTTCCGTCAACTAGAAGAAGCGTCAGTGGCTATGTTATGCTTCTTGGTAAGTCTCCCATAAGCTGGAAATCCAAGAAGCAACAGACAGTTTCAAGGAGTTCTGTAGAGGCCGAATATAGAGTCATGGCTCATGCTGCTGCAGAAATAACCTGGTTGGTACGTTTATTACAGGAGCTTGGTATGCCTCCTCCCCAACCAGTTCATCTCATGTGTGATAACAGTTCAGCAATCCAATTGAGCAAAAATCATGTGTTTCATGAGCGCACTAAACTTATTGAAATCGATTGTCATTTTACTCGTGACAAAGTCATGGAGGGCTTGCTTCAGCTTCAGTTTGTTCCCACTCAAGATCAGCTAGCCGATGTCATGACTAAAGTTCTTCCTTCACCACACCAGAATCGATTATTGAGCAAACTAGGCATGTGCAGCCTACCTAGTTTGAGGGGGGGGGTATTAGGAGTGATAGTGTGGAATTACAAGATGAATGTGCTGTAACTAATTCAGTTACAAACTGAGTGTATAAATACAAGTTTACATGTGATAATAAAGTAAGAAAGCTCATTCTATTAAACACAAACAATATCATTCTCTCTCTCTACTTGCAACAAACTCCACGCCCACTCCTTCCAAGGAAAACTTTAGTTTCAGCGCGTCGGCGTCATCAGGAAAATGATTCGTATAAAGAGTAAAGCACGGAACGTTAAGAAACCAGCAACATCAACAGGCAAACGCCGCTCTCCGTCTATCTCTCGGAAAACAGTTTCTTCGAAACGGGAAAGACTGAACACCGACATGATCGTAGACGATCAAGTAGCGAGTATGGAGGGTCTCCGTACTCGTGAACAACAATGAAAATATTCTCCTGGAACTATTTGGGGTTGGGCAATGCCCCAACGGTTCTCGCCCTCCGTGATTGGTCTGGAAACACCGCCCCGACTGGTGTTCCTCATGGAAACCGAGATCTCGCAATATGATCTTGATATTGTCAAAAGGAAGTGTGGGTTCACTGAAGGTTTATGTATCAGCTCCACCGGTCTCTCTGGAGGTTTAGGCCTGTGGTGGAAGAACTTGACCGTCAACATTACATCTTACTCAAATCACCACATCTTCGTAAAAGTAACAACTCCATCCGGGTTTACTTGGTCTCTATTGTGCATATATGGTTGGCCTGAACAAGGCAACAAGCGTCTTACCTGGGATATGCTTCGTAACATTATAACCCAGTCCGACGCACCGGTTCTTGTCCTGGGAGACTTTAATGAGATTGTAGTTTCAGCTGAAAAGGAAGGTGGCCCTCCGAGAAATCAGCGGGTTATGGATGCTTTCAAAGAGACAATTGATGATTGTGGGCTCCATGATTTAGGGCATAATAGGGGTCCTTTTTTGACATGGGAACGAGGGCTCCTACTAGTAGTGTCAATGGGATAGGAGATTGTAATTTCACAGGGATGGGTAAATAAATGAGATGGGGACATTTTTAAACATCACTCCTTACATGGGAACGAGATCGTAATTTTCCCAGGATGGGTTGTCCTTGTTGGGGATTATCATGGGATCCCGATGAAAAATAAAATATAAAAATTAATTATGACTTACTAGTTCTATTCTAACTTGTAGATATTTATACTAAACTATTATTACATTTTTTTAAAAGATAAAATGACTAACTAAATCTTTTACAACTATTACTCTAGTAAGAGTACCCTAACATAAATTCATATAGTAAATATATCTTATTTAATCCAATTATTTCATTAGTAAAATGGCTAAGTAGGTAGTTATTGTAGCATTGAACATAATTTGCGCAATTATGTTTGTATGAAGATAAACTAGACCCCTTGAATTTTATGTAAAAAGATTTATTACGAAGAAGTTAAAGATTTTAAAAAATTAGGATGTTTAAAAGAAATTGGCAGGACGTATAAAATGTGCGGAAAATTCAACAAACCAGAACACTTTGACACTTGTTTCAAAGTTGGCCATTGATTGTGCCTAGACCATGTTGATGGGTTCGGTTTTTACCGGTATATAATTCTGTTATGTAATTCCGGTATGTAATTCCGGTATGCAAATGTCCGGTATGTAAATTGTAATATCCGGAAAATTTTAACTTCGTTTAGTCCGAGTCAAACCGGTTTTTCGATCCGTTGACCTTCCCTAATTCTACCTAGGGTTTTATTAGAACACATTCTATTATTTTATGTACTCTTTTAGTCACATAAATGATGAAATTTATCAAACCTTAATTTAAGTCGTAACGACGTCTTTTGACGAGGCCATGACAAAGCTGAGGCGAAGTCATGACGAAGTCATGACGAAGCCCGACAACATTTTGACGAGTAATGACAAGTTTCCGGTTGTTGTGACAACCCACTCCGCACACTACCCAGCCCATCCGTCAACTCCTAATGCAGCAGATACAATCCAGCCCATCAGTAACTTTTCAGCCCAAGAAGCCCAATCTCTTCACCCAACTCCTAAGGAAGCAGCCTAGGAAGGAGAGACGGTACCTGCTATCGTGAAGATCCTCACGTAAATGATGAAATTTCTCTCTCACGATGTTCAGCCGTTACATTCTGTACAGTTGGCTCTTCTCTCTCCTATCGTGAAGATCCTCACGTACATCCGTATCTCGCTCCTTCCTTCTACGGATATTCCCTTCCGCTAACCCTTCGGAAGTCACGAATCTGGACACACACGCAGACGCCAGGAAAGATAGCAGCCCTCCAATGCTTCCAGCCCCTGCAACTAGCGTCTGGATTGTGCAATTACCGATCGTTCCAAACAGTCTTCATCAACGCCGGCACTGCTCCATCGTCGTCGATCAAGCAGGGAAGGACACCACCGTTGACGGTCCACCGCAGAGCAACCCCGACCGTCACCATCTCCGTTGCAAACCGGTGAGTTGAGTTGCCACCCTCCTCTAATCTTCTGTACCGTAAATCTTCGTATTTTCTGAAGGAGCGCTGATTGTACAACAACCACAGAACACACATCCTCGCAGCCAACCACGAACCACGCCAGCCTTCCCTCGAGCCTGTTGAGAACGAGTACCAACTGTTCGATCAGAGTTGCACCGATTCAGTGAGTCTTTCCTTTTAACCCTTACTCTTTTGGTCTAGTGTTTCTAGCTGCAGTAGCATGTTGTAGGTTATCGTAGGGATGAGTAACAAGGGCTGAAGTAGGCTAGTTATTCATGGGTTCATGGCTAGATAGATCAGTTTAGAGAGGAGTGTAGTTTGGACATAGAAATGGTAAGGAGCTCAGAGTAGAAGGTTTCGAACTGGGGATCTTCAGGTTCCAGTAAGTAAGGTGAGAGATTGCTGACAGAGGGACTCGAACCTAGGACCTTAACCCTCCTAGAAAAATTTTTGGGGGCTGAAATGGCTAACTTTAAACGTGCATTTGAACACTATTGAACGAACATCCACCGTTGAATTTTTGATATGTTGTAGGTAGATATACGTAGTTTCCTGTGTTAAAAATTGGGAATGAATTAACGGTCGGATTAGAACTTATAAGGTCCCAAAGTAGAGATGTAGGGCTGTTTTACAGCAGAGGAAAATTTGGCTAAGTATAGAAATTTTAGCTTTTATTCCAACTTTAGAGATCTATGTAGGAGTTATGGTTAGTATTTTCGAGAGATCTTTGCCCCTATATTTAGTATGCATATCATAGAGGATCTAGAGATTTATTCGGAATTTTTATATTTTTATTCGAGCCTCATATCTTAAGCCAAAGTCGGACTCTTAAGAAAATCTAGAATTTTGGTTAACTTTTATAAATCTTTAGTAAACTATATCTTGAGAACTCGATTATAGAGATAGGTTCCAAAGGAGAATTGGGAACTAGGTTATAGACTACTTTTGGAGTTTCGGGACCGGGGGTAAAACAATCATTTTACCGTTGGAGAGCATTTTAGTAATTTTCCTTCATGAGATTGTACATCTTAGAAGTTATAAACTTCTAAGAGTATGGGATGTGATTGTGATCCACGTGCCTTGTTTGACAGGCGATTGAGTTTTCACGGTTGCAGACCGAGTTGAGATTTTAGAGAGTTGTGATTTGATTCAGGTAAGTCCTTGCGACTTACTTAGCCGGTTTCTAGTTGTTAGTTGAATGATGATAGTGGTGTGTTGAGTGTTTGATAATTATAACATGCCTAGGACGACTTTTATTATTTTTATGGCCCAAGACATCACTGCCCATCTCTGATAGGAGACTGAGAGTTTCTCTATAACCCAGACCATATGGATTGTTTGAAAGCATGGTGTGTGTTTACTTTTGCTATTGTGTGTGTGTGCTATTTTCATTTATCTAACTTCTAGATAGCTAGCTAACGGTTGTTTTATTGTGTTGTTTAGATTTACCACAGGTTAGAGCAGTAGTTGAGTGATCCGGAAGTAGTGGTCAGCCGGGTCTCCGTTCTCCTTAGAGTGGGGTTGGATTTTTGCATTATTGTTTCTAATATCGTATGAAGACAGTTAGACTTATATGTTCTTAAGCTTTTGGATGTTAGACGTTGTGTTGCATTCGTCTCTTTTAAAATATGGTTTTATGAATTTCGGTTTCTTAATTTGTGTCTTGTTGCAAGATCTAGTAAAATTGTTGTCAAACTGAGGTCGGGACCCATTGTGAGGTCCTAACCAGTACCTTCCCGAGTTCCAAGAATTTGGGGTATTACAAAATGTTCGGTATGTAAATGTCAGGTATGTAATTGCAATGTATGAAACAGAAAATAAAAAGGCAAATAAAATAAAATAAAAAATAAATTCAGTAATTAAAATCAAAACTTACGTAACAAATCTCAAATTCTTTCAAAATTATTTGTATTGCGATTGCGCGTTATTGCAACGTGTCAATTACACGTTATTAAAAGATAAGATTTTTCAAAAAAAAAATGATTTGTTAAGAGAATTGATCGGCAGAGGTCACCGACAGTTTATATATGTTAATAATTGTGTTCATCTCCCCAAAACACGTGATTGATTTCTGCCAAAAAGAAACCCTCTATATATGTACATCTATATATTAACGTGTACAAACCGAAGAGGAAAGCACAATGGAAGTGATGGAGAATCATGAGGAAGCCATTGCCAAGCTCGAGCGGGAAAGAGAGTACACCTAAACACGTGATCGGTTTTTACCGGTATGTAATTTTGGGATAATTTTTTAAATAAAAATAAATGTAGTCCGATTTTTAATAGTTAGTTTTTTATTTTTATTTACGTTAAATACTTTCACGTTAGGTTAAGTAATCGTAACCCTAAAGTTTATTTTTTGGAAGATTTTTTCTTTTTTACAAATGAATATTATGGTAATCTATTTACGTTAAACTTTTTGAGGTATTTTGTTATCCCACATCGATTAGTTACTAGGTTAATGACATCGATTAGTTACTAGGTTAATGATTTTAGAACTTGTATAAATAGGGGGTCTAAGGATTACACGAATAATATATTTCTTGGTCTTTTAGTTAAGTTCAAGTATAATTATGATTCATATAGGAATGATATTTTATTTTTGGAATCGTTAACTTACATTTATGTAGGCATAACGTTCTTTTCTAAAGTAATCGTACGCTTAACTACAATTATGTGGGTCATAATGTTCTTCCCTAAAGTAATCTTTATTTACGATTAAATATTTTCACGTTACTTTTATATAAGTAACCGTACCCCTAAAGTTTTTATTTTTAGGGAAGATTTTTTTTCATAATTTTCAAATAAATATCAAAATGATCTATTTAGTTAAATTTTTTGAGGGTTGTTATTTTCCCACATCGATTAGCTACTAAGCTTGATGGTTTTAGAATTTGTATAAATAGAGACTCTAAACAAAAGTCTAAAGAGTACACAAATAATACATTTCTTGGCGTTTGAATAATGTTTTATTTTTTGGATCGTTAATTTTTCCCCTCGAGTTTTTTTAGGCAGTCTTATCTATTTACATGAAATATTTTCAAGATTTTGGCTATGAAAATAATATATTTTTTTGCCAATAAATCTTTATTTTTTAAACTATTTTTTAAGTCAGAGAATTTTTGTTAACAAATTAACAATATGTTAGTGAAACTATTTCACGTTACTTTTTATTGTTGGAACCAATATATTTTTGGGATAATTTTTTAAATAAAAATAAATGTACTCTAATTTTTCTGTTAGTTTTCGATTTCTATTTACGTTAAATATTTTCACGTTATTTTGGTTATGTAATCGTACCCTAAAGTTTATTGTTTAGGGAAGATTTTTTTTTTTAAATGATTATTAGGCTAATCTATTTACGTTAAACTTTTTGAGGGATTTTGTTATCCCACATCGATTAACTACTAAGACTGATAGTTTTAGAACTTGTATAAATATGGAGTCTAAAGATTATACAAATAATACATTTCTTGGCCTTTTGGTTAAGTTCAAGTATAATTATTATTTATATCGGAATAATACTTTATTTTCGGGATCGTTAACTTACAATTATGTGGGCATAACGTTCTTTTCTAAAGTAATCGTACCCTAAAATTTTATTTTTTTGGAAGATTTTATTTTTGGGATCGTTAAACTACAATTATGTGGGTCATAATGTTCTTCCTAAAGTAATCTTGGCTTTTTGGTTAAGTTCGATTTCCATTTACGTTAATATTTTCACGGCTACTTTTATATAAGTAACTATACCAAAATTTTTATTTTTATGGAAGATTTTTTTTCCTTTTTTTCAAATGAATATCAAAGCGATCTATTTGGTTAAATTTTTTTTAGGGTTTTTAATTTGTTGTCCCACATCGATTATCTATTAAGTTTGATGGTTTTAGATCTTGTATAAATAGAGAGTGTAAAGAGTATACAAAGAATACATTTCTTGGCGTTTTGGTTAAGTTCAAGTATAATTACTATTCATATATGAATAATGTAGAAATTTATGATTAGTGAAACACGATTGAAAATATTCAAGCACCATAACGTTAACAACTATCCAACTTTTTTTAAATTACCCGATCATTTACCAGATATCTAATACTAATATACATGTTAGTTCTGAATTACCCAAGCATTATCATATATTTTTTTTTGGTGGAAAAGCAATATCGTATAGTATACTCAACCGTATTTCAATTACCAAGCATTAACAATTACCCAATCAAATTTTCTGAACCACCCAAAGCATTTACCAAATACACGACATGAATATACATGTTATTTATGAAATACTCAAGCAGTGACATATACCCAACAAATTTTGATTAACAAATTTCGTATTATTTATGAAGGTGGCTGTTCAGGTGCGGTTCATAAATTCGGGTAGGGTCGTGCGGCTGAACGTAGAGCCGACACGTGTCCATTTTTTTTTTCTTTTTTTCTCAGTAACGATTGATTTTTTTTAATTATTTTTTTTCAGAAACGAATGAAAATTATTTTGAACTACCATGTTATAAATTCTACACTATTCTCTTATAAACTTTGAATTATTCCTACATAATTCATGAACTATTACTTTTGATATATTATATCAAATTATTTATAAATTAATCGTTTATATGTTATGAACTATTGAATTATAATTCATGAACTATCATTTTATAACTTATGCACTATCCTTTATAAATTTTACACTATGAATTATTCGATTATAATTCATGAACTATCCTTTTATAAGTTATGAACTATCCTTTAATAAGTTTGAACTATTACTTTCACTCCTTTATAAATTTTGCACTATGAGCTATTCTATTATAATTCATGAACTATCCTTTTATAAGTTATGAACTATCCCGTAATAAGTTTTATACTATTACTTTCACTCCTTTATAAATTTTGTACTATGAATTATTCTATTATAATTCATGAACTATCATTTTATAAGTTATGAACTATCCCTTAATAACTTTTGAACTATCATTTTCATTCGTTTCTGAATTTTTTTTTTTTTGCTGTTCAGGTAACACACATTATTCCGGTAGGGCCGTGCGGCTGAACGTAGAGCTGACACGTGTCTCAATTTTTTTATTTTTTATTTAAAAAAAAACGAGTGAAAGTAATAGTTCAAAACTTATTAAGGAATAATTCATAACTTATAAAAGATTAGTTCATGAATTATAATTGAATAGTTCATGAATTATAAGTGCTTGTTTGGTTAAATAATGGATTTACAATTCTCGGGAATTGACTTTCCTAGGAATTGAATTACTGGGAATTACAATTACTGAGAATTGAGAAAATATGTTTGGTAGCAAAAAAATATCTATTAATTTGCAATGTGTTAAATTCATAGGCATTATTAGTTAATGACAATTATAACCTTCATTTGAGGATAAAAAGGTGGGAAATGAAAATTTTAAGGGTAATTGGGAGATTTAATATCAAAATAACACGTTAATTGTTTTGTTACCTAGGGGGGAGTGGGTGATTGTAAATACTCTATTTGAGGTAATTGGAAAATATGCAGTAAATTAGATTAACGTGTTTATCATTTTTTATTTTGCAACCAAACACCTTAATTGGATCCCATTTAATGAATTAATTTACTTTACTGGGTTTTTTACGCCCAACCAAACAAGTACTAATAGAATAGTTCATAATGCAAAATTTATAAAAGAGTGAAAGTAATAATTCAAAATTTATTAAGGGATAGTTCATAACTTATAAAAGGATAGTTCATGGATTATAATAGAATAGTTCATAGTGCAAAATTTATAAAGGATAGTGCATAACTTATAAAATGATAGTTTATGAATTACAATTGAATAGTTCATAACATATAAACGATTAGTTTATAAATAATTTGATATAATATATTAAAAAGTAATAGTTCATGAATTATATGAGAATAGTTCAAAGTTTATAAGAGAATAGTGCAGAAATTATAACATGGTAGTTCAAAAAAAATTTCATTCGTTTCTGAAAAAAAAAATAAAAAAAGCAATCGTTTTTTATAAAGGAAAAAAATAAAAAATAAAAATTTGGGAAACGTGTCAGCTCTACGTTCAGCTGACGCCCTTATCCGAAATTATGAACCGTACCTGAACATTGTCCTATTTATGAATTACCCAAACATTTTAGGTTGTTAACAATATCCAATTATTTTTTCTTAATTACTTAATCATAGACCAAATACCCAATCAAAATCTACAACATTACGAGATATTCATAACAGTTCAGAATTTCACAAGCAATTCAAAATTATCTAAACAGTTATATTTACCCAAATAAAATATCAATTATCCTATTTAAATAATATAACTTGATGTCCTTATACGTAATAGGAGACACCTATTATTAAGTTAGACAAAATCAAGAGGAAATTACAATAGAAATGGTGGAGTGCACGGATCAAGATATTACGTACCAGCTCTTTTGGATACATTTTTGAGGAAATTTTGGCCTAGTTTTTAATATATTAAAATAAAATAAAAAACCATACAAAACATTTTTTAATTTTATTAGAATACTTAGGTGTTTTTTCTAAAACTTATTAAATGCGATTTGTCAAGATAATTGACAAGACGATATCTCCGATGATTTAGTGATAAATGATCGTTCATCAACCTATGTGGACTTTCAGCTAAAAAACAATTAATGCGAAGGTGCAACATATCTATTTTTTTATTTTTTATTTTTATTTATTTATTTATTTTTAAAAAGGAAAACGGTTAGGAGAGAACTATTTTCTCGAGGTAGTCCATCCTAAAACATCCTTGCGAATGAGAACACTAAGTTCGGGGTCGTTAGAAAAGGGTGTGTTGGGGTGCAACATATCTATTTGTGTGCCACTAGAGAAAAACGAGTAATTTTACTATTTCTAGACTGTGTTACGGATTTTTTTTTTTTAAAAAAATTAATTTTGTTCTTTATCTTCTCTTTTTATTCTTCGGCTCGTTTGGACTTAAATTTTATACGAACTTTAAAATGTGTTCATATTCGACTTATTTAAAAAGTGAACAAGTTCGGACCGAGCCCGAATAGCTCGACTAAAATAGTGCTCATATAGTGTTAGCGAGCTTTGCCCGAACGAGTCGAGCCTAAATTTTTATACAAACTTTGAAATGTGTTCATATTCGGCTCGTTTAGAAAACGAACGAGGTTGTGCCGAGCTTTGAAGAGCCGAACGCTAGCTGAGTCCGAATAACTTGTCTCATATTAAAACCCTATGAAGGAGAATGACGATAATTAGAGCTTTGGTTCAGGTACGGTATTGTTCATCCAACACAAACATATGGAGAGTTGTCGCAACGACACGTGTCAAAAAATTTATAACTAGCAATTTTTAGTTAAATTGTTTTTTACTATTAGTTCAAAAGTTTTATTCAATTAGCTCAAATTACACGTACTAATGATTTATACAATTATGAAAAAAAGTTTGTAACCTTTACTTGTCAGTTCAAAAATTTTGTTCAATTCGTTCAAAATTTGTATATGGTCACTTCTAATGTTTTCATTATCGGCTCATGCATTATTTTGTTCTATGCAATTTTTTTAGAAAAAATTGGTGAATAGGGCCCCTTTTTGTTTAATGTAGCCAAACTAGGCCCCTATATTTTTTGCCTAAATTTTTAAATCAAAAATAAATTGATCCAAGGGGCATAAGGGGAGAACATAGAATATAATCCTATAAAATCATCCAACCGTCAGATTTCACATCCAGTTAGGTTTCTCGCAGTCATTCATTTTCTTCGTCTCACTACCGCCTGCTTCTCGGTCATTCATCTTCTTCGTCTCACTGCCGCCGACTACTTCTCGATTGAGTAACTGCCTCCAACAAAGGATGTCGGTGCTACTTCTCGATGTCGCCACCGCACAGCCCCGCACTGCCTAGCCCAAATCCGCTGCACAACACAGCCCGCGCCGCACAGCCCCGACCAGCCCAGCCCAGTCCGCTGCACAGCCCCTTCAACAATGAATGTCATCCGGCCTCGCGCCGCACAGCCCCGCCCACCCTAGATCCGCCGCACAGCCCCGCCCACCCCAGATCCGCCGCACAACCCCCTTCGACAATGAATGTCCTCCGGCCTCGCACCGCACAACCCCACCCAGCCAATCACCTACATCGACCAATGGAGCCGCCGCTGTGCAATCCCGGAGCCGTCGATGTGCACTCCTCGAGGCGGATCTGGGCAGTCCTGGAGGCAGATCTGGACAGCCCTCGTTGCAGCCGCAATGCAATCCCAGGAAACCCTAATTTCAATTTTAAAATGTTGGCATATTTACAAAAAAGCTCCCCTGTTTATAAATGCATTTATGACCCATATTTTTGAAATTTGCAAAATTGTCCCAAACTGGATAATTACAAAAAAAACTAAAGTTTAATTTTTGAAGGAATAGGCATGAGTTTTGAAAGTCCACCAATTGTCTCAATTTATAAATACGGGATATTGACTACATATTTTACAGTTATAATTGGGCTTGTGTAACTCGAATGGGCTTGAAACTTTGTAATCAACCCTTGTGTAAACGATGAACTTGTGTAAATGACGGGCTTATGTAAACGACATGCTTGTGTAAACGACGGACTTGTGTAAATGAAAATTATGTATTAACATTGTGTAATTGAATGTGTGTATTAAAATTGTGTATTAAGCATTATGTACTAATACCATGTATGAACAAGAGAATACACGAAGTTCAATTAGTCCAGCTGGTATAAGGGTGAGAGGGAGGGTTTGTCGTCCAGAGTTCGATACTCACTAGCTACAATATTTATATTTTGTAATGGGCTTGGGCTTATGTAACTCGAATGGGACATGAGCTTATGTAACTCGGACTGGGCCTACCCATCTTCAATTGAAGATGGGCTTAGACTCACTTAAATTAAAATTACTAATTAATCCTTTCAATTAATCTTTATTAATAAATGAGAGAAAAAGGGCCTACTTTATACTACAATTTAAAAAAAAGGCTTGACATGAACCGGTTTTTACGTTGCCTAAGTATCCTCTCGGGGTTAATAGAAGTCAAAGCCCACGCAATTCTCTTACTTTTTTTGGACTTCTGAGTTGTTTTCGTTATCCCACTTACCTTTATGTCTTGGACTCGGAAGTCGTGCCCATATTATCGGAGTTGGAATCTGATTTTGAGTCATACACCGGGGCATTCCGTTGTTTCCACTACTCCGCCCTTATCCAATATTGTATACAAACTTGGGCCTTCAACTTTTTCAACTTTAATTGGGTTCTCTTGTAATTGATCATATTCACTCCTTGGCTAAATGCTTGCTCCGCAACAACCATTGATGCGGGCACGCTCATGTGTTGTTGTACAATTTTGCCAAGTTTGGATATTGCGGGGCTACTTTCTTTCACCAATCCAAAATTTCAAAAGAATCTTCACTATCAAAACTAAAATACATTGTAAAATAATCTTGAAATTATGTACATGTGGATGAATGTTTTGGTGTTTTTGTCCTTTTAGCTAAAACTTATTGTGCTCTTGAAAGAAGAAGAAGGTGTAGGAGTAGGTGTGGTTGAAGAAGAACTAACACTTGTTTACAATCGGAAACACCGTCAAATCGGAAACAATGTAACATCAAATCGGAAACACCATCAAATTTAAGTCTACAATAAAAAACAACGGTTATAAGATAAATCAAGAGAATTGCGTTGTAATATTTTAGCCATTTTGATTTCATGTCATTGAAGGGTTAAAAAAGTAGAACCAGTTTGAAAAGCCTCGGAAACATTTACGGCTATCTCTAAAAATCTATAAGAAGTTGGGGTGTAAACCTTACTCATGACATAGTTGCATAACCAAAAATCTTTAGAATATTAAAATCTCTATGCAAGTTTGCCAAATATTTTCTTCCTGGAGAATTGGCCAAGGAATGTTTTGTGCTGAAAAATCTTGTAAAATTCCTTTTTAACGAAGGGCTTGACCAAGTAAATTGTAAGTAGAGTTCCAACGAGTTCCAATGTTTTTTGAAAATGCAATTGGATGAGCATTATTAGATAATCATTATGTTCTCCATTTTTTTTTCTCAATTCGGAGGAGTGCCAAATATGATCAATAATGTCGGTGATGGGGTTAGCATAACCGCTAAAATCTTAAGTCTATCTTGAACACATAAGTTTAAAATATGACATGCACATCTTTGATGAGTAAAAAGAGTTCGCATATATAATCCTGCTGCCTCGACCAAATGGTTTATGATGGCGGTGTTGGCAGATGCATTATTAAAAGAATATGAAAAAACTCAACCTTGTTAATTAAATTCTTGTAAAACCGTTTTTATCAAGTTTGAAATGTTTGTTGCATCACGTCTTTGATTGACATGGTGAAATGTAATAATATATTTATACAAAAACATATCGTTGTCAATAAAATGTAAAGTAATGCGCTTGTAAAAAATGTTTTTGCGATTGTGTACTCCAAATATCATTGCAAATAGAAACTTGATGCAGAAAATGTGCCAAAATCAAAATTTTTTTTTTTAATTCTTTTGTATGCAAGATTTGTAAACTAATTTGGAAACGGTTTTACAAGAAATTGGTTTAAAAGAAAGTTGAAGGTATTTAGTGTTATGTGCTCGAACTTCTTCATATTCCAAATAAAAAAATAGAAATGCATGAAAACATATAACATCGGCTAATCCTAAACTTCTTCACTATGATTATACATAAATAGAGATTGAGAGGAAGAAGATGCAAAATAGTGGGACAATTGTGATTGTCCGCATGGTATTTGTAACACCCCAAATCCGCAAGACTCGGGATGCTACGGGCTAGGGCCTCACAATGGGCCCCGATCCTTAGCCTAACAACAATTTCACCGGATCTTACAACAAGACACAATAGTAAAAACCAAAATAGCCTCTAATGCAATGTAAAGCATGATCCAAAAGATGCAAAGGAAGGACTCCAACCGAATTCTTACAAAACAACCACAACGTTTCCAAAAATGAAAACAACAATGATAATAAACCAAACACATCCTATAATGTACGAAACCCCGGCTGTCCACTCCACCGGATCACTCGCCAACATCCCTAACCTACAAGGCATCTACAAGGTGGTATAAAACCGTTAGCTAGCATTCTAAGCATAAGAAGGATGGTAAATGCACACACACATGTAATAGAACATACGCACATTTCATGGTAGCACACAAGTCTGATTTATTATTTTCCATTACATTATCCCTTTACTAATTCCATTTATAGTGTGACACGAGAATCATAACGATCTCGCCCGTGTCCCCTTTCACCATATAGACTTGTACTTGACAAGAAGGATCAAACGAAAGTTTGCTCTAGTAAAATTCTAGTATGAGTAAGTCAAAGCTCTCTATTACCATAAGAGAATTGCTGACAAGAAGAAGAGTCTGGTATGAGTAAATCACATTACTAGACAATTTAGACATTTTCACCTGCCAGAGTTCTCTACTGAGCAGAATTCTCTTGTTCAGCTGCTTTACGTGGATCTGAATCCCAATGCACCATAATTAGAAGAAGAAGCGTAAAAGATAGGAGTGTGGTATAGTGATCAACTTTCCCTAAGATCTTCTACGTCGGCCTTTTTTGTGAAGCTGGGAGGATCATATGATCTTAGCTTGAGATGAGCGCCTTGGCTTCAGAATAAGAACAAAATTATCATCTCTCAATCATTAAACCAAACATTATTACTCAATTCAGATTCAGTTATCGATCCACAGTCCAAATTACACTTCGCTTGTTCAACGATGCCTAAGAAATTCACCCTAATCGGCAATCTAATTCAACTCTCGCTGGAGGAACAAAACCCTAACTTTTAAATTACATTCAATAGATTCGAGCAGAGACTTTATTTTCCCCAAATTTACCTCATTTGTTGTAGTCGTACTTGTTCCTAAATCGATCTCTGACGAACTCGTTGCGAGATTTGATCCAAGCTTGTTGAGGGGTCACGTTCTTGTAAGAGAGATGCATCTCGACGGCGAACAAGGCGGCACCGCCCAAGAAGCATGCGACGGTGGATGCAAGCTTCTTCGGGGTCGAAGGGTAGCATAACACCATGGCGTCTAAGCTTCAATATTCGCAAAACCAAAAGCTCTGGAATTAAGATGGGAGGAAAGTATGAGAAATGAAGGAGCGATTTTGACTTTGAGAGAAGGATAAAGATGACAGTTAGGGTTCACGGTAAAAAATAATACATGAGTATAACTAAAAATCAGTATAGATAGGCCTAGTTACTAGATCATATTCTCAAGGGTTAATTATCAAATTAACCCTATAATCAATACAATATAAATTCAAACACAATAATTCATCAACCACTACCTATTCTAATTAATTTGACAATTTATTTATAAAATTAAATATATAAAATAATTTAAATATCCTCTAAATAAAATACATATACAACGGAAGGTCTAATATAGTATAAAAACTTTAGTATGTTTTTTTTTATTTATTTAGATTTCGGTTTTTTGATTTTTTTACTTTATATACGTCATTTTAAAAATATGTTTTTTAAGAAAAAATCTTGAATTTTTTTAATTAAGTGATCAAAAACCAAAGAATGAATATTATTTTATTTTTTGTGCCATATATAGTTTTTATAATGTTAATTAAAAGTACAAATATTTAATATTTTATCGTTATATTTTTATCAAATAAGTAAAAATATTATATTTAACTTTTATTAAAATAAAAGATAAGGTTTTTTATTTATAAAGTTGTGATTTGGCTAGAGATAGAACTGAGTGACAGGTAGAGGTCACCGATAATTTCAAAATGTTCATAATTGTGTTCATCTACCCAAAACACGTGATCGATTTCTGCCAAAAGTAGCCTCTATATATACATATATTAACGTGTACAAACCGAAGAGGAAAGCACAATGGAAGTGATGGAGAATCATGAGGAAGCCATTGCCAAGCTCGACCGGGAAAGAGAGTTGCAGAGCTTCGAGGAGTCGAGAGCCGGGGTGAAGGGCCTTGTAGACGCCGGAATCACTCAAATCCCACGCATCTTCATCCACGGCGATCTCGTGCTCGACGTCGGGACCGAGACCGAAGTCGAAACCGAAACCTTTCCGGTTATAGACATGGAAGGCGGAACGAGAAAGGAGATAGCTGCGTTGGTAGGAGCAGCTTGTGAAGAGTACGGGCTCTTTCAGGTGGTGAATCATGGGATTCCGACAAAGCTTCTGGATGACGTCATTCAGGGCATACGTAGCTTCCATGAGGCTGACGTAGAGGTGAAGAAGGAGTATTACCGTCGGGATTTTGGGTCCGGTAAGAACGTGTATTATCACAGTAACCATGATTTGTTTCATGCTAAGGCAGCTTGTTGGAGGGATACCCTTTCTTACGTCAGAGGTGCTTCTGCCACCAATGCTCAAGAATTGCCTCCTATCTGCAGGTAAATGTGTTTATATATATATATATATGGGGCGTATAGCATGAGAACACCCTAACGCATGTATACACGCTAAAGATTGTGTAGAAGGTAGGATTCGAACTCTGGACGAGTTGCCCCACCCACCCTTATACCAGTTAGACTAATTAAACTTTGTGTATTATTTTGATGATACACAATATTAATACACAATTTCAATTACACAATATTTATATATTATAATTAAAAGATTATAATTAAAAGATTATAATTAAGAGGAGAGAGAATATAAGGAGGGATTCTAGGAAAATTTTAATTACTATTTCCTATTTTAACATATCAGCAAATCCGTTTATATCATTAATTAGGAATCTTTTATTTAATATAGGAGAGAATATCTCCAAATTAGGTAATATCTGTTATTGTTTTCTAATTAATCTTTTTCTACATAACTTTAAGTACCTACTTTGTCTACACATTACAAAACATATCTACTATATACACAAAAATACGTTATGTACCTACTTAACCAACTCACCCAATAATAATTAGGGGTGAGCGTACAAAATCGAACCTACTTAAAATCGAATTTTTTAAAATCTTAGACCGAAAACTAAACCTATAAACGTAAATTTGGTTTCGATTTGGATCTAAAACCGAAAATTAGAAATATTAGAATCGAAGACTGAACCTATTAGGGTTGGTTTAGTTCCAAAAACCTAAACCGACCTAAAAAGTAAAAGCTACAAGCATTTAAATAATATTAAAAAAATAAAAACTATAATGTAAGTAGGGGTGGACATAAATCCCGGTTAATTTTGTCCCGTTCTGATCCCGGCGGGAATTGAAGAAAAAAATGTGTATCCCGTCCCGTGAAAAAATTACGGGGCGAGACGCGGGACGGAAACTTTTCATCCCGGTTAATACCATCCCGTCCCGCATATATTTATATATATACATATATGTATATAATATTTTTATATTTTTAAAAATATTATATATATATATATAAATAATGTACATAAATTATAATTTTTAAGTTATAATATTTAAAAATATTATCTTTAACAATATTTTTATATTTTCAAAATTATTATATCACTGATTTAGTCATTCTTTGTAAAATGTGATAATAGTGCTTCAAGCACAAAGAAAAAGAGCAACATTCCACCTTAAGATCCAAACATGACAACCAAAGAGAATGAGATTCCTACTATTGTGATCGGTAGTTAAATGAATGTTATATTTTGTTAATTATAGGGAAATTCCGGATGGTACCCTCGTGGTCTGGGGTATTCCGGATTTTGCCCACCAGTTTTTTCAAGTTCGGATGGTACCCTTAAATTTATGTTGTTTTCCGGATTTTGCCCAAATTCATTATACTTTTTTAAAATTCCATTAAAAACCTACAAAAGAAAATAAACTAAAATTAAAAAACAACTTAAAATAGAAATAATAATTTATTTAATTTAAAAATAAATTAAAACAGTAACTTTTATAAAAAAATATATATATTATATTAATTTAAAAATAAATAAATTAGATAAATTTTTAAAAATTCAAAAATCAGTGTTTTATTTATTTTAAAAATAAATGATTGAATTATCATATTTTTTACAAAATCTAAAAATATAAGTGTTATACTTTAATTAAAAAATAAATAAAATAAGGACTCTTTTAAATAATAAAAAAGGGACTGTTTTAATTTATTATTAAAATAAATAAATAATTTTTCTATTTTATTTAGTTCCCAAAACTAAAAGAAAGAAAATAAAGTAATATTAAAAAATAAAAAAAAATTAGAAAACTGATTTATTCAATTTAATAATAAACTAAAACAGTGATTTTTTAATTTTTTTAAAAAAAATCCTTATTTTATTTATTTTTGAAATAAAGTATAAAACTTATTTTTTTAGATTTTGTTAAAAATGCTAACCCAATTTATTTATTTTTAAAATAAAAGAAAACACTGATTTTTTTAAATTTTATAAAAATTATCTAACGAATTTATTTTTAAATTAATATAATATATATTTTTTTTAAAAAGTTACTGTTTTACTTTATTTTTAAAATAAATAAATTATTCTTTCTATTTTAAGTTGTTTTTTAATTTTAGTTTATTTTCTTTTGTATTTTTTTAATGGAATTTAAAAAGTGTAATGAATTTGGGCAAAATCCGGAAAACAACATAAACTTGAGGGTACCATCCGAACTTGAAAAAACTGGTGGGCAAAATCCGGAATACCCCAAACCACGAGGGTACCATCCGGAATTTCCCTTAATTATATGTTGTATTTTTTGAATGTGAATCGGTAAGACACTTTGGTGTAACTTAAACTTGTATATGTTTTAAATGTATTAAGTATTAACTACTATTGTAGGCATTTTGAATCGATAATTTAGTATCGAGTTTTTTTCCGATCATATGTGTCTTTAAACATGAGAGAAACGGGTACAAATATTGAATACAATTTTTGCGGAATTCGTCCCGTCCCGTCCCACATGGGACAGGGCCCGTGCATGACGAAGAAAAATGTCCTAAATCCCGTCCCGCAAAAAATTTGTGGGACAGGACGCAGGACCCCCATCCCGTCCCGTGCCCACCCCTAATGTAAAGTACAAATATAATCACTCTCATCTATCTCGATAAAATAACAAATATGAAATATCCAAATCTAAATTTATCTTGATAAAAATAACAAATATGAACCGATCCTTTATTTTAAAATAAAAAATCGTTTTTTTTGGAAAAGATCATTGGTTTTGCGGTTATTACCCAAAAACCGAACCCAAAACCAATTTTCTAAAATATGCAAATCCAAAACCGAACTTAAATTGTCGGTTCGGTCTAGACCAAAAGCACTTGGTTTGGTCTGGTTCAATATACCGAACTTGAACTGCTTAGCCCTAAGAATAACAATAATCTAGGGATTTTATAATTTTTTTTACACGTGCATAGGGGTGTAATACTAGCCGAACGAGCCGAGCCTGAGCCGAGCCTAAAACTTATACGAACTTTAAAATGTGCTCAATCTTGGCTCGTTTCGAAAGTGAACGAGCTCGAGGCAAACTTTTGACGAGTCGAGCCCGAGTCAAGCCTGGGTAGCGTGTCTCATATTACACTCCTACGCGTGTAGCTAGAGTGAAGTGAATGAAAGGTAGTTTTAAACGTGTAGATTATTCTTGTATCTAGGTCTTTGGTAACTAGTCACTTTTGTTTAGACTTCTTAATCGGAACCGGTTTAACGGAACCGTTGGAACCGGACCTATTTTTACGGTTCGGTCCGGTTCGTCTTAATTATTTGTCCTTTTTTTTCCAAACAAAACCGTTATAAAAACGGTTTGGCTCGGTTACTTAGTACAAAAATAAATAAGAAATGTTTATAGTTTTTTGGTAAACTAGTAAAAATAATATAACATAATATATAAAAAAACAAAAAGTTTAAAAAACGTATTGGTTTCTTTCTTTGGTATAATGACTATAATATTTTCATATGTTCCTCTCTCACATTCATTCGTTCCTCACTAAATCGGCTTCTCTAGTTGTTCAACAACTTTTTTAACTATGTTTGTGTTCAATTCGGAATTTTTTTTTTCTCTACAACCCTTTTGTTGTTAGTTTCTTTAACTTAGACTATACAAAATTTTTCACTTATAGGACAATGAGTGTAGTTCGTGGAGATGGGCTTGAGGTTTCAATTTAATCTTTCATTGTAGCAATGTTTAATTACTCTAAAAACATTTATATACTTAACAAAATTAAAGTATTTGGACTTAACTCCTACAATTCATATGCAAATAAAAGTCGTAAAATAGTTCTTGTTAGGTTCAAAATGGTTTCTTTGTAATTAAGTTTCAAACGGTTCCACTCATTAAAAATACAAGAACCGAACCGTATACCTAAATGGTCCGTTTACTTATTTGGTTCGGTTCTAAATGGTTCCACCTTTTAAAAGTAAAAGAACCAAACCGTTTAGCTAAAACAGCTCAGTTCCTGTTTCCCAAAAAAAATAGTATTTAGGAACCGTTTAACAACCCTACTTTTGTCACGGGAAATTTTTTTTTGTAGACATAATACTTATTTTTTTATCAGGGACATAATGGTCAAGTACACGGACGAAGTGTTGAAATTAGGGGACACTATCTATGAGTTACTATCCGAAGCACTTGGGCTAAGAAGCAATTACTTGAAAGAGTTAGGGTGTGGAGATGGGATATACGTACCTTGTCACTACTACCCCGATTGTCCTGAACCGGAGCTGACTCTAGGCGCATCAGCCCACGTCGACTCGGGGTTCATTACTATTCTCCTCCAAGATCAATCTGGTGGCCTCCAAGTCCACCACCAAAACCGGTGGGTCAACGTGGCTCCCATTCACGGTGCCCTTGTTGTCAATGTCGGTGTACTTCTCCAGGCAAGTTTATGCACTCTATAATAATCCCATATATATATATATATATATATATATATATATATATATATATATATATATATTTGTTTACACTAGTCGGTCATTTTATTTTTGAAAATTAACGTTCATCTTTTTATAGTTACGAACAAAATAAGTGTTCATTTTAAATAGGTTTGCTTATCGATCTTTTTTCCTTCTATCATGGATGCAGTTGATGGTCAATGACAAGTTTATAAGCCCCTACCATAGGGTGGTGTCTCAACAAGGGTCGAGGGTATCGGTTGCAAGCTTATTTCGAACTCATCACTATCCAGAAAACACAAGAAAAATGTATGAACCTATAAAAGAATTGCTATCCGAAGACAATCCACCAATTTATCGCGCTGTCACAATCAAGGATATTGTCTCTCACAAACATTCCCAACAGAAGGGGAGGGTAGCCAACACCCTCGATCCCTTTAAACTATTTAAAACCTAAATGTGGTTTGTTCAAAATTTGTCCCAAAATAAAAGTTTGACTCGACCCGTAACGCTCAACCTAATTCCAGACCGACTCTAGTATGTTAGGGTCCTTTTTAGGTCTAGGGATTTTAAATTTTGGGTCGGGTTCCAACCAATAAACATGTCTACTTTGTGTGGTTTTGTCTTACTTTGAAAGACTTATAATTATGTTGTTTGTTATTTGGATTGATAACTTTTGTTTATTAATATTGAAAATTGGGTGTTGGTCGATCTAAAACTTTTGTTTAATACCAGCGGTAACTGGATGAAGTACCAAGGTGTCAAAATCCGATATAGACGGACGGTAGAATTGGGGTTGTGTGCATACGAGCGCTCATACGCGTTAAGCTCAAGCCCAACACATGAACCTAGTAGAGTTTCATCCTAAACCAATTGACAATAGGAGGAGTAACCCACTGACATTATATACTAAGTGACAGACGGTAGAGCGGGGGTCGTGTTCATATAAGCGCACATGCGTATTAGGCTCAAACCCAACACATAAATCCAACAAGGTTTCATCCTAAAACCGATTGACAAAAGGAAGAGTAGTAAACCAACCTTATATAATAGGCTCATAATGTCCCAACTTTAGACGTGGGACCTTATTATTTCAACACAAGTGTAGTATCCGTAATTTACGAAGTTTTTGTTCGGGAAAAATAATTTTTTTTAATAGTTTTATACATTACCCCTGAGATTTTGGTCGTTAGTTATTATGAGTTTCATTTCATATTCAAGAGTTAGATTATGTTAGGTTACTCGTGTAATTTAATCCGACTAATTATCTAAACCAATTCTAGATAAATGAGTTAAGATCCAAACCGGTTCTAGCTTAGGAACATATATCGACTTGTACGTATTTTTTCTTCTCCCTTCAACTGATTCAATGAGATTTCAGGTAAATATCGAGTCTGATGCCTCATGTGATCGGCCAATTTGTTCCCCGTACCCTTTCCAATTCTAGCCTCGCCTTATTCTTCACGGGTGCGACACCATTGCTTCACATTAGATTTTTTTGGCAGCCCTTCTTGTCCAACATGTAAGTCTTCTTGTCAAAAGTTTTGGGGGTTAATAGACGTACCAGCGAAAATCTATAATTGTCACCCCCTACGCTATTCGCGTGCGTAGTTGTTAGGGTTCCCAACTACGCCTTTGGAGAGCGTAGTTGAAGTTTCAAAAAAAATAAAAATATCAACTACGCTTGTGGGGAGCGTAGTTGGAGTTTCCAAAAAAATTTTAAATTTTTTTTAGGGAACTCTAACTACGCTTCCCAAAGGAGTAGTTGATATTTTTTGGAACTCCAACTACGCTTCCCGAAAGCGTAGTTGGAGACCTTATCAACTACACACACAAAGTGCGTAGTTATGCTCACTAATAGAGATTTTCACCGGTACGTTTAAAAATCACGAAAGTTTTGGATCATTGATCTTTTGGAAGACAGATTTATAAATCTGTTTTAACATTGTTGAAGGTAGAAATGAGAAGTTCATTTCCAGCCTGTAAGTAACCTCCATTGCCAACCAAAAATTTCATTGTGTTCACCTTTTTCACCCTACAGATAGGTAAGCTTTCATTCTCCATCAAATCAGTAATATGGAAATCAAGTTGAAGTATTATATTAAGGTAGGAATTCATGGTTGTCTATTGCTTTGTAACAAACGCCGGACATTATGTTTCAATTCGTCTAGTGTAGAAACAACTAAATTCAAGGCTTTAGGGCCTGTTTGGTATTGTATTCTTAGGAATTCATTTAGATTGTTTTTGACGAGATTCTTCGAGTTGGTAAAAATGGAGTTGTTTGGTATGAGTTGGAGCTTGGGTATTGTATTCTTTTACGAGATTCTTTTAGCTAAAGAATCTCGTAAAAACAATCTTGTCCACCCAAGCTTTTTGGGATTCTTAAGGTTAGATTCTTTTCATTTCCACACTTACCCTTATTTTATTCTTTCTCGTTCATTCATCTCTTCCGTTCTTCTCCCGATACCTCTGGACACCGCTGGTTCCTTTCGTTCATTCTTCTCTCACAAATTGCCTCCACTTCCCAAAATCTCACTCCATTCCTCAATCACTGCTAAAGATTGCTTGCAACATCCATTAGAACTTCTACGAGCCACCTCTCGCTCGTTCGCTATATCTGTTGCAATCAGTTCTTCAGATTCGTCTTCTTCCTCGCTCATCCTCTCGCTCGTTCTCCATATATGTTGCAGTCAGTTCTTCAGATTCGGAATTGCTCGTTCTCCAATATGTGTTGTAGTCAGTTCTTCAGGTTCGTCTTCTTCCTCGCTCCCTATTAAGAGTTTCTAACGAGCGTTTGCAACATCAATTGGAACTTCAACATCCATTGATGAAGATTACAGACATTCCAGTTTTGATGCAGATATTAGCTAGAGGCACATACATCTCATTTTATAGTGTTTCCCTTCAATTGTCTTCTCAGTGCCATATGTAAAAGAAGCTGGACGTTTTGTTTGGTCAAGTGTTTTAGTGAAATTGGATTGCAGGAGAATTGGATTTTAGGAGAGTTGGATTAGGATCTAATTAACACCTACAAGTATATTGTACCGTTTGCGCATACCTACGAGTATTCAATCTCGCTGTTTCAATTCTATACTTTCTTATAACTTTATTTTTACATTACTCCATGTCATTTCCCTCCATGTGATAATACCTTAACAGCTTCATGTTGTTCCCCCCATTGAAGTAAGGGCACAATTGAATTCTTATTTTTTTCTACTTGGATAAGGACGTGGTTTTTGCCTCTTATGTAAGCTTCTTTAGGACAATTTTAGTATTGAATGAGATGCTGCTATGGTGCTATGCACGAGATGAGGCCTGGTAACGTGCTAATTTAATTTAAAAGGAGTTCGTGCTGGCCTGGTAATGTTAGACTCTTTTCATCAGCTCACTCAATCACTGATTCGATTCGGAAATTAGGTTAAGCTGTGAAATGTGTTAACTCCACCTTGATAAATAAGACATTACTTATGGTTGATGAAAGCCAAAACCTTGGTTTCCAGGTTTTGGTAAGATCTTACAAGTGTTGGTAAAGTCTTCACAGTGTCAGGTAAGGCCTTACCATATTACAGAAAACCTTGGTTTCCAGGTTTCAGTAAGGCCTTACATAAACTGGTAAGACCTTACCAAAACTGGACAAAAACTACAATTGAGTTACGTACGTCCAAGTGACTTTTCCTTCTTGTTGAGTTATTTAAGGGATTTGATTTTAACAAATGTTTGATTTGTTTTAATTAAATCTTCTTAAAGATAAAATTGGAAGATTTCCTAACCTCAACAAACCGTGCTTGACTTTGACCGCTTGACTTCAACAAACAAAATCTCAACAACCCAAGATCTCAACAACCCAAGATCTCAACAACCCAAGATCTCCTAAGATCATGCAGCCAAGATCTTCTTCAACGTTAAACTCAAAAATGCTGATACGCTTGCCTATTTAAAGAGACAAGGAAGGAGAAACAAAATACACGTTCATTGCCTACTTCGAAACCCGAGTGATAAATTCTACTTATCTCACAAAGAGCCGATCTCACATTCGAAGCTTCATCATTATACTTCCCTGAGAAGTGTGAGATCTTTTCGAGCTGATAGTACAATTCAACTAGGATTATACAAACCGTTATCTTTTCTAGACACGTTGGATACGAGTGTTGTATCTGGAGTACTTTAGTTTTTCTTTTCGAGTGAGTGAGTTGCTAGATAGGAAGTGTAAGACTTCTGAGTTTAGAAGAGGGAAGGTCTTCTGAAGATTGTATCTGGAACTCATCAAGAAGAAGGAAAATAAAGCTACTTGAATCCTAGGGTTGAATCAATCCTAGGCGGGGACTAGGTCGTGTTGGTGACCGAACCTCGTTAACATATCGCGTGTCCTTTACTGCTCTTTATATTCCTGGTTTGTCTAAATCTTTACACTTAATTCCGATCTTAGAGAAACGTGTAAGGTCTTATAATTACGAGTAAGACTTTATCTCAATTGATAAGGTCTTATCTCTTTCGATAAGGTCTTACCTATCCTAAGATTGCGAAAAGTTTCCATACTCTATTCATCCCCCCTTCTAGAGTATTGGATAAACTATTTTATCTGCCTATTCCGCATTTCAATTGGTATCAGAGCCTAACTCACGTTTTCTTAGATATTATTATCTGTGAGTCTAATCATGGCAGGTGAAGGACAAGTAGGATTCGGTCATGGAAGATCAATTATACGACCGCCTCTTTTTGTAGGAAACAATTTTATGCACTGGAAATCCTTGATGCAGATGTTTATTATCGATCAAGATTTAGAGCTTTGGCATATTATCAAAAACGGACCTCTCATTCCTACCAAGGATGGTCCCGATAATACAAAAGTAAACAAGACAGAAGCTGAATTCAATCAGAAAGATCTTGAGAGCGTGGCGAAAAACTACAAGGCTATTAATCTATTATATTGTGGTTTAAGTACTGATGAATTTAATCGTATATCTTCATGCAGATCCGCTAAAGAAATATGGGATAAATTAGTAGTCACCTATGAAGGAACCAGCCAGGTCAAAGAAACCAAAATTAGTATCTTTCTGAGGCAATACGAATTGTTTAAAATGATCCCAGATGAATCAGTCAAAGTAATGTTCACCCGTTTTACGGAGATCATTAACAATCTTGACTCATTGGGAAAAACTTTCAACAATGAAGAAAAAGTCAGAAAGATACTTAGATGTTTACCTAAAGCAAAATGGGGTCCCAAGGTAACCGCTATAGAAGAAGCCCAAAACCTCAATACACTCGCTCTTGATGATTTGCTAGGCAAATTAATCACCCATGAATTGATCCTCAATGAGGACGATGGGGATGTGCCAACAAACATTAAGAATCTGGCACTCAAGGCAAAGAAAGAGGAACCACTGGAGGATTCTGAAAGTGATGATGATGAAGACCCTTTTGCTCTTATCACAAGAGGACTAGCTAGAATATTAAAAATGAAAAAGCAATTTTCAAACAAAGAAAATGCTGGATCTTCTAAATACAGAGGTAAGTCTTCTAACCCCGTGAAGAAGAATCGTGTTCTAAATTGCTATGAATGTGGTGAAACAGATCATCTAGTTAAAGAATGTCCTCAAAAGAAGAAGAACAAATTCAAGAAAAAGGAATTTGGCAAGAAAGCCATGGTAGCAGCTTGGAGCGATTCAGACTCCTCAAGTGATTCAGATTCTGAAGATGATCATGCAAACTTATGTCTTATGGCAAAATCCGACAAAAATCAAGATCAACATTTGGATGGAATGGTAAGAAACCTTATATCTAGTCCTATCGATGTTTTATCAGAAGTACTGAAAAACATGATTTCTAATAAAGAATCTTACAGCAAAGAAATCAACATTTTACAAGAAAAGCTCAATGATCAGGAAACTTGCATAAGAATGCTTTCGCTGAAAGTTCAAGATCTTGACAGCATACAATCAGATCTTGACACTGAGGTTAAGGCCTTACGATTGGAAAATTCCGATCTAAAGGCAAACCTCTCATCTCTTAAGACCAGTAATACTGACTTAGAGATTGAAAAAGTGAAACTTTCTGAAAAATGTCAAGAACAGCAAATAGCTCTTGTGCAATTTACTAAATCTAAAGCTACTCTTGATAAAATGCTTGGAGAACAACAATTATCCTTAAATCGAAGTGGAATAGGATATAACAGGAATTTTCCTGCTAAACCCACTACCACATTCGTTAAAGCAAAAGGAAATTGGAGATCTCCTACGTGTTTCTTTTGTTGTAGAAAGGGTCATGTAAAAGAAACCTGTCCGTATAGGAGAACGGATCCATACATTATTAGAAATACCTTTCCTGTACGTCTAAATGAACGGGTAAAACACATATGGGTTCCCAAAGGGACTAGGCCATCTAACATGGTCTACCCCCATAATGGATCTAACTCTGTTTATTGGTCAAGCCGGAAAGGATGATTTTCTGTTTTGCAGGATATCACCAAGACTCAAAAATGGATAATGGACAAAATGGTTTCTTTGTAATTAAGTTTCAAACGGTTCCACTCATTAAAAATACAAGAACCGAACCGTATACCTAAATGGTCCGTTTACTTATTTGGTTCGGTTCTAAATGGTTCCACCTTTTAAAAGTAAAAGAACCAAACCGTTTAGCTAAAACAGCTCAGTTCCTGTTTCCCAAAAAAAATAGTATTTAGGAACCGTTTAACAACCCTACTTTTGTCACGGGAAATTTTTTTTTGTAGACATAATACTTATTTTTTTATCAGGGACATAATGGTCAAGTACACGGACGAAGTGTTGAAATTAGGGGACACTATCTATGAGTTACTATCCGAAGCACTTGGGCTAAGAAGCAATTACTTGAAAGAGTTAGGGTGTGGAGATGGGATATACGTACCTTGTCACTACTACCCCGATTGTCCTGAACCGGAGCTGACTCTAGGCGCATCAGCCCACGTCGACTCGGGGTTCATTACTATTCTCCTCCAAGATCAATCTGGTGGCCTCCAAGTCCACCACCAAAACCGGTGGGTCAACGTGGCTCCCATTCACGGTGCCCTTGTTGTCAATGTCGGTGTACTTCTCCAGGCAAGTTTATGCACTCTATAATAATCCCATATATATATATATATATATATATATATATATATATATATATATATATATATATATATATATATATATATATATATATATATATATATATATATATATATATTTGTTTACACTAGTAGGTCATTTTATTTTTGAAAATTAACGTTCATCTTTTTATAGTTACGAACAAAATAAGTGTTCATTTTAAATAGGTTTGCTTATCGATCTTTTTTCCTTCTATCATGGATGCAGCTGATGGTCAATGACAAGTTTATAAGCCCCTACCATAGGGTGGTGTCTCAACAAGGGTCGAGGGTATCGGTTGCAAGCTTATTTCGAACTCATCACTATCCAGAAAACACAAGAAAAATGTATGAACCTATAAAAGAATTGCTATCCGAAGACAATCCACCAATTTATCGCGCTGTCACAATCAAGGATATTGTCTCTCACAAACATTCCCAACAGAAGGGGAGGGTAGCCAACACCCTCGATCCCTTTAAACTATTTAAAACCTAAATGTGGTTTGTTCAAAATTTGTCCCAAAATAAAAGTTTGACTCGACCCGTAACGCTCAACCTAATTCCAGACCGACTCTAGTATGTTAGGGTCCTTTTTAGGTCTAGGGATTTTAAATTTTGGGTCGGGTTCGAACCAATAAACATGTCTACTTTGTGTGGTTTTGTCTTACTTTGAAAGACTTATAATTATGTTGTTTGTTATTTGGATTGATAACTTTTATTTATTAATATTGAAAATTGGGTGTTGGTCGATCTAAAACTTTTGTTTAATACCAGCGGTAACTGGATGAAGTACCAAGGTGTCAAAATCCAATATAGACGGACGGTAGAATTGGGGTTGTGTGCATACGAGCGCTCATTCGCGTTAAGCTCAAGCCCAACACATGAACCTAGTAGAGTTTCATCCTAAACCAATTGACAATAGGAGGAGTAACCCACTGACCTTATATACTAAGTGACAGACGGTAGAGCGGGGGTCGTATTCATATAAGCGCACATGCGTATTAGGCTCAAACCCAACACATAAATCCAACAAGGTTTCATCCTAAAACCGATTGACAAAAGGAAGAGTAGTAAACCAACCTTATATAATAGGCTCATAATGTCCCAACTTTAGACGTGGGACCTTATTATTTCAACACAAGTGTAGTATCCGTAATTTACGAAGTTTTTGTTCGGGAAAAATAAATTTTTTTTAATAGTTTTATACATTACCCTGAGATTTTGGTCGTTAGTTATTATGAGTTTCATTTCATATTCAAGAGTTAGATTATGTTAGGTTACTCTTGTAATTTAATCCGACTAATTATCTAAACCAATTCTAGATAAATGAGTTAAGATCCAAACCGGTTCTAGCTTAGGAACATATATCGACTTGTACGTATTTTTTCTTCTCCCTTCAACTGATTCAATGAGATTTCAGGTAAATATCGAGTCTGATTCCTCATGTGATCGGCCAATTTGTTCCCCGTACCCTTTCCAATTCTAGCCTCGCCTTATTCTTCACGGGTGCGACACCATTGCTTCACATTAGATTTTTTTGGCAGCCCTTCTTGTCCAACATGTAAGTCTTCTTGTCAAAAGTTTTGGGGGTTAATAGACGTACCAGCGAAAATCTATAATTGTCACCCCTACGCTATTTGCGTGCGTAGTTGTTAGGTTCCCAACTACGCCTTTGGAGAGTGTAGTTGAAGTTTCAAAAAAAATAAAAATATCAACTACGCTTGTGGGGAGCGTAGTTGGAGTTCCCAAAAAAATTTAAAAATTTTTTTTTTAGGGAACTCTAACTACGCTTCCCAAAGGAGTAGTTGATATTTTTTGGAACTCCAACTACGCTTCCCGAAAGCGTAGTTGGAGACCTTATCAACTACGCACACAAAGTGCGTAGTTATGCTCACTAATAGAAATTTTCACCGGTACGTTTAAAAATCACGAAAGTTTTGGATCATTGATCTTTTGGAAGACAGATTTATAAATCTGTTTTAACATTGTTGAAGGTAGAAATGAGAAGTTCATTTCCAGCCTGTAAGTAACCTCCATTGCCAACCAAAAATTTCATTGTGTTCACCTTTTTCACCCTACAGATAGGTAAGCTTTCATTCTCCATCAAATCAGTAATATGGAAATCAAGTTGAAGTATTATATTAAGGTAGGAATTCATGGTTGTCTATTGCTTTGTAACAAACGCCGGACATTATGTTTCAATTCGTCTAGTGTAGAAACAACTAAATTCAAGGCTTTAGTTAGGTACTCTATACAGCTTCGATTAATCTAAAATTTTAGTATGTTATTTATGGTTTATATAGGGTTCTTTCATAAAATTTCAAGTCATTTCAACTGTTGTCTAAACTTATAGATCTAGCATTTTAGGTTTGTTCGAGCATACGAGATGGAGCAATAAAAACGTTAACAAAAAGAAGAACACACGAGTTTTACGTGGTTCGGTCAAATGACCTACATCCACGAGATCCTCAAGATTCAATCCACTATAAGATTCGTATCAAGATTACAACAAGGAAGGCTATATGATCGAGATATGTACAAGCTCAGATTTCAACGAAAAACACAAACTCGTAAACGACTCAAGAACAAAAAGAGAAGGTAAACTGATCGATCTTCTTCGTCTTCTTTTGTGTTCGTAAGCAAAACAAACTTCACCGGGGAGAACATGAGCCTCAGCTGACAAACATCATTCGTGAGAGAGAGAAAAGAGTGTTTCTGTTTTTGGGGGCTCAACACATGAGCAAAAACCATATTTTTAAAACCCTTCGTGATGCGGGACCATCCTTGATATCTCCTACTAACATGGAACCATCATTAGGTCAAGAGCACGAGTCACACAAGGAGAGGTTGCAAGCAAGCTTCAAACATGGGAGGGTCCGGTAGAATGGAGAATTGCATGGCAGGAGCAGAATCTCGGCCACCATCCTACAATCTCGCCCAAGATTTGCATGTTGGGACCGAGATTTTAACTGTTGCGTGTTATTGTACGTGTAGAATCTCAATCGGAGGATTATTATCCTCTAGTTATCTTTTATTTTCTTAATTCCTTTAAGATCTCAAATATTGTAAAGGTATTTGTTGGTTTTGATCCTATCTTTTAGGATTATTGTAGTATTTATCTTTTAGAGCAATCTCTCCCATAAATAGCCTTAGAGGATGAGTTTCATAGGTAGCTTGGTTTTTACTATTGATTTCCACATTATTGTGAGGTACTTGTGACTTCGCTCACAGGTAAGACTGTCCAAACGATCTGGACCGGACCGTAACGGTCCGGTCCACCACGGTCCGGTCCAACACGGTATTTGATGCTTTGCTGATAGTCCAATACGGCCCACATTAAGAAATCACTAGTGTTCATGCTTTATTGCCTAATGAAATCGGTACATGTTTTTTCACGTTGCCGTAAAGTGATTCTAATAACAGAAAACACTGTATTTGATGCTCTGCTGATAGTCCTAACCCTGGATTGAAGTAAAATTAGGCCCTCAGTTTAGTGTTGTTTGGATGCATAATGCAAGTTTGTACAACATATTTTATGCATACATTCCAACAATTTAGTGTTGTACATAAGTGTATTTGATGCTCTGCTGATAGTCATAACCCTGGACTGAAGTAAAATTAGACCCTCAATTTAGTGTTGTTTGGATGCATAAGGCAAGTTCTATACAACATATATTATGCATACATTCCAACAATTTAGCGTTGGTTGGATGATTTGCATTATAAGTTTATAATATAGTATTACAAACACTTCAATTTTATACTAGATACTACATAAATGTCTGTTTGGCATTAGTAGTCAGTAGACGAAGATGAGTGTCATAAAATTACCCATATCTATAATTCACTCTCTTTTTCCTCCAAACACTCGCCCAGTTTATTGCAACTTGAATTTACCGATACACAGTACATGATTGCATTACAACGCATGACACCCAGACATAGCATCGCATAACTTGCTAAGCAGTGATTCTCATTGCATGGTAACTTGTACAGCTTGAGGGGATGGGTTTTAGACGCGAAACAGTACTCCAGGTGTTCTTTGCGTGCAACAAGAACGAGGAACTGGCAGCAAACTACCTCTTAGATCACATGGATGAGCTAAATGAGGACGAAGACATTAGCTAACGAGTGATTGAAGACCGAAAAGAGGAGTTTCCTACATAATTGCTTGGGCTTCTTTGATGTGTGGTTTTTAACCTCTTTTTAGGCATACTTTTACAGTACATGCCAAGATGGAAGGAGCAGCTTGGATCTAAAGTTTATTGTCTCATATTTTCTTATATTTTATTAAAATTCAACTAAAAGATTTCTTCTATATGCTATTTGATTCGAAAGGGTACCCGCATTTCTAAGCTTCGATAAGCATTACATAATTTCAGTAAGTGAAGTGTCACTTGTGAGTCGTGGAGAGACCAGACCCTAACTCATTTTCGGTCTCATAATTTCGGTCCCTTTTTAAGTTCTGGGCACAAACAAAACCTCCGGCTACGAGATGCAAAGCTTCATCCAAACCCCACCTGCGAGAAACAAAAGTTCATCCACCTCTCGAAACCAGTTCTTGGCATCTTCTCCGGGTGGTAGTTCTTGGCATCTTCTCTGGGTGGTTGTTCTCGAGGCGGAAAGTAGAAGAGAGGGAACATGAATGAGGATGATGGATTGATTGAAGTGCACCAAGATTGGATGAGGAGGTCAAGAGTGTGATTTGGTGAGAAATCGACATCGTCGGAGTTCTTCATGTAGCCACGATAATGTCGTAAATCGAGTACGGAAATAGATAAGGATATGATACTATCACGTAGAAATTGTTACGCGAATAAAAAAAAGTACATACGAAAACATGGAAACTCACGTAACTACTACAATTTTAATAACTCGGTATATATTACAAAGAATTATAACGGCATATCAAATAAATAACATAACAAACCATTGTGGTAAAGAATTGCAGTTTGTTCTTATCTTTGAGTTTCATCTTTGTCACCTATGCGCCTTCTTTCGTTCATGTGACGATGAAAAAGTGATGAAAGGTTAGAATTGTAACGCCCCAAGTTCTAGGAACCCGAAGCGTTACGGGATAGGACCTCACAATGGGTCACGACTCTCAGAGTAGCAACGACAAACGAATCTTACAACAAGACACAAATAAATGAAAACCAAAACTGAATATAAAACCAAAGGTATCTCGTAACAAAACAAGAGTCAAGATTCACAGCCGAGTTCAAAACAACAAAAGGGAAAAACAACATAACTAGAAAATCCGATCCCGTCCTATAATGTACGGGAACCCCGGCCGACCACACCATCCAGATGACTCCGCATCATCCCTAACGGTTTATACCGTGTTGACAGATGCCTTGTAGATATGAATTAGGAGGGTTATGAGTCATTTGATGAGCTTTAAATCTACGGTTCCACACAATCATCAATAATGACATTTTCGTAAACTGACAAAAATTGGAAAAATACCCTACGTTCAAATGTGAGAGAGGTTTTCATAGTACTTTTATATGTCATTGTTCATATTTTTATTCATCGGTTTTCATAGTAATTTTATATGTCATTACATGTCCTAACACAATTCTTTGTTCAACCATGAAATGACATTTTTCAGAATTAAGAACTAAATGGAATAACTCCGGTTTCCCCAGGAAAGGAGCGAAGGAAAGCCTGTTCACACAAGCATCACGAATCAGGAACGAAACGGTTGCTAGAAGTCTATAACTTCTAGTCTCAATGATCTCTAAGAGATCTCCACAAGCTAAGGGCTCAACCCTAGTCTTACAACACTCACTAAAGGTAAACAACATCCAAAAGATGTAAGGAAAGGAACGAGGAAAGCAAGGAAGGAAGAAACTCACAAGAACGGATGGCTGCGGGGGCGGGGATGTGCAAGCGCGGGGGCGGCTGCGTGATAGAAAGCGCTATCGGCTTTCTTCTGTGACAGAACTCACAACAAGGGCAACCAAAGCTCGAACCTTAGGCTCACACACGTCAAGACTAAACTTCAAAGAGCCCGAGAACAATGATACATCAACAATGAGAAGCCAACAAGAATCAAGGTTCAAACTTGATTCTTGGAGGAGAAGAAAAGAAGAGAAGAAGAAGAAAACGAAAAGAAGGAAGGAAGCATGTTGCAATACATGAACGTAAGGAAGAACAAAGAATGATGAACTTACACGTTCAGCAAGGTCGCAGGAAGCAAGGTGACGGCTGCAACACTCAAGGGTTTGAAGCAACGATAGCAAGAAACGGGAAAAGGAGAAAAATGCGAAAATATATAGAGAAGGGTTGGAAGGATAGAAGGAAGGACGTCTAGGGTTAGAAAGAAGATAAGGAATCCAGCCCATAAAATAGAATACCGGATATTCTATCTATGGAGGGAAGATAGAACGAACGAAAATAGATCGGGCGCGATTTGTCGCAAATCCGCAGGGGCGGCATTCTTCACCGCGGGGGCGGTGAAGGCAAAACTGGGGTCTTACATCAGATCCCCTAAAAAGAAGTTTCGTCCCGAAACTTGCAAAAGCCGAACGATCAAATAACAACACATAGAACAAAACAGAATTCATATATTCCCACTTGGGGCTCGTAACTCAAAACGTCACACAAAAGCGTACGCAACGCAACAAAGGAAAACCAAACAACTGACTATGCTAACGGTGCATCCAGTCCAGCGTAAAACTTCAGATAGTTCCTCTGGATACTATCCTCTATCTCCCAAGTCGCCTCATCAGCCCCTCGCATCGACCATTGAATCTTCATCATCGGTATGTCTTTCGAACGCAAGCGTCTCGTACTACACTCCAAGACAACCACCGGGTGCTCGACGAATGTGTAGTCTGGCTCGATCACTAGATCCTCGTGACTGACGATGTATCTCGGGTCTGGCATGTACTCCCGTAGCTGAGACATATGGAAGACTGGGTGAACACCCTCGAGTCTTGGTGGCAAAGCAAGTCTGTATGTTGCCTCCCCAACTCGCTCAAGAATCTCGAACGTCCAACATATCTGGGGCTCATCTTCCCTTTGACACCGAAACGTCTGACGCCTCGTGTCAGGGATACTCTCAACCAAACCTGAGCTCCAAATCTGAACTCCAGAGGTCTGCACCTCTTATCTGGATAAGACTTTTGTCGACTCTACACTGCTAACATCCGCTTGCGGATTACTACTACACGAGCCATGTCATCCTGTATCTGCTAAGGTGCTACTCCGCTAGCACTACTCGGCTCATCCCAACACAACGGTGTACGTCATCTCTGTCCGTATAAAGCTTCGTAAGGAGCCATCCTGATTGATGCGTGCCAACTGTTGTTGTTCGAAAACTCCACTAAGGAAAGGTGATCTGGCCACACCTGTCCCTAGTCTAACATGCAAGCTCTCAACATGTCCTCCAGAGTCTGGATGGTCCGCTCAGACTGACCATCGGTCTGAGGATGATAAGCGGTCGTGAACTGCAGACTCGTACCTAGGGTGGCATGAACCTGCTGCCAGAATCTGGATGTGAACCGTCCGTCTCTATCAGAGACTATAGTCCTAGGTACTCCATGAAGTCTCATTATCTGCCTAGTGAACTCCTCTACCAATCGACTCACCAGCCACGTTTCCTTGATCGGAATGAAATGTGCGGTCTTCGTTAATCGATCTACTATCACCCAGATAGCATCAAAGCCTCGACTCTGTCTCAAACCGGTAACGAAATCCACAGAGATGTCTTTCTACTTCCACTGAGGGACGGGGAGTGGGTGTATCTCACCTCCTGGTCTGTGATGCTCGATCTTGACCTGCTGTTCGCTCCAAACGGTGTGTGCAAGCTTTAAATTTATAACCCTAGACTTAAGCTTAAAACAAGGACGCGAACCCGCAGTGTACGGGTCAATCGTAGTAAAAGCAAGAAAATTCCAGGGGTCGATCACAGGGACTCGGTGAAACAAAGTCAATATGGTGTGCTTATGTCAATACTAACCACAAGAGTGATTAACACAATCAAAGATGAATAAGAAGTCAATAAAGCAAACATGCAATTCTAGGGATTAAAGCATCTAGTTGTGGTTCCAACTCAAGATCTAAAGATAAGCGGACAAAGCTGAGATTTTTGCGTGGGGAAGGTGTTTCTAAAGTGGAGTAGATCACCGGGTAAGTCTCACTACACACTAATCTTAAACCGTAACTCCTATTACCGGGTAAGTCTCAAGGAATCAAGATAAAGAACTATAACCTCAAACTAACACACCATCTAAGGGAATAGAATCAACCTTTACCGGGTAAGTCTCAGGCTAACTCACAAAGGTGGGATAGAAGCACACTCAAACCCCAATAAAGGATAAACCTTTATTACCTACACTCATGATCGTTGGTACACAAATTAAGGAATTACCGGGTAAGTCTCATCCTAAGCTTGCTTTGAACCAGGAAAGGTGTAATAAGAATAGGATTTGGCAAACTCTAACACTTAACTCTCAGTTATGGATCAGATAAGTCACCTCGGTCAGCCAGTTTCCACCCCGGCCGAGATGTTCATCGACTGAACGAGATGCTTAGGGTTAAGGTTAAAGACTCGAACTTTCAGGATCCTACTGGAATCTAAGATTATTCTATCATTGTTTTTCCCACAACCTTCAGCCAATCACCCTAAAATCACACAAGGAAATTAGCCACTCATCATCATGAAAGTATTAATCAAATATATGGGAAGAAGGTGAATATTTGAACAAAGAAGGATTTAATGAAAAGACTTCAATAACTGAATCAAATATCACAACAAAGCGTTCCTTGGATAGCAATCCAACAAGCAAGACAACAAGGAAGGGAATCTAAGATAATCTTACAAAAACCCTTCAAAAGCTATAAAAGCTACAGTCTTCAATCTTCCTTCAACCTTCAACAAGGTTCTTCGAATCTCTCCCAAACTGGAGTGCGGCCGCTGCAGGAAGTATGCGGATCTAAGCAGGGTATGCGACGTCGTATGCGAGATATTGGATTTGTGAAAATCCAACCCTTTTTATAGGAAAATAACCCTCCAAAGATAAGATATCTTAGAAAGATCTCTTCCCATAAAAATAGGTAAAATATATGATTCTGCATATCTCTTTCCTTCCAGGAGCCAAGCCCAAAAATATAAGATCTCTTTTCAATTTTAAAAGATCTCAGCCAAGAATAAAATATTCTCGCCGCATCCTAGGTATTCGCCTCGGTCGAGTCGGCGTCTCTGGATCACCTCGGTCGAGGTGAATCTCTGGTCAACCGAGGTGAGTCACAACTGAATGCGAAATCTCTCAAAACTGGTCCAAAGTAATTCTTTAATCCATGGCTATGCTTCCTAGATGTAGCTCTAAATGACTCATGACTCCTTTCGCTCCTTTTTGATGCAAAACGTACCAAATTACCTGCAATCACAACAAAACTAGGTGTAGACCTCGATTCTCGCAAAGGTAGATGAAATGGTGGTCAAATCACATAATGCACATACAAACATGCAGATTATGAAAGATAAAATGTCCAAACAAATCCCAAAATATAGACTATAATTCATGCTATCAAAATACCCCATACTTAGCCCTTGCTTGTCCCCAAGCAAGTTCCTCATATAGAAGACAAGGTAGAATGGATTATAGGTCAAGAAAATCAATGAAAAAGTCTTCCAAAAACATTTTATGGTGTGCAACTACCATAGATCACTCTAAGAGAGTACTCCCTGGAATTAAAAACTTAATATGATCAAAGCATTTTATAAATATAGGAAAGTTGTTCATCTTTGCATAGAATCATAGTATGCATAATAAATCATAATTATCAAAATTAATCATGTATAATCCGATTTAAACCGCTAAGTCAATCAACAAGCTCAAGGTCTCAAGGGCTTCCCAAAAGAAAGGTCAAGAAACGTGTAGGGTAGGGATGTATGTAAGGTAATGTGGTGCTAGAATCCGGGAAAAGGATGAACTTCACTTTGACTTGCAACATCTTCCACCAATAAGCTTTGCTTATTTCACACTTTTTCTTTTTACTTTACTTTTTGGGATGCATGGACAGAGGTGCACAATAACCGAAGCCTGGGAGATTAGCAATCATCAATTTCTTGAGATGCATCAAACCCTTGATGCACATACCATGACCCGTTAGGAATATCGCTCAATCCGACTTTGGCAAGACACAAACACCCAGCTATGTGAATGGTGCCGAGTTACTCATCTTCATGATTGACTTCCCCAAACCTATTATTGCTTTCTAGCACTTTCACTTCCAGCCACTTCTCAACTTTAACTCCACTTGCTTTCACCACTTCGCTTGCTTCCAAATTCCCGGATAGGTAAAGGGAGGCAAAATGTATATGAGGGGCTAAGCATGATCAAGAAGAAGAAGAAGAGAATGAATTGCCTTGGTCTTTCCAAGAAGAAAGTGAGAGAACTTAACCTGCGGTGTCAACCTTCAAATTCAACATAATTTGGATAAAAACAAAGTTTTAAACATGCCAATAATTTCAAACAAAGCATTTAGCAACTTAAACATATTATAAAACTTTTCAAACACATAAAGAATTTAAAACCAGTCAGTAAACAAGATCTTCACTGAGATCATATCCAGATAAGTAACACAAAAAATCGTTTTCGAAAACTCCCAGTAACCCACCTGGGTCGAGGTGTTCTTGGTTCAACCGAGGTGAAATGCCTCGTTTGGCCAGAATCTCCCCGGTCGAGGTCAAAATTTTTTTTTTTTTTTTTTTTTTCGGTTTCGACGTTTTTCTCAATCAAATAACCTGTAGGTATGCATGTAATATCAGATAATCATATAAAGGCAACTGAAGCATAAATATGAAAATATCCGATAAATAAAGTGTCATACATCAAAAGGTGATCGGAATAACATCAAGTAGTCATATAAATACAAACACCCCATACTTGGGACACACTGTCCCAGTGGGTCAAATAAAAAGTCTAGAGACAAGAGTACTCACCGGATAAAAAGTTGAACTGCATAAAATTAGAATAAAGAAAATCCTGCAGCTCCTCAATAATCCTGATCCGGTGGTGGTGGTGGTGGCGCATACGGATACTGAGCCGGGTTGAATGGATAGCCCATAGTCTGCTGGAACTGTAGCTCCATCATCCTGCGCTGATAGTGTTGCTCCTCTAACATCTGATGAGTCCAGCGGTCAATGTGTCGGTCCTGGGCAGCAAATCTCTCATGCATGTCCACAATAAGGGCAGCATAAGAGTCTATCATCTGATCTGTCAGGTCGTCGATCCGGCGATGAACCTCAGAATCTCTATGGCGGCGTGTCCGACGCCTAGCAGATCTAGCAGGAGGTGCAGCAGGTGCTGGCTCAGTATCCTCCTCATCATCCAAGTCGATGATCGGTGGCGCGCTCGTCCCTGCAGTATCTGTCCCTGTATCCATCGGGACACCACCATCTCTCTCATCCGTCGTCTCCTCGTCGTCGTCATCCTCCTCCTCAGCAGGGGCAGCTGCTGCCTCTCTGTGATCCTCCATCAGTGGAGCCCATGCTATCTGCCAATAGTGCGGATCAAAGACTGTGAACTGAGCAGACCAGCGGATCCCCTGAGGTGCAGTCCGCTCCCAAGGCATGGCGACGTATGGATTGGTCAAACCACGGGGAACCAGAATCCTCCGTGTGATCATCTCCTGTAATCCCAACGGCTTCGGAGCCGCCGCCATCGTGCAAACACTGAGGTCCATCCCGTGGTAGGTAGCGATATGGGTGACTAGACCTCCGCAGCAAATGTCTCCCTTCGCCTTGGCCTTGATCCTGTGCAGATCCTCTGCCAGGAGCAAGCCAAAGTCTGGGAAACCTCCTGTGACCATGCAGTAGAGGCTGAAGAGCTCGCCCTGTCTGATCTTCTGGGGCGTCTCAGTACGCGTCAGAAGTGTCTCGCTGAAAATCCTGTGGGCTAGTCTGAAGGCCGGATGAAAGATGACCTTCTCCCTGGAATCTCCAGGGCGCCATTTGTTTGCATGCTCAGTAATATGGGCAATCTGCCCCCAGAACTCCCTAGCTATGGATCGGGAGGGGAAATCAGTGGCGGTGGGCTCAGAGAAACCAAAAATCTCTCTCCATATCTCTAAAGGAACTATGAAGTTCCGGCTCATCAACCGGTACTTCACAGAACGGTCTGTGGGGAGGTAGGAGAAGGAGCTAACAAACTCCAAGGTCGGCTCCAAGTAAGCTGGGGCTCGGATCTCAGTAAACTGATCCAGCCCGACAGTAGCAATCATCCTCCTAAGGTCAGCGTCTAACCCTAGGCAATCAAAAGCCGACACGTCCAGAAATCGTGGTGCGATAACTGGACGGCTAGCTATCCGCTCATAGTCTACCCGGCATCTCTCGTGGATGACCGGGCGGTAAGGACGGGAAGAAGAAGAAGAAGGGGAGGGGGAGGATCTGTCTCTCAGGGCGAGGCGGCGATCGGAACTCATTTTCACTCAGTACTGTCAGACCACCTCGGTCACTGACAAGCCTCAAGAACACCTCGGTCGAGATGCAGTTCGACTGGACCGAGGCGCAGCAGTTACGATTCCAATTCTCAGAAATTCAGTTCTTTTCCCCCCAAAATCACTACAATTGTTTCCTAAGGGGTACTTATGCCTTTTCTCAGCAGAATCAGGGGCAACCAAAGCCCAAATCGAAGCGAATGAACGAGTTAGGGTTTCGACTTGTTTTACCTCGTTTCGGTCGATTCGTTCGATTTTCTTGCAGATCTGTTGTTGCAATCGGTTCCTCGACCCTTCAATCACAGTTTAGAAGCAGAAATCTTCGAAAACGAGCGAGATTTGAGAGAGAGCGAAGTGGACTGTCGCCGCGGTCGAGGTGGGTAAAAAAGTGAAAAGTAAATTTTTCCCCCTTTTATACTGTTCCTGGATCTGCTGTCACCTCGGTCGAGATGGTCTCGACTGGACCGAGGTGGTACGGACTGAGGTGGTCTGCAGAAACCCTAGTCGCCTCGGTTGCTCAAGAATCAACTCGGTCGAGATGCTCTGACAGTGACCGAGATGCTTCTGTCTTCTCAAAATCTCGAACTTCTGTCCTTCCAGTTGTCCATCCTTCCTTAGATATTCCCTGTTGACTGTCCAGAACGCCAAAAACAAAGCAAAGCAAAGCAAAAACAAAAACTATCTAAGCTAGACTAGAAAACGGGAAAAGAAAGCAATACCTTGGGTTGCCTCCCAAGAAGCGCTTGATTTAAGGTCGCTAGCTGGACCATACGGCATGAGATTACTCAATGCACTTCGAATGTCGTGGAGTGCTCATCACATCCGTAAAAATCTTCCAAGAGGGTTCCGGTTCCTAACTTCACCGGCAAATGGTAAGATCTCCCACGTACAAGCTTGTACAGTTTGATTCTCACCGGAATTCGTCTAGACTTCCTACACTTCAATGGGACATTCCTCGTGTCCCATCCTTTCCTTGATCGAGAAAACAGTTTCTCGAGAATTATAGCAGCTTCCCCATCTATAGCTTGGGGATGGTACAGGATCCTGAGCATGCGAGGGACCCCATACTTGAACAAGAGACACTTCATCGCCTTAACGGTGTAGTGCTTGCAAACTCCACTCCTTATAATCCGAGGAGCTCCTTCTTCCAACAATTTCAAGGAAGACTTCATCTTGATCTTTGGAGGTTCTTTCGGAAGAGACCTCCAACTCTCCGGTGCTTTCCTGAAAAATTCAGAAATTTTAATAGGGATTTCGAATGGAGCAAGAGAACTTACCTTGTAAAGTTCTCCAAAGCTTGACACAAGTTTCATGTTGGGTTGATATTCCACACACGAAATCCCTCCCAACTCAGCTGATCTTTCTTCCACCTTGACCACAATCTCAGTAATTTGGCCAAGGTTCGCCGCATCTTGCAGTTCTACAAATTCTTCTTCCATCTCGGTCGAGATCTCCTCCACCTCGGCCGAGGTCTCGGCAGTTGGATCGAGATCTTCCACATCCTCCGCTTCCACAAAAGCTTCAGGAGAAACTTCCGGTTCGACCAAAGGAATGCTTGGAACGTGCAACACTTCCTTATGCTCCTCTTTCGGCTTAGCATAGGATAGAGTGCTTTCCTTGAGCTCCTCCACCTTCTTCATCAACTTCTCCAATCTTGATTCGAGAGAGTCTGCAAAAGGTTGCTCATAAATGTTTTTAGGGACATTCTTCTCATCCCATATCGCAAGTTCATGCTGAATGGCCTCTTCTCTTTCCCATTCATTGTTAAACCAATAGAAGGAGTACTTCTCCTCCAAGTATTCATAATGGTCCGCCCTAGCACTTTGCCTTGCTATCCAGGCTGGATAAAATGTAGTCATCGGAAATCCTGAAAACTACAAAACTCATAGAAAGAGTAGTTAGTAGCAACAGGGGCAAATGCCCCGAAAGCAAACCGTAACCGGCTCGGTCTAGACCAAGTCCCCGGCAACGGCGCCAAAAACTTGTTCGCTCCAAACGGTGTGTGCAAGCTTTAAATTTATAACCCTAGACTTAAGCTTAAAACAAGGACGCGAACCCGCAGTGTACGGGTCAATCGTAGTAAAAGCAAGAAAATTCCAGGGGTCGATCACAGGGACTCGGTGAAACAAAGTCAATACGGTGTGCTTATGTCAATACTAACCACAAGAGTGATTAACACAATCAAAGATGAATAATAAGTCAATAAAGCAAACATGCAATTCTAGGGATTAAAGCATCTAGTTGTGGTTCCAACTCAAGATCTAAAGATAAGCGGACAAAGCTGAGATTTTTGCGTGGGGAAGGTGTTTCTAAAGTGGAGTAGATCACCGGGTAAGTCTCACTACACACTAATCTTAAACCGTAACTCCTATTACCGGGTAAGTCTCAAGGAATCAAGATAAAGAACTATAACCTCAAACTAACACACCATCTAAGGGAATATAATCAACCTTTACTGGGTAAGTCTCAGGCTAACTCACAAAGGTGGGATGGAAGCACACTCAAACCCCAATAAAGGATAAACCTTTATTACCTACACTCATGATCGTTGGTACACAAATTAAGGAATTACCGGGTAAGTCTCATCCTAAGCTTGCTTTGAACCAGGAAATGTGTAATAAGAATAGGATTTGGCAAACTCTAACACTTAACTCTCAGTTATGGATCAGATAAGTCACCTCGGTCAGCCAGTTTCCACCCCGGCCGAGATGTTCATCGACTGAACGAGATGCTTAGGGTTAAGGTTAAAGACTCGAACTTTCAGGATCCTACTGGAATCTAAGATTATTCTATCATTGTTTTTCCCACAACCTTCAGCCAATCACCCTAAAATCACACAAGGAAATTAGCCACTCATCATCATGAAAGTATTAATCAAATATATGGGAAGAAGGTGAATATTTGAACAAAGAAGGATTTAATGAAAAGACTTCAATAACTGAATCAAATATCACAACAAAGCGTTCCTTGGATAACAATCCAACAAGCAAGACAACAAGGAAGGGAATCTAAGATAATCTTACAAAAACCCTTCAAAAGCTATAAAAGCTACAGTCTTCAATCTTCCTTCAACCTTCAACAAGGTTCTTCGAATCTCTCCCAAACTGGAGTGCGGCTGCTGCAGGAAGTATGCGGATCTCAGCAGGGTATGCGACGTCGTATGCGAGATATTGGATTTGTGAAAATCCAACCCTTTTTATAGGAAAATAACCCTCCAAAGATAAGATATCTTAGAAAGATCTCTTCCCATAAAAATAGGTAAAATATATGATTCTGCATATCTCTTTCCTTCCAGGAGCCAAGCCCAAAAATATAAGATCTCTTTCCAATTTTAAAAGATCTCAGCCAAGAATAAAATATTCTCGCCGCGTCCTAGGTATTCGCCTCGGTCGAGTCGGCGTCTCTGGATCACCTCGGTCGAGGTGAATCTCTGGTCAACCGAGGTGAGTCAAAACTGAATGCGAAATCTCTCAAAACTGGTCCAAAGTAATTCTTTAATCCATGGCTATGCTTCCTGGATGTAGCTCTAAATGACTCATGACTCCTTTCGCTCCTTTTTGATGCAAAACGTACCAAATTACCTGCAATCACAACAAAACTAGGTGTAGACCTCGATTCTCGCAAAGGTAGATGAAATGGTGGTCAAATCACATAATGCACATACAAACATGCATATTATGAAAGATAAAACGTCCAAATAAACCCCAAAATATAGACTATAATTCATGCTATCACCTGTTGACGGGTCGCACACTGAGCTACATATCTCTTGACGTCTGCCTTCAGACCTCCCCACCAGAAAGTGTATCTGATATCCTGATACATCTTACTCGCGCCAAGGTGCACTGAGTAAGGTGAAGAGTGAACCTCTTGAAGGATCCTCTATCTCAACTCTCGATCTGAAGGCACACAAACACGCTCCTGGCATCTCAAAACTCCATCAGCACCAACTGCAAACTGCGGCGCCTCTCCACGAGACATCCGGTCTCGAATCTGTGTCAAAGCTGGACAACTCTCCTGCTTTTGTCGGATTTCGGCCAACAGATCAGGTACTATCTCCAAGGTGGATAACTGGCTTTCGGAATCCGGAAAGTGGATATCCATCTCTAGCCAAGCACGATCTCGTTGTAACCGTGGCTGAGTTGTCAGCCTAGCGATCGCCATCTCTCGGGAAGTCTTCCTACTAAGGGCATCGACTACCACATTCGCCTTCCCCGGGTAGTATAAGATCTCAAGATCCTATCCTTGATCAACTCCAACCATCTGCGCTGGCAGTTATTCAACTCCCGCTGAGTGAATATGTACTTCAGACTCTTATGGTTTGTGAATATCTGACACGTAGCTCCGTACATATAATGTCTCCAAATCTTCAAAGCGTGAACGACAACAACCAACTCTAGATCATGGGTAAGGTAATTCTCCTCGTACTTCTTCAGCTATCTAGACGCGTAAGCAATCACCTTACCCCTCTGCATCAGAACACATCCTAAGCCCAGCTTTGATGCGTCGTTGTAAACTAAAAAATCCTCAATGCCCTCTAGTTGAGCTAGAATAGGAGCAGAGGTCAACCTCTTTTTCAACTCCTCGAAGCTCTACAGGCACGGCTCGGACCATACGAACCTCGTAGACTTCCTCAGCAAGGAAGTGAGTGGTCGGGTGATAACAGAAAAGTCCTCAACAAAACGCCGGTAGTAGCCCGCCAATCCTAAGAAGCTGCGTACCTCCTTGACGTTCTTAGGTGGCGGCCAAGATGCTACTGAATCGATCTTCGCCGATCTACCTTGATCCCTTCAACTGAAACGATGTGACCAAAGAATGCTACCTCGGTCATCCAAAACTCGCACTTAGAGAGCTTGGCATACAACTCTCTATCCTGTAAGACCTGAAGAACAATCCTCAAGTCTCCAGCATGCTCCTCTCTACTGCGAGAGTAAACCAGAATGTCGTCGATGAAGACAACTACAAACTGGTCTAGGAAGTCGATGAAGATGTTGTTCATCAACTCCATGAAGACTGCGGGTGCATTCGTAAGCCCGAATGGCATCACTACAAACTCGTAGTGTCCATATCTGGTCCCTAATGCTGTCTTCGCTATGTCCCGCTCTCTCACCCTCAGTTGGTGATATCCAGATCTCAGATCGATCCTCGAAAATACTGAAGCTCCATGCAGCTGATCCAACAGATCGTCGATACGGGGTAATGGGTACTTGTTCTTGATCGTCACCTTGTTCAACTCTCGATAGTCGATACATAACCTCATTGACCGTCTTTCTTCCTAACGAAGAGAACTGGTGCGCCCCAAGGAGATACAATAGGGCAGATGAAGCCCTTCTATGCTAACTCCTCGAGCTACTTCTTCAACTGAAGCATCTCGATAGGCGTCATGCGATAAGGAGCCTTAGAGATCGGTCTCGTACAAGGCTCTAGCTCAATGCCGAAGTCTACACTCCTTGGTGAAGGTAAACTTGATGGCTCTCTAAAAACATCAGCAAACTCGCAAGCTACTGGAATCTCTTCCAAAGCCAGACTCGCACTATTCTTCATGGCACAGCACCAAAAAGCCTCGCAACGCTGACTGCTAAATCTCGCAGTTCACACTGCGTTGATGACTGTACCAGTCTTCCCGAGATCCCATACTCGGAAGATCTCAACATGGCCTGCATCTGTAGTTACTGTCACAGTCCTCTTGTCAATGTACATAACTGCTCGATGTCGGAAGATCTCAACATATCCAGAATAACTTTTTCATGTACTAAGTACATGACGAAGAAGGTAGCTGGCCAATCACGACCTCCCAATCTAATAGGGCAATCGCGAACCTCTCGTGTACCTCGAATCTTACCCCCATCGGGTAATCCTATAAAGAAGGGTCTACCTTCTACAGTGAATAAGGCCAATCTATCTATACATGCATCAGATACAAAAGAATGCGTAGCACCGGTATCGAAAAGAACTCTGACAGGAAAACCATTAATATGAATGGTACATGTAGCTGCTGGTGCTGTCAACTCTACAACACTCCTCAACTCATACACTCTGGCTGATGCATCCCTGATGTCTGCAGATCGACCAACTTGTCCTCTACCTCTCCCTTGTCCCGGAGAGGAACCTTGAAGAGGAGTAGAACCAGAAACTCTCTACTGCTGCTGATACTACGATATCTGTCCTCCTCCAGCAACACCGGCAGATGAAGAACCCTGCTGAGATAGGGTCTTGCCCTGACGGCAAAACGCAGCTCTATGTCCGGGCTTGCCACAAGAAAATCAAGTCACTGCTGGCTTCTTGTAATCAGCTCGGATGTGTCCAGCTACTCCGCAGTTATGACATTGCCGTCCTTTGTCAGAATTTTGTTGGAAACCAGAACGTCCCAACGTCTGAATACGCCCAAACCTAGCTGCTCCAGCTCTAGCGCTGGCTGATCCAGTCTCATGTCTCTTCTCAAAACCTCTTATTTGAGAAGCTCTCCTATGACCCGGTCGGTCTCTCTCATACGCAGAAGCTCTATCCTGATTATCCGTCAGAGAATCACAACGGAAACCAGCAAGACAAGAGTGTGTCGACTCTCTCAACCTCCGAGAGAAAAGGTAAACATGTTGATCCTCAGGTGGTACAAACGACCCTAGCGGCGACAACTCATCCTGAAACTTGATGATGATCTCAGCAATAGGCAAATCCTCAAATCCAGCCTCAAGGAAATCCTAAAGACGATCTCTCCTCATAACTGCAGGGTGATAACACGATTTATGGGCTAGTTCTAGGTGATCATTTAGGTAGAATTCTCGCTCATTCATGCATGGTTTAGCATTAGTTCGAGACATTTTACACTCAATTCATGTATTTTGTCGAGATAGATGTCTACGCGGACTTGTGCGTGTTTTGTAGGTAATTCGGGAAATTTAGGAGCTAAAACGATACGTTTGAGGATCGTTCATCTAGACAACACATCCTCGACCCCTTTAGGACACAAGTTAAAGGCTAAGGAGGACTCATGAAGCCTTGCCAACACTTGCCATGCACAAAACCACAACTTAATGATCCAAAGCAAAGTTTCTGCACAGAATCACGGTTCCCTGACAGATCACGGCCGTGGAAATCGACCGTGGTTTTTGCCAGATTCTTGTGACAGCTGTGCCACGACTCTCATGGCCAGCTCATGCAAGTTTGTTATAAAAGTGGTCCTTGATGGGTTGTGAAAGGCAGCTGGGGTAGTTTGGAAGCAGCTCATCCATTATCCATTTCTCTCTAACAAATATATTCTCAAGAACAAGAAGTTTTTCTAGGAAGGAAAGTGTCAAAGAGAAGAAGAAGAGCTCCATTGAAGAGGAGGAGAAGAACACACACCATAGCTTTCTTATATTTCGGATTTGGTTTTCTAGAGATTGTATGAACCTTTGAACCTTCTTTTGGAAGGGTTGTAAGTGGCTCTATTCTAATCTTCAGCTTAGTTTTGAATTAAGTTCACTTGTTCATCTCTCTTCTCTCATTATCTTGCAATGGATGTTTTGATTTTATGTTTGATTTCCATTATGAATGTTGTAGGCTAAAATTGATGTGGTTCTAGGGTAAGGAAAGGATGGTTATGGCTAGAGCTATGATAGGACGAACTTAGATTTACCTTTGGATGACTTTTGCTTGAGAATGTAGTTCCTGTTAGAAATCACGGGTAGTTCTTGAAGAACCACGGCCGTGGTTTCGGTAGAACAAACCGTGATTCTCTCTGGTTCGAAGGACCTTGCTTTAGACCCATAAACTGTTCAAGCCGCTAAATGTTTGTTGAGTTTAACCTACCCTAGGGTGACTTAGTGTAGTGACTAAGTGTTAGGAGAGACCTACCCGGTAATCCTCGCCCTTAGAATCTAAAATAGCAAACCTTAGGTAGTGGTGAGCCTAATAAGCCGCCATTAGACTATTGTGCTAGGATAGTTGCTTAGGACTTCCCTTTCCAAGACTTACCCGGTAAGGATAGGTTAGATCCCTAATTAACAATCCGGTTTGTGTAGAATTCTTGTCCTTAGGTTCTTAGAGACTTACCCGGTAATGAGACCTTAGGTATGGATTAGTTGGATCATGAGACCTACCCGGTAATTGATCCCAAATTAGATACACTTAGTCCCAACATATCTTAGTTAATCCAAAGAATGAATAGATAACTTGAGTTCTATTGCCATAACCGGAACTTCCGATCCCTAGAATCCGTTTTTCCTTTACTTGATCATTACCTCGTTTGGTTTGTTCGTTCGCGCTGAGTTTTAGTTTAGTTTGATTGTTTACTTTGCATGAATTGTGATCTTTGATTGATCACCAAAAACCAACCAAAAACAATTGAGATTTTTATTTCTTTGTTTCCTCCTTTTCTAACCTTAGACCTTCACTAAACTTAATCGCAAAACCGAATCAATTTCACCTTAGTCTTTGTGTTCGACCTCGGAATACTATCCATACTACAAACGTCCCGTACACTGCGGGTGCGCTAGAAGTTAGGATAAATATAACGAGTATAAATTTAAGGCTTATTGCGTGCACACCTTTTAGCGTAACAAGTTTTTGGCGCCGTTGCCGGGGACTAGGTCTAGATTGAGTCTATTTTGTGATTGTTTCTAGTGTAGATCTTTCTTGTTGCTTTTGATCTCCTTTTGGTTTGTGTCTTTGCTTTTCAGGATATCTATTACTCTTTAGGTGTATGCGAAGATCTCGTGGCAAGGATTTAGCTCCATTCGATCCCGAACCGGAGAAAACCCTTAGATCTAGATCCAAGAGCATTCGAAAAGAGAAAGAGATGGCCGGTAGGAACCTCCAAGGTGAGTTGGATGAAGCCTTAGAGCAAATTAGGCTAAGAGATGAGCTCTTGGAGGAAGAAAGGAGACTTGCCAATGAGAGGCAAGAGGCGACTAGGAGGGAGATTGAGGAGATTAGGCAAGCACTTGTGCAAAGGGAGCTTAACCGTCAACAACCTCCTCCACCTCCACCACAACCGCAGCCGGCGGTGAACGTTAGGGTTGTGCCCATTGCTATGGATGAGCCACAAACGTTGGGGCAACGCATGGATCCGGCACAAAGAGCACACCGCCCGGGTGTGAACTTAGGAGATCCCGCAGCCCATGATTACGAGCTCTGTTACGCTAAAAGGTATGCACGCAATAAGCCTTAAATTTATACTCGTTATATTTATCCTAACTCCTAGCGCACCCGCAGTGTACGGGACGTTTGTAGTATGGATAGTATTCCGAGGTCGAACACAAAGACTAAGGTGAAATTGATTCGGTTTTGCGATTAAGTTTAGTGAAGGTATAAGGTTAGAAAAGGAGGAAACAAAGAAATAAAAATCTCAATTGTTTTTGGTTGGTTTTTGGTGATCAATCAAAGATCACAATTCATGCAAAGTAAACAATCAAACTAAACTAAAACTCAGCGCGAACGAACAAACCAAACGAGGTAATGATCAAGTAAAGGAAAAACGGATTCTAGGGGTCGGAAGTTCCGGTTATGGCAATAGAACTCAAGTTATCTATTCATTCCTTGGATTAACTAAGATATGTTGGGACTAAGTGTATCTAATTTGGGATCAATTACCGGGTAGGTCTCATGATCCAACTAATCCATACCTAAGGTCTCATTACCGGGTAGGTCTCTAAGAACCTAAGGACAGGAATTCCACACAAACCGGATTGTTAATTAGGGATCTAACCTATCCTTACCGGGTAAGTCTTGGAAAGGGAAGTCCTAAGCAACTATCCTAGCACAATAGTCCAATGGCGGCTTATTAGGCTCACCACTACCTAAGGTTTGCTATTTTAGATTCTAAGGGCGAGGATTACCGGGTAGGTCTCTCCTAACACTTAGTCACTACACTAAGTCACCCTAGGGTAGGTTAAACTCAACAAACATTTAGGGTTTCAACATTTTATGGGTCTAAAGCAAGGTCCTTCGAACCAGAGAGAATCACGGTTTGTTCTACCGAAACCACGGCCGTGGTTCTTCAAGAACTACCCGTGATTTCTAACAGGAACTACGTTCACAAACAAAAGTCATCCAAAGGTAAATCTAAGTCCGTCCTATCATAGTTCTAGCCATAACCATCCTTTCCTTACCCTAGAACCACATCAATTTTAGCCTACAACATTCATAATGGAAGTCGAGGCAAACAAACATAGAATCAAAACCTCCATTGCAAGATAATGAAAGAAGAGAGATGAACAAGTGAACTTAATTCAAAACTAAGCTGAAGATTAGAATAGAGCCACTTACAACCCTTCCATAAGAAGGTTCAAAGGTTCATACAATCTCTAGAAAACGAAATCCGAAATACAAGAAAGCTATGGTGTGTGTTCTTCTCCTCCTCTTCAATGGAGCTCTTCTTCTTCTCTTTGACACTTTCCTTCCTAGAAAAACTTCTTTTTCTTGAGGATATATTTTGTTAGAGAGAAATGGATAATGGATGAGCTGCTCCCAAACTACCCCAGCTGCTCCTCACAACCCATGAATGACCACTTTTATAACAAACTTGCATGAGCTGGCCATGAGAGTCGTGGCACAGCTGTCACGAGAATCTGGCAAAATCCACGGTCATTTCCACGGCCGTGGTCTGTCAGAGAACCGTGATTCTGTGCAGAAACTTTGCCTTGGATCATTAAGCTGTGGTTTTGTGCATGGCTTGTGTTGGCAAGGTTCCATGAGTCCTCCTTAGCCCTTGGCTTGTGTCCTAATGAGTCCGAGGGTGTGTCATCTAAATGAGCGATCCTCAAACGCATCGTTTAAGCTCCTAAACTTTCCGAAATACCTACAAAACACGCACAAGTCCGTGTAGATGTCTATCCCGACAAAATACGTGAATTGAGTGCAAAACGTCTTGAACTAGTGCTAGATCATGCATGAATGAGCGAGAATTCTATCTAAATGTACATCTAAAACTATGTTATAAATCGTGTTATCAAAATACCCCATACTTAAGGTTTGCTCGTCCCCGAGCAAATTCCTAACTATAGACTAAGAGATGACATGATTTACGTGTGAAGAAAAATGGCAAAAATCTTTTTGGAGTTGTGCTTCTAATATTGGATCACCTTCATAGTCATGTCTCATGGCATTTGGACAAGCAATTATGCATCAAACGGATGAAGGCATGAAAAGACAATTGTACTTAACTCAAAAGTATGCATGAAATGTAAAGATGAAGAAGTCAAGAAAATCAAGAGTCTATCCAATCTAGATTACTAAGTCTTACAAACATGCAAGTAGGTCATAAGGGCTTGTGACATAAAAGGCCAAGAAACGTTGCAATTGGGCGGGGGATTCTTTAGGCTATGTGATGCTAATCCGGGAATGGAACTAACTCCGTATCCTTGTCCTCGATCAACTTCCCCCAAGTGTATATTTTCCCCATCTTGCTTTCTTTTCTTTTTCTTTAACTCATTTTTGAGACAATGGCATTGGTGTACAATAGCCGAAACCTCGGTGATTAGCCATCCTCGCGCTTTTTCTCTTTTTCGAGGTGCATCCACACCGGGCACACATACCAAAGCTCGTTAGGGCTATTGGTTCATTTGACTTTGGCAAGGCACCAACACCCGATTATGTGAAGTGTACCGAGTTACTTGTCATTTAAACCAACGCCCCCAAACCTATATTTTGGCTACACTTCCACAATAATTTCAGCATTTCATTCACCACATTCTTTTCATTACATCTTCACCCCACACTTGCTTTTCACACATTTCAAAACACTAGCATGCTCCTATTCCCGGATGGGTTTAAAGGAGGTCGGTTTTATATCAATTGAGGTGCTCAAGCAATCATGATCAAGATGAGAAGTAGAGAAAGATGAAATGCCTCATTCATTCCTAGATGGTATGCAAGAACTATCATGTAATTTCGACTTTCAATTCTCAATCCATTCTAGGCTTCCATCATGATCACAAGTCATTCATAGAATTTAAGAGAAGTAGTTCAAGTCCACATATGCATTTATCAATTCAACACATAAGGCCATCCATGGCCAATCACAAGACAAGTTTCATCATTAGGATCATATCCAAGCCTAGAAAGCACAAAAATTTTAAAATTTTTTGATTTTTTTTTTTTTGGAATTTTTGGAATATGTATGTACAATGCAAGACATGTGAAAATATTAAACTACCCTAGATGCTCATCATGCAAAGGATCATGTAAATCCCACCCCATACTTAGAAACACATTGTCCCCAATGTGTAAATAAAGTAGAGAGAGTGAAAGAAGGTTCTCACAATGTAAAATTGTTTGCTATGGTATTTGGGAATTCTCAAGTGAATTGATGTTGGATGATCCTTTCAACCATGGTAGAGAGCTCTAAGCTTCCATCAAAGCTTCGGAACCCGCGCTAGGCACCGCTAGCCGTCCAAGTTCCGCGTCCGCTCCACCCATAATTGGTGAGGGTTTCATCATCATCATTTTTCATTGCCAAGAAAGGCTTCCAATGCCACTAATGCTCTAGCACACACGCACGAAAGTAGACAAAACACACACAAAGCACACAAAAACAGAAAAATCTAAAAATGAAAAGGAAAAATGTTACCAATGGGTTGCCTCCCACCAAGCGCTTCTTTAAGGTCATTAGCTTGACCAAACTCGGGAGCGTCTATTCGAGGTGAAGCGGGGCAATCATGTCTACCGGGGCTGCCGGAATATACTTCTTCAAGCGATGCCCATTCACTTTGAAATTTCCACAATGCTCCCCTCCTATTTCAATGGCTCCATGGGGAAAGATCTTCTTCACCACAAATGGCCCGGTCCATCTTGATTTTAGCTTTCTGGGAAAAAGCCTTAGCCTTGAGTTGAAGAGAAGGACAAGATCTCCTTCACTCAACTCCTTTGGAATGATCCTCTTGTCATGCCACCTCTTGGTTCTCTCCTTGTAGATCCGGGAATTCTCATAAGCTTCCAACCGGAGCTCCTCAAGGGCGTTTATATCAAGCAACCTCTTTTGCCCCGCTTCCTTGAGGTCAAAATTTAGCCACTTAATGGCCCAATAAGCTCTATGCTCCATTTCCACCAGAAGATGGCAAGACTTGCCATAGACCAACTTGTAGGGAGTGGTTCCAATTGGTGTCTTGAAGGCGGTTCTATATGCCCATAGTGCGTCATTGAGCTTCATAGCCCAATCCTTCCTTGTCCTAGACACCGTCTTCTCGAGGATGGCCTTGATCTCTCGGTTGGAGATCTCCACTTGACCACTAGTTTGGGGATGGTAAGGTGTTGCCACCTTATGAGTCACCCCATACTTGGCCAAAAGTGCTCCAAAGTTCCTATTTGTGAAGTGCTTCCCTCCATCACTAATGATTACCCTTGGTGTTCCAAACCTAGGGAAGATCACCCGGTTGAAGAATCGCACTACCACCTTGGCATCATTCGTAGGAGAGGCGATCGCCTCTACCCATCTTGACACATAGTCCACCGCTAATAGGATGAAGAGATTGCCACATGAGGAAGGGAATGGTCCCATGAAGTCCACACCTCACACATCAAAAATCTCAACTTCTTGGATGTTATTCAAAGGCATTTCATTCCTCCTTGAGATGTTGCCCGTCCTTTGACAAGCATCACATGCCGCTACAAAACCTTGCATATCTCTAAACAAGTTAGGCCAATAAAAACCGGATTGCAATACCTTTGCACACGTCTTGTGCGAGCTAGCATGGCCTCCGCATGGTAAGGAGTGGCAATGCCGGATCACACTCTCCACTTCATCCTCCGGTATGCATCTTCTAAGCACCCCATCCGGGCCTCTCTTGAATAGGAGTGGCTCACTCCAATAGTAATGCCTTACATCGTTGAAAAACTTCTTCCTTTGTGCATATGTAAATCCGGGAGGCACTTCCTCACACACTAAGTAGTTCACGATGTCGGCGTACCACGGTTCACTTCCTCTAGCCACTTGGAACAAACATTCCTCCACCATTTGCAATTGTTCATCCCGGAATGAATCATCTATCGGGATGTTGTCTTTCCCAAGCTCCAATGGTGGGAGTCTACTAAGGTGATCCGCCACGGAGTTCTCGGATCCCTTCTTATCTCGTATCTCCAAATCAAACTCTTGAAGAAGAAGGATCCACCGAATCAACCTTGGTTTGGCATCCTTCTTTGTAAGTAGATAACGGATCGCCGCATGATCCGTGTAAACTATGACCTTCGCCCCAACAAGGTATGAGCGGAACTTCTCAAATGCATACACCACCGCTAACAACTCCTTCTCGGTGGTAGCATAGTTGAGTTGGGCATCATCTAGCGTCTTGCTAGCATAGTAAATAGCATGAGTGCGCCCTTCTTTCCTTTGCCCTAAAACGGCCCCAACGGCCACATCGCTTGCATCGCACATGATCTCAAATGGTAGACTCCAATCCGGAGGTTGCATGATAGGTGCGGAGATCAAGGCGTTCTTCAACCTACAAAAAGCTTCAAGACAATCCTTGGAAAAGACAAAATCAACATCTTTCATTAGTAGGTTAGTAAGAGGCTTAGAAAATTTTGAGAAGTCTTGAATAAAACTCCGGTAAAAACCGGCATGCCCTAAGAAACTCCTTACCCCCTTCACCGAGGTAGGTGGTGGCAACTTCTCTATCGTTTCAATCTTGGCCCTATCGACCTCAATGCCACGGTTAGACACCAAGTGTCCCAACACAATACCTTCACTTACCATGAAGTGACATTTTTCCCAATTTAAGACAAGATTTGTCTCCTCACATCTTTGCAACACTAATGACAAGTTAGCCAAGCAATCATCGAAAGAAGAACCATAAACAGAGAAATCATCCATGAACACTTCCATGATATTTTCTATGTATTCCGAAAAGATAGCCATCATACACCTTTGGAAGGTGGCGGGTGCATTACACAACCCAAATGGCATTCTCCTATATGCAAAGGTACCCCATGGACATGTAAAAGTCGTTTTCTCTTGGTCATCGGGGTGGATAGGGATTTGGAAGAATCCACTATATCCATCTAGATAGCAAAAATGAGAGTGTTGAGCTAACCTTTCTAGCATTTGGTCAATGAAGGGGAGAGGGAAGTGATCTTTCCTAGAAGCCATGTTCAATTTCCTATAATCAATGCACATCCTCCACCCCGTAACCGTCCTAGTCGGTATTAGTTCATTGTTTTCATTAGCTACTACCGTCATTCCACCCTTCTTTGGCACTACATGAACGGGGCTAACCCACTTACTATCCGAGATAGGGTAGATAATTCCCGCATCTAGCAACTTAATGATTTCCTTTTTGACCACCTCTTTCATTATAGGATTCAATCTCCTTTGATGTTCAATAGAGGGTTTGTGGTTATCCTCCATCATTATCTTATGCATGCACAAAGATGGCTTAATGCCAACCAAATCATCAATAGTATAACCAATGGTTTTCCTATGCAATCTTAGTTCATGCAGCAATTTGGCAAGTTCATCATCACTCAAGCATGCATTAACAATCACAGGATATGTAGAATCATCACCAAGAAATGCATACTTTAAATGAGAGGGAAGGGGTTTAAGTTCAAGTGAGGGAGGACCTCTATTGGTTGAAGACGATCCAAATAAGGTTGGATGAGATGAATCCAAAGCAAGGGAAGAATCCCCATGGCTCCTAGAGGCTTGATCATCATCAAGAGCTGATTCAGGGAAAACCACGGTTGGAGACACGGGTTGCTCATCTTCCACGGCCGTGGTTCTTGCTAAGCTTGCTTCTCGGAGTTGTCCAGAAAGTTTGACGGCCGTGGAAGATAAATCTCGACCGTGGAACTTGCAGCTGTTCACCACCTCTTCGTGGCTCTCGAATCCAACTCTTGGCTCCTCTTCTAAGGCTTTCAAGGCCTTGATCTCTTCATTGCAAGCCTCTTCATCACCTTCCTCCATCATGCTTAAAGTAAGAACCTTCTCTAAGGGGTCCTTGATCAAGATCGAGCTCACAACTTCTCTAGATTCTTCTTGCTCGATTATGTTGAAGACATCTTCATCAAGAGTTGGCCCTTTCATCATGGTGGACAACTTGAACTTGATGTTCTCTTCTCCAATATTGAAAGAGAGGGTCCCGTTCTTGCAATCCACTAAACATCCGGAAGTGGCTAGGAAAGGTCTTCCTAAGATGATGGGAACAGGATAATCCGCCGGAATATCCAAGACGACGAAGTCAATTGGGACATAAAATCCTCCTAGTTGCACCGGAATGTCCTCTAGAATCCCAACCGGGTGAGTGATAGAACGATCCGCCATATAGAGGGTCATCTTGACCGGCTTTGGCTCTCCTAGCCCGACCTTGTTGCAAAGTGCAAGTGGTATGATGCTTACACTTGCCCCAAGATCACAAAGGGCCTCGTACTTCACGTCTCCTACTCCAATTGGAACGCAAAAAGAGCCCGGATCTCTTAGCTTGGGAGGCATTTCCTCCTTCATCGTTTGGATTAACTCCGAAGATCTCTTGGTCATCCTTATCTCCCCATACTCCTCCAACTTCCTTTTGTTGGAGAGTATTTCTTTCAAAAACTTGCCGTATGCCGGCATTCCTAAGATGGCATCCATGAACGGAATGTTAATATGTAACTTGGACATTAGTTCAAGGAACTTACCAAAGTGATTGTCTAAACGAGCCCTTGCTCTTGATTGTGGGAACGGTAGTGGTGGCTTGTATGGAGGCGGTGCCACATAGGTTGGCTCTACATCCTTGCTCTTCCCTCCATCTTCTTGCATTCTTCCCTCTTCTACCACTACTTGCTTTCCCTTGGCATGGTCCTTGGGCAAAGGGTCCTTCGTACTCAATCCACTCCTCGTTGTGATAGCCAACACCTGGCCTCTCGGGTTGTCTTCGGTTCTTCCGGGAAGCTTTCCCGGATCTCTATGGGCTTCACCCGCCTTTTGGAACACTTGTGCTTCTAAGACCTTTTGAGCCTTAGAGATTGAAGTTACGGTGCTCTCAAGCCCACTCAACCTTCCTAGCAATTGCTCAAACATGACTTCGGTCCTATCCTTGGAGGGTTGAGAAAAACCGGGCGGAGGTTCTTGTGAAGCTCTTTGTGGTGGAGTTGTGCTTGTGGAGGCGGGAGGGTTCAAGGCTCCATCCGGGTTAGAGTAAGAAAATCCGGGATGGTTGTGGTTGGGCCGGTAATTGTTGAATTGCCGGTTGTTGTTAAAATTTCTTGGGCCTTGGTAATTGTTGAAGTTGCCCCTTCCATTATAATTCACATCTTCCTCCTTGGAAGACAAGTTAGCTTGTGGAAGCACTTGAGGAGTTGCTTGGCTCTTCAAGGTTGTGGTACACAACTCTCTCAAGGATTTTAACTCGTTGTTGATGGCGTCAAGCTTGAAATTGCTCATGGTGACCTCGCTCACCTCATATGCTCCCGCCTTTCTTCCTTCACTCTTCCTATGAGATCACTTCTAAATCACTAGAGCTTACTTCTCCACAAACTCCCAAGCATCATCTACATGTTTCTCCATAAATGTCCCACCGGAAAGAGATTGAAGCTTGAATTGGCTATCTTCATCAAGTCCCTTGAAATAGATCTCCAATAGCTCAATTTTCGGTATGCCATGGTGTGGACAATCTAGGAGAAGGTTTTTGAATCTCTCCCAAGACTTGAACAAACTTTCTCTATCCCTCATCACGAAGGCATTGATCTTCCCTCTTAATTCGGTGGTCTTGGAAGGTGGGAAGAACTTGGTCAAGAACTCGGTTGTCATCTCCTCCCAAGTACCGACTCGCCCTTGCGGAATAGATTGATACCAAGCCAAGGCTTTATCCTTAAGAGAGAAGGAAAAAGCCCTAAGCTTATGGTTGTTGCTCTCCAATCTTGGCGGCCTAAGAGTCTCCATCAAAATCTCGTAGTTCATCAAATGTTGGTGAGGAGACTCTCCTTCCATCCCTCCAAATTGATTGTGCCGGATCATTTGTAGAACTTGAGGGCGGAGCTCATAATCATGGGCTGCGGGATCTCCTAAGTTCACACCCGGGCGGTGTGCTCTTTGTGCCGGATCCATATGTTGCCCTAAAGTTTGTGGCTCATCCATAGCAATGGGCACAACCCTAACGTTCACCGCCGGCTGCGGTTGTGGTGGAGGTGGAGGAGGTTGTTGACGGTTAAGCTCCCTTTGCACAAGTGCTTGCCTAATCTCCTCAATCTCCCTCCTAGTTGCCTCTTGCCTCTCATTGGCAAGTCTCCTTTCTTCCTCCAAGAGCTCATCTCTTAACCTAATTTTCTCTAAGGCTTCATCCAACTCAGCTTGGAGGTTCCTACCGGCCATCTCTTTCTCTTTTCGAATGCTCTTGGATCTAGATCTAAGGGTTTTCTCCGGTTCGGGATCGAATGGAGCTAAATCGTTGCCACGAGATCTTCGCATACACCTAAAGAGTAATAGATATCCTGAAAAGCAAAGACACAAACCAAAAAGAGATCAAGAGCAACAAGAAAGATCTACACTAGAAACAATCACAAAATAGACTCAATCTAGACCTAGTCCCCGGCAACGGCGCCAAAAACTTGTTACGCTAAAAGGTATGCACGCAATAAGCCTTAAATTTATACTCGTTATATTTATCCTAACTCCTAGCACACCCGCAGTGTACGGGACGTTTGTAGTATGGATAGTATTCCGAGGTCGAACACAAAGACTAAGGTGAAATTGATTCGGTTTTGCGATTAAGTTTAGTGAAGGTCTAAGGTTAGAAAAGGAGGAAACAAAGAAATAAAAATCTCAATTGTTTTTGGTTGGTTTTTGGTGATCAATCAAAGATCACAATTCATGCAAAGTAAACAATCAAACTAAACTAAAACTCAGCGCGAACGAACAAACCAAACGAGGTAATGATCAAGTAAAGGAAAAACGGATTCTAGGGGTCGGAAGTTCCGGTTATGGCAATAGAACTCAAGTTATCTATTCATTCCTTGGATTAACTAAGATATGTCGGGACTAAGTGTATCTAATTTGGGATCAATTACCGGGTAGGTCTCATGATCCAACTAATCCATACCTAAGGTCTCATTACCGGGTAGGTCTCTAAGAACCTAAGGACAGGAATTCCACACAAACCGGATTGTTAATTAGGGATCTAACCTATCCTTACCGGGTAAGTCTTGGAAAGGGAAGTCCTAAGCAACTATCCTAGCACAATAGTCCAATGGCGGCTTATTAGGCTCACCACTACCTAAGGTTTGCTATTTTAGATTCTAAGGGCGAGGATTACCGGGTAGGTCTCTCCTAACACTTAGTCACTACACTAAGTCACCCTAGGGTAGGTTAAACTCAACAAACATTTAGGGTTTCAACATTTTATGGGTCTAAAGCAAGGTCCTTCGAACCAGAGAGAATCACGGTTTGTTCTACCGAAACCACGGCCGTGGTTCTTCAAGAACTACCCGTGATTTCTAACAGGAACTACGTTCACAAACAAAAGTCATCCAAAGGTAAATCTAAGTCCGTCCTATCATAGTTCTAGCCATAACCATCCTTTCCTTACCCTAGAACCACATCAATTTTAGCCTACAACATTCATAATGGAAGTCGAGGCAAACAAACATAGAATCAAAACCTCCATTGCAAGATAATGAAAGAAGAGAGATGAACAAGTGAACTTAATTCAAAACTAAGCTGAAGATTAGAATAGAGCCACTTACAACCCTTCCAAAAGAAGGTTCAAAGGTTCATACAATCTCTAGAAAACGAAATCCGAAATACAAGAAAGCTATGGTGTGTGTTCTTCTCCTCCTCTTCAATGGAGCTCTTCTTCTTTTCTTTGACACTTTCCTTCCTAGAAAAACTTCTTTTTCTTGAGGATATATTTTGTTAGAGAGAAATGGATAATGGATGAGCTGCTCCCAAACTACCCCAGCTGCTCCTCACAACCCATGAAGGACCACTTTTATAACAAACTTGCATGAGCTGGCCATGAGAGTCGTGGCACAGCTGTCACGAGAATCTGGGAAAATCCACGGTCATTTCCACGGCCGTGGTCTGTCAGAGAACCGTGATTCTGTGCAGAAAATTTGCCTTGGATCATTAAGCTGTGGTTTTGTGCATGACTTGTGTTGGCAAGGTTCCATGAGTCCTCCTTAGCCCTTGGCTTGTGTCCTAATGAGTCCGAGGGTGTGTCATCTAAATGAGCGATCCTCAAACGCATCGTTTAAGCTCCTAAACTTTCCGAAATACCTACAAAACGCGCACAAGTCCGTGTAGACGTCTATCCCGACAAAATACGTGAATTGAGTGCAAAACGTCTTGAACTAGTGCTAGATCATGCATGAATGAGCGAGAATTCTATCTAAATGTACATCTAAAACTATGTTATAAATCGTGTTATCAAGCTCCGCCCTCAAGTTCTACAAATGATCCGGCACAATCAATTTGGAGGGATGGAAGGAGAGTCTCCTCACCAACATTTGATGAACTACGAGATTTTGATGGAGACTCTTAGGCCGCCAAGATTGGAGAGCAACAACCATAAGCTTAGGGCTTTTTCCTTCTCTCTTAAGGATAAAGCCTTGGCTTGGTATCAATCTATTCCGCAAGGGCGAGTCGGTACTTGGGAGGAGATGACAACCGAGTTCTTGACCAAGTTCTTCCCACCTTCCAAGACCACCGAATTAAGAGGGAAGATCAATGCCTTCGTGATGAGGGATAGAGAAAGTTTGTTCAAGTCTTGGGAGAGATTCAAAAACCTTCTCCTAGATTGTCCACACCATGGCATACCGAAAATTGAGCTATTGGAGATCTATTTCAAGGGACTTGATGAAGATAGCCAATTCAAGCTTCAATCTCTTTCCGGTGGGACATTTATGGAGAAACATGTAGATGATGCTTGGGAGTTTGTGGAGAAGTAAGCTCTAGTGATTTAGAAGTGATCTCATAGGAAGAGTGAAGGAAGAAAGGCGGGAGCATATGAGGTGAGCGAGGTCACCATGAGCAATTTCAAGCTTGACGCCATCAACAACGAGTTAAAATCCTTGAGAGAGTTGTGTACCACAACCTTGAAGAGCCAAGCAACTCCTCAAGTGCTTCCACAAGCTAACTTGTCTTCCAAGGAGGAAGATGTGAATTATAATGGAAGGGGCAACTTCAACAATTACCAAGGCCCAAGAAATTTTAACAACAACCGGCAATTCAACAATTACCGGCCCAACCACAACCATCCCGGATTTTCTTACTCTAACCCGGATGGAGCCTTGAACCCTCCCGCCTCCACAAGCACAACTCCACCACAAAGAGCTTCACAAGAACCTCCGCCCGGTTTTTCTCAACCCTCCAAGGATAGGACCGAAGTCATGTTTGAGCAATTGCTAGGAAGGTTGAGTGGGCTTGAGAGCACCGTAACTTCAATCTCTAAGGCTCAAAAGGTCTTAGAAGCACAAGTGTTCCAAAAGGCGGGTGAAGCCCATAGAGATCCGGGAAAGCTTCCCGGAAGAACCGAAGACAACCCGAGAGGCCAGGTGTTGGCTATCACAACGAGGAGTGGATTGAGTACGAAGGACCCTTTGCCCAAGGACCATGCCAAGGGAAAGCAAGTAGTGGTAGAAGAGGGAAGAATGCAAGAAGATGGAGGGAAGAGCAAGGATGTAGAGCCAACCTATGTGGCACCGCCTCCATACAAGCCACCACTACCGTTCCCACAATCAAGAGCAAGGGCTCGTTTAGACAATCACTTTGGTAAGTTCCTTGAACTAATGTCCAAGTTACATATTAACATTCCGTTCATGGATGCCATCTTAGGAATGCCGGCATACGGCAAGTTTTTGAAAGAAATACTCTCCAACAAAAGGAAGTTGGAGGAGTATGGGGAGATAAGGATGACCAAGAGATCTTCGGAGTTAATCCAAACGATGAAGGAGGAAATGCCTCCCAAGCTAAGAGATCCGGGCTCTTTTTGCGTTCCAATTGGAGTAGGAGACGTGAAGTACGAGGCCCTTTATGATCTTGGGGCAAGTGTAAGCATCATACCACTTGCACTTTGCAACAAGGTCGGGCTAGGAGAGCCAAAGCCGGTCAAGATGACCCTCTATATGGCGGATCGTTCTATCACTCACCCGGTTGGGATTCTAGAGGACATTCCGGTGCAACTAGGAGGATTTTATGTCCCAATTGACTTCGTCGTCTTGGATATTCCGGCGGATTATCCTGTTCCCATCATCTTAGGAAGACCTTTCCTAGCCACTTCCGGATGTTTAGTGGATTGCAAGAACGGGACCCTCTCTTTCAATATTGGAGAAGAGAACATCAAGTTCAAGTTGTCCACCATGATGAAAGGGCCAACTCTTGATGAAGATGTCTTCAACATAATCGAGCAAGAAGAATCTAGAGAAGTTGTGAGCTCGATCTTGATCAAGGATCCCTTGGAAAAGGTTCTTACCTTAAGCATGATGAAGGAAGATGATGAGGAGGCTTGCAATGAAGAGATCAAAGCCTTGGATGCATTGGAAGAGGAGCCAAGAGTCGGATTCGAAGGTCACGAAGAAGTGTTGAACAGCTGCAAGTTCCACGGTCGAGATTTACAAACCACGGCCGTCAAACTTTCTGGACAACTCCGAGAAGCAAGCTTGGCAAGAACCACGGTCGTGGAAAATGAGCAAACCGTACTTCCAACCGTGGTTTTCCCTGAATCAACCCTTGATGGTGATCAAGCTTCTAGGAGCCTTGGAGGATCTTCATTTACTTTGGATTCATCTCATCCAACCTTATTTGGATCGTCTTCAACCGATAGAAGTCCTCCCTCACTTGAACTTAAACCCCTTCCCCCTCATTTAAAGTATGCATTTCTTGGTGATAATTCTACATATCCTGTGATTGTTAATGCATGCTTGAGTGATGATGAACTTGCCAAATTGCTGCATGAACTAAGATTGCATAGGAAAGCCATTGGTTATACTATTGATGATTTGGTTGGCATTAAGCCATCTTTGTGCATGCATAAGATAATGATGGAAGATAACCACAAACCCTCTATTGAACATCAAAGGAGATTGAATCCTATAATGAAAGAGGCGGTAAAAAAGGAAATCATTAAGTTGCTAGATGTGGGAATTATCTACCCTATCTCGGATAGTAAGTGGGTTAGCCCCGTTCATGTAGTGCCAAAGAAGGGTGGAATGACGGTAGTAACTAATGAGAACAATGAACTAATACCGACTAGGACGGTTACGGGGTGGAGGATGTGCATTGATTATAGGAAATTGAACATGGCTTCTAGGAAAGATCACTTCCCTCTCCCCTTCATTGACCAAATGCTAGAAAGGTTAGCTCAACACTCTCATTTTTGCTATCTAGATGGATATAGTGGATTCTTCCAAATCCCTATCCACCCCGATGACCAAGAGAAAACGACTTTTACATGTCCATGGGGTACCTTTGCATATAGGAGAATGCCATTTGGGTTGTGTAATGCACCCGCCACCTTCCAAAGGTGTATGATGGCTATCTTTTCGGAATACATAGAAAATATCATGGAAGTGTTCATGGATGATTTCTCTGTTTATGGTTCTTCTTTCGATGATTGCTTGGCTAACTTGTCATTAGTGTTGCAAAGATGTGAGGAGACAAATCTTGTCTTAAATTGGGAAAAATGTCACTTCATGGTAAGTGAAGGGATTGTGTTGGGACACTTGGTGTCTAACCGTGGCATTGAGGTCGATAGGGCCAAGATTGAAACGATAGAGAAGTTGCCACCACCTACCTCGGTGAAGGGGGTAAGGAGTTTCTTAGGGCATGCCGGTTTTTACCGGAGGTTTATTCAAGACTTCTCAAAAATTTCTAAGCCTCTTACTAACCTACTAATGAAAGATGTTGATTTTGTCTTTTCCAAGGATTGTCTTGAAGCTTTTTGTAGGTTGAAGAATGCCGGTTTTTCCCACCCAGTCACTACATTTCTTGGCCCCTTTTATCTCACAAGACCTTATGACCTATTTGCATGTTTGTGAGACTTAGTGATTTAGATTGGATGTACTCTTGATCTTCTTGACTTCTTCATCTTTACATTTCATGCATACTTTTGAGTTAAGTACAATTGTCTTTCCATGCCTTCATCCGTTTGATGCATAATTGCTTGTCCAATTGCCATGAAACATGACTATGAAGGTGATCCAATATTAGAAGCACAACTCCAAAAAGATTTTTGCCATTTTTCTGCACACATAAATCATGTCATCTCTTAGTCTATAGTTGGGAATTTGCTCGGGGACGAGCAAACCTCAAGCATGGGGTATTTTGATAACACGATTTATGGGCTAGTTCTAGGTGATCATTTAGGTAGAATTCTCGCTCATTCATGCATGGTTTAGCATTAGTTCGAGACATTTTACACTCAATTCATGTATTTTGTAGAGATAGATGTCTACGCGGACTTGTGCGTGTTTTGTAGGTAATTCGGGAAATTTAGGAGCTAAAACGATACGTTTGAAGATCGTTCATCTAGACAACACATCCTCGAACCCTTTAGGACACAAGTTAAAGGCTAAGGAGGACTCATGAAGCCTTGCCAACACTTGCCATGCACAACACCACAGCTTAATGATCCAAAGCAAAGTTTCTGCACAGAATCACGGTTCCCTGACAGATCACGGCCGTGGAAATCGACCGTGGTTTTTGCCAGATTCTTATGACAGCTGTGCCACGACTCTCATGGCCAGCTCATGCAAGTTTGTTATAAAAGTGGTCCTTGATGGGTTGTGAAAGGCAGCTGGGGTAGTTTGGAAGCAGCTCATCCATTATCCATTTCTCTCTAACAAATATATTCTCAAGAACAAGAAGTTTTTCTAGGAAGGAAAGTGTCAAAGAGAAGAAGAAGAGCTCCATTGAAGAGGAGGAGAAGAACACACACCATAGCTTTCTTATATTTCGGATTTGGTTTTCTAGAGATTGTATGAACCTTTGAACCTTCTTTTGGAAGGGTTGTAAGTGGCTCTATTCTAATCTTCAGCTTAGTTTTGAATTAAGTTCACTTGTTCATCTCTCTTCTCTCATTATCTTGCAATGGATGTTTTGATTTTATGTTTGATTTCCATTATGAATGTTGTAGGCTAAAATTGATGTGGTTCTAGGGTAAGGAAAGGATGGTTATGGCTAGAGCTATGATAGGACGAACTTAGATTTACCTTTGGATGACTTTTGCTTGAGAATGTAGTTCCTGTTAGAAATCACGGGTAGTTCTTGAAGAACCACGGCCGTGGTTTCGGTAGAACAAACCGTGATTCTCTCTGGTTCGAAGGACCTTGCTTTAGACCCATAAACTGTTGAAACCCTAAATGTTTGTTGAGTTTAACCTACCCTAGGGTGACTTAGTGTAGTGACTAAGTGTTAGGAGAGACCTACCCGGTAATCCTCGCCCTTAGAATCTAAAATAGCAAACCTTAGGTAGTGGTGAGCCTAATAAGCCGCCATTGGACTATTGTGCTAGGATAGTTGCTTAGGACTTCCCTTTCCAAGACTTACCCGGTAAGGATAGGTTAGATCCCTAATTAACAATCCGGTTTGTGTAGAATTCTTGTCCTTAGGTTCTTAGAGACTTACCCGGTAATGAGACCTTAGGTATGGATTAGTTGGATCATGAGACCTACCCGGTAATTGATCCCAAATTAGATACACTTAGTCCCAACATATCTTAGTTAATCCAAAGAATGAATAGATAACTTGAGTTCTATTGCCATAACCGCGGACGGCAGCTGGGGCCTGGCCCCGACCTCTAGCTAGTGGATGTCTTCCTGCGCGTCCTCGTCCACGGACGGCAGGTGGAAGTGGTGGTCGACCCCTTCCTCGCCCTATAGCAGCGATAGTTCTAGTGCGTGCCATCTGCTATAAGGATAGATATATAAGACTATATATAAGACCACGCTATAGCTAAAGCATAAAACCAAGAAAAAGCACATATAAAGGCCAACATATAAAGAAACTATACTACTGAGATCCACAGAGGTAGTGGTGGTCGCCCATACATCTATCCCAGACCGACGGTTTAAAAACAAAACCCCTTTGAAAACGTTAGACCCCTTGCGGGTTCTATTTATTTATTCATCCGACCTTTAGAAAATTTTGAGTGCCATTGTTGCCAACCTAGAGCTCTGATATCATATTGTAACACCCCAAGTTTTGGGAACTCGAAGCGCTACGGGCTAGGACCACACAATGGGTCCCGACCCTCAAAGTAGCAACATCACAACGGATCTTACAACAAGGCACAGACAAATGAAAACCAAAACTCAATATAAAACCCAAGGTTTAAAAAAAGAAAAACGTAAAAAGACTCGCAACCGAGTTCAAAACAAAAGGGAAATAACAAAAGAACATAAACCCGATCCCGTCCTATAATGTACGGGAACCCCGGCTAACCACACCATCCGGATCACTCAACAGCATCCTGAACTTGCAGAACATCTACAACGACGGTATAAACCGTTAGCTAACATTCTAGATACTAGCAAGAGCGTAAAGGCACAAACACACATAAGGTAAAGAAAACACATAGAATGCTTGGACACAACCGGTTATCATCTTACATTAAGGTTATCCATTACTAATTCAACTTCTTTTGTCACACGAGAATCTCCCGAAAATCGCCTCCGCTTCCGCCTACCAATAGGAATAGATCAGTACTATCCGTTACCTACAGCTTGGGTTGCAAGAGCACATTCTAGTCTCCCGAAGAACTAGACAAGTGGTCACCGCCCGGTTATCATACACTTGGTCCAGTTAAAATATAAAGGGTGAATCATATTCTGGTTATCCGTTATACATGATAAACAATACAAACAAGCCAATACAATCTAACTAATATGCGGAATGAAGCTAAGTCTCACACGAAGGTAACCCAAAGCTCAACAACAACTCAGGAACAACTCCGTTTCCCTCAGGAAAGGAGTGAAGGAAATCCTGTTCACACAAGCATCACGAATCAGAAACGAAACGGTTGCTAGAAGTCTATAACTTATAGTCTCAATGATCTCTAAGAGATCTCCACAAGCTAAGGGCTCAACTCTAGTCTTACAACACTCACTGGAGGTAAATAACATCCAAAAGATGTAAGGAAAGGAATGAGGAAAACAAGAAAGGAGATAACTCACAAGAACGGAAGTTACTGCAGAGAAAACCGCAGGGGCGGCTGGACAAGGCGCAAGGTATAAATAGATAATCAATTAAGTTGGTTAAAAGCTTACATGTTCACGAGTAGAAGCTATAGCAAAACACATCAATCCCCAATAATGAGACTTTAACCTTTAACTTGAAAAAAAAAGTGAGATTAAATATGGTTTCAAGAGAAGAAAGAAGCAAACTCTTGGTCTTGTAACAACGATTTCATTCTATCCGGTAAAAGACAAACCTCTAAGCTCACACTTCCTTTGCCTTCTCTTGAAGGTCGAGATTGCTCACGTGGTTGAGCACGCAGATAGATGGCGCCCTGGAGACTCCAGGGAGCGCATTATTTTCCACCTAGATTTTAGGTTAGCTCACCGTATTTTCAGAGAGACGCTTCTGGCGCGTACTGAGACGCCCCAGAAGGTCCGACAGGGGGAGCTTTTCAGCCTTTATTGCATGGTGACTGGAGGGATCCCCGACTTTGGCTTGATGCTGGCAGAGGATCTGCACAGGATCAAGGCCAAAGCGAAGGGGGACATCTGCTGCGGAGGACTTGTGACCCATATCGCCAGCTATCAGGATATGGATCTCAGCGTTTGCACTATGGTGGCGGCTGCCAAGCCGCTAGGGCTACAGGAGATGATCACTCGGCGGATTTTGGTTCCCCGAGGACTGACTACGCCATATGTGGCCATGCCCTGGGAGCCTACTACACCACAGGGGATCAGGTGATCAGCCTAGTTTACAGTTTATGATCCTCATTACTGGCAGACTGCTTAGGCCCCACTGATGGAGGATGCGAGAGAGGCAGCAGCTGCAGCAGCTTCACCAGCTGAGGAGGAGGATGAGGAGGAGACTGTTGATGTTGATGATGACAGGGATGATGGAGTTCCGATGGATACAGGGACAAATACTACCGGGACGAGTGCGCCGGTTATTGATATTGATGATGATGATACTGAGCTTGCACCAGCCACATCTCCAGTGAGACCTGCTAGGCGTAGGGCACGCCGACACAGAGATCAGAGGCTCACCGTCGGATCGATGATCTGACGGATCAGATGATTGATTCTTATGCCGCTCTATCACTGGATATCCGTGAGATACAAGAGAGACAGCATTACCAGCATATGATGGCTCAAATTCAGTTTGAGCACATCATGGGCTACCCGTTCGACCCATCTCAGTATCCATATGTGCCACCACCACCACCACCGGATCGCGACTATTGAGAGCTGCAGGATTTTCTTTCTTATTTGTTATGCAGCTCAGCTTTATGTCCGGTGAGTATTTTATTTCTTAGACTTATTTTGACCCACTGGGACAGTGTGTCCCAAGTATGGGGTGTTTATGTATTATTTGACTTATGTGAGGTATGACTCTACATTCTTGGATATTTATGCCTATTTTGCTTCCATGGATTTTATCTGAGATTACATGCATACATACAGGTTATTTGATTGAGAAAAACATTAAAACTGAAAAATTTTAAAAAATTTTTGACCTCGACCGGGGCAGTTCTGGCCGAACGAGGTGTTTCACCTCGGTTGACCTAAGAACACCTCGACCGAGGTGGGTTAACTGAGAGTTTTCGAAACGATTTTTGTGCTTCTTATTTGGATATGATCTCAGTGAAGATCTTGCTTACTGACTGGTTTTGAAATCTTTATGTGTTTGAAAGGTTTTATAATATGTTTAAGTTGCTAAATGCTTTGTTGAAATTTTTGGCATGTTTAATACTTCGTTTTTATCCAAATTATGTTGAATTTGAAGGTTGACACCGCAAGATAAGTTCTCTCACTTTCTTCCTGGAAAGACCAAGGCAATTCATTCTTCTCTCTTCTTCTTCTTGATCATGCTTAGCCCCTCATATACATTTTTGCCTCCCTTTACCTATCCGGGAATTTGGAAGCAAGCAAAGTGGTGAAAGCAAGTGAAGTTAAAGTTGAGAAGTTGGCTGGAAGTGAAAGTGTTAGAAAGAAATAAATAGGTTTGGGAAAGTCAATCATGATGATGAGTAACTCGGCACCATTCACATAGCCGGGTGTTTGTGTCTTGCCAAAGTCGGATTGAGCGATATTCCTAACGGTTCATGGTATGTGCATCAAGGGTTTGATGCATCTCAAGAAATTGATGATTGCTGATTTCCTAGGCTTCGGTTATTGTGCACCTCTGTCCATGCATCCCAAAAAGTAAAGTAAAAGAAAAAGTGTGAAATAAGCAAAGCTTATTGGTGGAAGATGTTGAAAGTCAAAGTGAAAGTGAAGTATATCCTTTTCCCGGATTCTAGCACCACATTACCTTACATACATCCCTACCCTACACGTTTCTTGACCTTTCTTTTGGGAAGCCCTTGAGACCTCGAGCTTGTTGATTGACTTAGTGGTTTAAACTGGATTATGCATGATTAATTTCGATAATTATGACTTATTATACATTCTATGATTTTATGCAAAGATGAACAACTTTCTTATATTTATAAAATGTTTTAATCATATTTTGATTTTAAATTCCATGAAGTATTCTCTTAGAGTGATCTATGATTGTAGCACACCATAAAAATGTTTTGAAAGACTTTTCATTGATTTTCATGACTTATAATCCATTCTATCTTTCCTTTTATATGCGGAACTTGCTTGGGGACAAGCAAGGGCTAAGTATGGGGTATTTTGATAGCATGAATTATACTCTATATTTTGGGGTTTGTTTGGACGTTTTATCTTCAATAATCTGCATGTTTGTATGTATAATATGTGATTATATTACCATTTCATCTACCTTTGCGGGAATCGAGGTCTACACCTAGTTCTATTGTAATCGTAGGTAAAATGGCACGTTTTGCATCAAAAAGGAGCAAAAGGAGCTAAGGAGTCATTGGAGCTACATTCAGGAACATAAGGTCTACACCTAGTTCAGTTGTGACTCACCTTGGTTGACTACAGATTCACCTCGACCGAGGTGATCCAGAGGAGTCGACTCGACCGAGGCGAACACCTGGGACGCGGCGAGAATATTTTATTCTTGGCTGAGATCTTTTATCTTTGGAAAGAGATCTTATAACCCTAGATGAAAGCTTAAAACAAGGATGCGAACCCGCAGTGTACGGGTCAATCGTAGTAAAAGCAAGGAATTCCAGGGGTTGATCACAGGGACTTAGTGAAACAAAGTCCAATCACGGTATGCTTATGTGTAAATACTAATCACAAGAGGTGATCGAAACAATCAAAGATGATAAGGAAGTCAATAAAGCAAACATGTAATTCTAGGGATTAAAGCATCTAGTTGTGGTTCCAACTCAAGATCTAAAGATAAGCGGACAAAGTTGAGATTTTTGCATAGGGAAGGTGTTACTAAAGTGGAATAGATCACCGGGTAAGTCTCACTACTCACTACTCCTAAACCATAACTCCTATTACCGGGTAAGTCTCAAGGAATTAAGATAAAGAACTATAACCTCAAACTAACACACCATCTAAGGGAATAGAATCAACCTTTACCGGGTAAGTCTCAGGCTAACTCACAAAGAAGGGATGAAAGCACACTCAAACCCTAATAAAGGATAAACCTTTATTACCTACACTTATGATCTTAGGTACACAAACTAAGGAATTACCGGGTAAGTCTCATCCTAAGCTTGCATTGAACCACGAAAGGTGTAATAAGAATAGGATTTGGCAAACTCTAACACTTAACTCTCAGTTTCGGATCAGATAAGTCACCTCGGTCAACCAAATGCCACCCCGGCCGAGATGTTCATCGACTGAACGAGATGCTTACGGTTAAGGTTAAAGACTCGAACTTTCAGGGTCCTACTGTGATTAAGATCATTCTATCATTGTTTTTCCCACAACCTTCAGCCAATCACCCTAGAATCACACAAGGAAATTAGCCACTCATCATCATGAAAGCAATAATCAAATATATGGAAAAAAATGAATATTTGAACAAGAAGAACTTAATGAAAAGACTTCACTAACTGAATCAAATATCACAACAAAAGCGTTCCTTGGATAGCAATCCAACAAGCAAGACAACAAGGAAAAGAATCTAAGGTAATCTTACAAGAAAACCCCCAAAAGCTATGAAAGCTATAATCTTCAATCTTCCTTCAACCTTCAAAAAGGTTCTTCAAATCTCCCAACTGGAGTATGGCTGCTGTGGTGTATAAACCCTGATCGGTGGTATAGCATGATCTTGGATTTGTGGAAATCCAACCCTTTTTATAGGAAAATTACTCTCCAAAGATAAGATATCTTAGAAAGATCTCTTCCCATAAAAATAGGTAAAATATATGATCTAGCATATCTTCTTCCTTCCAGGAGCCAAGCCCAAAAATATAAGATCTCTTTCCAAAGATAAAAGATCTCAGCCAAGAATAAAATATTCTCGCCGCGTCCCAGGTGTTCGCCTCGGTCGAGTCGATTTCTCTGGATCACCTCGGTCGAGGTGAATCTGTGGTCAACCGAGGTGAGTCACAACTGAATGTGAAATCTCTCAAATCTGGTCCAAAGTGAATCTCAAATCCACGGCTACGCTTCCTGGATGGTTCCTTATGTTCCTGAATGTAGCTCCAATGACTCCATAGCTCCTTTTGCTCCTTTTTGATGCAAAACGTGCCATTTTACCTACGATTACAACAAAACTAGGTGTAGACCTCGATTCCCGCAAAGGTAGATGAAATGGTAATATAATCACATATTATACATACAAACATGCAGATTATTGAAGATAAAACGTCCAAACAAACCTCAAAATATAGACTATAATTCATACTATCAAAATACCCCATACTTAGCCCTTGCTTGTCCCCAAGCAAGTTCCGCATATAGAAGACAAGATAGAATGGATTATAAGTCAATAAAATCAGTGAAAAGTCTTTCAAAACATTTTTATGGTGTGCAACAATCATAGATCACTCTAAGAGAATACTTCATGGAATTTAAAATCAAAATATGGTCAAAACATTTTATAAATATAAGAAAGTTGTTCATCTTTGCATAAAATTATAGAATGCATAATAAGTTATAATTATCGAAATTAATCATGCATAATCCAGTTTAAACCGCCAAGTCAATCAACAAGCTCGAGGTCTCAAGGGCTTCCCAAAAGAAAGGTCAATAAACGTGTAGGGTAGGGATGTATGTAAGGTAATGTGGTGCTAGAATCCGGGAAAAGGATGAACTTCACTTTCACTTTGACTTTCAACATCTTCCACCAATAAGCTTTGCTTATTTCACACTTTTTTTCTTTTTACTTTACTTTTTGGGATGCATGGACAGAGGTGCACAATAACCGAAGCCTGGGAGATTAGCAATCATCAATTTCTCGAGATGCCTCAAACCCTTGATGCACATACCATGACCCGTTAGGAATATCGCTCAATCCGACTTTGGCAAGACACAAACACCCGGCTATGTGAATGGTGCCGAGTTACTCATCTTCATGATTGACTTCCCCAAACCTAAGATTACTTTCTAACACTTTCACTTCCAGCCAACTTCTCAACTTTAACTTCACTTGCTTTCACCACTTCTCTTGCTTCCAAATTCCCGGATAGGTAAAGGGAGGCAAAAATGTATATGAGGGGCTAAGCATGATCAAGAAAAAGAAGAGAGAAGAATGAATTGCCTTGGTCTTTCCAGGAAGAAAGTGAGAGAACTTATCTTGCGGTGTCAACCTTCAAATTCAACATAATTTGGATAAAAACAAAGTATTAAACATGCCAATAATTTCAAACAAAGCATTTAGCAACTTAAACATATTATAAAACCTTTCAAACACATAAAGAATTTTAAACCAGTCAGTAAGCAAGATTTTCACTAAGATCATATCCAGATAAGTAACACAAAAATCGTTTTCGACAACTCTCAGTTAACCCACCTCGGTCGAGGTGTTCTTAGGTCATCCGAGGTGAAACGCCTCGTTCGGCTAGAACTGCCCCGGTCGAGGTCCAAAAATTTTTTTTTAAAAACCAGTTTTCTTTCGGTTTCGACGTTTTTCTCAATCAAATAACCTGTAAGTATGCATGCAATCTCAGATAAACATATAGAAGCAACTGAAGCATAAAATATCAATATCTGATCAAGTAGAGTCATACATAAGTGTCAAATATCACATAAACACCCCATACTTGGGACACACTGTCCCAGTGGGTCAAAATAAGTCTAAAGGATAAAAGTACTCACCGGATAATAAGCTGAACTGCATAAAAATAATAAAGAAAATCCTGCAGCTCTCAAAAGTCACGATCTGGTGGTGGTGGTGTTGGCACGTACGGATACTAGGTCGGGTCGAACGGATACCCCATGATGTGCTCAAACTGGATCTGGGCCATCATGTGCTGCTAGTGCTGCCGCTCCTGCATCTCGCGGATATCCAGTGACAAAGCAGCATATGAGTCAATAACCTGATCTGTCAGGTCATCGATCCGTCTGTGAGCATCTGGATCCCTGCGTCGGTGTGTCCTATGCCTAGCAGGTCTAGCAGGTGATGCAACAGGTACAGGCTCAGTATCCTCATCATCCAGATCTATAACTGGTGCGCTCGGCCCTGTAGTATTTGTCCCTGTATCCATCGGGACTCCACCCTCTCTCTCATCAACTGTCTCCTCATCATCAGCCTCCTCCTCCTCAGCTGGGGCAGCTGTTGCCTCTCTATAATCCTCTATCAGTGGAGCCCAAGCGGTCTGCCAATAGTGAGGGTCATAAACGGAAAACTGGGCAGACCACCTGATCCCTTGTGGCGCAGTCAGCTCCCATGGCATAGCCACGTACGGAGTAGTCAGACCTCGGGGAACTAGAATCCGCCGAGTGATCATCTCCTGCAATCCAAGCGGCTTGGCAGCCGCCACCATCGTGCAAGCACTGAGATCCATGTCCTAATAGCTAGCTATATGGGTGACAAGCCCTCCGCAGCAGATGTCTCCCTTCGCCTTGGCCTTGATCATGTGCAGATCCTCTGCCAGCATCAAGCCAAAGTTCGGGATACCTCCAGTAACCATGCAGTACAAACTGAAAAGCTCTCCCTGTCGGATCTTCTGGGGCGTCTCAGTACGCGCCAGAAGCATCTCACTGAAGATCCGGTGGGCTAACCTAAAGGCTAGGTGGAAAATGACCCTCTCCTTGGAATCTCCAAGGCGCCATCTATCTGCGTGCTCAACAATATGGGCAATCTGCCCCCAAAACTCCCTAGCTACTGATCGGGAAGGGAAGTCAACAGCGGTGGGCTCAGGAAAACCAAAAATATCTCTCCAGTACTCTAGTGGCACTATGAAGTTCCGGTTCATCAACCGGTACTTCACAGAACGCTCTGTGGGGAGGTAAGTGAAGGAGCTAACGAACTCTAAGGTCGGCTCCAAATAGGCTGGGGCTCGGATCTCAGTAAACTGATCCAGCCCAACTGTAGAAATCATCCTCCTAAGGTCTCCGTCTACCTGGAGGCAATCAAAAGCATACACGTCTAGGAAGCGTGGTGCAATCACTGGACGGCCGGAAATACGCTCATAATCTACCCGGTGTCACTCATGGATCACCGGGCGATAAGGTCGGGAAGAAGAGGAAGAAGGGGAGGGTGAGGATCTATCTCTGAGGGTAAGGCGGCGGTCAGAACTCATTTTCAAAAAATCAAACTGTCAGGTCACCTCGGTCAACTGACGACACTCAAGAATCACCTCGGTCGAGGCACAGCTCGACTGGACCGAGGCGGAAAACTGGATTCTACTTCCTTCTGAAAATTCAGTTCTTTTCCCCCAAAATCACTACAACTGCTTCCTATGGGGTACTTAAGCCTTTCCTCAACAAATGCAGGGGCAACCAAAGCCCAAATCGAAGCGAAACGGAGAGGTTAGGGTTTCGGTTCGTTTTACCTCGTTTTGGCCGAATCGGTTCGATTTTTTTTGCAGATCTGTACTTGCAACACGATCCTCTATCCTTCAATCGTAGTTTGGAGACAGAAATCGTCGAAAACGAGCAAGAATCGAAGGAGGCGAGGTGAGACTGTCGCCGCGGTCGAGGAAGGGTGAAAGTGAAGAGAGAGAAAATAAATCCCCCTTTTATACCCTTTTCTGGAACTGCTGTCACCTCGGTCGAGATGGTCTCGACTGGATCGAGGTGGCACGGACCGAGGTGGTTCTTCAGAAAACCCTAGTCGCCTCGGTTGCTCAAGAATCATCTCGGTCGAGGTGCTCTGAAGGCAACCGAGATGCCGCAGTCAAACTTCGTCTTCTCGAATTCTGGATCTTCTGTACTTCCAGTTATGCTCCCTCCTTAGATATCTCCTATTATCTGTCTAGAACGCCAAAAACAAAACAAAGCAAAGCAAAAGCAAAAACTATCTAAGCTAGACTAGAAAAAGGAAAAGAAAGCAATACATTGGGTTGCCTCCCAAGAAGCGCTTGGTTTAAGGTCGCTAGCTGGACCGTACGGCATGGAATTACTCAATGTACCTTGAGTATCGTGGAGTGCTCATCACATCCATAATAAAACTCTCCCAAAAAGGTTCCGGTTCCTAACTTCACCGGCAAATGGTAAGATCTCCCACGTACAAGCTTGTACGGTTTGATTCTCACCGGAATCCTTCTAGATTTCCTGCACTTCAATGGGACATAATCTAGCCTCGTGTCCCATCCCTTCCTGGATTGAGAAAACAACTTCTCAAGAATCCTAGTAGCTTCCCCATCTATAGCTTGGGGATGGTACAAGGTCCTTAGCATGCGAGGGACCCCATACTTGAACAAAAGACACTTCATCGCCTTAGCGGTGAAGTGCTTGCAAACTCCACTCCTTATAATCCAAGGAACATCTTCTTCCAATAATTTTAATGGAGGTTTCATCTTGATCTTAGGAGGGTCTTTCGGAAGAGACCTCCAACTCTCCGGTGCCTTCATGAAAAATTCAGAAATGTCAATCGGGAATTCAAATGAAGTAGGAGAATGTACCTTGCAAAGTTCTCCAAAGCTTGAGGCAAGTTTCATGTTGGGTTGATAATCCACACACGAAATCTCTCTCAATTCAGCTGGTCTTTCTTCCACCTCGACCACAATCTCAGTAATGTGGCCAAGGTTCTCTGCATCTTCCACTTCTGGTTTTGTAGATTCTTCCATCTCGGCCGAAATCTCTTCCACCTCGACCGAGGTCTCAACAGTTAGATCGAGACCTTCTATATCCTCCCCTTCCTCATAAGTTTCAGGAGAAATTTCTGGTTCGATCGGGGGAGCGCTTGAAACGTGCAACACTTCCTTATGCTCCTCCTTCGGGTCCGCATAGGATAGGGCGCTTTCATTGAGCTCCTCCACCTTCTTCATCAACCTCTCCCATCTTGATTCAAGAGAATCTTCAAGGGGTTGCACATAAATCTTTTTAGGGACATTCAGTTCATCCCACATCGCAAGTTCACGCTGAATGGCTTCTTCTCTTTCCCATTCATTATTGAACCAATAGAATGAGTACTTCTCCTCCAAGTACTCATAATGTTCCGCCCTAGCACTTTGTCTTGCTATCCAGGTTGGATCAAATGTAGTCATCGGAAATCCTAAAAGCTACAAAACTCATAGAAAGAGTAGTTAGTAGCAACAGGGGCAAGTGCCCCGAAAGCAAACCGCAACCGGCTCGGTCTAGACCAAGTCCCCGGCAACGGCGCCAAAAACTTGTTCTTTGGCGAAACTATGTTCCGTTGCCGGAACAAGAACTTCGCGTGTACCTAAGAACACAAATCTGCAAGAACACTCAAGTAGAATAATTAGCAGAAAAAGCAAGAACAATCCCCGGCAACGGCGCCAAAAACTTGTTCGCTCCAAACGGTGTGTGCAAGCTTTAAATTTATAACCCTAGATGTAAGCTTAAAACAACGATGCGAACCCGCGGTGTACGGGTCAATCGTAGTAAAAGTAAGGAATTCCAGGGGTCGATCACAGGGACTTAGTGAAACAAAGTCCAATCACGGTATGCTTATGTGTAAATACTAACCACAAGAGGTGATCGAAACAATCAAATATGATAAGGAAGTCAATAAAGCAAACCTGCAATTCTAGGGATTAAAGCATCTAGTTGTGGTTCCAACTCAAGATCTAAAGATAAGCGGACAAAGCTGAGATTTTTGCATAGGGAAGGTGTTACTAAAGTGGAATAGATCACCGGGTAAGTCTCACTACTCCTAAACCGTAAGTCCTATTACAAGGTAAGTCTCAAGGAATTAAGATAAAGAACTATAACCTCAAACTAACACACCATCTAAGAGAATAGAATCAACCTTTACCGGGTAAGTCTCAGGCTAACTCACAAAGAAGGGATGAAAGCACACTCAAACCCTAATAAATGATAAACCTTTATTACCTACACTTATGATCTTAGGTACACAAACTAAGGAATTACCGGGTAAGTCTTATTCCTAAGCTTGCATTGAACCAGGAAAGGTGTAATAAGAATAGGATTTGGCAAGCTCTAACACTTAACTCTCAGTTTCGGATCAGATAAGTCACCTCGGTCAACCAAATTCCACCCCGGCCGAGATGTTCATCGACTGAACGAGATGCTTAGGGTTAAGGTTAAAGACTCGAACTTTCAGGGTCCTACTGTGATTAAGATTATTCTATCATTGTTTTTCCCACAACCTTCAGCCAATCACCCTAGAATCACACAAGGAAATTAGCCACTCATCATCATGAAAGCAATAATCAAATATATGGAAGAAAATGAATATTTGAACAAGAAGAACTTAATGAAAAGACTTCACTAACTTAATCAAATATCACAACAAAAGCGTTCCTTGGATAGCAATCCAACAAGCAAGACAACAAGGAAGAGAATCTAAGGTAATCTTACAAGAAAACAACCCAAAAGCTATGAAAGCTATAATCTTCAATCTTCCTTCAACCTTCAAAAAGGTTCTTCAAATCTCCCAACTGGAGTATGGCTGCTGTGGTGTATAAACCCTGATCGGTGGTATAGCATGATCTTGGATTTGTGGAAATCCAACCCTTTTTATAGGAAAATTACTCTCCAAAGATAAGATATCTTAGAAAGATCTCTTCCCATAAAAATAGGTAAAATATATGATCTAGCATATCTTCTTCCTTCCAGGAGCCAAGCCCAAAAATATAAGATCTCTTTCCAAAGATAAAAGATCTCAGCCAAGAATAAAATATTCTCGCCGCGTCCCAGGTGTTTGCCTCGGTCGAGTCAATTTCTCTGGATCACCACGGTCGAGGTGAATCTGTGGTGAACCAAGGTGAGTCACAACTGAATGTGAAATCTCTCAAATCTGGTCCAAAGTGAATCTCAAATCCACGGCTACGCTTCCTGGATGGTTCCTTATGTTCCTGAATGTAGCTCCAATGACTCCATAGCTCCTTTTGCTCCTTTTTGATGCAAAACGTGCCATTTTACCTACGATTACAACAAAACTTGGTGTAGACCTCGATTCCCACAAAGGTAGATGAAATGGTAATATAATCACATATTATACATACAAACATGCAGATTATTGAAGATAAAACATCCAAACAAACCTCAAAATATAGACTATAATTCATGTTATCAGCTCCTAGAAGGAAGAAGATATGCTAGATCATATATTTTACCTATTTTTATGGGAAGAGATCTTTCTAAGATATCTTATCTTTGGAGAGTAATTTTCCTATAAAAAGGGTCGGATTTCCCACAAATCCGACATCCTGCATACATCCCGCATAGCACGCTATACATCCACTATCACATCATACACCGTAGCAACCACACTCCAGTTGGGAGATTTGAAGAACCTTTTTGAAGGTTGAAGGAAGAAAGTCTATAGCTTTTATAGCTTTTGAAGGGTTTTTGTAAGATTATCTTAGATTCCCTTCCTTGTTGTTTGTCTTGTTGGATTTCTATCCAAGGAACGCTTGTGTTTGATAATTTATTCAGTTATTGAAGCCTTTCTCTTAAGGTTTTCTTGTTCAATTATTCTCTTTCTTCCCATATATTTGATTAATACTTTCATGATAATGAGTGGCTAATCTCTTTGTGTGATTCTAGGGTGATTGGCTGAAGGTTGTGGGAAAAACAATGATAGAATGATCTTAATCACAGTAGGACCCTGAAAGTTCGAGTCTTTAACCTTAACCCTAAGCATCTCGCTCAGTCGATGAACATCTCGGCCGGGTTGGAATTTGGCTGACCGAGGTGACTTATCTGATCCGAAACTGAGAGTTAAGTATTAGAGTTTGTCAAATCCTATTCTTATTACACCTTTCCTGATCCAATGCAAGCCCAGGATGAGACTTACCCGGTAATTCCTTTGTTTGTTTACCTAAGATCATAAGTGTAGGTAATAAAGGTTTATTCTTTATTGGGGTTTGAGTGTGCTTTTATCCCATCTTTGTGAGTTAGCCTGAGACTTACCCGGTAAAGGTTGATTCTATTCCCTTAGATGGTGTGTTAGTTTGAAGTTATAGTTCTTTATCTTAATTCCTTGAGACTTACCCGGTAATAGGAGTTACGGTTTAGGATTAGTGAGTAGTGAGACTTATCCGGTGATCTATTCTACTTTAGTAACACTTTTCCCATGAAAAAACCTCAGCTTTGTCCGCTTATCTTTAGATCTTGAGTTGGAACCACAACTAAATGCTTTAATCCCTAGAATTGCATATTTCCTTTATTGACTTTTATCATCTTTGATTGTTTAATTGCTTTGTGGTTAGTAATTGCTTAAGCTTACCGTAATTGGACTTTGTTTCACTAAGTCCCTGTGATCGACCCTTGGAATTCCTTGCTTTTTACTACGATTGACCCGTACACTGCGGGTTCGCATCCTTGTTTTAAGCTTACGTCTAGGGTTATAAATTTAAAGCTTGCACACACCGTTTGGAGCGAACATAACCATCGGAATAGAACCAATACAATCGCCAAGCTCATAGATGGTGACGGGGTGCCTCGCAAGTCCAACGCTGAGATTACCAGGGTCATTACGAGCTTCTTTTCAGACCTCTTTGGCACCAGCAACCCGTCCAACAACAGTATTAAAAACGTCCTGGACGGGATTTCCCCACGTGTGTCAGCCACCACGAATGAGGCGCTTGACATGCCTCCTTCTCGAGAGGAAATCGTGCTTGCCCTAAAGCACATGGACCTTGACAAGGCTCCCGGAAGCGACGGTATGGACGCTAAATTTTTACAAACTTTTTGGCATGTCTTGGGTTCTGATATTGTGAACTATATTGTTCATTGGTGGGCGACGGGGTTTTCGCTTGAGGAGATTGACTAGAGGTATTTCTATGGTCGTCTATACCCAATCAAAAGTAAATCCCGACTTAGCACTAAGAACAAGTATAGTGAATAAGTAAGGGTCGAACCCAAGAGAGTTGAGGTGTTTTAGATACAATTATTGATTATAATGACAAGTGACACAAGGGGGGGTTTGGTTGAATTGATGCACAAAAACTCATGAAAACGATGAATACGACAAGTAAGACAATAATGGGTGAATCTACACTAGGTTGATTCTAAGCATGCAATTGCTAATTTGGTGTATTCCTTTTTCAAGTTTTTAAGTAATCTCCCGTCTCAATCATACATATGTGTTGAGCCAACCGGCATCAACACAACTTAACCTATTAAAGTTCCGTAAACCTACAAGAACAAATAATAAGTTAGCATTCAAACAAAGACAAAGGGATATAAAGAGAAGATTAAAACCGTTAAACTTATCTTTATATTTGTGTTCCTTTTCTTTAAGTAATTACAACCCGTTATTACTTAAAGTTGCTACTAGATTAAAGACCCGAACCCATAACCTATTAATCCTAGTTGTTTACATGCACTTTAGAACCTAAGGTGATCAATCTTAAGTAATAGTTAACATGCAATTAAACAATGGAGATCAAGGAAAAATAAAGCATTACTGAATAAAAACTTATATTAAAAGGACTTACAACCAAAGTAACAAAGCAGCTTCAAACCAACCCAATGTAGCAAGGGAGTTAGCAACTCATTACAATGGAAAACTCAAATCTAAAAATGGATTTTGTGGGGAAAAGCATGAATAATTCGAGCAATCAGCCATGGACTATTTATACTACAAAAGACACTTAATTAGGAGTAAATAGCCGGCCTAAAACAGCCACCTTTAATGCCATAAAGGTGGTGTAAACAGCCGGAGTAAAACTTCTAGCGTTAAACCGCAGGGACGGCCTTCATGACCCGCAGGGGCGGTTTAGGCAGAATCGGTTGATCATCTTCATAACCGCTGGGGTGGCTACACAGCTCCGCTGGGGCGGATCTTTAATGCACTTCAACGTCTGACCATTCGCCTTCCTGACGTTTCTGATGTCAAGGCGCAGGGGCGCCTCAAGGCCAACGCAGGGGCGGTGACACAGACTCTTCGCCTTCCAGCTCCCAAGGCGAGGCGCGGGCAGGGTGCAGTGGGAGGCGCAGGGGAGCTGGCCTTCATCTTGTCCGGGCAAGTCACCGCAGGGGCGGCTGCAAGGGTCCACGGGGGCGGTGGAGCAACAGAAACTTTGCTTCTTGATCGCTCTTTACTCCTAAGTGCTTATAACTCCTTCTTTAGCTTCTTTTGATCTTCTTCTTCTGGATCAAGGAGTTAGTAGCATAAACCGACACTAATGCAATAAAAAGACTCTAAAAACTACCCTCAATGATAGTGATTCCATCACCTATCAAACTCCCCCATACTTAGACCTTTTACTCGTCCCGAGTAAAACAAATGAAAGCCATTAGACTCAAGGTCTCAGGAAGCAAGGGAAAGAAAGAAAAATATTGGAAAACAAGAGAAAAACCAAGAAAGAAAGAAGGGAAAAGAGAGCAAATGTGAGAAAAGGAGATACTACCATCCTTATCGCTCCAAGAGTGGCCTACCCGGATAACCTCCTTATGACTCCCCTTCTTATGTCGCCAAAACGTCGGAAGGGAAAACTACACTCGGTGTCGCTCATCGTGCCAAGGCGCCCTTTCGGGTTTTCACCTTACCACTCTTCTTCTTTTCTCACTTAAGCTCACATCTCTCAAGTCCAATTTTGCATCAACCTAAGGTTGGTCGGACTACCTTCTTTTTATCTAAACCGCCCTTTCGGGTTTTCGGTTTATCCAAGGATTTTCATGCCTTTTTTCACTTCTTTGGCTTTTTTTTTATTGATTTCAACAAAGCAAAACAAATGCAAAAAAAAAACAACACAATAAACTGTACAAGCAATGATATATATCCCTCCCCCATACTTGAAGTGCACTTTGTCCTCAAAGTGGAAATGAGTCAAAGATAAATGTGGGAGAAGGGAAAGAAATGTACCCCTCACTAGGGTGGTCCGGATGGACCACCAGGACCCTCCTCCGGCGGGTACGGGAAGTGGCTGAAGAAGTGCTCCTGTCGGCGGTGAAGGGTGTCAATCTGGTCCTCCTGAGCCTTCATCCTCTCTCGAAATGAAGTCTCATAGCTAGCCTGCCAAGCTAGCTGCTAAGTCTCCAACTGTTGCCGATGAGCCGCCTGCCAAGCATCTTGACGGCGGTCAAAGTGGGTGGTCATGGAGGAGGCGAAGCTGGACTGCCACGCTTGCTGCTGCTCAAGCATGGACCGCTGATACTCTGTCTGCCATGCCTGGTGCTGTGTAGTCAAAGAAGCCATCTGAGCCTGCAGACTCTCCATGGTCTGACTGTCGTGTCCCGCCGTCGGCATCTCCTCATCAATGGTGTGGGCCCTGCTAGAACCGGCTGCGTAACTCCCAACAATATCAACCTGAGGTCGTCTCGGAGGGACAGGGTCAGCCGGTACATATAGGTCGGAGATCTCTTCTCCCAAGGGGAGTCGTCGGGGAAGATATGTGATGTGACTCCCATCTACAAGGGAGATCCAGAACCAATGCTCCCCGTCTCTCCTGAGGAGTCTGCACCTCCTCAATAACCCTTCATTATATAAGGGTGCCTCCAAACCTTCTTCCAATGGAGGAAGATCCATGACCCGCACAGCTAGTAATGAAATGATACCTCCTCCCACTATGTCACGAGGCTCATTATTCCTAATCCGCTTAAGAGGGGTAAGGAAGATATATGCCCAATCTGGCACCCAATCATTCGTGGAGAGGCAAATATATAACAATGGAAGGTCCTTGAGAGAGACCTTATTCTCCTCCTTGTGTCCACAGAAGACACTCATGAAGACCTTTGATATGAGCCTCAAGCAAGGGTGAGTGAATTTGTTGGAGTACTCACCTCTTGCATGGAACTCCAACCTGGTGACGGCCTGCCAAAACTCAAGCAAATCAGGCGTCGGAATGGGTTCCCACCAGTCATCGGAAGTTGTTATGGTGACCCCTAAAGCCTCCGATATTTGGGTGTAATCCAATGTGTGCTTCCTCTTGTTGTACTTGAATGAAAGCCCAACACACATTTGGTCTACCGTCTCCATTTTGAATGTTGCTATAAATTGTCTGCTGAGGTCGGGGTGTGTTGGAGCGGTCTTTATCAGAAAATCTCCCAACCCGGCATTGTTTAGAAATTCTTGCATACTCTCCAACATCCCTAGATTTTCCAAGGTGGAAACATCAAGGAACCGGGTTGCATGCACCTCCCGGCTTTGAGCAATCCTATATCGATCCTTCTCACCTTCCGTCAACTTGTATTTCCTTTGTGGTTCCATCTCTTGCAATTGATCAAGTAAGAGAGTTAGAAAGTTCAGTAATTTGATCAAAAGACGAACCTTCTGTCGTAATATCCGCAGGAGCGGCTGCAACAAGCGCAGGGGCGGCTCGACGCAGGGGCGGGAGCTTGCAGGCGCAGGTGCGAGGGAAGAGCAGAATGGCGATTTGGTCATTCGACGAAGGTGGTGGCGATTGGGCTTTTCCGACGTCTTCCTTGCTGTCGTAGACGTTGCCGGAGGTGGGACAGTGGAGTGGGGAGAAAGGGTTGAGTGTATGTGGTGGAGATCGTTTGTGTCTCCAGGAAGGGGTGGCTCTGCTCGGTTGCCAGAGGTGGCGCAGGGGCGCGACAAGGTGGTGGCGAGATTTTCCGGAGGGCGCAAGGGCGTGGGGGGTGAGGCGGCTAGGTTACGAAGAGTGAATGGAGAGGGAGTGTAGAAGGCGGTAGATGTAGGTTATTTTTAGGAAGTGTATTTTTTTTTCTTTCCTTAACTGTACCGCAGGGGCGGTGTGTGTCGCCGCGGGGGCGGTGACAAGAGAGAGGGGGTACGCAGCCTCAACGCCGGGAGCGGAGCTGAGGGTGCGTGTCAAGGGTGGCCGTCGCAAGGGTGTAGGGTTGGCATCGCGGGGGCGGTGACCTACGTGAGCAGACGCATGCCCAGCGTCGGGGGTGGCGCTGGCCAGGGGTGTCGCCGCAGGAGCGGGTTTTAGAGCCACAGGGGCGGTTTTCTTGATAGAAACTCCTCTTCTTATTCCTTCGGGTTGCCTCCCGAATTAGCGCCTTTGTTTTACGTCGTTGGCTCGACGTAAGGACTCTTCCTCTATGTTTGAACATCTTCCTGCATGCCTTTTGGGTTTATGACCGTTTGTGATGGTAATCCTCCGGAGGCCCTAGTTTCAATTCTTGTAATGGCTTCCGCCATTTGACCAACCTGCTTCTCAAGGTTCTTGATGCTTGATTCTGTTATCTGGACATGAGTAGCAAAGTGTTTAGTCAAAACCTGCAACATATCTTCAGTTGAGTGATACTTACCTTGGCGGGGCTGCTGTTGTTGGTTTTGTTGATCCCTCCAACGAAAATTTTGTTGGTCACACCAATTTGGCATGGAATTCTATGCATAGGGTTCGTTCCTAGGTCTTTGTTGTTGTGGTTGTCCATAACCCATTGCGTTTACTTTAGCATCGTCGTCCTGAACTTGTGGACACATGTCCGTTGGATGATACGGGTCAGCACAAACCCCACAAGCTTTGAGCTGTTGCGGTGTTCCCATAAGTGTTAGCCTCTTCACCATTTCCTTCAATTCCGCCAGCTCGGTGGAAATTCTCGCTCTTCCCGGAACTCACGGCATGAACTCCTTTCTTATTCGGGGTCATTCCAAAGTTCCGAGTTCCTTCCGCTAGTTCCTGTATCTTTTCCAAAGCAAGGTCAGGAGTAGAGTTAAGAATATTACCTCCGCAAGCCGCATCGACGATCCTCTTTTCATTGTCTAGCAAGCCATTGTACAAGTACAAGACTAGATCTTGAGTTGAGTATCCATGGAAAGGACAGCTGGATCGGAGGCGTGCAAACCTTTCGAAGTACTCATAGAGAGTTTCGGTTGCCTCTTGCTCGATGTTGCTTATAGCCTTCTTCAAGCTATTGGCCTTTTTAGCTGGAAAGTATTTCTCCAAGAACGCTTTGTGAAGGTTCTCCCAAGTGTCAATGCTCCCGGAAGGAAGGTGGTAATACCAATCATCCGCCGAATCTTTGAGTGTGAAACCGAATACCCTCATCTTGATATGTTCTTTGGTAATGTTGGCCGGCTTCATGCTCATACAAACGGTGTGGAACTTCCCAAGGTGCTTGATGGGGTCTTCACCACTTAGCCCATGGAAGGATGGAAGCAAGTGAATAAGGCCCGGTTTGAGCTCAAAGTTGACTCCTTCCCCTAGTGCCGGTATAGCGACCGCAAGAGGGTTTTGAGTCAAGGTGGGCTGTGTAAGTTGACGAAGAGTACGGTCAGCCATCTCTTGTTGTAGTTGTTGTTGCCTTCGTTGCCGGATGTGCGTTCTCTCAATTTCTGGATCAAAAGAAGCAAATCCGGAATTAGTAGCACGGGTTTGAACCATAAAAATGGTTCAAACCAATAATCAATAATAACAATAAAACACAAAAACTCCCCGGCAACGGCGCCAAAATTTGACCGAAGGTATTTCTATGGTCGTCTATACCCAATCAAAAGTAAATCCCGACTTAACACTAAGAACAAGTATAGTGATTAAGTAAGGGTCGAACCCAAGAGAGTTAAGATGTTTTAGATGCAATTATCGATTATAATGACAAGTGACACAAAGGGGGGGGGTTGGTTGAGTTGATGCACAAAAACTTATGAAAACGAGTAATGCGACAAGTAAGACAATAATGGATGAATCTACACTAGGTTGATTCTAAGCATGCAATTGCTACTTTGGTGCATTCCTTTTACAAGTTTTTAAGTAATCTCCAGTCTTGATCATACATATGTGTTGAACCAACCGGCATCAACACAACTTAACCTATTAAAGTTCCGTAAACCTACAAGAACAAATAACAAGTTAGCATTCAAACAAAGACTAAGGGATATAAAGAGAAGATTAAAACCGTTAAACTTATCTTTATATTTGTGTTCCTTTTCTTTAAGTAATTACAACCCGTTATTACTTAAAGTTGCTACTAGATTAAAGACCCGAACCCGGAACCTATTAATCCTAGTTGTTTACATGCACTTTAGAACCTAAGGTGATCAATCTCAAGTAATAGTTAACATGCAATTAAACAATGGAGATCAAGGAAACACAAAGCATTACTGGATAAAAACTTATATTAAAAGAACTTACAACAAAAGTAACAAAGCAGCTTCAAACCAACCCAATGTAGCAAGGGAGTTAGCAACTCATTACAATGGAAAAATCAAGTCTAAAATGGATTTTGTGAGGAAAAACATGGATGATTCTAGCAATCAACCATGGACTATTTATACTACAAAAGACACTAAATTAGGAGTAAATAGCCGGCCTAAAACAGCCACCTTTAATGCCATAAAGGTGGTGTAAACAGCCGGAGTAAAGCTTCTGGCGTTAAACCGCAGGGGCGGCCTTCAGGACCCGTAGGGGCGGTTTAGGCAGAATCGGTTGATCTTCTTCAGAACCGCTAGGGCGGCTACACAACTCCGTTGGGGCGGATCTTTAATGCACTTCAACGTCTAACCTTTCGCCTTCCTGACGTTTCTGATGTCAAGGCGCAAGGGCACCTTAAGGCCAACGCAGGGGCGGTGACATAGACTCTTCGCGTTCCATCTCCCAAGGCGAGGCGCAGGCAGGGTGCAGTGGGAGGCGCAGGGGAGCTGGTCTTCGTCTCGTCAAGGCAAGTCACCGCAGGGGCGGCTGCAAGGGCCCGCGAGGGCGGTGGAGCAACAGAAACTTTGCTTCTTGATCGATCTTTACTCCTAAGTGCTTATAACTCCTTCTTTAGCTTCTTTTGATCTTCTTCTTCTGGATCAAGAAGTTAGTAGCATAAACCGACACTAATGCAATAAAAAGACTCTAAAAACTACCCTCAATGATAGTGATTCCATCACCTATCAATCACACTTTCTGTCCTATTTATCTTTGCGAAAATCATGTCTACTACCTCTTGCTTGTCTATGAGAAACTTGCCTATCAGCAGCTAATGCCTCGTGATGGATAGAAAAAGTAGAAGTAATCTCTCGTTGCTTTTCAACTTGTAATATCATGTGAAAACCACAACTCAGAGAAGGCAAAACCTCAAGAGATAAAATGGTAGATCTAACATGATCATACTAATCACTTAATCCCATTAAAAACTGAATCAATCGTGTCTTAGCCTCTCGTTATGCAAGAATTTTGGGTATTTCACATTTACAGTGAACAATACCACCACAACAACACACTAGTACAGCATCGTGAGCTTGCAATTCATCCCAAAGCTTCTTAAGTTTGCCATAATAAACCGAAACTGAAGCATTATCTTGATTCATAGAGGAAATATTCTTATGAATTAGATAGATTAGTGGAGCATTTGATACTTGATATCGCTCCAAAATCTCATCCCACAGCTCTTTAGCAGATTTTACATAAGCAAATTGCTCAGCAATTTTGCGTTTCATGGAATGAACAAGCCAGCAACGTATCATATAGTCCGCTCTAATCCAACGAGCAGCCTTCTCCATATCATCTTTGTCTTTGATACATGAACCATTGATGAAGTCAAGCTTCAATTTCGCTCCAAGCGCCATATGAATGACTCGTTTCCAGGAAGAAAAATTGGATACATCAAACAATGTGGACACCAATTGCATATCAGGATTGTCTGATGGCGCAAGGTAAAGTGGATCGATAGAATTTTCTGGAAGAATTCGTTCGATTCTAGGTGAAAGACCAGCTCCTGAGTTAGCTCCAGTTTGAACATTAGGTATAGGATCTGAATGATCCAAGTTAGGATTTGTATCCTGAACAACACTACTAGTATCCATGGACTATCGATTGTGAAAATATATGTGGAAGAATGTATTTTACGGTAAAACCTTCATTGCTCTGATACCATTTGAAGGTAGAAGAGATAGTACAGAGAGATTAAATGAATTGTGTATATTGCCTTAACCGAATTTTGTTACATTCTAGGGTATATATACCCGTGTACTTTACTCTAACAAACCACCTTCTTATTGTAGTTATTTATATATGTAACCCCTTATTACATGAATATGTATATTCTATCCATAGTTTCTTCGACTTGTTCAGGCGACGTGCCACTGTCTTGGACTTCAGGTGAATTTAGGTAGTCATTGGTTTCAAGCTGATTTTCACCGGCTGAGTATTCTGTTGACGCGCTTTCTTCAGGAGTAGCGGAAGGGGAAGAAGGCTCATTATTGAGATCTGCAACATGACCTTGATCTTTGATTAATCCAAGACTATCGTCTATACTTGATTCTTTTGAGGGTTCTCATTCTCTACCGGGATTTGTTTTCCGTGATCAACATCGTCTTTCAAATGCTCTCCTGGTTCATCTCCATCCCCTTTGCTTTTCTCCGGTGATGAATCATCATTCTCCATATCCGGGATTTCTTGAAGGTTCGTTTCTGTAAGCAATTCATTTGGTTGCACCTGTGAATCCTAGGATCATCTTGACCCTTCACGTTGTCAGTCAACACGTTGCCTTCTGTTGATCATTTTTCTTCTGTTGATCCTTTTCCTTCGTTGGATGGTTGTAAATTGCTGATTTAGGTTTCTTTGAACCACTAGGCGGTGCGCCGTCTACTGATTCGAACCGCTTTCCGTTTTAAAAAAAAACGACATGACAAACCATTCAAGTAAACAATTTTAGTTCCTTGTTGTCGTTGAGTTTCATCTAGACATGGATTGAAAACCTAAATCAGCAATTTAGGTTTAGGTTTAGGTTTAGGGCAAATCTAACCTAAACCGACTACCACAAAAGGAAAATCGTCGGGTTGCCGGTTTAGCACCGCTTTGTTAAAAAAACCCGAGAGTAATCTCGGCCTTCATGTCCTACATCTCAACCCGAGATTTTGGACATGAAGGCCAAAATTACTCTCGACATGGGAAATCTCGGGTGTGATTTTGCTTATCTCGGCCGAGATAACCAAAATCTCACATGAGATTACTCTCAACATGGAAATCTTGGGTGAGATATTGATTATCTCGCCCGAAATAACCAATATCTCACCCGAGATATTGATACTTTAATTAAAAAAATAAAATAAAATTTAAAACCAAGTAACCAACGATACTTTAATTAAAAAAGGGCTTGAACTGGTTTTCCGATTGTCTGCATATCCTCTCGGAGTTAAGAGGAATCATAGTCCGCATATTTATCTTACATTTTCTTATCTTTTGTTGGGCGTGTTGTTTTGTTACCCCCTTACCTTCATGCCTCGGACTCGTAAGTTGTGTCTGGATCATCGGAGTTGAAATCGGATTTTGATTCATATACCGGGGCATTGCGTTGTTTTCGCTTCTCCGCCCTTATCCAATATTGAATGCGAACTTGTGCCTCCAACTTTTTGGGCTTCAGTTGACTTCTCTTGTAGGTGAGCATATTCCCTCATTGACTAAAAAAAATGCTTGCTCTACGACAAATATTGATGCGGGCACAACCATGAGTTGTTGCACAATTTTGATCAAGGTTGGATACTTCGGGGCTAATTTCTTCCATCAATCCAAAATTTCAAAAGATTCAATATCAAAACTAAAACACATTGTTAAATAATCCTGAAATTCCGCACTTGAGGATGAATGTATTAGTGTTTTTGTTCTTTTAGCTAAAATTTGTTTTGCTTTTGAAAGAATAGAAAAAGAAGAAGAAGAAGAAGAAGAAGAAGAAGAGGTGTAGGAGTCAGCTCAGCGGTAGAAGAAGAGTTAACACTTGTTTAAAATGAAGACAACAATTTTCAATTTCAATACGAACATTATGAATATTGGTAGAAGTGTTGCTAGAATCTAGACCCAAACAATCATAATAAATAACCAACAAATCGGAAACACATTCAAGTTTAAGTCTAAGATAAAAAAAACTTGGCTCATGCATTATTCTTCACGAAGTTTAAAACCATACGAGCCAAACTTTACCCGAACGAGCCGAGATTTAGCCGAATATGCCGAGCCTAAATATTATACGAGCTTTAAAATGTGTTCATATTCGGTTTCTTTAGAAAACGAACGAGATCGAGCTGAGCTTTTGAAAAGCCGAACACGAGCCGAGCCCGAATAGCTTGTCTCATATTACAACCCTATGAAGGTGAATGACGATAATAAGAGCTTTGGTTCAAGTACGATATTGTTCATCTAAGTATCTAACACAAACATACAGAGAGTTGTTGCAGTGACACGTGTCATTTTTTTTTATAAATATAAATAGCAATTTTTAGTTTAATTTTTCTTACTAGTAGTTCAAAAGTTTATATTCTATTAGTTCAAATTATATGTACTAATAATTTATACAATTTTGAATAAAGTTTTGTAACCCTTACTTTGTTAGTTCAAAACTTTTGCTTGATTCGTTCAAAATTTGTATATCATCACTTCTAATATATATACTCTTATAGGCTCATGCATTATTTTTTTTCTATGCACTTTTTTACATTTACATATTTATCTACAATAACACAATATTTGAACTCATGAAACACAATGTTCGAACTAATGATTCACATAATGAATCAATATTATAGAAGTTTAAAATACATAAGATCATTTTTTTGATAAAAAAGATAACTATAAAAATACAATAAATTAAAATGTGAACTAATAATTTTAAATGTTTGAACTAATTGAACACTCTACATCTCGACTCTCCTATTTATGGCAACAATTCTCTTTTCTTCAAATTGCTTTTATTTTCCTCATGTGCTAGAATTGCAACTTGTTTTAGTGGATTCACAACAATTTTCTTTCTGATTGCAAAACTATCTTCATCCGAGTCATCACAATCTTCACTAATATGTAAACATGATAAGATTTATCGTTGTCTTTATTGGATTTAGTTTTCCTATTCTTGGATGATCTTAAATCCTCCTCTTCTAGGTCCTTGAGTGCCTTTGAGCTTCATTCTTGTGCTTCTCCTCCTTAAAAATATCTTCACTTCTTGATCCTTAACTTTCATGATCATGGTCTCAAGTCTAACTAGGTCTAGAGATGATCTTGCATCAAATACGAGAAACAAATTCATTGGAAAAACTATATTTCGAATTATTGAGCGGAAACGCTACTTCTTCTTCACTTTCGGACATATTTGTGAATTCGAAAGAAGTTTGATTAAGGAAGAATGAGAGAAGATATTGTATGCCCATTGGATACTATGTATATATAGTGTGTAGGGAAACATACAAATCCAATTGATATAATTACGACATTGAACAACGTTCGAATGCAACAGTTATATTTTGACCTTTTAATGTCGTCCAGATGCGTTGACGCTTAAGATATTTAACACCACCAGGATGCGCTAAAGTTAAAAAAAATTCCAAGCCGAAAAATGCCCAAACTAGCTTGTTTTCAATTTGTTCGCCGTCCCAACATATATATCCTAAAAAATAGTGTCAAATCTCAAGCCTCATATTTATGATCAATGGGAGTATGATATTATCGGTTACCGGATTGATTTATAATATTAAAATAATATGAGAACATTGGTGTAGTAAGACATATTTTGTATCATGGATACAAAGTAGGCCCATACACATTAACAAATTAAAATAAAGGTAAAATAGGGGATATAAGGTTGAAATTAATCAAGAAGATTAGGGGTAATTTTGTATATTCGGTTATAAAAACTGCCAAAGAAAAAGGAAAATTGTTTTATAATTTTGGAAAGTGAATATTAAAGATTTGGTGAATCAATTGAACACTTATTCTCCATCTGAAGTTAAAATCACGCAAACCTAAATATATTCTACTTCTCTTGTCGACGCCAAAACCGACTCTCAAATTATCTTCAAACATTGTCTTCGTCAAGCCGCCGGAATCGCCGATATTCTTCATCGTTTGCCAACGACATCATCCAAGTAAGGCTTTTAAGTCGATTTCGGCTGTTTTGTATTGTATTATTGGCGGCACCAAAACTGAATCTCAACTTCTCTTCAACCATCGTCTTCGTCAAGCCACTGGGGTCGTTGATTCTCTTCACCTTCTGTCAACGGCACCATCTGTAGTGCTCTGTCACAAATTAACAAGTACTCAAATTAGTAATAAATTGATACATAAACACACAAAATACATAACTTATCTGTAAATATACATATTGTAGCTATATATATTTTATAGTCAAAACAAAAGTGATATCACAAATATACAGAAAATTCACAATAATATTTTATGTACACAATTCATGTTTCAGCATAAATTACAAACTCAATAGAAATTAAATATAAGACTATAATATGTACACACAAATACGCATCGATAAGAAAATCATTATAACAATCATGTACATAATTTTAATTAAATACACTACCATATACAAAATGTACAATACTGAAAGCACCCCCACATATTTACAAACAACAATACATCTACATGAGGAACTTAAAATTCGCTATACATATATGTACAAACATTGCCATCCAATATAAATTCGCTATAACAAATACATTTTGTACAAACAACGATACATTTATGTAACCAAAAAATGTACATAATAGCCGTAAAAGATGTGTAAAAAATCAAAACGTACACATTCTTATTGTTTCCTCAAAATCCAAAACACAATTAACATACGCTACTTACCAGAAACATAAACTGAAACTTTTCACTATAAAGATCTGATTTGAAGATGTAATCTGTCGCATCATATTGTTTGTTGATGATAACAATTATGTATGACAAATCTATAAAATATGCAAACATTACAAGCGGTTGACAATACAGAATACTCAAATCAACGAAGTCGTCGACAAAATCGTACCCAAAAAGAATGAATTTTGTTGCCAGGTACATACGCAAGGATAATCTCAATAACCGACACAGATAGGATGAAGATGAGTCGTTTAACACAGAAGTTGAACAAATCAAATTGTAGCAACGATACGATGCGGATTGGAAGTGAAGAAATTATGCATCAACATTTTTCCGAAAAAAAGGAGGACGATGAACAACCCACGATTGAAGGAGAAGGTAACCGATTTTTTTCTTGTTCAATGAATCATATAGATTAATTAGTTGCCTTAATTACGAAAATTAATTAAAATTGAGAGGAGAGAGAATAATGCTATATTAGGTACATTCTATTATTTGTTTTCAATAAATCTTTTTACATAAAATTTGAGGGATCTAGATTGTCTAAATATAAACATAGTTGTCATATTTATGCTCATTGTTACATAAACTACCTACATAACCATTTTACTCAAATAATATTGTTCCCATTCTTTTTTTTTTAAATGAATTTGTATTATCAGAAAGAATGTACAGAGGGTTCAACTAGAAAGGAAAGCAAAGGAACATAAAAGGAAAACAATTAAGGGAATTGAATGCCTAAGATCTTGGCCCAGGATGTGGTATCTGGAGATCTATTTCTCCATGTGCTTGTGACAAAATTCTTGGTGGTGGAGATGATTGTGTGTGATGTTGAAGTAGGATGGTTGAACTTGTGGTTGAAGATTAGTTCATTTCTGGCTTTTCAAACAAAGTAGATATAGCTGGTAACGGTAGAGATACGAAGGTGAGATCTCAAGTCATTCTTATGGCATTTGAGAGAGCTGAACCAAATCCAGAAGTCAGGCCAAGAGTGATGAGGAGCAGGTTTCCGGAGTCAAGAGAAGAGCTGGTCCAGAACCGTTGTAGAGTAATTACAGTCTTGGAAGAGATGGTATTCAATTTCGGGGTGGAGGTTATAGAGCTTGCAAGTATCAATAGGGACAATGTTCCAAGAGAGTAGTTTGGTGAGGGTTGGGAGACTCTTGTGGCAAGTCAACCAAGAGATGAACCTGCATTTTGGAATATTGGTATTATTCCAGATGGAGCCGTGGAGGAAAGGTTGGTCAGGTGGGTTTGGTTTCTAGGTGAAATTGAAGGCAACCGTCGTTGAGAAGGTGCCGTTGGGGTTCTCAGTAGTTGTATGAAAAGTGGTAGCATTTCCAGAGTCGATGATCTCATCCCTGATTTTGAGTATAGAATTCCAAGTGTGGTTGTACTTGTAGCTAGGGGAGTGATTCCATATGGAGGTGCCCTTGAGGATGTTGAGATGAACCCGGTCCGACCAAAGACTAGGGAATCTGTCCGGGTAGTCCAATTCGAAAAGAAGCTTGGCAATGCATGCTTTATTCCAGGATATCAGCTCTTTGAAACCCATCCCGCCTTCATCTTTGGGAGAGCAAACCTTCGACCAAGCAATGAGTGCACAAGAACCTGAGTCAGTGCTAGACCAGAGAAAGGATCGGAGTAGTCCTTGGATGTTGGAGATGACTCGATGAGGGATCAAAAGGACAACATTCCAGAAGTAATTGATGGCCATGAGGATGGAGGATATGATCTGAACTCTACCGGCATATGAGAGGTTTCTTGCGCTCCAGGTATTAATTTTGTTGGTAATTTTTTTTATTAGAGGCTTGTAGTCTGTGGTGTTGAGACGTTTACTGCCGATCGGTATGCCCAAGTATGTCAAAGGGAGAGTACCGAGATGCAGGCTGGTAGAGCAAGATTTCTTGGGGAGAAAGGCCTCCAGTGAAGAGGGTAGATTTTGTGGAGTTCAGGTAAAGGCCAGAGTATCTACCAAAGGACTGCAGTGTGTTTGTAAGTATTTCAATTGAGGTTTTGTCACCACGACAGAAGAGCATGAGGTCATCTACAAAGCACAAGTGGGTAATTCTAGGGGATCTACACTTGGGATTAAGGTTGAAATTAGGGTTTGCAGTGTTGATGTTAAGCATTAAGGATAGAACTTCCATAGCTATGACAAATAGGGGAGGAGAGAGGGGGCAACCTTGTCGGAGTGCTCTAGAGCCTCTGAAGAAACCATTCAAAGCGCCGTTTATGTTGATAGAGTATGTTGGGGAGGTGATGCACTTTCTTATGAGGTCGATGAATCTATCAAGGAAGCCCATACGACCAAGACAGTTTAAGATGAAGTGATGGTCGATCATGTCGAAGGCCTTTGCGATGTCAATCTTTATGGCACATCTAGGTGAGATGTGTCATCTGGAGTAGCTCTTGAGAATCTCATTACATATGAGGATATTGTGCTTTATTGATCTACCCTTTATGAAGGCTCCTTGGTATCTTTCAACAATAGATGGGAGAGTAGCATTAAGGCGTGAGGCAAGGATCTTCGCAATCACTTTGTAAGAGGTATTACAGCAGGATATTGGTTTGAAGTCAAATGGGTGAGTTGGGCCATATTTTTTAGCGATCAGGGATAGGGATGTGTGATTGACAGGGTTAGGGAAGGATCCAACATCAAAGAAATCCGTAATGGCTTTGGTAAAATCGGTTCCAGTGATGTGTCAGGTAGCCTTGATGAAGAAAGCATTGAATCCATCATGACCCGGGGCCTTGTTGTCCCCAATACTATAGAGAATGGTTTTGATTTCATTAGGGGTAACACGAGCACATAGAGACGGTGAAGCATCATTAGGGAGAGCAGGAAGAGGGCAGTCGGGAAAAAGGTTGTGTGGGTTATGGGTGGTTGGTAGGTTAAGGATTGAGGATAAATGGTCAGTGAGGGTAGTTGAGATCTTGATAGGATCGTGGGTGTAACCACTATCAAAATTTGAGGGATCTTTTAAGATCTTAATAGAATTGAAAGCCCTCCTGGTGACGATGCTCTTGAAGAAATACCCGTTACACTGATCTCCTTTTTTTGTCCAGTTGGCTATTGAAAGCTGAGCGAGAGTGGTGCTCATCGTCCTCATACTCGAGATGAGTTGGGCAGAGATAGTCTTTTCTTGTATGAGGAGATGAGGATCAAGAGGGGTTGTTTGAAGGCTTGTCTGGATTGAGTTGAGTGTGGTTTTCAGGTTGTCAATCGAAGTATGGAGAAACTCCATCTTTTCGCTTGGGAATCTCTTCAGAACAGGCTTGAGGCTTTTGAGCTTTTGCATTAGATCATGCAAATTGCAACCATTTGAATAGCGGTTTATGGTATTCCGGGAGATAGATACCGAACGATCGAAGTGTTCGTGGGCAGCCCAGGCATTGTTGAACCGGAATTAGCGCATGGATGGGGCGGGTTTGTCATTGAGGAAGAGAATACCTGGTGAGTGATCAGAAATGAGGGGGTTGTCAAAGTGTACAGAGGATTTGGGGAATTTGTTTGTCCATAGACGGTTGATGAGGACCCGATCCAATTTACACCAAATACGGGAGCCAAGCTGCTTATTATTCCAAGTGAAAGTGCATCCAGAGAAGTATGTTCCGATAGGGAGTTTGTGATGAAACAATCAGCAAGCTCGTTAGAGGGTTGAGAGGGAGGAGTAGGCTTTGCTGAAAGCTTTTCAGTGGGGTTTAGGGTGGTGTTGAAGTCTCCTAAATGGACCCAAGGGTTGTTTGTGGTGAGCAGTTTGATGGTGGAGAGAGAGTCCCAAAGGGGCTTACGAGGATCGGGAAGGTTGTGAGCGTAAATGAAAGTACATTCAAGGTTATCTGTGGGGGTTGAATTTGAGATGGGTGTGGGTAAGGAGACTTTACCGTGAATGAGTTGTTCATTAGATAGAATAAGGGTGAGATGAAGGGAAGCCGGGTTCCACCAAATCCATATACGACAGGTTTTGTTAGGGAGGATGTTTGAGGTGTGTTTCCAACCTAGAATGAGTGTTGCTAGTTTGTTCATATTGCTAGAAGAAACCTTGGTTTCAAGGATAGCGATAGCGTCGAGGTTGTGATGACGTACGATGTCGCGGATGGCTTTTTGCTTGTTTGGGTGATTGAGCCCTCTTATGTTCCAATCACAAATATTATAGCCATTCTCCGTGGCTGAAAAAGTCAAGAGTTATTTTCACGTTTAACTTGTGTTGTGTCCAACATGACTATTTTTTAAAATACGTTTATACATAGTAAATCTTATAAATATAATGATTTTTATTTAAATGATTAAATTGACCTTTGAGAATGATTGTCACAAACATTGCCTCCCAACTTTCACTTCAAATGGGCTCCTATTCATAATGAATAAATTGACCTTTGAGAATGGTACGACGAGATAGAGGGGGCCTATGAAAAATGTTGTCGGAAATCTATAATGGAGTCCTATCATAATGAACAAATTAAATCGAATGTCCATGCAAGTCACCTTGTAAAAAAAATCACGACAAAATCTATCACAATTGTTATGACTTATATTATATAAATTAATTTCGTGAGTATATTATATAAAGTAGTTATATTTTAGAAAAATTATAGTAAAAAAGTAGTTATATTTCAGAAAAATTATAGTAAAAAAATAATAGAAGAATTTGGTGAAGTATATTTTTTTTATGGTTTTTTGCTTTGTATATTTCTAATTTTTAGAATTCTAATTGATTTACGATATTACTCTATTAGAGATATATTTATTAAATAAAATTATGTTATAAACCTACTTAATAAAATAATAATAATAAAAAGTCTAGTTAGTGATATTGACTAAAAATAATTATTTATCGTAATTTTCCCCATTAATTGGTTATAAAGAAAGGGTTTAAAATTATCTTGTATTGCGATTGCACGTTATTTTGAGCTCAACACTTTGCAAGTCAATTACACGTTACGACAATATGATAATACCAGAACCTAAAATAAAAGAGGTAGAACTATTCTTTGTATTGTCAATTAGTTTTAGATGAAACATGGATGCTTGTGTGTAAGATTCACTCTACGTGCATTTCCTCCTCATATTAAACCCGCAAAGAAGTGATTTTTTAAAAGAACATGTCACCGACAGTTTATTTATGTTCATAATTGTGTTCATCTCTCCAAAACACGTGATTGATTTCTGCCAAAAGAAACCCTCTATATATACATCTATATATTAACGTGTACAAACCGAAGAGGAAAACACAATGGAAGTGATGGAGAATCACCACGAGGAAGCCATTGCCAAGCTCGACCGGGAAAGAGAGTTGCAGAGCTTCGATGAGTCGAAAGCCGGGGTGAAGGGCCTTGTAGACGCCGGAATCACTCAAGTTCCACGTATCTTCATCCACGGCGATCTCGTGCTCGATGTCGGGACCGAAACCGAAACCTTTCCGGTTATAGACATGAAAGGCGGAACGAGCAAGGAGATAGCTACGTTGGTAGGAGCAGCTTGTGAAGAGTACGGACTGTTTCAAGTGGTGAATCACGGGATTCCGACAGAGCTTCTCGATGACGTCATTCAGGGCATACGTCACTTCCATGAGGCTGACGTAGAGGTGAAGAAGGAGTATTACCGTCGGGATTTTGGGTCCGGTAAGAACGTGTATTATCACAGTAACCATGATTTGTTTCATGCTAAGGCAGCTTGTTGGAGGGATACCCTTTCTTACGTCAGAGGTCCTTCTGCCGCCAATGCTCAAGAATTGCCTCCTATCTGCAGGTAATTGTGTTTATGTCATAAAGGCAGAAATTGTAATATATATGGTAGAGATTTGTGAGTAAAAAATTTGTTTATTATTGATCACGTGAAATTATTTGGTTAAATAGATTATTTTCTATATTCATTTAGTTTGTACGTACTTTAATTTTTATCATTTTGCTTAATGTTAGATAAAATTAATTAACTCGTCTGAATTTGGCAAATAAGTTTAATTTCTGAATTAGTTTTTTTATTTTTTTTTGTTTAATTTTTTTTTTCTTAGTATTAAATTTATACCACAAATTTTCATACCACAAATTCATACCATAAATTTTCATAACATAAATTCATACCAGAAAACTATAACTAGAAATTATATTTCAGAAATTCATACCATAAATTTTCTTACTAGACATTCATACAAATGTTGCACCAAATAACAATTAAATGGTAATTTTGCTAACACTGACCAAGACAAACAGTAGTATCCCAACTCCTCATGATAGTGACCAAAATAATTTCCAGACTTTTTTTTTACAAAATTCATACTAAAAAATTTGCAAAGTAGGCTTTTTTTTCTGGTATGAAATCCGTACCATAAATTTCTGGTATGAAATTCATACCAACAATTCTGATATAAAATTCATTCTAGAAAATTCTAGTATGAAATCATACAAGAAAATCATACCAAAAAATTCACACCGGAATTTTTTGGTATGAAATTCATACAAGAGCTAAGCAAGACAAATTAGAGAGGAAGGGAAGACATCCATAGTGTACCACAGTCACACGAGAGGATGAGAGACAGTCTTGGCACCGCCATATTCTGCTGCTTGTGTGAGGAGTAGAGGAGGGAGTCCAACGACTGCTTGTCACGTAGGGAGGAAGGCTGCTCTGTCGTCTAGGGAAGAAGAAGTGTTGCTACTTTTCTGTCTAGAGGGAAGAGAAATATAATTGGGAGGCTCAATGGTTGTAGGAGTGAGGAGGTAGAGACCCCGATTGATAGTCTGCGGAGGCACTCCTCACTAGTACTACAGTAAGCGTTTGGGAGGGTATGATAGAAGGGGAAAGACAACAATGACGATGGTGAAGGTTGTGTTGAGAGAGAGGGGTGACGAATTGGGCTTAGAGAGGAAGAGTGGTGGCGATGGCTACGTGGCTCTGGCGGGCTCTTCTCCGGTGGCTCAAAGGCGCAACAAGGCGAGGGGGAGTAGTGGCGATGGATAAGGACGAGAAGCAAAACCCTAGATTTGAACAGTAAAAAAAGGGGTATATTTAATGAATGAGAAAATATCATGAGCCTACTTACTATACTAAGTTGGTTTATGCTCTAACACATACCTCCCGATATATTGGGGTTTATGCTCTAACACGTAAGGATAAATTCAATACATGTCCCGATATACTGGGTTTATGCTCTAACACTTCCCCTAAAGCCGGAGTTGTGATTCAACAACTCCAAGTTGATTTTTGGTTTTTGATGTTTCTCATTATTGGCACTTGAGTCTTGAGCGCGAAAACTGTTGTTGGAGCGAAGAGATGTTGGAAGGACTTGATGGACCTCCCTTCATTGGTCTTTGTTTTATTGGAGTCGATATGGCGCCGGTAGGTTGGGCCCTGAGACACATGTAGATTACTGTCATACGACGCAGGTTGCTTAGCATCCTGGGATAGTTTTGGGTCCTAAGACGTAGGAAGTAGTTTGATTAGCGTCCTAGGGTAAGTTTGGGGTCTAGGACGCAAGTTGATTAGCGCGCTAGGTAAGTTTTGGGCTCTAGGATGAAACGAGGACTTGATGTACCCTCCTTCCCTTCTTTGGTCTTTACTTTGTTAGGTTGACGATAACAACACGCCAATAGAGTAAGCTCTAGGGAGCATGTAGGTTGTAGAGATAGTCACCGCCCCGGTGATGAAATGAGGACTTGACGTATCCTCCTCCCATCTTTGGTCTTTGTTTCGTAGATTATGTACCATGTATAGATTTGTGAACCGAAGGGGTATTTATTTCATTGATCAAACATTGTTTACGTAGACAAATAAAATCGATTTTCTAAAACCATGCACACATAATACCGAAAAAATAATAAGTATGAACCAAATCGAATTATCTCGATAAAAATATATGAACCGATCCTTTATTTTAAAATAAAATCGATTTTTTGGTTTAGACCATCGGTATGGTGGATATTACCCAAAAACCCGAAACCTATTTTCTAAAACCATGCACACATAATACCGAACTTAAATTGTTGGTTGTCGGTTCGGTCTAGACCGTAATCACTTGGTTGGATTCGAATCGATATACCAAAAAACCTAACAAGCTCAAACCTGAGAATAACAATAATCTAGGATTTTATCAGTTTCATTTGTATGTTTTTTTTTTACATCCGCAGCTAGAGTGAAGTTAATGAAAAGTAATTTTACAGGTAGATTATTCTTGTATCTAGGTGTTTGATAACTAGTCACTTTTGATCAGGGACATAATGGTCAAGTACACGGACGAAGTGTTGAAATTAGGGGACACTATCTATGAGTTACTATCCGAAGCACTTGGGCTAAGAAACAATTACTTGAAAGAGTTAGGGTGTGGAGATGGGATATACGTACCTTGTCACTACTACCCCGATTGTCCTGAACCGGAGCTGACTCTAGGCACATCAGCCCACGTCGACTCGTCGTTCATTACTATTCTCCTCCAAGATCAATCTGGTGGCCTCCAAGTCCACCACCAAGATCGGTGGGTCAACGTGGCTCCCACTCACGGTGCCCTTGTTGTCAATGTTGGTGTACTCCTCCAGGCAAGTTTATGCACTATAATAACCTCTATAACAACCTCTTAAGGAGACGAGATATGAGAATTTTTTTTTATCTTTTTATATTATCCGTTTATTTGTTTATGTTAGCCGGACATTTTATTTTAAAAGATCAACGTTCATCTTTTTATTATTATGAACAAAGTAAGCGTTCATTTAAAAAAATGAACAATTAGTTACTTAAAATTGTATTAAGTAATACAAAAAATGAACAAAATTTCTTCACACCCCTCTCAACAAGAAGTTTCCTCAATCGACCCCCTCCCGTAACACACACACATGTATATATTCAGGATTTAATTTATATGAGAAGGGGTTTTAGAGTTAAAAGTAGGAATAATTCACAACCAATGGATTAAATAACAATTATTTAAATATAACATGTATTTCCTCAACTAAAAATTGTTAGACATAAATTGATCCTATGACATATTTTTTCACACTTAATCAATGAGCATACTTTTTCTACATTGGTCTTTACAATTTACGAAGCATTTATTTTAAGTTAAAAATATAGTCTCTTCTATTATAATTAATAGTCGTTTTATTCCTTGATACAATTTTAAAAAAAATATTAACTAACATAGATTTTATATATAAAAATTCTTAATATTGTATGCTATTTAATATTAACTAACATGGATTTAATAGTCGAAAGTCTTTTAGACCAATTAAAATAATTATTGTCCTAAAAATGATCAATAAACACAAACTTTAAGAACAATACTTATAAATATTGTTTATTTATTGGCCTAGCAACATAAAACGAAAAATAATTGTGATCAAATTACTAAAGCTAAAACGACATTTATTTATGATCAAAGGGAGTATAAAAGATTGTAGAGGAGATTTTGGTTGGGAGTAAAATAAAAACTGTGTATTTAATAAATATTAAGATAAATATAGGTTTGTTGTTTTTTTAAAGATTTTTTTTATTGATTTAATCATTTTTAGTATGTGTCCGTTTATTTACTATAGATAAACTACAAGCTCCCCTTTATTTAATTCGATTTGTTTCTAATTGAGTAAAGCAATGACGGCAACCATTATGAGAAACTTCCTACTTCTTTCTAGAGAAACCTCCTTTATTTGAAATAGGTTTAGTTATCGATATTTTTTCTATCTATCATGGATGCAGTTGATGGTCAATGACAAGTTTATAAGCCCCTGTCATAGGGTGGTCTCTCAACGAGGGTCGAGGGTATCAATTGTAAGCTTTTTTCGAACTCATCACTCCTCAGAAGACACAAGAAAAGTGTATGAACCCATTAAAGAATTGTTATCCGAAGAAAATCCACCAATCTATCGCGCTGTCACAGTCAATGACATTGTCTCTTACAAGCATTCCCAACAGAAGGGGAGGATATCCAACACCCTCGGTCCCTTTAAATTATCTAAAACCTAAATGTGGGTTGTTCAAAATGTCGCCTAAAATAAAAGTTTGGCCCGACATGGAATGCTTAACATGATTCTAGACCGGCTCTAGTATGTTATGGTTCATTTTAGGTCAAGGAATTTTGAAATTTGGGTTTTGGGCCGGGTTTGAACCAATAAACATTTCTACTTTGTGTGGTTGTCTCTTACTTTGGAAGCCTTATAATTATGTTGTTTGTTATTTGGATTGAGAACTTTTGTGTATTAATAAGGAAAATCGGGTGTTGGTCTAGAACTATTGTTTAATACCAGACTGAATGAAGCAACAAGGTGTCAATTTCCGATATAGACGGATGGTAAAGCGGGTGTCGTGTAAATAGGAGCGCACATGCACATGAGCGGGGTCGTGTGCGTATGGGGTGTTGGTTTAAAACTTTTGTTAATACACAATTTCAATTACACAATGTCAATACACAATTTCAATAACAAACCGTTAATAAACAATTTCATTTACAATGTAAATTTATGTAGTTAACAAAATCGGTCATTTTTCAATTACATAAGTTCCGTTGTTTACACAAAGTTGAGTTACACAATCTCAAATGAGTTGCACAAGGCCAAAAATCCGTCATTTACACAACGTCTAGTTACACAAGTCCAAGTCCATCGAGTTACACAAGCCCAATTATAACTATAAAAAATATGGGTCATATCCATATTTATAAAGTAGGATCAAATTTTGTAATTAAACAAATTGGGGCCATTGGTGAAGTTTTAAAACTTTGGGGCTTTCTTGTAATTAGAAAACATGGATCATTTTCTGTAATTATCTAGTTACGGCAAATTTGCAAATTTCAAAAGTTTGTGTCAATAGTGTAATACAAAAGTTTGGGTGGTTTATTGTAAATTACCATAAAAATCGGAAATTTCCGACTCAGGTTTCTAGAGTCGTCTTCTCCGACGACAAGGGTTGTGGGAACTTCCGACTCAGGTTTCCAAAGTCCTCTTCTCCGACGGTTGCAGGCGGTTCTGTTCAATTGCATGCGGTTCCGAGCAGTTCCTCCCGGTCGTGATGCATGCGGTGGTGGGCGAGGCAAAGAAGACGAACGACTGCGAGAAACTCACCTTCTTCAGATGTGGAATCTGGCAACTGAGATGATTTTATAGGGTTTATATTTTACATGCGCCTTTAATTAATTAATTTTGATTTGAAATATTATGAGAAAATTAGAGGGTCTTATTTGTATCGACGATACTAAAAAAGGCTTTTATACACTGCTCTTTATTTTTCCCATCCCCGTGACAAATTCTCCACAATATCGGAATTTCCAACCCCTTTGACACCAATACTAAAGACCAATTTCCTAATATCAACACATCCCCGTTGGGAATTACCATCTCATCCCCACGCGGGAATTACCATATTGTCTTGTGCAGGAAATAATGTTCGACACCATTCCGTCTCATTCCCATTTATTTTCCACACCAACGCAACAAATTCTCCACATATATCAAAATTCTCCACCCCATTGACAATTGGGTTGTGCAAAATTGACTTGGACCGGAAAACCGGAACGGTCTAAACCGGTTTTCCCGGTCCATTTTTTTTGAAAAATCCGGATCCGTCCAGTTCGGTCCAGCCCCGCTCCTGTCCGGATTGGAATAGATTTAATTTTATATATATAAAAAAAATCATATATATTGTATACATATTTAATAAAAATATATTTTATTTAATTATTTTTTATTTTTCGCAAATTTTTTTTTATATTTTGATTCACACCACCGATCCAGACAGGATGCATAACTCTAATTGACACCACATACTGGTGAACAATTTCCACCCATATCAACACCCCTTGCGACAACATTTACACCATGCAAGTGATAAAATCCCAAACACAAACGCTGAACCTACTTCAATTGATTTGTTAAATATTCAAAAAGAAATCATTCATTATCAAACAATCGGCCATTATGTTGAGTCTGTTATACTTTGGACTTATTACAGCCACACGTTTGTAACTGAAAGTGGTTACTGGTGATGTATAAATACAGTCTGAATAACTCATATGAAGTGAGTTCCAGTTTATATCCAATTCTCTCTCTCTCTTCTTTCTCTTTCCTTACAATTGTTACATTGTAACATGGTATCAGAGCGAAATTTGATCGATCCTCCCTCATACACATTCTTCTCAATCTGAAACATATCCTTCTCATTTTTTTCTCAACTATGGATGGATCTGACACAAATAGTCAGAATTTTGAGGATGAAGCAACAAATTCAGTGAACCTGCAACAAACTCCAGAAGCTTCGGATCCATACAATCAATTGTACCTTCACCATTCCGATCCACCGTCGCTCAAGCTCACAACGACACTGCTCAATGAGTCGAATTACAGCAGATGGAAAAGGTCAGTTGAAGTGTCTCTGCTTGCTAAAAATAAACTTGGCTTCGTTAATGGAGATTGCAAGAAACCTACCTCTGACCTAAAATTGATGGCTAAATGGGAACAATGCAACAATATGCTTATTTCATGGCTTTTGCATTCAATTGAAAAGGATATTGCAGAATCTGTGCTGTTTTGTAAGACTGCTATGCAGATCTGGAAAGAGCTGAACTCTAGGTATAGCAAATCCAATCGGACTAATGTATATCAAATACAAAAAGAATTGTGTTCAATTGCTCAAGGCAATTCTTCAATCACCACCTATTTCACTCGATTAAAGAAGCTATGGGACGAATATCACTTAGCTGTTGAAGATCAGATTTGTCGTTGTGGCTCGAATGACAGTATTCTTGCTCTTCTTCAGGATCAACAAGTCATTCAATTTCTTGTTGGCCTAAATGACTCTTATAATGTGGTTAGATCTAATGTTTTGATGATGAATCCTTCTCCCAATCTGCATGAGGTGTACAAGATAGTTTTGCAGGATGAAAGACAGAGAGGAATTAGATCTGCCACGCCAATTGATGATGATGCCACAGCTCTATATTCTCATAACCGAGGATCTGTTTCAAGTCACGAGAGGAATCAATCAAGAAATGCTCCAGATTCACGTTTCTCATCCACAAACTCAGAGAAAGTTATATTTTGCACTCATTGCAAAGTCAAAGGCCATCTTGTGGAGAAATGCTGGAAACTTCATGGCTATCCTACTGCTCAAACTCCGGGAGCAATCTTCTGTGACAACTGTAAGATTGGAGGACATTATACCTCTCGTTGCTGGAAGGTACATGGCTATCCTCCAGGCCATAAACTAGCAGCCACGTCTGTTACCAATAACACCAATATCCCTGGGATATCAAGTGAGCAATTGAATCAATTGCTGTCCCTACTTCAAAAACCACATCAAGAAAGTGGTAAGACTGATCATACAGCTTTCTTAGCCGGTAAGCCTGCGTGTTTTTTCTCTTCAGAATTGAACTCTACCTGGATTCTAGACAGTGGAGCAACTGATCACATCACTCCTTGTCTTACTTTCTTCACTTCCTATGAACCTTTGACATCACCTACTTTCATCACTATGCCTAATGGCAAGCAGGCTCCCATTATCCACATTGGCACCATTCACCTAAACAAGACAATCACATTACACAATGTCTTACATGTTCCTGATTTCCAATTTAATTTATTATCCATCCATAAACTCACATGTGATTTGCATACTCCTATAACCTTCACTAATGACCAATGCTTTGTCCAGGACCCTTTGATGAAGCAACACTTGGTGATTGGTAGATTGCACAAAGGACTGTATGTTGTAAATGAGAATCAAGCAAACTCTACAAGCCTTCATTCATGCTCCACTGCTGCTTCATGCCTTAGTCCTGAAATCTGGCATTGCCGTCTTGGCCACTTGCCATTTGATCATCTCAGCCGTGTTCCATCTGTTGATGTATCTACTAAAAGACATTTTGTTTGTCAAATTTGTCCTCAAGCCAAACAACACAAACTTGCTTTTACCCATTCTTCTTCTAGAGCTGATACACCTTTTGAGCTTATACATGTAGATACTTGGGGACCTTACAAGCAAACCACCTACAATGGTTTCTCTTACTTTCTTACAATTGTTGATGACCATACAAGATGTACTTGGACCTATTTGATGGCCAATAAAAGCAATGCTTTTCCTTTACTTCAGAGTTTCATTTCTCTAATAGCTAATCAGTTTCACCTTTCAGTCAAAGCAATCCGGTCTGATAATGCCATGGAATTCTCAGGTTCCACTGCTACTACTTTCTATGCTCGTGAGGGTATCATTCATCAAACCACTTGTCCCTATACCCCGCAACAAAACGGCATAGTCGAAAGAAAACATAAGCATCTATTAGAGGTTGCTAGATCTCTTTTCTTTCAATCAAATTTACCTCTAAAATACTGGGGAGATTGCATTCTCACTGCAACTTACCTCATCAACCGAACTCCTTCCCAAATTCTTTCATACAAATCTCCTTATGAACTTCTCTTCAAGAAACTCCCACAATACTCTCATCTACGAGTTTTTGGATGCCTTTGCTATGTGAGCACTACATTTTCCAATAGAGACAAGTTTCAGCCTCGTGCTATTCCATGTATATTTCTTGGATATCCTTTTGGTAAGAAAGGTTATAAAGCTCTTACCATTGACACTCACCAAATCATCCATTCTAGGAATGTCATATTTCATGAGACAATCTTTCCATTCAGATTATCCCCATCCCTTAATTCCCCTCAACTTTACCCATTTCCCTTCCACTCCATTCTCCTTCATTTGATTCATCAATATTCATTCCTTCCGCTGCCACTCCTCCCCTTGATACTTCCAATATTAACCTTCCTTCACCTTTTATCTCACAATCTCCAAATACTAATACCAATTCTTCTTCCATAGAACCTTCTACTACCAATCAGGAAACTGATATCACACCATCTCTTCGTCGTTCTACTCGACCTACCAACAGGCCCTCCTATCTACAAGATTTCATTTGCACATACAGTTCTTCTTCTCCATCACCAGGTATTTTTTCTGCTTCATTTTTACCTTCTTCACATCATGCTTTTCTTTCTTCCTTAGCAGCCTATGTTGAACCTACGTCCTACAAAGAAGCTGCTTGTGATCCTGCTTGGGTCAAGGCCATGAATGTGGAATACCATGCTCTGCAACAGAACCATACCTGGGACTTAGTTCCCCTTCCTCATGGCAAGAAAGCCATTGGATGCAAGTGGGTTTTTAAAGTCAAGCTTCATGCTGATGGAAGTTTAGAAAGGTTCAAAGCTCGCCTTGTTGCCAAGGGTTTTACACAAAAAGAAGGCATTGATTACCATGAAACCTTCTCACCTGTGGTTAAAATGACTACAATCCGTAGCATTATTGCTATTGCTGCCTCTAAAGCTTGGACTCTTCACCAATTAGACGTGAATAATGCATTTCTCCATGGAGATTTACATGAGGATGTGTATATGAAGCTTCCTCCTGGGATAGACAATCCACAATCCCTTGTTTGCAAATTGAGAAAATCTCTCTATGGTCTTAAGCAAGCTTCTAGACAATGGTTCCACCGACTCACTACAGCTCTTCAAACTCAAGGATATGTTCAGTCTAAAAATGACTACTCTTTGCTTGTGAAGAAGTGCCCTTCCAAGATCACTATTGTTGCCATCTATGTTGATGACTTACTTGTCACTGGATCTTGCCATCAGGAAATTGATTGCCTCAAACAATTTCTTGATATTACCTTTAGCATAAAGGATCTGGGAATTCTACATTTTTTCCTAGGCATAGAAGTTGCTTATGTGCCTTCTGGAGTTGCTCTTACTCAACGGAAATTTTCCCTTGAACTACTTCAGGATGCTAATTTATCTCCAGGGAAATCAACTAGCACTCCTCTCCCTCTGCACATGAAGCTTCATCCTGATTCTGGTCCTCCTCTTTCAGATCCTACTGCATATCGTTGTTTGGTTGGAAAGCTGAATTTTTTGACCAATACCAGACCTGATCTTTGCTTTGCAGTCCAGACGTTGAGTCAGTTTATGCAGAACCCCTGTACTATGCATCTTGATGCATTACATCACACTCTTCGCTATGTACAAGGCACCATAGGTGATGGAATCTTACTTAATGGTAGTGATTCTCCTAAACTCGTGGCCTATTCTGATTCTGATTGGGCGGCATGTCCTACTACTAGGCGCTCTGTTGGAGGTTATATCATTTTGCTTGGAGCTTCCCCAATTAGCTGGAAATCCAAGAAACAAAGCACAGTATCTAGAAGCTCGGCTGAGGCTGAATATCGGGCTCTTGCTCAAGCAGCTGCTGAAGTCACATGGTTGGTTCGTTTACTTGAAGAGTTGGACTTACATCCATCTCGGCCTGTTGAGTTATTCTGTGACAATAGTTCAGCAATTCAAATTGGTTCTAATCCGGTCTTTCATGAGCGTAATAAACATATTGAAATCGATTGCCATTTCACTCGGGATAAAGTCATGGAAGGGTTGCTTCACCTTCGTCATGTACCAACACAAGCACAACTTGCTGATGTTTTAACAAAAATTTTACCTTCTGAGCATCAAAATCTTTTGTTATCCAAGCTTGGCATGCTTACTCCTGTCAAGCTTGCGGGGGGGTGTTGAGTCTGTTATACTTTGGACTTATTACAGCCACACGTTTGTAACTGAAAGTGGTTACTGGTGATGTATAAATACAGTCTGAATAACTCATATGAAGTGAGTTCCAGTTTATATCCAATTCTCTCTCTCTTCTTTCTCTTTCCTTACAATTGTTACATTGTAACACATTACGCTTAAATATACAACTCGGGTTGCAGAAAACATGTTGCAACCACAACCTTCGCCTAAAAGTTATTAATACACATGCAAGAAGACGCTACTAACCCGACGAGTTTCTTTCAACTTCTATAAATCCTTTTAACATCTCACAACACAAAAATAGCATAAGCGTTCAAAATGAAGAGAGGCCGGGAGGCATCAAACTCTGATCTAAAACACTATGCTATCACTTAACTTTTTAGCGGGCTTTAAATGCCATTGGAATCTTATAGTTTAGTATGGAGTTTTCTGGTTCCAAATCAGCTCTTTTGTCCTCGAATTTCGACAAATCAATGAAACTCTTATTTTCTTGATGGAGGTTGATCATCATTCTCAGCTTCGCCTGAACTCTTGGTTGGAGTATTAATGGGAGTTTCTTCGACTTGTTCAGGCGACGTGCCACTGTCTTGGACTTCGGGTGAATTTAGGTAGTCATTCGTTTCTGGCTGGTTTTCACCGGTTGAGTATTCTGTTGACGCGCTTTCTTCAGGAGTAGCGGAAGGGGAAGAAGGCTCATTATTGAGATCTGCAGCATGACCTTGATCTTTGATTACTCCAAGACTGTCGTCTGTACCTGATTTGTTTTGAGGGTTCTCGTTCTCTACCGGGATTTGTTTTCCGTGATCAACATCGGCTTTTAAATGCTCTCTTGGTTCATCTCCATCCCCTTTGCCTTTCTCCGGTGATGAATCATCATTCTCCATATCCGGGATTTCTTGAAGGTTCGTTTCTGTAAGCAATTCATTTGGCTGCACCTGTGAATCGCTGGGATCATCTTGACCCTCCACATTGTCAGTCAACATGTTGCCTTCTGTTGATTCTATTCCTTCGTTGGATGGTTGTGAATCAGGTACGGTTGATTCATTATTTGCACCTGCTTCTTGATCAAACTCATATTCCACCACTTCGTTGCGCAGATGTGAAGGAGAGTCTTTAGGTTCAGTACCAACAAGGTCACCTGGTTCTTCTGTACTGCAATGAGGTTGGGAATCTGAATGTGGTTGGAAGTTGTCATGCTCTGAATCGAATTCAGATAGTGGGGGTTCCTCTGCCAAGGATAGTTGCTCTTGAGAAGATTCTTGTTTATTTTGTGTAGTGGTTGCATCTGTAGCTGCAGGAAAAGATTGGAAAGCATCCCAATCGTCGTCGTCGTCGTCATCATCATCATCATCATCATCATCATCATCATCATCATCATCATCATCATCATCATCATCATCATCATCATTTTCACTCGGAAGTGAAGTGGTGTCTGAAATATTATGAGGTTTGCTGATTTCTGATGGAAGAGGCAGTTTTATTCCTAAACTTGGGGCCACGGGTGCCTTGTCATGCTCTTGTGTTACAGATGCACGGATGACACTCTGAAAAGATGCATTGAAATCAATCAAAAGCTCTATTTTCTCAAAAGAAGATGACAAATAAAGATCCTAAATGTAGATTTTCAGATCCATATATATCAGGAAATTCCTGTACTATTTTGAGGATATCAAGTACTAGTAACCATTACTGTGTAAGGCATAGGATTGGAGAAGGTTCGATTAAACTATAATGATAAAGCAACGGAAAGCCTGAAAGACATTTGGTGAGTAACAAGGTGCAGCACTAATTTCTTGTGATGGTACTGAATGGATTACCTCTGGAGGCGGCAGGCAGACATGACCAAGGCAACAAATATAGATCTGCCCCATATTGATAGTCCCACCATACCAAAAAAAATATTTAAAGAAAAACACACAGAAAATGAAAGCAGAGGGTGATAAAAAAAAATCAATGCATTCGTAAATTTAACGCAATCCTGGAAGATGACTTGAAAAACAAAAGGTAAAAGATGCTTGGAAACCAAAAATACCTGAATCTGCTGTCTCTGAGTTGCCTGCATTTCTAACAAGACATCTTTCAGGTGCATTGCTGCAGATGGTATCTGAACAAGATGTGAAACAAGCTTGATGGCTGTAGTTCTTATTTCACGGATTTCCTACGTGCCCAATGGACCATCAACGTAAGATGACGAACAGAAATTAATTTCTAGTAGCAACAAGAATTATAATGGTTATAAAATTGAGTTAAATCATAGAGTATTTATTTATGAGCACTACCAATGAAACATTGTCTTCTGTGCCAGACAAGACTGTCACAATTGTTTCTAAAAGCAGACTCAAAAGGATTTTTTGACACTCAGTACTCGATGGAAGAGCCTGCATAAGCATCAAGGTTCTCAAGCACTCTCCAGCTAAAGCTGCAGATTCTCTTGTCACAGATTTCTGTCAATGAAAACCACATACATACCGTTAGAGTGATACTAAACAAACATGCATACAGATACCACACCCTTAACTGATCTGGCAGTACCTCGAGTATTTTCTGGATTAACATTATAATGCATCCAAATAGCTCCCCGGTCAAAATCACCACAAAAGAGTCACCTTTTACAGCAGCTCGTCTTTGCAATGTGGTTTTTAACACCTGTAAGCCAATCGCTTGTACCTGTACACACAAAAATTATAGAGATTTTGCCAAAAAAAAAAAAACTTGACTACTGCCATGGTTAACTGGCATCAAAAAAAAAAACTACCTGTATATTGTCATCCATAAGGACATGATCAATACACTTGACACAATTTGCAAATGTAGCTATACTGAACGAGTGAACAGATTCCCTCCCATGAAGAACTTCAATTTTGTATACCAGACTGGCAAAGTTTATTGTTTGCTCAAGACAGAATGCAAGCTTTGTATGCATTAATCTTCGTAAGCTGGAATTCTTGTTCTGTAAAAGATGAATGACCTCAACGCATTCCTTTGTCAAACTATTAATCGCATTTTCACAAGCTTCAATGATCATTTGAAGCTGCAGCATTGTGTCATCATCAAGACTGGATTTATCTGCCGAAAAGGAAGGGTTATCTCTCTAACAAACATTTTTTGATTAATTAAGCAGAAAATTTAAGTAATATCGTAGATGGTATACCTTCGACTATTGTCTTGAACAACAAATCAATTGAGTGGACAAATTCATTAGTCTTTGAGAAATTGATCTCAGATGAAGTTCCTCTAATCCACTGGTAAGTGTTTAACATTAAAGGCAGCATATACGTCAGTTTTTTCTGCATTTAGAAACAAAAACAAAAAGCAATTTTAAACTATATTAGATACCACAAATAAGTCTTCATTAAGCAGCAGTAAGCTATAAATTCTGCACATTCAGATAATACCACTTGGTCAGGAAGGCAGGAAACAAAATACATAGGCTTCATAAATATCGCTTTCAGATCATTCACATTTAATTTCTGTTCGTCATCTTACTTCTGGTTCAAGGAACCCATTTTCCTTTTATTTGAAATGGATTAATTTCACAGTAATGAAATAGTGATAGAATCAGTGTTATCACAGGTGTAGGCATCATTATTACCCAAGTTATGAATCGACCACTGACCAGCCACCATGGACCATTGTGACACAGTGTCCTAAGTAGTGATATTGCTACTGTTGGCATCCTGAAGCATTGTTACCAGAACCACTAGACATCCATATTAATACCATTAATACAATAATCTGTACACAATTACTCCATTTAGTAACTAATACTAATCAGATATTAATCCCTCCGTCTAGCAATATTTTCCATTCTACACTGTTTAAGGAGACTATGAAGCATACTGTTACGCCCCTCTATTTATTACTCTTTAGTTTTTACAGTATTGAAAAACTCTACTAACAATCTGCTAAAAGTACCAGGGAAAATGTAAGACAAAGGGAGTACTAGTTCTCAATTCCCAACCCAGAAATTGACAAACTAGATTTCTTTCAAATACTACATGCTCCTAATAGGCACAGTTACAGAAGAAGAATGCACAAGAAAGGGAGAATTTCAAAAAAGAAAAATGTAAAAAGAGATTCTAATGTACCTTAAGGTCACAGCGGTTTAATAGTGTCTTCAGAGTGTTAAACAGCTGAGAAACTATATCATCACTGGAGCTAGATCCATCAGTAGTAGCATGAGTGCTGAATGAAAGACAAAATCAATTAGCCAGTAGAAATTGGAAAATAGCCATAGAAGATGTTTTAATTGTTAAAAAGCTACGGATTTACCTCTCGTAGATTTTGAAAAGGTATGCCAAACTTATTTCTATCACAAGTTCACCAAAATCCTCCATGTCAAGAAAGTCTGTAGGGCAGTTCTTCACAACCTATTGATGGAACAGGTCAATAACTTATCATTGGACAAGAATCTGGAATAATATCACAATATGAAACAGGAAATCTAATGCCGAAAATGTTGCCACAGTCAAACAAGCTTTGAATGAATAAAAGATATAGATGCATTTTTTGCATCTTCAAATCAGATAATTCAAAGCATATAGACAGGACATTTTTAACACCAGTGGTAACTGAATGAAGCACCCAGGTCCATCTGTACCCCAATTACCTGTGATAAAATAGCAACAACAAGGCCGTCCCATGACTCTCCTTTGCAACCAACATAAGTTAACACCTGCACCTCATAGTTGATACAGAAGTCTCAAAAAGTATTGATAATAACTGCTTGATCAGGAATCTAAAGGACACGTGTGTCCTTACATACCCTTTACAATCTTAGACATTAGTTCGGGTTTTTTCTAGTTTCTTTTCTGATAATTTAAAAAAAAAATAGGATCATACAAAGTGGTCAAGTGTCCTAAATTATAGCATTGAGAAATTGCCCAACTCAGTTGCTCCATGAGACAGCAACAAAACAAACTATACTGCTCTGTTAAGGAAAACTCAGTAGTAAAGTCCAATTATTGATATTCTATTGTTCCTCCCAACTCCCCAAGCATTATTCCAATTGAATTCTAGAACCTTCAGCATATAATTATCCTTTTAAGCGAATGCATTTATTTCAGACTAAAAAAAATATGCCTATCATGTAGCATGAACAGACTACTTTCAGATAACAGAAAACTCAAGAGCTGATGATGGTGGGTGGGACTGGAAGCATATATTCAAGAGCACAAGGTAATGCAGACCAGAGGTTTCTAAGCACTATATGGCAGGGCCATAATTATAGAAACAAACTGTAAACAAGGAAAACTGAAAGTCTAACCTGCAGTAATTCTCTGCAGAGATCTGCAGTAAGAAATGCAGCATTGAAAAATCTTTGAGTGCAAAGAAATTGAAATACAGGTAATACAACTTCATGTATTTTCAAGTTTGGTGGTTTAGCATCCTCAACCATTAAATCTCCACGCTTAACTTCGACGGGAGCCACTTGCATTATTTTCCCGTCAAATGTTGGCTGATTCCCCTGAAAGAGAATCATTAGAGCAAGGCCCCATATGAAACGAAAATCCTCCAAGTCCAGCTCAACCATACTGTATCCAGAAATAAAGTCCTTCTCCATTGTCTTTTCCTCAGTTCTCTCAGAAGATTTACCAACATTCACAGGAACAGCATCTAATATAAGAGCTTGCAAAATCACAGGCCATGCTTCTTCCAAGCATGTTTTTAATTTTCCATAAACCATGGGGGACTGAATTTCATCAAGGAATGGCTTCCACTGGAATGACAGGGCAACATATGCAAAAATAATCAGAAGTTTATTATTTACAAAGCATTAGGATTGCAAATTTCTCATACAAAAACTAACAAGAGCAGCCTACACTTACATTTTCCCTGGAATGAAGCTTAAAGCAAATATGACAATGATCTTTCAAGGTCCACACCCAGAATTTTCCTAACAAACTTGAGCTTTTTGAAAACAATGGTAGCAGCGCCATAGACTCCTCGGGTATTTCAGAAGAATGTCTTCCCAAAAATGTATATGTATGACACTTGAGAGTTGCATGTGCAGCGAGCAACCTTACTTTGATCTAGAGGAAGATGAAACTCAGAAATTGTCCAACAAACAAGTATATGATGATAAAGGAAGGAAAAAATGAAAGATACATATTGCATTAAGTCAATAAAATAGGATAAACTATTATTGCAACCACACCTTGCAGGACACCCATTCAGCAAAGGATGGATAGTAAAGTTCCTTGAAATCATCAAGTGGCCATGAGATCAAAGAAAATATTCGCTTGGCTGCACCTTGATCCCCACGAATTATTCCACTGGTTAGTATCTGAAAGAAAGCACACATTAGTTTTCATGTACTCATGTGTTTTCACTGCAAAGCATAAACAGATAGGTATGCATAAGAAGCACGAACCTTGGTAGCCAACTGCAAGCCTGCCTCGAGAAGGATAGGACCAGCAGATGCATCCAGAGCAGACCGAAGTGCAGACAATAATTGGGCCTAAACTTTGATAGTCCCGGACATCAAACACTGTTGTGGAATAAGAATTAGTTTAAAACATTATTGAAATTGACAAAAATACCTGATATTGTTCCAACAATAGGCATCCAGGCAGTTCAGGGTCTGGAAGTCTTCCAAACTGAAAATCATGGCATTAGATACAAACATGCCATTTAGAATCTAGTGGCTGAAATTATGCAGTTATACCCCTTTACCTTGTCAATGATGGTCGATAGCAGTCCAACACCGATATGTTGCATATTCTCAAACTGAATTGTGCTCACCTGCAAAAAAAAAAAAAGTTAGCCTCCAGAATCATCCAGTTAGTGATAAACTTCAATTGAAACATGTGATGATTATCATGTGCATTTGTTTTCTCATTACCTGGTATGCTAGTGTTAATATTTCATGCAGTTGAAGAACTAGCCAATCACCAGAGGCATGAGCCTTTCCAGACAAGCTCCTGGCTAAATTAAGGTCGAAATGTGCTGCGCTCTTTCCAACAGCTGTAGGTAGATGACTCAAACACCTGAATGTAATTACTTGATTAATAAAATCACATGGAGAAAAACAGTTCATCTCTTCAAAGCAATAACCATGTAGTTATTCTCTTGATTATAACATCTGTGCGAAGATCTATACAGCTTTGGCCTCCCCCATCCCACTTCTCAACTCCATTAAACACAAACCTTACTTAAAAGCCTTCATTTTTGGGTGAAGAGGCAGTTGGTGGGCACGGTGACATAGAAACAAGAATTGAAATCAATAAGGAGGTTTAAAGCAGCAAATCAAACATCCCCACATAAAACAAGGACAAAGTAACAACAGAAACAAATTTTTTTTTTTAAGTCAATAAAAGAAGCGGCAAAGATTCACGAACTTGATTGATATTGACGTTCTTCCATTTTTCACAAATATTAGAATGAGGGTTTAGTGCATTCAGTGGCACAACCTTTTAATGGTGATGGGTGAATATCGCAACATTATTATTAAATTGTTCATATGCTTTATCATTAAATCCACCAAATATGTTATAGTTAATTAAATGCAAAGGAAATAACAAGACATCAATTATTTGTCTTGAGGATGTTGTTTTGAGAGGATAAATCCCATTTAACTTTGCATCCCTTCCACCCTTCAATCAATTTCAGCATTGCTGTTTGGTGCAAAAGCATGGATACATGCCCACAACAGGAACATATAAATTTGCTACACATCATAACATAGAAAGGCAACATACTCAGCTGCAAAAACTTTAGTCCGATATCTGAGGTGCTTATCCCTTTTAATACCAGGAGTATTAAGGGGGTAGTCTTGGTTAGATGTGGATTTAGAACTGGAAACCATGCTATCACCATCTTCTCCATGATCTAGTTGTCCATCTATTGGGTAAGCATCACCATTTCTAGAATCTGATGTTGAAACTGAAAGCACCTGAAATAAGTGAACATATCATGCTTGTCACTCAACTGAAGAGAATAAAAAAAAAATAAGAGGGAGGGAATTGATGTCCAGATTTTCTTTCAAGGATAGGCATTAAAACTCCAGCTACAGATCTCGCAAGACCTACCTCATATATCAAGGACATGGAAAAGGTTTCACTTCAGGTAAAACCATCATTATCTAATATGTTTAGCAGTAATTCATTAACGCTTTCAGCTAACCCATCTTGAATCAACACAGTAGAAGACAACAAAAAAGGAAGGGAGTGGACACTAATCTACAACGATCAATGTTTGTTCATCAAGTTATGTGGAATTCTATTTAAAAAACAAATTATGTGGAAGGGGCGATGGATTTATATGTGTGCCACTTGAGAAAAGCATTTCCATATTTTATTTTTATATAGTCAAGAAAATTTAGAATTTGCATAATAACTTATACTCCTTCCATTCAATAATAAAAGGTGAAGAACAGGAACAAGATGAATTCTGTCTTACGTTATTAATCATGTCAGAACAAGGCATATATGTACAAGCCTAGATCTAGAATTACAAGGAAAGAAAAGATAAGAAAGAATAAAAGTTATCTAAAAATATACAAGATATATATGTGCATATCCTAGAATATCTCTACTATAATTCTACATAAAATCTTTCCTTAAGCATATTCAACACTCCCCCTCAAGCTGGGTGATAAATATCCTCCATTCCCAGCTTGGAGTTTAAATGATGAAACCGTGAGGTATGGAGTCCTTTTGTTAATACATCTGCAATCTGCTCATCTGAGGGAATATAAGACATAGTAACCAGCCCTCCTTCAAGCCTTTCTTTGATGAAATGTCGATCAATTTCTACGTGTTTAGTTCTGTCATGTTGGACTGGATTGTGAGCTATACTAATGGCTGATTTGTTGTCACACATGAGTCTCATTGGTCCTTCCCACTTCACCTTGAGGTCATTCAGAATAATCTGTAGCCATAACAACTCGCACAGTCCATGAGCAAGTGCCCTGAATTCAGATTCAGCTGAAGATCTAGCGACCACATTCTGCTTCTTGCTTCGCCAAGTAACTAAGTTTCCAGCAAGTAAAACACAATAACCAGAAGTTGACCTCCTATCTACAACTGAACCTGCGTAATCTGCATCTGTATAAGCTTCAAGAGTAAGCTTATTTCCTCTCTTGAACAAGATCCCTTTCCCAGGATTGCCTTTCAAATAGTGGAGCACCCTATACGCTGCTAGAAGGTGTGACTCTCTCGGGTCATGCATAAACTGACTAATTACCCTTACAGAGTAAGCAATATCAGGTCTAGTATGGGATAAATAGATCAGCTTCCCACACAACCTTTGATACATTTGCTTGTCAACTGTTGCTTCATCCTTTGCCTAGCCAAGTTTATGATTTGGATCAATAGGAGTTGGGGCTGGTTTGCAGGCACTTTTGCCTGTTTCTTTTAACAAACCTGCAATGTATTTCTGTTGAAATATAAAGATCCCATGAGAAGAGTGAGCTACCTCAATTCCAAGGAAGTACTTCAATTTTCCAAGTGATTTGATCTCAAATTCAGCTTCCAATTGTCTCCTCAAACTCTCCTTCTCAAAGTCATTGTCACCTGTGACTATAATATCATCGACATATACTAGGAGAATGGTTACTCCCCCTGAAGGTGAATGCTTTATGAACAAAGTATGATCTCCTTGGCTTTGTCTATAACCAGCTCTTTTCATGACTGATGTAAATCTTCCAAACCAAGCCCTCGGTGACTGTTTAAGCCCATAGAGAGCTTTCTTTAGTCTACACACCTTGGTAGGAGATGGAGATGTGAAACCAGGTGGCACTCGCATGTAGATTTCTTCATCTAATATTCCATGAAGGAATGCATTCTTCACATCATACTGTAAAAGAGACCAATTAAAGTGAGCAGCCAAAGATATCAGAACTCTCACTGTATTCATTTTTGCGACCGGGGCAAAAGTATCAAGATAATCGATCCCATAGGTTTGAGTGTAGCCTTTAGCTACTAGCCGGGCCTTGTATCTTTCTAGTGTTCCGTCTGCTTTATATTTCAAGGCATACACCCACCTGCAATCAACAACATTCTTTCCAACAGGTTTATCAACAATCTCCCAAGTCTGATTTTTTTCTAGTGCTAACATCTCTTCCTTCATGGCTTCTCTCCATTCTCTTTTCTTTAAAGCTTCTGAAACAGATTTCGGAATAGAAACTTGGCTGAGGTTTTGGATGAATTCTTGGTGAGATTTGGAGAAGCGATGTAAGGAAACATGGTTGGATAAAGGGTACAAAGGTCTGTTTGTGCACTCTCGGGTACCTTTCCTTAATGCAATGGGTTGCTCAACATCTACACTAGGATTATCATTAGTTTGAATATCTGTAGGGATATTAGGATCAGATTTTGTACCTTGTGGAGTGACACCTTCAGGGCCAAATTCTGGAGTTGAAGTTTGAGCTTGCTGCTGGATCAAATCAGTTCTTATTCTCCTGGAATACACTTGTGGATAGCTAGGAAGAGGGTTGACAGACTCATGTGTAGGTACAAATCCTATGTCTAGAGTGGACTTCTCTGGATGATAGTCCAAATCTAAGTCTGAAAAAGTTGGTGGAGGTTGGGCTGGTGGCGCAAGATCAACATGGTTTGGAACCTTGGTTTGGGAATAAAAAGGTGATTTTTCAGCAAAGGTGACATCAATGGAGATGTAGAATTTTCTAGAGGTAGGATTATAGCACTTGTACCCTTTTTGAGTTGTAGAATAACCAAGAAAAATGCATTTGACGGCCTTTGGATCTAACTTTCCTCTTTGAGGACTATGCACATGTACAAACACAGTGCAACCAAAAATTTTTGGTTCAAGACCAGTTGCTCTATAATTAGGATAGAACTTTTGAAAACACTCAAGTGGACTTTTGTAGCTCAAAACTTTAGATGGCAGCCTATTTATATGGTAAGCTGAAGTAAGGACAGCTTCACCCAAAAAGAATTTGGGAACATGGTTGGTGAAGAGCATGGCACGAGTGACCTCTAGAATGTGTCTATTTTTTCTCTCTGCAAGACCATTTTGTTGTGGTGTATAAACACAAGAGGATTCATGGATAATACCTTCGGATTGGAAATAAGACGTCAAGGATTGGTTGAAATAGTCCTTAGCATTATCTGTCCTAATCCTTTGTATTTTTGTGCCAAATTGATTTTGAATCATGGAGTGAAAAATGGGAATAATTTGACTGACATCGGATTTGTTTTTGAGTAAATAATTCCACATAACACGAGTGCAATCATCAATAAGAGTAACAAACCAACGAGCACCTGAGATATTAGGCAAAGGGGATGGTCCCCATATGTCACTATGAATAAGCTGGAAAGGAGAAATACTTCTCTTATTGCTTATAGGGAAAGACACACGGGTATGCTTTGCTAACTCACAAACTTCGCAATGAAAATGAGAAGCATCTAGTCCTTGACATAGTTCGGGATACACGTGTTTTAAAGTGTAGAAAGAAGGATGGCCTAGACGAAAATGGTGAAGCCAAATGACCTCATTATTCATGGTTGTGGATGAAAGAGCATGAGAAGTGTTATCCGCAAGTGATTCCAAGTGGTAAAGACCATTCTTTTCCTCAGCAAGTCCAATCCTCTTCCTGGAATTCGGGTCCTGTATAACACATACAGAAGGTGTAAAAGTGACATGACAATTAAGGTCCTTTGTAAGCTTGCTAAGAGAAATCAAATTGGTAGACAAATCAGGGACATGAAGCACATTTTTTAGGCTTAATGTGGTGGACAAAGGAATGGTTCTCTGGCCTGCAACAATGGCAAATGACCCATTGGCTGTCATTATTTTCTTCCTTTTGGAATGCTGGTAAGTGTGGAACTCACTTATGGATTTAGTCATATGGTCAGTGGCACCCGAGTCTATGATCCATTTTGTGGGATTAGATGTTTTAGAAGCTTTAAAGCAAGAAGAAAATGAGTTGTTACCTGATAAAGCAAGAGAGCATTGACTAGAAGGATTACTAGCAGATTTCTATTCAAGAGATTTGAAGAAGTTTCTGAATTTTTCAATATCAGATGCACTCATTCCTCCATTAGATTCTTCATCCACCACCATATTAGCTTGTGATCTTGATGAGTTCCTGTTGTTGTTCCAATCTCGGCTGGGGGGTTTCCCATGTAATTTCCAACACTTGTCTCGATTGTGGCTAGATTTGTTGCAGTAGCTACACCATCTATCATCTTTCTTTGCAGCAACAAGAGCAGAATTTTCAATTGTAGCAGGGCTGGAGTCGAGCATTACAGCCCTCCTACTTTCTTCTGCCTTCACAATTGAAATGACCTCTTCCAAAGTCGGTAGCTCTACTCGACCAAGGATCTGAACCTTGATTTGGTCATACTCAGAGCTTAATCCCGCAAGAAAGACATAAGCTCTATGCTTGTCTTGAAATGTCCTCCATTGTGTTGCATCATCTTTGCACTTCATTTCAAGAACTTGATATTGATCTAATTCTTGCCATAGGCTTTGAAGGAGATTACCATACTCAGTGATAGTCTTTTCCCCTTTCTTGGTGGAATAGGCTTTGACAGTAAGTTCGAATGTCAATGCCTCATCCTTCGCCTTGGAGTAAGATCTCTTGATGAAATCCCAAACATCTTTTGCAGTCTTCAGGAACATGCATGATACACTGACCGTTGGCTCCATGGATTCCCACAGCCAAAACATGATCATCGAATCTGTCTCATCCCAAGTGTGAAAGTTGGGATCTTCTTTCTCTGGAACTCCCTCGGTTAGATGTTTAAGTTTTCCTTTTCCTTTCAAATAGGTCTTCACAGCCTGAGACCAGATGAGATAATTCTTTCCATTGAGTTTGTAGGCAGACTGAAGGCTTTGGAAATCAGCCTTCTTTTTTGTATCAGAATCGGGTGTTTTAGACATGGCTAAATGAAAAGGAAAAAGCAACAATGAAGGCTACTAGATGAAGAGCTTGACTTCAAAAGAAGAACAAGAATATGGTAGCAATGAAGGCTACCCGTCAATGGAAAAATATGGCAGCAATGAAGGTTGCCTTGATGTGAAAAGTTAGAGCAAGTTAGGCTCTGATACCATGAAGAACAGGAACAAGATGAATTCTGTCTTACGTTATTAATCATGTCAGAACAAGGCATATATGTACAAGCCTAGATCTAGAATTACAAGGAAAGAAAAGATAAGAAAGAATAAAAGTTATCTAAAAATATACAAGATATATATGTGCATATCCTAGAATATCTCTAGTATAATTCTAGATAAAATCTTTCCTTAAGCATATTCAACAAAAGGCATTTTTTATCCTTTAAATTTGATCAAGAATATAAGACATTTTATAGACGTTGAGTTACAAGAATCTTATTAAAGTTTGTTCGTTTAAATTCTTTTCCAATCGTTGGATGTGAAGGGTAATAACAATTAGCAAGTGTCAAAAATGTTGAAAAGTTTAGTAAAAAAGATGATACTTTGAGTAAAATAACACTTCTATTATAAAATTGTGCCAAATGCTAAAAAGCCTTATATTTCAATCGATAGGGTACTGGTTTAAGTTATGATACTAAAATAATATTGTAACCATTCTCCATGGCAGGACAAGCGGAAGGCTGCTTTTCCAGTGTACATAAAGGCAAATGATTGTATTAAGGCACTACATATTTAACTAAAAATGACTCAATAATACAAACAAAAACAAGATTACGTGCCAACCTTCACTTCAATTTTCTTGGTGTACATCAGGTCAACTCTTCAGCTCAAACACTGTGTTCTGTGTTTCTACTAAAGCAAGCACTCTAAGAAGATATTGTACACTAAATAAGTATCCCGTCATTTCTCTTTTTCTAGATTTTTCTATGTAACAACTGAATCAACCATCCAGTTTAGCTAATATATGAACTTGAGAAGCCAAAATCATCACTACAAAAAATAGAGACCTACCATTTTTCGACATATTGAAATCCAATGAGATGGGCAAGTAGGACAAGATGCATATAGCAGCCGCATTATTGTGCTTCGAACCAAGTTTCCTATCCTACAATAAAAGTTAAAGTTATTGTTCCACCAAAGTAAAGTATAAGGGCTGCATGAACCTAAGGCAAAGAAACAAGTCAATTTCAGGACGCTTGAACTTCCTCAGGTATCCAGTGTATTAGAAGATAGTGACTAAACCACTATATTTTTCCAAATGACAGGTGATAACTGATAAATGACATTTGGAACCCTGAGTTGAAGAAGCAAGCTCCTCAAGATTCTGAAGTACACAGATTGAACAATATATGCAGAGCATCATTGTGCAATATTATTTGACACATTCTAACAACAATACAGTATAACTGAAGTAAAGCTAAGATGAAATTTACTGCAGTAAATATATCTTCTCTGATACAGCTACCATCTATCACCTCTTGTGCAACAAATGTCGCAATGTTGATGCATGTGCTCAATTATAATCCAATCTTGTAGAGAAAGACTTCAGGCAAAAGGAAACTCTACAGATTCTATCAGCAAGAAATGGCATAATTCCCTAAAGTACCTCTGTTACATTACTTTTATAGATTGTGACATAATGTGATGCCTATTTTGATTAGCTCGTGTTGTTTTGTCTTGGGAGTCGTTTGTAATAGGATTTGCTCGACCGTTATGCGATTAGCATTCGTAATTATACACTTGGACCTTGGTCAAGTAATATTTTGTGTGCTATTTTCCCTATTATTTGGTTTTTGTTAGATGTGGAAGCATTGAGGAAGAAATATATGTCGAAATAGTGTTTTATTGTCCAGAAAATGTAAAATCGGTGAATTCATATACAAGATTACAGCACAAACATTGGCATGTGTTACATACTCTGAATCTGTTTCTTCATCAAGCATGTGGAACAGATTATCTTCAATTTGCTCATGAATTACTGAAACCTAAAACAAAGAACAAACAAGAACAAAAGTTATATATGATACATCGATGTATAAAACATATATGACACGTATTAAATGCATTATGGATAGTTGCTAATGCGGAAATATGAGCAAACACATAGTATATGACAAAAATACAGGAACACTGAAGGAGGCAAAAATATGTAGGGAAAGATAAATCAACTCCAAAACAGGCATGGCCATTTGGAATACTCTCACTAGATTCCACTACAAGTGAAACTCCAATACCACCACATGTGAGTCAGGTAAACCTCAAATTATGTTTCTTCAATAAGCAAATCAACCACTTATAAATATCTTAATTTCTGTTTAAAAAGGAACAGTAGCATCATATTACTTCAAGTGGTCTTAAAATACAGAAGTAGATGGACATATGGTGTTCAACAATTGATGCATTGAATAGTACTGAGCTACATCGAAAAAGAACAAAGAAAAACAGCCTATAATTGAGATCATACTGGAATCAGGATGAGGAAGCCAGGCACCATGACAACAGGCACCCTTCTTTAGGTCTAGAAAATTCAACTTATCGAAAAACATAATGTGACTGTGCGCAAGCATATAAGCACAGAAGGGACATATGCTTTTGAAAATGTTAAAGCTCTCTAAGTGCCAAATATGTTGGTCCAAATTCACGGGGAAATAGATGATAGGGATTGAAGTTAATCTTTGAATCAAGCTAATAAGTTAGTTTAATTTCCTATGAGTAGCTACTTGTGCTTTTTCACCAATCAAGTGTATATCATTTTTAGCATCCTTCGTGCAAAACCTCTCTCAAAACAAATAATCCTATCTGTACAGAAAACATCCGAGAAAGTTTCTCTAATCCATACAGACATATACCAATATGCTTACCGGTAATCTGACTTCTCTAAGCTATTTAACACGGGAAATTTAAGAAAATAGAAGGTGATAATTTATAAACTTGAAACCTTGTCTAGCCATGCAATTTTAAGGAAACACACGGTGTAGCTTATATAGGTTTGAGCTCCTTCATCATGTTATCTTATATCAATCAAAGATTTATGAAGTAACCCAAATGGCCAAATAAAAAAAGCAAGACAAAAACAGCTCAAGAGACAGATCTATGAACTCACTGAATCCTTTTCAACTAGATGTTGCAAGGTAGAGATTGCCAAGTGTCTAAGAGTCGGCTGTCAAAAAAAGAAAACAAAGACAAAAAAAAAATTTCATTTGAAGAGAAATAAATAAATCCAGAACAACTATTAGAAGTATACAACACGAACCTGTCTGGAGCATAGAGTTGGAAGTAGAGTCTGCACATGTGAGTGCACTGAAATAGCTTGGGGTGCAAAAATAGCAAGTTGCTGCGTAAATCGTGCACTCCTGCCAAATTAATAAGTCGCATATACAGGATCAGTCATTCATCTTTTAGTAGTTTGTTTTGATTTATATAGCAATATCTCTGAAGCAATAGTAGCAGAAAAATCATGAATAATGTAATTAGGAAAGAGGAGCTCTTATATCTCACATACTCTAGAAGTGTTGCTGTTTCCTGGCAGGAGCTTATCTCTGAAATTACAGACTGTATAAACACAAAAAATAAGATAACATCGTTATTAGTACCAGCACACTGCAAGACGTCATAGGAAGAAAGACTCCAATTCATGAGTTTAATATACATAGTACAAGGAAAAGTACAAGAAGACAATTAGCACCATATTGCAAGCTTGCTTCTATACAATAAACTGTAGGTACTAAATCAATAAAATTGAAGGGGCAATATCAGCTTTCTTCCTATTTGAGAGGCAGAGTAATTCATATTATCACCCCAAGTTGGCAAAATTTGATTAAAGCACATGGAAGCATTTGTTTGATTAGCATTGGATTATCTAAGATAGAAATTATCTCCTCATGGAGAGAGAGAGAGATGAAAGCATTAATACAAGATGTCAAAGAAGGATATACTAGTACAGAAAGACGACTGTTACCTTCTTAGAACAAAAGGTTAAGAAAATTAATTGAAAATATATACTCCAATAAACATTTACAGCGGGGAGTAGTATCATTTACACAAATTGGAAGAATTTGTTTGTTTAGCACTGGAACTGATATTTAGTCACTCAAAAGGACTTTTATGTACAGAAAAGTATAAGAATGAAACGCAATGATCTAGAAATAGTAAGTGCAGATATGGACCTGCCATGGAAGTATGAAAAAGAAAATTGTGAAATTATCAAGGTCACAGCCATTTACACAGGTTTCTTAATTCTTCTTTCTTTTGGATGGAGATGTAACCAAACCAAAAAAGGGGGACAAAAAATTAATCGTCAAGTAGCACATCAGAGATTTTGACATCCCATATTCCACATATCACAGAAGGATTCCCATGGAGAAACATCCAAAGACACTTAAGACTTTAACACCGCAGCATTATACAACTATAGCAATCACTAGTACCTTGCACCGAGAGAAAAAAATGCTTCCGGGAGAGAGTTCAGGACCAATTACAGCAACTATAGCATTTATGAGGCGACCAAGTCCTTGATGAAGCTCAAACCATCCATTTTCTTCCACCAATAATGTTTCCAGGGCAAGGCTAAGAGTTCCCTACAAGATAAAGAATAAAAAAAATTTTAAAATTGTCAACAGGTTATAAAGCAGGTTAGATCTGTATTATCGAATAAAAATTTCAAATGGATTAAATCACTTACAAAAACTGCAATGGAATCAGAGAACTGTTAGATCAGAAAAAAAAAAAAAAAAAAAAAAAAAAAAAAAAAAAAGCTCCTTTTCTTATGAAAATTATTGAAGTAAAACAAGACACGATTTGTATATCCAAATGATTGTGGATATAACATAACAACATTTCAAGTTTTTGTGAATTGCATTGTAAAGGTACTTGCAGTATGAGAAAATAGCAGAAATTCAAACAAGAGACTAAGGGCATCAATGCTCAGCAGTTCAAAAGCTCTGTTCAATACCTGAACATGAGAAACGTAAGACAACCCAGCTGCTTCAATGGTTAAAAGAAGTCCATGCAGGGGCCATATCTGCAGAGTAGGTACTGAACTTTTTGCCAATGAAGAAATTGCACTCACAGTTGCAGGAACCAAACTAGATAAAGCCATTCCACCAGCACTGCAGATAAGATAGCAAATATGAGGTTCAATGATAAGTCAATTCAAGCTAGCAATATCACTTTCTGCCCAATTTTACGTTCTACCTGTAAATTTGACCCACAAATATCTATGGTAACAGAACACGAAAAAGTCACCACAGAAGCATGCATATTCTTTTTCTTATCTCATATTTCTACTGATCAGAATTGATTGATAAAAAGTAGAAGATAAATAAAGGAAGACACTGCGTTACCTGCGGTGGATGCAGCCAAGTGCCAGAGCGACAGACCCAGCATAGCTGGAGTCCACTGTGCCAGCTAAATCAGAGAGAAGAGATTTTGCCTGTTTATCATACATTAAAATAATGAAGATAGATAACTGCAGCAATGTAAACATACAAAAAGTGAAATTTGTAAAGGAGGACTCGGTGTGTGAGGAAGGGAGATGAAATAGATAAACTCACCATTCTACCAGTAAAAAGATCATTGCCTAGACGAGATAAAAAACCAAGACCTTCTGAAGCAGCTCTACGTTGTGATGCACATATATCACCCTCTGCCAGAATTCCCTGTCAAATGCAGTAGATAGAATCTAATATAGTAAAAAGAGAAAAAAAAAGCAAGGCTCTAAAAACCCAGATGTGAAAAACAATAAAACCTGAAAGATAGTCTGCAGCAAACTTAAAATTTCAGGCTCCAATGGCTGAGGATGGGAAATGAGCAGAGCCTAAGAAAGAAAAAAAAAAGAATGAGGGAATGAACATAAGACAACTAAAAAAGTAGGTACTGCAAACATAGCTACAAGGACGATGAATGGTTAAGACCTTTAATCCAGCAAGTAATCCCACACATATGTTGGTCACACTTTTAGAGTGCCATGACTGTCTTTTGCCTGCTTTAAGACACTGCTCAATTATCCCAAGAAGTGATCGCATACCATTGATATCCTGTGATGAGATTCAAGTTCAAATGAATTGCTACTAAGATTTTGCCATTGTGTAGGAAACCAGGCAACCAAATCCTCAATTACCTGAAAAGCAAACATAGTACCGAAGGAAAGAAGCATCTGGTTAACCAACATTTTGCTGACGGTCTCAGGCTGCAACATTCAAGAGAAATATAGTTGGAATTGTGTACTGAGGAAGCATGAAATTCAACAAGCCTTCGAGTAAATAAAATGTTTTATTCCATTCGTTCATAAGCATGTGAAGAAGCTGATAAACTCAACCACAGACACTGAATCACTGTAAAGAAAGACAAAAAGATCAAGAAGCCCCCCTATTAACCAATACCAATTTTATAGGTTCTCCAGAGCCCTACTTCCACATATAGTCTAACACTAAAGCCCCATGGAACTCCTGACTATTTGAGATTGAAAGCGTTCGAACAAAAAAGGTACTAACAGAAATAGTAGATATCAATAAAAAAATTCCAAAGACATTTCGAGAAAAAACACTGAACCATAGGAATTTAGAAACAATACACGAACATAGACAAACTATCTATGTTCTGTAGGTTATCTTTTATGAAGTGAAACATGTTATATATTTGTCTTCAATAATAAAAAAGACTTATTAAATACTATGGTCTAAAACTACAGACTAAGATTTGAAATCATATGAAAGTACAGCTAGAATCAACAACAAAAATGTATTTTACTAACCAACATCATAACAAGATGTTTCAGAAAAATGTGTAACATTTTTATTCAAAAAACTGCAGGTAAAGGATTTCATATAAAAGAGCATGCTAATAATCCTTACAATAATGCAAGAGAATGGACGTTCAGAGTCTCAGACACATGACAGATTTACAAGATTATTACCAAAAAAAACTTACTTGAGGAAAGCTAGGCAGTTCAGAGTCCCAGACGCATGGAACTAAACCATCTTTTTCACCCTGGAACGCACGTAACTCATCTTCAAACCAATCTCTGAGTAAAGAAACAGAGGTTAGGTAATGCAGGCAGACAAATCAAGTAGTTGGTACAACAGCAATACTCAGGATCAGAAACAAAATAAATATTAGTGAGTGCATAATCCTGCAAACTAGAAACCCATTAGCCTCTTCACCCGGAAAGAGAATACCAATGACAACCCTTTTTTCAATGTGAGGGTGATTTATTTATTGAGAATGAAGAAAACTACTGAAGTTTACCTAGGCATACCGCATACGGCATACCTATGTTATACATGAATCTACCCAATACCCGTGTCTCTACATCACCTTCTCATGTCCAAATACTCTATGCCAAAGTGTTCTTGCACGGAACTTAGCATGATTGATAATCCATCGAATATAAGTAGTAGGCTGTACAAACTTTCCAACAGGTGACAACATTCAGTACAGTATTCCGGTAATTAAAACATAAGCCACAAATACTGAAACTTCATCTTTTTGTCACCTTAAAATCAATGGCATACTTCAGATAAAGCAACATTAGAAGGAGTTTGTTTGTTCCAAATAAAATTCTAATGAAATGAAACTTAAATGCCAGCAAGATGCATATTAGAGGGCACCTTCCAGGGGTCCACGGACCCAGCCAAGCATCTCGTTTGTCCAACAACAGCCTTAAGCATGAGCTCTCCTCATATACAGACGGGTTCCTGTTTTGCCAGATTTGTTGAAGTTCACAGGTGACAAAGAGAAAAAAGCCAAAACATGGGTGAGAAAATTCAACAAACAGAGAAGGAGAATGAAATTACTCAATATTTTCAAACTTCATACCACATAGTGTAGTTGACAAAGAAAGGAGCAAATACCTGAATGGAGCTGTACATAGCTGGATTATTCGGGAGTGGTCGTTTCCATAGGCATTTGGATCAGGGAGTGATTGAAATGCAGTTAGCGTTCTAATGACGAGTATATCCCATTCACGTTTAATATTTGGGAGGTCCTTGATTGTTAAGGATGTTACAGAAGATAAAGCACTGTTTAGCAGAAACCAAATTAATATGTTAACACTAATCTGTAACTGAAACAAATCAATATTCAGTTAATTATGAAAGACTCCAGATATCATGAGTAAATAATTACCTACTTAGGTACATCAGCACAGGTTGAAGTAAAATCCCATGTTTCACGGCTTGGGGAGTGATAAAGCATCTTACAAATGCTGCAAGTGCCTCAATAGATGAAGACCAGACGCTGAAAGAACAAAAAAATTAAAAATTAAAAAGTCATTATCCAGGATCATAATAACTAAACATCTACTTTTATAATAAATACCTAAAGGCCAAGTATCTAGCACCTATGCCTATATAAGAGAATGTTATAACAAATATCTGAACTGTTAAAAACTGCTTTAGGGGAGGGAGGGGGCATAGCAGGCAGAGGGTAATATCCTTTAATATCTACATGGGAAATCAGCCTAATAAGGCTACAATGGATGTTTAGCCCATTTCTAACACTCCCTTTGCATGAAAGTAATTGTTGTTTTAGCTTTCACAAATGTCCAAATATAATTGTCATTCTAACTATTGTGGTCTCTACATAATCATTAGCATATCATTACTTGCAGTCTTAGAAAAAGTAAAGTCTTAGAAAAAGTAAAGTACAAAATAGGGGTATAACAGAATATCTGATAGTCTCCTTAGTAAGTGTGCAATATGCTAGAATGACAATTATCGATTCCCAACAAATCACATAAGTAGCAATGTATCAACTGTGTTGCATAACACGAGTGAGGTATCCTGAAGATTAAGATATATCTCCAAGATATCCTACTTTTGGATTCTACTGAAAATGTATGTTTTACTTTAGTGTGCTCAAACAGCCATCCAGTGAAAAGACATATGAATTTTGTAGAAGTCGAATCAATCAATTCTCCAAATATAAAAGACTATTGTTCTGTCAAGACTTAAGAACACAAATTGAATGGTTTACGAGCATTTTCATAATTAAACTATGTTTTTCTATTTTTTTGAATACTTTGCAGCTTGATCTTTTGAGTAAATTACCAAAAACCACCCTTAAGATGGCTCCATTTACAGAAAACCACCCGTTCTGCTCAAATTTACCGAAAACCACCCTGCTCAAATATACCGAAAACCACCCATAACACTAAAATTGTTAGCAAACAACCGCCCCTCCCTCTATCAGCCGTTAACCAGCTATTAAGTGTGACCTCACCTTGGATATATATTATCCATACTAATACAATATTTATTTAAAAGAAGAAAGCTAAACCAATTATGAAATTGAACCCAAACAGCATCCTCCTCCACCTCCGTTAGTTGATCTGCTGACCCACCTCTGGCAAGTCATCTCACCATCGTGCCCACCTCTGACACTGAGCCACCATTCAGTCCTTCTCAAAGGAGGAGCACCTGTAACCGCAATAATCTAACGTCGAGGACGCTTTCCTTATCACATGTGAAGTAGAGCAACCAACAAGCCCTTGTCAGAGGAGCACCTTGAACTGCAACAATCCGACATTGTTGGCACTAGCCCACGGTCAAAAAATCCCCACCAGTTGACACCGACACAACTCAAAACACCACCATGCACAACCTCAAAGGTTATGAGTTTCAAAGCCTCGAATAGAAAAAAGCAACTACACTATATCCGCACAAATCATTCAAATAATTAATAAACTGATATGGGGGTTTTGCAAATCCAAGGGAGCACTTTATATCCATAATTCGAATGGTAGACAATCTCAGCAAACAGGGCCGGATATTGGATCTCAATATCCGGATTTGAAGGACCCTAAAACTAAAACCCTCAATTTGGTACGAATGTGACGAGGTGGTGCTGCCCATTCCAAATTAAGGTGGCGGTTGAGGTATATAGGTAGTGGTGATGGTTGGTGCGGCAGTGACTTGAGCTTCAGGAGTTTCGGAGGTGAGAGGAGATGAACAGTAAAAAAACTTCCAATTTAATTATGCAAAAATAATGCATATTTACACCTATAATCAGGCTTATTTAATATTTAAATAATGTTGGATTTATGTAGGAAAAAATAGTTTTAATAGAACGTGCTAGGTAGGACCCATTTAACAGCTAGTGCACGCAGAATGGGCACGAGTGGTTGACTGGGAACGGAAGCTTATAATGGCTGATTTGCGGTAAATTCCAATAGAATGGGTGGCATCTGGCAAATGGGGTGTATTGAGCAGACAGTTTTTATTTGCAATCTACAAACCAACCTACAACATCTGTAGCATATTCATCAAATAGACTCCAGGAAACCAAATTTATAGACTCCAGGAAATCAAATAGACTCCATCAAACTTGCAAATGGACTCCAGGAAACCAAATTTATAGGCTCTAAGATACAGTCAAGGGTAACAACTCTAGGGCTTCATCAAATTAATTCTGTTTCTGATGAGGTGTTAGTTTGACTTGTCCTTAACTGCACCACACATGTCAGCAGCAACACCTATTCTTATGTGCATTGTTTAATTCAATACAAGCAGGCATTTTTAGAGCTGGAATAGCATGCAGTTGCTAACCATAATTTGGACTTCAAATCATCACTTTGTGCAAGTTCACTGTCTCCATTTCCCCTAAAGAGGGGAGTCCACAGTGTGAGAATATCAAAGACTTGCTCTTCAAGCTCCTGCATCAAAAGAAGGTGCATCAGTAGTTCTGTAAATGCTCATAGAATATCAAGGACCATGAAAAGGAAATCCCCCCCAAAAAATACCTCCTTTGGCATAGATGCCAATAGTGCTGACAAAAGTAACCATCCAGCTTCTTTTTCAATAGTGATAGCACTTGGATTTCTACTAGATTCTGTCAACATTTTCTTAGACACTACAAGCACCGACTTGGGCAACCTGGACATGACTTTCACGTATTATTCCTTTTTACGAGGCAACATTTAAATTGTATGTACATATAAGAAATCCAATCCCACATCTCTTTAACAAAAGAAATGTTCAGACACCCTCTCAAACATATGTTCGTCGTTCAACAGCAAGTTTCGGAATATTGGGTACAATAGAAAAGGCATTAAGCAAGTCTTCCTAGCCCATAAACAAAATTGGCTTCCTATTATCTAGAATTGGAGGCAGTTTGCAATGGCATACTTTCCTTGGAAGGAAACCAATTTTAATAATTTGTCTATAAATGATGCTAAACATGATTCTTGTACAAATGTTGCAGTTAGCTATCATCTTTAAATCATCTAACAGTTTTATAAATAAAAAGTACCTATAATACTATGCATACTTGTATGCTGATATACAAAGAGAGTCTTGCTGACTGAACTGTGGATAAGATCAAGATCATATATTATGCAACAGCACCGGCAATGAAAGCTCAGAACATACCATTTAAAAGTCCTAACTAGACATGGCAAAAGAAGCAGAATAATAGGAAGATAAATAGAAAATAAATACAGAGAGAAAGCGTAAGAATCTCAAAAAAGATGAACTTAAGTCAACCAGATAGATTATGATAACAATTGACAAGATAAATCAGAGGATATACATACTTAGCTGGATAACCAAGAAGCAACTTTGGTGAAATAGATACCAAAGCTGAGAGTACAGTAGCTTGTCCATGAAAAGAATCAAGTTCAAGTTTCAATTTGCTTCCCTGCATAGAGGCCACTTAAATAAGTTCCATTTTCAGATAGAAGTTACTTGAATCTTGTGGAAGAAGTTTCATTATCAGCCAGAAGAAAAAAAATTCACAGTCCTAAGATAAAACATGATAAGTGAATCCATGAAGGACATACTAATCACTACTGATGGGCCACAACAATGATCTAGACAGCTACGCCGTGATCAATCATTCAATCCCCAACCCCTTTTGTTTTTTCAAATGATCTCAGTAGGGTGGTCTCTAATCCAGCATGTGCCAAGAAACTCGTTCCGTCATTTAATGGGATTTTGCAAAATATAATCTAGGTGGTCTTCTGTATGTACAAAATAATTCAACCTACTCAAATTATTCTGGTGTTGTCAAATTACGACTGACAGAAAATGACAGTATTTATATACATATCGACCACGACACGTCCAACATTAAAGTGACTTAATACTTAATTACATGTCAAGTGTCCGTAGCACAAGCGTATCCGACAGGAGGTGTTGGCAAAATACAGCTATGGTTGTCTATTGTTTGATGTAATTAACTAACACCTCAAAAGTTGAGATTTTTCTGTCAAGGGCTTGTTTGGACAGCAAGCTAAAATAGGAGCTTAAGTTGAAACAGGAGCATAAATAAACATTTTCAATGCCTGTCATGAACAAGCCTAGAATTGGATGAGGTCAACAAAAACAAAACAGATTTCAACCTAGCAGGTTATAAATCTATCAGATAAAGAAAGGTTTGGTACATCATAAATTTAAATGGAAGGTTCAGTTTCTCTAACTAGGACTGACAAAGAATTCAAAATAAAGTCAAATGGGAACCTTTTTTAAGTGCACAAGAATGAAGTCCTTATGTCTTTAAATATTATTACCTTTTCAAATGCAATATTTTCTCTCAAAGCAGCTAATGTGGTAACCCCATAAGAAACCAGACCACCAACACAGGTAGGATCAACTTCAGCCAGAGCTTGCAGAGTTAAAGCAGCTTCAACGCGTACCTGGCATCAATTCAGCTAACAATATTAAGTATGTAAGAGCTTATGCTATTCCAGAAGAGTACAGAAAACTAAACATACAGCATCGCTTTAGAAAATATCCACATAATGACGAGTAAAAGAGCCCTAAATGATTAAGAAAAATTGACCAAGAAGTTCAACTAATTAAAAAAAAGAGCTTGTCCAAGTCATCTTTTCTATCAAATTTTATTGGTGTTATCAAATCTATGTCATTAATATAATAAATTCTAGTTTACATCATTGTAAATCATATATTTTTATGATGAAATCAACAAACTAGCACAGGGCTAGTCTTCAACTACAAACAGCTTTTTACAACAATATTAAACAGAAAAGACCAAACCAGCAAGCCCAAAATTGATGTTTTCACTAGTTTTATCCGTGAAATCAACTGAAGCTTGCAGATTACTATAAGGAAGATGATCAGAAGAGGTTTCCTTATGCCCTACAAAAGATAAATTGAAGTGAAAACATCGCTTCTTTTTAGTTAATATTTTTTATTTTAAAACTTGCCCAGAATTTTTCTTTCTAATACTCTATTACCAGACTGGTACAGCCAGAGACCATTGATTCATCACACTACTAGAACAGTATATTTTCCTAAAGAAGAACCTTGTGCATATTCTGATGAAGATAAAAACAATGACAAAGGAATTAACTCCAAGCAGCCAAGATTGAGATAATAAATTAACCAAAACTTAGAAGCAAAGAGAACATGCTAAAACAGCACATGACAATGGACTGATGAGCAGGAACAAAACAGCTCAATTAACAGTTTAACACAATCTCTCAAGATAAGGGTCAACAAAAACGCATGCCTTATTATACTTCAAATTGTGAAAGACTAGGGCCTTTATAATAGGACAAACATAGTAAGGGGAAAAAAGTTTAAATACAGGGTCCTAGTTTCCTTACTTTTCCAACAAAAATGGTCAGAAAACATACCACAAAGGACCATTACGGCCAGGCTTAGATACTCCTAATTGTTTGCGACTTTGGCATGTGAAAGTACAGGTCTACATGTTTCTCACCCTACTACATCATCTTTCCTATTTTCTTTGTACATAAAAAATAAATTCAATATTTCTGGCTCAAGAGAAAGCTAGGGAAAACAGATTGACTGACATAAGCATGTATCTATACAGTGAATTGCATTTGATGCAGGCAAAACAATCAGTAGGAAGAAACTGATTCTAAAAACTAACAGGTCCAAAATTAATTTTACAGAACAGAACGTACAAATGAGAAATTATTGGCCAAATAGAGGTCTTATCTCCCTCTTTCTGATGTTTGACAAAATAAAATGAGTAAGAAAGAGTCAATGTTTCAGAAGATGCTAGAAAAACTCACAAGCTGAGAAGAATGTGATAATGCCGCAACAATGGTATCATCTAGAACTTCTTTAAACTCGTATGGAACCTGTAAATGCACAAACAAATACAAAGGTGATGAAATGAAAATTTCATTCAACAGAAACCAATAATGTCTCATACAGTTAAATGCACATAAAATGAATATCAAACGAAGAAAACACTATAATGCATTTCAACTGGAGTTGCTGCTGTTTATGAAAATCTGCAATTACTATATGGTTATAAGGACAGTTTGGATATATATGAGCCACTGATCCCCACGTGAGAGCTTGGAGAGTATTAGCATCCGTGGAGAACTTGTTGATCCGATGATAGAATTATTATACTGAAAGATCCTAGGTTGAAGAGAAATCAGCCATACATCAAAGCATGAAGAAGAATGGCCGTGTAGTTGGTTCAATCCACTCGGAATACACGCATATTTAGCTAGTTGGGTTTGTTATATACAATATCTAATAGTTTACATTTTGAGGTTACACTGTATTGTGAATTGCTCATTAAAAGCCCAGTTCCACAGGTTATCCAGATCTTGAAGCTAATATACTGTGTGCGTGCTTATGTGTTTATATAGGGGAGGGTTCAGACCTAAGTGACATGATTCACCGTTAGGTAGTAGTCCAGGACTAAAAAATCCTTTTTTCATTTATGGGTTTCGATATTCTGCATGTTGATTCCAAAATTTTCAAGTAAAAATTGGTCTGCCGTTGTTATTTAGTTTTTCAGATTACAGCGTCATTTGCCTAAAAGATGGATCGGACCTTACAAAAATCAAAAACCTTCAACGGTAGGCTGGGATATGCCTGGGAGTAGGTCTGCCTATTGGATAGGATGAGGTCAAAATCAAAAGAAAAGAGATACAATCCCGGCCCACTCTGGCTGTAAAATAAAGAGTTTCAACTGAGCGGATCATACACCTAACACATCAAAAGCATCAAACAGTTACCAACCAAATTCCCACTGGTCAGGTCTGGAATTTTCCTGTCCAATCTGGTCTTATCACCACTACCCTCTACCAAGAGACTTACCCATATTGCTGATGACATAGATTCAACATTCATGCTTAGATTGACCATAATTCCTTCTCCCCCAGAAATATAAATTCAGCAACACCAGAAAATGCAGAAGTTTGGGCAAAAGTAGAAGATGGCATAACCATTTTCTGCATGGGTTAGAGAACAGGTCTTCTAGGACCTATGTTGTTGCAGGGGAGCAACGGATGAAAGTAATATATTTTCCTCGAATATTAAAATTTTCAGAAATTCAATCGTTAAAATGCATCACAGGGAAGCTTAAGTATGTACTCAAGAAGTTTATTGCTTTCCTTGCAGTGTTAGAGTTTGGTATTGTGTGAGAAAAAGATTTTTAAGCAATTCATGTACAGCGTTGACAAAGAAGGAATTAAAAAGAGGAGCGTATAAGACTTTTCTGAAAATGGATAAATTTACATGAATGAAGTTTTAGTACTTGATTATCCGGATGGAAAAAGATTATAATTATTAGTGTGATGTTAGATATAAAAGAGTATACAATCTCAAAAACAACACACTGGTCATGGAGGAAGAGAGAAGCAGATTGAAGGACTTCTGAATCACAGAGATCAGCGAATCAAAGCGAGGAAAATGAAGATAGAGCATTCCCAACAGAAGAAATAAGATTGAACTTCAGCTGCAGAGAGATTGAGAATTTGAAACAGAAGTCTACATAAACTTCAACAGAGCAGGGAATGACACATGAATGAGAGATAGAAAATCAGTTTTTCAAGCTACAACGAGGAGAGAAAACTACAAGGGAAACAATTGCGGAGAAGAAAGAAGCCCTTTCTATTTTCCAAGTTATAGAGGTGATGAAAATTAAGTAAGTCGACTTGTTTTTCCTCAGCAATTAGATCAAAATTGGTTGTATAAAGAATACTTACACTTAATAAGAGTTCTTAATGTATGGAGGGTTCTGATTGGACTCCTCCACTCTTTATAATATCTACATGGAGACATCTGCTTCGGCAAGAGAAACGAGCCTAAATCTTTTCTTCAAAGTAATAAGGTGGTTTTAGTTTCGTGTGTCTCCTTGTTACTAAGCCATTGGCCAAAAAGGATATTTGTGATAAAAAAATGCAACAGAATCAGAGTTCCCATTATCTGAAGTGTTCTCATACGAATATGCATGTAACAACACAGAAAAATGTGAGACGCTGAGGATAGTAAGCTCAAAAACCACACTAAATGCAAATATAAATGTCCTACCTCACCCAATGTTTTCAGAGTATATGACAAGGTTCGTAGTGCAGCAACTTTCATAGTAGGACTAGCATTACCGGACTGAAGCTGTAAATTTCAAGCAAAACATTTTTGTGGTGAACTTCATGTTTCATCTAGTACTTGATGTGAATCAACACTCTCACAGGGTAAGATTAGCAAAACCTGCTTTCCCAGAATAACTAAGAAGCTACGCTGAGTAGGCTCCGTCATCTGATCTGTCACGCCAACCCTAAGAATATAAAGAACACATGCCTTCCAAAAAAAAAACATCTATTAGTAAAACAATAGTGTGGAGAAGAGCGTATATCAGTCGCGCGACTAGAAGCTTAGCAGCTTAATGCCTACAGAACAAGGAGAATGTTTCAAGTTCTTCTTGCAGGAAGGAAGACCTTTATTGCTTCCCAAAAAAAATCAATCAGTTTCAAAAACTATATCAGATCGGAGAAGGAATTACCATTCCCCATCTACCATGGTCACCTAGTCGCTTAGATAAAGAGACAAAAGCCATATCAGATCGGAGAAGGATTTACCAGTGCTTGGGCATCAATAGAATTGTCAAGTTGAAGCATTTCGATTATTTGTATAGAATAGTCTTGAAGCTCAGTATCAGGATGCAAATACTTGAGCCGTGTGGCCTGAAATTTCCATTAACACGAGAATGCATAAAAAAGAACAGAAGCAAAAGAAAATTAAGAAAACAGGAGTCGGATGACTGAAATACTAATACATTAAACAGATAATTTAAGAACGAGCAAGTTCAGACCAAACGTAAGTACGTAACACTTCTATCAAGAGTTCTTTTGTGGAAATAAAAGTGCAGGCAACAGCATGGTCAGTGTACAACAAACAAGGACACTCGAGTTGAAATCATTCATTAAACGTATACATAATCTCATAAATGTTATCACAAAAACATCATGCGTTGACATAAAGAAGATATATCACAGTCCAATAGAATCTTTTCAAGTGGGGGTCACAAAGATCATGCCTACAGCCTACCTGTAGAAAAGACACCCACGACAATGTCAGCCCAACTCTGAGGAGCCTCAGCCTAGAGCCAGTAGCTGCAGTATGAACCAATTATAGCCAATAAGAACAGAAAAGCAAAGAAGCAAAGAAAACTCAATTCTGAGCTTTTTTTTTCTGGACTATGTTGATAGAGTCGATTAGATATCAGTGAGTTTGCTGAGTCCTGGGCTGCGATTCAGTAGCTGTTGGTCTCTTTTAATAGGACTATAAAATAAAAACTTCAACCCCAGCAGAGACAAGATACAGTATAGCCTTAATAAAGAAAAGTTGCTTAATGTTCATTTTCTAAAAACAATCCAAAATCATAAGAGAAATTTGAATTACTAAAAGCATAAAAGAAGAAGAGATATATGCATATAATAATTCCATCATTTTAGATGGGAGTCTGTGCATTTGGCTAGGCAGGTATTAAAGAGCTTTTTATCATTAGCCTTCTAGAAGAATATATATATATATGGGATTTGTATTGTGTATCAGGCTTATCTTTGCAATCCCTTTGAAGTGTATAAAAAGCCCGACCCTCAACAGAATGGGAGGGGAAGATGGAAAACAGTTATACAGAAGCGTTGTATGTTATTAAATGAATTCCTCTTTTTGCCAGTATAAAAAAAATAATGGAAAGAAGTCAATTTTTAAGAACTTATAATATCCTTAAATTATGTATGTATACATATAGCCTGTAAAAAGTCAGCACAATTTATCTCATGGTGCAATTCTTTAATATACTAGGTGGCATACTGGCATGATATACACAAATCATTCTAATCGACATAACTTCGCACCCCTAAAAACCCTCAAATTTCCGCAGGACACACTAACCCAAACTAATATGGACACAATATGTCTCAATCTGGAGACAGCAAGAACCGCCATTACAGGACGCAGCTTCCTGGCCTCTAGACTAAATTTGTCACTAATTTGCATCTTGAAACATTACATTAATAGCTCAACAACGAGAACTCCAGTAAATGAATGCCCAATCAGTTTCTTGTTTTTTAAAAATTACCATTTATGATACGTACTAACAATGACACATGAAAAGAACTTTAAAGAAGTTGAATTGTTTTACATTGATAATGTGCACTCTCTTAAATATAGAGCAGTTTGACAATCTAGTGCTGAAACTACCTTTTATGAAAGGGAGTGCTAAGTACTTCTGCAAGCAACCTTCCATTTTCTTTGCATGAGGTGTTTGCCCTTTTCCCCTAACCTGGAAAGAGAAGGAAAATGTGGGATGTTGTCACATACACGAAAGATAGTGATATGTTTCAACTTTCAGGAAAATAACGAGGAAAAGATATGATTGCAGAAAATAACTTTCAGAATTGTAGAAACAGCACCTGATCCTCAGGGTTCATCCAAAGTGCAAGTAATGCACCCAGAGCCTCAGCAAATGCATCCCGAACAGACGAATTAGGATCCTCAAGCACCTGATCAGTTGCAAAATCAGGTTATGAATAAAACATGTGCATGGGCACAAAGTACTTCTTCAAATATAAATGCCACATTCACAAATTTTGGATAGCACCTGCCTTGACACAATACGAAGCTGAATTTTCAAACTCTGCAACTCCTAAACCAGGTCCCCCAACATTAGCAAATGCCTTCAAACATCTAGCAGCAGCTATCCTCACAATCAATGACTTATCGCCAACACCAAATCTCATTATTAGACGGAAAGCCTCGGTATATGCTGCAGAAGCAGCACTACCACCAGAACCTTCCAAAGCCTTCTGAAGCATGCTAAGTGACTCTTTTCTCACATACACCTGAGCAAATACAATTTATACATGCAAAGGCTAATATTAAAAAATGCAATGAATGTTTAGCCAAGGACTATAATGCAAGATCCAGTGCGCCAATGTACCTACTTCTATCTTTCAATAATTTCCAGGTCTTCAGATTTCAACAACCAAACTATTATAAGTTTACAATGAATTTTTTTTTTTGTTTTTATTCCCTGCAGGCAAGAATGCAATGCCGAGAACACCCTGATAGCAATTTTAGGAAAAGATATTATGCACGATATGAGATGTATGAACATCAAACTTTGTGAAATTAAGGAAGCTGTGCACGTGAGAAGTTGATCTATCATGTCCAAAGAAAATTACCTCATTGGACTTCATTAATTTACTGGCAATACTAGTTGTTTCAAGCAAACCAGAAGTAATCCTTCGCCCAAAGAAATGATACAGTTCCCCCAAGCATTGAGCAGCACCTACAAAGATTAACAAAATATTGTTCAATCTAGAAAAGTCAAATCTACAATCTCAGACTGCGCCAAAGTGGTAAAAGGAGACTAAGAAACATTAAGTATACAAATGTACAATCAAATGCAACAAGAGGGTCTCTTGTGTTGCAACAACATTATACTGCGTGTGGAATACAAGGAATTTGAAAATATTACAAGGAAAGGAACTCAGTGTAGCTGGTTGCACACAAGTTTTTATTGTCATGTGAGAACTCGCCTTTGCGTAAGACGGACAAGGGACGGTGAGTATATAGGAAATGGCTTGTGAAAATTGGGATGGAGAGATCTATGTATAAACTAGAACTACCTAGCATTCTTTTGCAATGGTTTTATTATCAATGGATAAATTAGCCTTTCATTCAAAAAAATGCACAATAGAAGACTCGGAAAAAACCAGAGACCTAATCAAAACTTCAATCTTCCACTGCCACATGACCCACTCTAATAGCTTGTGGTACATGCTATTTGCAGTTGCAGGTCAACACCTCAGAATGTAACAGTAAAAATACATGGTATCAAGTATCATGAAAGTAAATAAACTTAGCCCGCAATTATATATAACTCATCACATCTCATTTTGAAATCCAAAGCTGAACTCTTCGTCTTTGTAATTAATTGTTCCCGTATAAAAAGTGAGGGCAGTATCAACCTAATATCCCAAACTCTACACAGAAAAAGGAATATTGTACCACACAACATTCAGCACATACTCCGGCATAAAATGCTGAGGAGACATAATTGCACATCACAATGATGAAAGGGTATAATTTTCTGTGCAACCCATGCTGACATTGTTGATTAAATAGCATGATGACTAAGAAAACTAGGTCAGATGCAAATACTGAACTAGGAGGCATAGATGATCTCCTCAAATGTCGAACATTATGGCCTAGCAATGATCATCTTACACTGCAAAGCAAACAAAAATGCATTGAAAACATAATATTAGGCAGATATAACAAACCAGCAACTCTTTGAGGCTCAACTCTCTTCCCGTCAGATAGGAAACCCTGAAGGGAGCTGACCCTTGAGTATATGGAAATTGGATCTCCTTTCAAAATAATCCTGGCCATGGCTACTGAAGCCAAATGACGCACGGGCCGTCTTGCACCTAATGTAAGCAGTGAATAGAGTGCATCTTCACATTTCCTTTGCCATAGCATAATGGAATCCTGAAACCAAAAAAAAAACATACAATTATTAAATGTATCCAGTACCATCAAATGTATGGCTGCACACGCAATTTAAGCAGATATAAGTGTCAAAAAATGTCGAATTCTAGCATTTTAACAGCTCCGGTAACTAATAGCTCCACACAATGATTCCAATTTCAAACTCAAGTGAGAACAAATCCGCACAAAGAATAGAAATCTGAAGCAAAAGTAAATGCAGTTTCCCAAGAGTGACGGACCTTAGGTTCATCTTCAATGGCGAAAATGAGATCGGAGAGGAGATCAAAACATAGAAGAGGATCGGGATGCTGTTGGGCGGCGGAGGCAACGATCGATTCCAGCTGAGCCACAAGCACACCAAAACTTGATAGTGGAACATCCTCTCTCGCCCCGAAGTTCTTCCTCGCCATGGGAAGAGGGAGACTGATTCTAGTGTAGGTATGTAGATTTTACTGGTTTTCCTTCTTCTCGGAGACGGCAAATGTAAACATATTCTGTGTCTACACCGCCGATCGGAGAAGTAGCTTCTCTTCCTTGGCACTGTTCTTGCTGTAATTCCTCTTGAATCCCTTGGCTTTAGCCTCGAATTGTTGGATTCGCAACTCTGCAACACCTATTTCTGAAGAAAGCGCTGCTTTCCTGGTGCAAAATTCAGCCCTGCTGGTGGCGAGTGTTGAATGCAAATTTGGGGTTTGCGTGGAAAGAGATTCCCTGTGCAATGGAGAGAGTGAAGTTCGAAACCGCGGCCTATTTGGGCAGACGAAAGCGGACACGATTTTGCAGGTACTTCGAATTTGGAGTGAGATCTGCTTCATTCAAGTTCCATTGCAGATTTGCAGGGAAGGATGAATAAGGAATGAAGATTAGAGGTAACGAGAAAATCAAGATTTATTAATTAGTTTGTTTATATGAGAGGCAAGCTTGTATAATGTAAGGAACGAATATATGAAATTTAATTTCGCTTGGAAATTAATGGTTGATGGATTACCAACTAAGGGTCCATGTACTTTGCACATTAGTTTATTTTCGGGTTTATAAATTAAATGAGTTTATATGGCTTTAAAGCTTATTTTCAGGTTTATTTCTTGAGGAGTTTATATAAATAAATTAGATAAGGCTGTTTACTTGTAGTTTGTTTTTTTGGTTTATTTTACTTCAAAAACTATCGTGCCCCTAAAAAGAAGCGAACAATAACGTTGAATACCCAAGGATGAATAAATAATATCAAGATGGAAAACCACAACGCCAAAATCGGGTTTTAAACAAAAATAAACTCATGGAAGCAAAAAAATAATCTTGGTTTGAAAAGTTTATTTTTGAGTGGTTTATAAACTCATATAAACCCCTAGAGAAATAAATCAATCCCTAAATAAACACCTACAAAAATTAAACTCAGGGTTTATAAACTAAATGAAACACAAATAAGCTACAGATAAACAGACTCTAAGTAAAACCTTGAAAAACAAAAGGTCGGTACCTATGTATTGTGTCCTCTATCAACACTCGTATGAAAGCGCAAAATATTTGTTCTTCAATTGCCCACACACCATTAACAACATTCTAGATGTTGGAACACGGACCAAACTACAAAATTTAGATATATCCAACAAAAAGCTCTCAGAAGTAATGTCCTTATTATTCTCACCAAAAAAAAAAAAGTAATGTCCTTATTAAGGGGGAAACTGGAGGAGTCCTCACTAATCAACCTTTTAGTCACGTGGTGGAACATATGGTATATGAGAAATAAGATCATCTTTAACAATGCAAAAGTGATTGGTATCACTCAAATAGACGCATATACAAAAATAGAAAAATACGAAGGACAAGGATAGAAAAGCCAATACAACAAAAAAGATGAAAGTAAAAAAAATCAAATGGTCAGCACTAGCACGAGGAAGTGTTAAACTGAACTTTGATGGATCTAAACGGAATGATGGGCAAAGTGCCTTTGGTTATATACCTTGAGATCACAAGGCATCGGTAATAGCTTTCATCTTTGGGAATTGTGGTTCAACCATTTGCATTGAAAATGGGACTACTGAAAGCAAAATAATTAGGAATACAACACATCGTGGTCGAAGGGGATAACCTAACGATTATTAACTCAATTAAAACGACTTGGAAGCCCCATGGAAAATGGACATTTTTATTTCTGACATTTCTCTTATCCTTGCAGGTTTTAATCAGATTCTCATTAATCACATTTTCAGGGAAATCAATGGTGTTGCCGATAAACTTGCAGCAATTGGTCATGATAATCCTGTTGTTGGTTCAACGATTCCGACAGAAGTTGATGTCATCGTCCGAAAGGACGCTATAGGATGGTCAACCAACAGAGGGTGATCATTCCTAATTTCTTACCTGATTAGTCAAAAAAAAAAAAGAATATATGAAATTTATATCAATATAAATCATATGATACGCCCCCGGATGGCATCGCCATCCGTGTTTCCGGCTAGAAGGACCCGCACATTTTGAAGACCGTTATTATTATTCGGCTATTTAATAATAAGTCTTTTTGTATTCGGAACTTTAATTCCGGAACTTAATTCCGTGAATTAAATTCCGACCTTTCATATTTTAGGCTTTTCATATTCCGAACTTAATTCCGACTTTAATTTCGTCATTTATGTTTGATAGAAATTACGGGCGATCTAGATCGATGAGAAACTTCAACTTCGTCTTCTTGATCGTTTGAGTTGGATCAACTTAGAATTTGAGGGGTGGAAGCTTAGAGATGGATGTGGAAGCGTTTTGTTGATCCTTCGAAAGGATCCTCGAATATGAAAGGCTTGGATCAAAGACTAGATCCAAGCTAGAACTTTAAGAGGATTGAAGGAGAAGTGATGCCTAAACTAAGTAAGAGGGTTTTCCTTCTCAATACTTAGATTTCAACTTAGACATGTCATTACAAATGAGTCAAGCCATCCTTATACAGTGGAGAAGTAATAATCGTTTATGTGTGGTCGGCTGTACGGCTGACATGTGCTAACAAAAAAAAATCTGAAACGAATGAAAATGATGGTGAAAAACTTATAAAGGGATAGTGTATAACTCATAAAAGTATAGTTCATGAATTATAGTAGAATAGTTCATAATGCAAAACTTATAGAGGGATAGTGAATGACTTATAATAGAATAGTTCATGAATTATAATAGAATAGTTTATAACATATAAACGATTAATTTATAAATAATTTGATATAATATATAAAAAGTAATAGTTCATGAATTATAATAGAATAGTTCATAACATATAAACGATTAATTTATAAATAATTTGATATAATATATTAAAAAGTAATAGTTTATGAATTATATGAGAATAGTTCAAAGTTTATAAGAGAATAATGCATAACTTATAACATGGTAGTTCATTATAATTAAAAGCATCTAGAATATATTTTCTTAATATAAAAATAAAATAAAAAAATTAGGACACGTGTCAGCATGTTAGCCGATCGCACATCCGTACCTGAATAATAGGTCGTACCTGAACAGCCCCCGTATATTAAAAGTCTATCTTACATGGTATAATGTAAGTTGTGAATGTACTTAATTTACATTAATATAATAAATAGTTTAGAAAATTATTGTTCTATATAAACTATATAAGTTGAAAATAAGTTTTAAATTCATAATATTAGTAATCCATAATATACATGGATCATCAATTTAATATTATAAACCTTACTTTGATATTTTACAAGTATTTTTTTTTTCACAAATAAATCTCAAGTATCTAAAACCATTCAATAAAATAATAAATAAACTAGTGTAATTCTTATGCTTTGTGTAACGCCCTAAAAATAGGATAACGTCACAACGCCGAGAGTTCGGACATAGACTCCTTAAGCCTATATAATATTATCCTATTTTTAGGGCGTTACAACGGTTGGTATCAGAGGGAAAGGTTCGGGTTTTGGTTGTGTATGTTTTGAGTTAAGGTTGAAGATCTTTATGCTCTCTCATATACTTGTTTGTTGAACTGTTTAGTATTACGCTATCTAATGTATATCCATGAACGACAAGAGTTAGAGCAGACCAAAGTTTTTTAAGGCAATGAAGTTGACACGAGACGTGCAAGAAGTATACGAAAGGTTGATGTTAAAACTTTCGTTAGTCGGATTGACATTGCAAAACAATGAAAGAACGATTCTTACCATAACCTTATTGTACATAGGCTAATAGTATTTTAACAGATTTATTTCCAATGTAGTAATTCTTCCGTTCGATGGTTTGCCAATATATTGTACGTTTACAAGGCACGCGCGACCAACCTAGTTACTAGAAATGTTCGTTAGGGCTTAGTGGACCCCGGAAATTAGGTCGTCCAATTATGATCTTGCTACCGGTAGACAAATTTAGGGAGTCATGGATTTACCAAGAGGTTCTCCAAGACTTGTCCTTCGGTTGGTTAATTGATAAAATCAAAACTGGTATCCACGGTGAAATCGCAATTAATTGTTTTTTTAAGGCTGAATTGTGACATTGAGCCTTCTACACAAAAAAGTTGGAATATAGGGCCCTCCTAAAATTAAGTTGAAAAAATGGGCTCCTATTTTGCTGGTTAGTTTTTTCATAGTTCAAAAAAGGCTAAAAAGAGGCTGATTGATGACTGCTGACTGCTGTGCAGAAATTAGGTTGATTGATGACATATTTGATTAACATTTTTGGAGGGAATTGTTAGCCCGGTTGGTTTACTGTAAATTTTTTTGGGTATGTACTTATTTATTAATTGGGTAATAATATATATATATATATATATATATATATATATATATATATATATATATATCCAAATAGATAATTGAGTATGTTTTTTGGGCCTCATATTTTACCTAAATACTTGGGTGACAATATATACATACCCAAAAAACATACCCAATTAACAAAAAATATGCGGACTCTAATTATTACTTGGATAAACTACATATCCAATTAATAAATAAATATTTACCCAAAAAACATACTCAATTACCTATTTGGGTAAAATACATACTCAATTAACGTAGAAATACCTACTCAAAAATATAATACCCAACAAATAAATACATACCCAGTTCACTGTTGGGTAAACTACATACTCAATTAACATAGAGATACATACCCGAAAAATATCATATTTGGGTAATAGTATATATGTAATATCATACTTACTCGATTAACAAAGAAATACATACCCAAAATACATACCCAAAATACATACCCAAATAAATACTTGGGTAAACTACATACCTAATTAACATAGAAATACATACCCAAAATATATAGTCTTTTTTTGGGTAATAGTATATATGTAGTATCATAATTAATAAATGATGTGACTACTCTGATTGAGTAAGAAAGTGACTTTTCTGCAACAAAAAAGAGAACAGACTGAGTGATATGACTCAGCCCTTTGCCCTTTTCCTTTTTTTTTAGCCTGTAATTACGAATGGAAAAGTTAGGGCCCTGTACACAAAGAGCATAAATATGAGGCCCTATTCCTCCAATTATTTCTTTTTTTAATTAGTTAAGTGTTGAATATCTAGTACGATTACGGATATTATATGTTATGTGATTTTCAGTTATTATGTACATTTTAAGATTAGGTTAATCCAACTTGTCAATTTATCAAATAGACTAACCCTTTTTCTTTTTCTTTTTGTATTGTTGGTAGTCAACCTTTTGGGAGGTTAAGGTGAGTAGCATATGAAGTTTTGGAAGCACACCGGGTTTACACTTGATCACCTCTCATCTTACCTCATAAGTTTATGTAATTTAAACTTAAGTCTACATTTTTAATATATGTAAGTATGGTTGTGGATCTAAGTTAATGCATACTAAACGTGTTATTATGTAAGTCATTGAAGTCTTGTTAATTAGCTTGAGGCGGATCAGTAGTAATAAAGAAACCGCTAACGTTTAGCAGATCTAGTAAGATGTAAAACTAGGGTGTTACACCTTCAGTTAGGACCCTTATGGTTGGACACAAATGTGAGACCCTAGAAGATTATTATAATCATGCACTAAAGGTGAAAAGGGGAATTAGAGTTGAAAGTTTGCTTAACCAAGGCCCCAAGAGACAGAAGACTCAAACGAACCATTCGAGTTCTACAAATGATGGATTCAAGAGGCCTCTACCTATCGATATGTTGAGGTAGATGTCGGGGTCTCAAAGATTCAATGACTTTTGTGGGACCTTACTAGAAGGGTATCGTTGCCACAATTGTAACAGTGACCGCCACTACAAGCTAGATTGTCCAAGAGACCCACATAAATGCTTCTAGTGTGGTAGAATGAGTCATCTTGCTACTTTCTGCAAACATGGAGGAGAGTATCCTCCAAGTTCTCAAGCTTCTACACCTACCTTCATGAGACCAACACCACCAACACGTCCAACGAACTCGCAATTTCAACAAGCTTCTAGTGCACCCAAGACAAAGGGAGGTGTTTATGAAATGAGGGTCGATGAGCCCAATGTGCCAATAATGACTAGTACAATCTCGATTCGATCTCAACCAGTGTGTATCTTATTTGACAGCGGAGACACACATTCATTTTATATTTGAGGCATGTGTAGCTAAACTTGGACTTGTCTTGTGCTTTTGAGTGTGAATCTTTTGTCGCGGGATTACCTGATGGTACTCAACAATTTGGAACCCGAGAAATTTGGAACTGTCCAATCCGTATAGGAGAGCGTGATTGGTTAGCTAACTTGATCATGATATATATATGGCAATACGATGTGATATTTGGGTACGGATTGACTTGTACATCATCGAGCGGTGATGGATCTTCGGAAGAGAACGGTCAGCGTCATAGCCGAGGATGGAGCAATACATGTGCTTGAGGGTCGTCACCCTAACAAATCGGGGTAAATCATTAGTGCCATGACCGCTTATAGATTGTTAAGACAAAGTTGTGTTGGCTACTTGTGTTATGTGATGGGGAAGAAAAGAAGAAACCCGGGTTATCACAAATTCCTATTGTTAGTGAATTTCCATATGTTTATCCTGATGACTTACCAAAACTTCCCCCACGACGGGATGTGGACTTCGTAATTGAGGTTGAGTTTGGATCAACTTCAATCTCCAAGGCGCCATACAAGATGTCACTTGTAGAGATGCGTGAATTAAAGAGGCAATTGAAAGTACTTGTTGATAAGGGATTCATTAGGCCAAGTGCATCGTCATGGGAGCATCAATGTTGTTTGTGAATAAGAAAGATGGTTCTCTCCGCTTGTGCATCGATTACAATGAGCCAAACAAGATGACGGTGAAGTATAAGTATCATTTGCCTCGGATAGATAACTTACTAGACTAGTTGCAAGGGTTTGTAATCTTTTCAAATATTGGCTTGAGGTCTGGTTACCACCAACTGAGAATTCGAGATGAGGACATTGTAAAAACGGTGTTTCGGACAAGGTATGATCATTATGAGTTTGTAGTGATACCATTTGGGCTCACTAATGGTCCAGTTGTTTTCATGGACTTGATAAATCGAGTCTTCCTGGAATACCTAGACCGTTTTGTGGTGATTTCATTGATGATATTTTCATTTAATCTCGAAGTTGAGAGGAGCGTGAAGATCATCTTCGAGTTGTCCTTGAAGCTTTGAGAATGGAGAAGTTGTGTGTCAAATGTCCAAATGTGAATTTTGGCTACCAAAAGTACCATTTGTTGAACATGTGATATCGGTTGAAGGTGTAATGGTGGACCCACAATAAATTATGGTTGTCTTGGAATGTCATCCATCAAAGAATGTGAAAGAGGTAAAAACTTTTATTGGTCTTGCAAGTTACAATCGGAGATTCGTGGAAGGATTCTCTAAGATATCGAAAGACGAAGAAGTTTGAGTGGGATGAGAAGTGTCAAAAGAGCTTTGAAAAGCTTAAGAGAAGGATCATTAGTGCACTAGACCTGACATTACCTCAAGGTACAAACGGGTTTACTGTTTACAGTGATGCTTTGAGTCAAGGAATTGATTGTGTATTGATGCAAAATGGCAAGGTGATAACATATGCATCCCGCCAGTTGAAGCCATACGAGATTATTACCCCACTCATGACTTGGAGCTAGCCGTAGTGATTTTTGCTCTCAAAATTTGGCGACACTACCTTTATGGGGTGAGTTGTCAAATCTTCACGGATCATAATAAATTGAAATATATCATCACTCAAAAGGAATTGAACATGAGGCAAAGAAGATGGCATGGTTGGAATTGTTAAAGTACTATGATAGTGAGAATTCATATCATCTTAAAAAGGCTAATGTTGTTGTTGATGCTCTTAGTAGGAAGTCAGCAAAAGAGAAGATGATAGCGTGCTTGACTGCACAACCTGAATTACAACAAGAATTGTTGAAGCTTGACATTGAGGTTTGGTTTGGCAAAAACAAAGGTCAATTGTGCATGTTGGAAATTTGACCTTTGTTGGAAACGATCAAGAAGAAACAAAATGATGTTGCTGCTTTGAGGAAGATCCAAGAGGATGTTAATAAAGGAAAATCTCCAAATTTCAAGATAGATGACAATGGGGTACCAAGATGCAAGAACCACCTATGTGTGCTTGGAGATGATATGCTTCGAGAGTCCATTTTTAAAGAGGTTCATTCCTCAGACTATTTTGTTCACCCGGGAACCACTAAGATGTAAAAGGATCTCAGAAGGAATTAATGGTGGGTGAAAATGAAGGGAGAAGTAGCTGAGTATATGGCTAAGTGTTTGACATGCTAACAAGTTAAGATCAAGCACAATAGACCTGCAAGATTGTTGCAAACAATTCCTATATCGGAGTGGAAGTGGGAAGACATCTTCATGAATTTTGTTACCGAATTGCCCAGTAGTAAAAGGGGAATGAATTCTATATGGGTGGTGGTAGTAGATCGGTTTACGAAATCTGCTCATTTCATAGCTATCAAGGTTACTTGGGGTGTAGAAAAGCTAGCTGATGTGTTTATTGAGAAGATAGTAAAATTGCATGGTACGCCCAAGACGATGGTCTCAGATCGTGATGGTCGCTTTATGTACCGTTTTTGTAAATCTGATTGTTCTGCTACGAGGACAAATTTGATAATTAGTACCGCCTTCTATCCACAAACAAATGGACAATCTGAAATGACAATTCAGGCTTTGGAGGACATGTTACGGGCATGTACCTTGGATTGACCACGAATGTGGGAGACATGTTTGCCCTCAGTAGAGTTTGCCTACAACAATAGTTGGCATGCATCGATTTATATGGCACCGTATGAAGCTTTGTATAAAAGGAAGTGTAGATCACCCTTGTGTTGGGATTACCAGTCATAAGAAGTGTTTTGTGGGACCTGACATCCTACAACGCACTCAAGATGAGATTGTCTTAAGTAGAAACTTTTACTCACTAGGTAGAGTCGCCAAAAGTAATGTTGATGCACAACATCGACCCGTTCAGTTTAGTATGGTGACATGAGTTTGTGCGTGTTTCACCAACTAAAGGTGTATTCATATTTGGCAAGAGAGGAAAGTTGAGTCCTCGTTATGTGGGAACCTTTGAGATCATAGAGAGGATTGGACCATCAACATTCGAGTAACATTGCCGCCATCCATGAGTCATGTACATAATGTCTTTCATGTATCCAATTGAGGATATATGTTCCGGGCCCAAAACATGTGCTCAGACATGAAGACATTGAGTTTAAGAAAGATGGTACTTATGAAGAGCACCCGGTACAAATTCTTGAGTATGAGACAACGAAGTTGAGAAACAAAGCGATACCTTTAGTAAAGGTTTTATGGCCTCGGCATGGTACCGACTCATCCACTTGGAAGATTGAAGCGATGATAAGGGAGCGTTACCCCCCGCTTTTTGAGTCTTGGCTTCGAGGACGAAACTCCCTTAAGGGGGTGAAATGTCCCTAATATAATGTGCGTTTTATAATTATATTTTTTTGCATTTATTATTATTAATTTTTTATATTTTAAATATATTATGGGTATATTTTATATCGTATTTTAACAAGTATATATTATATATATATTTATTTTACGTAAAAGTTCGAAAATTATTTCTGATTCGAACATCCGTTACGGATTATTTTTTATAGACTTTTTTTTCTTTTCAACTTTTTGTTTCCCTCTCCTCTCCTTGCCTTTCTCTCTTTCCGATTTGGATACCGCCTCCTCTTCTGCTTTTGCTCTTCCTTTGCAACAAACAACTCTACAACCTACCCTTCCTCCTCCATCTGCAACCGTCTAGTTCCTCTTGCACATGCTACAAACTCCCAACTACATTTGCCGTCTACACCTTCCATGCCAACCAAGCAACCCACCTTCAACAACATTCGGCAACTCTACAACTAGCCATCCGACTCCTCACGCTTCACCCTTCTTCACCTCCCATGCTAGCAAATAGTTGTCACCTCTACACCTCTACTTTTGGACCGTCGAACCCTTCTTCTTTCCTTTACCATCCTCTCACTCTACAGTGAACCACCCTTGTAGTCGTCGTCGCTAGAGAAAGAAACCAACCGCCCCATAAGTATTTACAGTCGGGCCCGAATTTTGGTATAATTACAACAAACCTCCCATCATTTATTTACATTTCCAACTCTTACTTTGTGTTTTTAACATTTATGCCCTCGGTTGAATAATTACAGAAAATGGCCAAACTTTATATGTATGTAAATGACTCATGTTTTCAGATTTGTAAAATATGCCCCTAAAAAAGTATTTACAGATTTCGGCCAAGTTTTATATTTGTGTAAAGGGCCCAAACTTTTTGATTTGCACTTTTTTCCCCCGGAAAATTTATATACAGCTTTTAACCCAAGTTTTAATTACGAGTTTTAAACTATATTTATATATATATTATGTTATATGACCCCAAGTTTAACAAATGGAATTAAACTTGTATAGTTGATGTTGTTTAGGTTCGAAAGCACCTTCGGACAATGTTTTAGCTAAAGTCGAAGTTCGACAAGCATGGACCGACTTTCGTTCTGTCGTTGCTACGTGAGTACTTTTGAAACCTTTTTGGACATCAAATGTTACATGTTATAAGTTATGGGTTGTGGTGATTGGATTGATAACATATCTAGTTGGATATTCTAAGTCATTGATCATTTAGATAAAAGGGTAACGGCAAACCCTAAGTGAAGTACAACCCTCTTTTCAATTTGAAATAAGTAAGTCACTTCTCTACCTATTAGATGGTGTATTGTGATGACGGATATAGTTTATATGTGGATTGCTGATCCTTTTCTTGTTTAGGTTGTTGTGAGGTTTGACGAGTTTTGTTTGACATTGTCGTTTTTGGCTTTGAGTGCGTTTGAGTAAGATTACCGAGGCAAGTACTTGTGGGCGTTTATATGAACATGATTAAGGTTAAGTCATTTATCTTGTTATATGCATGATTTGATGCTTGGAAAGATGATTGATTTTGGTATTTATAAACTTTTTTTGCCAATGTTGATGATGATATTTTTTTCCATGTATTTGTGGTATTTTAAAGAGAACCGGATTTTTTGGTGTTGAGTATTTGAGCGGTGATTTGGTTTTGGACCTAAGCGGAAATATGTCATACTGTTATGAGAGAGATGATTTGGTCTTTGACCTAAGCGACACTTTGTCATATTGTTATGAGAGAGGTTATTTGGTCTTTAACCACAATGAAAAATTTGGCAACCCTATTTTGTTTTCATAATTTTTTCGCTCCTCAGTTAGGCGGGTCATGCTTACTAGTGGTAAGTATAATGGTTTGTGCGGGTCGAGGTTGTGTCTGATCATTGTGGATGGCGAGGATTGCACTTGATCTGACATTGTCGTGTTCATCTCGTGGCTAAGTTTGGATTTTTATGCTTTTTTACATGATTTTTTTTGTATGTCTTTTGTAGACCTAACGACAAACACAATAAATATAAGCAACAAAACATAAAAAATGGAAATAGATAGTCAACAATTGTTGCAAGATTATAAATATTTTATCTCAAAGGCAGATCTAGGTCGGGATGAACACGGCTAGTGGCCCCTCCGAAACATAATATTTAAATAGAATTGGATAAACTACTCTACTTCACTAATATGAATTAATGGATGCTCCCCTTTTATAAATGAGTTAGTAAATAACATATTGAGACTTATTTGTCCTTATCTTTTTATCACTTTTATCCTGATCAATTACAAGAGAATATTTCTAAAATTACATAATTATAATGCTAAAATCTATATTGAAAAGCTAATCGACTATGACTGAATTTGCACAAATGTCATACGTTATGATAATTTTTGTATTAAAACTTATATAACATATAGTCTTTCTTATCATTTTTAATAAAAGTTATATAATATATAAATTTAACATTTAATATTTTACAATTTTATTTAGAGAAAATTGGAGGTGTTATCATCCCTTCTTAATCCCGTGTAGTATTTGTCTTCATCTATTTTTTTTACAATTAGTCCCATTCTTGTATACAAATTTGATTATAAAGTCTTGTAACCGAATTTTACGTGTTTCTTGAATGTATTGTGTAGATTCTTCAAAATTTTATTTTTTATAAAACAATTTTTTGTACCAAAAATTATAGAAAGAAGACATTTTATTGTAAATTTATTGAAGGGGGACAAACACTAAAAACTATAAGCGGATACAAATCCACCAATTTCGGCCCCGTTCCGATCCTGATCCAGACGGGATTTCATTCAAAATCACAAAACCCGTCACGAACTCGTCCCGCCAAAAACTATTCGGGACGGGATATGAGCCTTAACTCCTTCACCCCGATAGGCCCCTTCCGTCTCGTATATTATAAAGTTTTTAAATTTTAATAATAAATCTAAACAAAATCTCTAAACATTAGTGATATACATATATAGTTATTATATAGTTATGCTTATATATTTTAACAAATAAACCATGTTGGTTAAACCGTTAAAATTAAAAAATGGGTCAAATTCATTTTGATGTGATTTATTCTAGATATTTGAAAACTTTAATGTAAAATGTAATATGTTATCATTGATATTTGGAAACTTTAATGATTTTGCGTTTTAAGTATGATTTATACGGATATTATGTGTATAAAGCGTAAATTTAAGCACAATAAATAAATTAATGAGCAAGCAGGATTAACTCTGTCCCGTCCCGATCTCAGTAGGGCTGTGCATACGGTCCAAACCGGACCGGACCGGACCGGAAACCGTAAATTAAGAAAACCTTGGACCGTAGACCGGACCGGGACCGGACCATAACGGTCCGGTACGGTTCCGGGTTGGACCGGTTTGTACATAAATTGTGCAATTTTGAATATTGCGGACCGGACCGAACTGGACAGGTTTGTACCTTAATTGTGCGATTTTGGTGAGGTTTTCCGGTTCAAAACCGGACCGAAATGGACCGGACTGGACCGGACCGAAAATTTGTAGTTTACGGTCCAACCCGGGTTACGGTTTTATACGGTCCAAAAACCGGACCGGACCGTAACCTGGATTTTCAAAAAACCTGGACCGTAGACCGGACCGGACCGTAAATTCCGGGCCCGTCCGATCCGGTTTTCCGGTCCGGTCCGATTTTGCACAACCCTAGATCTCAGTCGAGATAGAACCCGGTCAGATTCAAACTAAAATACCCAAGGTTGTTCTGATCCCGTCCCATATAAGATAGTTGGGACGGGACTAGGATGACCTCAATCCCATCTCATCCCGTCTCATGCCCATCCCTACTGAAAACATTTCAACAAAAGAAGCTATTTATATAACGAACCGGTTTTTAATAACCCAAGATGTCACTGGGCTAGGGACCACACAATGGGTCTCATCGGTTAGTCTGACAACAAATTCACATATAGGATCTTGCAACAAGAAGCACAATAGAATATAAAAAAAATTCAACCTATATAGTTTATAACATTTCACCATTTCATGTAAGTAACAATATAACAAAACAACATAAACTTCACATTAGCAACCTTTAACTTGCATCATCAACAAACTAACAACGTTGCTTCCATGCGAGCGTACACATCCACTACACGCGGTTTAACAAACAAAAAAACCCCAACTCATCTTACTGTGACACACACTACCTTGACTGACCACCATCTTCAGTTGACATCCATATATTGAGCATATTCATATGATAATCTATAAAGAGTTCGGTATAAATCATTAGCTAACGATCCTTAGATTATCGCCGATGGATCTCAAATAACAAATAATCATGTATATAATTTATCATGCGAAGACAACATGTAAAAATATAAACAATTCACTGTAATGACAAGAAATTCTCATAAAATGATATGGGTTATATAATTATCAACCCAACTTCCCATAGCATGGTCATATTTATATTGACCAACCATTTAGTGAGTGTCATGAATATTCTCATAGGGAAGTGTTGCCACATCTTAAATGTTGTTGGCAATATGATGAGATATATAGTTGTTCCATCGTGACTAATGATTACCGTTTTATGATATATATCTAACTCATCGTGACTAATGACATCCGTTTTAATGATATACCGCCAACCCATTGTGACTAATGACGTCCGTTTTAATGATATATAGCCGACCCAGCGTGACTAATGACGCCCACTTTAATGATATAACCAACCCATCGCGACTAATGACGCCCACTTTAATGATATATAGTCGACCCAACGTGACTAATGGCCTCCGTTTTAAGATTGTAAAGGTGTGGTGTAAGTGTAACCACATTTGTGCACACCACACCCGACAACTTAATCCAAATACAATCATCATTTATATTTAAAAATATGGTCTATTGTGAATGGCCTTTACATCATAACGTGAGCATATAACTTTATAAATGTACAACAATATTTGGTGTATATTTATCAACTGAACATATCACTTATTAAGACATAACATATTCATGATATACACGTCATATTTTAAAAATATATAGGTATATAACACCCAACATGTTAGCAAACAAGTGACCCTCAACTGGGTCAATCTGCGATAAAGTTAACTAAGTAAGTCAGGAGGACTTACTTGGAATTTGTTTCACCCATCAATATTATTAACCAACAAGTTCACCGTCTTCTATGAATCCTGGTAGAATACAACATTATTCCAATTAACTTTAATTTCAAAAAATCATTTAAATTCTTCCCATAGAATTTTATTAGCTCTATCACACTTCTCTTAAGATAAATTTAATTAATTAATATGTTAATTAATTAATTAAATATCGTCAACTTAACAATTTTTCTAAAGGTATTTTCTAACCATCTTGTCATTAGATTTCATCGAACAAATAATCGATGATCACCAGAATAATTATACGATCATAATGAAAATTTTAAACCATTCAGACGACTCTAAGGTCAATTTAGGCAAAACGCAATACGAAAAAACGAAGGAATTCAAAACTTATTCGTTACTAACCCGATTGACAATCCGAAAGAAGATATGAACTCCCGAAAATGCAAAGAGTAAGAGCATCGTACCAAACATCACGTTAGATGGCTCGCGGTGGTCAGTCGGGGTTCCGTTATCGGTCGAAACGGAGGTTTAACACAAAAATTATCAAATGGAAAATGAATTGGTATCGGAATGAAGAGAACGAGATAACGAACCCGATGAAATGATCGGGTTTGAAAACGGGTTAAAAATAAACGATGTGTGGCAAGACTAATACAAGTCGCTCATACGTGGAAATGGGATTGAAAAATCAAGCAATTTACTTATGTAGTTTTATATTCATTTGAATGAAAGTTGAATGATTCAACTGAGAGGATGTATACGTGTATACAAGGGCATGCAACATCCGACTCTCACTTGTATAAATATACATTATATATGTATTTAAAGCTTTGAAAAGTAAAAGAAAGCATGTAGAATTATGTGAAAGAAGACAAAGTGGCATCTTACTAGCCGGCTTCTCGCTATCTTTTTTATGTATTTATATATATAATAAAATAATTTATATATATAATATAATATATGATTATGTATATTTACAAAGATATCGATAATTATTTCTTTTATTGGTGCAAAATGTGATAGTAGTTCCCATCTCGAAACGTTAGGAAATTAAAATAGAGAATCCGAAATGATATCTGGATCACAATTATATGATCGTCTTGTGAATACGTATTCATTAATATGCATTCCTTATTCTTTAAGGAACAAAATTATTGGAATTTACATATCACAATATCTTCCTATTAAATAAATAATGATATCATTCCGTTATATTAGGCTAGTTTATATTTGATTCCATTATTGCAATCTTTATTATTCTATTCTTATTCTATTGTAATCCCTATATAAAGGGTCATCGTTGCATCAATATATTTGTGGTTCTACCTCCACCATTCGTGTGGTTCTACCTCCACCATTCGTGTGGTTCTACCTCCACCATAATCTATCATGGTATCAGAGCGGGTTCGATTCGGGACCTCAACCTCGTCTAAATCTACATTTACCCCCAATTTACTGGTGGTCCTATCGATCTAATGTTGTCACCGATCTACTTGTGGTTATATCGGGTTTACAAGTGGTGTTTGTGTCACCGCTCATTGTTGATCGAAGTGTTCTCTTTGCTCATTGTCAATGAAATGGTCCAGTCTTATATTATTCCGTTATATTAGGCTAGTTTATATTTGATTCTATTATTGCAATCTTTATTATTCTATTCTTATTCTATTGTAATCCCTAAAGGGTCATTGTTGCATCAATATATTTGTGTTCTACCTCCACCATTCATGTGGTTTTATTCCACCATAATCTATCAAAAATAGCGATCGTTTTCGTCATTTTGTCCTTTCATATTTTTTCATAACTTGACATCGTCGATGTCTTGATCAATTATTTCAACCGGAACTTTGTTAATTAAAACTTCCAAATGCCACAAGTAATATCAAATGACAAAAATAACTTACCCGTGAAAAACTGAACACTTCCTCAAAAATCCAAAATGGAACTTAGAGCACAATAATGCAAGCAAAATCCGCCATTTGAAAATTAGGTTCAAACACTCAAGGTTATACATCAAGACTGATAATCGTGGTTAAGCTTAATTAATCACAATTAAGCTTAATTAGTCACACTTAACTATAATTAAAACTTATGCCTTTTACAGTTTACCAAATCACCATTTTATTTTTCGTATATAGTTTTGACTTATTTTAATACTTTTTTGTAAATGAGGTGCCTCTCTTACGACTTTATTGTTCATGTACTAGATATATATGAAAAAAATAATAAATTGATTTAGGAGATTTGATATCATATTTCGCCTACTATTAACTAAACAAGTTGGATTCATGAATTTTTTAAATTATAAAAATATGTTAATTGCAATATTCAAAATTTTTTGAAAAAAAATGGCCTACTAAGACTCTTTTTATTATGAGCTATAATAGTTTTAATAAGAATTTCAACATAATTTAATTACATTATGACAAATTATCGGAAAATTTAGCTCAATTTATTACGAGCTATAATAGCTCTCATGGGGTTCGATTCGAATATGAGATACGACCACTGGATTTAACCTGATTTTAGACTTGTAATTCGGTTAAATTTGCAAATTCACCACCAATCGGATCCAGATTTTACTCACTGTCCTACCTTACACGTGTCCCCTCCTCCTTCGACCACCCTTCCTATTAATAACCGTCTCCCTCTTTTGTCGCCCTTTCTTCCTCATACGCTCTCCCTCTACCCTTCTCTCCCTTCCACAGTTCCACCTTCCACGCCCGGTGATTCTTTCTTTAGAAGGAAACGGAAAGGTTCGTATCGATTTTTCTATCTCATCTTACGCTCCTCGATTGTTCAGTTTACGGTTGTTTAGATTCCGGTTGGTATTTGAGATTTGATCTGAGCTTCAACTTTTGATTCCTTATTTCGGCGAGGTTTGTGTTATGCTATTTATTGTTTTTGATCGTCCTTCGTTATGTTGATTTTTCTATGCGAGTTTGGTTAATCCAAGTGTTTCGAGATCGTGTAAGGAATCCTGAGAAAAGTTTACTGAGTACTGATTTAATGTTTGAAGATGAAATCCAAATCGCTTGGTTTTGTTTTGTTGTATCCTCTCTTTTGATTATGGCGTAATTTGATTCTTCTTCTTTTTCTTTTTTTTTTTCATTCTAAAAAGTAACTGATGTTTGTTGCTGAAACTTTCTTTAATTTAAATAAAGTGTCCGATAAGCTTTTTCACATCAAAAGAGAAAAAGAAGGATATGCTTTTGTACGATTCTCTTTTCCACATTTAGCGCTTGAGATTTTCGTTGGCGATTTCTCTTTATAATTTAATAAGGTAGGATGTGCTTTTGTATGATTCTCTTTTGTCGTATTTTAGCGATTGAGGAATTTTCAGTACGTTGAAAAATATTGTAAACAATTGTAAGTTATCCCTTCCATTATGTAGCAGTCAACTGAGTTTGTTGCTATATTTGGATCATTATGTAGCAATAGCGTCTTAAAAAATCTGTGTTCCCCTGTTATTGTAGCTTTAATGAGTAGATCTTCCTGATATGCATTCTTGTATTGCTTGGTTAGTCTGAATCATCCTTTTTCTTTGATCTGTTGAATTGGATTTGCCTGAGAGAATTGTGTTTTAAATTCTATAGAAACAATGTCGACCTCGAGGGAGGAGAATGTGTACTTGGCTAAGTTGGCAGAGCAGGCTGAACGGTATGAAGAAATGGTGGAATTCATGGAGAAAGTTGCAAAGACTGTTGATGTTGAGGAGTTGACTGTTGAAGAGAGGAACCTCTTATCTGTTGCTTACAAGAATGTGATTGGAGCTAGAAGGGCTTCGTGGAGGATCATATCTTCCATTGAGCAGAAAGAAGAGAGCCGAGGAAACGAGGATCATGTGACGATTATTAAAGACTATAGGAGTAAGATTGAGACCGAGTTGAGCAAGATATGTAATGGTATTTTGAATCTTCTGGAGTCCCACCTTGTTAACTCAGCTTCAGCTGGTGAGTCAAAGGTATTTTACCTCAAGATGAAGGGTGACTACCATAGGTACCTTGCAGAGTTTAAGACTGGTGCTGAGAGAAAGGAAGCTGCTGAGAGCACTTTGCTGGCTTACAAGTCTGCTCAGGTGAATAAACAGTCTCTGTTTCATTGTGCCCAATCTCTGTTTATAACATTTTTTGAACAATCAGAATTAACAAGAATCTGTTTACACAGATTGAAGAAAAGAAATAAAACGTGTAATCTGCTTGTACTGTATTATTTTTCCACAATAGGGTGACATCAGTATTTACAACAAATACTGTCTTATTTACAAAACTATGCCACTAAAGCAGGTATTTACAATATAACACCTATATTCTCATGCATTTCCTAAATTTATTTATTTCACTGTTTCTAATTAGGACATTGCTGCTGCGGAATTGGCTCCGACTCACCCTATCAGGCTTGGTCTTGCCCTGAACTTCTCTGTTTTCTACTATGAAATTTTGAACTCTCCTGACAAGGCTTGTGGTCTGGCAAAACTGGTAAAATGTCTTTGTGATTCCTTTTTGGGAAATTCCAAGCTTTCTCACCATAATTTTTGTTGAATTTGATTTGACCAGCTCACTTGTAGAGTTAATGTTCCTCTCTTGCTACTTTTTTAGGTCATTGCATCTACTAAAATTCAACTGTTTCTCCCATTTCCAATATCTCATGAACATGTCCAAACAGATTGAGCTAGAGTTGAACATAAGACACATATGTTTGATACCTTAACTGATTAATTGAAGATGATCAGAATAAGTACACCTCGTCTGTTGTCAACGATGGATGAACTTTTAGATTATGCTAACTTTCAGGAGATTGTAACGTTGTATTATATTGAATGTCAAATTTTGTCTTCACTCTAACAAAAAATAATTTTAATGTTTGGTCATATGCCTCAGCTATCAGTAGACTCGGAAATCCATGCCCATGACTGTCTGAGCATCGCTTTATCTTGCCTACACCAATTCATCATTTGAAGGCTTAGGGAGGAATTCTAAGCATCATATTATTTTTTTGTTTTATTGCCGTTGAACCTTGCTTTTGTTTTTAGCCCATTGACATCCTCTACCGCTTATTCTTCCATCTTGATTGTTGCTGCCTTATATTTAGTGCATAATCATGCTTTATTACTGCTTCACGTAATCTCATGCTTTATTACTGCTTCACGTAATCTCGACAGTCACCTCTTCTATGTCTTAAAATGATTGCTGCATCTTGCTGCACCTCTTACTGAACACCCAATGGAAATCTATTATAGCTGTGAGAAGAAGCTGTCTCTCTTTGTTGTAGTTTTCAAATCTACATCAAGCTCACATATGAGAACTCTCTTTGACGTCTTTCACTTTCAAGGCTTTGCTACATATAAGAACTTTCTCTGACATATGTACTTCATTTTCAAGGCTTTGCTGTATTGTTTGGCAGGCATTTGATGAGGCTATCTCTGAATTGGACACTTTGGGTGAAGAGTCATACAAGGACAGTACATTGATCATGCAGCTCCTCAGGGACAATCTGACCTTGTGGACTTCAGATACCACGGTATTTGTCCTTCACTCTTCTTTCTGTTCTTAAAACAGCCTTGATTCATGGATCTGTCGATAAACCTGAGGACCAATTATATTATTACATGTGAACAGGACTCTTTGCTTTGACAATATCACCATCTCCCCTACCCAACCTATCTTACACTTACAAAACCACTTTTGTGGAATGATACCCAAGATGTTGATATGTAAGACTGTAATATTGGCTTCATGATTTGTGGAGTTAGAACATGGTCACATCCTTTGGCAAGGTTAAGAATATAACAGTAACTGTGAAATAGAACTCGTTTACAGCTAATGCTATATGCAGATCACCTGCACTTTAGATTTTGTGTTCTGCTCTTGCCTTTATTTGTTTCACCAAATTTTCTTGAGAACTATTTGTTATGCTATCAATTTCAGGAAGAAGGAGCTGATGAGATCAAGGAAGCTCCAAAGGGTGATGGAGCCGAGGCTAAGTAGTAAATCAAGCATTCTGAAAGGACATCATCAGCATGATATAACGTGACATAAGATCTTTTCTTTCATCTAAACTCACTCATGTTTTACAGTAGCCTAGATTTTTAACGAGAATGTTGGCGGTTGCATTCTTGGTGCACGGTGTCATGAGTGACTGCTTTAGGTGCCATATAGACGTCTCTTATTTCCGTGCTCGAGTGATAATAGCTTTCTTTCATGAGAATATGATGTTTATAGTGAGAGGACATATTTGGTTTGATCATGCCTTTCACTTATCATATTATCTTACCTGTGTTGTTGTTGCCTTCATGAGATTTTGAAGGGATTTAATGTTTTCTTCTATCATCAGACTTCACTGCTTATGTGTTAAATTTAGCTGTTATTGGATTTTAAATGTCCCTCCATGCAGTCCAGATCAAACTATCCTAAATCTTTTTCATTTTTAAACCACAAAAATTTCCAAATCTTTTTCATTTTTAAACCACAAACAATAATTTCAAAAAATTTAATGGACAAGAGTCTATTTATAGACTAGTCTTGTATTCATTCCCGACCTTCTGTTTTCATTTTCGGAGATGCAACCACACTGGTAAACCTAACACGGATCAAAATCAGTACATAAGTAGCATATAAACGTAGACACAACAGTCAAACCAATCATATAAAGACGTATTCACCTCCATACTCTCAAAGTCTCAAGGATCCAAAACCTAATCAAACTACCCTTGATCCCTCGGTTTTCTCCAACTCAAAGCTGCCAGTACTAACCGGGAGGCTCGTTTCAGCGATAGTTGTTGTTGTGGTGGGACTGGTTGTGGTGACAGTACTGGCGGGTTCTCTACCAGAACCGCTAGAATGACCATAACACGGACCGTAACGGCTACTGAACAAACTCCCAGCATATATAAGCATAAGGTAAAGCATTTGAATAAGAGTTGAAATGATGACAAACACCTCGAGTGTCTGCAATCGCTTTCCTCTTCTTCCACCTACCCTAATCTCCTTCCATACGAGCCCGAATGCTAAGGCGGTGACTGCCCATGATGTAGTGGCGGAGGAAGCTGCTGCAGCCATGCTGTCGAGTTGCCAAGCTCGGCAGTGCAGGCACCCTGGGAGCAGAGAGCATATTCCTAGTGTCCCCGCTAGTAGCGCAAATGTCAGCATGAACGGCGTTGCTCCGTTGCCACCTAAATCTGTAGGTTCATGATTACAAAGGTTAGGGTGCGTAGGTTGGTACGCAGACTATTGTGTTTATAGGTTGAGTTCGGACTTAACGTGCAACGAAATTCGGCTAGATAGCCGAATTACATTTCAAGGTTTACATACAAAAACATAACCTTCAATGCATCACATCAACTAGGTTGTCCAAACGGTCCGGATGCCGGATCGGACGGTTATCGGCTATCGGTACCGGACCAAAATGGTTTTTTTAAAAACAATCTACATAGGCTCGGTATGGTCGGTCCAAACCGGACCGTATCTTATCTAATTTCTCATTATAAAAGAAAGCAAAACACGGTCCATGACCGGAATATTCTGATCCATGACCGGACTGAATATTACCATGACAGTCTGCGACCGAACCGCAATTTCCGGTGCTGTCTGAATTTGCAGACTCCTCACATCAACGGATTGTTTGGGAAACTCGCGTGTTTCCGACTCTCATCAAAGTATTTATAAACATGTATTTTGTTGCAGGCTCGCACTCGTACAACAACCTGACTTTAGTGTGTGTATATATATATATATATGAAGCCTTTGATTGAATGTTTCTCTTACACTTTTGAACACGATAAACACAACCTTAATTTATAGGGCCTAATGTGGTTGAGAAATGCACCAAAAAAGTAACCGGCCTATGCCAATCTTAGGGCTGAAAACGGAAACGGAAGGTAAACGAATTTAGTCCACATGCATATCATTATTCATGAAATTTTATGGAATCATTCATTTGCAAAATGCACTTGTTTTCTCACATTTTGTTAATTATAGGTATCAAAAAGTAATCAAACTCTACCCAATTACTTCAAACCGCAAGGAATGATTCCAAAAACTTTCATAAATAATACGCATGGACTAGATTCGTTTCCATTCCGTTTCCGATTCCGAAGTTAAAACCAAATGGGCCAAACTACTTAGTCTAAATCCTAGACTTATCTCGATTTCTCTAACTACTCATAAAAATAAGCAACCTACATTCTTATGATTCAAGACTAATCTAGAACTTCCTTATATTCGAATCAGCAACCCAATTTTGATCATTTTTGTCGTCGCTTTTCTAAACCCAATTTAGGCCAATGTAAACGAAAAGAAGACGAATATAGAAAACTTACGAGGGTGATTGCGACGACCATCGATGTACTTGTTGAGAGACCAACCAGCAAGCCCGAGTATGATCAAATTCACCACGAAGATGACAATCAACAGAGGTCCCATTAGTGTTCTTCCTATGCTTCCATGCGCCATTCCTTACCAAATCAAAACCCGAGGGGAACAGAAATAAATGCAGGGAAGTAGTTTCAAATGTCGGTGTAAAACGACAGCGTTTTAATGGTTTCTGGGTTCTAGATAACGCTTTGCTCTTTGCTTGATGTTTTGCTTTATATTATTGTCCAGATGGTGCATTAAAGTGGATTACGTGGAAGTATCTAGAGAGCCCTGCCAAAGCCAGCAGTCATTCTTTTACGGCTTTCATGAATAAGAATCTTCAAAAGCTTGTTTACACAAAGCAAATCATTTCATTTTCCAAAAATAAATATTAGAGTAGATATAACCTTTTTTTGCATAATACTAGCAGGTCCTAGAAACGTGATTTTGGATTTTTGGGTTACAATTTGAATAATTTTAGAGGTCGTTTGATTATAAATCCAGAAATAAAAACGGAATGAAAATGAGTGATTTTGTACTTTGTTCTAAATTTTTGTGGGATCATTCCTTGTGATTTTATATAAAGTATGTACTATATTTATTTCCATATTGTTTTTGTTTTCGGAGTTAAAACCAAACGGTTTCTTAGAGTTTTAGGTATAGATGATGGTTATGTTACAAAAATATGGATTATCAAGCTAATAGTCTTTTTAATGTAAATATATTTAAAAGTTTATATTCTACTTACTAGAATATTTATGTCATTATACTCGCTATTGGCATGCAAGTGTCACAAACAGCTTTTCTGTGACAATGCTAAGACATACAAGACAAGAAGACTTGTCAGGGGACGCCATCAAGAGGTCGTCTGACAAGGTCAGACGGCAATGACATGGGAAGAAGGTCAAACGAGAGGGTAGACAAAAACCTTGTCAAGATGGCACGTCGGTAAGACAAGAAGTGTTCCGGAAAGATCCGGGGAGATCAAGGAGGACTTGGATTAATGCTCAAGAGGAATTCGGAATATGGAGGAATCATACGAAAGGCTTTGGGAGGATTGAGAAGAGACCCGGAAGGCACCGGAAGGATCGAGACAAGTCTAGAAACCGGCGGAAGCCTCTAGACTTGTGTAGATGTTGTCGGGAGTTGGGACGATCCATATGGATGCGGATCTCCCTAGAAGACGTCGGAGACTTATAGAGCTCGAGAAACCTTAAAGACTTAGCTAGAGTGTTAGGGAAAGTTCTAGAGTCTTTAGGATAAGGTCACGGTAGGAGGGATTCCAAATGGCCTAGGAAAATTAGGTTCCGGTTCGGAAAGGAGGCGGTCAAGGCTATAAATAGGGGAGGTCACCCCTCATTTCCATCATCCCACAAATTCCATCAAAAGCTTTCTTATAAAGCTCTCATTTGTAAAGCTCTCTTCAGTAATATAAAGTCAAGGTTTGCCGACAAGTCTCTGAGTTTGTCTAGCCATCTAGACAAAGCGCTCATAGTCAAGGAGCGTTGGGGAGTAAGACTGATCTTAGCTTGTCAGGGACGACAATACAGCTAAGAGCCGCGCGGTCTGAGTTGGGGAATAACTCACGAGTACGTGGAGTTGAAACTAATATTGAAGCATACGATATGCATTAGTAAAGGGTCTTCAAACGGTCATTAGTTTAGGATATATGACCATTAAAATTACAGAAATAATCTTTCACTCAACAATTCAATGAATAAGGCGTGAAAGTAAACATTATCATTTATGACATTTCCTTATTAATTTTAAAACTCGCACACGCTAGAACTTAGTACGTTTCAAGAAACTTAGTGTCGTTGTAGACCGAATCTCTTGACCGTGGCATTTAAAGAACGAGGATATTTTGTGGGACGTTAAGAATTCAACCGAAAGATGTTATATGACACTTATCTTTGCATAAAAAGAATATAAATTGTCATTATTAATGATATTTATGCCTTTCAAATACGAATTCCGAATTCACTTTAACTCGGTTATTAAAGCGGAAGCATTTGCCCTAAAAAAAAAAGGCCTACAAGAGGCTAAAAGACTACAAACTATAAAGATTGAAATTGAAGGTGATAACCTTTGTGTTATTAAGGCACTCCAGGGTTTTTGGAGTTGTCATTGAGAGATCGAGATGATTATTTCCGATTCCAGATTGGATCTTCGCTCTTTCGACGAAGTCCATATCAGACATATTTTCAGATAGATAAACTGTGTTGCTGACCGTTTAACCCATATGGGATTTTCGACCCCTAACACCCATTTCTCTTATGATCCCGAACTTTACGTTCTCATTCGAAAGAATACTTTACCTCTAGGAGATAGTCATTCTAACCGCTTTCCATTATTAAAAAAAAATATACGAATTCTGAATATTTATTAATAAATATAAACGTGCAGAACATTAATAAAATGGATATTGAATTGAACATTCTATTGGCTCTAAAACTAGTCTATTTACGTAAAATCGAGACCATTAGCGGTAATGACTTGTGTCAGTTGTGTGATGCACTGATGCAAATACAGCGTTACAATACCAGTAGCTTATTAACGGTAATGCCATTCCTCTGGTTTTATACTTTGATGTATACTATAACTATTTTACGACTATAATATGCCAAGTTACCAAGGTCAACCCCTATCAAAAATCACTTCATATATGTCCAACACTAACTCCAACTAACCTTCAAGCGTCTCTTGACGAATATCTGGTATTCATGTAGTTGTCCATTGATCTTACTGAATTTTGACATTATAACAAAAGAATATATATATATATCATACGAAAACAGGCTTATCGTATAATTATGAAAATAAATTCGTAATTATTATTAGTTTTGTTACGAATGTGGCATATAGTTTAATGTGTTATTATTCGTAGTTATTGTTGGTTGAATGGATTGTTCCTAATTATTATTATTCGTAGTTATTATTAATTATGAAATCTACTATAAATCTCGACCCTTAATACTCATCATCCGACGATCTAAGATTGTTCTCATAATTACACGATAAGCATGTTCTCATGGGAACCGCACCCCCTCTCTCTATATATATATATACTTTTATGCTTATTATTAATAATGTACTATTTATTAGTTTTTTTGAAGGGACTCTTATTTATTAGTTGATCCCTATTAATATGTATTTAAACTAAACAAGTGGGTGGGCTCAATTTTGGATATTTAAAAACTTTATAGTTAATTAATATATTGTGTGAATATTGACATTGATCTTCGTCAACGACGTATGTTTCTTTACGTCGGCCACAATTATAACACTGATTTGGTAATTTCCATGGATTGATTAATCTTAAAACCAGTTTTAGTCGACCCTGGTTTTGTGACGAAACGTATTTCTATACTTAATTATTTTTCATGTACGAACAATTATTAAAATGTATAGTTATAAATAGCAATTGGAATCACGCCTTTTTCATCAACCACTTCTTACCACGTACAAATCTCAAGAACTCCCCACATCTTTGTGAATCGGGTTCGATCACCAAATTATGTCTTCAAAAATCATTCACGCCGACGAAAACCATGATCTCGAGCTTTCGAGGATGGAGCAAGGAAGCCACCACTTCACTCGCGATGATCACCATGAGGAACACCCTAACAAAGTCGCCTCGTTATGGTCTTCCTTCAACATTGCTTGCATCCTCCAAAGGGTATGTCTTATATGATTTTATCTTTTATCTTATGTATGTTAGAATAAAAAATCGGAATTCACCTTCAAGAACAAAAGCTCGAGCTTAAGTAAGAGGCTTCTCCTTATATGCTATACAAATTCATCATACTTTCAATGCGGAAGTTTTCAATGGAAACATTTTGAGTCTAGTATATAAGGGATGTGGTATACTCTTTCGATTGTAAATTAGTTTTAGGTTGGAATTTTGAACTTGGGTCTAACGCTCATGTGCGTTTGTATGCACACGATTTCCGCTCTACGTTCCGTTTCGAACTTTGACATGGTATCGATGCAGCTAACCTCTATTCGACTCGCGATCCTAACCTGTGGGAAGTAACTTGGTTGATATGCTCTGTTTGCACTTGCGGGGGCGTGTTGGGGACATTTCGAGTCGAGTATATAAGGTCGTGAGATTCCTTTTGCCAATTGATTTTATGATGGAACTTTGTGTGGTTTATGTTTTGGTATTGGAGTGATTAGCCTCTATTCGGTTTATGGTCCTAGTATGTGGGAAATTGCAACTTGGTTTATATCTTCTAGTTACACTTATGTTGGGGTTTGAGTCTAGCGTACCTAGCGTGCACACGACCCCGCTCTATGTTCCGTTTGTATCATACTTTGACCCATCTAATCCAAAATTGTGTTTTTGACATCATTGTAGTTATTAGCGGAGACTATAGGAACATACTTCATAGTATTCACCGGTTGTGGCGCCATCATCGTCGACAAGCTCAACGGCTCTGTCACATACGTCGGCGTATGCGTAACTTGGGGACTCATCATCATGATCGTCGTCTACAATCTCGAGCACATCACTGCACACTTCAATCCTTCCGTCACCATCACTTACGCCGTGCTAAGAGATTTCCCTTGGAAGGAGGTACTTACACAACATCTACACTGCATGTAAATTGTGTTTCGCACGTGTTCTAAATACGAGTCAATGATTGCAGGTTCCCTTTTACATAGCCGCACAGTTAATTGGGTCGACATTGGCGAGTCTTACGTTGTCTCTACTTCTCGACTACTCGCCTCGTACTTATTTCGGGACTGTGCCTTCCGGGTCGGATCTTCAAGCTCTTGGGATGGAGATCATTATTGGATTCATTCTAGGGTTCGTTATCTTCGGCGTTGCCTTTGATGAAAGAGCGGTTAGTAATTACTAATTATAGTTAATTACTTAAGCTATAATAATATTATTCACCGCTAATTTTATTGTTAATCTGACTCGATGCAGCATAGAGAGTTTGCTGGTGTTGTTATTGGAATGACTATTCTTATGAATGCCCTTGTCGCCGGGTATGTAAAATTACAAGTTTGCCCTTCTTTCCTCTTCTTGAAATTTTATTTCTCAGCATTTAAATTTTAATTAAGTGTTAGAGTGATTTCTAAAACCGGTTCTGTTGGACATTTTAAAAACTCTCCACTTATTTAAAAAAAATTGATGATCAAATTTTTTTTAAATATTTGCTAAAAAAATTATGTCAAAAACTTAAATTAAAACCAGTGATTTCGACTTGACACAAATTTAGTTGGTGATATAGTACACTTTATGACGATTTGAAAACTTAAAATAATAACTTCCTATATTTTTTATAATAAAAATGGCAAAAATATATCCACCTTTTAAAAAAATTAAAACACGCTTATTTTATATTGGTAAGTTTGATTATCAATAAACTTAGCCAATGAAGAGAAAATCGACCACCATAATTAGTTTAAGGGGGAGAATAATTATATACAAGTAGCATGCAATATAAAATAATAATGATAATTTTTCTTTCTCAACTTGCCAACTAGTATTTATTACAAATTTTTTTATTTTTTTTTTGAAAACGAAAAGCGGTTAAAAAAGACTATCTTTTAGAGGTAGTCCAACTTAAAGCATCCGTGCAGATGAAAACACGAAATTCAAAATCGTGAGGAAAAAAATGTGTTGGGGTTCGAAATTTCCAATTGAGTCAATCGGTCAACAATAAATTTAATTTATCTGAACACATGTCTGACCTAAATTTTTTCAAAGAAGCGAAAATTCAACCTGAAATCGGATATGATAATCTCGAGGACTCCTCATTTTATTAGAGATTAAGGAAATAACAATTAAAATTTATCGTCGGCAGGTCAATATCCGGAGCATCCATGAACCCGGCGAGGAGCATCGGGCCAGCAATAGTGCGACACGTGTACAAGGGCTTGTGGGTGTACATTGTGGGCCCAACGATAGGTGTACTGACAGGTGGGGCCACCTACAACTTGATAAAGTACATGAATCAACTACCTACGGCTTACCGTGATCACAAACTCCCTTTCCAACGCCTTTACCACCATTGAATTATCACAAAATTTCACAGCCTCCGTTATACTTCATCTTTGTAATTTTCCACTTGAATCAATGTAAATATATTGTATAACCACTTAGTTCTTGATGCATTTTACTTGATTTTATTACACATTTTATTCTATCTAACTAAAAATTGCAAATATTTAGGCATCTACACACTAATTAACAAAGAATCAATTTACATTCATCAACAAGACTGTAAATTATTGTCATTAACAAAAAACACGTGATTAAAGATGTTTTTAAGAAAGAACAATTTAATAAAAATTGAGTGAAACCGTCAGCCCAAGATAAATTTACATCATCCTTCTCAATAGGAAAATAGCTTGGAGACACGAACTGCATAATATGAGCATCGAAGCTCAATTTTCAGGGCGCCAATACCCACATGGTTCAGGTCCAAAATCTTGTTCATTGTCAAGACACAGACAAAGTGAGCTAGGATCTTGACAGTCATACATCAGCTCAAAATTGGCGCTAATACGAAGCTCACGAGGGTAGAAACGACAGTTAGCCCAAATATAGCATCAATCCGAAGCTCATCAGTTGCCAAAATAGTTCAGCAAGAGTAGGCACAGTGAAGACATCAAACTGCTGTGTATAAAACATGATTCCTAGCTGTTAAAAAGGATTCCACTGACCAATTTAGATATTCTCCTAATTTGATCTCCCCTAATATCTAGAATTTAAAGAATATAAGTTTTTCATATAAATTTACATGATTCAAGCATGTCAATAAACCCACACAAACACGCTTATACACTTGCTTATGAAGGCGTTAAATATCAATTCATGTAAAGCTCGGATCCTATCTCATCGGGTTCTGAAATTTAATCATCTCTAATTAGGGTGAGAACTAAGAACACTTATTTTAACTGATTTATTTATAGATAACATAAGAAAAATCAGTAGGTGAAAGAAATTAGGTACAACTCACCTTAAAATTGCACAGTCAAGCCAGCGTTTGGATTTTCACCTCATTGATTAAAACAAGAGGTATATGAGCAATCTTATGCCACTCCGAGCCGGTATCCTTGGAGCATTGTTCTTCTAGAAGGGGGCAATCTTGGATATCTAACATCCTTAACTTGGGAAGATGCTGCATTGTGGTTGAGGGAAATAGAGATTTCAACTTCTTGCAGTAACGAATCACTAGATGCTCCAAAGAGCAGAGGTTCATCATCCAATTCGGAAGTGCTTCCAAGCCACCAAAATGCCATATGTCCAATGCTCTTAGCTGAGTGAAGAGTTGAAGCTCGATTGGTAGAAACTCGATATCTGGCCACCCATTCAAGCATAAACGCCTCAAAGATCTTGGAAGGTAACTTATATCTGAAAAACTATCAAGCACTTTATGGAACATGCCAATTGATAAAGCATCAAGATTGGACATATTAGTAATCCATCGTGGCACCATCACCTCTTCGCCCACAAGGGTAAAATCCAATGATCCTAGATAGCTCAAGGGAGACAAGTCCGGAACAAACTTCAGACTAGGACACATGGTAAACCTCAATGTCTTCAAAGAAGTGCAACTCTCTAATCCACTTGGTGTATGCCTTAACTTCTTGCAATGTTTAATTGACATTTCACGAAGGGATGAGAGACCTTCAATGTCTGGAAGAGATGTCAGACGACAACACTGGCTTACTTCAATGCTCTCAAGATAATGCAAGTCTCTCAGGCTCTTAGGCAAATGAGCTAACTTAGAACAACCTAATATTTTAATTTCTTTTAGAGATGTGCATTCTGTCAAACCTTGAGGGAGGAAATCAAGCTCCGAGACCGTGTCAATTATGAGATGAGCAAGACAAGGGAGCTTGCTGGTGTTGGTTAGGATCATGGGCAATGACAACCCACTATGGGTCCCGCGGATACTCAAGTGTTCAAGAGATGGGAGACGAGTTGGCGCACTCGTCAACTGGGGACAATCATGGATCTTCAGCTCTTTAAGATTGGGGAATACCGGCTTTCCAGTTGGTTCAAACCAATATTTCAGGTTTGGAAGATTCTGAAGCGTTAGAATTCTCAATGCAAGAAATAAGATGCTTGATGACCCTCCATCCTCCACATTATCATCATCAAGGTAAAAGAAATTGACACTGATGATGTCAAGACTCTCCATTCCTTCAATTTCAACAACTTGAAGAGAAGGAAGATGCCCAAGAGTGGGAAGTTCTTCACAGCTTTCACATATGAACAGACGTAACTTCACCAAACTGCACATCAAGTCCTTGCTTGATATCCAGGACGGAAATACCTTCCCTTTGTAATTTTCTACAGAAAGACCCTTCAAGTTCGAGTGAGGTTGCAGCCCTTCCATAACCAACTGAACACTATAGGCGATATCAGTGGATGTTTCATTGCTCCAAATGAGTTCAAGCTACTCAATCCCTGCTTTCCTATCAAGACCAGCTTTCCTAGCATCATCCTTATTCTTTATGTGTTGAAGTCCCCTAATTGATACAAGTCCCTTGATATTCTCCAAACATCCCAGTTCACTAATATGTCCTCCTTTTGCCTGCAAACTCAGATGCGGGAGCGTTTGGAGACAAGAAAATCGTCCAATCTCCCTTGGTATACTGACATGGACGCTTGTACAAATATGTCTCAGGCTGACTAAACTGCTCAATGACTTTGGCAGTTCAATAAGCTCATTACACTGTGACCGAGACAGTGTTTGCAGATTATATAGATTTGTGATGGATTCCGGCAAGAATTTAATTGGGTTTCTCCTCAGACTAATATATCTCAGATGCTTTAGCCTTCCAACTGAGATAGGCACCGATTTCATACCACAGTTTATCAACATTAGGGCTCGCAAGAACTTTGCATGTTCAATGAACTCAGAAGTTATAACAGTTAGAGAACACACTGTTCGCAACTTACCGAACGTATTTTCACATGGAAAACATACTGCGTCAAATTCATTATGTTTGCCTGTTACATACAAATGCTCAGTATCAGAAAATTTGCTCACATCACCGACATATGTTACTGTCGAAAACGTATCTTTCGAGATATAAACTGCAAGATCATGAACAAGGTCGTGCATGCTGAAGTAATATGCTCTTCCAAGCCAGTCATATCTATCTACCTGCAGGAGGCAATTATTCAATAAAATATTAAGATATTCCACACCAACATCCTCCATAGTGACACAACCGCCTTCTTATGGTCGAAGAAACCCTTGGGCCATCCAAGTTTTGACCATCAACTCTCTACTCATCAAGGAACCCTTTTGAAAAATTGCTGAGCAATAGGCAAAGCATCGTTTTAGAGATGGGTCTGGCAAGTAGTTGAAACTCAGTAGCAAGGAAGGCATGATTCTATTTCCATCCCCAGGCAAATCCCACACTTCACTGCTTTCAATTGATTCCCACTCCCGTTCTTCGTTCTTAGATTTCAACAGATGTCCGTATAGCCAAAGGGATGCCTTTACACTTACTCACAATCTTCCTCCCTATGCCCTCTAGAGCTGAGACCTTTTCTGGTGCCTTATTAACAAAAGCTATCTGCGTGAATAATGTCCAGCTGTCATCTTCATTCAAAACCTGTAACTTATGGATCAGAGAAGCCTCCATTGTTGAAGCCACGACAATATTCCGAGTTGTCAATATAATTTTGCTTCTAGTAGAGCCACCTAGCCTTTTTAATGAGCTTCTCAGGGACTCAAGAATCTGCCAATTTGTGTTCCACACGTCATCTAGCACAAGCAAATACCTTTTCTCCTTCATACTTTCTCTAACCGTGTTAATAATTACATCAGAGCCGGACAAGTCACAACGCCTTTTTGTTACTGATTCGGCCATTTCTCTCAAAACATCAATTGGGTCAAAATCATGGGGCACAAATATCCGAAACCTCTCCCCAAAATGTTTCTTTACTGCTTTATTTTCATAAACTCGTTTTGCCAATGTTGTTTTCCCTATACCTGCAACGATTGTTAATATATTACACAAAGGAGAATTTGATAGTAAGTATACGACAACACGATATCTTTACAAGATAAAAAAAAAAGTTGGCCGCAGCTGAAGTTGACAAACAAAATAAATGTTACTAGGAAAGTGGCCTTGGCCTGCTATCTTGGCCTCTTAGACTAAAATGTCAGCATTATCCTAGGACATCCAATTTTCATAAGATGTGTTTTGTGATTTTTCACACTTCTATCTAAACACAGATATGTTACAAATACTGACCCTTCTAGTAAGTAATTTAAGCTTTTATGATGAATTGGTTCGTTTATAGCACAAGCAACTAAAAGAAACGAGAATTGCTTAGAACAACAGTAAAATAATATTAAAGTAAAACTATTAAGTTGCACATGGTACCTGACATCCCCACAATCGAGAGAACAGATAAATCTTCATTGACACTGGGGTTACAAAGTGCCTTCACAAATTGTAATTCATCATGCTTCCTTCCAATCACATAAGAAGTGTCTACATTCTCCCGATACCTTATCAAGTCATCCAACAAAGGCTGATTAGCTATGTCACTGTGATGATTAGACAGTTCAACTGGTCTTAAACCAAGAGCTTGAGCTTCGTTGTAGATTTCACTAATCATCAGCATAACCTTCCGGACTTTGCCAGTAATTTTCAAGTGAAATGCCAACGAGTTTGAGCCAGAGAAGAACTTAGATACTTTTCTCATAGTTTGACTTCTTTTGCTCTCCACCTTCCTCCTGAGGCCCTCATAAGAGATCTCGTCAAGCACATTATTAGCAAAATTAGCAACATCCTTCACATGTTTCAGCCAAATAAGCACAAGCTCGTTCAAGAGCTCTGGGTGGAGCCTCTCGGTAGCACGGAGCAAAGTTTGTACCTTGTAGAATTCTTGCTTGAAAGAATTCAGCTCCCGTTTCAGACCTCGAGCAGACGTGATCCTTTGCAAAGTGCTTGAATGGGCGGTGACAATTATTTTGGAAGCCACGTCGTCAGCAATGCTAGTGGATATAGTTGCAAGAGCAACCACTTCGGTCACCATTATTCTTCTTATGCTAGAGTAGAGGCAAAAGTATTGTGTTGCAGGGAATGTAAACCGAAGACAAAAGGCAACAAATAACGGTCTAGTTATAAAAACAGCAATCTATAAAATATAGAAGGCCCGTTATCAACCTAAACAATTCAAGTCATCCATTGACAAGCTTGTGGAAAAAGTGTAGGTACAAAGCAATGATATTAGAAATTTTGAATCAAAAAAAGGCAGTAATATTCAGATTAAAAATCAAAAGAAATAAAAAGTTCATTGCATTATTTACTTTAAGTAATAGACAAGCATGTGGAACATATATGGCAGGTCTTGACAAGGCGAGATAAGTATGGAATCAGTCAAACGATATATGGTAGTTGAAATCACCAAAGAAGAAAAGTCACTGGAAAGGTCATGCATCAAGCTTGACGATAATCCATGACCTTTTTTCCTCAATAATACTTCTAACTTCTAAGGTAATTACAAAATAAAGAGTAATATCATATACAATCTCGACAAGAAGCTATCATCTACGGAGCCTGACATATAAAGTTATAACACTAGAAATTAGAAAGAATCAAAGAAACGTAATGGGAATTTCTTTTACACAAAGAGACAATTAAACATACAGTATGAAACAAGACATGAATATGACAAGTCTACTTTCAGTCTTTCACCGTACAATTTCAGTCCAAAGATCCAAATTTGAGGTCCAAAAGCATTTTTGTATCTTCCATATGGGATAATGTAATGAGAGAAGCAAACAAGACCAACTATTATAGCCGGTTAAAGACTTCATCAACTTACTACTGAGAATTCAGTTGCAAAACAACAAGGACTAAATGTGAGAACTAAAGAAAAATATCATCGAAAAATTAGGCAATAACAAATCAGCGCAAATAAAATTAGGGTTTGAATTTAGCAGAGAATTTGCATTGATGCATTCATATCAACAATATATGTGGAGCTTGGCAATCCTGTTTAATTTTCTTTCTTCGGAATTTAACCTATGAAAAGGAAACATGGGTCTGAACAAGTAAAAGGAGATGGAACAGGTGAAATGTTTACTTCTTTTGTGTTCATGCGCGTGGAAAAGAGATGACTTGAGGTTGAAGGTGAGAGTAATTTCCTTTCCGTAGCTGAAAAGTTGAATCGGGTTGCCCGTAAATGTGGGGGTGAAGAACCGGTCACACTGAGACAAGGACCGGGGATGAAAATGGATGAACATTCCGTTCAATCGGTTAACCGGAGTTAATAATTAATATGTGGGATATTAGATTATTAGGTGAAAGCCCGAAGAATTTCGGATGGTAAGCAATTGAAGGGTTAAAATTTTTGATTGTGGGCGAAATTAGAGGAAAAAAAGTTATAATTATTTTTAGATTATAATAAATCATAATTATAAAGTTTGTTGATATATTTAACTAGTGTAATTCTCCCGTCTTTTGTGGAGTTAATTTTTAAAAAATTGTTAATATATATGAATAAGTATAAATAAATATGTATATTTTAAAAGATAAGAAAGTAGATAATTACATTACCATCATCTTTTATAATTCTCTTTCAAGTGTGTATCTCTTGAATTTGTTCAATTTTATAAAGTTTTTTTTGGGATTTTATCAAGGCGTAATTGATGAAATGGACCAAAATGCCTATAGGAGTTAGTAAATTGCCCCCACCTTTTTCATATTTGTAATTTAAGCCTCAAGAATAATCATTGACACTAACTTTTGCATCTCATCTGATTTGACATATCTGACATTTGATATTTATCACCACCGACTACACAAATGTACAATTCTCAACATGCATATTTTCTCACCTTCTACCAAGAAATTCGTTTACCCATAAACGTATTGTCATACCCAATAATTTTGTCAAACTACACAAACATACTCGAACACACACATACCCATAACCCAAAACATACCCAACAAACTAAAATATCAAAAAACATCATACTCATAAATTGGGTAGTATTTTGTTTTGTAAAATATTCATACTCAATGTATACATACTCAATGTATACATACTCAATCCATTTGTTTCTCTTCAATTTAAGTACATTTAATATTAAAAGCATACCCTATTTAAATTTGTCATACCCAAATTTTACACAAATTGATATTGTACACAAACATCAATATCAAATGACATTTGATCATTATAACACAATTTGGGTACCCATAAAACATACCCAACATTTCACTTTAAACCTACATGATAATAATAAACATACCACCAAAATAATAAACATATACCCAATAAAATAATCATACCCATAAATTGGGTAACATTTTACCAAACTTAAATAATGTTGTAAGATTGAATCCACATGTCCAAACGTACCAATAATGCTCTAACAGTATACTCAATTCATCAAACACATACACAATACTACTTAACAAAACGAATAAAAATAATACTCAAAATCTAGTAGAAATAGTCTACCCAAAAATACAAATTTGGTTCCCGGCAGCGACGGAGCATCAATGACGAACTCTAGACTGAAGGACGACGGAAACCCTAGCATCCTCCGCCATGATAGCCTCGTCGGCAATCCTGCAATCCTCTGCCTCGATTACGGTCTGAGTAAACCCTAAAATGAAGGACAACGACGTAATCTTAGAAGCATACTTAAAAGGGAGATCCGTCATTTTTTATTCAAATAATTGGGGAAATGGGTTTGGTTCTTGTTTTTGGCGGAGATACGTTCTTCAAAACACCAAAAGGGTGGTTCTTGTTTTCCCTCTCTCTATTTACAAAGCCAAAATGGCTCATTTCACTAATCATCTGATTGAGTAAGGATGTGACTACTCTGCAACAAATGAGAACAATCCTCCTTTTTGTCATGTCGTTACAATTTTTATTATATTTTCCTTTTTTTCTGTAAAAACGAGTGGTGGAAAAGGTGGGGTCCAAAACACAAAGATGACCAATTTGGGGCCCTATACCGCCAATTTTTTCTTTTATCAATGGTAATATTTAAATACAATAGCATTAATCTTATAAGAGTAGTGATGTTTAAATAGGGAAAATCAATGCAACTTGAAAGATGAAAAGTGTACATTGTCTAAACCATCAACACATGTGTTTGGGTCTACACGGTGTTAACAAAACAAATCATTTAACCTTTTTCATCGGACTCATCACATTTTATGGACATTGTTGCGTTCAATATTGTCGAGTCCTGTACGGTCGGAGGACAATTCGTTGTCGGATAGCACAATGGGGGCTTGTTGCAATGCCTTCGCCAACAACAAACACATCATTTCCTCAACCTCCATGTTGAATTCATTACTGTTGAATACCCGGTGCTCTTCGTTCTCTTGTATAAGTTGTATTGCATATCAAGTAACGTATATTAAATAATGAAAAGTATCGGAATATAAAATATTAAAGATCGGCCGATTCGTACCTCTAGATTTTGTGCATATCACTCCATATTAGCAACAATGCATTGTTTCTCGTAGTCCTAATCTAAGCTAGTCTCACCTTACTCGAGTAGTTGCCACGACCACCAAACCTCACTCAAGTTGTTATACTTATTTTCTAGACTATCATTTATACACTTCACTTTTGTCCTCTCCTCAAAGGCATTATGTTAATTAAATCCAACTAAAGGTCTTTCATTTTTCTTATGACACTCAATCAACATCTTCAAAAGGATCATTGCAATATGGTATGTCCAAACTGTAGAATGAGGTTGCAATTTCAAAGTCTGTTTCGGGAAATATTGAGGAAAAGCGAGATCGGGTCTTGGGTTTGAGTGCAATCGGGTTTGTGCGAGTTGGAGTGCCGACACGCATGCCTATTGGGTCTTGTAGCCCACTCGTTTCTCGCTCAGCCAAGAACGGCTCGTAATAAACCCGGGTAATGTCCATGCTTGATTTGGTGTGCAGCTTGGTTTGGTTGGTTCTTTTTTTACTTGATTAGTAGCGTAGTGCTTGTTTTGGACGTTGCTTGTAATTTGCTTTTACAAATATAAGTAGCACCTTTTGTTTAATTGCAATTCAGGTGGGCTTACATTTAAGTGGGCCAAGGGTATTTTTTTTGGGTTTGCTCCTTATCGAGCAAATGCTATTCTAATGCAAAAAGGAAAAAGGGAGTAGCAGCAAACAGGAGGTATCACGTGAGTTTTGAAAACTCACCGGCTGGAAAGAAAATATTCAGAAAAGAGAGATTAAAAGATCTCAGTTTTGCGCAGAGGAAAAAGACAAGAAACATGGAGAAGAGCTCCTCTAGGGTTACGCAACAGAAGAATAGGAAAGACAGAAAGCAAAAGGGAGATCTCTGCTAGGGGTTCTTTCGAGAGCTGCAATTTGAGATCTCGAACTATATCTGGAGAGTGCGAAGGCTGAAGGCGTTCTGGATAGAGCGAAGGTCTAGAGGAGTCACTGGTATCGAAGGTCAAATCGGAAAGAAGGTGTTCCGGTGGTTCCAGGTTGTTCGACGGTGTTCGCAACTTCGTTATAGGGGAGTACCGTTCCTATGTTCTTGTGTTGTTATTTCAGATCTGTCAAATCTGTTATTGATTGCATCTTGTTGATTAGCTCTGTTTCCCGATTCGGTTTTGGATTACACCTTGTTCTGTTGCCCTTTGATAATCGTGGTTCGTTTAGTGGATTGAGTCTCTTGAGGCTCCGAGAAGTAGGGTTTTATCCCGAACCTCGTAAAATTGCTTGTGTGCTCGTTTTTTATCGGTTCTTGTGTGTTGCGCGTTTGAATGATATTGCGAGTCTTCTGTCTAAAACTAAATTGTTGAAAACTAGACCTAAAAACAACTATAAAAATCCTAACACAAACAAAATATTTCTTTCTTCCTTCCTTAGATATACTACCAGACTTAACCATCGTTATCAAATGTTTTGAAGACGAAAAAAGATAGTTGTAAACTACATTGCTATAAGCTAAACCTAAATTGTAATGCGAAATGATCACTGCTACAACCTAAACATATGTGTATCATTATTCATGAAAGAACAAATTTTAGCATTGTGAAACAAAACAAAACTTTATGTTAACTATGTTGTTGTTGCCGTTAAATGAAGCACTTGCATGAACAAAATATAACTACATGCTAGATAAAATCTAATAACACAAAAGAAAATGACACAAACCATATATACAAAAGCAGAGTAATATACACTTATACTAGTTTCGTAAACATAAGCCAATAACAAATCATATATGCATAACTCGATTTCAGCATATTCAAAAGACAAGTAACCGAAATATACAGTGCATGTCACACGTAGATGAAAATGGCATAAATAGACATACTTAACTCGATTTCATCATATACAAAAAGAAAAATGGTGGTCAGGATCACCTCAAAGCTTAGCTAAACGCCACATGCCAACAAGTTATATAGGTATATATGCATAACTCGTTTTCAGCATATTCAAAACAAAAAAAAAAAACAAGTTAAATAGGTAGAGTTTTTAAATTACTATGAAATATTATCACGTGAGATGCAAATGTATTTTAAGGTCATTTTAGTATTTTTCGAAAACTATTCAAAACTAATTTTTTGAATAGCCAATAATGTGTTGGATGAGGTGGATGCAATACTTCCATCATCACTTGTGAACCTTATCGTGTGCATCCGCCCATCGCCCGTCGGATGACCGGGTAGACCAATTTCAATTGCGAGTGATTATAATTGTTAACTTATATTGCATTTTATAGTATTTTGCACATGTAATATACATATGTTTAATAAATAACATATAAACTTTGTGATTTTAGGATAAATTGGTAAAGTTCAGATATTTCGGGTGTATCGGACGATGGATGAAGAACCCTCCCTCACCCACCAACCACCTATCGCTTGACTTTTTTAGGTTCTTATCCGATTTTTAAGTTGGGGTGATTTGAATATCCACAAATGCGGGTGAAATTATCGTCCCTAACTAACACAACCCAAAACAATGAAAATAGTTATTTTTTAGAGAAAATTGTCCAAACAATACCTCATATTTTAGAATGACTAAACTTTAATACCCCATCATTTAAACTATCAGAACGATAACTCATCTATTGAGTCCGACCAAATATCAGTATCTCGATCACTATTCACACGTTAATCCATCTGAACGGTGTTAAATATCAGGGGCAAAATTGTCCTTGTACTATTTCATTTTTAATTTCCTTTTTTTGAGGGCCTTCTTTGTTGAGTATCCATGGCTTCTCTAGATGAACCACCGCAAATTACAGGTTGTGCTTGAAATCAACATATTGAACTAGAAGTAAGAAGAACAAAAGAGGTTGACATTAAAAGAAAGAGAAGCAGAAAGAAAGCAACTCATCTCATACAAATCCCACCAACTCAATGTCTCTTTTCAATATTCTTCTCCATCTCTTCTAATTTTCTTCTTTAGTCAATAACTCAAGCGAAAAAACTATAATGGCGGTGAAAGAGGTTGAAATTTCATCACCAATGAGAAATTGTTGTTTGAGACATCAAAATGCTCCAACTCATCACATCCATTCAATGAGAACGAACCCTCCATTTTATTACTCTTGAAGGTCAAATTGGTCAAATGAGAACACCATCCAGCAAGTAGCCATGGCATAAACGAACTCTCCGCAAGCCGATTGGAAGAAATAACGAGGATTTGGAGCTTCAGAGAGTAGCTTGAGGCGGTCAAATTTTGACCTAAATAGTAAAACTGGTTTGAAGACATATCGAGGGTTGTGATAGCAGAGTAAGTTGAGAAGATGACCATTGAATGGATTGACGAAGATAGATAAGAGAGAAACAGAAGGAGAAGCTAAGGAAATCGAAGAAGAGGGGATACAAAGATGTGAGAGTCGGTGAAATTGAGGAAAGAGAAAATTAGGGTTTGAATTTTGTAAAAAAGGCCCTCGAAAAAGAAAAAAATAAATTAAAAAATGGAACAATACATTATCTAAGGTAATATGACAATTTCGCCCCTCATATTTAACACCGTTCAGATGGTTCAGATGGTTTAAACGACGGGGTATAGTCAGCCTAAAAGATGGGTATTGTTTAAACAATTTTCTCCAATTTTTAAATTAAAAAACCATTGGTAAAAAAAGAAATTTTTTTTTTTATTTTATGTTGGGGTACATTTTAATTTCCACACATATAAGTAAAGTTCTCTTTCTTTCTTACACTTTGTTCTTCGGATCAGCCCATAAGGAAAACTTTCATGTCTTGCTCTTCCGGGTTTTCCGTATTGTTGTCCAAATTCACATTGGCGCCATCGTTGTCCTCCAAAATTCCAAATAAACCCTCAAAAATATCCACAACCCCCTCTTTTTTTCCCCAAATTTTTTGAAAACAACCGCCAATTTGAACATACCAAATAAACCCACAAGTTGAATACAATTTAAGTTCCAGATCCACTTCAGTCCCATCACTGATATCCTTACAATTCGATACTGTCTTCTCAAACCCCTCAATCTACTGCTCGATTGACCTTTATTGCAATGGCGGTTGCTTCTTCCGTTGTGGTTTCGCCTGCCAAGACGACGGCCGGGAAGAAGAGGAAGGCGACTGAACCGGTTGAGGAGGAGGTGATTGTGGAGATGGTTCAGGATGCTTCAGATCTGAACCAGGATTCTGGTTTGGTGAGCCAGAAACAGTCCAAGAGAACCAAATCGCCTGGGGTTCGTGTCATAGGGAACCGAGTATATGATTCTGCTAATGGAACGACTTGTCATCAGGTATAAGGTGTTTTCGCTTGTTAGGAATTGATTACGCGACATTCATGGCAGTTTTTTTCATTAGGATGTAGAATCCTAGAGTTTCGAATCTAATCGAATCATGATTATCATCATGTTTCTTTCGTTGTGTTTTCGAATCGATTGTGTTGAGTTTCTTTAGTTTTGATCATTCGCTTTGTGTTTTTGCCTTATTGATGGTGGCGAGTGTCGACTTATCGTAAAATGTACAATTTTGTAGTGCCGGCAAAAAACCCTTGATTTTGCTGCTGCTTGCAAGAATATGAGAAATGGTAAGCAATGTACGTTGAAGTTGTGCCACAAGTGCCTTCTCAATCGGTAAGACTTCAATATTTTTCATGTTTGTTTGTTGGATAATTGCTTGTAGACCTTTAGTTGCCCCGGCTTATATGTAGTGTAATGAAATATATTGATTTCCTTTTTGTGGTTAGGTATGGAGAGAAGGCAGAAGAGGTGGCACTTCTTGATGACTGGAAGTGTCCCAGGTGCAGAGACATTTGCAACTGCAGCTTCTGCATGTAATCACCCATCTATTTCGCTCTAATGATTATCATAGTTATATTGTCTTCATATTCACCTTTAGGACAGTTGACCTACCATAGTAAGATTCACGTGCCCAGTTGTTCCAATTGACGCAAATGTGGAACTCCATTCCATTTTTTGACATCCTTGCTCTTAAATGTTGAACAAATCTATTTGTTAAGTGTGTCTAAAATTTCATTATTTATTGTCCATTTATAAGTTACCCATTATGGGAAGCATTTAGTTTTGGTTTCTACGTGACATTTTGAGCTATGGTTGTAGGAAAAAAAGGGGCTGCCACCCCACAGGAATTCTTGCACACAATGCTAAGGCTAAAGGATTTTCTTCAGTTTCTGATATGCTAAAAGTTCAAAGCCCTAAGAGTCTGAGTCAAGAGGAAATTGCCAACAGCAAGGTAACCTCAGTGATTTTTTTTCCCTATCCTCCTTTACTCCTTGCTATGGTTTTAAATGATGTTTGACTTGCAACTCATAAGTTTATCTTTTTGCTCTGCAGGATGGTACTATTGCTTCACCAAAGAAAATTGGGAAAGAAAATAAACTTATTGTGGCTCAAAATGAAATTACAGATCCTCAGCTAAAAAATCCTAATTCAAAGAAGTCTAAGAAATTCAAGGACTTAACTGAGAAAAATGATGTTAGTGGAGTGAAGAATGAGTCAACAGAGATGGGTGTGGTCAAGAGTGGCAAAACAATGAATGGGTCAGTAGAGATATTGGATGCCAAGAAGGGCAATGATGATACATCTAAGATGAAGACTGACAAAGTGAAGGACTCAACTGAGACTTGTCAAGTCAATAAGGTCAAGCGGAAGAATTTAACAAAGATGAAAAAAGTCAAGGAGTCAACAGATATCGGCGATGCTGAGAAAGCTAAGTTGAAAGAATTAGCAGACTTATGTGATGCTGAAGGTGGTAATCATGCTCTTAGCAATGCAGAAGAATCGGAGATTCTTGAAGGAGGTTGTGTAAAGAAAGCAAAACTGCATCCTAATGGCCACATTATTCTGCACGAGAAACCTAAGAAGGTGGAAATCATATTGCCTGATGGTAATGAGTTGGTTAATGTAGCTGACCTTGATTTGCTGCCTGAAGATGTTGGGAATGCCTTACAGTTTATTGAGTTCTGCTATACTTTTGGCGAGGTAAGTGTGGTTGTTATATTGTTTGCATTTCAACAGTCCAGTAGTATTTCCATATGGTTATGTACTTCTATGTTTTTTTGCAAATCTAAATTGCTGAATTAGTGTCTTATATGTGGTAATTACTAGCACCTGCAGTGTTTTCCTTGTAATAATTTTCTTTGGCTTATTCTTATGAATGTGAATAAATGCTTTAGGGTGCTTTATGTTGGACAACTAAAATGTTAAAAGTACATAGTATGAGATGAATAGTCAGTAGTGACTGTAAGTTTGATATATGATGTTAAAATACTGAAACTTGAATTTCTTGGTGATTAGATGAATGAAAACACTTCATTTTCAGACATGATTTATGGTAAAATTATGTCTACAAAAAAGAGATTTTATTGTTGCTGTAAATGAAGCTTGTTAAGGATTCAAACATGATTTATAATGAGATGGTAATTGATTTATCATTAGTTTATAGACAAGTTATTTTGAGTAATTGAATATAAATCATTTGCATGGTAATCTGACTTCTATTAATAATTTAACAACCAAGATTCCCTTCCTTACTATGTAGGTTCTTGAAATAAGGAAAGGGCAAGCTGAATCTGTCTTACGTGACATGATGCTTGGCCGCAATAGACGGGGAAAGGTTTCATCACTGGTCTATTTTCAGATCCAGTTATTAACCCTGATACTAAAAGATATGGGGGAAGAGTAAGTTCTTATTTTCGTGTGTATGTTTATCTAATTGGGGTTTGAGTTTAGTAATAATTCCTGCTCCTTTCAGGTCTCCTTTAAGTCCAACTGATGGTACAGACTGTTGGCTGCTCGCGCTAAAGGAACTTGTCAGTGAATCTGATTGTGCAGCAAAAGAATTAGCTGCACTTAACTTTGAGAAAACTAATACATATGACATGTTGAGCACCTCTGAAAAGCTTAGGCTCCTTGTCTTTCTTTGTGATGAAACTCTAGATACCTTGTAAGTGAAAAATGGGGTTAATAATTTTGCAAGTTTCTTATGAGCCAATATGATATGACATTAATATCTCTCTCTTCTTTTAGGCAAGTGAGGGATTGGATGGAAGAAGAAAATCTCAAGTTTTCTGAAAAGAAAAAGGAAGCAAAGGATAAATTGCATGATGCTAGGCAAAAGGTAATTAATATGAAATAAAACATTGGGCTACATTATGGGTTGGACCGGTTGGTTATGGCACTCTGCTTTAATAAGATTCGCATTATGAATGCAGGCAAAGCTCAGCAAAACGAAACTGCAGGATGAAGTTGCAAAAGCAATTATTGCCAAAAAGGGTGCTCCTCTTTCTATATCCGAGCATGATGCATTGTGTTCACAAATGAAGGCTGAATCTGAACTTGCACATGCAGAGGTGTTGGTGACCATGGGATTGGTGCCTAAAGGTATGTCCATTGTTCCATGTTCATCTTGCCAGTTTTATAAAATGCATAATTTGGATATATTATGAATGATTTGTTCCCTTGTTACTGGCCAAGTATGGTAGTGATGTATATTGATGGGACTAACAAGTTTATGTTAGCCTTTTCTACTTATATTTTTCATATTATGTGACCATTAGCTTGTCTTAGATGCTTCCATCTAAGGATATTATGTGACCATTGGCTTGTCTTAGATGCTTCCATCTAAGGATATAATCTGTTGCTAAAAAGTTGATTAATGCATGAATCTTGATGTATATTTATAGTGATGGTTCTGATTTGTCAATTTGCCCATATGATATTCTTTGGGACCGATGCCATAATTGGAAGCTGAGAAGTTCATTTATCCATGTTTAGGTGTTGGGTTTTATGTGATTCTATCATTTCTTTGCATTGACAAAGTGCTACTGCTATCTTGTAGACAACTGGAGATCATCTGTTCCCTTCAGTATTCTCATGCTGGTTTGTGCTATTTGTAGATGAAGATACACCAGATTCTGTGAGAATTGAGCCTGTCATAACTGATTCAAAGGGTCATTCTTACTGGACATTGAAGGGATGTAGTAAATTCAAATTCGTGCGTCAAGGTCAGTTAACTTAGTTCTTTTTAATTTCACCAAACTATTTAGAGGGTGCTTTCTTCATTTTTACAAGGGTTACATGCTTCCTGTCCCCAGATATCTTCAAACCGCCTATTTCACTTATTGAAAATAATGACTTTATATTTAAATCAAAACTTGCTTTTCTGCTTGCAGAAATACAAGGTAGAGACGAAGCAAAGGCAAGTGAAAAATGGTTCAGCTACGAAGACGACAAAGATATTCAATTGATTAAAGAGTATCAAGCATTTTCTAGGTAACTAATTTTAGTACCTGGCTTATTATACTTGCAAGGTTTGCACCGAGGCTAAGAATTCAGTTAATTCACAGTTTTATCCTCAGTTTTTTGAAAGGAAAACACTAGGCATCAACTCACCACACTTGTTTTTAGTCACTCCTAATACTAAGCACATTGATTCACCCACTTTAAGGTAGCATGTAAAGAAAAGGAAATATATCATTCGATGTAGACCAAATAATTGGAAACATCCTGAACGGAAGAAGCTAAGTGAATTTGATTAATTTAAGCTAGAGGTCTATCTTCCTGACGAGAAAGTAAGTGAACTATATGCAAGTATACTTGTGGACCCTGTCACTTGATTCTCTGTTGCCTTTTTAGCCACCAAGTATGATGCACGACTTGCTTATTTATTTGTCTATGCCCATTGACTTTCACCATGTTCTTGTTTCTTGTTCAATCCTTCATCGGTTTGCTAATGAGCCTATACTGAGTTTTTTGTTTCTCACTCACTGTTTGGCCTGTAGGGTGGAGAAGAAAAAACGTAAGACAAAAGCCCCGAAGATGGAAAATGGAAATTCAAACCCTTCATCAACTACCATAAAAGCAAATGACAGTCCTCTCTGAATACAGCACGCTCTGGGTCAGGTTCAGCTGCTCTTGAAGTTTGGCCATTTTCAGTTTTAGTCGAGATGATGAACAATTACATTCATGGGTACTTGACTGTCCGGGCTGTTTTGAAACAAATGGTGATTTGTTCAGGAAGTAATGTAAAGTGTGTATGTAACTGAAAGCTTGTACACTTTCAAGATGATTTTAGCTGGCATTGCCTTAAGCTGTTGTGTTTTGTTAAGTGGGAAGGCTATTCATTTGGTTTGAACCAAGTCTTGTTGAAGATGGAAAACCTTCCTACATATCATTACCTCAAACTGGAAAATTTCTTGGTTTTGGTTTATAAATCTATGATTCAGGTTTTTACATGATAATCTATTCCTTCTGCTAAAGCATGTAAGATGTACGGAGTGATGATTTTCACAAGTGGTCTGTCGTTTATTGAGTAGTTATTTCTAAAGTTAATGTTGTTGCAAGGCCCTTATGTGGACATAGATAAAATTGAAGAACATGAAGAAGATGAATTCTGTCAAACTTAATTAATCGTGCTAGAATAAGGCAAGGCATATATGTACAAGCCTAGGTCTAGAATTACAAGGAAAGAAAAGATAAGAAAGAATATAAATTATCTAAAAATGTAAAAGATATATATGTGTATATCTTGGAATATCTCTAGAATAATTTTGGATATAATCTTTTCTTAAGCATATTCAACACTTCCCTCAAACTGGGTGATAAACATCCTCGTTTCCTAGCTTGGAGTTTAAATGATGAAACCATGAGGTATGGAGTCCTTTTGTTAATACATCTACAATCTGCTCATCTGAGGGAATATAAGACATAGTAACTAGCCCTCCTTCAAGCTTTTCTTTGATGAAATGTCGATCAATTTCTAGGTGTTTAGTTACGTCATGCTGGAATGGATTGTGAGCTATACTAACGGTTGATTTGTTGTCACATATGAGCCTCATTGGTCCTTCCCACTTCACCTTGAGATCATTTTGAATAATTTGTAGCCATAACAACTCGCATAGTCCATGAGCAAGTGCCCTGAATTCAGATTCAGCTGAAGATCTAGCGACCACATTCTGCTTCTTGCTTCGCCAAGTAACTAAGTTTCCAGCAAGTAAAACACAATAACCAGAAGTTGACCTCCTATCTACAACTGGTCCCGCGTAATCTACATCTGTATAAGCTTGTTCGCCACTTAGCGTGCGTGCAAATAAACTTTAAATTTATAAAACTAGAATCAAGCAAGCGAACCCGCAGTGTACGGTTCGATATAGTTGAGCAAGAATTCCAGAGTATCGAACACAGGGATTTGGGGGGAACAAATTCAATTATAGGTTATCAAGCGAGTAAATGTAAGAAACTTTTCAAGTATTGGGAAAACAACAATCCTAAAGATCCAGATATCCAGCTGTGGCAATCGATTCAAGATATACTAATGATATAAGGACAGAGTTGAGGTATGCAAATGTATGCTAATGTAAGGTAATCGTACGGTGAAGTTCCAAAAACCTTATATGACTCACCTAAAAGACACTCTCTATAAAGGTTGTTGAGGCTTCAATATAAAAAGGTTCTAAAGGTAAGAATTAACGTCAAATACCCAAACTTGCAATCCAAGGATCAAGACTAACTAAACCGATTAAGGTTGTGACACTCACAATCGAGGTAGAGGTTGTTGAGGCTTCACTACCACCTAGAAAAGGCAAGCCAAGACTAAGTTAAAGCAAATCTTTAACTTTGGATTAAAGTAAAAGTAGGTTCGTAAACTAACACAAAATTACGGGTAGTTCTTGAGTTCCACGGCCGTGTGTTAGCATGAAATATTGTGATATTTTAGGCACGTTTTCTAGACGTATTTGATTCATATTTATAGTCTTTGATTGAACTTTGTGCATATGAGAGCTAGTATTACCTATATTGTCGATATGGATGTCTACACTAGTTCTATGTTGATTATAGGTGATTTGGAGCTATTTCCGAACGAAAACGAGCAAAGGAGAGTTGAGTTGATATGTCCATAGATCGAGGACACTTTTTGGAAGCAATTTGGAGTCTTAGATTGAGGAATGCACGAGTTTAGGGAAGAATCACGTTCTTGCCCTAAATTACGCCCTAAATTACGGCCGTATCACAAACCACGTTCAGAATTACGGCCGTGGATTCAGAGTCAGAATTCGATGTTCATTCCAGGGGATTCTACGGCCGTGGAACTAACCGTAATTGTTTCCACGCCCTAAATTACGGTCGTGGAACACTTCCACGACCGTGATCTTGGCGAATCTTTTCGCCACACTTTGAAGCCACGATCTTTTAAAGATTGGGCCGGGCCGACATTTTGCCCTACACTATAAAAAGACGGACGAAGCAAGATTTCCGTCACCTCGCTTACGACCTTGGATACCCGTTTGCCCTCATTCTTCGCCGCTTAGACACGAAGACGTTTTGCTTAGTTTGCTTGGAAGCAATTGACATCTCTTTGAAGAGATCGACGCTCGTTTTTGGAATTCCTCTAATCTCGCACTTTTGGTGGAGATTGCTGTTGAGATCTCCGGATTGGCGGAAGATCGTAGTTCTTGGAAGTTTTTGTAAGAAGATCTCTCTTCTTGACTAGGTTCGATTTGGAAAACGGATTGACATCCCGTTTTCTTTTCTTTCCTAGAGTTACGATTATTTGTTCTATTGTGAATCTTTTGACATTGCTTATTCTCTTTGTGACTTTGAGATTGAATTGAAGATTATTGAAAGTTCTTGAAAGTTTTCATCTTTTTATCTTTTAATTCTTGAATTGATATCAATATGACTGTTATTGGCTAAAAACCCTTAACAATTCTAAGGTGAAGGGTTGATAGTTGTGGCATAGGTGATGATAGATCAATCGCAAACAGATTAGACCCTGAGAGTTAGAGAATTGTCGCCGACAGCCCTAAATTACGGTCTGTTCTTGAGTCCACGGCCGTGGAACCTCAAGAACTAACCGTGATTTCCCTTAAGTCTACGAATCTGCTTTTACTTTAATCTAAAGTTAAAGATTTGCTTTAGCTTAGTTTAGACTTGTCTTTTCTAGGTGGCAGTGAAGCCTCAACAACCTCTACCTCGATTGTGAGCCTCAACAACCTCAATCGGTTAAGTTAGTCTTGATCTTTAGATTATAAGTTTGGGTATTTGACACTAATTCTCATCTCTAAAATCTTTCTATATTGAGCCTCAACAACCTGTATAGAGAGTGCTTTGTAGGTGAGTTACATAAGGTTTTTGGAACCTCAACCGTACGATTACCTTACATTAGTATACCTTTGCATATCTCCACTCTGTCTTTACATCATTAGTATATCTTGAATCTATTGCCGCAACTGGATACCTGAAACTTTAGGATTGTTGTTTTCCCAATATCTGCAAAACTCCCATATTTATTCGCTTGATAATCTGCAATCGAGTTCGCTCCACCCAAATCCCTGTGTTCGATACTCTGGAATTCTTGCTTAACTACGTCGATCCGTACACTGCGGGTTCGCTTGCTTGATTCTAGTTTTATAAATTTAAAACTTATTTGCACACACCTCTAGGGGCGAACAAGTTTTTGGCGCCGTTGCCGGGGAATTGGTTTAGGCCGAATTCGGTTATCGGTTGTCAAGCTTGTGAGCTTGCTCTCGTTATTTGATCTTTCTTTGAGTGCATGCGCAGGTCTAGGAACACCGAAGATCTCTTACCTCTTGATCAAGAGCTAGAGAAAACCTTGAGACAAAAGCGCAAGGAAAAGAAAATGGCTGAAGAGAACGAACGCGATCTTCAAACGGAGTTGGCAGAGAAGGAAGCTCAACTCCGATGGAATGAGACTCTCCGCCAGGATGAGATGGATCGTCATCAATCTCAAGTTAACGGTCTACAAGACATGCTCTTCCAAATGAGGATAAAGATGAGCGACCTTGAAGATAAGGTAGGCAAGAAGTCCTCGAGAAGGAGATCAAGGTCTAGAAGAAAAAGCCACTCATCCGCTGATGATAGTGATTCTTCCATGCCACCGTTAGAAGAGATTGATCCCACGATCAATATAAATCCCTTCAATCCACAAGGAGCTGCTAATCGCCGCATCCCACCAAGGAATGCGAGAGTCGAACGTGTGGATAATGAGCCAAGAACTCTTGGCCAACGGATGGATCCAACACAACAACCACGCCGCTTGGGTGTGAATTTTGATGCTGAAGATGTGCAAGGGTTTAGCTTTAACCCTCAAGTTATCACTCTTGTTCGCCAAAGCCAATTTGGCGGTACAAGCGCTGAATCTCCACACCAACACTTGCAAAACTTTGAGTGTATGATGGAGACGATGAGACCGAAGAACGCTACTACCAACAGCTATAAGCTCAAACCTTTCTTTTTCTCCTTGAAAGGGAAAGCGTTATCTTGGTACCAAGCTCTTCCTAATGGGAAACTAGACACGTGGGAAGACCTTTCCGCAGAGTTTCTCACCAAATTCTTTCCGCCTTCCAAAACAGCGGAACTTAGAGGTAAGATTAATGCTTTTTCTATGAGACCTAACGAAAGTTTGTTTCAATCTTGGGAAAGGTTTCAGGATTTACTATTGGATTGCCCTCATCATGGCATATCCAAGCTTGCCTTGCTGGAGATTTACTACAAGGGGCTGGATGCGGGAACGCAATTCAACCTCCAATCCCTCTCATGTGGAACGTTCATGGACATGAGAGAAGATGACGCTTGGGACTTCATTGAGAAGCAAGCAAGAGTCATAGAGAAGTATTCCCACCGGAAGGTGGAGGGAAATCGTGTGGAGCAAGGAGCAAAGCTCACACATGAAGCTCAAAATCAGATTTTCTCCCTCAACAATGAGATCAAAGAGTTGAAGGAGGCTATCAAGACCAACTTCCCAAAGCAACAAGAGAAGGATGTTGGCTATTTGGGCAACAACAACGGCGGTGATAACACCAACCGCAACAACAATAACCGGAACAATAACCGGAATAACAATTGGAATGGAAACAACAACAACCGGAACAACAACAATTGGAACAACAATCGGGGTTCAAACAACAACAATTGGCGCTCCAATCAACAAAATTCCGGTAACTCCTATCCTTCCAATTCCAATTCACTAACTCCACCCTCCTCTTCCTCTACTCCTTTGAAAAGACAGGGGCAATCATCTAATGGAGGCAACAATACGGGAAAAGAGAAGCCCGATCCCATGTTGGAAACTATCTTGGGAAAGCTTCAAGGGTTGGAGAACCGCATCATCAAGGTTGATGATCAAATTTCTAAGGTTGACAAAGCTCAAAAAGTTTTGGAAAACCAATTGTTCAACCACGCGGAGGAAGTCCCTAGAAATCAAGGGAAACTTCCAGGAAAGACGGAGGACAACCCTAAGGGAAGGGTAATGGCGATTACAACTAGGAGCGGAGTGACTACCACCGATCCGCAGCCTACGTTCGTTGAAGTCCCCGTAGAGAAGGACAAAGAAAAGGGGAAGGAGAAGGAAGATGTCTATGTTCCTCCTCCAGCTTTCAAACCTCCCCTACCGTTCCCTCAATCTAGAGCGCGAGCGCGCCTAGACAAGCAATTCGGTAAGTTTATAGAACTCATGAGCAAGCTGCATATTAATATACCTTTCATTGATGCTATTGTAGGTATGCCGGCTTATGGCAAGTTCTTGAAGGAGCTCCTCTCAAACAAGAGGAAGCTAGAAGATTTTGGAGAGGTCAAGATGAGTTCGGATTCTTCGGATCTCATCAAGACGATGAAGGAGAAAATGCCCCCAAAGCTGAAAGATCCGGGGTCATTTTGCATTCCCATTGGAGTGGGAGAGGTCACATATGACGCTTTATGTGACTTAGGAGCAAGTGTGAGCATCATACCACTTGCATTGTGCAGGAAGATCGGTTTAGGCGACCCTAAACCGGTGAAGATGACGTTATACATGGCGGATCGATCCATTACTCGTCCCGTCGGCATTGTAGAAGACGTCCCGGTCAAGCTAGGCAAGTTCTTTGTTCCCATTGATTTTGTCGTGCTTGACATTCCTGCAGATAGTCCGGTCCCGATCATACTCGGAAGACCGTTTCTTGCAACTTCCGGCTGCATGGTCGATTGCAAGAATGGGAGACTCGCTTTTGATATTGGGGAAGAGAAAGTAGAGTTCGTTCTTTCCACTCTAGTGAAGGAGCCAATCTTTGATGAGGACATTTACAATATCCAAGATGAAGAAGGTTTGTCTAGGGAGGAGGTAAGTGCGATTCTCTTTAACGATCCGTTACAAAAGGTTATTACTATGAGTCTAACCAATGTAGGAGAAGAAGAAGAGTGCAAAGAGGAAATTGAAGCCTTGGAAGCACAAGAAGAGATGCATGAAGTGGAGCTTGAGAAACTCCACGATGAGGCTGAGGATACTAGAATCCACGGTCATACCCTGTATTCCACGACCGTGGATTCCACGACCAAAATCGACTTCCATTCCAGAGGATATTACGGCCGTGGAACACAAGAGGAGACCGTAATTTTGACCGTGGAAGAGGATGATCGGCTTACTTCTTCAACTTCTTTCGATTCTTCTCCCACACCTTCTACTTCCTTAGACATTTCTAAGGAACCACTGTATATCCTTCAGAAGCCATTGAAAACTCCTGAAGTGACGGAATTGAAACCACCTCCTACATTTCCGAGCAAAATAGGAAAGTGGTTAAGGTGCAAGGCGCACCGAGCGACGAAGTGTTTGAACTACAACACGAGAAAAGCGAGAGAGAAGCATTTCTTGGACTTCAAAGAAGGAGATCAAGTTCTCCTCTTCAATTCGAGACTTCGCCTCTTTCCAGGTAAGTTAAAATCTCGTTGGACTGGACCTTTTCTAATTAAGCATATTTTCCCCCATGGTGCAGTTGAAGTATGGGGTGAAGCTAGCGGAAGTTTTAAGGTGAACGGCCAACGACTCAAGAAGTACTCGCCGGAACTCCAAGCTGAGGAGTTTGCACCTACCGCACTCGAATAGGTACGACAATGGTCTAGCTACGGACCTTAAACAAAGCGCTTCTTGGGAGGCAACCCAAGGTATTGCATTTTTGTTTTTGTTTTCGATTCATAGACTAGTTTAGAATAGACGTTTTCGCTTTATTTTGCCTCGATTTCTTCCGGTATGTTCGTGTTTTTGGTTGTAGGATCGATGGAAAAGGAGAAAGGAGGGATAATGTCGAAGAAAAGTGACGAAATTTGGACTTTGAAGCTTTACAGAAGGTTCCACGGTCTAAATTACGGTCGTCATAGCTACAGTGGCCGTAATTCTCAAAAGCCTGTGAAAAATCATCAAAACCACGGTTCCGTACACTTCCACGGCCGTGGAATGCCCCGATAGACCGTGATTTTTGGAAATTTTGCCTGCGAGTATAAAAGCCACACTTCTTCACAAAACCACCAAAATTCTTCCCCAATTCCACGACCTAGATACCGAAAACCCGCAGCCTCTCCCAATTCTTCATTCTCTAATCGTTTCCAACGATTCTTCGCCCTAAACTGCAGCAAATCCAACCACGAACAAGATCCAAGCAACAAATCGAGTGGAAATCGATCAACAAACACGCATTTTGGATTTTTCAATCCGAAAAAGAGGTTATTTCTTTCTTCTCAATTTCAGCGGATTTAGTTCGTTTTTGCTATAGTTTTTTAGGAAGAACTGATAAAGACCGGAAGGAATTAGATTAGGACTGCTTGCTGTGGTGATTGTTGGTGAATTTGCTGAGATTCACGAATTTTTGAGACGAATCACGGTCGCTGGGTAAACCACGGCCGTAATTCCCCAAGAACAGACCGTGGTTTTTGCTGAAAATGGATTTCGTAAGGAGAGTTTCAGGAAGGATAAAGGAGAAGAAAGGGAACCAAAATAAGAAAAGAAAGGGCAACCCCTCCACCTCTAGGGCACCACCACCCTCATCCCCCTCACTACCATCCTCACCTTCACCTCCATCTTCACCACCTCACCCTAGCGTCCCAACCATACATGAGAACCACCTAGCTGCATTTGAGAGGATAGAGAAGAGGGCAGTGATTGGCCCTAGGTATTTGTTGTTGGAGGATCTACATCCTCTCAACATAGTTGACGATCTTACATGGCTCTTGGATAGAGCCGGATTGCTTGTCTTCACGAACATTCGTGAAGACGCCTATGAGGAGATCACCCGAGAGGTTGTGACGTCTTTCGAGCACAGCCATGTTGATAGGACCGTCTCCTTCCGTCTCATGAATCGAGACTATCAGTTGAGTATTGTTGAGTTCGGGACCATTTTCGGGTTCCATGAGACCTACAATGGTCGACTTCCTAGAGGCGTTTCCGCCAAGGATTTTTGGGCGGAAGTGGCTATGATTTACGCCGACGAGGACCGTTGGCAACCCGCCGATACCAAGGCTAGATTGATGTACCATCTAGCCTTGAAGATAGCTCACCGTGTTCTTTCGGAGTGTCTCTTTCCTAGGACGGAGACGCCCCAAAAGATCAAGACGGATGAGCTATTCCTGCTTTACAGTATGCTTTATGGATGCCGCGCAGATTGTGCTACTCTTTTGGCGGCGACGATGAGTAAACTCAAGAATAAATCGAGGGGGAACATTGGATATGGTGGGATAGTGACCCACATAGCTAGGAGCTTTGGTGTGGATTTTTCAGCTTGCACCCGCATACCCGCCGTGCCTCTAGGATTACATGCATTCATGGTTAGGGGACTCATCTTCCCCACACATAGAGGTCCGCCTTATGCGGGCATGCCTTGGGAGAGTAGGACAGGCAGGGGTATTGAGTGGCTGCCAGAGTATTCCATTGTGGCGGGACGCCACAATTGGAAGGAGACGTTCGCTGCGATGCATGCGAACAGGCTTGTAGCTCCCCCTTACGTTCCACCACCGGTTGTGGATGAGGAGGAGATGGGAGAGCAGTACGAGAGTGGTGGAGGAGCGGAGCAGGAGTTCGGCACGTTTCCGGATCAGCCGGAGGCGGCCCCGGATGTACCTAGGCGCTCTCCACGCCCAGCTAGAGCTTCAGGCTCGTCATCTCGCCGCGCCAGCGTGAGTGAGAGGCCCACGTGGATGACTACACCTCCCACTTGGTACAGCACACCCCCTCCTTGGTCCACGACGCAGCCAGCAGCACCACCGCCACCACCAGCACCAGCACCAGCAGATGCCCCCGCATGGTATGATCACGCCCCGGGATGGTATGAGAGGATGCCGGATTGGGCTACTGGACTTTCGGAGAGAGTCGGAGCGCTAGAGATCCGGGCGGATGCTAGAGACGGACGCCTAGACGACCTTGACCACATGATGAGGGACGTCTACCGCCAGCAGTTTGGGCGGTTCTATGATTCGAGTTTCTCTCCATTCCCACCTCCACCGGCGCCGCAGTGATCGATGCATGACCGTTCGTTTTAGACATTCCCGCCACCACTTGTGAGTTTCTTTTTCTTATCTTTCTTTTGTTCTTTCTTGTGAACATTAGGGACAATGTTCGTCCTAAGTATGGGGTGGGATGTACTAAAAAGTTTGTAATAACTCTACTCTCTATGTTGCTTTCATTTCAAGACTATCATTGCATGTTCATTATGTGTTACACGTTTCATTCTTGCATTGCATGAAAAAGAACTTTAAAAACCCATAAAAATTGAAAAATTTTGAAAATTTTATGCTTCTAATGAATTGATATGATTTCCATGATAATCACTACTTGCGAATTGAGTTTGATGACAATTGCATGCTTAAAAGGATTGTAAATCGAAAAGAAATTGAATGAATGAATTCTACCTCTTTTGAAAGTTTTATAATGTGAAAACGTTACCTAAATCATGTTGAGAAATTGAAGTTGAAATCACATTATAAGTTCCTATACTTCTTGTTGAAATGATTAAGGCAATTCGATACTTTCTTCCTCTTTCTTTGATCATCTAGCTCCTCATTGAAATATTAGCCTCCTTTACCTATCCGGGAACTTGGAAAAGTGAATGAGAAAAAGGCATGTTTGATGTGGGAGGGCCATGAGAGCAATTATTTGCAATCAATTGAATAGAAAGAAATTATAGGTTTGGGGAAGTCAATCATGACGATGAGTAACTCGGCACCATTCACATAGCCGGGTGTTTGTGTCTTGCCAAAGTCGGATTGAGCGATATTCCTAGCGGATTATGGTATGTGCGCTAAGGGTTTGAGGCATCTCTTGCAATTTTGAGAAACGCCAATCTCCTAGGCTTCGGTTTTTGTGCACCTCTATCCATAACTCCAAAAGTAAAGTCGAAAAATGAAAAGAAGAGAGCGAAGCTCTAAGTTGAAGTGTTGCGGGAACCGCATAAGAAGAAGAAGGTAGTTGTCCACTTTCCCGGATTTATGCACCACTTTCCCTTAAAGTTTTCCCTTCCCTTCCATACTCTAGACCTTTTCTTTGAAAGTCCTTAAGATCAAAAGAATGTTATATGACTTGGTGATCTAAATTGAAGCTTCTTATGATTGATTTTGATAATGTTTGAAGGTTATAATGCTTGTTTTGAAGTTAAATTGATTCATGAATTTTCCTTGCCTTTTACTCTTTGATTAAGTGTGTGAAAGTTTGAAAAACGATTAAAGCAAGGTTTGAGAATGATTTATTCCTTAGAAGTCACATTCATCCAAAAGAAGGTACACATATTTCATCCTAACTCTTGTTTAAAGCTTTTTAAAAGACCTTGCTTAGGGACAAGCAAGTGTTAAGTATGGGGTTATTTGTTAGCATGAAATATTGTGATATTTTAGGCACGTTTTCTAGACGTATTTGATTCATATTTATAGTCTTTGATTGAACTTTGTGCATATGAGAGCTAGTATTACCTATATTGTCGATATGGATGTCTACACTAGTTCTATGTTGATTATAGGTGATTTGGAGCTATTTCCGAACGAAAACGAGCAAAGGAGAGTTGAGTTGATATGTCCATAGATCGAGGACACTTTTTGGAAGCAATTTGGAGTCTTAGATTGAGGAATGCACGAGTTTAGGGAAGAATCACGTTCTTGCCCTAAATTACGCCCTAAATTACGGCCGTATCACAAACCACGTTCAGAATTACGGCCGTGGATTCAGAGTCAGAATTCGATGTTCATTCCAGGGGATTCTACGGCCGTGGAACTAACCGTAATTGTTTCCACGCCCTAAATTACGGTCGTGGAACACTTCCACGACCGTGATCTTGGCGAATCTTTTCGCCACACTTTGAAGCCACGATCTTTTAAAGATTGGGCCGGGCCGACATTTTGCCCTACACTATAAAAAGACGGACGAAGCAAGATTTCCGTCACCTCGCTTACGACCTTGGATACCCGTTTGCCCTCATTCTTCGCCGCTTAGACACGAAGACGTTTTGCTTAGTTTGCTTGGAAGCAATTGACATCTCTTTGAAGAGATCGACGCTCGTTTTTGGAATTCCTCTAATCTCGCACTTTTGGTGGAGATTGCTGTTGAGATCTCCGGATTGGCGGAAGATCGTAGTTCTTGGAAGTTTTTGCAAGAAGATCTCTCTTCTTGACTAGGTTCGATTTGGAAAACGGATTGACATCCCGTTTTCTTTTCTTTCCTAGAGTTACGATTATTTGTTCTATTGTGAATCTTTTGACATTGCTTATTCTCTTTGTGACTTTGAGATTGAATTGAAGATTATTGAAAGTTCTTGAAAGTTTTCATCTTTTTATCTTTTAATTCTTGAATTGATATCAATATGACTGTTATTGACTAAAAACCCTTAACAATTCTAAGGTGAAGGGTTGATAGTTGTGGCATAGGTGATGATAGATCAATCGCAAACAGATTAGACCCTGAGAGTTAGAGAATTGTCGCCGACAACCCTAAATTACGGTCTGTTCTTGAGTCCACGGCCGTGGAACCTCAAGAACTAACCGTGATTTCCCTTAAGTCTACGAATCTGCTTTTACTTTAATCTAAAGTTAAAGATTTGCTTTAGCTTAGTTTAGACTTGTCTTTTCTAGGTGGTAGTGAAGCCTCAACAACCTCTACCTCGATTGTGAGCCTCAACAACCTCAATCGGTTAAGTTAGTCTTGATCTTTAGATTATAAGTTTGGGTATTTGACACTAATTCTCATCTCTAAAATCTTTCTATATTGAGCCTCAACAACCTGTATAGAGAGTGCTTTGTAGGTGAGTTACATAAGGTTTTTGGAACCTCAACCGTACGATTACCTTACATTAGTATACCTTTGCATATCTCCACTCTGTCTTTACATCATTAGTATATCTTGAATCTATTGCCGCAACTGGATACCTGAAACTTTAGGATTGTTGTTTTCCCAATATCTGCAAAACTCCCATATTTATTCGCTTGATAATCTGCAATCGAGTTCGCTCCACCCAAATCCCTGTGTTCGATACTCTGGAATTCTTGCTTAACTACGTCGATCCGTACACTGCGGGTTCACTTGCTTGATTCTAGTTTTATAAATTTAAAACTTATTTGCACACACCTCTAGGGGCGAACACCGTGGAAGCTCAAGAACAGACCGTGGATTAGGGTTGTCGTCGATTCTCTCTAACTCTCAGGGTCCAATCTGTTTACGATCGATCTATCATCATCTAAGCCACAACTATCAACCCTTCACCTTAGAATTGTTAAGAGTTTTTAGCCAACAATAGTCATATTGATATCAAATTCAAGGTTTAAAAGAATGAAAGATGAAAACTTCCGAAAACCTTCAATAACTTTCAAACTAATCTCAAATCCACAGATTAAGAACAATATCGTCAATAGATTCGGAACAACACAAACAATCACAATCTTAGATAAGAAAGAAGAACAGGATGTCAATCCGTCTTCTAAATCAAACCTAAGCAAGAAGCGTAATCTTCTTGCGAACAATCTTCCGAATCTTCGATCTTCCGTCAATCCGGAAACCCCAATGGCAAAGCGCAAAAATCTCTCAAACACAATCTCCGCCAAATGCGAAATTAGGGCCATTCCAAGCGCAAGCGTAAGATGCGTCTATGCGTAAGCGAAGATGACGGAATCTCTCTTCGTCCGTCCTTTTATAGTGTAAGATAAAATATTGGCCCGACCCAATTGCGTAGGAGATCGTGGCTTAAAGTGTGGCGAAAAAGATCGCCAAGATCACGGTCGTGGAAGGGTTCCACGGCCGTAATTTAGAGCGTGGAAATCAACACGGTTTGACACAACTCCTCCACGGCCGTAGAAGTTGCTGGAATGAACCACGCTTCCCTTGCCATGGTTCCACGGCCGTGGACTTGAACGTGGAATGTAGTACGGCCGTATTTTAGAGCGTGGTTTAGGGCTAGAACGTGATTCTTCCTTAATTAGTCTCGTGCATCCTTCAAGTTGGCACTCCCTCAGCTCCTAGGAATGTCCTCAATCCATGGACATGTTCCATCAAATCCATCCTTGCTCCATTCCGTTCGGAAATAGCTCTTAATTACCTATAATCAACATAAAGCTTGTGTAGATCTCTATATCGACATTATAGACAAACTAGCTCATAAAAGTATCAATGTTTAATCAATGACTATCATAATGGATCAAATACACTTAGAAAATGTGCCTAAAATATCACAATATTTCATGCTAACAATAAGCTTCAAGAGTAAGTTTGTTTCCTCTCTTGAACAAGATCCCTTTTCCATGATTGCCTTTCAAATAGTGGAGCACTTTGTACGCTGCTAAAAGGTGTGACTCTCTCGGGTCATGCATAAACGGACTAATTACACTTACATAGTAAGCAATATCAGGTCTAGTATGGGATAAATAGATAAACTTCCCACACAACATTTGATACATTCTCTTGTCAACTGTTGCTTCATCCTTTGCCTCTCCAAGTTTATGATTTAGATCAATAGGAGTTGGGGCTGGTTTGCAGACACTTTTACATGTTTCTTTTAACAAATCTGTAATGTATTTATGTTGGGATATAATGATCCCATGAGAAGAGTGAGTTACCTCAATTCCAAGGAAGCACTTCAATTTTTCAAGTTCTTTGATATCAAATTCATCTTCCAATTGTCTCCTCAAATTCTCCTTCTCAAACTCATTGTCACTTGTGACTATAATATCATCGACATATACTAGGAGAATGGTTACCTGAAGGTGAATGCTTTATGAACAAGGTATGATCTCCTTGGCTTTGTCTATGACCAGCTATTTTCATGACTAATGCAAATCTTCCAAATCATGCCCTCGGTGACTGTTTAAGCCCATAGAGAGCTTTCTTTAGTCTACACACCTTGGTAGGAGAAGGAGATGTGAAACTAGGTGACACTCACATGTAGATTTTTTCATCTAATATTCCATGAAGGAATGCATTCTTCACACCATATTGCAAAAAAGACCAATTAAAGTGAGCAACCAAATATATCATAATTCTCATTGTATATATTTTTGCGACTGGGAAAGAGTATCAAGATATTCGATCCCATAGGTTTGAGTGTAGCCTTTAGCTACAAGCCGGGCCTTGTATCTTTCTAGTGCCCCGTCTGCTTCATATTTCAAGGCATACACCCACCTGCAATCAACAACATTATTTCCAAAGGTTTATCAACAATCTCCCAAGTCTGATTTTTTTTCTAGTGCTAACATCTCTTTTTTCATGGCTTTTCTTTGAAACTTCTGAAATAGATTTCGGAATAGAAATTTGGCTAAAGTTTTGGATGATTTCTTGGTGAGATTTGGAGAAGCAATGTAAGCAAACATGGTTGGATAAAGGGTACAAAGGTCTGTTTGTGCACTCTCGGGTACCTTTCCTTACGGAAATAGGTAGCTCAACATCTACACTAGGATTATCATTAGTTTGAACATATGTTGGGATGTTAGGATCAGATTTTGTACCTTGTGGAGTGACACTTTCAGGGCCAAATTCTAGTGTTGAGGTTTGAGCTTGTTGCTGGATGAGATCAATCCTTATTCTCTTGGAATACACTTGTGGATAGCTAGGAAGAGGGTTGACAATCTCATGTGTAGGTGCAGATCCTAAGTCTAGAATGAACTTCTTTGGATGATAGTCCAAATCTAAGTCTGAAATTTTTGTGGAGGTTGCATGGGCTGGTGGCGCATGATCAACATGGTTTGGTACCTTGGTTTGGGAATAAAAAGGTAATTTTTCAGCAAAGGTGATATCAATGGAGATGAGAATTATTTGGAGGTATGGTTATAGCACATGTAACCTTTTTGAGTAGTGGAATAACCACAAAAAAGCATTTGACATCATTTGGATCTAACTTTCCTCTTTGAGGACTATGCACATGTACAAACACGGTTTAATAAAAAAATTTTGGTTCAAGACCATCTGCTCTATAATTAGGATAAAACTTTTGAAAACACTCAAGTGAACTTTTGCAGCTCAAAACTTTAGATGACAACCTATTTATGAGGTAAGCTGAAGTAAGGACAACTTCACCCAAAAGAAATTGGGAATATGGTTGGTGAAGAGCATGACACTAGTGACCTCTAGAATGTGTCCATTTTTTTTCTCTACAAGATCATTTTGTTGTGGTGTATAAACACAAGAGGATTTGTGGATAATACCTTGGGATTGGAAATATGACGTCAAGGATTGGTTGAAATAGTCCATTAGTCCTTAGCATTCTAGTCCTAATCCTTTGTATTTTTGTGCCAAATTGATTTTGTATCATGGAGTGAAAAATGGGAATAACTTTTGACATCAAATTTGTTTTTGAGTAGATAAATCTACATAACACGAGTGCAATCATCAATAAGAGTAACAAACCAACGAGCACCTAAGATATTAGGCAAAGGGTATGGTCCCCATATGTCACTATGAATAAGTTGGAAAGGAGAAATACTTCTCTTATTGCTTATTGGGAAGGACACACGGGTATGCTTTGCTAACTCACAAACTTCGCACTATAAATGAGAAGCATCTATTCCTTGACATAGCACGGGATACAAATGTTTTAAAGTGTAAAAAGAAGGATGACCTAGACAAAAATGCTGAAGCCAAATGACCTCATTATTCATGGTTGCGGATGAAAGAGCATGAGAGGTGATGTCCGCAAGTGATTCCATGTGGTAAAGACCATTCTTTTCCTCAGCAAGTCCAATCCTCTTCCCCAAATTCGGGTCCTGTATAACACAAACAGAAGGTGTAAAGTGAAATGAAAATTAAGATCCTTTGTAAGCTTGCTAAGAGAAATCAAACCGGTAGACAAATTAGGGACATGAAACACATTTTTTAGGCTTAATGTGGTGGACAGAGGAATGGTTCCTTGACCTGCAACAGTGGCAAATGACCCATTGGTTGTCACGATTTTCTTGTTTTTGGAATGTTGGTAAGTGTGAAACTCACATATGGATTTAGACATATGATTTGTGGCACCCGAGTCTATGATCCATTTCGTGGGATTAGAGGTTTTAGAAGCTTTAAAGCAAGAAGAAAATGAATTGTTACATGATAAAGCAAGAGAGCATTGACTAGAAGGATTACCAACATATTTATGTTCAAGAGATTTGAAGAAGTTTCATGAATTTTCAATTTCAGATGCACTCATTCCTCCATTAGCTTCTTCATCAGCCCCTTCAACCACCATATTAGCTTGTGATCTTGATGAGTTCCTGTTGTTGTTCCAATCTCGGCTAGAGGTTTTCCCATGTAATTTCCAGCACTTGTCTTGATTGCGAGTAGATTTCTTGCAGTAGCTACAACACCTATCATCTTTCTTTGCAGCTAGAAGATCCGAACCTTAATATGGTCATACTCAGAGTTTAATCCTGCAAGAAAGACATAAGCTATATGCTTGTCTTGTAATGTCCTCCATTGTGCAGCTTGTGCTGCATCATCTTTGCACTTCATTTCAAGAACTTGATATTGATCTAATTCTTGCCACAAGCTTTGAAGGAGATTACCTTACTCAATGATAGTCTTTTTCCCTTTCTTGGTGGAATAGGCTTTGACGGTAAGTTCAAATGTCAATGCCTTATCTTTCGCCTTGGCGTAAGATCTCTTGATGAAATCCCAAACATCTTTTGCAGTTTTCAAGAAAATACATGATACACTGACAATTGGATCCATGTATTCCCACATCCAAAACATGATCATCAAATTTGTCTCATCCCAAGTGTGAAAGTTAGGATCTTCTTTCTTCTAACTCCCTCGGTTAGATGTTTAAGTTTTCCTTTTCCTTTCAAATAGGTCTTCGCAGTGTGAAACCATATGATATAATTCTTTCCATTAAGTTTGTATGCAGACTTAAGGCTTTGGAAATCATCCTTCTTTTTTTGTGTCAGAATCGGGTGTTTAGACATGGCTAAATGAAAAAGAAAAAGCAGCAATGAATGCTACTAGATGAAGAGCTTGCTTGACCAATAATATGGTAGCAATGAAGGTTATCCGTCAATGGAAAAATATGGCAACAATGAAGGCTGCCTTGCTGTGAAAAATTAGAGCAAGTTAGGCTCTAATACATGAAGAAGATGAATCCTATCAAATTTAATTAATCGTGCCAAAACAAGGCATATATGTACAAGTCTAGATCTAAAATTACAAAGAAAGAAAAGATAAGGAAGAACAAAGTTATCTAAAAGTATAAAAAAATATATATGAGCATATCCTATAATATCTCTAGAATAATTTTGAATAAAATTTTTTTCTTAAACATATTCAACAAAAATTGATACCCGCACCCATAAAATTTAAGGCTCTCGCACCCTATATGCGAGAGGGAGAGATGGCAAAAATAAAACACATTTGAAAACAGACCAATCAATCATTTCACGGATAAAAAGGCAACAAACCTCTTGCAGGTAGGGTGTGAGAGGCCAAATTATATCCGAAAGGACAATGTGTACAAAAAACAAGATTGCACAGAGCTGTCTGTATTGCTAAATTTCTAGGTCTTCAATGTGATCTAGACTTGCTTCAATACGCTAGAGGAAGATACAAAAAAGTATGCGAAATTTACAAAGAATTATATAAGGTAATAGGATGGTCCCGTCCGTGATAAACAACCGGATGCTTTGCTATGTACTCCTCATGCTTCTGTGTTTGATATAAGACGAACTTCGTAGAGATCATTCTCTCCCTTAGCTGCATTCACAGTGTTTTTTTTTCTTTCAGGTAACACTCCCTTGAGGATTGAAAGCTTGAAAGCAAATCAAGCATCATTTTTCAATGTGAGTTTAGTGCTTACCCACTTCTGCAGTAACACCAGGTCCGAAGAATGAAGTAAATTTCGCCTGAAGAAAACGAAGTATTAGAACCTCTTTGTGGTATTCGGTACCTTGTAACATAAGACTTCAATGAATTACCTGTCTTTGTTCAAAATCTGATAGCTTCAAAGCTTTGGCTTCAAACACAAGAACTAAGCAGTATTTACCATCTCCAGTGACCTGATCAAAACAGACAATAAAACAAAAACAAGGTGAAATCAAGTAACATAGAAAATGTAAAGTTTACAGAAAGATCACATAAGTCCTACACTTGTTAACATAAGTGGCCTACACAAGTAAGAGAATTATACTTCCTCACGAATCGTTTGCAGAACTGGAGCGCTTCTTCGTGGGATGCCATTACCCTGTGATAGATAAAAATATCAACAAGATGAAGCACATTCTTATTGAATCATATATTGCAACATTATGTTCACAGTCAAATCAAATAAATTAAGAGCATAGTTGAGGGGATGTGGCAACTGAGAAGTAATCATACCAGACCATATTGAAAAATCCGTTTCAAAGCTTCATCCAAATGTTGTTCATCTCCATAACGGTATCTAGTCACATCACTTCTGACCTACTCAAGGCATTACACAAGTTATCATTCGCCTTAAGCAGATTCAAAAAGTAGAATTGGATATTTATGTCTCAGAAGTTTAAGATCAAATTTTCTGAACCTGTTTTAGAATTTCAGTTGAGCATTTTTCCCTCAATTTTTCAGCATCTGAATATGTCAAGCATGGAACAGGCTTGAGCTCTGCATACTGCAAGATGGAGAAGAGTCATTTCCTCGTATAAAACCTTACGAAAACAGAAGGTCTTAACATTCTTATAAGTTGAAAATACAGAAGGTTACATAGCCTACATTGCACATGTAGTTGAAATTTTTATTATTGTGTTGGTAACAAGTACTAACAACATTGATTGTTAGTCTCACACAAGCTCAAATTTCGATCTATGTTTTAGACCTTAAGAAAAGAACATGCAGTCAAACAATAAAACTGTAACTTTTAGATTACTAGTAAGTGCAGAATAGCAAATGCACCTTCAGAGCCATGCCAATAATGGCAAGAGGGAATCCATAAGTTAACATCAAAGCTGACCACTCAGATCCCGGGAGGACGTTAAAGTAGGCACCAAATCCATAGCTGAGAGAAGCACGTTTATACAATCAGAACTCAGAAGTGCTTTCTACATCAACAAAATGGCTATGGTACAATCTAAACCAGCGAGAACTTACGAAAGAAGTGTGACTCCCAAGCCTAGTCCAACAACACCAAACGAAATCTGGCGAAGTAAAACACTAGAATATCAACTCTGAGAACAAAACCGCATACATAACTCATAAGGAGACCAAACCATTTCCCCTTGAAAATATGTACCAGCTGATTTCCTTAGTTCATCACAATCATCAAATCTTCATCCAAATGTCTTTATTGAAATTATACAGTGAATACAACCTTCAAAATCCAATATAGAAACCATTGCTCCACATTAATTGAAATTATACTTTTTAATTTGTTTCCAAAATATGTTAGACAAATCACTACTCAAAGCAATTCCAATGAAATTTTGTACAGATTAAATATTCTTGCTCATTTAAACTGCCTGTATCTCCAGTGCAACAAATTCAACTATTCTAACAAGAGAAACATCAAATCGCATTAATCGAAGTAAAAGAGAAGCTGAATTGCACTAGAACTATAAGCTTCAAAACCAAAAGCTGAAAGCGACTAATAAACAAAGTTGAAACCTTGGAGAGAGAAAACTGGTCATCGGGGACGAGTGCCTTGTCACCGGAAGTAACAGTGGAGGAAGCAGCAGAAGGTTGAGAAGAATCAACAGCTCTGACGATGAAGTTAAGCCGTTTCGAAACGGATTGTTTATTGAAGAGTATCAGCGTAGCAGGCTGCGAATTTTTAGGTGCCAACTTTTGCCGGTGTAGAGAGAGAATGAAATGGCGGTTTGTAGTGTTCGTGCAACGGCCGTCTGCGTCGGAGCGAAGATGGATCCCCGCTACAGCTGTCGTCACCGGAGCTGCTCCGATTGCCATTTTCCGGTGATTACTGTCACTGTTTTTGTAGAGATTAAAAATAAATAAATAAATAAAATAGGATATATCTTCTCTACGTTAAGTTTCAACCGCCAAAAAGGAGGAAGATCATGTGGTCTTGTTCCTCTTTTACATGTCGTCGTTTCAGCCACTGCTTTGTCGTTTTGGGCCATTTTCGGTCGCCGGCCCAATAATAAAATTTTAAGCTTAGGCCCATATGGTAAATTAGTTTTAGGACTCATTTGGTAAGTTCCGGAAATCGGATTGGAATTAAGAATCATATAACCCGATTTCTAACAAAAACGTATTTGATATGCTTTATTATTGGTCTATTGTACCTACGCTAGTTTATTGTAATCGCTATCACAAAATATAGTGCATGCCTTCCTTGCTAGTACTTCAAATGTAGTATCAAACTCACAACAAACTGAATAACCAAATCTTGTGCTTAATTTCTCCCTTAATTGTGCTCTAATCCTAACTTCAAAATGTTTGAGTAGTCTAAGTATTGAAATGATTCAAATTCTTTGATACGTTCTGGAAATCGGATTGGAATTAACAATCATATAACCCGATTTCTAACAAAAACGTGTTTGGCATGTTCTTGGGTCATGTATTAGGTACTTATATTTTATTTCTAGGGTTCATTATTGGTCTATTGTACCCATGTTAGTTTATTGTAATTGTTATTACAAAATATAGTACAAAACCCTTCCTTGTTAGTGCTTCAAATGTAGTACCAAATTCACGGCGAGCTGAACAATCAATTCTTTTACTTAGTTTCTGCCTTAATTGCGCTCTAATCCTAACTTCGAACCATTTGAGTAGTCTAGGTATTGAAATGATTCAAATTCTTTGGTATGTTACAGAAATTGGCTTGGAATTAAGAATCATATAATCCGATTTCTAACAAAAACGTGTTTGTATGTTTTTGGCGACCGAATATATTTTGGGTCATGTATAAGGTACTTATATTTTAGTTTTAGGGTTTATTATTGGTCTATTGCACCCACATTAGTTTATTTTAATTGTTATCACAAAATATAGTGCACGGTCCTTCCTTGTTAGTGCTTCAAATGTAGTATCAAATTCATGACAAACTAAATAACCAATAATTGTGCGGTTGTGCTTAATTTCACCGTTAACTGAGCTCTAATCTTAAATCCTAACCGTTTTGAGTAGTCTAGGTATTGAAATGATTCAAATGACATAAGAATCAAATTTATTAGTAATGAAATTGAATTTGCTCAATCTTTTTGATAAATATTTGGAGCTCCTTGAAATTTACCAAACATGAGTTTTGAAATTGATCATTCTCATCCCTAATTCAGTTAAACTTTACAAAAACTGTTTCATTAGCTCCAGATATTATAAACCAAGAAAGTAGTAGGCTCGTTAACTGAAATCTAGTAAGCAATTTTTAGCTCGGCGCCAACCAAGAATCCCCAAAGAAGATCAAGAATTCGAACATGAAGTGAAGCGCTATGCCAAAGCGGGGGACGAGAAAAGAAAGGGTTACCTCTTCTCCGCTATCTTCTGTCGAAGATTTAGCGCACGAATTTACTTTCTTCCTTAAAGAGATCAATCGGATACAAGAAGCTATGAAGCGACGAAAGAAACCTGGGCCCTTTCTAGCAAAAAAATCTTAACCAAATAAGTCTCTCCAAACTAGTTTATTATAAAAAGATTTGTTGTTACCCGCTTTACCTTAATTATTATTTGAACAAGTATACCTTGAGAACTATGAACAATGAAAGCAAAATCCACTCAAGATGAGCATCCAGCAGGGAATAGATGTAGTTCCAGCATGTCCCCTCCGCTTAGACTGCCCTATCCCCCGTAGAATCAATACCAAACGAGATCTTAGTGTTGTTTGACAATGCCATTTTAGAGGCAACTTTTTCGCATTTCGATCGCTACTTGTTCGTTGCTTACTCTGTCTAATGTTTAGTAGGTTGTTAAAAGATGAACCGGATTATAAATCCGGACTTCACCAAAAGTTATAGTATGATTTAAGACTGATATGTGTATATTCCGTTTCACGGATAAGGTTTTGACCGGTTCAAATTACGGATGCATTGAGCCAATGAGTTGTATATACTTTTTTAGAATTTTATTTTAACATGGAATCGTGAACCCCAAATATAACTCGTTTTATTTGTAATTGGAGCAAATCGAATTGTAGTTGAAGCATTCAATACATTTACTAATCAGATACACGACTCAAAATATATTTTATTGTAGAGGAAATTAGATGAAATACACTCAATGATAAATTTCGTTTAGTAGATAATATAGACCTATAAATTATTAGGTGAAATGCACCCAATGATAAAGTATATCTTGTAACTTATTCTTACAACGAATATGAATAATTAAGAAACGATTGATCTTTGGACGGTAGTCCCTCCCACACAAATGATTTGATTATTTCTTGTGTATGGAATTTACATACAAAAATTAAATACAAAATCTAGTAACATACTAAGAAAATTGATATATTAAATCAGGGTAAATTAGTCCATTATAAAAATAAGCTATATACTTGATTATTTATCAATGGGGATGTATACTAAACAATATTAGTGATATAATGCTACATAGCAAATTCACCATTTATTGTAAATGTACCATATTCGAACTTCTTTTCATTATACAAATGTTGAATTTGCTATGTAGCATTATGTCACTAATATTGCTCAGTATATGTCCGCCTCACTAATTTTATTAGAATATTACATCAATTGAAATTTTAAGACTAAATTACCTTCATACAAGCAATTATAAATTTGTGTATTTATTATTGTCTTTTAAATCGTGATACACTCTAATTGTAGGAAGTGAATCGTTCATGGCTAATAATTCGGATTAACATAATAAATTTGAATTACCCTCTTACAAACAATTACAAGATTAACATAATAAATTTGAATTACCCTCTTACAAACAATTACAAGATTTCTCTCTAGATATGAAGTGTCTATTACTCTTCATCGTTTACTAATCTTCATCTTGAGCATTCACTTTCTCGATAAAATAATTGTGTACAAGAAAATCTATCATACATACTAAAGGAGTGTGCGGAGTTGCTGACATTGCCCGATGTGGAACAGTGGAAGTAGTATTTTGAGAGGGAGCTCCCGCAATTAACGCCATATATGTCTTTATTTTTAAACATTTTTTTAAGCCAACAAATCTTTTGTTTTTAAATTATGTTTTTAATTGGAACGATTTCACGTTATTTTTTATTTATTGTTGAAACGATTTTATTTTTTGGGACAACTATTTTTCAATTGGACGCATTATTGGTATTATATACTTTTTTTCCACCCAATTTTTAAAAATTTATCGGCTAATAAATTCACTTATATTAACACCATGTAAATATATCATTGGTTCCCACTAGACATGGGTCGCAAACCTAAACCTAAACCGTAAAAATCTAAACCGGCGGGGTTTAGGTTTAACCTAAACCGCTGGTTTATTAAAAAAAATTGAAAAACTGGACCATACCGGCGGTTAAACGCGGGTTTGGTCCATTTTTATATAAAAAAAAAACAAATCGGCGGTTAAACCGCAAACCCACGGTTTGGCCAAACCGGTAAACCTAAACCGTCGGTTTGGGCCGGTTCACAATCCGCCGGTTTAGCGGTTTGGTTCAAACCGGACCCATGTCTAGTTCCCACATGCACAAGTTGATGACTTTTTATACAAAAAATATCAAATATATAAATATACTCGTACAAAGTGAGGGATATGAACTAGTTAGTTACAATAATTCTTGTACACGAAAATTAGTGTACAAGAGAAAATTCAAGTATCATAATTAACAAGAATAAATTATAAATATACAAGAAAATACGTCTCATTTACAAGAAATGATGTAAAGTTACAAGAGGAACCTATAAATTAGGATAAAATTTATTAAAAGAATTTGGCCAAATAGACCCTTTTTTATTTTCACTAGGTTTGTGTACCCATTTAATTTTTACCACTTTTATTTAATGGTAGATAAAAGTAATTAACCCTTCTATTTACAAAAAAAGAAATATACATGAGTTTGACCAAATTCTTTCAATTTGTTAAGTAAAATGAAGTCTGATTTTTGTTTTTAGGAAAAATAACCAAAAATAATAGCAACTATCAACACTGAACCGAAAATAATACGAACTTTGAAAATTACTAAGGAACGATACAAACTATCAATGTATTTACCAAAAGTAATACGTCATATATTTTCCGGCAAAAACCCTAACTCCGGCGATGACGTGGCAGCCGGAATGTTACATATCATCAAATAAATGGGTTAATTGTGTGATGTGGATTTTATTTTTAAAAAAACATTTTAATAATATTTAAAATATTAAAAAATATAAAATTATTATTTTTAAAATTTTAAATAATAATTTTTAATAAAAATTGTACAAATTTATTTTAAAAAAATAATTTTTTAAAAATAAAGTTTGAAATTTTTTTAAATAGATTTGTAAAAAAATGTAATAATATTTATTTTTCCAAAAAATATAAAAATATAACATTTTTTAGAATATTTTTAAAAATTCATTTTTGGATTTTTGTATAAAATTTTAATTCTAAAAAATAATTTGTAAAAAAAATATTCGAATTAAATTTTTTTTTACTCTTGTTATCCTAAAAAAAATATTCGAAATTTTTTTTTAAAAAAATTTTATAAAAATTTTTTCATAAAAAGAAAATTTTACATTTTTTTAAAAACATGTTTAAAAAAATGTTCAAACTTTATTTAAAACTTTTTTTTACAAAAAATATTTTTTTAAAAAAATTTGTACAAATGTTTTTTTAAAAAATTATTATTTAAAACTTTAGAAGTATTAAATTTTTTATTTTTTAATATTTTAAATATTATTAAAGTGATTTTTTTGAAAAATAAAATCCACATCACACATTTTATCCATTTATTTGATGACATGTAACATTCCGGCTGCCACATCATCGCTGGAGCTAAAGTTTTTGCCGGAAAAGTATAACATATTATTATTGGTAAATACATTGATAGTTTGTATCGCTCCTAATAATTTTCAAAGTTCGTATTATTTTCGGTTCAATGTTGATAGTTGGTATTATTTTGGGTTATTTTTCCTTGTTTTTATTTTATTTTATTACTTTATTTTTTTTAATTTTATTTTAGTTTCTGGTATAAATTTAATATCAGAATTTTCATACCAAAATTTTCTTACCAAAATTTTTATACCAAATATTCGTACCAAAATTTTTATACTATAATTTCATACTAGAATTTTCTAGAATGAAATTCTTACATGAAAATTCTGGTATGAGTTTTCTGTTATGAAATTCATGCCAGAAAACTCATACCTGAATTTTCTAGTATGAATTTTATACTACAGAACTCATACCATTATTTTCTAGTAAAAAAATTCATATAAAAAAATTCTGGTATGAGTTTTCTGGCATGAGTTTCATACTAAAAAAATCATACCAAAAATTTCTGGTATGAATTTTCGTACCATAAAGAACTACAAACTCAAAAATTCCTGGCATGAATTTTGGTGTAAATTGTATTCGTTTTGAATGTAATATATACTAATGTAGGCTTCTTGAATCGGTAATTTAGTATCGAGTTTTTTATTTATCGATAGATAAAAAAATTCCGTATAAATATCTAACGGGTGCTTTTAAAAAAAGTCCCTGAAGACGTCCTTCGGGAGTTTTTACATAAACAAGATTTCTCTAGGAAGTTTTTTGAAAAAATTCCTATACATGACTCTCAGGATTTTTCGTTAAGACTCCTGAGATATCTCTAGGGAGTTTTTTTACAAAGTCCCGAGAGATATCTCGAGGGAGTTTTGCAGAAAAGTCTCGAGAGACATCTCTCGGGAGTTTTTTTTTTTTGCAAAATTCCCTAGAGTATTTTGCAAAACTCATTAGAGTATTTTTGTTTCTCAGGATTTGCAGAAAAACTCCCGAGCAAAAGCCCTCGGCCAAAGGTTTTACGGGACTTTAAAAACTCCCTATCGTAATGCAAAAAAAGTCCCGAGAGACTTATGATTTGTACGAGTGATCATTTGTGTCTTTAAACATGAGAGAAAACATGTACAAATGTTGAATATAAATCAGTTCATAATTCTTGCGGGATTAGGCCCATCCTGTCCCGTCACGTCCCACGTAGAAAAAGGCCCGCATGAGACGAAGAAAAAAAATGTAAATCCCGTTCCGTCCTGCTTATAATTTGCGGAACGGGATGTGGGACGACTGTAACACCACAAGTTCTGGGAACTCGAAGCATTACGGACTAGAACCTCACAATGGGTCCCGACCCTGAGAGTAGCAACGACACAACATATTTTACAACAAGGCACAAACCAATGAAAAATAAAAATTCTTTATAAAATCAAAGGTTTAAACAAAGGGAAACGTAAAAGACTCGCAACCGAGTTCAAAACAAAGGGAAAGCAACAACATAAATATAAACCCGATCCCGTCCTATAATGTACGGGAACCCCGACTGACCACACCGTCCGGATCACTCAGCAGCACCTAAATTAACACGCCCCTGGATGGCGATGCGATCCGTGTTTCCGGCTAGAAGGACCCGACATCATTATGAAGACTATTAAGTATTTTCGGCTATTTAATAATTGGATTTTCATATTCGGAACTTTAATTCCTGAACTTAATTCCGTGACTTAAATTCCGACCTTTCATATTTTAGACTTTTCATTTACCGGAACTTACTTCTGGCTTTTAATTCTGTCATTTATGTTTGAACTCTTTGTATGACCTCCATCCACTATATAAGGATGCCTTGGCTCATTTGTAAGACATGTCTAAGTTGAATCCAAGTGTTGAGAAGGAAAATCCTCTTACTTGGTTTAGGCATCACTTCTTCTTCAATCCTCTTAAAGTTCTTATCTTGGATCTAGTCTTTGATCCAAGCCTTTCAAACTCGAGGATCTTTTTGAAGGATCAACCGAACGCTTCCGCATCCATTTCTATGCTTCCGCCGCCCACGTTCTACGTTTGATCTAACACGAACGATCAAGAAGAAGTAGTTGAAGTTTCTTCTCGATCTAGATTGCCGCGTATTTCTATCATTGATGATAGAATCAGGGGCGATCTAGATCGAGGAGAAACTTCAACTATTTCTTCTTGATCGTTTGAATTGGATCAAACTGAGAACTTGAGCGGCTGAAACTTAGATATGGATGCGGAAGGGTTCAGTCGATCCGATCTAGTTAGATCGAATCATCCACAAAGTGGAGTAGAATAAAGTTGATCCTTCAAAAAGATCCTCGAATATGAATGCTTGGATCAAAGACTAGATCCAAGATAGAACTTTAAGAGCATTGAAGAAAAAGTGATGCCTAAACCAAGTAAGATTCCTATACAATACTTGGATTCAACTTAGACATGTCTTACAAATGAGCCAAACCATCCTTATATAGTGGATGAATGCCATACAAAGAGTCCAAACATAAATGACGGAATTAAAAGCCAGAATTAAGTTCCGGTAAATGAAAAGTCTAAAATATGAAAGGTCGGAATTTAAGTCACGGAATTAAGTTTCGGAATTAAAGTTCCGAATATGACAAACCAATTATTAAATAGCCGAAAATACTTAATAGTCTTCATAATGATGCCGGGTCCTTCTAGCCGGAAACACGGATCGCATCGCCATCCGGGGGCGTATCATAAATCCTGCAAGACATCTACAACATCGGTATAAAAAATTAGCTAACATTCTAGATATCAAAAAGACAATAAAGGCACAAACACACATAAGGTAAAGTAACCACATAGCATGCTCACACCACAACCGGTTATTATCTTTCATTAGATTATCCAATTACTAAATCAACTTATGGTTGTTACACGAGAGTCGCTACGATCTCGCATCTATCCCCTTTCACCAACAAGAATAGAACGTATGCATCCTTCTGTCACGTGCTGGACTGGTCGCGAGAGCACCTCCCAGTTTCCCCATTCTGAACTAGACAAGCGGTAACCGTCCGGTTATAATACACTTGAGCCAGTTAAGGTATAACAAAGGTCAATCCTATTCCGGTTATTAGTTAACATGATAAACAACACAAACAAGCCAATATTATTAAACCAATACGCGGAATGAAGCTAAGTAAGTCCAAGGACTTACCTCACTCGAAGGTAATCTCAACACTCAACAAACACTCAAATATCCTCAAGAAAGGAGCAAAGGGAAGCCTGCTCAACAAGGCATCACGAATCAAGAACCGAAACAATTGTTAGAAGTCTATAACTTCTAGTCTCCAAGATCTCTAAGAGGTCTACACAAGCTAGGGTCACAAACCATAGTCTTACAGATCAACAAGGGTCAACAACATCCAGGAGGGCCAAGGAAAGGAACGAGGAAAACAAGGATGTAAGCAACTCACAAGAACGAGAGTCATTGCAAAGGAAACTGCAGGGGCGGCGGAGCAAGGCGTAGGGGTGGCAGAGGGGAAATCCGCAGGGGTGGCTCTGTGCAGGCGTGAGGGCGGATTTCGGTGCGGAAGCAGTGCCGGCTTCTCGACGACAACAGAACCACAACAACGGCAAAACTTGTTCTTCCAACACTCTCACACTTCGCAACTCAACCAAGGGAGCTTGTGAACATAAAAGGATCATCAACGGAACGCTACACAAGAATCAAGGATCAAACTTGATTCTTGGAGAAGAAGAAAAGAGGAAACGAAGGGAGAAACGAAATAGAAGGAAGCAAGGTGTATCAACACCTGAACGTGATGAAGGACAATGAAGGAAAAACTTACACGTTCAGTAAGAGAAGAAGGAAACGCGGCTGCAACTCTTAAGGGTGAAGAAAACGTATGCAATAAACGTGAAAAAGAGGGGAAAAAAGGGGATTTATAGAAGATGAAGAAAAGATTAAAAGGAAGGTCATTATATGGTTTAGAAGATCCAAAAAAAGTCGTGTCCAAAGATAAGAAAATCGATCTTCTAAGATAAGAACAAGATAGAACCGAAAAAGGAACGACCATCTTCGCAATCTAAGGCAAATTCGCAAGGGCGGATTACCCGTGCCACAGGGCCCCTTGTCACCGCTGGACGGTGACAAAAAAAACAAATTGGGATCTTACAACGAGCTCAATCCAGTCCCGTCCCTGTTCACCTAATAACAAAATACCTTTGCTGCTGTTGACTCCTATACAAATTTTTGTATGATTAGTAGCTGAATTTTAGATTTTTATAACTTAGTATTTATTTGTTTTAATTGTGGTCGAAACCTTTGCTGCTGTTGACGTTATCATCTTCCTCCTCCTCGCCTTCTTCTTCTCAGCCGAGCCGTCGTCTTACAGCCACCAATTCGACTTTGCCCAGGCAAATACCTAATTTCTTTCGCCTTCAGTTTTATATTTTAGACATTCATTGATTTTTCGAATGATTTAGTAGTTGGCCTTCAATTCTACGCATAAACAGCTGAGTACGGTATACTTCAATTCAGCTTATCAGTTCGGGTTCGTCATTTTTTATTTGATTCTCCCGATCATCTTCTGAAAATGCATCTGGAATCAGTGTGATATCATTCGACATTGCTTATCAGTTAGTTAGCTGTAGTTTTTTTAGGACTTATCATGCATCGATCGCTTGCAATTCTGAAGTTGGAATCATCTTATGTCATTGCAATTAGTTTAGTTATTATTACATTTTTTTCATCTTAATTTACTTAATGCTTGTAAATTCAGTTCATTTATTAATGATCGTTGAATAAGATTAGTGATGCATGCGTATCAAATGTCAAAATCATTGTCATTATAAATTCAGGCAAAGTTTCTTGGTTACAAATTATCAACAGCCAACATTGAGGAGGAAGTGTTATCCTTGAGTTTTGTTTGTAATTTACTCTGTATACTAAACTACAAACAAAGGGTGAGTTCTTATGCAAACTGTATTTTCCTCAGGTGCGAAGATGACAAGTATTACAGGAGATGTTGTGGTTTCTGAGCTTGTGAAGCTGGTTCTCAGCAAACTAGTCTCAACTGCCTTTTCGGAGATTGGACAAATCTTTAGGGTGAAAGACGAGCTCAAAAGGCTTGAGAATACCTTGGCCGCAGTTAATGTTGTGCTTCTCGATGCAGAAGATCAGCAGTATACCAACAACTCTGTTAGAAATTGGCTTCTCAATCTGAAAGATGTTGTTTATGATACTGAGGATATACTTGATCTGATTTCAACTGAAGATTTAGTGAACAAAGTCGAACGGAAATATTTGGGTAATAAAATTACCAAACTGTATTCATGTTACAAGTTTTCACAAGGGTTGAAGGCCATACAAAGTGAACTAGATGAGATAGCAAAAAACAGGAGGAACTATAGCTTTGAGAGTAACCGAGCTCTTCCTTTGGTTGCAGTAATTGAAGAACAAAGAGAGACTTGTTCCTCAATTCTAGAATCACATACTTTTGGAAGAGAACAAGAGAAAGAGTGGATCGTCTCTCATTTTCTGAAATCCCTAATCGATGATGCCCAACACTTTTTGGTCATTCCCATAATTGGGATAGGGGGTATGGGCAAAACCACACTTGCGCGCAGTTGGTGTTCAATGACCCCAGAGTAGTTCAAAGCTTCAAGCTGAGACTATGGGTTTATGTCTCTAAGCAATTTGTTCTGAAAGCTGTTCTAGCAAAGATCATCGAATCAGCTTGTGGCTTGGATTTCTCCAACTCGAGTATGGAGGAGTTACAAAAGAAGCTGCATGCTGTTTTGGCAGAGCAAACATATCTTCTTGTGTTGGATGATGTATGGAATGATGATTCAAAGCAGTGGCTCGAGTTAAAGAAGTTTTTGGTAGTAGGGGCAAAGAGCAGAGTTATAGTTACAACTCGTGAAAACAAGGTTGCTACTGTCACTGGAACTACCAAACCCTGTACACTGAAAGACCTCCCTGAAGATCATTGCTGGTCTATATTTGTGAAACATGCATTTGATGAACATGAAGAAGAAGCGTATCCACTGCTTGTGAAAATTGGGAAAACCATTGTTCGGAAGTGTCGGGGAGTTCCTCTGGCAGTTAAAACGTTGGGTTCTCTTTTGCGTGATAAGAGAGATGATTATACATGGAAGAGAATAGCAGAAAGTAAGCTTTGGGAGGTTTCTCAAAGAGAAAATGATATACTGCCAGTATTGAAGTTGAGCTTGGATCACACCCCGTACCAATTGAGGTCATGCTTTACTTTTTGTTCCTTATTTGGAAAAGGGTATCCCTTCTACAGAACCGACATTATCAATTTGTGGACGGCACTAGGATTCCTGCAAGTGCAAGAAGGGAATGAAGATGCCATAGATGTTGGACACAGGTACTTTGATGAACTTTTATCAAGGTCGTTTCTTCAACTACCTTGTGTTGAAAGACATGTTATGAGGATGGTGAAGGCATACAGTTACTTGCAAGGCAGTGCCAATCCTTCACAAATGTCCTTTGGCGATGCGATCTCACAAGCATTTACAAGTTTTGATGGAAAAGTTACATGCACTGAAATGCATGATGTGGTGCATGATTTGGCAGCATATGTAGCTGGGGAAGAAATAGCTACTGTGAACAGCAATGTGCGTAAAATATCATCCAGGGTCAAGCATTTAATGTGGGATACAGAAGACTTGTCAGGTAAAGAATTTCCAAATAGTCTTTTGGAAGCAAGAAAGGCACGAAGTTGTATATTTCTATACTCAATGGGCTCAATGAGCCAACTGTTTCTTGGTAGGCTCATTTCCAGCTTTAAGTATTTGAGGGTCCTAATGTTTTTACATTCTGAATTCGAGCTGTTGCCAGAGTCAATAGGGAATTTAAAGCATCTCAGGTACCTGAATCTATCTGGGAACTCTCAACTCAAGTTGCTTCCTAATTCCACTTGCAAGTTAGTGAACCTTCAAGTTTTGCATTTTGAATATTGTTATAATTTGAAGATGTTACCCAAAAGTTTGCACAACTTGGTGAACCTACGCATTTTGGTGTTGACATCAAAGATCACATGTTTTCCTGAAAGAAAATTTCAACGCTGGAGCTCACTCCAAGTGCTGAAAATCACTGTTTGTCCAAACTTGGCATTGTTGCCGGAGGAGATTGGTAACCTAAAGAGTCTCCGGATACTGATAATTCGGGCATGTTCTGAACTTGCTACTCTTCCTAACAGTATCGAAAACCTCACCAACCTTGAGCAATTAGCTGTCCACAGTTGTGAGAAACTTGATCTAAATTGATGGAAGGGGCTACATGGCCTAAAGAGCCTTAAATTTTTACTCATTTTTGGGCTTCCAAAGCTGTTAGATTTCCCTGATGGACTTGACGCTGTTGCTAGCTCTTTGCAATGTTATAGGATTAGTGAGTGTATGCACCTGAGATCCTTGCCTGAGGGCTTGAATAATTGCACTTCTCTTCTGAAGCTACAGGTACTTAACTGTCTAGCTTTGAGCTTATTGCCAAGGGGTATTGACAACCTCAAGGCTCTCCAAGAGTTGCATATTTTTGGGTGTCCTGAATTAAGTTGCAAGTGCGGAAGAGGAGGTGATTACTGGCATCTTATATCTCATGTTCCTGAAATATATATTGATGGGCTTCCTGACCAAACTAGACACCCTACTTCTTAGCATTGATATACAGGTTTGTCTATGTACCTCTGATGCACAAGATGCGTTTTCCTCGTTTTCTTCTTTGCGACAAAATCATTGAAGAGAATTTTGTTTGTACAGAAACTCTAGATCTTTTCTTATGCTATATCTTGTGTCAATATGTGTTTGTGCAAATTCTTGGTTGTACTAATTTAAGTAAATTCAAATGTGTAGTAATGTCACGAGTTGTTTATTTTCAAAAATTACATCATCTATTCCAAACAGTCTGATACATGCCATTTCTTATACTATATGTTGTGTAATTATGTGTTGTGTAATTATGTGTTTTGTAAATATGTGTTTGTGCAAATTCTTGGTGGGACGTTCGGCACACTATGAACAAGCTAGTTTTCAAAATGATACAAGCGGAATGATTTATAAGACCACCCATATTGCAAGTATCTAAACAATATAAATGTAATATATTAATTTCTAAACAATATAAATGTAATATATTAAAATTTCAGCAAATAGTGCTTAAAATCTCTTGAAATTTTTCTGACAAAACTTAAAGCGAAGAGAGAAAACCATTTTGATATATATTGTTTTTAGTCCAAAACTGCACAAATTGATTTTACTTTTTTGCTCAATCTGTGAGATTATGATAAATTTCCCTTAGGGTTTCCATCGTCAGATGGCTCATATTAATAATGAACGTATTTACAATAATTACAAAGGGAGCCCATAATTATATTCTAATTACAATTATATTTTATCATACCCCCGCAGTCGAAACTGGAGGAGGTAGTACAGTAAGACTGGATCGAAAATCTAGAAATAATTGTCGAGGCAGCCCTTTTGTAAAAATATCTGCATATTGGAAAGCCGAAGGTACGTGGAGAACTCGAACGTGACCTCGGGCAACCTTATCGCGGACGAAGTGAATGTCAATCTCGATGTGCTTGGTTCGTTGGTGTTGAACCGGGTTGCTGGCAAGGTACATTGCTGAGATGTTGTCGGTGTAGACCACAGTAGCTTTGGTAAGTGGGCAATGAAGCTCAAGTAGTAAATTTCGAAGCCAAGAACATTCCGATACAACATTGGCAACTCCTCTGTATTCGGCCTCAGCACTAGATCTGGAAACTACAGATTGGCGTTTGGCAGACCACGAGATCAAAGTGTCGTTGAAGAAGACACAATAACCGGAGGTAGATCGGCGGGTATCAGGACATCCAGCCCAGTCGGCAGATGGCTCATATTAATAATGAACGTATTTACAATAATTACAAAGGGAGCCCATAATTATATTCTAATTACAATTATATTCTATCACAATCAAATGGTGAAGTGTCATGTGGCTAAAGAAGAGTGGTGAAACAAGGACTTTGAATTAAATTTAGTTCTAAATAAATATAATAGTATCAAATTTTAAAAGTATATAAGCTTGTTGTGTAGTAAATAGAGTTAAAAAGATGAGAGTTAAGAAACCATGAACGTGGATAAAAAATATATAGAGTTTTATAAGTTGACGTGGGAGAAAGTGTTTTTAGAAATTAGGGTTTAATAAACCACTTTGTGGGTGGTCTAATGACATCATCTATTATATTTTATCTCACGAACTCATACTTTTGTACGATGAAAACAAGTGTTCTTTTGGATACCTCACGAACTCATACTTTTGTATGGTCGAGGAACACAAATTGGTGTCCTTTTGATCAGCTCACGAAGTCATACTTTTATATGATGAACACAAGTTGATGCCCATTTGGTCCTTTGGATACCTCCCAAACCAATGGTCGAAAAATCCAAAAGGTACAATAATCTTCGTATTGCGACAAATTCACAAAGATAATGTACAAGGCTCAAGGACTAGACTCAAACCATCGAACTACGAGAATATTCCCCCAATATATTTCCTCTATAAAACAAACTTATGACATTCTTAATCCACAATTATTAAATGGGTAAACTTTAGCGGACGTTAAAGTTTTTTTAAAAATAAATGTACCAATGGAGAATCAATAGTTTTAATCGAGATGACTTCATTGTATCACTACCGAAATCATTCAACACTATCAAACTAAAAATAAAATGGAAAAATCAAAACAATCTCATAACTAAAATTTTGATGAATCTATACTTAAGTTTGGATAAAGCTCATTAACCTTGTTATTTGAAACCATGTTGGTAACGTGGTTTATCTTGGAACACAAAATTGGATTATAAGAGACTATCAAAATTATTACACAAGCTTCAAGGAACCGTACCAAGACTAAGTCATGCGAGACCAAGAAAAATGTAAGTGTAGTTGGCAAAAATTTAACAAAATGATACTATGTTTGTTGCTTCCTATGAACAGGTTAATCGACAAAAAGTTAGTGGTGAGACGGAAAAAGATATTATCAAGAGGGCACAAGAAATTTATTTTGCTAGTGAGAAGAAGAGGTGTCAAGATGAGCATGCATAGAGAATTCCTCGTGATGAACCTAAATAGAGTGCTAGTTATTTAGCAAAAAGTTCAAGAAGTGGAAGTTCAAAAAGATCGAGCTTAATGAAAGTGAGTAAGAAACTCCAACAAGTATGTTTAATGAGCATCCTATTGACGTTGAATGAGTTGACTAAATAGGTAGTTTATGTAACATGTAGTATAAATTAGACACTTTTTGTTATGCATAGACAAATTAGACACTTCCTATTTTCACAAAAAAAAAATTATTTGAAAATAATTAAAGATTCTACCGAATTTGTCATCCTTCTCTCTCCTATTTAATTTTAATAGCTATAGGCTATTTGGCGCAGCTCCAAATTACTAATCATGCCCATTTGTCCGTGACGGACAACTCCCATTTGTCCGTGACGGACAAATGGGCATGATTAGTAATTTGATCCCATTTGTCCGTCACGGACAAATGGGAGTTGTCCGTCACGGACAAATGTCACTTGTCCGTGACGGACAAGTGTTATATGTCTATAATGAAAATGTTTGGATTAAAGTTATAAAATTTGGTTTATTTGAAAGAAATTTAATATCCTTTTGATTGTCTTTTGTTAACAGAAAGTTTAAATGTTTTCAATAACGTCATTTTGATTTGATCGTGTTTATCTTTAAATTTATTAAAAATGTAACATTGATCTTGAAACTTTGATTCCTTTGTAATTGTTATGTTTGTAAGTAAGTTTGGTTTCTTTATTGAAATAAAATGTTAATCCTTTGAATAAAATATCTTTGATTTGATCTTCTTTTGTAAAAGGAAGTTTAAATCCTTTCAATAACATTACCTTCATTGGATCGTAGATATGTATGATATGAAGTTACGTTTATTTCTTGAAACTTTATTTGTTTGTTACGAAATCTAGAAATTTTGAACAAAAGAAACGTTTATTGATAGTAAGTTACGTAATTTTGGATTGACAGGAATTTATAAACCTGGCAATAGCGTTAAATTGATATTTTTATCTCATTATGTTCTTTACAACTCGTTATGTTCCTTCAAAGATCTTACTAAATTAAAATTTAACGAAAATGTTACTACAGGTAATTAAACTCATTAATTTAATGAAGTTGTACACATTATTGGTTGATCTAAAAGATACAAATATATGTTGTAAATACCAAGGTGGAAGGAGGGTTCTGTCCGTGACGGACAAACCCATTTTGCCCTATTAAGGACAGCAACGCTCTTTTCTTTCCCTTTCTTCCTCTTCCTCTTCCTTTCTTCGCCGCGACGAACACCTACGACGATCTCGCTCGATCTTCGGCTGCAATCTCTCTCTCCACATTTCTCGTATTCTCTACTGCTATATAAGGTAAGAACATAACTTTCTCGTTTTAGTTTCGTTTAAATTTGTTTGTTTTAGTTAGGTTTAGGTTTAGGGTTTAATTTGTTCGATTTGGGTTGTTTTAGAGAGGTTTAGGGGCTTATATGTTACTAAAATCGATGAATATGAGTTAGGATTGAAGTTAATTAGTTGTTTTAGAGAGGTTGATTGAGCAGATCGCGAACGCCATTGTTGGCGTTCGCGATCTGCTGAACGAAGAAGACGCTTGTCCGTTGACGGACAAGCGTCTTCTGTCCGTGACGGACAAGGTAAGTTGTCCGCTACGGACAACTTTCTTGTCCACGGACAAGTTAGTTGTCCGTTACGGACAACTTGCTTTGTCCGTCAACGGACAAGTTTGTTGTCCGCTACGGACAACTTACCTTTTTTTTTAAAATTTGTTTTTTCCCCTTTTTTTCTTTTCCTTTTTATTAACATTTGTTGTTTTTGTTTGCAGATGGAAAGGAACCCAAACAAGGACTCCAAGAGGTTCAGTGGATTGGGATACTTCAGGAAAGTATTCCACAGTGGCATGCGTTCTCTGAGGGGACAGCGGGATGTCCACTCTAGACACGAGGCACGAGAGCCAGTTCCTTACTCTGGAGGTGAGGAGCAGTTCCCGACACAGGAGTCGGGAGTCACGCGGCGTAGTACATCTGGTATTGCGCGTGACATTGCTCCACTGAGCCCTCCTCACCATGCTTTTAGCGGAGCCAGACATAGCTCCTATACTGGAGGTGGTGCTTCGTTTGGTGCCGGATATTATTCTCAGATCGAGGATCTGAGTGCTCCTTACCAGCAGGAGCAGCAGTTTGCTCCTTCTTCTTCCCGACAGGAGCAGCAGGATGCTCCTTCTTCTTCCCAGCGGGAGCAGGAGTATGTTCCTTCTTCACAGCAGCAGCCTGTAGCTGAGAGGAGACGCCGAGGGAGGAGGCCACCTTCGCCAGCTCCTGTGGAGGAGGTACTTGAGGAGGTACTTCCTCGTGCTCTGGGCGATCGTCCTAGACCAGTACCTCCTACTCGGCAGGCCTTTCAGCCCGATCTTCGAGGTCCTTGTGGAGGGGGACCTCGTATACCAGAGATACTCAGGAGTTTCCAGGCTCACACCGCTCTCCACGTCTGGCATGGCATGATGAGTACGCAATAAATATGTTTAATAAATGCATCTTTAATGTTATAATATTTTTAGTTATATATTAAATTTCTTTTTCTATGTAGGATCGTGATACGCTTCACTATCATACCAGAGCCAGTCAGCTGGACGCCTGGCCACTGGATGAGGAGGCTTGGTCGGGTTTAGCGCACGCCAGTGGACTGACCCATCTGCAGGGTCTTATGTACAGACATCTGAATGTGCGTCTACTGGACGCTTTTATCGAGAGATGGCAGCCCGAGGTGAACCAGCTGCACATACATTGGGGTGAGATGACCATTGCTCTTCATGATGTCCAGCTCATCCTAGGCATTCCCATATCCGGTACGGCGGTTACTCAGGTGATCGCCAGAGCTGATTCTGCCATCCGAGTGCAGGAGTTTTTTGATTTTACCGATGAGCAGATGACTGCCGGAGATGTACGTCGTCGAGGGCTGTCACATTCCTTTTTACTGGATCAGTGTGACGGATATTCACATCTGTATCCGACGACTGCAGCGTCCGGATGGTTGTTGTACCTGCTGGGATCGACGCTGTTCACCGACAAATCGCAGCACAAGATTTCTCCAGATTTACTGATATTGGTGGAGGATCTTGATCAGGTGATCACGACATCCTGGGGTACGGCGACACTCGCCTACCTCTATAGGCGTATGGGCGAGGCCACTAGGGTCGATTGTCGCCAGATGTGCGGTTGTCTCACGCTGCTGCAGGTAAAATATATCCTCTATACTCATATTATTATTCTCGTAACTTAATTTGTATTGTTTGTCTAATTTTTATTTCTTTTTTGTTAAAGGCATGGATCTACCTTTATTTTCCATGCTTTACACCGGAGGTTGTCGAGGGCTGGGAGCATGGGATGCCTTGGGCGGCGAGATTCAAGATCAGGCCTGTCAGGAGGGACACCCGTGATTATAGACGGATGCTTGACGAGATGACTGTTGATCAGGCAAGTCCATTACATTTGAATAGTTGTAATCTTTTTGTCAACTAACGTGTTTATTTTCTAACAATGTTGTCTGTTTTTTAAACAGGTGAACTGGCAGCCATACGGCCAGTTGGACTTCACTGATAGAGAGTTACAGCGTTCGTTGTTTCACGGGCTGTTGACTTTCATGGACATATCAGAGCCCTACGATCCATACAGGAACATGAGGGCTTTTGGATACGTTCAGACTATTCCACCTCCGTTGATACAGCCTGATTATGCCATTAGGGTCGAGGATCCCAGGAGCTACAGAGTTGGCTATCCTCGAGGTAGCTGGGCGTGGGATAGATGGGAGCACCATCACGTCACGGTTGAGGAGATGGTTGCACGTTACGGCCCTGGATATACCGCCACCGACGATTATATGGCGTGGTATACAGACCGATCGCACCGGTTTATACGCCCAGGTGCTCAGCAGATGCATCCTCCACCTCCTCCTCCACCTCCAACTCCACCTTCGACATTTGACGGCCAGTTGGACCCTTACGATTATGCTACACGATTTAGGGGGTATATTGGTGATCCTTCTATCCCTCCTTCCCTGCATCAGGACTTACGCAGTTATGTAGATTATTTTCCTGATCTTCGAGATTATTCTTACGATCATGGACAGGGTAGCGGTACTCGTCATGACGATGACGAGTAGGCTTGTGTATGCACTTTTTTTGGGTTTGTATTGTGTATTTAAACTTTTGAATCTTATATCTACATTTTTGTGTATGTTTAAACTTGTTTCGTTGTATGTTTAAACTTCGTACTTAACTTTTTGCGTTATATTTAACTAAATATAAACGATAACTATATAAGCAAACTTAACCTTAACATAATATAAATGACTAAACCTTAAGAAAATATGTCTGATCGTAAAGTTAAAATTAACAAGTTAAACTAAACAAGATCAACTAAACTGTGTCATAATCTATCCGTGTTATTCGTTCATGTTGTAAATGTAACTCCTTCCAGCAAGTGAGGCGATGAGCTAATCTGACTTCAATACCATCAACCGTGTCGTTACGAAAGTGCGCCCAAGTTTTAAGAATTTCTGGTAAAGGACAATCCTCTTCAAGTGTTAGCTAAAACAAAATAAAAAAAAACATTAGTACATATATGTTGTGAAGAACAAAACCGAAAATGATAAATGAAAAGATCTTAAAGGACATACCCTGATGTAATGATACTGGTTGGGAACTATTGATATATGGATCTCTGGAAACTCTAAGTTCGAAGTAATTCCTTCTTCTCGACGATATAGTGGAACATATGTGTAGTCGCACCCACCGTACGCTACAACAATACACTGCAATGCAGTGGCAGCTAAACACCCCATGTCCGTCACATTAAACCAATATTCTGGTTGTGCAAAACCGTCTACATTCCATCCAAGTGCTTTAATCGTCTGATCGATGTTACGTTGATGACAAAAACCCTCATACAACTCGCGATGAGAAAGGAGCTCTGCTAACATCAGTCGCCTAATCATCCGCCATCCTTCGTCTGTGTCTGTGTCGTAGATTGCATGATGTAGTGCTCTGAAACCACAGTTTCCATCCCCTCTAACATTATTCCAACTGATTACATACTTTTTCATCCAAATGCGAATCGCCCCAGGCCACTCTACTAAAATATCAGGGTTATGCGTGGATATACTTCTCTTTAAATGTGTTTTGGGTGGTAAATCGGTATTAGGAGATGAACTTGATACTGGAATAGGAGATGGACTTGATACTGGAATAGGGTTCTTTGGGGGTCGACCTCTTTGTTTTTTGGGTGGGGTACCTGCTAACTCCCAATCGGATGGCAATCTTTTGTTTGGACTGTCCTTCGGTCTTCCTTTAGTCACAACCCTAGCAGGTTCCCGCAAACTGGTCCTCTCCGGAAAAGCAGTTTCTATAGCTTTATTTACAACATCCAACTGTCGAGTAGGGCTCAGGTTTGGAAAATCTTTCTCACAGAACTCCGTCATTAAATTTCTTGCAACTCGACGCACGTCTCGTCCTTTTTCTGAGTCCAGAACCACGTCATCGATATCTAACTTTTTCCAGAATTCATGCACATCTGTAAGAGGGATAGACATTTCTTTCTTCATATAACCCCAAATAAAGTGCATACACGGCAGACCATGAGTTGTCGGAAATGAACATGTGCACGGACCATCGGGCTTGTTAGCACGAGCTTTATTGTACTTATCGATAATAAGTAAAAAAGCTTTGAGGGAGATGTTGTGGTGCAACGACTGAAATTGTTTAACACAAGAAGTCCATGTTATCTTTTTTGACATGCTCTCGTTGAACGAACCGAGGATCTTATCCAACTGAATCCTCATCAAAGAGTGATAGAACCTGAAAATTGTATCCAACTTCGCAGAACTTGTTTTCATGAATTGTTTCAGAACAGAGTGTGCAGTTTCTGCCCTGTTGAGAAATAAAAGAGTTAACGTCAAATCGGGTAATTAAATTTTAAATTGCTTTGAAATACGTACCTATTCGTCGTGTTACTTTTGAAGTTCAAATATTGATCCGTCCACGCGGAAACAATTCGTCTTTTGTAAGGATCTAGCCATTGCGTCCTCACATATTGCAGAAGATATCCTCTCCTCTTCCACTTGTCTTCAAGTTCATTTAACCGTCTCTCGTAAGACTCTTCCGTTTTGGATGTAAATAAACCCAAGTAACTATTGGCAAATATTCGAGCGAGTTTTTTTATCCATGTGATTATTCCTAGCCCTTCCTTCAATGTTTTTGAATATGTGACGGCGACATAAAAGAAACTGTGTTTCTGGGAAAATACGATCAAGTGCGTTCATAAGAGCCTTCTCTCGATCCGTCACAATTGTAGTTGGTGTCCTCTCGACGCGCCTACAAAGCTTTGCAAGTTGTTCAATCGCCCAGACATAATTCTCTTCCTTCTCCGTGGATAGAAAAGCACCGGCAACGTTAAAGTTCAGCCATGTCGATGTAAACCCAATAATTTCAAAAAATGGCATCTTGTATCTGTAAAAAAAAATAATATCAAAGCGTTAATTTTAAATACATAAAAAAAGGACATCTAACGGAAAAGTAAATAACTGTGAAAGCTTACATGTTGGTGTTGTATGTTGAGTCCATTACTAATACGTAAGGGAATGCTTTAAGGAGGGCAACTGATTCCGGATGTGCGAAAAAAATGTCGGTAACTTCACCGTTCTTGTTTTCCCTATGTTCACAGAAATAGCCCTCTTTACGACATTCGAAAAAGAATTGTTGAGCGATTGTCCTTTGATTCAAACCTTCTTTACGTAATTTTTGCCTCTGGTTGTAGATTTGTCTCATCCTGGTGTTGTTATCTTTATCAATGCTCAAAGCACTCGCAATTTGGGCAGGGGTGCAATTACTGGTCCACATGTTCTTTACTAACTTCTTCTCATCCTCGTTCATCCTTCCCGCTAATGCATGACCCTTTAAATTTCTTCCAAGCTTGTGGTTGTAGACACCACACTGCACGTGAACTTTCCATAAACCTTGGTAAGTCTCAAAAACCTGAATCATGAATTCACACCCGCTTTTCTTCGTCGATGAATTCTTTCTCTGAGCTGGCTGCACCTTTTTTGGGTTGTATGCTCCATATTTTTCGCACGACAACCATGTCTTTCCCAAACTACCGAGGACGGACTTCTTTACCCGACAAACAGAAAAAACCATTTTATTTTCCTGTCCCACTTTTCGAACCCATCCTATTACCTCCGCTCGACTATTGAAGTTTATGTCGGTTGTGAACAGGCTAGAGTAATCATTATTCGTCGCTTCTGAGACGGATGCATTTACGCCATCTGTTGATCCTTCATCAATGCTAAGATTATCAACGTCCGCATCTATCTCCTCCAAACCCTAAAATAAATAAAAAAATTTGGTCAATCTGTTCGCCGTAACGGACAAAATATACGTAATAATCAAATTCAATTTACTCGATCAATGGTTAAATATCTAAGTTCAAACACGATTAATGACTTCAACTTTAATGATCAAAATAAACAAAACTTACCTCAACAATATCTTCGTCTTCGTTCTCAAAACTCAAAGATCTTTCTTCATCATCAATATCATAATCTTCCTCGTATGACATTGTTAAGTTGCTTTTTTAATAAGAATAGACTTTGTGAATAGATGGCTGAATGAGGGTTGGAGGGGATTGACTACAATTTTTATAGGATGAAAAATATTGATTTAGGGTTGTTAAATTATAGAAAAAAAGATATTATTTATCCAAAATTAAGATTTATGGAAATAAAGATATTATTTATTTAACCGAAAATAAGATTTATGTTTGTTAAATTATGGAAATAAAGATATTATTTATCCAAAGATAAGATTTATGGTTTTTAATTTATGTAAATAAATATATTATTTATCTATCCGTAAATAAGATTTATGCTTGTTAAAATAAAGATATTATTTATTCAAAAATAAAATAAAATAAAGATTTATCCAAAGATATAATTTATGTAAATAAATATATTATCTATCCTTAAATAAGATTTATCTAGGGTTATGATATTCTCAACATTTTTTTTACGGAAATAAGAAATTCAAACTAGACACTTCCATTTGTTTATGTCATGTACACAAGTTTGTCATCATTTACACAAGATTTGGGTACCCAAGTCTGTCATTTACACAAAGTTTGGTTACACAATTTCATTTTTTTATGTCAATTTATGTAGTTAACACATTCGATTGTTTTTTAATTATACAATTCCGTTTTTTTATCATTTACACAAAGTTTGGTTACACAAGTTTGTCATTTACACAATATTTGGTTACACAAGTCCGTCATTTATGCAAAGTTTGGTTACACAAGTCTTTTATGTATTAACATTGTGTAATTGAAATTGTGTATGAACATTGTGTAATTGAAATTAATTGGGTAGTTACCAATTAATAATATACTCTGACTTCTTTCCTTATTTTCGGCCATATGGCCCATATCTACTTAATTTACCTTTATTTTTAATTGAAAAAATTGGGTGCCTAGTTAGTTTACAAGTTACAAAAGATGTATCATTTCACCAATTTTCTCTTGAGCGTTCAATCGGTATCCAAGCTGCTAAAAGAAAGGGGAAAGGGTTAGTGTCAACAAGTTGTGATGTTGATATTGACCTTGTTCTTGAAAAAGAGGCACATCTCCTATTCATGGAAAAGTATAGGATGAGAGAGATCAAGCTTAAGGAGGAAAAGGAGGCGAGAAAGTTAATGAAGTAAAAAGATTATTAAAATGTGAAGAAAATGGAGTTGCTTATGGAATTAATGTCACATGGAGACGTTCCTCCTGAATGGGAAGCTTTGAAGATCTCGTTGATGAAGGTATTTCATGTAGGTTGAATCTATATGCACCTGGTTGTCGATCTAGTGATTTCAATTAAGTGTTTGTGTTTGTTGATCTAGTATTTTCACTTTAAGTGTTTGTATGTGTCGATATAGTGTTTTCAATTTAATTGTTTGTGTTTGTTGATCTAATATTTCTAATCAAAGTGTTTGTATGTGTCGATCTAGTATTTTCAATGTAAGTGTTTGTAAGTCTCAATCTAGCATTTTCAATGTAAGTGTTTGTATATGTTAATAAAATTAAACTATCTCTTGTCAAAATCAAAATAAAAACTAGCAATAATAGTTCATGTGAAAAAATCTCAGCAAAAGTTAATAAAAACACCCTATCTTTTGTCAAAATCAAAATAAAATGTAGCAATAATAATGCATATGAAATAAACTCTACAAAAGTTTGATAAAAACAAACTATCTCTTGTTAAAATCAAAATAAAAGCTACAAATAATAATGCATGTGAAATAATCTCTACAAAAGTTGATAGAATCAACCTACCTCTTGTCAAAATCAAAACTAGCAATAATAATGCATGTGAAAAAATCTCCGTAAAAGTTGATAAAAACAAACTATCTCTTGTCAAAATCAAAATAAAAGCTACCAATAATAATACACGTGAAAGAATCTCCGCAAAAGTTGATAAAATCAAACTATCTCTTATCAAAATCAAAATTAAAAACTACCAATAATAATGTATGTGAAAGAATCTCTGCAAAAGTTGATCAAGATAACCTATCTCTTATCATTATCAAAACAAAAGCTAGCAATATATATGAAGTTGGCTATGCAATTTTTAGCTTAGCTTAACATAATGAAACTTTTTGCTCCAAATTAAATTCCTCAGGTACAAACCGTTTCCGATCTAGCACTAGCTCTGAAACGGATGACGAGGTAGAAGTTGTTTTCAAAGAGTGACAAGCTACATGCGAACAATTTGAAGGGCAAATAACACAACCGGAAAATTCAAGAAGGCAACGTCGGCGAATCCACATTGAAAGAGTACGGGAAGAAGGGCATGCGCGACTTTACAAAGATTATTTCTCCAATGATGCAACCTATCAGGCTATCATGATGATCTTTTTCGACGCCGGTTCATAATGCGCAAGAATGTTTTCTTGCGCATCATTGAACGACTTGATAATGAAATGATTAATTTTAACAAAAGCTAGATGCAACTGGTAGGTTTGAATTATATGCATTGTAAAAATGCACAAGCGCCATACGCATGTTGACTTATGGAGTTGTTGTCGATTCTTGTGACAAATATCTTCATCTTGATGCAATCACTGAAAGACAATGTTTGTTACATTTTTGTAATGAAGTCGTAACCTTCTTTCAGGCCCGACCCTTAGAGAAGGCCCAATAGACAAGTGCCTAGAGCCCCCAATTTGGAGAGACCCTATGTATAAAAAAATCCATATACTAAAAGGCCATACTTTATAAATATTCTCTTAGCCTCAGGCCCGAGCTTAACATTTTTGAAGAGACCACATGGAACAACATGAAACCGGGCTTAGCATAGGGTCCTTTTACTATATGGACTTTTTTATAAATATTGTTTAACCTTCTTTTTTTATTAAATATTGTTTAACCTACCTATACTATCTTACATTTATACGAGAATTTTTTTTATAAATACTAGTATAATACCCGCACCTTATGCGGGTTTTGAAAAAAATGAGAAAGAATATTGTGAAATTGGTTTTTTTACGTGCTTTTATTTTGTATACTTCTCTAATCTAATCGACTTACCAACATTACTTTATTAAGGATAAATTTACTAAATGAGATTATACTATGGACATACTTAATAGAATAATAATATTATTATATATATATAACAACATTTTTGTTTTTTTCCGATTATGTAATGAGTTTAGGGATTTTTTCTTGGTTAATGGGTAACAATTTAGTTTTACAATTTTTTTTTGTATTTAACAACTCTTTTGTTTTTTTTTTGGATTATAATGCTTATTGGTGTATTAAAAGTTTTATTTTAATTAATTATTTTTCAACTATAAATCTATTAGTTAATTAGTTCATTTTATTTTTAATTATTAAAATAATTTTAATTATTAAATAAGAAACTTAACATAATTAAACAAAAATTTAATGAAACAATTTGGTTTACTAGGCTTTTTCTAGTTTTGTGTTTAGTAAATGTGCCCCTTGAGATAAGAGTGTGTAAAGTTTGAAAATATATACAAAAGGTTGGGGTACATTTACTTAATCAAAACATTAAAAAGCTTAGTTACTATTCGAGTTTTTCAAAAAGGCTTAGTTACCAAAATTGCCCAAATTTAATTAATATAACGCGGTCTATATCTACAAAAATTTAATTAAACTATAAAAGATTTTATGGTTTAAAAAATAGTGTAAAAAATAAAGATTTATTGGCTTTAATTGTGGGAGCTCAATTTCAAAAATCCTGCGTCCACAGCGCGCCACGTCATCAACCCGTGCTCTATTTTTAGTAATTATAATAGATTCTTTTACAAAAGTCCCCTATTTTCACTTCGCCTAAAGCCTTAAAATTCTAATAACCAACCTTTTGGTGATAAATATCTTTGACGTTCATTGCCCAAACGCATACAACGACTATTACTAAGTGTTGAAACGTCTCAAGAATTTTCCGAGACGTTGGATCGCATCGTTTGTATGCATTGGGGCAGTGGCGGCCGCAGGATTTTTAGAGGGGGGGGCGAAATTTTATTTTCGATAAATATTATTATGAAAATAAAGTAGCGATAAAAACAAAGTTAATATGTCATCTACTTATAATAAATAAAAAAACATTACACTTAAAGGCGCGGTCGCGCCTAAAAATTTTTTTTTTAAAAAATAGTTGCCCTATAGGCGTTGTCTAGGACAAAGATAATAAAAACACAAATAGAGGTGCGGTCCTAGATCGCGGCTATAGTGTAACGTTTTTGAAAGAAAAAAAAACTAAAGATGCGCGGTTATAGACGCGCCTATAGGGCAACTATTTTTTTTAAAAAAAAAAATTTTTCTTTCAAAAACGTTACACTATAGCCGCGGTCTAGAACCGCACCTCTATTTGTGTTTTTATTATCTTTGTCCTAAACAACACGTTTTACAGATTAATTAAATAAGCTACTACAGAATCTGATTTTAATTATCATCAGAAATGTGGAAAGTTGAAAATCACGCACTTAGCTTATGTAGATGATGTAATATTGTTTTGCAGAGGTGATGTTGGATCTGTTTCAATTCTACTGCATTGTCTGAATGTGTTTCAAAGTATCTCAGGCTTGATTGTTAGTAGGCATAAATCCAGTATTTTTAAAGCTTCAATTAATCAATGGAAGCTGTTTAGTTAAAAACTGACTTTGTACAAAAAGAAAAATTGTATTTTCTGAACTGGATCCCATTTTTCGATGGTATCAGATGAGAGCCGCAACCACATTCTCTTATGTTGTAACCAGTGGCGGCCGCAGGATTTTAAAAGGGGGGCGAAATTTTATTTTCGATAAAAATATTTATGAAAATAAAATTGCGATAAAAACAAAGTCAATATGTCATCTACTTACAATAAACAACAATACAAAAAAAATTATAAAAACATTACACTTAAAAGGCGCGGTCATATATTAAAACGTTGTCCTCGACAACACTTTTTACAAATAAGAGTGTGGTCTAAGACCGCGCTTCTAATCCAAACAACAAATCTCGTGCATTTTGGTGAATTATTTCACTCTAAAGTCTAAAACGGGAAATACTTATGAAGTTTTGTTCACTTCGACGAAAGATAAAAAAAAACATTTAAATATAACACAAGAATAGGGATATTTAAAAAAAATAAATTATAGAAAAATTTTTTATAAACGAGAGAATCACAACCTATTTTAAAACGATTTTTTTCACAAATTTTTTTTTTTTTTTTTTTTCTCGGAGGGGGGCGGCCGCCCCTCCCCGCCCCCCGGGGCCGCCCCTGCATCGGGGTGAAAAAATTGCCCAAACTCCATGAAAAAGTCAACTTGCACGAGGAGACCATTTTATATTATATATATATATAAAAAGATATTGGTCAAATTTAGCTGTATATCCAGTGGCCAGTGGGTACCGGTAGCTGAAAGTTGAAACTGTGATTGCCCGTAGTTTACCATTTTCTCAATGAGTAGTCTTTTTGTTGCTGAAAGTTGAAACCTTTGCCACCGTTGATCACCTCCCTCCTCCTCATCTTCTTCTTCTCAGCCGAGCCGTCGTCGTACATCCATTAATTCGACTTTGCGCAGGCAATACCTAATCTCTTTCGTCTTCAATTTTATATTTTCGACATTCATTGATTGTTTGATTGATTTAATATCTGGCCTTCAATTCTATATGCATAAACAGTTGATTACAGTATACTTCAATTTAGCTTAGCGGTTAGGGTTCGTCATTTTGTGCTTATTTCTCGATATCTTCTTTGTAAACGCAATTGGAATCAGTATAATTCAATATTGCTCATCAGTTAGTTTAGCTGTAAAAATTTTCGACCACTTTTCTTTGATCGATCGCTTGCCATCCTGAAGTCGCGATCACCTTCTGTCATTGCAACTGACTTCGTTATCATCTCAATTTCCTATTAGGTGTATATTCAGTTCAAATTTATTAATGATTGTTTAATATGATTAGTGGTGCATGCGTATCGATATGTCAATAATTATTGTTATAAAATTCAGGCGAAGTTTCTTGGTTCCAAACTACCAACAGTCAACACTGAGGAGGAAGCGTTATGCCAAATTTTGTGAGTATTTAATTTGTACAAATGATAATGACATATCTGGTGTCACTGATAATATTCATTTCTGAGGCTTTTTGAAATAAGATCAAAATTTTTGGAACAAGGTAAATAAAACCAGTGCTAAATTTCTTCAAACAAAAGGTGAATTTTTATGCGAACTGTGTTTTCCTCAGGTGCGAAGATGACAAGTATTATAGGAGATGTTGTGGTTTCTGAGCTTGTGAAGCTAGTTCTCAACAAACTAGTCTCAACTGCCTTTTTGGAGATTGGACAAATCTTTAGGGTGAAAGACGAGCTTAAAAGGCTTGAATATACCTTGGCTGCAATTAATGCTGTGCTTCTCGATGCAGAAGATCAGCAGTATACCAACAACTCTGTTAGAAATTGGCTTCTCAATCTGAAAGATGTTGTTTATGATATTGAGGATGTACTTGATCTGATTTCAACTGAAGATTTAGTGAACAAAGTCGAACGGAAAATTTTGGGCAATAAAATTACCAAACTGTATTCATGTTACAAGTTTTCCCAAGGGTTGAAGGCCATACAAAGTGAACTGGATGAGATAGCAAAGAACAGGAGGAACTATTGCTTTGAGAGTAACCGAGCTCTTCCTCTGGTTGCAGTGATTGAAGAACAAAGAGAGACTTGTTCCTCAATTCTAGAATCACATACTTTTGGAAGAGAACAAGAGAAAGAGTGGATCGGCTCTCATTTTCTGAAATCCTTAATCGATGATGCCCAGCACTTTTTGGTCATTCCCATAATTGGGATAGGGGGTATGGGCAAAACCACACTTGCGCAGTTGGTGTTCAATGACCCTAGAGTAGTTCAAAGCTTCAAGCTGAGACTATGGGTTTATGTCTCTAAGAAATTTGTTCTGAAAGCTGTTCTAGCAAAGATTATCGAATCAGCTTGTGGCTTGGATTTCTCCAACTCGAGTATGGAGGAGTTACAAAAGAAGTTGCATGCTATTTTGGCTGAGCAAACATTTCTTCTAGTGTTAGATGATGTATGGAATGACGATTCAAAGCAGTGGTTCGAGTTAAAAAAGTTTTTGATTGTAGGGGCAAGGAGCAGAATTATAGTTACAACTCGTGAGGACAAGGTTGCTGTTGTCACTGGAACTATCAGACCCTGCAAATTAATAGACCTCCATGAAGATCATTGCTGGTCTATATTTGTGAAACATGCATTTGATGAACATGAAGAAGAAGCGTATCCACTGCTTGTGAAAATTGGGAAAACCATTGTTCGGAAGTGTCGGGGAGTTCCTCTGGCAGTTAAAACATTGGGATCTCTTTTGCGTGATAAGAGAGATGATTCTACATGGAAGAGAATAGCAGAAAGTAAGCTTTGGGAGGTTTCTCAAAGAGAAAATGATATACTGCCAGTATTGAAGTTGAGCTTGGATCACACCCCGTACCAATTGAGGTCATGCTTTACTTTTTGTTCCTTATTTGGAAAAGGGTATCCCTTCTACAGAACCGACATAATCAATTTGTGGACGGCACTAGGATTCCTGCAAGTGCAAGAAGGGAACGAAGATGCCATAGATGTTGGACACAGGTACTTTGATGAACTTTTATCAAGGTCGTTTCTTCAACTGCCCTGTGTTGAAAGACATGTTATGAGGATGGTGAAGGCTTACAGTTACATGCAAGGCAGGGTCAATCCTTCACAAATGTCCTATGAGGATGCGATCGCACAGGCATTTACAAGTTCCGGTGGACAGATATCATGCACTGAAATGCATGATGTGGTGCATGATTTGGCAGCATATGTAGCTGGGGAAGAAATAGCTACTGTGAACAGCAATGTGCGTGAAATATCATCGAGGGTCAAGCATTTAACGTGGGATACAGAAGATTTATCAGGTAAAGAATTTCCAAATGGTCTTTTGGGAGCAAGAAAGGCACGAAGTTTTATATTTCTATACTCAATGGGCTCAATGAGTCAACTGTTTCTTGATAGGCTCATGTCCAGCTTTAAGTATTTGAGGGTCCTAATGTTTTTACATTCTGAATTCGAGCTGCTGCCAGAGTCAATAGGGAATTTAAAGCATCTCAGGTACCTTAATCTATCTGGGAACTCTCAACTCAAGTTGCTTCCTAATTCCACTTGCAAGTTAGTGAACCTTCAAGTTTTGCATCTTGAGTATTGTCATAGTTTGAAGATGTTACCTGAAAATGTGCATAACTTGGTGAACATAAGGATTTTGGAGCTGACATCAAAGATCACATGTTTTCCAGAGAGAAATTTTCAAAGCTGGAGCTCACTCCTAGTACTGAAATTCACTGCTTGTCCCAACTTGGCAATGTTGCCAGAGGGGATTGGGAGCCTGAAGAGGCTCCGGATATTGATATTTCGTGCTTGTTCTGAACTTGCTTCTCTTCCAAACAGCATCAGAAACCTCACCGACCTTGAGCATTTATCTATTCATAGTTGTAAGAAACTTGATCTAAATGGATGGAAGGGGCTACATGGCCTAAAGAGCCTTAAATTTATACTCATTTTTGGGCTTCCAAAGCTGTTAGATTTCCCTGATGGAATTGACGCAGCTGCTAGCTCTTTGCAATGTTATAGGATTAGTGAGTGTATGCACTTGAGATCCTTGCCTGAGGGCTTGAATCATTGCACTTCTCTTCTGAAGCTACAGATATTTAACTGTCCAGCTTTGAGCTTATTGCCAAGGGGTATTGACAACCTCAAGGCTCTTCAAGAGTTGCGTATTTTTGGGTGTCCCGAATTAAGTTGCAGTTACGAAAGAGGAGGTGATGACTGGCATCTCATATCTCATGTTCCTGAAATATACGTCGATGAGACTCCCATCCAAACCAGATATCCTACTTCTTCGCAAGGATATACAGGTTTTCCCACATACCTTTGATGCACACGATGTGATCCCTTTTTTCTTCTTGGAGACAAAATCACTGAAGAAAAGTTGTGCTGCTTGTTTCCTTAAAGTATAAATCTGTGTGTACATAAACTTGATATCTTTTCTTATACTGTATGTTATGCTTGTTTGTGCAAGTTCGTGGTTGTATTAATATTACTATTAAATCATGTATCCTAATATTTAGTTGTAATGCTGGCCTTTTTCCACCTTTCTGATTTATCATGCATAATAGAAACTACTCATTCCTGGGAAATTGATGTCTAAATGTTACCTTTTCTCCTTCCGCTGCTTCTTGTATAAAATGAATTGTCCTTGGCTTGTTTATACTGTTCTTGCATGTACTTCAGTTGTGATATGTTGCAGAATTTCTAGTTTGATTAACCAACACAGAATATTAAAAGTAACTTTTTCTGTACAGAAGAACTTGAAGAATCACCTCGTTCGTCAACAGTTCATGTAATCCTTTGATATCAAGTCTTTTCTTTTGTAAACAGATGACTGTAGCACTAAGATATATGTCCAGTACAGCTACAGTTTGATACAGTGGATATCTCAAAGTCATTGCTTTTCTAGTTACTTAATGCTGCTCTTAGGATTATTAATGGAGACTATTCCAACCCTTTAATCAGTTTTGATAAAGTTCTCAATCATCAAACTTAAGTATAAAATGTTTAGAACAATAGAAGAATCTCCAACTTTCAGCTTCCAGACATTATCCATTGATCTGAAAAAATATAAAAAGGCACAATAAATTTGGATCTACTTTTAGCATTGTTTGTGGCTTCTATTCATAACCAAATACTGCAATGTATATTCTTTGACCATCTCCTAAAAGTTTATAAGCGTTGAAATGTGATGATGAAGGTTAGTATGATATAAATTATGAGCATAGGTTTTCTGCTATTAATTTTTGAAATGTTAAAAGTTTGTTCTAGTTATTCCAGTATCTAGTTTGTTAATTACCATGTCTTTGATAATATTTTCAGAAAACTATTTTGGTTTTGAGCTCACGTGATAGGAAGTTCTTCATTAAAAACCATATATTTCTTGTGTATCAGCCACAATGATAGCTCAAAAACATAAAGAGGGGACCTCGAAACAAAACTATGGGGCCTTCCCCATCTATCCTTCCCCATGTCATCCCCCCTCTCCTTCCTTGTTTTCACAGTTTTGACAACGATCGCGATGACATGGACAACTCCGTCTTGCACATGCATTCTAGCCAGCCGTCCCCAATTTCCTCCCCCCTCTCAAAACTCCCTTGAAAGCTACCTAACTTAAACCATCAGTCCTTATAGGGTGTTAGATTGGGACTAAGCTAGCTCCTTCTACCGTTTCCAATGAGTTGACGACCCCTTGATTCCTCCCATATGCATGTGCTTCATTCATATAGAAACAGTGGATAGGAGAGGGTTGAGGAGTTGTTTACTCTTGTTCCTCTAGTGGTCTGGACATTGCTTAGGGACCGTGTGCATGGTTTTCGCATGTTTGGTTTCATTTGTACACTAGTACCTCAAAGATGATAATGTCTTGCCTATTTTTGTGTAATCATAGATTGGAAAGACTAGAGTAACCTGCAAGACCATAAATATTGCAGAAATATTGACATTATTGAGACTCTCTGTTATTTTTGTGTAGGCGACAGTATCAATCAAACTAGCTTGCATCTGTATATACATGTAAAAGTGTCATGTATTATTGACATTCTTATTTAGTTTTAACTTCACAAAGTAAGTTTTGATAATTCGTCAACTCCGGAGTCATTTTAATCTGAAATGAATTAGCATTATAATTAAAATAGTTGGAAATATACATTTCAGATATTTTATGAAGGATATACAGTAAATCAGACTGAAACAAATCAATTTTGATGTTTCACTAATATATAGTTCCTGACTATTGAGGAAGACCTGGAATACATCCAAGCTCTGACAACTGTATTATCCTGATATGCATAACTCAACAAAATTTGAATTTGAACTAAAATGATCTATTTACTTTTGGCAGAAGAAATAGACAAGTTCTACAGTCCCATATAATTTCAGTAAGCCTTGTTTTCAATTTTGTAAAATATTGGTTTTTATATTCAGAATAAAATATTAATATTTTAAACCTTATGAAATTATAAATATCCAGTACTTGCTTCATGCATTTTTCTTGTATCCTTGTGTCTTTGATGTATAGCCTTGAGCAGCTTCAAACACACAGCATATAACACAGAAAGTTCTACTTCCATTAATATCAAAAGTAGGAGAGCCTCAAATTCAAATCATGGTGGGATCTCCGTTCGGTTCTCGGCGCATAGACGAACCAGAATTTACCTTAAAGGAGTGGAATCTGAAAGGCAGATTGAGCAGAGAAAACACCAATTCAAGAAGATTCTCAGGGTCTTATATCAGAAGCTTTAGAGAAGAAAGCAATAATAGGTCTTTCAGGTCGAACATTACCATCTCGAGCACTGCTTCCTCTCCTGGCTATCACCTTAAAGGTATTTCCTCTTTCTCTCATTTTCTATCTTTCTCAGATCACTGTCCTAAAAATGAATTATTGGGTAACTGATTATTTCGATATTTGATGAATTTTAATGCAGATGAGATTGACCCATCAACGTACTCGTTCACCACTGCTCTCAAAGGTGTTCTTTTTGTAAATACTGATTGACGTTTTAACAAAAACATCTCTATTTTTTATTTACTTTTTCGTGTGTATGAATGCAGCATTACAAGCAAGATCAGGGTATCTATGGGAATGTGATTCTCCGGATGCATTTTCGTTGAACTCGAAGTGGCATGAAGCAGAAAGGTATATATGCAACCCTCTTTCCGGGCAATTCCCAATGGAGTGTTTGTCTTCCAAGACACACAGTGGAAGATCTTTCCACAGCATTATAGCTGGTAGGATCACAATGTCCGCGCCTCTCGTTTACTCATCTCGACGATTCAACAACTGTCCCAAGCCTCCCATGGTTGTCAACGACGAGAAAGATCCGAAAACTAAAACCAAAACCGATTTGCCTCTTCAAGGTAAAATCAGCTAAACATTTAAATACTCCTCCCCAAGGATGATTTTATATTTTTGATATGGAAACATTAAATTTGAATTTGGTTTCAAATGTTCCTCTGTCGAATAGATAAAGAAACGGAAGAGGATGGCAAGACCAGGGACATGGGGACTCAAAGCACCCCACCAGATCAAAGCCCATGCAGCATATCTTATTGTTCAAGTCCACTCCCTCCAAATAAAGAAGAATCATCAAATTGTTGTGAGCCAGCTGATGAGAAACTTCCTACCTCAAAATTGAACTCCATGGAAGAGGTAATGTTTCCACATCAAGCATTCTAATGTCTTGTCAATCAGATCGCTTGGATAAGGTTATATTTAACTCTGTTTATCTTCAAAATCTAACCATCGAAAGGTACTCCTACAATAAATACTGCTCATCAATGTCCAAGGATTTGCTTGGGACCGACTGGTCCCGAGTTCAAGTCTCAACTTAAAATTTCGATGTTATAGTAACTGGTGATATTACAATGACTGTGATAACATAATATGATAAACCAACGGCTTGACAATTTTTGTATAAAGATATTCCGTATTAAATCTGAACCCTTCATGCTCCTAGCTAGTCCTACTACTAGCCTATTGTGGTAATCAGATCAAGGTCTCTTTCTCTATAGGCACCCCACACATGTTTGGATTTCTTTGGCTTTTGTATGTGTTGTGTGGTTCTCTGGATTGAAGAGAATCAGGGTTACCCCATTTAGGTCTCATAATTGAACTATGCTGGCACATAGTAGCTCTGGGACCTGTTGTTTTAGCTTTGGTCCCCCTCTATCATCCCAAGTAGATAAAAAAATTCTAAGCGCGAAATTCAAAATTAATTGAAAATAAATCGTGTTGGGGTTCGAAGGTGTAGCTAAGGATTTGATCAGGGTGGGTATTACCCATTAAGGAGGCGGAAATTGGGAGGATAATCCGATATGACATTTATCGGTAATAATACGAGTCAAGAGATTATAGGCTACAATATTACTCATCAAGTATGGCTACCCATATCATACTCTACTTCCATTTTGTTTAGCAAAGCCTCTTTGCAATAATTCTGTCTATCAAATCATTTTCACATTACGGGCTTTTGTTTGGTTTCTTGGCTGCACTTTACAAGTTGCAAAGATGCTGCAGTATAAGTGACTGTATAAAGATCCTCCGCTTTGTACCCAAAAAAGAAATTAAATCCTTAGATTTGATGCCCTGACTGATATGACATAGCATTTCACTGAAATTAATGTCAAACAGCAATGTTCATAGTTTAAATTCAAATATGTTATATATATATATTGTGAAAGTTACTAGAACGACATTTATTGTGAAACATACTAGGGAAAGCCAAATTTTAACAACAAACCCTGAATCATGTAAAATTCTACACTATTTACTTCTTGGTTTTATCTTAAAGTGACTTTGGATACAAGTCTAGAACAATATCTTTACCATGCAGTTAAAAAGGTGGAATTACAGAGAACAATTTAGCTCTGAATCAAATGTGTAACAAGAAATTCGTGCCATATGGGTTTTCCCTTTCAAACTTCCCCGCCTTGCATTTTGTGTAAAAAATAAGATGCAAGGTTACTTTCTTTCTCTCTGAGATTGACTCTGACAGTAGCAGAACTGACCATAAACCTATGAATGGGGGAATTTTTGGTTTTATTCTCAGTACTGCAACTTAATGATATTAAATTTGGTGCAGATTGAGTCCATGAAAGCAACAAAAGAGGAAGAAGAAGATACAAAGAGGAACAAAGTTCAAGAACAACAGCTAAACAAGAAACAAAAATCAGTAGAGAAATTGTGTAGGTGTCCCTGCCAAAGTGGCTGCTTATTATTATCATGGAGGTGTTTGTGGACGAGAAAGAGGCACAGGGACAGGGACAGAGAAAAACCCAAAATATAAGTCAGTAAAAAAAGCTGGTGAAAAAAATAATTTACCCGTGAAATTTCAACTTTTACTCAAAGTTTTTACTAGCTCAGCTGGTCGAATCGCCCTTTCCCGTTATAACGAAAACTTCGACGTTTTCATTGTCATTGTAGCGGAAAAATACATGTGTTTCTGAAGGTTTTTGTCTAGGAATATATTCGTTTATGTTTATGGTAACTTATTTTGGTGCATGTAGATTGAAATGCTGTTGAGTTTGATGTACAAGTTTGAATGTGCATGAGCCATGAGAGGAATGAAAGGGCAATTGTGGCATTCACGTGGTGGAAGCTGTTCTTGGCTTTATGCATGCTTTAGTTTGATTGTGCTTCACAGTTCTGTTTGTTTGGAATCTCTCAATTTTCATTGGGATTGTGGGGTTAACTTAGTGCATGACATTGATCGTATTCACGTGTTCTACCAGGGTTCACTATTTTTCTCAGCATTTAATCACCTTTAAGTTTCATGACTGATTTTGAATGTTGAATAAGTAGTTGTGTGCAGGTACGTCCATTGAGTTCCGGAGATAAAGATTTGAATTCTTGACCATTTACACATGATATTGATGAGTTTTAACCATTATTGCAACCGCTCTGCTGTTTAAAAATAAATATTATGAGGTCCCAAAAACTAAGATATTGTTGAGTCTAATGATCCCATATTGGACGGGCATACCATTAGGTGACTATGGGTCATGGGTCTCGTTTAAAATGGAAGAGATCAAAGGAACTATAAAGTATTGGTTGCACTTTTAGAAAAATAAAGATTTGTTGGTGACTATGATGCACGGACACGGATACGGCGAGAAACGGGGAAGCGACAATCTCAAAAGTATAGGAAACGGGGACACGGCGAGTAAAACAAATAATATACGATTTTTAAGATATTGAAATATAGAATTTCTATATCATAATGATATATATATATATATAAATCAATGATATATGAGTAGATAAAAATATTAACATGATAACAAAATTAACTGAAACAAAAGCTTAAAAGCAAACATTTTTAGTCTTAGAAAACATAAAAATAAACATATTTAGTCTTATAATTTTAAATAAACATATTTAGTATCAAAACCGAAGAATGAACCAATCATTTTGCAAATCAACAACAACCGAACAACATGATCAACCAAGGAAAACAATAATAAATATTTGTAAATTATAAAAAGTAAAAGAATTTGAATAACACACTCAACATTTAACAAAGAAAGATTACACAATAAATTAGTAATCAAATATTCAAAATGAATTTACAAAATCATAAGAAAAATAAAGAGAAGAGTCGGCATGCGAAACAACATTTCAACATTAGAGCCGAAGAAGAAGATCAGTGTCTTACTTCCGACAACCACAATCTCGCAGGTGTCCATGTGAGGGTAAGTTTAGTCGGAAAAATATGGGATATAAGAATAAATATTACTGTAAATCAGTTTTTTATAAAAAATATTTTTTTAGCCTTAAAAATAAGGTAAACTTTCGTTGACCGTGTCTTGACCGGACACAATCCGGGTCCTCTCCGTGTCCTAGACGTGTCCTACCTCGAAAACGTGTCTTGACCGTGTCCGGTCATATTTGACCGTGTTCGAGCCGTGTCCTGTTGTGTCCCCGTACCCGACACGGCAGGACACGGGACACGCCGCCTTCTAGAAGTTTCCGTACATCATAGGTTGGTGATCTATATGATTTTTTGTATCCTATATACAAAAAATCTCTACTGTACAGTCTGTACCAATCTTCTCTTTATTTAAAATATCATCATATATACTAAAGTCTCATTATCTATATATCTTTATTAAAATAGACAATAATGACGTTGACATGACAATCTCGAGTTTTTTCTCGAAATAAATTTTTTATTAAATAACTAATTAAACCAATTTTTTTTTTATTTTACATATTCTAAAATCTAACTTATAATTGTTGCGATTTACACTAATGATTATTATCCTTCAATTTTAATGATTTTATTACAAACAACTTGAAATACCGAAAATATATTTTTATAGTCCAATTTTAAAACAGTTAAAAGAGTTATAAAATGACGATTTGCACTAATGATTATTTTATCGAGTTGGGACATAAATTTTCGGTCATTACACATTTTTTATTGAGTTGAAACACTACTAAACCTTCATAATTTTAAAATTTTGTAATGTAAGACATATTCTGATAGTTTAGTAGATGGTAATAGAATAATTTATATCCCAACTTGATAAAAAAAAAAATTTATATAGCTTAGAGACATTTTAAAAGAATTCTAAAATGATGATTTACACTAACTTTTTTGTATCTCTACAAAATAATATATTTAAAAATAGTTTATTTGATATTATATGCTATACAAATTAAGTGTTTTGCCTGAATGACTACAAATGTAATTATACTTAGATTAAGTTATATATAATTATTACCTTAAAAAAAATTGTACAAGGTATGGATACTGAACTAGTTATGCATTAACAGTTACGATTTCTCGCCTTTGATCGGGTATCAAATATAGTTGATTGTGTATGGATCGAGGATTTCGCCTTATACAGGTAAATTGTATAGACTTATTTAATTTTTGTGTTGTGCGTGTGACATGTCATGTTATGCGTCATTATAATATATAGTAATTGAGTAAAATAACATTGTTAAGTGTACACATAAAACGGGCCGTGTCATCTTGGTTTGTCATTGTTGTCGGAAAGGGTCTCTCAAAATCAATCTCCATAGGGACACGGGAGAACTGTAGTGAGTAGTGACCCATTATTGTGAGGTAATCAGGGACATATGTAAAGGTTACAGGACCTTCGTGTCACTTAATAAGTTGAATATAATGTGTGATACTTAGTGAACATGATTGAGAGGAATAAACTGTTGTTTTTTCCTGATAAACGTTGACGAGTAGTTTGATGATGCATTTTTTTATCGCTACTCTTCTTACATTTCTTACTATCATTTGTGCTATGTTAATATAATTTTGTTAGCTACCATTTTTACCGTTTATGTTGAATAAGTATATGCACATGATAAGGAAGTCGTAGAGTGATCTAGAGTGGGGTTAAATTTTGTATACTTAGTAGGATCGGGCTTTATTATGTCTTTATGTTTCATGTAGTATGACTTTGTCAATTATCGTACATGATCAATTTTTTTTTGATAAAGGAAAGTGGTTCGATCCCTTAGACGGCGCGCCAACTATTGGATCGAAAGGCCGAAAGAATCGGTAAACGGACTAACCGTCATGAAGGATCACGACAAATGAGAAAAAGAAAACACAAAAATACATCATGAAAACCCCAAAGTAGAGACGTCATCAGGGGAAAGCAGAATGATCCGGTCAACCGGAAGCGACGTGCATGAACGTTCGTCTTCGAAGGAACTACACAAGCACGAGGCCTGGGGAACAGTTGTGGACATCTTAGATCTGGACTGCAGCAGAGTTGTCTGGAGTCGATCACACATCCAAGCCCCCTTCTCGACAAACACTCGAACCATCACCAAAGACAACATCAAAACAGAGAAGACGAAACTGCAGCACACGGGTATTGTGATATAAAAATTGTATAACTTTGATGATTTAAAGAGTATATTTACAAGGGGAACATTGTTCGAAAAGAATTGGTTAACAAAATCTTTTGTGGTTTGTAATTTTGAGCCAGAACTCACTCGATCTTGGATTCATAAAAATTCTTATCAATTTTGGTATTCTCGGACCGTTAGGCCGGTATCGGAGCCGATGGGCCACCAGAATGGTATCCTTAGGACGAGAAAGACCTCCACCGAAAATTTCAAAAAACTTCCAATAAAATTGATAACGAAAACTTGGTTAAGGTCATGGTTCCAATCCTCATTCCACAACATGAAAGACAAAGAAACCTTCATTGATACGATACAAAGAATGCCGCAGAAAACCCCATTTTCTTACTCAGTATTTAATGGGTCAGCTGGTTAGGCCCATTTCCTCGTAGGCCTTCTTTCATAGGCACGACAAATTTGATGCCATATAAACATTTTGTGATTACAGTCAAAGCCTTTTTTTTCTTTTTAATATCATAAAACTCTCCAAATCCTATAATTAATAAATTATTCACAATTGGTGGGATGATTATCAGAAGTTTTAATGATCTTATTCATTCATCAGAGAAGGAGGGTGGGCCTAGATTTTGGCATATCGGAGCCCACACCACTGAGCTGCAAGCAAAATGAACTCACCACGGCTGTGGTGACAGGTTTCTTCTTTGATCTGTTTACGAGTTATTTTCCTACGCCGGCCTGATCACATTTTCACAGTTATGTCTACGGTAAGGCAGGCTGTAACATCGTAGATGAATGACAACCTCATGCTTCGGCATATAGAGGAGGAAGTCCATCTTGCAATCTTTCAAATGAAACCTCATAAGGCAGGAAGGATGGTTTGCATGCTTTTTTCTACCAACAATTCTGGCATGTAATTGGTGACGATGTTTTCCAATTTGTGCTTGATTGTTGGGATATTAAGTTCCTTGAATTAATGAATAAATTCCGTGTGAACGTTCCTCTAACCGAGGTAATTAACCAGATTTCAATGTACGTCAAGTTTATGAAGGATGTCTTATCCAACAAAAGATTTGTCAAATGGAAGAGAACAATACCCCTCACCAAGGAATGCAATGCTTTACTTATGGACAAGATGTCTATCAAAAGAGAAGATCCAAGAAGTTTTTGTGTCCCTCTCGATATCAAAGGACAATCTCAGAATTGTCATATGATCTCGGAGCCAAGGTAAGTATAATCCCTTTGGAATGATGTGACAAATTAAATCTTAATGATATTCATCCCGTCAAGTTCACGTAAGACTTAACGGATTTGATGTCCCTATTGATTTTGTTGTTATCGATGTCAATGTTGCTTTTATCCTTGTTATCCTTGGTAGACCTTTCTTAGCCATTGTAGGAGCTCTTATTGATGTACGAGATGGGAGATTGATATTCCGTTTGTGAGACCAAACAGTGGAGTATAATCTTTCAACAATTCTTAAGCAATTGTTGATTGAAGACGATGTGAATTTCTGATAATATAGACTTTGTTGTGTACATGCTTACTATGATTTTTGACGTTCCTCTACAAGTTTGTTTGTCTAAAGACGTGCAATATCCGAAGATAATGCTTTGCTAGCACACGCTGTCCTCTCCCTTAGACAAGCTAGGGAAGACCCTGCAGCAGCCTTCGAGCCTCTACACATACCACGATTCACAAATACGTTGGCTCTTGTGAATTCCATCGATCTTGAGACGGGCACAAACGTCCATCAAGCGACCTTCCAACACAATACCAAACGGCTTGCCAAGCCGTTTCAGGAAAAAATAATTTAATTCTAAATTTTAATTTTGGAATTTCTGGAAAATGTCATAGCTTCAAACGGGATACAAACGGGCGTAGACGGTCAACTTGGCCGTTTATAGGCCGTTTCACATGCACCTCAACCCGTTTTCTTCTTCGAGCAAACTGGTGAGACCTACAATGCTATAGACTCCAAATTAAAGAACCACCAGGTATGCCTTCGTCCCCACCCAAACTTGAGCTCAAATCAATCCCTGCAAATCTCAAGTATGAATTTCTCGGCCCTGAATCAAAGTTTCAGTAATCGTTAGCTCTTCGTTATCCGAAACCGAGATTTTACATCTCCTTGATGTACTAACTTTCCACCGAAAGTGATACGTGGATTAACCTTAATTGGATTACCCAATATTTCAACACAAAAAGACTCGATAAAAGACGCCAAATAAAAGAGATATGAAAAAGAAGGTGATCCGATGGTGATGGATTGATAGATGGTTAGATCAAGGTCGAACCCTAAGCAACGACTCAAAAGCAAGTTAAGATGTGATATACATTATCACACAACCGACAATCGTACTATGGAACCCTTCCGTACAACCAGACGCAAAAGAGATCGATGATCCCTAGAGCAACAAGATGTATGCTTGTGAAAAGTTGAAGCACCCTATTTGTCGCGCGCAAGTAGAACACACTTAAACAAGTTCAAGCTAAAATTCGAACAAGACGTTTCTCGCTCTTAACTTCCACACGGAAGTCTACCAAAATTTGTTGCAACTCGCAAATACCGAAAAACAAAGTGTTTATTCAATTTCAAGTCATATGACAAATAAAGTGGGTGTCATTAAATATATAAAATTAAATCCTACTCAAAAAAATATTTTTGTAAATTAATATATGTTGTCACTTCTGGTAGATTACGAAAGAAGAAAAACGAAAGTTTTTAAGAAATAAATCGCCACACTAGCAATTTTTTAACCCAACTTCTTAACTTCATTTTTTGACTTTCTCGAACATCATCTTAACAACCCAATTTTTTAACTACTTTTTAACTTTAAAAAGATAAAATAAAATTTGAAAAGTTATGAATGGTGGGATTTTTATTTGTGATTGATCTTGAGTTTATCCAAGGTTTGAGATTGTTCTATATTCTCTTTTTAGTGTTTAAGAGGTTGTTTAACACACAACCAAAACATCAATATTTTTAGCCAAAAAACAACATTTGCTTGAAAAATTATTATATTTAAATCTAAAAAACTAATGTATGCTTTTAGGGTGTTTTAAACTTGCTTGTGATATATCTAATCACAACCCTAATGTGATCTACTTATAATCCTAACAAAACCTTAGACGGGCCAAAATACCCGCACCGTGGGACTTTGTCCCCTCTCGCCGCTAACAATTTAGCTCGGCTTGTGAAACGGGCCAATTTAGCCCTTAGGATTTCTTAGTAGTGCTTCTTTCGCTCGTTAAAGCTTCGGATCGCATGTCAAGTTTAACTCTTGCTCATACAAGAAGAGTCTCACTTATTAATACTTTTTAGTTTTAAGCCAACTACAACAATATTTAATTAAAAAAAAAACATCATGTCATATGACGCGATCTACTATTTAGACGTCGATCTCCGCAATCGTTGAGCCTCTCTTATATGATATTGTTTTGATGATCCGAAAGGAGTTTAACATATAATTTCTATGACCTAAATTGTGATCAATCCAAATATGACATGTGAATAGAAGACAATTCCCATGTGTAAGTGTAAACCACATTCAAGGAATCCCCCTACCTTCGTTTACATCTCTGCCAAGCAACAAATAAGCAAACAAAATTAGGTGGCTTCTTTTGTAATTCAGCGGTGAACCAATTTAGCCATTTACCATACGTTATTCTTTCATGTCTTTTCAATCAATAAAAATAAAATACTTCCATTTTTTGAAGTTGTATTGTCAAATACACGACGTAGAAATTACTAGTGTACAACCGACACGTATTGAGGTTGCACATCAAGGATTTAACGTTGATGTGTAGTCTCATTGCTCCTCAATGAAAGTTTTTTTTTTTTTTTTTTTTTTTTTTTGCATATTTCATACTTTTTCAAAAAGAAAAAATGTTTGATAGTGACGCACAATGAGACTGCGCGTTATTTTGGGGGATTTTTTTTATCTAACACACAATCTCAATGTGCGTCAGTTATTCGTTTAGTTTACTTTCTTTTGTACCTCGTATTGTATTATATCCGTGACATTTAATTTTTTTTATAGTCGTATTCTTTCTTCTTCTTTTTTTTATTAAAAAAGGTAAGATGTTCGACGACATATACTTAGTCATATTTTTTGGTTATTCATCAAATACACTTGTTATATATCATATATCATAATTACTTTTTCAAACAAATAAATTAATTAGTTTTTTTTCCTTAAAAAATGCCTAAAATTTTGTTTTTCAACCAACTTACCTTTAATTTTTTATTTCTTTTATCTTTTATAAGGATAGTTGGCCCTCTATCATCTTCTATCTGGTAGACAACTAGACATGATAAAAGGGGTCTGACTATTTTTCACAGAATTTAAAAAACAATAATCTTTATCTATATACTTTACTTTAAAAGTAAAGGTACATGTCGTTCAACATTCGTTTTGCTTACATGTTGAATTGAGAGTTAAATAAAAAAAATGTATTTAGATTATATTTTACTTTCATTGTCTTTAACATAAAACATAATAACTTTTATTTAAATTAGATATAATTTTTATAATTAAATAAATTTTATTAAAAAATATCTCCCTTCTATCTTGATTGCAACTTCTATATAAATTATATTTTACTTTCCATTGTGATCTCATTCTTTTTAAAAAAAAATATTAAAGTTTAAGATTAAATTTTAATTCCGTTAAAACTACAATTTTGATTATATTATATATTAGTCTATATATGTATCCAAATATTTATAAAATCAAAATACATCAACTTTAATTCCAAAACGTTTTAAAGATAAATAAATTGTTTATATAAGAGCAAATCGTACAAGGTACGGGAATTGAACTAGTATTATACTAAAGCAGAGGTAACAAAGTTTACGTGTCACACCCACGTTCGTTTCACCTATATGTTTCCACGAGGATTAAATCCACCAAATTCCCTTTCGAAAAAAAAATTGTTTAGATTATATTTTACTTATTACTAGTAAAATTACATACAAATTTTATTTAAGAAACATCTTATTTTTATTTTAATCACAAATTCTATTTTAAGTTATATTTTACTTTCATCATGATCTCATTTCCTTCTAAAAAAATTATTAAAATAATTTTTAATTAAATTAGATTTTAATTTTATTATAACTACACCTCTTATATAGAATAGATATTACATCTACATTTTATATATCTTCGAGTATTTATAAAATTAAATTACATGAACTTTAATTCCAAAATTTTTTAAGAATAAAATAAATTGTTTACTAAAATATGTTAGATGATTAAAATGTGTTTGTTGGTTGTCTTATTAACTTAATGTTTATATAGATATATTAGTAACAACAATTAATAATAATATCTATTGAGATAGAAAGAGTGATAAGTCATAATTTGGGGGAAATACAAAATTTGAGGAGTTTTATATCAGTTTTTTATATTAAATTTTAAATATAATTTTGTGAAAAATAACCTAATTAAGAGGCAATTTTGTGTAATTTTCAGTTTCTTCTTAAATAATAGTGCAACGAGTAACGACAGAGTGAGTGACATAAAGATGGCGCACTATAGAGAGAAAGGAAAACTGAAAACGGCAAGAAATTGGGAATTTGATGGAAGTGGGTTTTCCTTCCATTGTGGGATTTCAGTTCATCATTCAGTGCTGAACACGCGGATGCTCAAAGCTCGAGGTGATGGTCATGAAATGCACTTGCTTTATGAGTAAATGCCCTTGTCTCCATTGTTGGACCTAAGTCCTCTCCTCCTCTTCGATTAAGTATGTTCGTCTTCTTCTAAAGCTTTCGATTTTACAATTCTTATTCAAATTTGGGTTTTCAGTTTTGCAAATTATGAAGTTCATTTGGTGGGTATTACAGTAACCCTAGATGTAGTATGATGTATGCTATTCATATTGATTTACAGATTTGTCAGTGGATACATTCCCTTTCTTGTTATTGCTTTAGAATTCATTATCTGATTACTTTTGCTATTTATTTAGGTTGTTGATCAAGGAAGGTGTTTCCTTCACTTTTCTATCTGCTGATTAAGAAACCATTGTTGTTGTTTGGTTTAGCAGTTTAACTGGTGTCTGTGATTATTGATTACTACTATGGCGTTATCTACTTGCTTCTCACATGCCCGGATCTTCTTACAGGTTAAATTTCAATCTCTTTCAGCTTCCTCATTTTCTAGCTCAATATTCATTTCTTTTTGTGTGGCGAATTCATCCTTTTTAGTGCTAATTTGAATGCAGGGCTGTTTAGATTTATGATTCAAAAATGAAAAAAGGGGGCAAGGCCAGTTTAGGACCTTAGGTTGCTGTGATAGCTTAATGAGCTTGAGAAGAATTTGAAGGAGCCCTAAGTGATAAAAACAAATGCTATGATTGAAGTAGACGTTGTCACATATTCTAGTTGTTCTACTTCTTGGTTTAGTTTGAGATGAAACCCAAATGGCTAAACACATTTCTCTATGAATTGAACACTTGATTGCTCTTTGGAGGAGGCAAAATGTCGAGATATAGTGATATACCTTCTCGGTACCGAGGTCAAAACCATGAGAATTGGCTCCTAAAGCTTGTTCTATACTACTACTACTACTACATCATGTGCCCTTATGGCTGGGTCCTAATGGTTTCATAACTTTCATGCTCAGTTGCATTTTTTTCCTCTTCTAAATTCTAGTGGTTACTTGTTGAATTGGTTTGTTTTCAATTTGGTCTTCTGGGTTTCTAAGAGCATTACATAATGAACTGCTTTTCCTTCTAGACTTCATTAAAATCATCTTTGGGGTCTTTTGATCATTGTGTATATGTACCATAAGCTACACTGAATGCAAAAAATTGAGACAGAATAGAGTAATTGCAACTATTTGTGCAGTAGTTGATCTTATGTCATGATTTAAAGCTGTTGTAGTTTCCTTGTAGAATGACATGGGCAGCAAGGTTCACAGGACTCAGCTTAACCTCAGGTTGGAAACAAGACACACCGTTTCTCGTCAATCTTTGAGCATTCAACACTTTCTCCAAAACCCCCTCAGTGAACAGAGCCTTGGTCGAGGCTGCATGACCGCTACTAGAACAAGGATTAACACGATAAGTCTGTCAAAAAAAAGACCTGGAATTTGTTCATGCTGTGAGTCATCTTATCTTCTTGCATATTTTCATATGTGTTTGTTGTGTATTTTGGAGTATGCTACTTTAATCTGATCTTCTTGCATATTTTCATATACAGGGATGGCAGGGTCTCAGATTGCTAGCAATGCTTTCACGTTAGGAACAGCAGCTGTACTCCCCTTCTACACACTCATGGTCTTTGCTCCCAAAGCCGACATGGCAAGTGCCCTTACCTTCATTCCTCTTAAATTTGATCTTGTCTTAATTATCAAAAGAAATGAGTTTCTTGTGCACAGACTAAGAAAGCAATGGACAGCAGCATACCGTATGTCATGCTTGGACTCGTATATGCATACTTACTATACCTTTCGTGGACACCAGACACCATAAGGCTAATGTTTGCAAGTAAATACTGGCTACCCGAGGTGTGTAAATCCATAGTTTATAGATCAATACACTTCTGTAACTAATATGACATGGAAACTGAAATGTTGGGTTATTTTGTCAGTTACCCGGTATAGCAAAAATGTTCTCAAACGAGATGACATTATCGTCTGCTTGGATTCACCTGCTGATAGTCGACCTCTTTGCTGCCAGGTACCTAATCCTATTCTTGGTTGAATTTCAATTGTTGGAACATGATATTGAAAGAAATCTGTTCTATGTCGACTATTATAGGCGTATTTATCAGGACGGATTGGAGAATAAGATTGAAACTCGTCATTCAGTGTCTATGTGCTTGCTCGTCTGCCCTATTGGGATCTTGATGCATACAATTACCAAAGCACTGACCAGAACACGAGTTGAAAGCAGCAAACACAATGTATGAAAATGGGTATCCGCTCTTATGATCAACATAGAAACACTAAGCTAACTAAACTCTACACGGAAATTAGGAGGTGACTCTTTGTCCCTCCAATCAAGCGAGCAATGCAAATGCTCATTGGTGCTTTAGTGTTTATCAGGAATACTAATGTCATTACATGTTTGTTTTTCTTCATTGTGGGTTTGATTGAAGCATCTCTTTGCTAGAAGGATGTCAATGGGAAGACTGGGACGGGAATATTGGTCCCGTCTCTATCCCCGTTCAGCAGACCTTATATACTAGGCTCGGAGTGTCCGTTCCCATCTTTCGATGTGGGACCTTATTATATCCAACACGCCCTCGCAAGTGCAACTAGAACCCAAGCCCAAGCCCAACACATAAACCCTTGATGGTGAAACTTATTGTCATCCGCAAACCAGTACTAGGCTCGGAGTGTCCTCATCTATCGATGTGGGACCTTATTATCTCCAACAGATAAATGTAGTTGTCACTCCACCAAACCAGTACTCCGACCAAACTTCTAATATTTTTGCCCGTTTTTCTGAGCCGGACTTGAGCCAAGCCCGAAATTCAGGCGTAAAGTCTTGTTCATATCTGTCCGTGTCAGAGAGGTATTGTTTTTTAAAAAATTTTAATCGACTATTCATTTTAAATATTACAAAGAAAAGTTAGTACAAAGATGGTGAAACTTATTCTCATCCACAAGGATGTTATAGGATGACTACCGTGTAATAAAAAAGAGCCTAATTTACCAAATTGTTTCTAAAAGAAGAGGCGGAAACTTGAACCCAAAAAGGAAGCTTTCGGGCCAGACTCTTCGGTCCAAATGGGCGTAACCCTTGCATGTACCCCCAAGCCGGAAACCGGGCATAGCTTTCCGACCTGATTGGATTTGGGGGTATTTTCATATCCACTCGTTTATACGGACAGGTTGGCCACTTAACAAGGAATTTGCATGTACGGAGAAGGGTAATTCTCGGTGCCTCCATAGTGTAACGATAGAATGCCAGGCAGATTATGGGCCCTATAAAGCACATTTGAAGACAACAATACAAATTGTAATTATTAACCTCCTCCTTCATACTTGTGACGACCATTTTTTGAATCCAAAGGTCATTATACGAGTCGAGTATGAGTTGAGCAAGCCGAGTAACTTGATTAATATAACAATTTTACAATACTTTTCTATCTGAACAAGTCGAAGTTTAGTCACACAAGCCGGGTCTAAATTTTATCCGAATTTCAACGATGTTTATACTCGAATCGTTTAGAAAATAAAAGAGTTCGAGCTTTCACACCCGAATAACTCGTATTGTAAAGCATATTGAGTTGCTTTGTTTATTGTCAATTATTATACGAAAACTTTACGACAAGTGATGTTTCTTGGCTTTAAACTTTGTGCAATTAGTGGTTTGGACTTGCGTGAAGCTTTATCCTAAAAGTCGTTAAATTTGTGCCTCGTCGAATCCAACACTTAACTATTTACCTTTTCAGGACCGAAAATACAATGGGACCTCAAAAGATGTTTTTATAGAAAAGATGGTGATGGCAACCTTTGAACCACCACATTATAGTTCTTGTTTTGTATCAAATAATCATGTTGTGGGATCTACGAATTCACTGTTTGCAATGTTTGCAATGGGCAATGCAAGGTTGTGATAGGTTTGTCAATCTACCGAGTTGATAGGATCAAATCTTTCTATTGTTTTATTGATATAAGAATAGTTCGATCTCTCGGTAACTGATTTATTGGACTAAGACTCTAATTGCGAGATATTAATAGTCCGTCCAATTAGAGTAACCATTGTTGGAGATAATAAAGTCCCACACCGAAAGATGGGGACACTCCGAGCCTAGTATATAAGGTCGGTGGGCTACTCCTCCTATTGTCAATTGATTTTAGGATGGAACCTCATCGGGTTTATGTGCTGGGCTTGGGCCTAATGCGCATGTGCGTTCGGATGCACACGACTACCGGTCCGTCTGTATCGGACTTTATTGCCAATTGATTTTAGGATGGAACCTGCTCGCGATCCTAACCTGTGGACAAGTGCAACTCGGTCTATATTCTTTAGTTGCACTTGCCACATCGAAAGATGGGGACACTCCGAGCGGCTACTCCTCCTATTGCCAATTGGTTTTAGGATGGAACCTCATCGGGAGCCTAATGCGCATGTGCGCTCGGATGCACACGACCCCCGCTCTACCGGTCCGTCTGTATCATACTTTATGACAACCGTTCTTAAAGTGTATCGTCAAGTGTCAACCAAGTCAGATAGTTGCACCTGAGGGGTGTGTAGAGGATTAAATGTTGTCTTTCAGCGGCACATAAGTTAGGTTATCTTATACAACATACTAAGAGCCTGCTTGGTATTAAATTGTAAGAGATTCATTTAGGGCCTGTTTAGTTAGAGAGTTGGGCATTTTTTTTAGTTTTGTGGTTGAGGTTGTAAAAATATGTAGGGGTTTAAGAGCTGTTTAGTTAGAGTTTCAGAGTTAGGGTTTTCAAGAAGATTTGTGGTTGTAATGTATTTTTTCAGAATCTATCCAACCAAGATTTTGGGGATTTAGGGTTGTTGTTGGAGGATGTATGCCCAAATTGTCCCCTCCAAACATTCAGCATTCTCTAGAAATTGAAATCGACTCTTCTCCGGCTCCATTTTTTTTCCGGAATTCTCCACTCTTCTTCTACAGCTCCAGCATTCTCCATTTTTCTTCTCCGGAGTTCTTCAATTCTTCTCTTCAATCAGAAGGCGAGGGTTTTGATGATGGTGGTAAGCCGAAGAAGATTGTACATGTCGCTGTTAATGGTGAGGGGGAGGCAAAAACTAGAATACAGAGGAAAGCTTAAAGGCGGTTACGGAATGATAGTCTATGATAGGGAAAGTAATGATGAGGCTTTTTAATTCTTCTCTTCAATTTCTGGAGAATTGAAGAACTCCATTGTTGACACCTTCTTTGCTGCTACCTTCTTTGCCATTTAGGGCTCATATTTTCCTCGCTCTCCCATTCTCTGTGTGAATTTTGCAGTGTATCCATAGGAACAACGAGGATAGAGGGTGGTGAATTGAAATGTGAATTTGAAGTGTGAATTTAGGATTTTTTCTCTTTGCTTCTTCATATGAGAATTACAGATCCATCGGTAAGAGGTAGAAGGCAGTAATGGTGAGGGTATTTTGGTCATTGATCAAAATAAAAACTAAAACCGAACCCTTAAACTAAACACGTGTATAGAGTTTTTTATAAACCGCAATCACTCGTTTATAACCACAACCATAACCACGAACACAACCATAACCACGACCACAACAACGAATCCGATTTTACTAAACACGCCCTTAGATTGTTTAGGTGAGGATTGTTGGGGATTATGTTTGAGCAGTTGTTTGTCATTGAATGGGATTTAGGGATTATATTATATTTGAAGAAAAATCCCCTAAAAATAATCTCGTGGGGAGAAAATTGCTGGAAAAAAAATCTCCAACAATCTCCATACCCCGCACCGTATATCCATTGCATATGGACTTGGCTAAGAACTCGCCCTCACCATAAACACAACCTCCTTGAATCTACCCGCATTGTTGCTGTCATAACTGCAATATATATTACATTTGGAAGGCCCACAACAAATATGTCTATGACAAGACCTTCACAAGAGCCATTGATTGTGCTGATGACGCCATCAGAGCCACTAAGCTACATCTCTTCCACAATTGGATGGACAGATCTCCCCAGTCCATTGCTACTGCTAACATGCTTGACATTGCCCTTGTCTAACTCCTCTCCTTCAATCTCTTCTCCTTGTTGAATGTAATTGCTCCAACCCTATCATGTAAATTCTTCTCTCTTAATACAAGTAATTTTTCAAAAAAAAACCCCTAATACTTAAGGTAACGTAAGACCACATACACAAACCCCATATGTCTCATATATTTGATGTGAGACAAGTTATCACCCATCTCGCCATCTCCCAAGTGTAACTACTTTGTCCTAGTCAGCACTTGGTCGAACCCAAAGACATACAAAGCATTATATTTGGCAAGTTAACGAAGAGTATGCACACGAGTTAGGATTGCTGAAGTGATTTATCCACACGTCTCAACAAAATTTACTATCCGGTCCAAATCATTGAACCGTATCATGCACGAGTTAGTGATTGTGGACCGATATGTATCGAATTAGACCATATCTTAACAACTTAACGGGATTGATAAATATAAAAAAAATTTAAATGGTTTTTGAACCAGTCCAATAGTTTCAAATGGTCTAAAACCGGTCTGGTTTGGTCCAGTCCATTGTCTAATCCTTATCAAGTACAAATCAGGCAGGCCATATTTAGGCCTCACCGTTTAAGATTTAACAAAACCTAAAAGTATATACAAGTCAGTCCAGTCCGGTCACGGACGTAATGTGAACCGGTCCATATCATACATGTGTACATGGACCAGACCGTAATTTTCGAGTTGACTTGAATTTACGATCTGGGTATTATTAGCAGCTCTATTAATACGATTAGCTACTCATATGCTTAATAGTTGGTTTGAAATTTTGAATGTAACTCACATACTTAACTTGTATGAACAACAATAGAAGATGGCCATTCAATTTAAAGGAAAGGTACGTTGAGGAAGCAGTTGTTGTCCCTACCCTTTTATCTTCTACTGTTTAGTGCATTACGAATCTCCTTCAATTTCCACCTGCTCCAGCTTACCCTAGCACTATGGTACGTACAAATAGCACCATACAATCTCAATTATTAGCAATTGATCACGCGGGTTTGCTTATTATTGATGTGAGGCGATTTTATTGTCACCTTTTCATAAGTGCATCCGTCTGACTCGGTCACACTTCACGACATGTCTTAAGGTCCGGGACACTTTTAGTACAGGTCCGAGATTAGTGTATTAAGGCCGACAAACCCAATTAATTAGGGGTCGAGATTGAACAACTTTGATACCATATGAGATTTCGGTGAGCCAAGATAACATGGGGTCCACATGTCAATAGACGTGCATTATACTTTTTTTTTTTTTGATGAAAACGTGTATTAGACTTATTTGACTCGAGCTCAAACACGTCTAGTAAAATTTTATCATAAAATCAGTCGATAATAGAAAAAATAAACCAATGATAGATAGTGAATTTAATCATTATCAAGGACATTTTTATGTCCGCCTGCACAAAAGGCAATGGTCAACACCTCTACCACAGTCATATACGATATCTATAATTTGTTTTGATTGAAAATATTAATAACTAACATATTCTTCTTTGTGAAAGATAGATTACTATGTCATCTTTTTTATATTATTTTATTATGTATTTCATATTTTTTTTTTTTTTTTTTTTTGAAACTGAGGGGGTTTACGTGTTATGATATGGAGAAGAAATACATCGAGAATTGGTACATAGTGAGGTTGGAACCAAAGAGAAAAAGATGCAAAAGAGCAGTAGCAAAGAAGCAGTAAGAGGTTAAGGGGAATCTAAGCTAGATGATATGGAGATAGCTCAACCAAAGATTGCTAGAAGACGAGTGATTGGTCCATTTCGAAGAGACGAGAAGCTTGATGTAAGCCATAATCTTATGAGCATTGGTGACCGGGTTGATGGTGGTATGGTTGTAGATGAGATCATTACGGCTTCTCCAAGTGAAGTAGATGAATGTGGTGAAGGTGGGTGCTTAGACTTGAGACTTGAAGCTGTGATTGTTGGAAGTTCCGAGCCATTCAAGCCAACCAATGATAGTTTGGTGTCTTGAGGAAATGAGGAGCCAATTGGGGATGATATCAAGAGTTGTTTTTGAAGTGGGACAATGCAGGATAATCTGGTCCTCCGTTTCATCACTGCGGTTGCAAACGGGACAAAGCTTGGTGTTGGAGCTCCCCCAGTTGAAGCGTTTAGTGTTGATAGGTAACTTGCCAAGAGCAGCAATCCACGAGATAAAGCTGCAACGAGGAGAGTTGAGATTACCCAAATGGAGACGTTCCAGGGAAGGAGATCGAGGGCCTTCGGATCTGAGAAGATTGTATATGTCTTTGCTTTGGTATTTATTGTTGGTACCGGCCATTAAAGCTTTAAGATGAGTAACCGTTCCTTTGGTTAGAAGCACGCCCCGAACCTGGAGGATGGCCCGCCATGAAGCACTGTGGGAGGGGGAGGCAGTGGCACTCTAGATGGTGCAATTCTTGAGAAGATTGGCATGGATCCATTGACACCATAAACTCGAGTTGCCGTCATGGTGATTGTCCAGCTCGCAGATGAGTTTAGCAATGCTGGTTGTGTTCCATAAGAGCATGTCCTTCAAGCCTAAGCCGCCTTCATTCCGGGGTCTGCAGACTTTGTTCCAAGAAACAAGGCTTTTCTTGGTACTAGATGAAGCAGACCATAAAAAAGAGCGAAGGAGAGATTTGATTGTAACTGCAATAGAGATTGGGAGAAGAAGAACATTGCACCAATAATTTTGAATACCAAAGAGAATAGATCTTATGATTTGAAGACGCCCTGCGTACGTGAGGTTTTTTGAGTTCCAAGAGGAGATTCTTGTGGTGATTTTTTGTATGAGAGGGAAGTAATCAGTGCTTTGGAGTTTGCTGGATCCAATGAGGAGACCGAGGTAGGTAACAAGGAGCTTTCCTATGGTAAACCCGTTGGCTAAAGCGATTGAGGTTTGGTCTTGGTGCGTGATTCCACCAAAAAATATGATAGACTTATCCTAGTTAGTATGAAGGCCCGAGGAGGATGTGAAGTCATCAATCCCGCTCTTGAGGATGTGAACCGAGGTTGGGTCGGCTCTACAAAAGAGAAGCAGATCATCGGCAAAGATGAGGTGGGTAGTGCGGGTTTGGCTGCATTTTGGGTGGTGGTTGAAGTCGGGGTTGGATGTTTTCTCATGAAGGATACGCGAGAGGTACTCGATGGCGATAGTGAAGAGATAAGGGGATAGAGGGCATCCTTGCCTAAGTCCCTTGGTACCACGGAAGAAGCCTTCGTAATAACCATTAACATTGATGGAGTAAGAAGCTGAAGTTATGGAAGCTTTGATCCAAGAAATGAACGTGCCATTGAAACCAAGGCTCCAAAGCAAATCAAGAATAAAATTATGATCAACATGGTCAAAGGCTTTACGTAGATCAATTTTCATTGTACACCTGGGAGAGATTGAAGTTTTGTTGTAGTGTTTGAGGATCTCATGGCTAAGTAGAGAGTGATGCCTAATGGATCGACCTTTAATGAATGCGCCTTGTTGCGTTCCAATGATGTGAGGGAGAACATCTTTGAGTCTATTTGCGATGATCTTGACAATCACCTTATAGACTATGTTGCAGCAGGAGATAGGTCTATAATCATTGGTTTTGGTGGAATTGGGTGTTTTTGGTATGAGGGAGATTGTGGTATGGTTGAGTTGTTTAAGCAAAGTTTTGGAAGCAAAGAAGTCCTTAACAGCCTTGGTGAGATCAGGACCTGTGATGCCCCAAGATTGCTTGAAGAAGAACGCATTGAAACCATCAGGCCCAAGAGCCTTGTTGTCTCCAAGGTCGAAGAGAGCATCTTTGATCTCTTTATCCGTGACAAGTCTGCAAAGGTTGAGAGCCTTAGTGTGGTCCAGGGTGTGCCCATAATTCATTACGGACGGGTTAATGGTCTTGGGAGCAAAGTTCTGGCTGTGAATCTTCGAGAAGTGATTGATAAAAGCATTGGCAATGTCCTGATGAGAGGTTAGAGTGGCTCCAGAGTCATCCGTGATAGAGCAGATTCTTGCATTGCATCTTTTTTCCTTGATCTTACGGAAAAAGGAGCTACAACTATCATCGAACTTGATCCAGTCAAGTTTAGAAAGTTGGGAGTACAAGGCTTTGGATTGGGAAGGTGCGAAGTGAGTTCATTGATTGCTTGGCTCTCTCTCAACTGGAGAGAAATGTCATTTGGTTTGGTTTGAAGCTCAGATTGGACTTGGTCCAGGAGTGATTTAAGATTATCAATCTCCAAGAAGGTCTTTTCAATGGAAAGGCTCTCTCTCAGCTGGAGAGAAATGTCATTTGGTTTGGTTTGAAGCTCAAATTAGACTTGGTCCAGGAGTGATTTAAGATTATCAATCTCCAAGAAGGTCTTTTCAATGGAAAGGCTTTTGAATCTTTTGAACTTATTCTTGAGAGCCTTGAGATTGATAGCAAGATTGAACATGTAGTTGCCCGGGAGGTCAAAGTTCCAGTAGTTCCTGACAGTGTTGAGAAAAGATTTGTGGAGACACCAAGCGTTGTTAAACCGAAAAGGCTTGTTGAGAGAGGGCTTTGGTGAAGAGGTGAAGAGGATGGAGGGGAAATGAATTGAGATTCCAGGGTCGGGGTAGGTTGCTGAGGTACAGTGGTAAGATGAATCCCAACAGTTGTTGTTTAAGATTTGCTCAAGCTTGCACCAAGTCCTAGTGCTGTCGGTTCTCTTGTTATTCCATGTGAAATGACAACCCGAGGAACCATGGTCCGTAAGAGAGGCTTGGGACAGAAAGTCATTCAATTCAGAACCAACTTGGGAAGGATTGCCGGAGAGGTCTTTATACTTCTTGGCAGGAGAGCGAACCACATTGAAGTCACCGAGGATGACCCAAGGGATAATAGCTGGAGGGGTGAGGGAGATGATGATTTTCCAGAGAACGTTTCTTTTATCATCGAAATTGGAGGCGTAGATGAATGAAGCAAAGAAGGAGGAGTGATGGTTAATATTGGAGATTTGTGTGTGGATGATTTGGTCAGTGGAAAGGATGGGGTTGACGTTTATTGTGGATGGATTCCACCATAGCCAGATGCGGCAGTTGTGGTGGTGGTGTATGTTGGAGGTATGATCCCAATTAGGGATGAGAGAGTTACCCAGATTGGTGAGATTGGGTTGAGTAAGACGAGTTTCAAGGATGCTTATTAGGTCGAGATTGAAAGTCTTCACAAGAGATCTTATGGAGGCTTGTTTTAGAGATGATCCAATACCTCGGATATTCCAGCTGGCTAAGGTGATGCTATTCATTGGGGGATGAGTTGGTGTGGGAGAGTGGACACTTGTCCTGGGATAGGGTAGCACGTTGGGTGGTACTTTGAGTAGTAAGACTCGGGGGATGGAAGTTATCCTTAGAAGTCTTGGTGGGTTGATCATTATCTGTAGCCTTGAAGGGAAGGGAGATAGTGTCAACGGTGGGTTCGGAGATGCCCGGTTTGTCATCTTTTGGTTCAAACGAAGGTGAAGAGTTGATGGTGGTGCTCAAGAGGTTGTGGTCATTAGAGGGTTTTTTGGTGGGGGCACAGATCCCACATGTGGAGAGTGAAGCGTCAGGGTTCATGAGAAGGGTAGGGCATGAGCATGAGTTAAGAGTTATGAGAGGTTGGGAATGAGTGAGAATTTTTTGGGATAGAGGGGGAGTGGGAAGGAGGGGTTCTCGGTTGGTTAAAGGTGGGCGGTTACGTGGGTTATGTTTGAGCGTGAGGCTAGAGGTAGGATAGAAATAAGCTTTTGTCATAATGGAAGCATTGGGAGAGTAAGAATTGTTCTGTGGGCAAGAGTGCCAAAATTTATTGCACTTAGGGCAATGAAACGACAACCAAGGGTAGTCAAGCTCTTGGTGAATGATTTCGCCGTTGCTGCCTCGGAGTGTGACTCTCCGGAGAAGCTCTTTGCCGGCCGAGATTTCAACAAGGATCCTAGCATAGGACAGCCGAGATTGGTTGGTTGAAAGAGAGTCCGTGAGGATAGGTTTTCCGATGACCGAGGCAATTCTTCCGAGCATTTTTTCTGACCAAAATCTGACATCGAGGTTAGGGATGTTAACCCAAATAGGGATGTTGTCAAGACATTTCGTGTCCAAAACCATGCCTTGTGTCCAACGTTTGAGAAGGAGCGGGGTGGTATTGTTTATCATCCAGGGTCCCGTTTGGAGAATAAGAGAAAGATCGGCTTCATTGTTGAACTGGAAAGAGTAAATCCCATGCTTATTCAGCAGAATCTTAGGAGGTTGGATGTTGATCCAGTGTTTGTAGACGTAGCGTTCCATGGCTTTGAATGGCATGTTACTACCAAGAGGGCAACCAACCAGGGAGATGTTCCACTTGTCAACCATGCAAGAGATATCAAGATCTGTGAATGGCACCTCACCGTTAGTTAATCCAGGCATGAATTGAAGTGGAATAGTGTTGGTGGTGGGGCTCCTAGTGTTGTGGTTATCTTTGTAAGTGGTAGGGGGTATCGGTCTGTTGAGTGAGGTCATCAGTGTGGGTAGTCTGGTCCTGGGTAATGCATGGGGGGTCAGCAGCGTTCAAAGTGGAATTTATCCATGGGTGGGGTGCTTGACGGGTTGTAGGAGAGAAGAGCAGGTGAGGCTTGGTTGTGGCCAACTCGGTTAACATGAGGATTAGAGGAGGAAGACCGGAGGAGACGGGAGATGTTGGAGGCAATTAGCTCCGATAGAACAGTGGCGATAGGGCTATCAGGGTTGGGCCGAGGTGGGGGTAGGGTGGCTGGTTTGGTGAGATCAGAAAGTTTGAGAGATTTTTTCCTCTGGGTGTGCGTGCTTGGATCAATAGCGGGAAAGGGATAGGGTTAGAGGGGAGCTGCGCGTGAGGCACGTAGTTTTTCCATTGGGAGGTTAATATTAGGACTCACTCTATTGATTATACGGAAAACGGATTCGTATTTCATATCTTTCAGTTGAAGTAGGACATCATTTACTTGTATATAGACATTTTCAATTTAATATGATAAATAATCTTTTGGCCTACAAATCTCTACATGGTATTAGGCTTTAATCATAAAGCTCACATTTCCGGCTAACCCTAACCATGTGACATTAACCACCATCAAACACAACCCCACAAAATTATTGCTACCGGCCGCCATAAACCGTCGCCGTTGACTTCCCTAACACCGGCATCAAATTATACTATTTGCATCCATCTAATCATCAGGTCAACAAATTTGCCTTGTTCTTCTCACCAACGACAACTATGTCGAATGATCAATTTCCATGTCTCATGTTTTTTTTGAAAGTTTAATTATATTGAGGGGAAAGGAATTTACATAAGGATCGTATATGAACAGTTACATAAGATCATAGGGGAAGAAACAGGTGGAGGATGAGGAGAGATAGGGAGAGAATAGAAGTGAACTTAAACTAGGTTGATATTCAGCATTCGAGCAGTAGCCTTTGAAAGAGGAGAACAATCCTTCCAGTTATGCTCGAAGTGCAACTTGATTAGCTCTAATGGCCTCACCGGAACAGTCCACCGCTCTAGTGAAGGAGTTGTTGAATACTAGATTGTTCCTAGCCTTCCAACCAAAGTAGATAAATGTCCGATGTTATCTCTGCCAAAAGAAAGGTATGACATGATCACAGAGTCGGCCCTAAAGTTAGATGATTATGCCTATTGAATTAACATCAATTAATTCCATGCTTCATGGATGAATAATGTTTGTCATTGATCCAACTCTCCAGTTATTTGTCACTTATTGTTTCACCCACCGTCTATTTTTTTTATTGGAAAATCTATTAAAACGACTTGATTCCGAAAACGGTCCATGTTTTCTCCAACTTCGTGCCGATCTCCCCCAGTGGCACCAAGAAGAGCAATAAATTGGTGCATATTTTGGTTGTCTAAAGAGGATATGGGATGAAATATCTACTCATAAAACAATCTGGACTCTCTCTAGTTTATGGCTTAACCAACACATGTATACTTTGGATATTCTTAGCTAGTGATGTTGGTCCCCTTGGATGCAAGCTTGTTGCATTTCCTTATGACAAGACGATTTTGTATCGTTATAATGCTTATCAAAGTAACATCCAAAACAAATTCACTAAAACATGTATAGCAAATAAGTAAGGGTCGAACCCAAGAGAGAGGTGAGCAATAGAAACAACATGTAATTAGAATTATCAAATATAAGTAACCAAGGGGGTTTGTGTTGTTAAAGTGACAAACAAAAGAAAAGCAAGCAAGTAGAATAGATGTTGTTTAACAAATTGAAAAGACAACTACACTTGACCGTATTCAGTTTCAATTCGAGATGGTTGATCCTAATTTCCTTTGAAGTATTCAAATATTTGTCCTCATCTTGATCATATGTAGATATTAGTTCAACCATTCCTAATAGAACTTAATATTGAATCCAATCCATAGACCTACAAGACCAAATAGAATATTAGCATTCAAACAAGGATAATAGAGACAAATATAAAAGAAACAACTCGTTACTCTTAATATATGGTTAAATTCCCCTAACAAAAGACACTTGCAATCCGTTTATGTCAATTGTGTTTTGCTACTGGAAGAGTGACCTAAACCGAAACCAACAATTCTTAGCAATTTGTAAAAGACCAAACTATAAGGTGATCAAACTAAATAGAAGGTAAGATGCAAACAAAGTTAGACACAAGGAAAATAACACAAATAACTACTTGAATTTAAACTTCAAATAACAAAAAACTCACAACCAATTATGCTCTTCTATGAAAGCTTCAACAACCAAGTGTAAGTTCTTCATTAGGTCTGTTTAAATCCGGGCAACCCACCCAGTCCGGCCCGTCCGCCCAAAAAAATGGGCGGGTATGAACATGGGAACAAGCCCGGTCGGGCCGAAAAGCCCGGCCCGTCAAGCCCGTCGGACCGGATACGAACAAGACTTTAGGCCCAATCGGGCCGAAAAGGTCGGCCCGTTAGTTTATATTATAATAATACGTCTTACTTTTCCGGCAAAAACTCTACCTCCGTCGATGACGTGGCAGCCGGAATGTTACATGTCATCAAATAAATGGATTAAATGTGTGATGTGGATTTTATCTTTCAAAAAAAAATAATTTAATAATATTTTAAAATATTAAAAAAATAAAAAATTTAAATTTTTTAAAATTTTAGATAATAATTTTTAAAAAAACATTTGTACAAATTTTTAAAAAAATATTTTTTGTAAAAAAAATTTTAAATAAAGTTTGAACATTTTTTTAAACAGGTTTGCAAAAAAATGTAAAAATATTTTTTTTATGAAATTTTTTTAATAAAAAATTAGTTTAAAAAAATCTAAAAAAAAATTTGAATATTTTTTTCAGGAAAAAAAAATTTTACAAAAAAATTGGGATAAAAAGTTCTTTAGGGATTAGGTTACAAGTTTTAAAAAATATTTAAATTCGAATTTTTTTACAAATTATTTTTTTTAGAATTAAAATTTTCATTTTATACAAAAATCCTAAAAAAAATTCGAATATTTTTTTTAGGAAAAAAAATTTACAAAAAAATTGGGATAAAAAATTCTTTAGGATTAGGTTACAAGATTAAAAATTTTTAATTCGAATACTTTTTTTTCAAATTAGTTTTTTAGAATTAAAATTTTAATTTTATACAAAAATCCAAAAATAAATTTGATTAAAAAAAAATTCTAAATATTATTAAATTATTTTTTGCAAAAATAAATATTATTACATTTTTTTAAAAATCTATTTTTTAAAATTTTAAAATTTATTTTTTTAAAATAAATATTTGTTCAATTTTTTATAAAAAATTATTATTCAAAATTTTTTTAAAAAAATATTTTTTTAAAATATTTTAATATTATTAAATTATTTTTTTAAAAATAAAATCCACCTCACACATTTAACCCATTTATTTGAATGACATGTAACATTCCGGCTGCCATGTCATCGCCGGAGTTAGGGTTTTTGCCGGAAAATATATGCCGTATTATTTTTGGTAAATGCATTGATAGTTTGTAACGCTCCTAGTAATTTTCAAAGTTCGTATTATTTTCGGTTTAATGTTGATAGTTGGTATTATTTTGGGTTATTTTTCCTTATTTTAAATATTAAGTATTAATAAAAAATATCTAGTATATTTATAAATTTAATATATTTTACATAAAATATCTTAAATATAATTATTTATTTTAAAAATCAAATTAAAAACAATTTTTAATAATATTTATTAAAAAAGTAAAAAAAAACGGGTACCCGCGAGCCTGACCACCCCCCCCCCCGGCCGGCCAGCTGGTACGGCACACATCCCAGGCCCGGGTCCGACTAAACGGGCTCTATAATTTATAAAGCCAAAACCCATCCCGAGCCCGGATATGAGCATGTCGACTCTTCATACAAACAAAATAACAAAGTAAGAAAGAAAGAGAGGTTTTTGGATGTGAATGAGATAAGATGAGGTGATTCTAATACTATCCTAGCACCTCTATTTATACTACTTAGGGTATTAAAATTGGAAAATAAAGGTCACAAAATAGCCACACTAATGACCCTTGAAGCCCACGTTTGAAATCGTTCTTGACTTATTCATGATAGCTAGCCGCGGGTGCGGCCTTTGGTCATTGCTGGTGCGAGGTCACAAATTACTAAGGAGACGATTCATCTTTCAAAGGGCTGCGGTACGGGAAAATCAGGCCGCGGGTGTGGGATTTCCAAGCGTCTCGACAACGGTTGTGACTCTTCATCTTCGAGGAGTACATTGCGGGTGCGGCTCGGCAGGGGTGCGGGTGCAAGATAGGGAAATTCACAGGAATCCTTTCATCTTCAAAGGTGCCGAGATAGTGAAATCACATGAATCAGTTCTTGAAACAACTACCACTCTTCACTTTCTGTTTTGAGGCGTGAGACGACAATTGGGTGTCACGGGTGTATGAAGTCGAAGAGTCAGAGTCTCCAGGTATAAAGGCGCGGGAGCGGAGAGACGAAGCGTCATTAAGGCAAAACCAAGGGTCGTGGGCGCGGCCCAATGCCGCCGCGAGTGCGGTGACAAGAAGCGTTGGGTGTTGGCATAGGCTACGGGGGCAGAGAGTCACCGCGGGGGTGGTTCTTCAACGAAAACTTCTTCTTGATCTTCTCTTCGTTTCTTTTACTTCCTCAATCTCTGCTAAATCCCTTGATTTCTTCAATGTTTTCTACTTTAGCTGGATTCACAGTGATGGCACCAATATACAGTAAATATGACTCGAAAAACATGCTTAGACTACGTCTTTGTGATAGTGATTCTATCACCTATCACCTTACTAGTTAATCATGGCCTATGTATCGATATGCTTGACCCTCTACACGGCCTTGAGAAATACCCTTTTTGTAGGTCGACTTATCTGTATGTTCATCACACGACCAAAACTAGCCTATTCCGTTCATATCCTCTCCCAACTTATGACGAACCCACACCTGGGTCAGTGGGATGCTGACCTAAAATTTCTTAATACCTTAAGTCGTCACCACGAGGTATTTTCTTTTCCAAGTCAATGATCTTCTCATCAATACCTGCTTTGACTTTGATTATATTGTATGCCCCATCACTAGACGCTCCACTACTAGTTATTTCATTTTCTTTAGTAAGTCCCATGTCTCTTGGAAAACTAAGAAACAAATCATTATCTCCCACTCCTCTATAGCAGCCGAATATCGAGCTACGACTACCATCACTTGTGAACTTATATGACTCCGATCTCTTCTTAACTCACTTGGTGTTCATCATAAACTACCTATGAGACTTCATTGTGACAATCAAGTAGTTGTTCATATTGTTACAATCCCGTATTTCATGAACGCACCAAACACATTAATATTGATTGTCACGTTGTTCGTGATCAAACACAACGGGACATCATCCACACTCATTTTACACCCTCCGTTCCCCAACTTGTTGACATCATGACCGATGCATATTGGGTCCAACTCACTTCAAGTTCTTACTTTTCAAGGTCGGGGTCATCTCTTCCCCACCTCCGGCTTGAGGAGAGTGTTGAAGATAACTTATTATGTTATTTCTTCATATTAATTTATTGTTTATTTCATAGCTTCTAGTTGAAGTAGGACATCATTTACTTGTATATAAACTTCTACAAGTCAATGGAATAATCAATCTTTCAACCTCTTGTTGTTTCACTAGGTAAAATAGCTAACTAGACCTTTTACCACTATTATTCTTTTAAGAGTATCCATAACATAAACTCATTTAGTAAATATACTCCTATTTAAACCAATTCTTTCATCGAAGGAGAATTATATATAGGGTAAAACTAGAGGGGTATATAAAATAAAAGCCTATAAAAAAAAGTCCATTTAACTCAATTCTAGCTTTCACTATTCTTTACCTTCTTCTTTCTTTCATTTTCCTTGTATTCATAATTGTTTTCCGGTTAGACACATATCTTCCAATTCCACCTAATGGTATCGGCATCTCCCTTGGTAGTCTACCCTTCCACTACCTTGGAATCCCCATCGGTAGCAAGCGCCTCAACATTCCTGATTAACAACCCCTCATCAACAAAATCACCACAAAAATTAACTCCTGGCACGTAAAAAACCTCTCTTACACCAGCAGGAAACAAGTAATCTCATCCATCCTCATGGCCATGCACCACTACTGGTGCACGGTTTTTCTCATCCCCGTCAAAATCCTCCACACCATCCAAAGCCTTCTAAGATCCTTCCTTTGGTCCGGAACTGAATAGCAACCGTGCCCTCGTCGTTGGAACAATGTGTGCTCTCCCATAGATCAAGGTGGGCTCGGTTTCAAAGAGTTGCTTTCCTGGAACAAAGCATGTCTTTCCAAACTCATCTTTGAGATTGATCAAAAGCTTGACAACTGTTGGTGCAACTGCATCCAGAAGAACATTCTATAGAGCTCCACCATTTGGAACATCGAGCACAAGAACTACCATAGTCACACATGAAGAATGTTGCTCAAGGTCCGGGATGAGATCCTCACTACTAGGCACAGTTCAAACCTCTTCAACCTCACCTCACTCCCCAATGGCGTCTTCAAGACTTCGGCTGCCTACTTGTTCTTCCGTAATCAAACACTCCCACCTTACACCATCAACCTCAAGCATCTTTGGAAAGGTCTAAATATCCCTAAGTTTAGCTTCATCTCTTAGATCACCTACCATCAAAAGTTCCCTACCCTCAGCAAACTCCTACACTGGAACCTCATCTCCGATGACTCGTGCAAGCTTTGTGGTAATCATCCGGAGACCATTCCTCACCTCTAGAACTCTTGTAGCTACACTAGCCTTGTGATGGACATTATCTCACGCTGGACGAAGCTCCACACCCCCTACCCTTACTCCAATGACATTTGGGTTTGGCTCGAAAACGCAAAACCTCGTAAGCATGATCTTATTTCAAACATACGCATCTCCTCGATCACTGCTTACAAATACTTCACTTGGAAAGGTAGAAACGATCTCATCTACAACAACGCTCCTACATCTCTCACTACTTGCGCTCATCACACCATCAAAGCTATAAAGAACTTCACCGCCTACCGTTGGAAAGATCGTTCCTCCGACTCCATCATGTGGGCTAACTTGCTCGGAATTCATCTCTTGTAGGGTGTGCTTATGTTTCTTGCATTGTTTTTGCTTATAACTCTTGGTCATAGTGACCCTCTCTCCTTGTAAATCTTCCACTCAATATATGTAAACCTTTCAAAAAAAATATGATTCAAGAATTATAATATTATTTGTTTTATTGTTATAATATAAATTAAATCACACAAATTTTAAACAATAAATGAGTTTTAAGTAGTTAGGTCATATAATTGGATTAATTAGCTTTTAAGGAAAAATAGGTTAGAGATGCTTTAGCAAATAAGGATGTTTTATATGTATTTTTACCCCCCAAAGGTACATTGTGCAATTTCCCAAAGATATAAGATGACGGATGCCCTGAAGATATAGGGTTATAGAGAAATGGAGAGAATACACATCACAGAAGAGAGGGTGAGTAATAGAAGGTAGCTAGCCATATAGCTGTTTTTTTATTATTTATTTTTGGGTTTGAAGACAGCATTTTAAAATCAAGTGAGCTTTGAGTGACAGTGGGTACAGACTGAGCACATACTTGGACTGTAGACTTCTACGTACTATACTCTATTACCCATAGAATGGATGCTCTTCTCCCTCTTCAAACTGTTCATCACTTTCCTTTATAATATATAAAAATGGCGATCTGAGTAAGAAAAGGCCATGCACGTACGAATTCCTTCTTTTGTCCCACGGCTCTTGGAATTTTTGAAACGGTGTGAATTTGTATTTTTACCTTCTCTCTCTACGTGTTAATGGTAAAAACAACCTTCAGATGAAAAGTAAAACAAAGTGGGAAAAACCCAGAAGATATGACTTAAAAGACATGATTTGAGAGTGTAAAACTCTCTAAGCATAATAACCTACAGATAAAAAAAAGGAAAAGAAAAAACAGAATAGATAATGGAAGGTATGAATGAAGCAAGAGGAAGCTGACAAAGAGTTATTTGAGTCTTGATTTGTTTGGTGTTTTGCTAGTTGTTTGTTGGTAAATGTGGATCAGTGAAAAAACTAGGGTTTACATTTATGTTGCAGCTTTCATTCTGCTCTTCATCATCATCTTCTTCTTCTTCTTCTCTTTAACTATTTAAAGAAGCCTCCTTTGTCTAATCACTTTCAATTTGCATCATCCTCTTCTAATATCTTTCCGGGGTTTTGCTTTTGATTTTTGATCTTTATCTTTTGATTGTTGATTTAGGGTTCATATCAATAACATGTTTCCCTTTGACTACACAGAATACCCACAACAGACTTTCTTGCCAAATCTTCATTCTTCTCCTTGCAATTTTAGCCATGAAAGACTGAACCCTTTTCACCATCAGAACTACATTCCTCATCAGATGGGTATCTTCTTACCTCAAACAGTACTTAATCAAGATCTGAACAGTAATACTATCACTCAAGATGGTTGTCCTTTCCCTTATAATCCTAGTGAAGCTTATGAGTTTACCTGCAACAATCAAGCATCATTAGGGTTATCTTCTTCCAAGAAAGACCGACACACGAAGATCTCGACTGCTCATGGGGTTCGAGATCGGAGGGTTAGGCTATCCATGGCGATAGCTCGAGAGTTTTTTGATCTTCAAGATTTGTTAGGGTTTGATAAGGCAAGCAAGACAATTGGTTGGCTACTTTCAAAGTCCAAGGCTGCAATCCAAGAGCTTGTACTGACAAAGCGAGACTCGGGTTTGTCTAGGTCTAATTCTATGTATGATTCTCAGGAGGAAGATGCAATTGCAACTTCCGCAATGATGAGGATGGCGACGAGGAAGAGGAGTGGATCAGACACTTTTGCAAGTGCTAATTCTTCTCAAGAGGAAATTGAGAGGTTTAGTGTTGAGAATCAAGCTAGTTCAATTGTTGCAAGAGAGAATAGGACAAAGGCTAGGGCAAGAGCAAGAGAGAGGACAAAGGAAAAGCTGTCTACAATGGCAAACCCTAATCAATTTGATGATTTAGGGTTCCAAACAAGCTGTTCTTCACATTTGCTACCAGGTTTCAAACCTCAAGATTTTTCTAGGTCACTTCATCTTACTGAGAAAGAAGGTTGCAGCTCAGATCTGCAGAATTTGAATGCACTAAACACAACCAAAGCTGATCAAGATGGTCCTACAAGGGTTAACAATCTTCCCAATTTGCTCTTGGGGAGTAATTATAATGATGGATCGAGTGCGACAACGAGTTCGAGTTTTTCGGGTTGGAACATCTTCACTCCTCAAGCTGGTAATCAACATTCCATGAATCTAAATGAAGTATTCTTATGTAACTTTACTAACTTGCCTTTTTTTTTTTTCTTGCAGAAATGCATATGAGTACTGTTAAACCATGGGACAATCATGTTCAGAAACAACACAGGTAGCAGCACACCATTGGCCGATGTCCGGTATATATGATATGTTTGTATTACATCTATATAGTTTGATTTTGTTGCTGCACTGTAATGCTTAAATTGTGATTTAATCTAGTTATGTAGTACGTCAAGGGTTCTATTTTGATGTATGTATTCAAAAGCATGTCACTTTGGATGTACCTTGAGATTGTTGTCTCCTTCATTCTGTATACATTTCACTTATGAATGAATTTTACCTTTCACTCAGAAAAGTTTCACATATGCTTAACTCAGTTCGATCAAGCTCTAGAACATATTTTGCAGTTGATGATTGATTAGGGTTCATCAGTATTAGGGTAACTAAACTAATTCTAATTAACAAAGAGAGAAGGGCAAATTTTGAAAGCTGTGGAAGAAGTCTCATGATGATCTGTAATTTGGTAAGTGTATTTGCTGTTATTGATCTTTCTTCAGTCTTGAAAGAGTCCGGGAAGCAGTTACAAAGTAAATCATATCTACAGTCAATCTTAAGAGGATGAAGCTAGCTATCTCTGTTTATATAAAGTAAAGAGGTTATGCACTAGATTGACACAACGTCTAATTGATCGACATATAAAAAAAATCGATAAACGGACTAATCGTTGTAAAAAATCAGAATAAACGAAAAACAAAGAAATTAAACACAAGTACATTAGGATGTCCTAGAAGCAAAGAGGTCTTCAAAGTAGATGAGTGAGTCATTCATAAGAGAATGGAGAGAAAAGTCGTTATAACTTTGGTCCATGGATCCAAAATGAATTCTAGCACAAACATATAGGGTTGTTTGGCAAGCCAACAATATGCAGGATTATTATTTTCAATAACTCCTCATATAATCGATAATTCGAGTGTATTTGATTTTTTTTTTGTCAAAATAATTCTCATAATAATCCAAATACAATAATACCTCAAATAATCCCATAATCTACGTTTGTCGAAGGGACCCATAGTTCGACTGCAATTTTGGGTGGTCAACATGTTGCAACCACAAGTTTTCATTTTCGGGTGAAGTTCAAAATCTATATATATATAGTTTTCATGAATCAAATATTAGGGCGTAAAAATTTCACGAAAATCTTGTGAAACACAATAATTCATTAAATCAACGAGATCGAGTGGGTCAAGTAAAATAATTCATTTGGTACAAAATTATGGAAGATAAACGAAAATGAACTAGTTAATAATATAATAGAATATGAATTAAACGTTTAGTTTTTTTTAAATGAACAATTTATGCCTAGAAATAAACTAAGATGATATTCAAATTAGAAAATAATCTTGTTTAAGAAAATAGAATACTTTTCTTGAAACAAAAGTCATTTACTTTTTTAGATCAAAATTTTAATATCGACATAATTCAAAGTTCTTTTGTTAATTTACTTCACATATTTTACACTCCAAATTCATATCCTGTTTATACTATTTTCAGTGATATTTGTGGAACAAATTTTTTATTAGTATATATTTGTTATTTTATATGTTAGTTTAAAACTTTATATTAAAAAAAAACTTTATACTATTAGTTCATACGGAGTGTTTCACTAGTTCAAACATTTTATAGTATTAGTTTATATTTTATTGTATTTTTAGTAGTTATGTTTTTATAAAAAATTATAATATTATGTATTTTGAACTTTTATAATATTAGTTTAAAATTTGTGTTTCATTAGACAGTTCATTGTGTTAATGTTCAAATATTTATAAGTAAAAAAGTGCATAAAAACATAACTAATAAATTAAAAAAAAATGAATGAATCAATAATGAAAATATTAGAACTGATTGTATATAAATTGTGAACGAAATTTTTAAAAAAATTGTGAACTAACAAAGTAACTGTTACAAACATTTCTCGTAAAAATATTGAATCAGTAATACAAATAGTTTGACCTAATACAATAAAATTTTGAACAAAATTTTAACACGTGTTAATCTCACAACTCCGGTCTATAGAAAAGAGTACCCCTTACCTAATTTGTTTCAAAAAGGGGGAAATTATGCAAAAAGAAAAGCAAGAGTTTGGTAACGTTCTATTCTTCTATTTGCAAATGAACACAACTTGTAAACTAATTGATCCTTAAAAACATTGATCATTATTAATTGTGGCAATCTATTTTAAATAGGTTGTGTGTGGCTGTCAAACAGGCATGTACTAAAAAGTGTAATAATAAGAGACATAACATAGACATATCAGTACCAAGAACTAATGGACATAAATTTTCATTGGCCATCTAAACCCAATAATTATATCATTGAAAGATGCACATACCCGAAAAAAAAAGCAATAAATATAGATGCATTACTTGTTTTATTTTTACCTGATTGTACCATTTATTCTAGAATCTCGCTAAACCTATGTACCGGATTTGAACCGAAGTATGCACACGATTTTTATTTCGTGATCCGCTGGTCTTTTATAAAGAAAGAACGATATTCTGTAAAAACAGAGCGCTTCTTTCATCGTAGGTCAAATTAGCTAAGTAAGTCTTTTTGAGATTTATCTATTGTAACTAGGTTCATGGTATAAACATTTTTAGTAAATGTACCCTAATCAAACCCCTTAGGGCATCTTTATCCCAGATACTTTGGGTTTCTTTACTTATATAAGAAACAATTTAATTATTGAGATGTCAGATTTGGGGAGAGAATCAAGGTGATAAATAGAAAGAAGTTTATCTGCATAGAAACTAAATCTGACACATAAAGAAACTAAAATTGGATATTTGGGCTGAAGATGGCCTTACATTCCAACTTCAATTTCATGAAAGTGCTAAAAGTTGAAGGGGTACACAAACATAATGAAAATAGAAAATGACCTATTTGGCCAAATTCTTTCATGATCATATAAGAATATGAGCTACTCGAATTCGGCTGAAAAAAATCCTAGTTCAAGTTCCTTCACTTTCTAAACAAGCTGAATATTGACACATTTTTAAGCCCGGATAAATATAGTCTCAACTAGAGCTCCCCTCTAATAATCCTAAAGATGACTAGGTGAGTGCGTCAATTTGTAATAGACTAATAGGATTGCTATATTAGTTAAATTATTCGAGTTCTCCTAAAATACTCCGCCAAATTCATTCATTAAACAACAAGCCGAATATGAACATATTTGAAACTCGCTTCAATTCAAGCTCCGGTAACTTCTTACCGAGCTGAACTTACTAAACCTCGGCTTATTCAACTCTAATAATTGTCCACCCTACTTTTACTCAATAAATGCTATCAAATCACTAACTTGCCGGGAAAATCCCATCAAAATGTAGACAGGGCTATAACAATACAACTAAGGAGAATTTGAGGTTTGTACAAGCAAGTAGAATGAAATTAAATGATTTAAAATTTGCAGAATAAGGTGTAATTGTACGGCTTCCTCATTAACAAATGCAAGTATAGTTGTTTGTTCATCATTCATAAATACCTAATCCCTCTTAGAGCGGCGGAATTGAAGCTAAAATTTAAATTGAAGCAAAAATTCAGGTCAGATTTTGTTGGATTGATGCTAATCTATTAAACATAGACTTATAGTTCTGCATATAATTATTGCTTAGTTCCTGAATTTGAATTTCTGCATATTATAATGCTTATAGTCACTAGTGCTATTTGTTTATAGCAACTGCAACAAGTAATCTATAGATCTGTGCTTAGTTTAATACTGCATGCATGAAGCTAACAGATTTCTGGGTATCTTGTACGTGGTCAGCGGGAAATGGTGAAGATCTAATACAAAATTGGGATAAAATCTTTGTAGGGATGATAGTGAATAGCCATAGATGTTGTACGTGAAGCAGGTTGGCATCTACATACTCCATAGTACATGGAAGACTCAATCTACCATCAGTGAGTCTCAATTCATTTAATGATTACCAACCCTAGCTCAGAGTCTCAATAATCAACGCTAGGTAGATAGCTCATACTTTGAATGCATTTGTCCTTGGTTTTTTAAGTGTTTAAAATTAAAACAGTTCACCGGTTCAGGATCAGATCGGACCTTATTAAATTGGGTCTAAATACGTGGAGGGGATGCGCGTAAAGTGAACCTTACACACAAGCATTCGAGGTTTCATCATAAACCCAATTGGCAATAAGAGGAGTAGCTCTAACTCTTATATATTAGGTTCGGGTATTATCATATTATCGATGTGGGACAATATTTCACACACCTTAACTGACCTTGACCGAGAAAAACGAGATCCGATTGGATCAAGCCGGTTGCACATGTTATGTTAAATGATTCTTGTAACATTATTAGCATTAGGACTTAGAGATTACACTAGCACCTATACTATAGTCTAAGTAGAGAGTTATAAGACTCATATGATAAGCTTGCTATGTATTTGACATTGATGCCTATCTTGATCCAATGTTGCCACTTAGATTAAGTGATGTAGCTTGGTGATAGATATGGTGACAATGTTCTTATATATGTGTAGGCTATTATATGATATTAGGAGATACAAATGTTGTAATGTGTATTGTATGTATTGTTGTGTATTGGTTTACTTGTCCGGCTGAAGTTGAAGACTTGGGCCTGACGATCCAGTCCAGTGAGCCCATCTCCTTGATCCAAAAAGGGAAGAACCTGCTTGCAAGTTGTAAGCCGGCCGTTTGATTCGGCTCACCAGCTTGCTTAAGGGTTTTGATGTAAAACGAAGCGTTTGACCTTGCTAAGCTTTGGTACTTAAGTTTTCAGACGCAGCTTTCCTAACCCTAGATCTGGAGAGCTTGAGTGTTCTTCACAGAGAGAAAGAGAGAACGAAAAAGAGAGAAAAGGGAAGAAGAAGAACGGATCATCCAAATCTCGCTCTGAAGTGAGAAGGATCCGTAGAAGAAGAAGAGAGATCTGTTATCTCTCGCATCTGCTTCGTTGGCTTGCAGTGTAGACGAAGATCGAACTCAGATCTTCGTCAAGGTGCCTTTGAGGGGGCTTTTCTTCACCATTGCTTCTTTGTATCTCCTGAGTTTGTCTTTGTTGTTGTTCTTTGCTAGATCTATAGAAAGGTGCTAGTATATCTCTTGTCCAGTGTTTGTAATATGTGTTCTTGGATACCTAGTGAAACCTGGGATCGGATCTCCCCTCTTGAGGTCTCGCAGAGTAGGAGTATTTTATATACTACCGAACTGCGTCAACAAATTGTTTGTGTGCTTATGTTTGTGTGTCTTTGGTCGATTCTACGACTAAGGAATATAGATTGTTAGATTTACATTCACAAAGTGGTATCAGAGCATTCTGTGTTTTTTGTCTTTCGAATCTGTCAGAAACCCTAATTTTTGGGGTTTTTTCTTTGCTTTCCTTGATATTTGTGTATATCTTGCTTTCTGTTTTTGCTTCCGCTTATTGTTCTGCCTTGTGTGGTTGGACTTAATCTGATTAGTTCTAATAGTGTTCATCTTGATTGTTTTTATTACTGTGTTTATCTTTACTCTCTTATCTGACCTCCTATCTGTATTCACTTTTCTCGACTGTTTTCTAACCTTTTTGCTTCTTGTTTACAGGAGATAAAAATGTCAGAAGCTAGCATCAGACTCAAGCCATATGATGGAGTCTCTGACTTCATCATGTGGCAGGTCAAAATGAAAGCAATACTGACCAAGGAAAAATGTTTGAGGGCCATAACTGGTGACTACTTGGCAGAAACATCTGCAGCCAGAAAAATGGAAATGGATGAGCAGGCTCATGCTGAAATAATGATAAGACTTACTGACGACGTGGCTCGTCAGTTTGTAAGTATCTCATCTGCTAAAATTTTATGGGATACCTTAGATAAGCAGTATAATAAAAAATCTTTGCCCTCTAGGATATCTACTTTACATAGGTTGTTTACATTTAAGATGGATGTGAATGTGACCTTAAATGATAACCTAGATAGATTTCTGAAAATGGAAATGGACTTAGAAAGATGTGATGACACTATTAAAGATACTCACCTAGCTGTTATCTTGTTAGGATCTTTGCCTTCACAATTTGACACCTTTAGAGATGTAATACAGTACAGTACTGAAACTTTAACTAAAACAAAAATAATAGAATCCATTGTTGATAAGAATGAATCCATGAAAATTTTTAAGACTAAACCTAGTGATAAGAAATCAGAAGTTAAGTCTGAAGTTTTAGTTACTAAAGGAAAGTTTAAAAAGAACTATAAGTCAAATAAAAAGGACAAGAAAGATGATTCCTATGATAAGAGCCCTAGTAATGAAAATGACAAGAAAAATAAAAAATGTTTTTACTGTCAAAAACTTGGTCACTTTATTAATGACTGTAGAAAGAAAAAGAAGGACGAATCTAATAAAGGAAATGCTGAAAATAATGTTTCTTTATTTGAAGATCTCCATGCTCAGTACTCTAGTGAACTGTTGATGTGTACTATTCCTTTTAAATGCAAATCTGATGAGTGGATATTAGATTCTGGATGTACTATGCATGCTTGCCCTGATAGAACTCTGTTTTGTTCTTTAGAAATTTTTAATGTTGGTGATGTCATGTTAGGTGATAATACTGCTTTAAAAATAAAAGGGATAGGAAATATACCTATGTGCATGTATGATGGAAAGATTAGGGTTATTCAAAATGTTAGATGGGTTCCTGGCCTTAGGAGAAACCTGTTATCTGAGTCTATGTTTGATGATTTAGGGTGTACTATAAATACTAGTAATGGTATAAGAGAAGTTGTCAAGAATGGTCTTACTCTTATTAGGAGTTTTAAAAAGGGTGGTTTGTACTTTGTAGAACAATCACCTGAATTAAATCTCTCCACTACTGATATTAATAAAAACAACCTAGAACAAACAACTCTATGGCATAGTAGATTAGGTCATATAGGAAATAATGGATTAAATCAGTTACATAAACAAGGTATTTTAACCAATAAACTGACAAACCTTAGCTTTTGTGAAAACTGTGTGTTTGGTAAAGCTAATAAAAATAGTTTCAACAAATCTTTATACAAAGCCAATAAACCTCTAGAATACATACATTCAGACTTATGGGGTCCTTCTCATGTAGAAACTGTAGGTGGAAAGAAATATTTTATTTCTTTCATTGACCATTATTCTAGAAAAGTATGGATATATTTGTTGAGAACTAAAGATGAAGCCTTTGAAAGTTTTAAAAACTGGAAAATAGCTGTTGAAAATGAAACAGATTTAAAAGTTAAATGCCTTAAAACTGATAATGGTCTAGAGTTTTGTAATGCTAGTTTTAATGAATTTTGTAAAACAAATGGCATTAAAAGACATCTAACAGTCCCTTACACTCCTCAACAAAATGGTACAGCTGAAAGGATGAATAGAACCCTCTTAGAAAAGCCTAGATGTATGTTAATAAGTGCTGGTATGAAACATAGTCTATGGGGTGAAGCTGTTACTACAGCAGCTTACCTCATTAATAGGTCTCCCTCATGTGTAATAGATTTTAGGACACCATATGAATTGTGGACTGGAAGGAAGCCTAATATTACCCACTTAAGGCCCTTTGGGTGTACTGCATATTCCCATATAACACAAGGGAAGTTGCACCCAAGAGCACAAAAGTGTGTAATGCTAGGCTATCCTGAAGGTGTTAAAGGCTATAAATTGTTACTCATACAATCACATGGATATAAAGTAATAACATCGAGAAATGTGACCTTTAATGAAAAAGAATTCTATTTTAAAATTAGAGATAATAACACTGTGGATAATAACAGGAGCACTGAAACTGATACTGAGTTAACTAGAAGTTTTCATTTCTACACAAATGACAATAATAGAGAAGATCAGTTCATAGATGAAGAGTTTGACATAGGATATTATCAAACACCTAGTACTAGTGAAGAGAACTATGATGTTGATAATTCTCCTAATAATGATGAAAATGTTGATGAAAACACTGCTATAGGCAGTGAGAACTATAGGTCAGAATCAAGGGGGGTAGAAAATATAGGTGATATCTCTACTGCTCCTTCACATCTCTCTGATGTTGCATTGCATGATAATAATAATAATGATTCACTGCATGACATTGGTGATTCTATGCATGATCAACATGATTACTTGCATGACAATGATGATAATAACTATCAGTTAACGAGAGATAGAAATCCTAGGGTCAGAATACCTAATAGGAGATACAATGATTCTGAATATGTTCTGTTTACAAATGATTTTAATATGGTTGAGTATGCTTTCTTGACTGGTGATGTTGTTGATAATCCATATACTCCGGACACATATAGGCAAGCTATGAATTGTGAACAATCTAAAAATTGGAAACTAGCCATGCAAGATGAAATAGATTCCATGATTGTTAACAAAACTTGGGTGTTAATAGCTAAACCTGAAAATGCAAAAATTGTGCCCTGTAAATGGATTTATAAACTAAAAGAAGCTACTAAACTAAGTGAACCACCTAGATACAAGGCTAGGTTAGTTGCTAAGGGTTTTACCCAAAGAGAGGGAATTGATTACACTGATATATTTGCTCCTGTTGTCAAATATAAAACATTGAGACTGTTGCTTGCTTTTGCTACTGTGCATGATTGGAATATAGAACAAATGGATGTAAAAACTGCCTTTTTACATGGTACCTTGGATGAAACTATCTATATGAAACAACCTGAGGGTTTTGTAGATAAATCTAAACCTGATCATGTTTGCTTGCTTAAAAAATCTATCTATGGCTTAAAACAGTCACCCAGACAGTGGAATCTTAAGTTTGATGAATGCATGAAAAACTTAGGGTTTTTAAGAAGCAATTATGATTACTGTCTGTATTTTAAAGGCATATCTTCCATGAATCCCTTGTTTGTGCTATTATATGTTGATGACATTCTGCTTATTAGTAAATCTGTTGTATTAATAGCTGGTACAAAAAGAGATTTAAAGTTAAACTTTGACATGAAAGATATGGGTCCTGCACAGAAAATTTTAGGTGTTAAAATCATAAGGGATAGAAAACATAAAAGGATGTGGTTGTCTCAAGTCGACTATATTGAAAAAGTTTTAGAAAAATTCAATATGAAAAATTCTAAATCTACTTCTATACCCTTAGGAGGGCACCTGGATTTAACTAAGCAACATTGTCCTAGTAATCAAGCTGAAATTGAAAAAATGGCTAAAATTCCCTATGATGTGGCTGTTGGTTCTATCATGTATGCTATGTTATGCACTAGACTTGATCTTGCTTTTGGTATAAGTGTGTTGAGTAGATACATGTCTAATCCTGGTGAATTACATTGGACTGCTATGAAATATATTCTTAGATACATAAGTGGAACTAAAGACTTGTGTTTGATGTTTTCTGAGCATGATAATATTGGTGAAGTGTTTGGTTATGTGGATTCTGATTATGCTAGCAATAAGGATAATAGAAAATCTACTACTGCATATTTTTACACTTGGACTGGTAATTGTGTTTCATGGAAATCTCAACAACAATCTGTGGTTGCTTTATCTTCTACTGAAGCTGAATATATTGCTGCTGTTGAAGCTTCTAAAGAAGCTATCTGGCTTAAGGGTTTAGTTAGTGAAATATCTCATAAACCATGCATTCCTGTGATTCATATGGATAGTCAAAGTGCCTTGTATTTGTGTAAAGATCCTGTTTATCATGAAAGATCTAAACATATTGATGTTAGAAATCATTTCATTCGAGATAGGGTTAAAAAGAAACACTTCTTAGTTAAGAAAATTAAGGGTGATTTAAATCCAGCAGACTTTGGAACAAAAATAGTGACTGCTGATAAATTTGCCTTCTGTAGAAATTTTCTACAGATTTTTGATGCTCCTTGAGTGATTGTGCAGGTCCTAGACTGATGACGGACAGGAAGGATGATCCATGGCACACTATTGGGGAACAGAACCAGATTGACATGATACAAGAATCAGGAGGGCATTTGTTATGTTAAATGATTCTTGTAACATTAGTAGCATTAGGACTTAGAGATTACACTAGCACCTATACTATAGTCTAAGTAGAGAGTTATAAGACTCATATGATAAGCTTGCTATGTATTTGACATTGATGCCTATCTTGATCCAATGTTGCCACTTAGATTAAGTGATGTAGCTTGGTGATAGATATGGTGACAATGTTCTTATATATGTGTAGGCTATTATATGATATTAGGAGATACATATGTTGTAATGTGTATTGTATGTATTGTTGTGTATTGGTTTACTTGTCCGGCTGAAGTTGAAGACTTGGGCCTGACGATCCAGTCCAGTGAGCCCATCTCCTTGATCCAAAAAGGGAAGAACCTGCTTGCAAGTTGTAAGCCGGCCGTTTGATTCGGCTCACCAGCTTGCTTAAGGGTTTTGATGTAAAACGAAGCGTTTGACCTTGCTAAGCTTTGGTACTTAAGTTTTCAGACGCAGCTTTCCTAACCCTAGATCTGGAGAGCTTGAGTGTTCTTCACAGAGAGAAAGAGAGAACGAAAAAGAGAGAAAAGGGAAGAAGAAGAACGGATCATCCAAATCTCGCTCTGAAGTGAGAAGGATCCGTAGAAGAAGAAGAGAGATTTGTTATCTCTCGCATCTGCTTCGTTGGCTTGCAGTGTAGACGAAGATCGAACTCAGATCTTCGTCAAGGTGCCTTTGAGGGGGCTTTTCTTCACCATTGCTTCTTTGTATCTCCTGAGTTTGTCTTTGTTGTTGTTCTTTGCTAGATCTATAGAAAGGTGCTAGTATATCTCTTGTCCAGTGTTTGTAATATGTGTTCTTGGATACCTAGTGAAACCTGGGATCGGATCTCCCCTCTTGAGGTCTCGCAGAGTAGGAGTATTTTATATACTACCGAACTGCGTCAACAAATTGCTTGTGTGCTTATGTTTGTGTGTCTTTGGTCGATTCTACGACTAAGGAATATAGATTGTTAGATTTACATTCACAAAGTGGTATCAGAGCATTCTGTGTTTTTTGTCTTTCGAATCTGTCAGAAACCCTAATTTTTGGGGTTTTTTCTTTGCTTTCCTTGATATTTGTGTATATCTTGCTTTCTGTTTTTGCTTCCGCTTATTGTTCTGCCTTGTGTGGTTGGACTTAATCTGATTAGTTCTAATAGTGTTCATCTTGATTGTTTTTATTACTGTGTTTATCTTTACTCTCTTATCTGACCTCCTATCTGTATTCACTTTTCTCGACTGTTTTCTAACCTTTTTGCTTCTTGTTTACAGGAGATAAAAATGTCAGAAGCTAGCATCAGACTCAAGCCATATGATGGAGTCTCTGACTTCATCATGTGGCAGGTCAAAATGAAAGCAATACTGACCAAGGAAAAATGTTTGAGGGCCATAACTGGTGACTACTTGGCAGAAACATCTACAGCCAGAAAAATGGAAATGGATGAGCAGGCTCATGCTGAAATAATGATAAGACTTACTGACGACGTGGCTCGTCAGTTTGTAAGTATCTCATCTGCTAAAATTTTATGGGATACCTTAGATAAGCAGTATAATAAAAAATCTTTGCCCTCTAGGATATCTACTTTACATAGGTTGTTTACATTTAAGATGGATGTGAATGTGACCTTAAATGATAACCTAGATAGATTTCTGAAAATGGAAATGGACTTAGAAAGATGTGATGACACTATTAAAGATACTCACCTAGCTGTTATCTTGTTAGGATCTTTGCCTTCACAATTTGACACCTTTAGAGATGTAATACAGTACAGTACTGAAACTTTAACTAAAACAAAAATAATAGAATCCATTGTTGATAAGAATGAATCCATGAAAATTTTTAAGACTAAACCTAGTGATAAGAAATCAGAAGTTAAGTCTGAAGTTTTAGTTACTAAAGGAAAGTTTAAAAAGAACTATAAGTCAAATAAAAAGGACAAGAAAGATGATTCCTATGATAAGAGCCCTAGTAATGAAAATGACAAGAAAAATAAAAAATGTTTTTACTGTCAAAAACTTGGTCACTTTATTAATGACTGTAGAAAGAAAAAGAAGGACGAATCTAATAAAGGAAATGCTGAAAATAATGTTTCTTTATTTGAAGATCTCCATGCTCAGTACTCTAGTGAACTGTTGATGTGTACTATTCCTTTTAAATGCAAATCTGATGAGTGGATATTAGATTCTGGATGTACTATGCATGCTTGCCCTGATAGAACTCTGTTTTGTTCTTTAGAAATTTTTAATGTTGGTGATGTCATGTTAGGTGATAATACTGCTTTAAAAATAAAAGGGATAGGAAATATACCTATGTGCATGTATGATGGAAAGATTAGGGTTATTCAAAATGTTAGATGGGTTCCTGGCCTTAGGAGAAACCTGTTATCTGAGTCTATGTTTGATGATTTAGGGTGTACTATAAATACTAGTAATGGTATAAGAGAAGTTGTCAAGAATGGTCTTACTCTTATTAGGAGTTTTAAAAAGGGTGGTTTGTACTTTGTAGAACAATCACCTGAATTAAATCTCTCCACTACTGATATTAATAAAAACAACCTAGAACAAACAACTCTATGGCATAGTAGATTAGGTCATATAGGAAATAATGGATTAAATCAGTTACATAAACAAGGTATTTTAACCAATAAACTGACAAACCTTAGCTTTTGTGAAAACTGTGTGTTTGGTAAAGCTAATAAAAATAGTTTCAACAAATCTTTATACAAAGCCAATAAACCTCTAGAATACATACATTCAGACTTATGGGGTCCTTCTCATGTAGAAACTGTAGGTGGAAAGAAATATTTTATTTCTTTCATTGACCATTATTCTAGAAAAGTATGGATATATTTGTTGAGAACTAAAGATGAAGCCTTTGAAAGTTTTAAAAACTGGAAAATAGCTGTTGAAAATGAAACAGATTTAAAAGTTAAATGCCTTAAAACTGATAATGGTCTAGAGTTTTGTAATGCTAGTTTTAATGAATTTTGTAAAACAAATGGCATTAAAAGACATCTAACAGTCCCTTACACTCCTCAACAAAATGGTACAGCTGAAAGGATGAATAGAACCCTCTTAGAAAAGCCTAGATGTATGTTAATAAGTGCTGGTATGAAACATAGTCTATGGGGTGAAGCTGTTACTACAGCAGCTTACCTCATTAATAGGTCTCCCTCATGTGTAATAGATTTTAGGACACCATATGAATTGTGGACTGGAAGGAAGCCTAATATTACCCACTTAAGGCCCTTTGGGTGTACTGCATATTCCCATATAACACAAGGGAAGTTGCACCCAAGAGCACAAAAGTGTGTAATGCTAGGCTATCCTGAAGGTGTTAAAGGCTATAAATTGTTACTCATACAATCACATGGATATAAAGTAATAACATCGAGAAATGTGACCTTTAATGAAAAAGAATTCTATTTTAAAATTAGAGATAATAACACTGTGGATAATAACAGGAGCACTGAAACTGATACTGAGTTAACTAGAAGTTTTCATTTCTACACAAATGACAATAATAGAGAAGATCAGTTCATAGATGAAGAGTTTGACATAGGATATTATCAAACACCTAGTACTAGTGAAGAGAACTATGATGTTGATAATTCTCCTAATAATGATGAAAATGTTGATGAAAACACTGCTATAGGCAGTGAGAACTATAGGTCAGAATCAAGGGGGGTAGAAAATATAGGTGATATCTCTACTGCTCCTTCACATCTCTCTGATGTTGCATTGCATGATAATAATAATAATGATTCACTGCATGACATTGGTGATTCTATGCATGATCAACATGATTACTTGCATGACAATGATGATAATAACTATCAGTTAACGAGAGATAGAAATCCTAGGGTCAGAATACCTAATAGGAGATACAATGATTCTGAATATGTTCTGTTTACAAATGATTTTAATATGGTTGAGTATGCTTTCTTGACTGGTGATGTTGTTGATAATCCATATACTCCGGACACATATAGGCAAGCTATGAATTGTGAACAATCTAAAAATTGGAAACTAGCCATGCAAGATGAAATAGATTCCATGATTGTTAACAAAACTTGGGTGTTAATAGCTAAACCTGAAAATGCAAAAATTGTGCCCTGTAAATGGATTTATAAACTAAAAGAAGCTACTAAACTAAGTGAACCACCTAGATACAAGGCTAGGTTAGTTGCTAAGGGTTTTACCCAAAGAGAGGGAATTGATTACACTGATATATTTGCTCCTGTTGTCAAATATAAAACATTGAGACTGTTGCTTGCTTTTGCTACTGTGCATGATTGGAATATAGAACAAATGGATGTAAAAACTGCCTTTTTACATGGTACCTTGGATGAAACTATCTATATGAAACAACCTGAGGGTTTTGTAGATAAATCTAAACCTGATCATGTTTGCTTGCTTAAAAAATCTATCTATGGCTTAAAACAGTCACCCAGACAGTGGAATCTTAAGTTTGATGAATGCATGAAAAACTTAGGGTTTTTAAGAAGCAATTATGATTACTGTCTGTATTTTAAAGGCATATCTTCCATGAATCCCTTGTTTGTGCTATTATATGTTGATGACATTCTGCTTATTAGTAAATCTGTTGTATTAATAGCTGGTACAAAAAGAGATTTAAAGTTAAACTTTGACATGAAAGATATGGGTCCTGCACAGAAAATTTTAGGTGTTAAAATCATAAGGGATAGAAAACATAAAAGGATGTGGTTGTCTCAAGTCGACTATATTGAAAAAGTTTTAGAAAAATTCAATATGAAAAATTCTAAATCTACTTCTATACCCTTAGGAGGGCACCTGGATTTAACTAAGCAACATTGTCCTAGTAATCAAGCTGAAATTGAAAAAATGGCTAAAATTCCCTATGATGTGGTTGTTGGTTCTATCATGTATGCTATGTTATGCACTAGACCTGATCTTGCTTTTGGTATAAGTGTGTTGAGTAGATACATGTCTAATCCTGGTGAATTACATTGGACTGCTATGAAATATATTCTTAGATACATAAGTGGAACTAAAGACTTGTGTTTGATGTTTTCTGAGCATGATAATATTGGTGAAGTGTTTGGTTATGTAGATTCTGATTATGCTAGCAATAAGGATAATAGAAAATCTACTACTGCATATTTTTACACTTGGACTGGTAATTGTGTTTCATGGAAATCTCAACAACAATCTGTGGTTGCTTTATCTTCTACTGAAGCTGAATATATTGCTGCTGTTGAAGCTTCTAAAGAAGCTATCTGGCTTAAGGGTTTAGTTAGTGAAATATCTCATAAACCATGCATTCCTGTGATTCATATGGATAGTCAAAGTGCCTTGTATTTGTGTAAAGATCCTGTTTATCATGAAAGATCTAAACATATTGATGTTAGAAATCATTTCATTCGAGATAGGGTTAAAAAGAAACACTTCTTAGTTAAGAAAATTAAGGGTGATTTAAATCCAGCAGACTTTGGAACAAAAATAGTGACTGCTGATAAATTTGCCTTCTGTAGAAATTTTCTACAGATTTTTGATGCTCCTTGAGTGATTGTGCAGGTCCTAGACTGATGACGGACAGGAAGGATGATCCATGGCACACTATTGGGGAACAGAACCAGATTGACATGATACAAGAATCAGGAGGGCATTTGTTATGTTAAATGATTCTTGTAACATTAGTAGCATTAGGACTTAGAGATTACACTAGCACCTATACTATAGTCTAAGTAGAGAGTTATAAGACTCATATGATAAGCTTGCTATGTATTTGACATTGATGCCTATCTTGATCCAATGTTGCCACTTAGATTAAGTGATGTAGCTTGGTGATAGATATGGTGACAATGTTCTTACATATGTGTAGGCTATTATATGATATTAGGAGATACAAATGTTGTAATGTGTATTGTATGTATTGTTGTGTATTGGTTTACTTGTCCGGCTGAAGTTGAAGACTTGGGCCTGACGATCCAGTCCAGTGAGCCCATCTCCTTGATCCAAAAAGGGAAGAACCTGCTTGCAAGTTGTAAGCCGGCCGTTTGATTCGGCTCACCAGCTTGCTTAAGGGTTTTGATGTAAAACGAAGCGTTTGACCTTGCTAAGCTTTGGTACTTAAGTTTTCAGACGCAGCTTTCCTAACCCTAGATCTGGAGAGCTTGAGTGTTCTTCACAGAGAGAAAGAGAGAACGAAAAAGAGAGAAAAGGGAAGAAGAAGAACGGATCATCCAAATCTCGCTCTGAAGTGAGAAGGATCCGTAGAAGAAGAAGAGAGATTTGTTATCTCTCGCATCTGCTTCGTTGGCTTGCAGTGTAGACGAAGATCGAACTCAGATCTTCGTCAAGGTGCCTTTGAGGGGGCTTTTCTTCACCATTGCTTCTTTGTATCTCCTGAGTTTGTCTTTGTTGTTGTTCTTTGCTAGATCTATAGAAAGGTGCTAGTATATCTCTTGTCCAGTGTTTGTAATCTGTGTTCTTGGATACCTAGTGAAACCTGGGATCGGATCTCCCCTCTTGAGGTCTCGCAGAGTAGGAGTATTTTATATACTACCGAACTGCGTCAACAAATTGCTTGTGTGCTTATGTTTGTGTGTCTTTGGTCGATTCTACGACTAAGGAATATAGATTGTTAGATTTACATTCACAGCACAATTCCGGTAAGTGTAGGTTTGGGCCAGGTTTGTGTCCCCTGAAGTAATATCTACTTGATTGGTTTGGATCGTATAAATCATAAATGACCGGTCTAAAACGGATCATGTTGGGGCTTGGACCCGACCTTTTTTCTAAAAGGGGCCGAAGGGGGACATGTACCTTTAGGTCGGAGTCGTCGGACCGACTTGGGTTGGGTCCCTCCAAAATATGTGATCGGTTCGGGGAATGACCACCCCAATTAAAAATATGGCAAGGGACCCTTCCTTGTTTTTGATAAAGATATCTAGAGTTTAATTGGTATGCCTAAATGTGAATGATCCTTGACCTAATTCAAACATAAGAACCTGCTTTTCCATGATTCAACGATAAATTTCACTTAAAACAATAGGAGTGTGTTATTTGTGCAATGCTCGATTTACTTGTTGATGCCAAAAGTCATAAGACGTTGGCGTTGGACATGGAATGAGCATTGTCGGAGTACAACAATGTCTAGATTGAGCGTCGTCGGATGATGTCAATGTTCAGAATGGAGACTGTCGGATGACGCCGGCTCTAGATGTGGAAGTCAATGCCATCTGCCGGTGCATGCTTGTGTCCCTCATTAAATTTGAACGTCGGTCAACGGTCATAAATATCACCGTTGAATTTTAAACGTTGAAAAATAACCTATAAATATAAGTTGAATATGTAGGCTCTTCATTCTCACATTCCTATCCTCAATCTAATCCCGTATAATTGTTCCTTTCATCCGCAAAATGTCTTCGTACGACGAGGACGAAGAAGTTAGTCTTTCATTCAACGACAATTTAGAAGATCTTTTACACACTTTATGATATGGTTTTTTTTCATTTTAAAGTTATGTCCTTTAATAAGTAGTTATTTAATATGTTGTTTGCGTACTTTTTAACAAGTAAGCTTTGTGATACACTTTTTTTAGTTTTAACCTTATTTAAAATTTAAAATATTAGTATATGTATTCTTGTTATTAATAAACATGTAGTTATTTAATATGCTATTATGTGTATTTTTAGCATGTTATTAGACATATTTGTTATTATTATGTGATTTTCTTGTACGTTATTACAAATGATTAATTGAACTCATTTCAAATATACTTAGGGGCAACCGGATCATCCGCGCTTTGTTGGCACAATATTCATCTATGTTTTAGACTTGCGGATTCTTCTACAATTTACAAACTTTATTGGGATGAGCTCAGTTTATGGAACGAACGAAAAACTTGGTGTTGGTCAGTTGTGGTCAAATGTGTTGGATTTCGTGCAACTCGATTGGTGTACGAATGATATGGACAAACGAGGAAGAAGAAATATGTGGATCCCTTGTGGCTTCATGTAGTCGAGACATGAGGTCGAAGATAGACAAGTGTAAGTTTGAGCTCGAGGTGGTGTAGAAAAAGGATTAGAAATGGACCATGAGGGTCATATATGTGTGGAATCCATGACCACACACTTACTTACCCAAGTCTTGGAGGGGCATGCATATGTCGGTCGGTTGACGCCCACGAAGTTCACGAAAGTGGAGTGGGAATAGGGCACCAGAGTTAAACCAAGAAACATAACATCATTGCAGTTGGATGACTCAAACAACGTCACCTCCATTCGACAAATATACAACACAAGGATCAAGGTCGTCCAGTGAGTTTATGTGGTCTTGTGCTAACGCAAAAATAAGAATTTTTTTATAAAATTTAAAATTATATTTTATAACGAAAAAACATAAAGGACTCAAAAGAATTCTTTTTTCTTATAAATAATGAATAAAAGCATAAAAAATAAAATATAAAATGAGACCCTTCTTTAAGGTAAAATATTATATTCTATGAGAAAATATAAAAAAAAATATTATTATAAAACATGTATAGAAAAGTAAAATTGAACTAACAAGATTTAACTAAAAACTTTCAACCATTCGTTGGTACTTGATATTGAGTTTTAAGCACTATTACAAGCACCCTAATGCTAGGTAACTAACTAAAAATAAATTTTATGAGGCCCTAAAAATAGGAGGGTACGCGGGCTGAATATCATATGTTATTAGATGGGTACGATGGGGATGAAGATAAAGATGAAAGATGTTGAAGGCAGATGATCAATCCAACAAGCATTCAATACGCACAAAGAGCACGGATACTACATTAATATCAGCCGGACTCCGAACTCAGACACAATCTAGGATTTTTTTTCGGCTAGAATAACGTTGCAACAAGTCATATTAGGCGAGCTATTCGGGTTCATTTTAGAATCACTCAGCTCCAAATCATACATTTTTCTACATGAGTCGAATATTCACATGTTTTAAAGGGTGATTAAAATCAATGTATGGCTCGTATAACAACCCTACTATTTTCATTCAAATAATAAACGTATAAACAAATTAATTGTTCGAGTACCAATTATAAATTATTCATTTGATCGAAAATATTCATTTAATCATGGGTAAAATGACAATAGACTCGTTAAGTATTGTCCGCTACTTTCAATTTTAAATCTTGATAAGGACTTGTATGAAAAATTGACATTTTTAGAGACTATCTCAAATAAAATCACGAAATATCTATTTGGAGTGATGTTAAATCAAACTAGACAATCTAAAAAGTAGACCCAAATAAAATTGTGTATGCTTCCCGCTAATGTACAACATGACCCGACCTGAACTTACCCGAATGATATGACTCAACCTAATCAAATCCGAAAGTAATTATCATCACTTGGACATGACTGATCCGACTCAACCAAATCCAATTCGAAATTAATTGTCATCTAGGGCTTGTTTGATATTTATATCTAGATATCAAGATATGGGTATGAGGTAGATATGGGTATGAGGTATCAAGATATGAATATGAGATTAATAGCTTATATTTTTATTTTGAAGAAGAAAAATAGAAGAGGAAGGAGTGATATGTGATACCACTAGTTTTTAGAGTATATCAAGATTTTACTAAAGAAGAATAGAAGAGGAAGGAGTCATATCTCATACCACTAGTGTTTGGAGTATATCTAAAAAGGGGGTAAAATATACATTCGCATAATATCAAGATATCAGTTTGATATCCATATACTATGATTTTTATTTCGCATAATATCAAGATATCAGTTTGATATCCATATACTATGATTTTTATTTTTTTTTCGATAACCATATCTGATATCTAGATATGATACCAAAGACATAAACTAATTAGTAATTATCATCACTTATTAACTTGGAAAGTTAACCTAAACACACCACATCCGTCGGCCTAATCATATCCGATAATTGAATTGACATGAACCCTAAACATGACCCGAGCCTAACCAAAACAACCTGATTAAGTGTTTGCCCATAAAAAGTTAGGCAACAATCAATTAACCAAAATTTCAACATCAAATAAGCCTCTCAAAATACCATAAACATACATATTGTGATTATACAAGTATACACATTCATTATGCTATAAACAAAAGAAAAAAGACTCTTAATTTGATGATATAACTAGCCACTATATACACACAATAGAGAAGTGGAATACTAAGTTAATTTGTAGCCAAAGTCCCATCTTTTTTTTTCTTTTTTTTTCTTTCCTATTTCCCCTGTTTTTACCTACGTGAATGTAAGTACTATAATGTTACCTAAAGAAGCTCAAGAACCATTCTTGTACCTCAACAAGATACTCACAACTTACCCAAGTCACAAAATTCCTTCTTCTACGCAACCCGGATGAAGATCATAATCGCACACGCTGCAAGAAAACGCCCAAAACTTACCTGGATTCTTGCAAGAGTCACAAATATACGCCTTGGCCATATCCAGCTTCAGCTCGTGCTCATGTTTTCTATCCCTTAATTGCCGAGGGAGACTCTCTCCCTCCTCTCTAACCGCGTCTTCTATCTCCTTAACCCTGAACTCGGTGAACGGGAATGCAAGGGCCCCATATGATGAAACCAAAGCCCTCCCATTTGTGCTGATTGTCTTCCCCTCGGCTCCTAAGATGACTAAGGCGGGAATCCCTTTGATCTCGAAGATTCTTCCTAGGTCTTTTCGGGTTTTGTCTTCATATGGAACGGCTAACCATGGCATGGTGGATAAGCTGCATTCAAACTCTTCCTGATCTCTGTCCATTGAAACGAAGACCACCTCAAACGGTAGGTTTTGGGTATTGGTCAATGTCTTGTAGGCGTCGGCTAGCTGTGAAGTGAATTTCTGAGCAGGAGGACACCAGAATGCACCAAAGTAGAGGCCTATTGTTTTACCAATAAGATCAGATACTGATATCTGCACATAAGCAGTAAATCTCAATGTTCTGGTTTGCAAAATAACCAAATCACATTATCATACTCTTGGATCATCCTAACTTAGGCTTTCTCAACTTTTTGATATCGATATCCTGATTAAAGATGCCTTAAAATATCAAACATCAGGGTTTCATCCTAAAACCAATTGGCAATAGGAGGAGTAGCCTAAGACTTATATGTTAGGTTCACACAATATCGTATTGTCCATGTGCGACTTTCCACACATCTCAACACGCTTCATTTGGCTGCTCATTTAGAAAGAGGTTCACTTGTATAAAATTCATCCATCATACATTAACTCAAGCTTATAAGAATGAATTCCAATAATATTTCAAATCAGTAAAACAATTTAACCATTTGCAGGAAATGATGAAAAGAACTAGAAATACAAATGCTTAATTACCTTCCTACCATCTCTTGAGATGAGATAGTTCCTTCTATCATGTGCCAAAAGCAATTCAACTTTCACTCCACGACGTATAATATCATCAATAGCTTTAAGCTCCTCTCTCCGTTTCCCAGTGAAGGGAAACGCATCATCCCCATAGTCTTCAACTAAATCAACTGCATTTTCTTCTACTGAGAACCCATCCAAGGTCAATGGTATGAATGATGGAATTTGCTTCACACTGCACCGACGACTTAGCAATCTATTCAAATTTGTATTATAAGGAACTGCAAGCCAAGGCATGTTTTTAAAATGTTCCCTGAACTCGTTCTCCTCCCGGTCAGAGGATACCAAAACAATTTCTAGCTTCTTATCACCAGCTTTATTTAGAGCTTTGTATAGTTGCACTAGCTTGGGTGTAAAATCTTTACAAGGTCTGCACCAGTTGGCAGCAAAATATAGGCAGATTCGTTTCCCATAACTCGAAGGTAACGGCACAATCTGTCCAGCATAACATTTATTAGTCTTAACAAAATAACTTTCACTTAACCAAGATGTAAATGCAAATGAGAATTTCTGTAGCTAATCTGATCCTTGTTTTGTATCAGCAAGAATAGCAACTAGAGGCAGAAACTCGAAATAGCAACTAGAGGCAGAAACTCGAAATAGTACCTCATCATCAGCATAACATTTATTAGTCTTAACAAAGTAACTTTCATTTAACCAAGATGTAAATGCAAATGAGAGTTTCTGTAACTACTCTAATCCAAGTTTTGTATCAGCAAGAATAGCAACTAGAGGCAGAAACTCGAAATAGTACCTCATCATCAGCATAACATTTATTAGTCTTAACAAAGTAACTTTCATTTAACCAAGATGTTAATGTAAATGAGAGTTTATGTAACTACTCTAATCCAAGTTTTGTATCAGCAAGAATAGCAACTAGAGGCAGAAACTCGAAATAGTACCTCATCATCAGCATAACATTTATTAGTCTTAACAAAGTAACTTTCATTTAACCAAGATGTTAATGTAAATGAGAGTTTATGTAACTACTCTAATCCAAGTTTTGTATCAGCAAGAATAGCAACTAGAGGCAGAAACTCGAAATAGCAACTAGAGGCAAAAACTCGAAATAGTACCTCATCATCGGCAGATATAAGGTACTCAATCCCTTCAGAAGCTAGTAGCTCACAAGCATTTTCCTCACTGGACATACTATCACCATAATCAGCTCTAGCCATGACTCGAAAGCGAAAAAACTTCAATCTTTGTCTAAAACGACAATATTCACAAGAAGCTGAAAAATCAAGATAGAACTCAGCAAGGCAAAGATGTTCCTAAACCAATATGACTAATTGAAGTATAACACATCGCTTTCAATTAGCAATACAATTATAAGTCACATCAGTAAATCTACTAAATCCCTATCAGCACTCTTCTTTTATACGCAATTACTTATCTCTTAAAACAGGATATTTTTTGTAGCATATTCCTGATTATTACTTTATTCTCTATGCCATGAACATGCAACCTCATAGCTGATATCTGAAGCAACAAAATTCCATTTCAAGTCGCAATCTGACTGACAAACAGATAAACCCTTCTTTCATTTTTTGCATATAAGCTTTTGTATTATTTTTTTATGATTCAAATCATAGACAAATACATACTGTAAACCCCCTGATTTGTTGAGGACAAAAAGACACAATAAGTTAGGATAGGAAGAAGAATCTGCGCATATGCCTATTTCATCAGCAAAATCAGTTCATAATCATCCAGTAGAACGGAATTTTAAACAATTAAAAACAGAACCAAGAAAGTGCAAGGAATAAGAAATTTGAAGAACATCTTACTGGGACGCTTTCGAGAGCAAGATTTTCACTTCTCAGTTGGATTCAAGCGAAGCAGTCGACCGGACACACTTCTCAGATAACAATTGAAGCCTTGGAGGAAGAAAGATGAGAGAAGTGTACAAAGAGATCGCCTCCGGGTTAATCAAAGAAGGCGACGGATGTGGCGGCGGTTAGGCGGTGCGCAGTGGTGACCGGTGCCGTTGCCGGTGGTGGACTGGGGAGATATGTTTTGGGGTTCGGTTTGAGTTTTTTCATTACACAATACTTTCACATATTTATATTTTTGAAAAACTTATTTACTACATTAAAAAATATCATTAGATATTTTAAAAATAACTAATTACTTACTTTTTTATTTATTTATTAAAATACAGTTTAATACTTATTAGGGTCCTTTTGGTTCCAACTCCGAAAACGGAAACGGAATGGAAACAAAATTAGTTCAGTACAAATGACAGAAATGTTTAATGAACAATAACCATCCTAATCTAAAATTGTTCTGTTTATGATACCGGAGTTAAAACCAAACGGACCCTTAGTATTATTATGTAAGGTAATTACGTTACTTTACTTACAAGTTCAGTACAAATGACAGAAATGTTTAATGAAATGATATGTAATAATTTCACTTCGTAGAATCTAAGATTAGGATGGTTATTGTTGATGAAAAAATATAAATATTGAGAAAAAGAAAATGTAAGTTGATTCTTATACGAAATCAACTCAAATTGTCTAAAATAAAATATTGGGGTCCACATTATTTACTGTATGTCTATTTCCCTTCCTTGGTCACGGATAAGAAGAAACCTTGGCATATTCTGTTTGGATAAAATGCAATTTTGTAATAGTCTGCAAGTTTTCTCCTTTTCATATAACTTATTTATTTTTATAAAAAAAAAAAAACAAAATAACTAACTTTAAAATTTATTAGGAGTGATACGAACGATCGACGTATTTATAAAAAAAAAAATAGGACAATTTTAGTAACTAGATCTTTTTGAAAACTGTAATAGTAACTAGGTTTTTAAATGTTCTAATTAAGAAAATATACTCCAATTTTTTGTATTTATTTTCAAACTCCACCCTCTTCTCTCAATGGGTACATTTACTAAACATAAAACTAGAATAAACCTAGTATACCAAATTGTTTCAAAAAAATATACTACTTATTTTTTCATCTACAATTTTTGCACCGACAATGACGTGACAATTATGTTTTTACATTTTATCAAATTAGGTATGTAATGTGGATTTTGTTTTATTTTAAAACAATTAGTATTATTTAATATGCTAAAAATTCTAGATATAGGGTTGAGCATAGTATAAAACCGAACCGTAAAAACTTAAACCGAAAACAACTTTTGTGAAGCCTTGAACCTCAAATCGAACCTACAGATAACAGTTCGTTTTTAATTTGGATTTAAAATAAACTCATTTATTTTATAAACACGAAAATAAATCAATTTACAAATAAACGTGTTCTAAGTCACTTAATGTGGGCCTCGATCCACAAGACAAGCCCGTTAATGTTGGGCAAATGGGTCAAGTTTATGGGCTGGGCCTTTGTTCTGTTAAGTCACGAGGACAACAAGAGACTATTTGAAAGAGATGCACAAGTCTAAGCTTTATAAAAGAGGGAAGAAGAAGATGGAAGCACCCAAAACGATAAAAACATGAGATTGGAGGAATCAAAATGACGCACTTCGCATCGGACTCCATGGCCTCAAGAGCGACATTGTTGAATCTCATCCTCTTCAATCTGCTTAAAAATCTGTAAGCTCTATTTTTTACTATATATTCTATTTTTTGTTAATTGTTTTCATGGTGGAATTTTCTAAATTTTGGTGGAATTATGTGTGTAGGTGAAGGATGTGCAGGAAGATATGAACCGCAAAGTTCTCGCGAACACTTATGGATCGGCTTTTACTCTCAAGATGGACCTCGATCGGCAAATGCTATTCAGGTATCTCGTTTTCTTTCTCATCATCTGAATTGTAAAGTCCAAATTTCCGTTTCGGTTCGAGTAATTGAGCTTCTTATAAGGAACCAACGGATTATGCATCTAATTAGCCACTTGCAGACTTTGCTGTGTTAAACTCTGTGGTGTCTGATCATTGAAGGGGAAGAAAGTAAATAAAGCCCCGTATTTGAGCCATTATAGGGAATTTGAGAATTGTGAACAAGCTTTACGAAGTGTATGTAGCATGTGTTAGAGATTATTCCAGAAAGTCAGAGATGTAAAGTTATTTTTGTTTAGTTTTGATGATTATGTGATTGTAGTAGGTTAAGTTGTGCAGGCATTGTGCTGAATGCTGATATGGGGTAGCTTTGAATGAACCTTGAGATTCTTCCGTCCAAATTTTATAAACTTGCATGAATGCGATTCTTGTTTTATTACTAATTCTTATACTTGTAATATGGACAATTAAAGTTGGAACTTGCAATAGAAGTACTTAGAGCTTAGGTAGAGATTAAGAGATTATAATGTGTTACTACATTTGCCATATTTGGTTATCATGTGATGTTATCTAAATGTTGCCACTTAGTTAAATAAACTAAGTTAGGTAGCTTAGGTAACAACTATGGTAATTAGATATTAGGTTAATGTATGTTTACATGTTATAATTAGAAGAAGATGTAAGGTTGGCTATTTTACGGAACAGCTGCTAGGTACATACTCAGCTTATGAGAGGTTGGGCCGAATGGTTGATCCAGTCTCGCTAAGCCCAATCCCTTGCTCCTGGATACGTTGATGGGCCTGCTGACAATCATCTTGGAAGAGGTATATAACCTCGTTATGACAGAAGTCATAACCCTAGAGAGAGAGCTTCAAAGCGTACGTATGTGAGAACGGCCGGCAGCTTCTTCTCTGCTAGGGTTAATCCACAAATAGAGAGAGAAGAGGAGAATGAGTAGTTTTCTGTACAGATCTTCCAAAACTCGTTGGTAACGAGAGGGATCTATTAAGAAACAATAATATCTAGCTCTTCTGTCTTCTGTTGTGATTCTATTTGCATCGTATCTTCATTATCCTCAGTCCACTTATATAGGGATTGCTTAGATATGTTTGTTGTACAAAGCTGTATATAACAGCATCTTCTGTTCAGTAAATAATATGAGTTTCATTCAGATCATTCTCATGGTATCAGAGCGATCGATCTAATATTTTTTCTTCTTCTCTATAAGCAAAACAATGGCAGCCCCAAACACATCAACCACAATACCAAATGATCTTGAACCAACGTGTCCATTCATAGTTGTAAATTTCCCCAATGCTAACAAACTTACTGGAGATAACTTCTCCACCTCATACCCCAGAACATAATGGATTTGCGGAACGCCGTCATAGACATCTCGTTGAAACGGCACTCGCACTTCTATCTCATGCCCACATGCCCACCACATATTGGACGCATGCAATAACAACGGCATGTTACCTCATTAACCGGATGCCCACTATCACTCTACAAAACAAATCCCCATATGAGGTCTTATTTGGAAAGCTACCAAATTATCATCATTTACGTAACTTTGGTAGTCGGTGTTACCCTTGGCTCAAACCTTACACCACACATAAACTTGATCCAAAATCAATTCCATGCGTTTTTGTTGGATATTCACCCACGCAGTATGCATATTATTGTTTGGAACCGAAATCAAATCATGTTTATGTGTCTCGTCATGTTAAGTTTTTTGAATATGATTTTCCATTTGAGAATTTAAAAACTGACTCAGTGCAGGTTGGCGGTACGTGCGACTCTTGGATGTCCATGCCCATAAATACAACACCTCCAAAAATGCCTACTAATCCTAATGTTATTAGGCTTCCCATTTCTTCCACTGCGGACCCAATCCACCAATTGGCCCATCAACCACAAAATCCATCCAGCCCATTAGCTTTTGATCTTCCAAATACAACGCAACCACCACTTTCTTCTTCACAAACTTCAAATCCTTCTCTCAATCCAACGCCGTCATCGCAGCAAACCTCCTCGCCTTCGCCACCTCCCCCTCCCCCTCGCTATCTCACTCGATCTCATCATAATATCTACAAACCGATAGCCAAGCTTAACCTTCTTGCGACAACCACGCCCACCTTAAATTCCGAACCCAAAACTCATACCCAAGCTTTCAAAAGTCCAGTATGGCGAGTGGCTATGGAGGAACAATTCTCAGCATTACAAAGAAACGAGACTTGGACTTTAGTCCCATCTAATCAAGCTTCAAACATTGTTGGTTGTAGGTGGATATATCGCACGAAGTATAAACCAACTGGAGAGGTTGAACGCCACAAGGCCAGGTTGGTAGCGAAGGGCTTTCATCAACGTCCTGGAGTCGACTATACAGAAACTTTCAGTCCTGTAATAAAACCTGCAACAGTTCGCATCATTCTTTCTCTTGCTGTTGCACACAAGTGGCAACTCCGTCAACTTGACGTCAATGACGCCTTCTTACAAGGACGCCTTAACGAGAACGTTTACATGACACAACCACCGGGTTTTGTTGATTCTACAAAACCAACTCATGTTTGTAAGCTCAATCGAGCAATCTATGGGTTGAAGCAAGCACCCCGTTCGTGGTACACTGAACTTAAATCCTTCCTGCTCACACTTGGATTCAAAGGGTCAACCTCGGATACATCTCTCTTCTATTATAAGAACAACACGGGTATGATTTTCATCCTTGTCTATGTGGACGATATCATTGTTACAGGCTCAGCTACAACGACTATTCCGATAATGCTTGCTCAACTCATGGAACGCTTCTCACTGAAGGATCTTGGTAACCTTAGTTACTTTCTCGGTGTTGAGGTAATTCCGAAGTCTGATGGTATTTTTCTTCATCAACACAAGTATATTCTTGACCTGTTAGAGAAGTATAATATGCTTGACTGCAAGCCTGTTCATACACCAATGGTTCCTGACCAAACTTTAGCATTCCCTTCAAGTGAGTTATTGGCAAACCCCACTGTGTATCGTGCAGCAGTAGGCTCCTTGCAATACTTATCCATAACTCGTCCTGATGTTGCTTTTGCTACAAACAAGCTGTCACAATTTATGCAGCGCCCAACAGAACTTCATTGGTCTGCTGTCAAACGCGTCTTCAGATATCTAGCAGGTTCGAGCACTATTGGTCTCACCATCAAGGCTACTTCTGATCTAAGCCTTCACGCATTCTCTGATGCAGAGTGGGGAGGAGATAAAAATGACTATTTGAGCACAGGAGCTTACATTGTATACATGGGTTGTAATCCCATCTCATGGAGCAGTAAGAAACAACGTACAATTGCTCGATCATCAACTGAGGCAGAATATCGAACAGTTGCGAACACTGCCGCAGAGCTTCAATGGTTAAGATCCCTTCTCAAAGAGTTAGGTCACCCAATCACCAAGACTCCGGTAATATACTGCGACAATATTGGTGCCACCAGATTGTGTCGCAATCCTATCTTTCACTCAAGGATGAAACATGTAGCTTTGGACTATCACTTCATAAGAGAACAAGTTCAAGCCAACACTCTCCGAGTTGAGCACGTTCACAATGATGATCAACTTGCAGACGCTCTTACGAAACCACTGCAAAGAGCTAGATTTTCAATGCTTATTTCCAAGATTGGTCTCTCTCCAGGATCGTCCATCTTGCGGGAAGATATTAAGAAACAATAATATCTAGCTCTTCTGTCTTCTGTTGTGATTCTATTTGCATCGTATCTTCATTATCCTCAGTCCACTTATATAGGGATTGCTTAGATATGTTTGTTGTACAAAGCTGTATATAACAGCATCTTCTGTTCAGTAAATAATATGAGTTTCATTCAGATCATTCTCAGGATCTTTGAAGAACTGCTGAAACAAAGCGATCTTGCTCTGTGGTTCGAACATTTCAGAGAAGATTCACCTCCAGTTCGTTGGCTTCTGGATTCGTGAATAGATCTATCTCAGATCTTTCACTTGGTGCCTTTGAGGGGGCTTTTCTATCTCGTCTGCTTCTCTTTCGTCTATCTTTCTCTGCAGTCTTTGCTAGCTTGAGTGCTCTTGCAAGTTCTTTGTCCAACTTTAGTGTTGTATTGATCATTTGGAAACTTAGTGGATATCTGGGATCGGATCTCCCCTCTTGAGGTCTCGCAGAGTAGGAGTATTTTATATACTACCGAACTGCGTCAACAAATTGCTTGTGTGCTTATGTTTGTGTGTCTTTGGTCGATTCTACGACTAAGGAATATATAGATTGTTAGATTTACATTCACAATTCTGTGGAGCAACCTTCGGTTGTTTATGTTTTATTTCCTCCAGGATTTCTGCATGCGTGATTATTTTGATTCAGATGCTTCGGCTCTCCGCAATCGTCTGTTTCATGCAGCATAGGATACATGTCCTTCTGTAAAATTAGACAGATGTGATATATTTATTGCAAAATTAGGCAAGTCGAGGAAGAACATCAAACAACAAGAGGGAACGTGAGATTTGCGACCATACTGTGGGAGTTGACATATCCACACTGAAGAACACTAGCATGGAAATGATGCAATATGGGAATGACATCCACTGTGAAAACCAATGCATGCTGGTAAATGCTTCTAATGGCCCAAAACTAAGACGTAATAACAGCAGAAAACTAATGAAATCTAACTGTTTGATTGCAAATACCCCAGTTTTCAACTACAATGGCGCTCAACGTGAAAAAACAGCAACACAACCTTAAAAAGCCAAACCCAAATAACAGTTCAAGCCAAACCTTCAATCCAAATTGAAAAATCTTAAGAGCATCTCCAAAATGGTGACATTGAGAAGACTGGGAGAAGAACACAAGGGTAATCATATGAGCAAAAAAGTAGATACAACTATACATTAGTATGAAAAAAGTTGACCACCTACAATCTCCTAACAACAAAGGTCCGAAGAAATCCATGGCGCAGATGAGAAATCAGTCATTGCAGGAAATTAACAGATGAAATATAAGAAGGGAAGAGAAAGGCATACAGAGGCAAATTGACATGGAAAAACAAAAGAAAGCTGCCACAAGCCATGTAGCACGGAATCGGGAAAACAGCGAGAAACGGAAAACCGACACATGATTTAGGGTTGTCTAGGGGTTCCCATGCTACATCGGCCACTAGGATGAACTTTTATCCTTCCATAGGATTGTATGAGCATATACTTCTGTAATTTCTTCGGAAGATTGTCACTGATATGCAAGTAAGACTAGTTTTCATTGCCACTACATGTTGGAAGTTTTTCGACAGTCTGAAATCATGGTATACATTTCCGAGCAAACATCCAAAACAAACAACACGAACAAGAAAAGGTCAGTAAACAGAAACAAATATCTTCAGTCATCTCTCATTGTATCCTTGATTAGGCCTTATAATCCACATACACGGATTAAACCAAACCACTATGGATCGTCGTCTGCAATAAAATTCTGAAGCATCACCTATTCACCTGTCAAAAGCACACAAGCATATATTTTTATGTTAATAATCTTTCAATTTTCAAAAGCATAACTGGCCAGATTCTATTTTACAAAGAATGCTATTGCAGGCTTTTCTGCATTAGATGTTCAAGTAATGCAAATTACTAGTATCTAGTTTCGATGCTCTGATGGAGTATGTTTTCTTTTGTGGCAATTGAAGGTGCAATTCAAAAGATGGTGTTAAATATTGAGATTTGGAGAAAGCCAGACAAAATACGGGATTGAAGTTTAAAGGCTGCTGCATACAATTAACTGAAGCAAGAATATCGTTATTTTGATTCGCAAACACCCCAACATGCATCTTTGACCAATATGAACATTTCAAACATGATCAGTATTGTTAGCAAGGAGAACTATGTTGTTTGAATAGGAAGTGGCCTTAGGATTTGTTACCATGGTAAGAGAGGATAGTGCATGTAACTTCTTTATCTACCAATGAACTAGGTAGTGATATCAACCATCAAATACTTGAATCTGTCTCTCATAGACTCATACTAGTTTTAAGCTCGAGTAAAATACTCTCGCGTCATTGTACATCAATTTTTCACACAATATTTCTTTAAGATTCCGGAACAATTCCTGAACAGTAACTGTTCTGGGACTTCGAAAACAAAATTCAGTGTGGCAGCATACTAACACCATTATCATTGATCAGCCATTTATCTTTGATCAATATGATTGGGATAATGGCTTGAGTTTAGAAGCAATACAAATAGGAATAGCATTTGGCAACAAGAACAGAAATGACAAATACCTTTTCCATTTCCAAGATATTGATAGGCTTTCGATGGGCCACCTCTTTTAGATTTTTGTTCAGCCCTTAAGTGTGAGTATGACTCTATTGTTCTCTCCAAACCCTCCTGAAAAAGGAGTGAGGATGAGGTTAGGAATACACCAACTGTTACGTACAAGCTGTTCATTATCATTACCAGAAGAAACTTACGCATCATGTGAAGGCCCATCCCTTACAAGATTTACAAAATAATACATGCGGAGCTCATAGAAGAAGTTTAAAAAATGCGATAAGGCAACCACACACTAAAATATCTTTTTTTTCCTTTTTCCCGGCATGATGAAAACAACGAGGCCATGTGGACATTAGAGTACCAGTAGAATGATTTAGTTTCCATTCCTAGAGCAATGTTTTCTAGTGCAAAATTAGTAAGCACCATCCAAACATTGGAAGAAAACAAACACCAAGATAAGTTTCCGACATGATGAAACAGGGAAGTGATTGATATTAGCCTCAAATTGTCATATTAAATAGAAGGGTTTCCCAGCTGTATTAGTAGCCTTGAAAACAAAATAAGGACAGACAGAAAAAGGGAAGAGAAATTGGTTCTACTATCTCAACTTAAGCTGGTTGATATTATCTGAACCGTCAGACTTTACAGAGACAGAATTGGAAAATAAGTTCATGCAACTCGTATCAAATACATGCAATCTAAAATATTCTATTAGATAGTAAGTGACTGACTGCCTACATATCCTCAAAAATGTAAAAAGAAAAACAACTGAGCCAGAGTGAGAACCTGCAGCGGTACGATTGGTGTATAGCCAAGTCGATCATTTGCTTTAGAAGAGCTGAATGTTCTATCACGTGAAAGTAGTCTAATCCTTGAAGGAGTCAGCTGTGGTACTTTCATACCAAATGGGGCTAACAATTTATACGTCCACTCTACCAAGTATGCAATTGGCATTATAACAGCTGCAGGGATTTTTATTCTTGGTCTGCAACCATCAAAATTTTCCACAAGTATGAGATATGTCACGAAGATTATCTAAGCAAATGGGCAATCACAAGAAAATCTTATCACCTAACAGTTCTTACTCAAATGCATCACTAGATTTTATACTATGAAGAGGCTCTCTTAAATGAACGATATTATCTGACCGGAAAAAAAAAAAATGAACGATATCATGATTATCATCTTGTATCTCATCCTTCAGCTAAGTTTTTATAATTCAGAAGATTGACATATACCCGTTTTCTCCATAAAATGGTTAAAAAAAAAACCCATAACTGCTGAAGAAACCATTATACAGACAAACATAAAATGCATTTGAAATGGCATGAAGCAGAAGACGAGAGAATTATATATACACTGAAAGTGAATATAGATCTGGTCAAATACCAGAAAACTTAGGATGAACGAGAAAAACTAGTACCTTTCATATCCTAGACCTTCAAGTATAAGTGACATGAACTCCCAAAATGCAATTGGCTCCATATTGGTCAAAAAGTATGCCTGCAAGGGTCGTATATAAATTCAAGATCTAAATACCAGAACTCAAGAGAGTGAAGTTGCCACTTGCCAGTAGAACATAATTGAAAAAGAAATCAGAAAAGAAAATGAGAAAGTGGTCAGGAACTAGCAACTAGGAATATTTGAGAGTAAATACCTCGCCTGAAGCTTTCTCTGCAACAGCTCCTTTTGATGCTAGGGCCCGTTCCGCACATATATGAGCGTGTGCCACATTCTCAACATATGTGAAGTCGTACATGTTTTTTCCATTACCTATAATGAACTGCATTTTCAGTATTAATTAATCATCATTGCAGCCAACAAAAAAGATGAGGAAGATAATATTAAAAAAAAAAAGGGCAACGAAAATACTGAAATATCGTCAGGGTACAAGTAGTATAACAGAATTAGGATAATGAGACAATGATCGCTCCAATGCAAAAGCCAACAAGATAAAAAAAAATTCCCTTCCTCTAACAAACTATGCAGGAAAACCAATTTTTATGCTTTTAGGTTCTGTTTGACAGAGCCTTATAAGGTCTTATAAGCCTATAGGGCAGTTTTAAGCTGTTTATAAGCCCACTATTAAGGGTATGCCAAGCAGAACCTCAATACTATCCAAAGCACAGGGATTTATGCTAGTGACATTGTATTAATTTAAGGGAAGCCGCGTTACTAAGCTATGTTATCAAATTTAAATAAGATTGCTGCTAAGGAGATGAACAGGATACCTTGGACTTCCCTGCCCTTGCTGCATTAACCAGTGATGGAACGAGTAACTTATCACCAGGACCAAATATGCCGCTAGGGCGTAAACTGCATGTCAGAAGTCCATTAACACCATTTGCCTTCAGAACTAGCGCTTCTCCTTCTGCTTTTGTGGCCGAATAGGAATCGTTGTGCTAAGTCATAAGAAACTACCCGCTTAGAAACTAGATTATTGTTCACGTTACAATTTAGCAAATTATTCACACACAGAAACATTTTCATGTGCACGGAGCAGTGAGATGAAATATACCTGAGGTAAAATGGATCAAGAAAAATTAGTGCTATTTTGCCACCCAAAAACTATGACTTATGAGAAAGTAATCATTTAACTGGAAAGTAAGTACGTGAACCATCAATGTTGCAAAATTAAGTCAAAATTAGCCAATGTCACCCGTTCCTCTTCAACAATCTTAAAGATACAATATCACCAATTTCGCACATGTCTACCATATTTGATTTTTAACAGGCATTAGGTTCTTATTTCCTTCCCCGCTATGATTGAGGACTCAGCTCTCTTTTACTAAGCATTTCCAATCATCAAAATTGAAGATAGGTCAAGTTACAAGCCTCCATTTTACATTTTGGGTGATTACTTGAATATGCATTAAGTTGACCAGTTTTACTAGGTCATATGAAGAATACTAGGTCAATTCTTCATATGACCTATTGACCACTGTAGTTGAAAGTAAAAAAGTTCCATAAGAGAAATTACTCCAATCTATTTATATTAAACTTCCATTGCAGGAGAAGCAGCCTAATAGACATTTTAATCCCTTTTGAACTGATATTGTCTTCCATGAATTACAAGGTTATTCATTGAGTTATAGAGTAAGGTTGATTAATAATTCAAGCCAAATCAAGCAAGATGTTAAAGCATACTTTGGATGGATAAGGTAAGGATTCATCGCCATTAAATATGCCATTAGCCCCATCAAAAACCACACTAGCAGAGCTGGTGTAAATTAGCCTCTTTACTTGTTGTTCAATGCAGGCATCAATCACATTCTGTGTTCCTGGAAAGGATGGTTGTGTAAATGAAATATAATTAGCATTCATGTTTTTAAAGAGACAGAGTTTCTTTAAAACTTGACATATTTTAAGGAAAGAAAACTAACCTAAAACATTGACTGAACGTTGTAGCTGGATGTTATTAATGGATGAATCAGGGGCAGCCATATGGAACACAACGTCAGCTCCTTGGCATGCTGCAACACAACATAATCAAAATAAGAGCTGTACAGAAGAAACAATTCTAAAAATTTGCTTTAGGTATGAATTACTGATACTCCGTACTCGCATGGCACGAGACTCAAAAAATAAGTGCAGCAGCAGACCAATTAGAAATTAATTAGGGCACAAGGGATACAGCATGGTCAGTAAAATATGGTGACATGTAGCAGCCAATGAATGGAAGGAAATATTCCGATCACTAACCAAACTATTGAAAACTCAACTAAAGATACTCATAAAGCATATGTTAGGAGGTTTCGTAAATAATTGTACGGGCAGGAATGAGGACATTCTGAGATTGAAAATTTTGATTTTGCCTTAGGCTAAAGCACATGTGTAGCTCTATCAGGGTTCACCCTTGTCATATTGCTCATTTACTCACAATTTTTTCTATCATTCCCATATTCGTGTGCATTGCTACTGGTAGTACTAGAGGTTGTTTTGTGGTGCCTTAGGGTCTGTTTGGATGCCATGCTATATAAGATAATTATGTAGTATTGGGCTTGAAACTGTACTATGCAGTATTGCTGTGAAATGTAGTATAAATACTGCAATACGGTTTGTAATTAGAATTTGTCAAAACTACATTATTAATGCAATGCATCCAAACACCACTTTGAATACAATGCATTATAGACCATTAAAACAAGTGTTATACATCCAAACAAACCCTTAGTTTCCTAAACTCTCAACACATAGAAATGGTAATAAAAGATGAGCTTGCTCACAAATTGAAATATAAGGTGTAACACTCCCGGGTTCGAAATGTAGATTACTATGCAACTTCAAATCGTGTCAAGCAGACAAGCTCAAGCCCAACATAGTAATGAATACGGCAGGAAATGGTTTATACAAGTTTGGTGTGCAGAGATAGATGGTAATTATGGTTTAGAAGATCATCAGAACAAACTTCAAGCGTACTGAGAGGATGGAACCTATGACTTTAAGCCGTAAGATAAACTACACAATAAGCTACAGAAATGAATAAAACTCAAGAGCTGGATAAAAAGGAAAGAAAAGAAGGGGAATGCCTAATTGTTGAAACTTGAAACTGATTGAGTGAAGACACCACGTAGGCAAAACGTGACAAGAAAAGTATAATTGGACATTTTAACAGTACAATAGATTAAAAGAAGCAAGAGCACCTCTAACTACTTGAGCCTTGTCTCGAAGATCAGCAGATACATATTGAGCATGGCCAGAAAGCAATGCTTTTGCAAGGACTCCATTTTCTTCACTAGGATCGAGCTTTATAGACGGGGCCAAATCAGCGATTCGAACAGAAAACATTTCACTTTGGATAAGCATATCAACCAAGTGGCGGGCAGCAAATCCTCTTCCTCCAGTCACCACACACCATTTTGCTTCACTCGCCATTTATATACTGTCCATGAAATCCAACATAATAAGCAAGAAGAAGCAGTAAGGTATGTCAAGATCATGTAAAATTTACAAGCATTCACGTTGTTCATATCTAGTCAAGATTTAATTGCAGACAACAGCTGAGATTCTTCAAAGGCATTTTATCAAACAGATTACGAGCAGAACTAATCAGCAGTGAATTCAATTGGAAAACTGGATCACATCTCCACGTGACCCCCAAAAAGCAGAAATCTGAATATTACAATCAAATTGAGAGCTGGAGAGTACAGAAGGTCCACATTACATTGGAAATATTTGATAAATCAAATAGAGAATGACCTTCGGACAAATTTGTGTGAGGATCAGATTGAACGCAGATTCACGGATAGCACAACTAGATCATACTACCAAGCAAACGTACAAAGTAAAGGGAAAAAGAAAACTCAAATTGCACAAAAATGGAGAGGGATGATGAACCTAGAACGTGGAGGCGATTGCGGGGGATATGTGCACTACTACTATCACTTGCGGCTTGTCAACGACAGTTGAATCTTCAAGCTTGACAGACGCTATTAGAGATGAAAGCCTATATTTTTTTGAATTAAATCGAAACCAATAGATGCAATGATGCAAACAAATATTTAATTAAGAACGGGAACTGGACGGCACGCTTTACCAAGACTTCCTTTCTTTGGATGTATTTTATCGGGTGAGTTGGTTAAGTAGGTTATTTACGTATTTTTGTCCATAAAGTATGTACGTTTTGTTTTCTACTAACAAAGTAGAATACACGGGTGGGAGGGAGGGTCAACTCGTTCAGAGTTCGAATCCAACTTATTTGTCTTTATTTTTTATTTGTAAAATTAGGGTGCCTAATTGGTATGTTAGATACAAAAAGTACCTTATTTCACCAATCTTCTATATCTTTTTAGTGTTTTTTTTGCTCTGTGTTGTGCCCTTCAAGACTTCAAATCCGTTAATCCTAAACTCGAATGTTGATCTTTATCGGACTTTCAATCCCCTTGAACGGCATATAGTTCGAACCACTTTCCTTTTTTTAAAAAAAAACTGGAACTGAAATCTTGAAAATCTGACAATAATTTGTTGCTTAATTGGTTTATTAATTGTTGTCCCTTGTTTCCTTTGTTTTTTAACTTTATATTATGTGCTCGATTTGAGCGAGGTTTTGATTTTCGTTCATTTTGGTATAGTTTTTAACTTGTTAATTAGTAATGTTTTTGTGGTTAGATGTTAATTAGTAATGATGAGATAATAAACTTAGGGCCCGTTTGGTTTGAACTCCGGAATCGGAAACGGAATGGAAACGAATCTAGTCAATACGTATGCTCTTGTTCATTAAAATTTTTGGAATCATTCCTTGTGGTTTGTAGTAATTGGATGAGAGTTTGATTACTTTTGATACCCTATAGGGTAACAAAATGTGAGGAAGCAAGTGCATTTTTCATTAAACCATGGGGAATGATTCCATAAAATTTCATGAATATGGATATACATATGGACTAAATTCGTTTCCATTCCGTTTCCGTTTCCGGAGTTGGAACCAAACGGGCCCTTAAATTAGATCCCTAATACACTTTTTCAATACTACTTAAAAGTGTACTGGACACTGACAGGTTTTTTTTTAAAAAAAATTCAACGCATTCCAGCAAAATGTAATGCACTTTTATTTTTGGGAAATTGAAAGTTGTGAGAAAATGTCCAAACTGACTCCCTTGTAATTTATATGTCATATCCCTAGTAAGTTTGGTCCCAAAAAAGTACCCTCATATACACAGATTATCAAGATTATTGGAAGAGTATTAAAAATAATAATCTCCAAATAATCTCTCATGCATACTAAACGGACCCTAAATAAAACAAAGTCAATTCTGCAAGAGTATTTTTATCAGGATGAAAGTTCTATAAACTATATATAACTTAACCAACAAAAAGTAAGCATAAAATACAAAATGATGATACATAATGTATCAGGTTAACAATAAATTGGCTTAAGCATAAAATACAAAACGTAATTTTTAAATGTACCAGCAAAAATCTCTATTAGTGATCATAACTACGCACTTCGCGTGCGTAGTTGATAAGGTCATCAACTACGCTTTTGGGAAGAGTAGTTGGAGTTTCAAAAAAAAATAAAAATATCAACTACTCCTTTGGGAGCGTAGCCGGAGTTCCCTAAAAAAAAATTTTAAAATTTTTTTTGGAACTCCAACTACGCTCCCCACAAGCGTAGTTGATATTTTTATTTTTTTTTGAAACTCCAACTACGCTTTTGGGGAGCGTAGTTGGGGACCCTAACAACTACGCACGCGAATAGCGTAGTTGGGGTGACAATTATAGATTTTCGCCGGTACGTCTATTAACCCATACAAAATGATGATACATAATGTATCATGTTAACAATAAATTGGCTTAAGATAAGCGTGAACATAAATAATTGAGGTAATTTGACTATCATCAACGTTCATAAAAAATGGTATGGAACATAAATCCATACCTAGTCGGAATTATAGGTTGGTCCAAGATCTAATCGTGTCCAATTTGGTGTATGCGCATAATTTTTGACCGATCTAAAGAGTTGCTCAAAAAGTCCCCGCCTGTGGAGTTTTAGTTAATACATTAATTTTGAGCCTTAGTTAAAACATTAATTTTGAGTCCTAAATTCTGATTGAAGTCCGATCGCTCCATTATTTGAACAGAATCGGTTCATATCTAAACCATTTTACATTTTTAAGAAATAAAAGTATTTTTAGTTAGTTTTGTGTTGTTCTTATGGACCAAACTGGAAATTCTTGTTAGGTCTTGACCCGGATCGTTGGACAACCTTACTATTGTCTTAGCATTTCAAGTCAACCCTCGAGCTGGATTAGGTTTTTGAGTTTGACAACATTTCAGCCCACAATGACACAAACCAAATCTTAATTCTCTCTGGATAACAAATTCACATAGTTCTTAGCCAAATATACTACACCTCTCGATATGTACTCCAATAAACAATCAATCAACAAGCAAACTTTCAATGAAATTTCCATTTGTCACATGTCAATTTTATCACATTAAAAGCCACATTATTCAATTAAGTTAACAAGAATTAAGACAATGTTGGGCTACTCCTTGAATCCTCTAGGAATATCACCTTTGCCATCGGCAGGGGCAACCAGTGCTAGAATAACCAAACCACCTAGAGCCACAATCAAGATACCCATTGAGTTTACCATCAAAGCCTCAGTCGAGTAACGTGTTATGACCTTATTAGTCTGGAGGAATGTGAGCTTCTCCAAGATGCCAGTAGTTGTGGTGACAATTGCAAGGGCGTATATATACACCCCAAAGAAGACGTGCCATGGAAGCACAGATGCTCTGCTGGTCCTTGAACCACCAGGGTACCAAAAGGTTGCAAATCCAATGGCCCACTGCAGTAGAAAGCGGAAATTAACAAGATAGTATTGGATTTCTTTGCTGACATATGTAAAATTGAGCTCGTTTCCAGGAAAGTTAGTTCCCAGAAAGTGCACTTCTCATGTTCAACCAAGCAAGCCCTTAACATAAAAAAGGAAGTAAAAGATATGAATAGAAACAGAACCTGGATACCGAACAGTAAAAGGCAAGCTAGACCAAGCCATGAATGCAAGCTGTAGAAATTGTCAATGCCTTTATCATTATGGAACTTCAGAGCAGCCCAAACACCAATTGCAGCCAAAATGAAAGCTAGAAACTGGAGCACAAGGTGAACTTGCTTCTTGAAAGCTTTCGTCCCTGGCACAGTTTTGTATGCCAACATTGCTGCATCGCCAACATATGAGCTTTTCAAACAGGAAACACTCAAAAACTAATTCTAAGAAGGTGAAAATGGAAGAAAAAAATTCTAGCAATAATTCTTGTTGGACCAGCTTATCAAACAGAAGCCATAAAATATACAAATTGCTGCAAATACACCATGAATGAACATTGGCCATATAAATATGCAAAGTTGAAGAAAGTATATAAGTATGCAACAGCAGCAACACCTAGTTATTTTTTATGTAGTCCAACACTTTGTAGAACAAGACAAAATATAGTTACCTTCTCCATTCAAAAGAACAAGGCTGATCACCATCAACACAGGGTGAACCTGCAGGAAGAGAAATGATAGGTATGATGAATAAAAGGCAAAACAGGACGGGCTTGAAATTATAGCGAAATGGAACTTGGAGGCAGGCTACTGAAGAATAGTCAGGTTCATTTATATGGACCTTATGGCTAAACACAGTGCTAGAATCGATTATGCCATATCACCAAAAGTGGTCGTGTATCATCACTCATCGGGATAATCGTAAAAAGCATAAGCAATAGGAATTTCAAGAATGCTCAAAGTCAGACAAGATCAGAAAAACTCAATCTCCTCAAGCACCTATGGCATCCAGGTTATAAAGGATGACAAGAAAGAGATTGAATACGCTTAAGAGACAACTCTTTCTCAGAAATTAACCTTAACCATCCTAGATATGATGAAATAATTTGTTATGTTTGTCTGCATCTCAAATTGTTTATCGGTCAAGGTGCCGGATCTGCTTTTTGAGTATCATAATCTACTTTCAAATTAGTTCTCAAGATTCCACAAATGATTCAGCTGAGCTCAAAAGCATTGAATTCGAGAATTTGAAAATTAATTTGAATTCATCTTGTTGTCAGCTGAATGTAAAATATTTTTAATCAGGTACCAGACATAAACATTCACGTGAAATCTTTCGGTAAAACCAGATGAGCTTTCACCCACGATCAGCAGATTGCTTCTTCACCGTCAGTTGAGGAATTCGACAGTTCACACCACCTTAAACAAACTTAAGCTTCCGAAAATCATCAATGATCAGATTTCGTGACATTTACAAAGCACTTCAATAAAATCCAGCTACTCTAATTTCACTCATAGCGTCACTCAAGATATATACATAAATCAATCATAAATGACGTTTAATGAAGCACAGAAATTTCATACAATACGAGATAACAAAGCACGAGAGAGAGGAAGAGAGAGTTACATTGAAGATAAGATCCTTATTATCGGAAATGAGAGCAAGACCACCTCTGTAATACACACACCAAGCGATTACGAGAGCTGCAACAGCGAGTCCGATCACTCTAATCGCCGAGTAGATCGGAAACCTAACAACCGGCAAGGCCATCTCCTCCGGCGAACACAGCGAGAGTGAAAGGGGTTTGACTATTTGAGTGCGTTGGAAACGAAGGCGGGAGAAAACGTGGAGATATTTAATCAAATCGAATCAGTTATTTGTGTTTGCAGTAAGAAATATGAGATTCGAAGCAGATATTGTCAGTAACTAGGGGAAAGGAATTTGATCATATGGTTTCAGATTCGTTAGGGTTTTGGGATTGGTCAATCTTTACCTTGTTCCTCGCTCCTTCCTTGCTCTCACTACAAGTCAAGAATTGAACTCACCCGATGGTCCCGATCGACACTAGCAATCTCCCTCGCTCCTCAGACAAGTATTAAAATTCACAATTGGCTCAATTACAATTACTATTAATTAATATTTGTCACTACTATATATTAATATTAATGTATTACTGGTGCGCATCTGAAATGTGAAAAGACATTATAAATCATAAACACTTAATTTATAAAATAAATGTTATACATCTAAACAAATCTTAAATGATTCCACAATGTCCTAAATAAACCTACAAATATATGTTTGAAATGTGAAAATGTTCAAGTAAATTTTATTCTATTTTAAACTTACAAAAAAATACCGTTTAAATTTATAACTAATTTTCAAATAAAAATTAGACTATACAACAAAATAGTTTAGGATTATAATTGCTCATATTTTAGTGGGCAATAGTTTATAAACATATCAAACTACATATTTTCTTAGTTATATACAACTTATTATTATGTGTATTTACTATTTACATATTATGTACATTTGAAAACATAATTTTACCCAACTATATTGGTCAATACAACGTAGGTAATAAAACTTCGAAGGTACAAGAATCAAAGCTAAGAGTAAGGCTTTACCAAATACCAATACATAAACCATACAAGTCTAAAATGGATACACAATCCTTTTTCAATTCAACTATAAAACCAGGCAATACAAGAATTGAAACCAGGGAGAATTCATTTACTGCACCTCTCCCTCTCAAAAGGAAAGAAAGTGCGACGAACAACGAACCAAAGTCGTCGTCGTCTTCTCATTTTGCTCCAATCACGCCTACTTTCATCAAGGCAAATCGAATTGAGTCTATCAACTAAAAAACGAAATTATCTGGCCAAGTCTCTAACTCACTAAAACAAATACCACAGAACCTAAACAAGTGAAGAATGGCGAGGCATCTTCTTACTTGAACATAGGAAAAAAGACGTCAGGCTTAGATGGCACGGTACACATTCTGATGTCCTTGGTTCCTCCCATCATACGAATTCTGATGCCCTTGGTTCCTCCCATCATACGAATTCTGATGCCCTTGGTTCCTCCCGTAATCATTATAATGCCCTTGGCTTCTCTCATCATACGCATTATAATGTCCTTGGCTCCTCCCCTCATACCCATTATGATGCCCCTGGCTCCTTCCATCGTATCCATATCCTCCCCTTGAGTAGTAACCGCCACGTTGATACCCACCACGGCCTGACCCACGTCCACCTTGGTCACCCCTATATCTCGGGAAATTGCCATATCGCTGCAAAAGTTGATGGGAAAACGAGATTGTTAGTAGAGATAAAAGAGAAGTATTAATAAACAGCTAGTATAGACCAAAACTGACCTCATTATCAAACCTTGTCTGTTCAGAGAACCTGGGCCTACCGTTCCGTGATCCATTATCAAAAGAGCTGTTGCTTGATAAGGTATCAAAAAAGTCATCCTTCTTATAAACAGGCTGTTGGGGGGAAAAAATTTGCAGCAACAATATAGATAAATTCAGAAACGAATAATAAGAACCCAGCATCATAAAGCATATGCAACGAACTAGTGAAGAATCATTTCACCTTGACATCAACTTGTGGGAACTGAACATCAACATTGTCCCCATAAAATGAATCTTCATTCTGATCATCATTTGATTTACCCTTACCAAGATGTCCCCACACCTCATCTTTCTTGAATTTCTCGTTCATTGCCTCAAAGTCAAAATCTTCTGTGTAGCTAGTTGCAGAGATTGATAGCTGCATGCAGATCAAAATATAAAACAGTGAATAACAATAAAATGTCCATGAAATGTGATATAAAACATTAATTGACTAATTTATCTCCGCCAACTTTCCACGCAAAATGTCATTAACTTCGCTTGCTTTTAGACCCTAATAAGAAATTCCAGTATCCATTTTACTTGTTGAGCTTATACGGTAGTACTAGTATGTTATGCTTCAGTCTTCATTCCTAATGGTGGAGCAATCCACAAACAATGGCATAAGCATCCTGGCTTGAACCATCTAAATTTAACAGGTCTACGATGCAAATCATGGGCCTTGGATCCAAGCGCTAGCTCAAACTATATGATATATCGCAGCCAGTGAGCAAGTAAACCATTCTACCAAAGCAATGACATTATAATATTCTTGACCTATTTCTTATACCCAATTAACTTTACATAAAGTTTTCAAATGGATTGATATTGCAAACAGAGCATAGTATTGAGAATCATTCGATGCAAGGATCCTCAACCATTTTCAGTAGATCTACTTCTAAATATATTTGACACACCCATGTGACACATTGTTCTTCACAAGTCTACACAATTTGCGACAGAAATCTGGCAATTTCCCTACAGGAAGCAAAAACAGAATATGGAAATTTACGAAAGACGCTCACGAGGAGTAAAGAGCCCCATAAACTGTACAAAATTCAGATGCACAAATAGAAGCAACGTGTCAGTCAATGTGAAGATTGCCAAGAGAAACAGAATAAACGATGCCACAAATCACAGTAAAGCATCCATGTACACAAATTGGCTAAGAAAAAGGAAGGAATTACACAAAAGATTACTGGGCCCATGAAATGGAAGATCCTTCCTTTTCCTAGCTAATTTGTCTATTTGAATGCTTTGCCATGTACTGCATCTCATCTATTTTGTTGTATATGTTTCTTTTCTCTTAGCATATTATACTTTAGCTAACACGTTGCTCCTATTTGTGGATCTGAATTTTTGTAGGGATTATGTGGCTTCTCACTTGTCATGAGCTTCTACAAGTACCCCCCTCATCTCTTTAAGGCATGACAATTAGCAACTGGTTATGGTGGTCATGGTAGATATATCCCTAGATGGAAAATGCTGACATATTCAGGAACTTTGTCAATGTGAAGTTGCAAGATTCTGTTTCAGCCTATCTTTATGATATGGAAATTTCCAGATTTATCAGAATTTTATTTTCTAGAGCTTCTACAAATTCCCTGAATTTTTTGTAGTTCCTAATTATAGAGTGATCAACAAAATACCAGTTAAAATGAATGTAAGTTGAAACCGCAAGAAAAGAGAAGTATGCCTCAAGTTTGAGGTCAGAATCACCAAGATGCAATACAACACATCAATTAATTCAAAGGAGATCCCTGGATTCACATTAATGAAAAACCCCTTATACCCCACTAACTTCACATTTCTTTTTCCAATGGACTGATGTGACAAATAGAGCAAGCATAGTAACGTGATCCTCCAATTTACAGAATATAGAAACAAACCAGTTACCTCGCTTCTTCTTCCTCTCCCACGGCCGCCTGGCCCGCCTCTATGCATGTAGTGATTGTGCGAAGGAGCCCTATTATACTACAGAAACAAGGACTGGTATCAGGGATATATCAGGTCGATACAATAATGGTTGTTTGGAATAAAATAGGCACGGGTCACTACATCAGGTCAAGAGTAAGATAAAAATGCAATAACCAAATTGGAGGATAATTTATCTCACAATTATTCATAACAAGGAAATCCACAAATCTCCACTATCATGTATAGACAGCTGATTATACCTGTGGGTTTGAATGTGAGGGAAATGGCAAAAGAGGTTCCTCGGGCTGAGATTCTGTAGATATTGGCACATCTGCTGAAGGTGACAACGGTTCTGTAGATGATAACTGAACCACTTCAACATCTTTCTGTATTGTTTGAAGAGACTGGGATGTGGAAATCGGAGCTGGTTCAGACTGGAGGAATTGGCCTGGAGTCACCAACGATGGTGCTATTGATGTTCCAACATCAGCAGACAACGGTTCAGAGATTAGATTGTAAGATGGCATGGGACCAGAGACAAACTTTGCCTGGCTAGGCATTGTTGTGTTAACGGCATCTTTCTCCGGTGCATTAGACAGAGGTGACACAAGTGGCAAGCTATGATTCTGCACCACAGGAAGTACATTGGTTGACGTGTTCGAGGCAACTAGAGGGGGCTGCCCAGCAAGCATATTGGCTTGAGGCTGCAACAACATTGGCTGAAAATCAGATGGTTGAGACGCTGACAATCCAGGTGGCGTTGGCAAGCCTTGGGGAGGTTGAAGGACAGAAGGTTGATTTTGAAGACTGCCTGATGAGCCATAATATCCTTGCCATTGCAAAGGTGGGACAGGTCCACTTTCATTTGTTGCTAGAGGTGCTGTTGGGCCCCAAGATGGCAGGTTCCCTCCAGGTTGATACATTGGCATATTGCTCTGATATGGCATATTGCTCTGATATGGCATATTGCTCTGATATGGCATATTGCTCTGATACGGCAAATTGCTCTGAAACGGGGACCTGGGAAGTGCAGCTTGTGGCATTTGGGTGCTATGATCTGGTACAGCTGTACTATTGACCGTGGGCATGCTCACACTTGTTGCTGCTTGAGTATAGTGCGACTATTTCAATAAAGAAATAAGGTTTAAACAGGCATGGACAAAGACGGTGTTAGGCAATTAATATAGACTGAGCTTACGAACCCAGCATAGGAAATAATTGGCAGTGGTAGAAGTTGCGCATCTTATTGGCCACATTATGAACATGACAAGTTATACGTAGAAACATTAAAACAAAAGGCAAAAATAAAAAAAATGAAATAAGAATGCAAACTTACTCATCCAGTATGTCATTTTCATGTAAAATCAGTATAATCAAACTAACAATAGAAAATATTCTCGAATAAACAATTTGACAAATGAAAATTTTGACAACATTTTCCCACGTGATAATTAGCATATTCTTACCTGAATAATAGCAGGATCATTGTTTATAGATGGAGTTGTAGAAGCAGCTGGAGGAGAAGATTTGACCTGCAAATCCTGTGGAGGGAGAATAAGAATAGGGTTAAAGAGCTGGGCATCGGACCATTGAATAGCCTTGTATACTAATATAAAGAACTTAGTCTCAACAAGTAAATAATACTCTCTCCCACTGATTATTGCTTTCCTATTCCTTTTAGGATGCATAGTATTTACTATTTAGGTTCACATAATCATATAATCTCTTTTTGGAGCAAGTGTACTTGACACCATTGCAACCAAAACAGATGAACAACCATACCTCTATGTAAAAGGTGGCTATCTAATTACTAGATGATCTACATCATATAAAAGTAAAACCTCCTCTTGGAACATAGCACAAACTCTCCCCTCATTCTTCATGACTACAGTTCTGACTTATTGAATTATACACATTCATCGATGTAACTGAAGCTTCTTTCAGCTAAGGCCACTATGTGATGAACAGAGAAATAAACACCCTCCGCAGCAGGTTCAACCCGCAGAGGGGAGAGCTCATAGGAGTGAAAGATTTAAAATAGAAGCAGGCAACGCAATCAATCACAAGAAACTCTCTTTAACATGATCCAGACACCTGTTCTCTAGATTTTTGGTATTTCAAAGTTAAAAAAAGTTTTTTTTTTTCTAGTCTCCAGGCTACCTTGATGTCACTTCCTCTAAACACAATGTACTCATAGACTCTGTCACTCGGAGGAATCTGAGTGCCATCCTTTCTACGTCCTTCTGTTCCAAAAGATCGAACTGCACCAAAGGAGGTGTATCAGAATAGATGTAGACAAGAATGAATAAACACTTGAAAGATAAATTTTGATCAGACAAATCTAGCTGGCATTCATTACAGAAACAATGAAATAATGCTGTAACCAGAAGTTTGTGATTGGTTGATACAGATTCGAGATCGAAGACATACCCACAACCATGAGGAGCACAAAAGTGTCAAAGAAACAAGCAACATGTAAACATCCATGTAACTTAATAACTTTTGTACATTCCTCATTAATTGGCAGACATCAGTCCCTTCTACATGTCTCTTTACCATCTTTCTTTCAATAAAAAAGAACATAGAATTCGTTGGGACTTAATGGACAAGTTCATAATCAGAAAGCCACAATAATTCTCCCTCAACCTCTTTCACCCCCTGATAGTTTACACAGTTGTATGGAAATGTCATCATGACAAATCAAGCAAGTAAACGGAATAACAATCTAAAGTTTTTCACACCATAACCAAAAAAAATTGTGCAATCCTTTGATTAGCATTCATAATGAATAGATTTAATGCTTTTTTCTGAAAAATATTGGCGTTTTCTCATCAGGTTCATGAACAAATTTCCATCCACTGATCCACCACACATGTAGCATTTCCAAGGAATGCCAAATCTCCGATATGTAGCAGTCATCAAGATTTGTCCATTTCAATAGCACGGGTAAACGAAGCATACACCGAAACAGAATGCAAATTCCGGGGGCCGAGAACTGAGAAAACCTCATAATCAAACCCTAGAACCATACAAAATCACAATATCTAAAGCCATCACCAACAATAACAGACAACTAAGAATAAGCACAAACACGCTAATCCTGGAACCAACTCCGCCTTAAAATGAAGCATCAGATTCGAAAAATGTAGAAAAGAACAAGGAACTGCTAGTATGAAACGTCAAACAAAATATGAAGAACTTAGGGGAGAAAAACAAAGCTTACCATTGCGAAGACCGATACTAGCTTCTTCGGTGTTGATGGTGAATAGAACACCTTCGTAACGGATTTCAGACTTGGAAGTCAAGCTAATCAAACTACCGAGGTAGGAATCAGCCGCGCTACTAGATCTAGAAGCTTCGGCTGCCATTTTTCCGGATTTATCGAGCAGAGAATAGAGATTCCGAATGTATTTTGGTTTTTCTTTACTTATTTTCCCCTCTTCGTGCTGCGAGAAGGTGCGAGAGGTCAAGGGGAAAAAAACGAATGGAGGTAAGAAAGGAAGACTGGACCCAACCCTACTCTTATTAGTTAGCACTCGGTGGAGTGAGTGTAGTCTTTTTGTTCAGCACGTCAGGCATCTTTATCCAATAGAACAAGAAAATATGCTCGATAATTATTTAATATAATACTAAAATAAGTTAAAAAATACTAGTAAATAATTCAAAATATATTTCTCAAATAAATTTGTGAAGAAAAGTGTTCAACATGTGGTATAGTGTCGCCTATTTTTGGAAGTTATAAAGTAGAGTTTTTTTTATATATATCGGCCATTAAAAAGGTTATAATAAAAAATATTTATCGTTAAAATTAAATAAAATAAAATTACTTGGGAATGAGGAAATGAGTAAAGGTTAGATTATAAATGGAAATTTATCGGTTGACGGTATGGAAATGGGTCGGTTGATGGGTGGGTGTATCATCCCCATAAGCGTCCGACTTACTTAAACTCTCACCCACTCCGCCCATCACCCATCTAACATATATGTGAAACATATTAAAGTATGAACTTCTATTGCCACGTGTCAACGTCAAATTACTCGAAGCCTAAAAAATTATTTTAACAAGTGATTTTTAAATGTTAATATAAATTGAAATTTGATTTATAAGTTCTTTAAAAAATATTTAAATAAATATTTATATAAAAATAGTTTTTAAACTTTTACGAATTTTCTTATCTTATCTTATATCTATTAAAGCATAAGTCTCTATTGTCACGTGTCAACGTCATGTTTCTCGAAGCCTAAAAAGTTATTTTAAAAAGTGATTTCGAAATGTTAATATAAATTGGAAATTGATTTCTAATTTTTTTTAAAATATTTTAAATAAATATTTTATAAAAATAGTTTTTAAACTTTTACGGATTTTTTTTTTACCAACAAGCATATCTTAACAAATCAATTTAAAAATATAATTAGTTAGAAGAGATAAATACTTAATAGAAAATTAAATATCATAATAATGATTATAATTTTATTTTTCGGATTTTTATTTTACAAAAATATACATATAAATTTTTAAGTATTAAATATTTATTAAAATTGAAACCGCACAAAGTGCGGGTAATACACTAGTGTTGATTTGTGGATGCGTAACACAATATCTATCATGCATGTAATTGTTGCGATTCCACAACCTCCGTCGTCGTTTTTGGGAGTGTGCGAGATTACCCTACATATATTGTCTTCCCAATGGTGAATAATATTTTTTTATTGTTTGCTAAGTCACAAGATATTAATTGATTTTAATTATAGAATATTAAAAAAAATATTATTGTTATATATTTTTAAAATAAAATAATATTAGAGTTTGTTAAAATCTTGGATTGAATGAGAGAGATATAAAATAGATATAGATGTATAATTTGAGTATTTTTTTTAAAATAAATCAAACTTATATTAATATAGATTAGATTTTAACTCCGCTGTAACTGGAAAAAAATAGATATTAGGTCTATATTTTATATTGTCTTAGTATTTATAAAATTAAAATATATAATTATTAATTTTAAAACTTTTTAAAATAAACTAAATTGTTTTGTACGAGAATTAAACTAGTTAAATATAAATGTTAATAAAAAAAGATTAAAAATAAATTAAATAATAATTAAACTTAACTTGATCCTATCCATTTTTTGGTGAAAGATGTGAATTGAAATCGAAGATTATTAGGTTTGATTTGAAACTGATATATCACGGTGGATATATGGTAGTTGTATCTATCTTCTCCAATTTTTATCCATATCTACAAAACTACAAAGCTACAAAAGGAAAAAGAAACAAAGTCTGAAACTCTACATAAACATCTAGAGACTAAACTTTGTTATTAAGAATATAAAAGTTGATGGAAAAAATAAAATCGTAACGCAATCTATATAGAATAGATATATTTTCACCTAATACGAGAAAACATGCGTGATCGAAATCAAACCCTAGGATACCACAAGCAATGCTGATTGATATCGGTAGACATGATAGTGGCTTTGATTTCCATGGGAGGTTTTAATCCTAATCGAAGAGCACGTTCCCATCTCTCAATTCTAGTCATCCCTGAGCATGGTCCGTACGCCATGTTCATGTCGAATGTCCTCATCATTCGCTCACTCTCCGAGAATTCGTCTGTCAAAAAAGATACAGATTTGATAATCAACTCTGTCTCTCTCTCTGTGTATATAATATTAGAAACCCTAATTTAGTGAAAAAAGCAAAACCTTGAAGATGAAGAACAGAAGCAAGAGCAATTGAAGTCTTCTTCGACTTGGAGACAACACCTGAACCTCTCTTCTTCCTCTGCTTGTAGAATCCCTTTATGTCAATTTTTGGATTCGACATCGTAATTCTTCCGTCCTCCTGCTAAATTTCAATTATAAATACTAAACCTTATCACGTACTTTCAAGAGAACCCAAATCAAGTAGTCCGTTTATTCTTACAAAAAAGACCTTTTAGATATATAAATATATTTCGGTTACAACTACCGTATTTAAAAAAAATCACTTTAATTTGAGAAAATATAGTGATATCGGTCCGTTTATTTGTAGATTATTGGAGTTTAATTTAGGTTATTTTGTAGGCTTTAATTTATGGATGTTTTCTTGTAGATTGTTAAAATAATCTCATGATGTATTTTATATGTGCCTATTATGAGAATTATTTTATTTTGGAAAAAATCCAAAAATATAAGTATATTATTAATGCTAGGGCTTTTATTTATAAATATTATTTTAAACTAAAATCCTTAAACCTATACGAGACGCGACGGGCCTAACGGCGGGTGTTTATTATCGGATATCTGATCCGGCTTATCAGATCGGATATCCGGGAACAAAATAATATCAATGCACAATTTTCCGTTACACATTTCAATTTCATAATATTAAGCTAAATTTTGACCCCTAATTTATGTATTGCATCCTTGTGTATTGTCTAGATACACAATAGTCCGTCATACGTAATTTTAATACACAATAGTCCGTCATTTACACAATTCAGTCCGGTTCTTCGTTTACATTAGAGTTACGCAAACTCAAATGAGTTGCACTTACCAAAAGTTCGTTATTTACACATTTCCGAAAAGTCCGGTGCGTTGTTTACCCAAAGACACAAGCCAAAAAATCCGTTACGTTTACACAAATCCGGTAATTCGTTTCTCAAATGAGTGCTCATACCCAAAAATTAAAACAAACTCACTATATGCTGTAAGGATCAATATTCACAAACTACTATCAGCAACATCTAAAGCTCTGTTACATTCAATTGATGGATGTTGTGATGATCCAGAATCACAGGAGCTTTGAAGGCTTTTGTAGGTGGTATCGGATATCAAACCATGAGTCCACCAGTACTCGAAATGTGCCAACATAATCATTATAATAATCAGTAACAACATTCCCAACCTGAATGATTGAATATCAAAAGAATTATACTCAAGTATTGCAACTAGATGCGTGAAGTAGAACATTGGACTGCTAATCCTTGATATTTTACCATGAATCCTTTGAAATTTATAACTGGGTTTTCAATTCCCTTGTTTCTTCTGTAAATTATTTGGGAGAGTTGATAAAGAGGGTCTGTGATTGACTGAAGCTTTTGAAGAAAAGAGATGGGAAGGAGGAGGTAACGTTCAAAATTCAACAAAAAAAATTAAAACAAACTTACGATGTGAAAGCCGGTAAAGCAACAGGTGGGGGGCGTTCAAGCGGCGGCCAGGAAGGCAGTCAAGGCCGGCCAGAAGGGAAGGTTGGTGATGACGGCAAGCAGATCGGCGGATCGGCAACCACTGCAAATCAGCACCACGGGTCTGGGCAACGACGGCGTATCTGGGCGGCTACCAATGTGGCGGCAACGACGACGGGTTTGGGCGGCACCGACGGTGGATTTGGGCGGCGATTCTTGTCTTCGTTCTAGTGTTTGCAAGAACGCCAACGATGGAGGTTGTGAAGATTCGGATCTGGATTGAGCGAGTTCAGATCTCTGCGGAACCCTAACCGAAAATGCTTTTATAAGATTTATATTTTACGTTTACCCTTATACCCTTTAATTTTTTTAATTAAAAATTTTAGGCCATAAATAGAGGGTAAGCATGTTCACGGGTCGGACCTGCTGGGTCGACGGGTCCGACCTGCCGGGTCATGGGTCCGGGGAGGGTGATCCGGACCCGGGCCCGTGTATCTGGCCGACCCGCCGGGTCACGGGTCAGACCCGACGGGTCGACGGGCGGCCACCTCACTATAAAAAAAAAATAATAATAATGGAAATAAACTTTAAAAAATAATAAAATAAATAGAAGATAAAAATTGGATTTAAACTTAAAAAAGGAGAAGAAAATAAACTAATAAAAAATAGGACTTAAACTTAAAAAAGAAAAAAAGTTTAAGTCCAATTTTTTTAAGTTTAAGTCCTCTTTTTATTAGTTTATTTTCTTCTTTTTTAAGTTTAAGTCTTAAACTTTTTTAAAAAAAAGGGAAGAATTGGGCTTGAACCGGAATCCCGGTTGCCTACGTATCCTCTCGGGGAGGAGGAATCAAAGCCCACGTAGTTCTCTTACCTTTGTTTATATCCCCGATTGGCCATTACCTTAGTCGGACTCTCCCGCCGATACATCCGATGGCGTTTGTTGTCGCTCGTCGTCATCTTCGTCGCCTTCCTCCGCCGAGAGGTTGTTCTTTTGTGTTCGCATTTCCGCTTTCCTCCAATCGGCTAGGAGGACTTGTGCCTCCAACGTCTCGGGCAACATGTTTGATCTCGTCGGATCGAGCACCTTTCCACTCCAGCTAAAGGTTTGCTCAACCGCTACCGTTGAGGCAGGAACAGCGAGAATTTGTGCCGCGATCCTTGAGAGGGTAGGGAACCTCATTCTCTCCGGTCGGCTCCACCATTCTAATATGTTGAAATCCTCCTCTTCTTCATCATTGGCAAACTCAAAAGAAATGGTTATATATTCGTCGAGTTCCGAGTTGGAACTCGACGTGGTTTTTGCCCTTTTCGGGCCAAACAAATCTCTAGCAATTGATTTAAATTTAGATGAACTTGAAGATGAAGGACGAGGAGGGGGTTGAGAAGATTGACCTCGATCGGAAACACGATATTGAACCAATAATTCATCAAATAATTTTCTAACATTAGCAATTATGATAGAAACATTACAATCGGGATGTTGTTCTAAACCTAAAAATTCATAATAACTTTCTAAAAATTATTTTAAACCATCCATTTTACGTCTTGGGTCTAACACAAATGCAACAAGAAAAACATCGGGAATGGTTGTATAATAATCTAACCATTTAGTTCGCATTGTTCGTATAGCTTGTGAAATATTTTAAAAACCTCCATTACATCTTTTGCTAAAATCCAAGATTCACCGAAAACAAAATTACCGTCAACATGTTGTGCGGCAAAACCACTTAAAAGTTCTCGATATTCATATGATTCGTAAATCAATTTGTAAGTAGAGTTCCATCTTGTACAAACATATTTTGGAAATTTTTTAGGATAAACGTTATTTTGTTTACAATATGCATACCATTTACTACGTACACTTTTTTTAGACCAAAGTTCATTAATAATATTTCGAATAGGTAGTAATAAATGTCCAACGTATGCTAAACCGTCTTGAACACACAAGTTTAAAATATGAGCGGCACACCTAATGTGAAAAAATTTACCTCCAATCGTCGGCTTACAATAGTTGGTTAAATCTCTAATGGAAGCCGTGTTAGCGAAGGCGTTGTCAAAACCGATTGAAAAAACTCGTGAAACTAATCTATATTCTTCCAAAACATTTGCAATCAAACGGACAATGTTTTGGGCGGTGTGTTGTTCGTTGAAAACTCGTAATGCTAAAACTCTTTTGTTTAAAATCCAAAATTTATCAACAAAATGACAAGTAATACCCATATATGATTTTTTTTGAAAACCGTCGGTCCAAATATCACTACAAATAGAAACTTGAATATCACCGTTGTCCATAAAATATTTAATCAATTCTTCTTTACGAATTTTATATTTATGCATCATTTTTCTTTTAGCGGTTTGGCGAGAAATCGGTTTATATGCGGGTTGAGCATGATTTTGCATCCAATCATTAAAATCAACATTTTGTGCAAAACTAAATGCTAAAGAATCTACGGCCAACATTTCCGAAAATGCATCCATAGAAGAAGAATGATCATATGTAAATAGAGGAGGTTGGTTAGAAGTAGATGCGTACCCGGTAAGTTGTGTTTGCCCTCGTGCTAATCCCATTTTCTCGGGACTTGTTCCGGATATGCCTCTTGTAGTTCCCGTAGCCTTCTCCCTTTTTGTGCTTGTATTGTGCCGCACAAAAATTGCATTTGGCATAGAAAACTCCGTTGGCATCGGGAGCACCTTTTGTAAACCAAAATTGGAAGACCGCCGCCGTTAGTTGAGTGTTGTTCATCGGCGGCTCCTCCGTGAATTGGGTCTCGGATCCTTGGGTGTTGGGGAAAGTAGGTGATTCCGTGATATCCTCCTCCTCGAAGATCTCGTGATCTCCACTTAATAAGTCTCGCCTTAAATCCGAACCGGTTGGAGGACCGCTAACGGAATGCCGTCATCGAATAAAACCTTCGCCGGATGAAGGACCGGCACCGCTAACGGAACGTCTTCCTCGGCTAGACATTTTTTTTTTTTGGAATAATAGAATATTAGAATGTAGTAGTAAGAGTGGTAAAATGAAAAATAAGAGAATGAGAATATGAGATTAGGAGAGTAATTGAATGTAAGAGTTGGAAATTATGGAGAGATTGAGAGAGTGAATAGATGATTGAATGATGAGAATTGGTGTGAGATGAAATGAATTGGATTTGGGGTATTTATAGAATTGTTTTTAGGTTAGATTTATTAAATTATATTGTTTTTTTATTATTATTATCAAACTAGCCGTTGGATTTTTTTATTTTTTTTTTGAATTTGTAGCCGTTACGGGTCGACCCGGCGGGTCACAGGTAAGGATCTGACGACCCTTACCCATACCCGCGACCCGGGGAACCCGGACCCGCCGGGTTCCCGCCGGGTCACGGGTGGCCCGTGACCCGTGGACATGCTTAATAGAGGGGCCTAGTTACTATTTGAGAAACAAAAATTACCCTATTAACTAAATTTTCTCATGTTTTTATTGGATTCAAATGAAATATGCCCAATATGACTTTAATATTAGTGGCCCACTAAATCTGGCCCTTTTTTTTTTTATCCAAGTGCAATAGACATCAACCAACTGTACCAGTGGATTTTGATGATACATATGGAGATGTATAAGTATAGTGGTATACCCCGGGTATCCGATACATGTAAATATACATTTCGGATCCAATCTATTAATCCGTTATATTTTTCGGATCGTATCGGATTCAAAAAATCTAGCGGACTCGGAATTTGGGGATCGGATCGTCGGATTGTTGGACGGTTCAACCGTCGGATTTTTATGAACACCCCTACCTAACGGGATGAAAAAGTTAAAGCCCACATCCTGTCCCAGGTAGTTTTTGTTGGACGGAATCGGGACAAAATTTGTAATTTTGGATGAAATTTAATTAGAATCCGCCGGAATCGGGATTGGTGCCCGCCCTTACTATAGACCATGCATTTTGTAATCCCGTAAGAAACCGAGCATATTGCTCTTGAGTGAATGCAAGTGGTTATTACATTACTTTGACAAGCACGGGTCATCGAGAATTCGTCATGAAAACCCCATTGTTGAGTTGTCCGGTAAAGAGGAACCGCATTCATCACTCGACACTAGCCAGTGAGTTTTTGGCCTGACTGTGCAACAACAACAACCACATCCAAACCGAGTGTGGTGCGACTTTTTACAGGGTCAAGCTTCAAGTTCAAGAGAGGCTTACAAGACAGATTGCGGAGACTCTTGAAAAACCAACTGTTAATTTGGGAAAGAGCTTTGGAACTCCCCTTCACTGTCTGTCGGGTTGTTTCACTTCTTTCTTGTATGAGCATGTTTCTTGTTAGGTTGGATGATGAAAATAATATGTTATTTCGTGTTCAACCATATGCGATTTTAGGTCAGATTTTTGAATCAAACACACAAACAAAAACGGATCTAGATCAATCTCGTTCCAAAGCAAACAAACAAGAACGGATCAAGAGAGACCCGGTGTGCAACGAAATATATAAAAGGAACAAAAATTAATGAAGGAAGTACACGTGTATAAATAGGGACCATTCATTATGTAACAGAAAGTTTGGACAGTTGTCCACATTTTGTATAAATACACACGCATATCTCATGAATAAAGCAGCTTTTACAAAATATTCATTTTACATGGAATGCCTAAGTCAGTTATTACCCAATGAAGGCACTCTCATTGACAATACGTCTCATTATCGTTGTCTAGTGGGCAAACTCAACTTTCTGACACATACAGGCCTGACTTATGTTTTGCAGTACAATACCTAAGTCATTTCATGCAGAATCCTTGTTCTTCTCAATGCTAGCCCTGCAACATACTCTTAGGTACGTTCAAGGAACCATTGGTCATGGAGTCGTGTTACATGGTTGTGATACACCTACTCTATTAGCCTACACTGATTCTATTTGGGCTGCTTGTCCCACATCATGTCGGTCAGTTGGTGGCTTTGTCATTCTTCTTGGAAAATCTTCTGTGAGTTGGAAGTCCAAGAAACAAAGCACTATGTCCAGAAGCTTTGCAGAAGCGGTGGAATATAGAGCTATGGCAAATGTAGCAGCTGAATTAACTTGGCTAGTTCGATTACTTGATGATATTGGTGTTAAACCTGCTCAGCCCATTAGCCTATATTGTGACAATGCCTCAACTATTCAAATTGCCCACAACCCAATTTTCCATGAGAAAACTAAACATATTGAGATAGACTGCCATTTCACCAGGGACAAAATCATGGAAGGGATGCTTGAACTCAAACATATCTCTACTTCAAGTCAACTAACAGATGTGTTCACGAAAATTCTACCATCTATTCCACAAAATTCCATGCTTGACAAGCTCGGAATGGATATATCAAATTCCAAGCTTGGGGGGTATTGAAGGAAGTACACGTGTATAAATAGGGATCATTCATTTTGTAACAGAAAGTTTGGACAACTGTCCACATTTTGTATAAATACACACGCGTATCTCATGAATAAAGCAACTTTTACAGAATATTCATTTTACATAGAATGAGGAGATTATGTAATGCATTATTATGGATTTTTGAAAATTTTAATATTTTCGTTTTGAGTATGATATACACAAATACTTTGTGTGTAAATCGTAAAGTTTAAACACTATAAACAACTAGTGTATTACCCGCACATTGTGCGGGTTGAGTTTTAATAAATATTTTGTACTTAAAAATTTATATGTATACTTTTGTAAGATAAAATCACGGAGAATGAAATTATAATTGTTATTATTACGTTTAATTCTATTGTAATTTTTTTCTATTATAATTAATTATATAATAAATATATTTTAATATAATTAGACGACGTTCCTTTACTTAATTTTTTTTATTTATAATATATTTTTTTAATAATTATATATATCTTTGAATAAAAATAAATATATTTAGAATTTGATTAGAAGATTTGCTAGATTTCTAATAAATAGTAATATTTTTTTAAAAATTAATTAGAGATTCGGGAATTTGTTTTTTTATTTCTTATCGAAAATAACCAAAATAATGACTTTTTAAAAATATTTTGGGAGCTACGGGAATTGTGGCGTTGACACGCGGCAAAGAAGGTCTCTGCTTTAATTGATATAAGATTACTGTGTATTACCCGTGCATTGCACGTGTGTTTTTTTTTTAATATTTTTTTAGCTTTTATTATGCATTGTTTTATAATATTTTAATTTAAAATCTTTCTTAATTTATATGTACATATATATATATAATATCCAAAATATTTTTTCAACTTGATCTAAAAAATATAATTAAATCATCGTAACATAATGTGTATTAATTTTATAATAAAAATTCATATATAGAAAAAATTTATTTGTTCTTTGCACATCGGATTATGCATTGTTAAATATATATTATTAATACATTTACAATATATTAAGAAGGATCAGTAATAATCTTATATTAATCAGTTACATCTTTACAATTAAATAAATAAAAAAAATCAAAATTATGTAATCAATTCAAAGTATACATAATATATCATTTTTATTAGCATATTGATTCAACCCAAACCCATAGACCATATACATCATATATTATAAATTTAGTAAATATTTTTTTGTTACACAAATATATCAACTGAATGACACATAACCTGCCCATTAGCTCCTTTTGCGGATCTAACATCACCAATCAAAAACCAATTTTCCCTAATATAGAACAAACGTCTGCCTCTTCTCTCTTCCAATTCAAATGGTAAATCTATTCTAGTGGTTTCATGTATCACTCGTCTCTACAATACAAATATAGTTTTACACGATCTATTCTTAAATTTATCGATCGATTTCAAAGTTCGATATTGTGTTAATTCATCAAATATCAACACACTATCTTCGATTTCAAGAACTCATTCCATCTCCATGTTGAATCACACGAACTCACAGGAAAAGGGAAGCATTTCTATTGAATCTGTAGATGAAATAAATCTGAAGAATATGTCCTGAAAAACAAAAGGAAAGCATTTTTATCAATACGACTATAAACATTAACATATATAAGATTTTGTAGGATATATCTTACGTTTTCATCGACGCATACCATTTCCCTTCCAATAATAATATGATTCTTCAATGTAAGGTCAAAAATATTCCATATAGAAATAACTCAAACTTGAATGTTGAGATTTGAACTCGACTTCATGCTTAAATCATTGATCAAAATTATTTTCCATAACCTACATAGACCAAAGAAATATATAATTGGTATTGATATATGAAACTAATAAGGTATAAGTGCTGACAAATTAATTGAAACAAAAAATTTGACTTCCGAAATCAAATCAATTGTTTAATAAAATAATAATAATATTATTTGTTATTACTGCTGACAGAACTAATTGATTGAACCAAAATCAAATCAATTATTTTATTAAAATAATATTATTAAATTTTAATAAATTATAAATATCTTTTGATTCGGTTCTAACAAACTAATTGAAACAAAAAATTTGACTTCCGAAACACATTATGCAATTTTCATTTTGTTTAACAATCAAAAAATATATCTTAAAGGTGATTAAGAAAATAATTGATTCGATTTTGCATTAATTAATTTTGATATTAAAAAATCACTTTTAAAATTATTTTTTGGGCTCCGAGAAACGTAGTGTTGACATGTGGCAAAAGAAGCTTCTCCTTTAATAGATACTAGTGGAACACCCGTGCCTTGCACGGGATTTTTGAAAAATTATTTTTTTCTATAAATTTGTTTTACTCGTATTGTTTAAAGAATTCATTTTTTATATTTAATAATAATTTATATTACGTATGTAGTAAGTATTAATTATGTAAGATTAATATTACAGTGTATAAAACTAAGACAATTCATTGATTTAGTATTTTTTTAATTAATATTGATAAATAGGTGTGTTATTGGTTTATCAAGTTAATTTAAATAGTATTTAATAAATATATTAATAATTAATAAATATGATTAGTACTTAGTATTGATCAATTATTTTATTTACCGTTAAAAAAACATTAATTCATCAACAAAAAACTAAAACCTAATAACATGTAGTAATATTTAAACTGTTATAAAAGTCTAAAAGGAATACAATTATGATTTGGGCAAGTTTTAATGGGTGAGACCCGATTAAACTATTATAAAAGTCTAAAATATGTAGTAATTTGACTGTTTATAAAACATTATTAAATACATTTTTAATAATTAAAAGAAGATTATTGTAACACCCCGAATTCTCGAAACTCGGAGTATTACTGGTTAGGACCTCACAATGGGTCCCGACCTCAGTTTGACAACAACATTACTAGGACCTTGCAACAAGACACAAATAAAGAAACCGAAATTCATAAAAACCCTGTTTTTAGAGTAATGAATGCAACACTGTCTAGCAGCCTACAGTACTTAAACAAGAGAAAAGAACAACTGTCTTAACCAAAAGAAAGGAAAGACAAAACAACCCCAACCCCACTCTAAGGAGTACGGAGACCCGGCTGACCACTACTTCCGGATCACTCAGCTGCTGAAGCGGTAAATCTAAAACAACAACAACAAGAACCGTTAGCTAGTTATCTAAATATTAGCAGAATAATAGCAGCACAAACACACTCAGATAAACATAAACACTCAGCATGCTTTCAAACAAGTCCGTTTTATTATCTTGCTTTAAATTACTCATTCACTCTAATGATACTTATTTTGTGACACGAGGGATTCCCAAACCTCGCCTCCGCACCCGTGTAACCATCAGGAATGGATCCGATGCACCTCACCTTGTACCTGTATGGTGTGGGTATAGAGAACCTCCCAGTCTCCTGTCAGAGCTGGGCAGTGATGTCACGGCCCGTTATACATACACTTGGGCCTTACGTAAATAATAACAGTCGTCCTAGCAAGTTATTATTATTAAATCAAGCAATAGCACACACCACTACTATCACTCAACTAACACTCAAAAACTGGCTAAGTAAGTCGCAAGGACTTACCTGAGTCAATATACACTCTAACACGTCTCAAAAAGTCCGTACTCGTGGTAACTTAGATGCTTGTCAAATAAGGCATGTGTATCAAAATCACATTCCGATGTCCAACCTCATGCTAAGGAATTACGGAACAAGTTCTTACGGTAGAAGACCATTTTACCCTCAGCCGAAGGCTTCTCAAATTTATTCTTAAACTTTCTTATCACCCACTTATTTAACTGTGTAATTATTCGGTACTCATATATATATCTACATATTTAATTTCTCATCTTGTACGGATTTGGGTACACTTACGTCCTGAGTATATATATATATATATATATATATATATATATATATATATATATATATTCTTATGTTTATGTATATAAACTTGAAATCCCAACTTATTTCTATATATACTTATATCTCTTTTATATAGTTTCCTAAATCCCAACTTGTATTTATGTGTAGATACTCGCATTTTTATATATTCTATATGTTATGTTTATAAATATACTTTTATATATAAAAATATATACCCATTAAAATCCAAGCTTCTATAAACGTTAATAGACTTTAAAATACTTATATGTACTCTTTTATTTCTTATTATATATATATATATATATATATATATATATATATATATATATATATATATATATATATGTATCCGTATATGTGTATACTCGGCATTCAAAACTCTTATATATAAGTTCACCAAACCGCTCTTACTAATCTTCCGTACTCGAAAGTACATAAGTACTTATATGTATCCTATATATTTATATATTCCGAATCCGGTTATTCATACACATCTTGCATCCACACACGTTTCTTACTATATACTAACACCGTACCCGTATGTATATATATATGCACAAATACGTCCTTTAAACCCATAAATCTATACGTATATACATGCTGTAGAACGGAATTACGGTACATCCCAACTCTACCTACACACCTACTGCAGTGGAAGGAAGAGACGGAGAAGCCGACTTACCGGAGCTGCAGTCCGGCGAGGTGAGTCCAGGCGGTGCACTGGCGTCCGGCGATGGCTGGTGTTCCGGCGGCCCCTCCCTGGTGGTCGACTGGCTGCTGCTGCGGAACGATCGAAGAGGCAGCGGGTTAGGTTCTCGAAGTCGACAGAAGGCGAGGAGAAGGAAGGGCGGCGACTTACCAGGATTAAGGCGATGCGAGGCGGCTCCTGCGGCGGCGTCGGAGAAGACGGTGGTCCGGTGGCAGTGCTACTGCAGGCCGAGAGAAGACGCGGTGGTTAACGATCCCGGAATCGAGAGAAGGAAGGGTGACGAGAAGGGAGGAGGGAAACAGTGGGCTCACCTGGCTGCTGCAGTCGCCGGTGGACGGAGAAGCTAGGCGAGGGCGGCGCAGGCAAGGTGGCGGCGGCAGGCCTGGTGGTGGCGGGCGGCAGGCAAGTACGTAAATTAAATTCCGATTTTAATTTAAGTACTTATTTAATTATGATTGACGTTTCGGAAATAGGTTAATTCAAGTTTAACGGAGGTTAAAAAAAATTCCGGTTATTACATCAGTGCCCTCTTAAAAGAAGTTTCGTCCCGAAACTTAGAATAATTCTTTTAATCGCGCCTTCCTTTGGTATATTAAATTTTCTCGACATTTTCGTTGGCTACATGCAACTATTCAATCACCAAAAGTAGACATGCATCACATAAAACATAATCACTCAAATCCATATGAAAAACTGAAAGGTCAAACAACACAACATCCGAGTACTAACTCGTCAAACAGAAATAACCTCTAACCCCGCAAAGAACTCGGGATAGTTACGTCTAATACTCTCCTCAGTCTCCCAAGTGGCCTCATCAGCTCCTCTCCTAGACCACTGGATCCTCAGCATAGGTATCTCCTTGGATCGCAGACGTCTGGTACTGCATTCCAAGACAGCTACTGGGTACTCTACAAATGTATGGTCAGGCTCAACTGTCAGATCCTCATGGCTGATGACGTGTCTCGGATCCGGAATGTACTCTCTCAACTGAGATACATGAAAGGCCGGATGAACACCCTCTAGTCTCGGCGGTAGTGCTAGTCTGTAGGCCACCTCTCCAACTCTCTCTAAGATCTCAAAAGGTCCGACATATCGGGGACTCAACTTCCCTTTAATGCCGAAACGCCTGACTCCTCTCGTGGGTGACACTCTCAACCACACCTGAGCACCCACTCTAAACTCCAAAGGTCGACGCCTTTTGTCGGCGTAGGACTTCTGACGACTCTGGGCTGCTAACATCCGCTCTCGGACTAGGGCAATCCGAGCGATGTCATCCTGTACCTGATCTGGAGCTACTCCATCAACTCTGCTAGGCTCATCCCAACATAAGGGTGTACGACATCTCCGCCCGTACAAAGCCTCATAAGGAGCCATCCCAATAGATGCGTGCCAGCTATTGTTATACGAAAACTCTACCAGTGGAAGATGATCTGGCCATACCTGTCCCCAATCAAGTACACACGCCCGAAGCATGTCCTCTAAGGTCTGAATGGTCCTCTCAGACTGCCCGTCTGTCTGTGGATGATAGGCGGTAGTGAAGTGGAGACTCGTCCCCAAGGCAGTATGTACCTGTTGCCAAAATCTTGAGGTAAAACGTCCATCTCTGTCAGAAACGATAGTCCTCGGTACCCCATGGAGTCTCACAATGTGCCTGGTGAACTCCTCAGCCAGACGACTCACCGGCCACGTTTCCTTAATCGGAATGAAACGTGCGGTCTTCGTCAGGCGGTCTACCACTACCCAAATAGCATCAAATCCTCTGCTGAGTCTCAAACCAGTGACAAAATCCATAGATATATCCTCCCACTTCCACTGTGGTACTGGAAGTGGGTGGAGCTCTCCTCCAGACCTACGGTGCTCAATCTTGACCTGCTGGCAGGTCGCGCACTGAGGTACATATCGAGTCACATCGGGCTTCAAACCACCCCACCAGAAGGACCGTCTCACATCCTTGTACATCTTACTCGCCCCAGGATGTACTGAGTATGGGGTAGCATGAGCCTCACCTAGTATCCTCTGTCTCAACTCACTGTCTGACGGTACACAAACGCGATCCTGACGTCTCATCACTCCATCTGCACCAATAGTAAACTGTGGGGCCTCATCTCGAGACATCCTGTCTCGGATCCTGGTCAAAGTGGGGCAAGTCTCCTGCTTCTGTCGGATCTCATCCAACAGATCAGGAAGTAACTCCATGGTAGACAACTGACCATCAGTATCGGGAACTGAACCTCTATCTCCAACCAAGCCAAGTCCCTCTGCAACTGTGGCTGTACTGTCAACCGGGCTATCGCCCTCTCTCTAGGCGTCTTCCGGCTCAAAGCATCAGCTACCACATTCGCCTTTCCGGGGTGGTAAAGGATCTCAAGGTCGAAGTCCTTGATCAGCTCTAACCACCCCCTCTGGCGGTTATTCAACTCCCTATGAGTGAATATGTACTTCAGACTCTTGTGGTCTGTAAAGATCTGACATATCGCTCCATAGAGATAGTGACGTCAGATCTTAAGAGCATGGACTACTGCAGCCAACTCTAGATCATGTGTGGGGTAGTTCTCCTCATATGTCTTCAACTGTCGAGACGCATAGGCTATGACCTTACCCCTCTGCATCAAAACACACCCCAAGCCCAGCTTGGATGCATCACTGTATACCACAAAGTCGTCAATACCCTCAGGCTGTGCTAAAATCGGGGCGGACGTCAATCTCCTCTTCAGTTCCTCAAAACTCTGCTGACACGGCTCAGACCAAACAAACCGAGTGGTCTTCCTCAGAAGACAAGTAAGTGGTCGGGCGATCAAAGAGAACCCTTCCATAAACCGGCGGTAGTAACCTGCTAAACCCAAAAAGCTGCGAACCTCCTTAACATTCTTAGGAGGTTGCCAAGAAGATACTGACTCGATCTTCGCCGGATCGACCTTAATGCCCTCAGCAGTCACTACGTGTCCTAAGAAAGCCACCTCTGACATCCAAAACTCACACTTGGATAGCTTAGCATACAGCTGGCTATCCTGTAGAATCTGCAGTACTGTCCTCAAATGTCCGGCATGCTCCTCTCGACTCCTAGAGTAGACTAGGATGTCGTCGATGAAGACCACTACAAACTGGTCTAAAAAGTCAATGAATATCCCATTCATCAACTCCATGAACACCACTGGTGCATTAGTGAGCCCGAATGGCATCACTACGAACTCATAATGACCATACCTAGTCCGAAATGCCGTCTTAGGTATGTCCTGATCTCTCACCCTCAACTGGTGGTAACCTGACCTCAAGTCTATCCTTGAGAATACGGACGCTCCATGCAACTGGTCCAACAGATCATCTATGCGTGGCAGTGGATACTTGTTCTTGATGGTTACTTTGTTCAGCTCTCTGTAGTCTATGCACAGCCTCATCGATCCGTCCTTCTTCTTCACAAACAACACTGGCGCACCCCAAGGAGACACACTAGGGCGTATGAAACCCTTCTATGCTAGCTCCTCTAACTGCTTCTTCAGCTCAAGCAGCTCTATAGGTGTCATACGGTACGGAGCCTTCGAGATAGGTCTTGTGCCCGGCTCCAAGTCAATGCTGAAATCAACGCTCCTCTGTGGGGGTAGCCCTGGCAGGTCGTCACTGAATACCTCTACAAACTCGCATGCAACAAGTATCTCCTCTATAGTCAGGCTCTTGCTTTCCTTCATGGCATAACACCAGAAGGCTTCGCAACCCTGGGCTATCAGTCTCGCTGCTCTCACTGCACTGATAACTGTACCTGACTTTCCGAGGTCCCAACCTCGGAATATTACCCTATGACCCTCCTCCGTGGAAACGGTCACTGTCCTCCTACCAATGTCTAAGACTGCTCCGTGTTTCCTCATCCAGTCTATCCCTAAAATGACATCCTCATGAGCTAAGGGCATGACTAGAAAATTGACTAGCCAGTCTCGATCTCCCATGCGAACAGGACATCCAAGGATCTCTCTAGTCCCTCTTACCTTACTCCCATCAGGTAAGCCTATCGTAAAAGGTATGCCCTCTACAGTAGCTAAGGACAACCTATCTACGCATGCATCAGATATGAAGGAGTGTGTAGCACCCGTATCAAATAAAACTCGTACAGGTAAGTCATGAATCTGGATCGTACCTGTGGCAGTAGGTGCATCTGGCTGATCAGCATCTCTCAACTCAAACACTCGTGCCTGAGCTCCTCTAGTATCAGTCACACTACCACGTCCTCTGCCCCGACCTGATCCCTGCATAGAACTCTGTGGTGGTGTGTGTCCTGGAGCCCGGTAAGACTGCTGCTGACTAGGAGTTCTGTACTGCGGCTGCTGACTAGGAGCTCTGTACTGCTGCTGCTGACTAGGAGCTCTGTACTGCTGCGATCTCTGTACACTCCCTGATAAGCCTGCAGGAGAAGAACCCTGCTGAGATGGAGCCTTGCCCTGACGGCAGAAGGCAGCTCTATGTCCAATCTTACCGCACTGGAAGCAAGTCACTGCTGGCTTCGTATAGTTTGATCGGATATGCCCATAGCTATTGCAGTTGTGGCACTGCAAGCCACCAGCTGAAGTCTGATCAGTAGCTATATGACCCTGTCGCCCCTGAGTCTGTCCCCGTCCAAAAGCAGCTACTCCTGAACTACCACTAGCATAACCTGTCCTCTGCCGCTTATCCGGCCTGTCTGACTGAGCAGCTCTCCTCGACACTGGTCTGTCTCTCTCATAAGCAGATGCTCTATCCTGATAGTCTGACAGAGTCTCACAGCGAAATCCTGCCAGATAGGTACGGGTACTCTCTCTCAATCTCCGAGAAAAGAGATAGACATGCTGCTCCTCAGGAGGTGCAGCTGGTCCAAGCAGTGTCAGTTCCTTCTGGAACTTCTTGATGGCAGCAGCGATCGGGACGTCCTCAAATCCAACCTCAATGAAGTCCTGAAATTTCTCTCTCCTCAACAAAACAGGGCAGTATCTGTCTCTAACAATGCTCCTCATCTGCTCCCAACTGGTGACTCGACTACGCATGGTCCGCCACCAGGAATGAGCATCTCCAGTGAAGCAAGTCTGCACCAAGTCTACCTGCCGATCCTCTGGGCAGCGTATTGCCTCTAACGCAGTCTCTACCTGCCCAATCCAGTGCTCTACCTCCAATCCTATCTCTCCATTATATGAGGGGACCTTCTGAGAGTTGAAAGCCTTCAACCACTCATTTGGCCTTGGTGCTCTAGTCCCAGTAGGCGCTCTATCAGCCACAACTCTCCTCTCAGGTACAGCTGGCACCTGAGGCGCTTCCTGTGTCACCTGGACAGATCTAGCTGGTACTGGAGGTACCTGGGTAAGTCTCTCTGTCCTAGCAGCCTCCTCCCTACGCTCAACGTAGGCTCGGTACTCTCTGTACTCAGTCGCTCCAATGGAAACACGCCATGACTCTGTCGAACGCGCTCTCTGTGTTCCAAACCTAGCAACGGTCTCATTCCTGACCTCAGGACCAACACTCTCAGCTACTTCCTCCACTCCAGCCTCTGGCATGATCACTGTTGGGGGATCCTCTCGTGGAGCTCGACCTCGACCTCGGGCTAGTGGGGGTCTACCTCCACGGCCGCGTCCTCTAACTGTAGGGGCCCTATCTCCCCTACCTGGTCCAGCTGGAGGGAGAGGTGGACGACCTCTGCCTCGACCAGTAGCTAGCGTAGATCTAGTACGTGCCATCTGTGCAAGAATACAAACTATAATTACTACTAGCTGAAAGACCAAAAGTCTAACTACAATAACCTAAAGTCCAACTAAGCATACTGAGATCCGCGGTAGTAGTGGTGGTCAGCCGTACTTTTCTATTCCCAACCAGACTATGCATGCATTTAAAACCAAAAATTTTCTTTTTAAAACTCAGATCCCTTTTCGGGTTCTGCTTAAAACTTATTCGGTCTTTCAGAAGATTTCAAGTGTCATTGTTGCCAACCTAGAGCTCTGATACCATGTTGTAACACCCCGAATTCTCGGAACTCGGAGTATTACTGGTTAGGACCTCACAATGGGTCCCGACCTCAGTTTGACAACAACATTACTAGGACCTTGCAACAAGACACAAATAAAGAAACCGAAATTCATAAAAACCCTGTTTTTAGAGTAATGAATGCAACACTGTCTAGCAGCCTACAGTACTTAAACAAGAGAAAAGAACAACTGTCTTAACCAAAAGAAAGGAAAGACAAAACAACCCCAACCCCACTCTAAGGAGTACGGAGACCCGGCTGACCACTACTTCCGGATCACTCAGCTGCTGATCTAACCTGCGGTAAATCTAAAACAACAACAACAAGAACCGTTAGCTAGTTATCTAAATATTAGCAGAATAATAGCAGCACAAACACACTCAGATAAACATAAACACTCAGCATGCTTTCAAACAAGTCCGTTTTATTATCTTGCTTTAAATTACTCATTCACTCTAATGATACTTATTTTGTGACACGAGGGATTCCCAAACCTCGCCTCCGCCCCCGTGTAACCATCAGGAATGGATCCGATGCACCTCACCTTGTACCTGTATGGTCTGGGTATAGAGAACCTCCCAGTCTCCTATCAGAGCTGGGCAGTGATGTCACGGCCCATTATACATACACTTGGGCCTTACGTAAATAATAACAGTCGTCCTAGCAAGTTATTATTATTAAATCAAGAAATAGCACACACCACTACTATCACTCAACTAACACTCAGAAACTGGCTAAGTAAGTCGCAAGGACTTACCTGAGTCAATATACACTCTAACACGTCTCAAAAAGTCCGTACTCGTGGTAACTCAGATGCCTGTCAAATAAGGCATGTGTATCAAAATCACATTCCGATGTCCAACCTCATGCTAAGGAATTACGGAACAAGTTCTTACGGTAGAAGACCATTTTACCCTCAGCCGAAGGCTTCTCAAATTTATTCTTAAACTTTCTTATCACCCACTTATTTAATTGTGTAATTATTCGGTACTCATATATATATCTACATATTTAATTTCTCATCTTGTACGGATTTGGGTACACTTACGTCCTGAGTATATATATATATATATTCTTATGTTTATGTATATAAACTTGAAATCCCAACTTATTTCTATATATACTTATATCTCTTTTATATAGTTTCCTAAATCCCAACTCGTATTTATGTGTAGATACTCGCATTTTTATATATTCTATATGTTATGTTTATAAATATACTTTTATATATAAAAATATATACCCATTAAAATCCAAGCTTCTATAAACGTTAATAGACTTTAAAATACTTATATGTACTCTTTTATTTCTTATTATATATATATATATATATATATATATATATATATCTATATAGAGTTTGGCTCCCATGTAAACAGCCCTTATAGTGTTCAATGAGAACGAATAGTAGCCCTTGATCTGATTAATCCAAAGGCTGAAATTTTACCTAAATATTCTATAAAAAATACAAACCACTCTCTTGATTGGAATGTGTAATACACTCTCCAAATTAAGGCAATTTTGATATTTTTTAATAATTATAAATGAAATCTTGCTCCACTATTTTAGGCAGTTACAATTTACAAAATCTTCCAATTAATTAATAAGGGTAGTAAAGAATATCAAAATAATTGTTCTAACGCAATATCATCCATTTTGGCAAGCAACATTTTCGAAATCGATGGAAGAAGGTAAGTGAATGTGATATTCCGTACACAACTAAATTAATATATTAACAGATATTTGGTTTCATATTAACGAATATATTTAACTATACCACCGAATACGATTTGTAGTATTGTTACGAAAATAGATTCAACAACGGTGATGGCTTACCCGATCATCAAACATTAAACATACTCGTAATCATTATTTATATTTCAATCCTCATATTATAAATATGTAGTGAATTATTTACAGATTCCGCAAGTGAAAGAGAATGGAATATTGATGGATTCGGCATTGATGCTAACATGGAGAGTATGGATGGATTTTATGAAGCAGCGGGATATATTCTTTGAAATATTAGTTCAAGTAATGTACAATTTTCTTCAACTATATACGTTATTATAAAAATATTATTTCGGGATATATTGTTTGAAATACAATTACATTTTATAGCGTTGAAACACCAAATAAGAAAGCGTAAACTTAATTACCCAAGTGTACAGCGGTCATTAACATCTATATCCGGTATATATACCTTGTATATTCTATAAAATATAGCATCATATACGGTAAAAAGTGTAAAGGTTGTGCTCCTTAACATACAACATCTAATATATGAAACATCCATTAACTATATCATGTATATTCTTAAATTATATCGTTCATATTCGGTGATTAGTACAATTACTAATCCATCATGTTATGCATGGTAAACGGTGTTAGCATACAAGATAAAGATCTTCTTCCAATGGTTGTCCGAAGCAACATATCAAGATAACTACTTGGATGGTCTATTCATCATCATCCTTAGCGTTGTTAACCTCCAACGCCCCTCTAGCAACTATACACGGTATTTCTGGCATCATTGTGTTCTCAGACCAATGGAACAAAGTATATAAATATCTGACTCGTCAAAAGATTCTTGAATTGAAACGGCCTTCATTTTCCCACTTCTAATCTGTTGTTTCTTATCTGACACCATCTTGTTTTCTGAACACAACAATCAAACAATAATGAATATAATTCATCTTATTCATGAATATTTCATAAGCATAGCCAATGTCTCATTCGACAAGGCATGGAGAACAATCAAACAATAACGAATATAATTAATCTTTTAGCAATTTTATCAAGTTTCGTATCAAATATAAAAAATAATGACCATCACCACCAATCATATATGAGCAGGCAAGTGTATAATGACTGCAACATAACTCGTATTCGACAAGGCATGGGAGAACATTCAACAAAATTGGACTATTAACCGAAATTCATCAACATAAATCAATAGCCATTCAGTTTGCAACATTCATCAACAATGGACTACCGAATATAAAAACCTATAGCCATTAACACCAATCACATATGAACAGACAAGTGAATAATGGCTCAAGCATAACTCGCATTCGACAAGGCATGAACAACATTCAATAAGAATGACTTATCAACCCAAATTCGACAATAATACTTCAAGCTCATCAACAAAAATCAATAGACATTCGGTTGCCAACATTCAACAACAATGGACTAACGAATATAAAAATCATTACTCATTAACACCACTCATATATGGACAGGCAGGCGGAATACAACGATAGCAGTACCTTGTGTGACGGATGAGTTGCGCCTAGTCAAAGAATACCCTAATATGTGTAGCAATCGACAATGAACAGGATATTAAGATGCAGAACGCCGAATACCGGTGCTTCTAGAACCGAATACAAACAATGAACAGGATATTAATATGCAGAACTCCAAATACCGACGCTCCCAGAACCGAATGCGGAATCGAGTACGAACACAACACCGGCGACTCCAATGGCGCTGAAGACCGGAAGAAGAAGTAGAGGACGAAGATAACTACAACAACATTAGGGATTTCGTTACTTTTAACCGCAAAAAACCCTAATTTGTAGAAACGAAAAAGAAAGTTCATCAACAATGGACATTACCTCGAGCGATGGGGGAAAGACGAACACAATACCTAGTGTAGAATGGATGGGGAAAAAGCTCCTGCTCCACATACGGCGGCGAATAATGGAAGAAGATAGTGGCACCAATGGTCTCTTTCAGTTCGAAAATAGGGGATTCTGTTTTAGAGGAAGAAGTGGGATACAAAAATAACCGTAAAAAGATTTTATTGTTTTATTTAAGGGAAATTTTAAAATTGGGGTAATTATGGAGAGGATTGTTTAACACGCGCCTATAACTTCCAAAATTACAATTAAATTTTTTTTAAAAATTTTTTATTTATTAAACTATTGCTTAATCTCAGCCATCCATTATAATGATCCAACGAATATAATTCGTTCTCATTGAACACTATAAGGGTTGTTTACATAGGAGTCAGTATCTATATATATATATATATATATATATATATATATATATATATATATATATATATATGTATCCGTATGTGTATACTCGGCATTCAAAACTCTTATATATAAGTTCACCAAACCGCTCTTACTAATCTTCCGTACTCGAAAGTACATAAGTACTTATATGTATCCTATATATTTATATATTTCGAATCCGGTTATTCATACACATCTTGCATCCACACACGTTTCTTACTATATACTAACACCGTACCCGTATATATATATATATATATATATATATATATATATATATATATATATATATATGCACAAATACGTCCTTTAAACCCATAAATCTATACGTATATACATGCTGTAGAACGGAATTACGGTACATCCCAACTCTACCTACACACCTACTGCAGTGGAAGGAAGAGACGGAGAAGCCGACTTACCGGAGCTGTAGTCCGGCGAGGTGAGTCCAGGCGGTGCACTGGCGTCCGGCGATGGCTGGTGTTCCGGCGGCCCCTCCCTGGTGGTCGACTGGCTGCTGCTGCGGAACGATCGAAGAGGCAGCGGGTTAGGTTCTCGAAGTCGTCAGAAGGCGAGGAGAAGGAAGGGCGGCGACTTACCAGGATTAAGGCGATGCAAGGCGGCTCCTGCGGCGGCGTCGGAGAAGACGGTGGTCCGGTGGCAGTGCTACTGCAGGCCGAGAGAAGACGCGGTGGTTAACGATCCCGGAATCGAGAGAAGGAAGGGTGACGAGAAGGGAGGAGGGAAACAGTGGGCTCACCTGGCTGCTGCAGTCGGCGGACGGAGAAGCTAGGCGAGGGCGGCGCAGGCAAGGTGGCGGCGGCAGGCCTGGTGGTGGCGGGCGGCGACGGCTCGTTACGGCTGCTCACTGGAGTTTGCGGTCGTCTGTTCGCAAGAGGAAGGGAGAGGCGGAAAGTAGTGCAGATGGTACGGTTGAGAGAGAGGTAAGCGGCAGTAGGGTTAGATTAGAATTAGGTTAGATTAGGTTAATTTTAATTAGTTTAATTATATTATTTTCTTACGAATGGGCTGGCTGGCTGGGCCGGCAATTGGGCTTGGTAGCGGTTTATATCCAGTCTCTCTCTTTAATATAGGATCCGGACTCGTTAATTAAGCGCGGAAAAAATATATATATAATACGGAATTAAATTCCGTATTTTATAACTTAATATTATTCTTATTTTAAAGTACGTAAATTAAATTCCGATTTTAATTTAAGTACTTATTTAATTATGATTGACGTTTCGGAAATAGGTTAATTCAGGTTTAACGGAGGTTAAAAAAAATTCCGGTTATTACAATTATCTAATAAGATTTATAAGTCATAAGATCCATTATATATCATATTGCATGGAATTTAGGGTCGAACGTTTAACTGATAATTTAAATTAGGTCATCAAATCGTTAATTTGTTATGTTAATTTACAAAATTGATTTGTAAATTCCATAATTAAATAGAATTTGTTGAATATAATTTTGTTAAACCTTTTTTCAGGTTTATAATTACAAAAATTAAATAAGATCACATAAAATTTTAAAATATAGTTTTTAAAAATACTTAAATATTTTGAATAATTGTGTTAATTTATGAGAATAAACGTTCCATATGCGGAATTGAACAAAACCCTAATTTATATAAATATACTCATGTATCATTTGTACCTTGTGTGAAACTGTATTTATTAACTTCTTTGATATTTATAAATATTATAGTGAAGGTTTTGATTCTTAGAAAGTGGATAACTGGATTAGTTATGCAACACTTTTCTCAAATTGAAGTCTTTTTTAAAAAAAAAAGTTTTTGGCTTTTTAATACCCAAAAGCTCGTTGCATTTTAAAATTCTTTTCTTAATAATATTTTGATTCCGGAATCATGAATTTTAAACTAAAAATGTTACTTAGGGCAATATTTTCAAACATACAAACAAACAAAATATAGGATTTAGTTATCAAAAAATGAATATCGTAGTTAATCTCACTGTTTTTTTTGTGTAAAAACAAATCTGATTATTACGATAATACAAAGAAGATTGTCATTAGTTCCTCAATTTATGTGTATATAGTGAATATATATATAAACAACAATATACATAAGATGAATTTGAACAATTGAAGATTAAGAAAAATTTAAGGAATTAAATTATTGAATGTAAATGCCAACACTTGAAACAAATTAGGAGAACGTGTGAAAAAGAAAAAAACATAAAATCAAATCAATAACTTTAATCCGTTCAAGGAGCGGAGTATTGAGAACGGAATATTGAGAGATTAATTAAACATATTAGAGCCGATATTTCACAATGAGTGAAAAAACTTAGAATATTAAGCTTTTTGTTGGTAGATTTGCAAAAAAAATTGTCAAGTTAATAAAGATGAAGACAAACTATCGAGGGAGGTTTGATGACGTTGGAATTGTCATTGATCGCCGCCGATGAACATTATACAACCAAGGAAATCGTCGAGGATGATAGAATGATGTTTGTCTTATATATATATATATATATATATATATATATATATATATATATATATATATATATATATATCACCATCGGATGAACATGAACCTAGTTTGGAGCAACCTGCATTTCAAAATATAAGTATATTAGTTTTCAAATAAAAATTAAATAATGAAAGCACCGAGATAGTAGAATATAACGAATGCATAACAACGAAAGTAATGAAATCACCGAGATAGTAGAATATAACGAATGCATAACAACGAAAGTAATGAAAGCACCGAAGTCTCACCTTTACGAATATATATCGCGCAAAAAAATTAGGATTAACAAAACTTGTTGAGAAAGCTTCTTTAAATTAAAAATTAGCTAATATTGAGATTTTGAAGAAAGTCTAATATAATTATCTAAATAATTTTCTCTTAAAATTTTGATGTTAAAAATAAATTGAAAAATGTTAACGTTAAAGGATAAATGTATATCATAACTATTTTGATTTGGATGAGATACATTCCGTAACAATCTCGAAATAAAAATTTGCAAAAAACCTACAATTATCCAGTCCAAATCTTCTGTCCCCATTACTGTCCCATCTCCTATCTCATGCTTCCTATTGGAACCAAAATATAGTAAATATTAAATACATAAAACCCAAAAAGCCAAACCCAAAAACCAACCCATTGAATTACAATTTTTTTAAAGAAAATCTGCTGCCACGTGGTCCAGTAAGAAGCATGGGACAGGAGATGGGACAGTAATGGGACAGAAGATTTGGACTGGCAATTATCTATCAATTTCAACTCAATTAAAAAATATAATAAGAATTGAAAAGGTAAAAAAAAAAAACGTAACAAAAAAATTTAAAATCTGTTTTTTTTATACAAAAATAGTTAACTAAAGAACTTGTACCGAGGATAAGTTACGGTTAATCTACTTTTGTGAACTTTATTAAAAATTAAAATTATTCTACTGTCAATCTACTTTTGTGAACTTTATAAATAATTAAATTATTCTGTATCCACATAATATTTGCTTTGGCGGATGCTATATAATTATTTAAAGTTTTATAAAAGTTAAGGAACTTCTTAAAACTTTCGATTTTAATAATTTTTTATTTTCAAATTTTTGCTTTTTTATTTTTTTTTAATTTCGTCTTTGAAGAGATATTGTGGGTATTTTAACAAATTTTTAGAAATTTTAAATTTTCAAATTTCTTTAATTTATATTGTTGAACAATATTGGTAAAATATGTTTTTGTTTTAAAATTCTGATTACAAAATCTAGATGATTATGCAATTAAAAAAATGTTGATTGAGGTTAATTTTCTAACAAATTAAAATATAAATTTTAATAATAATGATAAATTAGTAAATATTTTACAAAAAAGCTGATGTGCATTCCTCGTTGCTTGACATGTGACATTATCATCCTTTATTTTAGTAAGTTATATAGATTATATTAAAAAATAGTAAAAAAAACATATACTTATCAAATTCTATTAACATATAGATTATGCTTTTTTAAAAAATTTAGATTTGTAATTTGCAATATGAATTTTGAAAATTCAGAAAATTACCTATCAAATTTTATTAAAAAATAGGAAAATATTTTTTTTATAAATTGTGGTTGTTAGAAATTTGAATCAATTTCCCCTAACATTTAGGGATTTTTATAAAAAGAAATTTTAATTAATTTAATTTTTTTTAATATAAATTATGGTGGTTAGGATCCCTTATAAAATTATAGTTAAAATAATTAATAATAATAAAAATTTACTAATTACTTTAAAGATTAATTAAAATGGCTTTTTAGTAAATATTTTACAAAAAAATCCTATGTGGCATTACTGGTTGATTAGCATGTGGCGGTAGTGTCCTTAGTTTTAGTAAGTAACTAGTTTATATATCCGTGTCTTGCACGGGCTAGATGATAATTGTGTTTATAAAAAGAATTTTTTTTTTTATAATTTATAACATTAGAAATTATTTACTTGTTATATTATGCTTGTTGTATGGTAGGATTTTGTCATATTATGAATATAAATCAACTAATATCTCCGGAGCTACTCATATGTCAAAGCTAATATTAATCATAAAGACAATAGTTTTAATTGTTATTTACTAACTATACATAAATATATAACAAAAAGCATCCTTATCTACAATAAATAGGTTCAACGTGATCACAAATGATAATTGTTATTAACTAAACAATTAAATAATATTGTGATATGCCTTAATGAATAGACGACTTAAGTAAGTTTGATCATGTGGTTGCACGACACTATATCAAGTGTAAATTCGTAGACTAAAGTATATAGATATTTTGAAAAAACACACAAATATGTAACCAAATTAGTTTTTACTAAAGATTTCCTAAATTAATTTCAAGGATTAAATAAAATAATATTACCCTTCATTTTAACATCTACTAAAAATACGTTTAATAAGAGGTCACGTGTAACACATATCATAAAATTTAAATTAAAAAATATTAAATAATAAAATACAAATATAAATGAAAGAGATTTGTATAAAATAAGTAGCATGTCTAAGTTAAAAATTATAACATCCTAAAATCACATGGTTAAATTTAAATAGTGAATTACCTAACAACTAATAACATATGGGAAACTACTAAAATAAAATAAAAATATTGAAAAGGTTTTACAAAAATATGTTTCCGCAAGGTAAACATATTTTTTTTTAAAAAAAGTAAAGTTTACAGGCTATAGGAAAAACAATTTTAAGTTTAAAATAAAAAAGTATAAGTAAGCAAAATATAAAGATTAAGTAAGATAAAGTTTATAAGTATAGAAGAGAAAAAAAACGTTCAATTGAAAATTAAACAAAATATTAAGATTAAATAAAAAAATAATGTTTATAAGTTTTAGAAAAAAATAAAGTTCAGTCGAATATAAAAAAATAAAAGTAAACAAATCTTTAAAAGTTTAAAACAAAATATTAAGATCTTTACAAAATCTTAACCATTTCGATTATAAATATAAAATTAATTTAATATTAATTAATTTTTGAAATATGAGGAATGTGGCTATATAAAATTGTGACATGTGGCAAAATAGTGAGGTGGCGATACCAAATTGTGTCAAATGGCAGTTTACGGGTTGTTTTAATATATAAGATAGATAAGATAGGTCAAGTAGTATTGGGCTTCTTCCCGTCCTGCCCAATCCCGACCTCAACCGGGATCGGCCCTGACAAGTTGTCCGGATTTTGCCCCGTGTATAATAGTCGGGACGAGACATGAGATAACCTCAATTCCGTCTCATTACGTGCTCACCCCTATTTAAAAGTATACAATAAATTTATATTAAAATAACATGAATCTAAATCTACTAATTTACGGAATACTATTAATAATTACAAACCACTGTCAATATGGATTCCAATAAATACAAAACGATGCAAACAAACACATTTTTTTTCCAACAAACATAAATCAACATAAATTAGAAGTGACAGATCGAAGAAGGGAGCTAGTGACGAAATGAGTGTGAAGTGTTAATGTCAACGTTTGAAAGTGGTCGGCGCCGGACTGAGGTGTCAAAGACTTGAATTTGGTGAATAGATTTTAAAAATCCCGATACGCGAGATCATGTGGCTTCAACTCTCTAGTTAAGTGAAAGGCAAATGTTAAAAACTAGTTTATAAATAGGATTTTAGTGATTCTTTTTTATTAATTTATGTTAAAACTAATATATATTATAGGATTTTAGTGATTTTTTGTTTTTATTCTCACGGGTGGGACGGATGGGTGACAGTTCAATTGGTGGGTGACTGTACCTCCACCCATACTCGTCCCACCACCCATCAATTCCACTCGTCAACCGCCCACGACCCAGAACTCATTGGTTTTCACTCATATATTCGATTATGTTGGTTGGGTGGCTGTGCACCCATTTTCATCCTTAATAATAATGTCTCCTTGCGACGTTAAATTGTGAATGTTGAGAGTTTATATGTAATCCAAAAATTCTAAATAAAATCTTTATAAAGTGAACATAAAGTCGTAGCCATTATTAGATGAAACAAGATATTTAAATATTTTCATATTAGGGTTGTCCAATAATAATCATTGCTTAATAAACTATGAGTTCGCAACCATGAATTATAAAGCTATATGAGGTCAACACCGATCTTTTTAAGACAAAAAAGAGAGAGTATAGAATATGACAATTTTTACACACCACATTTCTCTTCTTGTTACCTACAAATAATAAACATAAGCTATAAGCTATGTAATACATGACAACAAATAAAGAATCCAAATAACCAATCTTTCATAATCAAAATGCACCTTCATGGGTAGACCCGCTGCCAATTGTTTTCGGTCTTTCGACCCACTAGACGGCGATCAGTGATTTCGAACAACTTTTCGTTTTCATAAAAAAAATGCACCTTTACATTCTCCTATTTCAAATGTAAAAACGAAGCCTTCTTACTAAAAGAAACTAAAATATATAGTACACGACAACTTTTAATACTTTATTAAGTTATTTTTGGGTTAATTAGGTAAGTAGGCTTTTTTAGATTATAAGAGTAGTCATTAGACTTTTTTTATTTTTTCATTAGGTTAATGTACCCCAATTTTTTTTTTACCATCAAATAACAGGGTTACTAGGTTACGCTTTCTCTCTTTCTGTTTTTCATTTCAGCCGCCTCTTCTCATTTCCCTCTTCAAATCTTCTGTGCTTCTCTGGCCACAACATCCACTGCCAATCGATGGTGGCTGCGAAGGTGAAGTAAGGGATGGCGGCAGGAAGGAGGAGGCAGGGTTGGCGGATCCTCCGACGGCTTCCTCCGGCTTTGACTGAGAAGAAAGCAAGACGGTCGATTGGGAGAAAAGCTCGGAGGAGATCAAGATCGAGATCGAACGTCGATAAGAATAGGGTGAGGGAGAGGGTATGTCAATTTGGACATAGCTTCAGTGATCATCCCCCTCTTTTGATTGGCCTACTCATTGGGTTTGTTGTTACTGTTGATGCTGTTGCCATGTCAAAATCAATATTACAGGTTGTTCTTGTTCCCGTCACACTGGGTTTGGTGCTCAATACTTATGCAAAATCAGTTGTAAATCTTATTCAATATGTAATGCCGTTTGTAGCCATGGTGTGCACTTCAATGTGTATTGGTAGCCCTCTAGCGATTAATAGAGCAAGGATAATTTCTTTTGAGGGTCTGTACCTTATTGCTCCTGTGATAACATATAACATTTCATGCATTGGCATTTACCTTAGGCTATTGGATCTCTAAACTTCCCGGGGTGAGGCAAGAAGAAGTCAACAGGACAATCTCATTTTGATATTTTGACATATGAATTTATGGTATCAAAATTTCTGGCGTATAAATTTCCGGTATGTAATTTCTGGTATGATAAAATTTCTGGTATGAAAAAATTTCAGTATGTAATTTCTGGTATGATAAAATTTCCGGTATGATAAAATTTTCGGTATGAAAAAATTTCCGGTATGCAAAAAATTCTGGTATGATAAAATTCTGGTATGATAAATTTTTGGTATGATAAAAATTCTGGTATGATAAAATTTCTGGTATGAGAAATTTCTGGTATTAGAAATTTCTAGTATGAAAAGTTTATTCCAGAAAATAAAAAAAATAATAAAAAAAATAAAAAGACAATAAAATAAAATAAAATAAAATACATATTCAGTAATTAAAAATTAAAACTTACACTTAAATAACAAACATTCTTTTCTTTTTGAAATGGAGGGGTTAATTATTTTTACCTACCATTAAATGAAAGTGGTAAAAAATTTTGGATACATTTACTAATTTATATTCTCAAAAAGGCCTAGTATATCAAATTCTCCTATTAATTTTTTGATTTATCAAAATGCATTTTTTTATTTAAGACAATAGCATATGCCCTAGACAATAATAGCAATATTTTTAGGAGGCTAGTACTTGTTAGAAAAATTCACATTACACCAACTATAAAGCACAACCAACATAAAAAGAAAATTTTAGTATCAATCACCATCATAAACATGCACTCAAGGTATCTGTAAAAGAGAACCGATCGGAACAAAATTTCAAAATTGATTCATTTACCCTATACATAGACATGAAGAAAAAGAGATTATGGATACAAAGGATGAGCAATTTCATAGCAGAGGGATGGATACAAAAGATAGATACAAAAATGTGCATGAGACTAAATGACTAATTCAGTGATGAAAAATGCCCAGAGATTTATCCAGGAAACGGATCTGACCATCTTCTCTTCACCTCAGATTTTGATCTAACTTCCATTAGTTTTCCATCTGTTCCATAATCTCTCTCCATGACAAGGTTGATTCCTTCATCTGAATACCAACCCACACCAACACACAGAATTCCATCCTTGCTGACATCAACGTAAGATGTAACACCGCCGGGGAGCCAGAGAACAGACACATCTTGCATATTTATCATCTCTTCTTCCCCAAAGAAGGCTCGGTTCTCTGGGAAGCTCCTTTTCTTTATTGTCTCCATGCACAGGTATACATAAGGAGAGCTAGTGCTATCATCTAGAGTCATATCATCTCCATAAATTGGTGTGGCACTTACTTCAAATACCTTCCAAGACCCTGTAAGCTCAGATGGACGAGTTCTTTTCCGCTGAGACCACGGCTTCACGTCAAGCTCAGACTCACTGTTATAGAACAATGGTTATAGCCATTATCAGGTGAGCAGGCACCATGTGTCACAAAGTTTACTACATGAATGTTATTTCGGCGTCCAATGGAAGTTTCAATGCATCAGAAATTAAAACAGCATTATTACAGTAGAGTTGACTGACCTGTGGTCATCAATATTAGCAGGACTGACCCACTGCTCTTCGTATACAGCGACCCGGAGTATTTGGATATCTGCACCCCCGTTACTGAACTCTATAGTATGCACAATACGCAAGCGTTTATGACATCCTTTAACCAAGCACTGCAGAAAGGTGAAACAATGAAGATCTGTCACACAACCACCTGAATATTACGGAAAGGGAAAGGGAAGCACCAAAAATCCTTCTAGCTCAGCGCAGTACATTTTGATCCTTAAAAATATTATTCAACAAGATGAACTAAAAAGAAGCCTGATATGCGAGCCATAAAAACAAAATACCGATAGGGGAGTATGTCAAAGGGTGATTGCAAGATCTGAATCTGATTGTGAAAAGCAGCAAAAAAAACAGAGGTGTTCTAACAAAAAACATCATGATTCATAAAAATATACAAAAAATAAAATCAAAGGAGAAGCAAAAGTGTTGTCTCAAGCATAGTGTCATGTGACTCATACTGATACAGATAAAATGAGGAGCAGAAAGATCTAAAAACGAAAAAAAGGCAATATCCTTTTCGACCAGTTTTGGAAGTTGTCACCAAGAAAAATTGTCAATAAGAGCTGCTGAAGCACACAGTGCCACATTACATGCGGTGATACTGGGTGTTACGCAAGAAGATTATATCACTTACACAAGGAAGAAGAATATGAAGAAATCAAGCCAAACAACTCCTTATGTCTGTTAGAAGGGTAAAAGAACAATAAACTAGGAGTGCAGTTCAGCTATTTTCTTACTTGCCGAGAGATCAGAATGATGACAATGTTTTAGTAGCTTAAACACAGGGCATTGCATTCCCGTTGTTCTTACCCAGAAAAGTTAGTAGTGAATTGGACAATTGTGCCTTGGGCTCCATGAAAAGTGTTTCCTTCGTTTGATACTAAATTGGAAGAGTGAGTCCTTTCTCTTGAGAGTGTTTGTCATCATTTTTGGTTTATATTCATCTTATTGCTTCCTTGGAATTGATTTGAATTCCAGGTGTTACTGAGTGTGTGAATGTTCTTGAGTGTCACTTGTATGTTCATTCTATGTCTAGCCGTGAGCAAAGTTTCTTAGTTTTTTTAGTTTTCTCACAAATAGTCAACATAACAAATAAAACATATTAGAGATCAATCTTTGAGAACTTACTTGTTCAAACTTGTATGTAGGTGACAGAAAATAATTGGAATCATCAACATTGCCAACAGGGATATCAACTGGGCCTCTAGAATATGATCCATCCTATTAATTCCAAGGAAAAATCACCCACTCAAATATACAACTATTTAACATACGAAAATTAACAAGAGTAAGAATATCTAATAATAAAGCATCAATATCAATATATCAATACATTCGAGTATCCACTTTCATTTATCAGTGGAGAAAGAACACAATCTGGAATTGAAGTGAATACATGATCAATATAAGGTACCTATGACCCAGACGTGCAAATATTTGATTCACTTAATTATACAACTGGCCATGACTCTTAAGACATAGGAATCTAAATTCCATAAACCCGAGATGCAAACTATTTGAAAAGTTTCCATTTCTACGTACATTTCTTCATATTCAATGAATCAACAACAGTTTGAATTAAACAAAACCTATCTCCCCCTGATTCATCATTTACACATGATGAGCAAGCAGAGCTTGTCATTTAGCCAAATAGACAACAAGAAGGCCATAATAAAGTTTACTACTTTGAAATATCATAGTCAGAGGTTATTACTATACTGATATTGTAAAGAAAATGAAGCTTATCTAGTTCATAAGATACCTCAAAGTAAACAAGACCAGGCTCCATATCCATGAAATCTTCTTCCATCACATCACTCTTGGTGAAGTCAAATGTCTCAAATTTGGGCACAACATATCTTGAAGTTCTCCCATCTTTGTTGACATCACTTCCAACATTCTGATGATGCATTTCACCATAAGGATTTAACGTCACCCAGTTAGTCTTCCTCCTGATTCGCGAGCCCTTTCCTTCTTTCTGAGAAGGCACTTGTTCAACCCTGGAAACAGTGTAGCAATCATACAGGTGCTCATTTTTGCTTCCCATTTCAAGAGGCTCCATTTCAGCAGTGATGGGTGAAAATACAGCTCCAACTCCCTTCCATATTCCACTCACACTACTCGTAAAAGTGTTCCACGCAGGTCGAATTACAGGTTCCTTATTGTAAAGAAAAAGATGGTTCATGTAGAAAATAACATCAAATTCATAAAAGGTTGTTGCAGGAAGAAGACAACAAAACCAAATTGAAAAGGTACCTGCGTTTGCAAAACATTTTCAATCTCAACCAACATAGCAGCAGAGATCATAATTCTAGAATCCTTCGACTTATTAACTCTTCCCCCTCTGTTCAGACTGTTCTTCCTCCCCCGCCTTCTATTCTCCTTTTCCTCCACTTCCTTGGCCAGTTCATTATCAATACTCCATACATTATCCTTGCCCTTTCCCTTGGCGGAAACCTTAACCCCCATTACTCTCTCTCCTCCTCCTTCACCATCACCGCCGTATCTCTTCCCCTTGCTTCCAATCACCCTAGAGCACCAATTATTCCCGTCAAAGTATATAGAAGGCGATGAGGGTTTACAGAACGAAGAGAATGAAAGATGAATTGAGCTTAGAGTTAGCCGGGGTTTGGGATGAAAAAGGGAGAAATTAAAGGATTCAAACCCTATAAATTGGCTTGATGTTATGGGGAAATGGTTGCAGGCTCCAACGCTACCAAAATGCATCATTCGTGTTATCTCGAGTGAAGTAAAGACGACGAAAAATGTTGGAGTTGTGGGTTGGAAAAATGGTATCTGAACCTGTTAATTACAGTAATCCATTTTTATCACTTTATCGATCTTCTCTTCGACCACAGCTAGCAAAATTTGTAGAAGAGTAGTACCTTGATCGGGCGCGGTAGTAAACGGCGAAGTTGGACGTCCGACGAGTGGAATTGGATAAGGAAGAACCAGAAGCGGAATCTATTTACTGTTACCTGACTCGGCCCGGTTCGCTACCATAAAATGTTTGGGCTCTATGATCGGGTCGAGTTTATCTTGGAGTTCCTTTTCGTTGGGCCAAATCAGCCCGTTAATTTTAGCCCGTTATTGTTCTTGGTCTAAGTGGAGTTTGTTTTTTTTCAAAGCGGAAAACGGTGAGGCTGGTCTACCTCCTAAAGGTAATTCACAAATTATCGAATGAGAACACAAAGTTTGTGATCATTTGAAAAAACTGATGTTAGGTGTCAAGATTTTCGAATGGGTCAACCGGTCAACAAGGTTAATTTATCTGAAAACATGTTTAATTTGAACTTCATAAAATATAAAGATTCATCTGTAGGACTTTGCTTGTAAAAAATCATTTAATCAAATTATAAATTGTAAGTTTGACAAACAATTGAGATAAGCACACTCTTCGGCAATGGGCAAGAGAACGCTTGAGAGAACCATGTCGAAGAAACCCGACAAATTGACCCCGTAACTACGGGAGAATGAATACTCTCCTATCTTTTTTTATAAGGAAAATGGTTTTTTTTAATTATATACAAAATGAGCCTAACATGATGAAAAAGTTTAAGGTCCGTATCACTTTACAATTTTTTTTTGACATAACTCGGGACAAAATTGTTATTCTTAGATGAAATTTCTTCAAAATCGGGACAAGACTATTCGGTCATTTAATATGTTGATAAAATTGTTTAATTTAATACCACAAATATGCACAACGGTTGTATTTAAATGTGACCGTTACATAAAAAAAATTCTTATATAGTAGTCACTAGTTTCGCACAACTTCTCCAAGGTTGGTGGTGGGCCCAGGAATTTTCACTTTGAGATTGACTTGCATTTTAAGCTAGCCGCCCAAATTCCTCAAAGCCACCGTACGTTTCCTATCCCAGGGCATTTTTGTCTTTTCCAACCGAACCATCATGTTACTCTGCCGAAAAGCCACCTTTGAATTCCCCTTATACCCCTCAGTGCATCATATCCTTCCTCTCATCAAACCAAGGGGTAAAATGTAAATTGTTATGGTAAAGAGTTGTCTGACTGAAAACACAAACTTTTGGTAAAAGACGGATTTCAAAAAGCGTACGTGGAGAGAGAAGGCAAGTTCGGTTTGTAGACGTTACATCGGGTTTGAAGCTTCTTCGTCGTCGGAATTTGGGATTTCCGTTTCGTATCCGATAGGGTTTCGATTCTCCTGCAACTTCTTGCCGTTTTGGTTTCTTAAGATCGGGATTGTTTGATTCGTAGCCGATTTATTATGAATTTGGATGGTCGATCTTAGGTTTTGGGGTTTAGTGAATTGGTGGTTTGTTTTTTCGAAATTCTGAACGGAAAGAGTGGTAGTGATGTTGACAACTCCTCAGCAGAAGAAGTCATGGCTGTCGCTAACGCCGAGGAGTGACAATCCTAAATCTTCTGCAAACCCTAGAAGAATCGGGGATAGTAATGGCGTCGAGAAAGGGAAAGGAGTTGCTGTTCTTGATGCTTCTTCCACGCATGCTTCCGGAATTGTATATGAAAATGGAGGGATTGTTGATGCGGAGAGAGGAGATCCAGAGGCGTTGCTTGAAAAGTTGTCAAAGCTCGAAAATGAGGTATTGCGGTTGTAGTCTTGTAGAGTAGTAGTTTGAATTGTGATGTCTTTGTCACGATTTCTTGCTTATCCCGGCTGAATCAACGCAATTCCTTTTGGTTTGAATTTTATTTAGTTGCTCTCACCTAGTTTAGTAGGCTTTACTGTCCTTTTTACTCTGCTTTTTTGTCGGGTTTGTCTTGGATTCTTAAGGCTAAGAGAGGTTAGTGAAACTTTTGGTATTTCTACTTGCGAATAGCTATTAAAACAAGAACTTGTTCACTGCTTTGCTGTTAGTTTATGCAATTATATAGGAAAATTTGGATCTGTTTCAGGTTTCATGTATTAATCAAGTATGTCATATTTCCCCTCTGGTGGCACCTGGTTGGGCTGGTGGGGTGAGAGGTTGACCTTATTAGTAAGTTTATTCAGGGAACACACTTTGTAGTGGAAACATTTGACAGGATCTTAGGACACAATGTGTGCTATGAATTAGTTTTTTGTTGTTGCAGTGGCGTTGTCATGTCCACAAGGGCAATGACTCCCCTTCAAATTATTGTAAACTTCTCATCATTATAGCCTTTTCTTTTAAATTTGAGATGCCAGTGTCAATTTAACATCAGGAGTCCCCATGGATGGAGAATTGGGCAATTGGAGAGAAAATTGAAAAATAAATATAAGTGTATAACTAGTTTAAGGACTTTTGAGGTGGTCATGCCCTGGTTAGTTTGAGCTAACTTATCTTTTCTCTTAACAGTTTCTTAAATGTTTCTATACATGTATGCCTAAACTACAGGCTATAAGTTGAGAATATGTTTATTTTCAAAGAAAGTTAATTTATACTCCCAATTCTTTTGGATGTGGGTACTATTTGTCAATCTATCCATCAGTATTAACATTTGATATTTTAAAGATAGACACACCAAATGGTGCATGCATTTATGTAACTATACTTCTTGCAGCTTTTTGAATATCAATACAATATGGGGCTCCTTCTAATGGAGAAGAAGGAATGGTCCGCCAAAAATGAAGATCTACAACAGGCATTGACAGAGGCAAAGACTGTCTTGAAAAGAGAGCAGACTGCTCATCTAATTGCGATTTCTGATAATGAGAAGCGTGAAGAAAACCTAAGGAAGGCCTTGGGTGTAGAAAAACAGTGTGTTAATCAAGTAAAACTTCTTATGCAGTTTCTGTGAGCGTCTTTCTTTTATGTTATTGTTTGCATGCCAATTCTCTTAATGCTCTTGCCCACTTCTGAGTTCTGGCTTCTCGATAGCACTGCTTTCATTAAAAATAATATGGATTTGATTATCTTTGATGACTGTTTTCTGGACATGTTTTTGTTAATTTGACACATTACATAATAGTTCTGAGAGTTAGAGTATTGTTTCCTTATTTGATGTCTTTGAATTTCATAATTTGCAGTTGAAAAGATGCATAGGGTGTATATTTGTGTGGTTTAGATCTTAGTCCTTTTTAATCTTTCTTATTTCTTCATCTGATCAAGTGCTTTTGATCAATAAGTCTTGATGCCGCCTTATCCTCATAGATGCACCTTACTATTTGGTAGCTCCAGTTTGTTATGTTTCACTTAGCATCACTGACAAGATCTTTTGGATGGACTATAATAGATGACACGGGTTTAAGAGTGAAAGGGGTTATACTGGATTTGTCAATTTTACTTGGGTTTAAATCGATAAAAATGATTAAGATTTATGTATTGTGACTAGTGGTTTCAGGTCCATATGTAATATTTTTATTTCCTGTTCTCCTTTCAGTTCTCACTAGAAGTATCAATTGAGTTGTTGGGTGTTTCTGTTTGTTAGCTTTGATTTGGTGTTTTGGGTTATGGATCAAAAGATGCTCAAAAGATGCACAGGGTAGGTTATGGGTTATGTAGTTCTATTTTGGGTAATGTAGGTTAGAGCAATTTAATAGTTGGTGATATCAGCTTGAGTTGATTACGGTTTGTTTGGGTTAACCCTAAAAGTGAAGGGAACATACTAGATTTGTCAATGTTTCTTGGGTTTCACTTGAAGATTACAAATGATTTATGTACAGAGACATTAGGGTTGGGACCGTTGGGTTATGTAGTTCTATTTTGGGTAATTTAGGTTGAGTAATTTATTAGTCGGTGATTTTAGTTTGAGTCAGTTACGGTTCTTTGGGTTTAAATTTGTTCTTGGGTTTAAATTTAAGATTACACTTGATTAAGATTTATGTACAGTGACTAGTGATTTAAAGTCCATAACCTACATTACCCAATTGAGTTGTTGGGTGTTTCTGTTTGTTAGCTTGGATTTGGTGTTTTGGGGTTATGGATCAAAAGATGCAGAGCTTAGGTTATGGGTTATGTAGTTCTATTTTGGGTAATGTAGGTTAGAGCAATTTAATAGTTGGTGATGTCAGCTTGAGTCAATTACGGTTTGTTTGGGCTAACCCTAAAAGTGAAGGGATAATACTAGATTTGTGAATGTTTCTTGGGTTTCACTTCAAGATTACAAATGATTTATGTACAGTGACATTAGGGTTGGGTTATGTAGTTCTATTTTGGGTAATTTAGGTTGAGTAATTTATAAGTCGGCGATTTCAGTTTGAGTCAATTACGATTCTTTGGGTTTAAGTTTGTTCTTGGGTTTAAATTTAAGATTACACTTGATTAAGATTTATGTACAGTGACTAGTGATTTAAAGTCCATAACCTACATTACCCAATTGAGTTGTTGGGTGTTTCTGTTTGTTAGCTTTGATTTGGTGTTTGGGGTTATGGATCAAAAGATGCAGAGGTTAGGTTATGGGTTATGTAGTTCTATTTTGGGTAATGTAGGTTAGAGCAATTTATTAGTTGGTGATTTCAGCTTGAGTCAGTTACGGTTTGTTTGGGCTAACCCTAAAAGTGAAGGGATAATACTAGATTTGTGAATGTTTCTTGTGTTTCACTTAAAGATTACAAATGATTTATGTACAGTGACATTAAGGTTGGGTTATGTAGTTCTATTTTGTGTAATTTAGGTTGAGTAATTTATAAGTCGGTTGTTTCAGTTTGAGTCAATTACGGTTCTTTGGGTTTAAGTTTGTTCTTGGGTTTAAATTGAAGATTACACTTGATTAAGATTTGTGTACATTGACTAGTGATTTCAAGTCCATAACCTACATTACCCAATTGAGTTGTTGGGCGTCTCTGTTTGTTAGCTTTGATTGGTGTTTTGGGTTATGGATCAAAAGATGCTCAAAAGATGCACAGGTTAGGTTATGGGTTATGTATTTCGATTTTGGGTAATGTTGGCTGGATTAATTTTTTAGTTGGTGATTTCAGCTTGAGTCAATTACCATTTGTTTGGGCTAACCCTAAAAGTGAAGGGATAATACTGGATTTGTGAATGTTTCTTGGGTTTCACTTTAAGATTACAAATGATTTATGTACAGTGACATTAAGGTTGGGTTATGTAGTTCTATTTTGTGTAATTTAGGTTGAGTAATTTATAAGTCGGCTATTTCAGTTTGAGTCAATTACGGTTCTTTGGGTTTAAGTTTGTTCTTGGGTTTAAATTTAAGATTACACTTGATTAAGATTTATGTACAGTGACTAGTGATTTTAAGTCCATAATGTGCATTACCCAATTGAGTTGTTGGGTTTCTCTGTTTGTTAGCTTTGATTTGGTGTATTGGGTTATGGATCAAAAGATTCTCAAAAGATGCACAGGTTAGGTTATGGGTTATGTAGTTCGATTTTGGGTGATGCAGGCTAGATTAATGTTTTAACGGGTGAATTACGGTTGTTTGGGCTAACCCTAAAAGTGAAGGGATAATACTAGATTTGTCTATGTTTCTTGGGTTTCACTTTAAGATTACAAATGATTTATGTACACTGATATTAGGGTTGGGTTATGTAGTTCTATTTTGTGTAATTTAGGTTGAGTAATTTATAAGTCGGCTATTTCCGTTTGAGTCAACTACGGTTCTTTGGGTTTAAGTTTGTTCTTGGGTTTAAATTTTGAGACTACACTTGATTAAGATTTATGTACAGTGACTAGTGATTTCAAGTCCATAACTTACATTACCCAATTGAGTTATTATGTATCTCTGTGTGTTTGCTTTGATTTGGTGTTTTGGGTTATGGATCAAAAGATGCTCAAAAGATGCACAGGTTAGGTTATGGGTTATGTAGTTCGATTTTGGGTAATGTAGGCTAGATTAATTTTTTTGTTGTTGATTGCAGCTTGAGTCAATTACGGTTTGTTTGGGCAACCCTAAAAGTGAAGGGATAATACTAGATTTGTCAATGTTTCTTGGGTTTCACTTTAAGATTACAAATGATTTATGTTCAGTGATATTAGGGTTGGTTTATGTAGTTCTATTTTGGGTAATTTAGGTTGAGTAATTTAGTAGTTGATTTTAGTTTGAGTCAATTACGGTTCTGTGGGTTTAAATTTGTTCTTGGGTTTAAATTTAAAATTACACTTGATTAAGATTTATGTGCAGTGACTAGTGATTTCAAGTCCATAAGCTATATTACCCAATTGAGTTGTTGGGTGTCTCTGTTTGTTAGCTTTGATTTGGTGTTTTGGGTTATGGATCAAAAGATGCTCAAAAGATGCACAAGTTAGGTTATGGGTTATGTAATTCTATTTTGGGTAATGTAGGTTAGAGCAATTTATTAGTTGGTGATTTCAGCTTGAGTCAATTACGGTTTGTTTTGGCTAACCCTAAAAGTGAAGGGATAATACTAGATTTGTCAATGTTTCTTGGGTTTCACTTGATGAATACAAATGATTTATGTACAGTGACATTAGGGTTGGGTTATGCAGTTCTATTTTGGGTAATTTAGGTTGAGTAATTTATTAGTCGGTGAATTCAGTTTGACTCATTACGGTTGTTTGGGTTTAAATTTGTTCTTGGGTTTAAATTTAAGATTATATTTGATTATGATCTATGCACAGTGACTAGTGATTTGAAGTCCATAACCTAAATTACCCAATTGAGTTGTTGGGTGTTTCTGCTTGTTTGCTTTGATTTGGGTTATGGATCAAAAGGTGCTCAAAAGATGCAGAGGTTAGGTTGTGGGTTATGTAGTTCTATTTTGGATAATGTAGGTTAGAGCAATTTATTAGTTGGTGATTTCAGCTTGAGTCAATTACGGTTTATTTGGGCTAACCCTAAAAGTGAAGGGATAATACTGGATTTGTCAATGTCTCTTGGGTTTCACTTGAAGATTACAAATGATTTATGTACAGTGACTTTAGGGCTGGGTTATGTAGTTTTATTTTCGGTAATTTAGGTTGACTAATTTATTAGTCGGCGATTTTAGTTTGAGTCAACTACGGTTCTTTGGGTTTAAATTTGTTCTTGGGATTAAATTTAAGATTACAGTTGGTTAAGATTTATGTGCAGTAACTAGGGATTTCAAGTCCATAACCTACATTACCCGATTGAGTTGTTGGGTGTTTCTGTTTCTTAGCTTTGATTTGGTGTTTTGGGTTATGGATCAAAAGATGCTCAAAGGATGCAGAGGTTAGGTTATGTAGTTCTATTTTGGGTAATGTAGGTTAGAGCAATTTATTAGTTGGTGATTTCAGCTTGAGTCAATTACGGTTTATTTGGGCTAACCCTAAAAGTGAAGGGATAATACTAGATTTGTGAATGTTTCTTGGGTTTCACTTTAAGATTACAAATGATTTATGTACAATGACATTAAGGTTGGGTTATGTAGTTCTATTTTGGGTAATTTAGGTTGAGTACTTTATAAGTCGGCTATTTCAGTTTGAGTCAATTACGGTTCTTTGGGTTTAAGTTTGTTCTTGGGTTTAAATTTAAGATTACACTTGATTAAGATTTATGCACAGTGACATTAGGGTTGGGTTATGTAGTTCTATTTTGGGTAATTTAGGTTGAGTAATTTATTAGTCGGTGTATACAGTTTGAGTCAATTACGGTTCTTTGGGTTTAAATTTAAGATTACACTTGATTAAGATTTATGTACAGTGACTAGTTATTTCAAGTCTATAACTTACATTACCCAATTGAGTTGTTGGGTGTATCTGTTTGTTAGCTTTGATTAGGTGTTTTGGGGTTATGGATCAAAAGATGCTCAAAAGATGCACAGGTTATGGTATGGGTTATGTAGTTCTATTTTGGGTAATGTAGGTTAGAGCAGTTGATTAGTTGGTGATTTCAGCTTGAGTCAATTACGATTTGTTTGGGCTAACCTTAAAAGTGAAGGGATAGTACTGGATTTGTCAATGTCTCTTGGGTTTCACTTGAAGATTACAAATAATTTATGTACAGTGACATTAGGGTTGGGTTATGTAGTTTTATTTACTGTAATTTAGGTTGAGTAATTTATTAGTCGGTGATTTCAGTTTGAGGCAATTATGGTTCTTTGGGTTTAAATTTGTACTTGGGTTGAAATTTAAGATTACACTTTATTAAGATTTTGTACAGTGACTAGTGATTTCAAGTCCATAACCTACATTATCCAATTGAGTTGTTGGGTGTTTCTGTTAGTTAGCTTTGATTTGGTGTTTTGGGTTATGGATCAAAAGATGCTCAAAGGATGCAGAGGTTAGGTTATGGGTTATGTAGTTCTATTTTGGGTAATGTAGGTTAGAGCAATTTATTAGTTGGTGATTTTAGCTTGATTCAATTAAGGTTTGTTTGGGCTAACCCTAAATGTGAAGGGATAATACTAGATTTGTGAATGTTTCTTGGGTTTCACTTTAAGATTACAAATGATTTATGTACAGTGACATTAAGGTTGGGTTATGTAGTTCTATTTTGTGTAATTTAGTTTGAGTAATTTATAAGTCGGCTATTTCAGTTTGATTCAATTACGTTTCTTTGGGTTTAAGTTTGTTCTTGGGTTTAAATTTAAGATTACACTTGATTAAGATTTATGTACAGTGACTAGTGATTTCAAGTCCGTAAGGTACAGCCAACGATATCATTTTCTTTCTTGTTCTCCTGTGAGGTCTCACTAGAAGTATCAATATAGTTGGGTGTTTGTGTTAGTTAGCTTTGATTTGTTGTTTTAGGTTATGAATAAAAAATTGCTCAATAGGCTGCGCTTGTTAGATTATGGGTTATGCAATTTTTATTTAGGCTGATTTAGGTTAGAGTAGTTTATTAGTTGGTGATTTCAGTTTTAGTCAATTAAGATTCTTTGGGTCTAACCTCCCTAAAAATTTGGGGTTGACTTTGGGACTCATGTTTTGATAGGCCTACTTCTAACTTTAAGCAAACACTTTGTATTTCTCTCTTTTGGAAAATTATTCTATTGGTCCACCATGTGATCCAAAGCCACAGCTTGTCTGGGTCGAACCCTAGAAATTTCGGGTTGATTTTGGGGGTCATGTTTTTAAAGACTTACTTCTAGCTTTAAGTTAATACTTTGTATTACTCTCTTATGGAAACTTTATTTTCACGGTCCACCATGTGATCCAAAACCTAAGTTGGGAGCGTGTTCTGACTGAGATTTGTTATTTTGCCTGAATATTTGTTTGCTTCTATTCAAAAATATTGTTCATCATGAAAGTCTCAATACAAGTTGGGTTCATCTTGTGTATAATCATCATAGTTCTAAGTAGTGAATTTGATGCTTTTACTTGCTAGTTTAGGTTACTGTGCCTAATAAGGTTTGTGTCAGTCACTGTGTGAGTGCAAATCTTACTAGATGATCTGTTTTTGGCTTATGTAGTTGGAGAAGGCTTTGCATGAGATGAGAGCAGAATATGCAGAAATTAAGTTTACTGCTGATTCGAGAATAACTGAGGCGAATGCTTTGGCAATTAACATCGAAGAGAAATCTTTAGAGGTAGAAGCGAAGTTGCGGGAAGCTGATGCTAAGCATGCTGAAGCAAGTAGAAAGAGTTCAGACATAGAAAGGAAGAAGCAGGACTTGGATGTTCGTGAAAGTTCACTTAAGAGGGCACGCCTGTCTTTGGACTCTGAGTATGTTATGGTTTATGAAGCTTTTGTGCTTTATTTGATACCATTTACCTAAAATTTTAAGCTGATACAAGTTCATAAAAAACCTATCTGATGCATAAATGATTTATGACTAGTTGCTGTTTTTTAACAGGAGAGAAGCACATGAATCCACACTGTCTAAACAGAAGGAAGATTTGCGTGAATGGGAAAAAAAATTACAGGAAGGAGAAGAGAGGTTGTACGAGTCTCAGAGAATCCTCAACCAAAGGGAGGAGCGAGTTAATGAGGTTGAAAAGAGGTATAAGCAGAAAGAAAATGATCTGGAAGCGGCAAAGAAGAAAATAGACATCGGCAGCAAAGAGTTGAAAAAGACAGAGGAGGAAATAATTAGCAAACTCCAAAGTCTCAAGGAAAAAGAGCAGGTTTAATTTCTCTCTGTCGCTCTTGTCTGTCTGTTGCTTTCTTGGCCACCCTCATTATTCCTGTCCTTGGAGTTCTCTCTGTTATTTACTTGACCGGTATTAACTTTACACCTTGCTGCAGGAAGTTGATACAATCAGAAAGAAAATTAATCAGAAAGAAACTGAGTTACGTACCTGGGAGGAAAAGCTAAGTGAAAGAGAAAATGTAAGTATGCTATGCTCATCTCTGTAGTTACATTAGAGCTGTTGGGCATTTATTCCTGTGATACAAAGCCTGAATACTGGTAAAGTAACAAGGGTGCTGTTGTTTCATATGAATTGTCATGTTGATGATTCCCTGCAAAGTATATACCATGACATCTCTGTAATTTTTTAATGCTTGTCTGCAGACTGAATTGCAGAAGCTTCTTGATGATCATGAAGCTGAGTTGGATGCAAAGAAGAAGGACTTTGAGCTTGAATTGAATGAAAAGAGAAAATCTATTGACGAAGAACTCAGAAGTAAGAATGTGGCAGTCGAGAAGAGGGAAGCTGAAATCAATCACAAGGAGGATAAGATTGCCAAACGAGAAGAAGCTTTAGAAAAGAAGTTGGTGAAAATGAAGCAGAGAGAAATTGACCTTGACAGGAAGTCCAAAGCTGTAAAGGATGAAGAGAAGTCCATCAAGACTGAGGAGAAAAGATTGGGCATAGAAAGAAAGCAAGTGTTATCGGACAAGGAGCATTTATGCAGCCTCAAGGCAGAGCTTGAGCAAAAAGAGGTTGATCTTGAAAAGCAGCTGCAGGAGGTTCTAGAAGAGAAAGAACAACTTAAGGTTACTGAAGAAGAAAGATTAGATTATGCCCGCCTACAATCAGAGCTAAAGCAAGAGATTGAGAAATGCAGACAACAAAAGGAAGAGCTTATGCGAGAATCCGAGGCATTGAAACAAGAGAGAGAGTCTTTTGAGAGGGAGTGGGAAGTTCTTGATGAGAAAAAAGCTGAGACCGAGAAAGAACTGAATAAGATCAATGAAGAGAAGGAGAAGTTAGGTAAGTGGCGAGGAGCAGAAGAAGAAAGACTCAGTAATGACACATTAGCGGCTAGAACTAATATAGAGAGGGAGATGGAGGCTTTGAGGCTGGCAAAGGAGTCGTTTGTTGCAGAGATGGAACATGAGAAATGTGTATTGTCCCAAAAGGCTAAGAGTGAGAGAAGTGAAACACTGAATGATATTGAGCTGCGTAAGAGAGAACTTGAGATTGAGATGCAGATGAAGAGGGAAGAAATGGAAAAAAGTCTTGGTGAAAAGGAGAGATCATTTGAGGATGAGAGGGAGAAAGAATTGATCAACATCACAAATTTGAGAGAAGAAACCCAAAGAGAAATGGAGTTGATGAAAGTAGAAAAACACAGGATTGAGAAACAAAAGGAGGAAGTAGAAACAAACAGGAGAGATCTAGAAGAGCAGAGACTTCAAATACAGAAAGATATTGATCAACTCGTTATTCTCATTGGCAAGCTGAAGAATCAGAGAGAACACTTCGTAAAAGAGAGAGACCGCTTTATTTCGTTTGTCAAGAAACATGAAGGTTGCCAGAAATGTGGCGAGTTAACTCATGAATTTGTGATCTCTGATCTGCACTCTTTACATGACATTGAAGGTGGGGAGATTGTTCCTCTTCCTAGTCTGGCTGGAAACTACATGAGAAGTGGTGATGTTGCTGATGCTGAAACTCCTAAATCTGCCGGAAAAGTGTCTGCTTTGCTGCGTAAGTGTGCCTCAAAGATATTTTTGTTCTCCCCTACCAAGAACAATGAGAAAATTGCAATGCAGAATATGCAAGGTGAGGCTGTGAATGATTCCATAGGTATCAGAAGGGAATCTGGTGATGATAGCATCAGGGAAGAAGCGGAAGGTGATCAAGAAACTTTAATGAGAGAAGAGAGCAATATCAACAATGAGAATCAAGAAGCTGAAACGTCTCAACTTTCTGGCTTAAATATCAGGTCCAAGCCTGCCAAGAAAAAAGGTCCATCAAGAGTACTCAGAACTCGTACCATGAAGGCAGTGGTTAAAGAAGCCGAGGCAATACTGGGGCATGATATAGAACAAGATAGTGAGCATCAGAACGAGGAGGCTGAAGATTTGAGTCTCGCAGGAACTGAAAATGTAAGAACAGGAAGGAAGAGAAGCCGGGCTCAGACTTCTGGTACAACCCCAAGTTTGCAGGATGGTGATGACGGTGAAGAGAATTCAGATAGTATTACAGCAGGCAGGCGAGGGAAGAGAAGACAAAAGGCTGTACAAGCTCCTGTTGCTAATAAATACAATCTCCGGACACCAAGGAAGTAAGTTTTCCAACTAATAGGCATATATAGTTGAGATTTCTGTTGGTAAACGAGTTTGCATGTTTGTATTTGTATGTTTATATTATGACATTTTCATGAGCAGCCTTATAAACATCTTTTGTTTACCTTTATCTTTGCTCATTATTGCACCCTGTTCGTTCACAGAGAGGTCAAAGCTCCGACTATTGCACCCTGTTCACAAAAACGCCGCCCAAAGGCTAGTCGGACAGAATCTGCTGACATGGCTGTTAGTGGAAACGGCGGAAGCATAAGCCTGGTGCAGGTGAGGTTCAAAGGTTGTGTAGCATTATGTTTTTTAGTCTATGGATGGCTCAATGATAATCAAATCTCGTCTTTCAGGAGGAGGCTGAAGAGGAGACTAGTGGTGCACCTAATGAAACAAATCAGGTTGCAACGTCTTTGGTTAGACGTTTGGTAATGGTTGAAGAGATGAATGAGACTTCAGATAGGCACGAGGCGTATAGTGATGATGTGACCCCTCAGGGTAATAATGTAGAAGATAGCGTTAGAGAAGTCGCAGACGCAGACGACGATGATGAGGACGAGGAAACTCTGCTTCCCGGCGAAGCATCAATTGGGAAGAAGCTATGGAATTTCCTCACCACATGAATGATCTGGTTTTTGCTTCTACAAATTAGGTTTTCTTCTCTTTTACAGGGTTTATGCAGTTTCCGTTTCGAGTTTGGTAGCTCTGTCTTTTTTTAGCATATCATTGAGAGGAGTCTCGTATGTTTCGTGTTTGTAACTCTTATGATTTGAATGGCTGAACACAGATTAGTAAAATTTGTTTGTTTTTTAGCCACACTGTAAATTGACTGCATTTCTAGTGCTTAAAATGTCCATCTAACCTTGTTAAACGTTAATCATAAACATTTGACGCACACCCATATCTCAAGCAATCGTCATCTGAATCTGCAGAGTAACTCTCACTACTACTATAGCTAACATCTTCAACAATCTGTTTCCCTTTCATGTCATCCAGCTCTCTCTCATCTCCAGTGCTCTCGCTCTCTGCTTCATACGAAGTAGACGAACAATCGCTGTGTGCATATCTGTGAAAGACGGTAACATTTTCCTTCCTAGCACTCTGAAACGAATAGCTCCTCGTGTTTCTCCCATCATACAAAGGCAACATAGATTTCGAGCGTTGCAGCTTTGCATCGTTTGGCATGTCGCGGGTTAGGCTGTAAGTTGTTGAGAGCTTACGCTTTAGACCTTCCCTTTCTCTTACTAAATCGCTCAACCTCTCGGTTATTTCTGGCTCGGTGTGTGCTTCCTCCTCTTCTTTGGCACTGGCTTTGTTCTTGAGTTCAGTGATTGATCTGTCGTACTCCTTCTTCATTAGACGAAGACTACGCTGAAAACATCAAAGAACAACAATACAAGTTAGCATTGAAAGACAAAGAAGGTTGTTCAAGGTCAATCTCTTGCCACTCTTGGGGCTTGTTCGATATTCATATCAGGATATCACGTATGGGTAGGACTGAGCATTTTTCCGGTTCAGTTCGGTTTTGGGACCAGACCGAACCGAACAGGATCGAAAACAACAGGTCCGGTCTTCGGTCCAACCAATTCGGTCCGGTCCACAATTGGTCCAGTCTGGTCCGGACCTATTTTTTTTGTTTAAAATAAATTAAATAAAACATACTGGAAATATTTTGTATAGATACTGTTCTGGTCCAGTCCATATCCGGAACCATAAATTTTATAAATATCACAAGTCTTTCGGCCCATCCGGTCCTGGACCGGACCTGGACCGAATAATTCGGTCAATTTCCGGTCCACATTGTTCCAGTCCGGTCTGGCCCAGGTCCAGACCTATGAGTCCTACATATGGGTATTAGTTGTCATAATACTCATTTTTGTCTTTGACATTTAGACTCACCCTTTTTTCAAGAAACTGTCCAAGTCCCTGATTTTTAAGCTTTCTTTTGGCCCAGAATACACAGCAGAACCTTACTGTAATGGCCAGTACAATCAGTAGGATCGTTTCGAATAGAAGGAACAGAAGGATGGTTCTTTCACTGCCTAGAGAGACAAATTGGACAAAAATGATTACTTTTTCTTTAGATCATATAGAAAAATAACCTTAAAACTTGAAAGTCACAGATGATATCATACTTGTATAAACATGGAGAGTTTTTGATCTAAATTCCGAGCAAATAGGCGCAATCCTCCGGCCTGAAGACATATGAAAGCTGTTATTGCATAACTTAAGATGAATATAGATTAGAGTTTAGAGATTACTCGTGGTTCGACATGAAAGTTGATTTCCGACATCTGCAGTTCAAGAGTGAATCATCAAAACAAGGGCAAATATCATTCTTGCCTATATTAGGTACAAGAAAACTCACTTGAAGCAGCAATGAAGGCAAGAACAATAACTTCATTGAGAACAAAGTGTTTCAGATCACTAACAGACAGATTATAGGTAAACACACCTGATAACAATCAGAAAAGTTACAGATGATTAAGATGAAAACCAAAGATATTGAAGGGAACTAAAGCTACAAAGTGAAATTTTTTACCAGGATAAGTTTCGGACCAGTAAACATAACCAGTAGCAGGAACAAATAATGTAAAGAATACATTTCTAGGCTTCAACGCTGATATGAAATTATAATCACTGGATAAAACACTCTTCTTTCCCTCCATCTCGGCATGAGATATGTAAATGGCATATCCAGAACAATCAAGAAAGGGACTAGCTTGAACTACACTGTCGACTGAATTTCCCTTTGTAAACTTCTTTAAGTCGCCTATTGGTGAGATTGAGTATACGAATCCATCCAATGAGCCTATTGAGATCCACCCTAATGACAACATAAAAATCATTCTTATTTAAGGAGCTATCAGGAAATATGATTGAGATTTGTTATTTTTTTACCATTTGAATCAACAACTGGTTTGTAGTTGATTGAACTTAACGGCCCAATGCTTCTCTGCCATAGAATATCTCCAGTTGTAACAATCAATGCAAACACAACTGCCTTAGCTGGTACTGTGACGTATAACCGGCCATTGTTTCCTGGTGTTGCTGTGAATGTTTTGTCGAATGAGCTAAAATCCTGCATCCATTTTAGCCGAGGACTACGAACTGACAATGAGTAGAGTTCTCCTTGGTTGTTTGAGATCTGCTTTTGTGTAAAGACAAAGACTCGCATTGATCAATCCTTAGTATTCTCAATTAAGGATGATTTTGTGTAATTTATCCTTAAATCAAATAGAAAATTGCCTACACAATACCCATCTTTTAGACTAACTAAACTTAAAATATACCTCACCTATTGAGTCTGACCAAAGATTACTCCTTGTATTACCATCTAGAAGCTGTCATTACTGCCAACCACTTTCATTTGCTCCTTCAATCAAATAAATGACAGCTTCTAGATGACAATCAGATACTAAAGTTTAGTCAGCATAAAGATAAGGTACTATTAAAGACAATTTTCTCTAAATCAAATAGGAGAGTAAGAATGTAAGGGAATGTGAAGCATACATAGATACTAGACTCGCATTGATCAAACACTGGGTCTGAGGTAAAATAACAGTTTGTGACATTTTTGATGCAGCTTTGAAGATAACCCAACGAATACAGAACTGGAATGACATTCCATCTAACCCTTCCTCGCAATGTAATCGCGTAAAGTCCATGATTTTTCACGTTTACATAGACAGAAGATGTTATCATGCTTGAAGATAGAGCTATGATCTCATACTCCTTATGGTTTTCCTTACTTGGATCCAATATTGTTTCAATAACAGGCTGAGGAGTTCCAATGTTTAAGGAGTTGATCTTAAGGACTCGGTTTTCTGCAACCAGATAAATCTGCATATATAAAAGATTAAGAATTGAATTTGAAAGTTTTATTGAAGTAATGATTGTAAGATGATTACTGCTGTTTTGCCGCCATAAGAGAGATCAATGTCAAGATTGCAAGTGTAATTTAGATGAACTGTCCAAGCAATTGTGCCGTTTCCTCTGAAGGCGTAAATGTTCTTCCCTGAACACGAGTATACAATGCCATTGTCTCCGATCAGAGGCTTCCCCAGGCTTTTAGTAGCTCCTACAAGAGGGTTCTCAGCTGAAACAACACACAATTTTTACCATTTCAATGTCACATAATATGATGATCATGGCGAAAATAAAGGGAAAAAAACAATCCAGAAAAACCCTAGCGCCATGGATCTTTTAAGAGAGAAAGAGAAACCTGAAAAACTCTTGAAGTTGGGAGAAGCAAAAGCCTTCAATGGTAGAAAAGCCAAAAGGCAAACGAAATGGTACATGATAGTTTGATGAAGAAGTTTTGGGGCATTTGGAAGGGAACTAAAACAGGATCAATGACGGTTACTTTGGTAATCATCTTCAACCTTCAGTTGGCGCCAAGTACAGGGCATAACCGTTGAGGCCCAGTAAGGCCCAAATTCTTCTTTGAAGCCCATAACAATGGCCCAATAAAGCATCTTCTCATCCAGGCACATGAGAGAAAGAAGCTCTGCGATTTGATTTCTGCGGTCCACGTCTCGCTAATGGTGGAGTCTCAGCTAGGACAACACCATCGCTATCTTCCATAGACTCTAGAGTTCGAGGATTTGAACATTTTCGATCGCCATGAGTTCTTCTTCTTTGATGAGGCTAGTACTTGTGTTTCTCTTTCTCCATGTCGTTTACTATTGTGTAATTTGTGCTCTGAGTTCTCTGTCATGGCTTTGAATCCTAACTATCGTTTTCTGTTGGGTCAATTACGGCAGTGGGTGTAACACTCTAAGATGGAATTCGTCCAGCTTATTTGGCGGGAGTCTTATCAGTGGCGAAAATAAGCTTCCAATTTCTCCCTCTTCTACTTCAAAATTCAAACCTAGAAGATCTCTTCGGGCTTGTGCAGCTTCTCCTGGTAAATTCCTGTCACATGTGTTTCTCTTTTCTGTGTAATTGCTATTTTTTTCAAGTTTCTGCTTAATCTGCTATCATACATTGCAGTTTTTGTGATGTTTTAATTGTTTCAGATTTTTTCTAGGTTCTTAGGTGTAATTGAATTTACTGCTTGAGAGGAAATAAATTCCTAAAAAACATATGGATAATGTTGATTCTCAATTTAAGAAGCCAGAAAATTTTGTTTTTATTGAAGTACGTTACAATCAAGGTGAACTTTGAGCATCAGTGTAGGATCAACATTTTGAGCTTAAAGCTTGTGCATATGGTGGATGCAAGGCTTGTTGTATGCTTTTTTATCGTTTGTTTTGCACTATTTATTCCACATGTAAGATTGATAGGCAGATGTGAACATTTGGTGTTTTTTTTTTCCTATGCAATTCTTAGCTGGATTGGTATATTCTTCTTATAATGTATCTTAAATATACCTGCATTTGATACAAGTGAACCAATTCATGTTTTTTTCCCCATTGAAAGTATGCTTGCTTTTTTTTCTTCTTTCATTTCCGTTGTCGTTTGAATTCAGAGCCGCTCTTGGTTAAGGCTGCTAAAGGACTTCCTGTTAGTCGCCCTCCGGCATGGATGATGCGTCAGGCAGGAAGGTATATGGCAATTTACAGAAAGCTTGCAGAGAAACACCCATCCTTCAGAGAAAGGTCAGAGACAACTGATCTCATTGTCGAAATTTCTTTGCAGCCTTGGGAAGCTTTCCGTCCTGATGGAGTTATCATTTTTTCTGACATACTCACCCCTCTTCCTGCCTTTGGAGTCCCGTTTGATATAGAAGAAGTGAGAGGTCCTGTTATCCAATCTCCGATCCGCACTGAAGATGATTTAAAAGCATTACATCCTATTGAGTTGGATAAGCTTGATTTTGTAGGGGAGTCCCTTAAGCTTCTACGCAAAGAGGTAAGACTTATTATCATCCTTGTCGTAAGTGTACAACTTTGTCGGATATGAAGAAAAAACTACCACATGTATATGTCTTTTAATTGACATTAACAAAATAAGTAGCTTCTCCAAAAGTGAACTTAACTGTATCCTTGAATTAGGTTGACGGGCAGGCTGCACTTTTGGGATTTGTCGGTGCTCCTTGGACTATTGCCACATACATAGTAGAAGGGGGCACCACTCGCACTTACACAGTTATAAAGAGAATGTGCCATACTGCACCCCATGTGTTGAGGAAACTTCTTTCACATTTGACAGAGGCAATTGCAGAATATGTTGTGTTTCAAGTGAAATCTGGTGCTCATTGTATACAAATATTTGATTCATGGGGAGGGCAATTACCACCACACATGTGGGAGCTCTGGTCTAAACCTTATATTAAGCAGGTAAAGTTCTTTATATCTCTAACTTTACATTATGTGTTCTCTAATAGTCCAATTGTACTCTTGACAGTACACTTGAGGTTGATGAAAGTTGGCTTGGGATTGATAGGGAAATGGGTGGGCGAGTTGCTAAATTTTGTTAAATCTCTGACAAGGAGTTCAATTGTACTGCTTTTTTTATGAATTTGCAGATAGTAGCCACAGTGAGAGCAAGGTGCCCTGGGACTCCACTTGTTCTTTATATAAATGGAAATGGTGGCCTTCTAGAAAGAATGAAAGATGTAGGAGTTGATGTAATTGGGCTAGACTGGACTGTTGACATGGCAGACGGTAGGAAGCGCTTGGGTGGTGGAATCAGCGTGCAGGGAAATGTCGACCCTGCTTTTCTGTTTTCTCCTCTTCCTGCATTGACTGACGAGATTAAGAGGTTTGCACTTGATTTCACCTTTTCTGCCTTAAATGTTCAAGCTAGTCTTCTCTGCAATCTTTGCTAGTAAGCCAGTTATACATCAGGTTCACTGCACTGGGTCACGACTCACAACAGTGTCTAACTAATAAGAATGTTGATTTGTTAGTATTTCTCTTATTGTTCACGGATTTATAAATCTAGGACATAACATGATTGATAACATATTGATAACTATGTTTCAAGCTTTAAGCCCAAGAGAATAAGTTCGACTTTCAGTCTTGTTAGATATGATCAGTATTATAACTATTAAAATTGACTCATTTTACCTATTCATTAAGGAAAATGGAAGCAAAGAGTAATTTTTGATTTACAAAAAAGAAAAAGTGAGAAGTTGGCTGAAAATGTAAATTTTGAATTAGAATTACATTGTAAATTGAAATTAAACTGAGAAATACCTAAAACGGTACCTATTTTCAGACAAGTTTAAAGACGGACAGAGGCAGTACATGGCTTGCGTAGGAATCTTAACGAAGCCAATTCCAAAACCTTATAACAATACCTATATTAAGAAATCTTGTTTAACTGATGGACGGTCTCCTCCATTGCAGGGTTGTACGTTGTGCTGGGCCCAGAGGACACATTCTAAATCTTGGGCACGGTGTTCTTGTAGGAACGCCAGAAGATGCTGTTGCTCACTTCTTTGAAGTGACAAGAAGCTTGAATTACGACACATTCTTTGGTAATCAGCCAAACGAGGAGCCTAGCTTAGTGTTGTGAGGATGCAATTCTTCACCATCGCCTCTTCGCAACCCGTAGGTTTTGCTTACTGTACACGTTTGTGTTTTTTTTTCTTGACCATATTTTGTAAGTCATTAAGAAGAGTTCAAGTTCCTGATTGTGCTGCTAGGTTTTTAATCTGTATTTTTTCCTGTGGACCAGCAAGTTTGTATAGCTCAAATGTCTAACAGCTACATATTTGCTGATGATTTAATGTATTCTTTCCTTCACCATTCACCATTGTAAGAATTTTCTTGTCTCATTTTTGCTGTCATGATTAATCATTGTGACTTGTTCTAGTTTTTTTTTTTTCCTGATGGAAGTACATGCATAGTCAAAGAGACTTGATAGGCTCATATGCATACACAAGCCAACATAACAAAGTTGAGAGCCGTGACTACAAGTCAAGCAAGTCAAGTTCAGGTTACCTGTCAGGTATATGCTAAAACCAGACCCAAAATTTCCAGGTTCAAACTAAGTGTTCAGAACAGATAGTGCATATATTTGATATTTGTTGCAAACCCGACCCCTAACTTTAGGGTTTAAATGGGTTCGGATTGTTTGGGATTAAGATATTTATGTCAAAACCCAAAATTTACAGTTCGGTATGAATCGGGTTCTTGGGTCGAGTCATATTTTGACAGCTCTCATGACCACAAAAGTTTAAGTTGATCAAACCTTATCATGAACAACGAACAGTCAAATATGTATAAATTTATAACTATCTGTGCTGAGACAATATATTAAAATTGTACATTTTACTATAAAAGTGCATACTGCACTTCAACTAAGCTTCTGCTCACTTATGAGACACAAATGTGAAGTCACAAACAGACGTAAATGATGATGATAAAAATCTTTGGCTGGTAAACTGCAGTCAAATGACTCAAATATGAACTGCCTGCATATTTTACATTCATCAAGATCTCCAGGAACACCAAAACACATCTAAAAGGAGTTAACAAAGAACTGACAGCAAAACAATGAGCTTAACAGTAGCGCTTTGTTATCAACCAACATTGAGCTCTATAGTCATCCAAACATCATTCCCAAACTCTTACCCCAAACAGTAACAAAATTTGATGAAAACAATCCATCTTTATTAAACATATGGTAAAAGTCATTACAAATTCAACTTTAAAAGACATACACAATGAGCAACACAACTAGTAATGTATCTAGATGAAAGGAATCATCCAAATTCAACAAGTTCAACCAGTTTCATCATCTTTAATGGCAATAATGGCCATACCAGCAATGCTTTCCTCGCCCCATATGCTCGTCTTCTTCATCCCCACGGCTATGAGCCCACCACAAAAGATTCGAATACGAATTGCCATCATCAAACCCTCTCAAGTTTCTGATATGATCAAGAGCACTGCCTTTATCATATAACCCTTCCAAGGTATACACAAACCCTTTCCAACCTTCTCCAACTCCTTCCCTCTGCAATGCCGGCAATGTCCAATTCACGAAATCTCTAGCAAATACAGGATCGGAAAACAATGCTTCGGTGATCGGAAGTACTGGAAGAACCTGAATCCCCAGCCTACATTCCTTCCAATCAGGGGGAGCAAACCAAAGTCCACTGTCTCTTTTGTTCGCCCATAGCACACCGACAACCTTGTTCGCGTTACTGAAGTCATCTTCGTACATGTTTTCTCCAGCTCTAACATGCCACCAAGTTTGTGCTGCATTCATTTCAAGTGCTGCAAGTGTTGATCCCATTGAAACAAGCTGAGTATCTCCGTAAGCTAATCCCATTAGAGCAGCGGAGTAGTAAGCGTTCACAGCTTCACTCGTGCTCTCCTGGTTTCTCCCGTCTGCAAATTCCGTTAACCCACCAGCCCATGAATGCATCTTATACAAGTCAAAACACCTCAATTTCGTATAGCTGGAATTCGCTCGTTTGCCCAAGCTCATGAAATCCGCCATTAATGCATAAGCCTGAGGCCTGTACTTCCTTCCCCAAGCAGGATCAATCTTTGCAAGCACGGCAATCGCATAGAGAAAATAACCCAAGTGAAAATGGTGATCATTGAACACTCCAAACCCGAAATCAGCACCCGAATCCATAGCTCCTTGCTTAGTCAAAAGCCCACCCCATGTAGGATCATACAAAAACCCATTTGCATCAAAGCTTCCATCTAACCATGGCTCGAGTTTCTCCTTCAAGAACTTCCTAATTGGAGGAATTGCATCAAGATAACAAACCTCCTCAGCAATCAAAGCCAGCCTCGCGGCCCTAGCGATCAATTTTCCGTAGAAGTATGATGAAGTCGTCGAGATTGAGGTAGAATCAAGACTATCAATGTCTTTAGAAAGAGCAGAAACAATCTCAGGGAATGCCTCTTCACTAATTCCCCGAATCGAATGCCAAGTTACAGATACCGGATCAACTCTCATTCTCCATGAATCCCCAACAACACCAACAAGATCACCATCAATGCTCTTGTACTTAAAATCACTCAACACAGTGCAACCACAACCACTAGATAACAATTTCAAATGAAGTGGATGTGCAAGCAATAACAAATCACCCCACCCTTTCTTCTCCCATCTATACTCCACAGAAAACGGATTTGTGAACAAAGCTTCTCCAGAAACTGGATAGCAAGAACTGAACCGATCAAGAACAGCCTCATGCCGAGGATCCGAATTAGGCAAAGCAGCAATTCGAATCACACCCGAAAACAAATCCGAGCTGATCGAAGAGATGTCATGGGTCAGATTGATCGGCGAAGAGGCATAAATCAGCCAGGTTTGATTGTTATTGAACTTAACAGTGTACTTAGTTTGCGAACTGTTGGAGGAAAACGAAATGATGGCGTGAATAGTAGAGATTGACAAATTCGTACCTCTGACAACCGAGCAAGTGACGAAAGGACTTCCACGAACGAGGAAGAACTGAAGATTCGAAGAAGGAATGTCGACGGTGACACTTAGATCATTATACGCGGAGATGACGTGGCGATTTGTCTGGTTACCGGACCCGGTAATCGTCAAATCCGGGTTGAAGACTTGATAGATGAAGGATGAGTTCGCGAATCGAGTCGGGGACGAAAGAGATAGAGAGGAAGAAGAGAGTTTGATGAGATAGGGATGGATGTATTCAGGTTGATCGCCATTTTTGAGGACGAAGTTTTGAAAGAAGGAATTTGTGGGTAGAGGGGAAGAGAGGAGATCATGAGAGAAGAAGAGTGAAGGGTCTGGAAGAACCTTCGATTCAGCCGCCGGAAACAAGAACGGAAACATGGGTTTCTTCTTTGCTGGAGGTATGAGCTGTTCCGGTAACGGGAAAAGATCTTCGATTTCCGGTGGAGGAAGGAGAGGTGGTGATGGCGGTTGCGGAGGCGGTGAAGGTGAACGACGGCGAGGTTTTCTTCTGAAAGGGCGCCGGATTTCTCGATCGATTTTTTTGAAGATGTTAACCATTTTTGAAGTGGGGATGATCAATATATATATTAAAATATAAAAATAAATAATAAATGGATGTGTTTTGGTGGATTGACTTGAAAGAAGGGATTGATGATGGGGAAATTTGACTGATAGATTGATGAAAGATTATGAATATGAAGAGATTGATTGGGGTTGGTAGCCTTATAAATGGAGTTGTTTGGATTGAAAGTGAATGAATTTGAATTTGATGCTTAGGGTTAGCTTTAGGGTTTGGAATTTAGTAAGTTGGAAAGTTTGCAAGTAATGTACTTGTAAGTTGTGACAAAGGGATAAGGAGTTGCAACAGAAACGGTTTGAATGTTTAATAAACAATTTAGGTAGTTGTGGAGTTTGGGATAAGGTATTCGAGTAATTTTGTCAAGTAATGTAGTTGTAAGTTGTGTCAAAGAAATAGCTTTGAGGTTTATAAGGTGTTACATCTTAAACTAATTTATATATTTTTAATATTTCTAATTTCGTATTTGGAGTTCCAAAGTGAAATTGGTTCCACACTAATAAGGAATTGGATTTAGTCAGTTTTGTACCGGTCCGATTTTGAAATTGAGTTTAGTTAATTCTATATTTGAGCTCACATATTAAAGTGTAACACCCCAAATTCTCAGAACTCGGAGCATACTGGTTAGGACCTCACAATGGGTCCCGACATCAGTTTGACCACAATATTACTAGGATCTTGCAACAAGACACAAATAAGAAAAGCTGAAATTCATAAAAAGTATTTTCAAGGGATGAATGCAACAACGTCTAACAGTCTATAGTACTTAAACAACGAAAAAGACTAACTGTCTTTAACAAGAAGAAAGAAACAAGGTAAACACTCAGCCCCACTCTTAGGAGTACGGAGACCCGCCTGACCATAGAGACCCGCCTGACCACTACTTTCAGATCACTCAGCTGCTGCTCTACCCTGTGGTGAATCTAAAAACACAATAGAACAACCATTAGCTAGCTATCTAAACATTAGAAGAATTAATAATAGCACACACACACATCATAGCAAAAGTAAACACTCATCATGCTTTCAAACAATCCATTTATTATCTTTACTTAGGTGTTTCACTCTTACTAATGATACTTATTTTGTGACACGAGGGATTCCCAAACCTCGCCTCCGCCCCCGTGTAACCATCAGGAATGGATCCGATGCATCTCACCTTGTACCTGTATGGTCTGGGTATAGAGAACCTCCCAGTCTCTTGGCAAAGCTGGGCAGTGATGTCACGACCCGTTATACATACACTTGGGCCTTAAAATATAATAATAACAATCGTCCTATCAAGTTATTATTATAAACACACATCACACACACCACTATTATCACTCAACCAACATCCAAAAACTAGCTAAGTAAGTCGCGAGGACTTACTTGAATCAAATCACAACTCTCAATTTCTCAAATCGGCCCGCAACCGTAGAAACTCAAACGCCTGCCACACAAGGCACGTGGATCAAAATCACATCCCATACTCTTAGAAGTTATAAACTTCTAAGATGTACAATCTCATGAAGAGAAATTATGGAAAAAGCTCTCTCTTAGGGTAAAAAGACTATTTTACCCCTGGTCCCGAAAATTCCCAAAAAGTCTATCATTTAGTTCTAATATTCTCTTTTAGAACATATGTACATAATCTAGTTCTCATTGAAAAGTTTGGTAAGGATTTAGTAAGGTTTTATAAGAGTTAACCAACATTCTTAATTTACACTATAGTCGTTAAAGCCTGATTTTGGGTTCATATACGTTGCTTGGATAAGGTTATAAAAATTTCGAAATAAAATCCTAGATCCTCTATTATATGCATACTAAACATAGAGGTAAATATCTCTCACAAATACTTAATCATAACTCTCCCTTAACTCTCCAAAGTTGGAATGAAAGCTGAAAAAAAATCCATACTTGGTCAATTTTCTTCTGCTGTAAAAACAGTCCAACCGTCCTACTTTGAGTAGGTATAATTTCTAATCCGACCGTTAACTTTCTTCCAAATTTTAACACAATAAACTACATATTTCTATCTACAATATATCAAAAATTTAAGGGTGGATGTTTGATCTAAGTTATCTAAAAACGGTTTCAAATTCAGCAGCTTCAGCTCACAACTGGAAATTTTTTTTTAAGATGAATCAGGTCCTAGGTTAGAGTCTCTTTGTTGGCAGTCTCTCATATTTACCCGGATCTAAAGGTCACCAGTTCGAATCCCCTTCACTGACTTTTTACTCCTTCTAAATCCAATATACTCTATTCTCCTAACCTACATTTATTCAGCCTACTAACATCTACACCACTCTCAATCAGAGTACAAAACCCAACGTACTTCCTATACATTACAGTATATGTAGAAGAGGGTTGCTGACTCACCACAACCTAGGCGTCACGGCTTCCTACAGGTCGATAAGGACAACATCGGTGCCGGCTTCCAAGTAGTTGCAGGGTCCCTTCTAACTATCGCAAGGCTGCACCGGAGTAGGGAGGGTTACATCTTTATCACAGGAAAGGAGGATGACAGCAGGGTCGTACCTACCGAAGGCACCGTCTGCAGTGGCTGAGCAACCGTCTGAGTAGTTCTCGTTCCCACCGAAGGAGTGCAGCAGGTCGGCGCGGTCGCTGTTGCAGACGGCTAGGTGCGGTTCTGCGAAGGCGATGCGTACAGGAGGCTGGCGTCGTGAGGTCCCTCCCTTCAGCCTGGCACGTTGGTGTGCAGGTGTAGATCGACAGCAGGATCGTCTCTCATTGGCTGTGCAACAACATTCTTCAGCATCGGTTTGTCTCAGACGAAAGAAGAGAAATCAACACTTACCGGTCCGGGAAGCCGAAGCAGGCTCCGGCGTAGGGGCGGTCGTCCGGCTCGGTGGCAGTTGCCTGAGATGCCAGCGGTCGAGGCGGGCGCACTTCGTTCCAGTCGCTGGTGCTGAAGGGAGAAGGAAGTGTCGGTACGTAGGAGTGGTAGGTCGATTAGGTTAAGCGTGATTAAGGAGTCAATTAGGGTTTAGATTAATTTAGGTTTAGGATTAAAGTATGGGCTGGTTGCAAGGTCAGTGGGCCGGTTCTAATGGGCCAGAACTGGGCCTGCTCCTCAATTAAAACAAAAGGGGTGAAAGAATGAGTTATTTCCCCGGAACCGTTAAAAAAATACGGAAATAAATTACGGAATTATTTACTGAATTATATAATTTATCATTTTATGTGAATCCAGGTCACATAAAATGATAGAAATTAATATCGTTTTATTCTTAAATAAAAGATTTTAGGTTGACGGATCGGAATCCGGTTTGTTCCGGTATTAAACGGAGTTTAATATTTTCGGGTATTACAAGAAAAAGAAAAATTGTGAAGTTGGATTTGATTCCGCATCCAAAGTGCAGAATTGAGTAATTTTATAAATAAAATATATGATTATGTGTATGAATCATTAAATATAAACGTCGGAATTACTAGTGTAATTTTTTTTGATAAATGGAAAGCAGTTAGAATGGTCTATTTTCTAGAGGCAGTCCATCCTAAAGCATCCTTGCGGATGAGAACGAACACAAAGTTCGGGATAATCAGAAAAACAGGTTTCGATGGTCAAAATTTCCAGTGGGTCAAACGGTCAGCAACACGGTTTATTTCCCTGAAAACATGTTTGATATGGACTTCCTCAAAGAAACGGAGATCCAGTCTGAACTCGGATAAAATCATCTCGACCTCCCATGGACAACTCCATAAACCTTGGAGTGCCTTAATGACACAAATATTGCCACCCTCTATTTCGATCTTTTTGATCTGATGGCCTCTTGTAAGCCAATTACTAATGTAATTCTTAGCAAATTTTGAAGGAAGATATGTTTTTTTTTCTGAAAAAAGATAAGATGGGAATCTTATATGAAGCTGGTGTGTCTTCGTGGCCCATTGTATAATCTTATATACAATATTGTATTTTTAAAATAAAACTATATAATATTATATGTAGTATATGTATTTTATACAACAACGTTTGTTAATTTATATTAATGGAAGAGGTTGATTTAAGTGAGGATGTTCTTTATGGTTATGAGTAAGGTAGACAAGTCATAAATTGGGCCAACCACTATTAATAATCGGCCCATATCAGTGTTGGGCTAGAAAATATCTTTCTTTCTTCTTGAAATACTTTTTTTGGTTTATCAAATTTAGCTACTTCAAATTTACACAAGAAGACTAGCCCTAGAGATGGGGCCGGTTCAAACCAAACCGCCGAACCGGCGGTTTGTGAACCGGCGCAAACCGCCGGTTTGACCAAACCGGCGGTTTAGGTTTGCCGGTTTGGTTGAACCGACGGTTTAACCGCCGGTTTGGTTATTTTTTTATTTTTTTATTTTTAAAAAAAAGACCAAACCGGCGGTTTGGAGATCAAACCGTCGGTTAACCGCCGGTTTGGTCCAGTTTTTTTTTTTTTTTTTTTTTTAATAAACCGGCTAAACCGCCGACCAAACCGGCGGTTTAGGTTAAACCTAAACCGCCGGTTTGGATTTTGACGGTTTAGGTTTAGGTTTGCGACCCACCTCTAACTAGCCCCCACTTTTAGAATTATAGCTTTATGGGGTTTTTAGGTAACGAGCCAAAAGTTGATATGTTCAAGCAACACATATTTATAAATGAGTGATCTTTAATTCTAAATTTTGATAAAGCTTTAAAATATGTTTATATTTGACTCATTTAGAAAATAAATAGATTCGAATCGAACTTTTTTAAAAATATAACACCATTATAATGTTTTTTTAGCCGATTGTCCAAGCTTTGACATGCTCAAGTTTGTGACCCGTTTATAAATGGGCCAAGTCGGACCAAACTTAAATTTTAACCCAACTTTAAATTTTGTTCAGATTCGGCTCGTTAAAAAAGTGAACGAGTTCGAATAACTCGGCTATCATAACAATCCTATAGTGTAATTCTAGCCGAACGATCAAAACTTTTGCATGCTTAATATCAATTTGTTTATAAATTAGTTGAGGTCCGAGATGAGGCTAATTTTTAACAAAGCTTTAAAATGTATGGTATCCTATATACAATATAAGTTCGAGTTGGAAGTTGCTACAATAGTGGGCTATTTTGCCCCGCCGCCTACCCAATGGGCCGATGAGCTGCTTCAGCGTCGATTTCAAGGCGAATTGTAAAGCCCATTAAAAGCAATCATCAACGCTTTGAATGAGGCCCACCTACGGCTTGTACCAACTTTGTGAATGGAGACGCGATTGGAGTCGGCCGTTGTACTACTCGCACGATCTTATCTCTTTTCCCTCTTCCCGATATCCATCCCTACCAAGTGTTTCCTTCTAGGGCTGAGCAAAAGCGAACCGGACCGGACCGGTCTACGGTCCAGGTATATTTGAAAATCCGGTTACAGCCCGGTCCGGTTTTTGGACCGTATAAAACTGTAACCCGGGTTGGACCATAAACTACGAATTTCCGGTCCGATCCGGTCCATTCCGGTCCAATCCGGCCCCGGTTTTGGATCGGAAAACCTCACCAAAATTGCACAATTTATGTACAAACTGGTGTGGTCCGGTCCCGTTCGATCCGGTCCGCAATATTTAAAATTTCACAATTTATGTACAAACCGGTCCAACCCGAAACCGGACCGGTCTATGGTCCAAGGTTTTATCAATTTACGGTCCACCGGTCCGGACCGTATGCACAACCCTATCTCCTTCTACCCAGTAAATGGTACCGATGACAACTTCTCCTACCACGTGTTGTCGACGTGTACGGTTTTGTGGAGGCCAGCGGGTTAGAGCAATCATGGCTCCTCCTCCTTTCAATGTATCCTTTCCAAGAATTGTCTTTAAATGCTTTCACACACCTTCGGAGCGGTATTCCTTTCAAATTTACGCACGCCCTCGATCTTGGTAGGTCAACATTTATTTGATTCGTTTTCTCTTCTTTTTGTTTTGCACGCATCTGTTGGTTATTCTTTTTGGCTTCTTCTTCTGATAAATTTTTTTTTCTCCCTATGTTACATATTGCAGATGGATGTTTTCGAGTTAGGTCTTATTTGTAAGAGTCTGAGTCTTTGGAGCCTAGGAGCCTTGCTGAGCCTTAGCTGAGCTTGCTTTGACACTGTCAGCCGCCCCAACGGACCTTGTGGGCCGCACCTGCGCCTCAGGTGAACCGCCCCTGCGCCTTACCTGATCCGCCCCTGCGGTTTTGTGTGGCTGCAGCCACCTTTGTTGACTTCTTGACCTTGCTCTTCGGTTGGCTTCTTATATAAGCCTTCCTTATCTTCAGATGAAGGGTTTCTTCATCTCTCCAGCTTCTCTCTTCCTCCTCATGTTCTTCTTCTTCTTCTCTCTTCTTCCTTGATCTTCTTTGATCTCTTCTTGATCTTGTGTGTGTGAGTTTTGAGAGTTGTTTGTGGTTTGAGGCTTGGATGATCTTAAGCTTGTGGTTGAGAGTTGTTGCTGTGGATTTGAGGATTGTGTGAGGTGTGTTGCTGCTCCTAGTTGCTGCTTAGGGTTGTTGTGGTAAGATCTTCACCTCCATCTTCCTTCTTTCCTCTTCTTTGCTTCTTTCTTCCTTTTCTAGCTTAGAATCACAAGCTGAGCTTGTGTAGATCCTATTCTGATGTTTTGATGATCATATATGTGTATGTATACATATGTGTTGCTGTGGTGTGTTGAAGAAGTGAAGAGAGTCGAGAAAGAGATCGAAGAGAGGTCGGGGCCAACATTCTGCACAAACAGCCGCCCCTGCGCCTGCCTGTGAACCGCCTCTGCGCCTCACTGGACCAACCTAGTGTCCTTGCTTCTGTTGGTGCATACCTTGTTGGTATGTCTTCCTTCCTTCCTTTCCTTTGGCCTTGGCTTAGTTGGTAGCTAGGATAGCTTTGTTAGGATGTGTTGTATGTTGGAGATGTGCCTTAGGCACTTGGGTTGATGTTAAGGTTATACCATAGGCATATGTGAGCTTGTTATGATCTTGAGGTTTAGATTGAGGTTATAGGATGGTTGTGGTTATGGAGACGAGTGCAGTGTTTGATATGGTGTGCCTTGCTATTGCAGGCGTTACTTTCCCAAGGGGAAGCTGTGACGTGGTATTGGATACGAGTGTGACAGGTAAGTCCATAGGACTTACTTAGCGTGCGATTGTGGATTGTATGATTGTGATGGTTGTGTGTGCTCATATGATTGTGCATTTATAACCTAAACCGGACTAGGATGGCCATTTATTACATTTATTTGGCCCAAGTGTATTATAACGGGCGATAACCACCGGTCTCCGCCTGCTGGTTGTGAGGAGGTGCTTGGAAGCCAGTAACACAGGGGGGACGAGTGATGATCACCCCCATGCAAACCCCTGTGTTAACGGGGAAAGGACGAGGTTCTTGAGGCTCCTCGTGTTACAAAAGAAGTTGAATTAGTAATGGAATAACGTAATGAAAGATAATAAATGAATGTGTGTGGCATTGCATGTATGAGATGTTGATGTGTGGTTGTGCTATTACCTTCATGCTTTTCATTGCTGTAGCTAACGGTGTATACCGTGTTGTAGTTGTTCGGCAGGTTAGGAAGACTGCAGAGTGAGCCAGATGGTGTGACCAGCCGAGAACTTCTGTACATTAGGATGCATGGGATATGAGATCTTTTGTATCAGATGTTGTTGTTTGATGTTTTGTACTCGGCTTTGAGTTTGTAAACTCTTTTGATGTATCATACTCAACTTTTATGTATTTGGTTTTAATCTACCTGTGTCTTGTTGTAAGATCTAGTGAACTTGTTGTCAGGCTAGGGTCAGGATTCATTGCTAGGGTCAGGATCCATTGTGATCGAGATCCTAGCCCAATGTACCACTCCAAGTCCTGTGGATTTGGGGTGTTACATTATTCAACTCCTTTGATTGTTAATTTGGTGGAGAATAATTGCTGAAATTTTCTACTTATTATGTGTTTATGTTCTCCCATCTTGTTCTCCTTCGCTTCACAATTCATATTTTATCTTGACATATTCTTCCTTTGATACAAAGATTTAAGGTTGGTCACTTGAATATAACTGATGCCCGGCTTGCTAATAATGGTCAACCTAAAGAGCTACAAAAGCTTCGTTGTCGGGTGAATTTCAATGGTTTGAAGTTTACCCTTATGGTAAGGATGTTGGCAAAAAGGTTGTGAAACTGCTGAGGCAAAACGGTCCTTTCCTTGTGCTTCATTTAAGATTTGAAATGGACATGCTGACATTCTCTGGCTGCACACAAGGCTGCAATACTGAGGTGGAAGAACTAACAAGAATGAGGTTGAATAAATATTTATCTCATTCTAACCTTTCTTTTTTATACTTCCTTTTGCAGATATGCTTATCCCTGGTGGAAAGAAAAGATCATAAATTCTGATTTGAAGAGAAGGGATGGGCTTTGCCTGTTGACACTAGAAGAAGCTGGTCTCATCCTCAAGGCATTGGATTCCTGATATACAAATATACATTGCAGCTCGGGAGATATATGGAGGAGATAGAAGAATGGCCACTTTAGCAGCCAGTTATCCAAAATTGGTGAGTGAAGCACAAGAAGATCTGCACTACAAGGATTTGAATGTAGATAGAGCAAGGCTGAAAGAAATGAAGAAATAGGCTTGAATTGAGGGGTCACAATTGATTATTTTTCTTTACTAATTTGTTGATTTTAGAGATTTAGTGAATAAATCGAGTTATCCGGATTATAAATGCATCGGTTCTAAGCACAAGTTCAAAAAATCTATAGTATTTTTGTTGTACATATTATCATGTTAACCTAAGTCACTTGATTTGGTTCTTCATTTAAGCTTCTGGTAGCTTTTTTTTATGTGGGCTTGAAAAATTATACTATGTTAGATTGGCTGCATAATTTTGATTTGTGCTTCTTATAACTTGTTTTTATGTGGGCTTGAAATATTGCACTTGATTTTTGTTAGATTAGCTGTATAATTTTGATTCGTGCTTCTTGCTAAGGTTACATGACCCTTTGTCAGCTAGCTCTAGAAAATGGTTCATCACATGTCTTGTGATTGTGTAACCCTTTACTGGAGGTATTATACTGTATATATTATTATGCTACTGAAGTTTACTTAAGAAACATAAACAAAAAAAAAGGGAATGCATCATTTTTTTAGTTTCTGTTGTTGAATTGATAATAAAAATGTAGAGTTTGTCACTTCTCTATTCAACTGTTCTATCTTATCTTGAATATGGTCGTCTTCTTCGTTTGCTAAATGGAGTATATGCCAAAAATTATGATTGTCATTGATAAGTTTTGTGCTGTTGTGTACTGCTGCAACAACTTTGTTGTTTTAGGGAAAGCTTGACATGCAAATCAGGACAAGCCAATTGTCACCTATAATGAATTGTCACCTTGCATCAGGAGAAGTCAATTGACACCGTGCATAAGGAGAAGTCAATTGTCACCTATAATGAACAAGGAGAAGCCAATTATCACCTATACTGAACGACTACTATATATTTCTATTGATTCATGGACTTAGTACACTATTTTATATAAAATTGCAACAAAACCTCCGTAAGTTAACATATAAAACCATCGTATGAGAAAAGAAACTCAGTAAGGCCCGTGCGTGCTCCGCACACGCCGGTGCACCTAGTATAACTAAATGAACAAGCCTGAGCTGAATACATAACTTGACATAAACTTTTGTGTTAAAATATTTTAACAATTTCTATTACCATTTTTTTAACTTTAATCTTTTCTATAAGACCCTTTCATGCAATATGCAGGTTGATTTTGAGACATATGATGATGCCATACATTCCAAATTGAGCCTTATTCAATCTTTGGTCCTCAAACCATTTCCAAATAAGTTACCAAAATTTTCTTACGGTTGTCACATCTTCCCCGGGATATTTCTTCACTTCTTTGAGCTTTCAACTATGGTTTCACTAGAATTTGTAATGCAGTAAGTTTGAATGTTAGTGTTTTTGTTCCACCTTACACGCCTTACATGGCCATTCATCAATGAAGCTTCTACTCTTAGCTAGCTTGAAAGCTCATAGAAAGTTGTACTTGATGAATTCTCTCTCATGTATACCTTTCATCCTCTTTCCATTTCCAAGCAAAATTATGTCCCCCAAGCCATAAGTTCCGTATCTAAGTGGCTATATATCAAGTAGCTTCTGTTGAGATGTGTGGAGTATATTGTCCCACATCGATTATATGATAATATCCGTACCTAACTTATAAGAGCCACTTACTCCTCCTATTGCCATTTGGTTTTAGGATAGAACCCCAAATGCTTTTGTGCAAGATTCAATTTACGTGCATCCCCTCCACGTATTAGACCCACCGGATTATAAAAGATAATTTAATATGGTGTTTGGCTAAGCCGGCCTTAAGGTTTTGTGTCAAGTCTGGAGTAGCTGCACTTTTGGGGAGAGTTTTGAGATGTGTGGAGTATTGTCCCACATCAATTATATGATAATACCCGAATCTAAAATATAAGTGCTCGGGCTACTCCTTCTATGCCAATTGGTTTTAGGATGGAACCCCGAATACTTGTTTGTAAGGTTCATCTCCTCCACGTATTAGACCCGCTTCTAACCTATAAGTGATTTGAAGAATTGCAGTGTTTGTAGGAGCACAAACTATTGTCTTCATATTCATCTTCACCAATGGTTTTCGTCTTTCTTGTATCTGGAGGTACCGTATAAGTTGATTGTGTTATGACAGAGACACTTGCTTTATTATCTTTGTTCTAGGATTCATACAATGATACCCACTTTTGAGTGAGTGAGTATCCAATGAAGACACATGATATGGATTTAGATTGGAGCTTATGGCTATTATAGGGCCTCAAACCAAGGGAAGCAAAGACACCCAAAACTTCGCAGTTTTGTGTAATCCGGTTGATTAGATGCGCCATGATAATTGTTATTCCTCTGCATTATTCCCAACATACTTGTTGCCGTAGCATATCCATCGTTCGTGACCACACCATCCGTATTCACTTTCACCGTGCCAATAGGCGGTGGCTCCGAACTTACATGGATTGAAGTCTGAGTAGGGCAAGGCATGTTCTCTTCGTACTTCAACAACATTTATGTGCTCCAAACCCGTCATCACTTAGAGTACTACTTTGTACCAGCTGGACTAATTAAACTTTATCTTTATATCAGCTAGACTGATTAAACTTTGTGTATTCTTTTGATGATACACGGTATTAATACAGAATTTTAATTACACAATGTTATACATAATTTCAATTACACAAAATGACAAACTTGTGTATATGACATAAACAAATGGAACTTGTGTAATTAAAAAATGACCAAATGTGTTAACTACATAAATGAACATAACAAATGAAATAGTGTAATCAAACCTTGTGTAAATGAAGAACTTGTGTAAATGACGGACTTGTGTAACCAAACATTGTGTAAATGACAGACTTGTGTAATCAAACCTTGTGCAAATGACAGACTTGTGTACATGACATAATTCGTATGAACTTTCTTTATGTATTACTTCCTTATTTGACTGTTTGAATTCATTATTTTTGTAACAAAATGCTGAAAATATCACAACCTAAGATATTCGGATTAGATAGGATCTTTAATTAATTTTAAATAAATTTTTTTTTGTGAAAATAGAAAGTGTTTAGATTGTGAACACATAACAAAAAGTGCATGGGTATAACTATACCCATGTTACATAAGCTACCTGCTTAGACATCTCATCCATTTTTTCATCAACATATAGCTTTAAATGTAGTAGCTAGTTTTGAATTTTCCCTCGTGTTTATCATGGATTGATTACTACGTGCTGGGTCGTTGGCCATTTAGAACGTGGTTGTGCATTCATGCATGTGAAGAGAACGTGCATGTTGAGCTAACTGAATTAATTATACAATTTATACTTAAAAAGAACAATTAAATTCTTTAATTTAGTTTAAATTATTGACTGACTTTTTTTAATCCGGGTTTCTCATTGATCGATTTATGAGTACGTGCTGGATCGTTGGCCATCAAGAATTCGATTAAGAGAATTTCTTTAATTAAGTTTATAGTATTGACTGACTTTCCAGTATAAATTTGAAGCTTGCTCATATATTCGACACTTCAATCTCACTAAAGAGAGTTTCTTTATCTTCGATCGCCATGCAAATCTAAACTTAAGAGGAGGTTGTGATCGAGCTAGGGTTCAACTGCAAGTCTGCAACTCCAAGAGGCTGCTGGTAATTCTAGAACCAATATTTTATTCCAATATTGCCAATGATTATTATTATTATTATTATTATTATTATTATTATTATTATTATTATTATTATTATTATTATTATTATTATTATTATTATTATTATTATTAAAGAAAACCCTAAAATAAGTTTTGTCATTTCATACTTTAATTATGTGAATATAAATATTTATGCAAAACAACAAAAAATGTCGTTATCTTGCCTCCATTATATATAATAATAATAATAATTATTATTATTATTATTATTATGGTCATTATAGAATGAAAACCAAACATTAGTTGTATTTATTTTGAAGGATACTAACCTTGTTACCTAATTTAATTAATAGAACAAATTGTACACTTCAAGTTATAAAACCATCAAGATGTCTCCCTAAACTCACAAAATTTTCTCAGTTGGTGGAAATCCATCAAATTGTGAGAAAAATAGAGCATGTATTAGAAAATATATGGTAAATTATCATGTCAAAATATGTAAAATAGAAGGATACAACTTGAAATTTTAAAAAACCACAGAAATTACAATGTGAAATTTTCTCTCTTTCTAACAAGAACAAAAATATAATGTACAAATTGTTTGATTAGGAGAAAATAAATATTAATTGTAACAGCATTTGTACTCATTCATATGCTAAATAATGTTACGATAGATAACTCTACATATTTATTGACGAGGTTTAATTAAATTATTTTAAAAGATTATTTATCAAAAAATATATATTTTTTGATAAAATACTACGTAGTAAAATTTATGAAATAATTGAAATAGAACCGTTCATTAATTGAATTAATCATTTTTGGCAGAAGACAAAACAGAAGCAGATGGGAAATGGTGTAGTAGACATAGATGCATTACCTGAATTATCGAGATATCGTTGCATTTATAAAGTGCCAAAGTTAATAAGAGAAGTAAACAAACAAGCGTACACTCCTATAGTGGTTTCAATCGGACCTCTTCACTACAAGGATGCAAGTTTATTTCCCATGGAAGTTGAGAAACTCAAATATCTCCGATCCTTCCTCTATTACTCCCAAAAAAACACAAATCTTAATCATTGTTTGCGGGTTGTAAAGTTCTATGAAAGCCGAATCCGTAAATCCTATGCAGATCCAACAATCCACATCTCCAGTGACGAGTTCACCCGGATGGCCCTTCTTGATAGTGTCTTTATCATCGAGCTTTTCAGAAGGGTTTACAATCATTCCCTAATCGAGGATGATCATATATTTGGAAGCCCTCGGATGATAACTGATGTTGAAAGAGACATGATTTTAATAGAGAACCAACTTCCCTTCTTCCTTTTAATAGGCCTTTACGAGATTGCCTTCAAACCACAAGGGACTGAAGGGAGTTGTTCCCCGTGCTTTACGGATCTCGCTTGCACATTTCTTCAAGTTGATGGAGCAACAAATGTAAAAACATGTTGTCATCTTCTAGACTTATTGCTAAGTAGTTATAAGCCACGTGATTTAAGGATTGGGTGTGGGAAGAAATTCAAGAGTGTAATATGCCCTACGGCTACGACTCTTCGTGAGGCTGGTGTTAGGTTTCAAGTTGAAGAGAGTGGTGATACAGATACCTTAACTTTGAATGACATCAATGTTCATTTTGACGATAAGAAAGGGATCTTGACCATTCCTAGATTACAAGTGACGGACAAAACCGAGTCTAGCTTGAGAAATTTAATAGCATTCGAGCAATGTCACTATCTGTCCGTGGGTAGAACTTACATCTCCGATTACCAATGTTTGTTGGATTGTTTGATTAACACTCCCGAGGATGTACACATACTTGTTAAGGCCGGGATTATTGAAAACTGGTTGGGAAGTGACAAAGATGTGTCTGATTTAGTGAACTCTCTTGGAGACCATGTTAATACAGACCCGGATGAATATTATTATCGTGGCGTAACTGAGCAGCTGAATAGGTATTGCGACAAGAGGTGGAACCGCTACAAAGCTAGTCTCAAGCACACGTACTTCAAGCATCCATGGGCAATTATATCTGTTATTTATGCAGTGATTCTCCTACTTTTAACCTTGATACAAGTCGTGTTGGCCATCATGTCTCTTCCATCTGTGTCAAACAAGAGCTAAAGCCAATCGATCATCCACGAGGCTAGGGTTGGCAATAATATATGTAATCTTATATGTTCTTTGTCAAAGTCTAGACATGTTTTAAATAATAAAGCTTAATTATTTTTACTAATTAACCCTAATCCAGTAACCTCTCCTCTTCCGTTAATTCATTCTCCTGTCACTTCTCGTTCTCGACCTTTCTGAGTTTCTCTTTCGATGAAGATGAACTTCGTCGTTCGCTTTTGACGTGGCCGCCCAGCGCTTCCGAGGACAAGAGAACGACGCCGCCCAAATCTCATACCTGGCCTCACGATCCAAATCAAAGATCGTTGATATGATTCGCAAGCATACCTACTCCGACGAGCTCGCGCAGAGCTGGCGACACGTCAGCCTCCACCCCACACCCGAATCCCGTGTTGGATCGGGTCGGGTCGGGCAGGTGGGGCACGATTGGAATAGCTGTTTGAGAAGATCGTGACGCACAACGATGTTGCGAAGCTGAACCGGCCGGTGAGCCCGAAGCAGTACGCCGAGAAGCACCAACGCCATCACCGGAGTGGAACTGCCGCTGCCAGGGCACCAACCTGCTTCAACCTTACGGAGGAGACGATGAACAATTAGTTTTAACTTTAATTACAGCTTTTAACCATTACTTTGATAAAATTACCGACTCTACCCCAGGTTTTAATTGCAGCAAATAACTGAGATTTGTAATTTTTCCATTTTCTGATGATATGTAAGTGGGATTTTGTAAATTAAGACAGATTGTATAAATCTTACATAATTATAAAATTTGTGCAAATTGAAGTTGGATATTACGTGCGGATAATTAGAAATTAAGTATAATTTTAAAAAATAACAATATAATATTCATGTTCAATTAGTAGCCGGTAAAAGGGAGGGAGGGTCACATAAGTTCAAAGGACCTACTTTGTTTCGTTCAAAATAAAAGGGTTTACTTGGTGTAACACCAGTTAAAATTAGCAAAATATTATTTTTACTCTAATGGGTAGATCAACCTCTACCAGTCGATCGACCGATTATGTTTTCTCTTCCGGTAATTTATGATTTCGTAATCTATTATTCTTTCGTTTTTAATGTCATCGATCGACCGACTAGTGACAACTGGTCGATCAACTACCTTCTTTGTTTTCGTTAATTTTTTTGTTTCGCTTTATTTTTTGATGCTTACATTTTAGTTCTCATTAGTCAACATTACTATAACTACCAAAATATTGGTGTTGGTGTTATCAACAACACCAAAATATGGTATTTTAGTGTTGTCAACAATAAATTAAAAACCCAAATCAATGGAGTTTGTACTATTAACTACACCTCAGATATCAAGATAATGTATTTGTGTTGTCAATAACGTCACAAACACCAAAATATGATATTTTATTATTGTCAAAAATACCACAAGCGCAAAAATATTAGAAACAAAGTGCGTTTGTTGTCAACACACCATAAGCACAAGAAACTCCTTAATAGCATAATCAAACTCAATCATTTATCTAATTTCAACTATATAAATCACATTCAACACAAATTTAAAACTAATAACATACCAAGAAGAATAGTCAATATTATGAAATCGAAACCCTTGATTGAAAGGTGTTTTTATACAATCAAACTGCAAATTTGTTCTCCATCTTGTTTGACTTGTTTTGTATTTTTATATTCTAAACTTTGAAATCCGTTTTCTCTCCTTCAATCGATTAGATGATGTTGGAAGAAGTTGGCAAAATCCGCTTCATTGCTTCTAAAAATCAATTAAGTTTAAAATAAAATGTTTGTATAATTATGTTAATGGAAAATCTTGTCATGCACGTAAAACAAAATCAGCTAATTACATTCATCGAACGCGATAAAAGGTTGATTTATATATTTTTTGGTAAAAGACAAATAAAATTATGATAGACAGCTACGTATCTCGATTATATGCGCATGCATGTGAGGTGAACGTGGTTGAGCTACTTGAGTATTTAAATAAACCGGTTTAATTAAGATAATTTGTCTCATTGACTTTGTCATTCGTGCTAGCTTCTCGTCGAACGATAAACCGGTTTAATTAAGTTTATTTAAGTTTGTCTTATTGACTGACTTTTTTTAGAAGCCGATGAAGATGTCAACTAGCTTCGTAAGTCTACTCCAATTAATGTTGCTTGGATTGCACCGGCTGAGGGGGGCGGGTAGAGCTTAATACGGACGGTTCTGTCTGGGTTATTGATGAAGGTGTTACTGCTGGCGGTGTTATCCGGAATTCGCAGGATCAGTGTGAGGATTTACATTTAATATAGGTTTTTGTACAGTTTCTATGGCGGAGGTTTCCGTAGGATTTTGGTGGAGTCTGATTCCGAGCTTGTAGTAAGGCTTGTTAACCGTGATGTTCGGTTCACGCACCCGTTATTCAGTCTACTATCGAGATACCAAGGGTTTTTACACAGGGACAAGTTGATACAGTTTCATCACATCTATCGGGAGGCTAATGCTATTGTAGAATTTATGGTTTCTCTTGCTTTTGAGTACCCCTTAGAGTTCTTTGTTTTTGTTCATCCACCTAGTGCATAGCTTAACTCCTTTAAAAATGATGCCCGCACAGTAGCGATTCAAAAACTAGTCACATGTTAACTCTCCCTTACCAAAAATAAAAATAAAAATTTGAATATACACTTCAACTCAATAAAGAGAAACGTTTATATCTATATAGAGTTTGGTTCACATATAAATAGTTCTTACCACGTAAAATGAGAACAAATTGTATCTGTTAGATCGTTAAATAGATGACTGAGATTATGCGATATTAAAGGTAAAAAAATCGTGTTATTAATGGAAGAAATATTCGCCGGATATGACTCTATATAATCGGTAGTATAGTCACATATATTAATCGGTATAGTCACATATATTCGGTGTTTACATGTTCACATAATAAGAGATATTTATATATGAGTCATGATCTATATATATATATATATACATCTTCGATTGACAGAGAATCTATATATACTACTAAAATAGAACCCTCTTAGTCCACATGTCAACACCTTAACCATGCCACATAAGACTTTTTGTCAAATATTTACAATTTTGCCACATTTTAATTACAATTATGCCATTATTCAATAAATATTTTAAGTCAAAATTAAAATATTTTCCATCTCATGATGCCATTTCAACAAAAATAATTCCATTTCATCATGTTCAATATCTTTATAAAAATAATTTTAAAAAAAAATCATATCACCTAACCGAATTTAGAGATTTCAAAGGAATTTGTTTGGATTTTAGATTTTACAAAATATATCCGAACTAACATTTAAATCTTATTGGTTATAATATGAGATATAACATTATTTTCTTTAAAATATTTGTAATATCGTTAATACAAATTTTATAATTGCTTTATTAAATCGATTTTTTTTAAATAATCGATTTTAAAAACGAATTTAAAACAAAAAACTTTAAATTTTTTAGTTATAGGTAATAATATAAAAAACTATTAGAAATTTGTTACGTAAATTTTTTATTTGACACTTTGACAATTGTTATAAAATTAATAATTAATTTTTTTGTTACATGATCTAATCAAATTGATATTAATATATTCTTCTTAACATTTAACACTTTTTATGAAAAAATTGTAATTTGTTTAGCTAATAATTTTTCAATTAATAATAATTATTTTTTTTACAATTTATTCAAACTCAATCCCGCACAAGGTGCAGGTATTAGACTAGTGTAATTATTAATTAGTATTTATTATTTATCAAGTCATTTTTTAACATTTAACTCTCAAACGCTCTCTTTCACAAACCCCCCCGGAGTAGGCCTGCCGCCGTGCTCCATCCCCGGTGTGGCTGCCCAGCCGTACTCCCCCCCCACCCTCCAGCCCTGCCACCCAGTCATGGGCGGAACAAAACATCCAAAGAAACAGTCAATCAAACTCTCACAGATACACCTTAGCCCTACAAAACAAAAAGCCATCACTGATCCGCCAAGCCCATTCGAAGCTATACCGGAGGACCTAATTAGATCGAACAACGCTCGAATTCACAAAGATATGACTAAGATCGATCTGGGGATCTCATCGCAAACCACCTTCCCACCCCTCCAAACCACCCCTGCAAGACTCCCTCATCAGCCTTGCCTCACTAACCCCTCACCAAAGGAACCTTCAAAACCCACGCCCCCTGAAACCCCTACTGCCAAGCTCTCCCCCTGCATGACACTGTTCAACAAGATGGAGTCATACAAGATTCCGATACTTGCAACGAAAACACCACTGGGGCTGATCCTACCCCAGCCCCCTCAACAGCCCCTACCACTACCACACTCCCTGCTAGCCAAATTAAACCACCATAACCCCCCCCCCGCTGGAGCCCCCACCCAAACCCAACACACTCAAACCGACACTTCAACTCCCTTCCAAAACCATGAGAAAACACACCTCCCTGACGACGTTTCACATTCCAACCCAAAATCTTCGGACAGCCAAACAGTCTCCTTCAGAGACATACTCATTAAAGGCCAGGCATGGAATCACGTACCATTACCTTTTACCCCAGGAATCGAGGACGGCGTAATTCATTTCTCCAATGCAGATGTCTCTGACACGGCCTCCAAATGGCACAAGTCCCTAGTCGGCTTTCCCCTGGGAAAACCCCTAACCTTCCAAAGGATTGCTAACTTTGCTAACGGTTTCTAGAACCACATCACCCCTCCAAAAATCCTCAGAAATGAGAAAGGAATATTCGTATTTCACTTCGCCTCCGAAGACGATCTCAACTTGGTTCTTCTTGGCAGCCCTTGGCTCATCAACGGATCATCTCCCCTACTCCTGAAGAGATGGAGCCACGGAATGGCTCTTGACTATTCTAGTCTCTCTTCAATCCCGGTCTGGGCCACTTTTCATGACCTCGACGTCCGTTTCTAGTCCCCGACCATGCTCTCCAAGATTGGGTCTGCCCTTGGCATCCCGCTGCTTACCGACGCTTGCACTGCCAGCCATGATAGGCTCGGTTTTGCTAAGATCCTCGTTGAAATCCATGCTTCAAAGCCCCTTATTCGGGATCTTACCTTCATAGGCCCTGAAGGAGAAAAGATTAACCAAAAAGTCTCTTACGACTGGCTCCCCGAGCACTGCCCAAAATGTAACATTTTTGGTCAACGCTGTCGATCAAACTACACCACCTCTAAACCCCATCCCCAACCAAGACATCCCCAACGTCGCATCCCACCACCTTCAAACCTAAGTCCCCTCCTACCTACTCCAGATGACACTTTTCTCATACACAAAACACAAAAAGCTAATCACCATCCTGATCTCACTCCTCCAGTTAACAACGACACATCATCACCCCCCCCCTCATCCATCACCATCACTAATCCAAGTGAAAACCACTTGAACGCCCAAAACAAAACATCTCCCTCCATCCCTCCACAACCCATCTCAAATCAAAACAGTACCACAGACACTACTCTTCACCATCCGGATTCAAACCAGGATCCTATTCCTGACCCCACACAATCTCATACCCTTACTCCACCACCACTCCACCAAACCGAGCCTGAAAACCGACAGGAAAACCCTCCCACATCTTCAGCTCTTTCCGATAACCCAAACTGCATCAAGGATGTCTCTCTCAAACAAGACAATTTTTGATGAATCTCAACATCTGTGCTTGGAACATAAGAGGGCTCAACCACCCTAACAAACAAAGAGCCATCCGGGACATCGTATGTCGCCACAAACTTGATGCCATCGCCATCCTTGAAACAAAAATTCACCCTAGCAAAATGAGTAAACTCTCTTCTCTCATTCCTAGTTGGCATCAAATCTCAAACACCCTTCCCGACCAAACCTGTCGCTTATGGGTCTGGTGGAACCCCGCATCCCTTCACCTCACACCCATTCTATCAAATGACCAACTCATTCACTGTAAAGTCTCTCTTCCTCCGATCATCATAAACACCAATTCCACAACATATCTCGAGTGTACTTTCATCTATGCTCACAACCTCCCTGATCCTCGTAAATCCCTATGGGACAGCCTCTCAATGATCAAACTTCTCAACACAAACAACCCTTGGGCTCTTCTTGGAGACTTCAACACCATTTTAAACCCGTCTGAAAAACTCTCTGCTACGCCATCTCCTCACACTCAACCATCAAACGAACTCTCCAACTGCCTCACCATAAACTCCCTCTCCGACCACCCATTCTCGGGTTGCACCTTCACCTGGAACAACAAACAACTTGGCTCTCGCATCTGGAGTAAATTGGATAGGGTACTCACCAACCACTTATGGCATAACCACTTTTCATATTCCACTATCCATTTTGACAACCCGCTCATTTCGGACCACTCTCCTAGCATCCTCTTCCTCAAAGACAAACCCGCCCCTTTCCCTCGCCAATTCCGGTTCAACAATACCTGGGCATCTCACGAACTTTTTGAAAGTTCCGTCTCTAGCTCCTGGAACTCCACTCCCTTCGATCACAGTGAATGCAACTTGCGTGATCTGATGCAGAAACTCAAGAATCTAAAACCCATACTGAAGAGGTTCCCAAACACAAAAATGGAGATGCTTCATACTTCAATTGAAAAGCTAAAATCCTCGCTCAACTCCATTCAGACAAATCTCCAATCCTCCCCTCTTGACCTTCACCTCCAAACACAAGAAAAAACTATCATTGCTGAACTCAACAAAAGCATGGGGACGATGAGCACCACAATTGCTCAGTTATCAAAAGCAAACTGGATTAAAAAAGGTGATCAATATAACAGTTTCTTCTTCAAGAGTATTATCTGTAGAAGGGCCCATAACTCCATCAAGATCTTAAAAGATCCCTCAAATCTGGCCGGCGGTTACACCCATGATCCAAACAAGATTTCAAAAACCCTCATAAACCACTTCTCCTCAATCCTCAACCCACCCCCTATCCACAACCCACAAAACGCTTTTCCAGACTGCCCTCTTCCTACCCTCCCAGCTGACGTCATTCCTTCACTATGTTCCAAGGTCACAACCGTCGAAATCAAAGCCGCTCTTAACAGCATCGGAGACAACAAATCCCCTGGCCCGGATGGCCTTAACGCATTTTTCTTCAAGGCTACTTGGCACATCACTGGGGACGCTTTCACAAAAGCCATAATGAGTTTCTTTGACACCGGCTACTTTCCAGATGCCGTAAACCACAATTCCCTTTCCTTGATTGCCAAGAATGAAAACCCTACCCTCCCGTCTGATTTTAGACCTATATCATGCTGCAACACCTCCTACAAAGTCATTGCAAAAATTCTTGCTTCCCGGCTAAACACAACTCTTTCACACATTGTCGGAAGATACCAAGGGGCTTTCATCAAGGGTAGAACAATTAAGCATAACATACTCATATGCAATGAACTTCTCAAGAGCTATTCCAGAAGACATGTCTCACCCAGATGTGCCTTAAAGATCGATCTTGCTAAAGCTTTTGATACGATTGATCACCGTTTCATTCTAAACTGCCTTGGCCGTATGGGTTACCCTGACTCCTTCATCTCCCTCATCCGCCAATGCATCACCTCCCCCACTTACTCAATCAACACCAATGGTGTTCTTAACGGTTACTTCCGGGGCTCTAGAGGTCTCCGACAGGGTTGCCCATTATCCCCCTTCTCTTTGTTTTAGCTCTGGAAGTTCTTTCCACTATGCTCACCATAAACACTGCCACCCCAAACTTCAACCTACACCCTAAGTGCTTATCACCTAGAGTCACTCACCTTTGCTTTGCTGACGACCTCATGCTCTTCTGTAGAGGTGATATTACTTCAATCAAAATCCTCACAAACACCCTACAATCGTTTGGAAAATACTCTGGCCTTTACCTAAACCCCTCAAAGTCCACCATCTTCACCGGTGGCCTATCCCCCCAGGAGATTGACTCCATCTGCTCATCGACTGGCCTCCATCTAGGTACCCTCCCATTCACTTACCTAGGCATCCCTATAGGCAGCAAACGTCTAAACACCACAGACTACAAACCACTCATAAACAAAATCACAAACAGAATAAATTCCTGGAGTGCAAGACGACTCTCATATGCTGGCAGAGCTCAAATCATTTCCTCCATTCTTATGGCCATTAACTACTTCTGGAATGCTGTTCTCCTGATTCCTCAAAGTGTCATCACCACCATCCAAGGTCTTCTTCGCTCTTTCCTTTGGTCCGGCACTGACTCCAGTTCTCGAGCCCTCATCGCTTGGTCTCAGGTTTGCTCTCCCAAAGATGATGGCGGGCTTGGCTTCAAGGAGCTTCTTTCATGGAATAAAGCCTGTATTGCCAAGCTCATCTTCGAGCTCGAATTCCCTGACAGATTCCCCAACCTCTGGTCCGATTGGGTCCATCTCAATATCCTCAAGGCACCTCTATTTGGAACCATCTACCCAGCTATAAGTACAGCCACACATGGAACGCAATCCTCAAAACTAGAAACGACATTGTTGACTCCGGTAATGTCACTACCTTTCTTACCGCTACCATGAACTCCAATGGCTCTTTCTCTACCACTGCCGCCTTCAACCTCACCTGGAGACCAAACCCACCAGCCCACCCTTTCCTTCACAAATCCATCTGGAACAAGATAAATATTCCAAAATGCAGGTACATCTCATGGATCGCTTGCCACAAGCGCCTACCTACCCTTAGCAAACTCCTCTCCTGGAACATCGTCCCTGATGACATTTGCAAACTATGCAACCTCCATCCCGAAACCGAAGATCACCTCTTCCAAGACTGCAACTACGCTACCTCGGTTCTGGACCAGCTCTTTAACTGGCTTCGAGAACCCGGACACCACAACTCCTAGTCTGACCTCTAGAATTGGTTCAACACTCTTAACTGCCAGAAAAACGACTTGAAATCTCACCTCCGAATTGCCACTATCACAAGCTACATATATCAAATCTGGAAAGCCAGAAATGATATTATCTTCAACCACAAATTCAACCACCCTACTTCCACATCTCATGAGATCATCAAAACCACAAAGAACTTCATCGCATACACCTGGAAGAATAGATCAACAGACTCCACCTCCTGGGCCAAGTTACTCGGCATTCAACTCTTATAACCTTCTCCTCATTTATGTTCTTTCACATTCCTCTCTAGTAGATCTCTCTGTACATTCCTTTTGATTAATACAACTCCATTTCAAAAAAAAAAAAAGAAATAGTAACTTTTTGTCATTTAATTCCACTCAATATGTATGAAGTAAACTGCTGGTCTGATTGCTTGGCTGTTATTTTTTTTGAAACCGAGGGGGTTTACGTGTTAAGAAGTGAAGAAGAATTACAAGAGAAGGAGACAACGGGCGGGAAGTTACATGCAATACAAGGGACTCAAAACAAGAGAGAGGCAATTCAACACGCTAGTAAGTTCAGGAGAGAGGAGCAATTCAGGAGGACTGCAGAAATTTCATCCAATTGGAGCTAGTGGGGGAGATCTTGGTCCATTTTGTAGCAGCAATGCTCTTAATGTGGTTCATAATTTTGTGAGCAGTGATGGTCGGGTTGGGGGTTGTGTTGTTGAAAATAAGGTCGTTTCGGCTTTTCCACACATGATAGATGAATGAGGTGAAGGAGGTAGCATAGATTTGGGTCTTGAAGCACTGTCTATTGGATGAACGGAGCCATTCGAGCCAGTCTAGGATGGAGTGGTGTCTCGGCGTGATGAGTAACCATCGGAGGACGATGTCCAGGGTGGCTTTGGAGGTTGGGCAGTGGAGGAAGATATGGTCCTCCGTTTCCTGGTGGAAGTGGCAAATGGGGCACGCCGCAGAGGTGGAGCTCCCCCCCAGGAGACGTTTAGAGTTTGTGGGCAGCTTTCCAAGTGCGGCCAACCAGGTGATGAAGCTGCAACGGGGGGAGTTCAGGCTTCCCCAGATGGAGACGTTCCAAGGGAGAAGAGAGCCAGGGCTTCGGAGCAGGTTATAGATAGATTTGCTGTGGTATTTCTGATTAGCGCCCATCATTAGAGACTTGAGCTGAGAAGGTGTACCAAGAGTTGTGAGCTTGTCCCGAACCATGAGGATAGTACGCCAGGAAGCACTGTGAGAAGGTGAGGCGGAGGCAGTCCAGATGGAAGCATGCTTGAGGGTGTTGGCGTTGGTCCACTGACACCACAGATTGGGGCTGCTGTCATTGTACGTGTCCAGTTCGAAGATGATCTTAGCGATGCTTGTGATGTTCCAGGCGCTTGAGATATCGATTGTGAGAGAATGTACAATTTTTTTATTTGGATCCTCTCCAAATAAAAAAATTATAAGATTTACCTAATGAATAAAAATCTAATCTCCTATTGATAAAAACAAATATTAAAATAGTATCTTAAACTTGTCTTTTATTATTTACATATAAAAGAAATATATTATAAAATGCTAAATTTTTACCCTTAATTAAAAAACGAAAATAACTTTTATTATTAGTACAAATAATAAAGTCATAAAAGATAAAACAATGTCTATTTCAAATTTAGTCACACAAATTTTTTATTCACTTTCTATCCATCGTGATACGTTTTGTTCATTTAATTTTAGGATGGGTTAATTTGTAAACGCTTTAAAATTTTGAATAGGGTGTTGAAACTATTATAAGTTATAAAATCATTTCGATAAAAAAAATATAATTTAGTGTTGTTTTATAAAGAGAACCCTATATGAATTTTATGATTAAAATTAATCAAAAATAATAAAAATAAAAGTAAGTTTAGTTACAATTGAGACAATAATTCAATTTTTGTTAAGGAGAATTGCATATAAGTATTATGATTGTATTTCTCAGAAAATATTGATTACCTAATTTCCTTTTGTTTTTTTTTGTTTAATTTACTATTTAATTGTGTACATTTAAAAATGTTAGATGGTTATTTATTTGGTGTAGAGTAGGGTAACTGAACAATAATATAATATTACAATTTTACAAATCAACATATTATATTAAATTTATTAAGGTCAAATTTGCTAATTAGACCTTTTACCCTATTAAGAGTACACATAGCATAAAAACATGTAGTAAATACACTTAAATTGGTCACAATTAATTTAGGGATTTTTTTTCTCATCGAGTTATTGACTCTAAATGGTTTTTCTCATCAAATACAACTTTGATGGTTCGATTGAGCGTTATAAGACGCTTTTGGTTGTTCTTGGCAACCATCAAACATAAGGCGTTGACTATACTGAAATATTTGCTCTTGTTGCTAAATTGGTCACAATCAAGATACTTTTATCTATTGCCTCTATTCATAAATGGGAGCTTCATCAGAATGTTCATAACGCCATCCTTCAGGGTGACATGCATGAGGAAGTCTATATGCTTCCATCTTTTGGCTTTCGAATCTCCTTCCAAGTCTGTCATCTTAAGAAATCTTTGTATGATCTTTTTCAAGCTCCTCGGAATTGGTTTTGCAAGTTCACTTCTGCCCTTCCAAAGTACGGGTTTTCTTAGTCCCTTATTGATTACTCTTTGTTTACCTACAATCGGTAGGTATCACCCTTCAAATTTTGATCTATATCGATATTTTGGTTGATTCCGGTCTCCTTGGATGTAAACCTACATCCTTTCTGGTGTCTTCTGATAATGATCTTCAATTGGATTCGTCCTCCCTACTTGATGATCTTGAAAAGCATCGCCGTTTGGGTGGACGTCTCATCTAGTTGTCCATGATTCGCCTTGAACTTGCATATTTGGTTTCATATACTTTTCCAGCTCATGACTACGCAGCGTCGTGGCCAATGTGATGCTTCCTTGAAGGTCCTTCGTTGCCTAAAGTCGGCACCTACTCGGGGTATTTTTCTTATCTCGTTCTAGTGATCTTTGTATTCGTGCTTTATGAGAATCATATTACGCAGCTTGCCCTACCACTAGAAGCTCTACTGCAAGCTACTTCATCATACTTGGTACCTCACCCATTTCTTAGAAAACCAAGAAACAAGCTACCATCTCCAGATCTTCCGATGAGGTTGAGTACAAGGCAATGGAAGCTACCACTTGTGAGCTTCGCCTTCGTTCTCTACTTCACTTCTTTGGATTTTTGCATAAAGCACCCATACGCCTTTGTTGCGATAATCAGTCAGCCATTCATACCGCAAATAATCCAGTCTTCCATGAACGCACCAAGGACATTGAAATTGATTGTACCATCAATGAATAGATTTAGCGAGACATCATTTAGACTCAACATGTTCTTGGCACCCATCAGCTTGTTGACATGATGATTAAGACCCTTAGCCACCAGGTTCAACTTCTTGATTCACAACCTTGAAGTTGTTTCTTACCCACCTCTAGCTTGAGGGAGAGTATACGTCCAGTCTATAAGGCAATTTATTGGACTTATCCATTATTTGTTAGTTTATCGTTTTATATTTATCTATATAAATAATATTTGATCAATGAAATAAACAAGTCTTCAGTTCACAAATCTCTTCAAATCTATTGTAGAACTTGCATGCGAAAAATAGGGAGTTTGTGGATCTATTGTAGGCAGAGCACCGACAAGTATAATAAGGGTATTTCGGAAATATATTTATTTCATAATATCCTTATTTTCCGGAAAACATTTATAAAATATATTTCATTAAATTAAAATATATATAGTTTACAATTCAACACCTTATAAATTATATTTTCACACTTAGGTTTATTAAAATATTGTGCAAAATACGGGGATTACACTAGTTATTACTCTATAAAAGGAGTAACAACTATTGGGATTCAATTAGGGGAGGGTGGGAAATAAGATATCATCGAATTAAAGTGGGCACTCACCAACGAATCTTTCAATGAGGAAAGTACGCGCCTCACGCGCCGCCGCCTAGTTTCCTCCCTTTTTGCTGCCGCTGCTCTAATGGGAAGATCTTCCAAGCCCCCAGCCTCCACTCCGTCAAGCCAAACCCCCAAAGCCACCACAAAATCCAAAACAAATCAACCTACAAGCACCAAACCCCAGAGGTCCCTAAAAATCTCTGACCTCACCAAACCACCCAGCCAAACGCCTTCCAAACCGAACCCTGACAGCCCCATAGCCACTATTCCGGCGGAGCTTATTGCCTCAAACAATGCCCGCCTCTTCAGAGCTACCCCCCCTTCCCCCTACAAGCATGTGCATGCCCCCCGACCACGCTGCTGTCACCGGAGAACCCTTATCCGTTCTCCCTGCTGAAACATCTCCTGGTGTTCCTCCCTGTACTGAAGAAGTCGCTGCGATTCGGACCACCTTACTGCCTTCGTCAGATGGGGCTAAGGTGCTCCTTCCTCCTCCGGCCGCCTCCTTTAAGGATATCCTTAACTCGAGAAGCCCCTCAACCAACACAATTCCTCTCCAGTTTATGCCTGGCATAACTAATGGCGAAGTCCCGTTCTCTGACCTCGACATCTCGGGTTTGGTTGACGTTTGGAACCTCTCTCTGGTTGGCTCCCCCCTTGGATGCAAGATGCCGTTCAAAACCATGGAGCGGTTTATTTGCAAACATTGGACCAACATCCAACCCCCTAAGATCCTACTGAATGACCACGGGATTTTTGCCTTCCAGTTCCACAATGAAGCAGACCTGTCCCTCATTCTCAACTCTGGACCCTGGATGATCAACAACACCACCCCCCTCATCCTTAAACGTTGGTCTCAAGGCATGATTCTGAACATGAAATGCTTAGAGAGTATCCCTGTCTGGATCCATCTTCCCGACCTCGATGTCAGATTTTGGTCGGGAACCATGTTGAGCAGAATTGCTTCCGCTATCGGCAAACCAATCCTTACTGATGCACTCTCTGCTTGCCAGGATCGACTTTCTTATGCCAGGATCCTTGTCGAGATTTCTGCCGGTGACGAACTTCGCCGGGAAATCACGCTCCGGGGCAGCAATGGAGAGTCCATCCGACAAGCCCTCGTCTATCCTTGGCTGCCGGTTCACTGCCCCAGCTGTAATAAATTCGGCCACGCGTGCCCCCAAAATAATACCCCCCCACCCAATCCTGAAGCTCTAACTAAAGATGCATTCATTAATGCCTCTGGGCCCACATCTCTCCCACGTAACCGCCACCCCACAAAAAGCCACCAACCACTGCTTCCCACCCCCCCACCTTCCCAAAAAATTCGCCCTAACTCCCAACCCTTCATCTGCCCTAATTTACCTAACGTGGATCCCACTCAACAAGCTGAACCGAACCCAAATCCAAATCCAACCAGCCTTGATCCCAGTCCAAGCGACTCTATCATAAATCTTGCAAAAATCCCTAACCCACTGAAATCTGATAAAATCTCCTTACTCTCCGAACCCACTTCTCTCGGAGAGATCGTTGCTAAACCTATTACCTTCCTATCTATCCAACATCCCACCAAAAACCCTCTTCCTTGCCAGGACAAGTGTCCAAAATCTCCCTCCATATCATCGTCCAATGAATAGCATAACCATTGCATCCTGGAATATCCGAGGCCTGGGATCTGCCCCAAAGCAAGCCTCAATAAGATCTCTTGTTAAAAACTTCAACCTCGATCTCATAGCCATTCTCGAAACCCGACTCTCCCAATCAAGCCTCCTTACCCTTGGTTCCTCTCTCATTCCGAATTGGTACCACTCTTCCAATATTACCCACCACCACAACTGCCGCATTTGGCTTTGGTGGAATCCCTCCACCATTAGCATCAACACCATATCTTCCTCCGACCAGTTCATCCACACACACATCACCAATGTCAACCATCACACCTCATTCTTTGCAACCTTTGTTTATGCATCCAACTTTGAGGACCAAAGAGTTGCCCTTTGGAACGCAATCCTTACTCACTCCCCGCCTGCTCCTTCTCCTTGGGTCGTCATGGGGGACTTCAACGTCGTTCGCTACCCCGATGAAAAATTCAATGAGCTCTCGGGATTCCCTTCCCACGTGCCCTCTGAGTTAAACGATTTCATGTCTAAGGCTTCTCTGCATGACCATGGCTCCTCTGGATGTTTTTTCACTTGGAATAATAAACGTAAGGATGGCAATCGAACCTGGTGCAAACTTGACCGCATTATTCACAATGCCGACTGGGATTCGGCTATTCCCCGCACTCTTGCCACCTTCCCAAACCCTGGCATATCCGACCACTCCCCATCCATCCTATACACTTCTTCACCAAAACCTGACCTTAACAAACCTTTCCGTTTCAGCAATGTCTGGTGCCTCCACGAATCATTCCTCAGCACTGTTAAGAACTCGTGGTGTAAAGATCTCCCTAATCACCACATGTTCAACCTCGTACATAACCTCAAAACCCTGAAGAATAAACTCAAGAAATTCCGGAACTTATCCTTTGAGAATCTTTGCCTGGAGATTGATAGCCTTAGAGCACGTCTCGACCAAGTCCAAACTGACTTGCGAACTCATCCTAGCGATCCCTCTCTCCAGCAGCAAGAAAGTGCTGCTATAAACCAACTCACCTCACTCCTATCTAACCAGAAGACCCTCTCCGCTCAGCTTGCAAAAGCCGACTGGATCAAGTTCGAAGATAGTTGCAACTCATACTTCTTCAGGAAAATCAAAGGAAACCGTAACAAAGCCAGGATCTGCTCAATCACTAATGATCAGGGAGTTGTTCTCACTGCTCACCGGGACATTGCGAATGAACTCATTTCCCACTTCAAAAATACTCACAACCCTTCCCCTGCGCCCATGACCATTAACCAATCAGTCATCAACTCTGGGCCGCTTCTTGACCATGATAACGCTCTCAATCTCTGTAGGCGGGTCACTGATATTGAAATCAAGGATGCTCTATTCAGTATAGGGGATAACAAGGCCCCTGGGCCTGACGGATTCAATGCTCATTTCTTCAAAATGGCCTGGGATTCTGTTGGCCCTTGCTTCATCAAAGCGGTAAACGACTTCTTTGCCTACAAACGATTACTGAGACAAGTTAACCACACCACAATCTCCCTCATTCCAAAGATCCCAAACCCTACCAGAGCTAGTGACTTTAGACCCATTTCTTGCTGTAACACTATCTACAAGGTGATTGCTAAGATCATCGCTAACCGTCTCAAGGATGTGCTTCCGCAAATCATTGGAACCCAGCAAGGAGCATTCATCAAAGGTCGCTCCATTAGACATAACTCGCTGCTCAGTCACGAGCTCCTCAAGCACTACAACCGGGCATCTATCTCTCCCAGGTGCACTATTAAGATTGACCTTCGTAAGGCCTTCGATAATGTTGATCATCATTTCATTATCAGTGCCCTTCGTATGTTTGGGTTCAAGGATACCTTCATTGCCTGGATCGAAGCATGTGTCACTACTGCCTCCTTCTCTGTCAATGTTAACGGGTATTATGAAGGTTTCTTTAAAGGTTCCAAAGGTCTTAGGCAGGGATGCCCTTTGTCCCCCTATCTGTTCACAATTGCTATGGAATATCTCTCGCGTATCATCCTCAACAAAACCTCTAACCCGGACTTCAACTACCACCCAAGATGCTTCAAAACCCGCACCACCCACCTCATCTTTGCCGATGACCTACTCCTCTTCTGTAGAGCCGACCCTATTTCAGTTAGTATTCTCAAGGAGGGCATCAATAGTTTCTCCTCCACCTCCGGCCTTAATACCAACTGGGACAAATCGGCCATCTTCTTCGGGGGCATCCCGCAATCTGCACAGAACTCCATCGCCAATGCCAATGGGTTCTCCATTGGTAAACTCCCGGTTACCTACCTTGGTCTTCCCCTCGGATCCAGCAAGCTTAAAAGGGCGGATTTCTACCCTCTAATCCACAAAATCACATCAAAAATCTCCTCCTGGAGCTCCATCCAGCTCTCCTATGCTGGCCGCCTCCAAGTAATCAAATCTATTCTATTCGGTATGCAAAACTATTGGTGCAATGTTCTTCTCCTCCCTCTCTCTATTGTAGGTACAATCAAATCCCTCCTCCGCTCATTCCTTTGGTCTGGCTCCTCCAGCACGAAGAAATGCCCTGTCGCGTGGAACAATGTTTGCAAGCCTCTATGTGAGGGTGGTCTCGGCCTGTTGGATATGAAAGCCTGGAACATCACAAGTATCGCTAAGATCATCTTCGAACTGGACACGTACAATGACTGCAGCAGCCCCAACCTCTGGTGCCAGTGGACCATTGCAAACACCCTCAAGCATGTCTCCATTTGGAATGCATCAGCCTCACCTTCCCACAGTGCTTCCTGGCGTACTATTCTTATGGTCCGGGACAAGCTCAAAACACTTGGAACGCCTCCTCAGCTCAAGTCCCTTATGACGGGCGCGAACCAGAAGTACCAAAGTAAATCCATCTACAACTTACTCCGTAGCCCTAGCTCTCCTCACCCTTGGAATGTATCCATCTGGGGCAGGCTGAACTCCCCCCGCTGCAGCTTCATCACCTGGCTGGCCGCTCTTGGTAAGTTGCCTACTAACTCTAAACGCCTCCTGTGGGGGAGTTCCACCTCTGCGGCATGCCCTATCTGCCATTCTCACCCGGAGACGGAGGACCACATCTTTCTCCATTTCCCCACCTCCAAAGCTACCCTGGACATTATCCTCAGATGGTTACTTATCACGCCGAGACTCCATACTATTCTTGACTGGCTCGAATGGCTCCGTTCATCCAAAAGACAATGCTTCAAGACCCAAATCTATGCTACCTCCTTCACCTCATTCATCTATCATGTTTGGAAAAGCCGGAATGATCTTATTTTCAACAACATAACCCCCAACCCGGCGCTCACCGCTCACAACATCATGAACCACATTAGAAGTACTGCTGCCACGAAATGGACCAAGGTCTCCCCTAATAGCTCCAATTGGATGAAGTGCCTCCAGATTTATTGAACTGCATCTCCCTCCTTCACCTTGCTGTGCGTTGTATTGCCTCTCTCTTGTTTTGTGTCTGGGCATTGCTTGTAATCCCCATCTCTCTGTCTCCCTCTCGTGTAATTCTCTTTTCCACTTCTTAACACGTAAACCCCCTCGGTTTCAAAAAAAAAAAAATTAGGGGAGGGTGAGCTACAAACCACAATTTGAACCCACGAACTATTATTTAGACAAAAAAGATGTACTATGTGATACTTATTGACAAAGTCCGATACAGATGGACGGTAGAGCAGGGTTCATGTGAATACGAACACACATGTGTATTACGTATAAACCCAACACAAGCTTATTAGGGTTCCATCCAAAAATCACTTGACAATATAAGTGGTAACTCACTTACCTTATATACTAGATTCGAAAGGTCCCACTTTAGATGTGAAACCTTATTATCATCTTGGATCCAAAAACCACTTTTCGACTAATTTGTATTAAAAAAAATGTCATAAAAATCGGTCAAAAATCAGTTAATTAATATAAAAGTATCGAGGAACTTCTATCATGAGCAGATCTTGTTCATTCTTAGATTTGAAATAGGGAACCGATTTGCCAGCACAGATCTTTGATATAGGGCAACCGCTACTTCCTCCTAAAGCATTCACATGCATCTTTAAGAATATTCGAATAAAATCCTACTATAAAAAATCTGTCAGAATTTTAAAAAGCATTATTATATATAATGATGTTTGAGGGATTATTTTTATTTGGAAATTGCGACATTAATCAATTCACCCACAGAATTGCTTATTCAATTCGCCCACAGAATAAAGTTATTTGAGAATCTATATCTTTCTAATGTTACCAGAACTGAATAATCAATTCGCCCACAGAATTGCTTATTCAATTCGCCACTTCACCCTAAATCGAGAACCATAATACATCAGATTCTACGGCCTAAAACAAGATTGGAGTAATTAATTCTCTTAGAAAATTACCCTCTGCAGGTACGTAGCTCTTTTAAATTCTCTTGCAGATCTTATGTGAGCAATCAAAAGAAAAAACACAAACTCATTTTCTCAGGAAAATATGGAGGTTTTCTCATCGGTTACAAGGAAGGTTATGGAATGGCTTGTCTATAATCTCCTTGCAATCTCTTTATACAAGCTAACCATGAAGATTAGAAGCTATTATGCACTTCTTCTCTCAACCAAGACAAAGTCATCAACAAACACAACTTCTTATCCAATTCTAAGCAAAACCCATGTCGAGAGTTTCGGTTTTGGCGAAAATAGCAAGACCATTGTTTGTGATATCAATGGTGGTTTGCTTAGAAGTTGTGTCTCTTCTCCTTCTTCTTTCTTTCCTTTCTTCATGTTGGTTGCATTTGAAGGTGGAAGCATAATAAGAGCATTAATCCTCTTATTATCTTACCCTTTAATATGTATTATCACAAATCAAGAGGTTAAACTTAGGTTGATGATCTTCATCACCTTCTTTGGTCTTAGGGTTAAGGACATGGAGATTGTTGAAAAGGCAGTTTTGCCAAAATTTTACTTAGAGGATTTGAATCCTCTTGTGTATGAGATGTGGGCATTGGCTAAGGGTAAAGTTGTAATTACAAGTGTTCCTAGGGTTATGGTTGAGTGGTTTGCTAAGGAGTATTTAGGGGCTGATCATGTTATTGGAAGTGAATTGCAAACTTTGGGTGGCAAGAATGGTAATTTTTTCTTCTCTGGGTTCATTAAAAGCTCTGGTCTTGTTGTGAAGCACAAAGCTCTCAAGGAACACTTTGGAGATGCAAAGATTGATGTTTGCATTGGGGTCTCCTCTAATACTCAAGATCAACTCTTCATGTCTCATTGCAAGGTAATATACATTTATATTTTTTAATATTTATTTATTGTTAGAACTTTCTTTCAAATTTAGGTTCTTAATCAACTTAAAATCACTTTTGTTGGCCCTATTTTATATTGTATGATCCTGTAAAGTCTTAGATGGGAGTTAAGAAAAAATTTATAACTTTGAGGTAAAATGTACTTATAATATGACGTTTTCTAACTTATATTTTTGGGGAATATCTGGAGAAATTTTATATAGAAGGAATATCTAAATTATAAAAATAACTAAAATTGAACTAAAATTAGGGTTTTTAAAATGACGTAGGTTAAAAAATGGATATCATAACTTTTTGAATGAAGAAGTCCTATACGAAATTAGTAAATTTACTAACCAATGACTTCTTACTATTAATGTCATTATTCATATAACAAATTCTCATTTTTTTGAGGAAAATCAGGAAGGACTTGTGGTGAGCAAAGAGACAACACCAAACACAAAACTACCAAGAAGCAAATACCCTAAACCCCTAATCTTCCACGACGGCCGGCTAGCCTTCCTACCAACTCCGGCCGCCACCGCCTTTATGTTCCTCTTCCTCCCGGTGGCTATCCCTCTCTCCATCGTCCGCCTTGTAATCGGTTACTTCCTCCCACCCCACATTTCCCACTTCCTTGCGAACCTTAGCGGCGGCAGACTCACCTTACTATCTGACAACCACGACCACAACGGCAAACACGTTCTCTATGTTGCCAACCACCGTACCCTCTATGACCCAGTCATGCTTGGAGTCGTCCTCCGAAAACAACTCACAGCCGTTACCTACAGCCTCAGTCGCTTATCCGAACTTATTGCTCCTATCCCCACGGCCCGCCTAACCCGTGATCGAGCTCGTGATGCCATGACCATGCGTCGATTGCTCGAGAAAGGTGACCTCGTCGTTTGCCCTGAGGGGACTACGTGTCGGGAGCCCTACTTGCTCCGGTTCAGCTCCTTATTTGCTGAGTTAACTGACGAGATTGTTCCGGTGGCTCTGGAGACTGATGGCTCCATGTTTTATGGTACCACGGCTAGTGGGTTTAAATGGCTTGACCCATTTTTCTTCTTCATGAACCCGAGACCTAGTTACACCATTCGGGTGCTCAAGAATGTGGCACCGGAGAACACGTGTGGAGCCGGAGGAAAGACGAGTGTAGAGGTGGCGAACCGGGTTCAAGAGGAGATTGGGAGGGCGTTAGGGTTTGAGTGTACTCATTTTACTAGGAAGGATAAGTATTTGATGCTTGCTGGCAATGAGGGTATCGCGGTTCACTAAGATTTCGTTTTATTTTTAACCACCAATACTCTATCTTTTATTGTTGGTCTTAGCATCTTGTTTATTTTAGTTCATCAAAATTGTAAATAGATTTGATATCAATTGATTTATACCCTAGAAGAGGGCATATTTAATTATTCTTAGGAGTTGTATTACAAATGAGACGGCAAGTTACACCAGTGAAGGTGACGGTTTGCACCGGAGATATTAATTGGTGGAGAAATCTTGATTTCGTGGATTTATACCAAAAGGAGCAACCAATACGATAGTTACTCCGATATTGCTTAGCGGGGAGGAAGGTAGGGTTTGAGGAGATGTTCAGGTGAGATCTGGCGAGGCCGCCAATGAAGAACGAGATTTGGCGCAACCAAATTGTGGAGACGGTGGTCAGACTAGAGGTCATGAGATGTTGATCCAGATTGTTGAACCGTTCACGCACGGTGATCAGACCGAGATCTTCATGCCAAAACAAATGATCCTATGTAGAAAGCTTGTTATGAATGGGTTTAGATCTAAATCAGGTAAACATAGATCTTAGTAAAAGAAGCTGATTTTCTCTCTCTACTAAAAACTAGAGAGAGGTCAGAGTGTTTCGTAGCTTTTTGGTTAATTTGATACAGTTTTTTTTATTGTTGCAAGTCATAAGTTGCAGTTTATATGAAGTTTGTCAACAATCTTGAATATAGAGTACGTTAAGATGTGTTGATTATTGTCCCACATAGATAATATGATAATATCCGAACTTAATATATAAGAGTTTGGGTTACTTCTACTATTGCTAATTGGTTATAGGATGAAACCCCGAATGCTTATGTGAAAGGATTACTTTACGTGCATCTCCTCTATGTATTAGACCCTCCGGATTATAAAAGATAATTTAATAGTATTTTTATATTTTTTTTATGAGTACAACGATGATCGAATTTAAACAACTCTGTGAAGATTGCTACCTTTTTTATGAATACAATTTGAACTCGGTTGTTGTAAATCAACAATTTTATATATAAAGGTTGACAACGAATTTATGTGAAGGTGTAGAGGTATTATTAGTGATTCAATTTTAAATATATATGATTTTGTTCATTTATACGTATCAAAATCATTTGTGTGTGCGTGTTGGGGGGTTTAGTTTGTTTGATAACTATCACGAAGGCTTGTTGACAACTTTTAAGTTGTCAAGGAGGCTTGATGGTATTCTAGATGCTATAAGAAAATCTTGTTGACATCATATGAACCATCAAGAAGCGTTGTTTTTTTTTTTGAAAAATTATGTATGTATTGATGAAGGAGAGGGATACACAAGATACTTACTAGGAACCTTTCCTATGCAGGTCGGAAACAAGTCATCACCTCCATCCTATTCGCCATGCAAAACTATTGGTGTGCGGTATACCTCATCCCTACAACAGTTCTGAATAAAATTCAAAGTCTCCTCAGATCATTCTTATGGTCCGGCACTCACAACAGCAATCGATCTCTTGTCGCCTGGAATGACGTTTGTACTCCTTTGGATGCCGGAGGGCTTGGTTTCAAGGAATTGCTTTCGTGGAACAAAACTTGTATCTCCAAGCTAATCTTCGAGATTGATCATGGTTCAAACAACATCTGGTGCAACTGGATTCGTAGTAACCCCCTGAAAAACCATTCCATTTGGTATGCTGTGGATAAAAAACGTTTCAGCCACGCCTGGAGCATGATTTTGAAGGTTAGAGATGAGTTCCTCCTTGCTTCCCCGTCTGGTACCCAGCTCTCCTCTTTCTCCAACCCAAATGGCTCCTTTAAGAACTCCTCAGTCTACAACCTCTTCAGACAACCCACCATTCCCACCAGTGCTGCTAACATTGGCCACCTTTGGTCCGGACTTAATATTCCCAAATGCAGCTTTATATCCTGGATTGCCTACCACCAAAAACTCCCCACCCTTTCCAAACTTTTCAAGTGGAACATTGTCCCAAATGATACCTGCAAGCTATGTGGTCTCCACCCCGAAACAATTCCTCACCTGTGGAGTGCTTGTAGCTACAACAACCTTGTACTTGACATCGTCTCCAGATGGACTCGTCTTTACCCTCCTTACCCTTACTCTACTGACATTTGGTCATGGCTCTTAAATGCAAAACCGCAAAAAAACGACCTTCTCTCCAATATCCGCCTCTCCTCTATCACCGCATACCTCTACTTCACCTGGAAAGCTCGTAACAACCTTGCCTTTAACAACACCTTCACCACCCCCATTGCTTGTGCTCATAGTATCATCACTGCCGTAAAGCTCCAGGTTGCTCACAAGTGGCGTAACCGCTCCGCTAATTCCGTCATGTGGGCTCATCTACTCGGAATCCATTTAGTTTAATCTGCTTCTTGCTTCATGCTTCATCCTTGTTCCTATGTTTCTTTAGCTCCCTGTCATCTATTCCCTCTGTAATCACCCTTCCTTCTTCTATATATACATACTTAACCTTTCAAAAAAAAAAAAAAAGATACTTACTAGGTACAGGGGAAAAGCAAGTACAATTATCTATGGTGAATACCTAAGATCTTGACCCAAGAAAGGGAGTCTTGAGAACGATCCTTTCATTGTGCAGTGGTGTGATTCTTGACTGCAAGAGTGATGTTATTTGCGCAAACAATGGTGGAGCAAGAGGAGTTGTTGAAGATGTTGATGTTTCTTTCTTTTTAGGTAAAGTAGATGAAGGCAGTAATGCTTGAGATTCTGATTTGTTGAATGAGGTTGTGTCTTGTGGTTTGGGGGGCAAGCCAATTCCAAAGGTTAGGGAGCTAGGGTTGGTGGAGAGGGGATACGTGTCCAGGTTGAGACAATGCTAAGGACAAGGTTGGTGTAGGAGTAGTTAGTTGTAGAGCTTCATAAGGGTAGGGAGTTTTTGGTGACCAGCGACCCAAGCAATGAAGCCGCACTTGGGGATATTAAGCCCATGACAAATAGACTTACACTAAGGGGTATTGGGGCTGTGATTTTGGAAGAGGTTATAGGTGAGAAAAGTGGAGAAGATTCCTTTGCGGTTAGTGATGGGCTGGAGGACTTGGGTAGGGGTTCCGTTGGTGCGTAGCTCATATTTGATCTTGATAATAGAATTCCAGATGAATTTACGGGAAGGGTTGGTGGAAGAGGTCTAGATGGTGTCATTCTTGATGATGTTGTGAGAATCCAATTGCACCAGAGACTAGGGGTATTGTGAGCAAGATCGAAGATGAAGTGTGTAATAGCTAGGATTTCCGAATTCTAATTAATGTTGATTAACTTAACCAGTGATAGTAATTGGCATATAACTCGCGAAGATTGCGTAAGTGTTGAGTATAAGTTCCACCGTTATGTTCTTGACGTAATTTTGGGCTTATGGTGAAGTTTTCACTTTTTCCCCCGGGAAATTATTTTTACCCTCCGGTATTATTTGGAGCATTTGGGAGCTCCAATTAATAAAAATGCAGTTGACAGAAATGATCAGGACATCGGACATGTCCTAGATATGAAATAACATGGAAAGGCAAAATGACCAAAAGAGTCGCTATTTCATTTCTTAACGGCTAAGAAAGACGGCTTAAGAATACAAGTTTTCCGAGGCAATTGTGGAATAACTATCCCTACAATATTCAAGATTTATTGTTCCAATTTCAAGAAGTTTGGAGAAGGGGGTTCAACCCGCCATTAGATCCGTTAAAGGATAATTATCGACTTCGCTAAAGGATAATTATCGACTTCACTATAAATAGCGGAAAATCGTTTATTAATTCATTTGCTTTCACGTTTCCTCGTAAAAGCTCTGATTTCTCTCAAACTTCAAACTCAGATCTACTCTCCGTTTCTAATTCGATTTCAATTCCGTTTGAGTTTCTGGATTCCTCTCTTCATTCTCTTCATATCGGTACCGAGTTTTTGCATTTCCGAGCAGATGAAGACCTAGTCGAGCATAAATGCCACCAGGACAGTTCCGTCGCTCAGATTCCGGTGAATTTGATGTTGTACATGCGTAGCCTTCGTCGTTGTGATTCCGAATCTTCTTTCAGATCGTCAATCGGGTTAGTAACGAATAAGTTATGAATAGTACTGTGATTTGGCCTAAATTGACCTTAGGCTTTTGAAAATGGATATTTAGAAATTCCATTATGATCATTATTTTATTCTAGTGTTTATGGGTTGTTGTTTGATGAAATCTGATGATAGGTGGGTTTAGAAATGGCCTGCGGGCAAAACGTTATTCTGGTGAAATTTAATTAATTAATTAAAGGTTAATTAATTAAATTAGGATTAAATTTTTAGGTGTCAGAATGAGTTGAGGATCATGATGATGTTATGGATATTGGTTATGGCTTTAAGGTTTAGTATGTGTACGAGTATGATGAGATGTTATGTTGAGGATATGCCTTAGGCATTTATGAATATGTTGAGGATCTGAGGTTTAGATTTGAGATATAGGTTGGTTGTGGTTAGTGAGACGAGTCTCCTAACCTTTGCAGTATGTGATTGTGTGTGCCTTGCTATTGCAGGCGTTGATTACTTCCCCAAGGGGAAGCTGTGACGTGGTACAGGTTACGCGTATATCAGGTAAGTTCATAGGACTTACTTAGCGTACGGTTGTGGATTGTATGATTGTGATGGTTGTGTGTGCTCATATGATTGTGCATTTATAACCTTAAACCAGACCATTTATTGCAGTTAAATGGCCCAAGTGTATTATAACGGGCGGTAACCACCGGTCTCCGCTTGCTGGTTAGGAGGAGGTGCTTGGAAGCCAGTAACACAGGGTACGAGTGACGATCACCCCCAATGCATACCCCTATGTTAACGGGGAAAGAGACGAGGTTCTTTAGGTTCCTCGTGTTACAAAAGAAGTTGAATTACTAATAGAATAATGTAATGAAAGATAATAAATGAATGTGTGTGGCATTGCATGTATGAGATGTTGATGTGTGGTTGTGCTGTTACCTTCATGCTTTTCATTGCTGTAGCTAACGGTTTCATACCGTTTTGTAGATGATTTGCAGGTTAGGAAGATTGCAGGGTGAAACAGATGGTGTGGCCAGCCGAGGAATCCTGTATATTAGGATGCGCGGGATGTGGGATCTTTTGTATAAGATGATGTGGTTTAATGTTTTGTACTCGGCTTTGAGTTTGTAAACTCTTTTGATGTATCATATACAACTTTTATGTATTTGGTTTTAATCTACATGTGTCTTGTTGTCACGCTAGGAAGTAGCACAAAAAGCTTTACATTTATAAACTCGAACTAAATCCTAAACTACCCAGCGAAACCCGCAGTGTACGGATCGTTATGTAGAAAGGTAAGTATTCCGAGGTCGAACACAAAGACTAAGGTGAAATCGAGTCAAGCAATGATCAAAGATAGTGTGAATCTAGACTAAGATAAGATGAGGAATAAAGAAAATGGAAAACACAATGTTTTTGTTGGTTTTTGTGGTGATTAAACAAAGATCACAAGTCAAGCAAGATGATAAACAACTAACAACTCAAGCTAGCAAACGAACAAGCAAACACAAAGCACAAGAATATGATCAAGAGAGAAAAGTAGATTTTAGAGGTCAAGATTTCCGGTTATGGCATTGGATTCAAGGTTCTAAAGATTCTAAGGACTAAGCTGCGGTGTTGGGAAAGAATGTTTCGCTAATGGAAGCAATTACCGGGTAGGTCTCTCACTTCACTAATCCCGCATCAAACTCCTATTACCGGGTAACTCTCTAGGGGTTAGAGTAAGGAATTCCACACAAACATAGATACTACTTAAGGGTAACCCTCTCCTTACCGGGTAAGTCTCGGAATAGGGAGATCTCAAGCAATAATCCTAACACACTCAATCCAATAGCGGCTTATGAGGCTCACTATTACCTAGCATTCATCATCTTAGGTATCTAAGATCGGGAATCATCGGGTAGATCTCTTCCCTCACTTAGGTTGGTAGCATTAGGTGATTCTAAGCTAAATTAGGCTTAATAAACACTAGGATTTAAACAACCAAGGACCCCAACATGCAGATTCATCAATTAAAGAGCAACAGAGAAGAAAATCGGGTGGATCATACAGAAAATCGGACGATCTAGATGAAGAACAGGTCGATTTTTGTCTCTGAAATGGGTTTCGTGCATACAAATCATCCTAAACTAACATATAAGTCCATCCTATCATCACCCAAGCCATAACCATCAATCCATCACTCTAAAATCACAAGAAACTAGCCAATAATATGCATATCAAGATCCGAAATCATCAAACAAGCATACATGGTGTTCATAGATGAGTAATGAAAGATGAGTAAGCAAAATCAATAAATCTCAGCCAAATCCAAGTTATAGCAAGACTTACAAACTCTAAAATGAAGATGCAAAACGTTCTTAACAATCCTTGCAATTAGTTCTTCAATCCAAGTCTACAAAATCACTCAAAATCACTCTTAAAATGGTCTTCTTCTTCTTCCTTCAATCCTTGGGAGCTTTTCTTCTTCTCCAATCTTCCTCCAAGATGAATGAGCTGTGAATGAGAGTGTGGGAGAGGAGAGATCCTCAGCAACCACCTGAGGGACCACTTATATTCTCCACCAAGAGCAAAGACGGGCAAGAGATCGTGGGACACGTGGCTTTAGGCTGTCAAAGTCCTAAAAATCGACCCAGAGCAATAAATCGGCCGATTTAGCTGCTTGCTGGTCCGATTTTCTTCAGCAGAAACTTGTTATGCTCGTTTAGCCATGAGTTGACCCATTGCTTGCACCAATGGTGGTCTTTGTGTCCTTTGTTGATCCAATTATGCTCCTCAAAGGCTTTGGATGTGAACCATCATGAGGCTTGGCCCTCAAATGTATCGATTAACGTCCGATAGATCCCCGAATTACCTACAAAACTGATAAAAGGTAGTGTAGACGTCTTTTCTAGAAATGTGCATGAATTGAGCGAAGACGTCATGAACCAATGCCAAAACGTGCATGAATGAGTGAGGAATCTATCTAAATGATTACCTAAACCTAAGTCATAAATCGTGTTATCAAAATACCCCATACTTAAGGTTTGCTCGTCCCCGAGCAAATTCTCAACTATAGACTAAGAGATGACATGATTTATGTATGCAGAAAAAAATGTCAAAATCTTTTTGGAGTTGTGCTTCTAATATTGGATCACCTCATAGTCATGTTTCATGGCAATGGACAAGCAATCGTATATCAAATAAATGAAAGCATGGAAAGACAATTACACTTAACTTGATAGCATGCAATGAAGTGTAAAGATGAAGAAGTCAAGATGATCATGAGCATATCCAATCTAAATCACTTAGTCTTACACACATGCAAGTAGGTCATAAGGACTTGTGAAATAGAAGGCCAAGAAACGTTGTGATTAGGCGGGAATTTTCTAGGCTATGTGATGCTAATCCGGGAAAGGAACTAAACAACCACAACTTCACATTTCTTTTCAACTTCCCTCAAGTGTATATTTTTCTTCATTTTCTTTTCTTTCTTTTATTTTTGAGACAATGGCATTGGTGTACAAAAGCCGAAACCTTGGTGATTAGCCATTCTCGGGCTTTTTCTATTTTTCGAGATGCATCCACACCGGGCACACATACCAAAGCTCGTTAGAACTATCGGTTTATTTGACTTTGGCAAGGCACCAACACCCGATTATGTGAAGTGTACCGAGTTACTTGTCATTTAAACCAACGTCCCCAAACCTATATTTTTGTCTACACTTTCACAACAAATTCCATTCTATTCATGGCATTCTTTCATCAACACCTTCACCCCACACTTGCTTTTCACACACATCAACACACTAGCACGCTCCTATTCCCGGATGGGTCAAAAGAGGTCAATTTTATATCAATTGAGGTGCTCAAACAACGTGATCAAGATGAGAAGTAGAGAAAGATGAATTGCCTCATTCATTCCTAGATGATGTGCAAGAACTAGCATGCGATTTCGACTTTCAATACTCAATTCAATCAAGGCAAACATTCATGATCACAAATCATTCATGGTTTCAAGAGAAGTACTTCAAGTCCACATATGCATCATCTATTCAACACATAAGGCTATCCATAGCCAATTCACAAGACAAGGTTCATCATTAGGGTCATATCCAAACCTTAGAAGCACTAAAAATTTTAAAATTTTCTGATTTTTTGGATTTTTGATTTATGTATGTACAATGCAAGATATAATGAAACATGTGACAATATTAAACTATCCTAGATGCTAATCATGCAAATGATTATGAAAACCCCACCCCATACTTAGAAACACATTGTCCCCAATGTGGAAGCTAAATAAAGAAGTGAAAGAGAGTCCTCACAATGTAAAATTGGTGATGCTTTGGTATTTCGGGTCACATTGAATGATGATGGTGGATGATCGATCAAGGATGGTAGAGAGCTCTTGATGTTCGTTATGATGTCAGAATCCGCGCTTGGCATCGCAAGCCGTCCAAGTTCCACGTCCGCTCCACCCATGCTTGATTGGAGATCATCACTTTCCCTTGTACAGAGGAAAAATCGCCCCATAGCCCAGGAAAATCGGCCGATTTATTGATGAACAGGCCGATTTTTCTGGGTGCTTTCCTCTTCGTCCATGTGCTTGGAACTTGTTCCTTCAACTGGTCCATGAGGCTTTCACATGACCTCCAACATCCCATAACTCATGATAATCAACAAGATCTAGCACCCAAAAACACAAAAGAAAAACAAAGCACACCAAGAGTGAGATTAAACAAAAGCAAGAAAAACACAAGGAAAAATATATACCAATGGGTTGCCTCCCATTAAGCGCTTCTTTAAGGTCATTAGCTTGACCAAATTCGGGAGCGTTTCAATCGAGGTGAAGCGGGGCAATCACTTCCACCGGGGCTTCCGGGATGTACTTCTTCAATCGATGCCCATTCACCTTGAAGTTACCACAATGATCTCCTCCTATCTCTACCGCTCCATGAGGAAAAACTTTCTTCACCACATATGGCCCGGTCCATCTCGATTTGAGCTTTCCGGGGAAGAGCCGCAGCCTTGAGTTGAAGAGAAGGACAAGGTCTCCTTCACTCAACTCTTTCGGGATGATCCTCTTATCATGCCATCGTTTAGTTCTCTCCTTGTAGATCCGAGCATTCTCATATGCATCCAACCGGATCTCCTCAAGGGCGTTCATGTCAAGCAACCTCTTCTCTCCCGCCTCCTTGAGGTCAAAATTTAGCCACTTAATGGCCCAATAAGCTCTATGCTCCATCTCTACCAGAAGGTGGCAAGACTTGCCATAGACTAGCTTGTAAGGAGTGGTGCCAATTGGTGTTTTGAAGGCGGTCATATATGCCCACAAGGCATCATCGAGCTTCATAGCCCAATCTTTTCTCGTCCTTGATACCGTCTTCTCAAGAATGGCCTTGATCTCCCGGTTGGAGATCTCCACTTGGCCACTAGTTTGGGGATGGTAAGGTGTTGCCACCCTATGAGTCACCCCATACTTAGCCAAAAGTGCTCCAAAGTTCCTATTGGTGAAGTGCTTCCCTCCATCACTTATGATCACCCTAGGTGTTCCAAACCTAGGAAAGATCACTCGGTTGAAGAACCGCACCACGACCTTGGCGTCATTTGTAGGAGAGGCGATTGCCTCCACCCATCTCGAAACATAGTCAACCGCCAATAGGATGTAGAGGTTGCCACATGAAGAAGGGAAAGGTCCCATGAAGTCCACACCCCACACATCAAATATTTCCACCTCTTGTATGTTGTTCAAGGGCATCTCATTTCTCCTTGAGATGTTGCCCGTCCTTTGGCAAGCATCACAAGCTACCACAAAGCCTTGCACGTCCTTGAACAAACTTGGCCAAAAGAAGCCCGATTGTAGCACTTTCGCACATGTCTTGTGTGCACTAGCATGCCCTCCACATGGCAAGGAATGACAATGGCGGATCACACTCTCCACCTCATCCTCCGGTATGCATCTTCTAAACATCCCATCCGGCCCTCTTTTGAACAAAAGTGGCTCGCTCCAATAGTAATGCCTCACATCTTTGAAGAACTTCTTCCTTTGGGCATATGTCAAACCGGGAGGCACTTCCTCACACACCAAGTAGTTAACAATGTCGGCGTACCATGGCTCACTTCCTCTAGACACTTGGAACAAGCATTCCTCCACCATTTGCAATTGCTCATCCCGGAATGAGTCATCAATCGGGACGTCATCTCTCTCAAGCTCTACCGGTGGGAGTCTACTAAGATGATCCGCCACGGAGTTCTCGGATCCCTTCTTGTCCCGGATTTCCAAGTCAAACTCTTGAAGAAGAAGGATCCACCGAATCAACCTAGGCTTGGCATCCTTCTTTGTAAGGAGGTAACGGATCGCAGCATGATCCGTATAAACAATGACTTTCGCTCCAACAAGGTATGACCGAAACTTCTCAAAGGCATACACTACCGCTAGCAACTCTTTCTCGGTTGTGGCATAGTTAAGTTGGGCATCATCTAGCGTCTTGCTAGCATAATAAATGGCATGAGTGCGCCCATCTTTCCTTTGCCCCAAGACAGCCCCAACGGCTACATCGCTTGCATCACACATGATCTCAAACGGTAAGCTCCAATCCGGAGGTTGCATGATAGGTGCGGAGATCAAGGCGTTCTTCAACCTACAAAAAGCTTCAAGGCAATCTTTGGAGAAGACAAAATCAACATCCTTCATTAGTAGGTTAGTGAGAGGCTTAGAAATTTTAGAGAAATCTTGAATGAACCTCCGGTAAAAACCGGCATGCCCTAAAAAGCTCCTTACCCCCTTCACCGAGGTAGGTGGTGGCAACTTCTCTATCGCTTCAATTTTTGCTCTATCAACCTCAATGCCACGGTTAGACACCAAGTGTCCTAACACAATACCTTCACTTACCATGAAGTGGCATTTTTCCCAATTTAAGACAAGATTTGTCTCCTCACATCTTTGTAATACTAAGGACAAGTTAGCCAAGCAATCATCGAAAGAAGAACCATAAACAGAGAAATCATCCATGAACACTTCCATGATATTTTCTATGTATTCCGAAAAGATAGCCATCATACACCTTTGGAAGGTGGCGGGTGCATTACACAACCCAAATGGCATTCTCCTATATGCAAAAGTACCCCATGGACATGTAAAGGTTGTTTTCTCTTGGTCATCGGGGTGGATAGGGATTTGGAAGAATCCACTATAGCCATCTAAGTAACAAAAATGGGAATGTTGAGCTAATCTCTCTAGCATTTGGTCAATAAAGGGAAGGGGGAAGTGATCTTTCCTAGAGGCCATGTTCAACTTCCTATAATCAATACACATCCTCCATCCCGTAACCGTTCTAGTGGGGATTAGTTCATTGTTTTCATTGGTTACTACGGTCATCCCACCCTTCTTAGGTACTACATGAACGGGACTAACCCACTTACTATCCGAGATAGGGTAGATAATTCCCGCATCTAGCAACTTTATGATCTCCTTCTTAACTACCTCTTTCATTATAGGATTTAACCTTCTTTGATGTTCAATAGAGGGTTTATGATTATCTTCCATCATTATCCTATGCATGCACAAAGATGGTTTGATGCCAACAAGATCATCAATGGTGTATCCTATTGCTTTTCTATGCAGTTTTAATTCATTCAACAATCTATTAAGCTCATCATCATTCAAAGATGCATTCACAATCACCGGATAAGTAGAATTTGAACCAAGGAAAGCATACTTTAAATGAGAAGGAAGAGGTTTAAGATCAAGTTGAGGAGGACCTTTTTCGGTTGGAGATGATCCATACAATGTAGGTTGAGATGATTGCAAAGCCATGGAAGCCTCCTTGAAGTCCCTTGATGATTGCTCACACTCAAGTTGTTGATGCTGAAAAGACTCAGGAAAATCGACCCAGGAAGAAAAATCGGTCGATTTTTCTGAAGGGGGGTCGATCTGAGTTTCTGTTTTGGCAAAACTGGCTGAAATTTCAGCATAAGTACAAAAATCGGCCGATTTTTGGCAGGCAGTCCGATTTTTCTGCCAGTTTCTCCCTTCTTCTAGCACTTCAAATCCCACACTTGGTAGCTCGTCCAATGCATTCAAGGACTTGATTACTTCATTGCTACTCTCCTCAACTCCTTCCTCCATCAAGCTTGAGCTAAGAACTCTCTCAAGTGGATCCTTGAGCAAGATTGAGCTCACAACCTCCCTAGACTCCTCTTCTTCTACTATGTTGAATACATCTTCATCAAGAGTTGGTCCTTTCATCATTGTGGACAGCTTGAACTTGATGTTTTCTTCTCCAATGTTGAAGGAGAGAGTCCCATTCTTGCAATCCACTAGACATCCGGAAGTAGCTAGGAAAGGTCTCCCCAAGATGATAGGAACCGGATAATCCGCCGAGATGTCTAAAACAACGAAGTCTATGGGCACATAGAACTTCCCTAATTGCACCGGGATGTCTTCCAAGATCCCAACCGGATGAGTGATTGAGCGGTCCGCCATGTAAAGAGTCATCTTGACCGGCTTTGGCTCTCCTAGCCCAACCTTGTTGCAAAGTGCAAGCGGGATGATGCTTACACTTGCCCCAAGATCACATAGGGCATCATACTTCACTTCTCCTACTCCGATTGGCACACAAAAGGATCCCGGATCCCTTAGCTTGGGAGGCATCTCCTCCTTCATCGTTTGAATCAACTCCGAGGATCTCTTCGTCATTCTTATCTCCCCATACTCCTCCAACTTCCTCTTGTTGGAGAGTATTTCTTTTAAGAACTTGCCATATGCCGGCATCCCTAAAATAGCATCCATGAACGGAATGTTAATATGCAATTTAGACATAAGTTCAAGGAATTTACCAAAGTGATTGTCCAAGCGAGCTCTTGCTCGTGATTGAGGGAACGGTAGTGGTGGCTTGTATGGAGGCGGTGCCACACATCTTGGCTCTACATCCTTGCTCTTGCCTCCATCCCCTTGCAAGGTCTCTTCTTCATTCACCACTTGCTTCCCTTTAGCATTCTCCTTGGGCAAAGGATCCTTCATGCTTAACCCACTTCTTGTTGTAATGGCCAACACTTGGCCCTTTGGGTTTTCTTCGGTCCTTCCGGGAAGCTTCCCCGGATCTCTATGTGCTTCACCCGCCTTTTGGAAAACTTGTGCTTCCAACACTTTTTGAGCTTTGGAAATGGAAGTTACCGTGCTCTCAAGACCGCTCAACCTTCCTAGCAATTGCTCAAACATCATTTCGGTTCTATCCTTTGGAGGTTGAGTGAATCCGGGTGGAGGTTCTTGTGAAGCTCTTGGTGGTGGAGTTGTGCTTGTAGAAGCGGGAGGGTTCAAGGCTCCATCCGGGTTAGAGTAAGAAAACCCGGGATGGTTATGGTTGGGCCGGTAATTGTTGAATTGCCGGTTGTTGTTGAAGTTCCTTGGACCTTGGTAGTTGTTGTAGTTGCCCCTTCCCATATAGTTCACATCCTCCTCCTTGGAAGATAGGTTGGCTTGTGGAGGCACTTGAGGAGTTGCTTGGTTCTTCAAGGTTGTAGCACACAACTCCCTCAAGGACTTTAGCTCATTGTTGATGGCGTCGAGCTTGAAGTTGCTCATGGTGACCTCACTCACCTCATATGCTCCCGCCTTTCTCCCTTCACTCTTTCTATGGGAGTATTTCTCAATCACTAGAGCTTGCTTCTCCACAAACTCCCAAGCATCATCTACATGCTTTTCCATGAAAGTCCCACCGGAAAGGGATTGAAGCTTGAATTGGCTATCTTCATCAAGTCTTTTGAAGTAGATCTCCAATAGCTCAATTTTCGGTATGCCATGGTGTGGACAATCTAGGAGAAGGTCTTTGAATCTCTCCCAAGACTTGAACAAACTCTCTCTATCCTTCATCACGAAGGCATTGATCTTCCCTCTTAATTCGGTAGTCTTGGAAGGTGGGAAGAACTTAGTCAAAAACTCGGTTGTCATCTCCTCCCAAGTACCAACTCGCCTTTGTGGAATAGATTGATACCAAGCTAAGGCCTTGTCCTTAAGAGAGAAGGAGAAAGCCCTTAGCTTATGGTTGTTGCTCTCTAATCTCGGCGGTCTAAGAGTCTCCATCAAAATCTCGTAGTTCATCAAATGTTGGTGAGGAGACTCTCCTTCCATCCCTCCAAATTGGTTATGCCGGATCATTTGTAGAACTTGAGGGCGGAGCTCGTAATCATGGGCTGCGGGATCTCCTAAGTTCACACCCGGGCGGTGTGCTCTTTGTGCCGGATCCATACGTTGCCCCAACGTTTGTGGCTCATCCATAGCAATGGGCACAACCCTAACGTTCACCGCCGGCTGCGGTTGTGGTGGAGGTGGAGGAGGTTGTTGACGGTTAAGCTCCCTTTGCACAAGTGCTTGCCTAATCTCCTCAATCTCCCTCCTAGTTGCCTCTTGCCTCTCATTGGCAAGTCTCCTTTCTTCCTCCAAGAGCTCATCTCTTAGCCTAATTTGCTCTAAGGCTTCATCCAACTCAGCTTGGAGGTTCCTACCGGCCATCTCTTTTTCTTTTCGAATGCTCTTGGATCTAGATCTAAGGGTTTTCTCCGGTTCGGGATCGAATGGAGCTAAATCCTTGCCACGAGATCTTCGCATACACCTAAAGAGTAAGAGATGTCCTGAAAAGCAAAGACACACACCAAAGAGAGATCAAAAGTAACAAGAAAGATCTACACTATAAACAATCACGAAATGACTCAATCTAGACCTAGTCCCCGGCAACGGCGCCAAAAACTTGTCACGCTAGGAAGTAGCACAAAAAGCTTTACATTTATAAACTCGAACTAAATCCTAAACTACCCAGCGAAACCCGCAGTGTACGGATCGTTATGTAGAAAGGTAAGTATTCCGAGGTCGAACACAAAGACTAAGGTGAAATCGAGTCAAGCAATGATCAAAGATAGTGTGAATCTAGACTAAGATAAGATGAGGAATAAAGAAAATGGAAAACACAATGTTTTTGTTGGTTTTTGTGGTGATTAAACAAAGATCACAAGTCAAGCAAGATGATAAACAACTAACAACTCAAGCTAGCAAACGAACAAGCAAACACAAAGCACAAGAATATGATCAAGAGAGAAAAGTAGATTTTAGAGGTCAAGATTTCCGGTTATGGCATTGGATTCAAGGTTCTAAAGATTCTAAGGACTAAGCTGCGGTGTTGGGAAAGAATGTTTCGCTAATGGAAGCAATTACCGGGTAGGTCTCTCACTTCACTAATCCCGCATCAAACTCCTATTACCGGGTAAGTCTCTAGGGGTTAGAGTAAGGAATTCCACACAAACATAGATACTACTTAAGGGTAACCCTCTCCTTACCGGGTAAGTCTCGGAATAGGGAGATCTCAAGCAATAATCCTAACACACTCAATCCAATAGCGGCTTATGAGGCTCACTATTACCTAGCATTCATCATCTTAGGTATCTAAGATCGGGAATCATCGGGTAGATCTCTTCCCTCACTTAGGTTGGTAGCATTAGGTGATTCTAAGCTAAATTAGGCTTAATAAACACTAGGATTTAAACAACCAAGGACCCCAACATGCAGATTCATCAATTAAAGAGCAACAAAGAAGAAAATCGGGTGGATCATACAGAAAATCGGACGATCTAGATGAAGAACAGGTCGATTTTTGTCTCTGAAATGGGTTTCGTGCATACAAATCATCCTAAACTAACATATAAGTCCATCCTATCATCACCCAAGCCATAACCATCAATCCATCACTCTAAAATCACAAGAAACTAGCCAATAATATGCATATCAAGATCCGAAATCATCAAACAAGCATACATGGTGTTCATAGATGAGTAATGAAAGATGAGTAAGCAAAATCAATAAATCTCAGCCAAATCCAAGTTATAGCAAGACTTACAAACTCTAAAATGAAGATGCAAAACGTTCTTAACAATCCTTGCAATTAGTTCTTCAATCCAAGTCTACAAAATCACTCAAAATCACTCTTAAAATGGTCTTCTTCTTCTTCCTTCAATCCTTGGGAGCTTTTCTTCTTCTCCAATCTTCCTCCAAGATGAATGAGCTGTGAATGAGAGTGTGGGAGAGGAGAGATCCTCAGCAACCACCTGAGGGACCACTTATATTCTCCACCAAGAGCAAGGACGGGCAAGAGATCGTGGGACACGTGGCTTTAGGCTGTCAAAGTCCTAAAAATCGACCCAGAGCAATAAATCGGCCGATTTAGCTGCTTGCTGGTCCGATTTTCTTCAGCAGAAACTTGTTATGCTCGTTTAGCCATGAGTTGACCCATTGCTTGCACCAATGGTGGTCTTTGTGTCCTTTGTTGATCCAATTATGCTCCTCAAAGGCTTTGGATGTGAACCATCATGAGGCTTGGCCCTCAAATGTATCGATTAACGTCCGATAGATCCCCGAATTACCTACAAAACTGATAAAAGGTAGTGTAGACGTCTTTTCTAGAAATGTGCATGAATTGAGCGAAGACGTCATGAACCAATGCCAAAACGTGCATGAATGAGTGAGGAATCTATCTAAATGATTACCTAAACCTAAGTCATAAATCGTGTTATCACTTGTTGTAAGATCTAGTGAATTTGTTGTCAGGCTAGGGTCAGGATCCATTGTGAGATCCTAGCCCAATGTGACACTCCAAGTTCCGTGGATTTGGGGTGTTACAGAGTTGGTATCACAGCCTTAGGTTTACAACAATGACACTTGCTATCTGCAATAAAGTTAGAGTAGATAAATAAACGAAACCCACATGGGGTTTGACTTTTTAAAGAATTTTGGTTTTAAAGCAAGTACAAATGTTTTGGGATAGTATGTACAGAAGTCGTCACCCATCTGAGGATCTCGACAGTGTATATATATATATATAGATATATTTTTATGTGCTGATATGTATGCATGTAATAATGAGTATTATATATATATATATATATATACATATGGCATATATATGGCCCTATAAGTTTAGGTGCGTATATTCTACAGATGGCTCAGACTAGAGCAATATCTGTAGTGGGACGAGATAGAGGTACACTCCCTCTTCCTCCAGTAGTGTCAAGTCAGGGACTAGTATCCGCTGCTGTGTTGTCTATGGCAAAGAACGAGTTTGAAGAGGCTGATCGTGTCTCCATGAGTAGATTCGAGTTTCAAGAGTATATGCAGCAAGTATATGAGGTGGTGATAGCGGGTAGATCTACACCGGATTTACCAACATATGTGAGATCGACTGAAGCTTCTGGATTAGAGAAGAAACAATGGGTTGAATCAGTGAAAGACGAGGTTGGATATCCGGGTTGCAAACCGAGCCCGACTTGTGGACGTTTGAGTACTTCTCGTTTCACACGGACTTCTGGTGAAACGAGGACTTGTTACGATTGTGGGAAGCCTAAACATGTACGACCACAGTGTCCAAGATCGCCAGTGACTTGCTTTACCTATGGTAGACAGGGTCATAAAGCTGTATTCTGTAAGCAAACTGGAGTGGCATCACGACAGGGTTTTATTTCTACTAGTGTGACGGGAGGTGGTCAGAAGACACCTCAGCAACAGACGCGGGGGCAGCAGAGAGTCCCATATTATTCGCCTACGTACTCAGGAATCCGTTCCCAGGCTGAGTAGAGGTAAGGGTCGTGGTAGGAGTACCACGGATACTAGAAGAGCTCAAGGTAGAGCCTTTGAGCTGGGCAGTGCAGAGGATCCACCTGTACTAGTGGCAGGGATGAGACGTATATGTCTCAACTGTGGTTATCCAGATCATGTACGCTCTGAGTGCCCCATGACACCAATAGCTTGCTTCACCTGTGGTGAACTAGGCCATCTGACCCCTTTCTGTCAGCAAGGTAGTGTTTCTTCTCATCAAGACCTTCCTCTTTCCGATGCAGAAAGAGTGGAAGTGGATGCTATGGCGATGACCTCAATGATACCTGAGGAGCATAGGTCTGAGGTTGAGTAATGATATGTAGTAGAGCTTCAGGCGTTAACTGTTACAGGTACCGTTCTTGTTAATGGTTTACCTAGTGGAGTTTTATTTGTGGTGAGTGTTATGCACCTCTTGTCTTTCGATGCATGTGTTAATAGTTAATTGTGGATACAGTAGAAGATAAATCTTCCTTTATAGGATTACGAGTTACGGGTCTTAGGTACCCGCGAGATATGTGGTTATTTCCTTTGTTCAGGGACTTGTGTATGGCTTGAAGACTTCTTTGTCATGCCTTAGGTGCATGAGAAGGTCTTTATGTGTATGGTGGACGAATAGATATCATGTTGGTTTAGATAGCAGTAGGAGGACTATTATACTCTCTACTGAGATCGACTAGGTAGAGGTTTTTCAAGGTTATGAACCTTGAAGAGGCAAGTTGCCGACAATATCGTATTTGCAGCAAGGTTAATAAGGAGGTGATGATTTTTAATGTTATGTCGTGAAGGAAAGAGATAGTTCCACGCTGAAGAGTGTTCTAGTGGTTTATGATCTTATAGATGTGTTACTGAACCGTCTAATCTATTGCCTCAGTGGAGTGAGGACTTTGATGTTGTGTTGAAATATGGTACGAGACTGGTTGGGTGAAGGCCTATGAGGTATATGGCTTGTTGAGTTGTTAGAAATTGAAGAAGCAATTTGAAGAGTGGATTGAGACGGGCTTCGTTCGCCCTAGCATGTTCTTTGCTACGTATTGACGACTTGTTGGATCAACTAAGAGAAGCAATTGTGTTTTTAAGATTTCCGTATGCTTGGGATATCATCAGCTAAGGATGAGAGAGCAGCATGGGCATAGGACAACATTCCATACCCGTTATGGATACTACGAGTTGTAGTGTTGTCATCTGAGTTGAGGAACATCCTAGTAGTCATTATAGGAGTTGATGAATAGTGTCTTCATCTACTTCCTTGATCAGTTGGTGGTAGACCTTATTGATGACGTTTTGGTGTACTCTCACAACGGAGAGGAACGTACCGGTTATTTGAGGACAGTTTTGCAGAATCCGAGGGATAGAAGCCAGTATGCTATGCTCCCTAAATGTGAATTGAGATGCCAGAAGTAACCTTCAAGGTCATGTTGTTCCGCCAGTAGGATCATGATTGATGTGACGAGGAGTAAGTATGAAGTCTTATGGATGATACTGATGAACGTTAAGGGAATGCGTAATTCTCGGCCCAGCCGATTGCTACCAACGCTTTGAGGAAGGATTCTATGTGATTATGCATCCATTTACGAGTCTTTTGAGGAAGACCACAATAATTGTGTGGTTGAAGTAGTGTGTCGAAGCTCTGAAGAGTAGAGGAAGCATTTGACATCTGCTTCTATTCGGTGATAATCAGAAGATTCTGGAAATCACGTGACTACGGTATTGAGAACGTATGAGGAGAACTGCCCGACTCATGATTTCGAGTTAGTGGTGGTAGTTCAAGTTCCAAGATTTGAAGACAATACATGTGTTACATTTCGTGTCAGAGTTTCACAAATCATAGGAGGTTGAAGCATATTTTTATGCAATAAAGGTTGAATAACTGCCAGCGTCGATGGTTTGAGTTGATCAAGGACGCTGACCCTGAGATTTGTACCATTCTGGCAAGGAGAATGTGTTCACTGATACCTTGAATAAGAAGACGTCTCGAGAGAAGGCGATTGTTGGAATTGCTGTACAGTCTCGGTTTCAAAATGATCTAGCTTGGTTAGAGTTGGACATACAACTGCTAATAAGGACATTAGTTTCATGTTTAGGGATTTTACCTAGTTTGTTGGATGAGGTCCAACAAAAACAGGGGACTTGCCTGACCCTGAGGGAACTAGATGGAAGGATGCCTCATGGCGAGGCACCATAGTTTTTTAATGGAACAGAAGGAGTATGAGGCGCGCAACTGCATAAGTATAACCGCTTATGCGGAGTCGAGTGGAGAAGATTACAGTACACTCATAGTACATCTTCTTTAGTACATCCATGTACGAATAAGAGGTACCACGAAGTAGTAAATCATGTTAAAGTGTTACTGACCTGGAGATGAGCTCATCCACTACTAGTGTTGTTGTGGAAGTGAGAGGACTTTTCTGTGGACTTGTGATGGGATTGAGACCCAGTAAGAGTTTTGGTGTTATCCAGATTACTAGTAACAAATTAACGAAGTCGACACGTTCCATCTCTACAGAGAGACGTGGCCATTGAATGAAGTAACAAAGGAGTACACTAGACAGATGGTGGGACTCCATAAATATACCGAGGACGATCGACTATGATTATAGTAGACGGTTACTTTGAGGTTTTGATAGCAGATTCAGACTTCTTGGGGAACGCGTCCACATATCATGATTAAGTTTTACCTCAGATAGACGGTCAGTCTGAGATAACCCTCCAAGTCGTAGAGGACATGTTGTGAGCTTGTGGGATGGATTGGGAACAGGGACGATATGTTTATCTCCCACTCGTTGCGTTCTTATACCATGACCGTTGGTATGCATCTATAGGGATGGTCCTATGAGGCGTTGTTTAGACATAGGTGTCATACACCTTTATGCTGGGAGGAGTCTAGCAGTACCAGTGGGATAGCGCCAGAACAGATTCAGGATAATATGGCTCAGGTAACGCTGATCAGAGAGAGGATGCTAGCTGCACAGAGTCGCCAGAAGTTGTATGTAGATAGGAGGCGTCGACCTCTAGAGTTCAGGGTAGGAGTTCATGTCTGGTTGAGAGTAACTCTGACGCGAGGCGTCAGACGTTATGGCATAAAGGGGAAGCTGAGTCTCCGATATGTCAGTCCTTTCGAGATACTGGATAGAGTTGGGAGAGCAGTGTACAGATTGGCTTCGTCATCGAAGTTAGAGGATGTTCATCCTATGTTTCATGTGTCTCAACTGAGGAAGTACATACCAGACCTGAGGCACATTGTGAGTTATGATAATCTATTGGTTGAGTCGGACCACACTTTTGCAGAACAACCTTTTGCAGTTCTAGAAAGAGAGGTGTGAGACGCCTGCATTCGAAGGATATTCCTATGATGAGGATACAGTGGTCGAGACGAGGACCAGATGAGGCTACCTGGGAGACAGAGGATAGTATCTAGAGGAACTATCCGGAGTTCTATGCGGAGTTAGAGGCACCCGTAGGATCCACGAGTAGATCTTAGTGCCTTTTTGGTGAGTGCTTGTATGCTATGTGCTTATGTGATATGATGTGTTTTCGTGCTAGCTTTGATATGTGCATCTGATCTGTTAGATCTTTTTTGCTAGCACGATATAGGTATAGCTGGAGATGGTTCTTTCCTCCATGCTATTGTAATATTTTTAGGATTAGCTGGAGATGGTTCTTTCCTCCATGCTATTGCAATATGTTTAGGATTAGCTGGAGATGGTTCTTTCCTCCATGTTATTATTGATGGACATAGTGTGAGTGGAGACGGTTTTCCTCAACATAGTTGTGTTACGAGTACGATTGGATGGAGACGGTTTTCCTCCATGCCTTGTGACGTGGTTAGTAGTTGGATAGCGTTATGATCTTGTTGCTGGAGTTGGTGATTCCTCCATGCTGTGTTTTGAGGTAATAGAGTGTTATAGGTTGATACGTTTGAACGGAGATGTGATACCTCCGATAGAGAGAGTGCATATACCTCGGCGTATGGGTCCGAGAGGATTTGGAAATTGTTCAAGTTTCGGGACGAAACTTTTTCTTAAGGGGTCTGTGATGTAATAGCTAGAATTTCCGAATTCTAATTAATGTTGATTAATTTAACCAGTGATAGTAATTGACATATAACTCGCGAAGATTGCGTAAGTGTTGAGTATAAGTCCCACCGTTATGTTCTTGGCGTAATTTTGGGCTTATGGTAAAATTTTCACTTTTCCCCCCAGGTAATTATTTTTACCTTCCGGTATTATTTGGAGCATTTGGGAGCTCCAATTAATAAAAATGCAGTTGAGATAAATGATCAGGACATCGGACATGTCCTAGATATGAAATAAAATGGAAAGGCAAAACGGCCAAAAGAGTCGCTATTTCGTTTCTTAACGGCTAAGAAAGACGGCTTAGGAATACACGTTTTTTCGAGGCAATTATGGAATAATTATCCCTACAATATTCAAGATTTATTGTTCCAATTTCGAGAAGTTTGGAGAAGGGGGTTCAACCCGCCATTGGATTGGTTGAAGGATAATTATCGATTTCGCGAAAGGATAATTATCGACTTCGCTATAAATAGCGGAAAATCGTTTATTAATTCATTTCCTTTCACTTTTCCTCGTAAAAGCTCTGATTTCTCTCAAACTTCAAACTCATATCTACTCTTCGTTTCTAATCCGATTTCAATTCCGTTTGATTTTCTGGATTCCTCTCTTCATTCTCTTCATATCGGTACCGAGTTTCTGCATTTCCGAGCAGATGAAGACCTGGTCGAGCATATATGTCACCAGGATAGTTCCGTCGCTCAGATTCCGGTGAATTTGATGTTGTACATGCGTAGCCTGCGTCGTTGTGATTCTGCATCTTCGTTCAGATCGTCAATCGGGTTAATAACGAATAAGTTATGAATTTATTCGTTTTCCGTACTGTGATTTAGCCTAAATTGACCTTAGACTTTTCAAAATGGATAATTAGAAATTCCATTATGCTCATTATTTTATTCTAGCGTTTATGGGTTGTTGTTTGATGAAATCTGATGACAGGTGGGTTTAGAAATGGCCTGCGGGCAAAACGTTATTGTGGTGAAATTTAATTAATTAATTAAAGGTTAATTAATTAAATTAGGATTAAATTTGAGATTGAGGAATGTTGATTAGATGCATGCTAGGTGTTAGAATGAGTTGAGGATCATGATGATGTTATGAATATCGGTTATGGCTTTAAGGTTTAGTATGTGTACGAGTATGATGAGATGTTATGTTGAGGATATCCCTTAGGCATTTATGAATATGTTGAGGAACTGAGGTTTAGATTTGAGATATAGGTTGATTGTGGTTAGTGAGACGAGTCTCCTAACCTTTGTAGTATGTGATTGTGTGTGTCTTGCTATTGCAGGCGTTGATTACTTTCCCAAGGGGAAGCTGTGGCGTGGTACATGTTACGCATATATCAGGTAAGTCCATAGGACTTACTTAGCGTACGGTTGTGGATTGTATGATTGTGATGGTTGTGTGTGCTCATATGATTGTGCATTTATAACCTTAAACCGGACTAGGATGACCATTTATTAAAGTTAAATGGCCCAAGTGTATTATAACGGGCGGTAACCACCGGTCTCCACCTGCTGGTTAGGAGGAGGTGCTTGAAAGCCTATAACACAGGGGGGACGAGTGACTATCACCCCCAATGCAAACCCCTGTGTTAACGGGGAAAGGGACGAGGTTCTTTAGGCTCCTCGTGTTATAAAAGAAGTTGAATTAGTAATGGAATAAAGTAATGAAAGATAATAAATGAATGTGTGTGGCATTGCATGTATGAGATGTTGATGTGTGGTTGCTATTACCTTCATGCTTTTCATTGCTGTAGCTAACGGTTTCATACCGTGTTGTAGATGATCTGCAGGTTGGGAAGACTGCAGGGTGAGACAGATGGTGTGGCCAGACGAGGACTTCTGTACATTAGGATGCGCGGGATATGGGATCTTTTGTATCAGATGTTGTGGTTTGATGTTTTGTACTCGACTTTGAGTTTGTAAACTCTTTTGATGTATCATATACATCTTTTATGTATTTGGTTTCAATCTACCTGTGCCTTGTTATAAGATCCAGTTAACTTGTTGTCAGGTTAGGGTCAGGATCCATTGTGAGATCCTAGCCCAATGTAACACTCCAATCCCGTGAATTTGGGGTGTTACAAAGTGAGTCAGATTAGCTTTATTTCAACAGAGAAGTTCTTTGAATTCAAGGCCACTGTCATTGAGAGGAAGGCAAATTGTCTTCCAAGCAACAAGAGCATGGTTACTACTTTCATTACCCCACCAAAGATAGGAGCGAAGTAAGCTCTCAATCTTAGAGATAGCCTTGGCAGGTATTGGAAGAATGGAGCTCCAATAAGCTTGTATAGCCTTAAGAACTGAGGAGATAAGTTGTTTTCTACCAGCATAGGAGAGGGATTTGGCATTCTAGGACAGGATTCTCCTAGTGATTAGGTGAATGAGGGCCTGATAGTCGGGAATGTTGAGTCTTTTCCTACCCACAGGAACACCAAGATAGTGGAAAGGAAGAGAGCCCAAAGGGATACCAAGATTGCAAGTAATGAAGGAGCAGGTGTTGTTTGGCACTCCACCGAAGTATATGGAGGACTTGTTGAGATTGATTCTGAGGCCAAATGTGTTTCCAAATATATCAAGAGAGTGTTTTAGGATATCAATAGAAGTTTGGTCTCCTCGATAGAATAGCATGATGTCGTCTGCAAAACAAAGATGAGTGATATGAGGGGTGGAGCATTTGGGGTGGAGGTTGAAGTTTGGGTTGATGGTGTTGTAGTGAATGAGAGAGGAAAGGTACTCCATAGCAATCACGAATTGGGATGGAGAGACGGGGCATCCTTGTCTTAGTCCTCTAGTTTCTTTGAAGAATCCTTCAAGAGAACCATTGATGTTGATGGAGAAGGTAGTCGTAGTAATGCAAGCTTTGATGAGTTTAGTGAAGTTTTCAGGGAAGCTCATGAACTTGAGAACTTCTAAAATGAAGTTATGGTTGATAGTGTCAAAAAGAGTTTAGTGAAGCTTTGATGAAGGGCAATGGTCTGGGAGCCAGACATAGACAACATTTTGGGTGATGGTTTCCCTATAAGGTCCAACGAATTTTATCTCACGAAGAAGCGGTTTGGATGCCGAGATTTCAACTAGAATTTTAGCATATCCTAGTCGAGCATGATGGGCATAATGGTAGTCTGTAAGGATAGGGTTCCCGATAGCTGAGCCGATCTTAGCAAGCATAGATGTAGACAAATCGATAGTCTAGATTGGGGAAGGAGGCCCAAACAGGTAGAGAGGTGAGGCAAGAGTGGTCGAGGTCCATGCCATTGGACCATCTTTTCAGTAGGAAAGTGAAGTGACTATTGAGTATAATAGGACTATTTTTGAGGATGAGATTAAGATCGATTTCATTATGGAAGTGAAAGACAAAGATACATTTGTCGTTGAGCATGATTCTAGGGGGTTAGGAGGTGTTCCATGTATGAGAAACGTGGGTTCCATGCTTTTGAAGGATATAGGTCGGCCAGTGTGGATTCTAACGAGGGATAAATGTCATTTATCGATTTACGAAGCAACATCAAGAAGCGTTGTTGACAACCTCTGAATTGTCAAGAAGGCTTGTTGACAATCTATGAATTGTCAAAAAGCCGTGTTGACAATCCAGAAGTTGGGTAACAAAGTATTGATTGTCAACTCTTGTTGACACTAAAAAAGAAGAAAATTTTGAAAATTGATTTTTTTAAGACCAAATTTGCTAAGGATGAGTTGGCTAAGTAGACAGTTTATGTATTAAGGTGTATAAACTAGGCTCTTTTGTTTATAAGTTGACAAACTAGGCCCTTGTATATTTTACTAAAAAGATTTATTATACATAATATTAAAGATTCTGCAGATACTCAAAATCTTTCTCTATCCTATTTAAGTTTATCAATTAACGTAATTAAAGATTGTAATTATATTAGAAAACCGTTAAACAAGGAAATAAATGATAACAATCTCCTTTAATTGGGAGATATCATCTGAAGAGCCATTAGTCGTAAAAACTAGACGTCATTGTTTCTGCTCTTGTGTCCTTTGAAGTTCGTTGATATAGATCGATCTATTACATAATACGGTGGCAATCAACTACATATGAAAGTTTGAACGTCAATTCTTCCGCTGGTCCTTCTTTGTTGTTACATAATACGGTGGCAATCAACTACATTATTTGCTTGATTTAAATAACTCGTACATAACATTTATCAACAAATATTTATCAACAACTATGTGTGATGCATAACTAGTACATAATATATATTAGCAACTGCATGTGATACATAATGTTTGATTTGACAAAATCGGGTACATAATCGTGTAATATGTCGCAAGAAACTTAAATCCGAGTTAGAAAATGTATCTGTTTGGTAGTCGGAGAAGACGATAACTTGTGAAGAGGTTTCGAGCGGCCTTCAGTGGAGATGAATACAACCGACCTTCAATAACCTTCAATGGAGCGAGATAGAAACGATAATTTGCATCGGCTTCAATGGAGAATAAAATAGAGACGAAATGGAAAGGAGAAAGATGATACCTAGAAGGGAGAAAGGTGAGACCTTGAATCTTCCTTCATGGAGATGAAAATGAGAGTAAAGCAGCGGTGATTGTGTTTGTGATTGACGGATGTAACCACTCATATATAGATTGCGAGAATCTCTCTCATTAGGTTTTTTTTTTTTTCAAATCCGAAGGTAGTTTATTATTGTGGATTTATTAAACTGTCCAACTACCTCCCTAATTTATCTCCTTAATACTTTAAAATAATTTTTATATTTTTGTTGGATATTACTAGGGGCCTAGTTAATCTAGGCTAAACAAAAAGGGTTTTATTCCACCAATTTTCTCATTTGCTAACTAGGCCTTTTATCATATTTACTCTTATTAAAAGTAGCCATATCATATGCACATTTATTATATATACATTTAATAGAGTAATAGTGGTAAGTCAATTAAAGGGATAAAAACTAAAGGGGTTTATAAAACAAAACTCATAAAAAAGAACCTACTTCACCAAAAATTTTTTCTTCAATTAAGTTGTTAGAACAATTTGCTTTTTTATATTGGTTATCCTACTTGGTTCATTTGTTTTTCATTAATATTATTACAATATTTTAATTTCATTTTCGACATGAAATTATAGTATTATTTCATCCTTCTTCTAAATTGTACATATTAACTCAAGATTATTTATTGAGCTATTTCTGATTTTAAAAACTGATCTATGGAGATAATGACACGTAGAAGAATTATATGTTATTTTGATTATTATTTATGGAATAACTATTACAGCTGAAATTTATGACATTATATTATGTCTTTTCTTAATTTTTATATTATCAATTAACAAATATTATAATTTATTACCCCATCTAAAGAGAAATATCTATTTAATTCGCTTATAGAAACTAAAATTGGTGAGATTATTAAAATATAATTTTCTATTATATTAGCAATTGCTCCATCATATTATGGATCCATTCACTAACGTAAGATTACGTAGACGAAGCTTAAAATGAATAGAATTTGTAGATGAAGAATTATGGAAGTGAAATCGTATAAAATAGATGAAAAATGAAAATAAGTAAAATTGGTATTTAGTAAAATGAAGATGATTGCAGGTAAAATTATAAAAAAAGGTAAGGAATAAAAAAATTATTAGTCTAACGACTTTTTAAAACCCTTAGAAAATTCATCACCTCCAAATATATGACCCTACCTCACCTCCTTTCTATTTGTAAATCACCGCGATGATAGCTTCCTCCCTGGAATGGATTGAACTCTTCGTTGACAACTTCGAATCATCACCCAAAGACTAAAAACCCTCCGACTGGCCGGGTTTCTCGAGTTCTCTTATTGCTCGATAATTATCATCCGTGAAGTTCAATCTCACCGATTACTACTCAAAGCTCTTAACCAAATTGACCCCATTTTTGTTTCATTCGTTCTCGGATCGCTTGAATTCCGGCCTCATCTAGAGGCGGCTTATTGTTAGAATTCTATGTTTCTTTGGTTGCTCATAAATTCAAAACATCGCCTTTGCTTTTGCACCGTTGTGATCCAGAAGGCTCTTCATTCCACATGGATTTTAGGATTTAAATTGAAGTTTATGGGGGCTTTGATTGTAGACTTTTAGGGCCCGTTTGGTTTTAACTCCGGAATCGGAAACGGAATGGAAACGAATCTAGTTCATACGTATATCCTTGTTCATGAAAGTTTTTGGAATCATTCCTGTGGCTTGAAGTAATTGGAGTAGAGTTTAATTACTTTTGATACCCTATAGGGTAATAAAATGTGGGGAATCAAGTGCAATTTGCCTTAAGTTACAAAGTTACAAGGAATGTTTCCATACAATTTCATGAATAAGGATATAGATATGGACTAAATTCGTCTTCATTCCGTTTTCGAAGTTGGAAACAAACGGGCCCTTAGTAGTTCAACCTTGTTGTACTGCTACTCGATCGACAAGGAAGAATGAGTCTCCGTTGGCTGAAGATTAGCCTTGCGTATTAATGGCTTGAAAACATCATGGGATTTGATTAATATGTTTACTACAACTTCATTGAATCAAACCTTAGTAAAAAGAAGTATTAGAGAGTGAAGATGGAGATGATGATATTCAAGTATAGAATTAAAAAAAAGATGGAATAGTGACAGGATAAGAATGAGCTACGTCCCTGTAAGTAAGTTAAGAGATTATTTTCACTCATTGATGATTGCTTGAAGGGTTCTACAATGTGTCGTCAAAAACGCAGCGGGAAGAAAGGAATGAAAACATCACTACCTTCGTATACTTCACTTTGAAAAGTTAGGAATGATCACATCTTCAACAACACATTAACCTCCTCTATCAATTCTGCTTACAACATCATTCTCATGATCAAGAACTTCTCTTCCCACCATTGAAAAGATCGATCCCCAATACCTTATTCTAGGCCAAAATTTTCGGAATTGACCTTCACTAATCCACCCCTCTCTTACCCCTATTTTTTATGCTTGGTTTTCATATGCTCTGCGAAGTAGTAGACTCCTTGTAAATTCAAGGAGTAAACAAATAATATACATTTTAAAGGTATTGAAATATAGAATTCCGAATTTTATATTGGGATGAAAACCAACCCATTAGTATTTATTCATACGGATGAGATGAAGTTAATTATGAAAATATTGGGATGAAAACCAGCCCATTAGTATTTGATGGAAGTGACATATTTGAGGAGAAGGCTAATGACTTGAGGTGAAACTTTAGAAGCAGATCCTTGTAGTTTATTCATCTTCCCCTTAGTTTCCTCTTCAAGACGTTTCACATTTGAACCAGAGCTTCCAGTCGACTTCAATCATACTACCACATTAGATACACAAAACCAAATAGAATCACCAACCACTGTTAAATACGAATGCCTCACCTCTGAGATTCTCTTCTGATGCTCGTCTTCCATGTGCTTGCGATAACGACTAATATCTCTCTCTGCTTCCTGTTGAGCCTGTTTCAGTCTTTGCATCTTCTCTATCAACCGCAAAAGAATCGATTAGGTACATTACAATGCACACATCAATAAGTATGTAATTAAGCTTGAGGATTACTGTTTCGCGCATTGGACACCATTTGTTGAGCTTCTTGTTCTGCATTTAACAACATTTGGATGCCTTCTTGCCCCCTCATGGAATCCATTTCTAGATATGTCAAAAACCAAACAATCAAATGAACATATCTAGATCATTTGTTTCATATATATACAAGGAATTCATGGAATATAACCATAAACACTTACTTGTGAGAAATGCAATTCAATCAATTTACCTGATCAAAGTTAATTATGATCTACAAAGTGAATCTAGATTTCTTCAATCTGCATATACCAACAACCGCAAACTTTAAGGAAAGGAATTTGAACAAGTCCTTCTAACAACTTTTCAATGTATAATAATCAACGGACACTACTACATTAAAGCTCTATAGAAACGGTTAAATTTCGTTTCATAAACTCTAAAAACCGCTTCATAAGATATAATGAAGCGGTTTTGAGCCGTTTCATCCGCTCGTGTTGCATTAGGCATATTGAAGCGTTTAGTTTAGGTTTTTGTAACGGTTTTTTCCAACCTAAAAAAAAGTGCTACATTAGATTAATAAACCGCTTCATTTGCAATGTACCTAATGCAACTCTTTTTCACAACTATTGGAGCGCTTTTTATGTATTTAAGGCAACAAATATGCCACATCTATTGAAGCGTTTTTAAATGTTTCTAAGGCAACACATACATGCTTATAAGGAAACGGTTTTGCAATATTAAAAAATACTGCCCACAAGCATTTGATATAAGAAACATATCATCCACATTATCACATGTTTCATTACAGTGTAATCAATACAAATACATAAATTAGACAAATTAACACTTCCTTGGTTAACATTTGCTTGATTACAAACACCAACCCAAACTAAGTAATGTATGTATGTGCTTGATAATTGTCAAGTTGGACACATACAAGACTACCAATTCATGTGTCAACCCACAAATATTATCTCAAAAAACCCAAAACTCCAATTCACAAACATAAACTTAGTAATGTTTCATCCTCCTTGCTTGTCGTCCTGCAAAATACCATAAACATGATCTACTTAATAAAAAATTTCTTAAATGAATATATAATTAAACTTACAATGTTTTGAAGATATTGTTCATAATCAGCCTTGTATATACGTCCGGGTTATTTTAGCATTGAATAATAAAATAAACTGAAATAGGTAAAAAATTATAATCATCATTCAAAGAAAATTCCAAGAGAGGTTATAGTGAAAGACAGGGGAGGAGTAAACTAAGTGTTGCAACGCATTTCTACAACATAATCATACATACAGAAACCGAACTACCACTATAGTAGCCATTTTATTGACATACCATTATATAGACTCCTATTGTATAATGCAACATCTAGGATGTTGGATGAAATTCATAAATAAAGTATAATTAAACTGATTTCGTTGTAAGAGACGTTTGATGAATTGAGAGATTTTAATATTCATAATATGATGATACTGGGATATAAAAAACCAACTACTAAAAATATAAATCCAAATCAATACTCTTAATTGCAGAGAGTTTAATATTCACTAAAAAACCAAATCCATTTGTGTGAATATACTCCACGTCTCCACCTCCCAACAACTGTTGTACAGGGTGCGTCACTGCTGCTAAAAATTAAGAGCCTTAATACATTTCGCAAAGCACTTACTCCAACCAAAACATAAATTTTTTCATGGTTTCCCTTCTCTCCATCTAGAATCAATACCAAGCCAATTTTTTTCACAGTAGAAAAACATCACAAAGCTTTTTCCAACCACAATGTCCTGATCTAAACTACAGGTAAATCGGATACCTTATACTAGGCATGTTTAGCTGCATTTATAACACATCGAACTGAACAGTACATTAAATGAACTTAACGGAAGTAGAAATGCACACCCTTGAACACTGAGTGTGAACTTCAGTGAAACCATTAGCTCTTATATACAACATGTAGGCTACAAAAACTGGAATAATTATTTATTCAAACCTGAATTGTTTGCCTATGTTGCTGGTTGATGTTGATCCTCACAGTCACTTTCTTAGAGTCAAAGTTGGAGTTTTGCTTTCCCATGACAGATTCAGTATTGGAGCTATTTACAACATCATAGTCATTATGTTCCTGGACATAAGGAAGTGTGTAAGAAACATATACTCCAAACGACAGCGTTAAAAAGTGGTGCATATTTTCTCATAAGCTTCATTCTCCTGATAGAACAATTGCAGTAGACATGGAATGGGGATTCTTGAAATAATTTTAGGAGAGCAACTAGAACGCAAGAAAGCTTCCGAATCAGTCCTCTTAAACTAACAAAATGCAAAGGAAAATTTATAAGGTCAATTTTATTCAAAAGGAATGTCAAGTGGAAAATTGAAAATACAAGCAAATGAAACAGGAAAATAATCAAGCTTATTTAAAAAACACATTAAAGGTCATAATTATTAGTCCTAGTGTACCAATGCCTCGAGTCACTTGGCTAGACACATACAATCTAAAACCTCACACTCTTGCTTAAAGACTAGTACATTGACTTTTTACTAACTTTAATTGGCAATGTGAAATTAAGTAAATATAGTTTGTATAGGTATTAGTTAGATAGAAAGATTCTTATCTAGCACTCTACTGTCTAATAATGTCACCTTTTTCCTGGAAGTTATTGTACAACAAAAGTGTTTTGGTTGGAATTCCATTTTCTACAAAATTACCAGCAGGAGGTAATAAACTAGATTTAAAATAGTGACATATCAACCAAAAAGAATTGTCTAACTTGAATGATTGTAAAGACTCTCAATCTAGACAATGATCATAAAACATGGTCATAAAATACAATCTCACCCTTGAAGAAAATTTAGTATACATAAAAATACCACAAGTCAATCCACTAACTTGTAGTTTAGTTCCTATAACTCAACATAGTTATTTCATTATTAGTTTTCCTTGTTTCCTATATTCAATCTTAGTAGATGATTAGTAGTGTCTATTATTTTTTACAATTCAACGCAATCCCATTAAAAAGTTATGGATGCATATTGTAATTCTAGATCAACTCTTTCATTGAACAACAATCTTAACAGTCCAACCGAGGCAAAATTCACAAGAGCTGATAAACTTTAAACTAATACCACAACCATACCTTATACTAAACAACTATGACTGACTCTAACTAGAACTTACTTGGTATTAAATTAGAGTGCCCCCATAGAGCTAATGACCCTGCAAACTTCATTCGCAGCTTGCGTTAGCAGACCCTAACACTAAGTAGTCTCATCCTTGCCCACACGCTCATTCCAAAATTGGGTTCCAATTCAAACAAAACGCAGTCAAGAAGCTGGATGGACAAAAATATTGTAACCGTAAAACAAAAGAAATTATTGGAAGTTTTTCACATAACAGGTTGAGATTCACCTTGAATATTCCTTCAACTCTAATGCTTGAACGAAATTTTGATTTGAGGGATGCTGAAATCTTCAAGACTTGAAAGCCCTCAACTTAACTTGTGTATGCATTGACCTTCAACGAGAGCAGAAATTGATACGGCTGCCGTTCATCGGGGCTTCGGTCTCCCCTGGCATCGAAACTTTTGTGAAAGATTTGGGAAGAAGGGGCAGGTAGAGATTGATGAAATTTTTGAGAGAGATTGGGCAAGAGTCCACCGGCAAGTACCTCCAATGATCGATAAGCGAGTAAAGAATTAGGGTTTCTCTAAAATTGGGAATTTCGATTAGTAAATGGGGTGGCGCAGAGTGAAAAAAATTTAGCGGGTTTTACATATATATGCGCCTTTGTTCTTTTTTGCAGCGGGTTTTTTATAAACCGCTTCAATATTAAAAAACTGTTACAATGAACCGCTTCATTTGTATAAACCGCTTCATTTTTCTGTTGCATAACCTGATTTTTTTAAAACCGCTTCTTAAAACGCATCAAAAAGTTTAACCGTTTAATTAAACCGTTTCATTAAATATCACCGTTACAATGAACCGTTTCAATAGAGCTTTAATGTAGTAGTGGGAATATAAATTTGTTTTTCTTATTAGCATAAATGGGCTTTGTTGAAGCTCGTGGCCCATTAATCCAAGAAAGTCACATGCTTTATTAACTCCAATGCCCCCACCTCTTCTTCTCTCTCTCTCCTGGTGTTGATGTACAGAGAGTTAATAATATTGTCTGTTCTGAACCGATGTTTTCATCACCTTGGTGGTTTATTCCTGATTAAATTGGTCGGAATTGTTGATTTATTGGATTTTTTGATTCAACTAGGGATTTAGGGGGATTTAGGCGCTATTGTTTATTGCTGATTCATTTGGAGTTGCTGATTTATTTGGATTGGAGCTTCTGCTTGTTGATGATTTATTTGGATTCAGGCATCATATAGGGTTTCTTTAAAGCCTTTTATTTTTAACAAGTCTCTTGTTCCATCTCGTTTCTACTCATGGAGGACCTGAGGTTACGTTGTTTTTTATTCGTTTACCCTGGAAGAGGAACCAGGATTCTTGTTTCCTTTTTGTTTCATCTCGTTTTTACTCAGGGAGGACCTGAGGTTTAGAAGAGGAACCAGATTCTTGTTTTCTTTCCATATGAATATTATTTATACAAATTCTTGTTTTCTCTTAAACTATTGAGGGAATTTTGGCTGAAAGTTGATCTACTTAACATATTTCGTCTCTTCTGCAACATAATAGGAATACCTAGACTTCAGGCTTCTCTTATTTAGGAATTTGGTGTACGTCTGATTACATACGATTTTTTGGGGTTTGGGGAGAGTGATCCTCATCCCAAAAGGACCCTTGAGTCATCAACTCTGGATATATTACATATTTGCAGGTATTGGATTGTGTGCTCTAGCACTTTTTGCGACTTACATATTTATTCACTTTTAGTTTTTGCCTTCCACAGATGCCCGAGGTCTGAATATTTATTGGTAAATACCGTTTATCATGTTTTTCACCTGGGCCTAAAATGTCCAAAATAAATGTAGAAGTTTACATCAACTTTGCTTAATAAGTTTTTTTCTGTCCTATATTATCTAGTCAACCTGCCTCTACAATGAGAGTCTACTCCAGAAACTCTCATATCATATTGTTTGCAAGTGTAAATCCATGTGATTATTAGTACTGTGCTGAAAATATGACTCTTTTTGGGACATTGGATGACAAATATCTCCTCGAATTTTAAATTTCAAATTCTCCATGGTTTGTTGTCATGAAAATTTAGATAGTGTAGGGTTTGGAAATTTGCACTAACAGTTTCTCTTTCCGTATCATAGGTGCTGCTAAATCTAATATTGTAAATAACATATTTGTATATTGAGCTATAAATCTTCTTAATATTTTAGGCCCCTAAACTTCCAACAGATGACTAAAGTGGTTACTACATATGTCGTTACATTCGGGAAATTATTGAAAACGATGTGCATGATATTCCGCAAATGGTATGCATGTGTAATTACTACATTTAAAATATCGATATGTAAAATTGTTGGTATATATTGTTGCTTACTTTTGTTTACTCTTTAATTGTTTAGTACTTTAATGGCTCACCGAAGACGTATGACAAAGACCATCTTCATGAACTGCACAAGGAGTGGCTCGAGTTTGTGGAGCCTCTCATTCAAGAATGCATCGACATTGACTGACTTGCCTAGCTTAATTTTCTATGTAGAGCATCGGTAAAAAGTGTTTGTTATCTTTTGTTAAGATATATAATCTACTTTCATAACGAAAAACGGTAGAAAGTTGGTTTGTTTTTTTATGTTACTTTCGGATTATCTGATTGGAATATGAATTACATGATAATTTTGCTTATATATTTTAGCTTAATATTATTTATTTACTGATTAATAATTTCGGTTAAGTACAATACGTATTGTGTAATTTAAGCAGGTGCCAAATTAGCTATTATTCATATTAAATATAATAAATTACAGTTAAAAAATTAACACGGTTTTATGTAGACACCGGGGAATAAAATTTTAAAAAGTGGTAAAAACTAACCCGGTTATTATACTAAAACCGAGGTCCGCAAATCACCAATCTTTTCCGACTTTTATCCCGGTTATTTTGGAATAACCGGGGTAAAAGTCGGAACCCGGTTATTTTAAAATAATCGGGGTAAAACTCGGACCCCGGTTATTTTAAAATAACCGGGGTCCGACTTTTACCCCAGTTATTCCACAATAACCGGGGGTCTGACTTTTACCCCGCTTATTTTAAAAAATCGGGGTCCGACTTTTACCCCGGTTATTAAAAAACCGGGGTCCTAAAATATTAACTCGGTGACATTTACCGGGGTGCAAATTGTCGGACCTCGCTCCCGTTAACCACGCTTCCTTAACCGGGTTCCCATGTACAAAATAACCTGGGTCTAGGGGGTATTTGTACTAGTGTATCATAATGAGATACATATATATGAAAAAAATCAATGATATATGAGTGAATAAAAATATTAACATTATAACAAAATAAACATGCTTAGTATCAAAACTGAAGAACGAACAATTCATTTTGCAAATCAACAACAACCGAACAACATGAACAATAAAGGAAAACAATAATAAATATCTGTAAATTATAAAAAGTGAAAGAATTAGAATAACAGACTCAACATTCAACAAAGAATGATTATATAATATATTAGTAATAAAAGATTCAAAATTAATTTATTCAAAAAAATAGGGAAATAATTAGAGAATTAGGACCCTTTAAATTTCTCTTTTGTGAAATGGCCCTCTATAGGCTCATAAGAGAAAATAGGGCTGGAAACTAGAATTGTAGGGTACTATTAGGGTTATATGAAATGATGGTACTACACCAAATATCAGACTAATTAGATGTTCCAAAGAGAAAAAAAATGAATTTTAAGTAATATCCAAATTGGAAGATTCACCCCCCCTTCTTCTTCCTCCCCTGAAACCATCGCCTCTTCTTTCTTCCCTCTGAACTACCGTCGCTCTGTTCTTCCTTCCCTCTGTCAAACGCTTGATTTGCACCGCCAATCGCCGCCTCTTCCGCTTGCGAAACCTCCATCACAATCCCGCCTTCGAGCCCGCAACCGTTGGAGTGAAGCAATATAATTTTTCCGTCAGAAAACCGCCGCCTCTTCCGCCACAACACCGCCAATTACCGCCTGCGAGGAGCGATTCTGGAGGAGCAGCCCGCGAGCCTAGATCTGCACCGACTACGAGTCTAGATCTACACCGCCTCAAGCCCTCTTTCCTTTGTCTTGAACATGAATCGCAAGAGCCGACCCCAGATCCGGACGAAGCGCAACGAACAGCGCATGAGAAGCTCCTAGATCGTCTTCTCCATCTCGTTGTTGCCTTTTGTCCCGAATGGAGCTGCACAAGATTGGAGCCACCAACCACCAAGCTCATCGGTCGTCTTCTCCATCGAGAGCCACCAAGCACCATGGTCGCTCCTTGGTCGTCTTCTCCATCTTACCCAAGTATGTAGGGATATATTTTGCAGGATAGGTGGGTAAGCTTGCACTGGGTAAGGTTGTTTTTTGGGGCAAAACTTGTGTGACAATGTTAACACACTTTTGGTTAACAAAATTGAGTTGTTATTTTTTTTTTTGAAAAGTTAATTATATTAGAATGTGGAAGGGTTACAGCGGTCAGAGGCAATAAACACAAACCTAAGCGAGTGGTAACCGAAACAAACACAAACACGAGGGAAAAGAGGGATGAAGTCCCAATTCAGAGAGGATATATCCTAATTGAGGACGATGTTGAGAGAGAGGGCCATGCTACGGGAAAGATTCGATCGGTCCTTCCAATTATGGGTGAGGTGAGTTTTGACGCATCGGATAATCAACCCAGCACAATCAATGGGAGAGATGAAGGTATTGGAGTAGAGCAATTTGTTCCTAGCAGTCCAGATGAAGTAGATGTGGGAAACGATGGCAGCAATTCTAGCACAATCGATAGGTCGGGGCTTCATCCTAGACCAGGAAGCCATCCAATTCCACACATCGTCAAGGAAGGGAGCAGGATGTGGGAGGTGAAGCCAGCGCGAGACAATGTCCATTACCAGGGTGCTATAGCTGCAACGATTCCATAAATGCTTGCCATCTTCAGGGGCTGCGTTGCAAAGCTTGCAGGTGACATCAATGGTGGGATTCCACTCCCTGATCTTGGATAGGGTTGGAAGCCGATTGAGGGATGCGAGCCAAGCAATGAAGGATGTTTTGGGGGATTGGATGAGAGCCAGATTGCTTTGAAAGGGGAAGATTGAGGGGTAACAGGTGGGGGCCGAAGGTAGTCGTAGATCTTCTTCTAGCAAAGGTACCGTCGGGGTTGCTGAGGAGGGTATTCGTTGGTGTTCCAGGGGAAAGATTAGCAAGGTCATCGCGAAGACTAAGGAGGCATTTCCAGAAATGAGAATTGGATGCCCTAGGGGGGCAATTCCATAAGTTCTCGCCACGCTTAATCAAATGCCTGGCAGCCCATGACTTCCATAAGCTAGGGCTGTCATTCTCAAGATCAAACAAGAGACCAGAAAGGGCGACCTTATTTTTTGTACCAAGATCGGGTAGACCCAGGCCTCCGGCAAGTTTAGGGGAGTAAACAGATCCCCACGCAACCAAAGCTCTTCTGCTAGTAGCAATGCCAGACCACAAATAAGCTCTCATGAGACCATCGATGATGCCGATCACCTTAGCAGGGACAAAGAAAAGAGAACACCAATATTGGCTAGCCGAGAAGAGGATGGTTTTGACAAGCTGTGCACGACCGGCATAGGACAGGGATTTGGCACTCCATGAGTTAATGCGATTGGTGATCTTGTGAATCAGGGGAAGGTAGTCCCTGATTAGCAGTCGCTTGCTTCCAATAGGCACCCCAAGGTATAAGAAAGGAAGGGTGCCGACCCTCATGCCAGTAATCTGGATCACTTTATCGATCTCATCTTGGTTCAGACCTCCAGTGTAAATGAAAGATTTATTGGGGTTAATCACAAGTCCAGAGAGGGCACCAAATTCTTCAAGGGTGTTGATAAGGATAGAGATAGAGTTAGGGTCCCCACGACACAGGAGAAGCAAGTCATCCGCAAAGGCAAGGTGGGAGATTGCTGGGGAAGAGCACTTTGGATGGAAGTTAAAATCCGGATCGGAGGTTCTTTCGTTGATAAGTCTAGTAAGGAACTCCATTGCGATTGCGAATAGAGGCGGGGAGAGGGGGCAACCCTGTCTCAGCCCTTGGGAGCCAGTGAAGTGTCCCTTGAGTTCACCGTTAACATTGATCGAGTAGGATGCAGTTCCAATGCATTCTCTGATAAGGCAGATGAAGGTTTCAGGGAAGTGCATCTGACGGAGGCAATGAAGGAGAAATTCGTGATTCAAGGAGTCGAATGCTTTTGAAATATCGACTTTCAGGGCGAAACGAGGGGAAAGATGCTGTCGCCATATTTGTGAAGGAGTTTCTTACAGAGAAGTACATTGTGCTTGATAGACCTTTTCGAGACAAAGGCACTTTGATTATGGCTAATGATACTTGGAAGTATAAGATTAAGCCTTCTTGCAAGGATCTTAGAGATAGTCTTGTAGGTTGTATTGCAGCAAGAGATAGGTCGGAAGTCAGATGGCAGAATGGGATTGTCATGCTTAGCAATCAGTGAAATGGAAGTATGGTTAACTTGCTTTAGCATCCTTTTGCCCACGAAGAAGTCTTGAATTGCAAGTATAAAATCCTGTTGAATGATGCTCCAAGATTCCTTGAAGAAGTAGGAGTTGAAACCGTCAGGACCAGGGGTTTTGTTATCAGCAATACTGAAGAGGGCCAATTTGACTTCATCAGGTGTAACAGTCTCGGTCAAGGAGATAGTATCAGCCTGGGTGATAACTGGAAGCATGATAGTGGGGAATGGACTTCTTGGAGCAAGCCTTTGAGGGTTAAGAGCGCGCCTGAAGTGACAAACCAGAGTATCACCAATGACGTCGGGTTCATATGCCACCTCTCCATTAGGCATCTGAATAGCCGAAATGAAATTAGAGCATCGGCGTGCCTTGACACTCTTGAAGAAAAACGACGAGCATTGATCTCCATATTTGGTCCATTGTGCCTTAGAGAGTTGAGCCTGCATCGTGTGAAGCTTCACAAAGGCATCCTTATGTAAAAGGGAGATTCTTCTTTCCTTCTCAAGCATAACTGGGTTGAGGGGATCAGTCAGCATAGATGCTTGAATATCCTCGAGTTGTTTGTGACTTTCATCAAGGCAAGCGTGGAGATTCTCCAACTGGATGCTGGGGAACTTCTTGAGGAGAGGTTTGAGCATCATCAGCTTCTTGGAGAGCCGGAACATGGGATTCCCATGAACAACTGCAGCCCAGGTATCACTAACCGTATCTAGGAACTGCTCATGCTTTGCCCAAGCATTATTGAATCTGAAAGGGAAGAATCTTTTTGGAGCGTTATGTTCAGTGAATAGGAGTGCAGGAGAATGGTCAGAAACATCAGCAACACCAAAATGAGTGTAGGAGTTTGGGAAGGCAGTGATCCATTCTTGGTTGGTGATGATGCGATCCAGCTTGCTCCATATTCGATTTCCATCTTGCTTGTTAGTCCAGGTATACTTGCAACCCGAGAATGGTAGATCCGAGAGGCCGTTCAGCTCAAAACATTCTTCAATTTCAGTGGAGGTTTGATTGAAGTTGTGCTGGTTGTTGGAGAGTTTTTCATCAGGTGATAGGGTAACGTTAAAGTCACCCATAAGTGCCCATGGTTTGTTGGTGTTGAGTAACCGAATGGTTGCAATAGAGTTCCATAGGCTAATACGGTCCTCCGTTGCATTGTGGGCGTAAATGAAGGAAAATTCAGCCAAGGAAGTTTGATTAGGGTTAGGAAGGGGTTTAGAGATGAGACAGTGTATAAGCTGGTCTGAGATGATAGTGGAGGTAACATTGATTTTTGACGGATCCCACCAAACCCAGATGCGACAGTTGTGAGCCGTAGGTGAGTTAGAGATGTTGTTCCAGGAGGGGAAGAGGGAGGAGGAAATTCTAGATTCATTGTCTGGCCGGAGACGTGTTTCCAAGATGGCAATTAGGTTTAGTTGGAGCTTCTTAGCTAAGGATTGGACTTCTTTTTGCTTCAGGGGGTCGTTGAGGCCCCTGATATTCCAGGAACAAGTTCGTATTAACATAAGACGGGGGGAGAAGAGGCATTAGTTGCACTTGCAACCAATGAGATGGGAGAGTGGTTTGGTAAGGGGGCAGGGCTAGTTAGAGTTTGAGGGAGTGGAGGGGGGAACAAGTGGTAGCAAGAGTCGGCAGGTCCGTCAGGGGGATACTCGGGGGGGTTTGTGGACTTAGCCGAAGGTATGATGGGGCAGAGAGAGGGGTTTTGGGGAGCCTTGAGAGGGCTCTTTGTAAGGTCGTGAGAGAGAAGAGTGGGATGTTTCAGAGGGGGATGAATCATCCTGGAAGGGTCAGGGGTGGGAAGGATGGGAGGGAGGTCAGGTTGAGGCTTCAGGATGCTAGGTGGCTTGGTTTTCCAAAGGCCGCAAGTGCCAGCTTCGGTGTAGGTAGGTTTAGGAGGCAAGCAGCAATGGCCAAACACAAGGCAAGAGTCGCAGCGAGGAGGGAGCCAGTCGTAGGAGACTTTTTGAATAAAATTGGTCCCATCTGGACCAGAGAGGGTGACCTCCCGAAGGAGTGGACGCGATGCGTGGATCTCAACTAGAATACGAGCGTATCCAAGGCGATCGTGGTTGATGGAGCAAGCGTCCGTCAGGATGGGGGTACCAAGTGCGGAACCAATTTTGGCCAACATTGTCTTGGACCAGAACCTATAGTTGAGGTTGTAAAGAGAGACCCATATCGGAACAGAGTGAAGGCTAGAGTATTCCAGCGGGATATCGGTGGTCCATCGCTTCAGTAGGACGGTGGTGGAGCCGTTGACGATCCAGGGACTACCAAGCAATATGGTATTCAGGTCGTCTTCATTAGCAAAGTGAAAGACGAAGATTCCATTCTCGTTTCGTAACATTTTTGGCTTGAAGATCGAGTTCCAGTTAGTTTCCACAAACCTGGACAGTCGCTGGAACGAAATAGGGCTTCCCAGCGGGAATCCGACAAGGGACAGGTTCCATTACCTCATAGTATCGTCTATGTCATCGTGAGAGAAAGGAATTAGTCCACTCTCGAGTCCAGGTACGAACGAGAGAGGGATATGATCCCAGGCGAGGCTTTTGGTAACGATATCGCTGTAGGAATTGGGTGGGCTTACGTACAATTTAGGGTTTTGTGCGCAAGCGTGTGTTTGTGGGGCTGATACAGTAGTCGAAGGGTCGGATGGTAAAGGTATAATTCCTGCAGGGGGGCAACATCCTCGGAATCAGCGCCCGAAGCTGATTGGGGAGATGGAGGGCCTGCGACGGATATTGTGTTTGGGGATTCCAAGGAGGCAGAAGATGGGGGGTCAGGCTCAGTACCGGTGGGGGGAGTTGAAGGGGCAGGAAGCCTTGAAGACTGTTGGTTACAGACGGAACTGTCCTGGGCAGCAGTCTTGGTGATGTGCTGAGCAGGGGCAGGTGGACCAGGGACGTCATTAAGAGAGTTCAAGGCATCTGGGATAGCTGGAGGCGGACACAGTGGTGGAAACGATAGTTCGGAGGATAGGACGGGGGCTGGTGTTTTTTAGGGAGGAGCCTGGAGTTGTTTGAATGGATAAATTCGTCAGGTAAGGGCTCGGGTGTTTTTTCTTGAGTTGAATAGTGACTGGGACAGGTTTTTGCGATATGGGCAATGGGGGATCCCGAAAGTTCAGAGAGTTTGATGTTGCGACGTCGAGCTTTACGGGAACCAGCCATGGGGTTTTGGGGTGGTGGGAGGGTGTTGAGGAAGGGAACAGCCAGGGCTGAGAGAGGGTGGGCAGGGAGGTCACCGGCAGCACCAGGAGAGAGAAGAGAGCATTTTTAGGGTATCCAAGAATATATTAGAGAGAAGAGTAGCTCATCCCTGTTAAAACTTGAGTTGTTATTTTTTGGGTATGTTAGGTGTGTCATCTTTTTTGTATGTTGTATAACGATTTATGTTTTATTATCCAAAATTTCGATCTCAAGATAGGGATATGCACTTACCATGTTCGATGTACTACACTGACAACCATACAAACAAACCACTTACCCAAACATATCAATATCTTACAAAACACTTATCCAATCATATCAAACTTGAGTATGTTGATTTGTATGCATTTTGGGTAATAACTACGTACATACCCAAAAAAATTACTATAATGACAACCATACAAACAAAGCACTTACCCAAACATATATCTATCTTATAAAAAACTTACCCAATCATATCAAACCTGAGTATGTGGATTTGTATGCATTTTGGGTAATAGCTACGTACATACCCAAAAAAAATATAGGAAACCAATTTTGGGTAAGCCATGCGTTTTTGGGCATAAATTCCCTCCAAAATTTTTATCAAATCTGTCACCAGTCAAATCGGATGGGATATTAACTTTTTGCCCACTTTTGTACTATTTTTTTTTGCCCATTTTTCTACCTTTTTCTGATTTCACCTATTATATAGGAGCCCATTTTATAAATTTCTCTTTGGAAGGCCTTAATTTCCAACTTCATGGTGTAAAAGGCCTACAATGACAATTCTTCAAAAAATGGGAGAGGAGAAAAAAATATTACAGTAATAATTTTTTAAACCTTTTTTTGTCTAGCCTTAAAAAATTAGGGTAAACTTTCGTTGACCGTGTCTTGACCGGACACAATTCGCATTCTCGCCGTGTCCTAGACGTGTCCTCCCCGTATCCTACCTCTGAAACGTGTCGTAACCGTGTCCGGTTATATTTGACCGTGTCCGATCCGGGTATAGTTGTGTCCCCATGTCCGACACGGCAAGACACGGGACACGTCGCCTTCTAAAAATGTCCGTGCATCATAGCCTGTAATCCCCGTGAAATCAAATTACAACATACACATAATTTCATCTCATTCATCCCTCTCTTCATCTCCTTCATCCCCAATCAACCAAGATTAAGGCTCGGTTTGATAAGTGCTTAAATTAAGGGAATTAAGATTATGAGAATTAAAAAGGAGAAATAATTCTCGTAATCTCGTTTGATAAGGAAATTAAGGAGATTAAGGGCCCGTTTGGTTCCAACTCCGGAAACGGAAACGGAATGGAAACGAATTTAGTCCATATGTATATCCTTATTCATGGAATTTTGTGGAATCATTCCTTGTGGATTAATGCAAAATGCACTTGCTTCCCCACATTTTGTTTCCTTATAGGGTATCAAAAGTAATCAAATTCTACTTCAATTCCTTCAAACCACAAGGAATGATTCCACAAACTTTCATGAACAATGGTATACTTATGAACTAGATTCGTTTCCATACCATTTCTGATTCCGGAGTTAATAACAAACGGGCCCTGAAGGGGTTAGTTTATGGAGATTAAGAGAATTGGATTATGAGGGATTATAAGAATTATTAAATGTTTGTGAGAAAAAAAAGAAAGACAAAAACAAAAACGCTCTCTTCTCTCTCCTCTCCCTATCCCCCGGTGTAAGCCCGCTTGCACCACCCCAGTGCGACCCCCAGGCCGTGCCCCACCCACTCGTGCTCCGCCCCCATGGCCGGATCAAGGAGGTCACGCCGTCTAACCATCAAGCTATCCGAGTTGCCTCGTCCTCCTTCCGACCACAACCCTCCCTCTAAAACCACCTCCTCCTCCCCCACCCCCTCCTCACCAGAAACACAGGCTGAACCAATCCCAGATGACTTTATCCGATCGAACAACCGGAGACTCAACCATGTCTCACCTGTTCCACCGACCCTAGAATCGACCACCCTCTTCCCACCCTTGATCCAACCCTCCTCAAAACCTCAAACTATCCCCCCTTCCCCAATGACTGGTACTAGTGACGCCCCTACGAATGGCGCCTCCCCCCTGGTGGTGGCTCCGCTTGGATCTCCTAGCGTACCGGCTACCCTTACCGCCTGTTTGAATCCCTCTCAAACGGTTGGTATCCCTCAGGGTATTGACAGTCTATCCCCGGTATTGATTGCGGTCCCTACAGATCCCAAGCAGAACTTAATGACTAGCTCCACGCCTCCTCTCAGGAGTGACCCGGATTCAGAGAATGTTGGCCTTTTGAGTCCCCACGTGCTTTCTACCCCTACATCTCCCAACTCCTTGCATGCCACCCCTCTGACCCATAAAATTGCATGCACCCAGCCCCAAAACTTAGCATGCAACAAACAAAAAGCCCCTTTAGCCGCCACTATGGTTAGCTGAGATTGTCTCCAAAAGTCTCAGTTGGAACCACATACCCTTAACCTTCACCCCTGGACTCAAATCCGGGATCATTCCTTTTATTGAGGATGATGTTGTCGAGGCCACGCTAAAATGGCATTTGTCCCTCGTTGGATTTCCCCTTGGAAGCCCAATATCCTTCCAACATATGATAAGTTTGTTTCCAAGAACTGGAACTCCATTACCATGCCCAAGATCCTACGTAATGAGAAGGAAATTTTTGTTTTCCACTTTGCAAATGAGAATGACCTTAACTCCATTCTGTTTGGTAGCCCTTGGATCACTAATGGCTCTACCACCCTCCTCTTGAAAAGATGGTCCAAGGATCTACCTCTTGACTACCCGAGTCTATCCTCCTTCCCTATCTGGGTCACACTGCATGACCTGGACTACAGGTTCTGGTCCAAGCACATGCTTGCAAAAATTGGCTCAGCCATTGGAACTCCCATCCTCACTGATGCTTGCTCTGCTAACTAAGAGCGCCTCGGTTACGCTAGGATCCTTGTTGACATTCATGCGAGTCGTCCCCTACTTTGTGAGGTTACATTAACCGGCCCTGATGGATCATCTTTCGTCCAGAAGGTTACTTACGACTGGCTCCCATCGCGTTGTGACTCTTGCATGATTTTTGGGCATGACTGCAATTCCTCCAAGGAGTTCGGTAGCAAGATGAAACAAACTTACCCTAAAACATCCCGTCCCACAAAACCTTACAACCCTAACCCTAATACCGTACCCATCCTCCCTCACCGGATATCTCTCACAGAATCTACCCCGCACATGTCCCTCGTAACCATCGGGGGCCTGTTATCTCTGCTGGCCAGCCCCCCTCCCACCTCTTCCCACACTTCCCCTCCCGAAGCCCATGGTCCTCTGAATACCAACCCTGATGCAATACCAACACCCAAGACCCCCTCTCCCCAAGTTACCCAAGTTATCCTTAACCCTAACCGACCGGGTCACACACTACGCCTCAACCTCACCTAAAGTTACCTTCTGAAGATCGCCCTCTCCCAGTCTCTATCCCCCTTAACCCCATACCAACTATTCTACCTTCTTCCTCACTCTCAAAAGCCTCTACCTCACATGACTCTACCCAGATAGCAAGTGCTATCTAGGTACAACCCAACATGTTTTAATGATAGTTAATGTCTGTGCATGGAACATTCGGGATTTTAATGATCCTGCAAAACAAAGAGCCTTCCAATCCTATGCTAAGAAGCATAATCTTGATCTTCTTGCCATTCTTGAGACCAGACTTAGAACCGGCAATGAAAAACGACTCACCCATTCCCTTTTTAATTTCCTCCTGGAGTCATGTATCCAACTCCTCCCTTGCTCATAACTGTAGCATTTGGGTGTGGTGGAACCCTGCAAAGATTCACCTCACCACGACCATTATGACCGACCAAATCATTCACTCTCAAATATCCAAACCGACCTCCAATCCGGACCAAACTACCTTTGCATAAGTGTCTTTCATATATGCTCACCATTTGCCGGAGGATAGACAGGATCTTTGGTCCGCTATTGCTACGATTAGAATGCTCAACACTTCAAATCCTTGGGCCTTGATGGGAGACTTCAATGTCACTCTATCTCCTGATGAGAAGACTTCCCGAAGCATGCCAAATATCTCACAAACCTCCACCGAAATCGCTACTTGCTTTGAACAAAATCAGCTATCGGACCACCCATACTCGGGCTGCAAATATACATGGAACAATAAGCAAGTTGGGTCCCGTATCTGGAGCAAGCTAGATCGTATTGTCACCAATAATGCTTGGCACTTGGCCTTCCCCCTTTCAAAAGCCCACTTTGAACCTTTTGACATCTCGGATCACTCCCCGGCTTTACTATCCACAGATACTGCTAATCCCAGGAGAAACATTCCTTTTAGATTCAACAACACCTGGGTAAATCATGAGGAATTCATTAGTAGTGTTGGGAGTGTATGGAACACGAGGGTGGATGGTAACCCCATGTTTAAACTTACCAGGAAACTAAAACTTCTTAAACCCATCCTCAAGAACTTTCCAAGTGCAAAGTTGGAGGAGATCCAAACGAGTATAATTGAACAAAGAAGTCTCCTCCACTCCAACTAGATCCAATTGCAAACAAATCTGCATGACATCTCGCTCCAGGAGGATGAGAGGTCACTTACCTCTGCACTGAATGATAACAATAAGACCCTCCAGACCATGTTAGCTCAACTTTCCAAAGCTAACTGGATTAAATATGGCGATCAATGCTCTTCCTTCTTCTTCCAGGGTATCAAGAACCGAAGATGTGTTAACCATATCAATGCTATCTGCACTCGCGATGTTACTATGGCCTATTATCCGGACACCATAGATAATACCATTGTGACTCACTTTAGCCATATCTTGAACCCCCAACCCTAACCCCCCATTCTCCAGTTCCCAACATAACCCTTCCCCAGCTTAACCCGGAGGACGTTGCAACCCTGGATAGGTTGGTTAGTCCGGAGGAGTTCAAGTCGGCTATTTTCAACAATGGGGCAAACAAGGCACCGGGACCTGATGGCTATGGCTCTCTTTTCTTCCATTCTGCATGGGATATCATCCAGCATGACTTCACTGAGGCCATTGATAATTTCTTCACTAAGGGTCGCATGCTTAAACAGGTTAACCATACCTCAATTTCACTAATTGCTAAACGTGATTGTCCTATGGCTCCCTCTGATTACAGGCTCATCTCTTGCTGCAACACCATATATAAGACCATCTCCAAGATCCTGTCGCAACGCATCAATGCAATTCTACCGAATATTATCAGCTTCAACCAAAGTGCATTCGTAGCCAAAAGATCAATCCAACACAATGTGTTTCTATGTCAAGAACTATTCCACAAGTATGGTAGGAAGCATATCTTCCCTAGGGCTGCGATGAAGGTCGACATCTCGAAAGCCTTCGATACTGTGAGCCATGAGTTCATCCTTCACTATCTTCATCGTATGGGATTCCCTGCTCACTTCATTGGTTTGGTCAAGGAGTGTATCTCTACTGCATCATTTTCTGTCAATGTAAACGGTTCCCTACGTGGCCATTTCTTGGGTAGACGTGGCTTGACGCAAGGTTGTCCATTTTCACCTCCCCTTTCGTTATAGCAATGGAATTTCTTACCAGGATGATTCAGATGAACACCTCTAACCCTTAATTCAATCACCATCTAAAATGCTCCTCTTCTATTATCACTCATATGACCTTTGCTGATGATCTCTTACTTCTTTGTAGAGGTGATATCCCGTCCATTCAGATACTTAAAGAAACACTTGATCATTTTGGATCTATCTCAGGGCTCGTGATCAACCCTTCTAAGTCCCACATCTTCACTGGTGGCATGTGTAATGTTGAACAAGATAGAGCAGTAAACCTCACTGGAATGTCTGTGGGATCCCTTCCTTTCCACTATCTTGGGGTTCCAATTGGTAGCAAATGGCTGGTGATTAATGACTACCAACCCTTGATTCACAAGATTACCAAACATATTCAGTCTTGGAGCGTGAAGTCACTCTCTTATGCGGGTAGAGCACAGCTAGTGAAGTCCATCCTCTTCTCAATTAGCCACTATTGGTGCTCTATGTTCATGCTCCCTACAAAAGTGATAAGCACGATCAATGGTCTTATCCGGTCATACTTCTGGTCAGGTACTGCTAACAGCAATAGAGCCTTAGTTGCTTGGTCTTCCATGTGTACCTCTAAAGACAATGGTGGACTTGGCTTCCCTGATCTTACGGCTAGAAATAGAGTTGCGTTTGCAAAGCTCATCTACGAATTGGACAGGGGTGGAAACAACATTTGGATTCGCTGGGCTGAGAGTCACCTGATCAGGAGAAGTACCATTTGGAATTGTTTTCCCAAGCCTCACTATAGCTCTTTCTTAACTAGGGATGAAATTCCCCCCGCCTTTCTGGACGTACGTGTTGTGATGCCATGTCCAGCAGTGCAAACACCTTCTCTTACAAGAAAGCCTATGCCATTTTCAAACCCGAACACCCCCCCCAACCCATACAAAGCCATTTGGCTAAGGTCCAACATTCCTAAGAGCAACTACATTTTCTGGCTTGCTTCCCTTAGACGTCTACCAACACTTGCTACACTCAAGTCATGGAACCTGATTGGTGTGGACACTTGCAAGCTTTGCAACAACGCCCCGGAATGTGACGACCACCTTTGGACCTTCTATAGCTACGGATCCCTCGTGCTGGATGTTATTTCCCGCTGGACTAAAGCCCCATACCCAGCCCCCTATATCAGCAACCTTTGGGACTGGCTTGCATCATGGTCCCACCGGCAGCCTAAGCTTTGGGACAGTATCCGCATTGCCTCCATCACCTCTTTCATATATCATGTTTGGACTGCAAGAAACAACTTGGTCTATAATAATACCTTCACTAGAGCTGTTGAATGTGCTGGTGCGATTACTAGATCCATTAAACTTCACTTCGAGCACAACTGGAAGGATAGGTCACCCTCCTCCCTTGCCACTGCCCGTATGTTGAACATTCAGTTTGTCTAAGGATCTTTTCCTCCATCTCCAATCCTCCTTTCATTAACTTCCTGCGAATTTGTAGTTGTACTTGTAACGGTTATCCTCCTGCTGTAACCGTTATATATCCCCTCTTAATACAATTACATTTTCAAAAATAAAAAGAATTAAAGGTTAAAATTTTATTTTCACCTCTCTTCTTTTCCATCTATTTCATCTACAAAAATTTTTTATCAAACTTTTTCATAAGTTTACCACAAGGCCACAATCATATTCATTTTTACTAAACACTCATTTTACTTATTTTTTATACCATCCTCTTAAACAATTTTATCCCCATAATCCTCGATTTAAACCCCATTCCCTTAATTTGGTAAAATATATATCAACCATTGACCTTTTTTTACAGTTGTAAGAATTCTTGATATGTGTACTGCTGCATCGTTTCATGTTCACATTTTTACGCTAGGAATTGATTTTCTAAAGGTCTATAGTCATGGTTTTACACTAATAGAATTTTCTATTATATTAACTATTACTCAATCATAAATGACATTCAAACTAATATCTATTCTCTGAAAAACTTCACACCAATTTTGTATCACATACTTTTCTAACATAATTAGGGGTATTAAACGACAAATACTACGTAAATCTGTAAGTTTTAATTAAGTATATAAAACGTTTTACATTTATATATACATCTACTCTCTGAAAAACTTCACACCATTTTTTTATATACATATTTTTTTAAAAAAATAATTAGGAACTCTACTTAGCCCATTTCCTACTATTAATAAAACTAAATACATTATTTCATGCTAAAAACACGCATTTAAGTCAATTAAATAAGACTCGAATTAATTGGATCCAAAACTGGCTTTTCGACTAATTTGTGTAACAAAAAAATGTCGTCAAAAAACATTTAATCAACAATATTCAGACCTTCTTTCATGAGAACATCTTGTCCATCTCAGATTTGTTCTAGATCCCAATATATTAACAATAAGCAAACAATTTGCCAACACAGAGCTTTGAAATAGGGAACCTCTACATGCATTTTTTTAAGAATATTCGAATAAAATTTTACTACCAAACATGTCAGAATTGTATAGAGCATTATTACGATGATGTTTGATGGATTATTTTTAGCAATCCGAGAAAATTTGACTTTTGTTCTATTTATAATAACGATTATAATATAATCAACATGATTATAATCAAGATAGGTTAGCTCTTTATATTCTCTTGCAGATCTTATGTGAGCAATCAAAAGAAAAAACACAAACTCATTTTCTCAGGAAAATATGGAGGTTTTCTCATCGGTTACAAGGAAGGCTATGGAATGGCTTGTCTATAATCTACTTGCAATCTCTTTATACAAGCTAACCATGAAGATTAGAAGCTATTATGCACTTCTTCTCTCAACCAAGACAAAATCATCAACAAACACAAGTTCTTATCCAATTCTAAGCAAAACCCATGTCGAGAATTTCGGTTTCGGCGAAAATAGCAAGACCATTGTTTGTGATATCAATGGTGGTTTGCTTAGAAGTTGTGTTTCTTCTCCTTCTTCTTCTTTCTTTCCTTTCTTCATGTTGGTTGCATTTGAAGGTGGAAGTATAATAAGAGCATTAATCCTCTTATTATCTTATCCTTTTACATGTATTATCTCAAATCAAGAGGTTAAACTTAGATTAATGACCTTCATCACCTTCTTTGGGCTTAGGGTTAAGGACATGGAATGTGTTGGAAAGGCTGTTTTGCCAAAGTTTTACTTAGAGGATTTGAATCCTCTTGTGTATGAGATGTGGGCATTGGCTAAGGGTAAAGTCGTAATTACTAGTGTTCCTAGGGTTATGGTTGAGTGGTTTGCTAAGGAGTATTTGGGGGCTGATCATGTTATTGGAAGTGAGTTGCAAACTTTGGGTGGCAAGAATGGTAATTTTATCTTCTCTGGGTTCATTAAAAGCTCGGGTCTTGTTGTGAAGCACAAAGCTCTGAAGGAACACTTTGGAGATACAAAAATTGATGTTTGCATTGGGGTCTCCTCTAATGCTCAAGATCAACTCTTGATATCTCATTGCAAGGTAATATGTTTTTTAAGTTATTTATTGTTAGAATTTTCTTTCAATTTAAAGTTTTTAATCAAACTTATATAAAATCTAAATAATAAAAATTACTAGAATTAAATTGGTGGATGTAACTATGACGTTTTTTTCTAACTTACATTTTGTGGACATATGTGAAGACATTTAATTTAGAAGAGTATCTAAATATTAAAAATGACTAATAAAATAAGTATACCTAAAATTAGGTTTATTATAATGACTAGGTTAAATAATGGATATTATGACTTTTTTGTATGAAGATGATATGTACCAAATTAGCAAATTTACTATTAATGTCATTATTTATCTAACAAATTCTTATTTTTCTAATGTAAATCAGGAAGGATTTGTGGTGAGCAAAGATACAGTACCAAACACAAAGCTACCAAGAAGCAAATATCCTAAACCCCTAATCTTCCACGACGGCCGGCTAGCTTTCCTCCCAACTCCAGCCGCCACCGCCTTCATGTTCCTCTTCCTCCCGGTGGCTATCCCTCTCTCCATTTTCCGCATTATAATCGGCTACTTCCTCCCACCCCACATTTCCCACCCCCTTCAAAACCTCATCGGAGGCCGACTCACCCTACTATCTGATGACCATAACAACCACAACAACAACCGCAACCGCAAACACAAACACAAACACGTTCTCTACGTTGCCAACCACCGTACCCTCTATGACCCAATCATGCTTGAAATCGTCCTCCGAAAACCGCTCACAGCCGTTACCTACAGCCTCAGTCGCTTCTCCGAAGTTCTTGCTCCTATCCCCACGGCCCGCCTAACCCGTGATCGAGCTCGTGATGCCATGACCATGCGTCGATTACTCGAGAAAGGTGACCTCGTCGTTTGCCCTGAGGGGACTACGTGTCGGGAGCCCTACTTGCTCCGGTTCAGCTCCTTATTTGCCGAGTTGACCGATGAGATTGTTCCGGTGGCTGTGGAGACTGGTGTCTCCATGTTTTATGGTACCACGGCTAGTGGGTTTAAATGGCTTGACCCGATTTTCTTCCTCATGAACCCGAGACCTAGTTACACCATTCGGGTGCTCAAGAATGTGGCACCGGAGAACACGTGTGGAGCCGGAGGAAAGACGAGTGTGGAGGTGGCGAACCAGGTTCAAGAGGAGATTGGGAGGGTGTTAGGGTTTGAGTGTACTCAGTTTACTAGGAAGGATAAATATTTGATGCTTGCTGGCAATGAAGGTTTCGCGAGTCATTAAGGTTTTATTTGATTTTTATTCAAGATCGAGATTATTTGTTCTTGAGGATCTGCGTGAATAACTATAGACTAGTTTATTACCGTATTTTATATGAATTTATAGAAGTTTGAACTGAAATTATTTATGGAAATTTAAAAGGGTATTTTTGTACTTTTAATTTCTCCAAATTATGTCACAATTTATTTTTTGACCATGTCTTTAGCTTTATAATTTTTTGAGACATGTCCTACTATCTATCCATTAACATCGTGAGGGTTAAAGAAAATACATAATATTTGTTAGTTATTATTAATAATTATTTTAAAGGTGTACATAATTTTTTTTTTGGTAAGAGGGCTTGGTCTTACCCGAGCAATAACATTAAAACACAACTAACATCTGACTTGCCGTTGGGTCGCTACTCCGCGGGCATCATTCACCAAATAAGACGATAATCTAGGAGGAACAGAATCTAAAATGAAATAACCTAAAGGAAAAGTCGAAGCTAAAGAAGCCAAACAATCGGCTGAACTATTAGCCTCCTTGTAAACGTGACGAAACCGGACTTGCCAGTCTCTACGGATGAAGCCTTGACACTGTGAGATCAGGCTAAATAGGGGGTGATTTGATGATATGTTGCGGTTAACCAATCTATTCACAAGTTCAGAATCAATCTCAGCAATCACCTTACGGTAACCCTTATTCCAAGCCAAATGCAAGCCTGAGAGTAAACCCCACAATTCAGCCGTGGGCACGTTACATTGTCCAATATTAAACACGAAGCCAGATATCCACCGGCCGAAGTGATCGCGAAGTAAACCCCCAACGGTGCAGAACCGGCGCTCCCATGCACGGAACCATCAGTGTTCACCTTGACCCAACCGAAATCAGGAGCAGACCATGCCACTTGAATAAGGTCAATCCCGTGAGGGCCACTAGCGAGCTGAGCTTTAGCGACAGAAGCCACAAAGCGAGAATAAGATAGAATCGTGTTACTGCAACTAGCGGGTATGGGAGCATCGCGAAACACAAAACCGTTCCTCCAACTCCAGCGGTACCAAAGTGTAACTGTAAATTCCACATTCCAGGGTATATCCTCATAATACTTATCGGTATCAGAAAGATTAGCTAACAGCCATTGATGCTCCAGTGCTGAAAAGAAAGCAATGTGCTTCCCAACTAGAACGAGAGAACGCCAAAGCTCACCTGCCGCCGGACAGTCCCGGAATAGATGAAGTGACGACTCGGTATTTATATTGCAGATTGCACATGACTCGGAGTTATCCAAATGACGGCGAACTCTTTCAGCATTAGTGAGAATTTTACCGGACACCACTACCCAAAGAAATGCTCGAATCCGTTGGGGTAAACCGAGTTTCCAAATAATTGCGAACAATGAAGACCTCACACTAGTAGGAATTCGAGTTTGAATGAGTACCTTATAAGCTGAAGAAGACGAATACATTCCGTCGGAGGAAGCGTGCCATGATACACAATCCGGAATATTCGTCTAAACACTGAGCGGATGATTGGCGAGTTTGATAAGAGTTTGCAGTGGTAGGAGAGTGTTCAACCGATTCCAGTCCCAACCGGAATTAACAATCCAGTACTCAGACACCCGGGCAGTCCAGTCAATCTCAGGAGGCCGAGCAAAGACGTCTTCTATGAGTGGTCGATCACCGCACCAAACATCCGACCAAAACCGGGTAGAGCAGCCGTCAAATACAATCCATTTGGTACCCTTTGATAAGATGAATTTTTTTGCCCACAAAATACCTTTCAAAATATATGACCCAACTCTCGAAGAAGAACAGTCCATTAATGCGCGGTAGTCGTTTATTCCGTACTTAGAGGCGAGAAGTGAAGCCCAAGGCTTCTCCCCCTCAAACATAAGCCTCCATGCAAGCTTCCCAAGGGCTATAGCGTTAACATCGCGGGCCGAATGCAATCCCAGGCCACCCTGATCGAGGGGCCGACAAATATTGGACCAGGACACAAGATGGATCCCTTTCCCAAACGCCTTATTACTCCAAAGAAAAGTTCTACAGATCTTGTCCAGGTCATCGCAGATGGAGAGCGGTAACTTAACCATACGCATGATATAGGTCGGAAACGAGCACAAGACGGACTTAACGAGAGTAAGCCTTCCGGCAAAGCTGAGATACCGGCCCTTCCATGCAGAAAGTCTACTCTTAGTCTTATCCACGAGAAACCTGAAATCGTTATACCGCAATTTGGTGTGAAGCATAGGGAAACCCAAATACATACCGAAGTTAGCCACAATTGGAAAGCCGGGTATATTCTGAATTATTGAGCGGGTCTACTGACTGACATTTGGGAATACAATGATCTGAGATTTGAGCAGGCTGATCTTTAACCCAGAATGGTTACAAAACTCGTTCAAGCATAGCATGATCTCCGTGATATTTTTCGAGTAAGCTTCAGCAAATAAAACAATATCATCAGCGAAAAATATATGAGAGAAAGCAGGACCATTGCACTTGAGGCGTACTGGTTTCCATGACCCATTATCCACAAGTTTCTGAATAGCATGTCCCAAACGCTCAAGACATAAGACAAATAAGTAAGGAGAAATGGGGTCCCCTTGTCTCACGCCGCGTGAAGGAAGGAAGTTTTCCGTCATTTCACCATTCCACAAAACAGCCATAGATTGAGACTGCACACAGCTCGAAATCCATCTTCTTCATATATCGGGGCGGCCCAAGAATTCACACGTTTCTTCTACGAATTTTCAAGAAAGCCTATCGTATGCCTTCTCAAGATCAATCTTGATAACGGCCAAAAAAATCTCTCTTCTCTTCTCAACCCAAATTAGCTCTCTTCTCTCTCCTCAAAAACTACCCTAGTGTGGCCCCCGGCCACACCCCCCCCCCCCACCCCACCCCCTACTCCGCCGCCGGCACCCATGGCTGGCTCCCGGAGATCTCGTCGACTTACCATCAAGCTCTCGGAGATGCAACGTCCTCCAGCACCACCCCGCCAAATGCCTTCATCCCCTTCCCCTGAAAGCCCATTCGAGCCTATTCCGGATGAACTCATCCACTCCAACAACAAACGCCTGGCCACCAAGACCCCTGAGCCTCCAGCCCTCTCATCGGACACACTTTTCCCACCCCTCACTCCCCAGGCCGCCCACCCTCAGTCCCTCCCTGATGCCAACACAACACAGACCATAATAGCTCCTCCTGTCATTAACGCACCAATTCAAGCCTCTACCTACAACTCCAATGCACCCATTGTTCCTGGACAAACTGCCACCCCAGCCCCTGAATGCACGACTCCTGGAATCCCTGACCCTTTGCCTACCCCTTCAGTTCCCAACAACCTAACCTCAAACGTTTCACCTACCCCCGAGGGTCCTTTGCATGCCCCAGTTTCCAATATGGACCCTTTGCATGCCCAGGATAATGCATGCCTTAACCATAAAGTGCCTGCAGCCGCCTCCTCGGTCTCCTACAAGGATATTGTCTCGAGCAACGCATGCTGGAAACACGTGCCCCTCTCCTTCACTCCTGGACTTGATGCTACCTGCATCTAGTTCACAAAGGCTGATGTCGCTGAGTCAACTCTCAAATGGATGCTTTCACTCGTTGGATTCCCACTTGGAAGCCCAATCTCCTACCAAAAAATGAGCAAGTTCGTCAATGAAAACTGGAACTCTATTACCACTCCTAAGATTCTACGAAATGACAAGGGTATTTTCGTTTACCAGTTCGCCAATGAAGCCGACCTCAACACCGTTCTTCTTGGCAGCCCCTGGGTAACGAACGGATCATCTACCATCCTGCTTAAACGCTGGACTAAGGACACTACTCTTGACTACTCATCTCTAAGTTCCTTGCCTATCTGGGTAACACTACACGACCTTGACTTCAGATTCTGGTCTACGCACATGCTCGCCAAAATTGGGTCGGCCATTGGAACTCCCATCCTCACCGACTCTTGCTCGGCCAATCATGATAGACTTGGATTCGCTCGCATCCTCGTGGACATTCAAGCTGATCGACCCCTCATTCGTGAAGTTACCCTTGCTGGTCCAGACGGGAACTCCATCATCCAGAAGGTTACTTACGACTGGATTCCTACCCACTGCCCTATTTGCCTCACCTTTGGCCATTGTTGCCCTGATACATCTCCCTCTAGCAAGGGCCCTTCTGGCTTGGACAGCAAGAAACCCAAATATGCCAAACCAAAACCCTGGCGTCGTCCAACGCCTAAGACAAACCCAAACCAAGCACCGCTGCTTCCAACTCCGGATCCATCCCTCAGGACCTGCCCACAAAAATACCCCTCTAACCCTAACGAAATCCAGGATCTGCAACAAACCCCCTCACCAAATCTCCAACCAAATCTCCCCACTGACCCCCCCCCCCCATAACAGCACCCCAAAATATAAACAACCACGAGAGCCACACATCTTCTAACCCTCTAACTGTAAACCCTAATCTTACCTCCAGCTCCAACTTGGCCTCTGACCCTCTAACCGCAAACCCTAATCCTGCCTCCAGCTCCAACACCCCCTCTGACCCTTGATAGCATGAATTATAGTCTATATTTTGGGGTTTGTTTGAACGTTTTATCTTCAATAATCTGCATGTTTGTATATACATTATGTGATTTTACTGCCATTTCATCTACCTTTGCGAGAATCGAAGTCTACACCTAGTTTCGTTGTAATTGCAGGTAATATGGTACGTTTTGCATCAAAAAGGAGCAAAAGAAGTCAAGAGTCATTTGGAGCTACATCCAGGAAGCATAGCCATGGATTAAGGATTTACTTTGGACCAGTTTTGAGAGATTTCACATTCAGTTATGACTCACCTCGGTTGACCAGAGATTCATCTCGACCGAGGTGATCCAGAGACGCCGACTCGACCGAGGCGAAAACCTAGGACGCGGCAAGAATATTTTATTCTTGGCTGAGATCTTTTAAACTTGGAAAGTAATCTTATATTTTTGGGCTGAGCTCTTGGAAGGAAGGAGATATGCAGAATCATATATTTTACCTATATTTATGGGAGAATATCTTTCTAAGATTTATTATCTTTGGAGGGTTATTTTCCTATAAAAAGGGTTGGATTTTCCACAAATCAAGGGGTGCTTAGAGCCGGCTTACACCGAAAAATACGCAGCAGCAGCCTACTCCAAGTTGGGAGATTTGAAGAACCTTTTTGAAGGTTGAAGGAAGATTGAAGTTCATAGCTTTTATAGCTTTATTGAAGGGTTTTGTAAGATTGTCTTCAATTCCCTCAATTGTTGTCTTGTCTTTTTGGATTGCTATCCAAGGAACGCTTTGTTGTGATATTTGGTTCAGTTATTGAAGTCTTTTCATTAAATTCTTCTTTGTTCAAATATTCACCTTCTTCCTATATATTTTAATACTTTCATTATGATGATGAGTGGCTAATTTCCTTGTGTGATTCTAGGGTGATTGGCTGAAGGTTGTGGGAAAAACAATGATAGAAAAATCTTAGATTCCAGTAGGATCCTGAAAGTTCGAGTCTTTAATCTTAACCCTAAGCATCTCGTTCGGTTGATGAACATCTCGGCCGGGGTGGAATTCTTCTGACCGAGGTGACTTATTTGATCCGTAACTGAGAGTTAAGTGTTAGAGTTTGCCAAATCCTATCCTTATTACACCTTCCTGGTTCAAAGCAAGCTTAGGATGAGACTTACCCGGTAATTCCTTAGTTTGTGTATCAACGATCATAAGTGTAGGTAATAAAGGTTTATCCTTTATTGGGGTTTGAGTGTGCTTCCATCCCATCTTCGAGAGTTAGCCTGAGACTTACCCGGTAAAGGTTGATTCTATCCCCTTAGATGGTGTGTTAGTTTGAGGTTATAGTTCTTTATCTTAATTCCTTGAGACTTACCCGGTAATAGGAGTTGCGGTTTAGGATTAGTGTGTAGTGAGACTTACCCGGTGATCTACTCCACTTAGTAACACCTTCCCCACGCAAAAATCTCAGCTTTGTCCGCTTATCTATAGATCTTGAGTTGGAACCACAACTAGATGCTTTAATCCCTAGAATTACATGCTTGCTTTATTTGACATCTTATTCATCTTTGATTGTGTTAATCACTCTTGTGGTTAGAACTAACGTAGCATACTGTGTTGACTTTGTTTCACCGAGTCCCTGTGATCGACCCCTGGAATTTTCTTGCTTTTACTACGATTGACCCGTACACTGCGGGTTCGCATCCTTGTTTTAAGCTTAAGTCTAAGGTTATAAATTTAAAGCTTGCACACACCGTTTGGAGCGAACAAGTTTTTGGCGCCGTTGCCGGGGACTTGGTCTAGACCGAGCCGGTTGCGGTTTGCTTTCGGGGCACTTGCCCCTGTTGCTACTAACTACTCTTTCTATGAGTTTTGTAGTTTTCGGGATTTCCGATGACTACATTTGATCCAGCCTGGATAGCAAGGCAAAGTGCTAGGGCGGACCATTATGAATACTTGGAGGAGAAGTACTCCTTCTATTGGTTCAACAATGAATGGGAAAGAGAAGAGGCCATTAAGCATGAACTTGCAATGTGGGATGAACTGAATGTCCCTAAAAAGATTTGAGAGCAACCCCTTGAAGATTCTCTTGAATCAAGATGGGAGAGGTTGATGAAGAAGGTGGAGGAGCTCAAGGAAAGCACCCTATCCTATGCTAAGCCGGAAGAGGAGCATAAGGAAGTGTTGCAAGTTCCAAGCACCCCTCCAATCAAACCAGAAGTTTCTCCTAAAACTTTTGGGGAAGAGGAGGATATGGAAGGTCTCGATCTGACTGTTGAGACCTCGGTCGAAGTGGAAGAGATCTCGGCCGAGATGGAAGAATCTGCAGAACTGGAAGCAGAAGATGTAGAGAACCTTGGTCAAATTACTGAGATTGTGACCAAGGTGGAAGAAAGATTAACTGAGTTGAGAGAGATTTCATGTGTTGGTTATCAACCTAACATGAAACCTGATCCGAGCTTTGGAGAACTTTACAAGGTAAGTTCTCTTACTCCATTCGAAATCCCTATTAAAATTTCTGAATTTTTCAGGAAAGCACCGGAGAGTTGGAGATCTCTTCCGAAAGAACCTCCAAAGATCAAGATGAAGTCTTCCTTGAAATTGTTGGAAGAAGAAGCTCCTCGGATCATGAGGAGTGGAGTTGACAAGCACTACACCGCTAAGGCGATGAAGAGTCTCTTGTTCAAGTATGGGGTCCCTCGCATGCTCAGGACCCTGTACCATCCCCAAGCTATAGATGGGGAAGCTGCTATAATTCTCGAGAAACTGTTTTCTCGATCAAGGAAAGGATGGGGCGCAAGGCTAGATTATGTCCCATTGAAGTGCAGGAAGGCTAGAAGGATTCCGGTGAGAATCAAACCGTACAAGCTTGTACGTGGGAGATCTTACCATTTGCCGGTGAAATTAGGAACTGGAACCTTTTTGGAAGAATTTTATGATGGATGTGATGAGCACTCCATGGTGTTCAAGGTACATTGAGTAATTCTATGGAGAAGGGTCCAGCTAGCGACCTTAAACCAAGCGCTTCTTGGGAGGCAACCCAAGGTATTGCTTTCTTCTCCCTCTTCTAGTTTAGTTTAGATAGTTGCTTTGTTTTTGTTTTCCTCTAGACAACAACCAGGTATTCCAAAAGGAAGGATCACAGTTCAGGAGCTACACTGGAAGAACAAAATTTCGAGAAGTTGAGGAAACGAGCTTTACTGAGATACATCTCGGGTACTGTCAGAACATCTCGACCGAGATGTGCTTCGCCAACCGAGATGGTCTTATCTGGGAGCTGTTTCTTACTTCTTCATGCAGTTTAGCTATGTTCGGTGAGTATCCTGTCCTTAGACTTATTTCGACTCACTGGGACAGTGTGTCCTAAGTATGTGGTGTTTATTGATGTGTTTGACTTATGTGATGTATGACTCTATTTGACCGGATATCTATATTTATGCTTCACTTTTGCATCTATGTGTTTATCTGAGACTACATGCATACTTACAGGTTATTTGATTGAGAAAAACGTCGAAACTGAAAGAAAATTGGTTTTAAAAAAATTTTTTGACCTCGACCGGTGGAGTTCTGGCCAAACGAGGCGTTTCACCTCGGTTGACCAAGAACACCTCGACCGAGGTGGGTTAACTGAGAGTTTTCGAAAACGATTTCGTGTTTCTTATCTGGATATGACCTCAGTGAAGATCTTGCTTACTGACTGGTTTTAAATTCTTTATGTGTTTGAAAGATTTTATAATATGTTTAAGTTGCTAAATGTTTTGTTTGAAATTATTGGCATGTTTAATACTTTGTTTTTATCCAAATTATGTTGAATTTGAAGGTTGACACCACAAGATAAGTTCTCTCACTTTCTTTCTAGAAAGACCAAGGCAATTCATTCTTCTCTCCTCTTCTTCTTGATCATGCTTAACCCCTCATATACATTTTGCCTCCCTTTTACCTATCCGGGAATTTGGAAGCAAGCAAAGTGGTGAAAGCAAGTGAAGTAAAAGTTGAGAAGTTGGCTGGAAGTGAAAGTGTTAGAAAGTAATAAATAGGTTTGGGGAAGTCAATCATGAAGATGAGTAACTCGGCACCATTCACATAGCCGGGTGTTTGTGTCTTGCCAAAGTCGGATTGAGCGATATTCCTAACGGGTCATGGTATGTGCATCAAGGGTTTGATGCATCTCGAGAAATTGATGATTGCGGATTTCCTAGGCTTCGGTTATTGTGCACCTCTGTCCATGCATCCCAAAAAGTAAAGTAAAGGAAAGTGCGAAATAAGCAAAGCTTATTGGTGGAAGGTATTGCAAGTCAAAGTAAAAGTGAAGTTCATCCTTTTCCCGGATTCCAGCACCACATTACCTTACATACATCCCTACCCTACACGTTTCTTGACCTTTTCTTTTGGGAAGCCCTTGAGACCTTGAGCTTGTTGATTGACTTAGCGGTTTAAACTGGATTATACATGATTAATTTTGATAATTGTGATTTATTATACATTCTATAATTTTGTGCAAAGATGAACAACTTTCCTATATTTATAAAATGTTTTGAGCATATTGAGTTTTTAAATTCCAGGAAGTACTCTCTTAGAGTGATCTATGGTAGTTGCACACCATAAAATGTTTTTGAAAGGCTTTTTCATTGATTTTTCTTGACTTATAATCCATTCTATCTTGTCTTCTATATGCGGAACTTGCTTGGGGACAAGCAAGGGCTAAGTATGGGGTATTTTGATAGCATGAATTATAGTCTATATTTTGGGGTTTGTTTGAACGTTTTATCTTCAATAATCTGCATGTTTGTATATACATTATGTGATTTTACTGCCATTTCATCTACCTTTGCGAGAATCGAGGTCTACACCTAGTTTCGTTGTAATTGCAGGTAATATGGTACGTTTTGCATAAAAAAGGAGCAAAAGAAGTCAAGAGTCATTTGGAGCTACATCCAGGAAGCATAGCCATGGATTAAGGATTTACTTTGGACCAGTTTTGAGAGATTTCACATTCAGTTATGACTCACCTCGGTTGACCAGAGATTCATCTCGACCGAGGTGATCCAGAGACGCCGACTCGACCGAGGCGAAAACCTAGGACGCGGCAAGAATATTTTATTCTTGGCTGAGATCTTTTAAACTTGGAAAGTAATCTTATATTTTTGGGCTGAGCTCTTGGAAGGAAGGAGATATGCAGAATCATATATTTTACCTATATTTATGGGAGAATATCTTTCTAAGATTTATTATCTTTGGAGGGTTATTTTCCTATAAAAAGGGTTGGATTTTCCACAAATCAAGGGGTGCTTAGAGCCGGCTTACACCGAAAAATACGCAGCAGCAGCCTACTCCAAGTTGGGAGATTTGAAGAACCTTTTTGAAGGTTGAAGGAAGATTGAAGTTCATAGCTTTTATAGCTTTATTGAAGGGTTTTGTAAGATTGTCTTCAATTCCCTCAATTGTTGTCTTGTCTTTTTGGATTGCTATCCAAGGAACGCTTTGTTGTGATATTTGGTTCAGTTATTGAAGTCTTTTCATTAAATTCTTCTTTGTTCAAATATTCACCTTCTTCCTATATATTTTAATACTTTCATTATGATGATGAGTGGCTAATTTCCTTGTGTGATTCTAGGGTGATTGTCTGAAGGTTGTGGGAAAAACAATGATAGAAAAATCTTAGATTCCAGTAGGATCCTGAAAGTTCGAGTCTTTAATCTTAACCCTAAGCATCTCGTTCGGTTGATGAACATCTCGGCCGGGGTGGAATTCTTCTGACCGAGGTGACTTATTTGATCCGTAACTGAGAGTTAAGTGTTAGAGTTTGCCAAATCCTATCCTTATTACACCTTCCTGGTTCAAAGCAAGCTTAGGATGAGACTTACCCGGTAATTCCTTAGTTTGTGTATCAACGATCATAAGTGTAGGTAATAAAGGTTTATCCTTTATTGGGGTTTGAGTGTGCTTCCATCCCATCTTCGAGAGTTAGCCTGATACTTACCCGGTAAAGGTTGATTCTATCCCCTTAGATGGTGTGTTAGTTTGAGGTTATAGTTCTTTATCTTAATTCCTTGAGACTTACCCGGTAATAGGAGTTGCGGTTTAGGATTAGTGTGTAGTGAGACTTACCCGGTGATCTACTCCACTTAGTAACACCTTCCCCACGCAAAAATCTCAGCTTTGTCCGCTTATCTATAGATCTTGAGTTGGAACCACAACTAGATGCTTTAATCCCTAGAATTACATGCTTGCTTTATTTGACATCTTATTCATCTTTGATTGTGTTAATCACTCTTGTGGTTAGAACTAACGTAGCATACTGTGTTGACTTTGTTTCACCGAGTCCCTGTGATCGACCCCTGGAATTTTCTTGCTTTTACTACGATTGACCCGTACACTGCGGGTTCGCATCCTTGTTTTAAGCTTAAGTCTAGGGTTATAAATTTAAAGCTTGCACACACCGTTTGGAGCGAACAACCCTATTCCTGCCAACTCCTCCAATGACAATGATTCTTCTAACCCCCCCCCCCCTTGATAGCAAGTGCTATCCAGGCGCAAAAAACCGTTTCAAATGAATCTTAGAACTTGCTCATGGAACATACGGGGATTGAACGACCCTGTCAAACAAAGAGTTGTTCAAAGCTATGTGAAGAAGCACAACCTTAACGTCTTAGCCTTACTTGAAACAAGGCTTAAGATCAACAAAGAAAAACGACTTTCAAAATCACTCCTTCCTTCATGGAGCCATGTTTCCAACACCTCCGTTTCACACAATTGCTGGATCTGGGTCTGGTGGAATCCCACTCGACTACACCTCACTCCCATACTCATCACTGACCAAATAATTCACTGCACCATCTCCAACCCCTTAACAAACCCTGACCAAGCCATCTCCACTGAACTCTCCTTCATCTATGCACACAATGCTCCCGATGATCGTACCAGCCTCTGGGATGCAATCGCTACCATAAAACTCCTGAATCCAACTCTCCCTTGGGCTATGCTTGGGGACTTCAATGTCACCCTAACTCCTGATGAAAAATCTTCCAGTCGCGGTCCTAACCTTACCCAACAATCGGAGGAAATTGCCACCTGCTTTGAGACTAACAACATCTCGGACCACCCGTCTTCTGGCTGCAAATTCACGTGGAACAACAATCAGATTGGCACCCGTACCTGGTGTAAACTTGACCGCATCACCACCTGCTCAAATTGGCACTTGACCTACCCTCGCTCTCTGGCTCACTTTGATGTCCCTTATGTCTCTGATCACTTCCCAGCTCTCCTCATTTTCGAGCCTTCTGATCCCATTACTTGTCGCCCATTCAGATTCAATAATCTATGGGTGGAACATGAGGAATTCCCCATCTGCGTGTCTAGGACATGCGATACCAACATTGATGGGAACTTGATGTTTAAACTGACAAAAAAGCTCAAGCTGCTTAAACCATCACTCAAACGCTTTCATAGTGTCAAGCTTGAGGAGGCTCATAACTTCATGAAGGAGAACATAAGGCTACTCCATGAGGTCCAGACTCAATTGAACACTAACTTCCATGATCCCTTGCTTCAGGCTGCTGAACGACGACACTCGCTTTCATTAAAATCTAGCATCAGTTCCCTCCATACGATGCTGGCCCAACTATCTAAGGCCAATTGGACTACTAATGGTGATCAATGCACGGCATACTTCTTCAAATGCATCAAAGCTAGATGTAGCACCAACAGGATCCATTCCATCCGAACCCATGATGGAACCATATCATATGACACCCATACCATTGACAATACCCTTGTTAACCATTTCAATAACATCCTCAATCCCCCAACGATCCCATCCAATCACACCATCCTTGATATCCAACTCCCCCATCTTAACCATGAGGACATTGCATCTCTAAACTTGCAGGTAACACACGATGAAATCAAACAAGCCCTCTTCTCAATTGGGAACAACAAATCACCGGGTCCGGATGGGTACAACTCACGTTTCTTCAAAGCTTCATGGACTATCACTCAAGGAGACTTCACTGAGGCTATTTTGGACTTCTTCTCACATGGGAGACTTCTCAAACAGGTTAATCATACGTCCCTATCACTAATTGCAAAAGTTGATAATCCTCTGGCTCCTTCTGATTACAGGCCGATCTCATGCTGCAATACAATCTACAAAACAATAGCAAAGATCCTATCTGCTAGAATCAGCAAGCTACTACCTCATATCATCAGTCCTAATCAGAGTGCCTTCGTTGCCAATAGATCCATCAAGCATAACGTATTAATCTGCCAAGAAATGATACACAAATATGGGCGAAAGCACATCTCACCTAGAGCTGCGATGAAGATTGATATAACTAAAGCCTTTGACACAATCAGCCATGACTTCATTCTCCATTGTTTACTAAAGATGGGATTCCCGACGCACTTCTCCAACCTGATCAAAGAATGCATCACTACAACCTCTTATCCTATCAACATCAATGGGAACTTAAAAGGTCATTTCAAGGGAAGTAGAGGCATTCGTCAAGGATGCCCTCTCTCTCCGCCTCTCTTCACCATTGCAATGGAATTCTTCACTCAAATGCTACTCAAAAGTACTAGCAACCCGGACTTCAACTTTCACCCGAAATGTTCCTCCCCATCAATTACTCATCTGGCCTTTGCTGATGATCTCTTGCTGCTCTGTCGTGGTGATATCCCTTCTATTAGCATCCTCATGGACACACTTGACAAGTTTGGGGCAACTTCTGGACTTCGTATCAACCCCTCAAAATCTTCTCTATTCACTGGTGGGATGTGCAATGAGGATCTGGTACTTGCTTCCTCTATTACTGGCATGCCGATTGGGACATTACCCCTCCTTTACCTGGGTGTTCCTATAGGAGCCAAAAGGCTTGCTGTCTCCGACTACCTACCCCTTATACATAAAATCACTGCGAGAATTCAGTCTTGGAGCGCCAAGCAGCTTTCCTATGCTGGTAGAGCCCAGCTCATCACCTCTACTCTCTGCGCTTCTACTCAGTACTGGAGTTCTATGCTTGCGCTTCCTACAGTGGTCCTGAATAAACTCCAATCCCTCATCATATCCTTCTTCTGGACTGGCAGGAGAACAGTAATCGTGCTCTAGTCACCTGGTCCAATGTCTGTACTACTAAGATAGAAGGAGGGCTTGGCTTTCCTAACTTGCTGGCCAAGAACAAGGCAGCTTTGGCTCGCCTTATCTACGACATTGATAAGGGTGATGATAACATTTGGATCCACTGGACAAAAAAGCACATCCTCAAAGATCGAAACATTTGGAATTGCAACCCTAAGACTCAGCACAGTTGCTTTTGGAAAAACCTTCTCAATGTCCGGGATGAACTGATTATCTCTCCCAATGGCGCCTCAAACCCTAGACCAAAACTCAACCCAAATAGACCCTTCTCTCCAAAGATTGCATACAATTTTTTCAACCCAAGGCCTCCCATTACCCAATCTGCCCCCTGCAGATCCATCTGGCTCAGGACCAACATCCCAAAGGCTTGCTACATCACTTGGATTGCTCTTCACAGGAAATTGCCCACTCTCTCCCGGATCAATCAATGGATTCCAGCTACTTCGACCATCTGTAAGCTTTGCATTTATCAGGTGGAAGATGATGATCATCTATGGCACCACTGCAGCTACTCTACTCTCGTACTGGATATCATCTCCAGATGGACGAAAGTCCCCTACCCTGCCCCCTATATTCGTGACATCTGGTCCTGGCTTGGCTCACGACCTAACCCTAAGTCCAACCTCCTAGAGTGCACTAGGATCGCCTCCATCACCGCGTTCATTTACTTCATCTGGAAAGCAAGAAACAATCTGGTATTCAACAATGCCTTCACGAGAGCTGTCGAATGCGCTGGCGAAGCCATCATCGCTACTAAACAGCACCTTGAGTTTCATTGGAAGGATAGATCCCCACAGAGCCAAGCTGATGCAAATATTCTAGGAATTCATCTTCACTAAATCTACCCTTCTGTCTTGTTTCTATGAACTTGAGCCTGCTTCTGTAATCCCTTGTAAATCCTTCTTCCTTTATACAATTAATTTTTCAAAAAAAAAAAAAAAAAAGATCAATCTTGATAGCCATCCATCTCTTCCCCTTCTTTTTCCTCATCATGGAATGGATAAGTTCTTGAACGATGATGGCGTTATCTTCAATCGTCCTTCCCGGAATGAAGCTGCTTTGATATGGGCTGACTACGGAACCCATAAGAGGCTGAAGTCTATTTACCAACAACTTTGAAATGAGCTTGTAAGTGACATTACAAAGGCCAGTGGGCCTAAATTTAGACATATGATCGGGATTGCTACCTTTTGGAATAAGTGAAATTAAAGTTTCGTTAGAACCTGGAGGAAGAGTACCAGAGTCGAAGAAATCCATGACGAACTTGATAACTCGAGGACCAACAACACTCTAGCAACTTTGATAGAAAGCAGCACAAAAGCCATCCTTGCCTGGCGCTTTCAACGGCTTCATAGAAAATAGGCACTGTGTGATTTCAGCCTCAATAAAAGGTTTGCATAACTTGTTACCATCCACGTCAGGAATTGGTGGGAAGTTAGCGCAAAAAAAAGTCCCCTCAGAGTCGCTTGGTTCTTCAGCAGTAAACAAAACCTTAAAGTAATCTTTAGCATTCTGGGCAAGGGAGATTTGATCAGAAATCCAAGTTCCATCATCGTTCAAGATACAATCCACCCTGTTATATCTGCGTCTAATGATAGTAGACAGATGAAAGAATTTCGTATTTCTGTCACCCTCGACAATGAACTTCTCCTTGGACTTTTGTAACCACAAGGAATCTTCTTGAGCAAGAACACAATTAAACTCAAGTAAGAGCTCGGCCTGAAGATAAAGGAGACCTTGAGATAAACGAGATTCGATCTCTAACTGAATATCATTGAGTTGATTAAAGAGATGGTTCTTCCTAGCCTCAATTCTTCCAAATGTGGTGACATTCCAACGTAACAACCTTTTTTTGAGTATTGAGAGGGCCTGTAGCATGTCACAGTTCATCGTAGCAGACCAACATTCCGTCACCTCCGATTTGAAATTGGGGTCCAGTAACCAGGCCGCTACAAACCTGAACGGCCGACAAGCTGGTTTGGTACTTCGAATAGGATGAAGTTGTAGTAATAACGGACAATGGTCCGATGAGAGTGCAGGTAAATGTCTGATTGTAGCTTCAGGCCAAGCAACCCGAGCAGTATCGTTCATAAATGCTCGATCCAGCCTTTTTGAAATCCTGGAATCAACCTGTCGGCCCGAGCTCCAAGTGAATTGTGGCCCATTAAATCCCATATCAATCATTTGTGTATTCTCGATCCACTTGTGAAAAGTCTCTGAGTCGGTTGATATAGATTTTGACCTGCCTCCAACCTCGCTCAAATTAAGGACGCAATTGAAATCCCCTCCAACAATGACGGGACCAGTACATTGGTTAACTACCGCTTCCAGCTTTCTCCAGCATTCCTTTCTCCGACCAACAGTCGGTGGATTATAGACTCCGAAGAAGTCCAGACTGTGAGCACCCGCATTAATTTGAGCGTGGAGAAAGTTAAGTTCTTTCTGTTGAATTGTGATGGAGAAGTTACTCGAGTTCCAAAGCAACCAGATACCACCCTCAAACCCATTTGCTTCAACTCTAGCAAAATCGGAAAACTTAGATCTCATACAAACATCTTGTGCAGTATCTCCTGATACCTTCATTTCAACTAATAGAAGAATGTCAATCCTATGACGGTTAAGCATGTAACTTAGGGCCTTGCGGAACCGTCGATTACCCGCACCCCTGCAATTCCATAGGAGGCAATTCATTTAGAACCACGCTGAATAGCGGGCACTGATGACAAAGGTGATATAACATGCTCAGAAGAAGTGACCATGTGTACGTCGCTACTATCCGGGGGCATAGAGTGAGGCTCGACAATAGGCATGGGGGAATCAATATCCATGGAGGGGTTGTCAGCCATTGAGCGTTTGCCAGTATTATCCGGATATTCAACGATTGGCTCAGACGTAATAATTGTTGTTGCTGGTACTTCGGAAACCCTAGGAATAGAGTTATTGTTAGGGTTTTTTTTCCATTCGTTGTGAAACAGCTTCTGTCGGCTTAATGATTGGGCCGTTGATGTTACTGGGCCCACCAGTTTTGGCCCGTTTAGGATTCTTTTGCTGATCATTAGATCTGTTCGTTGTCTCAGCCGTTACTTCAGAATTGATTGCCTTCATCATGGGTATCTGAACTGGCGCAGTAATAGCAGCAGTTACGATAGGCTCTTCAATGCTTTGATTGGCTATCGTGGCCGGAGTGTTGTCGCCGGCAGTAGCTAATGCCTGGAACGGATTATTCGAATGCGGTACTTGTCTGTTGCTACTACCATATTTCTGATTTTTTGTGGCGTTTCTGGGATTCCTTACCACCGTCATCCAAGACCCCAGAAAGTCAGCGCCTTGATTTCCTACAGTCTCCCTAGTCTCTGAAGGAGTATGTTGTTGTGTTGTATCGGAGTTAATAGTTTCGTTGGCTGCTTGATCAGAATCAGGAGAAACTCCATCCCCTTGAGCCGTAGGACATCTCTCCCTGACGTGGCCATATAACCCACAAAGATGACAGATAGTATTCAGCCCTTCATACTCCACATTAACTCGAGATTCACCGATGAGAATTGTGCCTATGAGTGGTTTATCGAGATCGATTTCCACGCAAACTCTAGCGAATTTACCTCTAGTGGCATACAAAGTATGGAGATCCACTTTCAAAGGTGTCCCAAGGGCCGTCGCCAACCCATATAACACAGCTTCATCAAATAGTTGCATGGGAAGTTCAGACAACCTTGCCCATACAAAGATTGAACTAAGATGGTCGCAATATGGGTTAAAGTCTGCCTTCCAAGGTCTCACAGTAATGTAGTGACCAAAAATCTCCCAGGGCCCTTCGGTAAGTACCCTAAGGTAATCTTCTTCCAATGTAAATCTGACAGTATAGAAACCGTTTGGTAAATCCAGAATGGTCATAAGTCCCATTGGACGCCATAGTTGATAAATGCGACGCTCAAGATGACGAAAGGCAACATTTCTACCAAGAACTTTGATGATTACTGCCATTTTCCATTTCTCCGACAGTTGCTCCACAACCTCAAGATCAATTTCAGCCATGGCGAGTCCTCTAGAACCTTCTGGGAACGAGATCCTCATTCTTCTAGATTCAATGAGAGAATCACAGCTTAATGGGGCAGATGTAACTGTTAATTTATTAATGATAGAAGGTTATAATCTCAAAAATCGAAAAACCCTCGGATATAATTCGAAAAATTCAAAATTACAAGAACATCATGACGGCAAGTCCGACCGTCTGCCGATTTACTGAATAAAGCATATTATTTTGACGTGTTTTTGTCTTTTTATATGTTCTGGTTCCCTCGTGATGGTTAGTCCGACCGTCTGCCGATTTGATCGGCCTTTCATCATTTAGACAGTGTGTCATCTAGTGCATCGAACCATTTTCCTTTATCAAAAAATAAAAATACAAAATAAAATAAAAAAAAATATTTTAAATAATTAATAATTTAAAATAAAAGATAAATACATCATTTAAAGTGAAAATTTAAGATGCATAATTTATTTAGATGATAATTAGACAATGAATGTGGTATATCGATGGTCACGGCGGTTTTAATCTTAATCATCAAATAAGGTAACAATAATATCATGTTATGTATTAGGAAAATTTGATTAAATCAATAGGTTAATCACAATTGTTGAAAAATATTAACCCGTTCATTTCTTACCCTTTTATCTAGCGTAAGAGATATTTTTAAGCCCTGAAAATTTAATCACGTTTTATATTTTTTAAATGTTGAGTTATATAAATTATCATTAATTTATATCTTCTTGAAAAAAATTTTTTTTTTTTATTGATTGGTCGTGAAATACGGTTATAATATGGTAAACTTTTGTTGAAAATACAAGATCAAAAGTATACATATTTTAGTTATCCAATACAAATATTAAAAACTGTACTGAATGTTAAAATATAAGTACACAATATATGTTAAGTTTCCATCACTTACAGAGTTGTGTTTGGTGCTTGAGCTCAAGAAATATGTACATATTTTACATTTTTTTTTGAGCTCAACCACCAAATACAGCTCGTAAGTGATGGAAACTTTATCCTCGACAAAAAGTCTCTAGCATTATTGTTATGTGAACGTACGAGCCTGCATGTGAAGAGGACGTGGTTGAGCTAGCTTAATCATACTCAAGAAGAACAAATTGACTCCTTTAATTAGTTTCTCATCGATTAAGTAGTGCATGTTGGGTTGTTGACCATTAAGAATCCGATGAAGATGTCAACTAACTTGGCTGTCTCTGCATTACTTCAAATATAAATTTATACACTTCATTAATAGAAGGTTTGTATGATGACACGTATCAGTCTAAAAGAAACTTCTATTCTTCTAAGGCATTATAATAGGTTTTTCAATTATCATTAAATAGTATGATTGAATAATTGAAGCCTAATTTTATACTCAATAGATCATGAATTCAAGCCTCAATTTTTAATTTTTGTTATAACGAAGCCTAATTTTATACTCAATAGATTATGAATTCAAGCCTCAATTTTTAATTTTTGTTATAACGGGAAGCGATTAGGATGGTATACCTCCTAGAGGTAGTTCAACCTAAAACATTCTTGCGAATGATAACACAAAGTTCGGGATTATTAGAAAAATTGGTGTTGGGGTGATTATCAGATGGGTTAATCGGTCAGCAACACAACTAATTTTTTTAAAAATATGATTAATCTGGACTTCGTCAAAGAACCGAAGATTCAGTCTACAATCGGATAAAACAATTTTGACCTCCTATGGACAACTCCACAAACCTTAGAGTGTTTTGATAAGACACAAATTATCACCCTCAATTTCGATCTTTTTGATTTGAGATATAATCTGATAGCCTATTGTAAACTAGATTAAGAGTAAAAGCGTTAACTTTTTATCCACCAAGTTTAATTTATTGTTTTGAGCATCGAGGCTAATAACCTCTCCATTGCGGTTCCGAATCACATAATCAATGGATGTTACTCCCGAATCGAGTTATGATCGATCAAAGTTGAGTTTATGGAAACTAGGTTTTGGTTTATTCCAATTAATGATGTGTTTTTCCTTTTGGTAGATTTAATGTCCCTTTGTTGTTTTTTTATATCGTAATCATCCTCATTAATCAATTAAGTTTTTCATTCATGAATTTAGTTTTTAATGAAAATGATTACTTTATTACCAGGACCAATAGACGCATTACTAAAAATGATTTTATTCTTGAAGAACCATATATTCCACTAGACAGTTGCAAGGAATGCAAACTTGTTAAGTCCAATTTTGTTTTTTATTTCCTGTAGAAGGTCATGAGCTTTTCTATTTTCAAGGCTAATGTTGTTGAGATCGTTCAAGATTGATCTATCAATTTTGTGATATGTTTGCTAAAATAACATTCAATAATTAAGTGGAACAATTCTTCAAGTTGGTGATTGCACAATTCACAATGTCTTGTTACGGCAATTCTTCTTTCATCAAGCTTCGTTTTTGTTGGAATTTTGTTTTTTGAAATTTTCAAAAGGCAATTTTTAATTTTAGGTTGGGTATCAAGATTTCATATACAATCACAAGCATTAATCTGGGGGATGCTCAAATCCTCCTCAATAATCTCTGAAGCAGATTTTGTAGTGAACTAGCCATTTTAACTACACCTCCAATAATGCCTATCTTGAATTTCATTTTTTGATATGATTATTTTCTTAATTTTATTCCTAATATCCAAGTAGATGATATTTTGTAGCTCGTTATTAATTTTAGTGATATCCTAATCTTTCGAGTTGTTTATAAAGTGACTTACTTTAATATTAGTGTCAATTTGATTCATATTCTAGACCAATTTAATAAGAGGTAGCACAGAGACCCAATTATCATGCCAAAAGTTGATGGTTTTATAATTTCCAACTTGTCAAATGATACCATTTTTGAATTCAGATTTGAGTTTCATAAGGTTGTTCCATTGCCAAGACGCCGGTCCTTTCTTTTTGTAATGGAGAATATCGTGGTTTTCATTATTTTTCATTAACAATTTTGACCCAAATATTGTTTTGTTCTGCCAGAATTTTCCACAAGAGTTTCATTTGTAAGGTTTTGTTAAAGATTAAGGATTTTCTTATTCCGAGTCCGGCATTTTTTATTACAAATTAGGTCTCATCCAATAGTAGGTTGGTGTTGGTCCCTTTTGTTCTAAAAGAATCGTTTATATATTTTATCTAACTGCTCCAGATTATGGATCGGGAGCATTAAGCTTTGCATAGAAAAAGTTGGTTTAGCCGCTAGATTATGTTTTATGAGGATATTTATGTCTTCTTGCGATAAAGAGTTAGTTTTCCATTTCGAAAGTAGTTGTTTTCTTTTTAGGTTAATGTCACCAAAGGCTTCTTTTAATTGGGCGGCACAACTAGATCTCATTGATTTTTTTTTTCTTTGGAAAGTTGATTTTTCGTAATTAATTTTTTTGTCTCAAAATAGAGGAGTACATACATTTCCAAGATTTGCTTAGTCTTTTTCAAGACGTCATATTTGCTTTAGCAAAAATAATCATGTCATTTATAAATGATAGGAACGGGATTGTGGTGCTTGTCTGCACACGGAGAATATAATATGGTTATTGTAGTTGTTACAATCATCTTGTAAGATTTTGTGTTAGAATTTCGGTCCCCAAAATGAACAGATAAGGGGATAAGGTGTCTCTTTGTCTAAGTCTTTTTTCAGCAAAGAATTGATATGTTGGTATGTTGTTTACAAGAACGGAGAAAGAGACATTTGCTATACATTCTTTAATACATCCCACGAATTTATTATCAAAACCAAACTTTTTTAGAACGCTAATAATGAAGTCCCAATTGACTTGATCATATTCTTTTTTCATATCTAGTTTGATAACAGTCCATCCTTACCCTTTTTTGAACTAAAGGATTGGTATATTTCATGGGCAATGAGAATATTATCGTGAATTGATCTATTTGCTACAAAAGCCCCTTGAGGAGGGTGGATAAGTGTGGGCATGATGGCCATTCTGCTAGTAATTAATTTGCAGTAATTTTGTATATTTTTTAGCTAAGACTTATAGGTCTGAAGTCGTTAATTGTTGTAGGATTATGTAATTTGGGAATTAAGGTAAAAAAAAAAGTATGGTTTATTTTTTAAAGAAATTTCCCGCTTCTGAAAAATCCTTTCACTTCTTTGGATACGTCAGTTCCTACATTAAGTCGGTATTTTTGATTAAAAAAAAATAGCCGGCAATCCATCTGCTCGTGGATATTTATCGAAACTAATATCAAAAATGGCATTTTTTTAACTCTTCATTAGTTGACGACTTTGTTAGGTTCACAATATCTTCGTTAGTAACTGTATTTTTAATAAGTTGAAGTTTATCTTCCAATCAAGTTAGATCTAGTGGAGTTTTCAAAAATTTACTAAAAATACTTCTAGTTGGATCTCGATTTTAGAATGGAGAGTAGTTTCATTTATTATTGTCAGTTCTTTTAGGTGGTTGTGATTTTTTCTACCAATAGCAATGTGATGGAAGTATTTAGTACTAGAGTCCATGTTTTTAAGTGTTTATTCTTATCTCTTTGTCTCCAATATTTTTTATGGAAAGAAAGGAGCCGGTTTTGTTTGGTCAAAAGGGACCTTTGGATGATCACATCTCTTTGGTTCATGATTTGGGATCTTGAACCATGAAGTTCTTGAAGTTTAATTTCACCTCCTTGATTTGTTTGAAGATATTTTTAAATTTTGTTTTGCTCCACTCTTTTGTCTTTGTTTTTAACGATTGAGTTTTTTTAATTAGGTTGTATATTTTGTACCCTACAAAGTTGGAATGCCGAGCTTGTTTAACAATGTTCTCAAAAGAATTTCTTTTAGTCCACATCATATCGAATTTAAATGGTTGTGGTGAATAATTATCATAAGCCGAAACATCAAGAGAAATATGCAGTGGTCTTATGAAGTGAAATCATGATTTATGCTTTTTAAGTTTGGGTACCAATGTATAATTTGGTCTTGAACTAGCACACGGTCAAGTTTCTCAAAAATATTATCAAGACAATCACGTTTTTTCCTCCAGGTAAAAACATTACTGGAGGTTTGTAAATCCAAAGATTACATGAACTTATAAAGTTTATTTAATCGGCTAAATCTATTGGAATTTATTGATGCCCCTCCTTGTTTTTCAGAGGATTGTTGTATTTCGTTCAAATCTGCAAGCAGGATGCAGGGGAGACTAAAAATTTGAATAAATTTGGTGAGAATATCCCAAAATATATTTTTGTAGCAGTCTCAAGACCTTGAAACGCACCTTAAAGACCTTGAAATGACCAACAACAATAATATTGATGATCAATCTCAAGGCCTTGAAACTCAACTTCAAGGCCTTGACATCGAAAACAAAGATGGACATCCAACGGTACTTGAATCAAGTCGAGCAACTGAGCCTCAATCATCAGAATACGTTCCACTCTTTAAGAGAAGAAAGTTCAAACATTTTTCATCTCATCCACATGAGAATGTGATCTCTGATCCAAAAGCAGGTGTGCAACCTCGATCTAGGGTAAACAACTTGTGTGATTTTTCTGTGTTTGTGTCTCTTGTAAAGCCCAAAACCTATGTTCAAGCACTTCAAGAACCAGATTGGATTAATGCCATGAAAAATGAGTTAAATGAGTTTGAGAGAAACAAAGTCTGGACCCTCACGTCTAGACCTAAGAACCAATCCGTCATAGGGACAAAATGGGTGTTTCGAAACAAGTTGGATGAACATGGTAAAGTCATTCAAAACAAAGCACGACTTGTAGCTCAAGGCTATAACCAAGAAGGTATTGATTATGAGGAGACTTTTGCTCCGGTTGTCAGGTTAGAAGTTGATAGCATGTATTATAGTCTATGTTTTGGGATTGGTTTGGACGTTTTTTCTTCATAAATCTGCATGTGTGGATGTATATTCTTTGATCGTCATGTCGTTTTGTCTACCCTTACGAGAATCGAGGTCTACACCTAGTTTCCTTGTAATTGTAGGAAAAATAGCGCGTTTTGGAACAAAATGGAGCTAAGGAAGCTAAGGAGTCAATGAAGCTACATTATGGAGCATTAAGGAGCTACAAGAAAGGCTCAGGAACCATGGAAATGAGATGGAAGATTGACTTTGCACCAGATTAGATAGATTTACACGTAATTGAGATTCACCTCGGGTGGCTACAGTGTCACCTCGACCGAGGTGATCTTCAGGATGTGCTGGACCGAGGCGAATAATCCACCGGCCACGAGATCTTTATTTTTGGTTGAGATCTTCTATTTTTGGCAAGTGATTTTCCTATATTTTATGATGGATTTTCCAAATGGAAGGATGTCTTTTTGGCTGATTTATTTGGAAGATTGGAAGATATTATAAGGAAGAAAATTGTCTTTGCAGATATTTTATCTTAGGAAGGTGATTCTCTTATATAAAGAGATGTATTTTCTGAATATTGGATATTTCGGAGCTGCATATCTCCATATAAAAAGCAAGTTGAAGGAAGTTTGAAAGGAAGGAATTTGGATTTGAAGGAAGTTTGAAGGCTTGAAGGAAGTTGTAAGATTTTTTTAGTTTGGATTGATTTGTTGTCTTTCTGATTGTGATTGAGGAATGCAGTTTGATTGTTTGATTGAGTTATTGAGACCCTTGTGTTAAGATTTTCTTGTTTGAAGATTGATTCTTTTCTTATATATTTAATTATTGTTATCATGATGATTGTTGGCTACGTTCTTTATGCGATTCTAGGGTGATTGGCTGAAAGTTGTGGGAAAGACGATGAAAGAATGAGTCTTTACCCCAGTGGATCCTGAAAGCTTGAGCCCTTACCTTAACCGACGAACACCTTTGTTAGTCGTGGAACATCTCGACCAAGATGGTACATGAACTGAGCGAGGCGAGACCTTTTCTGATCCTTATCTGAATTGAGGTTTTTGTTTGCCAAATCATATCCTTGTTATACCTTTCCTGGTCCAACGCAAGCCTAGGATGAGACTTACCCGGTAATTCCTTTGTTTGTATACCCAAGATCATGAGTGATAGGTAATAAAGGTTTATCCTTTATTGGGGTTTGAGTGTGCCTTCATCCCATCTTTGAGAGTTAGCCTGAAATTTACCCGGTAAAGGTTGATTCTATCCCCTTGGGCGGTGTGTTGGTTTGAGATTATAGTTCCTTTCCTTAGTACCTTGAGACTTACCCGGTGAGAGGATCTTTGGTCTGGGATAGTGAGTAGTGAGACTTACCCGGTGATCTACTCCCACCTTAGAAACACCTTCCCTTTGCAAACCTCAGCTTTGTCTACGTTATCTTTTAAGATCTTGAGTCGGAATCAGAACTGGATGCTTTAATCTCTAGGATCCGCATTTTTTTTACCTGATTATTACATCATCTTTGATATCTTTGCTTTGTTGCTGGTTTTTGATTGACAACCTGAATTACCGATCTTTGTTTCACCATAGTCCTTGTGTTCGACCCTAAAGTATTTCTGTTATTACAATTGATCCGTAAACTGCGGGTTCGTATATTGTTTCAGGCTTATATTTTAGGTTATAAATTTAAAGTTATATCGTTCACCATACACACACGTTTGAGAGTGAACAGAAGTCATACGTATGCTACTTGCATTTGTATCCTTCATGAACATAAAGCTTTTTCAAATGGATGTTAAGTGTGCTTTTCTTAATGGCTTCTTAGAAGAAGAAGTCGACGCTGCTCAACCTCTTAGTTTTGAAAATGATAAATTTTCGGATCATGAATTTAAATTGGACAAAGATTGTCCAAGTATCTTAGAAGAAGAAGTCGACGCTGCTCAACCTCCTTTGACAGGCTACTGAATTCCTAAAAAGTGTACTGACACGCTTGGTATGAAAGATTGTCCAAGTATCTTCTAGAAAATATGTTTTAAAAGAGGTTTGATTGACAAAACTTTGTTTGTCAAAACCAGAGGCAACAATTAATTAGTAGTACAATTCTATGTTGATGATATATTATTTGGTGCTTCTAACGATTCTATATGCAAAGAATTTTCAGATATTATGTGTAGAGAGTTCGTAATGAGCTTGATGGAAGAGTTAAATTTCTTTCTTCGTCTTTAAGTTATTCAAGCTAAGAAAGGAATCTTTCTAAACCAAAGCAAGTATACCAAGGATTTGTTCAAGAAATATAAAATGGATCAATCCAAGGCAACAAGAATTCAATGAGTTCTACTCTTTCATTAGATCAAGACAAGAATGGTAAGAGTGTTGTACGAAAGGAGTATCGAGGTATGATCGGTTCTTTGTTATATTTAACCGCTAGTCGACCTGACATTATGTTTTGTAACACCCCAAATTCTGAGAACTCGGGGAGCTACTGGTTAGGACCTCACAATGGGTCCCGACCTTAGTTTGACAACAATTTAACTTGGATCTTACTACAAGGCACAAAAGTATTTAAAACATTTGAAAACTGTAAACAATATATACATGGAGAATATGTATCAGTCTTACAAGAAAAGCTACTAAAATGATGCATATAAAGAACAAAAGACATCCCCGTCCCCAACTAAATGAGTACGTGGACCCGGCTGACCATTTCCTCCGGATCTCTCTACAACTGTCTTAACCTGCAAGGCATCTACAAGCGGTATAAAACCGTTAACTAACATTCTATGCATAAGTATAAAAGGTAAAAGCACAAACACACAACATACACAATCAACATGCAACACTCAATCCTTTTATTATCTTTAATTATGTGATAGGTTATTACTAATGATACTTATTTTGTGACACGAGGGATTCCCAAACCTCGCCCCTGTCCCCGTTTACCAACGCGGAATGATACTAATGCATCTGACCGTCTACCGGTCTGGGCTGGTCGCAGGGAACCTCCTAGACTCTCGCAAGAGCTAGGCAGATGATGTCACGACCCGTTATCATACACTTGGGTCAATTACGTAAATAATAAAGTCGGCCTAATCCGGTTTCGTTGTTTATCATAACTAACAAACACCACTCATACACATTACACTCATCCAAGAAGCCAGCTAAGTAAGTCCGTGGACTTACCAGAATCAAATCTCGACTCTCTTAATCACCACTCATCAATAACTGTAGGAATTCAGTAGCCTGTCAAAGGAGGCAAGTGTGTCAGCACACTTTTTAGGTAATTAGAAGTCTAAGACTTCTAAGATAGTAGGTTTTAATAGAACAAAATTGATTACAGTGTTAATTTATGGTAAAATGACTATTTTACCCTTGGTCCCGAAACTTCTAAAAATTTCATAATTTATGTTTAAACTCTTATTTGAGACTAACTAACCATATTCTACTCCCTAAGATGGTTTTTGGTAACAACTAGAAAAACTACCCATTTTCTATTTCCCGAAAATTCACTAAAGTCCAACTACAGCTTCAAATATAAAATTTGAATAATCTTATAAAAATTCCAAAATAATTCCCTAGATCATCTATGATATCCCATCTACTCATAGGAGAAAGAATTTCTTAAAACTGTTAAAGCATTGCTTCTACAAAAATTTCTAAAGTTGGTTACAACACTTAACACACAACACACTGTCTTAACTTTGAAAAATCATAACTCCTAAACTACTCGCTGGATTTATCTTAAATTTTGATATATTCTACTATAAAATTTTACCTATCATATATCCAAAATACAGCTGCAAAGGAGATCAAAATCCTGTTTAAAACTATCTCACAAAACCGAATTTCAGCACTACAGAAAAACTGCTTACGACTCAATCTTTGAAAATTCATAATTCCCATACCACTCGCTGGATGCCTCCCAAATTTTAATATGTTCTACAACAATATATCGACTATATCATATCCAAAATTCAAGCCCAACGAAAATCAAGAGCTTATTCAAAACCATCTCACAAAACAGCATCACTTGCTGTTTACCCCAACACTCAGCAAATATATAAAAACTACATGAGGAGTCCAATTCGGAACACCATAACTCTCAAACCGTAACTCCGTTTGTTACCAAATTTTAGTATGATCTACTATGTACTACTGACTACAACATATCCAAAATTCAGCAATAGAGGAGGTGTCTAACATACCAAAACTGGACTCGAAAATGCCTGCTTGTCACTTCCTGAAAACTCGGAAAACAACATGAATCTTTACTGCTCCTCTATGGCTGTTCTGGGTAGAATTAGGAGACATAATGGGCATTCATTAGACATGAAAGGTGTGGATGGAAGTGCAAGGAAGCAAAGGGAATCTCCCTTACCCGATTCCAAACTCGAAGGGAAGTAAGGAGGTGAGCCAAGGCTGTTGTTGAGCCAGTTGTTGCACAGAAGAGGAGAGACTAAGAGTCTCTGCGTCACTTCAGATTGTGTGCACTGGGAAGGAGTTTGTACTGAGAGTTAGATTTAGAGAGGAACTGAGTGTAGAAGGGCTGAATGAAATCACTTACACTACTCCGGCTTCTGCCGAGGCTTCTACAACGAGCAGCCCCAGAAATAGATAGACGAGCAGCTCCAGAAATAGATAGACGAGCAGCTGTTGTAGTTCTCTCCTCTGCTGGCTCTTTTCCTTGCAATTTCCTGTGGTTGGAACGTTGCTGAATGTGTGCAGAATCCAGGCAAGTGCAGCGTGAATGAGATTAGGAAGAGGCGATGCAAAGGACTGTTCTGAGCGTGACAAAAGATAGAAGAAAATCAAAAGCGCTGCTGTAGGAGTAAAGGAGTGTAAATGCTGCGTTAAAGCCGGCTGTTACAGAAGGCTCTTCAGCAGCCGTTAAATGAAGGAGAGAAGGAAGGAGAAGGGCCGGCTGTGCACACGTAGATCACTGGCTGGAGAGGGCTGAACGCTGGGCTGGAGGGAGCTGAACGTGTTGGGCTGGAGGGGCTGTCAATGGGCTCGTAACCAGCCTCTCCTGGACTGCTGCAGGCTGGGCTCGAAGTCACACTGTTGGGCTGTTGTGGGTAAGCAAACTGGCTGAGCTTAAGGTAGGAGTAGTGGGCTGAAACATGCAAGAAAGATGGGCTGAATTGCTTGTCAAAAATCTGTCAAAACTCGTCATGGCCTTGTCAGGCCCATGAATGAGTTTGTCACAGATTTGTCGGGCTTTGTCATGGCCTCGTCTCAGCTTAGTCATGGTCTCGTCACAGCTTGTCATCGATAAGAATGAATTATAGTAACTAGGGTTTGATATAAATCTATCATTTTATGTGAATAAAATTCTACATAATATAATAGATAATTATAAGGATTAGAGCTTGATATAATTTTATCATTTTATGTGAATAAAATTCTACATAAAATAATAGATAATTATAAGGATTAGAGCTTGATATAATTTTATCATTTTATGTGAATAAAATTCTACATAAAATAATAGATAATTATAAGGATTAGAGCTTGATATAATTTTATCATTTTATGTGAATTAAATTCTACATAAAATAATGAAATTTGTGAAGGAAGAGATACTAGATAGAAAGGGAAACCGTCAACGGCGGAATTAGACGGAATAAAAATTCCGGATATTACATGTTTAGTGTGTGTATGTGTGCTAGATTTCAAGTTGATCCCAAAAAGTCACACTTGATAGCTGTGAAAATGATTTTTCGATATCCTAATGGCATTAAGGATCTAGGATTATGGTATTTACGAAAAAACTCATTTCACCTCGTTGTCTATTCAGATGCAGACTTTGCAGACTATAAGGTCGATAGAAAGAGCACTTTTGGATGTTGTCAATCCTTTGGGTCATTCGTAATAAGTTGGCACTCCAAAAAGCAAAATTTTGTCGCTCTATCCACAACTGAGGCTGAATACATAGCTGATGGAGCCTGTTGTTCACAAATTCTATGGATAGCTCAACAACTTCGTGATCTTGGTTTTGATCTCAAAGATATACCTATTAAATGTGATAATACTAGTACTATTTCGATAACAAAATCTTGTGCAGCATTCAAGAACGAAGCATATCGACGTAAGACATCACTTCATACGTGATCATGTCTAAAAAGGTGACGTATCGATATCTTTCATTTCAACTAACTTGGAGCTTGCAAATATATTTACTAAGCCTATACCTGAAGATCGATTTAGTTTTATTAGATTGGAGCTTGGTATGTTGAACAAGGAAACATTATCTTAGGGGGTGTAAATTGTTTTAATTTTTCCTAATAATGCAGTCTGTTATTCCATTTCAAGGCCTTGAAATGCAATTCAAGGTCTTGAAACGGATTCTAAAAACTAATGATAAACCCGGATCGGATTTATGAATTTATCCTTTGATGTTTGATCATTAAATCATTTTAAAGAAGAATTTTTAAAATGTCTTCAAAAAATTTCACAAAGATTTCGATTTCAGATTCAAATCTTTGTTTTTGAAAATTGATTGAAATTTATGAGGATGATTTCCAAATCAAAATCGGCCATCAAAGTCTTGATTCCCTCAAGATTGAGCTTTGCCTTAAATTGATTTGACATCTCTTTTAAAAGGCAACTATCCCTTCCTTTCTCATCACCTTTTTCCTTGTGTTCAAAATTTTTTCAGTCCCACTTGCACTTTACTCTATCGTTTTTCCTTGTGTTCAAAAGGCTCACACGACTATTCTATGTGAATCTCACCGCAAATGAGTGACAGGGGAACCCTAACTCTAGAATCAGTTGTGAAAGATAAGTCTATTACTCTCACACCATCTCTTATTGGTCAGATTTTAGGGCTTCCTACTTCAACCTCTTACAACCATCCCTCTCGAATTAAAAGTGTTCGGTTGGCAAAAGAACAATTTCTCATACACAATTCTCATCCAACCAACTCACTCACACATCTCTAAGCCTAGAATCCAAGATAATTTTTACCTTGCTGGTTTGATGTGTAATTCCCATAACAAATTCAAGGGAATTATTGACGGATCAAACACTAGAGTTGATCAATCAAGTGATGACGGGGATTGATGTTGATTTGTCCAACCTCATCCTTAACCACATGGTTTACACCCTTAACTCCACCAAGTCCACCCCACTACCCTATGCAAATTTCCTCCCCAAAATCTTTTCTCATTTTTACATTGACACCTCAAATGAGGACCAACAGGTGTCGACAGGGAAGATCGACAAAAACTGCTTTAAACGTTTAGGGGTTGAGAAAACGTTGACTAGGGAGTGGAATTTGAAGGAAAAGGTAGTGGTTGTGACTACTTCATCTACGGCTCATGCAGTTTCAGAAAAGAGGCTGGAAGAGTTAGAATTTGGACTAGACAACCTACGCAGGGAGATGATGGATTTTTAGTCTAACATAATCGATAAACTGGATGCGACTCATGAGTTGCTATTGATCGTGCATGCCAAGATAAACTAAATGTTTACTTGAATGCCCTCACCTTCACTCCCACGCGAAACATTGTGCCATTAACTGAGGATGTTGTTGAGCAGACACGGGAAAAAACGGCAAATGTGTTGCTAAATTGTCAAAGGAGTGTGCAGAATAAATCTATTCTTTGTCCAACACATTTGGAACCGACTATTCTGACAATAGAAGAGTACAGGGGCGGCCGCATGGGGGGGCGCGCAGGGTCGGTCGACCCCCCCTTTAAAAAAAAAAAAAAAAAAAATTTTTTTTTTTTTTTTTTTCTAAAAAACGTAGAAAACAGAAACTTAAAAAAAAAACTCTCTCTCCCTTTGCTGAAAAACGAAGAACGAAGAATAACGAAGGTCTGTCTACTCCCCTGTAGAAGAGAAGAACGAAGGTCCGCAGAAGAGAAGAACGAAGGTCTGCCGTCGCGCCCCTGCTTCGCCGCCGCGCCCCTGCTCCGACGCCGCGCCCCTGCTCCGCCTGCGCCCTGCGGCCCTGCGAGTCTGCGACAGTGCGACGGTCTGGAGTCTCTGGACTCCAGTGTTGAGTCTGTTGACAGCCTCCGCCGAGTCCGCCCGCCGCCCATTCGACAGCCTCTCTCGGTCTCTCCAGTCCGCCGTCCGGTGCCCTGCTGTGTTGATTTCCGTCCAACTCGGATTTTACTCGTAAGTGTTGAATCTAAACCCTAACCCTAATAACAGTAAATTAGTTAGATTTTTCAATTTAGGGGTTTTTGGAATTTTGATTATTTGATTAAATTGACTTTGGAATTTTGATTATTTGATTAAATTGACTTTGCAATTGTTAGTGATTTACTAATAGTTGTTGAAATTTGATCTTAAATCTTAATATTTGACTTTGTAATTGTTAGGGCTTGTTCAAATTTGATGATTGGTTTGATAATTGGTTATTTATTTAGGAAATGGACAAATTTGTTATTCGAACAAAGAAGCGACCCTTGTTGAGTATTGGATCGTCTTCCATTCCCCCAAAACCTCAAAATGTGAATGATGTTGCTAGTGATGATGTTACTATTGATGGTGTTGCTAATGCTAGAGATGATGATATTAGTGAGGGTCTTGCTAGAAACGTAGTTGATGATGATAATGTTGAGCCTGTTGAGGATGATAATGTTGATGGTGGAGGTGGCTTCACTAGCGTTGATAGGGGAGAAAAAAAACCTCGAATGGAAAACATGAGTAGTAAAGTTATTAGTGATCCGGGATTGCGCAAAGCTTTGGAAGAGTATGATCCTTCACTTAGAGATGATGTGAGGAGAGAGTATGTGGTTAGAGGTCCATGTCAACCCCTCTCACATGAATTTCCACGGAAGAACTTTGGGAAGACGTCGAGGTGTTTTTTGCCAAAGTGGTTTGAGGATTTCGAGTGGTTAGAATATAGTGTTTCTAAAGATACAGCATTTTGTTTTTGGTGTTTTCTCTTTAGAGGGGAGACAAAATACAAAAACTTGAATGATGCATTTGTGAAAATAGGATTTTCTAATTGGAAGAAGGCTTATGAGAAGTTTAGAGAACATGTGGGATTAGTCGGAAGTCCTCACCATGAAGCTCAAATCTTATTTGCCAATTTCAAAGATCAAAGACAAAGTTTGACAAGATGTGTATCTGCTACAAGTGCAACTCAAGGTGCTCAATATCGTATTCGTTTGACATTTTCTCTGCACATTGTTAGATTTCTTCTTCTACAGGGTTTGCCATTTCGGGGTCATAGAGAGTCGATGGACTCCGACAACATGGGGAATTTTAAGGAGATGCATAATTGGTCTAGTAAACGGATTGTTGAAGTTGAAAACGTGGTGAATGAGAATGCACCTAAGAATGCTCAACTCACTAGTCATCGCATTCAAGATGATCTCAAAATTGCGTGTGGGGCAATGACAAGGAAAGCCATAATTAGTGATCTTGGAGACAAAGTGTTTTCGTTATTGATTGATGAGGCTCGTGATAGTTCGATCAAGGAACAAATGGCTATTGTTATCAGATATTTGAACAACAAGGGCGCAATCATAGAGAGGTTTCTTGGAGTCGTTCATGTTGGTGACAAAAGCTCGTTCTTTGAAAAAAGGGATTGATGTCTTTTTTGCTGAGCATGGATTATGTATCTCTAAGCTAAGAGGTCAAGGATATGATGGAGCTTCTAATATGCGAGGTGAATTTAATGGATTGAAGGCTCTAATATTAGATGAAAACCCCTCTGCAAGGTATATTCATTGTTTTGCTCATCAAATTCAGTTAGTTGTTGTTGCCATTTCAAATGATATTCAACCAATACAAGAGTTCTTTGGGTACTTATCACAAATCACACACATGGTTGGAGCTTCTTGTAAGAGAAAAGATGAGTTTCGACAAGCTCAACATGACAAGATGGTGGAGATGTTGGAAACGGGAGAAATCTCAACTGGGAGAGGAAAGCATCAAGAACTTTCTTTGGCTCGGCCGGGAGTTACACGTTGGGGTTCACACTACACGACCATTGCCCGTGTTCTACATTTGTGGTCCTCAACTATCAAAGTGCTTGAGAATATTCATGAAGATGGAGGTCCGGATTCCAATCGGGGAATGGCTCAAGGCCTTGTTGAGAAGATGGAGAGTTACCGGTTTGTTTTTATTGCCCACTTGATGAAACGAATTTTGGGCATAACAAACTATTTGTCACAAGTTTTGCAGAAAAAAGATCAAGATATTTTAGAAGCCGTTAATCTTGTACGAACCTGTAGGAGACAATTTCAAGATTTGAGGAATGATGGGTGGAATGAACTTTTAGAATCTGTCAACGTTTTCTGTGAAAAGAATAATGTTGTCGTTCTGAAAATGGATGAAAATGTCCCGGGTCGATTTAGTGCAAGACGTGTTGGAAGTGTTATCACAAACTTTCACCACTTTCGAGTTGAAATATTTTGTCAGGTAATTTATCATTTTCTTATAAATTCATAACTATTTTATTTAATGAATATTACTATTATATTTTACATTATGTTCATTTGTAGGTCATTGACCAACTTGATCGAGAAATGGAAAGTCGCTTCGGTGAGTCAAACTCTGAAATACTCGCTTGTATGGGATGTTTTCATCCAAAGGATTTCTTCTCCAATTTCAATAAGTCTCAGCTAGTTCGACTTGCCCAACATTATCCACAAGACTTTTCTGGTTATGATCTGAGTGTACTTGAAGATGAATTGGCAACATGGATTTATGACATAAAGGAAGATAACAGGAGTTCTTCGTTGACAAATATAGGAGAGGTGGCATGCAGGATGGTTGAGAGAGGTATTCACACTGTTTTTCCTTTAGTATATCGCCTTTTGGAGTTGGTTTTGGTATTGCCAGTTGCGACTGCTACTATTGAAAGAGCATTCTCTGCAATGAAAATTGTGAAGTCTCAATTGCGTAACAGGATGTCGGATGAAAATCTCACCGATTCTTTAGTGTGCTACATCGAGAAAGAGAGTTTCAAAAGCGTTGATGATGAAGATATTCTTCAATATTATCAGAATATGTCAAACCGCAAGATGGGTTTACCTCCTTTGGCGTCCACTTGAGTTATCTTGTAGCATTGAACACTATTTTGAAATGCTTAACTTTTAACGTTGTTTTATTGTAATATTGATTAATGTTGCAGCAGTGAAACTTTTATTTCTAGTAAAAAATATATTTTTTCGACCCCCCCTTGAAAAATCCTGCGGCCGCCCCTGGAAGAGTATGGCGTCATCAAAAAGTGCAAACAAGATGAGAAAAAAAAACAAATGGTTGATATTGTGAACAACAGGACTACGGAGAATGGATAGTCATGATGGAGGAAAAACTTTCATGATGATGAACAAGGCAAACACAACTCCTGTTGGTACCAGGAATACATTTCAAAAGCATGGAATTGATTGCAAGGCCTTGAAACTGGATGTCAAGGCCTAGTCATGCGCTTTAAAGCTATGATGCACGGACACGCCTAAGAGGCGGAGTGTCGCGTGTCGGACACACCCGGACACACGGAAACTCCTGGAAACGCGAAGGAAACGGTCAAAATTGAGCAGAAACGGTCAAGACACGGTTCGGTGTAGGGAAACGGCTGGGAAACGGACCGGAAACGGACCGGAAACGGGCCAGGAACGGACCGGACACGAACCGTGTCCGGTCAAGGCACGGTCAACGCTTAAAAAAAAAAACTCACGCTATTCACTTTCAATTTTCAAGTCCGCCATGCAAGTCGCAAGTTCGCAACAAATCCGAAAGGGGGAAGGGAACGTAACCCTAGCAATCCGCAGCCGTCGCCGTCACCGGTTGAAGTCGGAGCTTCACTCCTCAGGACCGGCCGTCGGCCCTCTATTCTTCATCTTCAGGTCGCACCTCCGTCGCAGCTTCCGGCCGGTTTGATTTCTCTTCGTCTCGTCCCAGCATTTTCAAGCCGTCGCAGTGCCTTCGTCTCAACTTCAGGCCGTCGTCTCGTCTCAACCAACTTCAGGCCGTCGTCTCTTCGGCGTCTTCGCAGCTTCAGGCCGTCGTCTCGTCTTCAGGCCTTCGTCTTCAGTTCGCACTTCGCACTGCCTTCGTCTCATCGCATCTTCCGGTTTCCTCTTAGTCTCGTTAGGTAAATTGTTTACTGATCTCTACTTCTAGTCTTCTTCCTCTTCAATTTACATATGCTGAAACCGAATGTCATTGGATCACAGAGTTTGCAGTGCCTTCGTCTGGTTAATAGCTTAAGTGTTTTTGCTTTGCTTACTGTAAAGTGTAAACTAAACTCTATAATTCTACAATCTACACTCTGTAAATTGAAGAGGAAGAAGACTATTTGAGTATTTGTTTTTGCTTTGCTTAAGTGTTAAGCATATGTAAATTGAAGAGAAAGAACGGTGGTTTTGATTTGCTTACTGTAAACTCTGTAATTCTACAATCTACACTCTTGTTGATTATGCTCCTGCAATACTATTTGAGTATTTGTTTGAGTATTTCTGCTCCTGTAATACTATTTGAGTATTTGTATTTTGTGAATTTGTTTGTGACTTGGTTAAGTTGGTTAAGGTTTGTCTTTTGGTTTAAGACTTGGTTTGTGATTTTCTTTGATGTAACATGTAAGACTAAGTATGTTTAATTTTGTGTTTTGTAAGACTTAGAATGTTTGTTTCTAAGAATGTATTTGAATTTGGAACTATTTGATTATGTTTCAGCTTGAGTTAGTTTGTTATCACGAACTTACGTCTTACGATAATGTATTCATCTACTCATATAGTCATATGTCATTGAATTTTTAATATGTATGTTATTCATTATGATATATGAATTATTTATACAAAAAGCTTTAAAATGATATATTATTTGTCTTCCTCGCCGTGTCCCCGTTTCCTATGTTTTTAAAATTGCCGCTTCCCCGTTTCCCGCCGTATCCGTTTCCCGTGTCCGTGTCCGTGTCCGTGCATCATAGCTTTAAAGTTTTCCTTATTTTATTTTCAAAGCCTTGAAATGCGTTTGTGGGTTGTGCTTTTAAACTTGTTTTGTTAAACTTGGGTCTGTAATATTTTTAAACTCCCGTACTTTAAATATTTTTCTCCGTTGTTAAAAGAAAGGGGGAGAAAAATATGGATCCGACATTTCTAACATTAAATTCTGAATTTTTTTTCGAAATATTATGCATGCATAAATCTAACATTAAATGCAGGTGCGATATTTATTTTGTTTTCAATCAAGGGGGAGATTGATTACTCCACCTTTGATATTCATTTTTTTATTATGTTAAATAATGGAAGACTTAATATAAACTACGTTTTTTTATAACTAATAAATATCAATTATATTTCTAGATTGCTTGTCTTGGTTTGTTTGTTAAATATGTGTGTAGGTAAGAATATCACAAGAAGATTTCGGCTGAAGACTTACTACAACAGATCAACAAACAAGGAGATCTAGGAGAGAATTAAGATCGTGAATGACCAACCAACCAATCAACCAAGAAGATCTTGTTTGAGAAGATAGGCGTTTGAAGAGAGAATCATGGAGAAAATCTCATTGAAGATTTCAAGCGGTATGAAGAAGTTTGTTGAAGAACTCGAACGGTTGTGGAGAAGATCTTGGCGAAGATCTCTTTGAAGACATCAAACGGTTGAAGAGAAGATCTCGGCTACAAGAAGATCTTACTCACAACGGTTGGCTAGTTCTCAAACAATATGAGAAGATCTCGTTCAACAAAATGAAGATTATGTGGAAGAAAGAAATTGCAGCGGCTACAAGATAACGGCTAGAAGAAGATCATCCATAGAAGTCTATAAAAGAAGACATTGATTGAAGATGAAGACACCAAGCCTACAAGCGATTATTCAAGCCATCTTCATCGATCAAAAATGTTTATCTTCCTCTTCTAGCGTACTTTAGCTTATTTGTTAGAGTGAGATAATCACAAGAGCTCCATTGACATATCATTTTAGTTTTATAACTAAGATATTATTGCTAGAATAGGAGTTGACTAGATCGTATCATTGAGGCTATATTGAGAGAAGAAGAGAAGTTCTTCTAGGTTGTATGTAGAACTCGTTAAGCAGATAAATGATAGTCAAATCCTAGGGTCAAGAAACCCTGGGATGGAGACGAAGGATGTTAGGGACAAACTTCGTGAACATATCGTGTGTCGATCTTTTATATTCCACACCTTATATCGCTTAAAATGGGACTGACAACTTTCTGTAGGTTTCGAAGTCAAGGCCTTGAGATTCACTTCAAAGTCTTGAGAAATAGTTTTGTCACAAAGCTCAGAGATCGACTTCAATGCCTTTTTTATTCATTTCAAAGCCTTATCCGATATTGCGAAAAGTTTTCATATTCTATTCAGCCCCCAACTAGAATATTTATATCCTTATTAATCCTCTATCAGGTTCTTCACATCGCCGTGCATCCATGCATGAACAAATATTATCAGTAATATATGCAGTCATTTATCATTATATTAATTATAATACAAGTTGTGTTGGCCAATATGATCTTAGGAAAGTGTGTTATTCACGCAAATCCCTCAGCTCCTGAAGGATGAGAACATAAAATCTCTTGCTTTAAAACCAAATGAAATCTTAGTGACTCGCGAAACCCTCATTGCCAGCAAGCATCAAATACTTATCCTTCCTAGTAAACTGTGTACACTCAAACCCTAACACCCTCCCAATCTCCTCTTGAACCCGGTTCGCCACATCCACACTCGTCTTTCCTCCGGCTCCACACGTGTTCTCCGGTGCCAGATTCTTGAGCACCCGAATGGTGTAACTAGGTCTCGGGTTCATGAGGAAGAAAATCGGGTCAAGCCACTTAAACCCACTAGCCGTGGTACCATAAAACATTGAGACATCAGTCTCCACAGCCACCGGAACAATCTCATCGGTTAACTCGGCGAATAAGGAGCTGAACCGGAGTAAGTAGGGCTCCCGACACGTAGTCCCCTCAGGGCAAACGACGAGGTCACCTTTCTCAAGCAATCGACGCATGGTCGTCGCATCACGGGCTCGATCACGGGTTAGGCGGGCTGTGGGGGTAGGGGCAAGAAGTTCGGAGAAGCGACTGAGGCTGTAGGTAACGGCTGTGAGTGGTTTTCGGAGGACGATTCCAAGCATGATTGGGTCATAGAGGGTACGGTGGTTCGCAACGTAAAGAACGTGATTGTGTTTGTGGTCGTGGTTGTGGTTATTATGTTCGTCAGATAGTAGGGTGAGTCGGCCTCCGATGAGGTTCTGAAGGGGGTGGGAGATGTGGGGTGGGAAGCAGTAGCCGATTATAATGCGGAAGATGGAGAGAGGGATAGCCACCGGGAGGAAGAGGAACATGAAGGCGGTGGCGGCCGGAGTTGGGAGGAAAGCTAGCCGGCCGTCGTGGAAGATTAGGGGTTTAGGGTATTTGCTTCTTGGTAGCTTTGTGTTTGGTACTGTGTCTCTGCTCACCACAAATCCTTCCTGATTTACATAAAAAAGAGAATTTGTTAGATAAATAATGACAAAAATAGTAATTAAGAAGTAAGTTATTGGCATGGTTACTAAATTTACTAATTTACTGTATGTCTTCTTCATACAAAAAAGTCATAATTTCCATTATTTAACCTAGTCATTAATAAACCTAATTTTAGATACACTTATCTTATTCCGTTCAATTTTAGTCATTTTTTTTTATTTAGATACTCTTCTAAATTAAATTTCTTCACATATGCCCCACAAAATTCTAGTAATTTTTATTATTTAGGTATTCTATAAGTTGGATTAAGAACCTTAATTTGAAAGAAAATTCTAACAATAAATAAATATTAAAAAAATCTAAAAGTATATTACCTTGCAATGAGATATCAAGATTTGATCTTGAGCATTAGAGGAGACCCCAATGCAAACATCAATTTTTGTATCTCCAAAGTGTTCCTTCAAAGCTTTGTGCTTCACAACAAGACCAGAGCTTTTAATGAACCCAGAGAAGATCAAATTACCATTCTTACCACCCAAAGTTTGCAACTCACTTCCAATAACATGATCAGCCCCTAAATACTCCTTAGCAAACCACTCAACCATAACCCTTGGAACACTAGTAATTACAACTTTACCCTTGGCTAAGGCCCACATTTCATAGACAAGAGGATTCAAATCCTCTAAGTAAAACTTTGGCAAAACTGCCTTTTCAACAATCTCCATGTCCTTAACCCTAAGACCAAAGAAGGTGATGAAGATCATTAACCTAAGTTTAACCTCTTCATTTGTGATAATACATATTAAAGGGTAAGATAATAAGAGGATTAATGCTCTTATTATGCTTCCCCCTTCAAATGCAACCAACATGAAGAAAGGAAAGAAAGAAGAAGAAGGAGAAGAGACACAACTTCTAAGCAAACCACCATTGATATCACAAACAATGGTCTTGCTATTTTCGCCGAATCCGAAATTCTCGACATGGGTTTTGCTTAGAATTGGATAAAAACTTGTGGTTGTTGATGATTTTGTTTTAGTTGAGAGAAGAAGTGCATAATAGCTTCTAATCTTCATGGTTAGCTTGTACAAAGAGATTGCAAGGAGATGATAGACAAACCATTCCATAACCTTCCTTGTAACCGATGAGAAAACCTCCATTTTTTCTTGAGTAAAAGAGTTTGTGCTTTCCTTTTGGTTGCTGACAGAATGTCTGCAAGAGAATTTATAGAGCTAATAGAGGGTGATTTCTAAAGAGAATTATTCTCTTCCAATCAATTATATTCTCTATTATAAAAAATTATATAAGTGTATGTCACGTAAGTCAATATTTTCGTGATGAACTCAACAATCAATTTTCATATTAAATTATAGAGTTTAACTTTATAGCATCATATACGTAGTCACATATTCTTTTTTTTTTGAAAAGTTATTGTATTGCATCAAGAATAAGTAGTCACATATTCGTGACGAACGGAATTATCGATTCTTCTATTATTTTCGCTCATAATCGTGTTCAAACCGTAACACTACGATTATTCGAAATATAAAGATTCTCAAATAATATAATGTAATAATATCCAATTTAATAATCCCTCCAAATCATGATAATGTTTTGTAAAACTGACATGTTTGAAAGTAGGATTTTATTTGAATATTCTTAAAGAATAAAGATGCATGTGGATGCTTTAGGAGCAAGTATCGGTTTCTCTATTTCAAAGCTCTGTGTTGGCAAATCGTTAGCAATATTCTTGAATGTGCAATGAGAAGGCGTTGAAAAATGCTACCTTAGCTAGGTTATTGTTAATATATTGGGATCTAATAAGTCTGAGATGGACATGTGTCCATGAAAGAAATCATCGATATTTTTTTATTGATTAATTGTGTTTTGACCTATTGTTATGTCGTTTTTGGGTAAATTAATTGTGTTTTGACCTATTGTTATGTCATTTTTCGGTAAAAAAAAATAGTCGAAAATACAATTTGATCCAAGTGATTCGAATTGTAATCCCTTATCTACAAAACATATAAAGTTAGATTTTTACCTATTAAATGTCTCATTAATTATGGTCATAATTATGCTTATATAATAAATATTAATTACATTAAATTTAAATATGTAATAATAATATTCCCTCGGATCATAATTAACTGTCATTTTAGCCTTTAACACAATTTTTAAGAAAAATATTGAATAACATAGATATTGTAAAGTTTTTCTAAATCTTAACACTTATTTAATATTCAATATTCTTTTAAACCAATAAGAAAGATTTTAGAACTAAAATTAATCATTTACATCAATTTTCAAGAGCATTTCTTATAATTATTGTTCATTTATTGGTCTTCTTTCTTATAATTATTGTTCATTTATTGGCTTAGAAAACTTAAAACGACAGATAATTGTGATCAAATTTCTAATGCTAAAACGACACTTATTTTTTTATCGGATGGAGTAATATTTTTTAGGTCAATATTACTAACTAAGACTTTTAGAAATTTTATTTTATTAAGCAGGTTCATAGCATAACCTCATTTAGTAAATATACCCCTAATAGAGTAATTGTGTAAAGTGATAAAAAATAGAGGGTACACAAAACAAAAGGAAATAAAAAAAAGCCTATTTGGTCAAATTCTTTATATTTTTATATGACGTATATAAATGTTTTTTATTGTATAATTAAAGCGTAGTTTATAGTTCACTTATTATGTATAATGACCACAAAACAACTTAAATAAATCAACAAAACTGATTTTTTTAGGTATTGCAGAATATTGAATGGTCCTTAGCTACTGAAGATTCATAATATTTAACAGTGCTAAACATTATTGGCTATATGTTGCTATTATTTCTAAAGGGTTTACTTTTGTAATAAAGTCTTAAATGGTAACAAACTTTTAACAACCTTATAGCCTATATATATACACATGTATCCTCTCTTATTCGAATATATGATAATTCAGTTCATTTCCATCTACTTTTTATCATGGTGTTAGAGCTTCGGCTTTCAGATTTATCTTCCTCTCATACATACATATAATCTTCATCCAGTTTTCATACAAACAGATATTTCATTTTCTTCTGGTTTGTCGAGTTCCATGACAACTAGTAAAGAGCTTCGATCTAAAAGTCTTACACCAGATCCAAATGCAGATCGAATCACCATCAACAACATAAATGATCCTTTGTATTTGTCTAACTCGAACAATTCAAGAATGCAACTTGTTTAGGTCCTCTTCAATGGCTCCAATTTTATTTCCTGGAGAAGAAGCATATGAATGGCATTTGGAGCTAAAAAAAAGCTAGGTTTTGTTGTTGGATCATGTTCGAAACCAGCCATTGCAGATGAAGAAAACATACTAGATGGATTCGAGCTGGCTATATGATCATGTGTTGGATCTTGCATTCTATAAAGTCAGACATTGCTGAAATGTTTACTTATGCAAAGTCTTCAAAGGAACTCTGGCAGGATATTGTTGAGAGATTTGAGGTATCAAATGCTCCTCTCATTTATCAAATTCACAAAGAATTAGCTTCTCTAAAACAAGATAACAATACAGTAGCAGTTTATTTTGGAAAATTCAAGAGACTATGGAATGAATTGTTGTTAGTAGATGTTATTCCTTCTTGCATTTGTCGAGGCATAACTCATTGTAGTTATGAATTGCTTAAAAAATAACAGAGAGAGAGAGAGATAGGCAAAATTGCATTTTATGCAGTTTCTTATGAGGTTGAATGAGCAATTTGAGCATATCCGTGGCAATATTTTATCCTTAGATACATTACCTACAAGTGTTTTTCACATGATTATTAATTCAAGTAGAAAAGCAGAAGGAGATAACATGTCATACTTTACCTACTCATGATGCACTTATTGTTTTAAGATATATTCCCTATAGACAGGCTGGAGGAAGCATGAGAGATTTTAAGAAAGAAAAAATGGACAGAGTATGTACCTATTGCAAGGAAAAAGGTCATTTAAGAGAAGCTTGTTTCAAGTTGACAGGAATTCCATAATGGTATAAGGAGTTTAAGGTTAAAGATTACAAGTCTGCTGGTGATAACTCTCATTCTTTTCGATCGGCTAATAATTTGGAAGTTGTTGTCAGTGATAGTCCTTTCAATCTTCTAAATTCACACACATCTGGTTCATCTATGGATCTTGCAATGGTGAATGTAGTTTATCAAAAAGTTCTCAAACTCATGATGGATAAGCAGTCCACTACATCAATTAAAGATCTTAAGACATCGACAAAATGATGAGGTATACAAAATGGTGCTTATGGATGATAAAAATTAAAGATCTTGGTGAGGTATACAAAATGGTGTGTATGGATGTTGGTGAGGTATACAAAATGGTGCTTATGGATGAAGCACAACGAGGCCTGAATTATATTTCATCCTCTACTGATGGAATATAATTCAAAATGGTGCTTATGGATGAAGCACAACGAGGCCTGAATTATATTTCATCCTCTACTGATGATGTTGTTGCTCTTTACTCTCAACATCGACAAAATGCTTCTCATCAGAATCCATCTTCTGGAAAATCTCTTTTCTGTGATCACTACAAAGCAAAAAATCACAATATTGATCGATGTTGGCGTTTACATGGCTATCCTACCTCACCTGCTCCTGGCATTCCCTTCTGTGACCATTGTTAAATGGTTGGTCATGTTCTTGCTAAATGTTGGAAAGTGCATGGATATCCCCCGGGCCACAAGCTAGCAGTTGCTACTATTACTTCTCTATCTTCAGATCAGATGACTCGATTGTTATCTCTTCTTGATAAACCACATCCTTCAGAATCTTCTCAAGTTCCTCATGGATCCATTCTTGCCGGTATGCCTTTATGTTTAATGTCTAATGATATTACTTCACACTGGATTATTGATAGTGGAGCTACAGATCACATCACTCCACACCTTGATCTTTTCTCTTCATATAAACTAGTTGATCATACTATTCTCATCACTATGACAAATGGAAAGAATGCCTTTGTTGCTCATATTCGCACCATTAATCTCACATCACATATTACCCTACAACAAGTACTCCATGTTCCTGATTTTCACTATAATTTATTGTCTGTCTAGAAACTTACCACTACTTTATCATCCACTGTCATTTTCTCATCTGACTGTTGCTCTCTTCAGGTCCATTTAATGAACCAGCCCTTGGTGATTGGTAAATCTTGCAAAGGCCTATATGTTGTGGACAAGTCATCACCACCACCTAGCTCTATCTTTCTTTGTAATAATCCCCCTGATGTACCTCCTTCATGCTCTAATATGACATATAAACTCAGTCTTGAAATATGGCATTGTAGGTTGGGGCATTTACCTTTCAATCAATTGCAATTCATTGAATCTATTTCTAGTATAAAATCCCATAATATTGTCAAATTTGTCCCCAAGCTAAACAAACTCGACAATCTTTTCCCACATCCACTACTATGACAACCAAACCTTTTGATCTATTGCATATTGACACATGAGGACCTTATAAACAAAACACATACAATGGATTTTCTTACTTTCTTACCTTGGGCAATAACTTCACACGATGTACTTGGACTTACCTTATGGCACACAAGAGCAATGCTCTATCCATCTTACAATCCTTTAACTCCCTTGTTCACACACAATTCCATACCAAAATAAAGATCATACGATCTGACAACGCCCTTCAATTCTCTAGCTCTCATGCCAACCTATTTTACACTCAAAATGGCATCATTCACCAATCCTCTTGTCCGTACACACTCCAACAAAATGGGGTAGTTGAACGCAAACATATACATGGTCTAGAAGTTGCTCAAGCACTTTTTCACCGATCCAAAGTCCCCTTAATGTACTGGGGTGAGTGTATTATCACTGCCACTCATATAATCAATCGACGCCCCTTACCAGTCTTACATAACAAGTCACCTTTTGAACTCTTATTGCATACTACTCCAGACTATTCTACCCTACGAGTCTTTGGTTGCCTATGCTTTGTTAGCACCACACCTGCCCATCGAGATAAGTTTCTACCAAGAGTTATTCCCTGCATATTTTTGTGCTATCCTTTTGGGAAGAAAGGATACAAGGTTCTTACTATCTCATCTAGAGAAATCATATTCTCTCGAGATGTTATCTTCCATGTGACAGTTTTCCCTTTTCATCACATTGATTCATATAACCCCTCTCTTCCTATACCTATCTCATCATCTTCTTTTGATACTTCCATCTTCATACCATCCTCCACTCCTTCCTCTTTACCTACTTCACCCATACCTCCAGTTCATACATGTGATCTTCCTATACCATCATCTCCACCTCCTAATATACCTTCTCCCCTTCCATCACCTACTGTTTTACCTTCTTCTTCTCCATCTGTAACTACATCTCAAACTATCATATCTCCACGACGGTCCACTAGACCTCACCAACCACCTCCATACCTTCGTGATTTTGTTTGTAACTATGGGTCGAGCAACTTATCTTTACCAGGTATGTTTTATTCCTCTCTTTATCCTCCCTCTCATTTTGCCTTCATTACCTAATTATCCTATTATGTTGAACCCACCAAATACCAAGAAGAATCTAAAAACCCTCATTATATTCATGACATACAACAATAGTATCTTGCCCTTTGTTCGCTCCCGGACGTGCGTGCAAATAAGCTTTAAATTTATAAAACTAGAATCAAGCAAGCGAACCCGTAGTGTACGGAACGGCGTAGTAAAGCAAGAATTCCAGAGTATCGAACTCAAGGATTTGGTGGGAACAAATTCAGTTCGCAAATCGTCAAGCAAGTAAAGGTAATAAGCTTTGCAAATATTGGGGAAAACAGCAACCCTAAAGATCCAGGTATCTAATTGTTGCAATCGATTCAAGATATTCTATAAGTATAAGGACAGAGTTAAGAGTTGCAAAGGTATGCTAAGGTAAAGCAATGTACGGCGAAGTTCCAAGGCTTTATATGACTTATCTAAAGGCAGTCTCTATAAAGGTTGTTGAGGCTTCAGTATAGAAAGCTTAGAACATAGGTTAGGATGAAATATGTATGCAACTCAAAAACAAAACATCCCTTAGGTAAATGTGCTTCTAGTCAATAGATCATTCTCAAACCTTGCTTCATTCATTCTTAAAACGCTCATATACATAACCAAAGAATGTAGAGGAAAGAAACATCATGAATTGGTTAAACTTCAATGTAAACATCATAACCTTCAAGTATTATCAAAATCAAGCATAAGAAACTTCAATTTAGATCACTAAGCCAAATGACATTCTTTTGATCTCAAGGACTTTCAAATAAGGTCTAGAAAGTGGAAGGGAGAGAAAACTTACAAGCAATGTGGTGCATGAATCCGAGAAAGTGGACAACTAACTCTTTTCTTTTTATTTCAATTTGCAACACCATTAACCTTGAGCTTTGCTCTCTTCTTTTCACATCATTTTTTCGACTTTACTTTTGGAGTTATGGACAGAGGTGCACAAAAACCGAAGCCTAGGAGATTGGCGTTTCTCAATTTCGAGATGCCTCAAACCCTTGATGCACATACCATAATCCGCTAGGATTATATCGCTCAATCCGACTTTGGCAAGACACAAACACCCGGCTATGTGAATGGTGCCGAGTTACTCATCATCATGATTGACTTATCCAAACCTATTATTGCTATTCTTTGGATGCAAACAATTACTTTCATGGCCCTCCCACATCAAATATGCCAAAACACAACTCCTCCGAATTCCCGGATAGTTAAGGGAGGCAATTATTTCATTGAGGGGCTAAATGAACAAAGAAAGAAGAAAAAAAGGTCGAATTGCCTTGATCATTTCACAAAGAAGCATAGGAACTTATCATGTGATTTCAACATCGATTTCTCAAAATGATTTAGGCAAAACTCATTCACATCATGAAACTTAGATGAAAGGATAATCAACACATTCGATTCCTTTTCAATTCATTATTCGTTTAGGCATACAATTGTCATTAAAAATTCAATTCACAAGTAGTGATTATCATAGAAATCATCTCAATTCTCAAAATTTTTCAATTTTTATGGGTTTTTCAAAAGCATTTTCATGCAATGCAATAATGAAACGTGTGACAATGAAATAAAACATGCAAGTGTTCTCAATCAAGGCAAGCAATAGTGAGTAGAGTTATTACAAACGATAGTCACACCCCACCCCATACCTGAGACAAACATTGTCCCTAATGTTCAAAAAGAAATAAAGAAAAGAAAGAAAGAAAGAAAAATGAACTCACAACACGGCGGTGGAGCAGCTAAGACTGTCAATCAAGCATGATCATCACTGAGGTGGAGGTGGTGGTGGAAACGGGAAGAAGCTGGAGTCGAAGTTCCGCCCAAACTGTTGGCGGTAGATGTCTCTCATCATCCTGTCATGCTCGTCGGCTCTGACATCTCTAGTATCCTGCCGGATCTCCAAATCGCCAACTCTCCTGGAGAGATCGGTAGCCCATCCCTGTAGCTGTTCATACCACCCTGGCGCCTGGCTGTACCAAGCTGGCGTATCGGATGGTGTTGGTGCTGATGGGGGCTGTGCATACCAAGTCGGTGGAGCTCTCATCCACTCCGGCTGTGATCTATACCAATCTGGAGGGGTGTCCACCCATGTCGGCCTCTCACTCACGCTAGCACGGCGGGAGGAAGAACCGGATGGTCTATTAGGGCGGGGAGACTGTCTAGGGAGGTCGGGAAATGTGTCCGGCTGATCCGGAAAAGTACCAAAGTCGTGCTCCTCACCTCCTCCCTCAAAATCATCATCTCCTCCTCTCTCCTCCTCAGCTGGAGCCGGTACCTCATCCGGGACGTAAGGAGGTGCTACCAATCTATTCGCATGCATAGCAGCGAATGTATGCTTCTAGGTATGGCGTCCAGCCATAATGGATTACTCAAGCAACCATACAACACCTCTACCTCCTCTATCCTCCCAAGGCATGGTTGTGGTAGGTGGACCTCTATGCCTAGGAAAGACCAATCCTCGAGTCATGAGGCTCTGAAGTCCTAACGGCCTCACCGCTATCCTAGTGCAGGCAGAGAAGTCTATCCCTAACTGCCTAGTAATGTGGGTGACCATCCCACCGTGTCCGATGTTCCTAACCCTCTTGTTCTTTAGCTTACTCATGGTAGAAGCTAAGAGGGTGACACAGTCAGCGGGCCTACCGTGCAGCATAGCATACAACAAAAACAGCTCATCAGTCTTAATCTTCTAAGGAGTCTCCGTCCTAGGGAAGAGACACTCAGAAAGCACTCTATGGGAGATCTTCAAGGCTAAGTGATAGATAAGCTTAGCCTTGTTATCAGCAGGTTGCCAGCGGTCCTCGCTGGCGTAAATCATAGCTATCTCCTCCCAGAAATCCTTAGCGTACACGCCGCTAGGAAAACGACCATTGAAGGTCTCTTGGAACCTAAAGAAGGCTCCAAACTCTATGATCGAGAACTCTCTAGTGATCTCTAGGGTTGCTGGCGTAAATCATAGCTATCGAGAACTCTCTAGTGATCTCTAGGGAAACGACCATTGAAGGTCTCTTGGAACCCAAAGAAGGTCTCTTGCAACCCAAAGAAGGCTCCAAACGACCATTAAATCATAGCTATCTCCTCCTAGAAATCCATCAGCCTGAAAGAAACAGACATGTCCATGTGACTGTGCTCAAAAGAGATCACAAACTCTCTAGTGATCTCCTCGTAAGTGGCTTCCCTAATAGTAGAGAAAACGACCAATCCGGCTCTATCTAACAGCCAAGTGATGTCATCCACCACCTTCAGCGGCTGTAGCACCTACAAAACTACGTATCGCGGTCCTATGACCGCTCTCTTCTCGATCCTTTCTAAGGCATCGAGGTAATCCTCATGAATCTTAGGAATTCTAGGGGGTGGGGGTGATGGTGGTTCACTAGGGGGTGACTGGGAGGAGGAGGACGCATCACCTTTCCTTTTCTTATTCCTATTAGACATTCTCCTAATCAAATCCATTTCTGCCCAAAATTACGGCCTGTTCTTGAATTTCCACGGCCGTGGAATGCAAAGTGACCGTGATTCGGCACTGAATCTCTCGAAACTCAATCAATCAACACCAAAATCACCTGACAACAGCCCTAGACTAATTCCAATTCAATTCCAATCAGTTCTTCTAATAATCCTTGCAAAAATTTAGCCAAATCGACAAAGTAAAGAAAGAGGGAAAAACCTAGGGTTCGGATTTTTAAAATCCAAATTCCGTCTTCTTCAGCGATTGTCCACTCGATTTATTGATTGGATCTTATAGATGGTTGAATTTACTTCACTTTGGGTTCAAGAATCGTTCGAAACGATTAACGAACGGAGATTTGAGAGAGGATGTGGTTTTCGGCGATTTTGGGGCGTGGAATTGGGGTTTTGGATGAGTTTTACGAAGGAACGTGGTTTATAAAGTGGCCGTAAAAATTTTTTGAAAATCACGGTCACTCGGGGGTTTCCACGGCCGTGGAATTGTACGGAACCGTGGTTTTTGTGATTTTTCTCAGGCTTTTGAAAATTACGGTCTTAGAGGGTTCCACGACCGTGGTTTAGGGTGCGGAACTCTCTGTAATGCGCCAAAGTCCAACTTTCGTCAATTTCCTTCAGCTTTTTCCTTTCCCTTGCCTATTCCATTGCTCCTACATCCAAAAACACAACATACCGGAAGGTATCGAAGGCAAAGCAAAGCAAAAACGTCTAAACTAATCTAATCTATGAACGACAAATAAAAACATAAATGCGATACCTTGGGTTGCCTTCCAAGAAGCGCTTGTTTAAGGTCCGTAGCTAGACCGTACTATCACCTATTCAAGTGTGGTAGGTGCGAACTCCTCAGCTTGGAGTTCCGGTGAATACTTCTTGAGTCGTTGACCGTTCACCTTGAAACTTCCGCCCTTGTCACCCCATACTTCAACTGCACCATGGGGAAAAATACGTTTTATTAGATAAGGTCCGGTCAAACGAGATTTAAGCTTACCTGGAAAGAGCCGAAGTCTTGAATTAAAGAGGAGAACTTGATCTCCTTCCTTGAAGTATTTTGGAATGATATGCTTATCATGCCAACGCTTCGCTCTCTCTTTATAGATCTTGGCGTTTTCGTAGGCGTTTAAGCGAAGTTCTTCAAGCTCGTTAAGGTCCAAGAGGCGTTTCTCACCCGCTTCCTTTATGCTGAAGTTCAACCACTTTATTGTTCAAAACGCCTTATGTTCTAGCTCTACCGGCAAGTGACAAGATTTCCCATACACAAGGTTGTATGGTGTCGTTCATATGGGAGTCTTGTATGCAGTCCGGTATGCCCATAATGCATCATCTAGCTTCAAAGACCAATCCTTCCATGTCCTTGAAACCGTTTTCTCTAGAATTCCCTTAATCTCTCGATTTGAAATCTCCACTTGTCCACTCGTTTGTGGATGGTAAGGGGTGGCGATCTTGTGAGTCACCCCATACTTAGATAGTAGAGCTTCGAATCGTCGGGCAATGAAGTGAGAGCCTCCATCACTAATAATAGTTCGTGGTGTCCCAAATTATGGGAAAATGGCCTTGTTGAAGAACTTAACCACAACCATGGCATCATTAGTAGGAGAGGCAATTGCTTCAACCCATCTCGAAACATAATCTACACCTAGAAGTATGTATTGGTTTCCACAAGATGATGGGAAAGGTCCCATGAAGTCTATTCCCCAAACGTCAAAGATTTCTACCTCTTGAATGTTTTTGAGAGGCATTTCATTTCTCCTAGATATGTTCCCTGTTCTTTGACAAGCATCCCAACAGGAAACAAAGGTTTGCACATCTTTAAATAAAGTATGCCAAAAGAATCCGATTGCAATACCTTAGCGCTAGTCTTGTTCGAGCTAGCGTGTCCTCCACAAGGTAGTGAATGACAATGACGGATGACACTTTGCATCTTGTCTTCCGGCACACATCGTCGAATGATGCCGTCATGACCTCTCTTAAAGAGGAGAGGTTCATTCCAAAAGTATTCCCGGACATCCTTAAAGAACTTCTTCCTTTGTGCATAGGATAGTCCGGGTGGTAATTCCTGGCAAACTAAATAGTTAACAAAATCAGCAAACCATGGTTCATTACCTTTACTAATCTTGTCAATGCACTCCTCTATTATGTGTAAATGTTCATCCGGAAAGGAGTCATCTATAGGTAGGTGGTCACCCTCTAGATGTGGTAGACGACTCAAATGATCCGCAACAGAATTTTCTGAACCCTTCTTGTCACGGATCTCTAGATCAAATTCTTGTAGGAGAAGAATCCATCTAATTAGCCTTGGTTTCACATCCTTCTTTGCAAGTAGATACCGGATCGCAGCGTGATCCGTGTATACAATCACCTTTACACCTACAAGATAAGAACGAAACTTTTCAAATGCATATACAATTGCTAGAAATTCTTTTTCGGTAGTGGCGTAGTTCAGCTGCACTTCATCTAGCGTCTTGCTAGCATAGTAGATAGCGTGGGTTCGTCCTTCTTTCTTTTGCCCAAGCACAGCTCCTATAGCTACGTCACTTGCATCACACATAACCTCGAATGGAAGATTCCAATCCGGAGGTTGAATGATCGGAGCTGAGATTAGAGCTTCCCGAATCTTATGAAACGCATCTAAACATTCCTGCGAAAAATAAAAAACTGAATCCTTCATCAATAGATTAGTAAGCGGCTTTGATATCTTAGAGAAGTCCTTTATAAAGCGCCTATAAAATCCAGCATGTCCTAGAAAGCTTCTTATCCCTTTCACCGAAGATGGAGGAGGGAGCTTTTCTATAGTCTCTATCTTAGCTTTATCTACCTCAATCCCTCTACTAGAGATCAAGTGTCCTAATACAATGCCTTCTGTCACCATAAATTGACACTTTTTCCAATTAAGAACTAGGTTAGTGTCTTCACACCTTTGTAGCATAAGAGAAAGGTTAGAAACGCAATTATCGAAAGAGGAACCATAAACGGAAAAGTCATCCATGAAAACCTCCATGATTTCCTCTATATATTCCGAGAAGATAGCCATCATGCACCTTTGAAAGGGGGCTGGGGCGTTGCAAAGCCCGAACGGCATTCTCCTATAAGCGAACGTACCCCACGGGCACGTGAATGTGGTCTTCTCTTGATCGTCCAGATGTATCGGGATCTGAAAGAAACCACTATAACCGTCAAGATAACATAAATATGAGTGTTGTGCTAACCTCTCAAGCATTTGGTCGATGAATGGTAGTGGGAAGTGATCCTTTCTCGTTGCGTTGTTTAGCTTGCGGTAGTCTATGCACATCCTCCATCCCGTCACGGTTCGTGTAGGAATGAGCTCATTGTTCTTGTTGGTAATGACTGTCATTCCTCCTTTCTTTGCAACAACTTGTACAGGACTCACCCACTTGCTATCGGAGATAGGGTAGATGATACCTGCATCAAGTAGCTTAAGAATTTCCTTCTTGACAACCTCCTTCATGGTCGGATTCAACCGCCTTGGAGGTTGTCGCGAGGTTCTAAAGTCTTCTTCCATTAATATCTTATGCATGCATAGTGAAGGTTTGATTCCTACTAAATCCTCTATAGTATAACCTAAAGCTTTCCTATGTTTCTTAAGAACAACCATAAGTTTACTATGTTCATCTATACTTAGATCGGAACTAACAATGATCGGAAAGGTAGAATTGGGTCCTAGAAATACGTACCTTAGATGTGCGGGAAGTGGTTTCAATTCCATCACTGTTGGACTCTCTAATGGCTCTTGAGGAGTGTCCAATGCTTCCTTAGAAGTTGTTGGAGAAGGATCAAGAGAAGTGGTAGAAAGAATGTAGTTATCCTCAGATTTCCCCAAAATTACGGCTCCCCTGTTTCCTCCACGGCCATGATTTTGGGGGGGAAGTTAATTACGGCACCTCTGTTTGTTCCACGGCCGTGGTTTTGGCCGTGTAACTCTCTAGAGTCCTCTTGATAGCTGATTACGGTCATGTTGGTAGAAACCACGGCCGTGGAATAGCACGACTGACCGTGATTCCTCACGTTTTCTGACCCGTCGTAGAGTTTTTCAAACTCTCCTTCATACACTTCCTTTTGCTTTTCTAAAGCTTCTACTTCTTCATTGCATTCCTCTTCTTCCCCTATGTCTGTAATGCTCATAGTGATCACCTTTTGCAAAGGATCTTTGAAGAGAATCGAACTTACTTCCTCTCTAGATAGCTCTTCATCATGGATGTTGAACATATCTTCTTCTAGAGCTAGTTCTTTCATCAAAGTGGAAAGAACGAATTCTACCTTCTCCTCTCCTATGTCGAAGGCGAGTCTAGCATTCTTGCAATCAACCATACAACTGGATGTTGCAAGAAACGGTCTTCCGAGTATGATCGGGACCGGACTATCTGCAGGGATGTCAAGCACAACAAAATCTATAGGAACATAGAACTTACCAAGCTTGACCGGAACGTCTTCAACTATACCGACGGGATGAGTTATGGATCGATCCGCCATGTATAATGTCATCTTCACCGGTTCAGGCTCGCCTAAACCGATCTTCCTGCATAAGGCAAGCGGAATGATGCTCACGCTTGCTCCTAAATCACATAATGCATCATATGTGACATCTCCCACTCCTATAGGAACACAAAATGACCCCGGATCTTTCAGCTTTGGGGGCATTTTTTCCTTCATAGTCTTAATGAGATCCGATGAATCCGAACTCATCTTGACTTCTCCAAAATCCTCTAGTTTCCTCTTGTTAGAGAGGATCTCCTTTAAGAACTTTCCATAAGCTGCCATACCTACAATTGCATCAATGAAAGGTATATTAATATGTAGTTTGCTCATGAGTTTAATAAACTTACCGAATTGCTTGTCTAGACGCGCTCTTGCTCTAGATTGTGGGAACGGTAGGGGAGGTTTGTAAGCTGGAGGAGGGATATAGATGTCTTCCTTCTCCTTCCCCTTTTCTTTCTCTTTCTCAACCGGAACTTCCACAAACTTAGGCTGCGGGTCGGTGGTTGTTGCTTCGCTTCTAGTTGTGATAGCCATTACCTCTCAACTCCGCCGTCTTGGATGGCGGAAAGAATTTGTTAAGGAACTCTGAAGAAAGATCCTCCCATGTGTTAAGTCTTACATTTGAAAGAGCTTGATACCAAGATAAAGCTTTCCCTTTCAAAGAGAAAAAGAATGGCTTGATCTTGTATTTGTTGGTGGTTGCATTCTTTGGCTTCATCGTCTCCATCAAGATCTCAAAATTTTGTAAATGTTGATGTGGAGATTCAACACTCGTTCCTCCAAACTGATTTTGGCGAACGATGGTAATGACTTTTGGGTTGAAGCTAAACCCCTGCATATCGTCAGCGTCAAAGTTCACACCTAAACGGCATAGTTGCTGAATTGGATCCATCCTTTGGCCAAGAGTTCTTGGCTCTTCATCTACATGAGCGGCTCTCGCACCCCCAGTTGGGACACGAAAATTCGCATCCGGTCTTGGATTATTATGGTATGCATTGATCGTCAGATCAATGTCCTCTAGTGGTGGCATGGAAGAGTCGCTATCCTCATCGGATGAGTTGGTTCTAACCGATCTAGCAGGTTTCCTCCTCTTCTTCTTCTTGGAATCGCTCATCTCCAGCCTCATTTGAAGCATCTACTCCCTAAGCACATCAATTTGCAATTGATGACGGTCTGATTCTTCCCTGCGAGTCTTCTCGCTCCATCTAAGTTGAGCGTTGGTATCCTCCAACTCTGCTTGAAGATCCCGCTCATTGTTTTCAGCCATCTTTCTTTCTTTGAGTTTATTCCTTAAAGTCTTCTCAAGTTCTTGATCAAGAGGTAAGAGGTCCTTGTTGTTGCTAGACCTGCGAATATACCTAAGGTAACCTGCAAATATCACTCAAAAGAGATATCAAATAACAAGAGCAAAGCTCCCAAGCTTGACAACCGATAACCGAATTCGGACTAAACCAAATCCCCGGCAACGGCGCCAAAAACTTGTTCGCTCCCGGACGTGCATGCAAATAAGCTTTAAATTTATAAAACTAGAATCAAGCAAGCGAACCCGCGGTGTACGGATCGGTGTAGTAACGCAAGAATTCCAAGAGTATCGAACTCAAGGATTTGGGGGGAACAAATTCAGTTCGCAAATCATCAAGCAAGTAAAGGTAATAAGCTTTGCAAATATTGGGGAAAACAGCAACCCTAAAGATCCAGGTATCTAATTGTGGCAATCGATTCAAGATATTCTATAAGTATAAGGACAGAGTTAAGAGTTGCAAAGGTATGCTAAGGTAAAGCAATGTACGGTGAAGTTCCAAGGCTTTATATGACTTATCTAAAGGCACTCTCTATAAAGGTTGTTGAGGCTTCAGTATAGAAAGGATCTAAAGACAAGAATTAATCTCAAATACCCAAACTTCTAACCCAAGGATCAAAACTAACTAAACCGATTAAGGTTGTGACACTCGAAATCGAAGTAGAGGTTGTTGAGGCTTCACTACTACCTAGAAAAGGACAAGCCAAGACTAGATTAAAGCTAATCTTTAACCTTGGATCAAAGTAAAAGCAAAGTTCGTAAACTAGGATAAATTACGGGCACATCTTGACTTCCACGGCCGTGGAAGCTCAAGAACAGACCGTGATTTTGGTTCGTCGACGAGATCTCTCTAACTCTCAGGGTCCAATCAAATTACGATCGATCTATCATTATATAAGCCACAACTATCAACCTTTCACCTTAGAATTGCTAAAAGGTTTTAGCCAATAACCATCATCATGATATCAATATTCAAATTAAGAAGAATGAAAGATGAAAACCTTTGAAACCTCAAATATAACTCAAAGTTAATATCAAATCCGAAACACAAATCGGAATACTGAATGGATTCGGAATAGAAACACAAAACCTCACAAACCCTAAGGTAAGTATGAAGAACTGGATGTCAAACCGTCTTCGATATCAAAACCCTAGAAAAGGCACAACTTCCAAAATCCAAATTGCCGGCGCTTCCGCTACGTTCTTCCTCAAAACCTCCAAGCCAATCGTCGTCCGTCTAAACCAAACTGAGTGTAAGCGAAGGTGCCAAAAATTCTCTCCTCCCGTCTTTTTATGAGACGGGGCAAAATAACCATGCTGGCCCACTATGTAAATGACGTGGCAATATTAGGTTCGTCAAAAAGATTGCCTAAATCACGGTCTAGAAGGGTTCCACGACCGTGGTTTAGAGCGTGGAATGGGTTACGGTCTCAAATGATTTCCACGACCGTACTTTTGACCGTGTAACTCTCTGGAATGCTCCACGTTCATGATGCCAAGATCCACGGCCGTGGTTTAGAGGGTGGATTCCCCTACGGCCGTATTTTAGAGCGTGGAAGTGCTAATTGCTCGTGATTCCCTTTGTGTCGTGTCTTTCTTCATCCTAGCATCTCCTTTGGCTTCCTTGGTGTACTCCTAAGCCATGGATGTGCTCAAATCATCTCCTTTCTCTCTCAAATGGTTCGGATTTAGCTCCTATTTACCTATAATCATCACAAAGCTAATGTAGACCTCCATATCGACAATGTAGATAAACTAGCTAACAATTGCTTCAAAGCCTCATCAATGAACACTATAATGAATGAAAAACATCTAGAAAACGTGCCTAAAATATCACAATATTTCATGCTAACACCCTTCAAACAAACCATACCTGGGACCTTACACCTCTTCCACCTAACAAAAAAGCTATTGGCTCAAAGTGGATCTTCAAAGTTAAGTTAAAAGGTGATGGTACCTTGGAACGATATAAGGCAAGATTGGTAGCACAAGGCTTTACCCAACAAGAAGGAATAAACTATCATAAGACTTTTTCTCATGTTGTCAAAATGACAACCATCCGTAGCATCATTGCTATTGATGCATCTCAACATTGGAATTTACATCAACTTGATGTAAACAATGCTTTCTTTCATGGAGATCTTCATGAGGATGTGTATATGAAGTTACCTCCGGGCATACAGAACCCCTTATCTTTAGTTTACAAACTAAAGAAATGCTTATATGGCCTTAAGCAAGCTTCACGACAGTGATTTCATAGACTCGCTACATCTCTTATCACTCAAGGTTTCACTTCCTCCAAGAATGATTGCTCACTGTTTTTTAAAAGAAGGCAATCTCTTATTACCATCATAGCTATCTACGTGGATGATCTACTGATCACAGGTTCTGACAATGCTGAAATTGCTCGTATCAAGTTACACCTTGACAACACCTTCAGTATTAAATATCTAGGCATTCTTCATTATTTTCTAGGCTTAGAAGTCACATATGTAGTCACTAGTGTAATTCTGTCTCAACGCAAATTCACCCTTGAGTTGCTCCATGATGCTCAACTACCACAAGGGAAACATACATGCACACCTCTTCCTCTCAATGTGAAGCTACTACCTGATGAAGGGGAACTCATCTCAAATGCTTTAGTTTATCGATGTTTAGTAGGAAAGCTTAATTTCCTTAGTAACACACGACCAGACTTATGTTATGTTGTACAATATCATAGTCAATTCATGCAAGCACCACGAAATCCTCATATATAAGCCCTTTATCATACTCTTCGTTATGTACAAGGAACAATTGGAGATGGCAAACTGCTTAATGGAAGTGATGCTCCTACTCTTATGGCATACACAAACTCAGACTGGGTTGCTTGCCCTTCTTCTCAATGATCTGTAAGAGGTTTTGTTGTTCTTCTTGGCCATTCACCTATCAGTTGGAAATCAAAGAAACAAGGTACAATTTCTAGAAGCTCTTCTGAGGCAGAATATAGAGCCATGGCATCTACTGCTGTTGAGTTCACATGGTTGGTACGTATACTCCAAGATCTAGGCATATCTACCACCACTCCTATTCATTTATTTTGTGACAACAAGTCAACTATACTGATAGAAAATAATCCGGTACTCCACGAGCGCACAAAACACATTGAAATCGACTGCCATTTTACACGTGATAAAGTGATGGAAGGTTTACTTGAGCTTCACTTTACACGAACTGATTCTCAATTAGCTGATATCTTCACAAAGATTGTACGATCTCAACATCAAGATGAACTTCTTTCCAAGTTGGGCATGGCTCGCTTCTCTCCATCCCCAAGCTTGAGGGCGGTGACAAGGATAGCCAGATCGAGTGAACAGATGGCACTCTTACAGGCCTACTAGAACGAATGACAGATGGAACTCTTACAACCATTTATTATGTAACAGAATTGTAACCAATTCATGTATAAAACCAAGAGGAATAATACACAGCTACTACTTTCGGTTGCAATCAAATTCTCTCTTTCCTTACATTCTCTTCTCATACATTTTGTTACATCATTCAAGCATTTATGGTTTAACAGTGAACAAGTCAATTCAAGATATTTTGGCCCGACCTCAATAAGAGGTTGTGAAGGGCTCGTGTATCATTTCTCTTCTGCCAAACCAGTTATGCGCGATCGACCATTGAAGAAAGGTCAAATAAATGTCGAAATAGTTAATGTTATACAAGGTCAAGAGGTGTAAAGATATCATTCCTACCGATGAAGTGTCTACTTTTTCTAGTGTTATAGGTCAGCTTATCACTCGGCAGGATCACCTTGTGGTGACCATCATGGTAAATTGTTGTGTTTTCATCGTTTCATAATTTTTCCTTTTCTTATTATATTTATATGTAATCTATGCTGGTGTTATTGAGTTGAAATACATCGATGAACATTCTAGAAGTGTTAGAGGAGATACAAGAGGAAAATGCATTGACTACAGAATTCAGCACACCACCCTTAGTTGTGGGTTCAATTCCACTGATGATATTCGGTGGATACTAGATGAAATTAAAGATGTCTCATCTCAAAGTGTCACTATTCTTAAAAAAAATGTTTAATGTAGATGCACATGCAATTTTTGTTGGCAAGAATGAAATTGAGATTTGGCTCAACATTAAAAAGTTAGAAATGTGTCATATATCCATATATATGAGGTTGATTTTGAATAAAGACTCAAAGTTAAAATATTTATTGAGTTTAAATTTCTTTAAATCATATTTTATTAATTTTTTTGGTATAGATATTTGACTAAGACATAGTGCAAAGCAAGTGATACATTCAGTTTTCTTTGTCCAATGTTAATTTTTGCTGGTAAGAATATCGAAGAACGAGTTGTTTATCTTGTTGATGCAATGGAAGTCAATATTAAAAACAAGATATTTTCGCATCATATCATCTTAGGTAAGTTGTTATCAATCTACTCCTTTTATGTTAAGTAATAGTAGTTTCTTATACAACCCTAAAGATGAAACCCACATGTGGACTAGTTGCTCTTACACCTCCCTAGCCCTCAACATTATTGCTAAATGGACTAGACTCCCCTCACCTCACCCTTGCCACCCCAACCTGCAGAATTGGATCAGCACCCAACATACTCATAGCTCTAACAACCGGTTTTTAGCCTTCACCGCCCCCGCGGTGAAGGGACCCACCCCTACGGCCAGCCGCGGTCGCGGCCAGATCAGTCCGCCCCTGCAGCTGACTCCAGATCGCGTTTGATATGTTTTCTTCCGTTTTTATTTCCTTCTTTTCTTAGAAGATCCGATCTTCTATCTGTTGGGCCGTCTTTCCTTCTATCTTCTAACCCTAAATTTGACCTTCCTTTGTTCTTTCCCAACCGTTATCCTTATATTCCGCCGTATCTTCCTTTTTCCTCTTCGTGCTTACGTTTTCTTCAACCTCGAGCAAAGCTGCAGCTTTTCCTTGTGATCTTCTACAGAACGTGTGAGTTCTTATCCTCTTGATCCTTCTAAACGTTCGTGTATAGTTGTTGTATGCTTCTTCCTTCTTCTTTTCTTCTTTCCCTTTCTCTTTTCTTCTTCTTCACATGAATCAAGATCGAGTCTTGATTCTTGTATATCATTCATTGTTGACGAGTATGTGTTCCATGCTTCCTTAGTTGAAGAGTTCTTGTGTGTGAATTGGAGAAGTCGAGCCTTTTGCCCCTGCTATGTTGTTGTTGTCAAGAAGCCGACGCTGCTTCTGTTGCCAAAACCGCCCCCGCGCATGTAACCAGCCACCCCTGCGGCTGCAATCCCTGTCTCCCCTGCGGCTGCAAGCCCTTCCGCCCCCGCGCCTTTGTCTGCCTCCCTTGCGGTTTTCCCTGTAGTAACTCCCATATTTGGTGAGTTGCTTCCTTCCTTGTTTTCTCGTTCCTTTCCTTGAGTTGTGTTGTTGATGTTATTCCTTGGGATACCTTTGAGACTAGGGATCATGTCCCTAGCTTGTTGGAGGTCTCTTAGAGATCGTTGAGACTAGAAGTTGTAGACTTCTAGCTTTCGGTTCATTTCTGATTCGCTATGCCTTGTCTGAGCATGCATTCATTCTTTCCTTCGGAAATTGAGCAGTAGTTGACCTTGTGTTACCTTCAAGTGAGGTAAGTCCCTTGGACTTACTTAGTTGTGTTCCATATATTGGTTTGAATGTATTGGTTGTGTTTGTTGTTAATCGTTATAACGGAAAACCGGAATAGGACGACATTATACCTTAATTGGTCCAAGTGTATTATAACTGGGCGGTGACCGCTTGTCCAATTCAAAATGGGAAAACTGGGAGGTGCTCATGCGACCAGACCAGTCTAGTAGGTAACGGAGGGATGCATCGCCTCTATTCTTGTTGGTGAAAGGGGAAAGAGGCAAGATCACGGTGATTCTCGTGTGACAATATAAGTTGAGTTAGTAAAGGGATTAATTTAATGAAAGATAATAACCGGTTGTGTGAGAGCATGCTATATTGCTATGTGTTTACTTTCTTATATGTGTTTGTGCCTTTACTATCTTTCTCATATCTAGAATGTTAGCTAACGGTTTATACCGATGTTGTAGATGTCCTGCAGGTTAGGGATGTTGCTGAGTGATCCGGATGGAGTGGTTCAGCCGGGTTCCCGTACATTATAGGACGGGATCGGATTTTATATTTTGGTTGTCGTCTTTTTAGTTTGTTGTTGAACTCGGCTGCAAGTCCTTTGCTTTCCCTTTCGTTAAACCTTTGATTTTTTATAGTTTGTTGTTGAACTCGGCCGGGTTCCCGTACATTATAGGACGGGACGGGATCGGATTTTTTTTTATAAGTTCCGATGTTATTGTTGTTACTCTGAGGGTCGGGACTCATTGTGAGGTTCTAGCCCGTAACGCTTCGAGTTCCAGAACTTGGGGTGTTATAATATGGTATCAGAGCTCTAGGTTTACAACATTGACACTCGAAATCTTCTAAAGGTCGAATAGATAAATAAACAGAACTCGCGAAGGGTCTAAGTTTTAAAAAAGGTGTTTTGTTTTTAAACTTATCGGTTAGGGATAGATGTACGGTGAGTTTGGGCGTTTTAATTATTAATTAGAATACAACTCGACGATATATTGGATATGTCGGTGAGTTTGGGTGAATAAAACAACCTACGTTTGCAATTAGTTGGGAAGACATTTATGCTAATTGTTATAGCCTAATTATAGGAGTATATGGTTTATATTGCAATATAGTAAAATAAAGAGACATATTTTGTAATAAAGGAAATTTGTGTAACAAACTTCATGAGCTGGCATATGGTAGTATATATGCATCTCTTTTATGGAATATCATCATGGCATTCAGTTATATTTTGTTGTTGCTTGATATGGTATCAGAGGCTCGTTAATGCTCTTTTCGATTTTCCTTCTTCTCTTCTAATACTATCATAATCTTCACATATTTTTTCCTTTTGAATCGATCTGTGAGATTGTATTCACTAATTTGTTGAATCATGGCAACATCTGGAGTAATTGATTTTGGAAATCCTAATCTAGATCCAATTCCTACACGAGGAGCCATTGTTGATGTTAATGATCCATTATACTTAGCAAACTCATATAATCTAGGAATGCAGCTGGTATCAGTTTTATTCAATGGTTCGAACTTCATCTCGTGGAGGAGAAGCATTAGAATGGCTCTAGGAGCTAAGCAGAAGTTAGGGTTCATTGATGGATCCTGTTTAAAACCAAAGGAAGATGATCAACTCATACGCTGGACTCGAGCTGATTATATGATTCGATGTTGGATACTTCATTCTATGAAATCAGATCTGGCAGAGATGTTCACATATGTTGAATCTGCCAAGGAGCTATGGAATGACATACTCGAGCGTTTTGAGGTATCTAATGCACCTCTCATCTATCAAATACATAAAGATCTAGCTTCACTTAAGCAAGATAATACTATTGTTGCCATTTATTTTGGTAAATTGAAGAAGTTATGGGATGAATTAACTTCAGTAGATCCAGTACCTACATGCTCGTGTAAGGGAATTATTCAATGTAGTTGTGATAAATTGAAGAAGGTTACAGACAGAGATGTAAAATTGCGTGTTATGCAATTTCTCATGGGATTGAATGATCAATATGAACATATTCTAAGTAATATTCTGTCATTGGAAGTTCTTCCTACTATAAATCATGTGTTTCATATGGTCATTCAAGTAGAAAAGCAAAAGGAAATTACCTGTCATCCTGAGATTGCTCATGATGCATTGGCTGCTGGTCGATTTGTTCCATATCGACAGGCTGGAGGTAGTAGAAGAGATTTTAAGAAAGAAAAGATGGATAGATTCTGCACTTATTGCAGGGAGAAAGGACATTTGAAGGAATCCTGTTTTAAGCTCACTGGTATACCAGATTGGTATAAAGATTTTAAGGCAAAGGATGAGAAGATGAATGCTACCAATCAATCCTCATATTTTAAATCTACAAATAATTGTGATTCGAATGTTAAAGATAATCCACTAGATTTTCCATATTCTTCTTCATCATCTTCCATGGATCCATTGATGGTCAATGCAGTTTACCAGGAAGTGCTTAAGATGATGAGAGATAAGCAAGGAAACTCTTCCATTAATTTTGCAGGTAGTGTCAATCATCTCATTAATAATTCTACCAGTTTTTGCACATGGATTTTGGATTCTGGAGCTACAGATCATATTGCTTATTGCAAGGAGTATTTTACTAAACTACACAAGCTTGCTGAACCTATTTTAATTGGTCTTCCAGACGGCTCAGTTAAGACAGTCCATTACAGGGGAACAATTATTTTGTCTCCTCAAATTTCTCTGCATAATGTGCTTTATTTGCCTGCATTCAAGCACAATCTTCTCTCAATTTCTAGGGTGATCAAAGACTTACAAGTGCAGGTTCTATTCACTAATAAAACTTGCCAGTTCCAGGACCTTACTAACACAGCTGTCTTGGCATCTGGTTATAAAGAAGCTGGTCTTTACAAGCTGGGATCATCACCCATCATGAATATATCTTGTGCAGCTGCTCCAATCACAAACAAGAAAACTGATGTACATCTTTTGCATGCTCGACTGGGGCATTTATCTTTATCACATTTACATCATATTGACAATTGCTCAATTACTTCAGCTTCTAGTCTTGACTGTCAGACTTGTATTTTGGCTAAACAGCACAAGTTGCCCTTTCATATTAGTAACTCACATGCATCAACAAGTTTTGAATTAATTCATGTTGATATTTGGGGGCCGTATCATACCCCTGCTTTATGTGGAGCTAAGTATTTTCTGACCATTGTTGATGATCACACTCGCTACACTTGGACATTTCTCATGTCAAATAAACAACAGGTGTTTAAACACATAACTGGTTTCTGTGCATATGTAGCTACTCAATTTCAGTCCAAAGTTTGGACCCTGAGATCAGACAATGGAGCTGAGTTTTTACAACTTCAATTACAGGAGTTTTTCCTTCATTCTAGTATTGTCCATCAGAAATCAGTTCCATATGTCCCACAACAAAATGCTCGAGTTGAACGCAAGCACAGACATCTATTAGAAACTGCTAGAGCCCTTCGTATTCATGCTCATCTGCCTATTGCTTTATGGGGTGAGTGTGTTCTTGCAGCCACATATTTGATCAATCTTATGCCTTCTTCTGTTAATGCCTGGCGTACACCATTTGAGCTTCTTCATAAGGTTCCAGTTACATATGATCATTTACGTACTATTAGATGCCTTTGTTTCAGTCTCAAACCTCACAAAGATAAACTTGAGCCTGTTTCTTCCCCTTGTATATTGATTGGTTATCCTCCTGGCCAGAAGGCTTACAATCTTTTCAATCTTGAAACCAACAAAATCCAAGTTAGTCGAAATGTGGTTTTTCAGGAGAACATATTTCCATTTAAAACCTTGTCTCCTACATCATCTCATTCTCTTTCACACTCATTTCCATTAGTTTCACCGGCTATTGATACTGAGTTCTCTCCTGCATTTATTCCGGAACCTATTTTACCTACTCCCAGTTCTTCCATCACACCTACCTCTACTCCTGATTCATTTTCTAACCCCATTCCTGTCCCTTTTTCTTCTCCTATTTCATCACCTTTAATTATTTCCTCTCCAGTAATTAATCCCTCTTCCAATCTCCCTCCTGCACCTTCTACCCGTCCTACTCGTACCACTCGACCACCACCATTTTTGCAAGATTATGCTTGTCATGCTTCTCAGTCTTTACCTCAATTCAACCTGGCCTGTCATACACTTGCTTATACTCATGCTTTGAGTAGTGTTATTCACTCTTTTGAACCATCACATTATAATCAAGCAAAAGATTCCCCTCCTTGGGTCGCTGCTATGCAACAAGAGCTTGATGCACTCGAGCTTAATGGCACTTGGGATATTGTCCCATTACCTCCTGGCAAGTCAGCTATAGGGTCCAAATGGGTCTACAAACTTAAGTTTCGTCCAGATGGATCCATTGAGAGGTATAAGGCCAGGTTAGTTGCCAAGGGATATAACCAAGTTAAAGATAAAGATTATAAACATACTTTTAGTCCTGTGGCTAAGTTTTCTACAATTCGAGTAATCTTAGCTCTTGCTGCTGCTCGACATTGGTCTATACATCAGTTAGACATCAATAATGCATTTCTTCATGGTCATCTTGATGAAGAGGTTTTTATGTTGCCACCACAGGGATACTCTAAAGTGCCACCTGTTTTTGTGTGTGCTCTAAAGAAGTCTTTGTATGGTCTTAAACAGGCCAGTCGACAATGGAATATTCAACTTACTTCTCTCCTTCTGAAGCTTGGCTATGTGCAGTCTAAGCAAGACTATTCCCTCTTTACCAAACATTCATCTCTAGGTAGTACCTTTGCTTTGATCTATGTTGATGATGTGCTACTCACAAGTAACCTACCTTCAGAGATTGATTCTCTTAAGCATCATTTGGACCATGCTTTCACTATTAAGGATCTTGGTCATGCTCGGTTTTTCCTTGGCATGGAGCTTGATTATACTTCCTCATGTCTCTTGATAAATCAGAGAAAATACATTCATGATATACTCCTTGATTCTCATCTCCTTGATTGCACACCTACCAAATTTCCAATGCAACGTGGGCTCCATCTGACTCCTGATTCTGGAGATTTGATTCTTGATGCTGAAGTATATCGTCGTCTTATAGGGCGTCTTCTTTACTTATCTCTCACCCGTCCAGATATTGCATTTACTGTTCAGCAATTGAGTTAATTTCTTGCTTTCCCACGCAAGCCACACATGCAAGCTGCTACCTATTTGCTTCGTTATCTCAAAGGCTCAATGGATCTTGCACTCTTCTATCCTGTGCAAGATGATCTTCCTCTTACAGCTTATAGTGATGCTGATTGGGGAGCCTGTACTTTTTCTTGTCGTTCTATCACAGGCTATTGTATTCTCCTTGGGAAATCACTTGTTTCTTGGAAAACAAAGAAACAAACTACAGTGAGCAAGTCTTCAGCTGAGAGTGAGTATAGAGCTATGTCCATGACTACCAGTGAGATTATTTGGATGGAGGGCCTTCTCATGGATCTTCAGGTTTCTGTCCACCATCCTTTTCCTCTTTATTGTGACAATAAGGCGGCTCAACATTTGGCTGCCAATCCTGTGTTCCATGAACGCACGAAGCACTTGAGGATTGATTGTCATTTCGTGCGGGATGAAGTACAGAAGGGTGTAGTTTTCACTACTCATGTTCCTTCTTCCCTCCAGTTGGCTGATATTTTTACCAAGACTTTGGGAGAACAACAGCATGGTTTTCTATCTCGCAAGCTTGGCCTTTTATATCCAGTCCAGCTTAAAGGGGGGGGTATAGGAGTATATGGTTTATATTGCAATATAGTAAAATAAAGAGACATATTTTGTAATAAAGGAACTTTGTGTAACAAACTTCATGAGCTGGCATATGGTAGTATATATGCAGCTCTTTTATGGAATATCATCATGGCATGGCATTCAGTTATATTTTGTTGTTGCTTGATACTAATTACGGGCTTTTACTAATCTAATTACATCTAGAGAATATATTATGAGCTTTCTTGGCCCATTACTAGTTTGGGCTTGAGTTCATTAATTATTAGCACATATAACTAATTGAGGATCATTAACTACGATAAGGCTTTATCAAAAAATAAAAAATAAATAAACTTCATCAAAAAAAACTATGACAAGTAGAACACTTAGGGCCCGTTTGGTTTTAACTCCGGAATCGAAAACGGAATGGAAACGAATCTAGTCCATACGTATTCCCTTGTTCATGAAAAATTTTGGAATCATTCATTGTGGTTTGAAGTAGTTGGAGTAGAATTTGATTACTTTTAAAACCCTATAGGATAACAAAATGTGGGGAATCTTGTGCATTTTGCCTTCAACCATAAGGAATGATTTCATACAATTTCATGAATAAGGATATAGATATGGACTAAATTCGTTTCCATTCCATTTTCGTTTTCGGAGTTGAAACAAACGGGCCCTTAATAGTTAATATCCCACCCCAAGTGGGTTGGCACCCTCAAAATTAACTCTAATGGTGCAAAGAGCCAGAAGCGATGAACACGTGACCACAGCCAGTGTCGTAAGAAATGACGTGGGCGAATGGATGTGAAGGTTAGTGATTAGTTTTAAGTGTATGCACAGCCGCGATGGCCGAGTTGTGGGCTGTGGTATATGGGGCTAAAGAGTGTTGTCTAAACTAGGGTTACCTAACTTATAATATACAATATCTATTTATTTAAATTAGTGTTACTCAAATTATAATAGACAAGTAGTGAAATCTAATTTCTCCAATTAAAGATAACGATTTTTCATCGTCTTCTTTGTTGGTATATGTCGCAGATGTTCAACAAAGAAGGGAACAGCAGGAGAGTGACGGTGCATGAGGTGCAATGTCGGGATCAGGGAGGCGCGGCGGCGCAAGAGGGCGGTTATTGCGCGGCGCATGAGACGATTTCTGCGCGGAGCATCAAGACCTTCCCTGGCAACGATGGAGACTGAAGCCTGGCGGCTGCGGAGAGCATTCCCAAACGGCGGTTATGTTCTTCTTCATTATTCGTTCATCCCCAATACAAGCCTTGATTTTATATTCGATTTTAGGTATCTTCTTTTCAATTTAATATTTTTTTGGCTGAATTTGTAAGGTAGGCCTTTTACAATGTAGAGTTTGGATTTAGGGTCTCCCAATTATTCATTTAGAAAATGGGCTCTTACTGTAGATAAAATCAGAAAAGTAAGGGACATAGGTATCCATCTGATTTGATGGGTGACATGTTGAATAAAATAAACAGCCCAATCAATTCAGCCCATATTCTTCCCTCCCCTGTCCCTTCTTTTTCCCTCCTAGGAATCTGGACTACTTACATATCCCTGTTCTATTTCTGGGTAAGCAGTGTTTGGTTCTATTTTTGGGTAATCTCAAACTCTTTGGTAATGTATTTCTGGGTAATCTGAAACTTCTCATCTCTTGTTTTGTGAATCTAAAACACTCAAACTTCTTGTTCTATTTGTGGGTAAGCAGTGTTTGTTTACATTTCCCTGGGTAATGTATTTCTGGGTAATCTGAAACTTCTCATCTCTTGTTTTTGTGAATCTAAAATACTCAAACTTCCTGTTCTATTTGTGGGTAAGCAGTGTTTGTTTACATTTTCTGTTCTATTTGTGGGTAAGAAGTGTGTTTGCATGGGTAATCTCAAACTTCCTGGGTAATGTATTTTGGGTAATCTGAAACTTCTCATATCTTGTTTTCGTGAATCTAAAACACTCAAACTTCCTGGGTAATGTCAAACTTCCTAGGTAATCTATTTCTAAGTAAGCAACGGTAAGAGTTGTGTTTGTTTCTATTTCCCTGTTCTATTTGTGGGTAAGTAGTGTTTTTTTCTATTTCTGGGTAATCTCAAACTTCCTGGGTAATGTATTTCTGGGTAATCTGAAACTTCTCATCTCTTGTTTTTGTGAATCTAAAACACTCAAACTTCCTGGGTAATGTCAAACTTCTTGGGTAAGCTATTTTTGGGTATGTAACGGTAAGAGTTGTGTTTGTGGGTAAGCAGTGTTTTTTTAATTTTTTTTCCCCAAAAAGTGAACATCAAATCATCTGAAAAAAGCCTGCAGCACCATTATTTCAAAAGCAGTGCCCTACTTTATATTTTTCAGACCTATTTTATCTAGTTAGTTTAATAGAGACCCATTTCACAAAATGCAAATTTTTGGGGTCCTCTTTCTCCAATTATTTCTTTTTTTTTTGGATAAAGGACTTAATCCCAACTAATACCAACATGTTGTCCAAACATAATCCTTAACGATCTCCACTAAACAATAACAATCTAAATGTAGGATTGTGGGGGAATTGCCTCTTAGGGAAAACTATGCGTTCCCGAACACTCTAAGTATATAAGCGGGTATTTTGTTGTGCACTCACACTCGCTAACCTCACTTTATGTATAGCCTTTGATGGATTGAACACACACTCTTGATTACATTCAAATGGATTACAAATGGACATATTTATAGCATGATAGGTCGGCAATTTAGCTACACAAGAACCACCGACCTATTCACTTTCCAATGTAGATAATTATAAAGGATCATTCTATACTTATCCTAATATAAATCTTCATTAGTCTAAACTAATCTAGAACCTTCATTTATGTAACCACTCATTCACTTTGTCTAGATCGTTCCACTTATAATATTTAAATATAAATTACTCAACAATTCCTCCCTTAATTTATATTTTAAATATCTCCACCGTATCCGAAAAAACTACCTTCGTTTGCTTCATAGTTCCAATGCCACTACATCCTTTTCGCACTACTCTTCCATCTAAGAAGCAAATATTCTTCTCATCCTTGCGGCCTCACATCACCAAGCGTCTCCCCTTGATCACCTTGTACCATCTCCTTGTGCCCACGAACATATACCCCTCCATCGTCATCGCTCCCAACGAGATGACGTTCACGTTCGCCGATGGCACATACCTCACATTGTGTAGAGTATGGCTTGTACCGTTATGAAGCCCCATCCTCACGCTTCCGGTACCTTCGACCTTCAACTTCTCACCATTCACCGAGTTGAAGTGACCAAACTCTCCACCAACCTTCAAGGTGTCAAATAATGCTTGGTCCCTACATACATGCATCGAGGCAGCACTATCCATCACCCACTCTGACTTGGCGGTCTCCTCACCCATCGCCAAGTAAACATCCCCGTAATCAACTTCACCAACTTCATTGACCACATTTGTGTGGGAGTTCCCTCTCTTCTTTCCCGGCGACATCTCTCTCAACTTCTTTAAGTCCTCCCTTATCTGAGGACACCGGGCTTGCATGTGACCCTTCTCCCTGCAGTAGAAGCACTCGACCTCACTCAAATCTCGTCGCGAGCATGTTTTCTGCCTCTGGTCATCATGCCTCCTCCGTTGACTCCTCCCTCGTTCTCGCTCCCCCGTAACTAGTATGCGATCCTCTCCTTTGTCGGTAGCATCATTCTTCATCATCCTCTCACTTTCCCGCAAAGCAGCAGTCACCTCGTCTAGAGTGAGAGACTTCCTTCCTACAACTAACGTCTGCACCAAAGACTTGTAGGACTTCGGCAATGATGCTAGCAACAACAACGCTTGCTCCTCTTCTCCAATCTTGTCATCAACATTCAACAATTGACATACTAGTTGATTAAACGAGTTAATGTGGTCATGAAGATTACCTCCTTCCTCCATCTTGAGCGAGTAAGCTCCATCTTCAAGCACAAACGGTTGGTCAATGACTTCGACGCATAGATGCTTTCGAGCTTCTCCCACAACGCCTTCGGTGTGGTCTCCTTCAACACACCATACTAAATCTCGGGAGCCAACGCCAACCTAATTGTACTCACCGCCTTCCTCTAGATGCTTTGCCACTTCTCCTCGCTCATCAATTCAGGCTTCTCCTCCTCCAGAGCTTGCGCAAGACCCTGCTGCACCAAGAAGTCTTGAATAGTACTCTGCCACAAAGTGAAGTGGATCTTCTCATCGAAGAGTGGAATCTCGAACGCCCTCATCACATCGGCCGCCATCGCGCCAATCACAAGATTCAATAAGCAACAAAGTTTACCCGATCACCACTACCGTAACCTCGGCTCTGATACCAGTTGTTGGGGAAAACTCCGCGTTCCCGAACACTCTAAGTATATAAGTGGGTATTTTGTTACGCATTCACACTCGCTAACCACACTTTATGTATAGCCTTTGATGGATCAAACACGCACTCTTGATTACATTCAAATGGATTACAAATGGACATATTTATAGCATGATAGGTCAGTCAATTTAGCTACACAAGAACCACCGACCTATTCACTTTCCAATGTAGATAATTATAAAGGATCATTCTATACTTAGCCTAATATAAATCTTCATTAGCCAACTAATATAGAACCTTCATCTATGCAACCACTCATTTACTTTGTCTCAGTTATAGTATTTAAATATAAATTACTCAACATTGCCTAACCATATACAAGTAGAGTTCAGTAAAATAGATAAATAAGCAGCCATGTGCGACACTGTATTGGCATTGTGTCTCACATGACTAAACAAGTAATTATATGAAAAGGGGATAGAGTGGACATTATCTTCGAAGAGTAGATTAAGGTAGGATCATCCTCATTGTGGTGAATAATCTAGTGAGTCCGATTCTATGATGACTGATGTGATCATCAGTTACGAAGCCTTGCATGATGTGAAGGCCAAAGAGTAGAGCCACGGCCTCCGCTAACTTGGGTGTCAAGCAACTGTCCATTGTCTTTGTAGTTACCATCAAGATTGCCTCACTGCAGTCCGGAAGAACATCCACAAACGATACCCCATTGATATCAATATGTGCATCTGTGTTCAATTGGACACTGCTAGGTTGAGGGCGACACCATTTTTAGGGCTCGTTTGAAAGCGCTAGGAATCATTCCCGGTAACGGAAGCATCAATTAAAAACTACGTTTGGTTAGAAGTCTTTTAACACATGAAAGTAATCCCATCATTTCCATTTCCTTTCCTTACCTTATCTGATTCCATTCCGTTTTCATTCCACCGCTTCAACCAAACGGGCTATTTAGTTATCACACGAAGAGATTCACTTGTCTGTAACTGGAATATCAGCCTCCGATCCAATGCGCCACACGAAACCAGAAGTGATTTGGCACCCCACAAACTACTCCAAGAATAATTGGGTCCGCTACCGAGGAAGGAATGGATAACTTCAGTGTGTCGGAAATACCTCGCTTGAAATGTGACGGAAATACCTCGCTTGAACGACACGATAAAGGATTGAAGACTGATTGTTGAATAAATTACGGCCTTGTTTCACTAGGAGAGCTTGGCTAAAAACTCTCATATCGCGGAAACTCATCCCATCCAGGGATTTATGTAAACATAAGTTACTCCAAACTTTTTGGTGAATTAGTTTGCGCATATCAGTAGAACCCCATCAAAATCTAGCGAGAAGGGAATGTATTTATCTAATTAGTTCGTCTGGTAGGCGATAAACACTAATGTCGGTATACTTTGCAGAACATGTTTGTCTTTCCCTGTGCGAGACAATAATCGTTATTTCTATCCTTAAACCTTTTTTCAAATTCTTTTTTTGATGAAAGGGAAAGTATATTATTAACAGATTGTATTGTAGAGAAGAGAGAGATGAATGAAAATATATTTTTGTATCAGAGAATCTGATAACAACCTTCATTACATGCATGCTATTTATACACATAGCAGCTCTACGTAACAAACTTTCTAGCAGGCCCGGCTCAAAGCCGGTTCAACCTGTTCTCATGAACAGGGCCTCAAATTTTTCGGGGCATCATTTTGAAAAAATATGATATTAATATCAATGTAATAATATCCCAGTTGGTAAGGATACTTGTTGAGCTGCAGTAGGTCTCAGGTTCGAGGCCTCCACCTTACAATTTTTTTCAATTAAAATGTGTATAAGCTCTCACATTATGGGTTAGTAATTTTTATGAACCGGGTCTCGAAATACATTGAGCCGGCCCTGCTTTCTAGGGTAGTTACAACTTTGTGTTTTACCCTATTATTTCAATATTCACATTGTATATATGTTTGTATCCCCCTCAAGCTGAACGTGGGGAAACAAGGCTCAGCTTGCAAGCAAGGAAAGAACTGCTCACCAAGAGCCTTTGTGAATAAGCTACATTATCATAATTGTGAATAAGGTTGGGAACTGACAATAAATTGTGCTTGAAATCATGTATATATAGCACATTGGATAATCTCAAAGAAGGAAAAATAATAATGATTCCACTATATGTGACATGTTTGACAAAACCATCTGGAAGGCCAATAAAAATAAGATGAACCGGTGGTTCAAGCTGGGAGAATTAGACTCGATCATAGCAGATATGATATGTAGCTCCACTATAAGTGATCCAAGTATGAGCATCACTCTTGGACTGAGAAGAAGCAGACAATAAATTACCTACAAAACTAATAGAGCTTGGAGAAGAACTGGAAGCGGGTGACCATTGGTTATGATTTTGCATTAACCTCATATCCTCCTGAAATACTGAATTCACCAATGATGGATCATAGACAAATCCATAAGAAAAAATCAAGTGGACAATTGCCAATAGGAGTATCCTGGATATTAGCAGTAAGATGACCTGATCCTTTTAACCTTTGACACACTATCGGTCATTTTTTCTTTAATACCTCTATACCAGTCATGAATCCCTGTTATCTTGAAACAAGCCTCCTTCATATGAACTTTCTCCTTGCAATAAGTGCATAACTTATCTAGCTTTTCCTTCATGTAATCCCTTCTGCTATCACATGCTTGTCTGGATGGAAAAGATCTATCGACAACAAGTGCATCATGTGTGATAATAGCAGCAACAGATGGACTAGTAATTTTTTATGGTTTTTCAACTTATAAGATCATGTGATAAACACGACTGATAGTAGGTAAAGAATCAAGAGCTAAAATATTAGATCTGATATGATCAAATTGATCCTTGAATCCCATCAAAAATTATAATATACGAGTCTTAGCTTCTCTTTCAACAAGTTGTTTAAGAATATCACGTTTATAGTGAATAATGCCTTTGCAAGAGCATGAAGGTAGGCCATCAACAAGCAACATTGAGATTTTCTTGTTTTAGATATTAATGGATGCGTGATTCACGTGATCTCCCACCCAAATGGATAAATGAGATCTTTGTATATCTCCTGTAGTATCATTTTGTCTTATTCTTTCCTATTTCATAATTATCCACTTACCATGATAATCTGTATATAAACGCTACTTTGGTATCAATGAAAAGTGTGCAGAACATTCTCATTCAATCTCCATAACTTATATGGTATCAGAGCTGCAGGTGCAAAATCCACATTCTTTTTCTTTACAGTAAATTACCTTCTTCTATTACGTAGCTTCTCCATTACCTTCTATGGCATCCACTCAGTCCACCGCAGGCGATGATATCTCCGGCAACAACAACACAACCCCTTCACCGCCTATCAACAACAACACCAACTCTCTACTCTCTGCAGCCAACAATAACTCCACAATCAATTTCAATATTCCAAACCTCAACATTAAACTTGATGTTCATAATTACTCATTGTGGAAAAGCACCGTCCTCTCTACACTAGAGGCGTTTGATCTCGACTATGTCATTGACACTCATGCCACAATACCACCTGTTACTCTCCCGACTGCTGCTGACTCGACTACTACAACCCCAAATCCAGAATTTACCACTTGGAAACGCAAAGACAAAATTGTGCTCTTTTGGCTCCGTCTCACCCTCTCTGAGATTGCACTTGCCTTGGTCGCCCGTGCAACCACTTCTGCTGAAGCTTGGGCCACGTTGGAGAAGACCTATCAGTCCCAAACCCGAGCACGCCGAATGGCCCTCAAACAACAACTTCAGACGCTCCAAAAAGGATCACTCTCAATGATCGAATACATCGAGCATAAACGGGCTATCTCTGACTCTCTAGCGGATAGTCTCTATGTTGTGTCCACTGAAGATCTAATTAGCTACATTCTCAATGGCTTGGACTCCTCTTATGGGCCATTCCGCACGGCCTTTATGATGCGAGTCGACGAACCAACAGTTGATGACCTTGTTGGATTGCTTCTTCAAGAGGAAGAGCGACTCAATCTTGATGCTAAGACCACGACTACAATGGTGGGGGCTTCGTCGAACCCATCCTTCACCAATCAGCCATCCGCACTATATACTTCCAACAGTTCTCGCTCCTTTGGTCGCTCTCACCCCCCTCCATCCGGTCATCCATCTGGAAATTATCGACACCAGCAGTACAACTCTGATCGTCCACCTCGTTATCAATCTACCGATCAAAACAACGCTTCATCATATTCCTGAGTCGATCAGTATGGCCGTCCTAAAGTGCCATGTCAAATATGTGGTCAGACCAGTGCCATGTCAAATATGTGGTCAGACCAGTCACCGTGCGTTAAACTGTTGGAACCGCCATAACGAGACTGATTATCCCCCTCGTCGACGCACTTCCAACAATAACAACAATACTGCTCCCTCGGCCACACCGCCTTCTCGATCAGTCAACACTGCAAACATGTCGTCTCCATCCTCCATTGTTGATCCATCATGGTACTTTGACACCGAAGCCACTGATCATGTCACTTCGCAACTCGACAACATGAATGTCTCCAATCCTTATAATGGTCCCGATGGTATGCAAGTTGGAAATGGTAACAAGTTACTTATTTCAAATGTTGGTTCTGCTATTTTACCTACGTTCCAAGCTGCTTGTTGTACTTGAGTCCAAATCTCATTAGTTGGACATCTCGCAAACAAAAAGTCGTTGCTCGGTCTAGCACGGAGGCTGAATACCGTGCTCTTGCATATACCGCTGCTGAAGTCATGTGGGTTGTCCAATTGCTTCGGGAGCTCCGAGTCACTATGACAACTCCACCGCTCATTTTATGCCACAATGTTGGCGCTCATTTTATGCCACAATGTTGGCGCTCAATTTATGACCACCAATCCTGTTGTGGGATCCCGCTCAAAACATATTCATTTAGATTACTTCTTTGTACGAGAACAGGTGGAAGCTGGTCAACTACATGTCCGTCATGTCTCTTCGGCTGCTCAAATTGCTGACATTTTCACAAAACCACTCGGCTCGACGCGCTTCTGTCTTCTACGTTCCAAGCTGCTTGTTCTTGAGCCCATGCCATCAGCTTGCCGGGGGTATTAATAGATGCGTGATTCACGTGATCTCCCACCCAAATGGATAAACGAGATCTTTGTATATCTCCTGTAGTATCATTTTGTCTTATTCTTTCCTATTTCATAATTATCTACTTACCATGATAATCTGTATATAAACGCTACTCTGGTATCAATGAAAAGTGTGCAGAACATTCTCATTCAATCTCCATAACTTATATGGTATCAGAGCTGTAGGTGCAAAATCCACATTCTTTTTCTTTACAGTAAATTACCTTCTTCTATTACGTAGCTTCTCCATTACCTTCTATGGCATCCACTCAGTCCACCGCAGGCGATGATATCTCCGGCAACAACAACACAACCCCTTCACCGCCTATCAACAACAACACCAACTCTCTACTCTCTGCATCCAACAATAACTCCACAATCAATTTCAATATTCCAAACCTCAACATTAAACTTTATGTTCATAATTACTCATTGTGGAAAAGCACCGTCCTCTCTACACTAGAGGCGTTTGATCTCAACTATGTCATTGACACTCATGCCACAATACCACCTGCTACTCTCCCGACTGCTGCTGACTCGACTACTACAACCCCAAATCCAGAATTTACCACTTGGAAACGCAAAGACAAAATTGTGCTCCTTTGGCTCCGTCTCACCCTCTCTGAGCGTGCACTTGCCTTGGTCGCCCGTGCAACCACTTCTGCTGAAGCTTGGGCCACATTGGAGAAGACCTATCAGTCCCAAACCCGAGCACGCCGAATGGCCCTCAAACAACAACTTCAGACGCCCCAAAAAGGATCACTCTCAATGATCGAATACATCGAGCATAAACGGGCTATCTCTGACTCTCTAGCGGATAGTCTCTATGTTGTGTCCACTGAAGATCTAATTAGCTACATTCTCAATGGCTTGGACTCCTCTTATGGGCCATTCCGCACGGCCTTTATGATGCGAGTCGACGAACCAACAGTTGATGACCTTGTTGGATTGCTTCTTCAAGAGGAAGAGCGACTCAATCTTGATGCTCAGACCACGACTACAATGGTGGGGGCTTCGTCGAACCCATCCTTCACCAATCAGCCATCCGCACTATATACTTCCAACAGTTCTCGCTCCTCTGGTCGCTCTCACCCCCCTCCATCCGGTCATCCATCTGGAAATTATCGACACCAGCAGTACAACTCTGATCGTCCACCTCGCTATCAATCTACCGATCAAAACAACTCTTCATCATATTCCTGAGTCGATCAGTATGGCCGTCCTAAAGTGCCATGTCAAATATGTGGTCACACCAGTGCCATGTCAAATATGTGGTCAGACTAGTCACCGTGCGTTAAACTGTTGGAACCGCCATAACGAGACTGATTATCCCCCTCGTCGACGCACTTCCAACAATAACAACAATACTGCTCCCTCGGCCACACCGCCTTCTCGATCAGTCAACACTGCAAACATGTCGTCTCCATCCTCCATTGTTGATCCATCATGGTACTTTGACACCGGAGCCACTGATCATGTCACTTCGCAACTCGACAACATGAATGTCTCCAATCCTTATAATGGTCCCGATGGTATGCAAGTTGGAAATGGTAACAAGTTACTTATTTCAAATGTTGGTTCTGCTATTTTACCTACGTTCCAAGCTGCTTGTTGTACTTGGGTCCAAATCTCATTAGTTGGACATCTCGCAAACAAAAAGTCGTTGCTCGGTCTAGCACGGAGGCTGAATACCGTGCTCTTGCATATACCGCTACTGAAGTCATGTGGGTTGTCCAATTGCTTCGGGAGCTCCGAGTCACTATGACAACTCCACCGCTCATTTTATGCCACAATGTTGGCGCTCATTTTATGCCATAATGTTGGCGCTCAATTTATGACCACCAATCCTGTTGTGGGATCCCGCTCAAAACATATTCATTTAGATTACTTCTTTGTACGAGAACAGGTGGAAGCTAGTCAACTACATGTCCGTCATGTCTCTTCGGCTGCTCAAATTGCTGACATTTTCACAAAACCACTCGGCTCGACGCGCTTCTGTCTTCTACGTTCTAAGCTGCTTGTTCTTGATCGCCCATCAGTTTGCCGGGGGTATTAATAGATGCGTGATTCACGTGATCTCCCACGGATAAACGAGATCTTTGTATATCTCCTGTAGTATCATTTTGTCTTATTCTTTCCTATTTCATAATTATCCACTTACCATGATAATCTGTATATATACGCTACTCTGGTATCAATGAAAAGTGTGGAGAACATTCTCATTCAATCTCCATAACTTATACTCCCTCCGATCAAAAATAAGTGTCATTTTAGCATTAGAAATTTGATCAAAATTTTCTGTCGTTTTAAGTTTTCTAGGTCAATAAATGAACAATAATTATAAGAAATGTTCTTGAAAATTGGTGTAAATGATTAATTTTAGTTCTAAAATCTTTCTTATTGGTTTAAAAGAAGATTGAATATTAAATAAGTGATAAGATTTAGAAAAACTTTACAAAATCTATGTTATTTAATATTTTTCTTAAAAATTGTGTCAAAGGCTAAAATGACAGTTATTTTTGATCGGAGGGAGTATTAGATTAGCAAGATCCTTGTAATTAATAGACTAAAGGAACATTTAAAACTTCAAATCTATCAATCAATTCAGCCCATAATTCTTTAGATGATCCAACATATGAGAAATATTCAGTTATTTCTCGATTAATAGGGTGGACAAACCAGCATCGAATCGCATAGTCAACTCTAGTCCGTCTAATTATCTTTTCTTCATCATTTTCATATGTTGCAATAGTTCCATATGAATTCCAATTTTAACTTTGCTCCCACCAAAGGTTTACGGAATCGCTAACATTCCTACTAAACGAGACCTCACTCTTGTGCAAATCAATCTGTTGGTCGGAAGCGCTTTGGTCGAGAAATATCATGTAGTGACCTGAGGTAAACAGTTCTAGAGATTAGCGTAGAAAGGCCATTAGCGCCGAGTATGAAAAGAGTAGGCGCAAGTGCGTCGATTTAGTTAACTCTTTCGGAGACCATTAGCTACTCTCAAGCATACGTATTTCAAGCATCCATGCATGAGCAATTTTATCGGTAATATATTTATGCAGTTAATTATTTACCCATATTTTAACTTTAATACAACTATACAAGTTGTGCTGGCCAACATATATCAGGAAAGTGTGTTATTCACGCAAATCCCTGAGTTCTTGAAGGATAAGAACATATAATCTCTTGCTCAAAAATCAAATGAAATCTTAATGACTCGAGAAACCCTCATTGCCAGCAAGCATCAAATATTTATCCTTCCTAGTAAACTGAGTACACTCAAACCCTAACACCCTTCCAATCTCCTCTTGAACCCGGTTCGCCACCTCCACACTCGTCTTTCCTCCGGCTCCACACGTGTTCTCCGGTGCAAGCTTCTCGAGCACTCGAAATGTATAACTAGGGCGCGGGTTCATGAAGAAGAAAATCGGGTCAAGCCATTTAAACCCACTAGCCGTGGTACCATAAAACATGGAGACATCAGTCTCCGCCGCCACCGGGACAATCTCGTCGGTTAACTCGGCGAATAAGGAGCTGAACCGGAGCAAGTAGGGCTCCCGACACGTGGTACCCTCAGGGAAAACCATGAGGTCGCCTTTCTCGAGCATCCGACGCATGATCATGGCGTCACGGGCTCGGTCACGGGTTAGGCGAGCCGTGGGGAGGGGAGAGATGAACTCGGAGAAGCGACTGAGACTGTAGGTAACGGCGGTGAGTGGCTTTTGGAGGAGCATTCTGAGGAGGACTGGTTCAAGGAGGGTGCGGTGGTTGGAAACGTAGAGGACGTGGTTGCGCTGATTGTTATGGTTGTTGTGGTGGTCGGAAAGTAGGGTGAGTCGGGCGCCGGTGAGAAGCCCAAGGGGGTAAGAGAGGTAGGGTGGGAGGACGCAGCCGATTGTTATGCGGATGATGGATAGAGGGATAGCCACCGGGAGGAAGAGGAACATAAAGGCGGTGGCGGCCGGAGTTGGGAGGAAAGCTAGCCGGCCGTCGTGGAAGATTAGGGGTTTAGGGTATTTGCTTCTTGGTAGCTTTGTATTTGCTACTGTGTCTTTGTTCACCACAAATCCTTCCTGATTTACATTAAAAAAAAAAAAAAAAAAAAAAAAAAGACCCAATGAGACATCAAGAAAAATACATTTTGGTTCAAGAACCTTAATTTGAAAGAAAATTCTACAATAAACATAATTAAAAATCTAGAAAAATATATTTTTGTTTACCTTGCAATGAGACATCAAAAGTTGATCTTGAGGATTAGAGGAGACCCCAATGCAAGCATCAATCTTTGTATCTCCAAAGTGTTCGTTCAGAGCTTTGTGCTTCACAACAAGACCAGAACTTTTAATGAACCCAGAGAAGACAAAATTACAATTCTTGCCACCCAAAGTTTGCAATTCACTTCCAATAACATGACCAGCCCCTAAATACTCCTTACCAAACCACTCAACCATAACCCTAGGAACACTTGTAATTACAACTTTACCCTTGGCTAAGGCCCACATCTCATAGACAAGAGGATTCAAATCCTCTAAGTAAAACTTTGGCAAAACTGCCTTTTCAACAATCTCCATGTCCTTAACCCTAAGACCAAAGAAGGTGATGAAGATCATTAACCTAAGTTTAACCTCTTCATTTGTGATTATACATATTAAAGGGTAAGATAATAAGAGGATGAATGCTCTTATTATGCTTCCCCCTTCAAATGCAACCAACATGAAGAAAGGAAAGAAAGAAGAAGAAGGAGGAGAAGAGACACAACTTCTAAGCAAACCACCATTGATATCACAAACAATGGTCTTGCTATTTTCGCCGAAACCGAAATTCTCGACATGGATTTTGCTTAGAATTGGATAAAAACTTGTGTTTGTTGAAGATTTTGTCTTGGTTGAGAGAAGAAGTGCATAATAGCTTCTAATCTTCATGATTAACTTGTATATAGAGATTGCAAGGAGATTATAGACAAGCCATTCCATAACCTTCCTTGTAACCGATGAGAAAACCTCCATTTTTTCTTGAGAAAAAGAGTTTGTTTTTTCCTTTTGGTTGGTGAAAGAATGTCTGCAAGAGAATTTATAGAGCTAATAGAGGGTAATTTCTAAAGAGAATTGTTGACTTCCAACTAATTATATTTACTTTGATTATTTTAACCGCTATTATAAAATACTATAAGAGTTTGATTTTATGTTGTGTGAGTATTCATACATTCGTGATGAAATGAATAACCAATTCTTATTCTCATATTAGGTTGTAGAGTATGATGTATTTTGATCGTCGGTTTAAATGTATGTTAAGTGAACCTACACAAGCTTTCGAGTTCCATTCTAAAATCTATTGGCATAGGAGGAGTAGCCTAGGATTTATCGATGTGAGACATTCCCACACTCAACTCTCCCTTCACTGCAACTATCCTTAACTAGTTGACACTTGACAGAACACCTTAAGGTCGGCTTAGCTAAACGGGTAGATACCATATTTCGCTAATCACAACTCAAACACAGGATAATGTGACCCGGATCGGACCTACTTTGATACTATGTTAATTTATATTTTATATCCATCCGGTCTTGTTAATAATTCGAGGCGTGGAAGTACTATCTTGTAAGTGATATTTGTTGTCTATCGAATGTTGTTGGGTTTCATGCAAATCACTTCAAATGATACAACAAAGTCAATCATCGATTCAGACAGCATATTGAAAATCGATCAACATACCAAATTCTGTGAAGTTGTTTAGAATTTATAGAGTTTTCTAAATGCAGTTATTCGACGGAAAAACAGTTGTCGGGTAAATAAGTGTGAACCAAAACCGTTAACCATCGATCAAGACCCGCAAGTCCCAAGTCTATGATTTAATATAATATATATTTAATATAAAATATTAAATTTATATCCCAAAATAATCATTAATCGGTTAATAATAGGAGAGATCTCCTTTATAGAAAACCTCTTTAATGCTCTCTAATCAATGTGGGACAAGTTTTCAAGTCTCAAAAAAACTAACACCAACAGGCCTAAGACGTGGAGGGGATGCACATTAATTGAACCTACACACAAGTCTTTCGGGGTTTCATGTTAATTTATCTTTTTTATAATCTTTTCGATTTGTGAAAATATTTCACATCGACAATATGATACTATGTGAACCTAACATCTAAATCTTATGGCTACTCCACCTATTGTCAATTGGTTTTCGAAGGATTGTGTGTAGGTTCACTTAATGTGCATTCCTTCCACGTCTTCGACCCGCCGAATATAAAAGATAAATGAACATGGTATCAGAACAGGTCCGATCCGGGTCCGTTATTCTGTGTTTGGGTTGTGATTAGCACAAATATGTTATCCGCTCGTTTGGCAAAGCCGGCCTTAAATCTTTGTGGCAACTAGTCCAGAAAAGTTGCACTTGAGAGGAGTTTTGATATGTGTGAAAATATCTCACATCGACAATGTGTAACTAGGTGAACCAAACATCAATTAGTTTTAGGATGAAATCCTACGTACTTGTGTAGTATTAAAATCGCCGAATACAAATAGATAAATTAAGAGATTAATCCAACTAGTTAACTCACATTGATTATTATTATTATTATCGCTATTATTTTATAGTATATATACGTGATCACATATTTGTCACGAACCGAATTATCGATTCTCCTATTATTTTGTTCATAGTCGTGTTCGGACCATAACACTATTCGAAACATAAAGATTCTCAAATAATGTAATGTAATGTACTAATATCCAATTTAATAATCCCTCAAAATCACAATAATGTTTTTGATAAAACGGACATGTTTGAAAGTAGCGATTTCTCTCTTTCAAATCTGTGTTGGCAAATCGTTAGGGATATTCTTGAATGTGCAATGAGTAGGCGTTGAAAAAGCCCAGCTTAGTTTTAATTTTCGATCGAGATCACTAATTATGTGAATTTTGTAATAATTTAAGGAACTTATATTAATAAATATTTTATATATTAAATAACTTTATTTAGAACTCCAAACGTGCCTTAATGGATGAGTTCGTAACTTTTATAAAATACAATATATTAATAACGAGGGTAGGGATGACAATTTCATCCGAACCCGACGGACACCCGATAACCCGATCCATAATAAAAGGGTGAAAACCCGACATGAAGCGGGTGAAAGCGGATGACGGATGAAGCGAGTGATGGATCGGGTCGGATTCGGATGGACCTTTCATCCACCCATCACCCGATCATCATCCGTCCATCCATCCGAACCGTTTCACCCGCTTACACCCGTTATAAATTTATTCATTGTTTACTTGTTTAGTGATATTTAATTCCCTTTTTATTTGTAAATTGGTGATTTACTGATTGTTTAGCAAAATTTGTACATTTGTTCACTTCCTATTATGATCTTATTGTATGTTATGTATTACTAAATTTCTCTATTTTTCAAGAAATTAAACTTATAACACTTCTTGTAATATTTCCACTTGAATGATTGGTGTTGACTTTATATTTATCATGTTTTTTATGGATAAGACATTTTCGGATTGAATTTATTTTTATTATTATTAATTTTCCGCATTCGAATCCAAGTTTAAAATCGATTTCAAGAAAATGCGTTGAACATCCGAATATCACCCGATCCACCCGCTTCATCCATTGGATGCGGGTGGATCGGATGCGGGTGATGAGTTTGGCGGGTGGCGGGTCGCGTGGGGTGGATGAGATTTTCTTGCGGGTCGGGTGGCGGACAAAGTCATCCACCCATTACCCGATCCATTGCCATCCCTAAACGAGGGGATTGGAAATGAAAGCTATTACATCAACATAAGCAAGTTCGACGTGGACAACCTAGACAATCGCCTAATACCAAATTGGAAGGAATACCTCAATAATTCTGTTTCAGGCGGACCATAGAGTGGAGATCGTGTGTGCATATGAACATATGAACATACATGTGCGTTATGCCTAAATAGGCTGAATTTAGTAAGTTGGTCATTTTATATTTCTATCTACTAACTAATTCATTACGTTTTGTAATTAAGTAAATAACCCCTCCTTATTTTTAATTGTTCAAATCCTAGCTTTCTCTTACACCCTCCTCCCGTCTTCCTCTCTGCAAGCCGCCATCTCTCTTTCTCGCACTCTCACCTCACCGGCAATCACCACTACTCACCTCCCCTTCTGCCGCCTCGACACCACCTCTTTTGCCGTCTCTTTTGCGGTAAGCATCTCAACCATTTTAAGAAGAATGTATGTATTACCCTGAACAAAGGATTCAGCTGCTTCTGGAGTGCTGAGTTGAAAGAAATCTTCAATTTACTCAAATCAGATGCTGCACTTGCATCCTTGATTAGGCTCAAGTTTTATTCTAATCAAGTCTATGACATATTCATGCATTTTTCGGATTCAGTTAATGTTTGTTCTTCAGTCAGAATCGAATCAAATCAAATTTTCATATTAGAGGGATCTACAAATTTTTAGTTTCATATTAAACGTTATCTAAGAAGAAATGTGTTGAGGATATAAAAGTGTAACTGAATTCTGTTATATTGATGTAGCCATTTGCTACATACAAGTGTATAAATACATATATGTGCACAATAATAAAGCAGGTCAAATTCATTATATTCTCACGTTTATAAGTCTCTCTATTCTTTTCTCTCTTTAATCACTTCTAACATGGTATTAGAGGGTGAATAAGCTCTCAAACATAAACACAGATCCTTTCCTGTGGCGTCCAACACTAGTGATGAAATTCCTGCTGTCACAGATTCCTCTGTTGAAGATATTCTTCAATAGCTCATATTACACCATTCATATTCTCCTTCATTGAAGCTCTCCACCACCTTGCTTACTACTTCAAATTACTTCCGCTGGAAACGCTCAGTCGAGTTATCTCTGTCAGCCAAGAACAAATTGAATTTTGTTCATGGTAAGTGTTCTAGACCTACAACTGAATCCAAAATGATTGCAAAATGGGATCAATGTAATAGCATGCTAATTTCTTGGCTTCTTCATTCTATGGATAAGGATATTAGTGAATCCATGCTTTTCTGTCTCACTGCTACTCAAATTTGGACTGAATTAGAATTGCATTTTGGCCAATCGAATAGAACTAATCTGTACCAGATTTAGCAAGAACTCTTCGCGATTTCACAAGGAAATCAATATGTTTCGACTTACTTCACCAATTTGAAGAAGTTATAGGATGAGTACACTCTTGCGCTGTCATCAAAGGTCTGTCTATGTGGTTCAAATACAGTTGCGCAGACAATTATTCAGGATCAACAGATCATTCAGTTTCTGGTTGGAATGAATGATTCTTTTTCTCTAGTTCTATCCCACATACTGATGCTATCTCCAAACCCTAGCTTGAATGAGGTTTACAAATTAGTCCTCCAAGAAGAGAGCCAACGATCTTTGAAATCTAATCTTAATCTTGATGATAATACATCTGCCTTGTACTCTAATAATCGTTCTACACCTTATCGCCCACCATCTAAACATACATCATCTAGCGATCTCAAAACCACTACTAGCTCAGGAAATAGACCTTACTGCAATCACTACAAGAACAATGGCTATACTGCAGATCGATGCTGGAAACTCATTGGTTATCCTACAACACCTGTACCAGGCGTTTCTTGGTGTACACACTGTACCATAGCTGGTCATGATTCAAGCAAGTGTTGGAAGATTTAGCAAGAACTCTTCGCGATTTCACAAGGAAATCAATATGTTTCGACTTACTTCACCAATTTGAAGAAGTTATGGGATGAGTACACTCTTGCGCTGTCATCAAAGGTCTGTCTATGTGGTTCGAATACAGTTGCGCAGACAATTATTCAGGATCAACAGATCATTCAGTTTCTGGTTGGAATGAATGATTCTTTTTCTCTAGTTCTATCCCACATACTGATGCTATCTCCAAACCCTAGCTTGAATGAGGTTTACAAATTAGTCCTCCAAGAAGAGAGCCAACGATCTTTGAAATCTAATCTTAATCTTGATGATAATACATCTGCCTTGTACTCTAATAATCGTTCTACACCTTATCGCCCACCATCTAAACATACATCATCTAGCGATCTCAAAACCACTACTAGCTCAGGAAATAGACCTTACTGCAATCACTACAAGAACAATGGCTATACTGCAGATCGATGCTGGAAACTCATTGGTTATCCTACAACACCTGTACCAGGCGTTTCTTGGTGTACACACTGTACCATAGCTGGTCATGATTCAAGCAAGTGTTGGAAGATAATAGGTTATGCCAGATGGCACAAACTGGCAGCTACATCTGTTGCCAATTCTTTCACTCCATTGCAGATGGACCACATTATGGGATTATTCGATATACAATCTTCATCGAATCTTGATGGCAATACTATTACTGCTTTGTTTGCTGGTAAGCCTGCTTGCTTCTTTTCTTCTAACCTCAATTCGAAATAAATTCTTGATAGTGGAGCAACCGACCATATAACACCCCATCTTCATCTTTTCTCTTCATATACTCCCCTTACTCAATCTACATTACCATGCCTAATGGCAAAAGAGCTTTAATCAGTCATCAAGGCCCTGGCATTCTTAATAATGATATCACCTTGTCCAAAGTCCTGCATGTTCCAGATTTTCAATTCAATCTAATATTCATACATAAACTTTCTGTTGATCTTTCTTCTCACATTCTGTTTACTTCTACCACATGTTCTCTCTAGGACCATTCGATGAGGAAGCACTTGGTGATTGGACGAGCATCTAAGGGACTATATGTAGTCGACAATTTATCTTGTAATCTTGCTTCTCAAAATTGTAATAAAACTACCAACATTTTGTGTAATACAATTTCAGTTGAGGTATGACATTGTAGACTTGGTCATCTTCCTTTTGACTATATGCATCATATTGATAGTCTCTTTAAGCCTCCCAAGAAACCATCAATTTGTACCATATGTCCACAAGCCAAACACCATCAACAACCTTTTACCCATTCTTCTATTTAAACCACATCACCATTTGATCTCCTTCACATTTATACTTGGGGTCCATATAAACATTCTACCCACAATGGATTCTCTTTATTTCTAACCATTGTCGATGATTATACTAGATGCACATGGACCTACTTGATGGCCAACAAAAGCAATGCCTTAACCATTCTTCAAACCTTTGCCATCATGGTCAAAACACAATTCCAAGCTTCTATCAAATGTATTCGCACAGACAATGCCCTTGAATTTTCTAGCAAAGTTGCATGTACTTTCTATTCCACCTTGGGTATTATACATCAAACATCATGTGATCATACACCCCAGCAAAACGGCATCGTTGAGCGAAAACATCGACACCTCTTAGAGATAGCCCGAACCATTTTCTTTCATTCTAATCTACCTATTACCTACTGATAGCATGTATTATAGTCTATATTTTGGGACTTGTTTAGACGTTTTATCTTCAATAATCTGCATGTTTGGATGTATATTATATGATTATGTTGTCGTTTCATCTACCTTTGCGGGAATCGAGGTCTACACCAAGTTTCATTGTAATCGTAGGTAAAATGGCACGTTTTGCATCAAAATGGAGCTAAAGGAGCTAAGGAGTCATTGGAGCTACATTCAGGAGCTTAAGGAAGAATCCAGGAATCATGGAAATGGATTGAAGATTCACTTTGGACCAGATTTGAGAGATTTCACATTCAGTTTAGAGTCACCTCGGTCAACTACAGTACCATCTCGACCGAGATGATCCAGAGGAGCTGCTCGACCGAGGCGAACACCTTGGACGCGGTGAGATATATTTTATTCTTGGTTGAGATCTTTTATTTTTGGAAAGAGGATCTTATATTTTTAGGCTGGATTCCTGGAAGGAAGAAGATAATTCAGCTCATATATTTTACCTATTTTATGGGAAAATATCTTTCTAAGATCTTTTATCTTTGGGAGGTAATTTTCCTTTAAAAAGGGTTGGATTTTCCACAAATTAGAAGGGTGCTTAGACAGCCGCTACACCCCGCTACCATCATAACAGCTGGGAGATTTGAAGAACCTTTTTGAAGGTTGAAGGAAGATTGAAGGAAGAAAGTTGATAGCTTTTATAGCTTTTGTGAAGGGTTTTTGTAAGATTCTCTTAGATTCCCTTCGTTGTTGACTTGTCTTATTGGATTGTGATCTAAGGAACGCTTGTTTGGTTGATAATTGATTCAGTTATTGAAGCCTTGTTCTTAAGGTTTTCTTGTTCAATTATTCACTTTCTTCCCTTATATTTGATTATTGCTTTCATGATGATGAGTGGTTAATTTCTTTGTGTGATTCTAGGGTGATTGGCTGAAAGTTGTGGGAAAGACGATGATAGAACGATCCTAAATCCTAGTAGGACCCTGAAAGCTCGAGTCTTTAACCTTAACCCTAGAACATCTCGCTCAGTCGATGAACACCTCGGTCGGGGTGGAATTCGTCTGACCGAGGTGACCTATCTGATCCGAAACTGAGAGTTAAGTGTTAGAGTTTGCCAAATCCTATTCTTATTACACCTTTTCTGGTTCAATGCAAGCCTAGGATGAGACTTACCCGATAATTCCTTTGTTTGTTTACCCAAGATCATAAGTATAGGTAATAAAGGTTTATCCTTTATTGGGGTTTGAGTGTGCCTTCATCCCATCTTTGTGAGTTAGCCTAGACTTACCCGGTAAAGGTTGATTCTATTCCCTTAGGTGATGTGTTGGTTTGAGGATATAGTTCTTTATCTTAATTCCTTGAGACTTACCCGGTAATAGGAGTTACGGTTTGGGATAGTGAGTAGTGAGACTTACCCGGTAATCTATTCCACTTTAGAAACACCTTCCCTTTGCAAAATCTCAGCTTTGTCCGCTTATCTTTAGATCTTGAGTTGGAACCACAACTAGATGCTTTAATCCCTAGAATTGCATATTTCCTTAATTGACTTTTTATCATCTTTTGATTGCTTTAATCTCCTTTGTGGTTATTAGTTGTATTGACAACCTATACCTGCTTTGTTTCACTAAGTCCCTGCGATCGACCCTTGGAATTTCTTGCTTTTTACTACGATTGACCCGTACACTGCGGGTTCGCATCCTTGTTTTAGGCATACATCTAGGGTTATAAATTTAAAGCTTGCACACACCGTTTGGAGCGAACACCTACTAGGGGGAGTGCATTTTAACAGCTACTCATCTAATCAACCGACGACCTGCACCTATTCTATCTCACAAAACACCCTATGAACTTTTATTTCACAAACAACCTTCATACAATACCCTTCGTGTATTCGACTGCCTTTGCTTTGCCCATATTCCTAGAGTCCATCGTGACAAATTCTCCCCTCGTGCCACACCATGCGTCTTTATAGGATACCCATATTCTCAAAAAGGCTATAAACTTTTGAGCCTTACAACTCATGAGATTGTAATCTCACGAGATGTCATCTTTTATGAAAACATTCTACTTTTCCATCATATACATCGTACCTCACCACCAACTCTTCTTATTTTATCTACAACATCCACTATTGATTCTCTTATATTCTCTCCTTCTCATGATCCAGTTAGTAATCCCACCACCTTCTTCTCTTGTTGACTCACCATCTCCATTATTCCAGTCTCATGATCCCCCTACTCCACAAACATCAAACATCCCTACTACTTCTTCTACGCCAAATTGTACCAATCTATCTCCAGCCCCTTCATCTCAGCCTTCTACTTCCCAACCGACTAATCTTAGACAATCATCTCGTCCTAAACAAACATCTTCATACTTGTCAGACTACATATGCACATATAGTTCCTGCTCTCAATCACCAGGTATGATTCACTCTAGCTCTTTACCTTCATCTTATTTCTCTTTTCTTTCATCCTTAATATCTTTTGTTGAGCCAACCACCTACACTGAAGCTTCAAAGGATCCAAATTGGATTGAGGCCATGAATAAAGAGTATCAGGCATTACAAAGTAACCATACGTGGGATCTAGTTCCTTTACCATCACATAAGAAGGCAATCGGTTGCAAATGGGTCTACAAAGTCAAAATACGAGCTTATGGTAGTTTGGAGAGGTTCAAAGCACGATTGGTTGCTAAAGGCTTCAATCAAAAAGAGGGGGTAGATTTCCATGAAACATTTTCACCTGTAGTCAAAATGACCACCATTAGAAGCATCATTGCCATTGTTGCTTCAAAGGGTTGGCATCTTCATCAAATGGATGTGAATCATGCATTTCTGCATGGGGATTTGTTTGAAGATGTATACATGAAGGTCCCTCCTGGAATATCAAATCCATTGTCACTTGTCTGTAAACTCAGAAGTCCCTTTATGGACTTAAACAAGCCTCAAGGCAGTGGTTCCATCGACTTACAACAGCTCTCATCACTCAAGGGTTCAAGCAGTCCAAGAATGATTATTCACTTTTTCTTAAACATTCTAGTAATGACATTACCATAATTTCTATTTATGTGGATGATCTCATGGTGACAGGATCTAATGAGGATGAAGTTTCTTCCCTCCAAGCTTATCTTGACTCAACTTTTAGCATCAAGGATTTGGGTCTGCTTCATTTTTTTCTTGGTATCGAAGTGGCTCACACATCTACAGGCATTATTCTTACTCAAAGAAAATTTACTTTGGAGCTTCTAACTGAAGCTGGTCTTCCAGATTCCAAGCCCACATCGACTCCATTACCCCTTAATCTCAAGCTTGTCCCTACTGAAGGTGACCTCATTCCAAATCCATCAGTGTACAGATCTCTTGTAGGGAAACTCAATTTTCTTACTCATACCAGGCCAGACATATGTTATGTTGTCCAATGTTTGAGCCAGTTCATGCAATCCCCTCACACATCTCATCTTCATGCTCTATTGCATACTATTAGATACATTCAAGGTAATGTTGGCAATGGTATTCTTCTCAACACTTGTGATACACCAACTGTGTTGGCATATATTGATTCGGACTGGGCTTCTTCTACATCTACTCGAAGAAGTGTGAGTGGCTACATTATACTCCTTGGATCATCACCAATCAGCTGGAAATCAAAGAAACAATCTATTGTTTCTAGGAGCTCAACAGAAGCTGAGTATCGGGCAATGGCTCAGGCAGCTGCAGAAGTAACTTGGCTAGTCCGTTTACTTCAAGAATTAGGTTTGCAACCTCCTCAACCAATCCATCTTTATTGTGACAACAAAGCTGCTATCAGATTGGTAAGAATCCTGTGTTTCATGAAAGAACGAAACACATTGAAATTGATTGTCACTTTACTCGTGACAAAGTGATGGAAGGTTTGCTACATCTTCAGTATGTCCCTACTCATGCCCAGCTAGCTTATGTCCTCACCAAGGTTATTCCTTCAGCTCAACAGAACATCTTACTTAGCAAACTAGGAATGATTAAGTCAAATTCATTCTATTCTCACGTTCATAAGTCTCTATATTCTTTTCTCTCTTAATCACTTCTAACAAAATGTTTGATCAGAGATGTTTGTTTCTTTCTATTTGCAATCCTTATTCTTGGGCTTATCTTGCTGGATGGTAGAGTGATTGTTGGAATGGTTAATTGTTGCGTCTGTGTTGATATATGTTTCTTCATAAAATTCTGGTATGAATTTATGGAATTAAAATTTCTTGTATGAGTTTATAGTATAAAAATTTCTGATGTAATTTTCTAGTATAAAAACTTCAGGTATGAATTTCTTGTATAAAAATTTCTTGTATGAATTTTTCTGGTATGAATTTGTGATATGAAAATTTCTAGTATGAGTTTCATACAAGAAATTCATACCAGAAAATAAAAAAGAAAATTATGAAGAAAATAAAAAAGGGGAAAAAAACAAAAGAAATAAATAAACAAATTAAGGAATTAAACTAACGTTACAACACATGTCTTTTTTAAAAAAACAGGGGTTAATTACTTTTACCTACCATTAAATGAAAGTGTTAAAAATTAAAGGGGTACAAAAAAAAATAGAAAAGGGTCTATTTGACCAAATTTTTATATAAATATTTAACAAATATCCGTACAGGGTACGGATTATGCACTAGATTGAATAATAAAAAGAAGATTAACATGGAGTTCCATTATTAAGAGTAATGCATGTTCACCACTTTAAATCGAAATAGCAAGTTTGGTGCACACTAGATATATACTTAATGTTATTCAAAAACACGACAGTGATTTTTTTTATTTGTTTTAGTTTTGTTGATTTTTTTTTTTTTTTTGAAAAGTTTGTAATATTGATAGAAAGAATATAAAGGTGGGTCATACTAGACCGTTGCATAGAAGCGAGGGAAACAAAGGGGAGAGTAAATACAGGTATATGCCGAGGATCTTAGCCCAAGCGATCGTCTTAGAAGATTTGTCCTTCCATCAGATAGAGGCAAAGTTCTTAGTGGCCGAAATAGCATTGTGAGCGCATACAGTAGGGTGAGTGAACTTATTGCAGTGTATGAGATCATTTTTTGAGGAGAATAGGATCAGAGTCAGTGCCAGATCTCGAAGTTTTGGGGTGGAGGGGGAGGGAGTCGTCTTAACCATCTGAGGATAAGATCACGGACGGTGGAGGAGAAGCTACGGTGGTTGAGAAGGTGGTCTTCATTTTTCGGAAGAGAGCCGCGTAATTTGCAAGTGTCGTCATGAACCACATTCCAGGAGAGGAGCTTCATTGGGGTAGGCAGCCGGTTGTGACTACCTAACTAGGAAATGAAGCTGAATTTGTGTATGTTAATACCGCTCCAGATGTGTCCAAGCCGGTAGGGGGGTTTGGGGGATCAGTCTTCCATAAGAGGTGATAGGTAGAAGAGGTGGAGAAGCAAATGTTCGGGGTGATGGCATTGATGAGGAAGAGAGACTGGTTACCAGAGGCAAGGATCTCATTGCAAACTTTGAAAAACGAGCACCAGGTAAAGTTGTATTTGTAGTTGGAGGGGTAGGACCAGACGGATTGACCTTTGAGGATGCTATGGTGCACCCAGGTAACCTAGAGGTTGTTGGAGAGGGAGCCATGGTCGATTTGGAAGAGGAGCTTTGAGATGCAGGTTTTGTTCCAAGCAAGAAGCTCCTTAAAACCTAGGCCCCATCGTTTTTTGGGTTGTATATGATCTTCCAGGCGATCAGGGCACGAGGGCTAGAAGAGCAAACTGACCAAAGGAAAGAGCAAAGGAGACTCTTGATTTTGGAGATGATAGTGGGAGGGATAAGTAGGACAGAAAACCAGAAGTAGCTGATGGCCATAAGGATCGATTTGATGATCTGAGTACGGCCAGCGTAGGAGAGACTTCTGGCGCTTCAGGATTTGATTCTGTTTGTGATCTTTGTGATGAGAGGAGAGTTTTTTTATTGTTGAGATGCAAGAGTTGTTGGTATGTTCAATATTTGTAATTCTCTAAACAACAAAGAAAGAATAGGAAGTTGTTTTTCTGTTTTAAAAATGTAGTTCAGGTTCGGCTGACAACAACCATTGGCGCAGGTTTTCCGGCTAGACCTGGACCGATTTTAGAGTAGACCGGACCCGAACCGAATAACTCGGTCCATTTTTAGTCCATGTTGTTCCGGTCTGGTCCAAGGTCAGGCCTATGAACAATTCTTGGTATAAGCCCGGCACATCAGCCCGATGAAGTTTCATCCTAAAACCAATTGAATATAGGAGTAGTGGCCCACCAACCATACTAAACACCAAGTATCGAGAATGATTGATTCAAATTCTTTATTCTATTTCGATTTTTGACACCTCAATTCTCCAGTCATACCAAACGAGCCCTATATAACACTTGCAAATTTCATGGGCAAACATTGTTTACACTCTTAGCCCGTTTAATTTCAACTCCAAAAGCGGCATAAAAACAAATCTAATCCATATATATATATATATATATATATATATATATATATATATATATATATATATATATATATAGAGAGAGAGAGAGAGAGAGAGAGAGAGTATAGATCCTATGAGAACACCCCCTAACGTGAGAACATGAGAACAGATTCGTAATTATTATTAGTTTTGTTACGAAGATGTCATATCTAGTGGCGGATCCAAGGGGGGTAACGGGTGGTACGGTGCCCGGGCTTGCGACGTCGTTTTGCCTTAGGAAGAAAAAAAAAGAATGAAAAAACCCTCCTTAAAACGAATTATGTTACATACTGTTCTACTAGTTCATCTGGTACAGGAAGGGAAGGAGGTACATGAAGTCATGGGTTCTAGTTATGGGAGTAGCAAAAAGTTTCTTTTTATTTATGGATTTATTTTAAACAAATTACAATATGTTAAGATGGAGAGATTAAATGATATTTATTAATTATTTCTTTAATTCCTAACTAATACAATAAAATTAATATAATTTTTAATACAATAATTCATCAACAACTATCTAATTTATATGACAATATATTTATAAAAGAAACTAAATATATAAAATAATTTTAAATTTTATCTTAGTAAAAAAATAAATTTAAAGCTCAAATTTATAGTACAAAATTTAAATAAACTTTTTTTATTTATTTAATTTATATATTTTATTATCTAATTTCAAGCTTAATATTCGACTCTCCTTATAAAAATTTTTTTTTGTGCCCCTCCAACCAAAAATTTCTAGCTCCGCCACTGGTCATATCGTTTAATGTATTATTCGTAGTTATTGTTGGTTGAGTGGATTATTCGTAGTTATTGTTGGATTACTAATTATTATTATTATTATTTGTAGTTATTATTAGTTATGATATCTACTCTAAATCTCAACCCTTAATACCCACCATCTAACGGTGTACGATTGTTCTCATGTTCTCACGTTAGAGGTGTTCTCATGGGAACCACACCCTCTATATATATATATATATATCATTGTTCATTCACAAAATTTAATTCAAATAGTTTTTTCTTTATTATTTTCCATACAAAATGTTTTTTCTTTTCTCATTTTCTTATTTTACTTCCTTATAAAATATCAAAACTAATCAAATTGCCGTCTAATTATTTTAAATTATAAGGAATGATATATTGAATATATCGGTAACTTTGGTTGAATAAAACAACCTACGTTTGCAAAGATTAATGAAGATACTTATGCTAATTGTTATTGCCTAATTATGGGCTTTTACTAATCTAGAGAATTCTAATTCCCTGTAATTTGTTATGAGCTTTATTGGCCCATTACTAATTTGGGCTCAAGTTCATTAATTATTAGCCCATATATTAGCCGTCACGTCATCTTTTCCTTCAATGACCTAAGTGTCACCGTCGAATCTCCGGTCGCCCGTGGAAGCCCTTACATATATCACTTTGTGTGTTCTTGAATCTTCATCCTTGTCAATCTCCTCCATACACACTATCATTCCCTTTTCTTCAAATTTCTCACAAACTAAGTTCAATCACCGTTAATTATTTCTTATATCCGTTTCGAGGCTAAATAATATGGGACACTTTCTTTTTCTTTCCTACAACTCAAAACTCCCCTAACTTGACACTTTTTTTTCTTTCTCGGGCTCGAGCATCTCAATCACTTTTATAACTCGTCCACAATTTTTTCTTTTTTTCAGTTGGTTTCACATCTCAATCTCTTTTATCTAATCTGTGAAGTCAGGAAAACCGGACCCGAATACGACCTGCTTTGATACCGTCCAGGACCAAATGACGTGGAGGAAACACATTCAGTGAGCCACATATACAAGCGCGCGGGTTCCTTCCTAAAATCAATTGACAATAGGAGGAATAGCCGGTTACTTATAAAATAGTCTCACCTAATGGTATATTATCGACGTGGGACATTTTCTTTTTCTTCCCTACAGCTCAACAATTCAAACACTTTGATTTTATTGTAAATTTCATCCAACAAACTACACTTATCTTTCTCTATGTGCTAAAATAAACAAACCAAAACCAACATTTGATCAAGCCCATAACATGATCAAATTTCATCTTTCTCAAATCCTCGACAAATACAACAAACCAACATCAACATAAACAACACATACTCTCAAATTAACCTCATCTCTACCTTCCCAACATCATTCTCTTCTCCCTAGCAATCTTCACCCTCTCCTCTTTCGCCACCACTCCTTCGGTTCTCACCATCTCGAGCAAGAAATCGTTCCACGCATCAATCGGTCCGGGCAAACACCAATGCACGCAGTCGTTATACAACACTACCTTCTCTTCGGGTCTATGACCATACCTACTCGGATGTCCGTCAGGTCTTAGAAGCGTTGCTTGTGTCGTGTCCATAAGCCGGAACCGGATACCCTTCTTCCTACCCTCTCTTTCTGCTTTCCTAAACTCCTCAATCTGAGCCATGTACATGTCTAAGTCCATGTCTTGTAGTAACGTCTCGTTGCTCATGAATGGTTTTTGCCTCAGACAATTACCACCCTATTAATAACAAGAAACTTCATCAGACTTATGTGTTGAGATTGTAACCCTATTTTACTCTTTATTATTACTTTGTTTATATTTCGAAGTATTATATTACCTTGTTCCACAATCCACCCTCGAAGTGGGCAGGCGAGAACGTCCGAAGGTAAACAGTGCCATGAAACGTGTCACTACGATCAAGGATAGCACGAAAAGCGGTACGGAAGGCAGCTCGGTATCCGAACGGAACAGAGAAGTCGGTGACGTTGGGAAGCTGACAAAAACGACAACCAAAAAGTTGGTTGTTGCGGAAATAGAGGAGAGAGCGGAGGAACCAATGACCAGCAGAAATGACAACAAAGTCAAAAGAGTCAATGTGAGATGGCCATGAGGGATCCACCTCATCGAGGTGGAGCCCCCATAAACCGGTCCCCGAGGGGCCCGACGGGTCATTCTCGGTGGCCCGGACAAGGAAGGTGCTGGTGTACATGGCGACAGTGAAGTTGTAGCCCACGTAGTGCCATCTCTTGAAGTACTCGTCGGATGTGTAGGATCTATCGTATGGGTATTCTACCTGTACTCAAGATTAGGAAAAAACAACAACAAAACATAATCAATTTGTTAATTAATAAGTTTGATAATGTTGTTAAGGTAAATTTGTCGGGTAACGGTTATTTATTAAACTAAAGTACGTTTGTAGAGATTAATGCTGGACTAAAAAAAGAAAATGTAGATTCTCCTGACTTCCTGACATATTCCCTATATACTCTTTTGCCTTCCGATCTAATTCATTATATTAATTTATAAATTAAATTTTAATATAATATAAATTATTTTAGGTCATATGTTTATATTATAATACACATGTATTTCTAAATCTTTTTCAAAATAGTATTATACTATACACTAATATAGATTTTACTAAAAGATAAAAATTGATATATCTTGAATGTTACGTATCATATTTAATCAAGAGGTCGAGGGGACCACTTCCGTTTATCTAGGATCCGGGGAAGGAGTCTCGTCCGAGTTCACAACGATACTTAAGTGTCAAGTATGATATTTAGGATTTCAATGACTATATTACGTGAATCACTATAAATTAGATGTATTAATTTTTACTTATGTTGAATGATATATGTTGAGTGATATTTTTTTTTTCCTTTTCGAACATTAATAAAGTGATTAAGATTCATTTTCTAAATTGGGGATGAAAATGGTCGGGTGATGTGTTGATCATTTGCTTTTGTCACCCGCCCGTTAACCTTTTCGAGTGTATTCAACCACGACATGTAAGTTGGGTGACCTAGTGTATTGGGTATATCCGTGAGTGATAAAAAAGTGATAAAAAAAATAATGAATGTTGTCATATAAATTGAATTTTATTAATATTTTTGCCCATATAACACGATATTTATAGTTTAAAAATAAATAATGTTAAAATACATTATTATAACAAATAATTATAGATCTTTGTAAATATAATGATTTTAAAATTCAATATAAGAAATTTTAATATTCCGGATGTATCGGATCAGGTTATGGTGAAAGACCTTCACCGTCATCTCCCATTACCCGACTTTTTAGATTTTCGCCCCTTTTTAAATCGATAATTCACAACTACATGTTGCCATATTAAAATACTTGTGTGTTTTACAATTAGATACAATTATTGTAATATATATATATATATATATATATATATATATATATATATATATATATATATATTCCGATCTAGATTAACGAATTCATCATCTTATTATCTTTTGTGGTAATCTATATTTATTTAATGTATACTTTCATGAGATTGAAATGTGATCTCCATAAATAATAAGAGGAAAAGAAAAATAAGATCTATGATTTTAAAAGCCAATAATTTATAATACTGTTTTGCTTTAGCATCTAGCTTTTTTAATTATTCTTTTTTTTTTGTGCAACCTTTAAACTTTTAATTTTATTTATATATGATTTTTTTATATTGAAAGCTGACTTGCAAACGACCAGCTTAGCTGTTTACAGTTTGTTTTTCTATCGTATTCTATTTTTTTCCTTTACTGTCTTAATCAAAATAATATCAATATATGTATGTGAACAATTAAATAATCAATAAAAGACAGAAAAACAAATAATTGATTTTATAAATAATTAGGATTATTAATAAAAGGTGAACGTAAGATGGGATGCCAAGAACGCGACAGATTACCTTTTTATTATAAAAATTATTTTTTTTGTGAAATATCAACACATAATAAAGGATTTTTAATATAAAAACATACATAAATGCATGAAAAATATATTATTTTTGTGCAAATTAATTATTTTATATAATTTTTAAATCCAATAAAGCATATTTTTCCAAAATTGGAGATTTAAAATTAAAATTGATCAGAAATGTCGGATAATCGTACGTGGGAAATGAATTTTAATTTTCTTTTAATTGTATACGTCTAAAAAACACAAATACGATTAGATCTAAACTACCCATCACGTGTATGCACGTGGAAAAAGGATTAGTATGTTTCTTTTTTTTTTTTATAAAAATTATAATTATAAGCTATGGTAATATATATCATTAGATTTAGAAAATTAAACAACAATATGTTAACTTTTTTTTAACACGCCATACGTATTTAGGGCCCGTTTGGTTCCAACTCCAGTAATGAAAACGAAATGGAAACGGATTTAGTCCATATGCATATCTTTATTCATGAAATTGTGTGAAATCATTCCTTGTGGTATAGTGCCAGTACACTTGTTTTTTCACATTTTGTTACCTTATAGGGTATCAAAAGTAATCAAACTATACTCCAATTACTTCAAACCACAAGGAATTATTCTAAAAACTTTCATGAATAAGAGCACACGTATGAACTAGATTCGTTTCCATTCCGTTTCCGATTTCGGACTTAAAACCAAACGGGCCCTTAGAGGTTTCACAGCTTAATAAAGACACTAGTTTTAGAAAATTAAACAACAATACTTTAATATATTCATTTAGATGTTAATTTTAGATGAGAAAATAATATTTACATGGGACATATTTATTGACAAAGTAATATAAAATATGAATCTTTATTTTGAAAAGTTTATATTTTATATAAACATTTTTGTTAGCTCATTATCTTGCAATATTTTTTTATAATATAATAAGACTTTATTATCTCAAATTAACTAAAATTTTATATATTAAAAATATTTAGTTCATATATTCATAATTCGTACTAAAAATGTAATTTATATACGAAAAAAGTCCGAAAAAATATAGTAAAAAGAAGTAAATGTACAACAACAAAAATGAGAGTTATATTTCATAAACTATTTTGATTAATTTTGTTAAATGTTTTTTTTTATGGTAGGACTAGACTGAATAGTATATTAATAATACAAATCATAAAAAAAAAGGAATAAAAAAAGCAAGAAAACAAACATCCCTATAGAATTAATAAAAGTAGCAAGTAGATATGTAAAGATAAGCATCTTTTGAGATGCCCAACAATGTCCAGACAAGTCAAACTAGTGAACTATGTCTTATATATCTTGTTTTTATATATAAAATTAGATATTCAATAAAGATATAAGATTTTTAAATATATATTTTTTATAAAAATAAGTTAAAAATATATAATTTGAGAAGATTTATTTAGACGAATAATACTTATTTTATAAAATAGGTTTTTTAATTTAAAATATACTTCAACAAAAATAGTATTTTAATTAGGGCTGTGCAAAATTGGACCGGACCGGAAAATCGGACCGGACCGTAACCGGTCCGGTCTACGGTCCAGTGTTTTTTCTAAAATCCGGGTTACGGTCCGGTCCCGTTTTTGGACTGCATAAAACCGTAATCCGGGTTGGACCATAAACTACGAATTTCCGGTCCGGTCCAGTTCGGTCCGATCCGGTCCATTCTGGTCCGGTTTTGGACCGGAAAATCTCACCAAAATTGCACCATTTAGGTACAATTCGGTCCGATTTGGTCCGAAATATTCAAAATTGCACAATTTATGTACAAACCGGTCCAACCTGAAACCGGACCGGTCCAGACCGTATGCACAACCCTAATTTTAATTATACTACATTTTCATATAGTATTATACATTTTAGTTTTAGTAACACTAGTTAATACTAAAAATATAAAAACTTCATATATTTTTACAGATTTACATATATGTGTAATAATTAGTAAATTGTTAATTTTAATAATAAAAATATAAAAAAATATTTATAATTTTTAAAATTATGTAAATTAAGCTAAATAACAAGTATTATGAATGTTGTCATTTAGGGTTTTCTTTCTTGTTTTTTTATTTCTTTGAGACTCTCTTTTCCATATCATTATAATGTACTTTTTTTTTTTTCTTCTTTCTCTTTTCATTATTAATAAAATGTTGTATATTGATCGGTTAAGTTGGGAGGATATATTTTATTCAATTTAAAGTTAAACTTATTGCTTACAACAATATTTTCGTAGAATTTAGATATTTAAATCTGCGATATCGATCAACATCACGAACCTTGGTAGCATGTGATCGTCCATATGCAAGAGAATCATTGTGCTAAGTTGCTTACCATCAAAAGGAGTAATTTACTGTACCTACTATATATATATATATATATATATATATATATATATATATATATATATATATATATATATATATATATATATATATATTATATATATATATATATATATATAGCTCAACTAAACTTGTTGAAAAATTCTATGGTTTTGTTCAACAACTCTCCAACAATCACATTAATGATGGACTCCACAGTAATTATAATTCTAATCACATAATTGTTATAATAGCAATTTATTTAACCTATAATAATGTAAAACCCGATTTAAAAAGATTTTTTCTAAAATTAATTTTTTATTCATTTATAGTAAGAAAATATTTCAATAATCATTGTTCTTGATTTATGTTTTAAAGTCATAAATTATATTTAAAAAATTGCATATAATAATATAGCTTTGATTTGATTAAGATCCAAGGACATTGATATGATATCTATCATATCCTCTCATACAGTAACAAACTTTCGCAGCAACTCAAATCTAAATTTCACAAAATTGAAGATGATGGGCATGGCCCATTAATTTATAACTAATGATTTTATATGTATGTTTCTTCCCTAGTAATAATCACATAACTCCTTGATTAAACAACATTAAGAGTATTTAGGTAAGTTTTCAAAACTATAAAGTTATGAAATTTCGATTCTAATATATAAGGTTGGTGGAATTCTGATCTTATTATCGATCTTTTTAACGAGTTATTCAAAAGTTTAAAGGTGTTTTTAGCTTTGAGGAGTAGTTATTTATAAGTTTCGGAAAAATAAAGGTTTCGAAAGCGAAGGGAAAAAAGAAGATGCTTACCCTAGAGAGGAGGCAAATGAGCGATTGCATTTGATTCCTCGCAACAGAGTCACCAATGAATGCGAGAGATTTTCCGCGCATGATCTCGAGAAACTGATGAGGGTTGAAGATGGGAAGATCACATCCATTAGGTTTCCATCTCCACTTCATGTAATCCGTATCGGGACGCTCATATTTCATGCAGTTTTGGTGTTCGTGGATTGCCCAACACGTTTCATTCGTATAATACGGCCCTTCAGGATTGGGCACCCATTCGCCGGAGAATATGTCACACTTCTTCAACTTCTTTATTCTCTCCGTCGGTTTGGTATGATCGTGAACCACGTTCGACGTCGTGGGCGAAGGATACGAAGAAGACGAAGAAGAAGATGATATTAGGAGTAAAGGGATGGTGGTGAAGAGGAGAAAGAGTAGAGTTGTGAGAAGAGCTTTCTTTGAGAAGTATTTTTGAAGCTTTGATGGTTTGGAGATTTCGTTGTCTTGGTGCTTCATTGGTGTTTGTGGGTGGTTTCAAGGTGTTTTTGTGGTTGTTGAGGTGGCCGCCGGTGGGTGTGGTTAGAGAGGAAATGGTTGAGTGAAAGAATGGAGAAAGGTTTAGGTTATGGTTGTGAATGAACAAATATATTTCTTTGTGTATAATATAGAAAAATATGTGATATTATATATATATATATATATATATATGTGTGTGTTTTGTGTCATGTGTGCTTTGGGAGAGCATCCTCTTAATGCCTTGTTTATATTATATTAATTATTATAATTAGTATTTTCTCTTAATAATATTTATTGGTCTTATGTAGAGGGGTTGTCACTAAGCATAAAGGGCAAAGTACCCAAAAGAGAGGTAAAGATCTACAATATTGAGAAAGGAAGAAGCTACCATAAAGGTTATGGGAGTTCTTGATATCAAATTATTATAAATATAAAGTTTTAAAATAAAATATATAGTATAATTATAATAAATTTAATATTTTTGACATAAAATATTATAAAATATAATTTTTTAAAAAAATTAATTGAAAAACGGATACCCGTGAGCCTGACTGGGCCAGATACGACCCGTCCCATGTCCAACTAAACGGGCTCAATATTTTATAAAGCTCAAACCAGCCCGAACTCGACCCAAGTCCGGATATGAACAGGTCTAATTATCGAATAATTGGAGATGAAGCTTATTTAAAATAATTTTTAAATTCGATTGAACCTTTTTGTATATACATAAGAATATCGGGTTATACCGGGTATTAAATTATCATAAAGCTCAAGTATTAGTGCAAATCTTCTGTCTCATAAGAGTATATGGAAAAAAAGACCCGTTGGATTTATCCGAATCCGAAAGTTGGCCCATAGAACTTTCAACCAAGTTCTTTTGTTAGAGTAAATAATGACAAAGAGATAGGACAGGGAGAAGCTTCAAACTTAAGACCAACTAACAACAAAGGCAAATAAGCTAACATAGCTACTTGTTTTTGTTGAAATATATAGATTAGTTTATATATAGAGTTATAACCGGGTATCCAAATTATAACCGATTTCAAATTTTATCTGTTACTTAAGTAATGTTTTCTTTATCTGAATAATTCATTAATATATTCAAAATCGCTTGAAATGGGCCAGTAAATCGTCGAATTGAAATTTGGCGAACACCCCTAAATTTACCAACCTTATACATTATATCATATGTTTGTGTATAATAGATTTGATATATTCCATCTTCACACAATTCTAGCTAACGAGCCGGGTACCTTGCTTGTTAAAGATGGTTGTGTAGCGTTAGATTCTTAACTTATACTCCGCGTGGAGATAAAATTGTCTCACGTCAGTAATAAACAAACATGCAGTCTAGTATACAAGTTCGGTGGATTATTCCTCGTATTGTCAATCGGTTTTATACCGAAACTTCACTAGTCTTATGTGTTGGACATGAGTCTAACGTACATCTCGGAATGTGATACTTTCATTCTCAATAATCGATAAAAAATTTTCCAACTTTCATCACCAATAATAAAGCATGTAGTGAATGACAATGAATCATGTTTTGGTAGCTAGGTTTTCATATTGAAGACATGAACAAGTGGTTATGGTTAGAGTCACAAAAACAACGTTAAAGAACTTAACTACTCCTTTGACATTTTACCAATCAAACATGCTTAATATATATTGTAACATTTGAAATTTTGGGTAGATATCCGAGTTGGCTTGCATAATAAATATAATATCCTATAAAAAGAGAGATAATATTCAAGAAAAAGAATTTAATTTAAGAAAGAAAGGTCAACAACAACAACAACAAAATTTACCCTAAAATTTCATATTCGTACTCTTAGCCTACTTACCTACTTACACCTACTAAAACATGTGAGTAAACAATACATATATAGAGAGAAATTTTGTGTGTCATGGATATACTTTAAGGTATTTGGAATAATATGTGGGAGGTCGAGATAATTATATTCGATTCTAAATTGTAATCTCGTTTATTTTATGAAGTTCATATTAAATATGTCTTATGAGAAATTAATTGTGATGTTGATCGTTGACTCATTTGAGAATTTCAACACCCAACACCATGTTTTATAAGAGTGAGTTGATTAAGTAGGTCTTTTTTGTCGTAGCGTCAAACAGGCTTTTTTTTTGTTTATTATGACACAAAATAGGTCCCTAGCTTTCACCCCTTTAATCAAGTGTTTGTAAAATTAAAAAACTAGGGTCTTTTTATATCAACGATACCAAATATAAACTTATTAGACCAATCTTCTTTTTTTAGAACGATCCCGAACTTGGTGTTTTCATGCGTAAGGATGTTTTATGATGAACTATTTTTAGGAGGTAGATCAACCTAAATGCTTTTCGTTATATATATAATGTAATAAAATATATCATATTTGAAAAACTTCAAACATAATAGATATAAAAATAACTCATGCAAAATCGATTTAGAATAATCGATTCCAAGACCAGACAAAAAGTCATTTGTTCACGAGGTTCATAAACAGGATCTACGTTCGTGACATCTCAAGAAGATCTAATTCACTATACGTCTCAATTTTTAAAAATAAACAACAACAACAACAACAATAACAACTCTTTATAGAGGAGTAAAAGAAATTGTATGTAAAATCAAGAACAAAACAGAGAGTAGAAAGAAGATGAAGAAACGATATAACCTGCAAGGCATCTACACAACGGACAAACCGTTAGCTAACATTCTATGAATCAGAATAATTACAACAACACAATCACACATCAAGAGATAAAACACATCAACATGCTTTCACACCAACCGGTTATTATCTTTCGTTAAGTTATACACTTTACTAATTCAACTTCTTTTGTGACACGAGAATTTCCCGAAACTCACCTCTGCCCCCTTATACCAACAGGAATGGATCTGATGCATCTCATCGTTTACCTGCCTGAACTAGTCGCAGAGAACCTCCTAGTCTCTTGTAGAATTGACAAGCTGTCACCGCCCGGTTATCATACACTTTGGCCAATCAACCTATAAGGTCATCCTAGCATGTTTTTAACATTTAACATCTAGCACACACTACTATCATAATTATGCTAACACATAGAAGACAACTAAGTAAGTCCAAGGGACATACCTATATCAAAGGTAATCCCAACTTCGATATCAAGCTCAGCTTCCCGCAAGAAAGAATATATGTCTGCTCAGACAAGACATCCCAAATTAGAATCTAACCGACATGCGAGAAGTCTACACTTCTAGTCTCATTGACCTCTGCAAGGTCGTACCACAACATGCTAGAATGTTCCTACTTCTAGTCTTCATGATCTTTACATGATCATACCACTATGCTAAGATATACCAATCCTAGTCTCAAGATCCTCATGGATCAACATCAACACAACTAACTCAAGGGTTCTTAAACCACTTCCAATCACTTAGTAATCCACAAGCCACTAATTGGCATTCACACTGGTTCATCTAAGGTCTAGCCTAACATGATCTAACTCTAGGAACAACAAGGGAGCAAGGAGAGGAGTGACGTACCACAAAGACGGTAACAATTGGAGGTAAGGCGCGACCGCAGGTATGGAAGGTGGGGGCGCGGCGACAAGCCTTGGGATGCCGAGACCGTGGTAACACAAAGGCGAGGGAGGGGGGGCTTAGGAAAGGCGCGAGTGCGGGTCGGCACAAGTGCGGGTGCAAACACGCTCCAGGGGTGAATGTCAAAGTTCTTCGACAAACAGAAACTCCTCACGGTCGGTTCTACTGTCTTCTGCGTTTCTCACGCAACAACAACACCACCCAGACCTAGATTCTCACAACAACAACGGACACGACGGAACAAACAGAATCAAGACTTGATATTGATTCTTTGCCAAAAAGAAGAAGAAGAAGAAGAACGGAGAGGGAGATAATACTTACTGTCGGATCTATAGTATCCCACCCACGTGTTGAAGGCTGCAACTCGAGTGAACTTGGATGAAGAAGAACCAAGAGGAAAAAGAGCAAGGAGGAGATGAAGATACATAAGAGAAGACAAGAAATGGATGGAAAGGAAAAATGAGTAGGATTGCTAGGGTTAGAGGACATAAGGAGGGATGACCCAAATAGAAGATTGAATCTTCTAAAGGAGGAAAGAACGGACGACGGTTACAAAAGATCGCACGCGATCTGCTGTAAAAACCGCGTCCGCGACAAAACCCTGCCGCACTCGCAGGCTCTTGGGCCGCAAATGTGGAGACTCCCATTCGGCGCCGCTTAAGTGGTTCCGAAAGGAGTCTCGAAGGACCATAACAGGAGCGAAAATTTCGATTGTTACATATTAGGGTTAAGCTTTCGACAAACCTTTTACATTCTTCCTCAGACATCGTCGTAGTATTTAGTTGAGATGCCAATTCATTTCGGTTTTAGTCTTCAAATATTTGAATCCGGTTCATCCTTTCTTTAACACATTCGTATAATCAACTCAAGGGCGGATATAAGGGGGGTAAGGGAGGGGATTGTGCCCCTGCTTCAGTCGAAGTTATTTCCCTTAGATGGATATAATTTACACAGCATTGCTAGCTTATTTGGTTGAAGGAGGGAAGAATGTACTTGGAGTGCAAGGTTTCGATCTTGGGAGTAGGAAAAAGAGATTTTTTTAATGGATTTTATTTTAAGCATATACATAAAAAAAAACATATACAACGAATCTCTAATTTATGGTACGAAAACTTATTATAATTTTTTTTATTTAATTTATAGATTTTAATTTTAATTTTAAATTTAATTTGACGTCATAACTTGTTGTCCATCTTCTTCTAATTCGATGTATATTATATTATAATATATAAATGAGTTATGAAATTTTCTTTACCCGTATTTTTTTTTGGCTCTGCCACTGAATCAACCGAAACTAGAACGACTCTCTTCTTTAGTTATTTAGGTCAGACCAATCCACAACTCAACCAACCTTCTCTTAAATCAGTTAGCCCATTAGATTTGGAGTTGGGCATAAACAAAGAAACACTCTCCTGAAAAGGACAGTTCACCACATACATCATAGTCATTTATAACATAGACATATATATAACAAACTTCAAATTGTGCATTTGCAATACATACTTAAAAGATAGATTTTAAATGTTCACTTACATAACCTATACACAGACCCAACTAAGCATGTCCACGGGTTGGATCCGTCGGGTCGACGGGTCCGACCCGCCGGGTCAAGGATCCGGGAAGGGTGACCCGGACCCGGACCCGTATAAATGACCGACCCGCCATTTTAAAACCCATTTTTTTAAAAAAAAAATAAATAAAAAAGATGACCTGCCGGGTCGACCCTTTTAGGCATTGGGTTACATTTTTTTAATTTTTTCTTTTTTCAAAATTGAGGTTTGGCGGGTTGACCCGTCGGGTCCCGCCGGGTCACGGGTCACCCGTGACCCGTGGACATGCTTAGACCCAACCCAATAACCGCTATGGCCTGTTCTATCGAGCAAAGTCTCGGATTTATATGGGTCTTTATCTGATAATTATAACTTAATGAAAGTAGTTATAATGTTATATATAACTTGGAGGTATGGTTGCTAATTTACGGTACGGGCGTGCCGCTGAACTTACAGCCGACACGTGTCCCGAATTTTTTTTTTTTTCTTCAGAAACGAATGATGTTTTTTTTTTCTTTCTTCCATAAACGAATGAAAATTTGTTTGAACTATCATGTTATAATTTATGCACTATTCTCCTATAAACTTTGAACTATTCTCATATTATTCATGAACTATTACTTTTTAATATATTATATTAAATTATTTATAAATTAATCGTTTATATGTTATGAACTATTCACTTATAATTCATGAATTATCATTTTATAAGTTATGTACTATTCTTTATAAATTTTGCACTTTGAACTATTCAAATATAATTCATGAACTATTTTATTATAATTCATGAACTATCCCATAATAAATTTTGAACTATTACTTTCACTCCTTTATAGATTTTGCACTATGAACTATTCTATTATAATTCATGAACTATCCTTTTGATAAGTTATGAACTATTCCTTAATAAATTTTGAACTATTACTTTCACTCATTCCCGAATTTTTTTTTCCCAGGACACATGTCGACGTACTGTACATTCAGCCGCACGTCCGTACCAGAATAATGTATAAACACTTGAATTTGATATCTCTTATTGCAGCATAGATGATAATACTAAATAACTTAGATAGTATAATATCGTTGACATTCCCCCTCAAGTAAAGCTTTATTTGGAAAGCTGTAACTTGTGTAGCAGTGAGGTAAAGCGCTGTCGAAGCAGTGGCTTTGTAAGGATATCAGCTAACTGATCATCTGTGGAAACAAAACTGACTCTTAACTTGCCTCGTCGGACCTGTTCACGAACGAAGTGGTAAGCTAGAGCTATATGCTTCATTCTGGAGTGAAACACAGGATTAGCCGAGAGACTTGTGGCACCCAGGTTGTCACAGTAAACAACTGGAGAGAGGCTAAGTGGTTGACGAAGTTCTTGTAACAGCTGCACAATCCAGATTACTTCTGAGGACGTGTCTGCAATAGCCTTATATTCAGCCTCCGTAGAGGATCTGGCAACTGATTTCTGCTTCTTCGAGCTCCAACTAATGGGAGTAGCTCCCATATAAATGATGTAGCCTGTTGTGGAAATATAATCACTTTTATCACCTGCCCAGTCTGCATCAGAAAAAGCGTGAATATTGGTAGTTTCAGCCTTAGAAACTCGTATGCCAAGATCTGAGCTGCCAGCAAGATATCTGAGGAGTCTCTTTAGTGCTGTCCAGTGCAAATTTGTAGGAGCTTGCATATATTGAGAAAGCTTGTTGACAGCAAATCCGACATCTGGACGCGTTAGATATAAATATTGCAAACTTCCCACCAAAGTCCGATAATCAGTTGGAGTTGGAATTGGGGTCCCGGATGTGCAGTGAAGATCATCACCTGGAGACATTGGCGTTGACACAGGCTTGACAACATCCATTCCAGCCCGCAAGAGAAGATCAGCCACATACTTCTTCTGTGACAAGAAAATGCCATCATCATACTGTTGCACTTCAACACCTAGAAAATACTTTAAGTTTCCTAGATCTTTCAATGAAAACCGTTGTGCTAACAGTGCAATTAAACTTTCAAGCTTGGAATTGTTTCCAGTGATGATAATGTCATCAACGTAGACTAGCAAATAGATTAGAACTGAGTCCCGAGCAAAAATAAATAGTGATGCATCAGCCACTGAATTGACGAAGCCCAGTTCAAGAAGAAAGAACCTTAACTCAGTATACCAAGCTCTAGGAGCCTGCTTTAATCCATATATGGCCTTCTTTAGCTTGCAAATGTGATCCGGATAATTTTTATTAACAAACCCGGGGGTTTGAGCCATGTACACATCCTCATGTAGTCGACCTTGCAGAAACGCATTGTTGATATCTAACTAACAAAGTGGCCAGCCTAGTGACACAGCAAGAACGAGTACCACCCTTACTGTGACAGGTTTTACCACAGGGCTAAAAGTCTCTGTATAATCACAGCCAGGCCTTTGATTAAATCCTTTTGCAACAAGTCTCGCTTTGTACCTGTCAAGTGTGCCATCTGGGTTATATTTTAAGCGAAATACCCACTTACAGCCTACCAGATTTATTGTTGCTGATGAAGGAACGAGCTCCCAGGTCCTGTTTAAACAAAGAGCATCAAATTCCAATTGCATAGCCGCACGCCATTCAGGATCTTTGAGGGCTTGGGTGAAGGATTTTGGTTCAGTTGGTGTGGGAGTTGTGGTTGTGTGCAAATTCAGCTTTTGAATGGGTTTAACAACATTGTTGCGGGATCTAGTTACTACCCCGGGACGTGGGACAGCAACTTGGGTAGGCATTGCAGCTGATGCAGTTTGGATGGAAACAGTCTGTGTAGGAAGGATGGGCTGTTGGGGAGGGTTTGGCATAGGATTTGAAGCTGCAGGTTGCGAACTGATAGGTGTTGACTGCAGGGTAGGTGGGGTAGATTGTGAGGCTGCACTGTGCAGTAAAGCATGATCTGTTGATGAAGACGGTTGTGGCATTGTAGGTGGCAACAGAATTGGTAAACCTAGTTGGGCCCATTCAGACTTGATGACAGTTTGATCTGATTGTGGGGGTTGCATTTGACGATATGGAAATTCGTCTTCAACAAACCTAACATGCCTAGATGTATAGACACGTTTGGTAGTCGGGTCTAGGCATTGGTATGCACTTTGAGTGGACGCATAACCAATAAAAACACAGGGTATGGATTTCGGCTCAAGCTTGTGTTTAGTGTATGGCTTAAGCCATGGAAAACAAAGGCAGCCAAAGCTTTTAAACTTGCTGTAATTTGGATGTTGCTTGGTAAGGTTATGGTAAGGAGTTGTGTAGCCATGAGATGGAGATGGCAATCTATTAATTAGATATGTAGCCATGATCAATGCTAAGGGCCAGTGATCCAAAGGAATGTGAGAATGAGTGAGGAGTGTGAGGCCGGTTTCAACCAAGTGCCTATGCTTTCTTTCAGCAAGCCCATTGTGCTCTGGAGTATGTGGAGGTGTAGTTAGATGGGTAATACCATGATCACCTAGGAAGGATCGTAGAGAAACGTATTCCCCTCCATTGTCGGAGTAAAATACTTTGATTTTATGCTTAAAGTAGTTTTCAACTAAAGACTTAAATCGGATGAAAATAAGTTTTGTTTCCGATTTATATTTGAGTGGATATAGCCATGTATATTTTGTGTGATGATCGACAAAAATAAGATAGTACTTATACCCATCATATGAAGGTACAGGAGAACTCCAAACATCACTAAAAATGACTTCTAGAGGTGTAGTAGACTCAATTGTAGAAAGATGAAAAGGTAACTTATGAGTCTTATTCATATTGCAAGAAGTACAAAGATTTTGATGATATGAAGAACAACCTAGGCTAGCACTCTTATTTAGATATTGAAAAACTTCAGTAGATGGGTGACCAAGCCTATGGTGCATGGACTTGGGACTGACTCGGAAAGCACTGTGGACAGTAGGACTTGAGGAAGGCCAGACGTACACCCCATCTACACAAGGACCCCTAATGATGGTTTTGTTGGACTTGAGGTCCTGCACATGAAAACCATTTGATTTGAAGACAACAGCAGATGAAGTGTCATTAGTGAGTTGAGAAACAGAAACTATGTTTTTGGATATTTTGGGCACACACAAAACATTAGACAGGACCAAATTATCATCTGAAGCAAGCATAGTAGAGCCAGTGTGAGTGATTGGTAGTCCCTTACCATTGCCAACTAACATCTCATCTGAGCCATGGTATGGATAATGGAGAGCAAGGTTGTCGAGATCGTTGGTAACATGATGAGATGCACCACTGTCAACCAACCATTGGTTGTTGGAGGATTGTGTAGTAGCAACATTTGTCTGATGGGCTGGCATAGAGGGAAACCTCGCTGAAGATGGCACTTCAATAGTCGGATGTAAGGATCGATAAACCCGACAATGAGCTAAAACATGACCTATCTCTCTACACCATTGACACCGTCCCTTAAAAGGTTTCGGACCTCCATAGTTGTTTGGATTAGGTTTGGTATATTGGTTCTGATGATGGGATTGGGAGGAGCGTTGAGTGGACTGAGGTTGGGTTTGAGTGTTGTGCGGATATGAATTGAAATTAGAAGACTTACCAGAGTTCTTCGAGGACTTGGTCTGCACGTTGAAGGCTGTCATGACTCCTCCTGCTTCTGTGTGGTTATGTTTGAGAGATAATTCGTGGTTGATGAGTTTCTCATGTAACTCTTCAAAAGCTATGGACGAGTCACGTGCATTTATTGCATGTACAACTGGGAGATAGGGTTCATCGAGACCCCGTAGAACGTAATCTGTGAGATCCTCAGTAGAGACCGGTGAATCAAGAGATGATAGAAGATTGGTAGCTTTGCGCACATTCTGCATATAAGTCGAGATAGAGTCAGATCCTTTCTTCATCGTACGCAGTCGTTCCTTAATTTGCTTCACATGACCTCTTGACGGATTTCCATATGTGAGACGTAGTGCCTCCCATACCTCCTGTGACGTCTTTGCTGTGGCAACGAATCCTGCCACGTCGGTTGAAAGTGTGCCCAGAAGTGCACCATAAATTAGACGGTCTTGTCTGATGTAGGTTTTGTAAGCCGGATTGATTGTTGTGGAGTCTAGTAGGGTTTTTGAGGAAACATCTGTTGTACCCAGTATGTATGAATCAAGATCATATCCCTCTAAAGTTGCCAAAATGGCCTGCTTCCAAGTGATATAGTTTTGTGGTGTAAGCTTGATGATGTTGGTGAGGATGACAATGATAAAGGGTTTTGTAGGCTCATGAGGATTGGCAAGCGTAGATGCATACTCAGCCATGGTGGATTTTGTGTGATTTCTGATAATGGATCGATTAGGGCTCTGATACCATATAAACACTTGAATTTGATATCTCTTATTGCAGCATAGATGATAATACTAAATAACTTAGATAATATAATATCGTTGACATAATGTGTATTATCTGAACAACCCCCTAACTTGGAGGGCTTGCCTTGCTGGTAAATAAGTGTCATTTTACTTGTTTGGAACTAAGAATCACGAGTTTGAATTTTGGGGCCTTTTTATAATATTTTTTTTTATATTTTGCTTTTTTATTTACTTATATTACCTTTATATTTAATATTTTTATATTATTTTAATTTTATTAAAATTATATTTGAACATTTATTATATATTTTATCAAATACTATTAATTAAAATAAACTAGGTAGTATAGTTTTAATTTTTAAAATATAATTTATCAAATACTATTAATTAAAATAAATCATGTAATATAGTAATACTTTTTCATAAAAACATAATATTTTTGACCGAAATTAATGTGACGGCCGAAATTAATGTGTCTAAATTATTGAAAAATTTAATGTATTTAAGCAATATATTTGAATATTTTTTTGTGTAAATCGTAAATTGTAAATCCTGTAAACAAATCTATATATACTACTAAACTAGACTACACTGATGCTGACGTGGCGCCTCCAGATTTTTTATTGGATTAAATCTTTTATTAAATCAAGAATTAAGCCATAAAACCTTTTTTTTACTAAAACAAAATCTAATAAGAAATCGTTTTTCAACTAATCTTCTAAATAATTAATAAGAAATAAGAAAGTTTTATAAATATTAAATAATCTATATATCTATATATACTACTAAACTAGACTACACTGATACTGACGTGGCGCCTTCAGGTTTTTTATCGGATTAAATCTTTTATTAAATCAAGAATTAAGCCATAAAACCTTCTTTTTACTAAAACAAAATCTAATAAGAAATCTTTTTTCAACTAATCTTCTAAATAATTAATAAAAAATAAGAAAGTTTTATAAATATTAAATAATCTATATATCTATATATACTACTAAACTAGACTACACTGATACTGACATGGCGCCTCTAGGTTTTTTATCGGATTAAATCTTTTATTAAATCAAGAATTAAGCCATACAACCTTTTTTTTACTAAAACAAAATCTAATAAGAAAATATTTTTTCAACTAATCTTCTAAATAATTAATAAGAAATAAGAAAGTTTTATAAATAATAAATAATCTATATGTCTATATATACTACTAAACTAGACTACACTGATGCCGACGTGGCGCCTCTAGATTTTTTATCGGATTAAATCTTTTATTAAAATAAGAATTAAGCCATAAAACCTTACTAAAACAAAATCTAATAAGAAATCTTTTTTCAACTAATCTTTGTCTAAATTTTCAGGTTATTCCCTACGTTTTCAATCATAACACTCATTCTGCTATTGTTTATTCATTCCTTAATTTGTTTTCAATAACTATTATTTCAACAACTTTGGTTTTTACTATTACATGTTTATGAAAGTCTCTCCCTTCCGCCTTTCTTCTCACTTACTTACTCGCAGACAGATATTCAGATATATGCATGTGAAGATCCATCAATATTTAAATATACCCGCACAAGGTGCGGGATATGAACTAGTGATAGTTCAAATGAGGTTGAGCCCGTACTTATAGGATCGGTGAATCAATCTAAAAAAGCACAAGGTCCGTCCCTATTCCGTCTCATGTATAATAGCCGAGACCGGACTGGGATGACCCAATCCCGTCCCGTGGTCTACCCTACAATTTACTTAGAATCAATAGTTAATAGACCAAACCTTAAATAAATGACTTTTACTATTCAACTATATATTTTTATAGTTTAAATGATTGTGTATATGAGTTTGAATCGATCTTAAGTTGGATTTATAAAATTTTATTTATGAAAATATTTTATTAACATAAGCCGGTCTTACGAACACTTATTATGTATTTTATGAGTTATTAGAACAATAATGTCATTAAATAACTCAAAGTCATTTTAATATAGAAATCAAATTTATTATCGAATTAAAATCACTCATTTTAAAAAATAATTTAAATAATTTTAAGAATATTAAAATTAATTATTATTATTTTCGATTCTATTGACTAACACCAAACAAGCCCTTAAGACTGGTAAAAGTTAATTGTCAAAACAAAACTATATTCAACCCAGGATGCAAATACACGTCCCCTCCCGCCTTTCAACCCCGACTCTTTGCAGTGTTCTTAGCAGATTGTTCCGATCGCCTCAAATCCATCTCTAATTCTATCCTCTTCGCTTCTATTCTGAAGAATTTGATTCTGTGATACCATATCGCTTGTCAATTCGAAACCCTGAATAAGATTTTGGGTTGTTCGCAGTAAACCGAATAAACCCTAATTTATGTTTGCCCGGCATGGATGCTAAGGACATACTTGGATTACCAAAGAACACGCTTCCATTATCTCAAGAGAAGAAGTCAAGACCTCCCAAGGAGCCTCAAAGAAAACCCGATGGCATTTCTCGCGAGGTAACCTTTGCCCTCTTTCTTTATCTGTGAAATTTATCAGGATTGAATGGCTAATTGGTTTTTGTGTGTTTGTTTTGGTTAAATTTAGCTTTACATGCTCACTGGTGGAATGGCACCCCTTATGCCTTCAATTGATACGTCTCAACTGAAAAAACGTCCACCATCAGATGAGAAGGTCAGTATATGACTGTCAAACAGAACCTTGCTAATTGCAAAATCTATTTTCATTTGGAATTTGACGTTCTGAGAATGTAATGTGAACTTTATGAATAACTTTTTGAGTAATGTGATTTACAGAATGCTAGCTTTATGTTGTAACTTCGTAGAATGGTTTTTTGGATGAGCATGTAAAAATGTGAAGTTAATCTATTCTTGTCAGTACAGACAGCTCTTTTCATTGCTTGGGTGTGATGTATTTTCAGGTTACCTGGCAGTGGCTTAGTTTTACGAACTCAGCTCGGAAAGACAACTTAGAACTCTATCACTGGGTATAATTTTATTTTTCGGATAGTAAAACTATCAGTGAGAGCTACACATGTTTCTTGCGTGACATATAGCATTGTAAAATTTTGTCAGGTTAGAGTTGTAAATGGTGTACCCCCAACAGGTGATTATCCCTTTGCTAAGTATAATAAGGTATGCACACCTGCTTTGGTAAAATAGTTTGAACACTTTGTTTTTCTTCTGTAAGGATGAGCTTATCTGTTTGACAATCATCTGTTGCAGTCTGCCGATGTCATCAAATACACAGATGAGGAATATGAGAAGTATATGACTGACCCTGTATGTACCTTTTTTAAACTGCGTACATCTATAAACCACATCATGTAGAAATGGAAGCCGTAGATATTTACATCTGAATGAACATGTTATTAGATGCTAAATATAGTCATCTGAAGTCGGCGACAAAGTCTTGAAATCAGATATATGTTCTTATACTTGCTTTCTGGAGGAATGATAGTCCCATAATCATACTTTCTCAGAAATGGACCAAGGAGGAGACAGATGAACTGTTTGACTTGTGTGACAGATTTGATCTTCGCTTCACTGTTATAGCTGACAGGTTTCCTTCCCCTCGCACCATGGAAGAACTAAAAGATCGGTATTATAGTGGTAATCAATTTGCTTGATTTTATCCATGTTAATGCCCCTCTATATTTAACGAGGCTTGATTTTTCTTTCTTTCTAAAATTAAGGGTGTATTTGGTAACATACAGGCATCATTAGGCTTCCGTATCTGCACATTATCACCTTGTCAAGCCTTATCAATTTCCTTTTCAGCACCACTTTAAATTATCAGCATGTCTTACCAGTTACATCTAAATTTCAATGTGTACTTCGTATTTATATCTGTTAATTATGTACGTGATATATAGTGATGTCACATAACATAATAGTTTCCTTTTAAATATAGTTACCCGGGCAATCTTGGCTGCTAGAGCTTCTTCCCCTGCTGATGTGGCTCACCATCCTCTTATCAAGGTATTTTTTTGGTCTGAATAAGAGGAAGAACAATGTAGATGATTCATCTAACTTATTTGAGCACTCTCAATTTTCTTCTGTATGGCTGATTCTCATTATATGGAATCTGGATAACTGTTTTTGCTTCTGCTGATACCGTGTCCAAATTATAGGAGCCATACAATGCTCAGCAGGAGGTTGAGCGCAAACGGGCGTTGTCTATGTTTCTTTCGCTGACAAAACAGCAAGACCGCAAGGATGCTGAGGTATGAATATTTTGTGTATTGGGTTTATGATTGCATTCGCTGTCTTGTGTATAATTATTCATTCTACTGAGGTTTTTTTCTTATCAAGTGTGTTAGTAAGCATGTATTTTTCCAATGTGGTAATTGTTTTTCAGGTTCTCGCTGAAGCAAAAAAGATTACCGAGGCCCGCCTGTTGGAAAAGGTGAGTGACAATCATATATAACTCTCCTGCACTATTTTTTGTCAAAAGAACTGTATAGTAGGGACTTTGTTATTTGCTGCTACTGCTTTTGCATTCTAACCTGCTTTGAGATTAAGATTTACTTGTAACAACATTTTTGAAGGGAGAAGCTTGCATACTCAGACTGTCTAGTTTTAGTTAATGCTCAGTTCAAATGATAGCTATCTGATCCTATCATAATAGTCTAGAATATGAGGGCAAGAGAAATAACGAAGTGACAACTTATTTGTGAACCCTTATGCCATTTTGAGGATTGATGGTTTTGCATCCTTTTTGCTGTTTTCAAACTTCTCTTTCATACAAAGAAAAAGTGAGATGATGTAAATTTAGCATATCAATATCATCCTAACATTATCCATTTGTTTCTCTATAATCTATATATTACATTTAACATTAAGAATGCTTGCTGAAAATTAAAACTTCTCTTTTGGAGTGGGTTAGTGCTTCTGTCTTTTTTTTACTTAGTTCTTCTCTGCTCCTAGGGTTGTGGACCTTGTTCTGAAGATTAGTATGTTTTCATCAGGGTGAACAGTCAAGCTTGTAATGTCAGTAGGAAAAATATAGAAATGTGTAGTAAGAAGTCTTGGTTGTATTTCACATATTTTTTACTGTTCATTCACACTTTTGTTTTCCCTCCCTGTATTCCCTGCATTACCTGAATCTCAGTGGGAAATATGCTGTCTAATTTTCTATATCCTTGCTGGAGAGGGAGAGAAGGATATATTCATATATTCATGAAAATTGTTACTTCTTACCATATGAAAATGCTGTTACTTTACTTAGAGTTGCATTTTCACAACAGCACAAGGTTTCCTTGAGTTACTTGTGTTTGAATGTAACAACTTTTCTGATTCTTCCAGGGTGCTGATGAATCTGAGTTACCTGCAGCATCAGATTTGGCTGCAGATAATGCTGAGAAGCAGCCTCCATCAGCTGAGGATGTTTCCCCTACAGGCGCACAACTTGCTTCTGCTAGTGTTGCACCCCCCAGTTCATCCACAGACATTGCTTCTGCACCTGCCTCTCTTCGTACGGTGAGTCAGATTTTGTGGTTCATCTTGGGCAGTAGATTCTGTCAGAATTTCTTCTTTGGTATGATTCAGATGTAGCTGCAAGAAAATGTCAGCATTTTCCAGATTTCCAAATTGTTCTGTATCAGAAAGTTGAACTTCTGTTTTTTCTACTCTTGTCTGGGTTATATTCTTGTTGATTAAGTTATATAGTGAAACAGCTCTGTGGAATTTAACTGATGGAAACTTTCACAGTTGCGGGTGTACTTGAGAACATATGCTCTTGAGCAAATGGTGCAAGCAGCAAGTTCCTCTGCAGGCCTCAGGACTATCAAGCGGGTTGAACAGACCTTACAAGATCTTGGGGTTTGTTTCTTATCTTTTAAATAAAAAAGGTTTTATTTTGAAGTTACTATACTTTTGCAAATAGTTTTGTTCTTGCACTACTACTACACCTTACATCAATAGATGTCCTGCCTTCACAAATTCCACCTCTAAAAGAAACTTATCCCTTGACAACGTAGGGTCAGTTTTGAATCGCCAAGAATGGGCGCTTTGACATCCTTATCAGCCTGTTTAAGTTTGTCAGCGACAATGTATGATGATAAACCCCGGGATTTAAAATGAACAAAATAAGCAAGCTGGGTAAGAATTTCACAAGCTGCGAGGTTGAACAGCTCTCAATACTTTTATGATATTCATTTCAAAACAATTCCATTATTCCAACAACGTGCCAAATTGCTACAAGCCTGTTCATAAGATAATTAACTCTTATATAATTAACTACTCCTAAGAATATTTAAAAAATCTTGATAACTAAAATTCAAGATAATGTGAAACATGGAGAAAATGGACTGCATAATGGAGTCACCTAATATCTACGAAGCGGGGATATGTAAATTTGAAGAAACTAACTAAAAAAATGATAAACTGCACAGTATTGTTAAGTTTTGCACTTTCATCTTTTGTCCAAGTTTGTTTTATTGATTGTTGTGGAATTTGCTTTGGATTTATCCTGAAATACTTTTTTGGAGACCAAATTCATTACTCGTGTTAGATTCTTATTGGATTTGACTGCTTGATTCTTTTTGGAGTAGCTTTTTCATTTAGTTACTTAACTATTTTGTGAATCTCGTGTTTCAAAGGTCAATCTGAAACCAAAAGTCCCAACAAAAGCTGTGTGTGCTGAACATCTAGAACTAAGGAAGGAGATCCTCACTTTGTTGAATCTTCAGAAACTGGTACTCCTCTTTTACCCGAAGTGTCTTCGATGCAATTACACTAAAAAAATTTCTTCTAATTTTTTTTAATCTTGTGCTCATTTCTTAGCTACAATCCAAGGAGACTGAGAGTTCATCACATCGTGAGGGCTCGTATACTGAGATGCCCGGCACACCAAAGGTGTGGAATCTCGTTTTATGCTTCTGATTGTTATATTTCTTGGATTAGATTGCTGTGTTATCACTTAAAAGATTTGATAAATTTTAAACAGTGTCGTTTCTTTGTGAATTATGAATTTTTTTGAATGTGTTTTTAGCTATTCTATGCGGTTATTGTCCTTTCTGTAGCGATATATTTAACTAATGAGACTATTATGATTGTCAATAGCGGTCACATCGCCCTGGAGATCAAGATCGTGCATTCACTCCAGAGCCTGTAAATTTTGGTGGTGGTAACTACTTGCTACCCTTTTGCATTCACTTAAATAATAACTAGTTTCTTAGATCTTGTGCAATAACATATGACTATCTTCAGGGGAAAGAGTCGGAAAACGGGACCAGAAACGAAAAGTAAGTGCAATTCTTGATTTCAGTTTTCATACAATATTGTTTTATACCTTAAACTTTTGCCTGTTGTTTTGATCTGGGATCAGGGTCAAACCTCTGGAAGGTTGTCAGAAACTCCATCTTCACCTGCCCAGCTTAAAAGGGCTCGAAAGTTGAAAAGTTCTGATGGTTGAGCACTGAGGTGAGCCACAAGGGATTTTTTCATCTGTCCTACTAAACTACTTGAATTTGTAACAACAGCTAGTTTAGCCTCCAAATTGATACAAGCGTCTGAATTTGGAAATTTCTCTACCTAACCTTAAAACTTTATATAGAACTATGGTTATTTGGTTGAAAACATGTGCTCATCAATGGCTGTAATTTAAACATTAGGGTCTATGTATCCTTGTTGTAAAAGCTCGAGGGTTGATTTATCCTGGCTTACAGTTGAGGTCATTGTGCTCGAGTTTGGCCTGAAATGTCTTTATGGAAAAGTTCTAATAAAAATTGACGTCTTGCCTGATTCCTCAATAAAAATGGTTGGTTATTCTTATGACCTTGCATCTACTGATATGTGTTTAGGTTGTTGAAGCCGTAGCTAGGATGAAGCCAAAGCTCGTGGAAGCGTATCAGGACCACAATAGGTTAGTTTGCTACTTGTGCATGACCTGAGCATCTTTGTATATGCAGTCGAGTGTTAGGCTGTTTGATGTCATTGCAGTGCTGAACAACTCTTGAAAGTGGCGTCTTTGCCGGATTTGCCAGGGAGTAGGGTTTGTAAGAGCTAATTTTCACCCCGTAATCCATGTAGAACATGTGATTTGTACATCCGAGACGGAAATGGCATATTTGGGGGCATCTGTCGTATTGCATTATCAGGTGGGGTCTATTACCAGTGGACTGGAGGAGACATCTAGCTTGGACATGTAGTCATGGGTATGGCAGCCGAGACGATCTTGGCCTTATTCAAAATCTCTAGGGCGTTCTTCTCCTAGTGAAGAAACAAGTATTGGTGGGTTGGAACAAAAACATACCTAAAAGGTAGCTTAGGGGTCCGTTTGAAAGCTAGCTTATGGGATCTTATCAAACTTATGAAGATTATGAAAAAAAACATAAGTTGGATGATAGGATGCTTGAGAGGCTTAGCTAATGAGAGTTTATGAAAAGGTATAATCTTTCCGATGACATTACTTATACATCCACTACAATAAGCTTCGTTCTCCTGAACAATAAGCTTGTTCAATTAGCTCTATATTTCAACTAACCCATAATCTTCAGTTTTAATTACCAATAAATTTTGGCTTAAACTCGTTTAAGCTCAGGGTTCCCAATTATGCCCTAGGTCTCCCAAGGTAGTTGTAACAAAGGCCGGGTTGTTCAAGATCATATAGTGTAGCACAAAGGATGTAGATGTTGTGAACACAATGTCGTCAACGTATTCAAGTAGGTAAGGTGTAACATGATTCTCTCGGTGTATGCATAGGGAGGGACTGTAAGAGTGACTCCTACGCCAAAAAAAATTTGTAAGAAAGAAAGCGAATTCTCCACGCCTATGTATGGCCGTTTATTAAAACAAAACAACAGAACTACAAAGGAGTCATCGGGAGAAAGCATAAATGACTTTTGAAAAAAAAATATTGTCAATAAAGATATTCAAGTGCCACCAAAAGTTCCAAAGTTCGAATCCTCCTCCAGACATGTATGGAAAAATTGTTATTGGGAGGGTATCCCCTTAATGGGTCACCGTAGGTTCGGCACCCTATCTGGACGTAGGCAAAGTCGAACCGGAAACGTAACATTTTTCAAATAAAAAAATAAAAAAAAATTTCCAAATGGCTAGAAAAGACCGTATCGATCGTGTCTCGACAATCTTACTATCTAGGAAGAACCTTACACGACCCTTCCTTGCAGCAACCGGATACTCAACCTTAAAGAGAACCCTGCTATGATGCAGCAACCGGATACTCGACCTTAAACGGAACCCCTGCTATGATGCCGAACTTAATTTTGCAGTTTAGGAAAATAATGTCACAAGTGAAAATTCTGAACAAGTAATTGTTATATACATTGTCAGTTGTTTCAACGTATTTGAATACTATTTCTGCAATTCCAATAAAACCATCGGTAAGGAACTTAATGCCCTCCTGCTTCACTGATATCATAACTGCAAGAATCATAAGTCATATGGTCTGATTGTAAATCCTCTTGTATATAAACAATGTGCCCGATCATTTCACGTGCACGTCGCGCAGGAAAACATTCATTGTTTAAAAAGAAAAAACGCTCTAGAATTTCAAACTTTGGTTCATATGCCCTCTATACCTCTCTCTTATCAATTTGACTAGTCAGAACTCTTTAGTTTTTAATCTAAAAGTAAAATAAACTATGAAATTCGTCGTGGTTGTGTAACGGAGGCCTTGTTTTGCATATTATAACGAGTGTTATCATGTAACTAACGAGCGGTAGGTAGTACTAACGATTGCTATTTTTTTCAACCCGTAATGATCGTTTGTTACAATTTTTTAATAGGTTAACTACAGTTAACAATAGGTTAACGACCGTTAACATGTGTTACAGAAGGTTACATGTAAAAAAACGATCATCATATAGGTAGTAATCGTTAATTTGTTATTAAAAAAAAGTTCAATTTTCGTTCATATAAAACCATAATTTCAGCCATAAATAAAATATGTTTCTACCTAGAATATCATTATATTTATTGCTAATGTATATATAAAGTACAATCAAGCGGTAGTCAGAACTCTTTAGTTTTTAATCACGTTCATTTAATTTTTAATCTAATGGATGTTAGAGGTTCCTACTTCCTACACTAAGAGAATTTCTACCGGAACCTAACCCTAGGGTTGAGCGTAACTCTAAAACTGAACTGAACCTAAAACTGATTTTTGTGAAACCATGGACCAAAAACTGAACCTACCGACATTGGTTGGGTTTCAGTTTAAACCTAAAATTAAAATATTAGGACTGAAATCGAACATATCAGTGTCGGTTTCGGTTTAGAACTAAAAAGAACTAAAGTTTAATATGCTATAAATTTTTTTTAAAAAAAGTAAAAATAAAATAAATAAAAACTACAATGCAAACATCATTCATCCCTTCAAACATGAAAAATATGCAAATCCAATAACACAAAAATTCGCAAATGTAAAAATGAGAATAAACATAGAAAATTCATAAATCCATACTCTTTCACGATGGAAAGATTTTTAAAGTTGCATAAAAAATTTCATAAACCTAAAGGCATAAGCCATAAGTAATTTTATAACTGTCAACCTTGTAAGAGCATCCCCAACAGCTTCCCTACACCCTTTTGCAAAATGGAGAATTAAAAGTAAAAATCTACCCTTTATATTTTTATCAAATCCAACATATTCCCTATTTTGGATATATTCTCTATTTATTTGAAGAATGTTTTCAAATGAAGAGTCTCCACTTTTTTCTATTATTCTCCATTTTGGAGAATGAAATTCCAATTTGTTGGACTAAAAAGTCTTTAAAATTCTCCAAATATTCTAAAATGGAGAAGCTATTGGGATGCTCTAAACAACCAGTAAACCAGTCTCTACTCCATAAATATGAATCGGTTCAAATCAATTTAGAGCGATTTAATCAGTTAATAAAATAATACCGAAATTATAAAATATGTAGACCGAAACCGAACATATACGTCGGTTGTTTTTTTTATTTGAACCCAAATCAATCGAGTCGGTTAAGTTTGGTTTACCGAACCTAAATGCTCAACCTTAATCAACACGGGGTCATATAGGTTTATCTTTCGTAAGAAAAAAGAAAAGAGTATGAAATCAACTTTGATTGTTACTAATATAACTTATATATATGGTTTATAATGAATCATGTTATGATCTAATATTGCCAATATGTTGCTTGCATGAACGTGATCAAGTTTTGTTTGCATCCTCGATCATGTTCAAATGTATATTATATACTTAGAGAACTTTAACTAAGTACTATCTACATTAAGGGCCCGTTTGGTTTGAACTCTGGAATAGAAAACGGAATGGAAACGAATCTAGTCCATATGTATACCCTTATTCATGAAAGTTGTTGGAATCATTCCTTGTGATTTGAAGTAATTGAAGTTGAATTTGATCACTTTTGATATCCTATAGGGTAACAAAATATGGGGTGACAAGTACATTTTGCATGTAAACACAAGGAATGATTCCATAGAATTTCATAAATATGGATATACGTATGAACTAAATTCGTTTCCATTCCGTTTCCGTTTCCGGAGTTGGAACCAAACGGACCCTAAGTATGTATAAACGTTAGATCATAATATCATATGCAAATACAATATGAATTAATGCTGCATATTTTTGTGTATACATACAAATATATTTGGTTTGGCTTAGTATATACAATTCTAATAAATACAAACCGCCGCCTAATGATGCTGCAAATACGATGTCGTTTATGCATGTGCAATCATCGTTTATTTGTATTACAAGATACTTTTACTCAACTAAGCTGACTCATCCTAAGTTAACCTTATTCTCAAACATCATTAATCTTCTGACACAACATTGTCAGTATCTATTAGTAAATCTTGCAAAAGATACATAGCTATGATCATTAATATAATGTTGGTTGACTATTAACTTTAGGGTTAATTCTATTGCAAATTCATAAATTTTATAAATTAAAATTTTTAAATTTGGTCTCTAAACTTGTTCTTTTATCTATTCAAGTCCCTAAATTTATTTACAAATATTGTTCGGGAGGAGATAAAGAGAATTACCGTTACGGGGATGAGAAAAAATTCGGAATGGGTCTAGACGTCATTCTCTGAATGTGGATCTAGATGGATGAGTTTAATGACTCCTTCTCGATTTTCTTTTCATCCCCATTGAAAATTACCCCGGGATCATGTAAATAGAAAAATTAATGATGATTTATTGTTTTTAATATAATTTGTAATTTTTGATTTATTATTGTACTTGTTAAATTTGTCTAATATTTTTTTTTATACAATGAACTCATATAAGTACTATGAATTTATAAATAAAAAAACTCAACAACTATCTCATGCAAAATCCGCTGTATAAATGAAGAAAATTATAGGGGATGGGTGCAAATTTCAATCCTTGAGCGAGTAAGAGAAGGAGGAACACGATGGTAAACAAATACGAGTACGGAACTCCCATCCGAATTCGCCCCGTTAAAAAACCCTAACGATATTCTAAGCATATATTAGGATGCACATGCGTAATTACCATTGAGTCACATATGACATGAGATTCATCGCACGTTCGAGCGCATATGCACGTTGTACACAAATGCAACACATAAGCCCAATGAGGTTCCCTCCTAAAATTAATTGACAATATAAGCAATTGTCAATAAGAGGAGTAGAACACCGACATTATATACTAGATCAGTTATTCCGTTATTATCAATGTGGGAACATTAATCCTCCACAAAGACGTGCAACCCATATCGATAGGGTTGTGCAAAATTGGACCGGACCGGACGGACCGGAATTTACGGTTTGGTCTACGGTCCAGGTTTTTTTGAAAATCCGGGTTACGGTCCGGTCCGGGTTTTGGACCGTATAAAACCGTAACCCGGGTTGGACACTAAACTACGGATTTTCGGTCCGGTCTGGTCCAGTTCGGTCCATTCCGGTCCGGTTTTGGACCAGAAAACCTCACAAAAATTGCACCATTTAGGTACAAACCGGTCCGGTCCGGTCCGAAATATTCAAAATTGCACAATTTATGTACAAACTGGTCCAACCCGGACCCGGACCGGGACCGATCAGGCCTACGGTCCAAGGTTTTATCAATTTACGGTCCATTGGTCCGGTCCGGTCCGAACCGTATGCCCAACCCTACATAGCGATCCTACAAATAAGTCAAATCATGTATATAAAGCCCGTTACTAATTGATTTCAAGATGAAATCTCAATGAGCTACGTGCATTACATACACACGACTCGAGTCACGTCTATCGGTATTTCACACAAAACTCTTAATAATCATTATATGCAAGTGTAGGAAATCAAATCCATCGTTACCTACAATGATTAACCTCTAAAAAATTTGGTCAAGACAAGTCATTCATGATTAATTAAAAACATTTCTTTTCAAATCCAAGAAAGGTTAGTATCATAAGTTGATCTTACATGTTCGAACGTATCATATACTTAGTTGTCACTTTGGAGTTTCATCTAACCATGAACATAAACAAAAGTTGATAGAGATCAAGAATCTAATCCAATTAACTTAAATTTGTATTTATTAAGAGATTCGATACTACGTATCTAAATCAAATTAAATTTAAATGAAATTAAATATAAAATGACAAAAGAAATCTAATAAACACAAAAGTAATGGTGAAAGTGCTTAACCATTATTTGGTCCGACTTCATTCCAACATATATGTGCTTGGAACCCATACTTATTATTGCAAATTTGCTTTGGATACTTTTTGGTATAAGATCTAAATACTTAATATTTATTCATATATGTTACAAGATCTAATAATGTTAGTTTGTTAATTATATTTTAAAGCATATGATATTTGCAAGTCTATTATTATATTATGAAGGGGTCGACTATAGATTTGTTTGTGTGCCTACCTCACTAGGCCGGTCTATCCAATGATTGTGCCACCATTTTGTTATATTTAACCACTTACTTAACTAATTAGTTAAAATTTTAATTATATATATATATATAGAGAGTATAGATCATATGAGAACACTCCCTAACGTGAGAACATGAGAACAAATTCATAATTATTATTAGTTTTGTTACGAAGGTGTCATATCGTTTAATGTATTATTCGTAGTTATTGTTGGTTGAGTGGATTATTCGTAGTTATTGTTGGATTCCTAATTATTATTATTCGTAGTTATTATTAATTATGATATCTACTCTAAATCTCAACCTTTAATATTCACAATCCAACGGTGTACGATTGTTCGCATGTTCTCACGATAAGAGTGTTCTCATGGAACCACACCCTATATATATATATATATATATATAGTTTGACTCCGATGTAAACAGCTCTTATCATGTAAAATGAGAACAACCTCTATCCGTTAGATCGTTAAATAGATGGATGAGATTTGACGATATTAAAGGGGGAAAATCGTGTTATTAATGGAAGAAATATTCGCTGGACCTGACTCTATATATTCGGCGGTATAAACACATATATTCGGCGGTATAGTCACATATATTTGGTGTTTACATGTTCACATAATAAGATATGTTTATATGTGAGTCAAGATCTATATATATAGTATAGATCCTATGAGAACAAGTTTTATCGTGTAATCATGAGAACTTGCAATATATTATTCGTAGTTATTATTAGTTTTGTTACGAATGTGACATACCGTTTAATTTATTATTTGTAGTTATTGATAGTTGAATGGATTATTCGTAGCTATTGTTAGTTGAATGAACTATTCGTAGTTATTATTAGTTATGATATCTACCCTAAATCTCGACGCTTAATACTCACCATCCGACGATATAAGATTGTTCTCATGAAAATCACACCCTCTGTATATATACAGGGTTAAACACATACAAAAGTTTAAAGATTGACATACCTTATGAAAGTAATATGCTTCAAAATTGGATAAGTGATCGATATTTTAAGGTAATAACTTGTAAGATTTTTCTTTAACTTTACGTAAAATGTTTAGGCAAAGTACGTTTAAAGTTTAATAAACTTCCTCTTATACGAAAAGTAAAAATAAATGTACAAATGCAATGTATTTATTCATGTAAGCTACTTCTCTAGAAATAAAGCCTTCACAAATTTAATATTTTGATTATCTATTATTTTAAAATATAAATATAAATAATTTTATAACAAATAAGCTTGTTGGAGATAATAAGGTCGCACGTCGAAAGATGGGAGTCTGGTATATAAGGTCGGTGGGCTACTCCTCCTATTGTCAATTGGTTTTAATTAGATGGAATCTCGCCGGATTTATATGTTGGGTTTGGGCCTATGCTCATGTGCGCTCGTATGCACACGACTCCCGCTTTACCGATCCGTCTGTATCGGACTATGACAAAGCTCGTTAATAGGAGACATCCATATCGAAGTGGTCTCCAAAACAAAGCATGGTTGCCCTCATCCTTCAATTTTAATTTTATTTTTTAATATTTAATTTATGATTAAAAAATTTCGGCTTTTGGATTTATTCGAGAGCATACGATTAAATGAACGTGCATTGCATAATTACTTAATTAGGGGATTAAATATCCATTGAATGTTCACAGTTTGCCTTTTCTAAATACTTGTAGTAGTCCAGTCAAGGATTGACACGCGTCGGTATTTTAAGAGGAAAATAATTTTTAATTAATTAGTCGTGTTGTTTATAGTTTAATACAGTTTATAATTTAAAATTAAATTTGGGAGGACAAAGAATCAGCCGTCCATTTGATCGATCGGACAACAATCTGATTGGGTCGCCTTTGTGTCTGTGTTGTGTTTCCAGTTAAACATAATTAAGGTAAATCTTAGGGTTATAAGTAAAATTAATTAACTCATATCCGTTCTTAATTGTTGACATCACGCAGGCAGGCGAGCGTTTAGGTTGGCCCTAGTGTAACAGTCAAAAATCGAAGATGACCTAATCGAGTAATTTAGGAAATTAAATCCGTTTTAACACGAGATACCTCTCGAGGTAACCAGCTCCTAGATGATATTACACCCCGGTATTATTTGGAGCATTTGGGAGCTTCAATTAATAAAAATGCAGTTGAGAGAAATGATCAGGACATCGGACATGTCCTAGATATGAAAAAACATGAAAAGGCAAATTGGCTAAAAGAGTCGCTATTTCGTTTCTTAGCGGCTAAGAAAGACGGCTTAGGAATACGCGTTTTTCGAAACAATTGCGGAATAATTATCCATACAATATTCCAGATCTATTATTCCAATTTCGAGAAGTTTGGAGAAGGGGGCTTAAACCGCTTTCGGATCGGTAAAAGGATAATTATCGACTCCGCTAAAGGATAATTATCGACTCCGCTAAAGGATAATTATCGTCTTCGCTATAAATAGCTGAAATATCGTTTATTAATTCATTTTCTTTCACGTTTCCTCGTAAAAGCTCTGATTTCTCTCAACCTTCAAACTCAGATCTACTATTCGTTTCTAATCCGATTTCAAATCCGTTTGAGTTTTTGGATTCCTCTCTTCATTCTCTTCATTTTGGTACCGAGTTTCTACATTTCCGAGCAAGGGAAGGTCTGGTCGAGCATATATGATACTAGGGAGGTTCCGTCGCTCAGATTCCGGTGAATTTGACGGTGTCCGAGCGTAGCCTGCGTCGTTGTGATTCCGAATCTTCTTTCAGATCGTCAATCGGGTTAGTAACGAATAAGTTATGAATTTATTCGTTTTCCGTATTGCGATTTAGCCTAAATTGACCTTAGGCTTGTCAAAATGGATAATTGAAAATTCCATTATGCTCGTTACATTATTCTGGTGATTATGGGCTGTTTGTTTGATGAGATTTGATGACAGGTGGGTTCAGAAATTGCCTGCGGGCAAAACGTTGTTCTGGCGAAATTTAATTAATTAATTAAAGGTTAATTAATTAAATTGGGATTCTAGAAAATGCTATAAGCTAATTAAATTCAAAGGAATGAATTTAACTGGTGTTTGAAGCGAGAAGTTTAATACGAGGAATATGATATTCTCAACAGGTGTTGTTGAAGGGTTCGGTTTAATTATAGCTTACTTCTTTGTGAGTGTATCCAAATACGAGAAAGGAGGATAGTCCGAGTGGGAAACGGACTCAATAGTTGGTTTGCGAGGTTTTATTGTTCTTACCTGCGAGGTAAGTGTATATGAATTACACTTGCTTAATATATGTTGTGTATTTAATATGCCATGATTTTATGCATGCTTGAGCATATATATCTGTTTGTTATGATTGTATGCATGCCTATATATGAGTGAGATGATGATGATGATGATGACTTGATATTCTTTATGAAAGCATGCATGAGGTACATGAGATGATAGTGGAAAGAATGTGATGAAAGAATATGATGAAAGCATGAAATTGAGTTATGATATGAAAGTGATAATATAGGATGGTAATTGATTAATTAGCCCAACTGGGTCCCGCACGGGTTTCCGGGGGACGAGGTCGCTACCTGATCTACAGGGGGCCTCAGAGGTCGCTACCTGATCTACAGGGGGCCTCGAGAAAAGAAAAACAGCCAGGGGTCGCTACCTGATCTACAGGGGGCCTCAAGATAAGAAAAATAGTCCAAGATCGCGACCTGATCTACAGGGGGTCTTAGGACAAGATGGCTGAGGTCGCTACCTGATCTACAGGGGGCCTATGACGCTATCGGGTTGGCCAACCGAAAGAAAAAAAAAAGAAAGAAAGAAAAGAAATACGAAAGCACATGAGAAAATATATCGTACGATCAGTTGGAGCTAGTTAGTTAATTATCACCTATGCATCGATGCAATCGAGTCTAGCATGTTATATGTTATGTTATGATTATTTATATGTGATGAGATGATATGAGATGTTTATATGAGATGATATGTTTATATGTGATGTGTGATAACATGCTTGAATGTTTATGTTTATGTGATGTGAATGGTTGTGGAATTATATGTGAATGTGGATGTGTATGCATTGATCGACTTTGGAATGTGAGGAAGGGTATAGAGTGTCCTTTGGGGACGGGATATTAGATACTTATATATATTGAGACAGTGCGATTTGTATACCCTTACTGAGCGTGTGGCTCATTGTTGTTATATCCACATATTTTTCAGCTACTCAGACTCGGCCTGATCAAGGCAAGGACGTTGGACCCAACACCTGGATTTGAGATCATATCAGGTGGGCTGTTATGGGATGCTACCGCCTAGGATGTTTTGCATGGTTTTAAAACAGTTGTGTTTTGGTTAAATGGAGTTTATGACGTATGTTAGTATGCATATATGCTGTGAATATGGTTGTAAGATAAAGTTTTAAAAATTTACGTTTTCCGTTTTTCCGCTTTTCCGCTTATTGCTTTAAACAGGGTTAATTAACTGGTAATCAACTAGAAATGAAATAGGTGGGTGTCACATTTGGTTGGTATCAGAGCAGGGATATGATTCCTTGGCTTGGGTTGTGGGAAGTTTTCTGAAAAGCTTTTGAAAGTTTCTTTTTCTTTTAGATGGCGGAGCACAGCCAAAGGGTCGACTGAGTGTGTACATGCTCAGGGTAGAAATGATCAGGAGCACCTTAAGGTGCCAGTTTAGCCAATAATACTACCACCATCGGATATGGCTGGTATATCTGATTTAGTGATATATTTGAGAGAAGTTATATCACTATAGACACACCAGTGTCTCAGGCGGGCATTATTCTAGTAGAGATGGACAAGAATTTTGAGAAGATTCGCCGCCAAGGAGCAAAGCTGTTTGAGGGGACCACTAATCCATTAGTAGTGGATGAGTAATTGGGGAACACTGCGTCCATTCTAGATGGAGTTATCTACGCTAATGAGAGACGTGTACAATATGCTATATCCTTGTTTAAGGGAGAAACTGGAGATGGGATATGCCTTTTCTATTGATTCCTAAATATTGGATCTGGTGGGACATGGTCCCTAATGACCATAGTATACCACATGTGTTGACATGAGATGATTTCTTGAGAGAGTTTGATGTGATATTGGGTATGGATTGGTTATCCACCCATAGAGCCTTGATAGACTGTTATGCGAAGGAAGTAATCAAGGAGACAAATGGATTGAGGGAAGTGATTTTCACCGGTGAGAGGAATGTTATTCCTACTTGCCTCATATCTGCAGTAACAGCTTTTAGATTACTTCGGGAAGGATGTCAGGCTTATCTGGCTAGTGTGTCAGATTCTGCTATTGTTAGCCCCGGAGTATCTGAGGTGGATGTTGTCAGAGAATTTCCTGAAGTTTTCCTTGATGATTTACCTGGTTTACCTCCGAGTAGAGAGGTAGACTTTGAGATTGAGACATTACCCGGTGCAGCACCGATATCAATTGCTCCTTACAGGATGGCTCCGCTAGAGCTAAAGGAATTGAAGAAACAGCTAGAAGAGTTGCTCGAGAAGGGTTTTATACGCCCGAGTATTTCTCCTTGGGGTGCACCAGTGCTTTTTGTGAAGAAGAAAGATGGTAGCTTACGATTGTGCATAGACTACCGTCAGCTGAACAAAATCACAATCAAGAACAAGTATCCCTTACCGAGGATAGAGGACTTGCTTGATCAATTAAGGGGTGCTACAGTATTTTCAAAGATTGACCTTCGATCGGGATACTGGCAGTTGAGGATAGCAGAGAATTCAATACCGAAGACAGCTTTTCGTACTCGGTATGGACACTATGAGTTTACAGTTATGCCTTTTGGGTTGACGAATGCACCTGCAGCATTCATGGCGTTGATGAACTCGATCTTCCAACCTTATCTAGATCAGTTTGTCGTGGTCTTCATTGATGATATCTTGATATATTCCCGAGATGCAGATACTCATAGAGAACATCTGAGACGTATCTTAGGGATTTTGAGGGAGAGACAATTGTATGCGAAGTTCAGCAAGTGCGAGTTTTGGACGGATCAGATTGCCTTTCTAGGGCATGTGATATCACGAGATGGTATACAACCTGATCCATCCAAGATCAAGGCTATTACAGAATGGGAAATTCCGAAGAGCATTACGGAGATTCGCAGCTTCTTAGGACTGGCGGGTTATTACAGGAGGTTTGTAAAGAACTTCTCGATTATCGCGCGCCCATTGACTAACTTGCTAAAGAAGAATCAGCAGTTTATATGGGATAACAGTTGTCAAGAGAGCTTTGAAGAACTTAAGAAAAGATTGACTACGTTCCCTATTCTGGATGTACCCTCAGATAAGGGTAACTTTGTGGTTTACACCGACGCATCTGGGAGTGGCTTAGGAGGAGTTTTAATGCAGGAAGGGAAGGTAATAGCTTATACATCTAGACAGTTGAGACCTCATGAGCAGAACTACCCTACACACGACCTAGAGCTTGCTGCTATAGTTCATGCTCTTAAGACCTGGAGGCACTATCTTTATGGTGATACATTTCCGGTGTTTACCGACCATAAAAGCCTGAAGTATATTCCCACTCAAAGGGATCTGAATCTGAGGCAGAGAAGATGGATGGAGTTACTCAAGGATTATGATTGCACTATAGAGTACCATCCAGGAAAGGCGAATGTGGTAGCTGACGCTCTCAGCAGAAAGAGCAGTGACCAAGGTGGTAAGGTCAACTACAAAGTTGAGCATCTATTAGCTCTCAGAGTTATGAGAGTAGAGATGGATGTAAGAGGATCCGAGTTGATAGCGAACATTCAGGTTAGACCGTTGATTCTCGATGAGATTTCAACTAGACAAGATGAGGATGCTACACTGAAGAAGTTGAAAGCTAAAGTGGGAGATGCTACCACTACACACTTCCGGTTGTCTGATCAGGGAGTGTTATACAGAGGTACACGGATATGCGTGCCCAACATTGAGGAGTTAAAGAAGAAGCTACTTGAAGAGGCACACTCCTCGAGGTATTCCATGCATCCTGGGAGTACGAAGATGTTTAATGACCTGAGGAAGATCTATTGGTGGCCCAAGATGAGACGAGAGGTAGCTGATTTTGTAGCTCGATGTCTAGTGTGCCAGCAAGTGAAAGCTGAACACCAAGCACCAGCAGGAAAATTACAATCTTTATCAGTTCCTGAGTGGAAGTGGGAGCGGATTACAATGGATTTTGTGGTTGGACTTCCTAGGACTTTCAGAAAGAATGACACGGTATGGGTGATTGTAGACAGATTGACGAAATCTGCCCACTTCTTACCGATGAGACAAGATAACTCCTTGGATGAGCTGGCAGAGTTGTATGTGAGAGAGATTGTTCGACTGCACGGAGTCCCTGTATCGATTGTATCCGATAGAGATCCGAGGTTTACCTCGCATTTCTAGGGAAGTCTGCAAACTGCCTTAGGTACAAGATTGCATTTCAGTACGGCATTTCATCCTCAGACAGACGGACAATCAGAGAGAACGATTCAGACCTTGGAGGAGATGTTGAGATCCTGTGTTTTGGAGCTTAAAGGTAACTGGGATTCTAACCTGCCATTGCTCGAATTTGCGTATAATAACAGTTTCCATTCAAGTATTGGTATGGCCCCTTACGAGGCCTTGTATGGAAGGAAGTGTCGCACACCTGTATGTTGGGATTTTGAGGGCATGCGACAGATAGAGGGTCCTGAACTTGTACAACAGACAATAGAGAAAGTACAAGTAGTAAAGCACTGCTTGAAGGCAGCACAAGATCGTCAGAAGAGCTACTTTGATCGCCGTAGACGAGAGATGACATATGAGATAGGCGAGAGAGTGTTTTTGAAGGTATCTCCTTGGAGGGGAGTTATGAGATTTGGTAGGCATGGGAAGTTAGCACCGAGATACATTTGTCCATATGAGATCTTAGAGAAGATCGGACCACTTGCGTATAGATTGGCGTTACCACCTGAGTTATCAAGATTGCATGACGTCTTCCACGTATCGGTGCTACGAAGGTATAGGTCAGATCCGAGTCATATCATTCCCGAACCTGAGATAGAAGTATCTGAGAACTTGTCCTACCCAGAAGAACCAGTTGAAGTTTTAGGCAGACAAGTTCGAAGATTGAGAAACAAGGAGATTCCGATGGTGAAGGTCAGATGGGGACATCATTCAGCTCGAGAGGCTACATGGGAAACCAAGCGAGATATGAGAGCTAGATACCCCTATCTTTTTGAGTAAAAACCTCGAGAAATTGTGATCCGGTTGTGCATCCTTTTGATACATCTACGAGTTTGGTTCTACGTCCTTTCTTAAATTTCGGGACGAAATTTCTTAAAGTGGGAGATATTTGTAACAGTCAAAAATCGAAGATGACCTAATCGAGTAATTTAGGAAATTAAATCCGTTTTAACACGAGATACCTCTCGAGGTAACCAGCTCCTAGATGATATTACACCCCGGTATTATTTGGAGCATTTGGGAGCTTCAATTAATAAAAATGCAGTTGAGAGAAATGATCAGGACATCGGACATGTCCTAGATATGAAAAAACATGAAAAGGCAAATTGGCTAAAAGAGTCGCTATTTCGTTTCTTAGCGGCTAAGAAAGACGGCTTAGGAATACGCGTTTTTCGAAACAATTGCGGAATAATTATCCATACAATATTCCAGATCTATTATTCCAATTTCGAGAAGTTTGGAGAAGGGGGCTTAAACCGCTTTCGGATCGGTAAAAGGATAATTATCGACTCCGCTAAAGGATAATTATCGTCTTCGCTATAAATAGCTGAAATATCGTTTATTAATTCATTTTCTTTCACGTTTCCTCGTAAAAGCTCTGATTTCTCTCAACCTTCAAACTCAGATCTACTATTCGTTTCTAATCCGATTTCAAATCCGTTTGAGTTTTTGGATTCCTCTCTTCATTCTCTTCATTTTGGTACCGAGTTTCTACATTTCCGAGCAAGGGGAGGTCTGGTCGAGCATATATGATACTAGGGAGGTTCCGTCGCTCAGATTCCGGTGAATTTGACGGTGTCCGAGCGTAGCCTGCGTCGTTTTGATTCCGAATCTTCTTTCAGATCGTCAATCGGGTTAGTAACGAATAAGTTATGAATTTATTCGTTTTCTAGTATTGCGATTTAGCCTAAATTGACCTTAGGCTTGTCAAAATGGATAATTGAAAATTCCATTATGCTCGTTACATTATTCTGGTGATTATGGGCTGTTTGTTTGATGAGATTTGATGACAGGTGGGTTCAGAAATTGCCTGCGGGCAAAACGTTGTTCTGGCGAAATTTAATTAATTAATTAAAGGTTAATTAATTAAATTGGGATTCTAGAAAATGCTATAAGCTAATTAAATTCAAAGGAATGAATTTAACTGGTGTTTGAAGCGAGAAGTTTAATACGAGGAATATGATATTCTCAACAGGTGTTGTTGAAGGGTTCGGTTTAATTATAGCTTACTTCTTTGTGAGTGTATCCAAATACGAGAAAGGAGGATAGTCCGAGTGGGAAACGGACTCAATAGTTGGTTTGCGAGGTTTTATTGTTCTTACCTGCGAGGTAAGTGTATATGAATTACACTTGCTTAATATATGTTGTGTATTTAATATGCCATGATTTTATGCATGCTTGAGCGTATATATCTGTTTGTTATGATTGTATGCATGCCTATATATGAGTGAGATGATGATGATGATGACTTGATATTCTTTATGAAAGCATGCATGAGGTACATGAGATGATAGTGGAAAGAATGTGATGAAAGAATATGATGAAAGCATGAAATTGAGTTATGATATGAAAGTGATAATATAGGATGGTAATTGATTAATTAGCCCAACTAGGTCCCGCACGGGTTTCCGGGGGACGAGGTCGCTACCTGATCTACAGGGGGCCTCAGAGGTCGCTACCTGATCTACAGGGGGCCTCGAGAAAAGAAAAACAGCCAGGGGTCGCTACCTGATCTACAGGGGGCCTCAAGATAAGAAAAATAGTCCAAGATCGCGACCTGATCTACAGGGGGTCTTAGGACAAGATGGCTGAGGTCGCTACCTGATCTACAGGGGGCCTATGACGCTATCGGGTTGGCCAACCGAAAGAAAAAAAAAAGAAAGAAAGAAAAGAAATACGAAAGCACATGAGAAAATATATCGTACGATCAGTTGGAGCTAGTTAGTTAATTATCACCTATGCATCGATGCAATCGAGTCTAGCATGTTATATGTTATGTTATGATTATTTATATGTGATGAGATGATATGAGATGTTTATATGAGATGATATGTTTATATGTGATGTGTGATAACATGCTTGAATGTTTATGTTTATGTGATGTGAATGGTTGTGGAATTATATGTGAATGTGGATGTGTATGCATTGATCGACTTTGGAATGTGAGGAAGGGTATAGAGTGTCCTTTGGGGACGGGATATTAGATACTTATATATATTGGGACAGTGCGATTTGTATACCCTTACTGAGCGTGTGGCTCATTGTTGTTATATCCACATATTTTTCAGCTACTCAGACTCGGCCTGATCAAGGCAAGGACGTTGGACCCAACACCTGGATTTGAGATCATATCAGGTGGGCTGTTATGGGATGCTACCGCCTAGGATGTTTTGCATGGTTTTAAAACAGTTGTGTTTTGGTTAAACGGAGTTTATGACGTATGTTAGTATGCATATATGCTGTGAATATGGTTGTAAGATAAAGTTTTAAAAATTTACGTTTTTCGTTTTTCCGCTTTTCCGCTTATTGCTTTAAACAGGGTTAATTAACTAGTAATCAACTAGAAATGAAATAGGTGGGTGTCACACCTAGGACGTAATTAGCGTCATAGGTAGGTTTTAAATAAGACGTAGGTAGATTAATGTAAGATAGATTTTTGGCTCCTAAAACGCATATTGATTAACAATTTAGGTAAGTTTTGGGTCCTAGGACGCATGATGATTAAAATAATAGTGAGTACGAACGGGTCTGGGAAATTAGGATTTGAAATTCTCTCCTTCCTTCTTTGGTTTTGGTTTTGTTAGGTTGACGATAACAACACATCGGTAGAGTCGGCTTTGGGGCACATGTAGGTTGACGTGATACCATTACTGGCGGTGGTGATGACGACACAGCTAGGGCTTGTGATTTAGGGTTTGATTAGGCGGAAGTGTGTTTAGATCGTAGTCTCAGATACCATGTAGAGATTTATGAACCGAAAGTTTGTTTATTTAATTAATCAAATATTGTTTATATAGATAAATATAAAGCGGCAAAACGGTAAACTAACAAATAATGGACAAACCCAATATAGGGTCTAATATATCGGGCTTAATATATTAGATTCATACTCTAACATACTATAGGTACAAAAAAACAATATAAAAATTTCTCACAAATTTCACAATCTTCAAATTGAATTTTAAAGTTTAAATCTTGTTCAAATTCAACGTTCGAGGATTCAAAATATACCATTTACTACTTGTACGTATACTTTATCTTAAAAAACGATTAAAATACAACTTAACGTGAATGAGTAAGAATGTGCTTTCATACATAATAGTTCAAAAGTGAAAATTAGTGTGGGTCACGTGTTTGAAAATTATGTAATTTACAATGAATTTGTAATTTACTGTAAATTTGAGCTGCGACTTTCGTTTCAATGTGTTGCAACTTTTTGTTATGTTTACGAATATCATAATATTTTTGTTATATGAGTTTAGCTATTTGGGCTTGGCTCATAAAAAGCTCCTATAAAATTTCGGCTTAGTTAGAACTCGTCTCGTTTATAAACGAGTTATGTCTGAGCATGTCATGCTCGGTTTGGTTAAAAACTTGGCTCGTTTAAGTAAAATCAATACCGTAGGGGTATTATATTAGTTGAGCTACTCGGACTCGATTTGAAAAAGTTCATCAGTTGATCCACTTTCTAAACGATTTGAATATGAATATGTTTTAAACTTGTTAAAAACTTAGGCTCGACTCGACTGGTTCATATAATAACCCTATTCTACGCTACTGGAGTGAGTTTGAAAATTTACACATTCAAACCGTGGATAAAACAAACTTAAGAGTTAAGAACAATGATATTATGGTCAACTTAAAACTTCCTATAAAATATAGTCGGCCCGTCTTACTTATTAGACGATGCATCATCTAGAACATCGAACCGGTTTGAATAATAATAGGTATATACATATCTAAATATGATTATGTACGATGAATCTGGTTATCATTGAGTTAAATTGTAGTGAACATGCACATAAAACATAATAATTGAGATTGTTTTGTGTAAATATATAATTAAAAATAATACTAATTTATTAATTAAAAATAGTCGGGCACATGTTGAGGGTGCCCCCCATTGATACACTGAGCATGGGTGTCGACTTTTTCCATGTTTAATCATCCAAAACATGAAGATTAGGGTTCTGTCAAATCCTCTCAAAATTATTAAATTTAATTATGGGACTTTTGTTTTGTGTAATTGGGAAGAATAACCATATCTTATCCCATTTTTCTTCAAGATTGTGTAGGCAACACATTATGTTTTTTAGGGTTCTTGGATTCTACTCTTCATATAATTGTGTTCTAAGAAACAAAATACAAATAGTTGTAAAAGTGTGTAAATTTTAACTCATTTGGAAGCGTTAGAAATCATTCCCGGTAACGGAATGATTCCGAATAACTCAAAAACTACGTTTGTTTAGAGATTTTTTTAACACATGAAAGTAATCTCGTCATTTTCATTTCCTTTCCTTACCCTTATCTGATTCTATTTCGTTTTCATTCCACCTTTCCAACCAAACGAGCACTAATACAATTAACTCAATGAGAAATCGACGGATGAAGTTACCGTCAAGAGAACAACCCAGCAACAAAACAGGTCAGATAAACCGGCAAAAAAAAAAGTGAAGTAAAGTCGAAGAAGGTACATCAACATGACATGAACACGAAAAGATTTTTCTAAAGATGAAGTAGGTGAGGAACGAATCAAACAATACAGGAGTAGCACCGGTAGAAGCATGTGCGACAAATTTGATCTCTTGGTAAAAAGTAAAAGACCATACTCCAGAAAAAGTGTCTCTAGTCATATATTATTGGTAGAAAAGACAAAAATACGATTGCTAGAGTTGTTCTTTTTTGAAACAGACCGGAAAAAACCCGTGATCTGGTGAAACTAGTAATTAATAAAAAAAATATAATGAAAAAACTAGTAAACCCAAAGAGATTAGACGGACCGATCGGACCAAAATTTTGGTTGGACCTGGTTCCATATTTATGAAATTTTCAATTCCTATTCCGGTTTTCTGAAAATTTCGATCTTCCGGTCTGGTTTGGGCCCGAAACATCTGATTCGGTCTAGACATGATAAACGACCACGACTATTGTGATGCACAATACCAAAATATATGCAAATATGGGGGATTTTAAAACAATATTATAAAATTTTGAAGAATAAATTAGGGAAATGGGACCCTTTATATATTGCTTTTGTAAAATGGGTCTCTAGAGAAAACAATAAAAATTAGGCCTACACCTAGGGAAATAGGACATAATTGAAATGATGGTACTACACAACATTTAAATATTGATGGGATGTTTACTATTCATACTTTTTTGGTTTTTTAAATAAAGTGAGGGAGACTCCCACTTAATCTTTCATATGTTAGGTGTGTTATTTATTTTTTGGATATTGTATGACGAAATTGAGTTGTTATTTTTTGGGTATGTTAGGTGTGTTATTTATTTTTTTTGTGTTGTATGACGATTTATGTTTGATTACCCAAAATTCCGATCTCAAAATTAGGATATGCACTTACCATGTTCGATCTACTATATTGACAACCATACGAACAAACCACTTACCCAAACATATCAATATCTTAAAAAACACTTACCCAAAATGTGTTAAAATGTTGGATATGTTTTATAGTTACCCAAAATGTGTTATATTTAAAGTGATATCGTGGATATGTTTTATGGTTACCCAAAATGTGTTATAATGATCAAATGTCAAGCGAATTTTTGGGTAATGACCAAATGCCATTTGATATTGATGTTTGTATACAATATCGAGTTTTGAAATTTTTGGGTATGACAAATTTAAATTGGGTATGGATTTTGTATTAAGTGATGTTTAAATTGGGTATAAATATAAAATATTATCCAATTTATGGATATTATTTTATATTGATATTTGATTTATTGGGTGTATTGTTTTCGAGTATGTTTATGTACTTTGCCAAATTTATTTTTGGGTATGATTGTGACATCAGTTGGGTAAGCAGATTTTTGGGTAAGTTGATTTTTGGTAAGCTGATTTTTTCTGGGCAAAGGGCTGCGTTTTTTTGGCCCCCAAATTCCCTCCAAATGTCATTCAAAAGTGTCACAGTCAACACTCACATCAGCCATCACTCATTTTTGTCAACTTTTTGTCCTATTTATGAATTAGTCTAGTAAAGTAGGAGCCCTATTTCTCAATTTGTAATTGGTAGGACCCTAAATTTTAACTCTATAGTGTAAAAGGCCCTAAATGCCAATTCAGCCAAAATTGAATGGTCAATTTATCATGGTAGGTTTTTCTAATGTGAACTTAATTAAAGCATATTGACAGTGGTTTGTTTATGTGTGATTTTTTATGGTAAGTTTATTGACATTTATGAAATACAATGGAGAAAGTTCAAAAAGATAATATGAACTCTTTAAAGGAAATTAGAAAAGCAATGTGCATGATTTTTGATGTTGCAAAAGTATTGCAATTAAAGTTTGAAAAGTGATCAATTATGTTGTTTTCGGTCTTTTAAATCATAACATCCATTGTGGAGGAATATAAGCATTTTATAAACTTACCCATCTTAATAAAGTATATAAAGTAATTTATTTATTTTGACCAGTTTTGATAATATTTTTCATAAATTCAGTATAGTAAAAATCTCTATGATGATATAAAAATAAATCATATAACTTATTGTTTTAGTTTAGAAAACGGATTTATTGATTTCAAAGTATTATTTCGGGATAAAGCCTCTACACTGTTTTTATTTATCCAGATTTCAAAATTAGAATGTTGCTCCATATATATTGTTAGAATATTTTTTATTTATTTATCAACTTTTAATATTCTTTAATAAATTTTCCACGATGTCTCAAAAATCTCATAAAAACATACATAACTCAAAGGGTGCGAGATTAATGACCATCAATAATATTTAATATACTAATAAATGTATGGTTGGTGAACTTTCAAAACTCTAGGTCATTTCTACAATTAAAAAATATGGGCCATTTTAGTAATTATCTAATTACAAATTTGCAAATTCTAACAGTTTGGGTCAATAGTTTAATATAAAATTTGCGTTGTTTATTGCAAATTACCTAAAATTTAGAAAAATCATACTCAAATCATGTAGTCGCCTTCTTCAATGGTGGCATCGGAACAACCAAGAAGTGGTGGCACAGTGAGGTCTCCGTCGAGGAGTGGAGGATCGACGAGTGTGTTGATTTGGAGATGGTGCTCGCGCTGGCGGCCTGTGATTCTCCGCTTCCTTACGGTTTCAACTCTTCGCTAGTCGGTCCTCGTAGCCTTCAACCTTTGGTCCTTGCAACCTTCAGTCCCCACAGCCGGCGGTCCTCGCAGCCTTCAACCTTCGGTCCTGCAGCCTTTGGTCCTCGCAACCTTCCGTCCTCACAGCCGGCAGTGTAAACAACGAAGGAAGATCCAAATCATTTAAAAGGATACGGAAATCTCAAATATTCAGTTATCAAATAAATTAAACGGTTTACTTTTTTATCAGATTTTTTACTACTAGAAAACAAATACATCATACACCAATCATACATATAAATTAATTTTGATAATTATAACAAACACCCTTGCAGGTGATGAGAAATATAATAAAATTTGGATAAATTCCGATTGTATTTTCATTTGCTTGATAACTTGTGTTAAGATTCCCAATTTTTTTTTGAAAAAATTTGGCCTACTAGGCTCTTTTTGATTATTGTTAAAAAAACTATACTCCATATTTTTTTACCACTTTCATTTAATGGTAGGTAAAACTAATTAACCCTTCTATATAAAAAAAATGTTTGTTATTTGTTATTTGTTATTTAAGAGTAAGTTTTAATTTTTAAAAACTGAGTTTGTTTTTTTTTATTTTCTTTTATTAATTTATTTTCTCTTTATTTTTTTTATTTTCTGAAATGAAGAATTTTTCAATACCGGAATTTTCACATACCGGAATTTTCACATACGAGGATTTTTCATTACCGGAATTTCCAATACCGGAATTTCACATACCGGAACTTCACATACTGGAATTTCACATACCGGAATTTCACATACCGAAGCTTCACATACCGGAAGTTCACATACCGGAAGTTATCATACCGGAATTTTACATACCAGAGCTTCACATACCGGAAGTTATCATATCATACCGAAAGTATCATATCATATCGGAAGTTATCATACCGGAATTTATTTTTTTATGAACTTCCGGTATGAAAAATTTCGTCATGAACTTCCGGTATGAACTTACTGTATGAACTTCCTGTATAAAAAATTTCAGTATGAACTTCTTGTATTAACTTCCGGTATAAAAAATTTCGGTATGAACTTGCGGTATGCAAAATGTCCTGTATGTAAATGTCCGGTATGTAAATGTTCGGTATATAAAATGTCCGGTATGTAAATGTCCGGTATGTAAATGTCCGGTATGTAAAATGTCCGGTAAGTAAATTGTCCGGTATGTAAAATGTCCGGTATGTAAATATCCGGTATGTTAATGTCCGGTATGTAAATGTCCGGTATGCAAATGTGCGGTATGTAAAATGTCCGGTATGTAAATGTCCGGTATGTAAAATGTCCGGTATGTAAATATCCGGTATGTTAATGTCCGGTATGTAAATGTCCGGTATGTAAATGTGCAGTATGTAAAATGTCCGGTATGTAAATGTCCGGTATATAAATGTCCGGTATGTAAATGTGCGGTATGTAAAATGTCCGGTATGTAAAATGTCCGGTATGAAAACAGAAAATAAAAAGGGACATAAAATAAAATAAAATAAAATAAAATAAAAATAAATTCAGTAATTAAAATTAAAATTTACATTACAAACATCAAATATTCTTTCTTTTTTAATAGAAGGGTTAGTTAGTTTTACGTTACCATTAAATAAAAGTGGTAAAAAAATAATGGGTATATTTATTAAATAGAAAACTGAAAAATGCCTAATTAATATACAATAAAATAAAAAAAAAAGTCTAATTACCTAATTAGCTTTTTTAAAAAAAAAGTAAATTGCTAACATACATCATAAAAACTAGTATATATATTTAACACTTTCAAAATAAGATATTTTCTCACCCCAAAAATCAGAATATTTAATTTAAATTTCCATTAATTTATGACCAATTTCCTCTTAAACAATATAAAAAAAATATATTAATTAAAATCATCCAAAACTCAACCCCAATCCAAACATGCGTGCGGCCCGGCCAAAATTGCCGTCAATCAAGCAGCATCACCAAAATTCAAAGCACCCAAAGTGCAGCACAGCCGAACAATCCCCATCAACCAATAAAAACCCAGCACGTGTCCAGTTCCACTGCAATCTTCCACACCCGATCACCCCACTTACCGTAGATAAAGCTTCGCCGTGCCAGCACGACTTATAAATAACAAATACAAAAAAACTCCTCCCCACGTTCAAACTTACAAAAACTACCCCAACTTTTTTTATTTATCAGAAACAGCCGCTTTTCATCACAAGTCAAGAATTAGTAAGCGTCTAATTGCTCTGCAACTCAACTGTCACTTTCAATCCCCACTAACCTTCTACCTCCATTAATATTCAGCAATTAACTCCTCTCATTTCCTCGATCTCATTCCAATCCTCATTGAATTCACTCCAATTGATTAATTGATTGATTGATTGGTCAATGAGGACTCTTTGCCCGAATCTCGATCGAGAAGACGGACTTGAGACAGTCCTCGAAGTTCCGATTCCGGAAGAAATGTTTCCTTCTACAAAATCGAAATGGCCGAATATCAATATGATGAAGTCGTGGATGATGAAGCCTGGTAGTGGAGGTGCCGGTGTTGGTCGTAATCCTTCTCCAGTGACTCCTTTTCCTTTCTCTGATCGGAATTCGCAATTGCAGCTTCTTTTGAGTGTCATCGGAGCTCCTCTCATTCCTCTTCCAATTCCCGGATCTTCAAACACTTCTCACCTTCTAAAAGATCATCCAATTGTAAGCGAATTTTCAGATTTTTTTGATGCTCTGTTTTTGGTAAAGTAGCTAATTTTTTGATTTTGATAGGAAGCATCAATGGCGAAGTATATTGTACATCAGTACATAGCGGCGATGGGTGGGGAACACGCGCTGAACTCAATCGATAGTATGTATGCGATGGGGAAAGTGAGGATGGTTGCATCGGAGTTTAGTGCCGGCGAAGGAGCAGCGCCGGGATCAGGTGAAAGTGGAGCTGCCGGAAATGTCGCCGGAGTTGGAAATAAGGTGGTGAAGGTGAAGGGAATGAAACATGGCGGCGAAATCGGAGGTTTTGTGTTATGGCAAAAGCGGCCGGATTTATGGTGTCTGGAGTTGGTGGTTTCCGGCTGTAAGATTAGTGCCGGCAGTGATGGTAAAGTTGCCTGGCGGCAAACGCCGTGGCACCACTCCCACGCCTCCCGTGGGCCGCCGAGGCCTCTTCGCCGTTCTCTTCAGGTAATTATTTTTTTTTTTTAATTAATATTTTTTGTTTTTTCAAGATTTTTTGGTAGTCATGAATAGTCTGAGTTGGCAAAAACGCGGGAAAGGATAACGCACCAATGAGATTCTTTATGATGGGATATCCATAATATCTTCGGATAATATTTTTTAGTATTTATAAATATTTTAGTTACATTTTTTTCCCAATTACAAAATTTTAAGTTTTGTTTTAAAAAAATTTTTAGTGAAGAATTTTGAATATAGGAATAATATAAACCTTCCTGATTTCATAGCAGTTTGATCTCCTCGTGATTTGTCGGGTTTATCAGTCTTAAAACTGTAATTTATAGACATGTGTCAAGTGTCATTCGAGTACAAAACATTCGTGGGGCGTAACATCTATGATAATGAATAAAATAAAGTTTATTATAGTTTGATATTGTGTTTTTGATGAGGTAAATGGTCAACTTTTGTGTTGCTTTAAAAAAGAAAAGGTTTTTTTTTGTCAATTTATATTGTGTGGTTGTTGAGTTTTGAATATAATTTTTGTGAGAAAAAGTATTTGGGATGAGTTGGATTGGATGATATGAAACCCTAAAGTCATCATCACTGAAATTTGTTAACAAATCAGTTTTGATGTCAATGGAATCACAACTACCAACTCAATTCTGTTCACATCACTTTCTTGAAACCCTAATATGTATCTTACTTTTCCAACCACAAATTACAAATTTAGTTGACTTCAAACTCAATCAATCCTAATAATGATACAATTATGTTGATTGTGTTACAAGGTAAATTAAAATATGATTTCCTTAGTTAGACATTGTTCAATCATATTTGAGTATTGGAGTGGATTACTAAATGTTGTTGTGTTACTATTGCATGGTTTCAGGGTTTGGATCCGAGGTTAACCGCGAGCTTGTTTGCGAACTCAGTGTGTATAGGCGAGAAGTCGGTAAACAATGAGGATTGCTTCGTGTTGAAGCTCGAGGCAGAATCTTCGACGTTGCAAGCTCGGAGTAGTAGTAATGTGGAGATCATTAGACATACTATTTGGGGTTACTTTAGTCAGCGAACGGGTCTTCTTGTGCAACTCGAAGACACCCATCTTCTCCGTATTAAGGCCTCGAAGAGCGAGAGCATCTTCTGGGAGACTACCATGGAGTCTTCGATCTCTGACTATCGGACTATTGAAGGAGTCAACATCGCGCACTCTGGTCGTACTTCTGTCTCACTGTTTCGTTATGGCGATGAGCCTGATAACCACTCGAGGACCAGAATGGAAGAGTTTTGGTCTATTGAAGAAGTCGACTTTAATATCAAGGGTTTGTCTCTTGATTGCTTCCTCCCTCCTTCGGATATCAAGAGGGAGGATGAATCATACAACAACAATAACATCAACGAAAATATAGTAAAGAAAACCGGCCCACCACCCAGTCTACCGGTGAAAACCCGATTGTCGGCTGGTGGGCCTCCGCCTAAGATCAGCCTAGCGAAGATCATGGCAATTGACGACGAGGGGACCCTTGACCGAGATCAAACTAAGGATACGTACGTACACGATCAAGGCAAGGAAGACAAACCTCTAGTGTTTGCTGATTAATTTGATTGCTATTTGAGGCATGCATGCATGGAAATTTTGTGTGTTGTGTACATACAATGCGGAGATATGTGTACATCTCATGTAGAATACAGTGCTTAATTGTACAGTTGAGGCACAACATGGACGTATAATCTCGGAGATAAATACATGTATATCAAGGCATTTGTGAGGTAATATAAGATATATCCATAATATTGCATATTTCAAACCCGTTGAGCATCCCGCTAGGAATTGCCTAACGCAATGGATTGGCCGATCACCGGAGAATGGACTTCGGACGAGTTATGATTATGTCGAGTGTTTCGATTGTACATAGGAATCACATCTCTTGGTTCGGATGTAGCTATTTATACATTTTAACCTACAGTTTGTATTGCCCTTGTGTTTTTACATCAACGTGGGCTTATTCCTCTATGTGACATTAACCTCGTCCCGCTATCTTTTAATAAGGTTGTGATATGATATGAGCTATTTGAGTTTGGATCGAACCCGTTTACTTTTTTAAATGTGTCAAATATGAATATGTTTTAAACCTTCATTAAAATTTAGGAGCATGTCGAGTCATATATTGCGGTCTCATTGTCCTCCAATATTTATTTATTTATTTTGGGTCCATATATTTAATAACTTTTTTCTTGAAATAAACACACCACAATCATAATATATATAAATTGATTTAAATTTTATTGGTATTTTGCCTTCATTTAAACACACAAACTAGTAGATAATTCATTTTTTTTCTTTCCAAATAATATTATTTTTAATCTAATATATTATATTAAAGTTAAAATTCTTAATACTACGTGTCACTTTCTCATCTCTTCGTTGTCACATATCATTTATTATTACCTTTTTAACGTAATTTTAATTGTTTTTAGAAAAACATATACATATATAGTGACATCTTACCAACTAACATATAACTATCCTTTAATACATAGATATATCATATATATACTTACCAAATTTACTTTTTTAAATCTCTATATTACACTATATATTACACTAAATATGTTAATGAAATTTTATGTATATCCATATGTATATCCATATTCATGAAATTTTATGGAATCATTCCCCATGGTTTAATGAAAAATGCACTTGCTTCCTCACATTTTGTTATCCTATAGGGTATCAAAAGTAATCAAACTCTCATCCAATTACTACAAACCACAAGGAATGATTCCAAAAAATTTAATAAACAAGGGTATACGTATTGACTAGATTCGTTTCCATTCCGTTTCCGATTCCGGAGTTAAAACCAAACGGGCCCTATATGTTAGGGGTAATGAAATCAAATCTAATCTCAATTTGATTTAGTTCTTGACCCTTCAATTGGGCCTTTTGTTTGGTGGGCTTTGATTGGCCCAAAAAGAAATGGGCCGGTTTCAATTAAGTCTTAATTTTTTTTGTGTGTCTATGCTATCATGTTGAGTTTGAATGTCAAATAGGGCTGTAATGTGAAACAATCTGGGCTATGTTCGTCAAAAGCTTGAACTCGTTCACTTTTTAAACGAGTTAAATTTGAACAGATTTTAAAGCTCGTATAAACTTTAGGCTCGGTTCAGTCTCGACTTGTTTATAAACGAGCCGAGCTTGAGCATGTCAATGCTCGGCTCGTTCGGATAAAACTCGACTCGCTCGACTAAAATTAACACTATAGGCGTATTATTTTAATCGAGCTACTCGGGCTCGGCGCGTCAAAAGCTCGGCTCGAGCTCGTTCACTTTCTAAACGAGCCAAGCTTTAGAATGCCGATGTTCGGCTCGTTCGGCTCGTATTACACCCCTAATGTCCAATTAATGTTTGATATGCTAAATTATTTGTAATTCAAATAAAATTTGTATTATATATATCAAAATAAGTGATTAGATAGTTATTGTCACTAATCTTTGGCAAGAAGAAGGTGAAAAATGAAAATGAGCGGCAGAAGATAACGAGCGGATGGTGAAGCCACTGCCATCAGCTGCAATGTCCACCCCAGCTTTGCCCACACCACTAAACAGCGTGTCCCGCCACCGCTACCACCAGCCAATTCCGACACCACCACCAATTCATCTTGCTCTCCACCTAGACGAACCCCCGCCGACCCCCAAAACCCCAACAATCCGCACCCGACTCAGCCATCTATGCAGAGAAGGCCAACCTCAACTTGCCCGCCAGCTGTTCGATACATTGCCCCGCCCAACTACTGTCATATGGAACACAATTATAATCGGTTTCATCTGCAACAAGATGTCAGGCGAAGCCCTGTCTTTCTACTCTCGTATGAGGTATACTCCATCCATTAATTGCGACTCTTACACTTACTCTTCCATTCTCAAGGCCTGCGCTGATACACTTCAATTGTCCGCTGGTAAGGCCGTCCATGCCCATGTGCTACGATCCAACATTTTTGCTAGTAGGATTGTGTTTAATTCGTTGTTGAATATGTACTCCACCTGCTTCTCGGGGAATTTTCCTTCGAGTTCGATTGATTTGGTTCGTACAGTCTTCAATGTGATGAAGAAGAGGGATGTTGTCTCTTGGAATATTATGATTTCATGGTATGTGAAGACAGAGAGATTCAGGGATGCTCTTATGCAGTTTAGGAGGATGATGTGGACAGGGGTTAAGCCGACTCCAGTTAGCTTTGTTAATGTTTTTCCTGCTGTGCCCGGGCTTGATGGGTATGAAGTTGGTAATGCTTTGTATGGATTGCTGGTTAAGTTTGGTAGTGAGTTTTCTGCTGATATGTTTGCAGTCAGCTCTGCTATATCTATGTATTCGCAGATGGGTTGTGTGGATTTAGCTCGGAAGGTTTTTGATAGTTGTTTGGAGAAGAATGTGGAGGTTTGGAACACTATGATTAATGGTTATGTTCAGAATTGTTGCTATTATGAAGCACTTGATCTGTTTATTGAAGCTTTGGAGTCCGAGAGTACAACTCCTGATGTCCCGAGTTTTGTTACTGCCCTTACCGCTGTCTCCCAGTTACAGGAGCTGTCTATCGGCCAGCAGTTCCACGCTCAAGTCATAAAGAGCGCATTATCTGTGTCTATCACTGTGTTAAATGCTGTTGTTGTCATGTATTCTAGGTGCAATCTCATCGGTGAATCTTTCAAGGTATTTGATAATATGACAGAAAGAGATGTTGTTTCATGGAATACTATGATCAATGCTCTTGTCCAGCATAGTTTGGACGAAGAAGGACTAATGCTTGTACATGAGATGCAAAAACAATTGTTCATGGTGGACTCGGTGACAGTCACTGCTCTGCTCTCAGCGGCATCAAATCTTAGAAACGTCAATGTTGGCAAACAAACACATGGTTATCTTATTAGGCGAAGTATCCAGTTTGAGGGCATGGAAAGTTACCTTATAGATATGTATTCCAAGTGTGGATTGATTAATAAGGCACAACAGTTATTTGAGAGAACTGACAGCAAGTATAAAGATCTAGCCACTTGGAATGCCATGCTTTCTGGTAACACTCAAAACGGGCTCATCAACGAGGCTTTCACAGTTTTGTGTCAAATGTTTCACAGCAGTGTATTACCCAATGCTGTCACCATAGCTTCAGCTCTACCAGCCTGCAGTCAAATTGGTAGCATTACCTTGGGTAAGCAACTCCACGGATTTTCAATTCGCCATTATTTTGACCATAATGTATTTGTGGGCACTGCTTTAGTTGATATGTACTCCAAATCTGGCGCCATTGCTTCAGCAGAAAATGTGTTCTTTAGAACACAAGCTAAAAATTCCGTAACCTATACTAATATGATTTTGGGGTATGCCCAGCATGGGATGGGAGACGTAGCGCTATCCTTATTCAATTCAATGAAAGAGGCTGATGTAAAGCCAGATTCAATTACCTTAGTTGCTGCCTTATCTGCTTGCAGTCATTCAGGTTTAGTCAATGAAGGTCTCAACATTTTCAATTCAATGGAGACAGAATACGGAATTAAGCCCTCAACCGAGCATTATTGTTGTGTAGTGGACATGTTAGGCAGAGTTGGAAGATTAAGTGAAGCTTTTCGGTTTGCGGAAGAGTTAGGCAAAGAGGGCAGCTCAATCCGAGCTTGGGGATCACTGTTGTCTTCTTGCAAGATTCACGGCCAATACGAGTTGGCAAAAACTGTTGGTGAGATTTTACTTGAAATGGAGTATGAAAGTGGAATGAGTGGGTACCATGTATTGCTTTCGAACATATATGCAGACGAAGGAAGCTGGGAAGACGTCGATAGAGTTAGACACGGAATGCAACAGAAAGGAATGAGGAAGGATGTTGGATGCAGCTGGATTGAGGTTGCAGGATCTGTAAATTGTTTCATGTCAAAGGATAAGAAACATGAGAGCTGTGAAGATATACAGCAAATGCTTGGAATGCTTACTGAGGAAATGGTGAGTGATGATGTTGTAAGGGAATGGCATCATATGCATTAACAGGTTGGATATTGTGGAGATGGACAGCAGTTTATGTTATCAAATTAGGGTTTATAACTTGTATATTATGTTTTCACATTGGACTGTATGATCGTGGATGAGTTGCTGTAAATATACTCAACAGCACGTATTGTGTGCTTGTTACTGATCATAAAGCTTTCTGGGTAACAAATATTAGGGTTTGAACCTTCAACCCCTAAACATATCCTTTAAAGACATTGGCACTTGAAGTGCTTCTCTTTACTGTATTATTTGTCTTTGGAGTCGGAAAGAGCCGAGACTAGGGTTGTTCATCGGTTAAGACTGGACCTGGACCGAAAATCTCTTGGTGGAGTGGACCTAGACTGGATATTCGAGTCTGGTTCCGTTGGATCAAGTTTTTTATTTATATCCGTTTTTGGGCCTTTTGAGTTTAAAATTTGACCTTTTAAATTTTGATGGAATGACCCGACCTTGAATATCCAGTTCAGGTCCAACAAGAACATTGTGGTCCATGTCCGGACCGGAATTTGAACTGCCCTAGCAGCGAGACGATAACATATTTTATAAGAAAAGAATAAATTGATGAAAATGAAATGAGATAGACATTGACACATGTGATTAGTCCTCTTTCGAGTAGGGTTGTTATCGAGCCGAAGGAGCCATGCTTATAAGAAAAGAATAAATTGATGAAAATGAAATGAGATAGACATTTTGGTCCATGTCCGGTCCCGCAAGTTTTGTTTTATATCCGTTTTTGGACCTGCTGGGTTTAAATTTGAGCCCTTTAAAATTTTGACGGGCCGACCCGAACTTGAATATCCGGTCCAGGTCCAACAAGAACATTTTGGTCCATGTCCGGGCCGGAATTTGAACTGCCCTAGCAGCGAGCCGATAACAAATTTTATAAGAAAAGAATAAATTGATGAAAATGAAATGAAATAGATATTGGCACATGTGATTAGTCCTCTTTGGAGTAGGGTTGTTATCGGGCCAAACGAGCCTTGCTTTAGTTAGTTCATGTTCAACTCGAAATTTTAATCGAGTTTGAGAATGTGTGTATATTCACTTGTTTGGTTAAATGAACAAACGTGAATTAAGATTTTGTTAGTCGGGCTAGAGCTCGGCTAATATAGTAACTTGAATATTGACTCATTAGTCATCTTTAAAAATGTTATTTGAGCTAAACGAGCTGAGCATATATTCTACATACTAAACTCGAGTAACCCGATTCATATAACAACTCGTAATAAAGGAAACAATTATTTATTTTGAGTCAACTTTTCTACATACTAAAGGGAAAAATTCTTGTGTCACAACCTCCCATTTCCCCTTCAAACGAATCTCGTCCCCTCTTCCATTTTCTCAGAATAATTCCATGCCCATAATAATATATATACGAGAGACCATCTTTATATTCGATTAAATTAAAAAGGCACTTAATATTTATAATTTTAATATTAAAATGGAGGATTCATATTAAAATTAAACACGAAGTAACACCGACATGGATCCGAAACCTAAATCGCCATAGTCCAAAACCTAAACTGCCAACCTAAACCGGTAACACCCAGTTTGGTCAAACCGGCAAACTTAAACCGTCGATTTGAACTGGTTTGACACTTTAGTCCTAGCCGGACCCATGTCTACCTTTAAATGACTCTCCAAAATTAACAAAAAAAAAAAAAAAAATCTCCAAAAATGGTGGGAAATTACGAAACTACCCTTCCTTAGTTCTATAAATGAAGTCACGTATTCATAAGACCATACCGCCATTCATCAATCCAAACTAAGATTCGATAGACGAAATGTCTCTTGGTGGGGTCAGTTACTACGAAGGCCTCGGTGTCACCGGTGTCACTCCGGTGATCCAGCGTTTCTCCGACGAAGTGTGGGACCCATTCTACCCTTTCCCGACGATCCAATCGGAGGCGCTAGCGGACGCCGCGTGTAAGTGGAGGGAAACGGCGGAGGAACACGTGCTGACGGTGAGTCTCCCCGTTGTTAAGAAGGAGGAGGTGACGGTGGTGATCGAAAGTGGCGGTGTATTGAAGATCTCCGGCAAGAGAAAGGTAGAGATAAAAGATGAGAAGACGGAGGTTCGGGTGGCTGAGGAGTTCTTGCGGAGGTTCAAGCTGCCGGAGAACGCTGTGGCGGCGGAGTTGAAGGCGGCGATGAAAGAGGATGGGGTTTTGATGGTTACTGTGCCTAAGGGTAACGATGTCAAGATCGTTCAAATTGCGTGATGTATAAACTTATGGAGACTTTGAATAAATAAAATGAATATTAACTTTAACGTTCTAACAATGAATGATGATTTTAGTCTTATGACAAAAAAAAGAATGATGATTTCAGTGAGCCTAGCTATTGTATTGTGCAATCCATGAGTTATTGTGGAGTATCGTCACCAATCTCAATACCATTTACACCAAAAAAAAAAACCTCACGAATTTCTTTAAGGAAAAAAAAAACAAAAGGGCTTTTTAATTTCTCCCAACTTTGCAATCATATAAGGTAGTATTTGATTTTTCAAAAATAAAATCATATTTAACAATGATGTAATCGGATCGAATCATAACATCCTAAATTTCATTGGAAAAATTATAAGACCGATGATGACGACTACGATTTTAAACATATTCAAAAGAACAATTTAAAAATAATATTAAATGGGATAAACCAAAACCTTTGTTCCACAAACTCAACTTCGATGAGTCAAAACTCGATTCGAGAATAACCTCCATTGATTTTGTTATACGAAATCATTACGGTGATTTTATTAGCTTGAGCGCTAAGAAAAATAATTTTAACTCGGTTATTAAAGCAGAAGTCTTCACGCTGAAAACTGGATTAAAAGAAGCTATAAGACTAAATATAAAAAAAATTGAATTTTGTTTTTTTTTTGGTGAAATAAGATTGAAATTGAGGGTGATAATCTTTGTGTTATCAAGGCACTCCATGGACTTTTGAGTTGTCCTTGGGAAATAAGATGATCATATCCGACTCCATACTGGATCTTCGCTTCTTTGAAGAAGTCCAGATCAGGCATGTGTTTAGAGAAATCAACTGTGTTGCTGACCGATTGACCCATTTGAAAATTTCGAACCCCAACACACCCTTTTCTGACGACCCTGAACTTAGTGTTCTCATCCACAAGGATGCTTAAGGGCGAACTACCTCTAGAAGGTAGTTCTCTCCTAACCGCTTTCCGTTTTCAAAAAAAAAAATAAAAAAAATCCATGAGTTATTGTATTGTACAACCCAAATTATATATACGCGAAGGAGGATTTTTATATGAGCCTAGCTATTCAGGCTAGAGTCGTAAAAACCCAGTATTTTCACTTTTTAAGTGAGACAAGTTTAATCACGGGTAAAGTTTAGGCTACGAGATAATAAGTTTTTACATCGAAAGTTGTGGACATTCCGAGTCTAGTATATATAAGGTCGGTCAGCTGTTCCTAATGAAGATTGGTTTTAAGATGGAACTCTGTTAGGTTTATGTGCTGACTTGAGTCTAACACATTCGCCCGTTATTGGAACTAAATTTTATGAATAAAACATGTATTTAATATATGATGCGCCAAACACTTTTCATTTTTTCCAGGCAAACTTGGGAAAGATAAAAGTTATGGCTATCAAAGGCCGTGAACTTGCATTACTACCCATTTTCAAGGGTAACGTCATAGGCAAACAAGCACGCATGCCGAGTTGGGTTAGTTGGGACAAGACAGGCGGACCGAGACACAACATGGGTCGACGGATTCAAAAAGTTACTTTATCCGAATTTCTTGAACACCAAATCGTTTAATGTTATATTACAACTTCCTACCCCCTTATACGTATGACCCCGTTTTAGGATCCGTCTGTATACACACGAGTAGGATACAAACATATTTTAGATTCAAGCCGAAAGAGTTGTATACCAAAATCTTTTCTTTACTTCAAAGACGGTTTGGAATAGAAGATTTTGACGGAATTTTCTCCCGCTCACATTTTGTTCCTTCCAACGCCTTCCATTTTCCACCTTACTCGGCTCTTCTTTCCCCGCCTCTTCAATCAATCTCCTTCCTCTATTAAGCCTTCAATCTCTTCCCCTCCTCTCTCTTGTCTTTCTCTCTCTCTAAAGCACCATTATTGAAGCCAAGAATTGATCTCTAGCTAGAGAGGGAGAAAGAATTAGTAAAAACAATAATCAAATAGACTTAAATAGAAGAATAAAGGAGACAACAATGGCGTACAAAGTTGATCATGAGTATGATTACCTATTCAAGATTGTCTTGATTGGAGATTCGGGTGTCGGAAAGTCGAACATCCTTTCGAGGTTCACCCGCAACGAGTTTTGTTTGGACTCCAAATCCACCATTGGCGTTGAGTTTGCTACCAAGACAATGCAGGTCAACTTGTTTACATTCCTTCACAAATTAGCTATATGTCTATATGATGGATTAATAAACCGTCTACTTGTCCGGGTACCCGATCCGATTGGGCTTGAAAACGAGTTCAAACCCGATAGTTGGGCATTACCCGGAACCAACCACAAGCCATCACGGACTAGACTTATGTGTTGTGCTCGTATCTAATGTACGCGTGTGTAAGTTAGGGTTACTATTAATGCATGCAGGTGGAGGGCAAAGTGGTGAAAGCACAAATTTGGGACACAGCCGGGCAAGAGCGATACCGAGCGATCACGAGTGCCTACTATCGGGGCGCGGTCGGATGTCTACTCATATACGACATCACAAAGAGGCAATCATTCGAGAACTTAACGCGTTGGCTTCGGGAGCTAAGAGATCACGCCGATTCCAACATTGTTATCATGGTAGTCGGAAATAAATCTGATCTTAGGCACCTGCGTTCAGTTACTGAGGAACAAGGCCAACAATTGGCCGAGGTTGAAGAGTTGTCTTTTCTAGAAACCTCGGCCTTGGAAGCAACCAACATTACTAGGGCTTTCAATACCACGATTTACGACATCTACCAAATCGTTAGCAAGAAAGCCCTCGCAGCTAAGGAGGCAGCCGGCGCCGTTCCTCAAGGCGCGATGATCAATGTCGCGGCTATGAATGACTATAACCAGGGCACCAAGTGTTGTACGAGTTAGTTTATATTTTGAGTTAAGAAGGATGGGTATGTAAACTTTTTTTTGGGTTTGATTGTCAATTTTTCTGTACAAGAGATAAGGTAAATACAAGAAACAAATTATGTTGTTCACGAATTAATGCAATTTTTTGTCATAGTAAAAAGAAAAAAAATTCATGTTCGTTTGTGGATCGGATGTGCAAGCATTAGTTTGTTCATGTGCCAATGTATTCGATATTATTACCCAAAAAGATGAAGATAGTATATAAGTTTTGTATAAAGATTGGTGTTAGCTCTGATCTAAAACACATTTACAATTAAATATGCAAATCTCACCTTGGATCTTGTGTCCAGATGGTCCTATACCTCTATTCCATACCCTTACAAGGATAACATTTGGTCATGGCTAAACACCATCAATCCCCACAAACATAACCTCATCTCTAATGTTCGAATTGCTACTATTATTAATCTGATCTACTTCGTTTGGAAGGCTAGGAACGACCTCATCTACAACAATCTCGTCACTCATGAAGCCACTTGCGCCCATAACATCATCCAAGCTACAAAAAAATCTCTTCACACACCATTGGAAGGATAGATCCGCCCCCACCATGAACTGGGCCAAGCTCCTTGGCATCCACCTGTGACTACTACCACTGTATTCCCCCCTAGAATTTGTCATTTGCTCTCTACTGGTTTAAGTACCCCCTGTAATGTGCGGTCCCACCTCCTTGGCACTCACCTGTAAATCCCTTCTTTCTTGATACAATATAATACCTTTTCAAAAAAAATAAAAAAATATGCAAATCTATCATTGATTGATAAATCTTTCCCATAGGTTTTGAAATCCATTATTGTTGGAAAGATAGTATATAAGTTATGTATAAAGAAGTTGAATTGCAACTCCAAGTAATTCAAGACACAAGACTCAATATTTTGAACTAAGGGGATACAACCATCCAAAGGAATTTCCTAACTAAACAAAGTTGTCTACTTATCGGAGACAAAAAAAATAAGAATAAACACTTGAAAACAAGTACTCAAATAGCAAATACTCCATGCTACTGGAAGAAGAAATCACAAACACTTAGAGGAATTAATAACCATAAATTGTACGACTCTCTCTTGAAACTGAGATCTGTTTGGAAGTTAAAACGAAAATTCATGAGAAAAATCTCTAAAACTCCACTAGATCAATCTCTATTGGAAGATAAATTCCAACTTATTAAGAACAAAGTGAGTAATGAAGACAACGTGAACTTACCAAAGCCCCTGAATAATAAGGAGCTTACAAATGCCATTTTCGATATTGGGTGTGATAAATCTCTAGGATCAAATGGTATGCGAACTGATTTTTACCAAAAATACTAGCATATTGTGGAACTGACGTTTCGAAAGCTGTGAGTCAAAAGCGGAAAAATGCTCAAAAAAATGAATAGACCATACTTTATAACCTTAATCCCAAAAATGAATTACCCTACAACAATTAACCACTTTAGGCATATAAGTCTTTACTTAACAATATACAAACTTATTGCAAAAATAATCACGAACATAATGAAAACCATCATGCCTAAACTCATTCACCCTCTTCAAGGCGTTTTTGTAGCAAACAAATCAATTCACGATAATATTCTCATTGCACACGACATCTTCCACTACTTTATCTCTAAGAAATGTAAGGAATGGTTGGCTGCAATCAAACTTGATATGAAAAAAACATATGACCAAGTTAACTGAGACTACATCATTAGCATTCTCAAAAGGTTTGCTTATGATAATAAATGGGTGGGATAATTTAAGGAATGTATATCTACGGTCTCTTTCTTTGTTCTTGTAAACAATGGACCATTTAATTAATTTTTTTTGAAAAAGGACTTAGACAAGGAGATCACTTATCCCCATATATGCTCATTTTGGATGCTGAAATCCCAAGAAATCAATTCTTTTTTGAAAAAGAGACCTTTAGTGAAATTATCCTTAAAAAAGATAACAACTTCTGAAATGGAAAGCTAACTCCTTATCATAAGAAGGCATAAACACCCTCATATAAACATAATTTGACGACTAAACCGACCTTTGTCATGCAAAGTTTTATGCTCATGATAACACAATCTGAAGGAGCTAGATCAAACATATACCAATTCTTCTAGAACAAATGGGACCAACACATGACGATAATTAGTTCAGATGTAATATGTAAATAAAAAACGAATTGCGGTCTCGCATTAAGGAAATCTTTAATCACGAACAAAGCCTTACAAATGAAGCTTTGTGAAAAATTCTAGCCGAAACAAACAATATTTGGGTTAAAGTTGTAAATAAAAATACATGAAAAAACCCAATATTCTCCATTACCAAATGAAAGAACCAAGTTTTGGCAATATAACAACCTTATGTAGCTCAAATTTGAGTTCAAAAATTGAATAATTTGACAAATCGGATATGGTAAAACCATCAACTTCTAACATGATAATTGAGTCATAATAAAGAATTAATTAGAGTTGCGACTTGCGTATATTTGGTTGACATTTTAAAAGTTTTATAATCAATTTAATTCATCCAAGTATCTGAGTTAACTTTTGTACAGTTGATCTCATAGTAAGGTTAATATTATTTTCAAGCAGCCAATTTTGATTGTCAAATTAAAGGAAAAAACTAACATCATTATTAGAGTAAATGTTGAAAAATCTGATATGAAATATTTATAGTTTTGCCAACAGTGAACACCTATCCTGAGATCTTTTGTAAAAAATATTAAAAAGAATAAATTTTAAAAAACATTATCTCAAATTTCACTAATTAATGTGGTCAATATTATTATACTTATTAAGTTGAATATTTTTGAAGTCTTGGTCAAATTGATGAAAAAATAAATATTAATATTAAATTTATGTTTTATTATTTATGTGAAACTTGTACCAAAAAATTAGGTCTAACAATTAATATTATCATAATTTTGAATATAATAACGTTATAATACGTATAAGATTCAGAGTACTTATGTCTAAACCTAATAGTTAATGTTATTTTTACTTATTTTAATGTCTATTAAGTACCTTAATTAGTACTAATTACTAAATCTGAATATGTAGGCGACTGTCGCCAAAGACTTTGATATCCATTCAAGATTTTCAAGCTATATTTGAATCCATTCAACAATTCCAAATATATTTTTTAATAAACTATTATGATTTTGTCACACTATAAGTAACCGATCTAAGTTCAAATTTTACGTACACAAAACCAGCCACCAAAATTGATCTCTAACACATCCTTTCAAAATATGGGCGTTGACGGCGTTCAAGTGTTCACGGTAACGGTCACCGGCAGGGAAGTGGTGGCGGCGGCGCTACCCATGCAAGAGCATTGGCTGCCGCTATCAAACCTTGACTTGCTACTGCCGCCTCTCGGCGTCGGCATTTTCTTCTGCTATGTAAATGTTGGAACGTCGACGTTTTGTGACAAGGTGCGCACGCTCAAGGAGGCGCTTGCTGAGGTGCTCGTTTCGTTTTACGTGTTTGCCGGAGAAGTTGCGGTGAGCATGGACGGGGAGCCGGAGATAGTGTGTAACAATCAAGGTGTTGAGTTTTGTGAGGCTGAGTGTTTGGATATGGAGTTAAGGGAGCTTCATTTGTATGATCCTGATCGTAGTGTTGAAGGCAAGTTGGTGCCTAAGAAGAAGATTGGTGTCCTATGTGTTCAGGTCTTGTTCTCAATCACTCTATTCCTATCACAAATAAAAACCCTTTATACATTTTATCTATTAGGTTATATATGTCTTGAACAAAGTCGGGTCGGCCTACCCTTATTAACGGGTAGATATAGGTATCACCGCTAGCTACAATCGGATTATAAAGCCCGACCTGAAACTCGGATTAGACGGGTACGGACAGGGGCCCATTTATGCCAAGAAGCTCGGTCCGAAATCATTTTTCAAAAATTAAATATTTAAAATATAGAGGTAGATCATAGATGGTTACATAGGACTCAAACTCAAATTTCAAGCTCGGCCCGGATTCAACCCTTAAAAACAATCAACTCTGTTAAAAGATTCGTCGTGAGTCCGAGTTTATCCGAATTTAGATACATTGAGTTCACATTTAACCTTCTAAATATTTATAATTTATCCACTACTAGAAAAGTTGATGATAGCGACGACCATAATGGTTGCCTTTTGCCGACGGATGTGAAGATCCCAAGGGGCTTGTTCGTTGGGCTTCGATCTGTTGGCAAATGACTCGTCACTAATTATTCCGACGGATTAGGTGGTTGGGTTGATTACCAACGGGTGAACCCGTGGGTGGTTTTCCAACGGATACGGTTGTTGGTTGTTTCCGACGGCTTCTTCTGTTGGATTTTCTTCTGACAGATTCAATAGTTGGATTATTACCAACAAAACGGGTTGTTGGGTTGTTTCCGACGGAATGGCCCGTTGGATAGGTTCCAACGGATGAGAATGTCGGAAATAGGAGGTTGAGGTTTTGATGGACTAGTTGTTTTGCTTTCAATGGATCTCGTTGTTGGATCATATTATTATTGATTGATCTACTATTAGATATAAATTATTTATGTTTTTATATTTATAAATTTCACAAATTTTTCATTTTAATAAAATAAAAATATTAACAAAACATATAATAACCAAATATATAAAACATAAAACAATCAAATATACTAATATGTCAAATACCATAAAATTTTACTAGTAAATATAAGAAGAATCTCCAAATGTACAACACGATACATATAGTTCTAGAAATAATTTAACACCCGTCCTAATTTATCCAACCACCATTCTCATTATCCCTTTGGACACCGTATCATAGAGTTGTTCAACATTCCGATCGTGTCGCTCACTATTAGGGCTCAAAGTGCTGTCGGGAGAGCCATTTGATTGTTCTTAACAAAAGTCTCAATTGCCGCCACCACATCCTTTATCACCGAAAAAGTAACACACGCTTCTCATACAACTCAATTTGATGAAGACTCAACTATCTGCAAGAACACAAAATATATTTGGTGTTATAGGATAATGCAGATAAAAACCACTATTTGGAGCAGTTTTGGTGGATTAATTGTTCCTAGTCATAACAATTTCAATCAAAGTAGTAACCGATGAAATTGAAAATGTGAACAAATAAAAGATAAAGATTCGTTGAAGAATGGCACTACCAAGTTCATTGCATACGGTTACCGACATGGTATTCGAAATTGCATATGACAACTCCTGACCTCAAAGGCAAGACATTTCCGAACATGAGGTTAGCCTTCTTACTGCAGTAGATGAATTGACCGTGTACATACTCTCGGCGGCGACAAAGAGCTCCGTCCGGTGCTTGAAGCGGAAGGCGACCTTTGCGAGGGGTGCACCACGCGTAGGGTCGTCGATGCTCTCGGTGATGACACAATTGAGGGATACATTGCGCTCGTCAATGATCTGGCGGCCGTTTTGTAAAATGATGAACATGAGGGAGGTTATCAGGGTTGTAGAAACTCAGGGCTTCGGCTGTAACATGCTATGTGGTTGTAGAAAGTAGTAACTGTTGGGATTAATATTAATTACTCTACATCTAGAATTGGGCTGTCAGCCCAGCCCCAGCCCAGCCTGCTTTGCATTAATTACCCTAAAATTGAAAATACTTATAGATTAAACTATTTAATTAATTTTGTAAGACCAATACTAATACAAAATTTATAAAAATAATAAAAGTAATTATATAAGATTTTGGAACAATTATTCGTTCAAAATTTTCGGAAAATATGGAATTTGTTTACAATACAACTTGGACCATATTATGTTATAGATTATCCGTGAGAAGTTCAACTAGACTAATATGACATTAACCCTTTCCTCAATAAGTGTATTCGAACAATTTCCGACTCGTGATATTCACATTTTCATATTTACAATACAAACAATGAATTTCTTATGAGTTATTGTTACGTGAATTCATCATTTCCTCTTTACCATGTAAGTTTACTATCTCCATAATCTTTCCTTACCTCTATAAATCATATATCACTCACCAATTGAGTATTTTTTTTTTTTAATATTTTGGAACTATAATATATGTCTTTTGTAGACAAAAGAAATAAACACACCTACCATCATTGAATACTACAATTTTTTAGTTCGATGTTTGTTGATAACTCATCACAATAGATCTCTATTCGTATTTATATTTTAAAAAAACTTATAGATTTAAGTTAAACAATTGAGTTATAAGTACAAATTTATCTATGTACACGTATACAACATTCCAAAAATCTTCAAAAAAAATTTGTTAACTTAAAATTAGATGTTGATTTACCAACAAAATAGGATTAGGAATATACCAACGGATTGAGTTGTCAGGGTAATACCAACGGCTTAGGTTGTCGAGTATTACCAACGGAGTAGATTGTCAGAGTGTTACCAACAAGTACGGTCGTCGGAGTATTTCCAACGGATTGGACTGTTGGTGTGGTACCAACCGTTTGGACCGTTGCTTGTGAACATGCTAATTGTTCGGGATTTTACTGACGGCTAGGACTGTTAGTTATAGATGCCGTTGGAAATTTACCAACGGACGGTAGGGACCAACGAGATAAGTCGTCGGTGTTTATTCCAACAACCTTATCCGTTGGAAAAAATCCGTCGGTTTCATCAACTTTTCTAGTAGTGATCGTGCCAAATATTAGAATATGACATGTTTTATATACTTAAAAATATATATATTATATATGATTGATTGTATTTTGTGTGGGGTAATCCATTTTGAGATTTCAACCATTTATCAATGTTCTAACTTAACTCATCTATAATATAACATAGGCCACAAAGTTCAAATGTGGAGGCATGGTGGTGGGCTGCACATTCGACCACCGTGTAGCCGACGCGTACTCCGCCAACATGTTCCTCGTTGCATGGGTTGCCACAGCGACCTCCTCCGGCACCAACATTCCATTGTTTCGCCGCTCTCTCCTCAACCCTCGCCGCCCTCTTTCGGCCATCGATCCTTCCATTGACCGTCTCTACGTACCCTACTCTTCCTTACTCGCACCGAGTTCCGACATCACGGCGACCACCATGATAAGCCGAATCTACCACCTTGACACCACCCAAATCTCCGCCCTACAAACCCTAGCTACCAAATCAACCAATCAAAAGCCTCCATCTAAGCTGCAAACCCTAAGTGCTTACTTATGGAAGCTTGTTGCTCAAAGCGACACCGTTTTGGAAAAAAGTACGTGCAAGCTTGGGATAGTGGTCGATGGGCGAAGACATATAGGCCCTACAATGGCTTCTTACTTCGGCAATGTTATCTCTATCCCCTTTGCTCGATTAGGTGTCGGTGAACTGAAAAAACTTCCGCTGGCCGACGTGGCGGAGACGGTGGGTCACATCGTGGCAACAGCGGCTAACAAAGAGCATTTCATGAACCTAGTAGATTGGGTCGAGGCCCATCGTCCAAAACTTGTTGTGGCTAAGGCTTATGTGGATAGGAGCGAGTTTGAACCGGGCTTTGTGGTGTCGTCGGGACAAAGGTTTCCGGTTACTGAAGTGGATTTCGGATGGGGCAAACCGGTTTTCGGATTGTACCATTTTCCGTGGGGTGGAAGTACAGGGTACGTGATGCCCATGCCAAACCCTAATGGAAATGGAGATTTGATAGTTTACATGCACCTTTTGGAAAGTCAACTGGATTTCATAGAGGAGAAAGCTTCACATGTTTTCAAGCCTTTTAGTTTAGAATTTGTCAAAGCTTTTCCCTACTAAAGGTGTCATTGGATCACACCATATCATTTTGTATCATGCAAATGGAATAATAGTAATTATTATGCTGATGATGAACTTATATACTCTAGGAAAAGAATTAAGAAAAAAATTATAACAAAATATTAAATTCACGATAAATTATATTGAAGGTGTAGTAAAGACGGTTGGTTTACAACAAAAATAAAGTTAGACGAAAGAAAAATTGTTGTAACAAGACATTGTGAATTGAGTAACCTCCATCTTGAGGATTTATTTCACTTGCTTATTGTTTATCTCTTTCGTAAAAAAAACATTGCCAAAATTGATAGATCAATCTTAATCCATCTGCCATTAGCCTTAAAATAAAATAATCTCATGACGTACTATAGAAAATAAAAAACAAGATTAGACTTACCAAGTTTGCATACCTTATAACTATAAGGTGGAATATCTAGTTCTTATGAACAAATTCATTTTTAGCAATGAACTCATTAGTCTTGGTAATAAGGTATTCCTTTTCTTTAAAAACCAAATCCATAGTTGCACTCAACCTTTCCGCCCAAACGACCTCCATGAACACTCATCTTACACCGTCAAACTGCAACTTTTGTCGGCAAATAGTAGATCGGATGTCGAGCAAATAACACGACCAAAAAAAAAAAGGAATTAACGAGAGCCGATTTATTAGGTGAGAATAAATCAACTTGCATATATTTAGTTGACGTTTTACAAGTTTTAGTAGGGGTGTCAAGGGGGGCCAATGAGCCGAGTTCGGATTGAGTCACAATAGGCTCAAGTTGGAATCGAATCGGGTAAAAAAAAGGCTTGAATATTAAGCGGTGCGTTTCGGGGTCGTTTGCATTGGGTATCGAGTCGAAACGAGTGATCGGGTAGCTTCGATTCTCGGATCATAGCGGATTGATTTAGCTTGGTTCTCGTGCCATATTGGGTTGTTTACTTTGGGGTTTTAATGAATTCGGTAACGATGACAATTGAGGCGGGTCAATCAGATTTGAAGTCAAATCAATTTATGTTCGGGTTGGCGTCAAATTGGGACAAAACCGGGTCATAACTGTTGGATTCTAGATTCAATTTCAGATCAGTCGAAACAAGCAGTCACTCGTTTAGTAAAAGGATTTATCCCTCAGAACTTATTACACTAAGTTAAAGAAATGTGAATGTGGAGTCTTGACAACTGCACCTGCAAAGTTGTCGCGTAAATAAGACGTCTAAAGAAAAAATTAGAATTAAATAGAGTTGCTTTTTTAGAATGAGAATAAATCAACTTGCATTTACAACTTTTAATTAATATTAAATTTATGTTATCCATATAACTTTTTTTGTTCAACCCATTGTTAGCTAGTTGGAAAAATATAAGCCACATCCAACCCGAACCTCCATATCAAAGGTTTTATCATTTATGTGAAACTTGTATCAAGAAATTAAGTCAACCAAAATAATTAGGTTTACCTATTACTAAATTATAAATATCACCAAAGGAATTTGAGATCCATGTATGAATTTGTTGGGATGTAGGGAAAAGATTTCACATCGATAACACGCAATCTAGTGAACCTACCATATAAGTATTCGGGATACTCCTCCTATTGCGAATTGGTTTTAGGATGAAACCCCGTGTGCTTGTATGTGTGGTTCACCAGACGTGTGCCCTCCGCGTCATTTGGTCCCGTAACGAATATAAGAAAAAGTAACATGGTATTAGAGCAGGATCGATTCGGGTCCGGTTTCCTGACTTCGAGGATTAGCGGAAAGAGAATGAGATGTAAAACCCGTCGAAAAAACAAATTTGAAAACAAAAAGACCCAAGAAAGCAAAAATGTGTCAAGTGCTAACTAGCTCAGGTAGTTAACATGGTATTAGAGCAGGATCGATTCGGGTCCGGTTTCCTGACTTCGAGGATTAGCGGAAAGAGAATGAGATGTGAAACCCGTCGAAAAAACAAATTTGAAAACAAAAAGACCCAAGAAAGCAAAAATGTGTCAAGTGCTAACTAGCTCAGGTAGTTAACACTTGAGGGGGAGTGTTGGGATGTAGGGAAAAGATCTCACATCGATAACACGCAATCTAGTGAACCTACCATATAAGCATCCGGACTACTCCTCCTATTTCCAATTGGTTTTAGGATGGAACCCCGTATGCTTGTATGTGTGGTTCCCCGGACGTGTACCCTCTGCGTCATTTGGTCCCGGGACGGATATAAGAAAAAGTAACAGAACTTAGGCCTGATAATCTTTATTGATCAAAGTAGTTATATATATATACATACAGAATAAATGCTAGAATCAAGGGATTGATATCATATACAAAGGGAAGAGAATACTATAAACAAGGAAGAGATCACACAGAATCATAAGTGTGATTGTTTCCTTAAAACATGCCCCCGCAAGATGGGCTGAGCGTGAGACAAAACCAATCTTGGAGAGCAGCATTTGCAGATGTGATTGTAGAAGGGCCTTGGTTAGAGCATCAACTAATTGGTCATCATTGGCGACGTGTGCAACTCGAAGGGAGCCAGCTTGAACCTTCTCCCATATAAAGTGATAGTCAAGAGCAAGGTGTTTCATGCGAGAGTGAAAGACAAGGTTGACACAAAGCTTGGTGGCACCAGTAATATTACAATATATAACCCGTGTGGAGGGACTTGAGAATCCAATTTCAGCTAGCAGAGAGAGCAGCCATTGTATTTCAGCTCCTGTATTTGCAATAGTACGATACTCAGCTTCAGTGGAAGAGCGAGCCACAATGCGTTGCTCCTTCGAGCTCCGGGAGATGGGGTTGCAGCCCAAGTAAACCATATAAGCACCAATTGAAAGGTAGTTAGTCCTGTCACCAGCCCAATCAGCGTATGAGAATGCATGAAGACTAACGACGAAGCATTATGCCATGAGATGGGGTGCCAACAAGATAGCGAAGAAGACGTTTCACTGCAACCCAGTGAACAGTAGTTAGTTTGTACATAAACTGAGAAAGTTTATTGATGAGAAAGGCCGTATCAGGGCGGGTGAGAGAGGTATTGAAGGCTTCCTAGGGCTTGACAAAATGGAAGGGCGTCAAGGAGAGGAGATCACGTGTTTAGATGAAGGGGAACGTCAGGGCATAGTGGTGTAGCCACAAGCTTGGCCTCACTTAAATCAAACCGAGCCAATATATCTTGGATATAATTTTATTGATTGAGAAATAGAGCTTCCTTGTAGGGGAGGACCTCAACACTAGGAAGTACATCAAGTTGCCAAGTTTTTTAAGGGAGAATTTGGAAGTCACCTTTCCAATTATGTCCTCAACTAGCAGAGATGAGGAGCCCGTGACAATGATGTCATCAACGTACACCAGTAGGAAGACCTCACCAGTGGTCGTTTGTAGGTGAAATAGTGAGGTGCCAGACGCAGAGTTTGTGAAGCCCAGTAGTAGCAAGTGAGACCATAGTGCATTGTACCATGCACGGGGGAGTCTATTGGAGGCCGTAAATGAATTTGTGAAGGAGACACACATGTGACGGTTTGGTAGGATCAGTGAAACCCGGTGGTTGAGTCATGAAGACTTGATCATCGAGCTTACCTTGGAGAAAGGCGTCATTGACATCAAGTTGATGAATGGGCCAGTTATGAGTGACAACCAAGGTGAGAAGGAGGCGGATGGTGGCTGGCTTCACTATAGAACTGAAGGTGTCCCTATAATCCAAGCCTAGGCGTTAATGGAACCCTTTAAGCTACGAGATGGGCTTTGTGCTTGTTGGTAGAGCCATCCGTGTTGTACTTGGTTCTGAACACCCATTTGCAACCTACAACATTGACAGCGTGTGACTATCGCACCAGTGTACATGTGTTGTTGCTACGTTGTGCTTGAAACTGATCATTCATTGCTTGCTTCCACGTTCATATGAGAAGAGCTTGCTTGTATGATTTGGGTTCAGGAGAGCTGTTAAGTAGGGCACTTAGGTTAAGCTTATGAATAGGTTTATAGATATTGTTTTGTGAACCAGTGGTGATGGTACGTGGAGGAGGATGAGGTGATTTTTCATTCCGAGAGAAGGAGACTAGGGTAGAGTTTGAGGAGTATGCCGATAAAGAGGGAGATGAATTTGGTAGTGATGGTGTGGGTTGAGACACAATGGGGTATGAAGATAAGTTAATGGGCTGATAGTTAGGGGATGGGTTGGGTAAGAAAACGGTTAGAGATATAGAGCACCAGGGAATGGGCTCATCTTCATTATGGGCCTCTGTGGTATTTTCTTTGACGACAAAGGGGAAATGTGTTTCAAAGAAACGAACCTGGCGTGAGATATAAGTTTTGTTGGATATTAGATCCAAGCAATAGTATGCCAATTGAATTGGAGAGTACCCAACGAATGTACAAGGCATATATTTTGGATCTACCTTGTGTTTAGTATATGGGTGTAGCCAAGGATAACAAAGGCATCCAAATCTACGAAGCTTAGTGTAGTTGGGAGATTGATTTACGAGTTTCTCAAATTGTGATAGATTGGCAAGAGTTGGTGTTGGTAGCCGGTTGATTAGGTAGGCAACAGTGGTGAGGGCATGAGGCCAGTAGTGGAGCGGCATGGATGCTTGAGAGAGTAAAGATAGACCGGTCTCGACGAGGTGTCTATGGCGTCTCTCAGCATAGCCATTATGTTGAGGAGTGTGAGGAGGGCTGGTTTTGTGAGCAATGCTGTGAAGAGCAAGGTAGGGATGAAGACCAATGAATTCTCCACCATTATGAGAGTATATAGTTAGGACTTTGCTTGTAAAATGTTTTTCAACTAGTTTGCGGAATCGTATGAAGACTGCAGTTGTGTCAAATTTCTTTTGAAGAGGATACAACCAAATGTACTTGGTAAGTGGTCAACAAACACGATGTAGTATTTGTAGTTGTCATAGGAGTGTACTGGAGAGGTCCAAATATCAGAGTAAATAACTTCAAGAACTTTGTGTGTGACTAGAGTAGAAGAGGAGAAAGAAAGCTTGTGACTCTTATTAACTTGGCATGAGTTACATAAATCTAGAGATAATGATAAGTTTAATATTAGTGGATAGAATCTGAAAAGCTTTGTCCGATGGATGACCAAGCATGTGGTGCCAAGTTGATGAGGATAGTGTGGAGGTGAGCACAAGTGGCGACTCAGAGGTGTCATGGATAGCTCATATAGTTCGTTCATGACTTTCCCTTCCAGTAGCAGGTGATGAGTTCGAAGGTACTGGACAAAGAAGGAAGTAGATGAGAACTCAATGTAAGCATTGTTATCATGACAAAGCTATGAATAAAGATGATATTTTTATGCATTTTTGGGACATGTAAGACATCATTGAGGAGTAGATTTTTGTAAACTGGAGAGAGGGAGATTGAACCAATGTTAGCAATTTTCAAACTTGATCTATCACCTATGATTATCTCGTCGGAGCCATCATAGGGTTAGTGGTGGAGATATTAGGTCTAGAGGATGGTAGAAGAGCGACAATGTTGGCTTGGTGGGAGGGGGTCTGATTGGTTGGCGCCTTGGGCTGGCGTGGTGGAAGGCGAATGCGAGGATGGTTCCATTGAAACATAGAGTAGTGGGATTGAGAGTGTCTAATGGTGTCAAAAACCATTGGCACATCCTAAGGTAGGGTTTGGAGGGAGGTTTGGAGGAGGTATTTGACTACAATGGTTGGGTAGTGTCGTTTTCATTGGGGATGGTGATTGTGGAGGAAGTCATGAGAACGTGTGCTTGAGTAGGAGATAAAAAGTTGGATCGCGTTTTAGTGTTATGATACCATGCATGAACTTAGGCTTTAATAATCTTTATTGATGAAGGTAATTACATAAATATACATAATAGATGTTAGAATCTAGGGGTTGATATCATATACAAAGGGAAGGGAATACTATAAACAAGAAAGAGATCACATAGAATCATAAATGTAATTGTTTCCTAACAATCCATTTAAGATTTTCAAGATAAATTTGAATTCTTTCACCAATTCCAAAGTACTTTTTTATTATTATTAAATATTATGATTTTGTCACAATATAAGTAACCGATCTAAGTTAACATTTTACCAGCCATCAAATTTGATCTCTCTAAACACAACCTTCTAAAATATGGATCTCGACGGCGTTAAAGTGTTCACGGTAACGGTCACCGGCAGGGAAGTAGTGGTGGCGGCGGCACTTCCAATGCAAGAGCATTGGCTACCGCTATCAAACCTCGACTTGTTATTGCCACCTATCGACGTCGGCGTTTTCTTCTGCTACATAAATGACGGAACGTCGACGTTTTTTGACAAGGTGCGCACACTCAAGGAGGCGCTTGCGGAGGTGCTTGTTCCGTTTTACGCATTTGCTGGAGAAGTTGCGGTGAACTTGGCTGGGGAGCCAGAGATAGTGTGTAACAATCAAGGTGTTGAGTTTTGTGAAGCTGAGTGTTTGAATATGGAGTTAAGGGAGCTTCATTTATATGATCCTCATTCTAGTGTTGAAGGCAAGTTGGTGCCTACGAAGAACATTGGTGTTCTATGTGTTCAGGTCTTGTTCTCAATCGCTCTATTCCTATCACAAGTAAAAACCCTTTTATAATTTTAAATATCGGGCGATATAAGTCCCGGACAAAGTCGGGTCGGCCCACCCTGATAAAATGTTGGATATAGACATCAACCCTAAGTATAATCGGATTATAAAGCCCAACCCGAAATCTAGATTAGGCGGGAACGAGCATGGGTCCATATATGCCAGGTTGCTCATAGATGGTACGTTAGATTCAACCTGGCATATATCGACCCCTGCTCGTAGGCCACGAAGTTTAAATGTGGGTTAATCCATATTGAGATTTCAACCATTTCTCATTCTTCTAACTTAACTCATCTATAATATAATATAGGCCACGAAGTTTAAATGTGGAGGCATGGTGGTGGGTTGCACATTCGACCACCGTGTAGCCGACGCATACTCCGCCAATATGTTCCTCGTTGCATGGGCCGCCACAGCCACCTCCTCCGCCACCAACACACCATTGTTTCGCCGCTCTCTCCTCAACCCTCGCCGCCCTCTTTCCTCCATCGATCCTTCCATTGACCGTCTCTACGTACCCTACTCTTCTTTACCCGCACCGAGTTCCGACATCAAGACGACCACCATGATAAGCCGCATCTACCACCTTGACACCACCCAAATCTCCGCCCTACAAACCCTAGCTACCAAATCAACCAATCAAAAGCCTCCATCTAAGCTGCAAACCCTAAGTGCTTACTTATGGAAGCTTGTTGCTCAATGCGACACCGTTTTGGAGAAAAGTACGTGCAAGCTTGGGATAGTGGTCGATGGACGAAGACATATAGGCCCTACAATGGATTCTTACTTCGGCAATGTTATCTCTATCCCCTTTGCTCGATTAGGTGTCGGTGAACTGAAAAAACTTCCGTTGGCCGACGTGGCGGAGACGGTGGGTCAAATCGTGGCAACAACGGCTAACAAAGAGCATTTCATGAACCTAGTAGATTGGGTCGAGGCCCATCGTCCGGAACTTGTTGTGGCTAAGGCTTATGTGGATAGGAGCGAGTTTGAACCGGGCTTTGTGGTGTCGTCGGGACAAAGGTTTCCGGTTACTGAAGTGGATTTCGGATGGGGCAAACCGGTTTTCGGATCGTACCATTTTCCGTGGGGCGGAAGTACAGGGTACGTGATGCCCATGTCAAGCCCTAATGAAAATGGGGATTTGATTGTTTACATGCACCTTTTAGAGAGTCAATTGAATTTCATAGAGGAGAAAGCTTCGCATGTTTTCAAGCCTTTTAGTTTAGAATTTGTCAAAGCTTTTTCCTACTAAAGGTGTCACTGGATCACGCCTTATCATTTTTGTATCATGCAAATGGAATTATAGTAATTTTTTTTTTGGTAATGCCTACGAATGACACCGCGTTCATCCGTACTCTTATTCAACGAAAATAAAAGCTAACATATAACATGTCGACGGGTCACTACTCCGCGAGCATCGTTTTTCAACAATTGAACTAAGGAAATTGGCGGATGCTGTAAATAAAAATACCCTAAAGGATAAGTTAAAGCAATGGATGCCAAATGATCCGCAGCGGCATTGGCTTCACGGTAGTTGTGCCGGAGCTGGACGCGCCAGTTCCTACGAAGGAAGCCTTGGCACCTAGATACCAGACTAGAAAGTGGATGGTGTGTCGGGATGGAACGGTTAATAAGCTTAATAACCGTCATATAATCGACTTCTACAATAATCTTACGAAACCCTTTCTCCCATGCTTGATAAAGCCCCATACAGAGGCCCCACAACTCCGCCTTTGGAACCGAACATGGTCCAATATTCATCAAGAATCCACATAACCACTGACCATGGTGATCCCTAAATAATCCTCCAGCAGATCCCGACCCCATATCTCTCCGGACTGAGCCATCCGAATTTAACATGATCCATCCAGAATCTGGCGCCTTCCACTGTATGTATATCTCTTCACTAACCTTGCTAGTGTTTGAAACCCTTTTCTTCATCCATGCCTGTATGATGAACTTCGACTCAGCAGCAATCAACCCAGTACGATTAGGAGGGGTTGGAGTAGCTCGGAAGGTGTGCTCGTTTCTCCATTTCCAGCTTCTCCATAAGGTTATGGCAAAGCAAACGTTCCATGGTAAATTTTCCGCAATACTGTCAACTCTATTTAGATTGAGCAGCAACCATGGAATGATATCCATGGAAAAGAAATCAGCAGCATGCTCATTACTTAGTAAACTGCTCCATACAATAACAACATGAGGACAATCTCTAAATATATGTAATGCAGTTTCCGGACTGTTCGAACAAATAGTGCATTGATTATCTGTAGTAAGGTGTCTTCTTGATCTTTCCACGTTCGTAAGGATCCGTCCATGAGAGACGAGCCACAAGAACGTTCTAACTCTCTCCGGAACATGCAGTTTCCATATGCACGAAAATAACGGCTTCAGTGCATCTAACCGAGGATGATGTTCAACCGTTGCAAGGTAAGCTAAAGTAGTTGAGTATTCACCATCATTTGACAAATTCCAAGCTATGCTATCAACCTCAGTTGGAGATTCCTTTACAACCCATCCAGCAATACTCAACAATGAACCATCCGGGAGCAAAGAACCCAACCTTCCCCAGTCCCAGCCCATACCCTCATTCCAATAATCTGATACCGAGCAATTTAGATCATCAAAGGACGGGGGAATAACCAACTCATTGATTAACGGCCGCCCACTACACCAGGGTTCCGTCCAAAATCTCGCCGTTCTGCCATTCGCTATTATCCATTGCATTCCCAAATTAAGAACTTTGGACCTAGTCCATAATAGACCCTTTAGGATGTACGAGCCCCTTCTCGAGTTCCTACAGTCCAGAAATCCCCTCTCACCGATCAACCCATACTTGCAAGAGAGAAGATAGGCCCATGGAGCCTCATTGCAGTGCAAGAAGCGCCAAGCCAATTTACCAAGTGAACATGCATTAGCAGTAGAAGCTGAGCGAATGCCTAAGCCCCCTCTGTCGACTGGACGGCATACTTCGTTCCAAGCTACCAGATGCATGGTACGTCTATTATCTGTATCCCCCCACAAGAAAGATCTACAGGCTCTATCAAGCTCGTTACATACAGACACGGGAAGCTTTACCACTCTCGAAATATAGGCCGGTATGGAGCAAAGCACTGATTTGACTAGAGCCATCCTTCCAGCAAAACTCAACAGTTTACCCTTCCATGAACTAAGTTTGCTCTTGGTTTTGTCCAACAATGCATTGAAGTCAGATCTTCTCATTCTTGACTGGATAATCGGAAAACCCAAATACTTTCCGAAATCAGCAGTAATCGGGAATCCAACAACCCTACTAATGTTACTTCGTAACTCCTCCTCCACATTCGGAGATACCAGAATTCTGGATTTAGCAAGACTCACCTTGAGTCCAGATGCTGCGCAAAAATCCGATAAACATTTCTTTATGATAGTAATATTACTCTCAGAGGCCTCTCCGAATAGCACTATATCATCCGCGAAGAAAACGTGAGAGAAACCAACACTCCCCGTTTTACTCTCACCGGCTCCCATCTTTTATTATCAACTAAGTGCTGGATAACATGTCCTAGTCTCTCCAGACACAGGACGAAAATATACGGAGAAATGGGGTCACCTTGGCGCACCCCGCTGCTCGGAATGAAGCTATCAATCATCTCCCCATCCCAAAGAACCGACATCGTTTGAGATCGGAAGCATGAAGAGATCCAATCCTTAAGTTTACTCGGAAAACCGATACACTCACAAGTCTCTTCAATGAAATCCCAAGAGAGCCTATCATAAGCTTTTTCGAGGTCGATCTTAATTGCCATCCACTTCTTCCCCGTCCTTTTTCTCTCGATCGTATGGATAAACTCCTAAACGAAAATTACATTATCTTCAATCAATCTTCCCGGAATGAAGCTGCTTTGAAGAGGACCAACAATATGATTCATAAATGGTTGAAGGCAAGAGACAATAAGCTTAGAGATCAATTTGTATTTGACGTTGCATAAACCAATAGGTCTGAAATTAGACATATGCTCCGGGCTAGCAACTTTCGGGATCAGCGATATTAAAGTGTCATTAGCACCCTCAGGGAGTATACTCGTTTCAAAGAAATGAGTGACGAAGGATGTAACATCCGCTCCAATAATATCCCAAGTGTTCTGATAGAAAACCGCACTAAAACCGTCACGTCCGGGCGCTTTAAGTGGGTGCATTTGAAACATACAATTCTTGATCTCTTTACCCGAGAAAGGCCGACACAGGGAGTGATACTCATCCTAGGAAAGAGAAGGGAAGTTAGCAAAAAACATACCAGCATTACCATGGAGCTCATCCGACTGGGAGAAAATCTAACGAAAGTAGTTTCTTGCATTCTGTTGTAATAGTATCGGGTTCGATATCCAAACACCATCGTCATTTTTGAGATATTCAACCCGGTTCCGACGCCTTCTGATAACGGTACTAGTGTGAAAGAATTTTGTATTTCTATCACCCTGAATGTAGAAGGTTTCTCTCGACTTTTGTTGCCACTTTACTTCCTCTTGATCCAGAACATCCTCCAATTCTCTCTGGACCGAACATTGCAGATCAATAAGACTTTGGTTTAAGTCCCTTTCGATCTCAGCCTGTATTGCTAAAAGTCGATCAACCAGAACTTGTTTCCGCTGCTCAATTCTTCCAAACGTTGTAGCGTTCCATCTAAGGAGTTTAATCTTCAAATTCGACAATGCTATGCAAATATTATTATCCTGAACAACCCAACAATCAGACATCACCCTACTAAACTCAGGATGCAAAGTCCACGCAACTTCAAATCAGAAAGGCCGTCGAGTCTTGTTAACCGGCTTATATGGATACATTTGCAACATCAGTGGGTTATGGTCCGAGGATAACGCCGGAAGATGACGTACTGCTGCATTCGGCCATAATAACCTTGCATCACTGTTCATAAATAAGCGATCTAGCCGTTTAGAGATCCTTGAATCCATTGAAACACCCCTATTCCACGTAAAGGCAAGACCACTGAAACCCATATCTATCAAGTTTACCTCATCAACCAACTCTTGAAAAGCGCCAGAATCCTTAGAGAGCCGGGTAGAAATACCTCTGATTTCATTAGTATTTAGCACGCAATTGAAATCCCCTCCCGCCAATACCGGACCCGAGCAACTTAGAATGGCCTCACGAAGCGAAGCCCAACACCCCACACGCCTTCTTGCCGTCGGGGGATTATACACAACAAATATATTGGTCTGGATATTCTCCACACAAACAGATAACTGAATAAACGAGATAGTTTTTTGCATGATTGTCACTGCCACTTCCCCAGAATTCCATAGTACCTAAATACCACCTTCAAAACCCACTGCATCCACTCTCTCAAAATCTGTAAACTTCAATCGTCGACAAACCACATCCGCATTATCTCCTGCTATCTTCGTCTCAAATAGACAAAGGATATTCACTTTATGACGGTTAACCATATAATTTAGGGCTTTGCGGAACCGTCTGTTATCCGCACCCCTACAGTTCCAAAAGAGGGCAATCATTGGGAACCATCGGAGACGACGGGCCCAGATGTCCTGATGTTATCTTTATCCGCTGGGGCTTCTCCCATTTGCACGTCATTCCTATCAGGAGGGATGGACTCTCCTAGTTTATCGTTTACTTGGATATCAATATCCATTCCAAGAGGGGTAGACTGTGGTATAGCGTCAGGGATAACACTCATTTTAACCGAAGACATCATCGCCGAACTGTTTAAATCAGGGTTTAGTATGGCTTTAGGGTTTCCCGATGATATAGTGTGAATAATCATTGGTGACACTGGATTGGACTGTTCAGTGGGCTTAGTATTGGGTTCTGGGCCCCCAATTTTTGCACGTTTGAATTGCTTTTGAGATGGATTAGGGTTTTTTGCATGCACAGCCGTTTCGGCTTGATTGGCAGGTGAAGATGACGGAATTGAAGACGTAATGATAGGCACATTAACTGCTGCGCTTTCTCCTCCTGCCTCATTTGTAACCGTTTGTGCATTCATTGCGGTGGCGTCGTTTCCTTCCATGGTGGCAAGTTGCTGGAATTGATTAGCGGAGGTGACCGGACGTTGGATCTTATCGTTTCCGGGCGCCACCAATCTAGACCTCCTTGGTTTCCGAGTGACGGACATCCATGGTCCAATGAAAGGCTCCTTATCTGCAGTACCAGATTGTGTAGGTTGATTCACCACACTAGTCTCTTCAGCTACACTTTGATTACTTTCCATTTCAACTATTGCAGTGCCTTCTTTAGCCTGACCCGTTGGGATTGATTGAGTACATCTTTCCACACCGTGACCATATAACCCACACATGTGGCATATCGAGTTCAATCCTTCATACACAACATGAACACGGTTATCACCGATCAGAATGGTTCCTATCAAAGGTTTATCCAATTCTAACTCGATACACACACGTACGAACTTCCCTCTCGTGGCGTACAAAGTATTCAGATCGACTTTCAACGGGGTCCCCAACGCAGTAGCGAGACCGTATAGTATACCTTCATCGTACAATTGCATCGGAAGATCAGAAAGTCTGGCCCATGCAAAAACAGTACGTAGGGTATCATTGTACGGATTAAACCCGACAACCCAAGGTCTGACTATAATATAATGGTCGAAGATCTCCCAAGAACCTTCAGTCAAAGATCTTAGAAAGTCTTCCTCTTGATCAAATCTTACTGCATAATACCCATTAGGTAAGTCCAGTATTGTCATCAGCCCGGTCGACCTCCATAGTTGGTATAGCCGTTTCTCAAGGAGACGAAACGCCACATTACGCCCTAACACTTTGACGATGACGGCTTTCTTCCATTTCTCCGATAAACCTGCCACCACATCATCATCAGTTTCAGCAATTGCAAGTCCTTTGGTACCCTCCGGGTATGATATCCTCATTCTTCTTGACTCAATGAGTGCATCACAGTATAATGGGGCCGTAGGGAGAGACGTTCCACCCACGGCCGCAGCATAAGATTTTGTATCAGGTGGTTTGTCTGGCGGAATTGGTGGTTGGGTGGGGGATATTTCTGGCGAAGGAGCAGGGAGAGGGTTGGAGGAGGAAGCCACTGGAATAATAGTAATTATGATGCAGATGATGAAGTTATATACGAGAAGAATTAAGGGAAAAATATATTATAACAAAAAATTAAATTCATGATAAACTATATTGATGGTGTAGTAAAAATGGTTGGTTTACAACAAAAGCAAAGTTAGACGAAAGAAGAAATGTTGTAACAAGGCATTGTGAATTGTATGACCTCCATCTTGAGGACTTGTTCCACCCGCTTATTGTTTATCCCTTTAGTAAAAAAATTATTGTCAAAATTGATAGGTAATCTTAATCAATCTTAATGCCATTAGCCTTGAAATAAAATAATCTCATGACCTATAAAAAATAAAAAACAAGATTTGACTTATCAAGTTTGCATGCCTAACAACTATTCGGTGGAATATCTATTTCTTCATGAACAAATTCATGTTTAATAATGAACTTCATTAGTCTTGGTAATAAGGTATTCCTTTTCATTACAAACCAAATCCATAGTTGCACTCAACCTTTCCTCCCAAACGACCTCAATGAACGCTCATCTTACACCATTAAACTGCAACTTTTGTCGGCAAATAGCAGATCGGATGTCGAGTAAATAACACAACCAAAAAAATAAGGAATTAACGAGAACCGATTTTTTTGGTTGAGAATAAATCAACTTGTATATATTTAGTTAAAGTGTTCACGGTAACGATCACCGGCAGGGAAGTGGTGGTGGCGACACTACCAATGCAAGATTGCCGCTATCAAACCTTGACTTGCTATTGCCACCTCTCGACGTCGGCATTTTCTTCTGCTACGTAAATGATGGTACGTCGATGTTTTGTGACAAGGTGCGCAAGCTCAAGGAGGCGCTTGCGGAGATGCTTGTTTCGTTTTACGCATTTGCCGGAGAAGTTGCGGTGAACTTGGCCGGGGAGCCGGAGATATTGTGTAACAATCAACGTGTTGAGTTTTGTGAGGCTGAGTGTTAGGATATGGAGTTAAGGGAGCTTCATTTGTATGATCCTCATCGTAGTGTTGAAGGCAAGTTGGTGCTAAGAAGAACATTGGTGTTCTATGTGTTCAGGTCTTGTTCTCGATCACTCTATTCCTATCACAAATAAAAACCTTTTTATAATTTTAACTATTGGGCGATATAAGTCCCAAACAAAGTCGGGTTGTCCCACCCTTATAAACAGGAGGATACACGCATCACCCCAAGGTACAATCGGATTATAAAGTCCGACCTGAAACGCGAATTAGGCGGGTACGAGCAGGGGTCCATATATGCTAGGAAGCTCGGTCCGAAAATATTTTTAAAAAATTAAATATTTAAAATATAGAATAAAGATAGAGGTAGATCATCTTACGTAGGATTCAAACCCAAAAAACAGAAAATAATCTCCATATACGACCCAACCTCAAATGGATCAATGTGGCACAAAAAAAAAACAAAAAAAAAACATACTTCCAAGATTTATGAATCTAGATTTCACCATTTCAGAATTTTTGGGATGATTTTCCTTTATTGATGACGTTTCTCGAGTGTGGCTTAAACGATTGTCTTGGAAGATGCCGTAGTCACATGCCCCTGTTGATCGAATTGATCGTGGTTGTGTTTGAGGTCTCCGAAGATCCTCCATCTAGGTGGGGGCAACGTCGTGAGATCCACATCTCCGCAGGAGGTATGTCATCCCCTAAAAAGGTTTCTACCATCCTGCTTCCCGGCGGCGAGACACCGCGCCAGTTCATCTAGCCCGTGCCCTCTCCATGTTTTTTCAGGCTCGAGTGTTCCGCGTCTTCTCCTAAGGTGGAGTTGTTCCGATTTCTGGATCTTTTTCACATTTTCGGTCCTTGCTTGTGGTGTTTGTTTGTTTCCTCTTTTGGTTTTTCTTTTTCATGACGGTTTGCCCGTTTGCCGGTTGTCGGCCTCTCGATACACCAATTATCTTTGGTGTAATCGAGTCTCTTACCTTCTTGATCAAAAAAAAAACCCAAATTTCAAGCTTGACCTGAATTCAACCATAACAGAAACAATTTTTAAATAAAAAAAAGTCTATCTGGAGTCCGGGTTTGTCCAAATCTAAATATATTGAGAAGATTGGTGAAAGAAGGTATTTTTTGTTTCTTAGATACAAACTAGGCACAATTTCAATTACTTTGATGATACACAATATTAATACACAATTTCAATTACACAATATTTATACATAATTTCAAATACACAATATTAATAAATAAAAGACTTGTGTAACCAAAACCTTGTGTACGAAATACCTTTCACTGAATTTCTTTCCTGAATAATATGTAGGTACATTATGTATTATCGAGTCATTTTATATTACTCGAGTATTCCGTACACAAGGTTTTGGTTACACAAGTCTTTTATTTGTTAACATTATGTATTTGAAATTATGTATCACTATTGTGTAATTGAAATTGTGTATGCTCGAGTATTTCGTACACAAGGTTTTTTGTTACACAAGTTTTTTGTTACACAAGTCTTTCGTACACAAGGTTTTTTTTTCTACATAATTTTAAGTGCCTACTTTGTCTACACATTACAAAACATACCTACTATATATACAAAAATATGTTATGTACCTACTTAACCAACTCACCCAAATATATTCGGTTCATATTTAACCCTCTAAATATTTATAGTTTATCGTGCTAAAGATTAGAATATGACATATTATATATATATATATATATATATATATATATATATATATATATATATATATATAGTATAGATCATATGAGAACACCCCCTAACGTGAGAACATGAGAAAAGATTCGTAATTATTATTAGTTTTGTTACGAATGCGCCATATCGTTTAATGTATTATTCGTAGTTATTGTTGGTTGAGTGGATTATTTGTAGTTATTGTTGGATTCCTAATTATTATTATTCGTAGTTATTATTATTTTTGATATCTACTCTAAATTTCAACCCTTAAAACTCACATCCAACGGTGTACGATTATTCTCATGTTCTCACGTTAGGGGTGTTCTCATGGAAACCACACCCTCTATATATATATATATATATATATGTATATATACACATATATATATATATATATATAGGCCGGTTCAAGTGAGAAGGAGACTTCCACATAGAAGTGAGGAGAGTTAGGATGGTGACACGTGGTGTCACTTTATTTTTTTTGTAAAGAAAACGTTGTTCATATTTGTATAAGTATGTTTCATGATTTTTAAAGTAAGTGTTCATTTTTTAAGAAATCATTGTTCATATCTTTTTTTAATAACTGTTCATTTTTTTTTCAACACTAAATGTTTCATGTGTTTTACACTAAATGTTCATTTTTGTATTTTTGTAAAAAAATTTTTTTTTTCAAATCGTGTAAAAAATATGATGTTCATTATTTAACAAGTTTGTTAAATTTTTTTTACAATTACAGTGTTCATATTTTTCAGAGTAAGTGTTCATATTTTTCAGAGTTAATGTTCATAATTTTATTAATGATTGTTCATTTTTTTGTAATAGGTAGTGTTCATATTTTTATTACTAAATGTTCATTTTGTGGTGGTGACACGTGGTATCACCACAACTCTCCTAATTCCTATCCATAAGGGTGCTCCTTACTTGAACCGGAATACATATATATATATATGCAGATTGGGGCTCTTGTGCCTGTACATGCCGATCTATTACAGGCAATTGTTTGTTTCTTGGTTCTTCCCTCATCTCTTAGAAAATCAAGAAATAGAAAACTGTTTCAAAACTGTATGCTTAGAGTGAATATCGTGTTATGTCCTACACTGTTAGTGAGATCATTTGGCTTGAAGGTTTTTTTGTAAGATTTACACATTCAAGTTCCTCTTCCCATACCGATGCTTTGTGATATTAAAGCAGCTCAACATATTGTTGTCAATCTAGTTTTTCGTGAAAGGACTAAGCACTTATGTATGGATTGTCATTATGTTAAGGATAAAGTGCAAAAGGGATTTAATTCCACAATTCATGTACGTTCATCTCTTCAGCTAGCGGATATATTCACCAGGGCTCTTGGTGAGTAACAACATGCCTTCCTTACTCGTAAGATGGGACTTGTCAATCCACGTTTAGCTTGAGGGAGGATATAGAGATATATACATATGTAATAATAGAAATACGAGGGTAGTTTATATATATATAAGAGAAAGTTGTAACTACCCTAAGCCAGCTAAGTAGGTTCTTAAGTTGATATTTGTATATATAGCCTTGATGTAATAGTTGACATTGATATGATTTTACATACATTACCTTTGAATTCATTCTCTCCTTTCTCTTTTATACTTCACCTGTTAACAGTTGTGTTTGCTCAAGAGAAAACAAATATTCTTGTGGTTCAAAAAACCAAACAAAAATGAACATATCTAATGGTTTGAACAAACTTAAAAAATATACAAAAATCTATCAAATAAGTTCAGTCCATTTCTTTTTTCGATGGTCCTTCAATGTATGCTTTCTTTCTTCTTCTCTTCAGTTGATGTTTCTTCTTCTTTGGCTCTTGGCTTTGTTCGCTGATGATATCTTTTGTCAATGTGCTTTTTGTTATATATTCAAGTTCAACCCATATCTAATGGTTTGAACAAACTCAAAATCGGCTCACAACCTACTAAACAAATGAAGGTCTATGCTTGAATAAAGCCAAACCATAACTCAACAAACACTATTCTAAAGATCTTGCTCACTTTTCTTCTGTGTCTTTCCTTCATGGAAATGAGATTGATAAGGGTGTGCACTCCATGAAGGTCAAACCCTTGATGTTAATATGAAGGATTTATATTCTATATGAACATAAAGCATGCCAAATGAAACGTGGAATGCATCAATCTCACAACTAAAATGATGCATGTTTAGAGTTCTTCAAATCACCCCATACTTAAACCTTACTCTTCCCCGAGTTAGATCATGACATATGAAACATATGTGCAAATACAAAACAAGCCTCAGCTAGGAAGAAAAGAATTATTCAAGTCATGTCATCAAAGGAACAATCAATGTCAAAGGATGAAAGATGAAGCATAACTTTCCAGACCGCTCAAAGGACAATGTTTTTCACTCAACCTCACAAAATGTCTTTAGGCATTAACTGATAATCACTCAAACTCAACAACCATACAAAGAGATTATCATAATGATACGCCCCCGGATAGTGATGTCATCCGTGTTTCCGGATAAAAGGACCCGTCAAGCGGCTGTCTAGCCATGACATGAAGCTTGCTCATTTTGAAGACATTTACCATATTTCGGCTATTTAATAATAGAATATCTATGTTCGGAACTTTAATTCTGGAACTTAATTCCGTGACTTAAATTCCGACCTTTCGTATGTTTAGACCTTTCATTTCGGAACCTTCAATTCTGACATAAATTTTGTCATTTATGTTTCAACCTTTGGTTTGGCCTCATCCTCTATATGAAGGATGATTTGCCTCATTTGTAAGATATGTCTAAGTTGAATCAAAGTATTGTGGAGGAAAATCCTCCTACTTGGTTTGGACATCATCTCTTCTTCTTACATCCTTTTAAAGTTGTATCTTGGATCTAGTCTTTGATCGAAGGCTTCATACACGAGGATCCTTTTGAAGAACCAACTCTATTCTACTCCATTTGTTGGACGATTCTGTCTACCTAGATCGGATCAACCGAACGCTTCCGCATCCATTTCTAAGCTTCCGCTACCCATGTTCTACCGTTTGATCCAACTCGAAGGATCAAGAAGATATAGTTGAAGTTTCTCCTCAATCTAGATCGTCACTATTTCTATCATTGGTATCAAAGTAAGGGGTCGAGGTCAAGTTTCTTTAATTTTTTTTCTCTCTCTTAGTCATTCTTCGGAGTTCTTCAGTATTCTTTTGAGTTCTTCATTGTTCTTCAGTGTTCTTCAAGTGTTCTTCATTGTTCATCATGTTCTATGAAGATGACGATCCGTTTGATATGTATGGAGAGTGGTTGCCTTCTCCCCGTGAACTAAAGCTCAAAGTAGCCACACATGGGCATCGGCGGTATCAACAAAACCGATGGAGCTCCCATATTAAGGACGAGGAGTGGTTGCCTCCTATGGACCCACCAAGGCCGACTTCTACCATGGACGGGCACCAACGGTATCCATACCGACAAACTTATTTTGAGGATACCTATGTTGCCCCAAGACGGCATGCCAATCATGAGCAAGTTGTCAACATTGCACCCCGACGGCGTGTCCATCATGAAGAAGTTGCCAACTTTGCCCCCCGATGACGTGTTTATCCCAAAGATGACTATATTGTGCTCAAGGCAATAAATGATGCTCTAAAGCGTGAGTTAGAAATTTTTAGGGCACAACTTACTGCCCAAACGATGTCCGACCAGCAAGAAGAACCGTTGTGTGACGAAGTCAAAGACGTGGGCAACATCGTCACTGAAGAATACTTACCGACACTTCCAGTTCACTTTGTGCAACCGTTGTATGTTGATCCAGTTGAAGAGGACAATGAAGAAACCGTCATCGACAATGTTGAAGTCATAACCGACAAAAAAGAAGCAAACTTCAACAAAGTCGACATCATCAAGGGCGATGAAGCCATCAACCCCGACAATGGTACCATTTTGCTGTTAGACAACAAATTTAAGCCGCCCAACCCGAGGTTTGTCTTTGTTATGTCTAATAACTTACTTACTGGCTTACCCTTGCTTCTTTTCGGCATGCCCTCGACGTACAATGTCACAAGCTTAGACGACACGGTAGACAAATTCCACGGCGAGACCATTCACATGTACTATAAGTTTGAGCCACCCGATCCAAAGTTTTTCCTAGTTATGTCGGACGGTTTTCCACACACCCAAGACTTTGTGAATAATTTTAAAGAGTATCGGCACCATCAACTAACATCAATCAAAGATCGGTACTCCTTCCCGCAACATGTCGGCTCTATTAGCAATCTTGGTGGCCCCACCGGACTTCTGAAAGACTACAAGTCCAAGCCGCCCGACTCTGACAATGTGCATCCGGTGTGGAATTTCAAGGGTCTCATTTCTAAAGTTACTCCTTTCTTTCCTAACAATGAAACGAGGATGTTTCACAGCCAAGAGGAGGAGAATGATACGCCCCCGGATGATGATGTCATCCTTATTTCCGGCTAAAAGGACCCGGCAAGCGGATTGTCTAGCCATGACATGAAGCTGGCTTGCCCATTTTAAAGACATTTCCCATTATTCGGCTATTTAATAAAATACTTTTTATATTCGAAACTTTAATTCCAGAACTTAATTCCGTGACTTAAATTCCGACCTTTCATATTTTTAGACATTTTGTTTCGGAACCTTAAATTCCGACATCGATTCTGTCCTTTATGTTCCAGCCTTCGGTTTGACCCCATCCTCTATATAAAGGATGGTTTTCCTCATTTGTAAGACATGTCTAAGTTGAATTCAAGTAATGTCAAGGAAAATCCTACTACTTGGTTTGAGCATCACCTCTTCTTCTTACATCCTCTTAAAGTTCTATCTTGGATCTAGTCTTTGATCCAAACCTTCATACTCGAGGACCAACTTTATTCTACTCCATTTGTCGGATGATTCGATCTACCTAGACCGGGTCAACCGAACGCTTCCGCATCCATTTCTAAGCTCCTGTCACCCACATTCTACCGTATGATCCAACTCAAACGATCAAGAAAAAGTAGTTGAAGTTTCTCATCAATCTAGATCGCCTCTATTTCTATCACATAAGCTTGTCAAAGCATTCTTAAACTCCACTACCTATCAAATGAGGATAAAATACAAGATGTGAATCATGATGTCTTTTATAGGGTGTAACATGGGCATAGGACAAAGGAAAAACAAAATTGGTGAGCATAACAATATGGCAATGTGGCGCAAAAAAAATATCCGGGGTATTGAATCAAGTCTAACTCAAAACCACTTCAATGAAACAACACACTGACCAAGGGCAAAAACTCACTCATTCTTCTGCACTATTATAGGAGTCCTAATACTTAATTTTTTAGCTCATAAACCACTCTTCATGGATAAACACTATAAAACTTTCACTTTCAACCTAATACTTATTTAATTTTCAGTAGCGAGGTTGACGAGAAATTTTTGTCTTCTCCACCAACCAAGTAAAGATCTTCCATAAGCACAATACATTCCAAACTAGCGCAGGTAACTCTTGCGAACATTCACACTTTTTCGGAAATACCTCATACTTGTTTTCTTCATTCATGCTTCCATCAAAACTCCGCATAACGTCTAATGAGGTTGGCGAGAACTATAAAATTTTGAGCTACGTACATAATAATTGTTATAACCTTTTTTTATAAAAACTACAAAAATGTCACCGCTGTCTACCCTTTTTAAAACATATTTCAAAAAAAACAAAATTACACATACACCTTCTAAACTTTACAATTGTCACCACATCATAAAAATTATTAAATCGCGTGGATAAATCTAAACATTTAGATCAACTTAATCAACAACTAAAAATACTCCATGATTTCCTACAACAATTCTTCTCCTAATCTAAACCACTCCTATTTTTTTTTTTTTTTTCTTGTATAGGATAAGTTAATAGAAACTATTTCTAATTCTAATCATATATAAAATCTTATATAGATGTCATACAATATTAGATGTTTTTATTTACACAAATATCCTAAATTTTTAACTCATTATAAATAAGTAAATTTTTAGATAGAGGCAAAAAAAATAGAACCTAATTTACCAAATCTAATTTTAAAAAAAAAAACACTTATCTTCTAATTTCCTCAATATTAATTGCATTGGGACCAAATTCTTGAAACGTGAGGCGCATTAAAAGGTTGAAATTTTTGAAACGTGAGGCGCACCAAATGCTTGAAATGTGAGAATATGTTGACCGACAATCAAGTGAGATAAATATTCATGTATACTTAACAGTGTATCAATAAATTAAATGTTTTTTTTTTATTTAGTAAATGTATACTATTTAACTAAGGTCAACAATAACAATAATTTGTATACAATATTAGAACATATATAATGTTTACTGAACACGGCATGGTTCTTCTCGATATTTAACTTCACCAAATTTTTATAAAAGATAAGTATAAAACAACTTCTATTTAATTAGATACAACTTCGCTTAAATAAAAAAAAAATTAATAATAATACCGTGCTTAAGTGTTGTTTGAAGGACTTTGACCTTTCGATTAGACAAAAGGTCTTAGTTGAAAACTTGAGATTACCCCTGACTCAACAGTGACTTAAAGCGGTTCTGGTTTCTGATCTTGGTCAGGTTATAAACCCAGCCACCTTTCGGACCGTCGTTAAGTACCGCCTTCGCATTGAGATGTTTAGAGAGAGTTTCAAGTGCCCTGCTTGTGAGAAAGGCATTCTGGACGCTTGGGGTGACCATACTCTTGCTTGTGTTGCGCAGGATGACATTAAGCGCCGGCATAACATGGTCCGTGATGTCATTTTTTATGAGTGTCTTAAGATTGAGATCTTTGTTCGAAAGGAGGTTCATACTAGTATGGTTGATGATGGTGGTGGGGAGCTGCGCCCCGCCGACATCCTTTTCTATAATTGGTTTAAGAGCAAAGACACATGTGTTGACATCACTAGTACATCTCCTTTCTCTTCACCTGACCTTTCTAGCTTCATCCCGGGTAAAGCTGTGAGGGTCGCTGCTGATCACAAGAGAAAAGAAGTATGCGAGGGTTTGTAGCTCCATGGGGCATCAATTTCTTCCCTTTTCCTTTTTCACGTTTGGTGACCTGGGTGATGACGCGGTGGAGCTACTTAAAATATTGGGCTCGATTGTTAAAGAGCTTAGATATAGTAGGAGTACTTGCTTTAAATTGACTAGGATTGTGTTTACCATTCAAAAGGGATGCAAACCCAACTTGTTAATCGGCTTCCATCCAGCGGCAGGTAATGTGTTTTTCCTTGATAATAATAATAATAATAATAATAATAATAATAATAATAATAATAATAATAATAATAATAATAATAATAATAATAATAATAATAATAATAGTGAGATATTGGTAATATCCTATTTAATTTTAATATAAAATATTTAAAAAAGTCTATACGAAAAAGAAAACTAGGCTATCAAAGAGAAAACATAGTAATAGAATGGTATTAGACGTTTGACATGAGTCGTTTGTAGGGCTTTTATACGAATGGGGCCTAAATTTCAAACGGGCATGAAAAGTGTGTTTATATTCGAATTGTTTAGAAAATGAACGAGTTTGAACTGAGCTTTTTTTTCGAATTTAAGTTAGGGTTGAGTAGCTCGGCAAATATACCAACCTTATAATATTATTTTAGTCAAACAAATCGAGTTTTAGTTGAACGAACCGAACTTAAAGTTTAAACGATTTTTACAATGTGTTCATATCCAACCCGTTGATAAAAGTGAGTCTAATCCGAGATTTTTTCGAGCCGAGTCCGAGTTGACTCTAATTTTTTTTTTTAAAAAAATCGTTACAATATATCTGTATTCTGCTCGTTAATAAAAGTGAATGAGTCGAATCTGAACTTTTTTCGAGCCGAACCCGAATAACTCGTAACATATAACGAGCTAGAAATTCTCATAAACTTGTGTCTACGAAACGCATATTGCAATATATTTAAAATAGGATTTCAATAATTACCAATGTATATGGAACATTCTACACACCATTTGCTCTTAATCACCAACAGTTGAAATGTTTGAAAATGTCCCAAGTTGCGTGTAAGTTCACTTAGACGTACATACTTCACGTTTAAATCCGTCAAATATAAAAGATAAATTAACATTGATGTCTCGTGTTCACACCCACCTTGAACACCAGCTTTTCCTATCATCAAAGAATTTGCTAGCGTCTCCGATCGAAAATTTTGTATCAGATTTATGTGGGTGTATTCAATCCAGACTTTTAAAGATTTTGACGGATTCTTAATAATCATACGATTTGCAAATTCTGTGGAATATTTTAATTCTACGTAGAGTCAATACAAATTCTGTTGAAATCTGATGTGTTGGAGTAGATTTGTATGGAATTTAGGTATGTATAAAAGGAAAGAAGAACCCTACAAAATCAATGAAATAATAGATTTTTTTAAAATCCACAAACTTTTAAGAAAGAATTAGAGAAATGAGGCTCTTAAAAATTCTACTTTGCAAAATGGGCTCCTACATAATATAGGAAAAAGTAGGTCTGCAAATCAAAAAAATAGGGAAGAATGCAAATGATGGTGGTGGGTCCATTCCTTCTACTTTTTTCTTTTATTTCTCATTCATTCACTTTTATCTCTCATCACTTTATCTCAACCGTAACTCCCCTCCTCTTGTAAATGATAGTGGTGGGCCCTAATTTCTCTATTCCTTCACTTTTCTCTCTCTTCATTAACTTCTAATTTTTTCCTCTATTTCTCATTCCTTTATTTTTCTCTCTCTTCACTTTATCTCACCCGGAACTCTCTCCCTCATGTATTTTTTGGGTAGTTGGAACCAAATCTATATTTTTGGGTAGACTATTTTCACTAGATTTTGGGTATGCTTTTGACTCGTTTTGTTAAATAGTATTAGTATGTGTTTGATGAATTGAGTATACTGTTTACCCAATTTATGGGTATTATTATTTTATGTTGTAAAATGTTACCCAAATTATTGGTACGGTTGGGCATTATATGTTTATTGTTGGGTATGTTTTATGGTATGTTTCTTATTGTTGAGTATGTTTAAAGTAAAATGTTGGGTATGTTTTATGGTTACCCAAACTGTGTTATAATGACCAAATGTCATTTGGTATTGATGTTTGTGTAGAATATCGATTTATGTAAAATTTGGGTATGATAAATTCTACCCAATTTATGAGTGCATTGGGTATATGAATATTTTATAACACAAAATTCTACCCAATTTATGGGTATGATATTTTTTGATATTTTAGTTTTTTGGGTATGTTTGGGTTTTGGGTATGTATGTTTTCGAGTATGTTTGTGTAGTTTGACAAAATTATTTTGGGTATGAATAGTAACGTTTTTGGGTAAACGAATTTTGGGTAGAAGGTGGGAAAATATGCATGTTGAGAATTGTTCATTTTTGTAGTAGGTGGAGATAAATATAAAATGTCAAATATGTCAAATCAAATGAGATGGACAAGTTGATAGCTTTTGTACTATATTTATTCCAACCTATATTTTAGGGACCCAAATTTTCAATTGAAAAAGGGAGGAGTTTTAAATATCAACTCATTGGCCTAAAATGCCCAATTCACCAATTTATCCAACTTTTAAATATCATAGGAATTTTATGGAAAATTTTAAATCCTAGTTTAATACCTAAAGATTTATATGGACTTTTAAAAATTTATATTCAATACCCATATACTTTTAAACTCCAAAAAATTCCTATAAACTCTTAATTGAATACACCCCTTTAGATTTACCGGTCTACTTGAACCTCCACACAGTCATCTCCGACAAAAAATCTAGTACCAGTTTTTTTTAGGATTTGACCAAAATCCAACAAAAACATCTGGTCATCTATCAATAAAAGTGATTTTTATCCAAACATATATCATGTTAAACGACTAACTGAACATGGACATTAATCGCGGTTTTGTTTTCCTTCAATTTGTTTGTTTGTCATCCCGATCTGCATTTTACTTTGATCAGCGGTTAGAACGGCCTATGCGAACTCGAAATTGGGGATCTATAAAAATTCTTTTGTTCATGCGTGTTTGTAAGTTTTGCTTGTTTACGTTTTGGAAGTCGTAAATAACCGTCGTAAGGTCACGGTTACGGGATCCGTAACCGTTATCAAAAGTTCACAGTTATGAATCTCGTAACCGTAACCAAAAGGTCACGGTTACGGAACCTGTAATGGTAATGATTATGAGTTCCGATTCTGTGATAATTTTCTACATGAATTCTAACCCAAAAGAAAAAAATTCTGACACCATCGGTCACGGATTCGTATGCGTCATGTATTAACGAAATCTTGAACCGTGCCCGTAATACCCTTACTTTTTCTCTTAGATTGTAATGATGTTAATCTATGATGCACGGACACTTCTAGAAGGTGACGTGTTCCGTGTCCTGCCGTGTCGGACACGGGGACACAACAGGACACGGCTCGGAGACGGTCATATATGACCGGACACGGTCAAGACACGTTTCCAAGGTAGGACACATCTAGGATAAGGCGAGGACGCGGATTATGTCCGGTCAAGACACTATCAACGGAAGTTTACCTTATTTTTTAAGGCTATAAAAAAACATTTTTTAAAAAAACATAAATAAAAACTGATTTATCGTAATATATTTTCTTCTCTCCTATTTTTTTCCGACTAAACCTAGCCCCACATGGCCACGTTCGAGATTGTGGTTTCCGGAAGTAGGACACCGATCTTCTTCTTCAGCTTTAATGTTGAAATGTTGTTCCGCCGACAAACTCTTTTCTCCATTTTTCTTATGCTTTTATAAATTAAATTTGAATATTTGATTATTAAATTATTGTGTAATATTTCTTTGTTGAATGTTGAGCGTGTTGTTCTAATTTTTTCACTCTTTATAATTTACAAATGTTTATTATTGTTTTCCTTGGTTGATCATGTTGTTCGGTTGTTGTTAATTTGCAAAATGAATGGTTCATTCTTCAGTTTTGATACTAAGTATATTTCTTTCAAATAATAGGATTAAATATATTTATTTCTATGTTTTGTAAGACTGTAAATGTTTGTTTCCAAGCTTTTGTTTCGGTTATTTTGCTATCATGTTAATATTTTATCTATTCATATATCATTGATTTTTTCCATATATGTGTATCTCATTATAATATAAGAATTCTATAATTCAATATCTTTAAAATGATATATTATTTATTTTACTCGTCGTGTCCCCGTTTCCTATACTTTTGAGAATGCCGCTTCTCCGTTTCTCGCCGTGTCCGTTTCCCGTATCCGTGTCCGTGTCCGTGCATCATAGATGTTAATTTATCTTTTTATACTTATCGAGTCTAATACATGGAGGGTTTGTACTATCATAAAATCAATTGACAAGTATTCCCAGGATTTATATGTTAGGTTCATATATTATTATTTTATCGATGTGAGACATTTTTACACTAACACTCTCCCTCAAATTAGTCTCGTACGTGGAAGGTTTGCACGTTAAGGTGAAACTACACACAAACTTTTTGAGTTATATTTTAAAAACAATTGACAATAAAAAGAGTAGCCCTAAAATTTATGTGTTAGGTTCATATATTATCATATTATCGATATGAAACATTTTCACACTCAACAAATGACATATTCGTATGTCATTTTATGGTATTTCGATACATTTAACTTAGATTCTGATCGAACTCATTTCTGTTATTAAAAAAATAAAAACAATAAAAATAAATAAGAAAGACAATAGATTGCTAAATCTAAACATTACCGCGACTGTACCAAAGCACTTCGAGACCCATTCAATAAAAATAATAAAAATATATAAGAAAGACAATAAATTTGACTTCATTTATAAGTTCTAAATATCTTTTTAAAAACCATACCATTACCAACCACCAAAAAGGTCAACCCGTTACCCTATAAATAATAAATCCAAGTTCCTATTTTACGTACACAAAACCAGCCATCGAAATTGATCTTCTTCGATCATCCCTCCCAAAACATTCTCTCTAAACATGGATGCCAACTCCGTGAACGACTTCACAGTAACGGTTACCCGCAGGGAAGTGGTGGCGGTCGCGTTACCTATGCAAGAGCATTGGTTGCCGCTATCAAATCTCGACTTGCTACTCCCGCCTCTCGACGTAGGCGTATTCTTCTGCTACGTCAACGACGGAACGTCGTTGACGTTTAGTGAGAAAGTGTGCAGGCTTAAGGAGGCGCTTGCAAAGGTGCTCATTTCGTTCTACGTGTTTGCCGGAGAAGTTGGGGTGAACTTGGCCGGGAGCCGGAGATACTGTGTAACAATAAGGGTGTTGAGTTTTGTGAAGCTGAGGCTCTGGATATGGAGTTAAGGGAGCTTTATTTGTATGATCCTCATCGTAGTGTTGAAGACAAATTGGTGCCTAAGAAAAAGATTGGTGTCCTCAGTGTTCAGGTAATCTATTTTTGAGTTTTGAAACATTTGTCATTGTTCTAAGTTTACTCATGTTTTATATACTTAGATAGTTATATTATATATATGGTTGATTGATTGGGTTCAAATTTAACACTCTAAATATTTATAATTTATCGTGTTAAATATTAGAATATGATATGTTTTATATACTTAGATATTTATATTATATATGATAATTCATTTTGAGATTATAACCATTTTTCATTGTTCTAATTTAACTCGTCTATAATATAATATAGGTCACGAAGTTAAAATTGGAGGCATGGTGGTGGGTTGCACATTCGACCACCGTGTAGCCGACGCCTACTCCGCCAACATGTTCCTCGTTGCATGGGCTGCCACAGCCACCTCCTCCGCCACCAACACACCATTGTTTCGCCGCTCTATCCTCAACCCTCGCCGCCGCCTTTCTTCCATCGACCCTTCTATTGACCGTCTCTACGTACCCTACTCCTCCTTACCTGCACCAAATCCCGACACCACGGCACCCACCCTGATAAGCCGCATCTACCACCTTGACGCCACCCAAATCTCCGCCCTACAAACCCTAGCTACCAAATCAACCAATCAAAAGCCTCCATCTAAGCTGCAAACCCTAAGTGCTTACTTATGGAAGCTTGTTGCTCAAAGTGTCACCGTTTTGGAGAAAAGTACATGCAAGCTTGGAATTGTGGTGGATGGACGAAGACATATAGGCCCTACAATGGATTCTTATTTCGGCAATGTTCTCTCTATCCCCTTTGCTCGAATGGGTGTTAGTGAACTGGAAAAACTTCCGTTGGCCGACGTAGCGGAGGTGGTGGGTTAAATCGTGGATATGGCGGCTAACGAAGAGCATTTCATGAACCTAGTGGATTGGGTCGAGGTCCATCGGCCAGAACTCGCTGTGGCTAAGGCTTATGTGGATGGGAGTGAGTTCGAACCGAGCTTTGTGGTGTCGTCGGGACAAAGGTTTCCGGTTACTGAAGTGGATTTCGGATGGGGAAAACCGGTTTTCGGATCGTACCATTTTCCGTGGGGCGGAAGTACGGGCTACGTGATGCCCATGCCAAGCCCTAATGGAAATGGAGATTTGATAGTTTACATGCACCTTTTGGAAAGTCAATTGGATTTCATAGAGGAGAAAGCTTCGCATGTTTTCAAGCCTTTTAGTTTAGACTTTGTCAAAGCTTTGCCCTAAGGCTCTCGTTGGATGGCATCTCATTATTTTTCTATCATGTATTATGTTGTAATTGTTAATGTGCATTGTTGAGGTATTACAACCCAACTATGTTGTGTAACGTTTATTTTGTTGATTGATTTTTTTTAAACGGCATATATGTTCGGGAAACAAGCTGGTAGTGGGGTTGGGTTTGGATACGAGTTCATGTCCCGTATTCAGGCTCATCTCAAATCCAACCCCAACAAACGGATTTGATTTTAGTCAAAAGTTCACTTGAATATGACCCAACTTATAATAAGGATGTACACTCCACGAAGACCAAATTACTAGCACAAGGATAACCTAGTACATATATTCTAGACTATTTCTAGGGTAAAGAACTAGTCTCCAGGATCGTGACACTTGTCATATGATCCCTAGTTGAACTCCTCTATATATATATATATGTAATATGCTGTCAATCCATATATGAAAAGCATACTTATTTGCAGCCATTTCCTAGTATTCTTATTTGTTACAATAGTATTAGAGCTGTAGAAGCAAACGCCAAAAATTTCTTCTATTCCAACTTTTTCTTTACCCTTTTCACCATGAGCGAATCAGATGATTCAAAATCCCAATCCAAAAGCACACCAGACAAATGAAATAACCCTCCCCAAAATCAAGCCTTACCTCCTCTCCCAAATCCTATTCTTCCTACTCAAACTTTACCCAATTTCTCTACACTAAACACCAGCAAGTTAACAGCTAACATTTCCCATGTGAAAGGGGATAATCAAGCTTTACCTCACTGCTACCCATCTCCTTGAATACGCAGAAAACACTGTCCCTCCTTCAAACATTGATGAAACTCATTGTTTCCAGGTGCGGTTGGCTAAAGACCAACTAGTTGTTGCCATCCTTTTCTCCTCCCTCACTGAGAACGTGATGACTTAGGTGTTTGACTGCAACACATCTGCCCAGCTCTGGTCCAGGGTTCATGAGCTATTTGCAGCCAACTCAACCGCCAAAATAGTTCAATCTCGCTTGAAGCTAGCCTCCTGGAAGAAAGGAGGCGATTCTATCTCCACCTACAACAACAAAGTTCAAGGGCTTGTCACCAACATCAAAGCAGTTGGACATACCATCTTAGACGCATAACTTGCACATATCTTTTTGCAGGTCTTGGTGTTGAATATGACTATGTGGTAACCTCTCTCACAACTCTCCCTATTCTGCCTTTTTCCCATCAGGTTCTTGCCCATCTCCTCAATCACGAGGAGCGAGTGTTGCGCAACAACACCTACATTCTTGGAAATCGTCCAGAGGTAAATTATACAGCAACAAGGGGGCGTGGTTGTGGAAACTACAGAGGAAGAGGTGACCGAAATGAAACAAAAGAAAGAGGTGCAGGCAGAAATGACGCAACCTGGTCTCATCGCTCAGATGCAGGAGGAACTCGAGGAGGAGGCACAAATGGTGGCACTCGTGGGGCAATAACAACTCCAGTGGTGGAAATCGACACCCCATGAACTTCTCTGGAGGGACAAATTCACGCCCAACTTGCCAACTTTGCGGCAAACCTGGGCACATTGTCATTCAGTGCTGGCATCGATTCAATCATTCGTTTCAGGCACCACCACCCTCTTCTCTTCAAGTCAACACCACCACCTCACATTGGTACCCAGACACTGCTGCAACACATCATTACACGCCAGATCTCTCCAATCTCCGTATTGAAAATCTCTCATACACCGGCACAAAACATGTTTCCCATGGTGATGGCTCCACTGGTCTAATTAAACACCATAGTTCTGCATCTATGTTCTCCCCCACTCATACTTTTCAGCTTTATATTCTTCTTCATACACCCTCTCTTACTAAAAATCTTCTCTCTGTCAAACGTTTCTGTGCTGACAATAACGTCTTCTTGAATTTCATTCTGGCCTCTTTCTTGTTAAACATTCGCAGACATACGCTCCTCTTCTCAAGGGTACCGTTAAGGACGGATTGTATGTCCTCTCTGCGTCGATGACACCACCGGCGTTGCATTCCACCACCGCTCAACCACCATTAACCGATCTCTGGCATCTACGACTTGGGCATCCCACCAGCCGTATCACTAGATCCCTTTTCCTTCTTTTGGAAACCAGCAAACCTAAAGCCCAATCAACAAGTGCTCCTTGCACCTCTTGCAGTTGGGCAAAGGCCCATGCCTCACCACATTATCCAAGCCCGTCAACTTCTACCAATGTCTTACAACTATTTTTTTGTGATGTTTGGGGCCGATCCCATGAACTATCATTTAATGGAAATCGTTATTACATCTCGATTGTTGACGATTTTAGCAAATTTTTTTGGATTACCCTTGCAAACTGAAAACGGATGTTTCGCTTATCCTCCAATCCTTCATCACTCTTGTCTCCAATTTCTTCTCACAAAAAGTCATCTCAATTCAAACCGACAATGGCACCGAATTCAAACCCTCACACAATTATTCAAAAAAATTAGGAACCACCCATCGTCTTACATGTCCCTATTCCCATCAACAAAACAGAAGCATAGAAAGCCGTCATCGACGCATTGTTGATATGGGACTTACTATTCTAAAACACTCATCTCTACCCCTTACCTTTTGGGACTACACTTTCAAAACTTTTGCCTATTTACAAAACAGTCTCCCATCCTCAATAACCCAATTCAAAAGTCCTTATGAGATTCTCTTTCACAAGTTACCGGACTACAAACACCTAAAAGTTTTTGGTTGCTTATGCTTTCCGAATCTTCACCCATACAATTCACACAAACTCGCTTTCCGCTCCACCCCATCCATATTTCTTGGATATAGATCTTCCCATACGGGTTACATTTGTCTCGATATTGAAACAAATCGGGTATACATTTCCCGAGATGTCATTTTTCATGAGGACATTTTTCCTTCGGCAAAAACAAAAACCACAAACCCTTCATTATCACCACCAACCACTTCATTACCTCTGTCGGATGTATCAACCCCTTTTAATCCACCTACTGCTGACAACCCACTTTTCCCAAGCCCAATACAACCCTTCCCTGATGGCCCACTTTCACCCAACTCAAATTCCAATACTCAATCCCAAGACCCATGCCCATATCCTTCTCAGGCCTCTTCATCTAGCCTGTTACCCTATCTTCCACATTCACCTCCCCTTCAACCACAAGCCTCCACATTACCTCCGTCACATACTATGATGACAAGATCCAAAACAAACCATCTGAAACCATTGGTTCAAACAGATGGAACAATGCCTTGGCCACCCCAGTGCTCTAATACTCAACTCATTCCAGATGAACCCACTTGATATACCCAAGCGTCTCAATTTCCAGAATGGCGAGCAGCCATGGAAAGTGAATTTCAAGCTCACCTCACAAGTTGTACATGGACTCTTGTCCCTCCCACCACTTCCTCTAATATTGTAAGCGTTAAGTGGGTCTTTATAACCAAACGGAACTCTGACGGGTCAATTGAGAGAAGGAAGACACGACTTGTGGCCAAAGGGTATCACCAAATGCCAGACTTTGAATTTAATGAAACCTTCAACCCCGTAGCCAAACCTTCCACCATTTGTTTTCTTCTTTCTCTAGCCGCAATGAACTAGTGGACCGCCAACCAATTGGACATCTATAACGCCTGCTTACATGGTATCCTTGAAGAGGAAGTCTACATCTCACAACCTCTAAATTTTGTAAATTCTGAATTTCCACATCATATCTGCAAATTACACAAATCACTCTAACTTAAACAAGCCCCTCGAGCGTGGTTCTCTCGCCTCAGTGATGTTCTTATCATCATGGGCTTCTCTCCCTCTGTATCTGACTCCTCTCTGTTCATCTTCAGACAAGGGAAACACTCTGTTTTTGTGTTGATTTATGTGGATGATTGTTCGCTCCAAAAGGTGTGTGCAAGCTTTAAAATTTATAACCCAAGAAGTATGATTGAACAAATATGCGAACCTACAGTGTACGGGTCAATTGTAATAAAAGCAAGAATTCCAGGGGTCGATCACAAGGACTTAGGTGAAACAAAGCACGGAATTAGGCAGTCAAATAACTATTAACCACAAAGTAATTAAAGCAATCAAAGATGATATAAGTCAAGTAAGGGGAATGCGGATTCTAGGGATTAAAACATCTAGTTGTGGTTCTAACTCAAGATTTCTAAAGGTAGCAGACAAAGCTGAGATTTTGCAAAGCGAAGGTGTTTCTAAGGTGGGAATAGATCACCGGGTAAGTCTCAGTACTCACTATCCCAAAACCGAAAGCTCCTATTACCGGGTAAGTCTCAAGGTACTAAGGAAAGTAACTATAATCTCAAACCAACACATTGCCCGAGGGTATAGAATCAACCTTTACCGGGTAAGTCTCAAGCTAACTCTCAAAGATGGGATGAAGGCACACGCAAACCCTAATAAAGGATAAACCTTTATTACCTACACTCATGATCTTAGGTAAACAAACTAAGGAATTACCGGGTAAGTCTCATCCTTAACTTGCGTTGAACCAGGAAAAGTGTAATAAGAATAGGATTTGGCAAACTAGAACACTTAACTTCAGTTTCGGATTAGGAAAGGTTCACCTCGCTCAGTCAATTTCCACCCCGACCGAGATGTTCATCGACTGAGCGAGGTGTTCTAGGATTAAGCTTAAAGACTCGAGCTTTCAGGGTCCTGCTGGGATTTGAGATCATTCTATCATCGTTTTTCCCACAACCTTCAGCCAATTACCCTAGAAACGCATAAAAAACTTAGCCAACAATCATCATGATAACAATAATCAAATTTATGAAAAGGGAATTAATTTTCAAAGAAAACCTTAAGAAAAAAGTCTCAATAACTGAATCAAATATCAAACAACAAGCGTTCCTCAATCATAAATCAGCAAAGACAATCAACCAAAAGAGAATCTAAGAAAGTCTTATAAACTCCTTCAAAAGCTAACTCCAACTAGAATCCTACCTTCCTTAATCTTCAATCCTTCCTTCAATACTTCCAGAAAAATCCCTCAATTGCTGGATGCTCTCAGCCTCTAAGCATTTAAGCATCTCAGCATCGTTCAACTTGTGAAAAATCCAACCCTTGATATAGGAGAATTATCTTCCAAAGATAAAATATCTTAAAAGATAATTTCCTATAAAATATATCCATATCTCCTAAAATAAATCTCCTAGAATAATATCTTCCTTTCAGAAATCCAGCCGAAAATATAAGATATCCTCCTTCCAAAAATAAAAGATCTCAACCAAAAATAAGATCTCGTCGGCGACATGGTGTCCGCCTCGGTTGGGGCGCTCCTCAAGATCACCTCGGTCGAGGTGATACTGTAGCTGACCGAGGTGATTCTTAACTGAATGTAGAATCTCTCGAATCTGGGCCAAAATCAATCATCTAAATCATTTTCATACTTCTTGAGATCTTCTTTAAGCTCCAAAATGTAGCTCCAATGACTCCTTAGCTCCTTAGCTCCATTTTAGTTCAAAACGTGCCATTTTACCTACATTCACATCGAAACTAGGTGTAGACCTCGATTCCCGTAAAGGTAGATGAAACAACAATATAATCGCAGAATATATATCCATACATGCAGATTTATGAAGATAAAACGTCTAAACCAACCCCAAAATATAGACTATAATACATGCTATTAATGATTTACTTGTTATTGCCTCTGACAAGCGTCTCTCCTCCTGTTTTGTGTCTACTCTATCTAATCACTTTCCAGTAAAAGATCTTGGTGCATCTCACTTCTTTCTTGGTCTGGAAATCAAGAGGACAACTGAAGGCTTCTTCATCTCCCAATCCCAACACATCAACGACATTGTACACAAAGTAGGCATAAGAAACTCCAAGCCCATTGCTACACCCATGGCCTCAGACTTTGACAGTTCCATTTCATCAGCACCATTTGAAGATCCTCAACAATTCAGAAGTATTGCTGGCAGCCTCTAGTACCTAGCAGACCAGGTGTGTCTTTTGTTGTGAATCGAATCTGTCAATTTATGCATAATCCTCAACAAATTCATCGGCAAGGGGTCAAGTGTATTCTTAGATACCTCAACGCCACTAGATCTCCAATTCTTCATATCCTCTAATCCTCAGCACAATCTGTCCACATTCTCATATGCAGACCGAGGAAGTGATAAGCTTGAAAGACGTTCAGTTAGTGCATATTGTGTCTTTCATGGATCCAACCTCATTTCATGGTCTTCAAAGAAACAACCCATCATTGCTAGGTCCACCACCGAAGTTGAATATCGAGCACTAGTCCATGGAACATGTGAGACAATCTGGATCCAATCAATTCTCAAGGAGCTTCAGATTCCCATGTCACAACCTCCTGTTCTATGGTGTGACAACATCGGGGCCACTTACTTGGCAGTTAACCCTGTCTTGCATCACAAAATTAAACATCTCTCGAAGGACTACCACTTTGTTAGAGAAAGAGTACAATCCAAATCTCTCCAAGTTGCCTTCATATCTTCTCAGAATCAGCTTACAGATCTCCTCACCAAGCCACTGTCCTCCCTATGATTCATAAGACTACGCTCCAACCTATGTCTATTACAGCTTGGATCGAGGGGACATACTAGCACAAGGATAACCTAGTACATATATTTTAGACTATTCCTAGGGTAAAGGACTAGTTTCTAGGATCGTGACACTTGTCACATGATCCCTAGCTGAACTCCTCTATATATACCATGTAATATGTTGTCAAACCATATATGAAAAGCATACTTGTCTACGGCCATTTCCTAGCATTGTATTTTGTTACAACAAATCCTTGATAACTATGGATAACCTTCCACCTAAGATCGTTTTTAATTACAAGAAATTAGGATCATCGAGCATTTTTCACTCCTAATTTTGAGTTAAAATTGGTTAAATGATAATTGGCTTTTGAAATATTAGAGGGTTGTGTTGGAGTAACCTCTGGATAAACCTAAATGCAGCTAGTAAAATTCAAAAAAAAGCCCCAAAGTAATCACTCTTATAGAAACCAAGATTGGAATCCCTCTTGATGACCGCTTTTGGAAATTGGCAGGTTTAGACAACATCGTTTATTGTCCTACTATTTGCTGAGTTGGAGGTTTATGTATGCTTTGGATTTTTCTAACTACGAAATCAAACGATCAAAATCATACACAAAACTCATAGATTCATTTGTATCGAATGTATGTGTAACAACTCAAATAACAAAATGAATATTATTTCGCATATGCTCCTCCACAAGAAGCTGAGAAAAATGATTTATGGGATAAACTTTCAAAATTCATTCAAAACTCTTGTCTTCCATGCGTTTTTCTTGGAGATATGAACGAAATTCAACAACCATATGAAAATAAGAAGGATCACCAATCAATCCAAATCGACTCGAAGTCTATGCAACTTCGTTGATCTCCAAACTTCCGGTAATGAATTTACTTGGAGTAAAAAATGTGTTGGTCCTAATAGTATTTTAGAAAACCTTGACCGTGTTCCAGTCCAAGACCAAATTTTACAATCGTTCCCAAACCTAAAAATCAAGAACCACGCTTTCACCTCGCTTGACAACTGTCAAATAACAATTGACTTGTCGGTCAGTATTACCTCAACACTATAACCTTTTAAGCTTGGAATGATATGGACTAATAGAAAGTCGTTTTAAAGTACTGTTAAACAAACATGGCGAGTTAATTCTCCGGAATCAGAAATGTTTAATCAAGTTATTAAACACAACTTTTGAAAACAAAGGCTAAAGAATGGAGTAAAAAATGGCAATATTTTCAAACAATCAAAGATATAAATGCAACTACAAGAACTTCAAAGTTCAAATGCCCAAAACATGAACCTAATAGATATAATAACTCAAAGGAATTTACTAACAAAATGTACCAACCGGAATTCTACTCCGGGTACCGGCCTTATGACTCCTCTCAGAGCCTTTGAATTAGTAGCCGGAAGCAGTCACCACCCCCGCAGCCTTCGAGGCTTGCGGTCACGGCCACCTAGTGTTGTCGTGGTCGTGGTGAGGTTTACCCGAGGTACGGTGAATCGTCAAATCGTGGGCCGATCTTTTTGTAACCGTCTAATCTTCTTTCTTTTCTTGTTAAGATCCGATCTTTTGATTCCCTTAGGGTTGTTGCCTTTCTTTTGGATCCATCTAAACCTACAGTCGTCCTCTTCTTTTTCCTCACACGTAAAACCCACACTCTATTCACTCCCTCTCTTCCTTTCTATTCAACCTTCCTTGCTCTTCCTTCCATCGAGCAGTGCGTCTACTACAGCTGGCTTCACGTGGTTGTGAGGCCACAGTAACCTTTGGGCTAGTGAACTCTATTGGACGGACAATAGGTTATCTTCTTCTTTTTCTTCTCTTCTTTATTTCCATTAAGGAGATCTTGAATCTTCACCTTCTTACGTGTGTCGTTTGTTGGAGCAAAGAGCCTTGATGGTATCTACAAGTGAAGACCAAGATAAGGAACCCTAACCGGCGAGTAGGCACTCGTTCTACACAACGAAGAAGGCGGCGACAAATTTCAGCAATTGTAGCCGCGGACGCGCCTACATTGTGTCACCGCCCCCACACCCTTGAACCACCGCGCTCGCGGCAAGCCTCCGTGTTCGCACTCCAGTTTCACCGCGGTCACGGCGACACTCTTGTCCCGCGGTCGCGTCTTCAGTACTCCGCGATCATGGATTTGTCCAGTCACTTCCTAAGTTGAATCTTTTAACTTAGGGATCAGATGTAGGTATAAGATCTCTTCCTTATAACCTTGTTAGAGTTAATTTATGAGTATGAAGAGTTGGGTCTTATATTAGAGTTGGTTTATGAGTATGAAGAGTTGGTTCTTATATTAATTGTGGGATTTTATCTTGTAATAACCAATGAGAGCTAGAAGAAGGAACTTCTGATAATTAGTGATGTGTTGCCTTGGTTTATAAAGGCGGTTGAGTTTTCTAGTACGGATCAGGATTCGGGTGTAGCTGGACTTAGCCTGTTACAGGTAATTCCTTGGGACTTACTTAGTTGCTTTCATATATTGGTTGAGTATATGAGTGGTGTTTTCTATATGCGTTATAGTATGTTATTGGTTAGTATAACCGACGTGTAACTGGCCCACGAGTAACGGGTGGTGGCAATTTGCTCAGCTCTCTTGAGGGAGTCTGGGAGATTCTTTGCGACTAGGCCAAACATGGTATACGGGGAGGGTACTGATCCACTCCATATGGTATACGGGGAGGTGCTACGATCCACTCAAATTGGATAAGGGATGGAGGCGAGAGTCGTAGACTTCTCGTGCCACAAGAGTAATTGGATTACGAGTGTATGACATTAAGAAAGATAATAAAGCGGATTCTGTGATAGCATGCTCTTTGTTTACATTTATGCACTATGTGTGTTTGTTCTAATTTTGTGTTCTTCTTATATATGAATGGTTAGCTAACGGTTTATCCGCGTTGTTAGATGTCTTGTAGGATAGGGTAGTTGTCGAGTGATCCGGATGGTGTGGTCAACCAAGGTTCCCTTGCATGTAGGACGGGTGGTGGTTTATTTGTTTTCTTTCGTTTTTGACGTTAGTACCGTAGATTGGATATTACCGTTATACTCGGTTGTGAGTCTATTGGTTTATCTTGACATTGCATGTTTTAATTCAGATTTCAGTATTTTAGCATTGCACATTGTTGTAAGGTCCGGTAATATTGTTGTCGAGATAGGGTCAGGACCCATTGTGAGGTTCTAACCCGTAGCACCGCGTGTATGAGATTTGGGGTGTTACACAAAACAAGATCATTTGTTGGGCTTTCATAAGCATTATTGGAGACAACGAGCTAAATATAACCGTCTTAAAAATATAGAATGAAGTTCAAAATATTTTCACCGTATTGTCACGGGAAGAAGAAAACAAAAAACACTTAAAGGAAGTAATAACAAACGAAGGAATAACCGTTTCGAAAGAATGTGAAATAAGGTTGAAAATTGGAAAGGACTACGAAAAAAAAATCCTCAAAATCACCTTTGGACTTGAACCTCTTAGAAAACAAGCTCCATCTAATAGAACAAATATTTTTCAATGACGACATTATCAAATTACCAAAACCGCCAACAAACAAGGAAATCAAAAATTCCATTTTTGATATTGGGTGTGACAAATCATCAAGACTCGATGGGACAACTACTGGCTTCTATCAAAACTATTGGCAAATTGTGGGACTTGATATCAGTAATCATTAAAACAAACAACACTATGACAATCAATCACTTTAGACCTATAAGTCTATATTCTACGATTTATAAAATAATTGCAAAGGTAATTACTAATAGGTTGGAAATAATTGACTGAAGGTATTTCTATGGTCGTCTATACCCAATCAAAAGTAAATCCTGACTTAGCACTAAGAACAAGTATAACAGATAAGTAAGGGTCGAACCCAAGAGAGTTAAGGTGTTTTAGATGCAATTATCGATTATACTAACAAGTAACAAAGGGGGGGGGTTTGGTTGAATTGATGCACACAAAAACTTAAAAAAACAATTAACGCGACAAGTAAGACAATGATGAGTGAATCTACAATAGGTTGATTCTAAGCATGCAATTGCTACTTTGGTGAGTTCCTTTTACAAGTTTTTAAGTAATCTCCCGTCTCGATCATATATATGTGTTGAGCCAACCGGCATCAACACAACTTAACATGTTAGTATTCCGTAAACCTACAAGAACAAATAACAAGTTAGCTTTCAAACAAAGACTAAGGGATATAAAGAAAAGATTAAAACCGTTAAACTTATCTTTATATTTGTGTTCCTTTTCTTTAAGTAACTACAACCCGTTATTACTTAAAGTGACTACTAGATCAAAGACCCGAACCCGGAACCTATTAATCCTAGTTGTTTGCATGCACTTTAGAATCTAAGGTGATCAATCTCAAGCAATAGTAAACATGCAATTAGACAATGGAGATCAAGGAAGCACAAAACATTACTGAATAAAAACTTATATTATAAAGAACTTACAGCCAAAGTGATAGCATGAATTATAGTCTATATTTTGGGGTTTGTTTGGACGTTTTATCTTTCATAATCTGCATGTTTGTATGTACATTATGTGATTTTACTACCATTTCATCTACCTTTGCGAGAATCGAGGTCTACACCTAGTTTCGTTGTAATTGCAGGTAATTTGGTACGTTTCGCATCAAAGAGGAGCAAAAGGAGTCATTAGTCATTTAGAGCTACATCCAGGAAGCATAGCCATGGATTAAAGATTTACTTTGGACCAGTTTTGAGAGATTTCACATTCAGTTGTGAGTCACCTCGGTTGACCAGAGATTCATCTCGACCGAGGTGATCCAGAGACGCCGACTCGACCGAGGCGAACACCTAGGACGCGGCGAGAATATTTTATTCTTGGCTGAGATCTTTATCTTTGGAAGGTGATCTTATATTTTTGGGCTTGGCTCCTGGAAGGAAGAAGATCTTATATTTTACCTATATTTATGGGAGAATATCTTTCTAAGATTTATTATCTTTGGAGGGTTATTTTCCTATAAAAAGGGTCGGATTTCCCATAATTCCGGCATCCGCTTAGAGCTGGACATCACGCTATACCGTCGATCAGGGCTTACACAGCAGCAGCAGCCTACTCCAAGTTGGGAGAGTTGAAGAACCTTTTTGAAGGTTGAAGGAAGATTGAAGTCCATAGCTTTTATAGCTTTTGAAGGGTTTTGTAAGATTGTCTTCAATTCCCTTCCTTGTTGTTTTCTCTTGTTGGATTGCTATCCAAGGAACGCTTTTGTTGTGATATTTGATTCAGTTATTGAAGTCTTTTCATTAAAATTCTTCTTTGTTCAAATATTCACCTTCTTCCCATATATTCTAATACTTTCATTATGATGATGAGTGGCTAATTTCCTTGTGTGATTCTAGGGTGATTGGCTGAAGGTTGTGGGAAAAACAATGATAGAATAATCTTAGATTCCAGTAGGATCCTGAAAGTTCGAGCCTTTAACCTTAACCCTAAGCATCTCGTTCAGTCGATGAACACCTCGGCCGGGGTGGAAACTGGCTGACCGAGGTGACTTATCTGATCCATAACTGAGAGTTAAGTGTTAGAGTTTGCCAAATCCTATTCTTATTACACCTTTCCTGGTTCAAAACAAGCTTAGGATGAGACTTACCCGGTAATTCCTTAGTTTGTGTATTGACGATCATAAGTGTAGGTAATAAAGGTTTATCCTTTATTGGGGTTTGAGTGTGCTTCCATCCCATCTTTGTGAGTTAGCCTGAGACTTACCCGGTAAAGGTTGATTCTATTCCCTTAGATGGTGTGTTAGTTTGAGGTTATAGTTCTTTATCTTGATTCCTTGAGACTTACCCGGTGATAGGAGTTATGGTTTAGGATTAGTGTGTAGTGAGACTTACCCGGTGATCTACTCCACTTTAGAAACACCTTCCCCACGCAAAAATCTCAGCTTTGTCCGCTTATCTATAGATCTTGAGTTGGAACCACAACTAGATGCTTTAATCCCTAGAATTGCATGTTTGCTTTATTGACTTCTTATTCATCTTTGATTGTGTTAATCGCTCTTGTGGTTAGCATTGACATAAGCACACCGTATTGACTCTGTTTCACCGAGTCCTTGTGATCGACCCCTGGAATTTTCTTGCTTTTACTACGATTGACCCGTACACTGCGGGTTCGCATCCTTGTTTTAAGCTTAAGTCTAGGGTTATAAATTTAAAGCTTGCACACACCGTTTGGAGCGAACACAAAGTAACAACGCAGCTTCAAACCAACCCAATGTAGCAAGGGAGTTAGCAACTCATTACAATGGACAACTCAATTCTAAAATGGATTTTTGTGTGGAAAAACATGGATGATTCTAGCAATCAGCCAAGGGCTATTTATACTACAAAAGACACTAATTTGGAGTAAATGGCCGGCCTTAAACAACCATCTTTAATGCCATAAAGGTGGTGTAAACAGCCGGAGTAAAACTTCTGGCGTTAAACCGCAGGGGCGGCCTTCAGGTCCGCAGGGGCGGTGAAGGAAAAAACGCTTGATCTTCTTCATGGCCGCAGGGGCGGCTAAGTAATTCCGATGGGGCGGATCTTCAATGCTCTTCAAACTTCAGACCCTTCACTTCCTGACGTTTCTGATGCCAAGCCGCCGGGGCGTCCCTATGTCAACGCAGGGGCGGTGACACAACCTCTTCGTCTTCCAGCTCCTAGGTTGAGGCGCAGGCAGGGGCGTAGTGGGAGGCGCAGGGGAACTGGTCTTTGTCTCTTCAGGGCAGGTCACCGCAGGGGCACCAAGGAGTGGCGCAAGGGCGGTGACACACTTCATGGCAGGCGCTGGCGAAGGCGCAGGGAGCGCTCTAGTGTAAGGCGTCACCCGCAGGGGCGGTGGTAAAGCTCCGCTGGGGCGGTGAGGCAACAGAAGCTTTTGCTTTGTGATCGATCTTCACTCCTAAGTGCTTATAACTCCTTCCTTAGCTTCTTTAAGTCTTCTTCTTCTGGACCAAGGAGTTAGTAGCATAAACTGACACAAATCCAATAAAAAGACTCTAAAAACTACCCTAAATGATAGTGATTCCATCACCTATCAATAATCATGCTAAAACTCATTCACCCTTTTCAAGATGCTTTCATAGCAAACCGATCTATACATGATAACATTCTTATTGTCCATAAAAATTTCCATTCTTTTAAATCCCAAAAGGGAGGGGAAGGGTGGACCACCATTAAACTTGATATGGAAAGATACTATGGCCAAGTCAATTGGCAATTCATATTAAGTGTCCTCAAGAAGTTCGGTTTTAGTAACAAACTATTGGGCTGGATAAAAGAATGTATTACAATGATTTCTTTCTCCGTTATAGTAAATAACGGACCAACAAAACAATTTTTTTTACGAAAAAAGGACTAAGACGAGGATACCCCTTATCCCCTTATCCTTTAATTTAGGGGCCGAAATCCTTACACAAATGTTACAAAACTATTGTGACAACTATGATTGTCATATTGAGTTCTCTTTGTGCTAACAAGGCCCCAATCCCGTTCTTGTCCTTTGCGCATAACATGATGAATTTCGCTAAAGAAAATGTTGTTTCTTGCCGAAGGGCCAAGCAAATTTTAGAAAATTATTATTCTATATCGGTACAAAAAATTAACTACCAAAAACCAGTTTTCCGAACAACAAAGAATACAAGTGACAACGGCATAAATCATTTTAAAATGTGCTTGTTATGAACCACACCACCGCCCTTGACAAATACCTTGGATGCCCAATTATTAATGGAAGAGTTACAAAAATATCTTCGAAGATCGATATTGATACAAAAATAAAGCAACACCTCACAAAATGGAAAGTCGATTAACTCATTATCACAAGAAGGAAGAAGCCCTTATAAAACAAAATTTGACCGCAAACCAAAAATTTACAATGTAAAATTTTTAAACTTACATACCATAATCTTGAGGAACTGAAGAAAACCTATAAAAAAAAAGTTCTTTTGGAATAAAGAAACTAACATATACCTATCATTGGGTGGGAAAAAATCTTTAAACCGAAAAAGAATGGGGTCTTGGTTTGAGAAAAGCTAACATAATGAATAAAAACTTAGAAATGAAGTTGTTGTGGAAAACTATGACGGAACCGGACAATTTGTGGATGAAAGTAGTAAAAGAAAAATACATGAAAAATCTTAACATATTGCACTACCAAATGAAAGGGTCAGCATCATGACAGTTAATAACCTAATGAAACTTAAATCCGATTTTAAGAATTATTTAAATGTCAAAAATGGCAAAACAATCAATTTTTGGCATGATAATTGGGTAACCTTATCGTCACTTATAAAACTGGTTCAAAATATAAATCAAATTAATATTTATATCAATTAAATCATTATATAAAAAATCTAGGGAATGAAATATTAACAAAATTGACAACGATTTCCAAAAATATTAATATCCTGAATATCTTGCAGAAAATTAAGCAAACAATTATCCCAAAAAATAAAATACAAGATATCCACAGTGAGTGGTTTGCAACCAAGTCTGCTTCTGAGCGACTTATAGAGGATAAGTATGTCACTCCTTCTAATGCATGTGACTCAATTTGAAACATTAACACACAATATAAAATAAAGAACTTCTTATGGAAGATTTCAAAAACTAAATTACCAACAAAAATACAACTTGACAAAAACAATCTTAGATAAATCAACAACATCAAACATGAGAATAACAAAATGACGTGTTGTTTATAGTAAATATGCAAAATAGTTATAAAAAGAAGCCGAAATTAATTTGAGCTGCTTTATTAGGTGAGACTAAAACAACTTTATATATATATATATATATGAGAGAAGTGGACTCCCATGTAAACAACTTTTACCATGTAAAATGAGAACAAATTATATCCATTGGATCGTTAAATAGATAGTCGAGATGAAGCGATATTAAAGGATAAAAAAAATCGTGTTATTAATGGAAGAAGATTCGCCGGACCTGAATCTATATATTCGACGGTATAGTCACATATATTCAGCGATATACTCACATATATTCGGTGTTTACATGTTCACACGATAAGAGTTGTTTACATATGAGTCAGGATATATATATATATATATATATATATATATATATATAGAGTATAGATCATATGAGAACACCCCCTAACGTGAGAACATGAGAACAGATTCGTAATTATTATCAGTTTTGTTACGAATGTGACATATCGTTTAATGTATTATTCGTAGTTATTGTTGGTTGAGTGGATTATTCGTAGTTATTGTTGGATTCCTAATTATTATTATTCGTAGTTATTATTATTTTTTATATCTACTCTAAATCTCAACCCTTAATACTCACATCCAACGGTGTACGATTGTTCTCATGTTCTCACGTTAGGGAGTGTTCTCATGGGAACCACACCCTATATATATATATATATATATATATATATATATATATATATATATATATATATATATATATATATATATATATATATATATATATATATATATATATATATAGTTGACACTTTCAAGTTTTTATTTTAATCAATTCAATTCATCCAAGTATCTGAGTTAATTTTCGTACAGTTGATTTCATGCTAAGCTTAAGCAGCCAATTTTGATCATCAAATTAAAGGGAATTATGAGACTTCTTCACTTTGATTATTGAAATTATAAAATTATATCTAAAAACTATCCTAATAACTACCAATACTAAATTTTTAGGCAAAACTTCTAACATCATTATCGTATATCTTGAGATTTTCTTATAAAAAAAAGTTCATAAAAACAAGTTAAAAAAATTAGTGTTTGGTTCTTTCACGAGTTGTACACATTAAAATAAAACATTTCATTGGATGAATATAATCATAAATAACCTTGAAAAATATTATAGGATGGATTGAAATTTAAGCTTAACTCAAATTTCAACTTTTTTTTTTTTTTATTATTTTCAAGATGATCATAATTATTAAGTGGAATATTTTTCAGTCTTTATCAAATTAGTAAAAAAAATATAAATATTAAATTATTTTATTAATATAAATTTAGAAAATTATTTTTAACTAATTACAAAAGCCAGGTCACATCAAACATGCACCAACCTCGATCCACAGGTTTACGTGAAACTTTTACCAAAATTTAGGTCTACCATATTTTTAATTATTTTGATGTCTGGTAAGTACCTTAATTAGTACTAATTACTAAATCTGAACATGTATGCGACTATCCCAAAGGACTTTGCGACCCATTCAAGAATTTCAAGCTAACATTTGAATCCATTTAACAATTCCAAAAATAATTTTGAAATATTATGATTTGTCACACACCATAAAGAACCGATCTAAGTTCCCATTTTAGTTACACAAAATTAGCCATCAAAATTGATCTCTCTAAACACGTCCTTTCGAAATATGGGCTTCGACGTCGTGAAAGACTTCACGGTCACGGTCACGGTCACCGGCAAGGGAGTGGTGACGACGGCGTTACCTATTGAAGAGATTTGTGAATCGGAATGCTTGGAGATTTGTGAACTGAAGACTTGTCTTATTACATTGATCAAACAATGTTTATATAGGAAAATATAAAGAGATAAAATAATAAACTAATACTAAAAGATAAGATCAAAAGATAAACTAACAAATATATGATAAGCCCAACATATGATCCAATATACTAGGCCCATATTCTAACACTCCCCCTCAAACTGGAGGTGTGATCCAACAACTCCAAGCTTGAACAGTATAAACTTGAAGAAGAGCAGCTTGATGTAAATCCCTTCCTTCATCATCGGTCTTTGTATTGATGCCGGTGGATTGTACCCTGACGCAGGTTGATTAAGTTTTGGGCCCTAGGACGCAGGTTGATTAGCGTCTTAGGGTCCTAGGACGCTGGTGGATTAGCGCCCTAAGGTAAGTTTTGGGCCCTATGACGCAGGTTGATTAGCGTCCTAGGACGCTGGTAAATTAGCGCCCTAAGGTAAGTTTTCGATCCTAGGACGCAGATTGATTAGCCTCCTACGACCCTAGGACGCAGGTAGATTAGCGCCCTAAGGTAAGTTTTGTGTTTAGGTAGGTTTTGTGTTTAGGATGAACAATAGAGGGCAAAGTATTTTCTGATACCGCGGACAAAGTATACTCTGATACCGCGGCCAAAGTCTTGTGTGATACCCTGCCATCGCCGCCGCCATCACGGCGGCGGCAATGACGGCGCAACTAGGGTTTTGTTTTGTGCGGAAGCGTAGGTTAAGGAAAGTGCTCTGATACCAGCTTGGAGATTTGTGAACTGAAGGCTTGTCTTATTTCATTGATCAAACAATGTTTATATAGGAAAATATAAAGAGATAAAATAATAAACTAATACTAAAGATAAGATCAAAAGATAAACTAACAAATATAGGATAAGTCCAACATATGATCCAATATACTAGACCCATATATTAACACCTATGTAAGAGCATTGGTTGCCGCTATCAAATCTCGACTTGCTACTTCCACCTCTTGGCGCCGGCGTCTTCTTTTGCTACGTCACGACGGAACGTCGTCGATGTTTTGTGACAATGTGTGCACGCTCAAAGAGGCGCTTGCGGAGGTGTTAGTATCATTTTACGCGTTTGCGAGAGAAGTTGCGGTGAACTTGGCCGGGAACCGGAGATAGTGTGTAACAATCATGGTGTTGAGTTTTGTGAGGCGGACGGTTTGGATATGGAGTTAAGGGAGCTTGATTTGTATGATCCTCATCGTAGTGTTGAAGGAAAATTGGTACTTAAGAAGAAGAGTGGTGTTCTCTGTGTTCAGGTCTTATTTTTAGTATCTTTGTTCTTACAAAAAAAATCCTTGTAAATTTTAACTATTGGGCGATATAATACATTTAGACCCAAATAAAGTCTGGTCGACCTACTGGATAATCATATAGGTGGATATAGGCATCACCCCTAGGTTCAATCGGATTAGAAAGCCCAACCTAGAACCCGGATTAGACGGATATGGGTAAGGGTCCATGCCTGGAAGCTCGCTCTAAAAACCTTTTTTTAACAATAAATATTTAAAATATAGATTAAATAGAGAGGTAGATCATAGATGATAAGTAGGAATTAGATCGAAATTTCAAGCCCGGCCCGATTTCAACCCTTAAAAACGGCCAACCTTTTTAGAAGGTCTGTCGTGAGTTCGAGTTTATCCGGATCTAATTAAATACATTAAATTCACATTTAACACTCTAAATATTTATAATTTATCGTAATAAATATTAGAATATGACATTTTTTATATACTTAGATATTTATATTATATATTTGATTGATTGTATTTCATGTGGGGTAATCCATTTTGAGATTTCAACCATTTCTCATTGTTCTAACTTAACTCATCTATAATATATTATGGATGGAACAAATAATCACACCTGGAGCAGACAAGTAAGGATGGTGCTAGGTGCAAAGATGAAATTAGGTTTCATCGATGACACTATTTCAAAGCCAGAAGGAAATTTAGAGAATCTTGATCGATGGATACGTTGTGATAGAATGGTGTCATGTTGCATTCTAAGTTCTATGGTGCCACACCTTCATAATTCATTCATGTACTCAAATTCAATAGCTGAATTATGGAATGAAATCTCTGAAAGGTATAATCAGAGTAACATGCCTACGATTTTCCAAATCAAACAGGCACTTGCAATAATTGTACAAGGTAATGATCTTGTAACTGTGTATTACACAAAAATGAAGCAATGTTGGGATGAGATTGCTTGTATGAATGGAATTCCCACCTATTTGTGTGGTGTGTTAGAGAAATGCACTTGCAAGGTGATTTCAAGATTCATGGAATTGGATAGTCATGATAAGTTGATGCAGTTCTTGATAGGACTTAATCCTAATTATGAAGCTGTCAGGAATATGGTTTCTTCAACATATTCAGTTCCTAATGTGAATAGAGCTCACTATCTTGTGATGCAAGTGGAGAAATCCAAACAGATCAAGAATGTTGTTGTGGAACTTGTTTCTTTCATGGCTGGATAGAACAATGCAGAGTATGGGTCAGGCACACTGGGAAACAACACAGGAAGGGGAGGGAATAATTCAAGGAATTATCATGTTGCTAATGTTATTGGAAGATATCAAATGAAAAAATGGATCAAGAGATAAGAAGCACTGCAACCATTGTAACACAGATGGTCATTACTCAGAAGCTTGCTTTGAGGTGATTGGGTACCGAGATTGGTACAAAGGAAAAAGAAACAGAAAGAATCAAAGAGTAGCTGCTCAGGTTGAAATGCAAGGTACACCACTTCAGGAAGATGAAGGAAGTAACTCAGGGAAACAACAAAACTTTGATATGGAGTTTATGCAAGCAATGTGCCAAGAAATGATGAAAATATTCAAAGGAAAAATGAACACAACTTGATCATCCAATTATGCAGGTAGTTCTTATTCTAATCTTGTGGTGTTACAATGCATACATTTTGATGTATGCATTGTAGCACCACAAGTTCTAGGAACTTGAAGCGTTATGGCCTAGGACCTCACAATGGGTCTCGACCTTTAGAGTAGCAACGACACAACGAATCTTACAACAAGGCACATACGAATGAAAACCAAAAACTCAATATAAAACCAAAGGTTTAAAGAAAAGAAAAATATAAAAGACTCGCGACCGAGTTCAAAACAAAAAAGGAAAGCAACAACAAAAACATAAACCCGATCCCGTCCTATAATGTACGGGAACTCCGGTTGTCCAAACCATCCGGATCACTCAGCAGTATCCTGAACCTGTGGAACATCTACAACATCAGTATAAAGTGTTAGCTAACATCTACATATCAGAAAGATAGTAAAAGCACAAACAAACATAAGGTGAAGTAAACACATAGCATGCTCACACAACAACCATTTATTATCTTTCATTAGGTCACCGATTGCTAATTCAACTTATGGTTGTTATACGAGTATCGCTACGACCTCGCCTTCGTCCCCTTTCACCAACAAGAATATAACATATGCATCCTTCTGTCACTTACTGGACTAATCGCGAGAGCACCTCCAAGTTTCCCAATTCTGAACTAGACAAGCGGTAACCGCCCGATTATAATACACTTGGGCCAATTAAGGTATAACAAAGGTGAATCCTATTCCGGTTATCAGTTATACAATGATAAACAACACAACCAAGCCAATACAATCAAACCAATACGCGGAATGAAGCTAAGTAAGTCCAAGGGACTTACCTCACTCGAAGGTAATCTCAACACTCAAGAAAGCCTCGGGAAAGGGACACAAGGAAGCCTGTGCACACAAGCATCAAGAATCAAGAACCGAAATGAATGCTAGAAGTCTATAACTTCTAGTCTCCATGATCTCTAAGAGATCTACACAAGTTAAGGTCTCAACCTTGGTCTTATAGAATACTCAGGGGTCAGGGAACATCCAGAAGGAACAAGGAAATGAATGAGGAAAACAAGGAAGGAAGCAACTCACAAGAACGGGAGTTACTACAGAAGAAACCGCGAAGGAGGCGGGACTGAGGCGCAAGAGCGGCACGTGACAGAGGAGCAAGGGTGACTCTGTGCAGGCGTGGGGGCGGGTAACGGTGCAGAAGAACTGTCGGCTTTTCAACGACAACAGAACCACGACAAAGCCAAAGATTTCCCTTTTACTACTCTTCATACTTCACAACTCATCCAAGGGAGCCTGTGAACATCAAAGGATCATCAACAGAATGCTCCACAAGAATCAAGGATCAAACTTAATTCTTGGAGAAGAAGAAAAGAGAAAACGAAGGGAGAAACAAAATAGAAGGGAAACAAGGTTGCAGCAACACTTGAACGTGATGAAGAACAAGGAAGGAAGAACTTACACGTTCAACAAGATTATAGGAAGCAAGGGTGACGTCTGCAGCTCTCAAGGTTTGAAGAAACGTATGTAAACGGCCGGAAAAACGGGAAGAAGGTGGGAATATATAGGAAATGGGTGGGAAGATAGAAGGAATGACGTTTTAGGGTTAGGAACAAGATAGGAAGGTCGGCCCATAAGATACAAGATCGGATTTTCTATCTATGGAAAGAAGATAAAACGAATGAAAACAGATCGGGCACGATCTGCAGCGTATCCGCATGGGCGGATCGCCTCAGCTGCAGGGGTGGTCGGCCGTAGGGGCGGCCCCTTGTCACCGTGGGGACAGTGACAAACACCAAGGCCGCTAGGCGGCCTCCTTCACCGCGGGGGCGGTGAAGGTGAAAACTGACATCTTACATGCATGGGGTTAGAAGGCATGGTGATTTTGAAAGAGTCATGTGGAGTAGGAAGGAGGGGAAGATAGTTAGAGCTTGGCATGGCTCTTGAAGAGCGATGTCTTGTGGTCATTTTGCGGCTAAGGGAATGTTTGGAGTGAGGTTTTGTAGCCATGCAACTATGCCCAAAACGTAGGCATTCAGAAAAATGTATTGGAATCGAATCATATGTGATCTTTTGTGGGATGATAATATAATCAGGTCCTTTAAAGTGCACTTCTCATATGAGGGGTTTGGAGGCATGAATGTCCACAAGAATACGGGCAAACCCAAGGCGAGATTAGTCAAGGTCGTGGATCGGAGAGTGGCCCAAATGGGAATGGAGCTCAAGCAAGAGTAGTTAAGACTATGATCCTTGGACCATCGCTTCAGGATCAAGTTGGTGGACCTGTTGGTGACCCATGGACTACCAAGGAGAATAGAGTTAAGGTCATCTTCACTAGCAAAGTGGAAGATAAAGACACCCTTGTCGTTTATGTAAGATCTGGGGCTGAGAGATGGAGTTCCAAAAAGTGGTAATGAATGCCGACATTCTTTGGAAGCTAATGGGACTGCCTATAGGGAACCCGATCGGGGAAAGGTTTCATTTATTAGTGGTGTCAGCAACATCTTCATGGGAGAAGTTAATGGTCCCATACTCGAGCCTCAAAGTAAAGGTGAGGGGGACATGTTTCGAGAGTGCATTCCTTGAGACAATATCCTTATAGAAGAAAGAAGAGTCGGTTAAAGGTGCTTTTGGCTCATCATGCTAGGGGGAGGTGGAAGGGTGGCCTCAGGAAGCGGAGCTGGGTCGCCGCTTGTCACAGGAAGCCACTGTGACAGGTGTAGAGGTGGGATGGAGGACTAGATGATCTTCAGGTGGTGAGATGGTCTCCTGGAGGTGATTGGCTTTAGCGACGCAGATGGTGGGGGTGAATGGGTTGTGGTGAGGCGGGCTGGGGTTGAGAGCGGTGGGGAAAAGTTCATCATATGAGAGCGGTGGTAGGTTAGGGGGGTGATTGTTGGTAAGTGTTCGATTATTGGTCATGATCAACTCTTCAGGTATGAGCTCAAACGGGCTAGGGGGGAAGGCGGGGAGGGCGCGTACTCCATAGGAAAAATTATAGACTTATATGTTGTGTTAGGATCAACTCGAGCTGTACTCATATTTTGCATCCACACTATTATCAAGTAGATACTTGGGTCGAAAATAAAATAAAATAATTTAATTTAATATGATAGTTTATCTAAGGTTAAGTCAATAACACCATTACTTTTTATGAGAATTAAGTCAATAGCTACTACCATTAAAAAAATTCAAATAAACAAACTTAGCCGCTTTTGCATTTGCTAATATTGCAATGATTAGATATATTTACATGCGTATTATATTAACTATTGATTGCTTCTTAATCAAGTTCTTACAACGTCACCCAGCCAATAAAGTTGACTGATTAGGGAGATAAGATCAATTATGAGGTCTTAATATGAAAAACATAATGCATGATAATGATATGTTCGATTAAGTTGACCGATCGAAGACAATAAGTTACTGCAAAAACAGATTTGAATGAGACGATCATATTGAGCAATCGATTCGACTGATGATGATGATTGTCCCAATTGGTACGGTAATGATCGAGAGTTTTGAGATGTCTTAGTTCTCGAGTTTCAAGCAATACAATGTCAAATATATTCCTCGATCACCTTCTTACTCATTATCCTCGACTACGTTACAACTTTATAATTTTTTTATTGATTCATACTATACTTATTGGAAATAGGCGATAAACCTTCTTAGTTCTCGAGTTTCAAGCAATACAAATCGGTTCAAATAGGACCAATTTGTACCTAAATTGTGATATTTTGGTGAGGTTTTTCGATCCAAAACCGGACCCGGGTCGAACAGGACTGGACTTTACCGGACTGGACCGGTCCGGATATTTGCATATTACGGTCCAACCCGAGTGACGGTCCAAAACCGAACCCGGATCGTAACCCGGGTTTTCAAAAAAATGGACCATAGACCGGACCGGTTTTTCGGTCCGGTCCGATTTTGCACAACCCTACCCTCCAGGATAATTTTTTCCTACAGATAAGTCATAAGATATTTACATTATTTTCTTGATAAATTAAAAATAATTTTTTTTCTAAATATTTTACATGCCATCCAGGATAATATCTTTATTTAGTTTTTTTCTTTTAATTATTACTAAATAATTTTTATCTTTTTCAAATTAATTTTGTATTTGTTATCTTATTGAAATCCACTTGATTTTTTGTTCAGTTTTTCTTAATATATTAAAACCTAAAGTAATATTTCAACAATTATCTAGATTGTAGATAAGATTAAATATTTAATTCCTAAAAATACAATAAAATAAATCATTGAGATATGTTTACCAACTTCATCTAATTAGTAATTAATTAATTTTAAACAAATCTTTGTTGATACACCTTCTCTCTTTAATTATTTTTTTTTAACATTTATTATGTTTTTATTTCGCTTTCAGTTTCGTATTACAACTTTAAATTATGCTTATTATATTTTAACTTTAAATGTTATCATTATATCGGTCTTACTGAATTTTATAGCTGACGATGATAGGATAACCAGTAACCACTTAAAGTTAAAAAATTGAAATCTAAACCTAACCTTTTTATCTTTTGATTTTTTATTACTTAATTAAAAATTCTATTTGTTTTGATAAGTTTACTGACAATCTTATCTTATATCTATTAAAGTAGAAGCGTCTATTGTCACGTGTCAACGTCGTATTTCTCGAAACCTAAAAAATTATTTTAATAAGTGATCTCTAAATGTTATTATAAATTTGGAAATTGATTTCTAAATTTTTTAAAAAAATATTAAATAAATATTTTTATAAAAATAGTTTTCAAACTTTTACGGATTTTTTTACCAACAAACATATCTTAACAAATCAATTTAAATATATAATTAATTAGAAGAGATAAATACTTAAAAGAGAATTAAAAATATAATAATGATTATAATTTCATCCTCCCGATTTTTATTTTACAAATATAAAAATAAATTTATAAGTATTAAATATTTTTTAAAACTCTGCAAAAAGTGCGGGCAATACACTAGTACATAATTGTATGGTAAACAACAATTATTATTATATAGTTGTACCGTTATAACTAGCAACAAATTTTTTCAAAAAATTTGAACATAAATACGATTTTTTTCTTTTTAAGTAAGTGATATAATCAACATAGTTAGATTTTAAATTTTAAAACTAGAATACCATAATAGTTTAAAAATTCAGCCATAAATATAATGGACGGTATAAATCACACCGTAGACGACCTTTTGTCAATATTGTTTATCATGTTTGGTGCTATGTACGAATCTCCGTCGGGGTTCTTGGTCCTCAACCATTATAATCATTGATAAAAATGTCTCAGGAGCACATCCAAGTATAATTACTACGCAACGGTAATATGTCGTTGTTGCCAAACAGACATTTGGTATCTTCATCTAATTCTCAGGCCCGCAAGGTATAGGCTCGGTCCCGAAAGTAGACTGAATAACTTTATCAATAAGCCAGCGGAAAGACGAATGTTGAGAAAAATACAAATAAAGGTGAAGGAATAAACGTTTTTTATGAACAAACAATGGTTAAGGAACAAAAGAGATACTTACTTTTGCATAGAAGTCTTTTCTAATGAACAACTTTGTGGTCAATTCCTTTCGTAAGATCAAATAATCTTCATCCGAATATTCCGAAACCACGACAAAGGCTCTAAATCCACAATGTCCATCACCTTTAACACTATACGCCGTGAGGATGAATGGTTTCTTAAACTTCTACATCTCACCATCCTTGAAGGGGTAACCCTTAGGCCATCCGGAGATGGTTTTCTTTTCATGTGGTTTGGCCACATCAACCTTAACTTCTGCATATTGACCCGGTTCGGCCTCTTCAACCTTAACTTCCGCCTATTGACTTGACTTATGTGGGCGAACCCGAGGACGTGGACGGGCCGATCCAAAATTATGTTCGAACCCACTTGGTTCTCTTCTTGTTGAACGAATACCATATTTTGGCAGTCTTCCTTTAGTTCTTACCTGTTGCTTTGGTTCTCTCGACGTTGAAAAGAACGAATGTATAGTGTCCTTATATGTTGAAGTCATCCACTCAATCTAATCTTTAGTAAGAAAATTTGCGTCCATTCGCTTCCTGAAGTTGTTGAGTGACACAATGTTTGTATCAATGTGGAGAACATCATCTTCCAGGGTCGGATCAACTCTTTACCATCGTACTTGCCTCAAATATGGATGGATCTGATCCAAACGTTGCGGCACTCGAGCCCTAATAGCAAGAGAGAACTCATGCACACAAGACACTCCATGAGCTTCCCTCCAATATGAATCATGTAATGTTGTTATCTTATATCTATTAAAGCAGAAGCCTCTATTATCGTGTCAACGTCATATTTCTCGAAGCCTAAAAAATTATTTTAATAAGTGATCTCTAAATGTTATTATAAATTTGAAAATTGATTGCTAAATTTTTTTTAAAAATATTAAATAAATATTTTTATAAAAATAGTTTTCAAATTTTTACGGATTTTTTTACCAACAAACATATCTTAACAAATCAATTTAAATATATAATTAATTAGAAGAGATAAATACTTAAAAGAGAATTAAAAATATAATAATGATTATAATTTCATCCTACGATTTTTATTTTACAAATATAAAAATAAATTTATAAGTATTAAATATTTTTTAAAACTCTGCAAAAAGTGCGGACAATACACTAGTACATAATTGTATAGTAAACAATAATTATTATTATATAGTTGTACCGTTATAACTAGCAACAAATTTTTTCAAAAAATTTGAAAATAAATACGAATTTTTTCTATTTTAAGTAAGTGATATAATCAACATAGTTAGATTTTAAATTTTAAAACTAGAATACCATAATAGTTTAAAAATTCAGCCATAAATATAATGGACGGTATAAATCACACCGTAGACAACCTTTTGTCAATATTGTTTATCATGTTTGGTGCTATGTACGAATCTCCGTCGGGGTTCTTGGTCCTCAACCATTATAATCATTGATAAAAATGTCTCAGGAGCACATCCAAGTATAATTACTACGCAACGGTAATATGTCGTTGTTGTCAAACAAACATTTGGTATCTTCATCTAATTCTCAAGCCCGCAAGGTATAGGCTCGGTCCCAAAAGTAGACTGAATAACTTTATCAATAAGCCAGCGGAAAGACAAATATTGAGAAAAATACAAATAAAGGTGAAGGAATAAACGTTTTTATGAACAAACAATGGTTAAGGAACAAAAGAGATACTTACTTTTGCATAGAAGTCTTTTCTAATGAACAACTTTGTGGTCAATTCCTTTCGTAAGATCAAATAATCTTCATCCGAATATTCCGAAACCACGACAAGGGCTCTAAATCCACAATGTCCATCACCTTTAACACTATACGCCGTGAGGATGAATGGTTTTTTAAACTTCTACATCTCACCATCCTTGAAGGGGTAACCCTTAGACCGTCCGGAGATGGTTTTCTTTTCATGTGGTTTGGCCACATCAACCTTAACTTCAGCATATTGACCCGGTTCGGCCTCTTCAACCTTAACTTCCGCCTATTGACTTGACTTATGTGGGCGAACCCGAGGACGTGGACGGGCCGATCCAAAATTATGTTCGAACCCACTTGGTTCTCTTCTTGTTGAACGAATACCATATTTTGGCAGTCTTCCTTTAGTTCTTACCTGTTGCTTTGGTTCTCTCGACGTTGAAAAGAATGAATGTATAGTGTCCTTATATGTTAAAGTCATCCACTCAATCTAATCTTTAGTAAGAAAATTTGCGTCCATTCGCTTCCTGAAGTTGTTGAGTGACACAATGTTTGTATCAATGTGGAGAACATCATCTTCCAGGGTCGGATCAACTCTTTACCATCGTACTTGCCTCCAATATGGATGGATCTGATCCAAACGTTGCGGCACTCGAGCCTTAATAGCAAGAGAGAACTCATGCACACAAGACACTCCATGAGCTTCCCTCCAATATGAATCATGTAATGTTGTTATCTTATATCTATTAAAGGAGAAGCCTCTATTGTCGTGTCAACGTCATATTTCTCGAAGCCTAAAAAATTATTTTAATAAGTGATCTCTAAATGTTATTATAAATTTGGAAATTGATTGCTAAATTTTTTTTAAAAATATTAAATAAATATTTTTATAAAAATAGTTTTCAAATTTTTACGGATTTTTTTACCAACAAACATATCTTAACAAATCAATTTAAATATATAATTAATTAGAAGAGATAAATACTTAAAAGAGAATTAAAAATATAATAATGATTATAATTTCATCCTCCCGATTTTTATTTTACAAATATAAAAATAAATTTATAAGTATTAAAATTTTTTTAAAACTCTGCAAAAAGTGCGGACAATACACTAGTACATAATTGTATAGTAAACAATAATTATTATTATATAGTTGTACCGTTATAACTAGCAACAAATTTTTTCAAAAAATTTGAAAATAAATACGATTTTTTTCTTTTTAAGTAAGTGATATAATCAACATAGTTAGATTTTAAATTTTAAAACTAGAATACCATAATAGTTTAAAAATTCAACCATAAATATAATGGACGGTATAAATCACACCCTAGACAACCTTTTGTCAATATTGTTTATCATGTTTGGTGCTATGTACGAATCTCCGTCTGGGTTCTTGGTCCTCAACCATTATAATCATTGATAAAAATGTCTCAGGAACACATCCAAGTATAATTACTACGCAACGGTAATATGTCGTTGTTGTCAAACAGACATTTGGTATCTTCATCTAATTCTCAGGCCCGCAAGGTATAGGCTCGGTCCCAAAAGTAGACTGAATAACTTTATCAATAGGCCAGCGGAAAGACGAATATTGAGAAAAATCCAAATAAAGGTGAAGGAATAAACGTTTTTATGAACAAACAATGGTTAAGGAACAAAAGAGATACTTACTTTTGCATAGAAGTCTTTTCTAATGAACAACTTTGTGGTCAATTCCTTTCGTAAGATCAAATAATCTTCATCCGAATATTCCGAAACCACGACAAGGGCTCTAAATCCACAATGTCCATCACCTTTTACACTATACGCCGTGAGGATGAATGGTTTCTTAAACTTCTATATCTCACCATCCTTGAAGGGGTAACCCTTAGACCGTCCGGAGATGGTTTTCTTTTCATGTGGTTTGGCCACATCAACCTTAACTTCAGCATATTGACCCGGTTCGGCCTCTTCAACCTTAACTTCCGCCTATTGACTTGACTTATGTGGGCGAACCCGAGGACGTGGACGGGCCGATCCAAAATTATGTTCGAACCCACTTGGTTCTCTTCTTGTTGAACGAATACCATATTTTGGCAGTCTTCCTTTAGTTCTTACCTGTTGCTTTGGTTCTCTCGACGTTGAAAAGAACGAATGTATAGTGTCCTTATATGTTAAAGTCATCCACTCAATCTAATCTTTAGTAAGAAAATTTGCGTCCATTCGCTTCCTGAAGTTGTTGAGTGACACAATGTTTGTATCAATGTGGAGAACATCATCTTCCAGGGTCGGATCAACTCTTTACCATCGTACTTGCCTCCAATATGGATGGATCTGATCCAAACGTTGCGGCACTCGAGCCCTAATAGCAAGAGAGAACTCATGCACACAAGACACTCCATGAGCTTCCCTCCAATATGAATCATGTAATGTTGTTATGTTATTTTCTTTGTCTTGTTGTTGATCTCCAACAATATAAGGAAGCACTCGTTGCTTAGATTGTTCCGGAGCATATCAAAGAGTGGAACCCGCACATCCAACAACATCATCTATCGTGAAGTCTCTATGGAGGCTTGGATCTTTCCAATCTGATCATTTACCATCAAGTCGATGTTCTTCCTCCCCAACTGAAACCCTAGCACGCTCGAACACAACGTCTCTTCAACAAAGAGTGGTGCAGACTCACGCCTAAGAACCATTATCAATTCAATATACCATTACATTTTCACAATTAGAAAACTTATAAATAAGAAAGGATTGAGTTCTTATGCGTTTATTGTCCTCGTGCCAAAATGAAGATGCAAGTTGCACCATGCTCTAACAACTGCCTCCTTGTATGGGATTATCCATGTAGTTTTCAAATACTCCATCAACATCGGATGACATTTCCGATGCAATTTCATCTCAGTCAAACGCCTCTCGTAATCAGCAAAAGATCTGGATTCAAATAGGGCATGGTAGTGTGATGCAAAAACTACTTGGGCTTCTTTTGATCGTGTCACCGCCCAAGATCATGATGAATATTGCATTTCACATGAATTGTGCAAATCATGTGCTTCACATCCGGAAAAACGACACCTAGTGCACTTATAAGTCCAATCTCTCTATCCGTCATAATCACCCCCGGTGTAACATTTCCGCACACATGTCAAAGTCTCCCTAATGCTCACTCGCAATGATTTGAGTTTTCCTTAGCAATGAAAACAATGCTATTGCGAACGTCAACCTCGTGATAGTGATACCGACATCCTCTAACAACAGCATCTTGTACCTATACAGGGAACAAAATGAAGATTGTAGTTTTGCTGGACTTGAAAGTAAATATGCATGTACTATTTAAAGACTCGTAAAATGAATGTATATTAAAGCTTACTCGTCCGCTTTGTATGTCATGCCCATTATGATAACGTAAGGAAATAAGTAGAGTGGTTGTCTTGAATATGGATGCATGATGAAAAAAAATCTGAAACTAATATAACTCCGGACATCTCCTCACATTGACATAGTAACGACGTTGCTCTAGTGTGTGGAGTGCTTGTTAGAGTGGGTCTCGTCCTTCAGCTTGTAGCATCCTAATTTTCAAAGCAACATTGTATACTTGTGTTATGGTGTGACGTTGTGGGGGGGGGGGGGTCATCCAATTGTAGTGGCTTCAATATATCCCTCGGCTTTAAACCCGACTTAAGTTCATGTCTCACCCGCCAAAACTGTTTCTGCGTCAATCGGCCAGCATATGTGTCCCTTTAACTTCTCTAGAAGTGTATGGTTTTTCACCACACATATAACATGCGACATCCATTTATCAACTTCTCTTTGCACGCCCTCAAGCTCAAATGAACATCCGTCTTTTCTCGATTTGTGTTCTCGGCTAGAAGATGCCTCGATTCAGGATCAACGTCTTTCTTCTTTCGAGGGGTTCTGAAACGTTTGCATGTCAAACCGAACGTAAAGAATCCCCTAACATTTCTCCATGATCTACTTGTGAGTAACACCATGTTCATAGTTCCTCCCATGAATCAACTCTAATCAACCATGGTCTCGCGATCATGGAAAAAACCGCGAATTATAAACATGTGCGTATAATCGGTCCCTTCATCACGTGAATTCGGTAGACCCTAGTTCACATAGGACAGAAATAAGGATTCTTGTTTTCACTTTAATGATAAATTACAACAAGTTTAAATATACTTACCTCAAAATGTCGAAGAAATTCGTCTGGGTGACTAAATTTTGTATCATCGAACGGAATCATGTCATTATCGTGTTGTGTTGTCATTTTCGGTATCTCTTTTTCGGAGAGTTTGTGATCTTTGAACACTTTGTGAGTTTTGAACGCTTTGTGAGCTTTGAATGTAATACCCCAAGTTCAAGGAACTCAAAGCGTTATGGGCTAGGACCTCACAATGGGTTCTGACCCTCAAAGTAGCAAAGACAAAGACACAACGGATCTTACAACAAGACATAGACAAATGAAAACCAAAACTTATAAAACCAAAGGTTTAAACAAAGGAATCGTAAAAGACTCGCAGCCGAGTTCAAAACAAAGGAAAAACAACAACTGAAATATAAACTTGATCTCATCCTATAATATACGGGAACCCCGGATGACAACACCATCCGGATCACGCAGCAGCACCTATATCCTGCAAGACATCTACAACATCGGTATAAACCGTTAGCTAACATTCTAGATATCAGAAAGATTGTAAAGGCACAAACACACATAAGGTAATATAAACATATAGCATACTCACACTCAGCCGGTTATTATCTTTCATTAAGGTTAATCCATTTACTAATTCAACTTATGGATGTTACACGAGAATCGCTACGATCTCGCATTTGTCCCCTTTCACCAACAGGAATAGAACGTATGCATCCTTCTATCACCTGCTGGACTGGTCGCAAGAGCACCTCCCACTTTCTCCATTCTGAACTGGACAAGTTGTAACCGCCCGATTATAATACACTTGGGCCAATTACGGTTGCAAAAATCAACCCTAGTTCCGGTTATCAGTTATGACAATAAACAACAACAACGCAAGCAAAACAAAACAATCAAACAAATATACGGAACACAACTAAGTAAGTCCAAGAGACTTACCTCACTCAGATAACTCAGTAACAACACAGTTTCCCACAGAAAAGAAGGAAGGAAAACATGTTCACACAAGGCATCATGAAACAGTTTCTAGAAGTCTATAACTTATAGTCTTAATGATCTCTAAGAGATCTCCACAAGCTAAGGTCTCAACCTTAGTCTTACAAAACACTAAGGGTCAACAACAATGTCAAAGGCCAAGGGAAGGAACAAGGAAAGTAAGGAAGGAAACAACTCACCAAGAACGGGGACACTCAAGACAAAACCGTGGGGGCGACTGAACAAAGGTGTGGGGGCGGAACTGGGCTCTTTCCGTGGGGCGACACAACAGAGGCGCGGGGCGGTTGCGTGACAGCAAGCAACCCTCGGGCTTCCTTCAACAGCAGAACCACAACAAGGAATCCATAGCTTGATCCTTTGATTCACATATGTCAAGACTCAACCAAAAGAGCCTGAAAACAACAACGAATCAACAACGGAATGATCCACAAAAAATCAAGACTCAAACTTGATCCTTGGAGAAGAAGAAAAGAGAAGAACAAAGAAGGAAACGAAACAGAGGAGAAGACTTGCAACAGATCATGACGTGATGAAGAACTCAGAGAAGGAGACTTACACGTTCAGTAAGGGAAGGAGGGAAGCAAAGTTGCAGCTTCGGGGTTGAAGAACGATGTATGCATGAAACGAGAAAAAGAAGAGAAGATGGGATTTTATAGAAAATGGATGAAAAGATAGAAGGAAGGACGTTTTAGGGTTAAGAATAAGATAAGGAAATCGGCTCATAAGATAGAAGATCGGATCTTCTATCTATGAAAGGAAGATAAAAACGAATGAAAAACAAAGCGATTACCGCTTGTCCAGTTCAGAATGGGGGCAGTGACAGACACAACTTGCCGTTGGTTGTTACATTGAACACTTCTTCTATGACTCTCCATATATATATCCGATGGAATTACAAAACAATCGAATTACAACGGTAATATTTTAAATTTACTACCATTACACAACATTTCAATTACAACGGTCATAATCATCACCGATCAGGGAACCGTAACCATCACGGACACGGGTTCCGGATCCCTGTCAATTTTCTCATGGATACGTAACTCGTAACCACGATTACGAATCCCGGATGTACGACAAACTATCCTAATAACTACCAATACTAAATTTTTAGGCAAAACTTCTAACATCATTATCGTATATCTTGAGATTTTCTTATAAAAAAAGTTTATAAAAACAAGTTAAAAAAATTAGTGTTTGGTTCTTTCACGAGTTGTACTCATCAAAATAAAGCATTTCATTGGATGAATATAAATAACCTTGAAAAATATTAAAGGATGGATTGATATTTAAGCTTAACTCAAGTTTAACCTTTTACTGTTTTCAAGATTATCATAATTATTAAGTGGAATATTTTTCAGTCTTGATCCAATTAGTAAATAATATAAATATTAAATTATTTTATCACTATAATTTAAAATTTTATTTTTAACTAATCACAAAAGCCATGTAGAAATCCAACACCAACCTCGATCCACAGTTTTACGTGAAACTTTTACCAAAAATTTAGGCCTACCAGAATTATGATACTATTATTTTTAATTATTTTAATGTCTGGTAATTACCTTAATTAGTACTAATTATTAAATCTGAACATGTACGCGACTGTCCCAAAAGGACTTTGAGACCCATTCAAGAATTTCAAGCTTCAATCATATCATGTATTCTATTTAATTTAGATATATTATCTTTATATATTAGGTTAGTTTGAATTTGATTTTATTTCGGTAATCTTTATTTGTTTCCTTTAATTCTTTTGTAATCTTATATATATATAGGAACATTATATCATCAATAAAAGTGTGGTTCTACCTTCTTCCACCAAAATCTATCATGATATTAGAGCAGGGGTTTGTCACCTTACGACATTAAACGGGCATGAACAATAATAGTTCGTCCGATTGGACTAGCCGGCCTTAAGGCACGTCGTCAACCTTTCGGCGTCTAAATCTACCATTGCTACCGATTTACTGGTGGTCATATCAATCTATTGATGTCGTCGATCTACTGGTGGTGTCACCGCTCAACTGGTGTACTCGTTGATCCAGTCTTCAGCGTCGTCCGTCTTCAGCGTCGTCCAGTCTTCACCGCTCAACTGGTGTATTGAAGGATATCATATATTTTATTTAGATATATTATCTTTATATATTAGGTTAGTTTGATTTGATTTTATTTCGATAATCTTTATTAGTTCCTTTAATTCTCTTGTAATCCTATATATATATATATATATATATATATATATATATATAGAGGATCATTATATCATCAATAAAAGTGTGGTTCTACCTTCTTCCCCAAAATCTATCAAAGCTAAAATTTGAATCCATTTAACAATTTCAAAAGTTATTTTGAACTATGTTCCCATTTTATGTATACAAAATTAGTCATTAAGATTGATCTCTCTAGACACATACTTTCGAAATATAGGCATCGAGTGTAACATCCCATCAAATTGTCATCTTGAATCATGTGAATTGAAATTTATGGTTAACTTATAATGATGGATTGTTACTCATGTCAATAAGAATTCTTTTTTTCAGTGATACAGTAAGGACAAACAACTCTGCATTCCCAGACGAATGACCCCATGAAAAATTTTTGCGCAAACATGATTGAAACAGCGTCCCTAAGATTTCACGTCTTATATCGACACTGTGAAAGACTTCTCGGGAACACCGAGAAAGAACTATTCAAGAATTTCAAGTTTTTATTTTAATCAATTCAATTCATCCAAGTATCTGAGTTAATTTTCGTACATTTGATTTCATGCTAAGCTTAAGCAGCCAATTTTGATCATCAAATATAAGGAAATTAAGAGACTTCTTCACTTTGATTATAGAAATTATAAAATTATATCTAAAAACTATCCTAATAATCACTAATATTAAATTTTTAGGCAAAACTTCTAACATCATTATCGTATATATATCTTGAGATTTTTTTATAAAAAATATAATAAAAATAAGTAAAAAAATTAGTGTTTCTTTCTTTCACGAGATCTTCTTATCAAAATGAAACATTTCATTATTTTTATTGGACAATTATAAATAACCTTGAAAAATATTATAGGATGGATTAATATAAATTACTCTTAACTCAAATTTCACCTTTTAGGGTTTTCAAGATTATTATAATTATTAAGTTAAATATTTTTCATTCTTGATCAAATTCATAAAAAATAGATATAAATATTAAATTTATTTTAATTAATATAATTAAAAAATATTTTAACTAATTACAAAAGTCAGGTCACATCCAACACCAACCTCGATCCATGGTTTCACGTCAAACGTTTACCAAAACTTTTTTTTTTTTGGGTAGTTTACCAAAATAGATATAAATATTATATTTCTTATTAATATAATTAAAAAAATAAATATTAAATTTCTTATGATAGTTTTGTTTGTAACTTTATAATACATATAAGATTCAAACTACTTTAGGTCTAATTGTCTAAACCTAATAGTTAATATTATTTTTCTTACTATTTAAGTCTACCATTATTATGATAGTTTTGATCCATGGTTTAACGATCTAAGTTCTCATTTCATGTACACAAAACTAGCCATTAAAACTGATCTCTCTAAACACATACTTTCGAAATATGGGCTTCGACGTCGTGAAAGACTTCACGGTAACGGTCATCGGCAGGGAAGTGGTGGCGGCGGCGTTACCTAAGCAAGAGCATTGGTTGCCGCTATCAAATCTCGACTTGCTACTACCGCCTCTCGACGTCGGCGTCTTCTTTTGCTACGTCAACGACGGAACGTCGTCGACGTTTTCTGACAAGGTGTGCACGCTTAAGGAGGCGCTTGCGGAGGTGCTAGTTTCATTTTACGCGTTTGCCGGAGAAGTTGCGATGAACATGGCTGGGGAGCCGGAGATAGTGTGTAACAATCATGGTGTTGAGTTTTATGAGGCTGAGAGTTTGGATATGGAGTTAATGGAGCTTCCTTTGTATGATCCTCATAGAAGTGTTGATGACAAATTGGTGCCTAAGAAGAAGTTTGGTGTTCTCTGTGTTCAGGTCTTATTCTCAATATTTTTATTCCTACAAAAAATCTTTTATAAATTTTGTTTATTGTGCTATATAATATGTTTTGACCCGGAGAAAGTCGGGTCAACCCATCTGAATAAACGCATAGGTGGGTATAGGCATCTCCCCTAGGTCAATCGGATTAGAAAGCCCAACCCGAATACGGACAAGGATCCATGCTTGAATACTCGGGCCGAAAACTTTTTTACAAAAATAATATTTAAAATATAGAGGTAGATCATAGATGTAACGTAGGACTCAAACTCAAATTTCACGTTCGGTCCCGATTCAACCCTAAAGGGTCAACTTTTTTAAAGGTATGTCGCGAGTCCGAATTTATCCGGATCTATAAACATTGGGTCCACATTTAACCCCTTACGTATTTATAATTTATCGTGCTAAATATTAGAATATGACATATTTTACATAAAAATATATATATATTATATATGATTGATTGTATTTCGTGTGGGATAATTCATTTTGAGATTTCAACCATTTCTCATTGTTCTAACTTAACTCGTTTATAATATAATATAGGCCACGAAGTTAAAATGTGGAGGCATGGTGGTGGGCTGCACATTCGACCACCGTGTAGCCGACGCCTACTCCGCCAACATGTTCCTCGTTGCATGGGCTGCCACAGCCACCTCCTCCGCCGCCACCACCAAACCATTGTTTCGTCGCTCTCTCCTCAACCCTCGTCGGCCTCTTTCATCCATCGACCCCTCCATTGACCATCTCTACGTCCCCTACTCCGCCATACCCGCACCGAATTCCGACACCACGGCGACCCCTTTGATCAGCCGCATCTACCACCTTGACGTCACCCAAATCTCCGCCCTACAAACCCTAGCTACCAAATCAACCAATCAAAAGCCTCCATCTAAGCTCCAAACCCTAAGTGCTTACTTATGGAAGCTTGTTGCTCAAAGTGACATCGTTTTGGAGAAAAGTATGTGCAAGCTTGGAATAGTGGTGGATGGTCGAAGACATATAGGCCCTAAAATGGATTCTTATTTCGGAAATGTTCTCTCTATCCCCTTTGCTCGAATGAGTGTTAGTGAATTGGAAAAACTTCCATTGGCTGACGTTGCGGAGGTGGTGGGTCAAATTGTGGCGACGGCAGCTAACAAAGAGCATTTCATGAACCTAGTGGATTGGGTCGAGGCCCATCGGCCGGAACTCGCTGTGACTAAGGCTTATGTGAATGAGAGTGAGTACGAACCGAGCTTTGTGATGTCCTCGGGACAAAGGTTTCCGGTTGCTGAAGTGGATTTCGGATGGGGCAAACCGGTTTTCGGATCGTACCATTTTCCGTGGGGCGGAAGTACGGGCTACGTGATGCCCATGCCAAGCCCTAATGAAAATGGGGATTTGATTGTTTACATGCACCTTTTGGAGAGTCAACTGGATTTCATAGAGGAGAAAGCTTCACATGTTTTCAAGCCTTTTACTTTAGACTTTGTTAAAGATTTGTCCTAAGGATCTCATTATTTTGTATCGTTTATTACACCACAACTATTTTGTATAACGTTTGTTTTGTTGATTGGACGTGTTTTTAATAAAAATGCCTATATGTTCGGGAAACAAGCCCGGCCAATTGGTGCGCGGAGTGTGGATACGAGTTCACGTGAGTTAGACAAACGAGGTGATTTTTAGGTGAAAGTTGAGTTTGATTCGATCTAAATTCAATTTCGAACAACTTACATAAGGTTGGTGCAATATTTTTATTATAACTCGGGTTTAGGATGAAACTCTAGACTTATATGTTGTGTTAAGATCAACTCGGATCCTACTCATATTTTGCATCTACACTATTATCAAGTCAAGTCGATACTTGCGTTAAAAATAAAATAAAATACTTTAGTTTAATACGATTGTTTATATAAAAATAAGTCAATAATACTATTATTTTGTATGAGAAATAAGTCAATAGCTACTACAATTATTCTAAATAAAAAAATTTCAAATAAACAAACTTAGCCGCTTCAATACGTACGTGTGCATTAGCTAATATTGCAATGATTAGATATATTAACTATTGATCAAGTTCTTAAAACGTCACCCACCCAATAAAGTTGACTGATTAGGGAGATAAGATCAATTATGAGGTGTTAATATGAAAAACATAATGCATGATAATGATATGTCCGATAAAGTTGACCGATCGAAGACATTAAGTTACCGCAAAAACAGATTTGAACGAGACGATCATTTTTACATGCGTATGGTGATTGATCGAGAGCCTTGAGATGTCTTAGTTCTCGAGTTTCAAGCATCACAAAGCCAACTGTATTCCTCGATCACCTTCTTACTTATTATCTCTGATTACGTAAGAATTAGACGTTTTTCTTGTAACTTAGTTCTCGAGTTTCAGGCATCACAAAGCTAACTACGTAATAAGAAGACATTATGCTTTTGAATTATTACATATGTGTTGAGTTTGAGTGATTTGAATAGAGAGAAATTGAAGAAATGCACTTAATGAGTTAATGATAACTTTCATTTAGTTATTAACATATGCATATAAATTATTAGGTGAATAGTCGTATATATTAAAGAAATAATAGCAGATTTTTCATTATCTATTATGATAAATTATATCCTAATTTAAACGTTTTTCTTGTAACTTTACTTCACTAATATTTATTGTAAATTATTCTTGTAAATGAGACGTATTTTCTTATAATTTTTATAATTTATTCTTGTAAATAACACTTATTTTCTTGTAATTTTATAATTTTTACAAGACATATAAAAAAATTAATAAATAAATGTAGTCATGGAGAATGGATCTCTGTTGGTAGTTCCTTCCTCCCACACTAATACTAACCGGACTAGTTGGATCCAACAAGGAGATGTCGGTAATGAAATGTTTTCAAATCGATAATAAAATGATTATTGGGTCTACTACATAAGGTTGATGGACTACTCCTCTTATTGTCAATTGGTTTTAGATGGAATTAATCTCACCGAGTTTAAGTATTGACCTTGAGCCCAAAGCACATATGCGCTAAGGCATGCAACGAAACCCTCAACGCTATTCCGATTTCCGACCCGTTAGAATCTCACATGTTATCATAGCATTAATAGTTTGATCTCTTTCGTCTTGACTTATTGGGCTTGTTGACCTTAAAGCTCGCTCTAATAGCGGTTGGACAATGATAGTCCGATTGGACTAGCTGACCTTAAGACATGTCGTCAAGTGTCATCAGAGTCAAACAGTTGCACTCAAGGGGCGGGAGGAGGATGAAATGTTTACACACCGATATTAAAAGGGATAATGGGCCTAGTATATAACGTTGGTGGGCTACTACTCCTTCTATTGTCAATTGATTTTAGGATGAAATCTCACTAGACTTATGTGTTGGGCTTTAGCCCAACTAGATCCAACCCGGACTTTTGAAAAAAGCTTGCCCATTTATCGGGTCTGGCACGGGTCCAATCCGAAATTTGGGCCTAGGGCCTTGTTCGTACTCACTCGAGTTGGGCTTCGGGCGGACAAGCCCATTTTTTTAATATATAAAAACATACATATTAAATATAAAATAAATAAAATTATAACATATAAATCAAAGTAGTCCAATGTCCGTGGACATCTTGAAGTCTTGGTTCGATTCCTACCATCCACTTTTTATTTAACACATATTTTACATATATATTTATTTTTAAATAAATTGGGTTCTGCCGGGCTTGCGACACGAACGGACCTACACCCTTGCACGCACCCTCTCAGTGACCCGATCTGGCTTGTCTTATGTGTCATACCCTTCAGGATAATTTTTTTTATAAATATTTACAGATATGTTATAGGATATTTACATAATTATCATTATTTCTTAATACAAATATTTTCTTTTCTAATATTTTACATGCCATTCTGCCACAATCTATTATCGATTTTTATCCAAAAATAATATCATTATTTAGGTTTTTTAATTTTAATTATTACCAGATAATTTTATCTTTTTTAAATTGATTTTATATTTGTTATTTTATCGAAATTCACTTTATTTTTTATTTAGTTTTTCTTAATATATTAAAATCTGAAGTAATATTTTAACGATTATCTAGATTGTAGATAAGATAAAAAAAAATAATCCCTAAAATACAATAAAAATAAATTATTAAAATATGCTTACTAACTTCATCTAAGTAGATAACTAATTTATTTTTCCTTAATATATTAAAATCTGAAGTAATATTACTGCAATATCTCTACTAATGTCTACACATATATTATGTTTTAACGTAATTGTGATCTCACACTATTTACAACTTTCTTACTATATTTTAACTTTAAATTTTATCATTATATCGACCTTACACTAAATTTTATACGTGATGATGATAGGATAACCACTTAAAGTTACAAAATTACAAATCTAAACCTAACCTTTTTATCTTTTGTTTTTTGATTACTTAGTTAAAAAATTTATTTTTTTCGATAATTTTACTTACACTACATAATTGTAGTGTAATCAACAATTGACATCATATAGTTGTACCATTATAACCTCCACCAATTTTTTTTTTCAGAATTTTTAAAAAATAAATACGAGTTTTTTTTCCTTTTTAAGTAAGTGATAAAATCAATATATAGGCTAGATTTTTAATTGTAAAACTAGAATAATATAATAGGGCAACTGTTCAGGTAAGACCCTGAATTTCCGGTAAGGCTGTGCGGCTGACACGTGTTCCTAATTTTTTTTTTTGTTTCCAAAACGAATGGAAATGATGGTGCAAAACTTATAAAGGGATAGTGCATAACATATAAACGATTAATTTATAAATAATTTAATATGATATATTAAAAAGTAATAGTTCATGAATTATAATAGAATAGTTCATAACTTATAAACGATTAATTTATTGATATAATATATTAAAAAGTAATAGTTCATGAATTATATGAGAATAATTCAAAATTTATAAGAGAATAGTGTATAACTTATAAAATGATAGTTCATTATAGTTAAGAGTAACCAGAATATATTTTCTATTAAATAATAATAAAAATAGTTTTTTTTGGAACACGTGTCAAGCGCACAACCTTACCACAATAATGAGTCATATCAGAACGACCCTACTATAATAGTTTATAAATTCAACCATAAATGAACCGTATAAATGACACCGTGTACACCTTTTGTAAGTATTGTTAATCATGTTTGGTGGTCCAATTAATTAAGAATATATTCTTTAGCTTTAGTTGAGTAGTCCGATAACATTACTAATTTTACTCGCAAGAATAATTCATTGTCGACCCTTTTACGTATAAAAAAGGTTGTATTGATAAATTTGGATTTATAAATAACGAATCGACAACTTTGATCAAGTGAACTTAGAAAGAGGATGCGACTACGAATTTATTCCATGTGTTACACTGACTAGTTCAGTGTCTGCACTTTATGCAAGTTTTATCAAAATTAAAAGTATATTATTATTATTTTTATTATTTAAAAAATTTCTAATAAATTAACAAAAATAATAATTATAATGAAGCAAACATTCATAATGGATAAACGTTGTAGTGAGCCAACGTAGGATATACAAAAAAAATATATTGAAATCTGGAATGGAATTGAGCTTCTTATCATTTTGCACGTATCAAAGCTTTGAGTTCTTTTTATTTAGTGGGATAGCTTTGGGTTCTTTGGTTTGTAATATGGGAGAAATATTTCTTCTTTCAACACGAAGATCGACAAGTTCACACGGAGTAATAGTTTTAGTTTGTGGCAAATCAAAAAGCAAGTTTTGCTAAAAACAACAGGGTTTATGGGGCCGTTGTCAAGGAAAGAATCTGATAAGGAAAAGGAAGATGCTGCTGAGACGGACACTTAAGAGGATAATGCGCGTTCGACCATCATGTTGTGTCTCGTAAATGATGTCTTATGCGAGGTTTCGGATCAGGATACCATAACCAAACTATGGTTGAAGTTGGAGAGTTTTTACATGATTAAGTCTCTCACCAACAAGTTTCTTCTAAAATAACGTTTGTTCAGTCTACAATTGCAACGCAACTTCGCGGACAAGTAGATCACTTGAAAACAATTCTTTTACATTTGCGTAATATTGAGGTTATGATTGAGGAAGAAGATGTTGCGTTGATTCTATTGGTATATTTGCCGTCATCATATGAAAACATAGTTCAGTCATTTGTTGTTGGAAATTATATTATTACTTTAGACGACGTCAATTTTGCCCTTCATACAAGAAACTACGTCACAAGGTGGATGAAAATAGTGTAGGCAAGGACGATTAGACATCTGACATGTACATAACTGAATGCAAGGGGCAAGAAAAATCAGGGAAGAAGGACAACAAGTCGTCTTCTTCAAAAGGTCATAACCCTAATGACATCTAAAACAACTGTAAGAAGAAAGAGCATTGAAAGAACGAATGTCCTAAGAAGAAGAAAATGTAGGATTTTGGTTTGGAGTTGTTACAGAAGATGATTTTAAATCAGATGAGAATATAACTTTGGTGGACACACTTATGAGGTTGATGTGTGAGTTATTGATTCTAGAGCTTCCTATCACATTTGTCCTAACAGAGAGTGGTTCAAAACTTATAAGTAGGTTGATGGTAGTAGTATTTCCATGACCAACAATAATATCTACAAGGTGGTTGAAATTGACTTGATAAAAATCAGGACACATGATGACAAGTTTTTTTACATTAAACAAAGTCAGACATGTTCCACCTGATTACTAAGAATTTGATATCCTTGAGTATGTTGGATAGTAAGAAGTTTCGTTTCAAAGGTGAAGGTGAAGAGTATATGTAAGAGTTTTGATGTTATTCTGAACGGTGGACACTTTATATTTCCTTTAGGGTTCTACTATGCATGGGTATTTTTTTTTGTTACATCTCTAAAGGTTCACAAGAATGATATGACTAAGTTATGACATATGAGAATTGGTTAAATGGGTGAAAGAGGGATGAGGATTCTGGTAAAGGAAGATCTTCTTGCTGGTCACAAGATCACGAGTCTTGCCTTTTGAGAGCATTTTGTCCTTGAGAAGCTACACCGCAACAAGTTTCCAAAGAGTATTAACAAGACAAAAGACACACTTGATTACATTCATTAAGATTGTTGGGGTCCGGCTAACGTTGAGTCTTTAGGAGGTCAGAGATATATCTCGTCTGTCATTGATGATTATTTAATATTGACTTGGTTGTTTGTCATGAAACACAAAGGAGAAGCTTTGAAGAACTTTAAGGAGTGAAAAAAAGTTAGTGGAGAATCAAATAGGAAAGAAAATCAAAAGACTACATATTGATAATGGTCCGGAATTTTGTTCATCTGAGTTTGACCAGTTCTGCAAGGATGCAAAAATTTCTCGTTATCATACAGTCAAACGTACACCACAACCGAATTGCGTATCGAGAGGATGACTCAGGCTCTACTAGAGAGAGTGAGATGCATTATCTCTAATGCAAAAGTAGATAAGTGGTTTTGGGCAACAACAATGACTACATCATGTTACTTGATAAACCGGGAAAATCACATTGGCATAAATTGTAAAACTCCTTATGAGGTACAGTCTGGTAAGTGTACTCACTGTTATGATCTTAGGGTTTTTGGTTGTACCGTTTACTATCATGTCAATGAGGGTAAACTAGAGACTCGAGCACAGAAATGAGTGTTTGTATGCTTTGGAGATGGTGTCAACGGATCCATCCGAGAAAAGATTTATTTGGAGTAGAAGTGTCGATTTTTTATGATAATTCTATGCTTAACTCGATAGTGAAGCCAATGAAATCAAGGAAAGTTGTAGTAGATAAGTGGAGATCTAGTTTCTTCCTCAAGAAGACGAGGAACATCCACAATCATAAACAAAGCTACCAGAATCTACAACATCAGAAAATCAACCACCAAAAGCTATTCACTAGATCTTAGCTGAGGGTCGCTCATGAATAGCTAGAGTAAATCCTCCACAAAGGTACGGTTTTGAGGTTATGGTTGGTTATGCTGAACAAGTTGTTGAAGAGATGGATACTCGTGAACAATCACATATAGAGAAGTTGTATTTGAGTCTAAAGTTGCATACTGGTTTGCAACAATGGGAATTGAGATGAAGGATATGTGAGCAACTTGGAAAATTCTAGGAATTGAGGTTCTTAGAGATAAGGGTCATAAGAAGTTTTTCTTCTCACATAAAGGCTACATTGAAAAGGTGATGTCAAGGTTCGGAATGTTATCGGCCAAGCCTATTGCTACACCTAGTACTACTCTACATCTATAATACCACTCTGTTTTTAACTCAGTCGGATGAGGAGAAGGAGTATATGTCGCGAGTATCTTATGTTAGTGTAGTAGGAAGTTTGATGTATGTTATGGTCCGCAAAAGATCAGATTTGACACAAGTTGTTAGTCTCGCGAGTACGTTCATGGGGCTAGGAAAAGAACAATGACAAGTTTTGAATAGGATATTTCGGTACCTTAGAGGTACATCTGACATTGATCTCATTTTTGGGAATGATACACAGTGTTTGGTCACAAGGTAGTCTGATTCTGATTATGCATGAGATGTTGATACTAGAAGATTTATGGTCAGTTATGCTTTCATTCTTGGTGAATCTGTTGTGAGTTGGAACACATCCTTACAATCAACAATCGCTTTGTCTACCACATAGGCATAGTTAATGAAATTAAAAAACCATCTAAAAAGGGAATTTGTTTGAAGAGATTGGTTAATGATATAAGTATACATCACGATCACACTATTGTATGCTGTGACAATTTGAGTCCAATCTGTTTGGAAAAAGATCAAGTTCATCATGAGAGAACTAAACATATTGACGGCAAGTATCATTTCTTGAGAAGTGGGAAGAGGATCAAGGTGAAGAAAGTAAGTACCGTTGATAATCTTGTTGATATGTTCACCAAGGTGGTACCCGTAACAAGTTCAAATATTGTTTAGATTTGCTAAATGTCAGAAGTTGTTGAGTGTCCAAGGGGCACATCTGGACAGAGGGGAGCTAATATGGGAATTGACTAATGCATCTAGGATATTATTGTGAGGGTTCAAGTTAAGGTGGACTTTTGTTGATATGCATTGAAATGTACATGTCATTTGTTTAGGTCTTTAATGTTTGACGGCGTTTTTGATGAATTGAGATCTTTTTGATATAACACTAAGTAATTTAGGTCTCACCTTTTCCATCTTTGAAAATTAGGCCCCAAATGTCATCATTGCTCCAAACTAGTTTGTGTAATTGTACTACAACTAATGTTGTAAAAGAGAGCAAAGTACACTAGTGCAGCAGTCCGATGTGACTTCTTTGCAACAAATGATGCCCTTTTCATCCCTCCAAAACTGAAACTTCTCTGCAACAAATGACCACCTTTTCCCATTTTGAATCGTCCTTACTCAAAAAAATGTGGCCTCTTCTTTCATTCGCAGATACACAAAAAACTCTTATTCTTCTCTTCAATTTAAGTCGCATTTAATATTAGAAGCATACTCAGTTTGAATTTGTCATACACAAATTTTACACAAATCGATATTGTACACAAACATCAATGTCAATGTGCATACTCAAACCATTTTTTTTTCTCTTCAATTTAAGTCACTTTAAACATACATAACAATAATAAACATACCACAAAAATAATAAACATAACCCAATAAATTAATCATACCCATAAATTGGGTAACATTTTATCAAACTTAAATAATACTGTAAGATTAAATCCACATGTCCAAACATACCAATAATGTTCTAACAATTCGTTTAAATTTTAAAATCCACGTCATCCATGGCATGTGTCACAAGCTTAAATCTCCGCGTCATAAATTATCTTGGTCCAACTATGTAAATGTCAATGATCACCCAACTAGACCATTTATCATGCTATATCTTAAATGTACACTACCTTCTTAACCACCTACAATACATTACTGTAACTGTAACGTTACATAGTAAATTATTTTAACCTTCAACAATCAACAACCTTCTTAATCAATTGCTATTTTTTTAATCATTCAACTACTTTTTAGATTACCCGACCACTAACTTTGTAACCGTCCACTATTTTACCTTCTACCTCGTGATTTCGACCGTTCATTAAGTTTTAACCGCTCATAAGTATCTTCATTTTGACCGCCCACTACATCAAGTATATAGGAAAACGAGTATATTATTCATAAACTATTTTATATATATATATATATATATATATATATATATATATATCAGTAGCATCTAAATCCACGTATCTCAACTTGAGAACTCTAGTGTCACGTGTCATTTTAATATAATAATTTTAAAATTTTTAATTAACTTTCTTAAATCTTAAATCTTATCCTATCATAAATCTTAAATCTTTAAATTTGATAATTTTAATAACATTGTTAAAATCCAAAAATAATTACTAAAAATTTTATTAATATTTCTCCTCAACCCACAAACTTTTTTAAATCTTTTCATTATGTAATTTAAATATATATTTTTTTATTGATAATATAAATTTAATAATTTAAAAAAAACGTACCTAAAATCTTTTATCAACCTTATTCAAAGAGAACATTATAAGTTTTATACGTTGATTTTATCACATATTATATATTAAAGCTTTTTATTAAATTTCTAGTACATAAATTATATTAAACTTTAATAAAATATTTTATATTTATATCTATAATATATATTAAATCATAACTCTTGCAGCGCAGGTTAAAAAACTATTATTTAATTATTTACAAATTCAAGATTAAATTGTTCTACAGACACGTGCAAATCAATGCGTGCCACGTGTTACGCATGCTTTCGTCTATCAAAGGGCGTGGGATTGTGACGTATGCACTGATATTATACGTCATATTAAAATTATAAGAAAAAAATACGTCATATTAACCGATAATGACGCCTAAAATTATTATTATTTCCAGCGTATTTTTAATAAAACTGGACCAGTCCCTTTATGCTTACCCTTGTAATAAAATAAAATAAAAATGGACCAGCCGCATTTATAATTATATAATTCAAACTGGACCAGTCCCTTTATGTTATCTGAATTATAAATGCGAAATTAATATCTAAATTTTAATAGTTGAGTTATGTGATATCCGATAGTTAATATTTAAACTTAAAAAATATATTGTATATTAAAAATGATATAAAGTCAAACCTATTTTAACATAATTACCAAAGACATCATCACACTTTTAAACTTTCATAAATAATTAAGTATTTATTTAACAAAATAAAATAATAAGTGATAATTTGTAATAATATTTGATAAATTATAAAAAATTTGAAAATTTTAATTTCTAAATTTCAAAAACAATTTACTAATTGTAAATGTTATATGTGAATCAATTCAATTTTTTACGTTTAGTTTAAAGTATACTATTTACAAAAGTCAATGTGTTTAGTTTAATGCCACTTTATCATTATGAAATCATTTAAATTAGATGTTATTAAATATAATTTTACAATATATTATACTATTTTTAAAACTCGTACAAAATGATATTTCAGAAAATTAAAGATAAAATTGAACAAAAGAGAGTTTTTTATCGTGAAACAATTTGATGAAACACTGATACAATAACTTTCAACAATGAGCTTATCAGATCAATTTATAATGCAATTGTCTTTTATCAGGAATTAAATCTATAAACGACAAAAAGTTGTCGAAGATGAAGATGATTATGACATTAGTCCGTCACGAAAACAACCAAACACTACTAAGCGGAGAAAAAAAAACGTAAATAGAAAACTCACATACTCAACTTCGATGGCTCTATACTGACTTTGAGAAGACCTTCATCGGGCATGTGAATTGAAATCACAACGGTGAAATTATTAGCCTCAGTTGAGAAAAACCCGTTGATAAAAGTAGAAGTTTATACCTTTAAAATTGAATCGCAAGAAGTTATTTAAATACAAATTCAAATGATTGAAATCGAGCTGACAAATTTTAGGTTATCAAATTGCTATAAGACTTCTGGAGTTCCAAATAAGGAGATACCCTTAATAATACAAATTTTTTTACACATGTTTTCGGGAAGATTCGAACTCGAATCTCTAGACTAACACTTAAGGAGTATAACACCCCAATCACTCGACCAACTGAGTATTGGTTATATAGAAATGTTTCATATGGGACTTTGTTGCATGATAGATAGGTAAAAAAAATCAAATTGAATACTATAAAATAGTAAAATACTAATAAATGTGAACAAATACTAATAAATTCGGATATTCAAGTAGCCACGGGGGGGCAGTCATTGAGTACTAGATTTTCAACCACCCAAAACTAAAGCATGCCATTTTCTCAAACGGATCACCTCGTACTAGCTCGATAGCTATTGTTAACTCCAAAAAACAATCAAGCAATTCAAAGATGAACCCACAATTAGAGATGCAAATGCAAGGTCATAATGATGACCAATCCAGATGGGTTCGAGATTCATCGGTTGATCACAAAGGATCAATCCCTCTCCGATCATCCACCGGCGTTTGGAAAGCTTCCCTCTTCATCCTCGGTGAGTAAATTCAATGAAGTCGAGAGTCTTTGAAGTTGTTTTGTGTTTGAGGCTTAATTGTATGTGAACAGCGATCGAGTTTGTTGAGAGGATGACTTATTTCGGAATAGCAACGAATCTGATAACTTATCTTACCGGAGTTATGCACCAAGAACTTGATACCGCCGCCAAGAACGTCAACTATTGGGCCGGAGTCACCACCGTCATCCCGCTATGCGGTGCCTTCTTGGCTGACGCTTACTTTGGCCGATTCCCCATGATCCTTGGTTCATCCCTTCTCTATTTTCTGGTAACTTATTCTTTATCTTCACCACCGATTGCATTTGTCTTATATTCTCATCTTACATTTATTACATGTTCAACTCGCTTAGAATTGAGTTAAATCTTACTTTGCACACAAGCCTTATCTCAAGCTTGAGCTCGTTTTGCTCATTCTTTCTTACCCGGGTTCGAGCACACACTTCTTTTTTAGTACTATATATTTATAAGCGAGCTACCTAACCCTTTTAGTTAAAAGCTTTGACTCGGCCCAAGCTCAAGTTTGGGCCGAGGTTCAAATATGTTCAAACTCGGTTTGTTTTATAATTTAATGTCTCACCGGGTCTTTATGATTAATCTTGATCATTATATATGATGAAGGGTTTAGGTTTGTTGACAATGACACAATATGTCCCAAGCCTAAAGCCTTGTGGCACCAAAGAGGCATGTCTCCATGCAAGGATCACCCATGAAGTTACCTTTTTCATCGCGGCCTACATGATCTCAATTGGAACCGGCGGCTTCAAGCCGTGCCTAGAAAGCTTTGGCGCGGACCAGTTTGACGAAAACCACTCGGAAGAGAGGAGGCAAAAGACGTCCTACTTCAATTGGTGGAACGTCGCCCTTGGTATCGCCCTCATCCTTGGGGTGACCATTATAGTGTACATTGAGGACAACATTGGATGGGGCATCGCGTTTCTCATTTGTACCGTCACCATGGCTCTAACCATCATCGTTTTCTACCTTGGGAAACGGGTTTATCGGTATCAAGCGGCTGCACATAGGAGTCCTTTCACACCCATGTTGCAAGTCTTGGTAGCTTCTTTCACTAAGAGGCATCTACCTTACCCTTCCGACGCTACATTGTTATATGAAGTTACCGACGCTCATGGAGCTCATGGCTCACAAGGAAGGCGTCTTTGTCATACAAATAAGCTTAGGTATATGGGTTTCTCCTTGCATGTTATGTTTTTACGTACATTATGACCTATAATACGATATATATATATATATATATATATATATATATATATATATATATATATATATATATATATATATATATATATATATATATATATATATATATATATATATATATATATATATATATATATATATATATATATATATATATATATATATATATATATATATAAAAGTTATAATAAGACAATAAATTTAGGTTGACTGATTCGATGAGCCAAGAATCGAGCGAGACAAGCTCTTCCTAATTTTGTATTAGATTATGTTGTTTAGGTACTGAATCTATCTATTGGAGCATAAATCAATAGGTTTTAGGGTTGTATTCTTTTATCCACAAATTAAAATGTATTGAAAACCATAACTACAAATTCGTGCAGCAAAACCACAAATTTTTTCTCTATTCTCGTTATTCCACTACTTAACTCGTACAAATCTCAAAAAATACTTTTCTTGCAGATTTTTGGATAAAGCATCCATATTAGCCGAAGAGACAAGTCATGATAGGCAACAAAAGCAAAGTAATGCATGGAAGCTAGCGACGGTAACTCAAGTTGAAGAGCTGAAGTTAGTCCTCGGTATAATTCCCATTTGGATAACCTCTACGATCGTCGGAGTAAACATCGCCCAATGCGTCACATTCTTCGTCAAGCAAGCTAGCGTGATGAACCGAAGAATCTCATCAAAATTCGAGATCCCACCGGCCTCCACCCATGCCATATCCGGCTTAGGCATGATACTCTCCGTCTCTGTGTATGATCGTATTCTCCTCCCCTTCTTGAGACGCGCCACGGGCACCGAACAAGGGATCACAATCCTCAAGAGGATCGGAATTGGCATGGTGGTATCCACCGTCGCCATGGTGGTTGCTACCTTGGTAGAGCAAAAACGTCTAAGATCGAATGTGACATTGAGTGTAGCTTGGGTAGTTCCGCAGTTCTTTATAATCGGTGTAGGAGAAGGATTCGTACTCGTGGGATTGCAAGAGTACTATTACAAAGAGGTGCCGGATGCTATGAGGAGCTTGGGAATGGCATTGTATCTTAGCGCCATTGGAATTGGGAGCTTTTTGAGTAGCTTTTTGATTGCGATTGTCAACGATGTGACGGTTAAGTATTGGAGTAGCGGGTGGATTGGTAAGGATGTGAAGCATAGTCGCTTGGATTTGTATTATTGCGTGTTGGTTGCTCTCAATGGGGTCAATTTGGTTGTATTTGTGATTTTAGCAAGGAATTACTCGTACAAGACTGTGGAGAAGAGTGCCGATGTTGTCGAATCTCACTCATGTGTATAGTGATGGTTAGAGTTACAATGATGTCATGTTTGTATGAATAAATTGAAAGAATTAACATTAGTGTCACTAAGAATCGTGTTGTTTCGATAACACGAAACTTTTGGTAGACTTAGGGTGTGTTGGTAAAATCAGATTCGTTGTTGTTGTGAATGTGGTTAGAGTTGTGATCATGGTTATGTTGTAAAGGAGTGTTTTTTTTTTGTAGATTTGTTGTTTATATAAAAATTATGTATACGCGTTTAGTTATAAGGTTCGGAATTAATTTTGATTTTAATAAATTAACAAAAGGCCCTCGTTAGCGTAGGGTCCTCTTCCAGATCCTAGATGCGATAACGAGCCGAACTTACATTTGTATTATGCCGGAAATTGCTAAGCGGAGATGCGATAACGAAAGGCATACATTGTTTCTTCTTAATCACAATTTCTGGTGCACTAATGCCACAATTTCAAATGGGGATGGAAGTGACTTCATCCGTCTTCGTCTTCTTTTCCTTCCAATTCGATATCCAAATTTACTAATAAAGGATTGCACAAATTTTAGAATCTTCTTCTTCTAGTAGAAATAGGAAGAAATCCCCATTGAAGTTTCTTCGAACCACCATTGAATAAGATGAAGAAAAGAGAAGACCATTGCCATGGATAAACATTGGACTAAAGGAAGGGAAGAAGAGGATTGTTGAAGGAAGAGAAGATGAGGATTGTTGTTGCTGACATAAACCCCCTAACCACAAAACTCCTAAAAGCTTCTCCTCTTAGTTTATGAGAATGGTGTTCTCACATCCTAAAAACCACACCCAAAACAACTTCACTCAACCAAGAAGCCTTAACTAACACTGTATGTAGTAGTTGAAAAAGCATAAACTAATGCAAACCCCCAACGCTATAACTAAACACGAACTTAGTGTCAACTGATGCACACGCTATCCTAGTCTATAGTTTCTTGGACTGTAACCCATCTATGGACTAAGATTGTGTTTGACAAGGAAGCCCAAAACACTAGTTTAAGTGTTCACTAGTGTTTCAGGGGTTTGTTTTGTAAAACACAAGTGTTTAGTGTTATAAAACACTAATGAGTATTTGACAAATTCACTAGTTAAATAACGCCATAATTTGCAGAAGATTGAATCTATCAAATTCAAACCTAATTCAATGTTTACATAAGGTTTATACTAATCGGAACGTTTAGCAGCAACCAAATTCCTCCAAAGATAGCGGCCACCAGTCATGTCTACGCACGCCCACAATCCCGAACTCATCATCGAAATCACGTGAAAATTGAAATCAAACCATTCGTAATAACATATAAAAAAACCTAATCTGCAGAGGATAAGTTTTCCAATTCAATTAGTCACACAAATTGCTTGTAAAAGTGTGAAGTACCCCTCTGATTCTCTGAATGGGTATGAATCATAATCAAGTAAAATATGCCAATTGTTGTGTTATACTCATCCCTTCAATCAAAATGCCCCGACTGGATCAAATATTAACTTATCATGCCAATCAAACCAACACTAGAAACCTAAGCAATTACTGCAATTTTAGATTGTATTTTTTTTCAACTTCTGATTCTCCATTGAATATTTGCAAAATTGAGCAGAAGGGTTCCTCAAAAATACTGAATTCAAACATCAAGAAGATACCTTGGCCATGGTGAGCTTGGGGTCTTCGTCGAGACCAAAAATGAACTCCATGATCGGCTTCGGCGAGCTTGTTTCTGGGTTCATCGTTGCAAGCGACAATTGATAATTTTGCGGGCCTTCTGAGATTGAAAGAGAGGGTTCATGTTCTCGTTATCGTTGGTGCTTGTCTTCTTAGCTTTGGGTATGAAGGGAGAGCAATTCCGGCTGCTTATGCTCCCAATTGAACGGGTTTAGGGGGTAGAGAGGGCTTCTAGTTGTGTATGTGCAAACCACTGTCTCTGTTGATAGTGATTACGTCGGATCTATGCGAAAAGTCTCTGAAACCCTAGCTCGCCGAATCTACTTCAGTGGAATGGATGATTGACAATGGAAATGAGGAAGAACGAGGAGACTTCTTGTGTTTCTCATGTAAGAAGAGAGGAGTAGGTAAATGATTCTTCGTCGTCTTTCTTCATCTTCTTCTTTCGACCATGAGAGGTTTCGACCATGAGAGGTGAAAGAATGTAAATTATATAACAAGTATTTACCGTAAATATGGTTAAATGTTAAGGGGAACAGAGTCAAATCTATGCTTAAACACTAGTGTTTTGGAATCATGCATAAAAATAGACCCGCGCAGTCACTAGTGTTTTTTTCCTTACCTAATAAACATTAAATATAGAATCTGGCATAAACACTAACAAACACTAGTGTTTACCCCTTACCAACACAATCTGAGTAAATAAAGCCGGATCATACTTTATAAGTCCGACCGATCCATGCAACTAAGAGCATCCATAAAATTCCCACAAGACCATTCGTGAAGCTCAAATCTATGATCTTAGGAAGAATGGTAATTTGATAAGGTTTTATCTGGTTTACATCTAGGTGTTATATGTTGTACACTAGTGCATGCATAATACCAAAGTTATATGCCCACATAAATTAATAACTTTGGCATCTACTTCAGTTGTGAAAAACTTTTATTTATATATATATATATATATATATATATATATATATATATATATATATATATATATATAAAAGTCTGCATTTCATCACATCCCAAATACCAAATGTACACCAACTACAAATTTGATCTCAATTGCCAAATGTACACAAACTACAGATTTGATATATATAAAGTAAATCTATTACATTTTTTTAGTAATGTATATACATAAACAACAACAACTATCTACGAATGTACATAGAGTAAATTTGTTACATTTTTTGTCGTCTTCTTCGAAGATCTGTGTGAAATCGACAAAGAGAGCATACATGGATCTGGGGATCGATGAGAGACGAACCGAAATTTCGAAGAAGTCGACAGTTGCAATTGGTAACTGAATGTACCTGTTGAAGACGAATGCTGAAGGTTCGTTTGAAGTCAAATGTTGAAGATGAAGACTAAGTTGCAGCAGATACTTCCAAATAAATGGCGATGAAGATGGTTTCTCCTGCTTTCAAATGACGTCTTTGATTTGGCTGTGTTGTTTTGTTTCTGAAAAAAGAGGGATAATGGCGCACAAAAGAGATTCCCAAATCTCATCTACAATTACCAAATGCACGGTAACCGGTTTCTTTTTTTTAAGCATAATTAGTATATTTAAAATATTAATTATCATTTACTATTATGATAACTACCTAATTAAGATCCTCTTAACACCTAATTTATCTTTTTTTTTAATTGTTGAATATTAGGGGCTAGTTTTTTTGAAAAAAAACATGCCTTTCTAGCTTAATCTCCTCTTGCACGTGGCACCGTTGTCTTCGACGATTACACAGAATTCACCGGCAAATTTCAACTTGTCGTCACACAATGCCTGTAGAAGCTGCCTACAAGTAATAGCAAATTCACCTACAATTGCGATTAGGAAATTTTTTGGTATGAAAATTTCTGGTATGAATTTCTGGTATGGTATGAATATTATGGTAAGAATTTCCTAGTATGATTTTTCTACTATGAAAACTCTAGTATGAATTTCTGGTATGAATTTTCTGGTATTAAAATTTGTGGTATGAATTTTCTAGAATGTAAATTTCCGGTTTGAATTTTCTAGTATGAAAATTTCTGGTATGAATTTATGGGATGGAAATTTTTGGTATGAAAACTTTTTGTATGAATTTTTGGTATGAAAATTTCATACCAAAAATAAAATAAAAATAAAAAAAATTCATAAATTGGTACGAATGTCATGCCAGAAAATAAAAAGAAAATAAAAATAAAATAAAAAATGGCAAAAAAAAAAAAACAAAATCAGGAATTAAACTTACTTAACAAAGACCAAATTTATGTTTAATTCATTTTTAAAAAAATAAAGGGATTAATTATTTTTACTTACCATTAATGAAATCAGTAGAAATTAATGGGGTACACAAACAAAAAAGAAATAGAAAAAAGTTTATTTGACCAAATTTCTTTTAACTCGAAATAAATTCACGTTATCAAATAAATATCCTCAATGAAATGCGAGAAATCAAAATTCGAGAAGTGAATGAGAGAGTTTGTCGTGAAGCAAATTGCGAGTGATAATCTCTTTGCTTCAAATCACCATACTTATATGTTGGACTTTTGATACATGTATACACGTTTTCGACTCACAAATCCAATGAATTTTAACATATCGAGGTTTTTCCTTTGTGAAACTATATATATAGAGTCGTGATTCGTCTAATGTACGGATGTGGACGTTTCATGCAATTGAGAGTAAGCATCTTCCAAGTTGATGATCAACTGCACATTGGCATATTATAATCAATATCTTTATTCATCTTCTACAGCATAAGGAATCAAAATAAAGATTTGTCGGCGTTGATTTTTTTTAGTGTTTAGACTATCAAACGACGTTAATATCATTAATTTATGTCCATGAGTTTCATCAAACAAAAATATTCTCGATACGAAGCACTCGACCTTCGTTGACTACTATCTAGGTTATCCTATTTTTAACGATAAGGTTAATAAAGAGACCTTCAACAACATTAATAATAAAACTAAGCAATAATTCCGTAAATGAAAAGTCAATCTCTCTCACAAAAAGACGAAAACATACTTATAAAACATAACCTTAAGACCAAATTTTCCTTTGTTATGCAAGGATTTATGCTTCCAATGCACAATCTGGACTTATAAAATGTATATAAACTTTTTCTGAAACAAAGGCGACAACTATAGACCTTTGATTAGTTGTAATTAAATTTGTAAACCAAAAAGAAATGGTGGACTCGGGTTAAATAAGTCCCTTACCACAAATAAAACCCTTCCAATAAAGCTACTATGGAAAATTCTTGCCAAACCGGATAACATATAGGTGAAAATTGCTAATGAAACCATTAACTTTTGGCAAGATAACTGGGTTACAACGACTCCCCTAGTCAAATTGGTACATTGTTCTATTCATTACTCATATTAAAGTAAGTCAATCAAACAAATGAGATACCACCAAAATTGAAAATGAACTTCAAATATCATCAACCCAACAATTAGGAAAAGAATCATGGAAACAATAAATCCCAACTAGGAAATACAAGACATGTTATATTGGAGAAGTAGTATCAATGACTTGTTCTCCACAAATTCAGCCTCAAAAATGATCGATAAGAGTGTAGACGACTTCCTGAATATTCTTGCGATTGGATATGAAAATAAAAAACTCAACCAAAAAATTAAAAACTTCATATGGAAAATCTCCAAAAAGGGTATCCCAACTAAAGCAAAACTCAACGAAAGAAGAACCGTAGTTCCTAAAAATTGTGAATTTTGTAATCACCAACTTGAAAACCTCCTACACCTTGTTATTGAGTGTTCCTAGAACAAAATTCTGATCATAAAAATTGACAAAACTATCATAACTAACCTCAATACCATCAATATGGAAAATAAAAAAACCACACGAAATGCTACTGGAAAATAAAAAACAAGATCGGACTTACCAACTTTACACGTCTAGCAACCATATGGTTGAGTATTTGGTTGTTCAGGAATAAAATCATTTTTAACAATGATACTATCAGATGGGATCACAACATCCTAAACTTTATTAAGAACCAGATTCAAAACTGAAAAATCACCTTACCGATGATGATGACTACGATTTTAAACATATACTAAAGAATAACATATCCACCACATGGAAGAAAAATAGTATCAAATGCGAAAACCAAAACTTAGGTTCCACAAACTCAACTTTGATGGATCAAAATTCGATTCGGGTATAATATCTATTGGTTTTGTTATACGAAATCATAACGGTAAAGTTATTAGCTTGGACGCTAAAAAACAACTTCAACTCATTAATTAAAGCAGAAGTCTTCGCACTAAAAGTTGGTCTAAAAGAAGCAATATGACTTAATACCAAAAGATCAAAACTGAGGTTGATAACTTATGTTTTATAAAGGCACTCCAAGGATTTTGGAGCTGTCCCTAGGAGATCGAGATGATCGTATCCGACTCCCGACTGGATCTTCGCTTCTTTGAGGAAGTCCAGGTCAGACATGTATTATGAGAAATCAACCGTATTGATGATCGATTGACCCATTTGAGAATTTTGAACCCCAACACACCCTTTTCTGACGATGTCATATTTCGTGTTCTTATCTACAAGAATGTTTTAGGATGAACTAACTTTAGAAAATAGTTTTTTCTAACCACTTTCCGCTTTCAAAAACAAACTAATTTATGTGGACTTATAAACGTTAGGATTATATACTAGTGCACCACATATAAACCCTAGATATAAGGCGTCTAAAACCTCGGACGTGGACCATCCTTCCTAACATCATAGGACTGAGTCTCACAAACGCTCCCGTAGCAATTTCGTGGACCCTCTAGCCACATGGATACGATCCGACTTTATTTGTGTCAATTGATATTACGAGGAGTAGCCTACCAATCTTATATGACAAAACAAAGAATGTGGAGCTTTCCGTGTTATCGAATCAACACAACTCTACTAAATTAAGGCTAATTGTTTCATTTTATTCATACAAACATGATATTATTGTGACCTTAACAATCACTACACACACGAGTGGGATTCAACAACCTCGACACTCTTCTTCACACTCTTGTACGAGTAATGCCGTGCTAACATCACAAAAACAACCAAATTGACCCCATTGAGAGAAGCCAATACACAATAGTACAAATCCAAACGACTATGATTCACATCCTTACCAATCCAACCGGTATTTCCATACTTAACCGTCACATCATTGACAATCGCGATCAAAAAGCTACTCAAGAAGCTCCCAATTCCAATCGCGCCAAGATACAATGCCATTCCCAAGCTCCTCATAACATCCGGCATCTCTTTGTAATAGTACTCTTGCAATCCCACGAGTACGAATCCTTCTCCCACACCGAGTGTAAAGAACTGCGGAACTATCCAAGCTACACTCAATGTCACATTCGATCTTAGACGTTTTTGCTCTACCAAGGTAGCAACCACCATGGCGATGGTGGATATCACCATGCCAATTCCGATCCTCTTGAGGATTGTGATCCCTTGTTCGGTGCCTGTGGCGCGTCTCAAGAAGGGGAGGAGAATCCGATCATAGATGGAGACAGAGACTATAATGCCTAAGCTGGATATGGCATGGGTGGAGGCCGGTGGGATCTCGAATTTTGATGAGATTCTTCGGTTCATCACGCTTGCTTGCTTGACGAAGAATGTCGAGGCTTGGGAGATGTTTACTCCGATGATTGTGGAGGTTATCCAAATGGGAACTATACAGAGTATTAACTTAAGCTCTTCAACTTGAGTTACCGTCGCAAGCTTCCATGCATTACTTTGTTTTTGTTGCTTATCATGACTTGTTTCGTTAGCTAATATGGATGCTTTATCCAAAAATCTGTAAGAAAAGTGTTACATAGCGTATTATAGGTTATAATGTACGTAAAAACATAACATGCAAGGAGAAACCCACATACCTAAGCTTCTTTGTATGACAAAGACGCCTTCCTTGTGAGCCATGAGCGTCGGTAACTTCATACAACAATGTAGCGTCGGAAGGGTAAGGTAGATGCCGCTTAGTGAAAGAAGCTACCAAGACTTGCAACATGGGTGTGAAAGGATTCCTATGTGCAGCCGCTTGATACCGATAAACACGTCTTCCAAGATAGAAAACGACGACGGCGAGAGCCATGACGACAGTAAGAATGAGAGTTGCAACGCCCCATCCAGCGTTGTCCTCCGTGTACACTATAATTGTCACCCCAAGGATGAGGGCGACACAAAGGGCGACGTTCCACCAATTGAAGTAGGATGTCTTTTGCCTCCTCTCTTCCGAGTGGTTTTCGTCAAACTGGTCCGCGCCAAAGCTCTCAAGACACGGCTTGAAGCCGCCCGTTGCAATTGAGATCATGTAGGCCGCGACGAAGAAGGTAACTTCATGGGTGATCCTTACTCTGGGGCATGCCTCTTTGGTGTCACAAGGCTTTAGGCTTGGGACATATTGTGTCATTGCCAACAAACCTAAGCCCTTCATTGTATAGAATGATCAATATATAAGAATAAGTTACCAAGACATATTATGTCATTGTCAACTCTATTAAATTAAGTATGGCCAATAGAATCTCATATGAACCATATTGGATCATTCGAATTAAAAAACAAGTCGAGTTTGAACATACTGTGAAACTCGGCTCAAGCCCAAGCTTGAGCCGAATCAAAGCTTTAAAGAGTTGAACATAAACATATTAAAGGTAGGTTCGTTCTGTCGTTTAACGACCCACCCTACAAGCTAGTTAGTGTGTGAATATGAACAATATATATATAACCAAATGAAAAAGTGGTGATCAAGATAAGAGTAAGTTACCAAGACATAGAGAATGGATGAAACAATGACCATGGGGAACCGGCCAAAGTAGGCGTCGGCCAAGAAGGCACCGCAGAGCGGTATGACGGCGGTGACTCCAGCCCAACAGTTGACGTTCTTGGCGGCAGTATCAAGTTCTTGGTGCATAACTCCGGTGAGATAAGTTATCATATTCGTTGCTATTCCAAAGTAAGCCATCCTCTCAGCAAACTCGATCGCTGTTCACATACAATTAAGCATCAAACACAAAACAACTTCAAAGACTCCCACTTTATTGAATTTACTCACCAAGGATGAAGAGGGAAGCTCTCCAAACGCCGGTGGATGATCGGAGAGGGACTGATCCTTTGTAATCAACCGACGAATCTCGAACCCATTTGGATTGATCTTCATTATCATCTTGCATTTGCCTCTCTAATTAGGGGTTGATCTAATTCCTTGATTTTTTTGGTCTTTTAGATGTAACAATAGCTATCTAGCTGGTGCGCAGGAGGTGATTCTTTTGAGAAAATGCCAGGCTTTAGCTTTGGGTCGTTGAGAATCTAATACTCAGTTAGCTGTGTATCCAATACCTTATTAATTCCAACTTCTTTTTCAAAATATTAAAAAAATTCAATTAAATAAAATAATTTATAATTCTAGGTAGGGTGAAACACTAAATTGAGACACGATAATGATACAAAGGGTTTTGTTAGGATATTGATCAGTATAGTAAGTCGTATATTTGGATTTATCTTTTATTTGTTAATGTACGTTTTATCTTTTTGTATTTATATAAATAAATAAGGTCAAATTATCTAAGTAAGTCTTTTTGAGATTTATCTCTAGTAACTAGGCTCATGGTATAAATATGTTTAATAAATGTACCCCTAATCAAACCTCTTACCTTCCGACTTCAATTTAATGAAAGTGATAAAAATTGAAGGGGTACACAAACCTAATGGAAATAGAAAAGGGCATATTTAACCAAAATTTTTCAATAAACAATACTTTATTAATGATATAAATAAGCTTTCGATTTACAAATCACTTCATGATATGAGAGACTACGATCCCTAAACATGTTTCCGCCTAATCAAACCCTAAAACGCAAATCCTAGTTGCGTCGTCATAGCCATTGTTGGTAATGGCAGTGGCGGCTATCACGCCAACCTACAAGCGTCCTTGAGCCGACTCTACCGGCATGTTGTTTATCGCTAACCTAACAAAACAAAGACAAAATAAAGGAGGAGGGTCCATCGAATCCTTATTTCATCCATTCGTATCAACTCCCTAAGAAGCTAATATACTTGTGTACTAGGGTACAAACCTATCCTAGGACGCTAATCAACCTGCATCATAGGCCCCCAAAACTTACATAGAATGTTAATTAATCTGCGTCCTAGGACCCAAAACCTACTTTAGGACGCTAATCAACCTGCTTTCTAGACCACCAAAACCTACCCTAGGACGCTAATCAACCTGCGTTTTAAGAGCCCAAAACCTACCCTAGGACACTCATCAACATACTTCCTAGGGCCCAAAACCTACCATATGACGCTACTCTACCTCCATACTATGACGCTAATGAACCTGTGTTCAAGGGCTCAACCTAACCTATGACGCTAATTTACCTATGTCTTATAGCACCAAACCTACCGGCGCCATATCAACGCCAACAAAACATAAAACCAATGAAGGGAGGGAGGGAAGTCAAGCCTTTCTTGAATCTATTGATTCTATTCGCTACAAAAACAATTTTCACGCTCAAGACTCAAGTGTAAGTAACGAGAACGTCAAAAACAAAACAAAAAACTCAAAACCTTCAAGTTTCTACTTTTCAAGCTTGAAAGTGTTGAATCACACCTCCACCTATGAAGAGTGTTAGAGTAACTTGGCGTATATTGTACGGTATATTTGGACTTACTTGTTACTTTACCGTTTTGTTCATTTATATTTAGCTTTAAAACAATATTTTATTAATGAAATAAATCAACCTTCAGTTCTCAAATCTCTTCCAATAAGTTTGAATCTCTTCAAGTTTGCACAGGAGTCGTGACTACATTAATATCCGAATTTATTAGTATTTGAATATCGATAGTTAATTTATGTATTTGAATTATCCAGTTAGAAAAGAAGTAACATTAGCTTTGCAGGAAGACTAACCCTTACTAAGGCAGTGTTATCCACCATGCCTATCTATATCATGTCATCGGTTTTACTTTCCAAGGCTACATGTGATGATATCGAGAGAGTTTGTAGACCCTTCCTATGAGGGAAGATAGACCAGTCCCGCAAAGTTCACAAAATAGCTTAGAAGGATATCTGCAAGTCGAAGGGTGATGGCGGTCTAGGTCTGAAGGATATGCATGCCCTAAACCTAGCTTTAGTCCCCAAACTAAGTTGGAGATATATTAATGACAATGACGATACATGGGAGGAGGGGGATAGTTTGGTACCGGCGTTAGCTAAAGAGTTTAGCTGGAAACATACTCCGGATGGGTGCTTCACTATCGCATCTGCGTATGAGGCTCTAACTATGGAGATAGTATATTCTTATAGGGTTTATATGTAAATAAAGGATATATTAGGGACATTATTACAATATATCCTTAGTAGTATAAATACCAAAAGCTGTAACAGAATTCAGTTCAGAGGCATTATAATTTTCTTCATATCTTCTTCTTCTTCAAATGGTATCAGAGCTACGAAGAATTTTTTCTGCAAATATCTCAATCTAGATCTATCTTTAGTTAATCTTCTATGGATGATCATAGTGATACTCGAGATAAGGATACTCTCGATCCAAATCTCGTTTCATCGAACATTAGAAATGTAGAGTCCACTGGAGCTGCAATTGTGCTACCTGGAAATTCAACCGATCCACTTTATCATGCTCCCTCAGATAATCCAGAGATGCAACTCGTATCTACACTATTTGATGGATCCAATTTCTTCTCATGGAAGAGAGGGATTCATATGGCACTTGGTGCGAAATTGAAATTAGGTTTTATCACAGGCACTTGTGTCAAGGATGTTGCTGATGCAGAGAAGGCAACACGCTGGATTTGTGCAGACTATATGATACGATGTTGGTTAATTCATTCAATGAAACGAGAAGTTGTAGAGCAATTCTCCTATGTGGAGTCAGCTAAGGAATTGTGGGATGAAGTTCTAAAGAGGTATCAAATTTCTAATGCGCCTTTGATATATCAGATCCACAAAAATTTAAACTCTATGAAACAAGAGAATGTCACTGTTTCAGTTTATTATGGTCGTCTTAAGCGTCTTTGGGATGAATTGCAAGCACATGATGCTTTACCTGTTTGCTGTTGTGCTGGAATTGTACACTGTAAGTGTGAGATTCCTAAGCTTTTAGTTGAGCGAGAAGCTAAAACTCGTCTGATTTAGTTTCTTATGAGACTCAATGATCAATTTGATCATGTTAGATCAACTATTTTATCTCTTGAAACCTTGCCATCTCTCAATCGCGCTTTTCATATGGTCTTGCAAGTTGAAAAGCAAAGAGAAGTTACATCTACATTAAATGTTTCTCATGAAGCTTTAGCAACTGATAGACAGATTCCCTATCACCAGGCAGGAGGTAGTAGGAAAGATTTTCGCAAGGATAAATGGGATAGGAAATGTGACCATTGGAAAGAAAAAGGTCATTTGAAGGAGCAATGTTTCAAGCTGTATGGCTTTCCAGAATGGTATAAAGGTTCCAAGAATTCTTCTAATGATAAACCAGTAGGTCATTCAAGAACTGGTCATTCTTTGAATGCACACAATTCAGATGGTTCTATTCTTAATTCTCCTCTGGATGAAATGGTTACCAAGGGAGTTGATAACAATACCATGTCCATGATGTTTCAAGAGATGCTCAAGTTCATGAACAACAAATCTGTCCATTCTGGATCTTCAAGTTCTGCAAATTTTGCAGGTATCATGAAATCCTTTTTAGCTCATGCTTCTTCTTCATCACACATTTGGATTATTGATTCGGGAGCAACAGATCATATATGTCACTGTCGAGAATTCTTCTCCACTCTCGTTGCCTTAAGCAAGCCTATTCAAATTGGTCTTCCTGATGGTACTTTGAAATTGGTGACTCATTCAGGAAGTGTTCCAATTACTTCATCTCTCACTTTGACCAATGTTTTATTCATGCCAGAGTTTAAACATAACCTTCTCTTTGTCCATCGTCTTATTATTCAGTCTTCCTGCAAGGCAGTTTTTGACACTGGTCATTGCTTCTTTCAAGACCATATTACTAATGCTGTCGTAGCACAAGGCTACTTGGATGGTGGCCTTTACAAGCTTATTAGTCCTGTTTCAGTTTCTACTAATGATACTTTTCCCATCTGTAATAATGTTGACAAGTTATGCTTGCAAACCTTTCATGCTCGATTGGGGCATTCATCTTTGCTTAAAATGCAGCATACTACTGCTTGTCCTTCTACTTCTTTGTCATCATTGACTTGTGACATTTGTACTATGGCAAAGCAACACAAATTACCTTTTCCTCGTAGTCATTCATATGCTGCTCATGCTTTTGCAATTCTACACATGGATATATGGGGCCCTTACCATACTAGATCTATATGTGGTGCACGATATTTTCTCACAATTTTGGATGATTTTACTTGATGCACATGGACCTTTCTTATGAATGATAAACTGCAGGTGCATCGATTGGTATCTGAGTTTCTAGTATATGTGCAGACACAATTTAATGGTGTGATTAAAATCATTCGATCTGACAATGGATCTTAATTTATTCAACATTCTTTACAAGATTTATTCAAATCTAAAGGGATTCTGCATCACAAGTCTTGTCCATACACACCTCAACAGAATGGTCGAGTTGAGAGGAAGCATAGTCATTTATTGGCTACAGCTCGAGCTATACGACTTCAAGGACATCTCCCTTTGCATTTCTGGGGTGAATGCATCCTATCAACAACTTATTTAATAAATCTCATGCCTTCTTCTGTTTTAGGATGGAAAATTCCTTTTGAAGTTCTTCATCAACGCCCAGTTTCATATGATCATCTCAGGATCATTGGTTGTCTTTGTTACTGTCTGAATAATGTGAAAGACAAGCTTGAAGCTGTATCTAGGCCTTGTGTTTTTCTGGGCTATCCTCCAGGTCAGAAGGGTTATAAAGTCCTTGATTTGCAGACTGACAAGATCATGGTTACCAAGAATGTATCTTTTCGAGAGGATATTTTTCCTTTCAAGTCAAATCTTGTTGCTCTACCATTGCCTGATTCTTCTTTTCCACTGGTCTCTCCTGCTTATGATTTCCAAGAATTTTGCAATCCTAATTTATTTCCCATATCTTTACCATTACCATGTTCTTCCACTTCTACTTCTAGTGCTCCACAAAATACATCTCCTTCATTCTCTACTCCCATACCTGTTCCTTTCCAATCTCCATCAGCTATATCATCTTCTCCTGATTCTACTTCACCTCTCATTCTTAATCCTCCTGTATCTTCTCGCCCACATAGAAACATTTATAAACCTGCTCATCTCCAGGATTATCTTTGTTCTTCTGTTTCTTCTTCCAACAATCACATTATTCCTCAATTGCAAGCTCTTGATATGGATCCAGAATATTTGAGTTCTCTTTGTAATGGCATTGCTACATTTGAACCCACCACTTATTCTCAGGCTAAACAACATGCTGTTTGGATTAGTGCCATGGAATCTGAACTACATGCTCTTGAAGCTAATAATACCTGGGAACTTACAACCTTGTCACCTGGTTCCAAGGCTATAGGTTCCAAGTGGGTTTACAAGGTTAAGTATAACCAAGATGGCTCGGTTGAAAGGTACACAGCTCGTTTAGTTGCCAAGGGTTATAACCAAATTAAGGACAAAGATTACAAGCATACATTTTCACCAGTTGCAAAGTTTACTACTGTTCGAGTATTGTTAGCTCTTGCTTCTGCTAAATCTTGGCCATTGCATCAACTTGACATCAATAACGCTTTTCTTCATGGTTTTCTCAATGAGGAAGTGTATATGCATCCTCCACAAGGTTACACTAAAGCTTTTGTTGGTCAGGTATGTCGCCTTAAAAAGTCTTTGTATGGACTTAAACAAGCCAGTCGTCAGTGGAATGTGGAACTCACTAAGTTATTGCTTCATCTTGGATATTCTCAGTCTCGCCATGACTATTCTCTCTTCACTAAGCTGGATGATTCAGGTATTACTATTGTGCTAGTGTATGTTGATGATCTTATCATCACAAGCAGTTCTTCTTCCATGATCATCACTACTAAAGATGCTCTTCATCAAGCTTTTACTATTAAAGACATGGGACTTGCTAGATTTTTTTTGGGTATGGAGATCTCTCGTAATTCTGAGGGTCTATACTTGAATCAAAGAAAGTACACACTGGATATTCTTACTTCATCCAATATGCTTCACTGCAAGACTAGTCCCTTTCCTATGCAACGCAACCTAAAGCTCACTCCTGATGATGGGGATTTATATGAGGATCCTGAATCATACAGACGCTTGGTTGGACGTCTTCACTACCACCCTTACACGCCCAGATATTACTTTCACTGGGCATCAGCTCAGCCAATTTTTAGCTACTCCTCGTCTCCCACACTGGCAGGCTGCTATTCATCTTCTTCGCTATCTCCAGGGCACACTACACCTTGCTCTATTTTATCCCGCTTCTTCTGATTTGCATCTCACAGCATACAGTGATGCTGATTGGGGATCTTGTGCCTTTACTTGCAAGTCGATTACAGGCTATTGCTTGTTTTTAGGTTCATCTTTGGTTTCTTGGAAGAGTAAGAAACAAAAGACCATTTCGAAGTCTTCTGCCGAGAGTGAATATAGGGCTATGTCAGCCACTGCTTCTGAAATTGTTTGGCTTGAAGGTTTGCTTTCAGATTTGCAATTGCAAGTGCCATTGCCTATTCCTATGCATTGTGATAAGAAGGCTGCTCAATGTTCGCCCCTAGAGGTGTGTGCAAATAAGTTTTAAATTTATAAAACTAGAATCAAGCAAGCGAACCCGCAGTGTACGGATCGACGTAGTTAAGCAAGAATTCCAGAGTATCGAACACAGGGATTTGGGTGGAGCGAACTCGATTGCAGATTATCAAGCGAATAAATATGGGAGTTTTGCAGATATTGGGAAAACAACAATCCTAAAGTTTCAGGTATCCAGTTGCGGCAATAGATTCAAGATATACTAATGATGTAAAGACAGAGTGGAGATATGCAAAGGTATACTAATGTAAGGTAATCGTACGGTTGAGGTTCCAAAAACCTTATGTAACTCACCTACAAAGTACTCTCTATACAGGTTGTTGAGGCTCAATATAGAAAGATTCTAGAGATGAGAATTAGTGTCAAATACCCAAACTTATAATCTAAAGATCAAGACTAACTTAACCGATTGAGGTTGTTGAGGCTCACAATCGAGGTAGAGGTTGTTGAGGCTTCACTACCACCTAGAAAAGACAAGTCTAAACTAAGCTAAAGCAAATCTTTAACTTTGGATTAAAGTAAAAGCAAGTTCGCAAACTAAAGGGAAATCACGGTTAGTTCTTGAGATTCCACGGCCGTGGACTCAAGAACAGACCGTAATTTAGGGTTGTCGGCGATTCTCTCTAACTCTCAGGGTCTAATCTGTTTGCGATTGATCTATCATCACCTATACCACAACTATCAACCCTTCACCTTAGAATTGTTAAGGGTTTTTAGCCAATAACAGTCATATTGATATCAATTCAAGAATTAAAAGATAAAAAGATGAAAACTTTCAAGAACTTTCAATAATCTTCAATTCAATCTCAAAGTCACAAAGAGAATAAGCAATGTCAAAAGATTCACAATAGAACAAATAATCGTAACTCTAGGAAAGAAAAGAAAACGGGATGTCAATCCGTTTTCCAAATCGAACCTAGTCAAGAAGAGAGATCTTCTTGCAAAAACTTCCAAGAACTACGATCTTCCGCCAATCCGGAGATCTCAACAGCAATCTCCACCAAAAGTGCGAGATTAGAAGAATTCCAAAAACGAGCTTCGATCTCTTCAAAGAGATGTCAATTGCTTCCAAGCAAACTAAGCAAAACGTCTTCGTGTCTAAGCGGCGAAGAATGAGGGCAAACGGGTATCGAAGGTCGTCAGCGAGGTGACGGAAATCTTGCTTCGTCCGTCTTTTTATAGTGTAGGGCAAAATGTCGGCCCGGCCCAATCTTTAAAAGATCGTGGCTTCAAAGTGTGGCGAAAAGATTCGCCAAGATCACGGTCGTGGAAGATTCCACGACCGTAATTTAGGGCGTGGAAACAATTACGGTTAGTTCCACGGCCGTAGAATCCCCTGGAATGAACATCGAATTCTGACTCTGAATCTACGGCCGTAATTCTGGCCGTGGTTTGTGATACGGCCGTATTTTAGGGCGTAATTTAGGGCAAGAACGTGATTCTTCCCTAAACTCGTGCATTCCTCAAACTAAGACTCCAAATTGCTTCCAAAGAGTGTCCTCAATCTATGGACATATCAACTCAACTCTCCTTTGCTCGTTTCCGTTCGGAAATAGCTCCAAATCACCTATAATCAACATAGAACTAGTGTAGACATCCATATCGACAATATAGGTAATACTAGCTCTCATATGCACAAAGTTCAATCAAAGACTATCAATATGAATCAAATACGTCTAGAAAACGTGCCTAAAATATCACAATATTTCATGCTAACAAATAAACCCATACTTAGCACTTGCTTGTCCCTAAGCAAGACCTTTCAAAAAGCTTTAAAACAAGAGTTAGGATGAAATATGTGTACCTTCTTTTGGATGAATGTGACTTCTAAAGAATAGATCATTCTCAAACCTTGCTTCAATCGTTTTTCAAACTTTCACACACTTAATCAAAGAGTAAAAGGTAAAGAAAAATTCATGAATCAATTTAACTTCAAAACAAGCATTATAACCTTCAAACATTATCAAAATCAATCATAAGAAGCTTCAATTTAGATCACCAAGTCATATAACACTCTTTTGATCTTAAGGACTTTCAAAGAAAAGGTCTAGAGTATGGAAGGGAAGGGAAAACTTTAAGGGAAAGTGGTGCATAAATCCGGGAAAGTGGACAACTACCTTCTTCTTCTTATGCGGTTCCCGCAACACTTCAACTTAGAGCTTCGCTCTCTTCTTTTCATTTTTCGACTTTACTTTTGGAGTTATGGATAGAGGTGCACAAAAACCGAAGCCTAGGAGATTGGCGTTTCTCAAAATTGCAAGAGATGCCTCAAACCCTTAGCGCACATACCATAATCCGCTAGGAATATCGCTCAATCCGACTTTGGCAAGACACAAACACCCGACTATGTGAATGGTGCCGAGTTACTCATCGTCATGATTGACTTTCCCAAACCTATAATTTCTTTCTATTCATTTGATTGCAAATAATTGCTCTCATGGCCCTCCCACATCAAACATGCCTTTTTCTCATTCACTTTTCCAAGTTCCCGGATAGGTAAAGGAGGCTAATATTTCAATGAGGAGCTAGATGATCAAAGAAAGAGGAAAGAAAGTATCGAATTGCCTTAATCATTTCAACAAGAAGTATAGGAACTTATAATGTGATTTCAACTTCAATTTCTCAACATGATTTAGGTAACGTTTTCACATTATAAAACTTGCAAAAGAGGTAGAATTCATTCATTCAATTTCTTTTCGATTTACAATCCTTTTAAGCATGCAATTGTCATCAAACTCAATTCGCAAGTAGTGATTATCATGGAAATCATATCAATTCATTAGAAGCACAAAATTTTCAAAATTCTTCAATTTTTATGGGTTTTTAAAGTTCTTTTTCATGCAATGCAAGAATGAAACGTGTAACACATAATGAACATGCAATGATAGTCTTGAAATGAAAGCAACATAGAGAGTAGAGTTATTACAAACTTTTTAGTACATCCCACCCCATACTTAGGACGAACATTGTCCCTAATGTTCACAAGAAAGAACAAAAGAAAGATAAGAAAAAGAAACTCACAAGTGGTGGCGGGAATGTCTAAAACGAACGGTCATGCATCGATCACTGCGGCGCCGGTGGAGGTGGGAATTGAGAGAAACTCGGATCATAGAACCGCCCAAACTGCTGGCGGTAGACGTCCCTCATCATGTGGTCAAGGTCGTCTAGGCGTCCGTCTCTAGCATCCGCCCGGATCTCTAGCGCTCCGACTCTCTCCGAAAGTCCGGTAGCCCAATCCGGCATCCTCTCATACCATCCCGGGGCGTGATCATACCATACGGGGGCATCTGCTGGTGCTGGTGCTGGTGGTGGCGGTGGTGCTGCTGGCTGCGTCGTGGACCAAGGAGGGGGTGTGCTGTACCAAGTGGGAGGTGTAGTCATCCACGTGGGCCTCTCACTCACGCTGGCGCGGCGAGATGACGAGCCTGAAGCTCTAGCTGGGCGTGGAGAGCGCCTAGGTACATCCGGGGTCGCCTCCGGCTGATCCGGAAACGTGCCGAACTCCTGCTCCGTTCCTCCACCACTCTCGTACTGCTCTCCCATCTCCTCCTCATCCACAACCGGTGGTGGAACGTAAGGGGGAGCTACAAGCCTGTTCGCATGCATCGCAGCGAACGTCTCCTTCCAATTGTGGCGTCCCACCACAATGGAATACTCTGGCAGCCACTCAATACCCCTGCCTGTCCTACTCTCCCAAGGCATGCCCGCATAAGGCGGACCTCTATGTGTGGGGAAGATGAGTCCCCTAACCATGAATGCATGTAATCCTAGAGGTACGGCGGGTATGCGGGTGCAAGCTGAAAAATCCACACCAAAGCTCCTAGCTATGTGGGTCACTATCCCACCATATCCAATGTTCCCCTTCGATTTATTCTTGAGTTTACTCATCGTCGCTGCCAAAAGAGTAGCACAATCTGCGCGGCATCCATAAAGCATACTGTAAAACAGGAATAGCTCATCCGTCTTGATCTTTTGGGGCGTCTCCGTCCTAGGAAAGAGACACTCCGAAAGAACACGGTGAGCTATCTTCAAGGCTAGATGGTACATCAATCTAGCCTTGGTATCGGCGGGTTTCCAACGGTCCTCATCGGCGTAAATCATAGCCACTTCCTCCCAAAAATCCTTGGCGGAAACGCCTCTAGGAAGTCGACCATTGTAGGTCTCATGGAACCCGAAAATGGTCCCGAACTCAACAATACTCAACTGATAGTCTCGATTCATGAGACGGAAGGAGACGGTCCTATCAACATGGCTGTGCTCGAAAGACGTCACAACCTCTCGGGTGATCTCCTCATAGGCGTCTTCACGAATGTTCGTGAAGACAAGCAATCCGGCTCTATCCAAGAGCCATGTAAGATCGTCAACTATGTTGAGAGGATGTAGATCCTCCAACAACAAATACCTAGGGCCAATCACTGCCCTCTTCTCTATCCTCTCAAATGCAGCTAGGTGGTTCTCATGTATGGTTGGGATGCTAGGGTGAGGTGGTGAAGATGGAGGTGAAGGTGAGGATGGTAGTGAGGGGGATGAGGGTGGTGGTGCCCTAGAGGTGGAGGGGTTGCCCTTTCTTTTCTTATTTTGGTCCCCTTTCTTCTCCTTTATCCTTCCTGAAACTCTCCTTACGAAATCCATTTTTCTCCAAAAATCACGGTCTGTTCTTCAGGTTCCACGGCCGTGGTTTACCCAGAGACCGTGATTCGTCTCAGAAATTCGTGAATCTCAGCAAATTCACCAACAATCACCACAACAAGCAGTCCTAATCTAATTCCTTCCAGTCTTTGTCAGTTCTTCTAAAAATCTATAGCAAAAACGAACCAAATCCGCGAGAATCGAGAAGAAAGAAATAACCTCTTTTTCGGATTGAAAAATCCAAAATGCGTGTTTGTTGATCGATTTCCACTCGATTTGTTGTTTGGATCCTGTTCGTGGTTGGATTTGCTGCAGTTTAGGATGAAGAATCGTTGAAAACGATTAGGAAACGAAGAATTGGGAGTGGCTGCGGGTTTTCGGTATCTAGGTCGTGGAATTGGGGAAGAATTGTGGTGGTTTTGTGAAGAAGTGTGTCTTTTATACTCGCAGGCAAAATTTCCAAAAATCACGGTCTATCGGGGCATTCCACGGCCGTGGAAGTGTACGGAACCGTGGTTTTGATGATTTTTTCACAGGCTTTTGAGAATTACGGCCACTGTAGCTATGACGACCGTAATTTAGACCGTGGAACCTTCTGTAAAGCTTCAAAGTCCAAATTTCGTCACTTTTCTTCGACATTATCCCTCCTTTCTCCTTTTCCATCGATCCTACAACCAAAAACACGAACATACCGGAAGAAATCGAGGCAAAATAAAGCGAAAACGTCTATTCTAAACTAGTCTATGAATCGAAAACAAAAACAAAAATGCAATACCTTGGGTTGCCTCCCAAGAAGCGCTTTGTTTAAGGTCCGTAGCTAGACCAATCTTGCACTTATTCGAGTGCGGTAGGTGCAAACTCCTCAGCTTGGAGTTCCGGCGAGTACTTCTTGAGTCGTTGGCCGTTCACCTTAAAACTTCCGCTAGCTTCACCCCATACTTCAACTGCACCATGGGGGAAAATACGCTTAATTAGAAAAGGTCCAGTCCAACGGGATTTAAGCTTACCTGGAAAGAGGCGAAGCCTTGAGTTGAAGAGGAGAACTTGATCTCCTTCTTTGAAGTCCTTTGGAATGATATGCTTATCATGCCAACGCTTTGCTCTTTCCTTGTAGATTTTGGCGTTTTCATAGGCGTTCAAGCGAAGCTCATCCAGCTTGTTGATGTCTAGGAGACGCTTCTCTCCCGCTTCCTTCATGCTGAAATTTAGCCACTTGATAGCCCAAAACGCTTTGTGCTCCAGCTCTACCGGCAAATGACAAGATTTCCCATACACAAGGTTGTATGGTGTGGTTCCTATGGGAGTCTTGTATGCAGTCCGGTACGCCCATAATGCGTCATCTAGTTTCAAGGACCAATCCTTCCTAGTCCTTGAAACCGTCTTCTCTAGAATTCCCTTGATCTCCCTATTTGAGATCTCAACTTGTCCACTCGTTTGTGGATGGTAAGGGGTGGCGATCTTGTGAGTAACCCCATACTTGGCTAGAAGAGCTTCAAAGCGACGGGCTATGAAGTGAGAACCTCCATCACTAATGATCGTCCTTGGTGTCCCGAATCGCGGAAAGATGGTCTTGTTGAAGAACTTAACCACCACCATGGCATCATTTGTGGGAGAGGCAATTGCTTCTACCCATCTAGAAACGTAGTCTACCGCCAATAATATGTATTGGTTTCCACAAGAAGAAGGGAATGGTCCCATGAAATCGACTCCCCAAACGTCGAAAATCTCCACCTCTTGGATGTTGTTGAGGGGCATCTCGTTCCTTCTAGAGATATTGCCTGTTCTTTGACAAGCATCGCAACAAGAAACAAAGGATTGCACATCTTTAAATAAAGTAGGCCAATAGAATCCAGATTGCAATACCTTTGCGCTAGTTTTGTTCGAACTAGCGTGTCCTCCACAAGGTAGTGAGTGACAATGGCGGATGACACTTTACATCTCATCTTCCGGCACACATCGCCGGATGATGCCATCCGGACCTCTCTTAAAGAGGAGAGGCTCGTTCCAATAGTATTCCCGGACGTCCTTGAAGAACTTCTTCCTTTGTGCGTATGATAGTCCGGGTGGTATCTCCTGGCAAACCAAATAGTTAACGAAATCAGCAAACCATGGTTCGTTACCTTTGGAGACTACCTTGATGCACTCCTCTATGATATGTAGGTGTTCGTCCGGAAATGAGTCATCAATGGGTAAATGGTCGTCCTCTAGATGTGTTAGACGACTCAAATGATCCGCAACAGAATTTTCCGAGCCTTTCTTGTCGCGGATCTCAAGATCGAATTCTTGTAGGAGAAGAATCCATCTAATCAGCCTTGGCTTCGCATCTTTCTTCGCAAGGAGGTACCGGATCGCAGCATGATCCGTGTAGACTATCACCTTTGCACCTACAAGATAAGAGCGAAACTTGTCAATAGCGTAGACAATGGCTAGAAACTCCTTTTCCGTAGTGGCGTAGTTGAGCTGAGCTTCGTCTAGCGTCTTGCTAGCGTAGTATATGGCGTGGGTTCGTCCTTCCTTTCGTTGCCCAAGAACAGCTCCAATGGCTACGTCACTAGCATCACACATAATCTCGAAGGGGAGAGTCCAATCCGGAGGTTGGATAATAGGTGCTGAAATTAGAGCTTGCCGAATGGTGTTAAACGCATCCAAACATTCCTGCGAAAACTCAAAAACCGCATCCTTCATCAATAGATTAGTGAGAGGTTTTGATATCTTAGAAAAGTCTTTAATGAAACGTCTATAGAATCCAGCATGTCCTAGGAAACTTCTTATCCCTTTCACCGAAATTGGGGGAGGAAGTTTCTCTATGGTCTCTATCTTAGCCTTGTCTACCTCTATCCCTCTACTAGAGACTAAGTGACCTAATACGATTCCTTCCTTAACCATAAATTGACACTTCTCCCAATTAAGAACTATGTTAGTGTCTTCACATCTTTGCAAAACAAGAGAAAGGTTAGAAAGACAATCGTTAAAAGAGGAACCGTAAACGGAGAAGTCGTCCATGAAGACTTCCATGATTTCCTCTACATATTCGGAGAAGATGGCCATCATGCACCGTTGAAAGGTGGCTGGGGCGTTGCAAAGCCCGAACGGCATTCTCCTATAGGCGAACGTACCCCAAGGGCACGTGAATGTGGTCTTCTCTTGATCATCCGGATGTATCGGAATCTGAAAGAAGCCACTATAACCGTCAAGGTAGCAAAAGTATGAATGTTGTGCTAACCTTTCAAGCATCTGATCGATGAATGGCAATGGAAAGTGATCCTTCCGCGTTGCGTTGTTGAGCTTGCGGTAGTCTATACACATTCGCCATCCAGTTACGGTTCGGGTAGGAATGAGTTCGTTGTTCTTATTGGTGATGACCGTCATTCCTCCCTTCTTCGGAACCACTTGAACTGGGCTCACCCACTTGCTATCGGAGATAGGATAGATGATACCTGCATCAAGAAGTTTAAGAATTTCCTTCTTGACAACCTCCTTCATGGTCGGATTCAACCGCCTTTGAGGTTGTCTTGAAGTTCTAAAGTCTTCCTCCATTAGTATCTTATGCATGCATAGGGAGGGTTTAATTCCTACTAAGTCCTCAATAGTATAGCCTATGACTTTTCTATGTTTCCTAAGGACAATCATGAGCTGTTCATGTTCATCTATGCTTAATTCGGAACTAACGATAACCGGAAAGGTGGAATTAGATCCAAGAAAAGCGTACCTTAGATGAGTAGGAAGTGGTTTGAGTTCCATTGCTTTCGGAGCTTCCAATGATCCTTGAGGAGCTTCCGATGTTTCCTTAGAAGTTTCTAAGGATGTTGAATGGGTTGGAGAAGAATTAGAAGAAGTTGAAGAAGTATGCCGGTCACCTTCTTCCACGGTCAAAATTACGGTCTCCTCTGGTGTTCCACGGCCGTAATATCCTCTGGAATGGAGGTCGATTTTGGTTGTGGAATCCACGGTCGTGGAATACAGAGTATGACCGTGGATTCTGGTATTCTCAGCCTCATCGTGGAGTTTCTCAAACTCCACTTCATGCATCTCTTCTTGTGCTTCCAAGGCTTCAATTTCCTCTTTGCATTCTTCTTCTTCTCCTTCATTGGTTAGACTCATAGTAACAACCTTTTGTAAAGGATCGTTAAAGAGAATCGCACTTACCTCCTCCCTAGACAAACCTTCTTCATCTTGGATATTGTAAATATCCTCATCGAAGATTGGCTCCTTCACTAGAGTGGAAAGAACGAACTCTACTTTCTCTTCCCCAATATCAAAAGCGAGTCTCCCATTCTTGCAATCGACCATGCAGCCGGAAGTTGCAAGAAACGGTCTTCCGAGTATGATCGGGACCGGACTATCTGCAGGAATGTGAAGTACGACAAAATCAATGGGGACAAAGAACTTGCCTAGCTTGACCGGGACGTCTTCTACAATGCCGACGGGACGAGTAATGGATCGATCCGCCATGTATAACGTCATCTTGACCGGTTTAGGATCGCCTAAACCGATCTTCCTACACAATGCAAGTGGTATGATGCTCACACTTGCTCCTAAGTCACATAAAGCGTCATATGTGACATCTCCCACTCCAATGGGAATGCAAAATGACCCTAGATCCTTCAACTTTGGGGGCATTTTCTCCTTCATAGTCTTGATGAGATCCGAAGAATCCGAACTCATCTTGACTTCACCGAAGTCTTCTAGCTTCCTCTTGTTAGAGAGAAGCTCCTTCAAGAACTTGCCATAAGCCGGCATACCTACAATAGCATCAATGAAAGGTATATTAATATGCAGCTTGCTCATGAGTTCTATAAACTTACCGAATTGCTTGTCTAGGCGCGCTCGCGCTCTAGATTGAGGGAACGGTAGGGGAGGTTTGAAAGCTGGAGGAGGAACATAGACATCTTCCTTCTCCTTCCCCTTTTCTTTGTCCTTCTCTACGGGGACTTCAACGAACGTAGGCTGCGGATCGGTGGTAGTCACTCCGCTCCTAGTTGTAATCGCCATTACCCTTCCCTTAGGGTTGTCCTCCGTCTTTCCTGGAAGTTTCCCTTGATTTCTAGGGACTTCCTCCGCGTGGTTGAACAATTGGTTTTCCAAAACTTTTTGAGCTTTGTCAACCTTATAAATTTGATCATCAACCTTGATGATGCGGTTCTCCAACCCTTGAAGCTTTCCCAAGATAGTTTCCAACATGGGATCGGGCTTCTCTTTTCCCGTATTGTTGCCTCCATTGGATGATTGCCCCTGGCTTTTCAAAGGAGTAGAGGAAGAGGAGGGTGGAGTTAGTGAATTGGAATTGGAAGGATAGGAGTTACCGGAATTTTGTTGATTGGAGCGCCAATTGTTGTTGTTTGAACCCCGATTGTTGTTCCAATTGTTGTTGTTCCGGTTGTTGTTGTTTCCATTCCAATTGTTATTCCGGTTATTGTTCCGGTTATTGTTGTTGCGGTTGGTGTTATCACCGCCGTTGTTGTTGCCCAAATAGCCAACATCCTTCTCTTGTTGCTTTGGGAAGTTGGTCTTGATAGCCTCCTTCAACTCTTTGATCTCATTGTTGAGGGAGAAAATCTGATTTTGAGCTTCATGTGTGAGCTTTGCTCCTTGCTCCACACGATTTCCCTCCACTTTCCGGTGGGAATACTTCTCTATGACTCTTGCTTGCTTCTCAATGAAGTCCCAAGCGTCATCTTCTCTCATGTCCATGAACGTTCCACATGAGAGGGATTGGAGGTTGAATTGCGTTCCCGCATCCAGCCCCTTGTAGTAAATCTCCAGCAAGGCAAGCTTGGATATGCCATGATGAGGGCAATCCAATAGCAAATCCTGAAACCTTTCCCAAGATTGAAACAAACTTTCGTTAGGTCTCATAGAAAAAGCATTAATCTTACCTCTAAGTTCCGCCGTTTTGGAAGGCGGAAAGAATTTGGTGAGAAACTCTGCGGAAAGGTCTTCCCACGTGTCTAGTTTCCCATTAGGAAGAGCCTGGTACCAAGATAACGCTTTCCCTTTCAAGGAGAAAAAAAAAGGTTTGAGCTTATAGCTGTTGGTAGTGGCGCTCTTCGGTCTCATCGTCTCCATCATACACTCAAAGTTTTGCAAGTGTTGGTGTGGAGACTCAGCGCTTGTACCGCCAAATTGGCTTTGGCGAACAAGAGTGATAACTTGAGGGTTAAAGCTAAACCCTTGCACATCTTCAGCATCAAAATTCACACCCAAGCGGCGTGGTTGTTGTGTTGGATCCATCCGCTGGCCAAGAGTTCTTGGCTCATTATCCACACGTTCGACTCTCGCATTCCTTGGTGGGATGCGGCGATTAGTAGCTCCTTGTGGATTGAAGGGATTTATATTGATCGTGGGATCAATCTCTTCTAACGGTGGCATGGAAGAATCACTATCATAAGCGGATGAGTGGCTTTTTCTTCTAGACCTTGATCTCCTTCTTGAGGACTTCTTGCCTACCTTATCTTCAAGGTCGCTCATCTTTATCCTCATTTGGAAGAGCATGTCTTGTAGACCGTTAACTTGAGATTGATGACGATCCATCTCATCCTGGCGGAGAGTCTCATTCCATCGGAGTTGAGCTTCCTTCTCTGCCAACTCCGTTTGAAGATCGCGTTCGTTCTCTTCAGCCATCTTCTTTTCCTTGCGCCTTTGTCTCAAGGTTTTCTCTAGCTCTTGATCAAGAGGTAAGAGATCTTCGGTGTTCCTAGACCTGCGCATGCACTCAAAGAAAAAATCAAATAACGAGAGCAAGCTCCCAAGCTTGACAACCGGCTACCGGATTCGGACGAAACCAAATCCCCGGCAACGGCGCCAAAAACTTGTTCGCCCCTAGAGGTGTGTGCAAATAAGTTTTAAATTTATAAAACTAGAATCAAGCAAGCGAACCCGCAGTGTACGGATCGACGTAGTTAAGCAAGAATTCCAGAGTATCGAACACAGGGATTTGGGTGGAGCGAACTCGATTGCAGATTATCAAGCGAATAAATATGGGAGTTTTGCAGATATTGGGAAAACAACAATCCTAAAGTTTCAGGTATCCAGTTGCGGCAATAGATTCAAGATATACTAATGATGTAAAGACAGAGTGGAGATATGCAAAGGTATACTAATGTAAGGTAATCGTACGGTTGAGGTTCCAAAAACCTTATGTAACTCACCTACAAAGTACTCTCTATACAGGTTGTTGAGGCTCAATATAGAAAGATTCTAGAGATGAGAATTAGTGTCAAATACCCAAACTTATAATCTAAAGATCAAGACTAACTTAACCGATTGAGGTTGTTGAGGCTCACAATCGAGGTAGAGGTTGTTGAGGCTTCACTACCACCTAGAAAAGACAAGTCTAAACTAAGCTAAAGCAAATCTTTAACTTTGGATTAAAGTAAAAGCAAGTTCGCAAACTAAAGGGAAATCACGGTTAGTTCTTGAGATTCCACGGCCGTGGACTCAAGAACAGACCGTAATTTAGGGTTGTCGGCGATTCTCTCTAACTCTCAGGGTCTAATCTGTTTGCGATTGATCTATCATCACCTATACCACAACTATCAACCCTTCACCTTAGAATTGTTAAGGGTTTTTAGCCAATAACAGTCATATTGATATCAATTCAAGAATTAAAAGATAAAAAGATGAAAACTTTCAAGAACTTTCAATAATCTTCAATTCAATCTCAAAGTCACAAAGAGAATAAGCAATGTCAAAAGATTCACAATAGAACAAATAATCGTAACTCTAGGAAAGAAAAGAAAACGGGATGTCAATCCGTTTTCCAAATCGAACCTAGTCAAGAAGAGAGATCTTCTTGCAAAAACTTCCAAGAACTACGATCTTCCGCCAATCCGGAGATCTCAACAGCAATCTCCACCAAAAGTGCGAGATTAGAAGAATTCCAAAAACGAGCTTCGATCTCTTCAAAGAGATGTCAATTGCTTCCAAGCAAACTAAGCAAAACGTCTTCGTGTCTAAGCGGCGAAGAATGAGGGCAAACGGGTATCGAAGGTCGTCAGCGAGGTGACGGAAATCTTGCTTCGTCCGTCTTTTTATAGTGTAGGGCAAAATGTCGGCCCGGCCCAATCTTTAAAAGATCGTGGCTTCAAAGTGTGGCGAAAAGATTCGCCAAGATCACGGTCGTGGAAGATTCCACGACCGTAATTTAGGGCGTGGAAACAATTACGGTTAGTTCCACGGCCGTAGAATCCCCTGGAATGAACATCGAATTCTGACTCTGAATCCACGGCCGTAATTCTGGCCGTGGTTTGTGATACGGCCGTATTTTAGGGCGTAATTTAGGGCAAGAACGTGATTCTTCCCTAAACTCGTGCATTCCTCAAACTAAGACTCCAAATTGCTTCCAAAGAGTGTCCTCAATCTATGGACATATCAACTCAACTCTCCTTTGCTCGTTTCCGTTCGGAAATAGCTCCAAATCACCTATAATCAACATAGAACTAGTGTAGACATCCATATCGACAATATAGGTAATACTAGCTCTCATATGCATAAAGTTCAATCAAAGACTATCAATATGAATCAAATACGTCTAGAAAACGTGCCTAAAATATCACAATATTTCATGCTAACACTCAACATCTTGCTGCTAATCTTGTTTTTCATGAACGCACCAAACATCTTCATTTGGATTGTCATTATGTTCGAGATGAAGTTCAGAAGGGATTCATCTCTACTCCTCATGTCAAGTCATCTCTTCAACTGGCTGATATTTTTACTAAGGCCCTAGGAGAACAACAACATCATTTTCTTTCTGTCAAGCTTGGACTTGTTTCACCATGTCCAGCTTGAGGGGGGCGTATGGAGATAGTATATTCTTATAGGGTTTATATGTAAATAAAGGATATATTAGGGACATTATTACAATATATCCTAAGTATTATAAATACCAAAAGCTGTAACAGAATTCAGTTGAGAGACATTATAATTTTCTTCATATCTTCTTCTTCTTCAAACTAACGGATTTCAACTGGGAAGCCTCTGTCAAAAGATCGGTCTTCAAGTCTGTCTGGAGCCTTAACGTGACGGAGAGGATACAGGTGTTCATTTGGAAGGTTCTGAAGGGCGGTGTCATGACCAACAGTGAGCGGAAGAGAAGATACCTTACTTTGGACCCGTGTTGCCATTGATGTAGTGGTGAGGAGGAGTCAAGCATCCATCTGTTCAGGGAATGCCCTAGTACTAAGAAGATGTGGAGAGATCTCCAAGCGGTGCGCATGAATCGAGATTTCCAAGCTACAACTTTCAATAGTTGGGTTAGAGGTAATATATGCAATAATGTGAAATTCGATAACTTTTGCTTTTGGCGTGATATTTTTGCAGTTATCGTTTGGTGGATATGGATATGGAGAAACACGGACGTCTTCGAAAGGGAGAAGTTTGTTGGAGTAACACACCAATTTGTCAGGATTAAAACTAAAGAATATGTCAAGCATGGAAAACTTTTCGAAGAAAAATGCAAGATGTGAGGATAGAGTCGAACACATCAAGTAGGAGAAGCCCAGAGATGGTGTGGTGAAGATTAATTCGGATGGAGCGGTTACAAATTATCGACACGCCTCGGCGGCGGGAGTTATTAGAAATAACAAGGGTGAGTGGCAACGGGGATATGTCATGAACATCGAAATTTGTACGGTCCCCATGACAGAACTATGGGGAGTGCTACAATGTCTGTTGTTGGCATGGAAGTGTGGTTATAGGGTTGTGGAAGTGCAAACTAACGCAAAACTCATTACCACCTTAGTTGCGAAGAACATACCCCGATGTCACCCACTCGCTAGTCTGGTTAATAGATGCCAAGACTTACTCAAGAGGGATTGGAGTATCCAGATCTGTCATGCATTTCGTGAGGCGAATAACGTCGCGGATACCCTCAACTTTATGGCTTTTAGTTTTCCTATCAGTTGTCATGTATTGATTGACCCTCTTGAGTAGGCCCGTCCAAGTAGGGGTGTCATTCGGTCTAACAGCACAGGGCCCCCAGTTTTTTTGGGCCCCAAAATATTTAATTTTATGTTGATTTAAGACAGAAAAATGTGTTTGTTATAATGGTTAGAAAACAATATTTGATGCAATTGATCTAGAGTTCAAATCCTTCTTTCTACATTTTTTATTTTTCATACATGTTTTGTAATTTCCCCCCCTCTTTTGTTTAATTTTATTAGTTTATAACGGTTTTGTTTTACTTTTTTATCTTTTTATCGTCATTCTTTCATGTATTTTTTCTTAAAAAAAGTTAACCGTTGAAATTCCCTTTCTACTCTGTTTTTTTCCGTCTTTTGTTTAATATTTTCTCTTAAAAACTATTTAAAGTTAAAAAAAAAGGTCTTGTTTTGCTTTTTATTGTCATTCTTTCACGTATTATTTTATTAAAAAAGTTTTTTATTCTTTTTTTTCCAATAAAAAATAATTTTTAAAATTCATAAACAAAATTGTTGACACAGGGCCTCCAAAATTCATTGGACGGCCCTGCTCATGAGGGATTATAAACTGAATTGATCATGATGTTACGGGTCGGGTTATCCGCGTTTGAGGACTACTTAACAATTTTTCTATTAATAATAAAGTGCGACTAAATGCGTCGGAGAACACTGACTCTCCTTTCCCAAAATTTTTTTTTAACAGACGAATAATTAAGAATCGATACTTTCGGTTTTGTTTTTAAAAAACTCTTATAAGTATATTTTGACCAAAGGCGTAAAAAGTTCTTCACTTACGAAAGAAAATAAATTGAATATCTTGAATATATAACAATAATGCGGATCGAAGTACATTTAAAAATAGGCTTGAAATGCCAATACTTATAGGCTATTTTATTATTATGACGTAAAATATCAATGAATTATGCATACATCACGACTCTTGATGGACGAATGCATGCTTTACGTGTGGTATAATACCGAGCTGGGACTTGAGGAATCGAAAACGCCTCAAAAGGCTTTGTAAACAAATTCGCCAGTTGATCGGTGGAACGTGTTGGTTGGCAGCCCTACGACGTCGGTAGATTATTGATGGGAATATGTTTGATGTTCCAGCAGCAAATGGCCGAACTAATCATTGGAAGGTGGGTTTGGGGAGAGCTCGGTGAACACAAGAACAATGATAAATGAGGCACGAAGATTGGGGAAATGTATAGGGACCATGAAGGTGCATTTCTCTTAGGATGTCATGCTCATCGAAAAGCTCAACCAAGACCCTAACATATGATAATCGGTCTTGGTTGACGTAGTTGCATTCCGCGGCAATGGGGTTGCAAATGAAGGATGTAATCTTTCCCAACATAGACTAGAATATGACTCCGAGGTTAGTAAGAAATTCGGATAAGGATGTCTTCAAGGCAAGAGATGTCAAGTGCAAACCTAGACTTTCAGGGTCCGTTCGGTTTTAAATTTGGAAACGGAAATGGAATGAAAACGAATCTAGTCTATATATGTATTCTTGTTCACGAAATTTTATGGAATCATTCCTAGTGGTTTGAAGTGATGGCAGTAGAATTTGATTAGTTTTGATACCATATAGGGAAAAAAAAAAGGGGAATCAAATGCATTTTGCATAAAACTACAACGAATTATTCCAAAACATTTCATGAACAAGGTATACACGTTTGATAGCATGAATTATAGTCTATATTTTGGGGTTTGATTGGACGTTTTATCTTTCATAATCTGCATGTTTGTATGTACATTATGTGATTTTGCTACCATTTCATCTACCTTTGCGAGAATCGAGGTCTACACCTAGTTTCGTTATAATTGCAGGTAATATGGTACGTTTTGCATCAAAAAGGAGCAAAAGGAGTCATGAGTCATTTGGAGCTACATCCAGGGAGCATAGCCATGGATTAAAGATTTACTTTGGAACCAGTTTTGAGAGATTTCGCATTCAGTTGTGACTCACCTCGGCTGACCACAGATTCACCTCGACCGAGGTGATCCAGAGAAGCCGACTCGACCGAGGCGAAAACCTAGGGCGCGGCGAGAATATTTTATTCTTGGCTGAGATCTTTTACAATTGGAAAGTGATCTTATATTTTTGGGCTTGGCTCCTGGAAGGAAGGAGATATGCAGAATCATATATTTTACCTATATTTATGGGAAAATATCTTTCTAAGATTGATTATCTTTGGAGGGTTATTTTCCTATAAAAAGGGTTGGATTTTCTACAAATCCAACATCCGCTATCAGCGCAAGAATCCACCTACACCGAAAAATACGCAGCAACCGCATACCCCAATTTGGGAGAGAATTGAAGAACCTTTTTGAAGGTTGAAGGAAGATTGAAGTCCATAGCTTTTATAGCTTTATTGAAGGGTTTTGTAAGATTGTCTTCAATTCCCTCAATTGTTGTCTTGTCTTTTTAGATTGCTATCCAAGGAATGCTTTGTTGTGATATTTGATTCAGTTATTGAAGTCTTTTCATTAAATTCTTCTTTGTTCAAATATTCATCTTCTTCCCATATACTTAATACTTTCATAATGATGATGAGTGGCTAATTTCCTTGTGTGATTCTAGGGTGATTGGCTGAAGGTTGTGGGAAAAACAATGATAGAATAATCATAGATTCCAGTAGGATCCTGAAAGTTCGAGTCTTTAACCTTAACCCTAAGCATCTCGTTCGGTTGATGAACATCTCGGCCGGGGTGGAATTCTTCTGACCGAGGTGACTTATTTGACCCGTAACTGAGAGTTAAGTGTTAGAGTTTGCCAAATCCTATTCTTATTTCATCTTACTGGTTCAATGCAAGCTTAGGATGAGACTTACCCGGTAATTCCTTAGTTTGTGTACTAACGATCATAAGTGTAGGTAATAAAGGTTTATCCTTTATTGGGGTTTGAGTGTGCTTTCATCCCATCTTTGTGAGTTAGCCTGAGACTTACCCGGTAAAGGTTGATTCTATTCCCTTAGATGGTATGTTAGTTTGAGGTTATAGTTCTTTATCTTGATTCCTTGAGACTTACCCGGTAATAGGAGTTGCGGTTTAGGATTAGTGTGTAGTGAGACTTACCCGGTGATCTACTCCACTTAGTAACACCTTCCCCACGCAAAAATCTCAGCTTTGTCCGCTTATCTATAGATCTTGAGTTGGAACCACAACTAGATGCTTTAATCCCTAGAATTACATGCTTGCTTTATTTGACATTTTATTCATCTTTGATTGTGTTAATCGCTCTTGTGGTTAGAACTAACGTAGCATACTGTGTTGACTTTGTTTCACCGAGTCCCTGTGATCGACCCCTGGAATTTTCTTGCTTTTACTACGATTGACCCGTACACTTCGGGTTCGCATCCTTGTTTTAAGCTTAAGTCTAGGGTTACAAATTTAAAGCTTGCACACACCGTTTGGAGCGAACAAGTTTTTGGCGCCGTTGCCGGGGACTTGGTCTAGACCGAGCCGGTACGGTTTGCTCTTGGGGCATTTGCCCCGTTTTGTCTAACCACTCTACTTGAGTGACTTTTGCAGGTTCTTTCTTAGGTATATGCGAAGAACCCGCGCTGGGAAGGAAATCGTTCCTTACAATCCCGAACCAGAAAAGACATACAAGAGACGCTTGAGAGAAGCGAAGATGGCCCAACAAGACGATCGCGATCTTGCGGCCCAATTGAGAGAGACGCAGGAGCTGCTGCGCCTCAGCAAGGAAGAACTCCTGCAAGAGAAAGAGGAGAATCGCACCAGGACTGCAGCAATCGAAGCTGAGATTGCTGCCATTCGGAACCAGATTCTACTTCGACCGATGCAGGATCCAGTAGTTGATCCTCGACCGAGGCAGATTCTAGTACCCGACGCCCCGGCCGATGTACTTCCACCTCGGATGCCAGTCCGAGATGTTCTTCTTGCAGGAATTCCACAAACCCTAGGTCAAAGGATGGACCCTAACCAACAACTGAGGCGTCCAGGAGTGAACCTAGGAGATCCAGCAGATCATGACTACGAACTTCGACCGCAAGTTCTAGCCATGATTCGCTAGTGCCAATTCGGAGGGCTAGAGAAGGAGTCGCCGCATCAACATCTTCAAAACTACGAGATCTTGATGGAAACCTTGCGACCTTCCAGAATTGAGAACAACAACTACAAGCTAAGACCTTTTTACTTTTCTTTAAAAGATAGAGCTCTTACTTGGTATCAATCTCTTCCCCCAGGAAAAATTAGCACATGGGAGGAGATGACTACGGAATTCTTGACCAAATTCTTTCCACCCTCAAAGACCGCTGAAATGAGAGGGAAGATCAACGCTTTCATCATGAAGGACAAGGAGAGCTTGTCCAAATCTTGGGAGCGGTTCAAGGATATCCTTTTGGATTGCCCACATCATGGGATTCCAAAGATCGAGTTGTTGGAGATCTACTTCAAAGGGCTGGACGGAAGCACCCAGTTCAATCTCCAACTACTCTCCGCCGGTACATTCATGGACATGGCGGTGGACGAGGCTTGGGACTTCATTGAGAAGCAAGCCTTGCACATGGAGAAGTACACCCACCAAGGAGCTGAAGGTGGAGTTAAAAGAGTCAACTTTCAAGAGACTCAACCCAACAACAATCAACTCACGTCCTTGAAGAACGACGTGAAGCAATTGAAGGAGCTCTTGATGGCTCAAACTAAGAAGGAAGAGCAAGGGCAAAGGAACAACAACAACAATAACGGGTACCGTAACAACAACAACGGACCCCGAAACAACTACAACAACAACAATAGAGGATCCAATAGCAACAACTGGAGGGCGAATAACCAAAACCACGGTAACAACCATTCAAACTCCAACTCTAATGATTCCTCTAACCCTTTCCTCTCTTCTCCTTCTTCTTCTTCTACTCCATTGAAGAGCCAAGGGCAAGGATCGAGTTCGTCTCAGCCGGAAAAGAAGGACGCAGTCCTGGAGGCAATCTTGATCAAGCTTAGTGCTATGGAGAGTTCTATGACTTCATTTTCGAGGGCCCAAAAGTCCTTCGAACAACAACTTGCTAATAGGGCGAATGAAGCGCCAAGAGATCCAGAGAAGCTTCCAGCAAAGACGGAAACTAACCCTAAGGGCCAGTGCATGGCCATAACGACGAGGAGTGGACTCAAAACTGCAAATCCAGTACCTCGCTCGATGCAGACCACCTCGGTCCAGACCCAGTCAAAGAACACCTCGACCGAGATGCCAACCGAGGCGGCGCAACAGAAAGCAGGAGGAACAACAGAAACTTATGTACCACCTCCTGCATATAAACCACCACTTCCATTCCCCCAGTCCAGAGCCAGAGCACATCTAGACAAGCACTTTGGTAAGTTTCTTGACTTGATGAATAAGCTACATATTAACATTCCCTTCCTTGATGCCATTCTAGGTATGCCCGCTTATGGGAAGTTCTTAAAAGAAATCTTATCAAGGAAGAGGAAGCTGGAGGATGTTGGTGAAGTTAGGATGACATCTAAATCTTCGGAGCTTATCAAGATCATGAAGGAAAAGATGCCACCTAAGTTAAGAGATCCCGGCTCATTTTGCATTCCCATCCAAGTTGGGGATGTCACTTGTGAAGCCCTATGTGATCTAGGAGCCAGCGTGAGCATCATCCCGCTAGAGCTATGCACGAAGATCGGCCTTGGAGAGCCCAAGCCGGTCAAGATTCGACTCTACATGGCAGATCGCTCCATTACCCATCCCGTGGGCATCTTGGAGGACGTTCCGGTCAAGTTAGGTAACTTCTATCTACCTATAGATTTTGTTGTACTTGACATTCCCGCAGATTATCCAGTACCTATTATTCTCGGGAGGCCATTTCTAGCAACTTCGGGTTGCAACATTGGTGGCGATGAGGTGGAATTCGCACTACTTGCAGCCATGAAAGGGGAGCAACTAACTGATGATATCTTCAACATCTACGATGAAGAAGAATCAAGAGAATTGGTGAGCTCTATCCTTATTAACGATCCGCTCGAAAGAGTTATAAGCTTCAGTTTAATGGAGGAAGGTATAGATGCTTCTTGTGATGCAGACATACGGAGCTTGAAGGCACTGGAAGAGGATCCAGGAGCTATAACAGAGAAGCTGATCCAGGAGACGAAGATCTCCAGCCTCGGACCCAGTAGCAGTACCTCGACCGAGGCACTTTCTGGACAGAGCGAGGCGACTGAAGAACACCTCGGTCAACGCATTTGCGCCTCGACCGAGGTCGATAGTGAGACGATGTCAACTGAGATTGCTGAGAATAACAATTTTCTTACTCCTTTCTCTGACATTCACCCACTGTTGGCGGACCATTCCCTCCACCAACTTTCTACTAATAAAGGTCCTTGGTATGCTGATATTGTGAATTATCTTGTTTGCCAGGAAATACCGCCCGGATTGACGTACTCTCAAAAGAAGAGATTCTTCAAGGAAGTACGACATTATTACTGGGATGAGCCGCTGCTATTCAAGCGCAGACCGGACGGGATGCTTCGAAGGTGCATTCCGGAAGATGAAGTTAATAGCGTCATAAGGCATTGTCATTCACTTCCTTGTGGAGGACATGCTAGCACCGATAAAACATGCGCTAAGGTATTGCGTTCCGGTTTCTTTTGGCCTACATTATTTAAGGATGTGCAATCTTTTGTTGTTTCTTGTGATGCATGCCAAAGAACAGGGAACTTGTCAAGGAGGAACGAGATGCCACTTAATAACATCCAAGAAGTGGAAATCTTTGATGTATGGGGGATTGACTTCATGGGACCTTTCCCATCCTCCGGAGGAAACCTCTACATTCTCCTTGCAGTTGATTACGTCTCTAGATGGGTTGAAGCCATTGCTTCTCCCACTAACGACGCCAAGGTGGTTGTAAAGTTCTTGAATAGAACTATCTTTCCACGATTTGGAACTCCCCGCATCATCATCAGCGATGGAGGAACGCATTTCATCAACCGGAAGTTTAAGGCACTTCTATCAAAGTATGGGGTAACCCACAAGGTATCAACCGCTTATCACCCTCAAACTAGTGGACAGGTCGAGATCTCAAATAGAGAAATCAAGGCAATTTTGGAGAAGACCGTCTCTAGAACGAGGAAGGATTGGTCCATGAAATTGGACGATGCTCTTTGGGCGTACAGGACAGCATTCAAGACTCCCATAGGTACCACCCCTTATAATTTGGTATACGGGAAGTCTTGCCATTTGCCCGTTGAGTTGGAGCACAAGGCGTATTGGGCTATCAAATGGTTGAACTTTGACATCAAGGAGGCTGGTGAGAAACGACTATTGGAGCTTAACGAGCTGGAAGAGCTGCGGTTGAACGCCTATGAGAATGCCAAAATCTACAAGGAAAGAACGAAGAGATGGCATGACAAGCGTATCGTTCCAAAGGAGCTTAACGAGGGAGATTTAGTTCTACTCTTCAACTCCCGCCTTCGTCTTTTTCCAGGTAAGTTGAAATCTAGATGGACCGGGCCTTACGTTGTGAAACATGTTTTCCCTCATGGTGCAGTTGAGATATGGGGAGAAACTAGCGGGAATTTCAAGGTCAACGGTCATAGACTTAAGAAGTACCAACCGGAAACGCCGGTTGAGGAGGTTGCACCAATCTACCTCGTTTGAGACGCACCATGGTCCAGCTAGCGACCTTAAATCAAGCGCTTCTTGGGAGGCAACCCAAGGTATTGCTCTTCCTTCCCGTTTTCTAGTCTAGCTTAGATAGTTTTCGTTTTTGCTTTGCTTTGCTTTGTTTTTGGCGTTCTGGACAGACAACAGGGAATATCAGGAAAGAGCACATCTGGAAGGACAGAAGTTCGAGATTCTGAGAAGACAGAAACACCTCGGTCACTGTCAGAGCACCTCGACCGAGTTGATTCTTGAGCAACCGAGGCGACTAGGGTTTCTGCAGAACCGCCTCGGTCCGTACCACCTCGGGCCAGTCGAGACCATCTCGACCGAGGTGACAGCAGATCCAGTAACAGTATAAAAAGGGGAAAAATTACTTTTTCACATTTTTACCCATTTCGACCGCGGCGACAGATCCACTTCGCTCACTCTCGATTCTTGCTCGTTTTCGACGTTTTCTACTTCCAAACCGAGATTGAAGGATAGAGGAGTCGATTGCAACTACAGATCTGCGAGAAATTTGAGCGACTCGGCCGGAAAGAGGTAAAAACGATCGAAACCCTAAACTCGTTCGTTTACTGCGAGTTGGGCTTTGGTTGCCCTTGATTCTGTTGAGGAAAGCCTTAAGTACCCCTTAGGAAGCATCGGTAGTGATTTTTGGGGGAAAAGAACTGAAAATCAGAGAGTTGAAATCGCGACTGTCTTCGCCTCGGTCCAGTCGATCTGCACCTCGGTCGAGGTGATTCTTGGAGTTTGTCAGTCGACCGAGGTAGTCTGACAGTACAGTTTGAAGATGAGTTCTGACAGATTGTTAGCCCTTAGAGATAGATCCTCTCCTTCCCCTTCTTCTTCCTCATCCCGACCTTCTATCCCGGTGATCCACGAGAGACACCGGGTAGATTATGATCGTATTGCTAGTCGTCCAGTTATCGCTCCTAGATTTCTGGACGTTACTGCCTTTGATTGTCTCCACGTAGATGGAGAGCTTAGGAGGATGATCACCACCGTCGGGCTGGATCAGTTTACTGAGATCCGAGCCCCAGCCTACCTTGAGCCGACCCTCGAGTTTGTCAGTTCCTTCACTTACCTCCCCACAGAGAGGGCTGTGAAGTACCGGTTGATGAACCGGAACTACTTAGTACCTCTTGACCACTGGAGAGACATTTTTGGCTTCCCTGCCCCCACTGCTGTAGACTTCCCGACCCGAGCTGTAGCTAGAGAGTTCTGGGGTCAGATCGCCCACATTACGAGGCATGCAGACAGGTGGCGCCCTGGTGATTCCAGGGCGAAGCTTATCTATCATCTAGCTTTTCGGTTGGTACACAGGATCTTCAGCGAGACGCTTCTGGCGCGTACTGAGACGCCCCAGAAGGTCCGACAGGGGGAGCTCTTCTCTTTATACTGCATGGTCACAGGTGGATACCCTGACTTTGGATTGATGCTGGCAGAGGATCTGCACAGGATCAAGGCCAAAGGGAAGGGAGATATATGCTGCGGAGGGATAGTGACCCATATCGCTAGGTATCAGGATATGGATCTGAGTAGGTGTACCATGGTGGCGGCTGCCAAGCCGCTCGGACTTCAGGAGATGATTACTCGGAGGATTCTGGTTCCCCGAGGACTGACTACACCCTACGTCGTTGTGCCATGGGAGCTGACTGCACCTCAGGGCATCAGATGGTCTGCACAGTTCTCTGTCTTTGATCCACATTTCTGGCAGACTGCTTGGGGTCCACTTATGGAGGATTACAGAGAGGGAGCAGCTGCCCCTGCTGAGGCTGAGGAGGAGGCTGAGGAGGAGGACGACGATGATGATGACACAGTCGATGAGAGAGGAGGTGGCGTCCCGATGGACACAGGTACAGATACAGCTGGGACGAGCGCACCACCTATTATTGATTTGGATGATGACGAGGAGGACACTGAGCCGGCGCCAGCTGAGGCGTCTCCAGTCAGACCTGCTAGACGCAGGAGGCGTGGAGTTAGGGACAGAGCTGCACACCGACGGATCGATGACCTGACGGATCAGGTTATCGACTCATATGCTGCACTTTCGCTGGATATCCGCGAGATGCAGGAGCGGCAGCATCATCAGCACATGATGGCTCAGCTACAGTTTGAGCGTATCATGGGCTATCCCTATGACCCGACTCAGTACCCCTACATACCACCACCACCACCGGATCGAGACTACTGAGGAGCTGCAGGATTTTATTATTATATCTTTTTATGCAGTTCGGCTTTTATTCGGTGAGTTCTCTTGATTAGACTTTTCTTATACCCACTGGGACAGTGTGTCTCAAGTATGGGGTGTTTGTTATTTGACTATTTGACTACATGATGTATTCGACTACTTTTGATGTATTATATTTATCGGATATTTTCATATTTATGCTTCATTTGCCTTTATATGATTATCTGATATTACATGCATACATACAGGTGATTTGATTAAGAGAAACGTCGAAACTGAAAAAAAAAATAAAAAATAAAAAATAAAATTTTTTGACCTCGACCGGGGAGATTCTGGCCGAACGAGGTGATTCACCTCGGTTGAACCAAGAACACCTCGACCGAGGTGGGTTATCTGAGAGTTTTCGAAAACGATTTTTGTGCTTCTTATCTGGATGTGATCTCAGTGAAGATCTTGCTTACTGACTGGTTTTGAAATCTTTATGTGTTTGAAAGGTTTTATAATATGTTTAAGTTGCTAAATGCTTTGTTTGAAATTATTGGCATGTTTAATACTTTGTTTTTATCCAAATTATGTTGAATTTGAAGGTTGACACCGCAGGTTAAGTTCTCTCACTTTCTTCTTGGAAAGACCAAGGCAATTCATTCTCTTCTTCTTCTTCTCCTTGATCATGCTTAGCCCCTCATATACATTTTGCCTCCCTTTACCTATCCGGGAATTTGGAAGCAAACAAAGTGGTAAAAGCAAGTCAAAATTGAGAAGTGGGCTGGAAGTGAAAGTATTAGAAAGCAATAATAGGTTTGGGGAAGTCAATCATGAAGATGAGTAACTCGGCACCATTCACATAGCCGGGTGTTTGTGTCTTGCCAAAATCGGATTGAGCGATATTCCTATCGGGTCATGGTATGTGCATCAAGGGTTTGATGCATCTCGAGAAATTGATGATTGCGGATCTCCTAGGCTTCGGTTATTGTGCACCTCTGTCCATGCATCCCAAAAAGTAAAGTAAAAGAGAAAAAGTGTGAAATAAGCAAAGCTTATTGGTGGAAGGTGTTGCAAGTCAAAGTAAAAGTGAAGTTCATCCTTTTCCCGGATTCTAGCACCACATTACCTTACATACATCCCTACCCTACACGTTTCTTGACCTTTTCTTTTGGGAAGCCCTTGAGACCTTGAGCTTGTTGATTGACTTAGCGGTTTAAACTGGATTATACATGATTAATTTTGATAATTGTGATTTATTATGCATTCTATGATTTTGTGCAAAGATGAACAACTTTGCTATATTTATAAAATGTTTTGAGCATATTGAGTTTTTAAATTCCAGGAAGTATTCTCTTAGAGTGATCTATGATAGTTGCACACCATAAAATGTTTTTGAAAAGCTTTTTCATTGATTTTCTTGACTTATAATCCATTCTATCTTGTCTTCTATATGAGGAACTTGCTTAGGGACAAGCAAGGGCTAAGTATGGGGTATTTTGATAGCATGAATTATAGTCTATATTTTGGGGTTTGATTGGACGTTTTATCTTTCATAATCTGCATGTTTGTATGTACATTATGTGATTTTGCTACCATTTCATCTACCTTTGCGAGAATCGAGGTCTACACCTAGTTTCGTTATAATTGCAGGTAATATGGTACGTTTTGCATCAAAAAGGAGCAAAAGGAGTCATGAGTCATTTGGAGCTACATCCAAGGAGCATAGCCATGGATTAAAGATTTACTTTGGAACCAGTTTTGAGAGATTTCGCATTCAGTTGTGACTCACCTCGGCTGACCACAGATTCACCTCGACCGAGGTGATCCAGAGAAGCCGACTCGACCGAGGCGAAAACCTAGGGCGCGGCGAGAATATTTTATTCTTGGCTGAGATCTTTTAAAATTGGAAAGTGATCTTATATTTTTGGGCTTGGCTCCTGGAAGGAAGGAGATATGCAGAATCATATATTTTACCTATATTTATGGGAAAATATCTTTCTAAGATTGATTATCTTTGGAGGGTTATTTTCCTATAAAAAGGGTTGGATTTTCTACAAATCCAACATCCGCTATCAGCGCAAGAATCCACCTACACCGAAAAATACGCAGCAACCGCATACCCCAATTTGGGAGAGAATTGAAGAACCTTTTTGAAGGTTGAAGGAAGATTGAAGTCCATAGCTTTTATAGCTTTATTGAAGGGTTTTGTAAGATTGTCTTCAATTCCCTCAATTGTTGTCTTGTCTTTTTGGATTGCTATCCAAGGAACGCTTTGTTGTGATATTTGATTCAGTTATTGAAGTCTTTTCATTAAATTCTTCTTTGTTCAAATATTCATCTTCTTCCCATATACTTAATACTTTCATAATGATGATGAGTGGCTAATTTCCTTGTGTGATTCTAGGGTGATTGGCTGAAGGTTGTGGGAAAAACAATGATAGAATAATCATAGATTCCAGTAGGATCCTGAAAGTTCGAGTCTTTAACCTTAACCCTAAGCATCTCGTTCGGTTGATGAACATCTCGGCCGGGGTGGAATTCTTCTGACCGAGGTGACTTATTTGACCCGTACTGAGAGTTAAGTGTTAGAGTTTGCCAAATCCTATTCTTATTTCATCTTACTGGTTCAATGCAAGCTTAGGATGAGACTTACCCGGTAATTCCTTAGTTTGTGTACTAACGATCATAAGTGTAGGTAATAAAGGTTTATCCTTTATTGGGGTTTGAGTGTGCTTTCATCCCATCTTTGTGAGTTAGCCTGAGACTTACCCGGTAAAGGTTGATTCTATTCCCTTAGATGGTATGTTAGTTTGAGGTTATAGTTCTTTATCTTGATTCCTTGAGACTTACCCGGTAATAGGAGTTGCGGTTTAGGATTAGTGTGTAGTGACTTACCCGGTGATCTACTCCACTTAGTAACACCTTCCCCACGAAAAAATCTCAGCTTTGTCCGCTTATCTATAGATCTTGAGTTGGAACCACAACTAGATGCTTTAATCCCTAGAATTACATGCTTGCTTTATTTGACATTTTATTCATCTTTGATTGTGTTAATCGCTCTTGTGGTTAGAACTAACGTAGCATACTGTGTTGACTTTGTTTCACCGAGTCCCTGTGATCGACCCCTGGAATTTTCTTGCTTTTACTACGATTGACCCGTACACTGCGGGTTCGCATCCTTATTTTAAGCTTAAGTCTAGGGTTACAAATTTAAAGCTTGCACACACTGTTTGGAGCGAACAAGTCATTTCCATTCTGTTTTCGTTTATGGAGTTTCAACCAAAGGGGGATAATTGTTTGAGGATAAGGGAAAATTGACCCTAACATTCCATGTACTATGCTTGAGCAACTGGAAGAGATCTTCTTCACAATCGAAGTAGATGTCAAAAATAAACCCAAAACATAACTTTCCAACAAAAAAAGAGAAAAAAAACCTTTTGCCCCTGGAGAACGCGCCTCCACGCGCCGACACCCCCCTCCCCCAGCCTGCCATCCCCCTCTTCAGTGCTTCAATGGTTGGCCCCAAGCGCACCCGCAAACACTCCGTCAAACTCTCCGATCTTCATTGCCCTCACACCAGCCCCTTCAAACCATCCCCTACATCACTAGCTAGCCCATATGACGTGGTCCCTGAAGCGCTAATACAGTCCAACAACAATAGTCTCTCCTCTCAAACTCCCCCAACAACCGACTCTCTCTCTATATTCCCTTCTCTTTCTCCTCCCTTATCCCCAGTTATGGCTTCTCCGGTGATCCTAACACCTTGGTCATCCCCTTCTGAGCATAACTCTCCCCCACCCAAACCCATCGCCGGTATCCAGGCTCCCTTGGTTCCCCCCCCCCCCTTTCGCGCTCCCACAGCACCTCCCCTCCTTCTTTTAAACCCCTCCGATCAACTCATACCCTCAACCTCTCCCTCTTCACCATCATACATCGGCAGCCCTCCTGCAGCCTTGACTTCCTTGGCTCCTTCCCCTTTGACTTCCACCGCTCCTACTGTTGCCACATAGGAGACGGTTGACATTCCCACTTTTGCTGAGATAATCCAAAAAGCCTCAACATTAAACCACGTCCCTCTTTCCTATGTTCCAGGGCCCGAGGAGGGAATAATACCCTTTTCCAAGAAAGATAGTTCTAACATAGTCCACAAGTGGGACCATCCCTCATAGGATTCCCACTAGGAAACCCTGTCTCCTTCACAAAGATGTGATCCTTCACCTCCTTTGCATGGAACATGATCAAGCAGCCAAAAACTCTACACAATGACAATGGAGTATTCATATTTCACTTCGACAACGTGGACGATCTCAACAACGTTATGTCGAATAGCCCTTGGATGCTAAACGGCTCCGCCACCCTCATTCTCAAGCGTTGGCATCATGGACTTAAACTCGACTACTCCAGTTTATCTTCAGTACCTGTATGGGCAACGCTTCACAACCTTGATTATTGCTTCTGGTCCCAATCAATGTTGGCTAAAATCGGCTCTGCCATAGGCACCCCAATTCTCACTAACTCCAGTTCGGCTTTCCAAGATAGGCTTGGATATGCAAGGATTTTGGTGGAGATTCATGCCTCCAAACCATTTCTTAGAAGCATCACTCTCAATGGTCCTGATGGTGAATCCATATGCCAACACATTGCCTACGACTGGCTTCCCGTTCAATGCTCCAGATGCCTGGTATTTGGTCACCGTTGCAAACCACTCGCCAAGCCCCAAGCGGACTCTAGAAAAACTGTCGGACGTGCTCACCCCCCCCCCCCTCTTCCCTGAAAGCACCTCTCTTCCCAACTCTTGACGACTCTCATCGTATCCTCTCTACAACCACATCAACCACAAACCCTCCTCTTGTTTCCCCTCTGCCCAGCAAGATCTCTGCCCTCACCTCCTCCATGCTCCCTCCTCCCCATTCGATTAACCACCCCACACAATTATCCTCCATGCCCCCCATCAAATATCCCTATACCTCTTCTAGAAGCCTCTTCCTCCCTCACTTCTTCCCCTCTCGTTGGCCTACCCCTCCCCACCACCCAGGCTCCCTCCTTCCCTCTCACTTCAAACCCCTCTCCTGACACCAAGTGGTGCCCAGGAACACCTGAAGTTACTCAATGAATATCACAATTTGCTCGTGGAACATTAGGGGCAAGAATCACCCTAACAAACACAAATCTCTCATCGATCTTGTCAAGCGACAAAACATTGATGTTCTAGGCATCATCAAAACTCGTCTCAAGATGAAAAACATGACTAAGCTCTCTAAAACTTTCCTCCCTAGATGGTCAAACATCTCAAACATGTTCTCCCCCACCCTCAGTTGTGGTATATGGGTTTGGTGGAATCCTCAAACTGCCCACATCACCCCTCTTCTCACCACGGACCAACTCATCCACTGCCTCATATCAACCCCCACCTTACATGGCTCTCCTCCTACACCTCACTCCCTTGAATGCACCTTCATTTATGCCCATAACTTGCCTATAGACCGATGTAGCCTTTGGCCTTCTATCTCCACTCTTCACCTTCTCAACTCCTCCACCCCCTGGGTCCTTCTCGGAGGTTGTAATGTGACTCTTGCCCTGGATGAAAAGATATACAGCTCCTCTACCCCCATTCATAAGTCTCTACTGAACTCTCCTCATGTTTCAGTATTAACTCACTTGTTGACCATCCTTACTCAGGCTACAAATTCACTTGGAGTAACAAACAAACCAATCGTACTTGGTGCAAGCTTGATAGGATCGTCACAAATCATACCTGGCCCACTATCTTTCCCCACTCAATAGCCTTCTTCGACAACCCTTACATATCCGACCACTCTCCAGCTATCCTCTCCTTCAACAAGAAACCTCACGCTCCTAAAGACCAATTCAGATTCAACAATGCCTGGGTCTCCCACGAGAACTTTCATCAATCCATCTTAGATGTCTAGGAGCGTCCTCTCTATGACCATCTTATGTATCAACTCGTCCAAAGACTCAAACACCTCAAATCAATTCTCAAAAAATTCACCAGCAAACGCATTGAAGATCTTCACGCCGGTATTGATGGTCTAAAAGATAAGCTTTCCAACATCCAAGACGCTCTCAGATCCTCCCCTCTGGACCAAAACCTCCTCAGCAACGAAAGAAGCACTCTCATCGACCTTAACAACATCCTGGAGACCGATAGACTCACCTTGGCCCAGTTATCTAAGTCAAATTGGATTCACCATGGAGACCAATGTACTGCTTACTTCTGCAAGAGCTTAAAATGGAGGAGATGTAAGAATTCAATTGTTTCAATCCTTGACCCTTCAAACACCCTCACGTCCGATCCCGATGGCATTGCTTCCTCTTTTGTCAACCACTTCTCCTCTATCCTCAACCCTACCCCGGACCACCTACATACCCACCCCTCAGACTACCCACACCTACCTTTCACTCATCTCTCACAAGAGGACCTTGTCACCTTATCTAAGCCAGTCACTCACTCTAATATTAAGAACTCGGTCTTTAGCATTGGGGACAACAAAGCCCCCAGCCCGGACGACTTCAATGCTTTCTTCTTCAAATCTTCTTGGAGCATCATCGGTTCGGACTTCACCAACGCAGTCATGGACTTCTTCATCAATGGCAAGATGTTAGCCCAAGTAAATCACACTTCAATTGCTTTGATCGCCAAAAAGCCAAAACCTTCTAGTCTTAAGGACTATCGCCCTATTTCATGCTGTAATGTTGCCTATAAGACCATCTCCAAGATCCTCGCTGATAAAATCAACGAGATCCTTCCCAACATTATAGGCAATTACCAAAGCGCCTTTGTGAAAAGTCGTGTTATCAAACACAATATCCTTCTTTGTCAGGAGCTCTTCAAGAGATACAACCAGCTTCATATTTCCCCGCGATGTTCCATTAAAGTTGACATCTCTAAGGCCTTTGATACCATTGAGCACTCCTTCATCCTTCACTGTCTTCAACTCTTTGGTTTTCCGAGACCTTTCATCAACCTTATCCAAGCTTGCATTTCAAATCTCACTTACTCTATCAACTTGAATGGATCCCTCAATGGATTCTTCAAGGGCTCGAGAGATCTCCGTCAGGACTGCCTCTCCCCCCTGTTCATCATTGTCATGGAAGCACTCTCTACCATGATCAACATCACAGCCTCAAACCCAAATTTCAACCTTCACCCTAAATGCCAAAACCCCAACCTCACTCACCTTTGTTTTGCTGACGATATGTTTCTTTTTTGCAGGGATGATTTCACATCTAGTTCCATGCTGATGAACACTCTCTCTGAATTTGGCTCTTACTCAGGTCTCAAGATTAACATAGAGAAATCCACGATCTTCCTTGGGGGCGTCCACTCCACCTCTCACGATCAGATCACTCACTCTACCGGTCTCCCCATCGGCTCTCTCCCATTCCACTACTTAGGCATCCTAGTTGGTAGCAAACGCCTCAACATCACCGACTACAATCCCTTAATTAACAAGATGGTCTCTAGAATCAACTCATGGAGTGCTAAAAACCGTTCTTACGCCGGCCGCAAGCATATCATTACCTCAATTCTTATGGTCATCACTCACTTCTGGTGCAACGTCCTCCCAATACCTTCCTCAATTATCCAGCACATCCGCAGTCTCCTAAGATCCTTCTTATGGTCAGGCTCCTCTACTAGTAACCGGGCTCTCATTGCTTGGGATACTATCTACTCTCACACCTCTTTTGGCGGGTTCGGTTTCAAGGAGCTTCTTTCTTGGAACCAAGCATGCCTTGCTAAAGTCATTTTTGAGGTCGACAAAAACATCCCTAGCCTCTGAAGCTCCTGGGTTAAACGCCATCTCCTCAAGCATCACTCCATCTGGACAATCACTCACACATCCTCTCAAAGCTTCACCTGAACCCATCTCCTTAAGATCCGTGATCAGCTCCTATCCAATGGCTTCAGCTCTCAAAATCTCTCCACCTCCTCTGGATCCTTCTCTAACTCAATGGCCTACAACCTTCTCAGGAACCAACTCCCCACCCCTCCCTCCAACACCTTCAAAAACATTTGGCTTAATTAACACAAATATGCCCAAGTGTCGGTTTATAGTCTAGATCGCCTGTCACCAAAAGCTCCCAACTCTCTCTAAACTTCGTCTTTGGAACCTTGTTATTGATGATACTTGCAAGGTAAGTGGCTCCTTCCGGAATCCGAACTTCATCTATGGAACCAGTGCAGCTATTCATCCACTGTCCTTGAGATCATCTCTCGCTGGATCAAACTGCCACAGCCCTACCCGTATTCGGATCATCTGTGGAATTGGCTTCATACCTTTAAGCCGCACAAAAATGATATTTTCTCATGCACCCTTATCTCCTCCCTCATGGCTTACATCTACTTCACAAGGAAGGCTAGAAACATCGCATTTATAACGGCACTCTCACCTCTATTATGGCATGCGCTCACGAGGCAATCCATGCCACGAAGAACGACATCTCCTTCAAATGGAAAGATCGATCTCCTGATTCCATTCAAAGGGCCTTCTTGCTTGGCATACACCTTATGTAACTTACCTTCTTTGATGCTTTTCTCTCAAGTTTAAAAGACTCTATGTAAATCCTTCTCTTCAATATACGTAATCTTAAAAATAAAAAATAAAAATAAAAAATAAAGAAAGAAGAAGAAGAAGAAGTAGATGCCAAAATCATTAATTTATGTGGGCATATAACTTTGGGATGATGCATAAACTAGTGTACAGCATATAAACCCTAGATATACACCGCATAAAAGCTTCTCGGATTAACTAAGATCATAAATTTGAATGGTCCCGTCGGAATTTCATGGACGCTCGTAGTTGCGTGGATCGGTCATACTTATAAAGTATGATCCGACTTTATATACTTAGGGCCCGTTTGGTTTTAACTCCGGAAACGAAAACGGAATGGAAACGAATCTAGTCCATACGTATATCATTGTACATGAAAGTTTTTGGAATCATTCCTTGTGGTTTGAATTAATTGGAGTAGAATTTGATTACTTTTAATACCCTATAGGTCACAAAATGGGGGAACTCAAGTGTATTTTGCATGAAACCACAAGGAATGATTCCAAAAAAAATCATAAATAAAGAACATATATGGATTGGATTCATTTTCATTATGTTTCCGTTTCCAGAGTTACAACCAAATGGGAGCTTAGTCTATATAAATTTTACTTTCAACCCCTTAATAGCTTTATACTTATAAGTTGTCTCTGAACCTTTTTCTTAAATTTCAACTACTTAATACCCTTGAACTACCCTTAAACGAACGGACACCTACAGGTGAAACTCCAACGAAGTGACGAACAATAAACTAGGATAGTGTGTGCCTCAATTCACATTATGGGCCCATTTGGTTCCAACTTCGAAAAACGGAAACGGTTGGAAACGAATTTAGTCCATTCGTATATCCTTATTCATGAAATTTTATGGAATCATTTCTTGTGGTTTCATGTAAGATGCACTTGCTTCCCCATATTTTGTTTCCCGGTATCAAAAGTAATCAAATTCTACTCCAATTACTTCAAACCACAAGGAATGATTCCAAAAACTTACATAAACAAAGTATACGTATAGACTAGATTTGTTTCCATTCTGTTTCCGATTCCGGAGTTAAAACCAAACGGGCCCCAAGCATATCAATCTTGCTTGACACAACCAAGGATGTGGAGCTTTGAAGAAATTTATGACAAGTAGTCCAAAGTTTACTGCTATCGAAACAACACAAACCAGTGAATTAAGTAAGGCTAACTATTTTAATTTTATTCATACAAACATGACATCATTGTAACTCTAACAATCACTACACACATGAGTGAGATTCGACAACATCATCACTCTTCTTCACACTCTTGTACGAGTAATTCCTTGCTAAAATCACAAAAACAACCAAATTGACCCCATTGAGAGCAACCAGCACACAATAATACAAATCCAAGCGACTATGTTTCACATCCTTACCAATCCACCCGCTACTTCCATACTTAGCCGTCACATCGTTGACAATCGCTATTAAAAAGCTACTCAAAAAGCTCCCAATTCCAATCGCACTAAGATACAATGCCATTCCCAAACTCCTCATAGCATCCGGCACCTCTTTGTAATAGTACTCTTGCAATCCCACGAGTACGAATCCTTCTCCCACACCGATTATAAAGAACTGCGGAACTACCCAAGCTACACTCAATGTCACATTGGATCTTAGACGTTTTTGCTCTACCAAGGTAGCAACCACCAGGGAGATGGTGGATATCACCATGCCAATTCCGATCCTCTTGAGGATTGTGATCCCTTCTTCGGTGCCTGTGGCGCGTCTCAAGAAGGGGAGGAGAACTCGATCGTAGATAGAGACGGAGAGTATCATGCCTAAGCCGGATATGGCATGGATGGAGGCCGGTGGGATCTCGAATTGTGATGAGATTCTTCGGTTCATCACGCTAGCTTGCTTGACGAAGAATGTAACGCATTGGGCGATGTTTACTCCGACGATCGTAGAGGTTATCCAAATGGGAATTATACTGATGATTAGCTTCAACTCTTCAACTTGAGTGACCGTCGCTAGCTTCCATGCATTACTTTGCTTTTGTTGCCTATCATGACTCGTCTCTTCGGCTAATATGGATGCTTTATCCAAAAATCTACAAGAAAAGTGTTATATATCGAATTATAGGTAATGATATTCGTAAAAACATAATATCAAAGTACTGATGGACCGGTAGAGCGGAGGTCGTGTGCATACGAGCGCACATGCGCATTAGGCACAAGCCCAACACATAACCACGATGAAGTTCCATCCTAAAACCAATTGACAATAGAAGGAGTAGCCGACTGACCTTATATCTAGGCTCGGATTGTCCCAACTTTCGATTTGGGAACTTATTATCTCCAACACGTCCCAACAAGTGCAACCAGATCTGGATATAGACCGAGTTGCACTTGTCCACAAGTTAGGATCGCGAGCCGAATAGAGGCTAACCGCTCTAATACTATGTCAAATTCCGACACAGACGGATCGGTAGAGTGGGGTCATATGCATACAAGCGCACATGCACATTAGGCCCAAGCTCAGTAAGCATGTCTACGGGTCACGGGTTACAAGTGACCCGGCGGGTTACGGGTACGGGTAAGGGTCGAGGTGATCCTTACCCGTGACCCAACGGGTCGACCCGCCAACGGTCAATTTTGAAAAAAATAAATAAATAAAAAATCAAACCCAACAGCTAAAATAGCCGTTGGCGGGTCGACCCGCCGGGTCATCCCTTTTCTTTTTTTTAAGAAAATTGGGTTTTAAAACAAAAGGGTCAACCCGCCGACCCGTCGGGTCTGACCCGTGACCTGGCGGGTTGGCTTTTTACACGGGTCCGGGTCCGGGTCACCCTTCTCGGACCTTCGACCCGTGGACATGCTTAAAGCTCATAACATAAATTCAATGAGGTTTCATCCTAAAACCAATTGTCAATAGGAGTACCCACCGAAGTTACATACTAGGCTCGGAATATTCCCAACTTTTAACGTCGAACTTATTATCTCCAACACATGACATACAATGATAAACCCACATACCTAAGCTTCTTTGTATGAGAAAGACGTCTTCCTTGTGAGCCATGAGCGTCGGAAACTTCATATAACAATGTAGCGTCGGAAGGGTAAGGTAGATGCCTCTTAGTAAAAGAAGCTACCAAGACTTGCAACATGGGTGTGAAAGGACTCCTATGTGCAGCCGCTTGATACCGATAAACCCGTTTCCCAAGGTAGAAAACGACGATAGTTAGAGCCATGGTGACGGTACAAATGAGAAACGCGATCCCCATCCAATGTTGTCCTCTGTGTACACTATAATGGTCACCCCAAGGATGAGGGCGATACTAAGGGCAACGTTCCACCAATTGAAGTAGGACGTCTTTTGCCTCCTCTCTTCTGAGTGGTTTTCATCAAACTGGTCCGCGCCAAAGCTTTCTAGGCACGGCTTGAACCCGCCGGTTCCAATTGAGATCATGTAGGCCGCGATGAAGAAGGTAACTTCATGGGTGATCCTTGCATGGAGACATGCCTCTTTGGTGCCACATGGCTTTAGGCTTGGGACATATTGTGTCATTGTCAACAAACCTAAGCCCTTCATCGTATACAATGATCAAGATTAACTATAAATACTAAATTCTAGGGGAGACATCCAAATTACAAAACAAGTCGAGTTTGAGTATATTGTGAGGCCGAGTCAAAGCTTTTATATAACTAGAAGGGCTAAGTAGCTCGATTAGAAATGTATCATATCGTACTAAAAAAGAAGGGTGTGTGCTTGAACCCGGCTCAAAAAGAATGAACAAAACAAGTTCAAGTTTGAGAGAAGGCTTGTGTGCCGAGTATGAGCTTTCTAAACAACCCGAACATATGTGTGAATACATCACCTTAGTAATAGATGCAAGATGAGAGTATAAGACAAATGTAAGCGGTGGCGAAGATAAGAATATGTTACCATAAAATAGAGAAGGGATGAACCAAGGATCATGGGGAACCGGCCAAAGTAGGCGTCGGCCAAGAAGGCACCGCAGAGCGGTACGACGGTGGTGACTCCAGCCCAATAGTTGACATTCTTGGCGGCGGTATCAAGTTCTTGGTGCATAACTCCGGTGAGATAAGTTATCAGATTTGTTGCTATTCCGAAGTAAGTCATCCTCTCAGCAAACTCGATCGCTGTTCACATACAATCAAGCCTCAAACACAAAACAACTTCAAAGACTCCGACTTTATTGAATTTACTCACCGAGGATGAAGAGGGAAGCTCTCCAAACGCCGGTGGATGATCGGAGAGGGATTGATCCTTTGTGATCAACCGATGAATCTTGAACCCATTTGGATTGATCATCATTATGAACTTGCATTTGCATCTCTAATTGTGGGTTCATCTTTGAATTGCTTGATTGTTTTTTGGAGTAAGCATTAGCTATCGAGCTAGTACGAGGTGATTCGTTTGAGAAAATGGCATTTATTAGTATTTGTTAACATTTATTAGTATTTTATAGCATTCAATTTGATTTTTTTTGTTAAGCCTGGGCTATGGTGAATTTACCTTATCAACTTTAGGGAGAAGTTTAGTGAATTTAGACCACTATCTATAATTAACAGTTAAGATTCATTTCTTAAATTAATGGAAAAGGGTTTGAGTGAATTTATCTTTATCAACTTTAGTGAGAAGGTTAGTGAATTTAGACCATTGGTTATAATTAATGGTTAAGATACATTTTTTAGATCAATGAAAAAGGAAAGAAAATATTTACAAGATCATTCCTCTACCAATTTGCATAAAGAGATTCATTTAAAATTTAGATTAATTTTGAAGATTAAATGTATTTACTTTTAAATCAATTAGAGATTTTCAAAAAAGTAGTTTATTTTTTAACCCATCTATTTAGAAAGTATGAATTATTGATACAAATGACTATAACCGATCCTTTAAATTACATAACTCTTTTTAGTCAATTTTTTTTAAAATATAATAAAATTATATAAATAATAAAATATAAAATAATTTATAAGATAACTTTGAAGTAAACCAAAAATTTCTGCGGAAGTTGTAAAATTTTCACATCAACGTTACCTCTTTATTCTAATACTAGTGTATTACCCGCACCTTGTGCGGATTGAGTTTTAATAAATACTTTATAACTAAAAATTTATATTTATATTTTTGTAAGATAAAAATCCGGAGAATGAAAGTATAATTGTTATTATTATTTTTAATTTTATTTTAGGTTTTTTTTTCTTATAATTAATTATATATTAAATATAATTAATATAATTAGATCACGTTCTTTTACTTAAAATTTGTAGTTTATAATATAATTTTTTTTAATGATTATATATTAACTTTGAATGAAAATAAATATATTTAGAATTTGATTAGCAGATTTACTGGATTTCTAAAAATTAGTAAGATCTTAAAAATTAATTATAAATTTGGAGATTTGTTTTTTTTTCTATCAAAGATAACCTAAATAATAACTTTTTAAAATTATTTCGGGGAGCTGCGTGAATTGTGGCGTTGACACGTGGCAAAAAGGTCTCTCCTTTAATACATATAAGATATGAATGAAATTTGGAAATATTTTAAATGGCAAAATTTGATAACTAGGTTATTTTCAGTTTTTCATCTATTAAGTAGGCTGATACCATAAGCCCATTTAGAAGATATTGCCCAAAAAAATTTATTGTGCAAAAGGAAACAGAATTCGGTAAATTCTCCTCTCTCTCTCTCTTTGTCGTTACAATCAAAATGGAAACTAAATTTCAATCGTCTAGTAATTCTTCACTCTCGCTCTCACAATCTTCTTCTTTGTCTCTCTCAATAGTTTTCTCTATCCTCTCTCGCAATAGCCATCGTCATCGTTCTAACAATCTTCATCGCAATCGACTATCGAAATCAACAGTAACTCATACCAGAAAATTGTCATTGTTATTAAACGCAACAAACACGCCAGAAATAAACAAGTATCTCTCTCGCCATCTTCTACTCTCACTCTCGCCATCTTCTTCTCTTTTATTCTGGTAAATTGTTCATCATCTTGTAATTTTGGTGACATTCTTGTAATTTTGGTATGAGATGTGCTCAGTTTTGGTATTATTTGATTCCGGTATGTATTTCAGTTTTAGGTATTGTGCATTATCTTTGAATTATCATTTTTTAGTATGAATCATAATTGTGTTTCTAGTACTATTTGATAATTGTGTTTCTGTTTTGCAAAGTATAATTGAATAAAAAAATTTCTCGTATCATCCTTTGTCTGGTATTGATTGATAATTGTGTTTCAAATATGCGAATTATATTTGAATAGTAATGTTTCTTGTATCATCCTTTTTCTGGTATGAATGAGGGTTGTTTTTGTGGCATTATTTGATAATTGTGTTTTTGGTATGATCATTTCTAATTTGTATACATGCTTCATTTCTGGTATTTATGGTATGCTCATTTCTTTTATGTAACATGCTCTAGTGTTATCCTTTTTCTGGTATGAATGATTGTTGTGTTTCCGGTACTATTTGATAATTGTGTTTGTGGTATGCGAAGTATAATTGAATAAAAAAATTTTTGGTATCATCATTTGTGTGGTATGAATGAGAGTTAAATTTCTGGTCTTGTTTGATAATTGTGTGTTTGGTATGTGAATTATATATAAATAATAAATTTTCTAGTATCATCCTTTTTATGGTATTGTTTGATAATTGTGCTTCTGGTATTGTTTGATAATTGTGTTTTTGGTATGTAAATTATATTTGAATAATAAAGTTTCTGGTATCATCATTTCTTCAGTATTGTTTGATATGTGTTTCTGGTATGCGAATTTTATTTTTATAATAAAGTTCTTGGTATCATCCTTTTTCTCATTATGAATGAGAGTTGTTTTTCTAATAATATTTGATAATTGTGTTTCTAGTATAATCATTTTTTGTTTGTAATAATATTTGATAATTGGTATCATCCTTCTTCAGTATTGTTTGATATGTGTTTCTGGTATGCGAATTTTATTTTTATAATAAAGTTCTTGGTATCATCCTTTTTCTCATTATGAATGAGAGTTGTTTTTCTAATAATATTTGATAATTGTATTTCTAGTATAATCATTTTTTGTTTGTATACATGCTCAGATTCTTGTATTTTCCCTTTTTCTAGTATTTTTGGTATGCACATTTTTTGTATGTACAAGTTTTGTTTGTGGTGTTGTGCATTCTTCTAATTTCTGGTATCTTTATAGTAATTTTTTCTGGTATTTACGAGACTTGTTAGGCATGGGTCCTATACAAATTTTCGTTTATTGCGGTGGTGAATGGAAATTTTTGGAAAATGTATGGAGATATATGGGGGGATAAGGTAGCGAGCAAACCCATTACGGTGAGAGATCTTGTTAGCCTACCAGAAATACGGATGTTGATTGCAAAACGTTTTCAAGTAGATGAGACGGTGCGCGATGTGGAACTCACGTACAAGAATACCATAAATGAAGCACTACGACCGTTTGATATTGAGACGATAGAAGACTTTGAGGATTTTGTCGAAACTAATCAATCGACTCAAGCATGTTGGAGTGTGACAATGTGTGTGAGATTAAAGGACATTATGTGTATTAGTTGAATTATAATGGTGGTGTGTGTTTTCGTTGTTATAACCATGACCAGACTTGGATGACCTTGTGTGTTAGTTGGCCCAAGTGTATTATAATCGGGTGGTGCCATCACTGCCCAGCTCTGTCACGAGACTAGGAGGCTCTCTGCGACTAGTCAGACAGGTACACGGTGAGGAGCGTTGGATCCAGCCTTGTTGGTATACGGGGACTGAGTTGAGGTTTGGGAGATCCTCGCGCCACAACATAAGTTGAACTAGTAATGAATAACGTAAGACAAGATAATAAATGGAGTTGTGTGTGAGCATGATATGTGTTTTATTTCTGCTATGACGTGTGTATGTGTTGTTATATTTCTTCTAATATGTAAGTTGTTAGCTAACGGTTTATCCGACGTTGTAGATGTCTTGCAGAATAGGGAAGTTGTAGAGATTTGGAGCGGATGGTCGGTCGGGTCCACGTACTCATTTGGATAGGGAATGGAGAGTTTTTCAATTTCTACATGCACATTATGTTGATACTTTTGTCTTGTAAGGCTGATACATGTTGTACATTCATTATCTTGACTTTTATTGGTTCCAAATTGCTTTATTACATTTGTGTCTTGTTGTAAGATCCGGTAAAGTTGTTGTCCAACTACGGTCGGGACCCATTGTGAGGCCCTGACCAGTAGCGCCCCGAGTTCTGAGAATTTGGGGTGTTACAATATGGTATCAGAGGCAGGTTGAAAATAATGGCACCTGCAATCTTCTGAAAGACCGAATGGAGAAAATAACCAGAACCCGAAACGGGTCTAAAAATTTTCAAATGAATTTATACTTTTAAACCATGTGCATAGTCGGGTTGTTGGGTTAGTAGTACGTCGGATCACCATCACTCTCCATGGGTCTCTGCAACTTAATACTATAGCTGAGATTTTATATAACTTATTGTATGGTTTATTAAATATAGGTTGTACAGATGTATATAGATAGAAGGTTTGTATCTTAGCAACATTGTTATATCTATTAGTTAAGATCACATGAGGTGATCATCGCTCCATGGTAGCACCTAGACGGATATTTAAAGAGTATCAATACAAAGATAATGGACTCAGACCTCGGACTCAAGTAGTATGTTCTGGCAGAAACCCCGGTGATTCCTACAGATCTTCTGAAGAACGGGTGGACAAAAAGGTGAAGACTACGAGATGACTTTAACAACAAGAACAATTAAAGGAGAAAGAAATTCCGAGTCAACTCATATAGAACTAATAGGAAGCCGTACAAGGGACGTAACGGTATGAAGACGAGAGATGAAACTCGAAGAAGCATGTAAGGACTAACAAGTGCATGGATAGAAGATGACAATATTAGAACACAAATCAAGCAGGGTAGAGTACGACCACGCTTGGCGGGATAAAGGGCATTGCAATCGAGGTGGATGCCCCAAAGACAATTATGGGCATTAGAGACCAGATGAGATAGGGTGTCCACCCATATATGAGGAATTAAAGGCACACAAAATGGAGATCTACAGTTGAGTTCACAAACAAAAGGAAGATTTCATAAGCGTGTAGACGGTTTGACTTCTTTGAAGATAAGATAATTTGAAAGAAATCACGACGACGTTATCAAAAGGGTAGAAGCCTTGTAGTAGAATCAACGGATTTTCAGGAAGACAATATTGCAAAACAACACTAGCGCATGAATAAGTGTAAGTGAATGACCTGGGTGGATTCAAGAGTCCACAATGATCTCTCACTCATCATGGGACTTAAGTTACCAAGACCAACGGTCCATATAAGATAAACCGCAAGTGGATGGAGTAATAAGGTTATAGGAGTTGCGAAGACTGATTTGAGTATAAATGAGTGTCGAATCTCAGGGACTTTAGGAGTATAAATATCAACCTTAAACCGGTTCTCAAAGCCAAAAGTGGTAAAATAAAAGTGGGTAAAGTTTGTTGGTTTCTAATATCCAAAGTGGTTAAAAATACTGAATTCAAATCGATTTAAACCATATGAGAGTTATATTCCAGAATTGGAGATTTCATCAACTATGAATCATCGATGGACCTTAAATGTTTTCTTTTCTTAAACAAATTCGACTACAATCATGAAGGTAGATTGCCTAAAGTATTAATAATCCCCTTTCGGGCTCCAAGTAATGTGCCTTAACAATTTAGCATTTACTTTCGCACAAAGTTAAATAAATTAAAACCCTTTAAGCTAAATACAACAAACCTACTCGATTCCAACATCTCCTTTCGGTCTCAGTTTTAACAAATAAGATATGCACCTATGGCAACCTATTTCTCCTCAAGAGATCTAAGTCACTTTCGCACAAATAAATCTCTAGCTTATACCTTATTTTCCAACAATTCTTATCACCTTTCGTGTAAGATCCCAGTTTTAACCTTCATCTCCCCCGCGGTGACAATGGGCCGCCCCCGCGGCTGCCCGCCCCTACGGTTGAGGCGATCCGCCCCTGCGGATGCACTGCAGATCGCGCCCGATCCATTTTCGTTCTTTTTATCGTTCTTCCATAGATAGAATATCCGATCTTCTATCTATGGGTCAGCTTCCTTATCTTTTTCCTAACCCTAGACGTCCTTCCTTTTTATCTTTTCCGCATCTCCTATATATTCCTATCTTTTCTTCTTTTCTCCGTTCCTTGCTTATGTCTTCTTCAACCCTAGAGTGTTGCAGTCTTGCCCTTGTGTTTTTATTGACGTGTAAGTTCTTCCTCCCTTGTTCTTCGTCACGTTTATGTGCTGTTGTACCTTGCTTCTCTTCTGTTTCGTTTTCCTCTTTTTTTCTTCTCCAAGAATCAAGTTTGATCCTTGATTCTTGTTGAGCGTTCCGTTGTTGATCCTTTGATGTTCACAGGCTCCCTTGGTTGAGTTGTGAAGTGTGAGAGTGCTGGAAGAACAAGCTTTGGCCTTATTGTGGTTCTGTTGTCGTCGAGAAGTCGACAGTTCCTTTGCACCGTATCCGCCCCCGCGCCTCTACTGTGCCGCCCCTGCGCCCTATCCAGCCGCCCCTGAGGTTTCCTTTGTAGTAACTCCCGTATTTGGTGGGTTGCTTCCTTCCTTGCTTCCTTGTTCCTTTCCTTGATCCTTGGATGTTCCTTGTTCCCTGAGTATACTGTAGGACTAGGGTTGAGCCCTTAGCTTGTGGAGATCTCTTAGAGATCATTGAGACTAGAAGTTATAGACTTCTAGCAACCGTTTTGTTCATGATTTGTGATACTTGTGTGAACAGGCTTTCCTTGATCCTTTTCTGAGGGAAGCTGAGTATTCTCTGAGTTGTTGTTGAGCTTTTAGATTACCTTCGAGTGAGGTAAGTCCCTTGGACTTACTTAGCTTCATTCCGCGTATTAGTTTGAGTGTTTTGGCTTGTTTGTGTTGTTTATCATGTTATAAAGGATAACCGGAATAGGGTTCACCCTTTATAACCTTAAGTGGCCCAAGTGTATGATAACCGGGCGGTGACCACTTGTCTAGTTCTTTAAGAGACTAGAATGTGCTTTTGCAACCCATGCCCGTAGGTAACGGATAATACTGATCTATTCCTATTGGTAGACGGAAGCGGAGGTGAGTTTCAGGAGATTCTCGTGTGACAAAAGAAGTTGAATTAGTAATGGATAACTTAGTGAAAGATAACAACCGGTTGAGTGCGAGCATGCTATATGTTTATTTTACCTTATGTGTGTTTGTGCATTTACGCTCTTACTAGTATCTAGAATGTTAGCTAACGGTTTGAATCGTCGTTGTAGATGTTCCGCAGGTTCAAGATGTTGTTGAGTGATCTAGATGGTGTGGTCAGCCGGGGTTCCCGTACATTATAGGACGGGATCGGGTTTATGTTTATGTTGTTGTTTTTCCCTTTTTGTTTTGAACTCGGTTGTGAGTCTTTTATTTTTTCTTTCGATTAAACCTTGGTTTTATATTGAGTTTTGGTTTTCATTCGTCTGTGTCTTGTTGTAAGATCCGTTGTGATGTTGCTACTCTAAGGGTCGGGACCCATTGTGCAGTCCTAACCCATAGCGCTTCGAGTTTCCAGAACTTGGAGTGTTACATTTCGATCTCTAGAAATCATCTAGGTAAAGATCTAAACACTTGAGGTACTGAAGGTTGCATTTGAGATCTTCAAAAGATCTTAAACGGCCACAACAACAATCGGATATCTTACAATAAAGAAGATCTTGTTTCAACAACCAAGTATAAGTGGAGTGAAGAAGACAACGGCTAGGAAAGTCGCCTCCTCAGAAGTTTATAAAAGACACATCGATGAAAGAAGATAATACCAAGCTTACAAGTGAATAATTCAAGTCTTCTTCATCAATTCCAAAAGTTTATCTTCCTCTTTGAGCATTCTTTTTTTGTTTTTAGAGTGAGAAAGAGCTCCATTTTTATATTATTATAGTTTTATTCTAAGTGTTACTCTACGAAATAACTATGCAATTATTGCTAGAACGAAGTTGACTAGATCGTGGCATTGAGGCTACATTGAGAGAAGAAGGGAAGTTCTTCTAGGTTGTATCTAGGACTGAAGCATAGCAGATAATAGATAGTTAGAAACCTCGGGTCGGAAACCCTAGGCGGAGAGTAGGTTGTTAGGGCCAAACTTCGTAAACATATCATGTGCCGATCTTTTAAGTTATGCACCTTATATCGTTTATATTGTGACTAACAACTTTTTGCAGGTTTCGAAGTCAAGACCTTGAGATTCACTTCAAGGCCTTGAGAAACATTTTTGTCACAAAGCACAGAGATCGACTTCAAGGCCATGGATTCATTTCAAAGCCTTGATATCCGATATTGCAAAAAGTTCTCATACTCTATTCACCCCCCCCCCCCTCTAGAGTATTTATATCCTTTTAATCCCCTACTCGGTTCTTCAAGGGTCAATCAGAAAAGGAGCCACCCTGTGTTCCCCTCCACTATACAAACCCCTCTCTTTCCCACAAAAAAGAAAGAAAGTTATACTGGATGAGCAGTTCGGAAAGATTTTTCAATCAATGAACAGACTGCCCGATAAGCGAGAAAATCCTAGGACAACCTCGTGTCTTGGTGTGATTCTTAGCGTACTTCCCTGTATGTTCAGCAACAGATACAAGGTAGTCTCAAACCTCATCTTCATTCATTCTTGTGAATCCATTAGAATTGACGGTGTCCACCAGATTCCTTGTGGTGTCATTCAATCTATAGTAGAATTATTCGAGAATGGCTCCTTTCTCGAATACATGGTGAGGACATGAATGTATCAATTTGTTGAACCTTCCCATGTAACATGGATGTTTTCGCCATCTTCCATATCGTAGTGGGATATCTTCTCCCGATTGTCAATAGTCTTGTGGGGAGGAAAATATTTGCTAAAGAAAGTAGTTGACAATCCTTCCCATGTAGCAAAAGTATCAGGGGATGGTTTTGCAATCAATTAGTAGTCTTTCTTTTCAAAGAGAAAATAAAACCTGCGTTTTGAAAGCATCAGGGGTAATGTTCTCATAGTTCAAAGTATTCATGTGTTTTCAAAATTCTACAAATGTTGATGCAGTTTCTCGTTCAACACTCATGAGAATTAATTGTTCTAGATCAATCTGATGGTGTCCGTGTGGAAGTTGAAGTCTCTTCCTTCAAGTGTAGGTATCACAAAAGCATGGTTGGGCACTCTTTGCCTACGATTCATCCTAGCGTCCATCGTTTGAGAGTGACGATCCTTTCAACAACAAGCGCGGCAATAAGTCTAGCAATCTCAACTTGCGGATCAACAGAAGGGATATGAAAACGGCATTGAGCCTATTGTGAAAGCCATTTCCATCAAACGTTATTGCTAGCTTTCATTAGATCTCGACTCAAACAAGGCATGTCGTTGCGATACTAAGATGACTTTTACTTCCTTAGAGCGCAATATGACACCCGCTCTATTTACAATGTTTTACTTTATATGGAACGAGCACAAGATATGTTTCACCTCGGGAAATACTACCCTCAGGGCGCTTATAAGACCTAGCTCACGATCGGTGGCAGTCACCTCTAGGATTTTCCGTAGCATAAATACGGAGCCTTCTCAAATCCCACTGGTAGTGATCTCTATTCTCGTGTGCCATGAATACAAAATCAATTGTGAATGTCTTCTTTCTACTTGTGATACCTACGATCTCCAGCAATGACATATTGTATCTACAAGTAATACAAATGAAGGATTAAGTTAAAATTTTGTACGAGAAGATGTTTGAGTTTATGAAACAAAGTAAAAACAAGTCTTGGTACTTACTTATTTGTCTTATGTGTCGATTCCATCACAATAACATAGGAAAACATGTTGAGAACAATGCCTCTAATTGGGATGTGAGATAAAGAACTCGACCACCTCATCATAGTTCTGACATCTTCTTATATGCACATAATATCCACGTTCAGTCAACGTATGAAGTGCTTGTTGTAGTGACCCTCTTCATTCGGCTTTGTTCCATCATAATCTTCAAACTGATGTTGTAAACTTGTCGGATGGTTGTGACATTATCAAGATCCTCTAATTGCACGGATATTAGAATATGCCTCGGTTTTAACCCATAATCCAATTCACACTCCACATTTTGGGCTTATGTGAGAGTAAAACGTCTTGCATATGCATGACCTCTTAGCACCGAGGGAGTTACGTAGTTGTTGACTCCACATACAACCTTCAATATCCATTTTTCTTCTTCAAGTTGTGCCCCCTCAAGTTGAAACTTGCACATACACTTATTCGAATTCTTTTTCCGGCTAGAACTTGGAACATGGTCGGGATCAACACCTTTCTCTTTTCTAGGTCCTCATGTCTATCACATGTCATGGTAAGATACAAAACCCTCGTTTATCCAACCAGGATTTTTTATGACCAACACCGTATTTATTGAGTTCGCCACATATTGAGTCTAACTCAATAAGTTTTGTCTATGCGAAAAATATCTATGGAGCACAAATTTGGACGAAAAATCGGTACCGATTGCACAAGGATTATTCCAAAAAATCCTAAATAAAATAAAGTATTATTTCTAAAATTTCAGTATTATACTATTAAATGACTAAAACTAATAAAGTTAAATAAGGTATAAATTCAACCATTTTGGCTCTCCATTCTAACATGTTTAAAAAAAAACTAATTCAACAAATTTGGTTCTCTATTCTAACACATCTAAAACTAACCCGACAATGTCGCGTCTCTTTTCTAAAATGTCTAAAACTAATTCCACAATTTTGGTTCTCTATTTCTAACCTGTCTAAAACTAATTCAATAATTTCGATTCTCTATTCTAAAATATGTCTAAAAGTAATTAAATAAAGTATAAATTGTACATTTATTTCGATATGTGTGAGAAGTTCTTCCGGATCACTATATTTATTTACAACGAATGACATATTTGAGCTTTTACCATCGAATTCTACATCGGCTTTATTATCAACTTCATTGAAAAATGTCGACATTTGTACGAACTTTTACGAATTTGTTAAATAACTAGTGATTTTAGATGTGAATAGTGATATGACTTGACATCTATATATAGATATAAACTCGCAAATGAATATCTAATAGTTTTCAAAGGATATATTCTAACGCCTACATTTCAACAACGGATTTATGAATATCGGCTACTTTTCAATCAATGTGTTACTACCTTGGGGTAGACATGGGTCCGGTTTGGGTTAAACCGCCAAACCGGCGGTTTCCAAACCGGTCCACACCGGCGGTTTCCAAACCAACCTAAACCGGCGGTTTAACCACCGGTTTGGTTATTTTTTATTTTTTTTACAAAAAAATGGACCAAATCGGCCTGTTTGGTCCATTTTTCAATCTTTTTTATTTTAATTTTTTTTAATAAACACTACTAGAAAAGTTGATGATGCCAACGGGCATTTATCAACCGATAAGGTTGTTGGAATATATACCGACGGGTCAATTTGTTGGTACTTACCATCCGTTGATAAATTTCCAATGAAATAAAAAACTAACGGCCCTAGCCGTCGAAAAACTCCCGAATTGTTAGCATACTCACTAGCAACGGTTCAATCCGTTGGTACAACACCGGCGGTCCGATCCGTTGGATATACTTCGACGGATACACCTGTAGGTAAGGCTCTAACAATTTTGTCTGTTGGCAATACCCAACGGCCAAATTCGCTGGTAACACCCCGATAACTTAATCCGTTGATATGCTCCTCACATTTTACGTTGATGACTTGGAAGCTTTTTTTTAACGTTAAATATAATTTTAAGTTGTTGGACTTAAATTTACATGGTTTTTATATAAACCATAGTAGTATTGTAAATGTGTTGTTACAAACAATTGGTGGATGCGATTTTTGTTCATTTGAATTTGGCTTGGTCAAAGTGATCTTTGCTTAAGTTGACTTGATATTGGTGTAATCATTTGAGAGACTCCTCATTATCGTATATTCTTTTAATGGTATAACATATCTTATATTTTATATCTCGGCCGCTTCTATTCTTTTTTTACAAAAATCTTTCTTTAGAGGTAATTCTGCATAAAATTTATATATTATTTGTGTTGTTATTCATATACTAAAACCTACCGAACAAAAATATAAGATATCAATCTCATACTCATATCTTGATACCGATATCGATACCCGATATCTGATATATTGATATCACATATACTATTAAACATGTCCTTAATGGTTTTGAATTATCGCACACCAACAATTCAAAGGAAACCGGTATCTGTGTTGAAAATTTTGAAAATGGCAAATATTATGCTTGTCTTAGAACTATTTGAATTACTTGTTAAGGAAATGGTTCTTGGCAGACTAATCTCGTTGAACCTCTCACGAAGAATCTCGTGTAACATAATCAATTCCCGGTTGTAGTCTAAAATTTTTTTAATATATACCGAAAATCTTGAACGAGTAGTTGTTTTAAAATCTTATACCATTAATTTGAACTTATATAAATTTTGTATTAATATTAAATTGGTCTATAAAATATATATTAATTTTTTTTTTCAAATACAAAGACAAAATTCGATCTAGGAGTAACATCCATTGGTTATGTAATTCGGAATCACAATAGAGAGGTTATTGACATCAATGCTCAAAAAAATAACTTCAACTCGGTAATAAAAGCTGAAACTTTTGCCCTTAAATCTGGTTTACAACTTGATGCGGGTGCATCCCCAACACCAAGTATACAAGTACCAATCACTAGATCAATTAGGGAAAGAAGAATCCGAGAGGAGATGCTATCGAAGATGAATAATGAGCCAAGGAATATGAGTGAGTGAAGGTATCTTTTAGTTTTGATCCTATATTTTAGGATTAATTTAGTATTTATCTTTTAGAAGAATCTCCCCTATAAATAGACTTAGAGGACTAGATTCATAGGTAACTTAGTTTGTATTATTAATTTCCACATTATTGTAAGATTCTTGTGACTTCGCTCACGGGGTTTGCATAATTGCATTTTATCATTTCTATTCAATCAAAAGAGAGTCTTTGATTAAATCGTTGTGAGTCCTTGATAGGTTGCTTTTGTCAGTGTTAATCTTATTGAAGATTGGTGTTAATAGTCAAAGTAGTCTCTTTTTGTTCTTGTCTTAGATAGAAGAACTGTGTAAGGTTGAAGAAGGAAGGATTAAGGTAAATTCTTTGTTAAGGGTTTTGATCCAACTTAGATCAAGGTTCTTTGCAAGTCTAACTCTACTCCTATCTTCATATATTTTCATCATTTACATTCCATATTATCATTTTCTTATCTATCCATTACCCTTCCATCAAACTCACGTTCCTTTGTTCGAGTTTTTATAAATCTCGGCTGGCAACCAGAATCTCGCCTGAGATTCTAGACTGAGATTTGTTCAGTGAGATTGTTCGTGGGCTTTCAATCTAGATCGGGAATTGCGGCATCAACCCCGCATCAAATTGATCTTAAATCTAGTTTACAAGAGGCTATCAAATTGAAGATTAAAAAGATCAAAATTGAGGGTGATAATCTGTCTGTTAATAAGGCACTCTGAGGTGTGAAGTTGTCCGCGAGAGGTCGAGATGATTATATCCGACTCCAAATTGATCTTCGGTTCTTTGACGAAGATCACACATGTTTTCAATAAAATCAATAACGTTGTTGACCGATTGATCCATCTGGTAATCTTGACCCTCAACACTAATGTTTCCGATGATCTCGAATTTCGAGTTTTATCCACGAGCATACCTCTATATACAAAAAAATAAATAAAACAAATCTTAGTGGGCTGATGGCCCAATTTCAATTTCACGTCTAGGTAGTTATATGAATGTCATTAGCCGAAACCTCTTTTTCTAAACCACTCAGCCTTTTCGTCTCCCCAAAAAAACCCTCATTTTCCAAATCGGCCGCCATGGAAGGGTTACGAAAGCTCGGCGGAAGGGAGCGGGTCTATCTTCAAGACCCACACTCACCACCGCAAGGGAGCGACCACGATCAGCACTCTCGACTTCGGCGAGAGCAACGGATAACTCAAGGGTGTCGTCACCGAGATCATCCATGACTCTTTGTGTGGTGCGCCCTCGCAAAGGTCACCTTCCGCCATCCTTTCGCTTCAAGCACCAGAAAGATCCCTTCGCCGCCGCCGAGGGTATGTACACATGTCAGTTCATCTAGTGTGATAAGAAGGCTAGGAACAGTTTCTAGTTTGAATCTTAATTTTGTCGTTTATTTTCAGTTTTACGGCGGGATTTGTTATGACTTGGAACAATTAACCCATTAAAACTGCTCCAAATAGTGGTTGTTAAAAAATTGAGTCAGTTTTATACCAATGTACCAATTTTTTCAGATGATTGAGCATCAAACTGAATTGCATGAGCAGTGTAGGTTTTACTGCTTTAGTGATGCGGTGGAAGCAAACGGGACTTCTGTTAAGGAGAAGCCGGTTCAAATCAATGGATATCCCAAGAGCACTTTAAGCCTGATAGTGAGCAAGAGGAATGTTATGTTGATGTTGCGGATACACACATTGAGCAACACTATGATATTGACGTTCAAAGAGAGATTCAAGTGGTAACGAGAATGGTTATGGGGTGAATTAGGACCAATCTATATACACTACTAAACTAGACTACACTAACATTCTCACAAATTTTGTAGGCTTAAATCTTTTTTTAATTAAATTATTAAACCATATAATCATTTTTATTAATCCAAAAAAAACAAAATTCTGTAAAATTAAGTAACAAGATCTCCTAAATATTTTAAAAATAATTTGGTTTACGTATTTCTTTTATTTTTAAGCCGTCGAAATTTAAGTAATTTATTTATTGGGAAGATTTTTATTTTTTTCTTAATTTATTTTTAAAGGATTATAAGCTCAATCTATTTACGTTAAAAAATTTCACAGAATTCCCTATCCCACATCGATTATAAGTAAGTCAGAAAGGTTTGATAACTTGTATAAATAGAGGGTTTGAAGATTAAACAAATCACACATTTTTTGGCCTTTTGGCTAAGTTAAGTATAATTTTTATTCATAACGGATTAATATTTGTTTTGTGAGTCATTAGCCTACTGTTTTGTGGGTCGTTGACCTACTGTTTTGTGGGTCGTTGGCCTACTGTTTTGTGGGTCGCTAAATATTTTTAGCGATTTTTTTGCTAATTTTAAGTATAACTTTTATTCATAAATTAATATATGTTATATAGGTCGTTGACGTACTAAAAGTGATGGTTTGAGAACTTGTATAAATAGAGGTTAATAACGGATATTGAATTTTAAACAAATAATACATTTTTTGTTCTTTTAGCTAAGTTTAGCTATAATTTTTATTCATAACGGATTAATATATGTTATATGGGTCGTTGACGTACTATTTGCTATCCCACGTCAATTGTCAAGTAAGACTAATGCTTTGAGAACTTGAAAAGCGTTTACAATTGTCTAAAATTAATATTAATTTATTCGTTTTTGTATGAGATTTTGTTAATTTTATATTATAAATTTTTTTATCATCATCTATAAATTGTTTTTTAATTTACAAATCTATATCTAAATCTATATCTATATCTATATACTATACTAAAACAAAAGACATTAAAGCTGACGTGTCATTCTCACAAATTAATTTATTTTTGAAAGATTAAAAGCTCAATCTATTTACGTTAAAAATTTTTACAGAATTTCCTATCCCACATCGATTATAAGTAAGTCTGATAGTTTGATAACTTGTATAAATAGAGGGTTTGAAGATTAAACAAATCACACATTTCTTGGCATTTTGGCTAAGTTAAGTATAATTTTTATTTATAACGGATTAATATCTGTTTTGTGAATCGTTGACCTGCTATTTTGTGGGTCACTGACTTGCTGTTTTGTGGGTCACTGACCTATTGTTTTGTGGGTCACTGGCCTACTGTAATGTGGTTTGTTGACCTATTATTTTGTGAGTCGTTGTGGCCTACTGTTTTGTGGGTCGTTAAATCACTGTTTTGTGGGTCGTTGACCTACTGTTTTGTGGGTCTCTAAGTATTTTCAGCGATTTTTGGCTAATTTAAGTATAACTTTTATTCATAAATTAATATCCGTTATATAGCTCGTTGACGTACTAAAAGTGATGGTTTGATAACTTGTATAAATAGAGGTTAATAACGGACATTGAAGATTAAACAAATGATATATTTTTTGGCCTTTTAGCTAAGTTGAGCTATAATTTTTATTCATAACGGATTAATATATATTTTATGGGTCTTTGACCTACTTTTTTATGGGTCGTTTACTTACTATTTTCAGCGAATTTGCTATCCCACGTCGATTATCAAGTAAGACTAATACTTTGAGAACTTGAAAAGCGTTTATAATTGTCTAAATTAATACTAATTTATACGTTATTGTATGTGATTTTGTTTAATTTTATATTATAGAATTTTTTATCGTCATTTATAAATTGTTTTTTAATTTACAAATTTTCAGATTCTGATTTTTTTTAACTATAAATGATTTATTGAAAATGTATATTTTTTAAATAAAAATATTACTCTACAGGTATTCTTTTTTAATTATCTAAGTATTCTGTTGTCCTATTATGTTTTTTAATCATAAAATACGGGTATTCTTTTTATATTACGTCGGTCGTTACAAGAATAAAGTTCCACATTTTAAATTTCGTTCATCCAATAATTTGTTTTTGCTTCTGTTTGTGTTTCTAAACTTTATTTCAAAAATTTGTGTATTTATTTTTTAAAAAAAATTTTCATTTTTTATTTTGTTATTTATCACACATTTCGTTTCAAATTCTTTTACTTACAAAATTATATTTCGGGTTCCATTTAGATAATTACAATATATTAAAGTAATTTAGTTATAAGTCTATAACGGAGTTGTGCATTGTAATATTTTTTTTAAAAAAATTGTGCATTGTATAAGGATTAAATTTATGAAGTGTAGAATAATAAGAAGTTCTTTATCTGTGACTATTTTTTTGTTTTAAGAATAATCAAATCCGAATCATTATTATAAAATTTCATAAATATATCTTAAGTTCGTACAACTAATATTATAAAGATACCCGCACAAGGTGCGGGCTATACACTAGTGTTAGATTATTGTTAGAATTATGTATTGTGTTTTATATTTTTTTTCAATTAGACATTTTGTTATTTGAAGTGTTGAATATATTTGGGGATTCTCCTTTGCATGTAATTTATATCAATGAATACTATTTTATGTTAGTTGACATATTTATATACATATGTTCTTTTTATATTTGTCTATGTTTACTTCATTTTATCATTGAAATGTTTTATATTTTTTTTGCTATTTTTCTACTGTATTAAATTGTAAATTTGTGTAAATATAATTTTTTAGATACAAAATAAATTATATATAATAGCAATTTAAATTAATTTGATTAATTAATAACAATCCAGTTCATTAGAATCCTGCTGGATTAGTTAGAATCAATGACCTAATCCGTTGGAAACTACTCAATCATCTCGGTTGGAAATTAGTGACATCCTTGTCTGTTGAAATTTATCCAATGATCAAATTCGTCGGAAACAACTCAACAGCTAAGTCCGTGGGATACCATCCACAATTGCATCCGTTGGAATTCACCCAACCACCCCATCCGTTGGAACAATTGCCGACGCTCATTTTAGCAACCGATTGAAGCCATTGGCCAAGTCCGTTGGAATCATGAAATCCGTCGGAAAAGACAACCGTTTAGACCGTTGCTATCCTTAACTTTTCTAGTAGTGAAACCGGTTGAACCGCCGGTTTGGATTTATACGGTTTAGGTTTAGGTTTAACGCCAAACCTAAACCGCCGGTTCGCAAAAAGTTTAGGTTTGCGACTCATGTATATATACCTGGGGTGCATGTGGAGTCTGCATGCGCGCCAATTGTGCGTCTCATGAGGCTTACATAGAAAAACATAGAAAACCTGACGCACACGCGGACTCAGCTATACGGTATTTGATACCAATTAAAATAACAAAATTGAAGACACTTCAACTATAGTCTTATAATGCACCAGTCTTAATAATTAATTATTAGTACATGCGATTCAATAGTATCATTGTTTAGGGTATATATATATATATATATATATGCAAATCCAGTCGGAACATCGTGAGAGATGGATTTGGATGGCGTGGAGAGGAAGACGGAAGGAGAGGAGGACGGTGTATGTTCATATGAAGGAGAAAAAAGGAGTCGGTCATAAATACTTGTAACCCTAAGCAAAACACGTGTACTGGAAGAGTAAATCAATTAAACTTGAAAAAAAATTAAAAAGATGTGAGGGTATAATCGAAAATCTCCTATTTATTGGAGCAAGTCTCGTATATATATATATTCAAAGATCATTTTCCCTCTCTTCAAAAAAATATATATATGTCTATTCAGCTTCAATGTAACCTTTGACTGCGAATATCACTTTGGGTGGCAAGTTCAAATCACAACAATTATACGTATTCACCAACTACTAAGTTGACTAGCTAATACTATTAGATATATAGCTTTGCTACCTTCACAAGTATCACAAGCAATCGCACATAGATCATGACACAATTAGAGACACAAATGAAAGAGTATAACGATGATCGGGTTGAAGGAGAAGAAGAAGAAGATCGATCCAAATGGGTTCGAGATTCGTCGGTTGATCTCAAAGGATTGGTGCCTCTCCGATCATCCACCGGTGTCTGGAGAGCCTCGTTTTTCGTCCTCGGTAACAATATTTTATATCAACTAAGATTATATCGATTTATGTAAACGCATTTTGGGTGCGAGCTTTATATATAAATTTAATGAGGTTTACTCATAAAATCATGAGAGTAGCTTACCTAAACTTACATATTAGGTTTATGCATGCCTGTAACATATGTGTGATATCTAATGTATGTTTGATGACGTGCCTTAAGGTCAGCTAGTCTAATTATTTAAATTGGACAGTTATTGTCCAGTTTTGGAATCGATGTATTTGTATGTATTTGTAATCAACGGTTTTTATTTCCACGGTTTTGTGTTTGAGAGTTAATTTGACGTGAACAGCAATCGAGTTCAGTGAGAGGATGACTTACTTTGGAATATCATCAAATTTGATAACATACTTCACTGGAGTGATGCACCAACACCTTGGCACCGCCGCCAAGAACGTCAACTATTGGGTCGGAGTCACTACCGTCACACCCCTCTTCGGAGGCTTCTTGGCCGATGCCTACCTTGGCCGCTTCCCCATGGTTGTTGTTTGTTCCCTTCTCTATCTCATGGTAACCTATTATAAACTTCATCACAACTTTCATTTGTTTTTAGTCACTTTAACTATGGAGATTGTCTCACATCGATAATAGCAAAGTCAGAGCCTAGTATATAAGTTCGGTGGAGGACTCCTCATATTATCAACTGATTTTAGAATGAATTTTCATTGGACTTATTTGGGCCGGTATTTGAGATTTGCGTGTCCACGGCAATATTATGTCTTGATACCCGAATTTAAATTATCAAATAAATTTGGGAAAAGCAACCCTATGCAAATCTTATTTGTGTGTCTCACAAAATCAATATATATTGAGTACAAGTTGAAACTTCGTTTTAATCAATATATATCGAGTACAAGTCTCTAGAGTATTGATCTAAGAGAAAAACAATTGAAAAAGAAAAAAAGTAAAAACACCGTAGTTTTAGATTTTAGATAAGTTGTGGCTATGGAAAATATTTGGCATTTATACCTCTTTTTATTTAAATTCGATACCACTTAAAAAAGAAAATTTTTGGATGATGTTCATATACTTTAGATTTTTCGGATGATGCGTAGATAACTTTTTGGATGAATAACTTATTTTTTTTGAGTAATTTTTTTAAAATATACCATTCTACCATTTATAAATTAACATTTTGGGGGAAAAAATTGTTATTATTTACTAATTATTAATAGTATTTTAAATGTCTAGATAACTTTTCGAATGAAGAATTTAACTTCTTTTATTCCCTCAAAATGTCAACAAATGTTAAGTTACGGTGATAGAAATGTATACTTTAAAAAATTATAAAATTTAGAAGCACAATCCAAAAATTGAAAAATATTTGAACATAAACCAATAAAGTCTAACTACAAAGAATTATATGTAATTTTACTAATACTTATACTAATTTTATTTTTATTGTGCCCCATTTTTACTTGGGGTCGTGGACTTGAGCCCACGAGGCCCAGCACCAAGGCTGGCCCGGGGCTTATGTGGATTTAGACGAGCGATGAAACCTTTTAGTCCGATTTCTCGTATCTTGACTTATTGGGTTTGTCGGCCTTAAGATACCAATTGTGGACACGGACAATAATAGTTTGTCTGATTCGACTATCCGGCCTTAAGACATGTCGTCAAGTCTCAACCGAGTCAGACGATTGCATTTGAGGGGGCATCTCGTCAAGTCTCAACCGAGTAGGAGGGAGGCATATGGAGATAAATTGTCTGAAGTTGATAATAAACAAACCCGGGTTAATCTACGTACTTAATCTTGATTGTTTTATTAGTCCTTATATTATCCATTTTAGGATCAAAATTTCACATTAACTATGAGTCAAATGCCACCTAAATCCCAATTGATCAATGAAAGCAAGTTGTAAGTTGTTTCCCCAAATAGAATTTACTCTTCAATCTTCATAACTAATCTACTTAATCTTAATTGTTTTATCACTATGAAGGGCTTAGGTTTGTTGACTATGACACAATATATCACAAGCTTAAAGCCTTGTGATACCAAAGAGCCATGTCCCCAAGTAAGGATCACCCATGAAGTTACCTTCTTCGTCGCAGCCTACATAGTCTCGGTTGCAACGGGCGGCTTCAAGCCGTGTCTCGAGAGCTTTGGAGCGGACCAATTCGACGATAACCACTCGAGTGAGAGGAGGCAAAAAATGTCGTACTTCAATTGGTGGAACGTCGCCATTTCCGTCGCCCTCATCGTTGGGGTGACCGTTATAGTTTACACGGAAGACAACGCTGGATGGGGAGTCGCGTTTATCATCCTTACCGTCACCATGGCTCTAACCGTCGTCATTTTCTATCTCGGCAAACCGTTTTATAGATATCGAGTCACGGCACATAGGAGTCCTTTCACACCCATGTTGCAAGTCTTGGCAGCTTCTTTCGCTAAGAGGCATCTACCTTACCCTTCCGACGCTAAATTGTTACATGAAGTTTCCGACGCTCATGGCTCACAAGGAAGACGTCTTTCTCATACAAAGAAGCTTAGGTACGTGGGTTTCTCCTTGCATGTTATATTCTTACGTACATTACAACCTATAATATGATATGTAACACTTTTCCTTAAAGATTTTTGGATAAAGCATCGATATTAACCGAAGAGACAAGTCAAAGTAATGAATGGAAGCTAGCGACGGTCACTCAAGTTGAAGAGCTGAAGTTGATCCTCAATATAATTCCCATTTGGCTAACCTCCATGATCATCGGAGTAAACATCTCGCAAAGCAACTCATTCTTCGTCAAACAAGCAAGCGTGATGGACCGAAGAATCTCGTCAAAATTCGAGATCCCACCGGCTTCCGCCCATGCTCTATCCGGCATAGGAATGATGATTACAGTCTCTATCTATGATCGGATCCTCATCCCCGTCCTAAGACGAGCCACACGCACCGAGCAAGGTATCACAATCCTCAAGAGAATCGGAATTGGCATGGCGATATCCGCCATCTCAATGATGGCTGCTGCCTTGGTAGAGAAGAAACGTCTAAGTTCGAGTGTGACGTTGGGTGTAGCTTGGTTAGCTCCCCAGTTCGTGACACTCGGTGTGGGAGAAGGATTCGTGCTCGTGGGATTGCAAGAGTACTTTTACGAAGAGGTCCCGGATTCTATGAGGAGTTTGGGAATGGCTTTGTATCTTAGTGTGATCGGAATCGGAAGCTTCTTGAGTAGCTTGTTGATAACGATTGTCGACAATGTGACAGTTAAGTATGGAAGTAGCGGCTGGATCGGCAAGGACGTGAACCATAGTCGTTTGGATTTGTTCTATTGGGTGTTGGCTGTTCTCAATGGGGTCAATTTGGTTATTTTTGTTATCTTGGCGAGGAATTACTCGTACAAGAGTGTGAAGAAGATTGTGGATGCTGTTGAATCTCGTACACATGTTTAATAATCTCGTGTAAATGAAAATAACAATCAATCTTCACTTCATTTAGTTGTAGAATAGATAAATCACAACAATGATGATATGATATGATATTGCATGTTTCACAAAGGGAAAGTCCCTGTATAACGTATATGATCCAAGGTAGAGCGAAGGCCATACTTGTTGACAGCAGCATTGGCGGCTCTGAAGCCACCACCGTAAGCCGGTGAGGTGTCACTCGAAATCTGCTTCATGAAGAACTCCCCCAACCGCTTCTCGACTTCTGGTTTCTGGCATTTCTTTGAGGATGAGGATGAAGATGCACCCCTTGATGAAGATGGCACACTTCCGACTCCAGGCATCAGTTCTGACTCGAGCCACAAGTAGGCCATTTCTTGGCAAATTCCTTCCTCAACCTCAGGACTAAGGTTCTGGAATCCTGCTTAGTTATACATCAAAATTTCCGAGTCAGAGACATTAACACAAGCCTCCTAATGTGGTTCTCTCACAAATGTTTGGTTCAGCTTTCAGTTTTCAAGTGTCTACTTGTGCCACAATTACAGTCTGTGAATCATGAATTTTTTTTTGTTCACTATAGCATAATGTTCAATTTTTAAATCTCCCGCAACAAACAAAAACCACGGCTAAATTGCGGTATGTTGTGATTTTCGACGAGTTAATCGGTGTATAGAGAGACAAAACGTTTGTGGTTTTGCTGCACAAAACTTGCGGCTAGGGTTTTCAATATACTTTCGTGGATAAAAGAATACAACCCTAAACTCATCGTATCAGTATACCTAAATTTATTGTCTTATTATAACAGGGTATGTGAAAAGCCAGTGCTGGTAGCTAGGCGTGCATGCGTACCTTTAAGGCGCAACCAAGCATGCATTAGCTCATGAGCAAGTATAGAACCAGTGAGCAATCTGTATCCAGCAGCGTATAACACGAAGGCAAGAGCATAAAATCAGAAACAGACATGGGCAAATAGGGAAAAAGAAGTATAAACTATTTGTAACCTGCAATAATTACCTAGGAAGGCCATAGAGAACAAGTATGGCTGTGACATCACACTTGCGGGTCAGCTTCATAGGTTGTGTTCTCATCCCTGTGAAACGATGGCCACCAATTATGGGCCTTTGCTTAATCTGAAGATTTTTAAAGGAACAAATGAAGCTGTGAGAACAAATGTTGGAGACATCAAATAAATTATAAGGTACTAGCGTAATAACAGGCGTGCTAAAACGTACAGTGGTCACGGTCTGCTCCTCGGAGAGACATAAACCCCTTGTCTCCGCGGTCTGATGGAACCCCTGCAATGGAAATATATCTTGGGATTGAACAAAGTTGCAGGAAAAAAATAATCCAGCTGAATTAAAACAAAGAATGAGCTGAGAGCTATTAACCCACAATTTTCTAGGCCGTGTTGAACTTAAGTTTTGCTAAATGGTGATCAAATCCGTTGGGTTCAATTGAATATGTATCCTACTGGTCACGATTACTCATAAACCCGACCCATCTAATCTGATTGGCAGGTCTAGGGTTATAAGATTTCTATGTAGTCCAAAATAACTAAGAGAAATGGAGAAAACTGGAAGTATGAGGTATTACATGCTTTTCACCAACAATGGCATCATTGAGCGCTTGTCGTTGAACAAGAAGCATCGGAACCTGTTGATCCAGTTTCATGTTCATTCCCTCATAAAAGTCCCTGATGGAATGGTATAGGGGTTGACATTCCCCAGTGTCCATGATTGCAGTTTCCAAGCATTCTGAGCAAAAGCTCCTCCCATCTTCTAAAGTTATGTATACTGCATTCCGAGGCTTCAACAATAGAAAGAAAAATAAATGGGAAATTTCATATAAAAAACAGAGCAAATATCAAGAACAAAGGAAGCAAAATGTTCCCGGACCGAAAAGAGCTGTTTAGAGATGGTTAAGTACCTTCAGCCGCTCACAACTAGAGCAACGAGTAGTGTTATCAGACTCGTGTGCAGGGCAATACTTCTGTGACCAAAACGGATGGCACCTATATTCGATCAAACCTGCTGCATTTGTCGGGATCTGAATCAAGCAAACAAATACTTGCAAATGTTATAAACCGTCAAGAAAGACATCTTTATTGACTCAACAAGAAGTAATTCCAAAGTAAATGTGCATTCAAAAGAAGTTCCCTTACACATTGGTGACAAACATCACATTTTGGAGATCTCGACTGTCTGAGGCAGGACTTGTGGTATGCATCCTTTCCTGATAATGAGTACTTCAATCAAGAAAACAGAACATTAAGTACTGGTTTTTGAAGGAGATATCAAGAAAATATATCTTAGTGAGCCAAATGGGAATTAGATGGTGTGTGACACTACACATATGTATGCAAGAAAAGAGCTAATCGAAATAAGGAAAATGATGTGTTTTCAAGTACCTCCTTTTCAGCAATTGGGCAGCCACAGGCTCGACAGCAGAAACAGGCTGGATGGTAGAAAGTTCCCATACAACCAAGATAATTGCCATACTCAATGCTACGTTTACACCCACCACATATCCTATAGTTACTGAGCATTTACAATACGATTTCAAGATTAGTAATCATAACTTTATAATAGAAGATGCCAGATGCAATCAGGCAAAAGAATTGGGCTGGCAGGCTCATAAAAAATTTTCGAAAGTCATTTGCTACTTCCAACGATACTTCAAAGAAAATAAGTTGGTTGTTCTTCTAAAATGTCAAAGAGCTTACTGATTCACTGTTCAACTCAGTCTTATTACTACGTTTTCATAACAAGATTCAATTGAAAAGCACCACTGCATGTATCAGTACAATGTGCCGAGATTGCATACTTTACCAAAAGAAAATATCCCAGGAATCATCTTGGTGAGAAGGGATAGTATAACAAGTCAGAGATTATAATTACTATTAATTTTGGTCATAGCAGCAGCTAAATCTACAAGCTTTAGTGAATATAATACTCACTAAACATCTGCAGAGAACTTCATTGGTTTCCTTGAGAGAGAGAAGAGAGATACCTATTTTCGATGGAATTAGATGGACCCGGAGTGTAACGTGGATAAGAAGGTGGAGCATGCGAATAGGAAGGCATATTTCCAAATCCCCGTCGTTCATTAGCAACATAGTAGTCTCCGAACCATCCTGAAACAATCAAGTTCACAAACAGGCAAAAGTTTGAAAATGAGTGGAATAAGTAGAGAACAAAATAGCACATCGGTAACAGCTATTGAAGCTACCTCCTCCTCTATTGAACGGTCTGTCAATTGGTCTCTTCAAATCCTCAACCAGTGACATAGCAATAGCCCGGTCCCTCTCTGCTTGTTCTCTTAATGACCTAAAACGGTCATCCTAACAACACATTTAGGGGAAAGAAAAGAAAATGATTACCATGATTTAAGCACCCTTTTAGAAAATCAGATGTATAATATCAGAAATTTACTGATTGAGGATGGGTAAACATCAACATGATGGCAATATAGAAATCCTCAAGCAAAAATCAGTTAGGGTTTGTGATTGATCAAACATGGAGACAAACATTTTACATCCATATACAGCCTTCTATAGATTTTTACTTCGAATTTAAGAAAAAGACTTCAGGTTATATCAGTAATTTCATAACAATCATCCAAGATTGTAATAATATAATGAAGGAAAGCGGATTGGGATAGAAGGGTTACCATTGATCTAAATGAAGTATTCCAAAACATGTTTTCCTCTTGCCAAATTGCTGATCACCACCAATAAATACACAAGAGCTCGACCCACCAGAACCCTTAATCTTACTCGATGAATTCAGACACCAAGGAATCCTCCCTGTTTTAGAAAAGCTGAAAAACCATTGACGCATTAAATTAAACACCTTCAATGCATGTTCAAGCAAATCCCACGATAAAACATTGAAGAGAAGAAAAGACTAACCATAGACACAAGAGAGAGAAAGGAGGGTGATGGCAAAGAATCGAAGCCATGGAGACTTATTTATAGACTCCTGAATTCAACTGAAATTCAAGTAGGATACGTAGTTTCGCAGTGAAAACGACTAGTGATGAAGCGACATAGAGAGAACAAAGCGGGCAGCCATAGCAGTAAAGGGCATTTGTCTTACAATAAATTATTAAAAAATAATTTCCGCATGATTTCATCGATTATGTACTATTACACTAACTTTTATAGTAACTAAAACGAATAATGCCGACATTACACAAAATTTAATATCGGTATACATTACCGGTAAGTCGGTAACGGGTGTTATCGAGTCGATATTTGATATGTTCAGGTTCGTCCATTATATACTATTATGCATGTTCAGTTCAAACAAAAATCAATATAATCGACTCGTTTAAAAAGTAAACAAGTTCAGTTCAGAACGAGACAAGTTATGTCATCCTCATGTTCAACGTATTTAAAAAACCCAAATCAACCAACTGACTTAAAAAGCTTTTCTCGAAGTTCGAGAAAAGCAATTTTAATATGGGATGAAGTTTATTACAAAAATCTTCCATAAATTTTTAAATCACAAAAAATTATCCATACATTATACCTAAAAAACATTTCTATTATTTTTGTTTACTTAATGAATTGTGTAATAAAGGTTAGTCATCACTTTATTTTTAAATAATTAACGTAGTTTGTTTATATTTCACAATCAAGAAATAAATTGGGTTAAGACACTCAAACATTTATATTTTAAATTTTCACAATCAATCTTATTATAAATAAAAATTGCCAAAATATATGAAAATATTACGAGTCTTTTAATCAAATTTATTTTTAAAATTTAAATATCGATTTTATAGTTTTACTTTAAATAAATTATACAAAAAATATTGTAGGGTGATATTCTGCGATTTAAAAGTTTATGAGCGTTTTTTAATAGAATTTGACCATAATTCATCTATATCAAAATTAATATAATTTGGAATAGTTTTTATACCAACTAGTAATTTTTATTTATTTTTTTGAAAATGGAAAGCGGTTCGAAACTAGTAGACGGCGCGTCGTCTAGTGGATCGAAAGGTCGAAAAAATCGGCAGACGGTCAAACCGTAATGAAGGGCCACAGATAAAGGAGAGAAAAAATACACAAAAATACATCAAAATGAAACCGAAAGTAAAAAGTTTTCAAGGGAAAGCAGGATGATAAAGCCAGCGGGAGGCAAACGAACATAAACGTTCATCTTCAAAGGAAGTACACAGGGAGGAAGCCTGGGAACCACCGTAATTTTTGTTATTTTTTGTTATGTCTATATTATGTAGTTTTAATTATATAAAATTCTATATCCCATGATTCCTATCAAAGCAAAGAGAAGGTTTTGGATGGATAGGAAAGGAGGGAACAAAGTGGGCATCGTATAAGAATGTGTTGCATGTGGATAGCAATTCATTTCAAACACAAGAAAGATTCGACTTCATATAAAAATATGTATTTCAATGGCTTATAATGTGCACATATTGTTAATGTTTATTGTATTGTATTTGTTTGATTTGTTACATAAAATATACAAACTTTTGTAATGACACATATGTTATCGTATTAGACATGATATTATACTATAATTATGTGTCATATACGAATCGTGAATATAAAAGATGAGAATATATATTCTTGTATGAATAATAGTCTTGCTTTGTCAATTTTTTTTACAATCGTGCATAGTATTAACATGATTTTTTTGGTAAATACGAATGTTGTATTACTACATTAAGTTTACATGGTATATGTCAAATAGGACTATTACAAAAGTGTTGAATATTGAATATAAGAAATGTAATTTTGCTTGTTATATCCATTCCGGGACTTGATGTCATGGAGGGCCCGTTTGGTTCCAACTCTGGAAATGGAAACGAACTTAGTTCATATACATATCCTTATTCATGAAATTTTATAGAATCGTTCATTGTGGTTTAGTGCAAAGTACACTTGCTTTCCCGCATTTTGTTACCATATAGGATATTAAAAGTAATAAAACTCTACTCCAATTACTTGAAACCACAAGGAATGATTCCAAAAACTTTCATGAACAAGGGCATACGTATGGACTAGATTCGTTTCCAATTTCGGAGTTAAAACAAAACGGGCCCGGAGTGTACACATCCAGTGATCGCGCCTAAACATATACGGTTCATCCTAAAATCAATTGATAATTGAGGGAGTAAGATGTATACTTTTATGTAAACCTGATCATATCCGGACACTTCACTGGCTCGAAAAACGGGCGAGTATGAACATAACAAGAAGCCCGACCAGACCGAAAAGCGCATCTCGTCAAGCCCGTCGGGTCAGATTAGGGCACCACTTTAGGCCGCCGAGCCAAAATGATTTCCGGTGGGTGTGAACAAAGGAAGAACCCGTACCGCACCGAAAAGTCCGGTCCGCCAAGCCCGTCGAATACGGGGTCGCCTTGCCAGCCGGATTATATATATATATAATATCTTAAATATTATTTTGTTTTTTTAAATGATATCAAAAACAATTTTTAAAATATTTTTTTGAATAAAAAAAGCTACCTTCAAGCCCGACCCGTCGGGACAAGCTCGGCAACCATTATAGGCCCATCAACTGAACCCGGGTCCGGATTAACAAGCTTAATATTTTATAAACTCTTCCTATATGGCAGTCTCACTTAATATTGTAAATGTGAGAATTTTTCATTTTTTTTACAGTTTGTTCAGAAATCCATTTTATGGAAGATGAAGTATAAAATAAAACTAAAGGACAATTTTGGTAATTAGGCCTTTCTGAGAAACTATAGTAGTAACTAGGTTTTTTTAATGTTGCAATTAAGTAAATATACCTCAACTTTTTGTATTTATTTTCAAACGGGCAATTTTGGTAACTAGGCTTTTTTGAAAAATTAGAGTAGTAACTAGACTTTTTAAGGTTTCAATTAAGTAAATGTACCCCAACCTTTTGTATTTATTTTCAAACTCTACACACTATTCTCTCAAGGGGTACATTTATTAAACACAAAACTAGAAAAAGCCTAGTAAACCAAATTGTTTCATTTTCAAACTCTACACACTCTTCTTTCAAAGGGTATATTTACTAAACACAAAACTAGAAAAAGCCTTGTAAACCAAATTATTTCAAAAACTAAATTATAATTTCATAATAATTCATAATCATAAGAAGAATTTATAAAAAAAAAAAAAAAATTATCATTTTATATTTTCATCTTCGTTCTTTTATTACTAAATACGACCATAATCTCGAGGAATTTAAGTTTTGGACATGAGCAATGAATCGAATGAATTCCAAGTTGTTTACTTTGCAGCTGAACAACACAATCGCGATTTACAACTGTAAAGATGTGATGGCAAGCCTACGGTGAAAACGTGGGAATATTAATTTGACTTTATTTTGGTATTATTATTATTAATTTTATTGAGTTAAAAACGCAACTTTTATATAATATTTTAATTATTTCAAACATTCTTGAATAAGATTAAGAATAATATCTTTAATAGGCGATACAAAGGTAACGAATCTCTGTTAATGTCAATGGTGTTATGCAATTCCTTTTTCAAAATACAATGTCTAACTATAATATCATTTTTTATAATAAAAAGTTTACACATACCGATATAAAATTATAGTACTTTTTATGGTATTAATTGTGGTTAGTATTCAATCCCTAATTTATTACTGTATTATATCTATACTATATGTTAAATATAAAATTTTGTGATAATTTTAAATTATTTTTTAAATATTGGTATAATATTAATTTTTAATTATGATAGTATTATACTATTATTTTTTATTTTTTTTTTATTTTCAAGTTAAAGAAAAAATCATAAATTTTGAGACAACGAATATTGAATTTTTCCTTTTGGTATCATCAAGGTTTGAGGAAAAATCCTTTATTGGAATTTTCATATTATATTGTAATATATGGATGAAAAAACTATTAGATTGTAGGTTGTGAAAACTATTACTAATAGGAGCGTAAAGCCATAAGAATCACATTCTCAATACAAAGGTGCACATAAGCAAACCCTAACACGAATCATCAATATAGGTCAGAATCGTAGGTTATGATACCACAACTAAAGAAGTTGTTTGGTTTAATCCCTAGTTAATCTCGAGTCCATGGTATGACGAACCGAACTAAGATTAGGTGTAACGGATTAAAAGTGATGCGAGTACCCGGACTCAACTCAGGCTCGACGTTGTTGTGCCTATCGAGTCATGTTCATAGATCATTGAAATTGAGTGTGGGTCAAAGCCGACTAGAACTTTGATGCGTATTCCATAGCCGAAGTCTTTTTAGATTGGTTATAGTGGATTGGCTGAATATCCCCTACTGAGATTCCGCAGAGTAGGGTTAACCCAAACTGCATCACCATCTCCAACGAGATGATAAAAGATATTGGGTTGACCTTCAAACAGCTAAAACTAGATTATATGTCATCATAATTGGGCTTACAACACAGCTCCAAGGAGAGTATATACATAATGATAACAAATTGCAAGAAGTTGAGCCATGAAAAAATGACTTAACCCCCGTGCATATTTCATAATACATGTATACAGGAGATGCTCTTGTATTTACACCCACACTTACATATGAAGCTCAAATCACAAGCTAACCTTACAAAACTTTTACCATGGACTTCCAATGGAGAAGATGACAATTTCTCTTCTACGTCGGTTCGGCTAAGAGAAGACTGTGCCACCACCCGCACGCTACGTTCCTTGCTATAAACCCGTCCACTTTTACTTGTGATGGAACGTTTCGATCAACTACGTCTCCCAAACCGAGCTGTTTTGTTATATGGAAGATGTTCATGAACAAATGAAGAGAAAAAAGACTAATAGATAGTGTTTAAGTTGGAAATTATCAGAAGTTATGTTACCTGACCATACTTGTTCCATCCCCATGAGAAGACTTCACCTGTGTCTGTAGCACATATAACAAGTAGGAGTTAGGCACAAGATTGTATATACAAACAAATGTTAATAATTTTTATTATTCTGCATTATGATTCAAATTTTTCCATTTTTTTTGTTAGTTTCTGGAGTTCCTCAAATTGGATTTGTATCAATTTATCTTAATTCCTGGGTTTCTATCACAATGCAACTCCTTTTCATAGCATACCTGTCACCATAGCACTGTGCCGAGCACCACATGATATTATTTTCGCGTTTGTGTTTTCCACACTAGGAGCCTCCAATAGCCGTGGATAAGTCTGAGAGCAAGAGTTTAATCTTATATGAATATTTGTACATTAATGAGTTCTTATTCATTAAGTACATGCATTACTTTGAAAAGAAAAGCCTAACCTCAGCTTGGTCAGAACCAGTTCCCAACTGCCCAAATTGATTACCTCCAAATGCATAGATGTCGCCAGTGGTAGAGATGCAGACAGTATGCCATAACCCGGCAGAAACTGCTTCAATCTGTATGCCGAGCAGTGCAGACACACAAGTAGGGCTTAACTCGTCATCTGTGCTTCCTTGCCCACACTACATACCCATGACAAAATGAAACAAACAAGTTGCAACAAAAGATAACATCAGGTGTCCAAATAACCGTCAGATAACAACTTTAAGCAAGTGATACAAGGTTGAGCAGACTATAATACTGGAGAAAAATCAAATATCAAAGCAAAGATGCAGTGCACATCTCACAGACTTCAAGTCCTAACAGCAATCACTCTAACAAAATACTTAGCATTTCTTTAAATAAGAGCTGAAAAATATGAAAATACATTAATACAAGCACCAAACCTATCAAAAGATAAATAACAAGAAGTCTTCTGTATGTAAGCAAAAGAAAAAGTGTGGTGAAATTTGAGCATTTAGTCATACAGCTAAACTTTAGCCGCATGACTGACTTGGATGTATATACAAACAGATATACAAAACCAGCCAATGCTGCAAGTTTAACAAACTATATAGCTAGTCATTGCTTCGTATGTTATAAACTTATAAACAGCAGCTTAGTATGAAAACATTCTTATATTTGTACAGTACAAAGAAATCGTCTATTTTCCAGTAATAGTTAAGAAATCTTAGGGTAGGAAACAAGAAAAAACCATCAGCAAAAGTGCAAAACAATGCTCCAAGTTCAAAGTTGAAATTCTTTTGTTATCGAGTGAGTCCAACAGACAGTACAGTAAAGGGGGCAAGTGTTTAGCGAAGAGCTTCATCATGTTGGTACGCTTACCTGTCCATAGAGGCCCCATCCAAAAGTAAGCAGTGCCCCAGCATCTATAAAAGGAAGAAGCATTATCAAAAAAAGTTACAAGGATGTGACAAAAATTACAAGCAATTAAACAGCAGAAAAAGACCAATAACATAAAACGAACATCATACTAAATGGGATATATATATATATATATATATATATATATATATATATATATATAAAATATAAAGTGCAGCAAATCTGAGACTTCCTCCACAACATTGGAAATGGTCCAAATTGAAACATTTTTAGTGTTATTACAATCAAAGAAAACTTCAATTCTTAGCCATTTACCAGTGATTGCCGCACTATGTCGTCCTCCACAAGCAATCCCCTTGATGTAAGTTCCAGGTACTCGGCAACCTTGACCTTCTGATGTTCTTTCTCTTCTATATGATGATTCAATGCATGGGATGGGATGTGGCGATGACACCATCCTTATGCGTGACCCCAATCCCAACTGACCTTCACCTCCATAGCCCCAACCCCACACTTGTCCTACATCTGAAACTTCAGAAGAAACAGAATACATCAAGTTGCTATACATTAATATCACACAAAGTTGCTCTAGGCATAGTGTAAAAAATTTTTTTACACATCTTCAAATGAAAAGGATAATGACATACACTAGAGTATGGGCATGTGTCCAAAAAATGAGCTTCTGTTCATAATTAAAAGGTTTACAAAGGACCAGGAATTGGAGGCTTCAACTAGCTTACCTAGCTCTTATCAAGGTTGAAATATTTAGGAAATGTTTAAAATGGGAAGGAATAACGCACACATATAATAAACTAACCAAGCTTATGATGGTTCTAATTGGACTCCAATATTAACATCACCACATATGAACTGGAGAAGAGTCCAGGATCCACGTCAAGATCAAAAAGGTTTACCTGATAATGCCAAAGTATGCCTTCCACCAGCAGCAACCGTAGCAATTCTGATTCCAGGACTTAGCTTAACTAAACATGGCAATGCTGATTGTTCTTCCTCATTGGATGTGGAGCTTTCAGCTTGTTGCTTAGCAGAAGACACTCTTCTCCTTTTCGAGTGTTCCTCCCCTGTTCCTTTATTATCTTGTGAAGCCCCTGAACCGCCATCGGCTTTCAAGCTCTGTTCGCGCGGGCTTACTGCCGAAGGATCATAACATCTATCAAGTAAGTCTTCTACCAAGAAATACTAAAGACTGTCAATCATTACCATAAAGATATATGATGACAGTTCCTTGTTAAGCAAAGAAGTGCACTTTTTCTCTTACCTGCATCCTTTTCTAAACTTCCTCCTGCTGAAGGATCTCCAAACACCTTCCCTGAAGGTATACATTCTTTCCAACCCCATGTGTAGACTTCTCCAGCATCTACATTCAAAAATAAACAAACTTCATTCATCATTAAACTCAAATAAGTCGAACAATTTAGGAGGCACTTGGATATCTCAATAACCAGGAAAGACAATGAAAACCTGTTACTGACACACAATGTGCCCAGCCAGCAGCTGCTCTTACGATTGGGGTTTCATGGGGGATGGGAAAAGGCTCTGGTGTTTCCTTAAAAGATACAATTTGCACATGAGTTAGGTGTCAATTACTAAACTAAGTGACTGGTTGTTTCAATGAATAGGAGGAAAGCGAGCTCATTACCCCATGTTTACCGGAAGTCAAATAACTTTGCCCTAGATCATCTGTTGAACCCCATGTTATGAGCTTTCCTGAATCTGACATTACAGGAAACACCATATCATCAATTAAACAAGTTACATCTTGCTCAATACTCTAGTGCCTTCCAGGAATTTTCCACATAGCCCAAATAATCCCACATTGAAGTTCAAATTGCAGAGAAAATGAAAATTCAAAAAACTTCCATTTCCTTCAACAGAAGATTCGGGCTTTAAGTTACCAAAAGAATAGGAGGAAATCCAGGAAACTTAAATCCGAACAAAAAGTTCGAAATAAAATACTGTACTCTCTGTGAACAAAGAGACGTCCTTAAAAAAGAAATCGGAAAATGGAGGCAAATTGAAACAACAATTGCCGCTGAATCCAAATGAATCAGTGAAAACGCATAAATCGCAGTTCAAGTAGAACATCACAAGATAAATTGAACAAATTCTAACCCTAATGCTTTTCAAGAATTTTCCACATTGAAGCATTAATAAAATCACAAAAGTGACATCTTCGTAAACTGAGATTCAGACTTCAAGCTGCGAGACGAAATAACAGGGCGAAAATCCTGGAACCTTAAATCTAATGAGAAAGCTCGAAATGCAACATTTAACACTAAGATCCGAGTAATGTAAATAAAAACGAAATCGTTAGAGAAGTTTTGAAAGAGAAAAGTAAATTGAAGTCGCTCACAATCCAATTGAACCAATGAAAACTCAAAAAGCGCCCCGAGCCTGCTCCAAGTCCAAGCAGAGAAACGCGGAGAATTAGAGAGAATAGGGAAGGAACACGATACCAGAAAGGGCCATGGCGAAACCACAACCACCACCACAAACATCCCTCCATCTACCAATTGACGGAAGCAACCTCACCATTACCGGTGATTGCAGTGGCGTCCTCTGCGGAAGTGCTCCAGGCAAGTACCCCCACATGAACACCGATTTCTCTCTTTCAACCTCCATTCCAACCACCCCCTGTTCTTCTCCTACCCCATTCATGGCCACTACCACGAAGAGAGAGAGAAAGCCACACTCAAGCACTAAGCCCCACAAACCAAAAACAACGACAAGTAGAGAAACCTTCAATCAAAACTTGTGGCCTGTACTCGCTTTCACTGCTTCACAAGATGCACAAACGAATGAAGAGAGAGAAGATAGCGAATTTTGTAAGAGAAAATTATGAGCCCTAATTTCATTTGCTTTTGGGAGACGAATAAAAAAGTAGGTCGAGCGTATCATTATCACGGAGAACTAAACTGCCACGTAGGATGATGACGTGGGGTTTTGTGACACGTGGCAGAATGCTAGCCACTAACTTGATCCAGCGATTCACAGCCAGGAGTTCCGTCGAAGCTTCTGGAAATTTGGTAATGCTGACTTTTTTCCTTCTTTCCTTTTTCTTTTCTTTTTCTTTTTTTTCTTATGGCTTGCTGGTCTCACCTTGTCAATATATTAATTGGCAATAAGTATTTAAAAATACATTTATAATAAAAAAAAAAATATTGTAAAAAAGTTTTAAAAGGTTTTACTTATTGTAATTGAAATATCACCTTTTTTCTAATTTCTCATGTGTATTTTTGTTTATTGAAATATATTTATAATTATTATCCTAGAAACTGTAAATAAACAATGAGAGGCTCTATTAAGAAAATTATATTTATATTATAATTGAATATGTTATTTTTTAACATTACTTTTACACTAATAAAAGAAAAGTAAACTTTTGAATTGGTTAGTTGTAGCCTATCATGTCGTGTCACCTTCTACTTCTCGACACGTTTCATTTCAACAAGCTCCAATTATTTGCCTTTGCCACGTGTCGATTATTGAATGAAGTTAGGCTACATTGGGAAATTTATTTTCATGTCAACTATTATTTATAGTTACATGCGTTTGGTATGGTTTGGGTTTAATTGGATTAGATTATACCATTTTCTAATAGTCGATAATAAAACTCGCAAGGTGCCGACGTCTAGCTAACAGATGGCGCTAACGCTCTCTCTCTATATATATACTTCAATCTAGAGTCGGCATCATCACATGTCGCCCAAAATTAATTTTTCCAACCTAGGCGCTGACGATATGTCCAAAATAATAGATGCGGCTGTCAATAATTAGGAATTTTTTCTATATTAATTTAGCCGTCAACGCCTAAGACCGACATCCACTAAGTACTAGCGAATTGCGATTCATTTATACGTTAATAAATTCATGTCCGTGTATTTAACTTTTTCGTTTTATTATGTGTGTAGTAAGAGTTTTTGTGGGGTTTTAGTGTTCTGGTTTGTAGTTTTCAAAACCACACTGCAACAATCATGTTCCATAATATATCGGTTTTGATAAATATTATAAAGTAATTATTCGTCAAATTTTTGAAATTTTATAAAATATATTTTCATTTATAAATTGAAAAAATCATTTTTCAAGCAGTGTCTTGAGCTTATAATTTCTAAATTATACCTTTTATTATTTATAAATTAACATTTACTGATATTTTAAGCTGCAATAAATTATTTATACCTTTACAATAAAAATTAACAATAATTAGTATACAATAAAAAAAATTCCAAAAACGTATTTTTAAAAATTATAAAATTCAAGTACATTGTACCAAAACCGAAAAACATCTTTTCATAATTTCAGAACAAAAGTATAGGATAGGATCAACAATTTGTCAAAATTTTAAATAAAATATAATTAAAATAGGTTGTTCATACGGTCTGGACCGGACTGTTTCCCTACTTGTGTGAAACGGTCCATGGACTGAATCGGAGCGGACCGGACCATTGCGGTCCGGTCCACCACGATCCGGACCGTTTTATATTATTTTTGTATGGAATAAATGCGGTTTGGTCCGGTTTTGGACCGGACCGGAAGATTACGGTCCAGGACCGAACCGTACTATTTTGGACCGGACCGTAATTTCCGGTCCGGTCGGTTTTCCGGTCCATTTATGTGCAGTCCTGGTTGAGATGAATCGACGCGGTAGCTTAGACATCGGCACGTGTCAAGTTAGGAGTCACGTGAGCGGTAACCTGTAGAAGATGCGAGATGGCGTGGCAATTTATGGATCTTGTAAATTGTAAAAAAAGTTATTAGATGCCTTTGTTCCTTATAATTAAAAATAAAAAGGAATCTTGCCATAATTCACTTTCTATAATCGTTTATTATATTTGTATTTAAAGTTATTAGAAGTTTCGAGACGGTTTCGGTACTATCAAGGCTTCGATAGCGGTTTGGACTTGTCCGAACTTTCTAGAACAAATGGGCGATAATTATTATGTCTTTGCCCAAATACTAAATTAATTAATTAATGTTGTTTCACTTATTTGTAATTAGTGGGTTAAGAACTTAAGATGTTAAGAAAAAAATAGAATTTTTTTTTTGATGTCATTAAAGTTTGATCCTTGTGTTCAAGGTTTCATTTATTTCTTTTTTATATTCGTTTTAAATATATTATATTAAAATTTATTAAAAATTAAAAAAATTAAAAAAATAAATATAAATTAGATTATAACGTTAATTAATAAATTTATAATAGAAATAGTTTTTATGTATATGTATTTTTTATTTTTTAAAATAAATATATTTTTATTTTTGAATTAAAATATCCTTTTACTTTTTACTTCAATTTAAAAAAATATATATAATTTATGTTAATAATATTTATTAAAAAATTTAAATTTTTAAAAATAATATTTTTTAAAATTTTTTAAGAGTAAAAAAACTAAACATATAGTATTTTTTAATTTAATTATCTATAATTTTTTTACTTTGAAAATAACAATATTATTTTTTATGTGTTGATTTATTATTTTTTATAATATACTTTTTCATAATCTTAAAATTAAAAAAACATAATTTTTTTAAATTTTCAAATTAACATAAATTATATAATATTTAAATTCTAAAAAAAAAATTTTAGTATATTTTAATTATCTAGACTCTTAGTAAAGTTTAAAAAAATGTTTTTATTTAATTTATATATAAAATCAAAAGTAAAAATTAAAAAAATTTCATAGATATATTTATCAAAAATAAATTTTCGCCCCCTTTTAAAATCCTGCTGCCGTCACTAGGAACCGCACCCTCTATATATATATACACACGCGCCGAGAACCACTCATTATAAAAGTTTATTACGTGGAGAAGTGTATAATATATTAAGTCACGTATTGACGACGATAGGTTTGAGCCACAAACACCATTATAGCTAGCTTCTTCTTTCTTTACTTCAAAGACATAAGACAAAATAATATATTATCGTAAGATTGGCTTGCAAGAGAAGGGTATTGAAACACAAATTTATAAGATTGAAGTTGAGGTGATAATTTGACCGTCGTTAAGACAATACTTCGAAGTTGCTTGTGGGATATCGAGATAGGCATTTTCGACTTTGTGTTGGACCTGCATTACTTTGATGATATTTATATTACAACCGTTTTCACAAATTTACTTTGATGATATTCATATTACACACGTTTTCACAAAATTTAATAGTTTGTTGACCTTTTACCCATTTGGGACACTCAACCCCATCAACACCATTTTTTTACAATCATGAACTTCGCGTTCTATCTCCAATAATGCTTTGTGTTGAACCATTTTTATGAGTAGAATCAACCTAACCACTTTTCATCATCAAGAAAAGTAAATAAATATTATATATATATATAATACCCTTTTAATTTATAATACTTGCTTTTCGGCATTTAATACTTTCATCAAATAATAAGAATAAAAGTCAAATGGTTGTACTTGAGGGAGCGTGGAGATAAAATTGTCCCGTATCAGTAATAATCAAACTCGAAACCTACTTATAAGTTTGGTGGATTACTTCTCCTACTACCAATTGACTATAAGATGAACCTTACTAAATTTATGTGTTGAATTCAGACCTAACATGTATGTGCACTTACACATACAAAAGATGGGCCGTAATTAATTTCACACTAATTTTGTTTTTTTTTCAATGTTTCAATTTTCAAACATGTATGACATATTAAATTACTTTCATCTTATCTTTACTAAAAAATGAAATTCTAGAAAAAAAAACAAACAAACAAACGTTTGCCTAATCAATAATTTGTTATAATTGATTGCCAATCCCTACCATTGGCATCCCAAATGAGGGAACTATTGGACCTATATATATATATATATATATATATATATATATATATATATATATATATATATATATATATATATATATATATATATATATATATATAATAGGGACACTATCACTCTCATAAAATCATATTACATTACTATCATATATATTGTACACAATCAACTTTGATCCCACCATGCACAATCTTGTTATCCGTACGTTGTGAAACCAATCATTTGTTACAATGTATGGAAACTAAACTTACAAATAGATATTAGACAAATGATACTTCACTAATGATTGAGCACCTTGCAATCTTGCATACGTACGATCAATGTGAATGTAGCCATGTAGGCTGATCGAAAGAGTGGTTGTCATGGGTCCTCAATCAATTGGATTTGGCTACATCACCTGAAATCAATTGCATGGTATTGGCCTCACAAGTTTTGTCATCTTAGAGCCACCACACCTCCTTAGTACACATATTTCGGCTCGTGTAATGGCAGAAGAACGTAATATAGGTATCTAACGATATAAAAAGAGCAATTGGACTTATGTGTTGGGTTCTAACTTAACGTGTATTGTGTGGACATTGGACTCTTATTGATCCGTTGTAATTTGTCACAATAATAGAGTATATGTCCAATTAGACTAGTTTCCTTAAGACTTATCGATCTTAAGGCAAATGCGAACTGATAATTGATAATTTAAACAATTACGCTTCTCAGCATATATATATATATATATAAACTACCGTAATCTTCGTAGACTTTCTCGATGCATCTTACAAACTAAGAAAAATGGCAGTTTACATAAGTTATACGAGTTCTCATAAAAGCTACATCTCCCAAAAAGACCCATGATGTGCTTAAACTGATGTGAACAAGGAGTTCTCTCTCGGATCGAATGACATCGGCAACACCACCATCAATGCCTGTAAAAAACCTCACTGAAACTCTATAGTGCAAAACAAACCCGGCAAGCAACTTTCAAGGAATTTCACCCAACAAAGCAAACTCGAAAGTAACTTTCAACTGTAATAGGAATTACAATTGACATATTCAACCAACCGAATCCTCAGAACACCAGGTGATTCAGATAAGAAAACAACGAACAAAAATTAACCATAACTGATTCATCGTCACACGAGAAACTAGCCAAGTAGCAATGACAGAACTCAGACATTACAGTACAATAGTATTTCAACAACAAAACAGTTCCACAGGAGTCTATGATTCAAGCCTCAAACTTGCTCAATAACTAAAATAGACAGTAAATCCAGTAATGAACACTGGAAACAATCTTCGAAAACTGAACATAATAACAAAGAAAAGCAAGGAAATACGACATTTTCATCACAGTCATATGCTACTACACGCCCTAAATCTTATCCAGACTTGGTTCGCGTAATGTTACTATGTTAGTATTCTTTTTACTCTTCTGTCCACCAATTTTTTTTACTAACAGATACTTCCCGGGTTTTACAAGAGGTTTTCAACCCCAAACACGAGTCTCCCTAAATAAAAGATACCTCTACAGCTAACCAGTACCTAAGCCTGATGATTCCATTCCTCAGACCTATAAGCGTCTCCTAACCCGTCTCCCATACGGGCTGGATGATTCGGATGGACCTCCTTCGGGTGTTAGGTCTATCCCAAATATGCTGCTGTTACCGCTCCTTTTCCTTGTCAATGACTGCCCATCTCTTGAAGCCACGGTCTCCAACAGCTCACACAAAAGCGAGGGACAACTCTCTTGGAGGTACTTGTAACCTTCAGTCTGCATAAACGCTGCAAACAACGTAATTAGAGAAGAGTAAGTAAGAATACATTATTGTCCTAGCGTCTTACTGAAGATGCAGAGAGTTCATTTCCGCCACCACAAGCTTTATTCAAATACATTTTGAGGAACATTAAAAAGACATTAGGAAAACTATCATTTTTTCAGGTTTTCATAACAATCATTTTGATGGAACATTGTCAAAGAGTACAATTCTCTGATTAAAAAAACATATCGAAAATATCATTCCCTATATTTTCAAAAGATCAATCCAATCCAAAATTTCCAACATAAAGTCCACTTGAAGATCAGATAAGCCATACTGCTAATTTGCAGACACATGAAAAGAAGTATCTAAAATATTGACTTTATCGAACTCTTTTTAGTAGAAGATTAGTTCACAAAGTAATTAATCGTCTGTACTGAAGTATCCTTAGATATTTCACACTCAAGAGTAAATTAGTTTTCAACCAATTACTTATTTCATAATCTCCAGCGACAATGTGATAAATCAAAAGAGAGCATATACATATATAACTGAAGATGGCACAACCTGGAATTTGCACATCAGATTCTACGTGTAGAAGACGCACCTCCCAAATTTGCTGTAGCAAACTTTAGACATACAGACTTTAGCCGATGGCAATGGTGTTGTTCAGACAAAGAAAGTGTTGTTGCAACAGTATCAACTGTGATCTCCTCGCATAACTTGGATTCACATAGCTGCTTCAACCTTTCCAAACCAAATCGATCAGCTGCAGCCAACAAATGTTGTACCATGATGGTTAAAGAGCATGGTGGAGTTGACCCCATTGTCTCATGTACATCAGGAAAATCATCTGTATAAATGAATAACAGCATAGCCTGCCAACAAGATTGAATCCAGTTAAGTCTGATCAGTGACACATGAACACAAAATAAATAATTTATAACAGTTCCAGAGAAAACAATTAAAGGAATGCACGAATCTTTGTGACTATGTCCTAAATGAAAATATAAATAAAAGAAGCGGCAAAAAGTAGAGAAATAATGAGACAGAGGCAAGGGAAAGTTAGATGGAAGCTAACTTGTAGCACAAAGTCAAGCGGATAGCTCTCTTGTAGCACAAACTCGAGCGAGAAAACTATTGCAGTGCCTCGAACAAATTAATCCTAGATCTTAAAATTTTGTAATCACAATGTTCTTTAATAATAATCATCACAACAAAAATAAAATTTAGCAAAGTTCTAGAACAGAAATTACGAAATTAGACAAGAGGATGAGCATTTTGATTAAGGTAAACCCTATCCAGGCCCTGCACTAGGAAGCATAACTACTTGATACGCACTCTTTACTCAATATATGTTCAGATCAAAACACAATGACCCTTATGCAAGATATCATAATTTGAAAAGTACATTTTTATTTGATTAAAAAAAGTTCACGACCCTCAGGCTGAGAGCAACATATATTGCAAATTTGCAAAAAGAAGTCAACTATAAGCTCAGTTCTCTACTGTCCACGCTGCTTCTACTTCATTTTGGCAATAAAGGAAGTTGCATATGCTTGAGGATAGGACAATATTTCTAACACAAAGTGAACAACTTTTGTTCAGGAGAAAAATGCTAAGAAACATGTGAACACAACAAATTAAACTGTTGTTTAAAAGAGAAACAAGTGTACAGTGAATTCAACCCTGAGATGAACAGAATCTTGTGGAACAAAATAAGTTATTTCACAGTGCCACGGGCAAAAAGTGAGAATTTTGTCAAAGGTGTCAATAAGCCACTGACCCTACATCAAATTTGCAGATTTAACAAATTATTCTTTTCTCTAATTAGATAACAATGCAAATTTTTTTTTATCATTCTCGTCATCCTTGGTTTCATGACAATCATTTCAGAATAAACAGAACCGTCAACCGTCAGAAAACAATTTGACAAAAGACAGCACCATTTTGCTAGTCTTCCCTCGTAAGTTTTATTCCCTCTTAATTTTATATGTTTTCCATAATACTTGGTCCATCTTTTCAAACAATTCAACACCTGTATAAGTTACACAAGAAATATGTCTAATAGCAGGTAAAGAAATGAAATTCCAGATTAACAGTGCTGCAATGCTGCCTATGATACACTGTCCTTATTTCACAATTCAATATCCTGACTTAGCTTCAATATCTCATACATCCCAACTGCCCATTGGTAAGTTCTTCACAACACTAGAAGAATACAGAACACTAAATTTCATACCTTAAATATAAACGGCTCAACATCTACAAGTACGAGTTTTTCCACGTCGGGATTGCCCACAGGTCCAAAGAATTGGGCCATGAACACAGGAGAACGAGCAGCGAGTACCAATTTATGAGCTTTAAACGCCTCATCACCTACTTCAAACACAAGATCACAGCCCACTTCACTGTCTAGCAAATGCTTAAACCCCTGTCCAATGTCCGTCGGTGGTACACTGATCATATAATTTTTTGGACCCTCAACACGGTTCCTCACAACTCCCACAGAGCAATGCAACACAAGAGAATCATCTTTCAAGTAGTCAGAGGTTTCCAAAGTTGTTCTTCTAAAGAAACGTTTATAACCCCTGCAACATACACAAAAGAGAAGCTGCTTAGTAGCATACAAAACAAGGACCGATGCCAAAGAAGTTCTATACAAAATCAAAATATAAACAGGAACATATATATTCATCATATGTTGAGGTCCATAAGCATTGACAAAAATAGACTACAATAGTTTATAATCTAATGAACGGGCAGAAGCCGAACTCCCCCTATCCCTGGCGGTCAGTTCTCAACATAAATTGCACAAATCAAGATCCAAAACCAACAAATGCATTACCACATGCTTCCCCTATACTTGAGAGTATAAGGGCCGCTCTCAAGCGCCCGATCGAAATGGCTATGAACCTTATGCTTGCCTTTTCCACTCTGATCCACCAAAGTCAACTCAAAAAGCGCTCTAACGTCGGTCCCTTCGCTCGCTAGGGCTATGAACACAGACACATACATGCAATTATCTTCAGGGTTCTTCCCATCAGGGTAGAAGTAAATCGCCCAATCGTAACCTCCAACCTTAAACACATCACTCGAGAGATACTTCCCAGCCCCAATCCCCTTCGCCAGTGAGTATCCCTTCACCACGAAATGGTGTGAGCCATTGACGGTGTCGTTGATAGATTTAGAGTAAGAATCATTCGAATTCGACTGCTTGAGATGATCTTCGGCATCAAACTTGGCCATAATTGCATCGAATTGAGAGACAACAGCGAGAGAGAAGAGATCAACCCACGGAGGCAAGCGTCTTAGGGTTTGGAGAAATCACAACCTGGGTTCGAAACCGAGTCCTGGGTTTGAAATTGAATCGATTTAAATTCAAAATTAACCAAAGATCGGCCGATAAGAATGTCTGATGATGAATCTGAGATGCTGATTTGGGGGTTTCAATTTTTGTTTGATGGGGGTTTCAATTTTTGTTTGATGGGGGTTTCAGTTTGTGGTTGCTGGATCGTGTCGCTTTGGCGGTGACGTGAGATGATGTATAAATAAGAAGAACTCGAAGCTTCTTTTTTATATTTTCGTTTTCTCAAATCCTATTTTATCTTTAGATAGATTGAACATAAACAGTCAAATCTTGTTGGCTGTGTAAATTTAAGACATCTGCTCGACTAAATATTCGTGGTACATCCATCCGAGCCGAAAGAGCGAACTTCAAAGAAGAAATTTCGGCCCTGAGACCAAAATCTCGTCTGAGATTTTCACAAATATCAATCGAGATTTAGCTCCTGTCGAGTTATAAGATTGTGTGAACCGCTGCTTTGCTTACGAAGTTTGTATTTTATTCATTCATATTCAATCAAAATAGAGTATTTGATTGAATTGTTGTGAGTCTATGTTAGGTTGTGCTTGTGTGTGTTAATAATCTTCTTAAACGTTGATACTCTGATCAATTTTAGTCTCTCCTTATGTTTGTCTTGTTTAGAAGGCTTGTGTAAGTTTAAAAAAAAGTGAGGAATAAGGTAAGCTCTTCATTAAGGGGTTTTGAAACATAATTGATCAATGTTCTTTACGGGAATACCTTTGTTCGCATCTTCCTATATTTTCATTAATTTCATTCCATATAATCATATTCTTATCTTTCCATTATCAATCTATCAAACTCACGTTCTTTGGTTTCGAAGTTACATAAATATCGATCAAACATCCACGGAATTCCGGTAAATTGACATAGGAGTCAATAATAGACTTTCAATGGTGAATTGACATTGCTGATTAAATAGAAATCAAAACAATAGTCTTCAGAAGATGTGCAATCCCCATCATGCATTTGCAATTACAAACGCTATGTGTAAAGGAACTTAAGCACAGTGACACAATTTAATGAGAAATTACGAGCAATTAGCAACGCAGTTTTAAACGTGTGAGAAACAAAGAGCTCTCATTTCACCAATAGAAGAACATAAGAAAGAAATAACCAGAAGAAAGAACCTCCAGTTGATTGAACAAAGCTGAATGTGATTAGACTCAACGACAATTTTGCGAGCGAGTTCTTCGGACTCCACACAATAGAACGGAAGTACCTTCTTCTTGTTCAACGTCTCCATTGTCGTCATTTCTTCTTTCACTGTTGAGTTTGATCTACTAATATGCAAGCAAACAATGAAGCACATGTTCGGGTGGCTGAGGATGAAGGTGGGTGAACCAAACAAGCCGAATTGAAGAAGAAGACGAAGCAAATCGTACTAGGGTTAATGGGTAACAATGCCATCCCAAATCGATTCATTCCATTCAACCTCAACCCCTTCGAATCATTCAGTCGATTTACCCCAAAAATTCAATCGATTCATTTGACTGAGTGAAAGCCCACAGTCCCAACGAACACCCTTCAATCTCATTCAGTCGATTCATTCGACTGAATGGATGATACGGAACGACCCCTTAATGACTATTTAGGAGAATGAAGTTGAATGGGAAACTTTTGGGATGCAACTTATTACAATAAATCATTGAAGTTGAATTGGAAGTTTTTGGGATTTTTTTTTGAAAGATTTAATTTGTAATTTTTTATAGAGCTTGTTTGATAACCATTAAATTATGGCTGTTTTGGTGAATTGACCCTAATGCAATGTTACAATATACATTCTACCCCCCCTCCCCCCTCCACCTTGTTCTTTTGGCAAAATAGCCCCTAATCCGTCATTTCTTTATTGGGTAAATACTAATGCAGGAAAGAGAAGTTTGAAAATGCATAAAGTACTGCTGCAGAAAATCCTTCATGAGGCGGCCGTCGATGTGACACCTCTACAGAGTTGCTTTATTTCCTTCCCTTCAAAACAACCCTTTGATGCAACAATACACCACAACAGCCAAATATCTTCCATTTTGAAATCATCCTTTCCAGAAAATTTGGGCATTCATTCCTTCATACATAACAAATAATGTGTTGACTATGTTAACTTATTCGTCATTGTCATACCAAAAACGATGACCTTTTCATACCCAAAGTATATATACTCAATCCATTTTTTTCTCTTCAATTGAATTCACATTTGATACTAAAAGAATATCCAATTTGAATTTGGGTAAGGTTACTGTTTGTCCGGGTTTAACTGAGTAAGATTCGTCAATCGTCATTGTCATACCCAAAACGATGACCTTTTCATACCCAAAGTATACATACTCAATCCATTTTTTTTCTCTTCAATTTAATTCACATTTGATACTAAAAGAATACCCAATTTGAATTTGGGTAAGGTTACTGTTTGTTCGGGTTTAACTGAGTAATATTCGTCATTGTCATACCCAAAACGATGACCTTTTCATACCCAAAGTATACATACTCAACCCATTTTTTTCTCTTCAATTTAATTCACATTTGATACTAAAAGAATACCCAATTGGAATTTGTCGTACCCAAATTTTACACAAATCGATATTGTACACAAACATCAATATTAAATGACATTTGATCATTATAACACAGTTTGGGTACCCATAAAACCTATCCAACCTTTCACTTTAAACATACATAATGATAAGAAACATACCACAAAAATTATCCCCAATAAAATAATCATACCCATAAATTGGGTAACATTTTACCACGCTTAAATAATCTTGTAAGATTAAATACACATGCCCAAACGTACCAATAATGCTCTAACAATATACACAATTCATCAAAATCCATACACAATAGTACTTAACAAAACGAATCAAAATCGTACCCAAAATCTAGTGGAAATAGTCTACCCAGAAATTTAGTACAAATAGCCTACCCAAAAAATACAATCTGGTTTCCAACAGTGACGGAGCATCAATGACGAACCCAAAAATACAGATCTAGTACAAATAACCTACCCAACAAATCAAAATCGTACCCAAAAAATACAGATCTAGTACCCTCCGCCATGATAGCCTAGCCGACAATCTTACGATCCTTTTGCCTCGATTATGGTTTGAGTAAACCCTAGAATGAAGGACGACCTTGATGGCGAAACCCTAAATCTCTCGCTCGTATTTCGGTGTCTGACTGGTGGCCAAATGTGATCCCCGGTGGCCGGAGTACTAGAGCCGGCGACTGCACACTGGAGAAGAATGAAGGGTTATGGGAGAGAGAGAGATTTGGGTGAAAGAAAGTGAGGAAAGAAACTTGAGAAATGTCTAAAATAATGTCATCTATCACGTTAAAATTTAAATTTTCACCCACCCATCATTTCAATATGGGAGAGAGAGTTTTGAGATGTTACTCCTCTGAAGTACTTTCTTCAATTTAAAATATATTTTTTTTCTCGGTATTAAAGTATAAGGGTTCAATATACAAAATAAAAGAGGAAGGACACCTTCTTGCCTATTCTTTCTTAAATTATTGGAGTTGGAATTAAATTGAAAGTTTTTGGGATACAACTTATCATATTAGATTAGAAACACACAATAAGAAAACAACAATTACACAGAATTAAACATCTTGTATTATTATATAATATGGTACCCAACACATCATTATTTCTCATACAAAAATAAGTGAAAAAGATAAGAGAAAAATATAGGAAGGTAAATCAAGATGCATAGTTCCTTATTGAATTACAATCACATTATATAAATAATAACATGAAAGAATTGATTTTTGTAAATAGGTTAATCCTTAGTGGCGTTGGGTTGCGTCTTTTGCTGATTCCGCGGTCGCCTCCGCCCTCATCTGCATTTGGCCACCGGCCTAATATATTCCATATACGAGTGCAATACACACCAATATTAATACAAAAAATATATTTTGGTAGAAGTAAATAAAAAAAATTTACATTAAGAAAGAAATACTTTTTAAAAAATATATAATTTTTTTTAATGGTCGAAGGAGGTCCACGACCTTCCACGCTACCAAACCATTGTCATACTCAATGTAATATTTCTAGTTTTACGTTGGTGTAAGATTGATTGTAACTTGACGACACTTAAAATATTTCGAAGGTGAATATATGGAAGAATATTGTGTCACCTCTTGAGCAGATTGTGTAGCACTATGGGCAGCATTCTGGACAGATTGAGATGCACCATGGGCATCATCTTGTGCCCTTTGCATCATGCCGGCTGATTGCTCCTATCACAACATTAAAAAAAATCCAAGTATATGATAAGTTCTTAGAAATTGTTAGCAATTTTTACGTCGGGTTGATTTGATTGTTTACAATACGAGGTCATGATCCGCCTCTTTTGACAAAAACTGTATGCTTCAGTATGGGACGAACCCTCTTTTTATATACTATTAGATTATGGTGGAGAAAATCACACAAATGGTGAAAATAGAATCACCAACAATATTGATAAATTAAACCCTAGAGATTACAATGAGATAAACAGAAAATATCAGAAAGATTGAGTAAAGATAATCACAACTATTTATTTTCATTCTCATATTTTTGATGTAAGAACTTTCAAACAAAAATGTAAAACATCGTGTCGTGAAAGCTTTCGACTAACCTTGGCTTGACCCTTGGTCTCGCCGGCCTGGAAGCTTGCACTCTGGGAGTTATTCATATTGTTTTTTAAAGTTTTTGTAGAAAGAGAGATAGTTGTTGATGAAGAACACAAAGTATAAAAAGATTGAGTAATGATGATGATGATGAAAGTAGGAGAGAAGTATTGTAATTTATATTATGGATTAATCTATAATTAGGAAGCAAGTAAACAGAATTATAGAGAAAGTTAAGTTTACTCACATTAACGAATGGTTGTCCATAATTTGTGCAATTTTTGACAACCATCTTTTCTTTGAGGGGACTTTGATATACATATTGTATGATTAAACTCTACCCGGTTAATTGAATTTTTTTTAAAAGAGACCTAAAATGAAATAAAAATGGTGAATTAGTGTTTGTTCTTCTCGTATAATCTTCTAAGAAAATATCCTCTTTGTATATTTTTTGAACAAATTTAACCCTATTAACTAATTAAAGATCTTCTCTCAAAATTTCAATTTTAGTATAAATTAATGATTTGTTTATTTAAATTCCTTCCATAGATTGTAACACCCGAATTTTCAAGGATGAGTTGATTGAGTAGACCGTTTATGTATCAAGGTGTGTAAACTAGACTCTTTTGTTTATATGTTGACCAACTAGACCCCTACATATTTTCATAAAAAAATTATTAAAAAATGTTAACAATATCCTTCATTCGTGGACTCTAATTTGAACGTCCATTCTTGCTGGTCCTTCCTTCTGTACAATTTGTTGTCTACCTGTTACATAAATGTGTGATTAGAACATAATATTTATCAGTAACTACATATGTATGATATGTACACATTGTTATCATTTTTGATGAACTTAATCAAAGCAGCAATTACATAATATTTATTAACAACGACATATGTATGATACATAATGTATGATGTACACTGTTAACAACTACATATGTATGTGTGATTAGAACATAATCAAAACATTCTATATCTATGCACACATTATTTGTTATCATTTATGTACACAAAATAAAGGTCATTGAATGCAGTCGGAATGTTGTGTACTCAATTGTTAACATTTCTGACAAATTAGGTTGAGAAATTTTCAATATCGGGGATTTAACCATGAATAGACCGAAAAGATGAGATCGAAAACTTACCTGGTATACTTAAACAACAATCGATGAAGATGAACATAAGAAAATGACGATTGCAAGACGGAGAAGACGATGCACAACGAAGATACCTTCAATCGCCTTCAATGGAGTCGGAGAGAGAGTAGAGAGTATTTGGCTTGAAATACGGGATATTGATTGTGATTTATATGAATTAGCCGCTTAAAAAAATTTCGAGAATCCTTGGTTTTACAATTTCCAATTTTTTCAAAGCAGTTTCAAATTTTAAGCAGATTTTAAAAACAGAATATCAATTAACCGCCTATCTTCTATCCTTAATTATAGTATTGAATCCCTATACTATCTTTATTTTTTAATTTGATTTTGTGAGGGCCTAGTTAGTCTACACTAAACAAAAAAGGTCTTATTTCACCAATTTTCTCAATTTTCAAACATGAGATGTTACGGTTTAAAACCTCACAATGAGTTCTTACCTAGATTGACAACAATTTCACCTCTTTTTCACGTTTTCCCAACAAGGCAACAACACCACCTTAGATGCATTAATAAGGTTTGTCTTTGCTCATTGCTTCTGCTAGTTGATCAAAGGGAAATAGTTGCCAGTTTCCAGTCGCTGAACAATCCGTTCCGTCCAGTTCATGACTTCAATTAGGTATTCAAATTAGTTCCGATTAATGAATTTTTTGTATGTTATTGTTGGGTGTGTAAAATTCAGTTCATTCCAACTGTTAGATTCCGAGTTATGATTTTTGAAGGTTTACAAAAAATTTTGTTGTTATTTTTTGTCATTAAGCTGAACGCAGTTTTTAGGGTGTTTTAGATAGGCTTCTGTGTTTATAAAATTATGATAAATTTGGAATTATACAGACGCCTTGTATGAGATTGTTCTTAAATTTTATGAACTGAATGAGTTATAATTTCTGGAAATAGGTATGTTTTTGATGTTTATTGAAAGGGTACTATTGTTGGTTGAATTTGTAAATAATTAGCTAAACATATTTAAAGTTTAAACAACTTGGAGATTGTTCTTAACTGATTGTAGCTTACTCGTACAATTCTGTGTCACAAGTATGAGTTGTTGTTTTGAATAGTTTGGGAGTTAAATAGTCGGCTAGACTTTTCTCAGGCAAGGTCAGAGACCATACTTTCATTATATACTAGTTCATATCCCGCACCTTGTGCGTGTATATTTAAATATTGATGGATCTTCACAGGCATATCTCGAAAGATCTGTCTGCGAGTAAGTACGTAAATGAGAAGAAAGGCGGAAGGGGAGAGATTTTCATAAACATAGAATAGTGAAAACCAAAATTGTTGAAATAATAGTTATTGAAAACAAATTAAGGAATGAATAAACAATAGCAGAATTAGTGTGATGATTGAAAACGTAGGGAATAACCTGAAAATTTAGACGAAGATTAGTTAAAAAAAGATTTTTTTATTAGATTTTGTTTTAGTAAAAAAAAAAGTTTTATGGCTTAATTCTTGATTTAATAAAAGATTTAATTCGAGAAAAAATCTGGAGGCACCATGTAATCTAGTTTAGTAGTATATATAGATAGTACTTTAAGTTTAGCAAGTTTTTATATTTTTCTTTTGAATGCTTCTTGCTAAATTTTCAAGGTCGTAAGTATATATAAAAGCATTTGATGCAGATCTTAAAGTTGAGAGGTTTAAGGTTTGAGTAATCATAATAAATACAATGAATGATATTGTGTGGTGTTATGATTAATTTGAGGTGAGTGACATGCATATGATCTACTCTTGTTAGTATATGGGGATATTAAACAAGGGTCGGAGACCGCTCGTGTCAATGATATTTTTTTTTTGTAGGAAGGAGAGATAGGGGTCTTCGGTGCATCTAGACGCACTTTTATTAATAGGAAAGAAGGCTAAGTAGTCATCACACGAGGATATCCCGACCCTTACATCATCTAGACGCACTTTTATTGAAAGTAGAGTTGAATTTAAGGGTGTAATACGAGCTGAACGAACCGAGCATTGACACGATTGAGTCCAACTCATTTATTTTCTAAACGAGCCGAATATGAACATATGACCATTATTTTAGCCGAGCTCCTTCACTTTTCAAACAAACCGAATATCAACATATTTTAAAGCAAACGCAATAGAAAATGCAATTACACAGAACTAAACTTGTTGTATTTATTAATGTAAAGTGATGACCCAATACATGATTAGCTTTTAATTTTATTGAATTACAATCATATTATATATAAATTATAATATGAAAGAATAGAGGTCAGAAATAGGTTAATCCTTAGTGGCGTTGGGATGCGTCTTTGGCTGAATCCTCCCTCATCTGCTGCATCTGGCCACCGGCCTAATATACCCATATACAAATGCATTACACACCAATATTAGCACAAAAATAAATATTTTGGTAGAACTAAACTACAACATAATTTGCATTAAGAAAGAGATACTTTACAAAACATATAAAGTTTGTTAATTGTCTAAGGAGGTTCAAAGGCTGTTAAGACGCCGAGGATACAAGTTCAGCAAACCACACACGTAAGTACACAGAATGTCATCCTATAGCCGACAATAAAGGAAATAATCTGTAGACTTATACATTAGGCTCACAACGGAAAGTCAATATGAAATTTGTAGTCTTACGTTTGTGTTCTATGTTTAAAGGTTGTAAATATTTTAAAGGCGAATATATGAAAGAATATTGGGTCACCTCTTGGGCAGATTGTGTAGCACTATGAGCAGCATTCTGAACAGATTGAGCTGCACCATGTGCAGCATCTTGTGCCCTTTGCATCATGCCAGCTGATTGCTCCTATAGCAAGGAACAAAAATTCCGCAAATATGATAAAGTTCTTAAAAGTTTTTAACATTTGTTTTAGATAGAACTCATTAGGCTTATGTGCTGAATTTGAACCCAACACACATATGTGTTCGGATGTACGATGGACCCCACGTCATATCTGAGATGTCAAATCTTTCAGTTATGACTTATGAGCTCATGATTCTCACACAAGCTTTAAGCTTGATTGTAGCGTATAGTTTTCTCTGTGAGAACTTTCTATGAAAAATTATAAAAAAACGTCTGTCGTGAAAGCTTTCGACTAACCTTGACTTGGCCCTTGGCCTCGCCAGCGTGAAAGCTTGCGCTCTGGGAGTTATCCATAACTTCTTGTGTTTTGGTAGAAAGAGAGATAGTTGTTGATTAGAAAGCAAAGTATTGAAAGGATTAGAGAATGGTGATGATGAAAGTCAAGGGAGAAATGTTGAAATTTATATCATGGATTACTCTATAATTAGGAAGCAAGTAAACTGAATTATAGGGCCAAGTGTTAACTTTACCCACATTAACGAGGACTAAACATTGTCCATGATTACCGATGACTGCCCATAATTTGTGCAATTGTTGGTGACCTTTTCGTTTTATGGGGACCTTGTACACTTGCACCAGGCGCATATTTAAACTTTACACACCATTATAAAGTTTGACATTTATGAATCTAGTTGTGTCGTGCGTAATATGTATGTGTATAATTGAACCGATTGTTTTATCTGATAAACGAAAGTGAATAACGTAAGTCATAAGTACATATGCACGTACGTAGTGTACAGTGACTTCGAGTATTTTCACGGTGAAACATATTCTACTGCAAAAACTCAAATCATTTATGCTGAACGGAGATACATAATCAAACTTCTGTGCAAGAGGTAGGTCCATTTAAGTGATTAGAAGACATGTTTAATAAAATATCAATGAAGAAACCAATATGTATGTGTGACAAATTGAGAAAATCTTACAATTATGTCATCTCTCCAAAACATGAGTATTTTTCAAGAGTATAGCGATGTAGAACCCTTGGGGCCTCCCCGTGTTAATCTTTCTGTCATACAAGTTCACTGAATCCCTAAGATTGAGGTAGAGATATTCAATCAAATACTTAATACGATATAAAGAGTTTATTAAAAACAAGGTGCCATTAGCAAATCAACATCTCAAAATCAATACATCAATACAAAGAAGAAACAACTCAAACAAGAAAAGAATAAAACCAAGATAGAATAGCAGAAAACTCGGGTTGTGAAAAAAAAATACCCAAAATGAAATAAAGCAGGGTGAATTGGGTAAATAACATAGTGTAGTAAACTAGTTTTAGAGTTCGACCTCCTCGCATAATCTTGAGAAGATTGACCTCATAATACCTTTATATATCGCTGTTATAAATTAGGCCTCTATTAATTTAAGATTATTTTTTAATTCTAAAAACACTTAATTGAAGGGGTAAAAAGAGAATTTGAGAGAGAGGCTAAACTAAAAATCTATAAATTTTACATTCACGATTCATTTATATTTACACAAAATCCTAGTCGAGTCCGCAGCCGTCAATCGTTCGTCTTCTTTGTCCCGCATCGAGAAAACAGCCAGTAGCCGCCTTTGTCTGCATCGAGAGCCACCACCATAAACCCTAGCTAGCCGTCGGGAAAGGCGCACTAGTAGCCATTATACCCTAGCCGTCGGGAGAAGAACCCTAACTGTCGGATCTTAGAAGTGTTAAGCCTACAAGAGTGTGACGTCCGAAATTTTTATTCTAGTTATTGATCGGTTTAGTGACCTTCCCGCAGGCGCGACTCAGTTTTTTCGCAAGATCGATGCACTAAGTGAGCGGTATTTTCATTCCGTCACCTTTCGACCCTTCGTTGGCATGGGTGACCCTTTGTTTTGAGGGAAGTCAACCCCTCATTGCCCTTTCCTTGCTTACCTCCTCAGCCTTCACTCTCTCTCTCCTCCCATTTTACTTTCACGTGAAATTGATTCTCCCCTTTTGCTCCTTCTTCACCTTTGGCTTTGAGCTTGGAAACTTCTCCCTCGATGATCCTCCTTCCTTCTCTTTGGTTTGGTGTGATGTCCAACATACGAGATTCTGCAAATCCGGATGAGTTGAGTAAGCTCTTCTCTCCTTCTTCCCTTCTTCATCTTCTTCCTTGAGTTTCAATGGTGGAAGCCATGGATCCTAAGTTTTTCCCTTCCTTTGGCTTGCATGTGTTTGGATCGAGTATGGACAGTGTTGTATGATGATGTTGCGTGTGTGGAACATTTATGGTGGAGCAAGGAAGCTAGGAGACATCTACACATCAGGAACCCACGAAGAGATCGTTCAAGAATCACCTTCTAGAGCTCGATTGCAACCGCGGCTGGACAGAGTCGCAGGGGCGGCCGCTGCACTAAGCCACAGGGGCGGCCAGCCTGAACCGTAGGGGTGGATCATTGGGTTGCAGGGGCGGATGTCCAGCCGCAGGGGTGGTCACTGGCTCAACCAGCCATCCCGTGCGGTCTTCTTCTCCTCTTCGCGGTTGTGCTTCCTTCTTCCGTGCCCGCGTCGTTGCCCCAATGAGTATCCTCCTTTGAGCTCGTGTTCATAGTCTATCCTAGAGAGTATATATGATAGAAGCATGCTAGGATTGAACCTAAGATAGTTGTGAATGTCATGTAGTGGCTTGTGGACCTTAGGAGAGTTTGTGAGGTTTTTAGAATGATCTAAGGTTTGATGTTTGTATGTTTATGAGTTGATCCATGAGATGAGTATATGCCTGCCTTGTGAGGCTTGTGAGAGTTAAGATGGTGAGTACATGGTTGTGAGATTGTAAGCTAGGTGTGCATAAAGTTGTTACCGTTGAGATTGTTGAGACTAGGCATGTTTATCCTAGTGTGTTATGGGCTATGATCTTGTGAGATCATCGGGTCTAAAAGTCTAAGGACTTATAGCTTATGAGAGTGGTATTGATATGTGCCTTGTTACGGGAAGCGAGAACGGTATTGGTCGGTTTAGCTTTGAGACGAGGCAAGTCTCCGGACTTACTTAGCTAGCTTCTTTGTATTAGCATCGATGTGTGATTGGTTGTGTGTGTTTTTAATTATTTTTATAACAACGAAACCAGAACTAGGACGACCTTGTGTTATATGTATATTGGCCCAAGTGTATGATAACCGGGCGGTGACCGCTTGTCTAGTCCAAAATGGGGTGACTGGGAGATGCCTTGCAACCAGTCCAGCGGGTGATGTTGATTCGCATCAAGTAAAAACCTGTCTGGTGAAAGGGGACAAGGGCGAGATCGTTATGATTCTCATGTCACACCATAAATGGAATTAGTAAAGGAATGACGTAACATAAAAGATAATAAACCGGCTTGTATGTGTTGGAGCATGATGTGTGTTTATGTTGACTTATGTGTGTGTGTGCGCACCAATACCATGATTCTAATGCTTTGAATATTAGCTAACGGTTTTATACCGATGTTGTAGTTGCGTGCAGGTTAGGGACGTGGCCGAGAGATCCGGAAGAGTGGGCAACCGGAATTTTGTACATTGTAGGATGAGTTTGGAGTGGAGTCTTGTATATATTGTATATTGTATGTATTTTGACGTTTGAGTCTTTGGAGTTGAGAACTCGGTTGGAGTCTGTCGTTGTTTGTTTCCGGGGATCATATCATTGCATAAAAATGTATTTCGGTTTTTGCCTTTATTTGTGTCTTGTTGTAAGTTCCAGTGAAATCGTTGTCTGGCTAAGAGTCAGGACACATTGTGAGGTCTCCGCCCGTTGCATTCCGAGTCCCGCGGATTCGGGGTGTTACAAAGAGAGCCGCCTCCGTCTTCTTCATCTCGTCTTCTTTTCCTCCGTCGGTTTGAGAAGTGCAAACTTTGAAATACTCTTTCACTCACTAGGTTTATACAACCATCTTCCGATGAGTTCTCATCCGGCCAAGTGTTGGGTGACCACATAAGACGACATCGTCCATTGGCCTCCTCTGCCGCCGCCTAGGAGCCAAATGTTCTTGGAACACTATACCGAGTTCTCATCCTACAACCGCATCCTTCATTCTTTCCAAGCATTCGACGGCCATAGGGCCAACCACAATAAGTCTAGGTTGGAGAAGCCCTCGTTGCCACCGATCTCTTTCGGCATTCAAGAGACCAACGAAGGGATTGATTATTTACGCGCACAGGAAGAAAAAACAATTTAGCTTAGGGTTTTGGGTATTTACATCCTGACCCGTTATTTTTTGATATTTGTAAAATTTGTCCTAAAGTTTTATTTGCAAAAAACGGCCCAAATTTCTATGATGTTTCCAGTTATGAGATTTGCTATGTTTTAACTAGAAACAAAATTGTGCATTAACATTGTGTAATTGAAATTGTGTATTAACATTATGCAATTAAAATTGGGTATTACATTGTGTAATTGAAATGAGTAGGCTTCGAACCAGATGGTGTATATAATAACATTATGCAATTAAAATTGGGTACTACACTAGGTGATTAAATTATGTTATTAACATTAGAATTTAATTATAACTTTATAAAAAAAATAACAATAGAATACCAAATTTTAATTAGTTCACTAGTAAAAGGCTGGGAGGGTGGCTCTATCATCGAGAGTTCAAAATCCACTAAATACAAGATTTGTATTTTCGACTTTTTGTAAACGACGTACCTTGGACTTGTGTAACTCGATTCGGACCTTGGGTTGTATAAATTGAAATTATCAAATAGCATATTAAATTAATGTTTTTAAATAAATAATAGCGGCCTAGTTTGTCATCCGTAGAACAAAATGGTTTACTTTGATGCTCATTAATACAAAAAAAGGGTCATTTATCTAACTCAACCCATAATCTTTGTGTGATTCTTTGGGTACCATGCTCCCAAATTTTGATATAAATACATTAGACTCCAAACTTGTTGATCTCATCCTTATTTCTCATATTACACTCTAAAATTTTAGATTTAAAGTCTCTTTTTATGTTTTTGAGGAAAAAGTTTAAAAGTTTATTTTTGAAGCTTGAAGGACAAAATTTAAGAATTTTATTTTATCTTTGAATGATGATATTTGTTTTCTCTTACTTTATTTTTCATATGGCAATTATTGTTAGTACTTGTTCATAAATAAAAGACATTAAAGTCCTTGATTTGTTTTTCTTATTCTAAGTTTTCAAACTTAGAGTTTTAGCTCATATTTCACAAGTGATGATTTATAGTGTGATTTCCTTGATTATTTCTTCTCATGAATGCTAAATACTTGAATATATGTTCTAATTCATAAGTTTCTCAACTAGTTCTCAAACCAAGAGGTAAGAACCTATATGAGTTACATTATTAAAAAACTAGAATTTGAGTTAGGAGTTGTCTAAAGCGATAGCAAGTTACATTATTAAAAAACTAGAATTTGAGTTAGGAGTTGTCTAAAGCGATAGCAAGATCAATGTGTTGAATTTCATCCATGAAAATCTTGATTATATTGATTTATGACTAACATGTGTAGAGATTTGTGAATTGAAAGCTTGTTCATTTCATTGATCAAGTATTGTTAATATAGACAAATATAAAGGGGCAAAACAAACTAACAAATAAGGAATAAGCCGAATATACGACCAACTATACGGCCTAGTATAGTTCTTGAACAGTAGAGACATGAAGTTTTTTGGTTTTGACGCTCCTTGTTACTTGCACTTGAGTCTTGAACACGAAAATTGTTGTGTGAGCGAATAGATGTAAGAAGGACTTGATGCACCTCCCTCCCTTCATTGGTCTTTGTTTTGTTGGTGTCATTATGAACCCGAAAACCTGAACCTGAAACCCGAACCTGAACCCGAACCCGAAACCCGAACACCTGACGATGTAATTTAGCAATTTAACAAAGTTGTAGCGTGTTTAGGGATCGCGGAGCATCTAAGGTTTGTGTTTTAGAGTTTGTTTAGGCGGTAGTGTGTTTAGGAATCGTATCCTTTGATACCATGTAAATATTTGTGAATTGAAAGCTTGTTTAGTTCATTGATCATGTATGGTTTATATAAACAACATAAAGGGGTAAAACGATAAACTAACAAATAAAATATAAATCCAACATACGGCTCAATATATTCTAACAATGTGAGAGCATGATGTAGTTAAATATGATCAACCTATTAGTGCTTAGGTTCCTTTGATTTGCATTGAACATGACAATATTGAGTCATTCGATGATCTCAAAAGAGGAGTGAAATTACTTGATGAAACCACCAAGAGCATGTTTGTGTCTAGTATGATTAAATTGGTGCTATGAGATGGTTAAACAACATGGATTGATTGAACTAACCGCCAATCTTAGATAATTCGTTATTTGATAACCATCGATGATTTTGAAACCTTTTACCTTTTTGACTTAAATAAATTAGGTTGAGAAATGACAATTGAAAAACCAAGTCCTTGTAGATACGGTACTCGATTTATTCATTTACACACCGTTCACTTGGAGTTTATATTGTGATTATTGTATCGGTAGCCGGTTAAATACCATGAATGAAGTTTTTTTTTCCTAACAAGAAAAAAACCATGTTAAATTATAAGGCACACAATAGAAAAATGCAAAAAATAAAAAAAAAACTTCTTGTATTTATTAACGTAAAGTGTTGACCTAATACATGATTAGCTCTTTATTGAATTACAATCATATTATATATATAAATTATAATATGAGGTCGGAAATAGGTTATTCCTTAGTGGCGTTGGGCTGCGTTGGCTGAATCCGCCCTCATCTGCTGCATCTGGCCACCGGCCTAATATAACCACATACAAATACAGTACACACCAATATTAATACAAACACATAATTATCTTGGTAAAATAACTAAGTCTTTTATCACTATTATTTTATTAAAAATTTTTGTAACATAAACTCATTTTAGTAAATATATTCATATTTAAATTAATTTTTTTATAAGAAAAATTATATATAAGGTAAAATTAGAGAGATACACAAAATAAAAGTCTATAAAAAATAATTTATTTAATTCAATTTTTTCTAAATATGTTGGTAGAACTAAATACAACATAATCTACGTTAAAAAGATTTATGCTTTTTTTATGATTTAATGAATATAGGGTCACCTCTTGAGCAGATTGTGTAGCACTCTGGGCAGCATTCTGAACAGACTGAGCTGCACCATGTGCAGCATCTTGTGCCCTTTGCATCATGCCGGCTGATTGCTCCTATCACAACGTAACAAATGACCCAAATATATGATAAGTTCTTAAAAATTATTAGGGTTTATGAGGTCGGGATCCGCCTCCTATCACAAAAGCTTTAAGCTTGATGTAGGGTTTTACCTCGTTTAACATACTATTCTATTTCAATTTTTGTTCAACACGAGAACTTTATATGAAAGTGTCAAAATCTGATATAGATTTACTCAAGGCCAACACATAAACTCAGTTGGGTTTCATAATTTGACAACAATCTTGTATACTAGGCTCGAAATAATACAACTTTAACAAAATGATTTTGACTAACCTTGGCTTGGCCCTTGGCTTCGCCGGCCTGGAAGCTTGCGCTCTGTGAGTTATCCATAACTTTTTATATTTCTTAGAAAGAGAGAGGATTGTTGATGTAGAACACGAAGTATCTAAAGGATTGAGGAATAGTGATGATGATGAAAGTGAATGGAGAAGTGTTGTATTTATATTAAGGATTATTCTATAATTAGGCAGCAAATAAACTGAATTGTAGGATGATTTGACAAATGTAGGTCGAGTAATCCTACAATCTCGCTAATTTTGTGGTGTTTGAGTTTGAAATTGTAACTTGAACTTCTTATGAGAGAATTTAGGGTTGTCAATGTACTTACCAACACTCAATTATTTATTTTATCATTATTGGAAATTAAATTCCAGTATGAACAAGTGAAATATGATTTTTAATAGAAAAATCTCAACAAATCTAATTAACTTATCAAAAATAATTGAAGTAATAAAATGCATGTTTTTGAACTTCTATCTAAAAAAGTGTAAGGGCTCTTTCATTTCCAAGAAGAAAAGACCGTTTCATGTCTTTCTAAGTATTAAATTATAATACTTACAATTTATTTTATTTTTTTGGTAAAGTAGACAGGGAGCTATGGGCTCACCCATATTATTGAAAAGATAAAGTAACTAACAGATGGCTAGCCGTTGGGTCGCTACTCCTCGGGCATCGTTTTTTAACAAAGAAATAATAGAAGATGGTGGATTCGAAAGCATAAAATAACCAAACGGAAACGAGTATGCAAGAGATGTCAGATGATCTGCAACCGCATTAGCTTCTCTGTAAATGTGACGGAATTGGATGTTCCAATCCCTACTAAGGAAGTCTTGACAGCGCACCACCAGACTGAACAGAGGGTGATACGATGGAAGCTGACGGTCAAAGAGCTTGATGATAAGCTCGGAATCAACCTCCACCACAACCTTCCGATACCCTCTATTCCAAGCAAGGTAAAGACCCGAGGCAAGTCCCCAAAGCTCGGCCATAGGAACCGTGCAGGGACCAATATTCATAAGAAATCCAGCTTGCCACTGCCCATTGGCATCTCTGATAACCCCGGCAGCAGTGGCTTGAGCCTCATTAAGCCGGACTGAACCATCCGTATTAAACTTAATCCAAGGGGACGCCGGACAATACCAACCAACCAGAATAGGGGACTTAATTACCTTATTCGAATGAATGATCCTACTCAGAAAAGCAGCAGTAAATCCACGAACGTAAGTAGCAATAAAAGCCACGCGGTATTCGGGAATGTTCACGTTATTGAAGACAACCTGGTTCCTCCATTTCCAACACCACCAAAGACACGCAGCAAAGCACGGAGCCCATGGTAAATTACCATCAATGTAATCATTGCGAGTCAAGTTCACCAACAACCAGTCGGTGAGAGTGCTACCGAAGAATTCACCAGCGTGGGCCTCAGAAAGGAACTTCCCCCAGAGAGCAGCGATCGTTGGACAGTCCCTGAGAAGATGAAGAGTGGTTTCTGGCTCATTCGAACATAGGGGGCACTCCGGGTTGGAGCTAAGATGTCTCCGATGTCTCTCCTGGTTAGTTAACAACCTTCCTCTCGCGACAATCCAGAGAAACGTCTTGATCCGTTGTGGAACAGTCAGCTTCCAAATGACATTATACAGCGTAATCATGGAGTCACTCCGGCGAACACAACCCACCAAGACTCTGAGAGCCGACGCAACAGTGAACGCCCCATTCTCGGACAATTTCCAAGAGATACAATCCTCCACATCCGCATCAGAACGAATATGAATAGAAGCAAGGGCGAGCACGTGCGCATGAGAGAGATACGGCGAGATGCGAGCCCAGTTCCATCCTTCACCAGCAATCCAGAACTCAACAACTCTAGCGTCAATATCGGAGACTGGTGGGCGAGTAATAACGTCACTTAAAAGAGGAGTAGAGCCACACCAAAGGTCCATCCAGAAGCGAACATGTTGCCCATTATAGGTGACCCAACGGAGTCCCAGAGATTCAACACATTATCTTTTGCCCATAATAAGCCACGGATGACATAAGACCCATGGGCAATCTTACTGCACTCAAGAAACCGCCTGACATTGCTCAATCCATACTTAGTTGCAAGCAGATCCGCCCAAGGAGCATCAGGAGAATGAACAAATCTCCAAGCGAGTTTCCCTAAGGCCACATCATTGGCATCAGCTGTAGCCCGCACGCCCAAACCACCACAATCGAAAGGCAAGCAGACATCTTTCCAAGCAACCAAGTGCATTTTCTTTCGATCTTCCGTTCCGGATCATAGAAACCCTCAGCATACTTTATCAATCTCCTCACATATCGAGATAGGGATCTTAACCATTCTCATGATATAAGCCGGAAAAGAGCACAAGACGGACTTCACAAGGGTGAGTCGACCAGCGAAGCTCAAAAGTCTACACTTCCAATTAGCGAGTCTCTGTTTAGTTTTCTCCACCAGGAATTGGAAATTAGCATTCCTCATTCTAGAATGTAGAATCGGGAAACCGAGATACTTCCCAAAACAATCAACTATAGGAATACCAGCTGACTGTTGGATGACATCCCTTAAAGAAGGGTCAGTGTTAGGTGAGGCCATAATCTGTGACTTCTGTAAATTTACTTTCAGCCCAGAGTGAGCACTGGACAACTTAAGACAATTGGTAATAACATCAATACCATCCTCCGATACCTCCGAGAAAAGCACGATATCATCAGCAAAGAAAACATGCGACAGAGCAGGGCAACCCCTCTTAATACGAATAGGCTTCCACATACCCATTTCCACTAAATGCTGAATGTAGTGACTAAGTCTCTCTAGAGCGAGCACGAAAAGATACGGAGACAGAGGATCACCTTGTCTAACCCCTCGAGACGGAATAAAACAATCCGAAAGCTCACCATTCCAAAGAATCTCCATGGAAGAGGAACGAATACATGTGGATGTATACCTTAACCAAATATCCGGGAGCCCAAGGCACGCACATGTCTCCTCTAAAAAATCCAAAGACAACCAATCATAAGCTTTCTCCAGATCAATTTTTACTTCCATTCATTTCTTACCCGTCTTCTTACGAACTAAGGAGTGAATCATTTCCTGAACAAGGACCACATTATCCTTAATCATACGACCAGGGATGAAACTGCTTTGGAACGGACTAACAATAAAGTCCATGACGGGTTTCAGACGCGAAACCATTAGTTTGGAAATTAATTTATAGATGACATTACATAGACCAATCGGTCTGAATTGCGACATGTGATCAGGAGAGACGCATTTCGGGATAAGATAAATCACAGTGGTATTTATGCCCTCTGGAAGCTCAGCCGATGCAAAGAAACTCTGCACAAAGTTTATTACATCTGTACCAACCAAGTCCCAAGCAGTTTTATAAAATACGGCGCTGAAACCGTCCTTTCCTGGTGCCTTTAGCGAGCCAATAGTAAAAAGACACTTTTTAATCTTTGAGCAGGTGAAGGGCTTGCAGAGACGAGCACATGTGTCTGAAGATAGTGAAGGAAAGTTCGAGAAAAACATACCAGAGATCGTAGCATCATCAATGTAACACCCCGAATCCGCGGGACTCGGGATGCCACATTGGGCTAGGATCTCACAATGGATCCTGACCCTAGCCTGACAACAAGTTCACTGGACCTTACAACATGGCACTGACAGATATAAAAACAAATACATAAAACCGTATAAATTGTATAACGAAAGGTAAACAACAACATAGCCGAGTATGAAACGACATCCTCACTCAGGAGGGAAACAAGACATCATCCTCACGCAGGAGGGAAAACATAAACAACCCCAAAACCAACCACCTAATGTACGAGAGTCCTCGGCCTGTCACCCTGCCAGATCACCCAGTAGCGCCTAACTTGTAAACATCTACAACACGGTATGAAACCGTTAGCTAACCATACATATATGAGGTAATGCATAAGCACAAGCACAATCATGAAAGATAAACACATCAGCATGCTATCACACATTTACCCATTTATTATCTTTATATAATAACCATTCACTCAAAAACCGTATATATAGATATAGATAGATGAAAGTATGTGACACGAGGACCGATACATCCCCGCCTCTGAGTACAATGTCCAACTGTACGAGTATCGGTCACACAATCCGTGTACCCTATGGGAGTGGATTGCGCCCTTCCTGTAAACCAGTCTGGCCTGACATCAGAGAACCTCCCAAACTCCACGGCGGGATGAAAGAGAAAGGTTATCACAGCCACGCAGTGGGGCAGTCAATAGAACATAGGTCGATAAAAACGACAACTCATGATATCATAGCAAACATATAAAGCACACACCACTCATGCAAACACCCAATATAGGGATGATAGCTAAGTAAGTCCTACGGACTTACCTCAACCTCGTACAAAATCAACCACGATCACCTCTACACTGGAGGGACAACACGGCCTATAAAAAGGCATAAAGAGATATATCAACCTCTATTCATCAAAGGGGTCACACCTAGACCCAAAGGGATCCATAAGGATCATACTCCATCTATGAGCCTCACAACCAACTAAACCTCAATATCTCAACATAGCTCACAATTCCTCAAATCTCAAGGTAGTATCTAATCAACATTCCTCAATCTCAATTTTAATCCTAATTTAATTAATTAACCTTTAATTAATTAATTAGATTTCGCCAGAATAACGTTTTGCCCGCAGGCAATTTCTAAACCCCCTATCATCAGATTTCATCAAACAAACAACCCATAATGACCAGAATAATATAACGACCATAATCGAATTTCTAATTGTCCTATTTGACAAGTCTAAACTCAATTTAGGCCGAATCGCAGTACGAAAAAAGAATAAATTCATAACTTATTCGTTACTAACCCGATTGACGATCTGAAAGAAGATTTGGAATCACAACGACGCAGGCTACGCATGGACAACATCAAATTCATCGGAATCTGAGCGACAGAACCGTCCTGGTGACATATATGCTCGACCAGCCCTCCATATACTCGGAAATGCAGAAACTCGGTACCGTTATGAAGAGAATGAAGAGAGGAATCCAGAAACTCAAACGGAATTGAAATCGGATTAGAAACGGAGAGTAGATCTGAGTTTGAAGGTTGAGAGAAATCAGAGCTTTTACGAGAAAACGTGAAATGAAATGAATTAATAATGGATTTTCCGCTATTTATAGTGAAGACGATAATTATCCTTTAGTAAAGTCGATAATTATCCTTTAACCGATCCAAAGGCGGGTCGAATCTCTTTCTCCAAACTTCTCGAGATTGGAACATTAAATCTGGAATATTGTAGGGATAATTATTACACAACTGCCTCGGAAAACGTGTATTCCTAAGCCGTCTTTCTTAGCCGTTAAGAAACGAAATAGCGACTCTTTTGGCCGTTTTGCCTCTCCATGTTATTTCATATCTAAGACATATCCGATGTCCTGATCATTTCTCTCAACTGCATTTTTATTAATTGGAGCTCCCAAATGCTCCAAATAACACCGGAGGGTAAAAATAATTACTTGGGGGAAAAAGTAAAAATTTCCCCAAACGTCCAAAATTACGCGAGGAACATAACGGTGGGACTCATACTCATCACTTGGAAAATCTTCGCAAGTTATATGTTAATTACTATCAACGATTAAGTTAATCAACATTAATTAGAATTCGAAATCCTAGCTATTACATCACACACCCCTTAAAAAAAAGTTTCGACCCGAAACTTGAACAATTCCCAAATCCTCTCGGACCCATACGCCGAGGTATAACTCTCACTCTTTCTATCGGAGGTATCACATCTCCGTTCAAAAGATCATAACCTATAACAATCTATAACCTCAAGTATAAACATGGAGGAATCATCACTCCAGGAAACAGGGCCATAACGCTACCCAAAGGCGTAGAGGAATCACGTCTCTCGCCATACCACATCACAAGGCATAGAGGAAGCACATCTCTAGCCAAAATATATCACATGCATAGAGGAAATACGTCTCTAGCCAACCCATAAACATATATATCGCATGGAGGAATCACATTTCCACTGAACTATGTCCATCAAGGTAGCATGGAGGAAAGAACCATCTCCAACTGAATCCTAATCCCACTCAAATAGCATGGAGGAAAGAACCATCTCTAGCTATAAATATGATCATACTCGGTTAGCGTGGAGGAAGTAATCATCTCCAGCTATAGCATACATCACGCTAGCACATCAAGATCTACTAAGATCATAAATCACATCACAACTAGCATAGAATAACATATCAAGGCATATAAGCACATAAGCACAACATTCATCAAGATAGCACTAAGATCTACTCGTGCTCCCACAAATGGGTATGTCCTAACATATACTCTGGATAGTTCCTCAGGACACTATCCTCAGTCTCTCACATAGCCTCTTCAGGTCTTCATCTCGACCATCATATCCTCAATATGGACATGTCTTTCAAATGCAAGCGTTTCATATCTTATTCCAAGAATGTAATCAGATGCTCAACAACAATGTGGTTCAACTTAACCACTAGATCATTATAACTCACAAAGTGTTTCCAACCTGGTATATACTTTCTCAGTTGAGACACAGGAACACTGGGTGAACATCCACCAACTTCAGAGTGAAAGCTAAACATCATGTTGCCTTCACAAAACTGATCAAGATCTCAAGTAACCGACATATTGGAAAATCAGTTCCCCTTTCCATAATACACAACAAACGTCTCACAGCTGAGATACCTCCAGCCGGACATGAACTCTCACTTGAACTTTACAGGTTAACGCTTCTTGTCTACATATAATATCTGGCGACTCTGTACAACCAGCATTCTTCCTTCAATCAACGTTACTTGAACTATAAAATCCTGAATCTGGTCAGGTGTTATTCCACTACTACTACTAGATCACTTCTAGCATAAAGATATACGACATCTATGTCTATATATTGCCTCATAGGGCCATCCCAGAAAGATGCACGTCCTTCATTATTATATAATAAACTCATTAATGGAAGGTAATATAACCATCCACGTTTCCCATTCGACTTACAACTTATAATAGATCTTTAAGATCTAGATGATCCTCTCTAACTGACCATCTGTCAGGGGGTGAAGTGTAGTCATGAGATACAGACTCGTCCCCAAAGCAGTCTGAATCTTCTACCCAAAATCTCAAAGTAAAAACATCCATCTCGATCAGAAATGATCGTTCTCGGTATACCATGGAGTCTCACTATCTGTCTAGTGTACTCCTCAGCCAATTCATTCACTAGCCACGTCCTTCTGATAGAAATGAAACGTGCCGGTTTCATTAATATGTTACCAACAATCCAGATAACATCAATCTTCTATTGGGTCACAATCCCATAACAAAGTCCATAGATATGTCCTCCCAAATTCTACTATTGCACTAGTAGTGGGTGGGGCTTATCTATAGATCGGAAATACTCTATCTGGACCTGCTGACAGGCTACACACTATATCACAAATCTGGTAATATCGGCTTTATACAATATAATCGTCTTATCTCGTGGTACATCTTACTCGTACCTAAATGTACTGAATAAGGCGTACAGTGGGTATACCGTAATATTCTATGTCTCCATCTGCATCAGCAGGTACACAAAAGCGGTCATGACTCTTCATCAGTCCATCTACTCCCATGGAGAACTATGGTGCCTCAGTACGAGACATCCTTTCTCTAAACCTTGTCAAGGCCCGGCAGGTCTCCTGCTTCTGTTGAACCTCATCCAACAGACCAGGTAGAACCTCTGAGGTATAATAGGGTATCCTCATCAAAGAACTGATTGTCCAACTCTAGCCAAGCTAGATCTCTCTGAAGTTGAGGCTGAACTATCAGTCTCACAATCATCTTCTCTTGGAGCGTCTTTCCGTTCCAGTTGTCGGTGACAATGTTCAACTTCTCGGAATGATATGGAACCTCCAGGTCAAAGTCTTGATCAACTTAAGCTCTTAACACTAGCGGTTATTCAATCCCTGTTGCATAAAATATACTTCAGATTTCTATGATCTATAGAAATCTGACATGAAGATCACACCGGTACGGTCTTCAAAACTTAAAGGCTTGAACTACCACTACTAACTCTAAATCATGAATCGGGTAGTTCTCATCATACGTTCTCAGCTGTAAATACACATATCAATAACCCTACTCCTCTGTAATAATACACATCTCAGACTTAGCTGGGATGTATCACCGTAAATCACGGGATCCCAAAAATCTTCTTACTAAAATAGAATGGAAGCAGAGGTCAAATGCCTCCTCAACTCTTCAGAACATAGACACACTGCTTTCATCACGTAGTTATGGTGATCTTCTCAAAAGACTCGCAAATGAATATGTAATCATATAAAATCCTTCCTCAAATCATTGGTAGCAATCGGCTGAGCCGAGAAAACTACGTATTCCTTAATGTTCATCAGTATCTCCCATGTTACAACATACTTAATTCTCGTCAGGTCAACCATGATCCCACTAGCGGAGACAACATGGGCTAAAAAGGCTACCACTGACATCTCAACTTACACTTAGAGAGCGTAGCATACAACCCTCTATCTCTCGAAATCTGCAGAACAGTCCTCAGACAATCGGTTTACTATTCTCTGCTATGAGAGTATACCGACATGTCATCAATAAATTCCACCACCAACTAATCAAGGAATTCGATGAAGATACTGTTCATCAACTCCATAAAAACTACTAAAACATTCGTTAACCCAAATGACATCACTACAAACTCGTAGTGTCCATAACGGGTATGAGATGCTATCTCATACACATGCTGCTCTCTCATCCGTGACTAGGGATATATTGAGCAAAAAGGAATCCTGAAAACACAATTGCTTCTTGAAGCTAACTCATCAGGTCGTCAATACGGAACATGGAACCCACTAGGGTAAAAGAAGCCCGTTTCAGTCAACTTTTCAAGTTATCAATACAATATCTCAACAAGCACCATATAGTGTAGCTTTCCCATTCAATTTTGTATCATACTTCAACTTGATAACAATGTCCACACTCCGCTGAGGTGGCAGCTAGACGGTTCACTAACACGTCTATAAACTCATAAACAGCTGGAATACCTTCCAATGTTGGACTATCTCGCTCCTTCATGGTATAACACTATAAGGCATCACATCCCTGTGCTATCAGCTCGCTGCTCGTACAGTCCTGATGACAAACCCGTTTCTTCAAAGGTCTTAACCTCAGAAGACCTCTATTTAACTCAACTCAGTAAAGACTATAATAGTGTTACTATTAAAAGCTAACACCACATGATATCTATTCATCCAAACCATACACATAATGACTTCCTCATGCACCTACGACATAACAAAGAAGCCTGCAACCATACACGGGTCCCTAAAATAAGGGAACAAACACGCATCTCACGGGTATCTCAGACCCAAAAAGGTAATCTTGTAAAGGAAAATCCACCTTCTACTATATACCAAAAGTCAACCATTAACGCATGCATCGAAAGACGTGAAGTGCATAGCACTCACAACAAACAAAACTCCACTAGGTAAACCATTAACGAGAATGGTACTTGTAACAGGTAACTCCCGTAGCTCCACTACATATCATTACTCGATCTCGGATCTATGCTCCTCAAGTATCACTGAGGTCCTCACTATAGCCTCCACTTCCACTCTTTCAACACCGGAAAGAGGAAGGTCTTGTTGGGAAGAAACACTACCTTGTTGACAGAAAGGGGCCAGATGGCCTAGTTCACCACAGATGAAACAAGCTATCGGTGCCAAAGGGCACTCAGAACGCAAATGATCTGGATAGCCACAATTGTAACATAATTGTCTCATTCTTGCAACCTGTGCAATTAAAGGGTAACTCGACCTTCATCGTCCACCTGGAATGATCTCACTCTTGAAGGGAACTTGTAAAGGCAATGCCTTGCCTTGTCGACAAAACTTCGCTCTATGCCCTGCTTTACCACACATAAAGCATATGATGGGCGTGTTTGGGCACACAACTCACCAGTGTCCCAACTTCCACGCAATTAAAACACTGTAGTTCATTGCCAGTCATCTTCATGGCCAAAGGATCACTAGATTGTCCTGATATCGGACTTGGTTCCCCATTCATCATCTTTGCTTCTCCAGTAACTGATTCAGTCCATTGCTTCTTTCCGGATCCAGAAGCTTCAGTTGATCTCACAATTGTTGGTAAATCCGGTGTGGATCTACCCGCTATTACCGCTTCATATACTTGTTACATATATTCTTGAAACTCGGATCTACTCATGGAGACACGATCAGCCTCTTCAAACTCGTTCTCTGCCATAGGCGAAACAACAGCGGAAACTGGTCCCTGACTTATCACCACTGGAGGAAGAGGGGGTGTACCCCTACCTCATCCCACTACAGATACTACTCTAGTCTGAGTCATCTGTAGGATATACGCACCTAATTTTATAAGGCTATATATATGCCATAGGTATCGATATGTATATAATAAATCCACATAATCCATAGTACACACAGATATATATACATATCTACGCTGCAGAGATCCATGGCAGAGGTGACGACTTCTCGTACATTCTATCCCAAAACCACACTTAAAACCAAAACCTTTGAAAACGTCAGATCCCATGTGAGCTCTGTTTATTTTACCTATCAAACCTCATTGCAGGTAGCAAGTGCCATTGTTGTCAACCTGGGCTCTGATACCAACTCTGTAACACCCCGAATCCGCGGGACTCGGGATGCCACATTGGGCTAGGATCTCACAATGGATCCTGACCCTAGCCTGACAACAAGTTCACTGGACCTTACAACATGGCACTGACAGATATAAAAACAAATACATAAAACCGTATAAATTGTATAACGAAAGGTAAACAACAACATAGCCGAGTATGAAACGACATCCTCACTCAGGAGGGAAACAAGACATCATCCTCACGCAGGAGGGAAAACATAAACAACCCCAAAACCAACCACCTAATGTACGAGAGTCCTCGGCCTGTCACCCTGCCAGATCACCCAGTAGCGCCTAACTTGTAAACATCTACAACACGGTATGAAACCGTTAGCTAACCATACATATATGAGGTAATGCATAAGCACAAGCACAATCATGAAAGATAAACACATCAGCATGCTATCACACATTTACCCATTTATTATCTTTATATAATAACCATTCACTCAAAAACCGTATATATAGATATAGATAGATGAAAGTATGTGACACGAGGACCGATACATCCCCGCCTCTGAGTACAATGTCCAACTGTACGAGTATCGGTCACACAATCCGTGTACCCTATGGGAGTGGATTGCGCCCTTCCTGTAAACCAGTCTGGCCTGACATCAGAGAACCTCCCAAACTCCACGGCGGGATGAAAGAGAAAGGTTATCACAGCCACGCAGTGGGGCAGTCAATAGAACATAGGTCGATAAAAACGACAACTCATGATATCATAGCAAACATATAAAGCACACACCACTCATGCAAACACCCAATATAGGGATGATAGCTAAGTAAGTCCTACGGACTTACCTCAACCTCGTACAAAATCAACCACGATCACCTCTACACTGGAGGGACAACACGGCCTATAAAAAGGCATAAAGAGATATGTCAACCTCTATTCATCAAAGGGGTCACACCTAGACCCAAAGGGATCCATAAGGATCATACTCCATCTATGAGCCTCACAACCAACTAAACCTCAATATCTCAACATAGCTCACAATTCCTCAAATCTCAAGGTAGTATCTAATCAACATTCCTCAATCTCAATTTTAATCCTAATTTAATTAATTAACCTTTAATTAATTAATTAGATTTCGCCAGAATAACGTTTTGCCCGCAGGCAATTTCTAAACCCCCTATCATCAGATTTCATCAAACAAATAACCCATAATGACCAGAATAATATAACGACCATAATCGAATTTCTAATTGTCCTATTTGACAAGTCTAAACTCAATTTAGGCCGAATCGCAGTACGAAAAAAGAATAAATTCATAACTTATTCGTTACTAACCCGATTGACGATCTGAAAGAAGATTTGGAATCACAACGACGCAGGCTACGCATGGACAGCATCAAATTCATCGGAATCTGAGCGACAGAACCGTCCTGGTGACATATATGCTCGACCAGCCCTCCATATACTCGGAAATGCAGAAACTCGGTACCGTTATGAAGAGAATGAAGAGAGGAATCCAGAAACTCAAACGGAATTGAAATCGGATTAGAAACGGAGAGTAGATCTGAGTTTGAAGGTTGAGAGAAATCAGAGCTTTTACGAGAAAACGTGAAATGAAATGAATTAATAATGGATTTTCCGCTATTTATAGTGAAGACGATAATTATCCTTTAGTAAAGTCGATAATTATCCTTTAACCGATCCAAAGGCGGGTCGAATATCTTTCTCCAAACTTCTCGAGATTGGAACATTAAATCTGGAATATTGTAGGGATAATTATTACACAACTGCCTCGGAAAACGTGTATTCCTAAGCCGTCTTTCTTAGCCGTTAAGAAACGAAATAGCGACTCTTTTGGCCGTTTTGCCTCTCCATGTTATTTCATATCTAAGACATATCCGATGTCCTGATCATTTCTCTCAACTGCATTTTTATTAATTGGAGCTCCCAAATGCTCCAAATAACACCGGAGGGTAAAAATAATTACTTGGGGGAAAAAGTAAAAATTTCCCCAAACGTCCAAAATTACGCGAGGAACATAACGGTGAGACTCATACTCATCACTTGGAAAATCTTCGCAAGTTATATGTTAATTACTATCAACGATTAAGTTAATCAACATTAATTAGAATTCGAAATCCTAGCTATTACAATCAACCTGATTGGAGAAGAGATTGTTATAAAACTGAACGGCCAGGCGACTCATCTCTTTTTGATCCGAGACCCAAGAGCCATCGTCGTTCCTGATGCATTCGACTCTGTTGGACCTTCTTCTTACCATGGTTGATAAATGAAAGAATGATGCATTTCTATCTCCTTCAGTTAAGAATTTTTCACGTGATTTCTGTAGCCAAAGCATTTCCTCCTGATCCAGGATAGCATCAAATTCCTTTTGAAGTTCAGTGTGTAAATTGATGAGACCAGAAGAGAGGTTGGATTCAATTTCCTTCTGGATATCAGCAAGGCGTTGAAAAACAAAATTTTTTCGGATTTCATCCTACCAAAGTCCTCCCTATTCCAACGTAGAAGCCGCTTTCTCACAGTCGAGAGAGCCCGAGAGAGATTGTTATCAGAAGAGTAACACCAAGAAGAACCCACCACATCACAGAAATCCGGATGTAAGGTCCAGGCCGCCTCAAAGCGAAAAGGACGCCGAGAAGAATCAATAGATCTGTTTGAAAAAAGCTGTAGTAGAAGCGGATTATGGTCAGATGACAACGAGGGGAGATGACGGACAATTGCTTCCGGCCAACGAACCTGGGCAGTATCATTCATAAACACCCGATCAAGCCTTTTAGAGATTTGGAGCTGAGGCAAACGCCCGAAAGTAAACCGATATCCATTTCCTTATAAATGTTTATAAGGTCAATATTACTAACTAGACCTTTTAACAATATTATTTAATTAAATAAGTTCATAATATAATCTCATTCAGTAATAAGTCAATTAGAGGGGTATTCAAACAAAAACCAATAAAAAAACCTACTTCACCAAACTCACGAGTTTTTTATACAAATATATATATGTTTTTATATTAAAGATCCCTTTCATTAGGGATTATTATTTTAAAATTTGATAAGACCTCATAAATTATCATTGGATCATTCAAACTTGAATTATCTACACATTACTTAAAATGTCAAATTATCACCAAAATAAATAAATATTGGCATCACAATATAATTAATTAGGTCTATATTTTATATGGAAAAATAAAGTTGATTTAATTTTATATCATAGAAAGTTCATTTGACTAGATCTTATTTTTAGAATATTTTCCACTAAAAACAAGAATTTTGCAACAAAATCGGGCGTTAACCTCTCTTAACCCTAAAAATGGAACAAACAAGATCGTAAATCGAATGAAGCATGCCACGTGTCAGAAACCCAATTCAATAAACAAAACTATAAATTGATCTAATTCGCGAACAATAAGCATCACTGCAATTGCATCACTTTTCACAATCTATTGCCTTTCTTCAAAAAATTTACCAAAGTCTCTTTCATTTTCTTCTCACACATTATGGATTCACACAATGCAAGCCAACAAGCTGGAGAAGCCAAGGGCAGAGCTGAGGTTAATATGATTTTTTTTATTTATTTTAACCCAATTTTATTCTATTTTGAGATATGATTATAGGAAGCATTGCTTTTGTTTTTTTTTTTACTAGTTTTGTCTAAATTTTCGGTTTAGGTTCGGTCTTCGGTCCGTGTTTTTTAGGATTTCGGTTACAAAACCGATTAAAAACTGAAAAACCGAAACTCATTTAATTAAAATTGTTATACAATTGACATTTTCATTAGTTGTGGAAATTTTAATTAGTACATGATGTTTAATTGGGATTGTTATTTTTATAGGTTTTAACTCTTTTTACTAAAATTGTTATATAATTGAAATTTTTTATTTTATTGTTATTTTATCGAGATTTGTTAGTTTTATTTTTAGGTCCATTTCGGTACAAAACCTAAACCGAACCGAAACCGATATAATCTGTTCGGTTTTAGGTTCGCATAATTCAACTTTTTGGTTTTCGGTCCAAACCTAAACCGAACCTAGTTTTATAGGTTCGGTTTTCGGTCCATGTATTTCGGAAATTCAGTTTTCGGTTTGGTTCGGTTTTGGACTTATGCTCAGCCCTAGAATAAACTATCCGTGGTTTAGATCATACTAAAAAAAACCCAATTTTGTTATATTGCATATTTATATTGTTCATATCCGAAATATGGTTCAACAATTGGATGCGATAAATAAAAAAATGATATGCTTCTCTTCTAAATTTTGCAGGAAAAGGGTAACCAGATGAGCAGCAGGGCTGGTGAAATGGCTCAATCTGCCAAGGAATCACTGCAAGAGGTATTTTTAGGGCAAATAATAAATCAAATTGTCTATTATATTTTTAAATAATCTAATATTCAATTAATGAAAGTAACCCTAATGTCCAATTGATCAAAGGGTAAATGATAAATGTGTAAAATTATTTTATTTTCAGGCTGGAGGTCAACTTCAGGCTAGGGCACAGGGAGCTGCAGAAGCAGTGAAAGAGGCGACCGGCATGAACAAATGAGTCAAATAGATACTATCTCTGTGTTAACATGAATGGTTAATTTATTTATCAATAATTTTTTTCATTAATAATTGGGAGATAATTAATATTCTCCTTTTATTGTAAGCAACTAAGCATTCTCCCATTATTGAATACATTTTTTTTCATTTGCTTCTTCCATTGCGGTTTATGATTGCACAATTCTAACTCACTTACGTTGTGATTGAGAAATTTACCCTTTTGTTTCCTGCAAACTCGAAAAACAAATAGTGTTATCTAGTAAATCGAACGTCGTCTAAGTAAATGCTCAATTTTTATAGTACATATTTACCGATAATGCCTCGACATCTTACAAACCAATAATTCTCGATCTTTTAAGTGGTAATCCAGATTTTTATGTATAAGTTTATGATAAAAATCGTTCGTATTTTATTATGTAATAATTCATAAAACTAACGGTTTATATCGAATAAATAATTTGTAGGACCAATATATTTAGATCATACGTACGATGTTTGGGGTTAGTCTAGATCTGTACAACTATAAGCGAGTAATCAAAATTTCGACTAAAACAGCCAGCAAATGTGAGACACTCTTTTCTTAATCCTTAAACCGCCTCTTATTACGAAGGGATTCGTGCATCAAATCCTAAGATACAACTATTCGGCGTCACAGTTTTGTGTAACCAACTAAGTCCTACGAGAACTTTCGGTGGCATACCCCGGTCGCTAGGAAGAACATTCATAAGATAGGGTGTCTCTCCGGCAACAAAATTTGATGCCCATACACCAAAAGTCTTGGTACATACGTTATATCATAATTTCTCCCACTCTCGACGTAGGATATTACATAACTTCTTTATTTCATCAAATGTGTATACTGTACACCCAACTTTGAACATTTATTTCTCATTCATCCGAAAATCAATAATATGAGTTTATTGCATTACAATACTCGAATGTACGAAATAATGCTTTCATTATATGTGGTTTATCATGATTAGAAATACCCGTAAAATACCTGATACAACTACTTAAATGAGTTACAACACAACCGGATATATTTGCACGAACTTTTGTGTATTTTGGAATATAATTTAAAAGATAAATAAACAAATATAAACCTTTAACTTCTTGTTATCGAATTTAAACGATTTTAATACCTTTGTCTGTTTGAAACAAAAAAAAAATAATAACAAGACAACTTTTATATTTTTTTTGACACGATCGAAAGGGAAGTTAATTAGAACTTAGAAGTGGGATTTCTGTTTGAACTGTGCATTAGTGGGTGATAACGGTTATATACTTTGATCATTTCGATCTATTGATTGATAAGAACCCAATTATTTCTCCTTAAAATCAATTCAATTGACATTATCATTAAGTTGATTCTCTCCCTAAAAATGCAAGAAAGCTTCCTCGTTCTGTTCTTTCTCTTCCTGTTTCCCTTTTCTACAGGTAGGTTAGCAATCGAGTAATATAATTATGTTTTTGATTTTCAAATTATTATGCAATATCTATGTTTTGATTTTGTTTTAACAGGAGGGATTAAACTCATAATAGTAAACGGCTGCAAAGAGAGTATATGGCCAGGAATACTCGCCACCGCCGGCCACCCAACGCCAGTCGCCGGAGGATTCCATCTCAGGCAAGGAGACCAACGATTCCTCAGTCTTCCGGCGAACTGGTCAGGTCGAATCTGGGGTAGAACGAGTTGCCGGTTCAGTAGAGACTCGGACAAAGGGTACTGTGAGACGGGGGACTGTGCTGGTCGACGGCGTTGCTCCGGCGTTGGCGGGTCCCCGCCTGCGACTGTGGTTGAGATGACATTTGGTACGTCAGAATCGGTTTTGCATTATTATGATGTCAGCTTGGTTGATGGGTTTAACCTCCCGGTTTCGGTTGTTCCGTTGGGCGGTAATGGTGGTTGTGGGGCGGCGGCCTGTGAGATGGACTTGAATGAGATCTGCCCGGCGGGGTTGGCGGTTATGGGGAAGGCCGGAAAGGTGGTTGCATGTTCAACTGCTTGCTTACTCACAGGGAAACCCAGGTTAGTTTGCATTAAGCTATATATATATATATTTTATAATACCCGCACAAGGCAAAGTGTTATTTTTTTATGTTCTTAATTGTTATCTTTTCGTTTTTATTTCGGATGAACAATCAAACGAGCTCTAAATACGTGTAAATGCGGGTTTCAGAAACTGTTGTACAGGGGAGTATGCAAGCCCAGAGAAGTGCAGACAAAGTGTGTATGGAAGGGTGAAGAAGATGATATGCCCTAGGGCTTACACTTATCCCTTTGATGAGGTCACTGGACTAAAGATTTGTAAGGCTCCTAGGTATCTCCTCACTTTCTGCCCTCCAAACTAAAGTGAATGGTGGAGAAGGACTCAATAGAACGTGCATCAGATTGATCCATGCAAATTAGGTTTGATTAACTGTTGTACGTTGCGTCATGCTGAGATATAATATAATTACATTAGATGGTGTATGTTTGTTTAGATTGACATATAATGTGATTAGATTCTTGTTTGACTGAAATCGGAGTAGAATATGATTACAATAATTTGTAAGGTAAATTAAAGTTTGTGTTTGACTCGAGACCAATTTGATTATAAACGAAGGTCAAAACATGTTGACTGTCGTGTGACGATGTCGAACTGAGACTCGCTTTTATTTAAATGTGTGAAACCTAAACGGGATAGCGCGACCACTTACATCATCGAGTAACAGGTCAACTACACCCTCCGGTGGGTCAAACAATACATTCTACAATCTAATAAGAAGGTTCAAAGCATAACTAGCAATAAAATTCGCTACTTTATTCGCCTCACGGTAGGCATGACGAAACTAGATATCCTAGTCTCTTTTCATATAGTCTTGACACATATGTATCAGGCTGGCAAGAGGATGATGAGAGGCTATGTTGTTCTTGATCAGCTTGATAGCCAATCGGGAATATGATTCAAAGATTATCGAACGGAAACCTAACTCCCAAGAAAACCTCAGGCGATGAACCAACCCCCATAATTCAGCTATGGGAATAGAACATATCCCAAGGTTTACCAAAAACCTTTAACCCATTCTCCTACTTTACTACTAAACACAATTGATGCACTTGCAAGACCATCAGCCTTCTTAGAGCCATCCGTATTCACTTTGACGAAGCCATCCGGAAGGGGAACCCAAGCTACATTGATCCTGCTCCTAGGAAGTCTTCCATGGTTCTCATGCCGCCTAGTCCAAACTCGAAGATACTCCATGGTAGTCTCCTTGATATCCTAGACTTTTGTTGCCTCCATAATTTTTATTGGTGAAAGTTGTCTAATTTCTCCATTTTCAAGTCCACTAGATACCAACTGCAAACAACTCACTCGACAAACAATCATTACTAAAATAACTTTTGAAAGCACATTACCTCTTAACCAAGATGAGAATTGTGTAGTGAAGCGTCAACATAGTGGCCATCCTGAATAGAGCGCCACATGGAGCTTGTTCTCGAACAGTCCTTGAAGAGATGGATGAAGGACTCATGACATTGCCTACAACACCCACATTAATCGGATCGACTGATATGTCTTCTCGACCTCTCCTCATTACTCAGAACTCCTCCCTTCAGAAGCTTCATGATGAACATTTTCACTCTTTCTTGCACTCTAAGTCTGCACACAAACTTGAAGATAACTCCTTCGCTCAAATGTAGCTCGTCGGCGCCGGTGATAAGCCTGTAGGAAGATGTAGTAGAATAGTTTCCATCTTGAGTGAGACTCCAACCTATCTCATTGCTGAATGCATGGAGCTCACAACTATCCATGACGCTAGGCTCGGGAAAGAAAGGTTTGACAGTTGCAACTTTAACAAGGTTGTCGTCGGGAGACTCCGATCGAGTCGTTGCCAATCTCAACCCTGATCATCACCCCAATAGCTCCTAACTGACCTCGATAAGTCACTTGGGCCCAATGAGACGAGCGCTTGGATTACCAAGGGAGCATCACCTAACCACTTATCACTCCATAAACCAATGGAACAACCATATCCAAGCATCCACTTAGCTCCTCTAGAGATAAGTATTGCTTCTCCATCCATTAAGTTTGAGATTAATCATCTCCAAGAGCGTTGAGAAGGTGGATCTCGAAACTCTACCTTGGAGGATAGGAACTCTAATACAGTTACCAATATTCTTGGTGACCTCAATTGCGCTCAGTCTCTCTATACTATTGCAAAGCTCTCTCGAGACATTAGGAGACAAAAAATTTTGATTTCTAAATATTGAACTTTTAGCCTGAAGACTTACATAAGATATCAATGCATCTCATGATGACCCGTATTTAGGATATCGAAGCTTCAACGAACAGAGTGATGTCATCAACAAAGAAGAAGTGTGATAGAGGTGGAGCTCCCCGGGATAGGGTGATAGGCTTCCAATCACCTTTACCTAAAAACTCAAGAATTAAATGACTAAGTCTTTCAACACAAAAAACAAGCAGGTAAGGCGAAATCGGGTCTTCCTATCTTATGCCTCTAGTCGGGGTAAACTGTTCCATCACTTTACCATTCCAGATAACTTGTATTTTAGCGGTACTCACACACTCATGAATCATCTTCCCCCACTTTGGGAGAAAGCCAACTTCCATTATCGTATCATCAATGAAATCTCATCTGATTTCGTCATACGCCTTCTCAACATCTAATTTCAGAAGCATCCATTGTTTGCCAGACTTCTTTTTCCTCATGGAGTGAACAACTTCCTGCATGAGGACAATATTATCTTGGATCAGGCGACCCGAGATAAAGATTCCTTGAGTGGGCCCTACAAGCTTCCCAATGATGGATTATAAGCATTTGACAAGCACCTTCGAGATAATCTTATAGCTGACATTGCACAACGCTATATGTCTAAACTGATTTATGAGCTCCGGTTTACCAACCTTAGCGATGAGGGTATCATTTTTACCTGGGTACAACTTTTGACTACCAAAGAAACGGGTCACTTCATCTAGGCTTTAGAGAGCTCTGAAATAATCCACTACATGTTTCTCTAACCTAAGCTGATCTTCCACCAACTCTCCATTCTCCAATTGTAGGCCCTTCACTCTATTCCGACTCCTGCGAATAATAGTTGATGTGTGAAAGAATGTGGTATTTCTATCACCCTGTTCCAGCCATTGCTCTTGGAATTTTTGGAACCAAATAGTTTCCTCCTATTCAAAATTTTCAACCTCAACCTTCAAGCTACTCTCTTCCTCGATCAGCCTAGGAGTACTACCACGACAAATCCTAGCTTTAATCTTTGAAAAACACGGTAATGTGGAATACTAGAAACAGAGCACATATACATACTAGAAATGAGCATACAACACACTACATAAACAATACCATAAACATCACATGTATGCATACCAGAAGAAAAAATAATAATACCAAAATCATGATTCTTAAAGATAATTTGGAATACCAAAAATATAGCACGTATACATACCGGAAATGAGCATACTAGAAACAAACTACATAAACAATACCAAAAACATAACATGTATTTATACCAGAAAAAATTAATTACCAAAATTAGAGATAATGCACTATACAGGAAAAGACCACGCATGCTTACTAAAAATGAGTGCACCACAAACATGTTGAATCAAACACATTGCTTAATACCAGAATCAAATCAACATACTAATATTACCGTAATAGAAACTCGATATTACCAGAATTTCGTCATTGAAGGCAAATATAATGTTACCAGAATTATCAGAAGGTTACTAGAGATTAAGGCGAACATAATGTTTTCAAGATATTTTGTTGTCATTTTTGATCGTAAGTGCCGACAGATATGAAAAGAGTAGAAATTTGAAAACATGGTAATTTTGGCACAAAATGAAGTGTGGTCCCCTCTCACTGTTTTAACAGTAAAAAAATTTAGGAGTATATTTACTTATTGTGTTTATACTATGGGTACTCGTAATAGAGTAATAGTGGTAAAATGTCTAGTTAGCCATTTTATTCAAAAAATTTTCTAAAAAAATAGTTAAAGTTTTATCATAAAAGGTTATATACTATAATTAAGACTATAATGTTTAATAAAATAATCTTGTGAATATATAAAATTTTACTACCAAAAAACACAGCGGTAGCCATGGAGATTTAGCCTCGAATTATTTCGTGGTAAATTTGTGGGTATTACCCACAACTTTACGCACAAATATAGATTGTGTGGCTATGTAGTAAGGGGAACATAATTGGCCACAGAAAAGGCTAAAATATGAAAGGTCGGAATTTAAGTCACCAAATTAAGTTCCGGAATCAAAAACCCGAATATAAAAAGGTCTATTATTAAATAGCCAAAATATTTGATAGTTCTTCAAAATGGTGCCGGGTCATTCTAGTCGGAAATACGGATGGCATCGCCAACCGGGGGCGTATCAGGTGTGTAGTGAAGAGGGTTTATAGAAGAAGACCTGGATGTGTCTACTGTTAGTGAAACAAATGGTAAAAGAAAAGAATAATAAATGTTGGTTGGTGGCGAAGAATGAGATAATTAATGTACCAACGGATTTATCCTCGAAATGAATTTATAGGTATTAGCATCTAATTTAGCATCACTTGATACCCGAGTGTAAATACACACAAATTTAACCACGAAACATTGTGTGTGGGTATTTACCCTCGAAACCGGCCTCCTTTTTAGGCTCGAGGATTTTTGAAGAGTAATTACCAATGAATTTGCCTTCAAATTCGTTTTGGTGGCCAATTCACCACGTAATGTTTACACAACCAAAAAATCTCTATTTGTGGATAAAGTCGTGGGTAATGCCCACAAATTTACCCATGAAATAAATCGGGTTAAATCTCCATAGATACGTTTGTTTGGTAGTGACAAGTATATTTATAAGGGTTGGCCATTGATGTCTAGAGTTACGGTACAGTCAAGTAGTTGACATTGATTAGTTGGGGTTATATGGGCAGGATAAGTCAAGCACCGACAAGTTCAGATAAACCGAGCTCTAATATATTGATGGATGAGTTGGATACGTAGACAATTTATGTATCAAGGTGTATAAACTAGACCCTTTTATTTATAGGTTGACAAACTAAGTCCCTATATATTTTTCGAAAAAGATTTATAAAAAACAAAATTAAAGATTCTCAATACATCGTAATTTTTCTCTCTCATATATATATATAGCTTTTTTTTATTTACCTAATTAATAACACTTATTATCATAAACCGTTAAAATAGGAAGTAATTGTTAACAGTCTCCTTCAATCGTGGAATTTGATTTGAACGTCTATTTTTCCGTTGGTCCTTCTTTGCTGTTACAAAGAATAATCTCTATAATCTCAATAAATGAAAGTTTGAGCGTTCATTCTTGTTGTTACAACAAACACAAATAATCAAAACATATTGTATCTATGCACACATCATTTGTTTTATTTAAATAACTAGTACATAATATATATCAACAACTATATATATATGTATGATATTTTCATTTTCAGTACACATTGTTGTCTAGCTGATACATAAATGTACACATTGTTATTATTTCTGACGAACATAATCAAAGCAGCAACTACATAATATTTATCAACAACGACATATGTACGATACATAATGTATGATATGTACACATTGTTAGCAACTACAAATGTATGATTGATTAGAACATAATCAAAACATATTATATCTACGCACACATTATTTGTTTTCATTTTATTTATACATTGTTATCTAGTTGATACATAAATGTGTGTTTAGAACATAATATTTTCATTTTTTGTGCGCATTGTTATCATTTTCGACGAACTAGGTTGAGATGTTTTCGATTTCGGGAATTTAACCAAGTATAGATAAGAAGGAAACGAATAAACGAGATCGAAAACTTACCTGGTAAATTTAAACTATAGGCGCTGAAGATGAAAAACAGGAATCGACGATTACTAGACGGAGAAGACGAACCACAGTGAAGAAAACTTCAATCGTCTTCAATGGAGGTGGAGAGAGAATATAAATTTTTTGGCTTGAAATACGGGATTGTGATATGTGATTGATAATAAATAGTCACTCAAAAGGATTTCAACAATCTTTCGTTATTCGGTTTCCATTTTTTTCAAGACAATTTCAAAATTTTAGGTAGTTTTTTTAAACCGAAAATCAATTAACTACTTAACTCCTTTCCTTAATTATAATATTAATTTCCTCTTTTATTTTTATTTTTTTAATTTAACTTTGTTAGGGACCTAGTTATTTTACGCTATACAAAAAGGGTGTTATTCCACCAATTTTCTCTATATTGATTAGTTGGGTTAAGTTTATAGACATTCAGGTTGTTGACATTGATTAGTGGGGTTAAATGGATGGAGTTGGTGGTTGTTGCCAAAGCCAAATAACTGAGCAATAGTATATTTATTTACAGTTCATTTAGATCAAGTTGATTCTATACTTCTACAAAAATTGGAAATTTATTCATATTTGACTGATTTAGTTGAACGACTGAGTTCAAATAAAATAACAACACTACAAATATTATAACCGATAAAACCGTTGGAGATAATAAGTTCGCACATTAAAAGTTGTAAATATTTTGAGCCTAGTATATAAGGCCGGTAGATTATCCTCCTACTGTCAATTGATTTTAGGATAAAATTTTTGAGTCTAATTACTTTGCATGTGCACTCGTATTCACATGATCTCCACTTTACCGTGTTTGGACTTTGACAAAAACCTATCGTTTGATTTATTTGGGTATTTAGGGTTTGTTTTACTTGGTTTATCTCACTAGCCTAAGTTGCCGAATCCTCATTCTAGCTCTATATATACATAAGTACATAACACATAGCTAGCTCCAATAAAACGTACAAGCATACTCTTAGCTACCTAACTCTTTCTCTAACCATGACATCCTCCGTCACCGGAACCACCGCAAAACCCCGCCACCACGTGGCAATGTGCCCGTTTCCGTTCGCCTCCCACGTTGCATCGATGCTCCTCCTAACCCGAAAGATCGCCTCCTCCACCACCCACGTCCAAATCAGCTTCTTCACCACCGAGAGCTCTATGAAAGCCTTCTCACCGGAGGACAAAAGTGACAATGTTTTTCTCCGCAAGGTTGACGACGGGCTTGGGGGAGCTGAGGCGGTGAATCCGGTGGAGGCAATAAGGCGTTTCTCGGAGACTGTTGGGGAGAGCCTGAGGAAAGCCATCGAGGCGGCTGAGGAGGAGGTAGGTGTCAAAATCACCTGCCTTGTGGCTGACGCCCTAATGACGTTTGCTTGCTCGGAGATTGCGGAGGAGAAAGCCGTCAAGTGGGTGGCACTGTGGACTCCGCCAGCTACCGCTCTTGTCGCTCATATGCATACTGATCAACTCCGGGAAGCCGTTGGGCCTGAGGGTACGTAACGTACTCTCTACGTATATATGCATTTTTTTGTATATATTTTCTTTCATTGCCTCTCCTTCCCATGAGGAAAAAAAAAAATGGAAGTCCGCCCGGTTCAAGATTTCGTTAATGCACTACGTATACGGATTCCGTAATTGTGATAAGGTCACGGTTACGGATCCGTAACCGTGACCAAAAGTTCATGTAACCTTCACGTAACCTGTAACCGTGACCAAAAGTTCACGGTTACGGAGTGTCATGATTACGGGTTTCAGATCCGTGATAATTTTCTACATGAATTCTAACCCGGAAAAAATAAAAAATTCTAACACCATCACGGTTACGGAACCCCGTAATCTTGATGTCAGGAAAAAAATTTTTTACGGTTACGCAATGCGTGACCGTCACAATCACGCATTGCGTATGAGTGGTGCGTTAACGAAATCTTAAACCGTGCAAATAATACCCCTAAAAAAAGCATGCGTGTTCATTTTGAGTCATTAGTAATTTACACGTTCTTGTACCGATACAAGTTAATTAGCGATTTAACTATATTCTTGTACTCGAAACTCATATATAATAATGAAAAACGGTTTAGTAAATCTAAACGATCCGAATGTCAATGATTATTTGCAAAAAGGTATACTTAGATCTGGATATCATTAAAATAATTGTTTATTTTAAATGATCCTCTTAATACCTAACATTCTCAATATAAAATCTATCATCTTACTTATGAATTTATAAATACCGAATATTGTAAAATATTGATTTTTTTTGAAACAATTTAGTTTACTAGGCTTTTTTCTGATTTGTGTTTAGTAAATGTACCCCTTGAGAAAAAAGTGGGTAGAGTTTGAGAATAAATACAAAAGGATGGGGTATATTTATTTAATTGAAATATTTAAAAGTCCAGTTACTACTGTAGTTTTTAAAAAAGGCCTAGTTACAAAGTGTGTTTATATTCGATTAGTGGGGGTTATGTAGCTTGGTTAAGATAAAAGTGCCGAGTTGTTGAACGAGTCACACATTGACATGCTCGATCAAGCTTTTTTTTATAAACGAAGCGAAACGAGCCTAAATTTTATTTCAAATTTTAAAATGTGTTCATATTCGATTCGTGTAGTAAATAAACAAGCTCTAGCCGGACCGAAATTCCTCGGCGGATATTCACCATAATGTTAGTAACGAAAGATTAGTTTTTCAAATGAATAATGAGATTGTCCTGACCTTTCTCAAAGTACATGAACTATTAACAAATGGAATATGGAAGCAAAGTGAATGAAAGTGTATATTGTGTAATGAATGTAAAAAGTATATGATTCTCATATATAGCCGAGTAACAAACTCCCTTTATTTACATAAGGCAACCATCGTATTTCTAATATTACATATGTATATATGTCTATTACACCCTCAAGCTGAACTTGGATGAACAAGACCTAACATGCGAGTAAAGAAGTCATGTTATTGCTCATCAAGTGTTTTGGTGAATATATCGGCTATCTGAAGAGATGAACGAATATCAACTGTAGAAATAAACCCCTTTTGAACTTCATTTCTAGCATAATGACAATCCATGCACAAGTGTTTAGTTCTTTCAAGAAAAAACTGGATTGACTGCAAAATGCTCAAATATTTTATCATCACAATGCATGGGAATAGGAAGAGGAACTTGAATATGGAGATCTTTCAACAAACCTTCAATCCAAATGATTTCACTAGCAGTGTAGGACATGACACGATATCACTCTCTGGAGAGGATTTAGAAATGGTTTTCTGTTTCTTACTCTTCCATGAGATGAGATAAGATCCAAGAAACACACAATAACTTGTGATAGAACGACAGGTAAAAGCATACGACCCCCAATCTTCATCACTATATGCAGTGAGAGATAAGGAAGAATGAGAAGCATATTCAAGTCCAAGATCAATTGAAACTTTGAGTTATCGAAGAAGATGTAATGCAGCTTGGCAGTGAGAAATGCAAGGAGATGCTAGGAACTGGCTATGTTTTTGTTTTTTTTTTAAGGTTTCGTATTTTGAGAGAAGGAGAATTTACAGCATTTGGGTCAACTTAACCAAGATACAGGAACGTTTAGCAAGGCATAGGAGATAAATCAAGAGAGGGGATTGCAATAGATGAATTCCAAGAATATTGGTCCACATTAGAGAGTTAGTATATCGGTTTCTCTAGTGGTGAGTAGTGAAGTTCTTGATGGCCTGAATAGCGTGATAGGCACAAGTAGTAGCCGATGTGAAAATGTTGTTATAGATAAGATCATTTCTTGCCGTCTAGGTGAATTAAATGTAAGTTGTGATAGAAGAGAATCTTATGTTGGACAAGAGATCATGCTTTGGGTTGGGGGGGGGGGGTTCTGAGCCAACCCCAAAGATCTTGGGAGTATGAGTAAGGAGGCAGAAGCCTTGTCCATCTAGAGATGATGGCAAGAACCAGACTAGTGTAGTTACACTCGTTCCTAAGTGGGATTCGTCCTCCGGGTGGTTCCTTTATAGCTTTCACGTATCATCAGTGGCAATGATCCATTTGAGAAGTTTGTTGATAGTGGGAAAACGTTGATGGCTAGCAATCCAAGCAATGAAACTACACGTTGGGATGTTAATACCATGCCAAATCATACCAAGAGTGGAGGAGGTAGGATGAAGAGAGGAGCTTCTGAAGAAGTTGTAGACCTTCGACGCAGAGAAATAACCGTTTGGGTGGGTGATGATACTATGGTTATTTAATCCATGCCCAACAGACAAGATATCATCACGAACCTTGATGATCATGCACCAGATATGGCTGTGGTTGTAGCTAGCTTTGTACGTCTAGATGGAGTGGAGTTTGAGGATGTTCTTCCTAACCTAGTCACACCACAAGTTATTCTCATTCTGGCCAATGTCATAGATGAGCCTAGATAGGCATGCTGTGTTCCATGACAAAAAATCTTTGAGCCCCAACCCGCCCTTGTCAATAGGAGAGCAAATAATATTCAAGTAACCACAGATGCCTACTACTGTCTAGTTTGTCCTTACCTGACCAAAGGAAGGAGCGGAGTAGGCTTTGGATCTTGTGGATGATGGTAGGGGGAATAAGGAACACCGAGCACCAATATTGGTGCATGAACATTAGAATATATGGGGTGACCTGCATTTTGCCCGCATAAGAAAGGTTTTTGGCACTCCAAGAGTTGATCTTGTTGGTGATTTTATAGATAAGAGGCTGGTAGTCGGAGATGTTAAGTCTCTTGCTACCAACAGGGACACCCTGGTAGTGGAAGGGGAGGGTTCCCGGGGAGAGCCCGGTAGCATTCGTGATAAGGATATGGTTTTGGGGGGAGAAACCGCTACGGAAAATGGAAGATTTTTCAAGGTTTATCTTGAGACCTGAACAGTCTCCAAACAAGTCAAGGTGCTCTTCAGGTTGGTAATTGAAGTGATGTCCCCTCTACAGAAGAGCATCAAGCCATCCGCAAAACAAAGGTGGGTAAGGCGAGGGCTATGACACTTGGGGTGGGTATTGAAGTCAGGGTTGCTGGAGTTTGCATATATCATAGAGGAGAGAACCTCCATGACTATGACGAAGAGCGGGGGAGAAAATGGACAACCATGTCTAAGGCCCCGAGAGCCCTTAAAGTAACCTCGAAGCGATTCATTAATGTTGATAGAGTAGGTGGCAGTTGTGATGCAAGCTTTGATAAGACGAACACAATAAGTGATATCAGGCCTTGTGAGTGTGAGGTACAAGAGGCGACCAATAAGTCATCTATAGAGCTTTGGATGTGCATTAACTCAACACTGTCTAGAGTAAGTTTCAAACTCCTTTGCAAGGAAAGGGGAAGACTTACAATCAAGCATTTGATTATAAAGCTATATATCAAGGATATATTTGCGTTGGTTACTAAAGATAGCATCATTAGTTCTGGCAATTTCCATGCCAAGAAAGAAAGGAGCAGCACCTAAGTCCTTCATGGTAAAACCAAAATGAAGATCTTTTTCTAGCTATCAGTTTCACTGGAAGTGTCACCTTTGAGTAGAATATCATCTACATAGATAAGAGCAACTGTGATGCTTGTGGCACAAGTTTTGACAAATAAAGAATAGTCATGTCACCAATACTCAGTTGGTTAGTGGTTAACTTGGAAATAGTCATCTACAAAATTCCTTGAATTGGCAAAGCTTTAGTCATCTACATAGATAAGTGTTAACTTGGAAATTCGAGTTTTAATCCTCTTGGAGACATGTATGAAAAATTGGTATTGGGAGGGTATCCCAAAATGGGTCACGACTATATACCCTATCCGGACATAGAGCGGAAAAGCCGGTCGAACCGGGAACGTAACCTTTCAAAAAAAAAAGAATATTCATGTCTAGACTGAACATAACCATGCTGAAGAAGGAACTTTTGAGTTCAACATTCCAGTGTCGACTAGCCTGTTTAAGGCCATATAAAGATCGTTTTGGTTTACAAAATTCCTTGAATTGGCAAAGCTTTAGTATACTCCTGAGGTGGATGCATATAAACTTCTTCATCTAAAAAAACATGAAGAAAAGCATTATTAGAATCAAGTTGATGTAAAGACCAAAATTTTGAAGCAACTAAAACAATCAATGTCGTGACAGTAGTGAATTTAGCCATATGTGAGAAGGTATGCTTATAATTTTTGTCTTTGATTTGATTATAAGTTGTTGCCACTAAACGAGTCTTGTATCTATCAATTGAGTCTTCTGGAAGATATTTGATCTTATAAATCAACTTAGAACCAATGCCTTTGTGAGTGGGAGGAAGGGAAGTTAATTCGCAAGTCTGATTAGCTTCAAGAGCTGATAATTCGTTACTCATAGTTTCAGTCCAAATTGGCATGTCTTTGGCCTGTGAGTAATGAGTAGGTTCAATAATAGACAACATAATGCACAAGGATTTTTGGTAATCTGAAGATAAGTGGTCAAGAGTAATGTGATGGAGAAGTAAAGCGGGAGAATGTGTTAACTTGCAGACGTCATCTCTAATTCTGGCAGGTTGGTGGATGGTTCTCAAAGGTTGAGTAGAAGGTAATGGAGTAGTCATGGACTCAAGAGAAGATGAAGAAGGTGAACCAGTGGTAAAGGGAATATGAATAGGAGTGCCAAAGAAAGGGGTGGTGGCCATATGAGGTGAAGAAGGTTGAGAGAATGTTTGAGGAGGAGAAGGTTCATGATCAGGAATAGGAGAGACCAAGGGAAAGGTTGGAAGTGGAGAAGGTAGATAGGAAGGAGAAGTGTTGTTTTTGTAGGGAAAAACATGTTCTACAAGGGTAACATGCCTAAAGACAAAGATCTTGTGAGTATCAAGATGAAGTAATTTGTAGCCTTTTTTACTAGCAGGATATCCAAGATGAAGTAATTTGTAGCCTTTTTTTACTCACTGCTTCAAACTTATCTTTGAAAGGAAAGTGTGAATAATGCTTTCTTTCCACCTTGTCATTTTATTGGGGAAAATAGGCTATGGATTTGCAGTGCAAGATTCTTTTGTCAAGAAATAAGGATTGCGTTTTCTTTTGAAGAAATTCTGCTCCATTGTCAGTTCTAAAGATGTGAATTGAAGCCTTAAATTGGTTCTGAACATAAGCAAGAAATGTGACAGTAGTTCTGAAGACTTGTTGTTTATCTACCATTAAATAAGTCCAAGTGCACCTTGTATGATCATCTACCAAGGTTAGAAAATATTTAGCGCCACAAAAGGAAAGAGTGTGATAAGGACCCTATATATCCATATGAATTAAACTTTAGCATATGAAGTGCTAGGAGAAAAAGCTAATCAATATTGTTTAGCAAGTATACATGTATCACAGTTAATATCAACAATGTGAGTAATTTTACAACTAGATAAATGTTGCAATGTGGTAGCAGAAGTGTGACCAAGTCTCTCATGAAAGAGATGTGCATTCTTATTCGTAATAGACAACATAGAATGACTAAAGGCATATGTTTTTTTTGTAGACACTGGAGCTGATAAAAGCTTGTAAAGACCTCTCTCCTTATGACCTGAAGCAATGAGTTTATAGTATGGTCCTGAACTATGCATACAAAAGACTTAAACATAGCTTCAATGGAAGTGTTATGAATAATTTTGGGAACAGACAATAAGTTGTGCTTGAAATCAGGTATGTATAGCACATTAGTCAAACATAGTGAAGGAGATATGATATTGGTCCCACTATGTATGACTTGTTTGACTGGGCCATCGGGGAGACCAACATAATTAGGATGAAGTAGAGGTTCTAGATGAGAGAGTAAGGCTTGATCATGAGAGATTTGATATGTTGCTCCAGTATCAATTATCCAAGTGTGAGCATCACCCTTGAATTTAGATGAAGAAGATAATAGTATACCTGCAAAGTTGATGGAACTCGGAGATGAAACAGGCATAAGTGAGGATTGTTTATAATTCTGCATTAACCTCATAACCTCCTAAAATACAAAATTAACAAGAGATTGATCATTATAAATCCAAAAGAAAATTCAAGAGGACAGTTGCCAATGGGAGAATATTGAACATTAGCTGCAGTATGTATTGGTTCTGTGTGCTTAGATATGATATCAGTCAGTTTTCCTTTGGTGCCTTTGTACCAATCAGGAATTCCGGTGAGCTTGAAACAACACTCCTTTAGATGTCCTCTTTCTTTACAATATGATCATAATTTGTCCAACTTTCCTTCCTGTAATCTCTCCTGCTTCCACCTGCTTGTCTAGATGGAAAAAATATATCGACAACAAGTGCATCATGTGTACTAACAACAAGTATTGAAGCACTAGTAATTTCTTTCTATTTTTCAACTTGTAAAATCATATGATATACTCGACTTATAGTCGGTAAAGAATCAAGAGTCAAGATGTTAGATCTAATATGATCCAATTGATATCTCAGTCCCATTAAGAATTGCAAAATACGAGCCTTAACTTCTCTTTCAGAAAGCTGTTTAAGAATATCACATTGACTATGGATAATGGCTTTACAAGTACAAGAAGGTAAACCATCAACTGATTGGATTTCATCCCAAATTTTCTTTAACTTGCTGAAATAAACAGCAACACTGAGATTCTCTTGTTTCAAAATAGCAAGATCTTTGTGTAGTTGAAGATTAAAGGAGCATTAGAAACTTCAAATCTATCATTCAATTCATCCCATAACTATTTAGATGATTCAACATATGAGAAATCTTCAGCTATATCTTGATTCATAGAATGCACAAGCCAGCATGGAATCATATAATCCACTCTTTTCCATCTAATTATCTTTTCTTCATCAGAATCAGGTTTATTAATCGTTCCATCAATAAATCTCAATTTTAACTTTGCTCCCAAGGCCATACGGATGTTTCTTTTTCATGAAAAGAAATTAGATCCATCAAACAGAGTAGATACAAGTTGCATACCAAGATTATCTGAGTTATAGAAAAACACATTCTCGCTCCGTTCTCTCTCCTGGCGACTCAGGCGTAAGCTGCCGTCACACCCCAGTGCGGCCCCCTCGGCCGTGCCCCGCCCAGCCTCCTGGTCTACCCTCCCATGGTTGGCTCAAGGAGATCCCGCCGCCACACCATTAAACTCTCAGAGCTGCATCGTTCCCCAACTGCAAGCAACCGTACTCCCATCTCCAAAGCAACCGCCAAGCCTCCCGCTTCACCTGATACTCCGGTCGAACCTTACTCAGACGAAGTATTCCGTTCAAACAACCGTAGACTCACTACAGAAAATCCCTCCCCGCCGATCCTTGAGTCGGTAGCCCTCTTCCCACCCCTGACCCAACCATTGCCGAACCTCAGCCAAATCCCTCCCCCTGCTACCACTGCTGTGCCTACCGACCCTCCGGTGGCCAGTGTTGAGCCTATTGACCCACCCAGTTCAACAGCCGTGCCTTCTGAGATACCTTCCAACGTTGGAACCTACAACACTGCATTGATAACCGACCCTTCGGTTACCATGCAAAAAGTAACTGCTAACCCTACTCCCCCTCCATGCACCAATCCTGACGAAAGGATGGTGGGCCAGGATCCCCTAGGGGCTGAAGTCTTAACGCCCCCTACCACTTCAACTCCCTCTTTTGCTGTCCAAAACCATGCATGCGCCCAGCCCCTCCACATCCCAGGAAGCACACAAATCATCCCACCTGTCACAAAAGTTAATTACAGTGATATTGTCTCCAAATGCCTGCGTTGGAATCACATTCCCCTCACCTTCACCCCTGGTCTCGACACTGGCATCATTCCTTTCACTGAGGATGACGTGATGGAGGCCACAACAAAATGGCAGCTATCACTGGTTGGCTTTCCCCTAGGAAGTCCAATCTCTTTCCAACGCATGGCTAAGTTTGTCACTGAAAGCTGGAACTCAGTTACTCCACCTAAGATCCTTCGCAACGAAAAGGGCATCTTTGTGTTTCACTTCTTCTCAGAGGACGACCTCAACTCTATTCTCTTTGATAGCCCTTGGACTACTAATGGGTCCACTACCCTCCTGCTGAAACGTTGGACTAAGGACCTTCCCCTAGACTACTCGAGCCTCTCCTCGCTACCAATCTGGGTCACCTTACATGACTTAGATTACAGATTCTGGTCCAAACACATGCTTGCAAAGATAGGCTCTGCTTTGGGTACCCCCATACTCACTGACTCCTGTTCCGCTAATCACGAGAGGCTTGGTTATGCCCGTATCCTTGTGGATATTCATGCAGCTCGCCCCTTGTTTCGTGAGGTTACCCTCACTGGACCTGACGGACTCTCCTTCACCCAGAAGATCACTTACGAATGGCTCCCTCAGCGTTGTGATAACTGCAAACTCTTTGGACACTGCTGCAAGGCTGCAACGGTGAATGGTGACTCTGAAAAGAACCCCAACTCCAAAACTGCTAGCTATTCTAAACCTCTAAACCCACACCTCAATACCGACCCAATCCTTCCCACTCCGGACCCGTCCAAAAGGATAGCCCGTGTGCTTGCTGCCCCTAAAGGCGCTCCTCACCATCTCTCGCAGCCCCCGGCTCCCAAGCAAACCCTAGAGTCCACCCTTCCCACAAACCTCCCACCCAAGATCCCCATCTCCCAAAAGTCCTCAAACACTCACCACTTGGACTCCTCGAACCCATCTCCCCCAGGAGATCTCCAACTCACTGCATCCAATTCTCCTGATCTCTCACCCACCTCTCTTATCCCCCCTCCTAAAAACACAGCCTCAACCTCTTCTTCCCCTTCCTTGATAGCAAGTGCTCCTCAAGGCCTTTCCAAACATGTTTAATGTTAGTCCGTCTATGTTCCTGGAACATAAGGGGTCTAAATGATCCCTCTAAGCAAAGAGCGATTCAATCCCTAGCTAAGAAGCACAACCTTGATCTAATTGCCATCCTGGAAACTAGGCTAAGGCCTTGCAATGTTAAGAGCATTGCCCCATCCCTCTTCCCCTCTTGGAAACAAGTCCCAAACTCTTCCCTTGCTCAAAACTATCGGATTTGGGTTTGGTGGAACCCCGTAAGGATCAACCTGTCCACAACCATTATAACAGACCAAATCATTCACTGCCAAATTACACAACCTCTCTCAACTGGTGACATCCCATCCTCGGCTGAGATCTCTTTCATCTACGCTCACAATCGGCCTGAGGATAGGACGACTCTCTGGCCCATTATTTCAACGCTCCGATAGCTCAACTCCTCCTCTCCTTGGGCCCTTATGGGGGATTTCAACGTTACTCTCACACCTGATGAAAAATCTGTCCATGGCATGCCCAATATCACACAAACTTCTTCGGAACTGGCCTCTTGCTTCGAGCAAAACCACCTCTCTGACATCCCATACTCCGGATGTAAATATACATGGAACAACAAGCAAGTGGGGTCTCGCATTTGGTGCAAGCTAGACCACATCACCACCAACGAGGCTTGGCACATGGCCTTTCCCCAAGCTAAAGCCCACTTCGACCCTCCTGATACCTCTGACCACTCCCCAGCCCTTCTATACACTGATACTGTCTCAGTCGAGAGCAATATCCCTTTTAGGTTCAATAACACTTGGGTTCATCATGAACATTTCATGGACAGTGTTGGAAGAGCTTGGAACACGACGGTTGAAGGTAACCCAATGTACGTCCTTGCTAGGAAACTGAAGATCCTGAAACCAACGCTAAAGAAGTTTCCTAGTATGAGGATGGAGGAGATCCAATCAAAAATTAAAGACCTTCGGACCCAGCTCCACACTTCCCAGATCCAACTACAAGCCAACCTACATGACATTAACCTTCAGGAGGAGGAGAGATCTCTTTCATCTGCCTTGATTGAAAGCAACAATACCCTCAAGATCATGCTAGCGCAACTCTCTAAAATCAATTGGATAAAACATGGGGACCAGTGTTCTTCCTTCTTCTTCAGGAGCATCAAGAACCGTAGAAGTGCCAACCACATTAACGCAATCAGAACTAGCAACGGAACTTTGACTATGGACCCTACGTCCATCTCCAATACCTTTGCAAACCACTTCAAACAAGCACTCAACCCACCAACACATCAACCCCAATCTACCATCCCACAAATCTCCCTCCCCCGACTTACAACAGATGATGCAGCTCTTCTTGAAAGGAAAGTTAATCTGGATGAAATTAAAACTGCTATATTCAGCATTGGGACTAATAAGGCGCCCGGACCTTATGGGTTCGGCTCTCAATTCTTCAAGTCGGCTTGGGGCATTGTCCAACATGACTTCTCTAAGGCAGTCACTGACTTCTTCACCAACGGTCGAATGCTGAAGCAGATCAATCACACCATAATATCCCTCATTGCCAAGAGAGATAGCCCCCTGGAGCCTTCTGACTTCCGCCCCATCTCCTGCTGTAATGCTGTCTACAAAACGATCGCCAAGATCTTATCAAAGCGCATCAACACCATTCTTCCAAACATTATAAGCTTCAATCAAGGGGCTTTTGTTGCACATAGATCTATCCAGAACAATGTCTTACTATGTCAAGAGCTGCTGCACAAGTATGGACGGAAGCATATATCCCCAAGATTCGCGATGAAAATTGACATATCTAAAGCCTTTGATACTGTGAGTCATGACTTCATCATCCATTGTCTACACAATATGGGTTTCCCTCATCACTTTATTGGCTTGATCAAAGAATGCATTACCACTGCGTCCTTCTCGGTTAATGTCAATGGGTCCTTGGCTGGGCACTTCACTGGTAGTCGTGGATTGAGGCAAGGATGCCCTCTTTCACCCCCCCCCTATTTGTAATCGCTATGGAGTACCTTACTAGATTGATCCATACAAACACCTCAACTCCTGAGTTCAATTACCATCCCAAATGCACCTCACCGGTCATTACCCACCTTACCTTCGCTGATGACCTTATTCTTCTATGTAGAGGTGATATCCTTTCCATAAAAATCCTTAAGGATACCCTCGACCAATTTGGTCAGGTGTCTGGGCTGATGATTAACCACTCTAAGTCTAGAATCTTTGCGGGAGGGATGAGTACTACTGATCGTGAAAGGGCCGTCAGCATCACTGGAATGTCCTTGGGCTCTCTCCCCTTCCATTACATTGGTGTCCCTATGGGTAGCAAGCGCCTGTTGATCAGCGAATATCAACCACTAATAAGCAAAATCACTAACCGCATTCTTTCCTGGAGTGCAAAGTCTCTTTCTTATGCAGGCAGGGCGCAGATTGTCAAGTCCATACTCTTCTCGCTCAGCAACTATTGGAGCTCCATGTTCATGCTACCTGCCAAGGTGATCAGCACTATTAACAGCCTCATAAGATCATACTTCTGGGCGGGTTCTGCCAACAGCAACCGTGCCTTAGTTGCTTGGTCATCTCTCTGCACTGCCAAAGATGATGGAGGTCTCGGCTTCCCTGATCTCCATGCTAGGAACAAGGCTGCCTTCACAAAGCTTATCTTTGAGCTGGATAGTGGTGGAGACAACATCTGGGCAAATTGGGCCAACCGACACCTTATCAAAGGGACCTCCATATGGAATTGCAACCCTAAGCCGCACCACAGTGCTTTTTGGAAAGCCTTACTTGCCACTAAGAATGGCATGCCCCCTAGCCTTTCTGCACGCCTGAGAAATAATGCTGCCTCAACCAATCCAACCCCCTTCTCTCACAAGATTGCGTATACAAGCTACAAGCCTGCCCCTCCCCAAAACCCCCAGTCCCCCTTCAAAGCTATCTGGCTCAAATCTAACGCCCCTAAATGTTGTTACATCGCATGGCTTGCATCCCTCAAGCGTCTTCCAACTCTCGCTACTCTCAAGGCTTGGAACTTGACTGCCGTGGATACTTGTAAGCTTTGCTGCAGTACTGCGGAAAGTGACGATCACCTTTGGACTCACTGCAGCTACGGGTCCCTAGTTCTGGACATTGTATCTCGTTGGACAAAAACCCCTTATCCAGCCCCCTATATCCGCAACCCCTGGGAGTGGCTTGCCTCCTGGACACACAAGAACCCCAGCCTCCTGGATAGAATCCGTATTGCCTCGTTCACTTTGTTCGTCTATCATGTTTGGAACGCTAGGAACAAGCTGATATATGATAACACCTTCACTCGTGCGATTGATTGCGCTAGTACCATCATCCGATCCACCAAGATTCATATTGAACACTACTGGAAGGACAGAACACCCCCCTCACTTGCCACTGCTAGCATGCTTAACCTGCAACTTACTTAACTTGCATCTCGCTTTTCGTGCTTGCATCCCTCTTATCTCTCTCTCGAACTGGTTGTTTGCCTACACGTTGCTGTGTCTGTTGTTGCTCCTTGTCCCTTGTAAACGTTAAATATCCATTCTAATACAATTACATTTAAAAAAAAAAAAGATTATCTGGGTTGGAGAGATAGAGAGGATCATTTGAATTTGTACCATTGTACGATCGGCTACAATTTGATTGAGATTCAAATTGTGTCCATCTGCTGTCATGACTTGCTAAATATCTTCGATGCAGTGGGTGATATAGAAGAGGATATTTTGTGAATATTTAGATCAATACGGAAACATGAATGTGAAAGATGTACGTCTGATACCATATTAATAGATGGAATATGGGAGTAAAGTGAATGAAGTGTATATTGTGTATTGAATGTGAAAAGTATATGATTCTCTTATATCTAGTCGACTAACAAACTCCTTAGCTGTATACAGGCATTGAAGTACACAAAGAAGACTCGGTGGATCAGTACATTCAAGGATTCCCGTCGGGCATACGCCTCAAAGACTTACCCCACGAAGTCCTCGGGGTCGACTACTCGTCCCCCGTCGCTCGAATTTTGCACCTCATGTCCCTCCATCTCACTAAGGCGGTTGCGATCGCCGTCAACTACTTTCGATCCCTTGATCCGGTCTCTACGAACTTACTTGAAGCCGCCTTAGAGCATAAAGCCCTATGTGCCGGACCTTATGTCCTCACAATGTCGAGTCCTCTAGCCCGCGAAGCTGACCCACAAGGGTGTCTCGCTTGGCTCGACACCCAAGCGGGGAAACCAGCGTCGGTTGTCTACATCAGTTTCGGCTCCGCCCATACACTTCCGCCGGAGGAATTTACTTCTCTGGCGGAGGCGTTGACGGAGACTAGGGTACCTTTCTTATGGGCACTACCGGAGAGATTCAAACCCTACCTCCCTCTAGGGTTTGAGGAGAGTAAGATAGGCAAAGTTGTATCATGGGCCCCACAGGTATCAGTTCTAGGGCACCCATCCATTGGGGCCCACTTGACGCATTGTGGATGGAACTCGACGATAGAAAGCGTGGTCACCGGAGTACCTTTGATATGCCGGCCACTGAGGATCGCGGATAAAATGCTTAACGCGAGGATGGCGGTTGGGACCGCGTGGGGGATCGGAATCGAGCTCGAGAAGATGACGAAGGCGGCTACGACGACTGCGTTGGAGAGGATGATGTTTGGGGAGGAAGGTAGGAAGGCTAGAGAGAAGATTGGTTCGATGAAGAGACTTGCTGAGGAAGCTACTGCTGAACCTCATGGAAGCTCGGCTCAGAACTTGAGGAAGTTCATCACTATTATCACCAGCTAATCTGTTGTGATTAGTGTTAATTACAGCTGATTCTTTAGCTTGTGATGATGCTGATGAACTTCGTGTTCGGGTCTGATCCTTCCTGAAGTATGCATGGCTTCCAAATAATGGTTTCAGATTAATTGAGTGTGTTATGTACTGAACTTTTTAGTTTTTTATATGTTGGTTTCTAGATTGTTGTGTGCAAGTCTTATATTTATTAAAGCAGAAGCTTTTTTTTTTTTTTTTTTTTTGCCACGTGTCAACGCGAGGTTTCTTTAAGCCTACCAAAATTTTTAAAAAAGGTTATTAATTACGTTTATTAATTAAATTATTACTAAGTCATAATAAATAGATTTAAAAATTGTTAAAATATTCAACAATATATTTTCAGTAATATAAATTAAAAATTTTAAAATCGATTATTTTTTTCAACCCAAATCTTTTTTTAATCCACTAAAATATCTTCAATAATATAAATTAAAAAAATTTAAAAACGAAATTTTGTTAAAAAAAATTGGTAAAATATCCAAAAATATCTATTCAAGAATATAAATTAAAAAAAATTGAAAAATTTTAAATATTTTTTGTTAAAATAGTCTACCAAATTATTTAAATAAATTTTGTTAAAATATGAGATTTTTAGTTTTGTGCTTGATTTTTTTTAATGAAAGTATATACAAATTTGTTTAAATAATCAGATTTTTAATTTAAGTGTTTAAATTAGTAAATTTTTAATAATTTTATTTTATCTTATCTATCTATATATATATATATATATATATATATATATATATATATATATATATATATATATATATATATATATATATATATATATATATATATATATTACGAGTGGCATCTAAATTCACGTGTCTCACCACGAGAACTCTAATGTCACGTGTCATTTTATCAATTAATAACATCTCAAAAAATTTTTAATTAAGTTTCTTAAATCTCAAATCATATCTTATTTTAAATCTTAAATCTTTAAATTAAGTAATTTCAATAAGATTGTTAAAATTCAAAAAGAATTACTAAAAATTTGACTCATATTTCTCCTCAACCCACAAACTTTTTAAATCTTTTCATTATGTAATTTAAATGTATATTTTTAATTGCTGATATAAATTGATAATTTAAAAAAAACGTACCTAAAATCTTTTGTCAATTTTATTCAAAGAGGGTATTATAAATTTTTTACGTTGATTTTATCACATTATGTGTATTAAAATTTTTTGTTAAATTATAGTTCATAAATTATATTAAACTCCAATAAAATAATTATATATATATATATATATATATATAATAGGTATTAAATCATATCCCGTGCAGGGCACGGGTAATACACTAGTTGCTTAATAAAGGAGAAGCCTCTATTTACACGTGTCAACGCCAGATTTCTCGAAGTCTATAAAATTATTTTAAAAGTGATTTTTAAATGTTAATATAAATTGAAAATTTATTTCGAAATTTTTTAAATAAAAATAGTTTTTAAACTTTATGATTTTTTTTACCAAGCATATCTTAACAAATCAATTTAAAAATTAATTAAATAGAAGAGATAAATACTTAAAAGAGAATTAAAAATCATAAAATTGATTATAATTTCATTTTTTGGATTTTTATTTTACACAAACATACATACAAATTTATAAGTATTGAATATTTATTATAACTGAACCCGCACAAAGTGCGGATAATACACTAGTTATATAAGTGTTTTATTGTCTAATGATAATATATGCTTGTAGAGATCAAGTAGAAGACTAGTTTGGTACGATTCTTGTGAATCAAGAATACGTTAGGATTAAAATATATATAATTAAGAGAAATAAGACACAAGAACTGGTTAGTAGGTCAATTTGTTATAAATTTACGAGTACATCTAGGGACACTATCAAGTTAGGGTTTTCTACTATATTTTGTGATCAATGTGGGTTTATATAGGGGATTTAGAATTCTAGTTCTAATTTTAATTCTACTAGGATTAGAATAAACCCTTACGAGATAAAATTTTACACGACCCATCAGACTCCATAATCTAATTCAACAATCTCCCAGCTAGATATTGATCTCAAGCACAATCGTCTTCGCCTAAGACCTCAGCTGGTAGTAGTGTCTTATAAGGCTTGTTGAAGCTATGTAAAACTTCATCTTCTCTAATCCTAATAGAACTAAAATTAGAACTTGTAAGGGGTTTTATTCATAACTATTCATATTATGTTAGTGCTAACAAGTTTATTCATATTACATAAACAAAATCACTATCTAGTAGCGCACTAAAGGGGTCGACTCAATGAATTCGAAGACTTGTGATGGCACTGGCGAGCCGGTGAATGTGGCTCATTGGCTACTCATATCGAGCAGATTTTCCAAATTATTTAATGTACAGAGGCGGAGACGGTGAATATTTCGGCTTTATATCTTAGAGGAAGTCCTAGTGAGTGGTTGAAAGGAACCAAACATGTTGATCAATGATAGGTCCTAAAACCTAGCGCAATGATGATGGAGTCAATTATAGTATATTGAGTGTGGAATTCACATGGATTATATCTTATTTGGAAAACACTAATTAATAATTGTTCCAAGGAGAGAGAGAAGAGAAGAAAAAAGGAAGAAGAAAAATATGAATTTTGATAAAATGGGAGAAACATGATGAAAACAATAATTGTTGCAAATATTAGAGGGAGGTGTTCTAAGGAAAAAGGAATGTCCACCATAATGAATTAAAGTAATATTGTATATACGAAACTTATGAACATCGATATGTGAATATTGTAGATTATTATCTAAAATAGCATTTGACGTAGACAAACAAAGACCGTATTATCCAACTTGATTGTGCTCTAACGCTAGCGGGTGTGTCAATGATCGGAACTTTCTACGATAGTTATAAATCCTCGAAGTAAAAGGTAGGATCCAATCCCTTAAATCAAGTGTTTTTCAATAAATCCAATAAAACAATCTCGCTTTTGGCGCAAGCTCTTTTATCTAAATACGTGATAAACGTCACTTCTTTCTGAGGTAAACAAAATATGAAATCGAAGTACTTTTAGAAGAAGCAAATAGCAATCTCAATTCACAAACCATATGCAATAATAAATCAAACCATTATATGGAACATCCAATCCTTAGACCAGGATGGAGATTAGCCGGATATGATTGAATATAAAGCAATATCTATATGTGAAATCATGAAGGACATAAATTTTCAATTGTTTGGTTCCAACACAACGAGGTGAACCTTCTACTTTTAGTATGAGTTGACTAAGTAGGGAGTTTGTGTATTAAGGTGTATAAACTAGACCCTTTTGTTTATATGTTGACAAACTAGGCCCCTGTATATTTTACTAAAAAGATTTATTATACATAATATTAAAGATTCTGCAGATACTCAAAATCTTTCTCTATCCTATTTAAATCTATCAAATAACGTAATTAAAGATTGTAATTATATTATAAAACCGTTAAACAAGGAAATAAATGATAACAATCAGGGGGATATCATCTGAAGAGCCATTAATCGTAAAAACTGGACTTCATTGTTTCTACTCTTGTGTCCTTCGAAGTTCGTTGATATAAATCGATTTGTTACATAATATAGTGGCTATCAACTACATATGAAAGTTTGAACGTCAATTCTTCCGCTGGTCCTTCCTTGTTGTTACATAATACGGTGGCAATCAACTACATTATTTGCTTTATTTAAATAACTAGTACCTAATATTTATCAGCAAATATTTATCAGCAACTATGTGTGATGCATAACTAGTACATAATATTTATTAGCAACTAAATGTGATACATAATGTTTGATTTGGCAAAATTGGGTACATAATCTTGTAATATATATGTCGCAAGAAACTTAAATCCGAGTTAGAAAATGTACCTGTTTGGTAGTCGGAGAAGACGATAACTTGTGAAGAGGTTTCGAGCGGCCTTCAATGGAGATGGATATAACCGACCTTCAATAACCTTCAATGGAGCGGGATAGAAACGATAACTTGCATCGGCTTCAATGGAGAATAAAATAGAGACAAAATGGAAGGGAGAAAGATGATATATAAAAGGGAGAAAGATGAGACCTTGAATCTTCCTTCAATGGAGATGAAAATGAGAGTAAAGCAGTGGTGATTGTTGATAACGTGATTTATGACGTTAGTATAGGCATACATTTAGATAGTTTCTCCCGTTATTCATGCACGTTTTGACATTAGTTCACGACGTTTACACTCATTTCGTGCATATTTCTAGAAAAGACGTCTACACGAGCTTTTGTCGGTTTTGTAGGTATTTCGGGGATCTTTTGGACATTAATCGATACATTCGAGGATCAAGCCTCATGGTGGTACATATCCAAGACCTTGAAGGAACATAATTGGAGTAACAAAGGACACAAAGACCACTATTGGTGCAAGCAATAGAGCAACTCATGGCTAGACGATCATAGCATGCTTCTGTTGAAGAAAATCGACCTACACCCAAGAAAATCGGCCGATTTTTCCTACTGGGTCGATTTTTGGGCCTTTGACAGCTTAAGCCACGTGTCCCACGATCTCTTGTCCGGCCTTGCTCTTGGTGGAGAATATAAGTGGTCCTTCAAAGCTGTTGCTGAGGGATTCAATCCTTCTCCTTCCTTTGGACCCTTCTAGCATCTTCCAAAAGACTCTTCCAATTGGGAGCTCTCTTCAAGACACCCTTGTGGGTGTTCTTGAGGGAGATTAGTGTAGATTTCAATTTCGTAGTGAGATTTGAGCGATTTTTGTGAAGAAACTTGTTGAAGGTTGTAAGATATCTGACTTGGAGCTACATTTGGTGTGTTGAAAGACTTGTTTTGAACTCAAATCGAGCTAAGTTTCATTGCTTTCATTTCCTTACTTCATCTTCTTGCTATGGATTCCATGTTTGCTTGTATGATGATTCTAGATCTTGAAATGCATGTTATTGGCTAGTTTGTTGTGATTTTGGAGTGATGGATTGATGGTTATAGCTTGGGTGATGATAGAATGGACTTATATGTTAGTTTAGGATGATTTGTATGCACGAAACCTAACTCAGACAGAAAAATCGGCCTGTTCTTCAGGTAAATCGGCCGATTTTTACAATGATCCACCCGATTTTTCCTTCTGTTGCTCTTTAATTGATGAATCTTTAGGTTAGGATGTTAGATTGTTGAAATCCTAGTGTTTGTTGAGCTTAATATAGCTTAGGGTGACCTAAGGCTAGCAAACTAAGTGAGGAAAGAGACCTACCCGGTGATTTCCGATCTTAGATACCAAAGATGATGAACTCTAGGTAGTAGTGAGCCTCATAAGCCGCTATTGGATCGAGTGTGCTAGGATTATTGCTTGAGACTTACCTTTTCCGAGACTTACCCGGTAAGGAGAGGTATGCCCCTTAACTAGTGTCCGGTTTGTGTAGAATTCCCAACTTTACCTCCTTGAGACTTACCCGGTAATAGGAGTTTGGTGCGGGATTAGTGAAGCGAGAGACTTACCCGGTAATTGCTTCCATTTGAGAAACACCCTTTCCCAACACCGCAGCTTTGTCCTTAGAATCTTTAGAAGCTTGAGTCCAATGCCATAACCGGAAATCTTGACCTCTAGAATCCATTTTTTCTCTCTTTGATCTCATATCTTGTGTTTGTGTTATTTGTTTTTTTGCTAGCTTGAGTTGTTAGTTTGTTTTATTACCTTGCTTGATTTGTGATCTTTGCTTGATCACCACAAAAACCCAACCAAAAATATCATCATTTTCATTTCTTTATTTCTTTCTTCTTTCTTAGACTAGATTTGCACTATCTTTGATCATTGAATGACTTGATTTCGCCTCAGTCCTTGTGTTCGACCTTGGAATACTTTCCTTCCTACATAACGATCCGTACACTGCGGGTTTCGTTAGGTAGTTTAGGAGATTATATCGAGTTTATAAATGTAAAGCTTTTTGTGCTACACATCCTAGCGTAATAAGTTTTTGACCCATCTAGGAATGGCCTTGTGTGTTAAATTGATGATGCATATGTGGACTTGAAATACTTATCTTGAATCCCATGAATGACTTGTGATTATGATGCTTGCCTTGATTTAATTGAGGATTGAAAGTCGAAATTGCATGCTAGCTCTTGCACACCATCTAGGAATGAATGAGGCAATTCATCTTTCTCTACTTCTCATCTTGATCATGTTGTTTGAGCACCTCAATTGATGAAAAATTTGACCTCTTTTGACCCATCCGGGAATAGGAGCATGCTAGTGTGTTGATGTGTGTGAAAAGCAAGTGTGGGGTGAAGTTGTTGATGAAAGAATGTTATGAATAAGAATGCTGAATTTGTTGTGAAAGTGTAGACAAAAACATTAGGTTTGGGGACGTTAGTTTAAATGACAAGTAACTCGGTACACTTCACATAATCGGGTGTTGGTGCCTTGCCAAAGTCAAATAAACCGATAGTCCTAACGAGCTTTGGTATGTGTGCCCGGTGTGGATGCACCTCGAAAAAATAGAAAAAGCACGAGGATGGCTAATCACCAAGGTTTCGGCTTTTGTACACCAATGTCATCGTCTCAAAAATAAAAGAAAAGAAAGAAAAGAAAGTGAAAAATATACACTTGAGGGAAGTTGATAAGAAATGTGAAGTTGTGGTTGGTTAGTTCCTTTCCCGGATTAGCATCACATAGCCTAGAAAATTCCCGCCTGATCACAACGTTTCTTGGCCTTCTATTTCACAAGTCCTTATGACCTACTTGCATGTGTGTAAGACTAAGTGATTTAGATTGGATATGCTCATGATCATCTTGACTTCTTCATCTTTATACTTCATTGCATGCTATCAAGTTAAGTGTAATTGTCTTTTCATGTTTTCATTTATTTGATGCATGATTGCTTGTCCATTGCCATGAAAAATGACTATGAAGGTGATCCAATATTAGAAGCACAACTCCAAAAAGATTTTGCCATTTTTCTGCATACATAAATCATGTCATCTCTTAGTCTATAGTTGGGAATTTGCTCGGGGACGAGCAAACCTTAAGTATGGGGTATTTTTGATAACACGATTTATGACTTAGGTTTAGGTAATCATTTAGATAGATTCATCACTCATTCATGCATGGTTTAGCACAAATTCGCGACGTTTGTACTCAAATCACGTATTTTGTCGAGATAGACGTCTACACGGACTTGTGCGTTGCTTTGTAGGTATTTCGGAGGTCTTTTGGACATTAACCAATACATTAGAGGGCCAAGCCTCATGATGGTACACATCCAAAGCTTTGGAGGAGCATAATTGGAGCAACAAAGGACACAATGACCACTATTGGTGCAAGCAATGGAGCAACTCATGGCTAGACGATCATAGCATGTTTCTGCTGAAAAAAATCGGACCAACTAGCAGCTAAATCGGCCGATTTAATTCACTAGGTCGATTTTTGGGCCTTTGACAGCTTAAGCCACGTGTCCCACGATCTCTTGTCCGGCCTTGCTCTTGGTGGAGAATATAAGTGGTCCTGCAGGTTGTTGCTGGGTATCTCTCCTCTCCCACACTCTCATTCACAGCTCATCAATTTGGGGGGAAAGATTGGAGGAGAAGAAAAAAAAAACTCTCAAGGATTGAAGGAAGATGAAGAACACCATTCTAGGAGTGATAGTGAGGTTTTGAGTGATTTTAGAGTCTTGGATTGAAGAACTATTGCAAGGGTTGTTAGGAACGTTTTGGATCTTCATTTTAGAGTTTGTAAGTCTTGCTACAACTTAGATTCAATTGAGATTTATTGATTTTGCTTGCTTATCTTTCATTATCCATCTATGAACACCATGTATGCTTGTTTGATAATTTTGGATCTTGATATGCATACTATTGGCTAGTTTATTGTGATTCTGGAGTAATGGATTGATGGTTATGGCTTGGGTGATGATAGGATGGACTTATATGTTAGTTTAGGATGATTTGTATGCACGAAACCCATTTCAGGAAGAAAAATCGGGCTGTTCATCAGACCAAATCGGCCGATTTACATAAGATCCACCCGATTTTCTTCTCTGTTGATCTTTAATTGATGAATCTGTATGTTAGGGTTTTAGGTTGTTGAAATCCTAGTATTTATTAAGCCTAATTTAGCTTAGGATCACCTAATGCTATCAATCTAAGTGAGGGAAGAGATCTAGCCGATGATTTCCGACCTTAGATACCTAAGATGATGAATACTAGGTAGTAGTGAGCCTCATAAGCCGCTATTGGATCGAGTGTGCTAGGATTATTGCTTGAGACTTCCCTATTCCGAGACTTACCCGGTAAGGAGAGGGTTACCCCTTAAGTAGTATCTAGTTTGAGTGGAATTCCTCATTCTAACCCCTTGAGACCTACCCGGTAATAGGAGTTTGATGCGGGATTAGTGAAGTGAGAGACCTACCCGGTAATTGCTTCCATTAGTGAAACATTCTTTCTCCAACACCGCAGCTTGTCCTTAGAATCCTTAGAACCTTGAGTCCAATGCCATAACCGGAAATCTTGACCTCTAGAATCCACTTTTCTCTCTTGATCATATACTTTGTGCTTTGTGTTACTTGTTCGTTTACTAGCTTAAGTTGTTAGTTGTTTTATTACCTTTCTTGCTTTGTGATCTTGTTTGATCACCACAAAAACCTCCAAAACATTGAGTTTTCCATTTTCTTTGTTCCTCATCTTATCTTAGCCTAGATTTACACTATCTATGACCATTGTTTGACTCGATTTCACCTTAGTCTTTGTGTTCGATCTTGGAATACTATCCCTACTACAAACGTCCCGTACACTGCGGGTTCGCTAGGAGTTAGGATAATTATAACGAGTATAAATTTAAAACCTATTGCGTATCACACATATCCTGAGCGTAACAATTGTGTTTGTGAGTGACGGATGTAACCACTCATATATAGATTGCGAGAATCTCTCCCATTTGGTTTCTTTTTTTTCAAATCCGTTTCAATATTTAAGGTAATTTATTATTGTGGATTTATTAAACTGTCCAACTACCTCCCTAATTTATCTCCTTAATACTTTTATTTATCTTTATATTTTTGTTGGATATTACTAGGGGCCTAGTTAATCTACACTAAACAAAAAGGACCCTATTCCACCAATTTTCTCCTACTTCTAAAGCTACTTGACGGCTATGAGGCTCAAGACAATAGTGGAAGAATAGATTTCCGAGATACGGGAGATCCCCTAACCCTAGGGTTGATACATCAATATCAACAACCACAAAATCGACAAGCATCGCATGCTTGCCCACTTTCACAACAATTTTCTCAAGCATCCCGTCCGGTCTAATAATAGACTTGTCGTTCACCGGTGATATCTCTCCTAGTTCTAATTTATTACACAACTTGAGTGAATTAAGGGCCTGTTTAGTTCTCATATCCTGATATCATCATATCAGATATCGGTATCGGTATCAAATATCGATATTGGTATCGATATCAGAGATATGGGTATGAAATTGACATCTCTATCTGATACTTGTGTTTGGTAAGATTAAAAAAAATTTATGTCAGTGATATGGGGGGATAAAAAATACTTAACAACGTAAAGTAGCAATTTTAAAAATCGATTTTCACAGTCATATCAACAAAGAAGGGAGATACATATACAAAATAATTTAGCAAAGAAGGGACGCCCATATCAACAAAATTCAGTAGAGAATGAACAAAAGTCAGCAAAGAAAAGAGAATCATAAAAAAATCAGCAAAGAAAGGGACTTACTTTAAAAAAATCGAACAGAGAAAGAAAACTTGTATAAAAAAATGTATAAAAAATCAACAAGAAGGAGGCTCGTATACTAAAATTTTTAGCAGAGACGGGAGAACTGAGCAAGAGTTGTTGTGTTGAAAGAACGATAACCATCCGAAGTGGGAACTAAGAAAATCGTACGTTGGATATTTGAGCGACAATTGTTATGGTGATCCAAAGAGGGAGACAAAGGACGTGGATGAGAAGTGATAGCGGTCGATTTCTAGGGATATCAAAATCACTGAAAAGGTAAAGTATGGATACATGGATATATCAATTTGATACCCATATACCCAATTACCAAGCGGATATCAGATACGTGATATTCATACACATATTAGATATGAGGATATGAGAACTATACAGGCCCTAATACTCGATCACATTAGCACATAAATAAATAAATACAAGTATGTTTTCTTCCACCGAAGTTCAAGGGGATGCAAAAGTTGTGGGGATCTCCTTTCTTCAGAGGCATCATGGATCTTAGCATGGCACTACATTCCTTGGTGACTTCAACGGACCCGTTATAGTTGAGAAGCTTATTGTTTGTAACAACTCCTTCATAAACTTTGAATCTTTTTGCATTTGCTTTAATGTCTCTAGAAGTGGAATTTTGAGGTATAACTTGTTCATCTTCTCGAAATTTTCCAAAATTATCGTCCATTTTCTTCATATTATGAGCTTGAGGAAAAGGGAGAATAGGCTTATAGAGTTTAGGGGTAGAATTTATGTTACCTACTTTTTGGGTGACTTTTTGCTCAACATTCTTTTTTGTAGTCTTCTCATCTACTACAAGATCCATGGTCTATTTTTGACTTTCTAAGGTAATGGCACAAACTCCTCAAAAAAAAATTTTGTAATTTTAGAGAGTTTTCCTTGTACCTTCTCCAGTTGTTGGCTTAGTTGGACAACTTGATTCTCTAGCATCTTGTTTCCGTTTCTCATGACATCTACCGTGTTCTCCAACATGTTGATTTTTTATTCGAAATTCATGAATGAATTTCGTATCTCTCTTACGGATCCGAAAAGTGCATTGTTTTCCTTTGACAAGTTAATCCAAGATCTTATGTTGAATAGTGGTTGGGGAGTTTGGGCGGGATCTTTGGGTGGAATATTCTTTCTTTGTTGGAATTGTTGTTGTGAGAAATTTATTTGAGGGAAGAGAGGTGTTGTGTAAGCATACTCCTTTTGATTCCCTAGGTATTTGACTTGTTCCACAGCCTCATACTACAATAGTCATCGATCTCATTACAGAATTGGAAGTTTATATTAGTATCAACATTAGCAACGAAGGTAATAGAGCAAAGATTAAGGGCATGCTTCTCTGGCTGCGGGAGAGGCTTGACCAAGGGAAAGAGTAGTACTCACCACCAGCAAGACTTCGATCTTTGAAGCAAAGGAGAGGCTCGAGCAAGGGCCCTTGGCGGAGGCTCCAGGTTCCGGCGATGGTTAAGGGCATGCTTCTCTAGCAAGCGAGGTGGTGGAGAAGGGCGATAGAGGGCACTCCGGCGGCGTTAGGGGAGAGGTAGACCTTCAAGCTCCTTTCCAGCGGAAGGCAATCGGCGGAGAGAAGAGCGAAGGAGGAAGTTGGTGGCTTTTAGCGTTTGTGTTTGAACAGTAAAAATAAAACGGGGTATATTCACTTAATAGAATTATAGTATGGGTCTACTTATTGTACCCAAAACAGAAAATAGCCTACTTACCAAAATCACCCATTTATTTATAAGATTTGTAAATTGGTGTCCTCTTAGCATTTGGTGCCTTGGACCGGAACTATATAGTCCAATACTTGGGTCGATCTTGCCTGTAAACCTCACTCCATCACCCTTTTTCATCCTTATGTTTACAGGTTTTAACCTATTTTCATGTGAATTCGTGAATATTTGTCATTTCTAGCCTAAACTAAACCCTATGACCTATCTAATATACATATAGCTCAAAAGCTCTATGGACTCATTTGGTAACTGCTCGAGACTTCGGATCAATGCTAAAAAGTCCTCCCTCTTTCTTGGCGGTATCCACCTCCCTTTCCACTACCTTGGAGTTCCCATAGGAAGCAAGAGGCTTAGTATCTCCGAGTATCAGCCTCTCATCAACAAAATCACCACAAAAATAAACTCTTGGCTTGCAAAGAACCTCTCTTACACTGACAGAGAACAAGGTATATCCTCCATCCTCTTAGCAATGCATCATTACTGGTGCAACATCTTCCTCATCCCCACCAAAATCCTCCGATCCATTCAAAGCCTTCTCATGTCCTTCCTTTGGTCTGGCACCTCCTCTAGTATATGTGCCCTCATTGCCTGGAGTATCATCTGATCGCCTATTGATCAGGGAGGTCTCGGTTTTAAGGAACTCCTTTCCTGGAACAAAGGTTGCTTGCACAAGCTTATTTTGAGCTTAACCATAGACATGACAACTTTTGGAGTAACTAGGTCCATCAGAATCTCCTCAAGAGATCCACCATCTAAAATTTTGAGCACAAGAGCTACCACAATCACACATGGAACATGATCCTCAAGGTTAGAGATGAGATCCTTACCATGCCCCTATCCGTTGCCCATAATCCATCACCCACCCCAATGGATCCTTCAACTCCTCTACTGCTTACCTCTTCTTCAGGAACAACTCTCTCCCGTCTAACCCCATCAACCTTAAGCACGTCTAAAAGGGGCTCAATATTCCCAAGCGTAGTTTCATTTCTTGGAACGGCTTTCATCACAAGTTACCCACCCTTTCCAAACTTAGGCAGTGGAACCTCATCTCAGATGATAATTGCAAGCTTTGTGGTGCTCATCGAGAAGACAATACCCATCTCTAGAGCTCCTGCAACTTCTCTAGCCTTGCCCTGAACTTCATCTCCCGCTAGACTAAGACTCCTCCCCCATTTCCCTACTCTAGCGACATTTGATCTTGGCTTGTCAACTATAAGCCCAGGAAGCTTGACTTGATCGCCAACGTCCGTCTTTCCTCGATCACTACCTACGTCTACTTCACCTGGAAGCCATAAACGACCTAATCTATGGCAACACCTCTCCCTCCCCAATTACATGTGCTCATCAAGTCATCTTTGTTGTCAAGAATTACGCCTCCCAAAGATGGAAAGACCGCTATACTAACACCCTCTAGTGGGCTAGTTTACTTGACATTCACCTTGCTTAGGATGTTCTCTCGATCTTCTAGTCTTGCTAGTTTCGTTTTCTGCTTGATTTTTCGTTTTTGTTTGGTCAAAGTGACTCTTATGTAAACGTAACTTTATATATATATATATATATATATATATCCCATTTTCCAAAACTCTTAGACATTGGCTTATTAAATACAAAATTTAGCAGGTTGATTTTAGTAAATATGAGTATATATGGGGTCATCTTTAAGTAATTTCCCAAAGTTATTAGACATAACGTGTAGGAAAGTCTTGGGAAGCGAGTTGACCAACCTGCCCAGTCAAAGCTGGCAGAATAAGGCTGCACCTACACCTTCCGTTTCAACTTCTCTTCTTATTACTTCCCCAAACCCACAAATCTTCAAAACCTAATTTCGATCTCTGAAACTAATTCAACTCCTAAATCAGGAGTAAGAAGAAGAAGATCGATGACGACTGGAATTTTGGAGATTCTTCTCGTCGAAGCTAAGGGCCTTCGCGGCGCTGATCTTCTATTCGGTATGCTCAATTCTTCATTCAATCTTAATATTTCTCAGAATTTCCTGAATGTTGTTGTTTGGATCTGGCCGGAATCATCAGCTTCATTGTTGTTTTTCTGTATTTTCTCTGCAAATCAAGCCAAATTTGAATGTGAATTCGTCAAAGAAGAGATACATTTAGCAGAGGAACTTGGTATTTTGATTTTACATTTCTATTTTCTTGCTCTTCAAATTCAGAATGTGAGCCGAGACTTTACCATGCTCAATTTCGGCTAGTTTATAACCTAGCCTAGTCCGGCTAGTTTATAAACTAGCCTAGTCCGAGACGAGTTTTTGACGAGCCGAACCAAGTAGCTCGTCTTTAACGGAATGATCGGAACTTTATCCGAACGAGCCGAACATTCGTATGATCAAGCTTACCTCGTTTATAAACGAGCCGAACCCGACTCGAACTTTTAGCGAGTTGAACTCGAGACGAGACGAGACCGAGAAGCTTGTATCATGGGCTCTTCTATCTTTAGAAAAGAATAGGAAAAACTATCATTTTTTTAAATGTTAATTATAAATCGAGTTTTGAATAATGACTCTAGCTAATGATTTTTAGTTACGTTTTTTGGAAGTTAATCACATAATTTAATTTAATCATGATGTAGCTAATGATTCTCATTATTCTCTTGGTCGAAGTTGGTTTAAATATATTTTTAATTCCTTTCAAAAAGTTTAAAAAATATTTTTTTTAATTAGTTTTAAGATGACTGGCAGTGGGGTCCATCATCTATGATATTCTCACACGTTGACGATGGTTTGACCATTATTTGAATTCTTATTTGATTACCTTTTGGGCCGATATTAGTGGGCCGATATTTATGGGCCGGCCCAATTATCCACGACGTTACTAACATGTTCATTTCCCCAAAATTCGTAGATAAAATTGATCCATATGTTGTGATGCGTTATAAAGGCCAGGAAAAGAAAAGCAGTGTAGCCCGAGGTACGTAGTTCATATTTTATTATATTTTTCTTATTTAAACTTATAATAAATTTATGTAAAAATAAGTAATATATAATGATCTACATGTGATACAATATTATATTTTTAAAATTAGTATAAAAATGTTAAAGCATCATAAAATTATAAATTATTCTACTTTAGTATATAGATTTTAGTTATTTTAAAATAAATAATTATTATTTGATGTAAAAATGATTGAATATGTATATATTGAAAATTTAGGTCAAGGAAGCAACCCAAGATGGAACGAGAAGTATACATTTAGAGCAGAATACCCAGGCTCAGGCAGTGACTACAACCTCGTCCTCAAACTCATGGATAAGGACACTTTCTCTGCTGATGATTTTCTCGGCCAGGCTACGTATGTCATACCTTCATTCATCTTATATCATATTCATTTGCATATATCAAACCCTAAATTCAGCAAGTAACAAGAATAAATGCGATGAGATATTATCACTTAGAGGGCATGGATGTAGCTCCGTTGGGTCTGATATGCTAGCAAGTGTTATATTGATCTTATATATATATTAAACTCTTTTTTTTTGGCTTTTTATAATTGAGGTAAGATAGTTTTAATTTCGTGATATTAGGGATCTTATATGAGGCCATGGCTCAGAAAAAGCTTAATTCGAGCTTGTTCATTTTCTAAACGAACGTGTAAGCATATTATTAAGCAAAGTTAAAATTTAGGTTTGAGTTCATTGATAGAGGAGTAATGTTAAAGACAGAAGATACGGGCTGCACATGCGTTTCATCCGGCCACATGCGCAGCCCGCGTGCGCGTGCAAGCTGGGTTCTTGTGCGCATGAACCCAGCACTACGTATACGCCCAAAACCCTCGATGCAGCCGGACGCGTAGGGCACATCCTCTCCCTTTCCCATTATTGCACGTTGCTACCCTGGGGCGCATGCGCACCAGAGCTGCACATGCAGGCAGACTTCGTATGCGCACCAGAGTTGCACATGCAAACTCCACATGCGCGCCAGGAGTTGCGCATGCAGAGTATGTATTTATGGCGTACTTGTCCGCGTAAATAGTAAGCCTCTTTATAGAGGGAGCTTTTTCCAAGATGGGGTCGGGCCAAGTTGGAGTACCTTGGCTCACATAATAATCCTACTATTATTTGAGCCGAACGAAACGGTTAATTTGACATTCTCATGGTAAATCGTTTATAAACGAGACAAGCATTCTTTTTAAGTTCGGTTAAAACTTTGGCTCGACTCTTTATAAATGATATGAACATGCCAAAACTCGGCATGAATATTAATATGAACCGTACACAATATACACCATAGTAAAGTGTCTTTGTTGAGTACCAAATTAAACCTATGTTTTGCATGCAGGATATATGTGAAGGATCTGCTTGAAACAGGAGCTGAAAGAGGGACTATAGAACTGCATCCTACCAAATATAGTGTTGTTCAAGCAGACGAATCGTACGTTGGCGAGATCAAAGTTAAACTATCCTTCACTTCAACGGTACGTTTAATCTCGATGATATCATTGTTTAAGCTTCGCCTTCATCTTATCAGATATGCAATATATATTTACTCTTCATCTTCGACAGGGTGGAAGACAACATTATGAAGATGATGAAGAAGTTGGAGGATGGAAAGAGAGCGACGACTATTGAATCTCTATTCTTCTTCATTTGTATATGCTTGGATGGAGACGAAGGCCATCAGTAGATCACATCGTAGCTTTGATGCTTAATGTTAAATTCAATTCTAGTGTTTCTTTATTGAGATCGAGCTGTTGAATATGTCTCTATGTGTACAATTCTTCGTGTGCTGCATGAGTATTGGAACAAATTAACCCGGTCATTATTTATCTTGTTTTTGAAAAATAGTTTTATGGTGGATGTACGAATGTTGAACAAATATGAAAGAAATGACACATAGGTTTATGGATGGATGTACCACTTTCACCGACCACAAGTTGTCATCCAGTTGCTAACACAAAACGCTTAGGTTGTCAACGTGTAACTAACAAAGCTCTGTCACAACATAACCCTCTATTATAAAACTTTCACAATATGTGACTATAATAGTATTTAATCAATCCAAAACCGTTCATTCCATTTGTATTTCATTCTTCTAGTATCGTCTTTTCCATGTATAGAACAGTCATTCCCGTCATTTTTTTTTATTAGGACGAGTAAGCCAAGGTCATAAGGGATTGTTCCGTATAGCCTTTCGCTAGATCCATGTGCTTGCTTTCAGTCAATTGTGATTTTAATATGATTCTGCCATATCTATTTTGTTGTGTTTGACCTGGCATTAAATAACGAGTGAGACTAAAACTTATCTTTTCAAATTTCCCCTTCTTATCTATTTTATAGATATTGGTTATGAAAAATAATAGGGTTTTCATAAAGGTTTGGGTAGACATTAATCTTGTTTCTAACAAGAAAAGTATTTAGTGACTTTTATACAATGTCGATTTTGAATACCTGAGTTGCAAGTTTTAAGGACATAAATTTTGACGTGTATATCTGTGAAATTATTAGGAGAATATAAGAAAAGATAGGGCCTATTGTGTAAATACAGAATAAGAGGCTTTGATATAAAAGCCTTTCTTTCTTTTCTGTTAGATTGATTAGCTTTTATCAATTGGGTTTTGTAAAATACGATTCTCAATCAATCAATACAAAGTGTCGATGTTTCTTCATTCACATCAATGATGTTTGAATGATTTCTTCTTTTCGATCTTAACAAAATCTTCATGGTATCAGAGCCTTGGAAGGGGATTTGATAACTTCGATTCTGTGTTGAGAAGAATTTGGGAAAATTCGAAGATAGATAGATGGAAGCATTTGCGCAGATGTTGCAGGCTAGCGGGAGGGCGCAAAACGATCCATTGCATCTAGGAACCTCAGACAATTCATCAGTCGTAATCACAAATATACAATTCGATGGGAAGAATTACCTAGGGTGGAAGAGACAAATCTTTCTTGCGCTCGAAACCAGACTGAAACTATGGTTTATAGACGGAAGTCTATCGAAACCTGCTGATGATTCTCCTAATCTGGTAAGGTGGAAGAGATGTGATAAAGTGGTTTCTTGCTGGATATTGAACTCGATGAAACCAGAATTGTCGCTTGTTTTCATGTATGCCAATTCAGCCAGAGAACTGTGGACGACAATAGCACAGAGGTACAATCAGGGTAGTGCTTCATTGTTGTTTCAATTGAAACAAGAATTGATGAGGATTTCTCAAGGAGGGGATTCTGTCACTGAGTATTTCAATAGGTTAAAGAAATGCTGGGATGAAAGGTTGAGCTTGATTGATATGCCTAATTGCATATGTGGCCAATTAGAGAAATGTACTTGCAAGGTAATTGCAAAGTACCAAGAACTGGAAACACAAGATCAGATGATGCATTTCTTGTGTAATCTGAATAGTGAATACGATGTTGTTAAGAGCCAGATTTTAGGGATGGATCCCACTCCAAGCTTGGATAAAGCTTTTGGCCTGGTGATGCAGGTAGAACAGCAAAAGAATTTGAATAACAGAATGATTGAACCAACTGCTTTCATGTCAAGGGATAATGGTTCAGGAAATGAAAAAAGAAAGAGTAAGGGAGGTGAACAGAAGCATTGCACTCACTGCAATGGAAACAACCATACTGTTGATATTTGCTATGAGCTGATTGGATATCCTGACTGGTGGAAAGGAAAGAAGGAAAGAAAATCTCAGGGGCAAAGATTGGTAGCAAATGTGATGTATGAGGGTGATACACCACTAGATGCTCAACCAGAGAGCAACCTGGGGAAGCATAGCAACTTTGATCCACAGTTTATGCAAGCCATGTGTGAAGAAATGATGAAAATGATGAAGGGTAAGATGATGATGTCCTCTGCTAATTTTGCAGGTACCTCATACACTAGCTTTGCTAATTTTGTGCTTCAAAGTGATGAGTGGATCTTAGATACAGGAGCCACAGATCATATGTCACCCCATATTGAGAATTTCAGAAATATGAGAGTTTTAACTGTGCCTATAAATGTAAGACTACCTGATGGCAGTGTTAAAAAGGTTGACATGATAGAAAATGTTGAGATAAGTCAAGATCTAAAGTTGATTGATGTACTGTTTGTGCCAGATTTTAAGTACAATTTGTTGTCAGTCAGAAAAGTGATATCTGATCAGAAGGTGTTGGCTCATTTTGACAGAGATGATTGTGTATTACAGGGCCGTATAAGTAGCAGGGTAGTTGTCACAGGAAGACTGAATGGGGGACTATACACATTGCAGTCAGAGAAAAGTTCAGTTGACAGAGCAGAAGTAGTCAAAACCAAGGATGGAATTTGTTGTTCCAGTAATAAAGTAGACATAGATCTGTTGCATGCTAGATTAAGACACATTTCAGCTTCTAAAATGTCTCATTTAGAAGTATGTAAGAAGTCTAGCAGTGCTGTCAAACATGTCTGTGACACTTGTATGCTTGCAAAATTTACAAAACTTCATTTTGCAAGAAGTGAGCATATGTCTAGTTGTTGCTTTGAATTAGTTCATATGGATTTGTGGGGACCTTTTAAGGTACCTAATATCAATGGTGAAAAGTTTTTCTTTACTATTGTGGATGATAAGAGTAGAGCAACTTGGACACACTTGCTATTTCACAAACATCAGGTACAAGAGATCATTCAGAATTTTGTGTTTATGGTAAAAACAAAATTTGGATTGACTGTTAAAGCTATAAGATCTGATAATGGAACTGAGATAGTGAATGGCAGCTGTCAAACCTTCTTTGCACAACAAGGAATTGTGCATCAAAGGTCAATACCATACAGACCACAACAAAATGGTATTGTGGAGAGGAAACACAGACATTTGTTAGACACAGCAAGATCCTTAATGATGCATGCTCATTTGCCAAAGAAGTTTTGGGGAGAATGCTTGCTTACAGCAACATACTTGATAAACAAGATGCCATTAGTCAGTACAGAATGAAAGACTCCATATGAGGTCTTGTTTGGGAAGAAGGCAGTTTATGACAATCTGAGAGTGATTGGTTGTCTGTGCTATGTTGCAACTGATGTCAGAGGAAGGGACAAATTTGATCAAAGGGGTAGAAAGTGCATCATGTTAGGATATCCTATCAACCAGAAAGGATATAGAGTGTATGATTTAAGCTCGAGAGAAATAGTTCACAGCAGAGATGTGATATTCTTTGAAAATGAATTTCCATTCAAAAACATGGTGAATGAACCAAAAGTTTTAAGCAGAAAAGAGCAACAACATAGTTTTGATGGAGATGAAGAATGTGATCTGTCAAACTACTTTGATGCACCTCAGGCTGAGAATATTGCAACTAATCAAGATCAGATTACAACAGATAAAGTCAGGGAAAATGGGCCAATTCCAGATGATTTTGATGTCATAAATGATACAGATAGATCAGGAAATGTGAATCAGATCAGAAATGATGAAAATACTGCAAGCAGCTCAGGTGATGGAGTTCAGATGAATGAAATCAGAAGATCAACAAGACATAGAGAGACACCTGTATGGACTACAGACTATGTCATGAGTGTTGTAGATTCTCCAATTCCTTTGGAGACTAACAATACCTTCTTTGCATCTTTCATTCAAACAATGAAAGTGCATGAGTCCACTCATTATCAGGCAGCAAAAGGGATTCCAGAGTGGGAAGAGGCTATGAAAAAGGAGATTGAAGCTCTTGAAACTAATGGAACATGGGAACTTACTCAGTTACCTATGGGTTTCAAGGCAATTGGATGCAAATGGGTGTTTAAGATGAAATATAATCCCAATGGTTCAGTTGAAAGATTTAAGGCCAGATTGGTTGTAAAGGGTTTTAATCAGAAAATAGGGAAAGATTATAAGCACACTTTCAGTCTTGTGGTTAAACTGGCCACCGTGAGAATTGTGATTGCTTATGTTGCAGCTAAGGCATGGAAATTGTATCAATTAGATTTCAATAATGCCTTTCTTCATGGCTTTCTAGATGAAGAAACATCGACACTCTGTATTGACTGATTGAGAATCGTATTTTACAAAACCCAATTGATAAAAGCTAATCAATCTAACAGAAAAGAAAGAAGGCTTTTATATCAAAGCCTCTTATTCTGTATTTACACAATAGGCCCTATCTTTTCTTATATTCTCCTAATAATTCCACATAAACAAGCCACAGTCTCCAGGTCATCAACTGAAGCAGAATATAGAAGTATGGCTGCAGCTACATCTGAATTGCTATGGACAAGTTACATTTTCTCTCATCTTCACATTTCAGTTACTCTACCAGTAACTCTACTTTGTGATAACAGGGCAGCTCAACAAATGGCTGCCAATCCATGCTTCCATGAGAGGACTAAGCATATAGACATTGACAGCCATTTTGCAAGACATCATGTCCAAACTGAATTCCTTCAAACTGCTTATGTACCTAGCAGAATGCAGCTGGCTGACATCATGACCAAAGCACTGGGTAAAGATCAACATTTCTTTCTCTCTTCCAAATTGGGTCTTACACATGTTCCAATTTGAAGGGGGGATGTGGAATTATTAGGAGAATATAAGAAAAGATAGGGCCTATTGTGTAAATACAGAATAAGAGGCTTTGATATAAAAGCCTTTCTTTCTTTTCTGTTAGATTGATTAGCATTTATCAATTGGGTTTTGTAAAATACGATTCTCAATCAGTCAATACAGAGTGTCGATGTTTCTTCATTCACATCAAGGATGTTTGAATGATTTCTTCTTTTCGATCTTAACAAAATCTTCAATATCTCACATACATCGAGTTATAGAAATTGGCACCCCTCCGCAATACTGTAGAACATTCGCATAGTAGTCATGGATTTGTCGGTCTTGACAATGTTTTAGTTTAAGTGATCTACTTACTCTCATGAGAGTATTCATGCGACTTCTCCTTGAAGCAACCACCTTTTTAGGCAACATTAGAAGTTCATGCTCACAAGTGCAATTAACTATAAAGTTCAGGATATATTTGTAGTTTTCCCAACAAAATACACCGGTCTTGAGCTCAGCCGGTATATATACCGTTGTAATAACAAAGAAGCTCTCATCTCTTCATTGTGATCATAGTAGACACAATCAACAAATGGCTACCCAAATTACACCCTCAAAAACTCTAGACGAAGAGATCAAAGAGCTCAAGCTCTCTTTACCAAAGGAAATATGGTTTGGTGCATACCCTATGTATCACTACCAAGGGTTTTGGACCACGGTTCTCGAACCCACAATCGCCTTCCAAAACCACTTCCAAGCTCAAGACACCGATATCATCGTAGCAAGCATGCCCAAAACCGGAACCACATGGCTAAAATCCCTCCTCTACGCTATTGTCAATCGACAACAAGAGTCTCTTCTCGAGAGTTCGCTACTCAGCCACAACTCTCATGAGCTCGTGCCACATTTCGAGTTCATAATATACGACAACAATAACAAACCCGGCATCTCAAACATCCCCGCCCCAAGGCTTTTCGCCACTCATATCCCATATGACTCCATTTCCGAGTCTATCAAAGACTCAAAAGCTCGAATCATTTACATTTGTAGAAACCCGGTGGACACTTTCATTTCGACTTGGCACTTTTGCTTGAAATTGAACAAGAATGAGAGTATCAAACCGGATATGATCGAGGAATATCTTCACAAATTTTGTAATGGGAAGGTTCCCTTTGGTCCCTTTCCGGACCATGTTGTAGGGTATTGGAACGAGAGTCTCAAGAGGCCGGATAATGTTCTCTTTCTGAGATTCGAAGAGCTTAAGGCCGACACCAAGCTACATTTGAAGAGATTGGCGGAGTTCATAGGGCATCCATTCTCCATAGAAGAGGAGAAAGAAGGTTTGATTGATGGTATCATAAGCTTGTGTAGCTTGCACACCATGAAGGAGCTTGAGGTCAACAAGAATGGCAAAGTTTATTCCTTCATTGATAACAAGTACTTGTTTAGGAAAGGAGAAGTGGGAGATTGGGTCAATCACTTGAGCACCGATGTAGTAAACAACTTCACCAAGGAAATGGAACTCAAATTGTGTGGTTCTGGTTTGTCTTTTGAACAAGTTTAGTTTGTTTCTTTTTTCTATTTGTTGTTATGAATGTATAATAAATGTATCTTTTGTTTTCATTTGTAACGGCATGGATTTGAGTGCTTCTTCATTGGTGATAATACGCAGAACATGTTTAATGGTCCCATTTAACACTCCACACAACAACTATATGAATCAAATGATTCTAGAGTGTGGTGACAAAAAGCTTAAGGATTATTCTCTGTTAGAAATGCTTTGGACATTTGTGTAAACTGAAACCTCACCAACCTTGGGTGGTGGGAAGTCATAGTTGTGATAGTTGCAACTCATTAAGTTGTTGTGATATCTTAGTTTTTAGCTATGCATTTTAGGATTATTACCTAATAATTTTATACTGCTTTGATTGATAAATTGCAGACATGATAAGAAGTAATGGAGTGAGTGCATAGTCGGATTTGCGTACTTATTACGATTGAGTTGTGATTAATATTGTTATTATATTCCATTCCTTTCCGACTAGTGTTATACGTACTGAAATGTTATGTGTTGTTGATTTCAAGACTGACAATTTACTTGCATGACTTGGATTTCCGCATAATAAATATTATTAGTTTTATAAATTGTGTTATGTTGCAAGATCTATTTTTGTCGTCATCAAACTAGAGTTAGGACTCATGTGAGGCCCTCGCTCGTAGCATTTCGGATTTCAAGATTTGGGTGCTATAAGTATAGGGTCTTTTTTATTTTTAAAATTATATTGAGAGAAAAAAACAAATAAAAACAAGGATTAAAGTTTTTATATGTAAATTATGTATGAAAATTAAGAAAAAGATATTGAGACTTGAACTCGTGATCTATTGAGCCTAAAATTGGGTTCAACAACTATGGCGTACTATTTAATGTTAACTATGTTGGAACATTTTTATACAAACGGTGTGGGAGACTTTTTCGGACACATTTTCGTTGGGCTTCAATCAAAACTAACGTCGAAAAATGGGAGTGTTAGCTTCGTAGTTTCGAGTATTATAAATTAGAGTATTCATATGTATAAAATGATGTCTTAAATGAATTAGAAAATAATGCACAAAGATGAGTGTATTAAATGCACATTAGGAGACCACGGTAATATGAGGTGATGTTTCATTGAGCCGAATGACATATACCATTGGACGAGTCAACATATTAGTTTCAAGTTTCAATTACATAAATTTTGGTGGGTATATCTCGCGTACATCAATTATATCGTCCGTACATATACAGCTCCGGTGTCTAGTTTATCGATCGAGTTATAAAAATTGGCACCCCTCCGCAATACTGTAGAACATTCGTGTAGTAGCCATGGATTTGTCGGTCTTGACTATGTTTTAGTTCAAGTGATCTACTTCCCTTCATGAATATTCATACCACTTCTCCTTGAAGCAACACGTTTTTAGGCAACATTAGAAGTTCATGCTCATAAGTGCAATTAACTATAAAGTTCAGGGTATATTTGTAATTTCCCAATAAAATATTGTACCGGTCTTGACTCAACCGGTATATATACCGTTGTACTAACATAGAAGCTCCCATCTCTCCATTGTGATCATAATAGACACAATCACCAAATGGCTACCCAAATTACACCCTCAAAAACACTCGACGAAGAGATCAAAGAGCTCAAGCTCTCCTTACCAAAGGAAATTTGGTTTAATGCACACCCTATGTATCAATACCAAGGGTTTTGGACCCCCGTTCTCGAACCCACAATCGCCTTCCAAAACCACTTCCAAGCTCAAGACACCGATATCATCCTAGCAAGCATGCCCAAAACCGGAACCACATGGCTAAAATCCCTCCTCTACGCTGTTGTCAATCGAAAACGCGAGTCTCTTCTCGAGAGCTCCTTACTCAACCACAACTCTCATGAACTCGTGCCACATTTCGAGTTCAAGACCTACACAACGAGTCCAAACCCCGACCTCTCAAACATTCCCACCCCAAGGCTTTTCGCCACTCATATCCCTTATGACTCCATTTCCGAGTCCATCAAAGACTCCAAAGCTCGAATCGTATACATTTGTAGAAACCCGGTGGACACTTTCATTTCGACTTGGCACTTCGGATTGAATTTGAACAAGAATGAGAGTATCAAACCGGATATGATCGAGGAATATTCTCACAAATTTTGTGATGGGATTGTTCCCTTTGGTCCCTTTCCGGATCATGTTCTAGGGTATTGGAACGAGAGTCGAAAGAGGCCGGATAATGTTCTCTTTCTAAGATTCGAAGAGCTTAAGGCCGACACCAAGCTACATTTGAAGAGATTGGCGGAGTTCATAGGGCTTCCATTCTCCATAGAAGAGGAGAAAGAAGGTTTGATCGATGGTATCATAAACTTGTGTAGCTTGCAAACAATGAAGGAGCTTGAGGTTAACAAGAATGGCAAAGTCTATTCCTTCATTGATAACAAATATTTGTTTAGGAAAGGAGAAGTAGGAGATTGGGTCAATTACTTAAGCCCTCAAATAGTTAACAACTTCACCAATGAAATGGAACTCAAATTGTGTGGTTGTGCTTTGTCTTTTGGACAACTTTAGTTTGTTTGTTTTTTTCTTTTTTGTTGTTGTTATAATCGCATTAATAAATGTGTCTATCGTTTTCATATTTAATGGATTTGACTATTTGAGTTCTTATGCATTGGTGAAATGTGTAAGATTTTCTTCTCATGGATTTATATATAGTGATAATTTATTTATTATCAAATTATGATGACAATATTGATTATTAATTTTCTAAGTAATAAGCTAGCTCTTGAACTAAGCACATTATATGTGCTTAAAAAAAAAATGGTATCAGAGCTAAGGTTTACTTTACTTGCATCTCCTTCACGTATTAGACTCGTAGAATATAAAAAAAGATAACTTAACATGGTATCAAAGTTAAGGTTTGTGCGGGTCTCGTTATCCTGTGTTTGGGTTGTGATTAGCAATGTATTTTATCCGCCCGTTTTGGCTAAGCCGGCCTTAAGGCAGGATAGTTGCAGTTGAGAAGGAGTGTTAAGATGTGTTGAATTATCCTACATCGACAATACAATAATAACTGAACCTAACCTAACCTAACCTATAAGTCATAGGGTTACCCATTCTATTATCAAGATTTTAGGATGTAATTTTGAAAATTTGTGTGTAAGGTTCACTTTACGTGCATCTTCTCCACGTACTAAAACTGCCGAATATAAAAAAATAATTTAACAACATATTATACTAACTGGTGATTTTTAATATCTAAAAAATTTGATTTTCGAATAAGTCACGTACTTTTATGAGGCCACTTCTCATGTTTAAGCAAACGAGCAACGCTAATAGTATCTGGAGTTACGTCTATTATAAAACTAAAGCTAAATGTATTAATTCGAGAGTAATTTAAATATGATGTAAGTTCAAAAAAAAAATTGATTATGTTGTTGATCGTTTGATCAATTTAAGACTCTCGACCTCAACATCGATCTTCGAACAACTTTGTGTTTTAGGTTAAACTTACTAGAATTGTATGTTTACAAAAATATTAAGGGTCCGTTTGGTTCCAATTCCGGAAACAGAAACGAAATAGAAACAAATTTAGTCATATGTATATCCTTATTCATGAAACTTTATGAAATGATTCTTTGTGATTTCATACAAAATGCACTTGTCTCCCCACATTTTGTTTCTCTATAGGGTATCAAAATTAATTAAATTCAACTCCAATTATTTCAAACCACTAGGAATTATTCCAAAAACTTTCATGAACAAGGGTATACAAATGGATTAGATTCGTTTCTATTCCGTTTCCGATTTCGGAGTTAAAATCAAACGGGCGATAAGGGTGTGTGGTGGTACACCCAAATGCAAACTACATGCATTCTACGTGGAACTTTTTGCAGCCTACGTGGGCTTTGACCCTGGCCCACCTCAAACAAAGACCTTCCTGATCCCTGAAACAACTTGCTAGCTGTGCTGACACCAAATAAACTTTTTCCGTCGTTTTCTAACCTCACCGACGCTCAAATTTGTAACCGGGTCTTCCCATTTGGCGCACCTTCATCTGCCGTTACTCCGTCCTCTCTTCCACGTTGTCTACATGCATACACTCAGCCTGCAATTCATTGTACGTGGTATATACGGGGTAAATCCGGACCCGGTTCTGAATTTTTTTTAAAAAAATTAAGAAGTAAAAAAAATTACACGTTTTTCGGGTCTGACTCGAGTCAAGTACGGAATTTGGTCCCGGGGCTTTGTTCGTACCCGTCCGAGTCAGGATTCGGGGTGGAAGGGTACTCTTTAATTTTAGTATAAAATAGGTTTATGTGATAGGTTATGACCCAACTCACATGTGCTTAGATGTTCGAAGAAACATCTCAATAAAATTTGACCCGTCAAAATTTCACATGCATCAAAGTAGTTCGATCTCTCAGATCCAAGCATATCAGACTTGTCGACCTTATGACAATAATTGCGGACATAAATAATGATAGACCATCCGACCTTAAATCTCACCCGTCGGAATATAAAACAAATCTTAAAGCTCGTTTTAGCATTTTGCACTAAAAAAAAAATACTATCAAATAAATCATTATACGCCTAATTACTCATTTGCTTTATGCTTCACAGCGAAATACAAATAATTAGAAGGGTAAATAATTAAAGTGAAAGCCCAAATACCTAACTTAACAAGCACGTTCAATTTCTAAACGAGCCGAACATAAGCATTTTTTAAATCTCAGTTATAAAATTTAAACTCGGCTCGGCTTCAACTCAGTTTGCTCGATAGCCACCACCTGATCAAACAAACAAGCTACTGTATCTTGAAGAAGCCTTTAACGAAAGACTGGCACAACTTTGATCAGTAGCTGCACATAAATGTCTCAACAACTCTGTCAATAATGTCTGTTTCCTCTGATGATGACCTGAAACCACGAATCAATATTTTGTTTAAGGCTGTTCAAATGGTCCGGACTGGACCGTAAACTCTCGGACCGAGCCGGCCCGTTTCACTGCTACTGTGAAATGGTCCATGGACCGGACCGGACCGTAACGGTACGGTCCACCAAGGTCCGGTGCGGACCGTTTTACTTTTATTTTTTTTTAAAAAAGAATTTTCATGGATTAAGTCCGGTATGGGTTTCGACCGGACCGGATACTGTTCTTATGCAAAAAAAATTAAAATGTAAATTAACGGCCGGACCGGACGAAACCGTAATATCATGGACCGGACTGAATTTTTACAATTTCGGTCCGGTCCAAAGTTGTGCAGCCCTAATTTTGTTCAAGAACGAAGGCAGCTTACACCAATTTAACGGTGTTTATAAACAAAGAACTATGAACCACCTTATCCTTTCATCATCAACTTGCAGAATAGGAGTGTACTGGACTGAGTTGTACGAATGGCGGTAGAAGTAATCTCGAAAGCAGAGTCGAGTACTATCAGGCAACTGCAGAGTAGAGTATGTTATAAGCAACGCAAGCATGTTACTAAGCAGACCGATATTTGATGCTTCGGTTAGTAAATTTTAACTGCAAAACAGATGAACTCACCCACTTCATGACCATCCCGAGTTCGAAGAGGCATTCTTCTGGTAAAATTTGGCCTCCATTGCACCAGCTACTTCCATTGCTTTCACAATGTTTTGAAATTCCATGGAAGGAACATTGATAAGCCTTTGAGAAATTAATGAGCATTAAAATATGTATAATAATGAGTTGAGCATGATTAGTTATGTGTAGATCTCAAGCAATCGTCACCTTTTCAACAAGGTTGTTGCTGACATTATCCTGCCAATCAAAAATCAAGTTTGGTATGCCGCCATCAACAGACGGGATCAAGCTTAATTGGGGTTCAGAAGAAAGATGATATGATGTATCGTTGTTGTTTTCTGTTTCGAGCATACCCACTCCGAGGTTGGAACCCCTAAACAAAATAAATTTGGAAGAAGATTATCAGAAATACAAATCAATCACTGCCTAGCCGTACTCCTGCCACGCAAATATGATAAAAACAGTGATATTATGCATGTTGATCACATTGTACAGAACCAACCACATTGAATCAAACTCACCTCCATATTTTACTAGCAGCCAACCCCTTTTACCTATGTCAGTTGTATAGAAATGTTTTATGCTACAAATTAGGGCTGAGCAGAAGTTGGAACACACCATTTTTTGGACCAAACCAAAACCAATGGAATCGGCTTGGTCTAAGATCCATCGTTTTCATTTTTCGGTTTCAGTTTATACCAAATTTATATTAACAATATATAAAATAATAAAAATATCTCACAAACATAAAGATAAGTCCACTGAAACTAATCATGGAAAGTTATTTTTTATTGCTTACTTGCTTGTTTTATAATGTTCCGTTCTTCTGTCTAAAGATGCACAACTTCAGGTATTTAAAAGTCAAGAGTATCCAGAAACCTTAATTGTAACTACAAAATGGTATCATACTTCCCTAGCATAGTATGAAGGGTGGTTTTGTGCAATGTCATTCAAATTAAGGGTGGTTAACTTTAGTAATGATTTTGACCGCAAATTTATGCTGATTTCCTGCCATAAAATGAAGCATGTTAATCCAGAGAGGGAGGTTTAACACTTACAAGAAAAAGTCATCCATGTCATCCCTTGAAAGATAATCATTGAACTGGAACTCAGGGACTACAGTAGAGCTGATTGATTGCTCTGATTGAAAGGAAACCTCCACTTGTTCTTCAAACATCACTTCTTGGTTGTTCTCTTCTATGCTCATGTTATGACTACCAAAGCTATCTGAACTACTTAATCCCCAGGGTGGGCAGGAATCTGGTGATTGGAACATATCCAAAAAATCTTCATCTGTTACAACCACAAGTTCTTCACATTCGAGCCAATCCATAATAGCTATCTGATGAGCAAAAAGATTACAATGTCACTAACTCAGAGAATATCAATTTTAGCTCACTTAACAAACAAAGCATCGCATGATCAAGAAACGCAGAAAGGATAACGGAGAAACACACCTGTTAAACAAGTAGCCACAATGGTTCAACTCAAGAAACGAAATTGCTTAAAACCTTTAATGTTATCTGCTTCTCTGGCTTTGGAGTGATGAGGCCACTGAAGCCTAATGTCCTTAAGAAAAAAGGCCAGGAAAGCCTGGCATTTATATTCTTATTTATTTATCATCTGATAAAAAACAAAATTGTTAAAAGGGAAAGTGAAAAAAGAAAGAAGCTAAAATAACTAGTAGATGACCCTAGAGGAAGTACATAGAAAGGAATGAAGTAAGTAAGAATGAAGTCCTTCAAATTCTCCAAAACCTTGTCTGCACTACAAAATCTAATTCGTGAATGAGACTTGCCAAGGAAAAGACTAGTGGAAGAGGAAAGCCTTCTATTATAACCTGCAAAAAAACTTTGGGTACATTAACATCGTCCATGGGGTTCCAATGGGCCTATGATGTTTTTTCCTCTTTTGTATGAACCAGTGGGAACCCATTTACAGCAGTAGAAAGAGGTATTTCATTCTGTAGGAATCGGACTCAATACTAAAAAGAAGAGAGACTCACAGCATCTCATCCTCATTCCTCGCCTCCATTGGGTACTTGTCCACCTGTCCATGACTCTTGCCCTTGACATGTAATGGCAAACTGCAGTCAACTATAAATGATTGGCTTATGTATTCACACGAATGGATTATGGAACAGAGTCATCAGACACTTGAAAATTGAAATTTTAGAAGTAAATGTTTGCTTCCCCACATAGAAACAAGGTATTTGCCTGCCATGTTAGCAAAGCTCAGTTAAACTCCATTCCTGTTTAACAATGAAACTGACTAGGAAACTATGAAGAATGGGGAAGAAAGGTTTTTTTTCAGTCTGTCCATACAAAGTGCACAAAGAAACAACACATAATGAAACAGACCATTAAAGTTCAATGTAGCAAGATCCAATTGGAGTAAATTTCGCTAACTCAACACTTGGTATATTGTCTAAGGCGAACTTTTCAATGCAGAAGAAACTCAAAGAGTTGAATACATGTAGTGATCATAGTAGTAAGTAGTGATACATAGGGGTTGAGAAGCGAACTTTTATCTAATCGTAATTTCATAAGACCTCGGCAAAATCCAGTCTACAAACCAACTCAAGAATACAGTGCTTTGTGCCAAATGCCTCCTAAACATGCAAATAGTTCTTCCACTACTTCCCCAACCCTCTAGACAAAGAAAGATACAACTTTATTAAAGCAGTACCGTATAGCCTTCCGTTACTTTCTCAGCTCAGAAAACAATTTACTTGGCTGAGAAAAAAGATATGAACATCTTTCTTCAACTTCCAGCTCCGAATTTTCAAGGTAATGAAGCAAAGAAATCCTCGTGATATCCTCTCCCGTTCGTCAACCAAATCAGTTGCTCCAACTGGTATGATGTCAGGTCCGGATCCATACTAACAGTTCAGAAATCATATTTGGTTCTTCCACTGGCTAAAATGAGGCATAGCATATCCTCCATGTTGTGAGTAGCGTTGTAGGAGTTCCAAGCCTCGAGCATGAGCCGTTTTCTTGAGCCCTTGAAGTGAACTACCTATAATGAAGGGATGCAGTTGAACCGTTAAAGAACTCAAACAAGGTTAATGTAGTTAATAAGCAGGAAACGGATTGTCCAAGAAAATGAAGCTGAACCTTTAAAACATGGTTTAATTCTGCAGCATACCTTCACATCCAATGGCATCCCATGAAACTGTCCTGCACCCTCTGGGGGTGTCCAGTTGTAAACAGAACACGGTAAGAATAGTACGGAAACGCCATGAAGCTCTTCCACGAAAGCTGAAGGTTTAGTGAATCTCCTTGAATCAAGTGACAGGTGGGACTTCACAACCCAAACGAGTGCTAACTGGTCGCCCAGCATCCGAGAAGCTTTCATGAATCTAGTAGTATAAGCCTTAAGCACTTCTAGAAGAAAAGCCTTGGACCTGCATCCATAGCGGAAAAGCTAAATTTGTGCATTGCATCACCAGTCATCACTCACCAGACAGGGAGACTTCTTATTTTAGCTACAAAAAAAAAAGGCATGTGTCGTGCCCTTTATCCTGAAAGCCATAGTCATTTCAACTACATGACTTAAAATTGGTTAAATTGGTGATTTTCTCCATATATATTCAACGGTAACCTAAATTTAGCATTTGGAGTGAATTTATGGTGTTTTAGTACCTGACTCTTAATCTTAATTCTGGATAGAGAGCAATATCCTTTCAGGGCAGACAAGATGCCTAATGCACCAAGAGCATGGCTGGTCAAGGCATGAGGTGTATGTCTTTAATCAGACAGTCAAGTTAAGCCAGGATAAAATGGGAACTCAACCCTCATTCTCCAAACCATTGGCGGAAGGATCCAGATTCTGAATACTATGATAAACTAAACCTTTCCTGGCTACACACCTTTGTACTGCTTCCAGAGTGCCTCGAACAGCAACAAAGCCTGAATTTAGAGGTTGATCTTTGTTGTTTCTGAAGGTAAGGGCCACATCAAAGTTTGAGTACTCGTCAAATATATGGCTTAGGTCGTTAACCACAGCTATATCCGAATCAGTAAAAATGTAATGACAAGTTCTCTCATTTTTATTCTTGGACAACTCCTCTGCTCTTGCATCAAGGAAGGCCTGCACAAATTAACAATCAAACTGTCATTCACATTTCACTGCATTTTATGTATATTGCATCTCAACAATCAACAAGAAACCAATTAATACAAGTTCTTTTAAACAGCTATCAATTTCATAGTTCACTAGCAAACCTCACATGTACTATATTGATGTTTAACATCTCAAGTGGCAAGCACTCTCTGATTAGTAAAGAAATAGTTTGTAAACTTGGTTACGGAATGTATCATAATGTCGTTTAGAACATAAAAATTGCTAGTCAAAAGCAATTTTAATTGCAGGAATATAGATAAACACAAAGGAGGCAAAAGAGGAAACATGTCTTGGTGAACTAGCATAATTAAACACATCTCAAGAGCAACTGCCATCAATATATTAGAGAGCTAACGGCAAAAAAAAATGAGAAGAAACACCCAACACTAGGCAATGTCCCTTCGTTAATAATAGAAGTAATTTAGACAGCTTACAACTAAGCGAATTTAGGGGGGGGGGGGGGGGGCAATGCTGTTAAAAAAACACAAACACTGCAAAAAGTAGCAATTCAGCAAGAAGAAATATAGCACTTGAAGTTGGCCAATCCAATGTCTCTTACAATGTAAGACCTGATTCTCTGAAGCATCAATGTTTCTCGCGAATAGTCACCCGGGATAGGAAATGTTAAGACCCTTTCTCTAGCAATATGGAGATCAGATGCTGGATCGGTAAGAACAAATATATCACTTTGGGGCATAGTCACCTGCAAACACTCGAGTATGATTCAATTCTTAACAAGAGACATATGTTAAATGAAAGGTGGAGATCAATGTTTTCTGTTCCAAAGACAACAAGCATCTTTAAAAAAAAGGACGAATCCAACAAAACCAAACTTAATCCAAAAGGAAGAGAAAAAAAAGTTTTGATTTCCTTGCCTTCATCCATGTTTGGTACATCATTTCGAACCATGATCCATGACACACACAAAAGCAGCAAAGAGATAATAATATTTATCAATATCTCTTAGAAAGCTAAACCACAGTCAATTTCTAATTTTCTATGGCTCCCCCTCTCACTCAGACTTCCCTAACCTTTCGATTTGTTGATACAACATTAACACGTTGTTAGACAAGAAGGGTATATAAAATGTTGGTATGTTTTTACACTAATTTTAAGAACAATGTTGATACCATGGCATGCCTTATATGTCCATGGTGCATGAAATGGATGCTTTGAGTACTTGCCAAATTCAAGGATTTAGCAAGTTGTATTATAACGTGCAGGAAAACCCAAACTATTACAGATTCAGGGAATTCCTTCTGTATGTTCAAGGTTAATAGTCTATACATCAACTAAAGGTGTGTGTCAGCATGATTGTTAAATGAATCTGTTACTGAAAATGATAACTAATTACCTGAATGAATTTAATATATGTATCCAAAATGGCCATTGACCTCTCCAACTTAGTGAATGAAAAGTTTCCGACGTGTACCATGTTGGAAGAAAATCGATCTACCTCTCCATTACTAGAGGAGTTATAAATGCTGAAAACAGTGACAAATGCAATGCTCTCTGCAGACTTATAGACATGAGCAGATCTTGGAGAGCGAGTCTTGTTTAAGGCTTTCGTTCCTATCAGACATTAAAAAAAATGAAGAAAATGTCAGATATGTCTGCTTAAATGCTATCTACATAGTGACAAGAAGAGACTGCAGAAACTGGAATTCAGCTTAACAACTTAATAAGGTCTCAAACTTTCAAGTCGTCCAAGTAAGTAAACACACTCCAAAACTAAGATGATTGAAACGAGGTTTGAAATGCAACAACAATTCACCCCTTCTCATCCATGTAGCTTCCTACTCGAGCGATGATCCCAAACATCCTTAGACATCACATCATATCTTGAAAAACACAAAAGAAACAAGGGGATTTTCCAACCTTGGCATTGCAAACGGTTTCGCAGGCCTTGGCCAGAAGCTGGCCCTAGAACCAGATGATCAAACTTTGTACTCCGCTTCTTAGTCGATAAATTTTCCACCTTTTCAAGATGATGCATTTCTAAAACTGTACAGAACAACAGAAACATAAATTTGTATCGGCGTAATAATGCACTATTTACTTTGAAAACAGAGCAATACTGAGAAAGAGATTATTTTTACTGGATGATAGATGAGAAACCAAGAAAAACAGAGGAAACAATAGAATAAAGCAACGCCATCCAATGCATGATCTCATCGTCGCACCCCCCGCATCAGAGGACAACGCGATTGCAACTGAAAGTCACTGAACTTTAGCAAGGCTCGATATTCAATTCCACGACCTGTGAAAAGAGAAGCAAAAGCGACTAAGGGGTCGTTTGGTATCGATACCCTGATTAATGGTATCAGGTATGGGTATTAGATATGGGTATTATGTGATATCGTTGTAGTATTTCAGATATCAGATTTCAAGATTGAAATATCCTTCAATTTCACATCTAGTTGTGAGATAACCATAATCAGCCACTACATCCTAACACAATATCTACACGTTCATGATAAATAGAAGCTTCAAGATCAAATGAAATTACCCTTGCAGATAAAAAAAAATTGAAAACAGGGAGGGGGACGATTGAGAGATTAAATGAAACTATAATTCAGCCTATGTTCATCCTAGAACAGTAAGCTGATTTTTGCAAAATGAATCAGCTTATGTCCATCCTAACACAAATATGACCTACCTACAGATTTTTGTAAAATGAATCAGCTATAATTAGACTTCTTGTTCCACACATTTAAACAAGGATATGAAATACTAATGTCTAATCTCGCCAAATATACTTTAAGTTAGCTGCCACTGCTTCTTCAAAATCTACTGAATCAATCAAGCACAGGCAGCAACGAGAATGCATCTTTCAATAGTTTACTGACACAAATTCATGACATCTGATTCGACATTCAAGCAAAAACTACAGTACATAGAGAAGTTGAGAACTGTATACAATCATCAAGCAATGCATACAACAAAGAGCACAATCTCAAGGTAACAGTGTAATTTCAGAAACTCATAATGGTTTAAGTGGGACAATTGAATCTCGTTATAGATGGGAAAAAAAAATTGGAGAGAAAGGGCAAATTTCCGTAAATCAAAGAGGATAGTTGGGAGCAAAATTGAAAGACAGATTTCACATAAGAGAATGAAAGAGGCATCGCTCACCGGTTGCTATTGGGCTACCCCGTCGACGACAGTAGCAGACTCGGCGGTGGCTATCACGGTGGGCGGCGTCAGGAGAACTCAGAAGGGAAGGAAGAGCGCTAGGAAGAATAGAAGAAATGTCGAGAGAAAGAAGGTAAAGAAAATTGAAACTTCTGAGATGTAAAGCCAGGTGCACGTCACCGTAACGGAGTTATGGGAGTTACGGAGAAGGGACGCTCAGGATTGGTTAAAGGGCTTTGCAAGGTCCGATTGCATTAGATCTGAGTTGAGTCTATCGAGAGTCCGGAGATTTGAGAGAGTACACTATTCTTAATCCTTTCATATTCGGATCCGGCGGTTCGGACCGGGCTTTATAAAATATTGAGCCCGTTTAACCAGATTCGGGTCGGGTCTAGCCCGACTACCGGACATGAATGGGTACTGTACCCGGTCCGGCCGAGCTCACCGGCGGGCTCGCGGATACTCGTTTTTTAATTTTTTTAAAAAATATTATTAAAAAAATATTTTTAATTTGATTTTTTTTAAATAAATTATATTTAACATATTTTATGTAAAATATATTAAGTTTATTATAATTATACTAGATGTTTTATTTTAATACTTAATATTTATAATAATTATCCTATAATATATTTATTTTTCTATTTTTTATTTTTTTACTGGGCTGACGGGCCGGACTTTTTGGTCCGGCCGGCTCCGACCCGGCGGGCTTGGTGTGCCGAGCTTCTCGGCCCGACCGGGCTTGTTCCCATGTTCATACCCCCCGTTTTTCCGGGCGGGCTGTCCGGATTTGAACATGTCTAACTATTCTCGTTCCGCACAAAAAGTATTTGGACAGACGGTTATCACACCGCGTAATGGAAGAACAAAAATAACCTTGTGCGGAACGAGAATTTTTGAATTTGTTCAAAAATTGATATATCACTAGAAAGAACAAAAATCCATATCCAAGGTTATTTTCGACTTTTCGTTCCTAATTTTTGAATTTGTTCATTCTCAAAGGATTCAAATCCAAAAACACTTGCTTGTTAATTTATCTTTTATATCTAGCGGATTCAATCCTAGGACTTATATGGAGGGGATACACGTTAAGTGAACCTATTTAGGTTCACATAGTATCATATTGTCGATGTGGGACATTTTCGCACATCTCAACACTTGTTCGAATGACCTGAAGAAAAAGAATAAGGGTTGTAGAGGAGAATAAGAGAATATGCTTGGAGAAGAACACTTCTATGTTGAGAAGAACGTTTGTTTGTCAAGAAGAACGCTTTTGTGGTTCAGGCGGCATTAAAATAAGAAGAAGACTTGGAGAAGAACGATGTTGATGTTGAGAAGAATGTTTCTCTTGAGTTCACCACGGGTTGTTTACATCGCTGACAACACCTCCTTCGTTGCGGCATCTATCGTCGCCTTCTCCTTCGAATTTGTCATGGTTGGAGATTGAAAATGTGAGAGGAGATGGGAAAGGAAGGTAAAACCATAGCCGTCCAACTTGTTGTGTGCCGAATGGAAGAAGCATATGTGGAGAAGGGCATGAATGGGATATCAACGCAAAAACTATCCGAGAAACTCGCAAAACCTTTAATGAGCATGTTCCAAAAATTGAGGTTTGAAATTCCGTAAACCACAACTCTAAATGCTACAAGAAATCCCAAAAATCTAACTAAAAGCTTGACAAAGAAAATTTTCTAAAAATTGGATCTAAATGAAACTAGAAAACTCGAGCTAAACATGCCCTTAATTTCAACGTGGCCGATGGCATTGTCTAGTTTTTTCAACTTCATTGAGTAGAAATTCATTGGTTGGATAAAAAACTTACTCAGTGAGTCAACGATTATAATTACACACGTAAATAAAATCTTACTCATATAAAATAATTTCGGTGCTCGTATATATTTTGTTAGGAATTTTCAAGAAACTTTGTCAATGAGTATGAGAAAAGCTTGGGTCGGATTTGGTGCTATTTTCATAACTTGATGGTCAAGTTTTTAAATGGTTGGAAGAATTGTGTAATTATAGATAACAACTTGGAAGAAGAAAATGCTTATAGGTTCAAGTTGTTTTTTCAAGCATACCAAACAAGACTTATGCTTGAGAAAACAGTCAAACACCTCAAACATAAAACGGATCCTCTTCTTCAATTTGTTATCGACTACATAGTTGCTCAACCATTCGAGAATTTGACCTTTGAGTTACGCACATACCGCTTAGAGACCCTCGATTCAAGGTTTCGCCGTGCTTCTTGACAAAGTTTCTTGGAAGTTCTTGTCAAAATATATATAAGAACTCAAAGTATTTTGGGCGAGTGATCAAACGTGTACGATGTTAATAATTTTGGATGAGGTTATAAAATAATAAAAATAGTCCATAATCTATTGTTTTTGCTTTGTACGAAATCTCAACGTTCGTAAATCAATCTTTCTTTTTGTTTGCATTGTACGAAATCAATCTTTACATAGTTTCTTATAATTTATTTTTTGCAAAATAATAGAAGTAGGGCACTTTCAAATCGTCCAAGTAAGAAAACACACTCTAAAAACTAAGATGATTGAAACGAGGTGTGGAATGCAACAACAATTCACCCCTTTCATCCATGTAGCTTCCTACTTGAATGATGATCCCAAACATCCTTACACACATCACATTATATCTTGAAAACACACAAAAGAAACAAGGGGATTTTCCAACAATGGCATTACAAACGGTTTCACAGGCCTTGACCAAAAGTTGGCCCTAGAACCAGATGGTAAAACTGTGTACTCCGCTTCCCAGTTGATAGATTTTCCACCTTTTCAAAATGATGCATTTCTATAACTATACAGAACAAAGTAAACATAAATTGTATCGGCATAGTAATGCACTATTTATTTTGAAAGTAGAACAATACCTTGAAAGAGATTGTGTTTTACTGGATGATAGATGAGAAACCAAGAAAAATAGAGGAAACAATAGAATAAAGCAATGCCATCCAATGAATGATCTCATCGTCGCACCCCCCAACATCAGAGGACAACGCGATTGTAACTAAAAGTCAGTGAACTGAAGCAAGGGCTCGATATTCATTTCCACAACCTGTGAAAAGAGAAGCAAAAGCGACTAATCTTAGATTATATACTATTGGAAAGGTAAATCCAAGTCAAACACAATTCCAACAAATGTGAGCAAAACGGCAAACGTCCCATTGTTGAAGATTAAATTCCACAAATATAACACTAGATCTATTAGTTTTGAGACGATTCAGTTCATGTAAATGAACTCCTTGCAACCCTAGCTACAATGTATCCACCAATTCACGAGGAAACGAAGCAAGAAAATCGATTAAAACTGATGGAAGTTTTGTTCAATCGGAAGGAAGCTTACCTTTGGAATTCATGGTGCCAAAAATCGGTAAGGAATGAGAAATTGAAACTTCTGAGATGTAAAGCCGCTCCTGGAGGGAGGTGCACGTCACCGGAATGGAGTTATGGAGAAGGGGTGCTTAGGGCTGGGTAAAGTGGCTTATGAAGGACCGATTGTAGTAGATCCGAGTCCATCTAGAGTCCAGAGATTTGAGAGAGGACATTGTTCTCGTTCCGTACAATCGTGCACCTTTCACACACGATCACACTTTGTTTTAGGAAGAGGTACATAATTGTGCATCTTTTTTATTCTTGAACAACACGATCATACAACAGTGATCATGCACCATGTTCATTTTAAATATATGTATAAAAATAGAGTGTTATGCATCTAACATCTTTGAAGCTTCGAACCCTCGTTGAAAAGCCCTCTCTTCTACCTTGTTCCTAGTTTGAAAAGTTCAATCTCTCTATTTTTTATGCATTACAAAAAAAAATAATTGCTCATGATGGTTTCTATAATTCTTAAAATTATTAAAATCAGAGATGAGATTTTGGACTCTCCAAACAGCCACACCTTCATTGGCATTACCTCAAAGCTGAATGGAAACTACTCCACATCTGCAACATACATGCTTTGCTGGAAGCCTCAGGCCGTTCACCCTCCTTACAGCCTTGGATTCATTTGTTATGGGTTGAATGTCCCTAAATGTGGTTTCATTGCTTGGTTGGTCAGCCATAACCGTCTTCCCACTCTTTCAAAACTTCAACTTTGGAACATCACTCAAGACAACACGTGCAAATTGTGCAACAACTATGTTGAAGATGAGGACCATTTTCTTCTATACTTCAACTACTCTACCCTAGTTATGGATCTCATCTCAAAATAGCTCAGGTTTCCCCCTCCCTACCCATATAAAAACAACATTTGGGATTGGATCAACAACATAAAGCCCTAGAAGAACGACCTTGCCTCGAATGTCTCCATCTCCACTATTACTAGCTACATCTACTTCATTTGGAAATCCCGTAATGATCTCATCTTCAACCAAAGAGCCACCCACGCAGTCACATGTTCACACAACATCATAAACACCACTAAGAACTACACATCGAGTCACTAGAAGGATAGATCACCTAAGTCTATTAATTGGGCTAAGATCCTTGGCATCCACCTAAATTGTAATAACCGAAAATTTTAAAGTTCCGGTAAACTGCAATTAACCAAATTCCAATGCGACAATCTTAATTAAATAAATAAATAAATAAAATAAAACGAGTTTAAATGTTATCATTTTATGTGACTTTAACTCACATAAAATGATGAAACCTTATAACCGGAATTAAATACGCGCCTTAAATTAAAAATAACAATAAATTAGATAATACGGAATTTAATTCCGTATTATATAATTTCCGCACATAATTAACGAGTTACGAGTTCCGCTTTTGATTTCATGAGATCACCGCTCAACTGGACCAACCCTAGGCCTAAGCCATCAGCCCACCTTCCTAAGCCCCTCATTAACCCTAAACTAATCCTAACCTTAATCTGCCGCTTAATCCCTCACAATCTACGCTCATCCTCGCTTCTGAAAGAACGATAGCAGCAGCATCCACCGCACCTCTTCGCCGGCGCCAGTCAAGCCACCGCACCCCTTCGCCGCCGCCGAATCCTGCGCCGCCTTCAGTCGAGTCCGGTAAGCGCACTGCCCCTTCCCTCTTTCCGTTTCTCCTCTATTTCGAAACTCAACTTCCGCCTCTTTAGAAAGCAACGCCGTTGCTGCTTCCTTTCCGCTTCCACCGGAGACGCCGTCGCTGCCGCTGCTCCTCGTCCGCCTTCCTGTCCGTCGGCGAGGACACCCTAGGTAAGCGAAGTCCGGCCACTCTCTTCTTCCCCTCTATTGTCTGGACTACATCGGCCTGATTTTGGCTGCCTATCCAGACGCGAGCCACGCCAGGGTGCGATCATACCAGCCAACCTCCGACTCCTTGCAACCGGTGAGGACGATCCGGCCAACGAAGACCCCGGTACTGCAGTAGGTGAGCCAACAGCCCCCCTCCTTCTGTTCCTTCGTCTTGTACGGTAGAAAATACGTAAATAGCTGCTTATGAATGGACTGATTTAAGTATACCTGTATAGGAGTAGGGATATGTATATATCTGTTGTGAGAAGTACGAATTACGATAGTGTATGTGTATATACAGTGACTTGGATGAGGAAGAGAGAGTTCGTATACGGATATATATATATACATTTATATATATTAGACATTAGAGTGAATTACCGTAGTGTATATATACTTATATATATAATCACGTAAATGCAAGGATACGAGTATATATACATATGGAAGTATAAGTTGGAGTATGTGTAAATTATATAGAAGCTTGAAATCTGTAGATATGTAATTTATATATAAGAATACATTTATAAGTATAAATAGAGTATATAAAAATATATGAGTAATATATAAGTAAGAGTTGAAAATTTTGAAACTATATAAAAATAAATGAGTTAAGGAGAAAGGTTAAAAACATGTTGTAGTAGCATAATTAGTAACTGGAGAGGGGAATGTTACCCTTCTTAGGTTTGTCTCGAGTTTGACTTTATAACCATAAATAGCTATCCAAGAGACATAATTTTGGAAAATAAGATAAGGAAAGAATTAGTAGAATTCGAGAATAAACTTCGAGAAATTACGATACCAAGGGTAAAATGGTCTTTTACCATAAGAGAGCTTTTTCCGTAATTCCTTCGCATGAGGTTGGACATCGAGATGTGATTTTGATACACATGCCTTATTTGACAGGCGTTTGAGTTACCACGAGTACGGACTGTTTGAGACGTGTTAGAGTGTATTTTGACTCAAGTAAGTCCTTGCGACTTACTTAGCTAGTTTCTGGATATTAGTTGAGTGATAGTGGTTGTGTGTGCTATGTGTGTGTTTTAATAATAATAACTTGCTAGGACGACCGTTATTATTATGTTTAAGGCCCAAGTGTATGTATAACGGGCCCAAGTGTATGTATAACGGGCCGTGACATCACTGCCCAGCTCTGACAGGAGACTGGGAGATTCTCTATACCCAGACCAGACAGGTACAAGGTGAGATGCATCGGATCCATTCCTGATGGTTACACGGGGGCGGAGGCGAGGTTTGGGAATCCCTCGTGTCACAAAATAAGTATCATTAGCGTGAAAGAGTAACTTAACTCAAGATAATAAAACGGACTTGTGTGAAAGCATGATGGGTGTTTATATTTTTATGTGTGTGTTTGTGCTGCTATTTTCTGCTAATATTTAGATAACTAGCTAACGGTTCCTCTTGTTGTGTTTTTAGTTTTACCGCAGGTTAGACCAGCAGCTGAGTGATCCGGAAGTAGTGGTCAGCCGGGTCTCCGTACTCCTTAGAGTGGGGGTTGGGGTTGTGTTTGTCTTTTCTTCCTTTTGGTTAAGACAGTTATTCGTTTCTTTGGTTTAAGTACTTTAGGCTGCTAGACAGTGTTGCATTCATTATCTTAAAAATACTATTTTTATGAATTTCGGTTTTTCTTTATTTGTGTCTTGTTGCAAGATCCTAGTAATATTGTTGTCAAACTGAGGTCGGGACCCATTGTGAGGTCCTAATCAGTAATGTCCCGAGTTCTGAGAATTCGGGGTGTTACAACATGGTATCAAAGCTCTAGTAGGCAACAATGGCACTTGAAATCTTTTGAAAGACCGAATAAGTTTTAAGTAGAACCCGAAAAGGGGTCTGAGTTTTAAAAAGAAAATTTTTGGTTTTAAATGCATGCATAGTCTGGTTGAGAATAGAAAAGTACGGCTGACAACCACTACTACCGCAGATCTCAGTATGCTTAGTATGAACTTTAGGTTTTATTGTAGATGGACTTTTTAGACTTTTAGCTAGTAGTAATTATAGTTATTATTCCTCGCGCAGATGGCACGTACTAGAGCTACGCTAGCTACTAGTCGAGGTAGAGGTCGTCCACCTCTCCCTCCAGCTGGACCAGGTAGGGGAGATGGGACCCCTACAGTTAGAGGACGCGGCCGTGGAGGTAGACCTCCACTAGCCCGAGGCCGAGGTCGAGCTCTTCGAGAGGATCCACCAGCAGTGATCATGCCAGAGGTTGGAGTGGAGGAGGTAGCTGAGAGTGTAGGTCCTGACGTCAGGAATGAGACCGTTGCTAGGTCTGGAGCACAGAGAGCACGTTCGACGGAGTCAGGACGTGTTTCCATTGGAGCGACTGAGTACAGAGAGTACCGAGCATACATTGAGCGTATGGAGGAGGTTGCTAGGACAGAGAGACTTACCCAGGTACCACCAGTACCGGCTAGATCTGTCCAGGTGACACAAGGAGCGCCTCAGGTGCCAGCTGTACCTGAGAGGAGAGTTGTGGCTGATAGAGCTCGTACTGGGGTTAGAGCACCGAGGCCGGATGAGTGGTTGAAGGCTTTCAACTCTCAGAAGATCCCCTCATATAGTAGAGAGATAGGACTGGAGGTGGAGCACTGGATTGGACAGGTAGAGACTGCGTTAGAGGCAATACGTTGCCCAGAGGATCGGCAGGTGGATTTGGTGCAAACATGCTTCACTGGGGATGCTCATTCCTGGTGGCGGACCATGCGTAGTCGAGTTACCAGTTGGTGAGCAGATGAGGAGCATTGTCGGAGACAGATACTGCCCTGTCTCGTTGAGGAGAGAGAGGTTCCAGGACTTCATTGAGGCTGGATTTGAGGACATTCCGATTGCTGCTGCCATCAAGAAGTTCCAGAAGGAACTGACACTGCTTGGACCAGTTGCACCTCCTGAAGAGCAACATGTATATCTCTTTTCACGGAGATTGAGAGAGAGTACTCGTTCCTATCTGGCAGGATTTCGCTGTGAGACACTATCAAACTATCAGGATAGAGCGTCTGCGTATGAGAGAGACAGACCAGTGTCGAGGAGAGCTGCTCAGTCAGACAGGCCGGATAAGCGGCAGAGGACAGGTTATGCTAGTGGTAGTTAAGGAGTAGCTGCTTTTGGACGGGGACAGACTCAGGGGCGACATAGCCATACAGCTACTGATCAGACTTCAGCTGGTGGCTTGCAGTGCTACAACTGCAGTGGCTATGGACATATCCGATCGAACTGCACGAAGCCGGTAGTGACCTGCTTTCAGTGCGGCAAGGTTGGACATAGAGCTGCATTCTGCCGTCAGGGCAAGGCTCCATCTCAACAGGGTTCTTCTCCTGCAGGCTTATCAGGGAGTGCACTGAGACCGTCACGGTACCGAGCTCCGAGTCAGCAGCAGCAGTACCGAGCTCCTGGTCAACAACAGTCTTACAGGGCTCTAGGACACACACCATCACAAAGTTCTATGTAGGGATCAGGTCGGGGCAGAGGACGTGGTAGTGTAGCTGATACTAGAGGAGCTCAGGCCCGAGTATTTGAGTTGAGAGATGCTGATCAGCCAGATGCACCGACTGCCACATGTACGATCCAGATTCATGACTTACTTGTACGAGTTTTATTTGATACGGGTGCTACACATTCCTTCATATCTGATGCATGCGTAGATAGATTGTCCTTAGCTACTGTAAAGGGAATACCTTTTATGATAGGCTTACCTGATGGGAGTAAGGTAAGAGGAACTAGAGAGATCTTTGGATGTCCTGTTCGCATGGGGGATCGAGACTGGCTAGTCAATTTTCTAGTCATGCCCTTAGCTCATGAGGATGTCATTTTAGGGATAGACTGGATGAAAAAGCACGGAGCAGTCTTAGACATTGGTAGGAGGACAGTGACCGTTGCCACGGAGGAGGGCCATAGAGTAATATTCCGAGGTTGGGACCTCGGAAAGTCAAGCACCGTTATCAGTGCAGTGAGGGCAGCGAGACTGATAGCACAGGGTTGTGAAGCCTTCTGGTGTTATGCCATGAAAGAAAGCAAGAGCCTGACTATAGAGGAGATACCTGTTGCAGGCGAGTTTGCAGAGGTATTCAGTGACGACCTGCCAGGATTACCTCCACAGAGGAGCGTTTATTTCAGCATTGACTTGGAGCCGGGCACGAGACCGATCTCGAAGGCTCCGTACCGTATGACACCTATAGAGCTGCTTGAGTTGAAGAAGCAGTTAGAGGAGCTAGCAGAGAAGGGTTTCATACGCCCTAGTGTGTCTCCTTGGGGTGCGCCAGTGTTGTTTGTGAAGAAGAAGGACGGATCGATGAGGCTGTGCATAGACTACAAAGAGCTGAACAAGGTAACCTTCAAGAACAAATACCCACTACCGCGCATAGATGATCTGTTGGACCAGTTGCATGGAGCGTCTGTGTTCTCGAGGATAGACTTGAGGTCAGGTTACCACCAGTTGAGGGTGAGAGATCAGGACATACCTAAGACGGCATTCCGGACTAGGTATGGTCATTATGAGTTCGTAGTGATGCCATTTGGGCTCACTAATGCACCAGCGGTGTTCATGGAGTTGATGAATGGGATATTCATTGACTTCTTAGACCAGTTTGTAGTGGTCTTCATTGATGACATCCTAGTCTACTCTAGGAGTCGAGAGGAGCATGCCGGACACTTGAGGACAGTACTGCAGATTCTGCAGGATAGCCAGCTGTATGCTAAGCTATCCAAGTGTAAGTTTTGGATGTCAGAGGTGGCTTTCTTAGGTCACGTGGTGACTGCTGAGGGTATTAAGGTCGATCCGGCGAAGATCGAGTCAGTATCTTCTTAGCAACCTCCTAAGAATGTCAAGGAGGTTCGCAACTTTCTAGGTTTAGCAGGTTATTACCACCGGTTTGTGGAAGGGTTCTCCTTGATTGCCCGACCACTTACTTGTCTTCTGAGAAAGACCACTCGGTTTGTCTGGTCTGAGCCGTGTCAGCAGAGTTTTGAGGAGCTGAAGAGGAGATTGACGTCCGCTCCGATTTTAGCACATCCTGAGGGTACTGATGACTTTGTGGTATACAGTGATGCATCCAAGCTGGGCTTGGGGTGTGTTTTGATGTAGAGGGGTAAGGTCATAGCCTATGCGTCTCGATAGTTGAAGACGTATGAGGAGAACTACCCCATACATGATCTAGAGTTGGCTGCAGTAGTCCATGCTCTTAAGATCTGGCGTCACTATCTCTATGGGGCGACATGTCAGATCTTTACAGACCATAAGAGTCTGAAGTACATATTCACTCAGAGAGAGTTGAATAACCGCTAGAGGCGGTGGTTAGAGTTGATCAAGGACTTCGACCTTGAGATCCTTTACCACCCCGGAAAGGCGAATGTGGTAGCTGATGCTTTGAGCCGGAAGACGCCTAGGGAGAGGGCGATAGCCCGATTGACAGTACAGCCACAGTTGCAGAGGGACTTGGCTTGGTTGGAGATAGAGATTTAGTTTCCCGATACTGATGGTCAGTTGGCTACCATGGAGTTACTTCCTGATCTGTTGGATGAGATCCGACAAAAGCAGGAGACTTGCCCTACTTTGATCAGGATCCGAGACAGGACGTCTCGAGATGAGGCCCCACAGTTTACTATTGGTGCAGATGGAGTGATGAGACGTCAGGACCGCGTTTGTGTGCCGTCAAATAGTGAGTTGAGACAGAGGATACTAGGTGAGGCTCATGCTACCCCATACTCAGTACATCCTGGAGCGAGTAAGATATACAAGGATGTGAGACGGTCCTTCTGGTGGGGTGGTTTGAAGCCCGATGTGACTCGGTATGTAGCTCAGTGCGCGACCTGCCAGCAGGTCAAGATTGAGCACCGTAGGTCTGGAGGAGAGCTCCACCCACTTCCAGTACCACAATGGAAGTGGGAGGATATATCTATGGATTTTGTCACAGGTTTGAGACTCAGCAAAGGATTTGATGCTATTTGGGTAGTGGTAGACCGCCTGACGAAGACCGCACGTTTCATTCCGATTAAGGAAACGTGGCCGGTGAGTCGTCTGGCTGAGGAGTTCACCAGGCACATTGTGAGACTCCATGGAGTACCGAGGACTATCGTCTCTGACAGAGATGGACGTTTTACCTCGAGATTTTGGCAGCAGGTACATACTGCTTTGGGGACGAGTCTTCATTTTACTACCGCCTACCACCCACAAACAGACGGACAGTCTGAGAGGACCATTCAGACCTAGAGGACATGCTTCAGGCGTGTGTACTAGATTGGGGACAGGTATGGCCAGATCATCTCCCACTGGTAGAGTTTTCGTATAATAATAGCTGGCACGCGTCTATTGGGATGGCTCCTTATGAGGCTTTGTACGGGCGGAGATGTCGTACACCATTATGTTGGGATGAGACCAGCAGAGTTGATGGAGTAGCTCCAGATCAGATACTGGATGACATCGCTCGGATTGCCCTAGTCCGAGAGCGGATGTTAGCAGCTCAGAGTCGTCAGAAGTCCTACGCCGACAAAAGGCGTCGACCTTTGGAGTTTAGAGTGGGTGCTCAGGTGTGGCTGAGAGTGTCACCTACAAGGGGAGTCAGACGTTTCGGCATTAAGAGGAAGCTGAGTCCCCGATATGTCGGACCTTTTGAGATCTTGGAGAGAGTTGGGGAGGTGGCCTACAGATTAGCACTACCGCCGAGATTAGAGGGTGTTCATCCGGTCTTTCATGTATCTCAGCTGAGAGAGTACATTCCGGATCCGAGACACGTCATTAGCCATGAGGATCTGACAGTTGAGCCTGACCATACATTTGTAGAGTACCCAGTAGTTGTCTTGGAGCGCAGTACTAGACGTTTGCGGTCCAAGGAGATACCTATGTTGAGGATCCAGTGGTATAGGAGGGGAGCTGATGAGGCCACTTGGGAGACTGAGGAGAGTATTAGATGTAACTATCCCGAGTTCTTTGCGGGGTTAGAGGTTACTCTTGTTTGACGAGTTAGTACTCGGATGTTGTGTTGTTTGACCTTTCACGTTTTTATATTGATTTGAGTGATTCTGTTTTTGTGATACTTGTTTGTTCGATGCTTGAGTAGTTGCATGGTAGAAAATGAAAATGTCGAGAAAACTAAAATATACCGAAGGAAATGTGTGAGTAAGAGGAACATTCTAAGTTTCGGGACGAAACTTCTTTTAAGATGTCACTGATGTAATAACCGAAAATTTTAAACTTCCGGTAAACTGCAATTAACCAAATTCCGATGCGACAATCTTAATTAAATAAATAAATAAAATAAAACGAGTTTAAATGTTATCATTTTATGTGACTTTAAGTCACATAAAATGATGAAACCTTATAACCGGAATTAAATACGCGCCTTAAATTAAAAATAACAATAAATTAGATAATACGGAATTTAATTCCGTATTATATAATTTCCGCACATAATTAACGAGTTACGAGTTCCGCTTTTGATTTCATGAGATCACCGCTCAATTGGGCCAACCCTAGGCCCAAGCCATCAGCCCACCTTCCTAAGCCCATCATTAACCCTAAACTAATCCTAACCTTAATCTGCCGCTTAATCCCTCACAATCTACGCTCATCCTCGCTTCTGAAAGAACGATAGCAGCAGCATCCACCGCACCTCTTCGCCGGCGCCAGTCAAGCCACCGCACCCCTTCGCCGCCGCCGAGTCCTGAGCCGCCTTCAGTCGAGTCCGGTAAGCGCATTGCCCCTTCCCTCTTTCCGTTTCTCCTCTATTCCGAAACTCAACTTCCGCCTCTTCAGAAAGCAACGCCGCTGCTGCTTCCTTTCCGCTTCCACCGGAGACGCCGTCGTCGCCGCTGCTCCTCGTCCGCCTTCCTGTCTGTCGGCGAGGACACCCTAGGTAAGCGAACTCCGGCCACTCTCTTCTTCCCCTCTATTGTCTGGACTACATCGGCCTGATTTTGGCTGCCTATCCAGACGCGAGCCACGCCAGGGTGCGATCATACCAGCCAACCTCCGACTCCTTGCAACCGGTGAGGACGATCCGGCCAACGAAGACCCCGGTACTGCAGTAGGTGAGCCAGCAGTCCCCCTCCTTCTGTTCCTTCGTCCTGTACGGTAGAAAATACGTAAATAGCTGCTTATAATGAATGGACTGATTTAAGTATACCTGTATAGGAGTAGGGATATGTATATATCTGTTGTGAGAAGTACGAATTACGATAGTGTATGTGTATATTCAGTGACTTGGATGAGGAAGAGAGAGTTCGTATACAGATGTATATATATACATTTATATATATTAGACATTAGAGTGAATTACCGTAGTGTATATATACTTATATATATAATCACGTAAATGCAAGGATACGAGTATATATACATATGGAAGTATAAGTTGGAGTATGTGTAAATTATATAGAAGCTTGGAATCTGTAGATATGTAATTTATATATAAGAATACATTTATAAGTATAAATAGAGTATATAAAAATATATGAGTAATATATAAGTAAGAGTTGGAAATTTTGAAACTATATAAAAATAAATGAGTTAAGGAGAAAGGTTAAAAACATGTTGTAGTAGCATAATTAGTAACCGGAGAGGGGAATGTTACCCTTCTTAGGGTTGTCTCGAGTTTGACTTTATAACCATAAATAGCTATCCAAGAGACATAATTTTGGAAAATAAGATAAGGAAAGAATTAGTAGAATTCGAGAATAAACTTCGAGAAATTACGATACCAAGGGTAAAATGGTCTTTTACCATAAGAGAGCTTTTTTCGTAATTCCTTCGCATGAGGTTGGACATCGAGATGTGATTTTGATACACATGCCTTATTTGACAGGCGTTTGAGTTACCACGAGTACAGACTGTTTGAGACGTGTTAGAGTGTATTTTGACTCAAGTAAGTCCTTGCGACTTACTTAGCTAGTTTCTGGATATTAGTTGAGTGATAGTGGTTGTGTGTGCTATGTGTGTGTTTTAATAATAATAACTTGCTAGGACGACCGTTATTATTATGTTTAAGGCCCAAGTGTATGTATAACGGGCCGTGACATCACTGCCCAGCTCTGACAGGAGACTGGGAGATTCTCTATACCCAGACCAGGCAGGTACAAGGTGAGATGTATTGGATCCATTCCTGATGGTTACACGGGGGCGGAGGCGAGGTTTGGGAATCCCTCGTGTCGCAAAATAAGTATCATTAGCGTGAAAGAGTAACTTAACTCAAGATAATAAAACGGACTTGTGTGAAAGCATGATGGGTGTTTATATTTTTATGTGTGTGTTTGTGCTGCTATTTTCTGCTAATATTTTGATAACTAGCTAACGGTTCCTCTTGTTGTGTTTTTAGTTTTACCGCAGGTTAGACCAGCAGCTAAGTGATCCGGAAGTAGTGGTCAGCCGGGTCTCCGTACTCCTTAGAGTGGGGTTGGGGTTGTGTTTGTCTTTTCTTCCTTTTGGTTAAGACAGTTATTCGTTTCTTTAGTTTAAGTACATTAGGTTGCTAGACAGTGTTGCATTCATTATCTTAAAAATACTATTTTTATGAATTTCGGTTTTTCTTTATTTGTGTCTTGTTGCAAAATCCTAGTAATATTGTTGTCAAACTGAGGTCGGGACCCATTGTGAGGTCCTAACCAGTAATGTCCCGAGTTCTGAGAATTCGGGGTGTTACATAAATGATGTTGCTTAGCCTAGTTTCTCTTTCTTGACTTGTTGTATCTTTGGGCTAGTTGCACTATCTGTACATTCTCTATCTCAATACATATTAACTTTTCAAAAAAAAATATGGTTTCTATAATGTTGATCATTCACCTTGTATTGTTTGATTGTTGATCTAAATGAACAACAAAGTGATGTAAATGAACAACTAGGAATGTACGATTGCTTTATCGTAAATGATTGATTTAGGATATAATAATGATTACCCTTCATTGTAAAAATATTATTAGAGAAATTGATCAATAAAAAAGAGTCAAGCTAATTTTAAGGAAAATTGTCCCAAATCGTAATATAATTCGTACCATTGATTCGTTGACATGAGGGCTCATACAAGTTTTCACTCCTTACCACACGAGAGGTTATCCCTTTATCATATTCTTATATATAGGGTGTGGTTCCCATGAGAACACCCTTAACGTGTATACATGAAAACAATTGTAGATCGTCGCTCGAGATTTAGGGTAATTATCGTAATTATTAGGGAAATTATAAATCATTCACACGCTTCCCATAAATCCAATATTCATATCCCTAATTTCATTCAACACGCTTTGCACATCCGAAAAGAGAGGGGTGATTTTTTACCTCGTCTTTGGGAGGCTAAATCTGTGAACCTGAAGCAAGGAACTTTGGCGTTGGCGGAGCACGTTCGACAGCGAGAAGCAGTCCGGTGTCTCCGTGGCAGTTGTGGCTCACCCGGCTCGTCGTTGTCCCTCTCGAAGGTGTCCGGTGCAAAGGGCTTTGACCGTGCGCTTTTGAAGCGGATCGAAGGTTTCCGGCGTGTAACCTTGGCGGTTGTGGCTCTCCCGACGACTATTCTCGGCCTATTCCATTTGCCGCTGCCTTGGGATCCCGAGGACTTAAGGTAACTATAATCTTAAACCCTAATTTATTCTAATTTGCGCTTCTGATTATCTGTATCAAAATTGTCTTCTTTTGGTGTCTGAATTAGAATGAACAAAGTGTTAAAAACAAGTTATCATCAGTCTACATCACAAGCGTTGTCTGTTTCTTAGTCAATCATAAAAATAAATAATAAGCACTGTCTGTTTCTACATCACAAGCACTGTCTGTTTCTACATCACAAGCATTGTCCCTCTCGAAGGTGTATGGTGCAACGGGCTTCACGTATGCTTACTACATAGGAAGTCAATAATTATTAGGCATTCAAAAACCTTCCCCAAATTTGACTAAGAAACCCCACAAATTGAAAGTTGTAATTTGAGCATTCCTATTTTGTTTTTGCATACTATAATATTACGACGTTATATGTAGTGCAATTTGTTTTGTGTCAGCAGAACTCTCTTGTGAAATTTGCTTGATTGGAAGAGGACAGTTTTGGGATTAATGACAGATTATTTTGTAGGTATGTCTTGCTTGCCTTGTTTGGTTGAAGATTGTCGGTTATTTTTTGATTGGTGTGTTGAGATCTGCGCCATTGTTGTTTTTGATTAGTTATGAATAAATTTTGTTACCTTAAAGTAATGTTGTTGGAAAATGTTGAGAAAATATATTCTATAATTACGAATGATATTGATGCTGCAATTTTTGTTATTAACATGATAGTTTATTTTATGGTATTACGATAATTATGAATAATGCGAATATGGAGTGCATATTAGTATTGAAAAACAGAAAGTAACTATGAATAATTATTGTGTAGACTATTTATGTATGTTAATACAGTAATTATATGGAGTGCATATTAGCTTTGAAAAAACGGAACTAACTATGAATAATTATTGTGTATACTAATTATGTATGTTAATACAGTACGTAGGTAAATGACATTTGACTTTAGGTAGTTATGTTGTTACTTATTGTGTTGTATAATGAAAACTATTTTGTGTGTTATATAATGAAAACTATTTCATGTTGTATAATGAAAACTATGGATGTGAGATCCAAAATGAAGCATAATCCGATGTCTGGATCAGTTTGTACAAAGACATCGGGAAGGAAGAAATTCTAAAGGGGGAACACTTTGTTTGTGATGATGGAAGCTCTGAAGATTTCGAAGACGTGCCTATTTTTATGATGCCGGATAGAATGACTAGAGGAAAGAGCATGAGTTCAGTGAGAGAAAATAGAAAGAATGATGATGGTATATATTTTTTTTAATAACAAACCGTATTGAGTGCATTTGTAATTAATATACACATAAGTTGAATTAAATAGTCCAAAATTAGCTAATGAACTATCTAATCCCCGAATTAAACTTTTAAATAGTAAAGAATAATTTATGATTTATATTTATGATTGCTATACAAAAACTCATAGGCATGGAATTAATTAGTCAACATGTTGTCATAATTATGTGTCGGAAAATTTTGGATTGACATGGAAACTAGTAGTTAATTATGAATAAATTGTGATTACATCCTTCAAATAATATGATAATGCATTATTATTTACGAATAATGACGATGCTAAAATATTTTGTTTTGGTAGGTGTAAAATCGAAGCATGTCACCAAACCTAAGGACATTAAAGGAAAGGGAAAAGAGAAGTTGACTATTGATGAAGAGGAAAGGGAGCATGCCGTTAGTTCTGATGGGGATAAGGTTGTTACCAAACGGAAGAGAGTTGCTAAAGGGAAAAGTAGGATGAAACTTGAAGGGTACAACAACTTGCCTACCAGGTGCTCTCCGACATCTTTTGTGAATGGCATTAAAGAACTTCTGTCGGATGAAAAAAACATGTTTCCTAATAAAGTATAAGTCGTGTTTGGTATGCTTGAGAAAAAAACTCGATATTGCCTACCAGATCCTCTTCTTCAATTTATATCTAGCGGCCTCATTCCTCCTGCTTTTCTGAAGAAGAGGACGGATAGAGGCTGCTCAAAAGCTACCATCACCTGCAAATATTTTTGTAACAACTAAGGTATGAAACATCGTTTTTTGTGTATGTAAATATATATTATTCGTAATTACTCTGTATTCGTAATATTAATAATTATGAATAAATTCGGCAATTATATTTGGATCGTGTATGGACATATAAATTATTCGTAATTATTATGTATTATTAATATTAATAATTATGAATAAATTCAGCTAATCTATCTGGATTGTGTGTGGACATATAAATTATTCGTAATTATTATCTATTCTTAATATCAATTATTATGAATAAATGTTTAAAATTTTTGTCATATGTGTTGAAATTTTAGGATTACAAATGTGATCTGTTGAGTGGAGTCTTGGAGATGATTGCTCGTATTAAGGGTTTCATTGAAAAACCGAACAAAATCCCAAGGGATATGATGAATGAATCTAGAATAAGGGCTTGTTATAATTTGGGGAAGATGGCTTTGGGTGGTTATGGGTATAGTGGAGAAGGAAGTAGTGGGAACGTGGGTACACAATTTGAGGATGTTATGACTCAAAGTACCTAATCCGTATGGAATGACCCCATATTGTTGGCCAACATGAAGAAGATTGACGATGCAATCAAGCTTAGGGACGAACTGTTGAAAGAGAAGAATAGTGTGCCTAGTTTTGACTTAGGGGTTTTCACGAGTCAAAGTGATAAAGGTGTTGATCCCGTAGACCGTGCTATAAGGGATATTGTTAGTGGATATAAGGATGATGTGTCCGTTGAAGATGATGGACATGATGACATCTTAAAAGGAGATATTCAAAAGGTCGGTGTATTTAACAAGTCATTCGATACCGAATGTTTGTACACACTATTATAATGTATTTGCAACTATTTTATTTTTGTTAGGTGGATGCGGAAGGAGATTTAGGAGGACCATCTGATATGCGGATGAAGGACGATTGCGGTCCTGCTTTTGTCGAGGTTTTTTTTTTATTGTATCGTTATTACATTTGAATTGAATATGTGCTGCATGAATGAATATGTAGTCGAATAACAGTCTTGGTATCATTGTTGGTGTATAGGCTAAGTAAAAATTATGTATTCGTAATTAATATTTTAAAATTATGTTGTAAAGGTGAACCCAATCGAGCGTGATGTCGGTCAGGATAGTGATGAGCATGCTGGTGACGACCCATACGTTGAACAAGAAGACAATGAGGTAATCGCCGATTTTTTCCATTATTCGTATTTAATATTAGATTATTCTCATTACTCATTAGTCAACACTTTGCAATTAAACTCTATAATGTGCGACTTTTGTGTACTCATAAACTAATTGTATTCGTATTTATTTTTTACAAATTTATGTTGTATAGGTGGACCCTATCGATCATGTTGTCGGTAAGGATAACGAGCATGAGACTGGTGACAACACACACGTTGAACAAGAGGACAATGAGGTATTGATTTGTACTATTAGTGTTTTTGAGTCTATTTATGTAGTTGTAAACTGGAAATACGAATTTAATTGTTTAGGTTGCTGAGGAACAATTTGATAATGTTGGTGATGTTCTGATTACGGATGAGGATGTCACCGAAAAAAATGAAGCTGTTAATAAGGTGTTTGAACCATCGTATGGTGGATACCATGTCCCTAAACGACATGATAAGGTAATCATAAATATTTTAATCAAAAAAACTTGTTATGTAATTGTTCGATTTTATGGTTTTTTTTAAATTGTTTAATTCATTGTATTATCAAATGTCATGACAAGGGGAATCAAAAAAACTTGTTATCTAAGCCTAAACTAACAGACTAATCTAAGCTTAAACAGACCACGTACACTAACTAACCACTCGACATAACCTGCACCCTTCCAAGCAACCTCGATGCCGCTACCCTGTTAACCTATACACACACCTCCCCTGACGCACAAAAACGACCAACCCACAACGTCCAAGGTTACACTACAACACTGCGAAAAAGGGAATGAGAGAATCACCATAATATGTGGTTCGGTCAAGTGCACACGAAACAACCAAGGTCGTCAAGGGAGGGAAGAGCTCGACTCAATGTCGGATCCGCAGCTTGCAAGCGATCCCTTCTCTTCGGAAACGTTGTCCGGATCTGTGTGTAGTGCGACTCAAGAACGTGTAGGATAATCTCAAAGGAACGCAGAGGGGAGAAGAAGGTGGTTTACCTATGAGCTTGCGATCGTGGACGTTGGTGACGATGAGGGAGACACCGCAACGTGCACGTTATTGAAGGTCTCGCGGTGTGCGTTTGTACTTAGATATTCCAGTTGAAGACTCCCGCACTACTTGTTGAAGGTTGAGGACGTGAGCGAGGAAATCCGATCTGGCTTGTAACAACGATGGTTTGAAGAGAGGTGATTTGACCGGTTGAATACGATCGCAATATGGGCATTAGGAGAGAGAGAAACAGGATTTAGGGGATAAGAGATCAAAACTGTTGGGGAGAAGTGTGGGTGGCCCGCCGCTTTTGCTGTAGAAAGTGAGAGGAGGGAGTTATGGCCGTTCCAAAAAAAAGATAAGAAAGATGTGTGGGGTGGGTTTACAATTTAAAATAAAATAAAAAAGAAGGTGGGCTGTTAAATTAAGAAGAAAGAAGGAAGAAGAGTGGGTCGCCATCAGCTGAAGGAAAGTTGGGCCTGTCCGGTCGGGACCGCTTCATCCCAGGAAAAGGAAAGATGGGCCTATCTGACCAATAAAAAATAAATAAAAAGGTCATCACGCCCATTTAAGTGAAGAAAAGGAAGATGTGTTGAGGTCCGAAATGTTCGATTAAGTCCGATAAAAGTAATTCGGTTCGGGATTCCAAAATAAAATAAATACAAATATTCCGGATATTCCAACCAACCGCTGCGTAATTTGCCCTTGCAACTGGGTAACACCAAAATAGTTTGGTAAGACGTTGATTTTCATCGATGTCATATGCAAAGTAAAACCCAGAACATGTCTCTTTCTTGCGCATAAACCCGTCTATTATCATCTGTGCATCAGCACCACAAATGAATGTCATAAGATCCCTTTTGAAATTCTTGAAGTTCGTAAGCAATGGTCCAACGTTTTCATATTCACCCATAGTTTCTTTCAGAAGGCGATGTGTCATGGATGTGCCAATATTTGCCTTCATGCAGTTAATCATGAACTGTTGTCCATCATCCATCTTTATGCTTGATTTCAGAAACTGTTTTGATTCATCTTGAAGGAGTGTGTGGTTATGTCGCTCCTCGAACTTTGTAATCTCATATCCGGCGTTGTCGATGAACTTGATATAGACTCCTGCATCGCACCCACAACGGTTTGAAACACGTAGTCGCTTACATTGACTTGACAAGCTATCAACAAATCCTTGTCTACTACACATCAAACGCCTATACTTCATTGTTCCATCCGTATCCTCACGAGAAGCCCCCTTCTAACATCAAATCCGACTGTAGACGCACAGCTCTTATAAAAAGCTTCTCCATCCTCAATTATTTTGAACTTCTTTCCAATTATCGGTATCAACATTTCATCGCACGTTGGTATCCAATACACTGATCCATCTGGCATTTTTATCTTGGCAAAACCAACCGGTATATCCTCATCACATTTTAAATTTTGAAAAATGAAATCCATATCTTCGCCTTCTTGAACTGCATTAGACTTATAAACCTCCCATTGTTTGGTTGTGACTGAAAAAATCAATACACTATTAGTACATTGGCTTTTAAAATTGGATGGTTACGATTTGTTCTCATGTATACACGTTAGGGGTTGTTCTCATATGATCTATTCTCTCTCTATATATATATATATAAATTATTTTTTCTTTATAAAGTAAATCATAAGCTAATACCTTTTTGAGAAATAAGAGATAAGATCTTACGACACTATATTTTAGTTTTTGAATAAATAAATATATAACATAGCAAGTCTAGTATGTAGAAATTTGTCTATTGTCATGCCTAAAATTATTATTTATTTAATGGAAATTACCCCTTGATGGAATCCCAATTAAAGAAAACCTATATAAATAAAAAAATCTCGGTTGTTATGCATTGCGAGTTTTGCTATTACCATACTGAAACAACAAAGCACCTCTTCATTAATTGTCCTTTTATTATTCAAGCCATTGAGAACGACAAACTTTCCACATATATACAACACATTGACACAAATCACCAAAAAATCATTGATATCCTCTTTGACATTAAGGAATCATCATCACCAATTGATTTTCGCCAACTTGATGTTACTTGGTGACAAGTTTTATATTACTTGGTGACATTAAGGAATCATCCTCGCCAATTGAAGGTACCATCAACATTTAATTCTACCCATGCATATTTTGGCTTCTTCCACTTTAGTGTCACTTGTAACCCATTGGGTACTTATTATAGCAAGATTCTTCCTCATTTTTGAAATGTGTTATTGTATTCAATTATCCTTTTGTTGATGAACTATATTATATCTAAGGGAAATACTTTCTATAACCAAAGATATGTGCGTTCCTCCGTCGACATAACAACCACACAACAATGGTGAAAACCTCTCTCCATTCTTTGTCTTTCTCCATGTTCATTTCAATCTCGTATTTCTCATGTCATAAACCATATGATATTGTCTCTTTTGATTATCGAAGTCCACACTTTTGCTGATTTTGAGCAATCCCTTATAATGTGTAAAGTTAATTCTTATCTTTCTCTACACGACTCTACTAGTTATCTGGTTTGGTATTAAGTACTTTCAAAACTAGACTGTTTTTTTTTAAATTATGATTTTTTTTTAGAATGCCGAGATGCTAAAGACACATTATTAAATTTACAAAACGCAAGTTTAACGCAGTGCGAATGCGTTGAAGGGCTTCAACTTCAATGCAGGCCGACTGCGTTGAAAGGGTTTCAACTTCAACGCAGGACGACTGAAATGAAGTTGAAACCTTACAAGAAACGACGAAGCGTGTCGCCGCCTACTGCCGCCACTCATCACCATTCTTCAAAATAATTGAACACAAATTCAAAAAAAGCTCTCATTTGAATCCGAAAAAAATCATGGATCATCCAAGATGTCCATACCCAAAACGCCCTTTGCGTGCACTCGAGGTACACTTTCTTTTAGTTTTCACGTATTTCTTGTACTTTTTGTGTTTTTTTGGTTTCGCTTTTAACGCTTTCGGTTAGTAAACGAAACAAGTTAGACAGAATTGAAATAGTAATAGGAATCGAGAACTTAGTTTAGGTTAGAAACATAATAGGGTAGACGGAATCGGAATTGGAATCGAAAACGTGAAAAAAAAACTCAACTTGTTCTTCGTTGTTCTTTGCGAACGAAGAACTTGTTGAGCTTACCTTCAACGCGGGACGACCACATTGAAGATAAGACGCCAACTTCAAAGCTTGCCGAATGCGTTGAAGTTGGCTCGTAAACACACGTGCATGTTTTAAACAGGTGCGTGTGTTTAAATTTTTTGTATTTTTTTTAAAAAAACTTAATAATTGTTATCTACTGTATACGACGTTCGGAAATTATTTTCAAAAAAAATCGTTTTACTCGTTGGCGAGCAGCAGGCTAGGGCGTAGAGACCACCTCCACCTACTGCTTATTTACGACGAGGAGGACGACCACTACCCACTGATCCCGCTTCTATTCCTTCACCATCTGAGCCCGATCCTACTATTGATCCCACTCCTATTCCCTCCCCATCTAAACTCGCTCTTACTCAACTCAGATCACTTCCTCATCAGTTTGAGTTAGATGACGAGGACACCATTTCCACACCTTCATCCACTACTTTGGTTCCCTTTACCTCACCTCGTGCTTCTGCTCCTACTCGTGCTTCTATTTCCACTTTTCATGCTTCCACATCCACTCCTTCATACACACCCTCTACATTCCACACACCATATCCTTCTCATGCTTCTCATCCATCCCACACACCTTCTTCTTCTAACGTTTCCCTTCCATCCGACAGTCAAACTCATATCCACCTATGCACCTAAAGCTAACGTTGAGCCATCATCTTCTACTATTCTTGCTCGCCAAGGGCTTGGTGCCCCTAGGATTCCACATTTGTTGACGGGATACGCCGATCATAGGCTGCTCATACATAGATGAGCGAGGTATGCTACTAGATTTCGGCGATGGATGTGAACGTTTGTTATTTTGTATTTAATGCATACTTTTTTTTCAAATGAAGGACGTTATAGAGGTGTTGAAGGTACACCGACATATTGACTATGTGAGAGAGTTGTTTGATTGGTGTCGTGATCGTGATGACTTGGAAGGATGATTTGCTCTGGCCAGCTAGAGTGGATTGGTTGATCTAGAGGCATTTGACTTTGCAAGGGTTGATCACACACTTTGTCTTACATTCGTCAAGCGGTGGTAGCTAGAGACCATAAGTTTTCATCTACCTTGGGGTGAGATGACGATCACCATCCATAATGTGGCAATTTTGATAGACCTCTAGATAGATGGAGATTCATGTGAGACGCCATGGAGCACAAATCGACGCTTAGAGTGATTGTGCTCTACATTTGAGATGACGACTATTAAGGCACGAACACATCGCACATCCATAGAGGTAGAGGACATTACGAGGGCACTCACACCTCTCATGCTTGACCCTTCCACACCGGTGGCTACACTAACATTCGGATATCTCATGTTGATTATGGGATCGGCATCGGTAGTCGACAAGACTACTAACAGGATACGGCCATGGGTGATCAACCTCGTACACGATCAAGAGATGAATGACTTGTATGCTTGAAGGTAGGGATTTTATGCTTCTTATATCGGCATCTTAATTTGTCTTCTCGGTCTAGGGTGAAGATCGTGGGGGATGCACCTCACTTCTACATGTATCAACATTCAACACATCTTTTCATTGTTTAAGTAGATAATATATCAAATAATTGATAAAAAAAAATATATTCTTGCAAAATATAGGCGTGAATATATGCACACTTTCCCTCTCTTTACGGTCTAGCCACCACAAATATTGAGCATCAGGGGTTGACGTCTCCATGTCAACCTCACACGAGGCCAGATGTTGACGTCTCTACGTCGCCAACTAGAGGATGTCAATTTTATGCCATATGATGATTGTGCCTTGGACTTTGACGAAAAGTTTGCTATCTCTAGATATCGAGGCATCATTCGTATAGGTGACGTCGATGACCCCTATATGCCGGACATAGTTATAAGACAACTTGGGCGTACACAAAGGCTCCCCGATGATTGTATCCTAGTCACTACGGAGGATCGTCTTTTGCTATTGGGGGTAAAGGTTACAAAGTTCAGTATCATTGCCCGCACGATAGGTGGTCCAAGAGACATGAGGAGGTCACACACTTCTCATTGGTCGGCACAGAGTTGGACCCCGTCCCATGGGTTGTAGTTGATGACTACATGACATGGTTCTTTGATTGGGGTCACCCGTAACTCTTTCCAAGGTCAGCTGCACAACCATCTCCCATGGATCGGACACCTCTTGTCCATGTTTCCGACACCCGGGTAAGATATCTCATTTGTACATGTTATCGTTCCGTTCATCTATTATCCGATTTATAATTATTTGTTTTTGTAAACAGCATCTGCGTGTACTTGTTGGTAGGATCCGAGATATGCTACATGTCCGTGGTTATGAGACGACAAAAGAGATGAAGGAAGAGCTGCAGAAGATTGTTGTTGATGCAGTGGACCACTAACCACCACTTGATCCTTCGCAAGTCCGAGCGTCGCAACAATGACATTTATGACATGTACAATTGATATTTTGGGATGTTATTTGTATCTAGTTAGAGTATGTTGAGATTTTGGTGGGAATATTATGATACGGTTATGATATTATATTATTATGTTATGTTATGTTATACATTATTATGCTACTTCATTTTGATTGAAATATTGTTTAACCAAACTCGATTACTATCTTTCTTCAACTCCACTGAAGATTTTTCACCGTTTAAAAGACTAAGAATTAGAGCATGTCCCCACAAGCTTTTTACATGATTATTGACAAAATATCTTGAAAGTTCCTATTAATTAATATATATATATATATATATATATATATATATATATATATATATATATATATATATATATATATATATGAAAAATGTTAACACTGACTTCATACGAATAAACAATATCCATTTCATAACTTAATACCTTCAACTTCAATGTATTCGACATACATTGAAATTGAAAACCCTCAACGCAGTTGAAATGCGTTGAACTTGAAAGCTTTCAACTAGGATTGTTAATCGGAACCGGTTCTTGATGGAACCGAACCGATTTTATAAAAACGGTTTGGTTCGGTTTCTTCAAACAAAAATAGATCGGAACCGTTTATATTTTTAGGTAAACTAGTAATAGTAAAATAACATAATATATAACAAAAAATAAAAAGTTTAAAAAAAGTATTGATCTCTTTCTTTGGTATAATGAATATAATATTGTCCTATGTTCCTATCTCGCATTCATTTGTTTCTCACTAAAACGATTTCTCTAGTTGTTCAACAACTTCTTTAACTAGGTTTGTCTTCAATCCACAATTTCTTTCTCTACTACCATTTTGTTGTTAGTTTCTTTAACTTGGACTATAAAAAAATTAAACTCTCCCAATTATAAGACAATGGATGTTGTTCGTCGAGATAGACTTGAGGTTTCAATTTTATCTTCCGTTGTATCAACGCTTAATTACTTATTATAAGGCAGTCTTGAGTTATCGAGAATTAGAGAAAATTAAGAAAAAATATATAAAAATTAAAAACATCTATATTGTTAACAAAATTCAAGTATTTGAACTTTCCTCCTACAATTCATATGCAAATGAAAGTCGTTAAATAGTTCTTGTTAGGTTCAAAACGGTTCCTTTGTAATTCGGTTCAAACGGTTCCACTCATAAAAGATACAAGAACAGAACCGTATACCTAAAATGGTTTGATTTCTTATTTGGTTCGGTTCCAAACAGTTCCGCCTCTTAAACGTACAGAAACCAAACCGTATAACTAAAATGGTTCGGTTCCTGGTTCCTAAAAAAATCATTGTTTAGGAACCGTTTTACCACCCTACTATGAACTCAATACGACTGTTTTACAAATGTGCATTTGCTAATATTGTGGCCATACATATATCATACTAGTGTAATACCCGTGTCATGCACGAATATATTTTATAAAATTTTAATTTAAAAATAGATATATCTATATTTAATATTTTTAGAATATTATTTACAAACAAAATTAATATAAAAATATATGGAACCATTAATGGTTTATGTAATTATATACCATTATTTATAAAATAAAGATATTTCATGTATAACAAAGATAAAGTGAGTTGGAATATAATATTATAAGAGAAAGTAAAAGATAATAAAAACAGAAAGAGATATTTAAATAAAAGATAGTTTACATGTTCTTAATAAAAAAAGGTCTTAAATGAAACTGAATGTTAAAACGACCCGTGATGAAATGGACTATAAAAGGACACCTGAGCTTAAGGGTTTTTTTTAAATATTAATATATATATATATATATATATATATATATATAAATATATAAATAGATCGTTAGTTTATATAATTTTTTAATTAATTTTTTTTAAAAATGAGAGTGTGTTTTGAAATTGCATGTGATAAAAAAAATGAAAAAAGGGCATTAAAAGCTTATACTTTATTATTAGTATATAGATATATATTTTAACAATAATAGTATAATATTATTTACGTATATATTAAACAATAAAATTGTACATCTAGATTCTAGACGAACAATTTTTTTCTTAATGTACATATGCAAAACAATAACCACTTAATTTTAATATAAATAGTTTAATTATAATGTTTAAATTATATTGTATTAGTTAAAAAAGGCAAAAGATCGGATAGTGGATTAATATTAGTATATAGATATTGTAAGTTTGGTAAGTATATATCATTATGTACCATGTGAGATAGTTATTTTAATATATAAGTTGTAAACTATAAATCTATACATATCTAAAAAAATCAAAATTACATAAAAATGACATGTGTCATCAAATTGATAAGAAAGTGATACGTATGACGAAGTGCTTTGGCTTTAATAGTTGTATATAGATATAGATTAAATGAATCGATAAGTAATTATTTATCAGTTTTGATAAAATATTGAATAAAACTTTAAATATATTTATTCATAAAAAACTGGAGACATAATTGTGTTTAATAAATATGAATATTTTTGAGTCACTAATAATTAAACGGTCTATAAATTATTATTAAATTATTACACTAAAGTAGGGTGTTATTCAAGTAAGGCCCATTATTCCGGTAAGGCCGTGCGGCCGTCTGTACGGCCGACACGTGTCCCGGAAAAAAAAAAAAATTTTTTTTTTTTTGAACGAGTTTTTTTTTTTAAACGAGTAAAAGTAATAGTTCAAAACTTATTATGGAATAGTTCATAACTTATAAAAGGATAGTTCATGAATTATAATAGAATAGTTCATAGTGTAAAATTTATAAAGGATTGAAAGTAATAGTTCAAAACTTATTAAGTAATAGTTCATAACTTCTAAAAGGATAGTTCATGAATTATAATAGAATAGTTCATAGTGCAAAATTTATAAAGGAGTGAAAGTAATAGTTCAAAACTTATTATGGGATAGTTCATGAATTATAATAGAATAGTTCATGAATTATAACAGAATAGTTTAAAGTGCAAAAATTTATAAAGGAGTGAAAGTAATAGTTCAAAACTTATTATGAGATAGTTCATAAATTATAATAGAATAGTTCATAGATTATATTAAAAAGTAATAGTTCATGGAATATATGGGAATAGTTCAAAGTTTATAGGATAATAGTGCATAAATTATAACATGGTAATTCAAATAAATTTTCATTAGTTTCCGAAAAAAAAAAAAAAAAAAATTTTCGGGACACGTGTCGCCCTGTCGTACGGCCGTACCGCAATAAAGCGACCGTACCTGAACATTTACCCACTAAAGTAATTGTTTAAAAAGGTTGGTAAAACAAACAATATGTCATGAAATTTTTTATTTATTTAAAATTTTTATTCCTGGATGGTCAGAAATATTTATTTTAAACTAATCCTAATATTAAGAAAATTATTTTGGTGGGAACACATAAGTATTTATTTGTAAATCAATCCTAATATTAAGGAAAATATTTTTGTTTAAATCGTTATTTGTAAACAAATATCAACAAATATCGTTGGACATAAAAATTTTTTTAAATAAAAATATAAAACTTTTCGATCCAATCCTTCAGTTTTTTTAATTTAACTAATTTTAATAATTTATTAAAATATTTAATTCTTGGACGGACACGTGGCAAAAAACGTCTCCCTTAATATAAATATATTAGTGTAATTCCCGTGCTTTGTACGGATTTTATTTTAAAAATAACATAATATAATATTTTTTAAATGTATTTTTCTAAATATTATTATTAAAAAGTACATTTTTATGATAAATGTAATATATTATAATTTTTGCTAATTTAAAATAAAAGTTTAAAATAAAATTTATCAAATCTATTATATTAGGAAAGAAATACATGAGATTTTATTTTATTAGAATTAAAATATATTTAGATTATAAAGATATCAAATAATTATATATTGCCTTTTTAGATTAGTATAATTTTATTTTATCTTGACTTATACGATAAAAATAATTACATTATAGTTAATGAAGTATATATAATTAACTATTAAAATAAATATAATAGATAAAATATTAATAGTATATAGATATAGATATAGATTAAAAGAAAGTAGTCACCTTTAGTATGTACAATTTTAATAAACTACTAAAGTGTTATATTTAAAAAAAATAAGGAGTTAAATTTATTATTTACACCTTTGTTATTTAAAAAATATATTAATTGATAGAAGTTTAATAAAAATAATCTCTTTAATTTTTTAATAAAATTAAAATACATTAGCATCTATACATAAATTTAAAAAGTATGTTTAGTATAGATAAATATCTTTATAACTATATATATAAAGTTATTTTGGTATAATTTTTATCATAGAATAATAAATCTATTAGTATAATTTTAACTATGTTTATGTATATGTGTAGATATATAAAAAGACATGTATGGTAAGTAGATAAATATGACTTCTATTATAAGATAATTATACTATTACATTATTGACTAATTTAAATATGATAAATATATATATAATTTTTTAAAAAAATCAAAATCTTAAGAAAATGACACGTGACATAATATAAGATAGGATGAACCACGTTGAAGTAAATGTTTTGACTTTAATATAATATATAGATATGGTTGCTTTGATCGGTCAAAATGCTATGCTTTCAAGTCCGATATGTCATTCTCTATCTAGTTAAAAGCGGTTCAGGCATCCGAACATGGTTTTAGTCAACTAAGTAAATTCCCCGTAATATTATTTGAATTTTTTACCTACCAAATTAAATCATGGTCGGATGCTAAGAAATATATGAAACAAATGACACTCATATAAATATATAATTAAAAAATATAAAAATAAAACCCTAAACCCCGTCGTTGTTCTATAGCCCGCCAGCAGCAGACTCCTCACCGCTAACTCTTCAGGTCCGAAGCTCTCAACGTGTCTGGAACTCTAACAAACATCACTCTTCGGTGTGCGCCTCGCCGTCTTCATACCAAACCCTAAATCCCCACACACATCTACAACTTGCTCTACCTGCCGGATTCCACCTTTCCCTCCGCGTCCGGAATCCGCCTTTGTCAGGTTCGGTTTTCTTTTCATCTTCGTCCGCCCTTCTGTTTAAAGTGAACTCTGAAGAGCGTGTATTGAATTTGTTTGAACTTTTGCATGCTGATTGCTGAAATTTCAGAATTTGGTTCATGATTTTCTGCTATTAGTTTCTTGAGTGTTGGTTCGGTTGAACTAATTTCTGAAATTTTATCCACCATGTCTTCTTCAAGGAACTCCAATTAATCCATTCGTTTTCTTAAGACCTTCAAATAACATGCAGTTCATATCTCCGTTTCCTCTGCATTTAGGTTTGCTGTATTTTGAGATTACCGTTTCCTCTTCACACGCCGTGTCCTTTTCTGTGCCACACAGCTTGTGTCAATCTCCATATCAGTTTGGGTTTTGATATGCTTGCTTTTCTGAAGCAATTGAAATTGGCTATCCTTAATGATTTATAACGAATTAGCAAAATAACTCTATAGGTGCAGGCAGCTTAGCAACGCAGTTTGATTCAGGATTTTTGAATTCAACTCAGTTCCTTGTATTATCTATGATAGACACTTGTTGCTACAAAATTGATGTTATTTTGAAGTACATGCTCAGATTTTTAGCATGATCATTTGCATTTTTATTGAGTTTTGTTGTGCCAACAGGACCTTGAGTGATCTCAAGCTGAGAAAAATCAATTTGATAGAGAAGTTGCAGAGGTTTTAAAAAATGAAGACAGATGACTATAAAGAGACGGAGGAGCTGTTTCAGCACCACCTAGACTCGTACAATTACTTGGTGGATTCAGGTTTGGCGATTTTGATGGATAAGTTGAAGCCTGTAGAAATAATTGATCCCTCGTCAAAGTTGAAACTTACAAATATCCTTTTTGCTGTTTCACATGGAGAGTTCTTTATGAATTTTTTATTTATATTTCGGGAGTGATCCATTAGTTAGAATCGATTGATTGATGCTAGTTGTATTAGCTTCCTTGACTAGTAGTTCCAGCACTTTTCTTTCGCAATCCCAAGTTGTATCCACCCATGAAGGAGAGGAACACACGTGCTCTCCACTCTAATCTGTATCCATATGAGGTAACCTAATTGCTAATTTTTTAATGTAATAGTGTAATATTTCAAATGATATTTTTATGATTGAGGGCTTACAAGCTTAATCCTTTATTCTGTCAGTTATTTTTGGTTAATTGTTTTTATTTTGGTAGTGTCGGCAAGCAAAGATATCATATGTAGGCAAGCTGGATGCTGATCTTGTTCTGAAATACAACAAAATGGAGATAGCACACAAATTGTCTCTTGGGCACTTCCCTATAATGCTAAAGGTTGGTACAATTTTGTAGCTTTTACTTTTATAACTTGTCAACATAGGTGCCAAATAAGTGGATTTTTCTGTTTTGTTTGTTAAGATGGTGCTTTCTGTTGGTCTACACATTGCTTTTAGTTGGCATAACTTGAATAAGTTGACGTTGCATGATATATTTAGTCCTTAGTGGCTTAAGGACTTCATAGTTATTTGCTGGATGGTAGTTCATCAAAGTTTTGTATAAAATATTTATAAGTAGGGTCAGAAGTCACTTGTATATTTGTTTATGGTTAACGGAGCATGTTGCCATGTTGCTAGTAAGTAAAGCCAAACTACAAACCAATGATTTGTTTCCTAATGGTGCAGTGACAGTGCTTGTCAATGGGTAGCATGTTGTGCTTCACTAGTCTGTTATAAGTATGAGAGGCACTTGTTTGCTTGTAATATGCTTTGTTGGAATCTACATTTATATAACCTTTCCAAACATAAAGTACATGTTCATGACACTGTTTGCTTGTGTTATATTTTGCTGGAACCCACACTTACATACATTTATTCTTGTTTTATAGTCTAAGATTTGTCATTTGAGGGATGCTGACCCTCGGAAGCTAGTATCTCTCAAAGAGGAGCCAATGGAGATGGGTGGGTATGTATAATAATTTATTTATCTAGCCTTACTCATTTGATGCTTTAAATTTTTAAGCATGTTTCGTTGATTTATATTACCATGATGACAGTACCCGAGCTCAATTGGAATTTTATTGTCATGAACTGTTAATTAGCATGTCTTGTTGTAGGACATAAATTGTCTCACTCACTGTTATTGAGGCATCCAAAAATGGTGGAGCCTTTAACTTTTATGTTCTTTCGCATATTCTATCTTATATGGCTTACTAGGAGATTGTAGGTATATAAGCAACTTTTAGACTTTGACTTATCTTGAAGATTTCATACTTGCTATCTTATGCGGTTTTATTTCACTATGATGAGCATTTATAACCTATTTTAGTTTTTTTTCCAGGTACTTCATTCTAAATGGAATTGACAGAGTTGTTAGACTGTTAATCATGGCTAAACGAAACTATGTAAGTGATATGTTTCTTCCACATATCCTTTAGAAAATCTCATACATAAAAACAATCTGTGTATTTAGGTTTTGCTTTCTTTCTGATTTTAAAACTTTTGTCTCATATTGTCCCTAAAAGTTGCACTTTCATACTCGCTTCCTAAGATCTTGGGGTGAACTAATAGCGTTGTTTTCCATACCATTATCAATGATTGATTGAAGATTTTGACTAGCTTGGTTTACGTAACCTTTCAAAGGATAAATTTTGAAAGGAAAAAGATGACGATTTCAATTTGAAAGATCACATCTCTACTCCCATTTAAAAGTGGACCTCCTTTGACCAATTTGAGGTCATTCTGAACAAGTTGATTAACCAAACCTTGTTCTGTGGCTGGGTTAATTCTTAAGCATAATGTAGGCCCAAGGACCAAGTTGACCCTTGTATACTATAAATATAAGGTAGGTACATGGGCCAATTTGAAGATAATATAAATTGTCTTTGGATATGGTCCTTTGTTCAATTGATTTTCTGCCGTTTAGCTATTATCAAATAAAAATTCTGGCTATCCAAATTGTATTGAGTAAAAAGATCTTGTTTGTAGTGTTCATTTTACTAGTCTTCTTTAAGGTTTCACTAATTGTTTACATATCTTTCAGCCAATGAGCATAACACGAAGTTCGTTTCGTGAAAAACGAGAAGGGTACAGCGACAAAGCAGTTAGTATAAGGTGACTTCCTTTCTTTTCACTAGTTCATTAAGCTAGTGGGATCATAATTAGACCTATAATTATTAAGAAAGATTCTAGACTTGATTGGAGAATAGCTGATTGTTTCTGGCTTTACTGCAACTTGGTTATGAGTCTCTTTTTGTCTTTTGTCAATAAGATTGTTCTTCTGTTGCTGGTTTTTTAGATGTGTTCGACAGGACCAGACAGCTCTAACAGTTAAATTGCATTATCTTAATAATGGAAGTGCAAGGCTTGGATTTTGGTAAGTCACAGTTCATTTCACTTCCCATTCTTTTATTGGAAGTAATGCCGGGCAAACTAAATTGTTTTTCTTTTTTCACCCTTGTAGGATAGGAGGGAGGGAGCTTATGCTGCCTGTGGGCCTTGTTTTGAAGGTTGGACTATGTTAATTTTTGTAGCTCATCTTGCACAGTCCACTGACTTCTCATTAAACATTGAATGGTCTCTTCTCGGAAGAAATTTATGTAGCGTGTTCACAGAAGTTCTGCTGTGTATTTGAATTTATACTCTTTGATATGATTTCTGTTTAGAACTTCAGATGCCTGGTACTGTTTCATTCAACTTAAAAAGTTGATGATCACTGATCCAAACTAAGATTTGTCTAGCATTTGAATCAGTAAGTCATCTTATTTGTTAACATCTTTGAGATGTTCTTAGAGTTTTTATCTCTCTTCTGTGATGCTCTTCAATAAACTTTTGGATGATATCATAACTTCTTAAAAGTCAGATGAAAGTAATGACCTTATCTTTCATTGATTTGTCGGACTCTTAGGTGTTTGTACAACCTAAGAGTCCGACAAAACCATACGAGGAGATCTGGGATTTTGAAAGATTTTTTCATATGTTATTGATTAAAAAGTATTGATCAATAAAGTCAAGAAGTTGGTCAGTGAAATTTTTTCCATATGTGGAGCTCCATATGTGCGTAGGAAACGCCAGTTCTGAGCATACTCACCCTTTTCTGTTCCAAAAATCCATACTAGGAGATCTGGGATTTTGAATTCCAATTTCACAAGTGAAGAGGGAGAAGGGGAGGCAAACATAGTGGAAAAGAATTGATCTAGAGGTGAACAGAATATGTGAAACTTGACATGGAAGTAAAATTAGAAGGGGGAGAAGGTTGTCATTGTATTCCTTATTCTAATTTCTGGTATAGTCCTCAGTATCTCCTCCATTTTGTTGAAAATGAAAATGAGCCTTTTAAAGTCTGTGAATTGTGTATGGTCCAGTGTCACACGGTTTGTCAGATTATATATTTTTTAAAAGGTAGTTATACTACATGCTTTTTAAGGTTGTCTGCTCTTCCAATGTTGTGGTGCATTTGATGCACTGCGTACCGGTATGTGTCTGATGTATTGATCTTCTTTTGTATGTGGTGATTGTCTTATTATATTGTGTGTTAATCTGGATATTCTGCATAGTCACAATTTTCACGATTTCTATCTCCAAATTTTCTTTTGATTCGTCTAATGTCATTTCCAATCATTGATCATAATTACGATGATGACTGTAATGAACCTGTTATCTATTGCTAAAACATGCTTCAAAGTTCCCATTTTGTGCGAGTTATAAGTTTCTCTTGCATAAATTTTGATACTTTTGGTAAGCATAGCTTCAAGATATTCACTGAATCTATGTGCTACTTTTTGTACCGAAAAGTTGATACTGCTTTTATACAAGACATAGTCTAAGAATGTGGCATTCTGCTCTCTACCATTAGCTTTCTTGAAAATTGGTGAATGCTGTCATATGCAATATGAATTTGTGGTTTTATATCACTTTACCTGCTCCTCTTCGAGATATAAATGACTCAATAATGACCTTACTGTTGATTATCTGAGCAGGCACTTGTTGATACTACAGACCATGAAATATATGTGGCATTAACATGCTGCTATAGTGAAAAGTTTGAGGGGCTTAAGGGTGCTGTTGGAACTCAGCTTATTGGAGAAAGAGCTAAGGTTATCCTGGATGAGTTACATGAGTTATCTCTTCTTACTCATCGTCAATGTTTGGAGCATATCGGTATGCTTTCGCATTATGGTTTAGTTTCCACTTGATCTCATGTTCTTTTTTAGTGCTATTCACTGTATTTCTTGCTGTTTTTTCCCCTTATACAGGAGAACATTTCCAACCGCTCATGGAGGGACTTGAAAATGAAAGCTATCTTGTTGTATGTTTCATATGGATCATTGGGGTTTTCAAATCATTCCTTCTCTTGTTTTTTTTGCTTTACGTAATTTGTAATTTTTTTATTGCCTTGTTGTTGTTAGGTTGGAGAAGCTGTTCTGAATGAATTCATTTTTGTCCACCTTGATAAGAATCATGACAAATTCAATCTTCTGATGTAAGCTGCTGGTCTCACTTGTTGTCTATAAAAGCCTCTCTTATTATTTGCTGACATGTTCATGCCTACAAAGCAGGATCTTTTGCCTTCCGCATTGTTCATCTATTTATGTCGTTTCCTTATCAATACTGATACACTGCTTGCTATAGATTCATGCTGCAGAAGCTTTTTTCTTTCGTGGATCAGACTTCCTTAGCAGACAATCCTGATGCCTTGCAAAACCAGGAGGTCTTACAAGCTGGTCAATTAATAGCTGCTTATTTGAAGGTAGATGCTTGCACTGTAAAAACAGTAATTGAAAGGGCACTTAACATTAATTTTTTTTTTATTTGGCATGTTATCAACTCTTAACTGAAATTGTAGTGATGTCTACAAGTGACTTCTGTTGAATCGGTATTCCAAACTTTACATTATGTGTTAAGGAATGATGAAATTGTCTTTAAGTTTCTAGTTATTCCTCATCTGAATGGTTCAGTTTTCTTGCACTTCTTTCTTCACTGTCGTATAATTTTACATCCTCTGTTGCATGAGAAGAGTTAACTTTACCAGCAATTGTCATATAAATCATATTCATGTATTGGATTTATTCCTTTTGTTGTTTCATTTTCTTCCAAATTTAAAAGATCAGTTTTTTTTTTAATTGTATTCACATTGTTCTGTTTGTTTGAAGGAAAAACTGCAAGAGTGGCTTTATAGGTCAAAGAAGCTATTGACTGATGAGATTAATAGCAACAAAAGTTTTGATCTTGGAGATGGTAGGTTGCAAGATCCTACTTCAGATTATTAATTGTTTGTTTGATTTGGTGCAATCGTTTTCTGATCGAAGTACACACTTTACTCCTATGAATGTGGTGTGAAATATTTCTGATGCTAGCAACTAGCAACACTTTTTGCTTTGTTGAAACAATCTTTTGTATATACAGTGACCAGTGTCAAGAAGCTATTCGAGAAAAACAATACTGGACAGATATGTACTGCTATTGAGAACTTGCTGAAAACAGGAAAAATAGCGACACTAGCAGGCCTTGATTTGCCACAGGTAATGTTTTATTAAGCCATTACATGCTCTTAACTGGAACGAATTGGACTATAATATGCTAATATTGACATGATGATATCATATTTGGTGATTTTTATGCATTTTCTCTGGATTGTTTGGTTGGAATTTTTGCATGTTTTGTTGTTATGAAGCAGAAAATTACCTTCCTACTCATTTTAGTTTGGACCAGTGTTTGGAAAGGCAAAAGGTGACTCAAGGCGATAGGTCTCCCACTTGGCTAGTTGCGTCTTAGAGGCAAAAAAGTGCCTGCCTTTTCAACCTTTATGGCTCAAAACATGTCAAATGACCAGTAAAACCAAATCTAAAGCAGTAAACAAGTAAGAAAACCAAGTTTCAAGCATAACAAAGTAACAAATTTAAGTCTAAAGCATAATTAGCCATTTAAAGCCAACTTGAAAGCATAAAAAAACAAATCAATTTCAGCATCTTCATCACTCAGAATCAACATGAAAAAAATTGTTAGATCTTGGATGAGCAAGGAAAGGAATAATAGAGACAGGGAAAGAGAAGGGTCTTTGTGTTTTTTTTTCTAAAAAGCGAAGGAGAAGGTTCTTAGTGTTTATGTAAATGAAGAGAAGGGAATACTATTAGACACAATAAGCTTTTCCGTCCGAAGTGTTTTAGTCAGATTTGTCCTGGCTTTTACGTGTCGTGCCTCTATTTAGATACAATTAAATCCACTGTACTTTTCAACTAAGCAACTATTCAAATCTACTTCAAATAAGCAATTATATATTTCAAGAAAAGACCCTCCAAAAGAAGCTAAATTGTAGCCAATTATAGATCACGTCATTATGAAGCAGTGTCTTAGTGATACAATATTAGGTCATATCGTTCATCCTAGTTTTCACACCTATGAAACATGTAGTACATTTTACCCCCTTTACATTAGAGTGGAGTCTAGTTAATCTTGTGAAAATTTGTACTAAAATATTTTATAAGTGGATGTCAATTTTATGTATTTGAAACTTATTACCTTGCTGCATCAAGTGGTTTATGTATCTTTTTGATGAATCAGAGAGCAGGATTCTCAGTTCAGGCAGAAAGACTCAATTATCTACGTTTTGTTTCACATTTTCGAGCTGTTCATAGAGGAACAGCATTTGCTGGAGCTCGTACCACCACTGTGCGGAAGTTGCTTCCTGAGTATGTCTCTCTGCTTAAAATTTGCACATAAGTAATTTTTCATTTGTTCTAACCTGATTTTTGTACATACCTCAGGGGTTGGGGTTTTCTTTGTCCTGTGCACACACCTGATGGGGAGCCGTGTGGATTGCTGAATCATTTAACATGTGCTTGTCGTAAGTTACCGTGAATTTATTTACCTGGTTTTGGTTGTCTAAATATCTCTGTAAGGGTTGTTTACTTTTCAGCTTAATTATATGATACATGAGTACTGTCCTCCTTAACGAAAGATGATCTAGTTTTGCTTGATTCCAATTAGGTTATCATTCAATATGCAACTGTGACCATATCTATGTTAGAAAGATTTTCTTGATGTCCTTTCACTCCTTCCAGGAATCACTTCTTATTTTGACTCGCGTGGAGATGTTAAAAATTATGTTGACATAACTATGGCTATAATCACTGTACTGATCGGAATGGGCATGACACCTTCTCTGCCGAAGCTTGTGCATGCGGGGCCTCCTGAAGCTATCTCTGTCCTTCTTGATGGACGTGTAATTGGATCTATACCTTCTAGTGAAGTGGAGAAAGGCGTTGCCCATTTGAGAAGATTAAAGCTATCAGCATCATCAGCGGTCTGATTTTTTCACAATTTCTTAACTTCTCTAGTTCTTTCTAGTGTTCTTAGCTACGCATATCATTGCAGGTTCCTGCTGATCTAGAGGTAGGATATGTTCCTATGAGCTATGGAGGAGCTTTTCCTGGATTATTCCTCTTCACCTCTCCTTCTAGGTTTGTACGCCCTGTCCGAAATATTTCTATCCCTCCCGAGGATAGTAATAATATTGAATTAGTTGGACCTTTTGAGCAGGTAATGGTTAATCGGTCAATCATTAAACATATACTTATTTCAATGTCTATACTCCAGCATTAATGGAAATGTAGCTCTAAAATGTCAAAATTAATGTTTTAAGGTTTACATGGATATTAAATGTGATGATGGTGGAGATGGAGGTAGGAGCAATGCTATTCCTGCAACACATGAAGAATTAAGCTCAACAAATATTTTGAGTGTGGTCAGTAATCTTACACCTTGGTCTAATCACAACCAAAGTCCACGTAATATGTACCAGTGTCAGGTTGGTTATTATGCTCAGTAATTCTTTATCCATTTCTATTGTCTTCGTGGTATTTTACAACAATAACTGTTTGTCTATACGCTGTTGATTTTATAGATGGCAAAACAGACCATGGCCTTTTCTTCACAAGCCATTAACTTCCGTGCTGATCAAAAGGCATACCATCTTCAGGTTTGTTCCAATTCTGTTGCTTCTTTCCAGTTGTTAATTTCAAAAGGAAGTGTGGACAATGTGATTTGCACGACATTAGCAATATCAGACATAACTTTTATGTAACCTTGTGAAACTGTTCAAGAAACTTCTTGGTACTCCATCCCTCCACAAAACCTATGAATGGGCTGTAGACACCTGTAGTACATGCTGGGTGTGCTCTCTTTTATTCAGCATACTATAGGTTTCACTGGTTTGGTCATGCTGCTGACTTGTGACTATAACCTTGGGTTTTGCAGACACCTCAAAGTCCAATTGTTCGTACAGCTTCATACACTAAGTATTGCCTTGATCAATATCCTTCAGGAACAAATGCCATTGTGGCAGTTTTGGCATATACTGGGTAAGTATTGCTGGAAAGTAAGATACTACTTGTTGCGACTACAGTATCTCAATTATACTTTTGTCCAGGTATGACATGGAAGATGCTATGATCTTGAATAAATCCTCTGTTGAGCGTGGGATGTGCCATGCCCAGATATATCAGGTTGTGTGATAAGAGTATGATAAGCTTTACTTTTTTTAACTTTCCCGGCTCTAATTTTCAACCGTATCTTGCAAAATACATGATATGGCTCTGTTGTGCTTCGGTTATTGGTGAAAAGGTCAATGTGGAATACTCATGTTAACTTCAAAATTATTGTGCATGCAGACAGAAACTGTTGATTTGACTGCAGATGGCAGCAGGTCTGATCGCTCCAACAGATCCTTCAGAAGAAGCACCTTGGATAAGTCTGCCCATCACTTGATTGATGAGGATGGACTTCCTTTTGTTGGCCAGGTTACTTTCGATTTGTATATTCCCCAGTTCTTTAAAGCTGCTTCAGGAGCTGACTTCTTGCCACTTTACAGATGATAAAGCCCGGTGAGCCTTACTGTAGTATCTACAATGAGAGAACCAATTCAACATATTGTAACAAATTGAAGGGTTCAGAACATGCTATAGTTGACTATGTTTCAGTTGATGCGAAAAACAAGAACCAACTTCAGAAGGTAATTTGCAGCTGTTCTTTTTGGGCCTCTTACTAATTACTGAACTATTCTACTGAAAATAAAACTAACAAGAGGATGAAGTGTAAACTGGTTTGTACATATTATCATATAGAAATGTCATCATCTAATTTGATACGTAGTCTCTTTTTTGTTGATGATGGTTACAGGTGTTCACATGTGCTGCGTAAGATAAATAGTATATACTGATCTTTTACTTCTGATATTAGCATGTATTGTCATGATGAGATACTATGTTTAAAATTTATAGAATGTAATATGCATCATTATTAACAAAAGAGTTGGCAGAGGAAGGGTGCAGAGCCTATGAACAGTGACACTGAGGCTTAATATTGCCATGCTGCTTCATATTAAAACAAAGTAGTTTTATTTTTGATGATCCAAGGAAAAAATGACTTAGATTCCTATTAGTACTTTAGATAGTTGTCCATGAAACTTGTGAGGTCTGGCTGTTGTCTTTTCGGACTAGTATTCATCTTTTGCAGACACGAATTACATTGCTAGAAATAGCAAAACTTTCTCCACAAATAATGTCAAAATATTTGACTAGATCATTTGATATTGTTTTTTTGCCTCCTGGGAAGTGGTTTCAAGCTTTGACATCTGTTGTTTCTGAGTAGGCTAATATTCGTTTCCGACGCCCACGAAATCCAATCATCGGTGACAAATTTAGCAGTAGACATGGACAGAAAGGTGTGTGTTCTCGTCTTTGGCCAGATATAGATATGCCGTTTTCAGGAAACACCGGGATGCGTCCTGATCTTATCATCAATCCACATGCATTTCCTTCAAGAATGACGATTGCAATGCTTTTGGAATCAATTGCTGCCAAGGTACCTTTCCCTGACCAATATTTACTTTCTTCTTTTGCATGGACTTGGATGTATGCACATCACCACATAATGGTATTGAGCAAGTACAAGTTATAGGGTTTGGAGTGGGAAAGGCTTGCCAAATCATCCATATAGTATTAGACCTTGCTTACCTTGTTGACAGTTTTTAACATTAATGCTGCATGTTCTTTGTTTGTACCTTTTGTGGTGTTCATGGGTGCCTTCCGTTAACATCAGGATGAGGCGTTGTCAAATTATTTTCAGATGAGAGAAGAGTGTTTGTGGAGAACATAATGTGAGATGTGTGACTTAGTGGTGAAAGGTGATGATTGGATGAACAGTGACTGGATTTTGTGTGCCTCACTCCTTTTGTATTTTTGTTGTTGCAGGGTGGCAGTTTAAGTGGAAAATTTGTCGAGGCTACGACATTTGGAAAGACAACACCCTTTCCAAAGACAACAAAGAAGGCTGATGGTGAAGACACATCAGGTTCATGTACACTTGTAGAAGACCTAGGCGCACAGTTAGCCTCCTATGGTTTCAATTACCATGGCACAGAAGTATTGTATAGCGGTGTTTATGGGGTCGAAATGACATGTGAAATCTTCATGGGGCCTGTTTATTATCAACGGTTGCGTCACATGGTCTCAGATAAATACCAGGTATAACTTCTTTCTTTTCCGGTCTTATGAAGCATGGGTGTCTTCAAGACGCGGCAGGAACTATTTTTTTATAGTTATTTAGTTTGTGTTCTCTTCTCTACATTGTGTTATTGAAATTGTTAAGACCAGATCTTCTTCTGCTTTACATTGCTATTATTAATTGTTTAAACCAGATTTTATTGTTTATTTAGTGTTAATATGTGTTGTACGCATATCATTGATTTTACGTACCTAGACAATGTTGATTAATTTGTTTTAGTGTACATTTTCAAATATAGTTATATTGATGTTTCATCGTGTCCGTGTTACATAATTCAACTTGTCTAGCTTGCATTCCCCCCTAATCCTGTGGTTTACAACATCTGATTTTCTCACAGGTACGTTCGACGGGCACAATTGACCAAGTGACACGCCAACCCATAAAGGGGCGAAAGCGGGGTGGGGGTGTACGTTTCGGGGAGATGGAAAGAGACTCTTTGCTTGCTCATGGGGCTTCATACTTGCTCCATGACCGTCTTCATAAGAGCTCTGACTATCACATTGCAGATGTGTGCCTGCTTTGTGGAAGCATCCTAACAACCTCTATAGCTCGCCCTCAACGTGCCACGGGTAAGGAGTTTGGGCTACCGCCTTCTGGGAAGGGTTCTAAGAAGATATATTGCCATGCTTGCCAAACATCCAAAGGAATGAACACCGTAGCCATGCCTTACGTGTTCAGATATCTAGCTGCCGAGTTGGCTGCTATGAACATCAAACTGACTCTTCAGGTAAGTAACAATAAAGCTTGATATTGCTTGGTAATTCGCATTGGCGGGTTATTCTGAATCGTATCTGGATTCTGGTTAAGTTCTTGAATGAGTTAGCCCCATTTTTGGTTGTTTAGGGGATATATAGTTGTTCAGTTTTGGTTCTTGAAATGGCGGGATATACACATCCAATGTTGGTGTTTTGTTGTACGAGAACATTTCGAGCTTTTGTTATATTATAAGATAGATTATTCTTAAATTATATCAAAGCTACTCATCATTTGTAAACAATTTTTTTTATCTTACTGTTTACTGGGGGTGCCAATTTCCGGATATCCAAATCATCCTTCCCATAGAAGGCCGGTGAAAACCGAAAAAACGGGGTGATGGTGGGTGACTGGTGAAGATCTTTGAGCTTTTACCCATCGTCTGAGAATTTATATATTTTGTCTTAAAATCACAAAAATATCACATTTTTTTCCCGATATTAGTGGTTTATTATATAAAAATACTTAGAAAATGCAACGTAAGTTGAAAATACTCATGACTTTTAATCACCCACAGATGAATCAAAATTATCTATACTTGACGGGTGGATGTATCCGATAAGGTTAATGGTCATGGGTGAATCAAAGCTACCTATACCTGACGGGTAGATATATACGTAAGGTTAATGGTTAGGAGATGAAAGTGTTTCCCTCGTCACTAGACCCCCTTTGTCATCGATAACTATTCATCGCTCACTATATACCCCTACTATCGCTAACCCTTGTACCCTTAGCTTTCCTTGACACGTCCAAGAAACAAAGAATGGCATCCTGGATCATAACATAGTACGATACCATTCAACTAGGTTCTGCATAGTAACAATGTAAAGGTCCCCAAATACTGGAAAGTTATTTGAAGTTTGGATAAAGATATGTTGAAAATGTTATACAAAGTTCCCATAAAGATATGAAGTTAAGTTTCAACTTTGGCCCAGTCAAATTCACTTGTATTTTTGTTCTTTGTGCAAGTACATTTAGATATCCTCATTAGATGTTTACATGATGTTCTCCAACATAACATTAGTTTCTACCATGTTGTTACAAAATAAACCTGTCAACAAATCCCATAAAGAGGGCTTAGGCACCATTCCATGGCTAATCATCTCTTCCAACCACAAAACCACTTCATATCTCCTCCCAATTTTGCAAAAGCCTCTAATGACACCTTCAAAAGTATCATTCTCAGGCCTATGCAAATTATTCACCATTCTTTCCAAAATCTTACTTGCTTCATCAATCATCCCATCACGACAAAGCGAATCAACAATAAACCCGTAAGTCTCCCTACTAGGAGCACAACTTGGCTGCTTAACCATCTTATCTAGAAGTTTAACAGCCGTTATAGACCTTCCGTGTTCACATAAGCCTTTCACTGCAGCATGGAATACCTTTGTTGTAGGAACACAGCTCCATTGGATCATCTCTTCTTCAACGACTTTAGCAGCCTCATCAACTAGACCTTGTTTACACAAGGCAACTACTTTTTCTTCATAGATTGCTGGTGATGTTTCGTAGCCCTTCTCTCTCATTGTATCCAATACTTTGTTAGCCTCGTTAATCTTTCCTTCAATGTATAGATTAGTGATCACGGCACCGTAACTGGCTGTACTTGGAACTGCGCCTTTGATAAGAGCTTCATGAATGAGAGCCTTAGCACACTGTGGGTCTTCATAAGCACCAATTTGGTCTAAATCAGGAAGCTTAGAACGACTCTTGGGAGCCCTAAGACCCTTCCGTAGAACCTTACCAAGAATCTTCACAGCCTCATCTACTTGCCCGTGATCGCACAATGCATCTAAAAGTGTTCTGTAGATTGCAATATCACCACCTGAACCTTTTTGAGAAATCCTCCAGAACATAGAGTACAGTAGATGGATAGCTTCATTTAGCCGGCCATCTTTACAAAGGCCTCTCATAAGTATCCTATAGCTATCCCTATTCGGAAATAGAAATTGCAAGCTCATTTCTTGGAAAACTTCCAGAGCAAGGTCAGAACGTTGGATCCTACAAAGAGCATCCATTAGCAAGTTTAGTGACCCTATACGAGACTTTACTTCCCACTCACCAGATTTGTCCACAAAAAGGCGATGAAAACTCTCAAGCTTTGATTCCTTAATCATTACCTCCAAAATCGTATGGAAGGAGGCAGTCCAGTTCACACAGTTGAACTCGGGAAGACTCTTGAACAGTGAGACAGCTTCATCTACCATCCCAGAATCTGCAAACGTCTTGATCACAGATGAGGCAATTTTGTCTTTGAACTCACAAGAATCCTGTTTCATTTGATTAATTACCTCCTTCATCTCAGATATTCTACCTGAGCTCTGAAGGATGTTAATCATGGTGGCATAGACAGCTCCATTGTGTTGATAATAAGGGTACTTTGATTTGACCTCATTGAAGATGTGTAAAGCTGTAGATGGATTCTTCTGAAGTCTTAAAATCTGAGAAAGCTGGGTAGGATTAAGCACCCTTGGCCACCGAATACTCATTCTTGCAAGCCCTGATCAAAGAAAAATTATGAACAGGTGCAAGTGTAACACTGCACCTACACTTAATGAGTTAAGTCAACACCAAACTATTATTCCGATAATTCTAACTCCTAAAGGTAACCATATTAGTAGGTTGCAGAACAGCCAAATCACGATTTTTTTTTTTAATTCATCCTTCTCAACTAGAACATTTCAACAGAATTTTCCCAGGGAAATAACAAGCAATTCATGAAAGACTATAGCACGGATAATGGAATCAGACACGGCGGGGAAGGGGAAACATACATATCAACAATACGAGAAACGTGATGGAAGAGGAAAGGGGAAAATGAATATCAACTGTATTTTTTAGAGTTCCTTGAAGAAGCCATGGTGAATCAGTTTGTGAATAAGTTCAGCATAACCACCATTCGACAAACTCAGCACAGACAATCATGAATCAATTTCTGAAATTTCAGCAAAGGCGGCCAGACGAAAAGGATAATCAAATCGAACCTGGCAAAGGCCGAATCCAGTCGGGCAGGTAGAGCGAGGTGTAGATGTGTGTGGGGATTTAGGGTTGTTAGATTTCCAGACTGTGGGGATTTAGGGTTATTTAAATTTAAATAATAAATATAAATAAATCCTAAAACATTAGTGACATACTTATATAGTTTTATTATTATTATATAGTTATACTTATATATTTTATAAATAAATCATGTTGGTCAAACGTCAAAATTTACAAAGGATCCAAATTCATTAGACGTGTTTTATTATAGATATTAGTTTACAACTCAGCACATTGTGATGACGGTTTGTATTTCGGTAAAACTTTCATGATTAATAAATTCAGCAGATACTTTAAGATACAGGTATATCTTCCAGGAGAAAAAAAAAAACAAGAAGTTTGTTGGAATACTTACTACAAGATGGAGACAATACTTTCTTAAAAAACAATTTAACTCCTAACTTCATCAAGGAGCAATACAATTGCCTTCTTACTACTGTGAGTTTCCCTGAGAGTTTTGCCATTCATACCCTTCTTCACAACTCCACAATTCCCTTCTTCAGCTTGACGATTCTTCCGAATTGGGTGCAATATCATCATTCAAGATATCTGAGCATCGATCTCTGCAATTGGAAAACCCTAAATTCAGGGAACTTCCGAATTGGGTGATTTTGAGACATACCACCATCGGCCGCAAATGTCTTCTGGAATCATCAAAACCATTTATCTGAGAAGCCATTTTCAGATTGAACTTACCCTTGCTAATTTTCAAAGTTTGATTTGCTTCTAGGGCGATTCGACTTCCACTTCAAATTGGTCGATTTGGAGACATTATCATCGGCAGAAACTGTCCTCCTTTTCCTGGAGAAGCCATTGCTGCTTAATTTGACCTTACTCATGCTCACATCAGTTCCATTTTGGGGTTATCTCTTCTTCTAGGGCTTAGCTTCGGCATTGCAGGTTCTTTCTACCAAGCTCGCCCTTCAATTATGTCGCTCAAGTTCTAATTTGACCTTAATCTTCCTCACGATGGTTTTCGTCTTCTGCTACTCCTCTGAAAAAGCCATTTCTGCTTAATGATGGTTTATCGAGATAAAGATGATTTTTCTATTTCACTTTTGTCATAGAATTGAAAACGAGGTCCGATTACAATTCTTCACTCCCTCTTTACAATTTCTTCCTCAATCTCTCTTCTCTTCGATCTGGTTGAGATTGGGATGGGCGTTTTGTTTCAGCATGCTCAAAGAAGACAGGGATGAAGAACAGACTGGTGTGGGCTGAGGGAAAATTTAGGGGCATTAGATCTAGGGGTAGTTTGGTCTTTAATCAATAACGAAACTAATTTCGAACCCTCTAACTAAACACATATACGGAGTTTTTTCATAAACCACAAATCTCAAAACAACCCTTACCTAAACCACAACCGTAACCGCAATCATAACCGCAACCGCAACCGCAACCACAACCGTATTTTTACTAAACACGCCCAGAATCTTGAATGAGCAGCTTTCAGAAATGGAGATTTCAAAACTCATTAACCACAACCACAAATGCTACACAAATTTAACAAAACTCTAACTAAACGCTTCACAAAACATTTCTCAGAAAACTGAAACTAAATGATGAGGCAAAAACTGTTACTAAACAGACCCTAAATCAAATGTCTCATTCTACTTCAAATCATAAAAGTAACACGTGGGTAGGTAAATATTATAATTTTTTTTTTATATGGCTCATTTCAAACTTGGATCATTGATTGATGTAACTTATCACATTATCCCATTCTTGTTCCATTTTTTTTTTTACCAATATGAATCATTATCTAACCTCAATACATTATTAGTCATAACGGAGACACAACTCTTATCTCATGAATCGTAATTCGTAAATGTCATCCTCAATCTTGATGTCGCTTTACACAATGTTCTCTATTAACCTACTTTTTTATTTTTTTATTCGTTGATCAACCTGCATCTAACTTGTACTCTACAACTTCTCATCGTCTTCTTCAGGTCCATCAATAAACAAGTCTCAGGTTCTAGGTAACCACAATCAAGGTCGACTTTACATTACATGTACTTCATCATCTGGTTTTATACAATTTGTAAGTTATGAAATCATTCATTGTTATATTTTATATTTTATATTTCATAGTGTATTACCTATAATTATCATTATACAAATATATAAAAAAATGAAGCAATAAAATTAAACACAAGTAAAATTTTTAAAATAAACATAAATTAACTTTAATAATCTAACTAAATTCAGGATAAGTCAACTTACATTTATAATAGTTTTTATACAAATTTTTGTTTTTCAGTTTTGGATTTTGATTTCTTGTGTTGTTTCATACATCATTAGGTTTTCTTCCATTTGATTTGAGCTAGAGACGTTCACTACAATTTAGTAATCTGCATATGTAGGTGACTAGGTAGAGTTGGGTACGGTTCAAACCAAACCGCCGAACCGGCGTAAACCGCCGGTTTGACCAAACCGGCGAACCGGCGGTTTGTGAACCGGCGGTTTAGGTTCGCCGGTTTGGTCGAACCGGAGGTTTACGGCTTAGGTTTGACTCTCGGCCAAACCTAAACCGACGGTTGAACTCTTTTTTTTTTTTTTTTTTTATAGTTTTTTTGACTAAACACCTACGGTTGTCGACGGATTTACCGATTTGTAAACCGTCGGTTAAACCGACGGTTTAGTCGAAAAAGACTGCATTTTAATTTTTTTTTTTTGTCAAACCGCCAAACCGGTTTGGCGGTTTGAGTTAGGCCGGTTTAGGTTTAGGTTTGGCCTTAAACCGGCGGTTCGCAAACCTAAACCGGCGGTTTAGGTTTGCGACCCACCACTATGCCTAGGTGAAAACACATCTTATACTATTTGGCCTTTTCTCAATTCAGGTTTAGAAAACCTTGCTAACTTGCTCAGTTATCCAGTTTTGATTTGCACATGAGTGGATTTTAGGCTGCTAATTTTTGCATTCAAAATTTTGATTCATTTTGAATGTAGTTCTTAGCAAAATCATGAGTATTCTCAACAATACTGCAAATTCTGTCTAGTGTAGAGCCGATGAAGCTCGGTCAGCAGTAGTTGTTATGTGCAGGTTTGATTTCACGAAATCTCATCCCAATTTCTTCTTTCGTCACCAAACAAGCAACCAGGCTACCAAAGTAACAATCCATGTTCGATTTCTACTTGAGAGAAGCATTTCTCCCTTTATAAGGGTTGTTCACCAGTGCAATAATAAGATACAAAGCATGTCTGCAAACAAAAGTTAGACAGTTAAACCAAAGTTCTAGCAACACTTGCACAAAAAGAAATTGAGCTTCTTTCAGCATTGACAGACAATGTCATCAAGCAAATGCTCACATAGTACTTAAAAAGAGGTGATTATTCAGAATCATGATACAATCTTATCCTCATTGTAGCTTTAGAAAGATTTCTTCTCATAAGAAACTAGCCCATGGACCCCGCCTTCAACTTGTGCAGCGCCAGTACGGACCTGCATAAATATGCAGAAGTTAATACTAACCGTTGATGAATAACTTACAGCAAAGATAACCAAGACAGTTGAGACTTAGAATCATACCTCAAGCCTCAATGTGCTTGATCTCAATAGGTCATGAGCAGATGGTACGGAAGAGGCTCCAAGATCCTGGAACCCTTGTTTTACAGCTTGCATTGTGTAAGGGATGAGCTTAAGGACTGAACCTTTGTCTGCAACTCTCCCCACAACACCTTGAGCTATTTTAAGCTTTGCTGTATCACCCAAGTATCTTTGGTCACTACCTTTTGTCATTGCTTCCAAAGAGCCCATACCTCTGTACTTTTTGACACGGCGACCATCCTATCACAACAAAATTACTCATGAAGTCATTAGATACGAAAAAAATTCCTCAACTCAAACATATTTAACTTTGTATGAAAAACGCGTGCCTATTAGTTGAGGCAGTTGCCATATCGACTGGAGTATGATTTGTTCATTCATAGGATGTTTTATATTTTCAAGCATTCAATTCACGAACTATTAGTGACTGCACATATCATTGCCAAAAATAAATCTCATAGAAAATGACAGGTATCAAGACCGATGGAGGACCAGACACCAAGAGAAGATGGATACACACATACATACCAATAATACTACTTTGTACTCTTTCAAGAAATATAAACAGTAGTCTGTAACCTAAAAAGCAACATCTAAAAGCAGGAAGGATTAAAAGATTGAATTGATACATACCTCTAGATATTCATAAGTACCAGGAGCCTCGACACTTCCGGCCAAGAAGCTTCCCATCATTACAGTGGATGCCCCTAGTGTTAGAGCCTTCACTATGTGTCCAGAATTTGATATCCCACCATCAGCAATTACTGGTACGCCACTTTGAGAAGCAATTGAAGAAACCTTGTACACAGCGGCTGCCTAAAGTTCATGTGCAACCATTAGTTTTAGAATTAAAAGAAATATGATATGATTGTGATTCCTAATTTATAATCCAATTCAGTTCAGAGACTACATTAAGCCTCCGTTTGGTTGCAACTCCGGAAACGAAAACGGAATAGAAACGAATCTAGTCTATATGTGCACCTTGTTCTTGATTTTTTTGGAATCATTTCTTATGATTTCATACAAAATGCATTTGTTTTCCCCTATTTAATTTTCCTATAAGGCATCAAAAGTAATCAATTTCTACTTCAATTACTTCAAACCACAAGAAATGATTCCAAAAAAATTCATGAGCAAGAGTATATGTATGGACTAGATTCGTTTTCATTCCGTTTCTATTTGTTCGGCCTTTTCAAAAATTATTATTATTGGAGTCAAAACCAAACGGGCCCTAAATCTAAAAGAACTAAATTACCTGTCCACGACCCACGGCACAAACTTCTTGTGTGGTGCAAATGGAACCAGAGCCCATGCCAACTCTCAAACCGTCAACTCCAGCCTGAATAAGGTTAGAAGCCTGGTACATCGTCACCACATTTCCACCAATGACATCCAATTGTGGATAAGTATTCTTGATATACTTGATCATGTCCAATTGATAGATTGAATTCCCTTGAGAACTATCCAATACCACAACATCAAGACCTCCCTTCACCAAATACTGCAGCCTCTCCTTATCTGATTCCCTTGTCCCAATTGAAGCTCCAATAATGAACTCTCCATTAGACCCTACAGATGGTAGTCCTCTCTTAGGGAATGACCTAATTGTCTCAACATCCTTCATTGTTACCAAATCTACAACCTCGTTATCTTTCTCAGATAATGTTGGCACCAACTGAAGTCCTTTTGTAGACAAGAACCCGGCAATCTGATCTAAATCATATTTGTTGGGCACTGAAAAATCCATCTTTGACATGTAATCACAAACCCTCCCATCCTTGGATTTCAAAATTGTCCAATCAGATTTGGAGACATATCCCAAAACCTTAGACTTCCTATTTCCCGTCTCTGTTACAAGAACTACACTGGACCCAGCAAAATCTGCCTCTGACTCAATCACATCCGAGGGAGACTTGATCTCAAAATCAGAGACAAAGGGTATCCTACGAGCTTTGGCTGCTTGAAGGAGTGAAAATTGTTCAGCGGCAGTGTTGTTTGAGTGGATTATACCAATTCCTCCAAGGGCAGCCATGGCTACAGCCATGGAGGCTTCGGTGACTGTATCCATGGGAGAGGATACACAAGGGAGGGAAAGGGATATGTTTCTGGTAAGCTTGGTGGCAAGTTGGACGGAGTCTGTAGGAAAATCAATATAGTGTGGGAGGAAGATGACATCATCATAGGTGTAGGAGAAGCCCTGGTTGAAGAGCTTGTCTGCTGAATAACCATCTTCAAAGGTGGGTAAAGAAGCAGCCATGGTAGTCAAACTGTTACGATGAAACCTAGAAGGATACAAAATTAAGATCTTATTCAGATTCAGGAAAGTAAGAATTAAAACAAATACCGTCTATAAAATAACAAAACACCAAGGGAAAAATAAACTTATTTACAATATTCCAAAAAAGAACACTAAAAAGTGATCCATCAAAAAACAAAATCAAAGAGACAACGCATGAAAGCATTAAAAGCACAAGAAAGTTCAATTCAGAAGATTCCCTCCTTTAGCAAGGACCAGCTAATAAGCAACTCACATTGAAGAGAAATAAAGCAAAAAAATAGAAACCTTTATGATTAATAAAAGCTATGAAATCCCTTTCAATTGGCATATGCACACGTCTTGCTAATAATGTACGATGATAAGTTTTAAAGGGCGCGAGGCGCAACACTTCAACATCTGGAGTGAAACATTGAAAAGCACAACACTTCAACATCTTCCGAAGCACTAACCATCAAAGTTCATTCACAAAAAAAATCATCAAAAACTCAAAATTGATCACAAAGTCAGGACTGAAATTTGGAAAACTCTGGACTCAAAACTGAAATAGTCCACGGTTGCGAAGGCAGGCACCACCGCAGGCACATTATTACAGGACACTATGACAGAAGAACAGCCAAATCACGCTTCTTTTTTTTTTTTTTTTAATTCATCCTTCTCCACTAGAACATTTCAGCAGAATTTTCCCGGGGAAATAACGATTCATGAAAGACTGTAGCACGGATACTGGAAATAGACACGGCGGGGAAGGGGAAGCAGACATATCAACAATACGAGAAACATGAATGAAAAGGAAATGGGAATACGAATATCAAGTGTATTTTTTAGAGTTCCTTGAAGAAGCCATGGTGAATCAGTTTGTGAAATAAGTTCAGCACAACCAACTCTCGACAAACTCAGCACAGACAATCATGAATCAATTTCTGAAATTTCCGCAATTAACATTCAAAAGTTCAACATTTGACAAATTCAATACTCGCTCTTCAGAGTTCACTTCGAAAAGAAGGGCGGACGAAGAGGATAATAAAACCGAACCTGGTAAAGGCGGAATCCAGCAGGTAGAGCGAGGTGTAGTTGTGTGTGGGGATTAGGGTTGTGGTATGAAGACGGCAAGGCGCGGATGAAACTATTGAAGAGTGACGTTTGTTAGAAGTAGAGAGCTTCCGGCCTGATGAGCCTGCTGCTGGTGGGATATAGAAGAAGGGGCGGGGTTTAGGGTTTTTCTATACTTCTAGTTACATATATCAAATTATCGTGAAAAGAATCTAATCAATGCCCATGAAACACGCTTGTGGGACTCAAACTCCACACGCATCAGTTAGTGTGCCACATTTGTTTTATTTTTTTTTAATGAAAAGCGATTCGAAATCCTTAGACGGCCGAGTCGAAAGACCGAAAAAATTGACGGTGGTCAAACCGTCACGAAGGACCACATAAAAAGAAAAAAAAAATCCAAAAAATCAAAATAAAACCGAAAGAAAAAAAAGACTTCAAATGAAAGCAAGATGATCCAATTAGTGTGTCACATTGTCTTGTATATACTGTATGATAAATTTTTTTAATAATTTAAGACAGACACTACAAAATGAATCCCTCGGTTAGTGTGAAAAAAAATTTATTTGTAGGATCTTGTAACAAAAAGTATGTTAAAATTATAAAACATTTAGCGTGTTTAGTTAACAAATATTACCAAAACCATTTAATATATGTAACCTCCTAGCAAAATAACATAACTTCGCACTAGCGGTTTAACCTGTATCATCAACAAATTTACAACACTGTTTCCATGTAAGCGTACACATCAACCTACGTGCCGTTTAACAAATATAAATAAACCCAACTCACCGTAACAATACACATTGCCTCCTCGACTAATCACCGTCTTTAACTTACATCTTTATAATAAACATATTCATATCTCAAACAACACGTAATATATCTTTATTATTGACACTTTTTCCTCCCTTTAGCAATTGTTAAGATATGAATATGTCATGTATCTTTATTAATAATTTTACGTAATTAAAGTCAGTGTTATTAATTATACACAACTTTGCGTGGTAATGTTAATACGTGTCCAAATTTGCAAGCATTCAAGAGATGAAAAGTGAAAACAGAAGTGCTAATGACCAAATTTGGCATTCCAGATTCGGCGCGAAGAATATTGAGCCCCATGAATCCAATTTCTCGAACCCATCACTAATTCAAATTCGATTCTTGCGGGACGATCACTTCTCTCCTCTCTCTCCATCTCTGACTTTTTCTCTGCCTCTGACGATTAACGACTTTTCCCTCCATCTCCACACCTCCGTAGACTATTCTGCTTCTCCATGGCTACCACTTTGCCGCTACATTCTATCCAATTACGTACTCTAACTCTCTTTCTCAGGTCCATTTGCCCTAATTTCTCACCTCATATGGTTTTCTTCTTCGTTTTCGTTCCAGTTTTATAATGTCTGTGCTGTTGCTATGCTAATAAGCAGGTTTTGGATTTGGCGATTTATTTTCGTCTAGGAGCTTTTAGCGATACAAGTTTTCAAGTCGTCAATCGCTATGGCGATGTATGTAGCAACAATTGAACGATTGAGTTCATCTGCTTTTTTATATGATTGATTCGTCATGATCTGAATTTTTATTGGAACTAAATCAGGGGAAATGAGCATGAGCTTCTACAACGTTGCAGACGGGATAGACGTGTTCTTCTCGAATTTGTTCTTTCCGGTGACTTGATCAAGAAGTTAGTGATGCCTCCTGGTGTCGTCTCTTTGGATGATGTAGATCTGGATGAGGTTGATGTCGATTATGTTGTAAATTGTGCCAGAGAAGGTTGTAAAATTGGACTACCTTTTTTTCTACTCTAATTCTGTGATTCTTCAGAACAGTACTTTGATTTGGTTATCATGCAATTGGATTATGTGCAGGTGATGTGATTGAGGTTTCTAAAGCTATAAGCGATTATCATGATAGCGACGAGCTTCTGCATGTGGTAAGCTACGTTAAAAAACTGATCATATTTCTGACTTTTATGCTAGAACGTTTCCTCTATTTTTGTCCGTTATATTTCCTTGCCAGCATTGTTAACATGGCTATTTCACTGCTTTTTGGTCACTGTTATTTCTGCAGTAATTGTTATGGATTCATTTTAAGTATTATTCTGCTTCCACCATAAGCCTGAATTATTGTTTCTGAACTTTTATTGGCATGTTGTTTACTGAATTTATGTTGGGTTTCTTCAGAACAGTAGTGCTTCTACCGATGATTTTTCTCTTGTTACAAATAGTGAAGCTTCTGGATCACCTCCACGGCGGCCACCACCACATATTCCGGCACTCACATCATCATCTGGGCGGCATAGCTTGTCGAGATCAGTGGATATGCATACAGAAGAAACCTTGTCTAACTCAGGATCTCTAAGTGAGAAAACCTTTTTTCAATTTTGTACATCTGTTAGGAAAATGCTAATCTAATGCCAGCATATTTTAATACTGGTCAAGCTAATAAATTAGCTGTGGACGACATTGCAGATTTTGAGGACGACAATGATCTGGAGGGAACTGACAGTAGTAGTATGATTTCAAGGAGTGTTTCAAATGACGCGTCTGATGTAGCCCTTCTGTTACCACCTTTTAAAACAGGTATTTGTGCAATGAAGTATTCTGTGACTGTGTGACATAGTCTTTCTACGGTGTCACGACCTTAATATTTTCTTTAAATGAGTAGGCATCAATGATTAAGTCACATTTCCATAGTAATGAGTAGGAATCATGATGAGACTTCAATATTTCTATCATGGTTTTTACAATAAAGGCGATGCCTTAGTTTTAATCAAGTCGTTTGTGGTGGCATTTACCGCGGTTTCACTTTCATTCAGCTGTCTATATCTTGAAGTGATGCCATAGTGATGCACTGCCCCATTTTATTATGAGTTCATAATTTATTGGAAACCAAGTAATTTGGACGAGTTTAGCTAGATGCCTTAATGTAGATTCTTGCTCATAATCAGAAGTTGAAACCTGACCGGTCCTGACGTCTCTAACATATTGCTTCCTCTGCTACCTGCTAAATATGTGGCTTGTCAATTTTTCCAAATTTGAGATGGATATATATGCTAGGAGCTTAGAAAGGCATCATTTCTTCTTCTGTTTCCGAGCTCACAAATGTATATCTTAGCTTGCTGGAATCTGTACATACATCTCTTAACCACTTTAGCTGCTTCATTTAGCTGACTTCTATGATCTGAAATACTTGTAGCTTCTAGTTACTGAGTATTTGTTTCCAGATATTGTATGAGACCACTTTCTCCTGTCCTAGTTCCTACTACTTCAGTAGAGACTGAAATCTGGTTTCCAGATTGTTCGAATATTTGCTCCTTAAGCCCCTTTGGTCCAAGAAAATTTTAGGAACCTTTCTCATCCTAGGAAGCATATCCGGCAAACCATAAATGATATTGTCTACTATTGTAGTCTTTCGTAGAGTGTAATACATCTTGGTGGAAGTTCTAGAGAGACTGACAAGAAATTGGAATTAGTTTTTCTGTCTCGGATGAACAGATTATTCATATCCAACCTAAGTTTCCTTGACCATAATAACATCCCATTGAAGACTCCTGGCTACAACAAGATAAAATTTTCAAGTTTGTACAGATTGCTTATCTTCTTCAGGACTAGGTCTGTTTAAGCTAGCAAAAGGGTGTATTCAACTTGTAAATAACAAAATTATTTACAAGAGTCTATCATCCATCAATATATTTACTAAGGAAAACTATATCCTAGTAGTTGATGTTAGAATTGACTTTTTTTGTATCTCCACAAATGCCCTGAATTAGCACCTGCAATAATCATACTCAATATAAGTTAGATGCTGAATTTGTAGTGCCAGCTGGAAGACTTTGTCTCACAGGATATGTATATGCATATTATTCCTTCAAGCTGGCCCACCGGTTTCACTATGACAGGCAATTTTGGGGGTTCTATAGAAGACCTTCCTGCAAGCGAGAGAGTATGCATCATCATTCACATTCCCTTCAGTGAAGATCCCCTATTTTGTCTTAGTAATTTAGTTCAAGGTGGTGAAATTCCAAAGTATGTATAAGTGTATAACATCTGACAGATTGTACATCATTCAAGTGGATGTCTTTTTCATAATGCATAATCTTCTGAACTAGCCCTTATGATAAGTATACGACATATTGATTTGATGTTCATTGATCAGACCTGTCTCCCGCGGTATGCCCGTATGATATTTTTGCAGTTCTTGAAAGTTTGTATAAGGAAGAATAGGACCAATAAGAAGAAAAGAGAAGTTTGTAATAAAATGCCAAGCCAGTCAATTAAAGGCTAGAATGCAGCTCCTGTATTCTTTTTAATGAGCCAAATTCATGGCAAATAACATCCATAGAGAACATGGCACGTGCTATTGACAAGATAGGAGTTGGCTCAAAATGTTTGTTTATGCTTCCAGGCATTGCCAGTGACGATCTTCGAGAAACTGCTTATGAGATCCTCTTGGCATGTGCGGGTGCTTCTGGGTATGCTATCATATTTTATTTTCACTTTCAATGCTATGCTTCCTACGTTAGTTTGAAGACATTGGAGGCTATTTTCCTGTATTTATGTGTCTCAACAGAAGTATTTTTGTTTTGTACATGCATATCTTTTTCATGATTTATTTATTTGATTTTGTTGTTAAATTTTCATGACCACCCTAGGGGCCTTACAGTGGCATCAAAGGAAACGAAGAAACATAAGAAGTCCAGGTTTTTAAGAAAGATTGGGCGTGGTAAAAGTGAAAATCAAAGCTCACAATGTCGGGGAACCGGATTGAGTGGATTATTGGAGACTATGCGGATTCAAATGGAGGTAGCTCTGAGCTACTTTATATCTAAATGTTATTTGTCATTCTTTTACAGAAGATATGGTTAAAGGTTTATGCTAATCTGTGCACAGAATCAACTTAGGGTACAACTTTTCCAGTACAAATATACGGGTCAGAATTGTTCATATATTACAACACTATAATTCATGATCTTACAACGTGTAGTTTGCATTTTACAACACAATAGTTATTGACCAAAATGTTTCATACTTTATAAAGAAATGATTAATAAATTTATCAGTTCATATTACTACACAATAGTTCATGCAAAAATTTCATACTTAACTAAGTGATAGTTCAGATTTGATAGAACAATATTTAACGACCAAAATCTTTCCTACTTTTCTAAGATAATTCATAAAATTATCAGTTCATATTTATAGCATAATAGTTCATATTGTCACGTCTGTACCGGAAGAACCAGTCCATACCTAAAACTTTGCCATCGAAATATATTCTCCATTCCTTGTTTAAATCCATTCTAGATCATTTGATCCTTTTCACTGGAAGTTCCACTTTCACCCACACTGCTTTAGTGTCGAGATTCTGATTTTTGTTCAGCATGATCTGTATCGGGTTCTTAATTTTTTTTAATATTCAGTAACTACCCATTCACTAAACTTCTTGTTGCATACGGAACTGTGAAATGTACTGTTATAAATTGAAACTGATGTATTGCTTTTAACATCTTTGTTGTCTGTTAGTCTCTTCCTATACAGTTAACTCTGAAGTTTCTAGTTTACATTCCTGACTAATGTCATAATTAAAAACATAAAAGGAAATTTTGCATGATGGTCCCATGGTTTTGACTTTCTTTTTAGTGCCCGAGGTTTTCCAGAAAGTAAATTTTGTGTATATGAACCTGCACTTATATGTTAGGTTCACAAGGGCGGATAGCATATATTCGCACGAACCTACAAACAAGCCTTTTGGGGTTCCATCCTAAAACGAATTGGCAATAGGAGGAGTATCCCTAGGACTTTGCTAGGTTCACACAATATTATATTGTCGATGTGGGATTTTCCACACATCTCAACAGAAAATGCTGCAGTGCTCCAATTTTAGTGCCTGCATTCGAGTTGCAGATGTCAAAATACCCAAAAAATTATTTTACTTCAACTAAAGATATTTTTTGTGTGTACTTCAGTAGTATCGATTCCATTAAAATTATCATATGTGAGCGGTATTAAAGTGAATTTACAACTTTGATTATCCTAAAAGTCTACAACTGCTAAAAATTTGACACATGTGATTACTTAAAAAAGGGAGACTATGAAGACAAAATAACAGATGAAGCACTATAAGGAAAAATTCCAAAAAAGAGGGGGCACCAATTGGATTTTTGAAGAACCTTGGGCTCCGCATGGAACTCACCAGTATCGATGATAAGATAAATAAAGTTTAAATTGCCATTTTACGGGAGTTCTAAGATGAAGCAGTGACTGATCGCCTTTTCCCACAATGATCAGTAAATATGCCTTCAAAATATCTGTATCAAAACATGGGTAATTTTCAATGGACAATTTTGGTTAATCAACCATCTATACGGATTTTTTTTTGAAGTACCCTAAATTGCTAAATAAACAACAATTTCAAAACACAGGGAGCATTGTTTGTTCATGGTAATATCTCCTTGTATATGGTCAGATATCTGAGGTGGCGGACACCAGGTCAAGACAAGGGCTGCTTAATGCTCTTCAGGGACAAGTAGGAAAAAGATTGGATAATCTTTTGGTCCCACTGGAATTGTTATGCTTCACTTCACCTACAGAATTCTCTAGTAAGAAAGCATATATCAGGTGGCAGAAGAGGCAGGTACAATCTCCCTCTCTATTGTCAGCATGATCATATCTCCGTACACAGTCATTTACATGTTTATTTAGTTTCACTTATGCTCTACAATTATAACCAATGCTGGTGTATCATCTTTGTGTCAGTGTAGCTAAACATGTTGGAGGAGGGACTTCTAAATCATCCTGCAGTTGGTTTGGAAGAACTTGGACCTAAGGTTAATGAAGTGAGAAGTCTTCTAGCAAAGATTCAGGAGAATGAGGTTTGTACATACTCTTTGTCGATTGATCATATAAAGTAGTTTTCTTGGCCTTAAGAATTGTTTGTTCATGGCAATAAAAGGCTTAATATACATTACATTTTGACTGTCATTGTCCAAACAGCTTGTAAATTCAAGTGTAGTTTTGTTTTAATCAGGCTCTTCCAGATTCAACTGGGGAAACTCAAAGGTCAGAATGTCTAAAATCTCTCAGAAATGCTGTCATTCCTCTTGCTGAGAGGCTAGATTGTGATGACTCAACTGCTGAAGTCTGTCATTGGGCTGATGGTTATCACCTCAATGTTAGACTGTATGAGAAATTGCTCATGAGTGTTTTTGATGTTCTAGAAGAGGGGAAGCTTACAAAGGTTAGTATGAAACTGATGGAATTCACTATCCATTTATGATAATAACCTTCAATTATTGGACTGTGCATCTCAGTTAGCTGATAATCCATATGCCTCTTTGACTTTATTCCATATATTTTGAAAATATTTGAAGCTCTAAAGTATAAAACATTCCTGAATGCAGGAGGTGGATGAGATTCTTGTGCTTTTGAAGTCGACTTGGCATGTCTTAGGAGTGACAGAGACAATCCACTATACCTGCTATGCTTGGGTAGTGTTTCATCAGGTATTGCAATCGTGAATAAGATTTCAAGATAATATAATAATACCACACAAAAATTGAGCACTTGTTTTTCTTTTTTGAATCTTAAGAATATCTATTTTGTCAATGAAAGTAGTGTACCGGTGTTGCATTCTTAGGCACTAAGTTGTTATATTTGAGGAGCAGAGTGTCCAATAATTTAATAAATGTGACCTGAATCAGCAAGTGGAACAAAAAAACAGCCATCACAAGATGTCTCACGTATGCATGCTATATCCCTCTAGGGGATGAAAAGCGTACCCACCCTTGTCCCTTTCCTACAAGAAGCTGTTTTCTTTGCTGTTTTAGAAATGGAAAAGAACCTTTTCCCAAAGGATGGCAGCCTCTGCTGTGTACTCATGATGGTGTTCCTGGCTGAATGAAAAATCAACTAAAAACATACAAGGGACACAAACACCAAATAGGGTTAATCAAGTGTTAAAATAAACATATACTTGAAGAGTAATTTGAACCAATGAAACTACAATACACAGACTTAAACATGAAATAACAGATGATGAATCCCTGTAGTTTTGTTGCATATCTGCTACCACAAAACTTTTTAACTTAAAGCAATAAAGATATAGTGGCCAAAGTGTTTCGTTACATAGAAGTGAAAATTTGCCTCCTTAAATCTATATATAGGTTTCATTATCTTCCTAACCTCACTCTCTCCACTTTTAGCTAAGTTTAGAGTAGTCTTCTCTTTCAGAAAATTAGGTTGCTGGAAGAATATCTTGGAGTTAATGCTCTATTTCTTACATAATTGTGATTTTCTAAGCCCTTTTTTTGTGCTCATTGGAGTTGCAATGACATATGTGGCTTTAATTATAGGATTTGTTCACATATATCCAGAGATCTCTTTTTAAAAATCTCTTGTGCTGGAAAAATCTCTAGTAATTCTTCATGGAAATATGTATTCCTTTATTTTTTTGATGTTATCAGTTTTTTAATACAAGAGATGAAGGGATGTTGAGACACGCTGTTAAACAACTGAAACAAATTCCTCTACAAGATCAGCGTGGTCCTCAAGAGAGGTTGAAGCTGCAATGCTTGCAGTCTAATGTTGAAAGTGGACTTAGTTCTCAACACATATCTTTCATGGAAGCTTTCTTAACACCAATCCATAAATGGGCTGACAGTCAACTTAGCAATTACCACATGTGCTTTGCGGAGGTTAGTTGTCTAATTTTTTTCCTTCTGTTTTTCATCTGAAAATGCTTCACATTTTCAAATTGAAAGATATAAGGATCTGATATATATGACCTTTGTGCACTAATTTTTTTTGAAGGATTTTTATTGCTTGTGTCATCTAGGATTTTGAGATGATGGAGGATGTGGGAACAGTTGCAATGGTTTCTAGGCGATTGCTTTTGGAAGAAACAGTAAGTGGAAAATCTGTAGTTTATTTGTGAAGTACTCTCCTGAAAGTTTATATGTAACTAGATTTAAAAGTTACACTCTTATGTTTCTTGGTAAAGGTTGGGTCACTGGAAACAAATTAATGCCAATGTTAACCTTTTGGCTTTGTTCTATGATTCTTTGCAGGCCGTGCAGTCCTCTGTGTCTGAACAGGATCAATATGAATTATATATATCAACATCAGTTAAAAATGCATTCACACGGGTTAGTTTCACACTTAATTGCTTGTAAAACTACTTTTATTAGATTTACTTTCTTCACTTTTGATGGCCCAAACCTACGACCTGTTACTTGTAGAGAGCGGTTACTTGGGTCCTTGCAACTTGTTTACTTTTAGTTTGGAGTCTATATGGGACCACTTATAGTATCATTTAGCATGTTGTTTTATAATGATTCATGCAATGAAGGATTGCCTGCTTACAATTTTGTCTATGCAGATGTGTCAAGCTGTTGACACAACATCAGAAGAAGTACACGAACATTCACTGTTTACTCTTGCAGAAGAGACCAAGAAACTGTTAAGAACAGAGACCACCCTATTTGCTCCACGATTATCTGGGTGGCATCCAAAAGCAACCCTCGTTTCTCTTTCTCTTCTTCACAATCTCTATGGACTTAAGTTGGTCAGCACTGTCACTTCTTGAGGGCCTTCTATAGTTTGAACATTTTTGATGAACAAAATTTCCTAGTAATATACTTGAAGAGCTGACTTATTATTTTCTTTTCAGAAACCCTTTCTTGCTGATGTTGAGCATTTGACTCAGGAAGTCATATCTATACTTGCTGCTGCTTATAGCCTTGAACAGTATGTCCTGTCACTTTTGACAACCGCATATGGTGGAGATGCTGCAAAGGCATACTTTGAACAACTTGCTAGATATGAGGTGTGATCCCACTACACTTTCCCCTTTTTATTTGCCTAAATGTTATCCCAGATTGTTCAATCCAAGTTCTCTTGATCTAATTTAGTTATGATATAGCTTTTTTCTTTAGAAGAACAATCATATGAAGGTATTTAACGTGTTTATGTGATCCTTCCACTGAAACTGTATGGTGTATTTCTAATCCTTGTTTGCCTACTTTCTAGTCTTTGTCGATCACCGATTCACCATAGTGGGTGATCTTCCTTCTCAATTTGAGTGACAATGATTTTGTAGGGTCACGAATAGTTGATCTTGGTATAATAGTTTCACGACTTCCATTCCTGTTGATGCAGCTTCAGTTATTGTTAGTTCTAGCTGTGATCAATTGATCATAGGTTGTAGATAAATGACAGTTACATGCACTGTTGAATAAGTTAAACTAAACAAGTGTGTAGATATGTGGCAGTTAAGCTGACGTGAACCTAGATTATGTGTGTGCAGTCTTATTGTACTTAGAGTGTCACTCCATTGACATATAAATACTTGTTTTTTATACATCCGCTAAATAATAAGGAAGTAAGAAAACAAATTTCAACTCCTCTTTCTCTCGATTCCATATTGTAACATAGGTTTGAAATTTCATATGCAGTAGCTTATTACTCTTTCCGTATGGCTGCGTGAAGCATGATATGCTAAAACATTGGGGAAAGCATAAATTGCTAGATCAGTTTTTGTGGAGAAAGTCTATATATGCTGCAGTGACTATTCAAGCCATGACGGCATAACTACAGGTCCTCTTACATCTTGGGAGTTCTTGAACCATTATATCTAACTGAAAGAAAAAAAGAGGAAGTGTTGGTGTTTATAATCCAGTTTTTTAAAACTTTGAGTAGGTTTATATTTACTTTTTTCCTTGGAAAAAAAAAGAACTATGATAAGATGATTGCCATTTTGGAACATATCATCTTTTGTCTAAAGGAGTGTATCAGTTCTCTTAGAAATATAGTTTCAAGATTACTTAATGTCTTAACTTGTTTTGAGATGTGGAATTCATCACTAAAAGCTCGCAGTTGATTGGTACAACATGAAAGAATGGTTTATCCTGGATATAAATAGATGTTGTGTTTGTTAGCTTAACACTTGAGTGTCAGTCAGATAACAGTTTTGGATATTGATGATTGAGAGAGAGGTTCTGATCGAGGTAAGATCATGAAGCCAAATATAGCTGAACCAACTAAATTAGATCACAAGAAGTTTTAGATCGAATTATGGAACTGTGTTGCAAGCCTTCTTGGTTTTGTTTGGTGCTGATTGAATATTCTTTTCCCCTTAAAGTCGCGCTTCTCTGTATGGGCTTGAGTTTCCATCCATTATTTTGGCTCTTGTTCTGCCATTTTCTGAGTGAAATTGAGGCTTTCCACATGTGATTAAACCCAGATTTTGTTTCTCTTGTTCCTGCAATTTTTTCTTGATAAATTGAATCATGAAGTGGCTTTTAGTTGCTTCTCATCATATAGAGCTCCTTTTTATTTGTTTATATTAACTCCTACTTTACTCACTATATTAGATAGAGACCTTATCTGGGCCCCTCGTAATGCGTTGGGTCGACTCGCAGCTTGAAAAACTACTAGCTTGGGTTGAACGAGCCATTCATCAGGAGGTAATTGCTTGAGAACTTCAATTTTCTGAAAGAACTTCTCAGTACTTGTCTGTTTCTCTTTATACTATACTATTAGTGTTAGAATTTAGTTGTGTTTGATGGGTGAAGGGAGGTTGGAAGGAAGATTAGCCCTTTGCTTGTGTGTCTGTAATGTATATATAGGTGACTGTGGTGAGAATTTGCATGAGAACCTTCCTTATCAGAGAGCCATAAACTTGAACTGTCAGATAAGAAGGAAAATCAATGTCAAATATTCATGATGATATTTTTTAGAATCTTACAAAAGTCATTAAAAACATACCTATTAACACATTTAAAAAGGGACATGGACTTTTCCAAATTTAAAAATTACCATTAGCTAAGACATTGTTTCTACTCGATGATAGCTCAGTTTCAGGTCTCTCACATACGGGGAGGGTTCAAATGTGAAGGGTATGAGAAATTCACATTTGAATTTCCCCCTGCAATGTCTATATATGTAGGTATTTAAGTAGTTTTTCAATTTCCTAGTATAATGGTCAAAGGGAGATCAGTTGATTGCCTGTTTTTTTCTCTTTGTCTGTACACACATCCGTGTTTTCTTATATATGTGGCTGCCGTACCATGCCCTACATTGATTTATGTCAACAATGAATTCTACACGTATCTACAGAAATGGGAAGTAATATCACCTCAGCAACGGCATGGAAGTTCAGTTGTTGAAGTCTACAGGATAGTGAATGAGGTACTAACGATTTTCTTTTTAGTATTGAAATATGTTTCTGATTTGTTTGTTAGGTTGTAATCATATTTGTTATTCTGGTTTGTCAAACGGAAATTTTGTAGTGACATCCTTGATTGTTGACAGCTCATGATCTGTCAATTTTTGGAATGTTGGATGAACAAAGTCCATCATCTGTACCCATCCTCACTAACTTATTTTAAAGCTTGGTGCTGATCTTTTTTTATACTCCACAATGCCATTGATTTTAAGTCAAAAAGCCCCTTATATCGAATGCATGCAAGACAATTGACAATGGGTTAATATATCTGAATGCTTATCATCCTTCCAAGTCCATTTGCTGTTAGAACTGCGCATATCTTTAAAGTTGGGTCACATTAGGCGATATATCTGATTGCTTATATCTAGTGAAGTAAAATAATGTTAAGGGGCACAATAAATGAATAATTGAGAAAGATTTTTAGGCTGCTTCAGAGTCATTCTAATTTTGTACACTTTTAGATGGTCAATCACTTGCGACATTTAATCTGCACCTAGGACTAGTGCTAAATCTCTTGAAAATGTCCTCGAGGATTACCCTTTCTTTTGCCTTTCAGAAATTGCCTAGTAACACATAGTAAATGCGAGCCTATATCAACTGATTTCTTTTCGTATATGCTCTTTTTTTTCTATTGGTTATCTCGGCACATTTTTAGTACTGTATCAATAGCACTCTTCTTGATAAAATTGAAGAGCACAAATACATTCTTTTTACAGACCGTGGATCAGTTTTTTTCACTTGAAGTTCCAATGGGTTCTGAAGAACTAAATAGTTTAGTTTGTGGCGTTGACAATGCATTCCAGGCGTATGCAAAACGGATCACTGTTAATTTGGGTAAGTACATACTAGAATACTCTGGGACACACCACTTTTGACAAACCATTCTTTCAGATTCAATTGCACGTTCTGAATGGTTCTTTCTCTGTATGAATATTCAATATTTGACATTTGACCTAATTGTATTGTGGTGTAAACTTTTGCATGATTTTAGGCTAGTTATGTTTACTCATTGAACTTCAAATAGCATAAAATCCCTTGATCTCTTCTTTGAGATCATAATATTATCAACATTGTGTCTACTTATGTAATAGAACTTAAACATGCTGGTAAAGTTTAATCATTCCCCTTTTGCTTCTCTAGCAGTACTGCTTGCTCGATTTGATGTAAATTTTTCCTTTTTTAGTTTATCTTGTACGTCTGAAAATTGATTTTGGTTGCAAATTGTAGCAAGCAAGGAAGAGATGATTCCACCTGTACCTCCTCTGACACGATATAAGAAGGAAGCTGGATTTAAAGCTTTTGTAAAGAAAGAACGTTCAGACAAAAAGGTGTCTGAAAAGATGAAACCCAGAGATATAATCACTTCAGCAATACCAACTCTCTGCGTTCAACTAAATACACTACACGTGAGTATTTATATCATGATACGTAAACCTAAGGAAGAAAAGTTGCTACTGATTTTGTTGTTGTTGGAGATAATAAGGTCCCACATCGAAAGACCTTATAAACTAGGCTCGGAGTGTCCCCATCTTTCGATGTGGGACCTTATTATCTCCAACAGTTGCAGCAACTCATAGTTGCTGATTTCTTGTATTCCTATCTGAAGCATTCTCTCCAAACAGTATGCAGTTAGTCACCTAACACACTTGGAAGATAGCATGTCTGATCAATGGCTGAAGAGAAGGTCAAGCGAGAACTTTGTCAGTATGTCTCTAAACACACAACCTGCTCTTATCATTTTAAATGTTTTTGATCTAAAATATTGATTTCTGTATCCTGTAGCATATTACATCAACCAGTTTGTATTGTATGTTGTAAAACTGTTTTATGTTCTAACACATTTTTTTAAAGCTAGCGATCCACCTGTTCCCTCGCTCTAGTAATATGCTTAAACGTTCATATGAGCAACAGTAGCTTCACTTTGATAAATTTAAATCTGCAGAGAGGCCCCTGGAAGATGGGTCAAAGTACTTCAGCCAGAAAATTACTCTAGATGGGACCAGAAAAGAACTGAATGCAGCTATTGATAGAATCTGCGAATATACTGGTTAGAGTAGTGCTGTTTTCCCTTTTATCCTGATTTGTTCTGGCCTGTATTTTCATTGGCATCTTACTTTTGCAGTTGTTTCCTGATTCTGTGGCGATATCTTGCAGGAATCAAGATTATTTTTGTTGACCTTGTAGAACCATTCATCGACAATTTATATCGACCCAATGTCTCACAGTCAAGGTTTGAGGCGCTCACTGACCCACTTGATACGGTATGCAGTCACCCCTTTATGCATGATTCAAAACTGAAAATAAGCATGATTCATATTTAAAACAGCACGCCATGAAGCTCAACTAAGTTTATTGTTCTATCTGATTAGATTGTCTCTTTAAAGAATTTCCTGCAAAAGAATAGATTATAAACAATGTTACTCTATAAAGTTCTCCAAGCTCTTGTTTGGAACTTATTTTATACGGCCATTTGTAGACTAACAGTACCTCTTCTCTCATTTATAAACCTAAGTTCTCACTGAAATGTTCTAATGATTTCATACCTGCCTCATAGAATAATAGCACATGTTGCATTCGCTTTGTGTGCATAGATACCCAAAACCCTCCAAAATTTGTGGTTCTGAAAAATGATTTTAGCCTTTCAGTTTGACACAAGACACCTTCTTGGAAAAATTTGCATTCAAAACTGTGAAAATAGGGATATGTGATTGCTCAATAAGGAAAATAAGACAGCAAACGAAACGGAGCACCTTATGGAACTGTCCCAAAATTGACTTTCATAAAAACACCATAAAAAAAAGTTGAAAGTCACTGCACCAGCACACAAGTCCGAATTAGGAAGTTCAAAACGTTTTCAACATGCACCCTTATAGATTATGTTGCCTAATGGTTTATAACAATCACTGAATTTACTATTTGCAGGAAATACCTTCACTTTATTATTGTGTAATCTTTTTATTTCTCCTGGATTTATGCATATGGATTCTGAAAATTGACACCATTTGTGATGTAGGCATTGAGTCATTTGTGTGGTATGATCGTAGAGCCACTTCGTGATCGCGTTGTCACTAGTCTTCTTCAAGCATGTGTGGTATGCATTAGTTACACACCTAATTTCAAACAAACGAGTCATGTTATCTTTTTTGGTTTCATCGCACTTTTACTTCTATTAATCTTCTATTTGCTGAACTACTTCTCAGGATGGCCTAGTTCGTGTTCTATTAGATGGAGGACCATCTCGTATTTTCTCGCCTTCTGATGCTCAAATGCTCGAAGAAGACCTAGAAATCCTACAGGTAAATACTCATTACCTGACATGCAAGCTTCAACCTCAATATTATTGAGGGCTGCACAAGCGGTCCAGACCGGACTGGACCAGTGTACTATGTGCGAATACGGTCCATGGACAGGACAATTACGGCCCGGTCTGGGCCGTATGAACCCAATTCTTTCTTTTTTTTTAATTTAAACCATAATATATAAAATCCGGTATGTACCAATCGTACTTTGTTAATTTTCTTATATCTGTCTTTGGTCCAAATGATATGGATGACAAACGTTCGATGAACCACACATATAGGCCTAGTAGTCATATGATGCAGGACCGAAATATTTCGGGCCAAAACTGGACCAGAAGCCACAATATACTTACTTTTTTACAATCCAAGACCAGACCGTAATTTCCGGCAAGACATGAATTGTACAGCCCTAACCATAACCATGCCAAGATTATGAGATACTTACGTATAACGTGTACACAGGAGTTCTTTGTTTCCGATGGAGAGGGTCTTCCTAATGATGTAGTCGAAAATCTTGTAGCACATCTTCAACATATAATAAAGATGCACGGAACTGAGGTTCGTTTGTCTTTGATCCACACCTATATGTCGAATGCTAGATCCAAGCAAAAGAAATGCATTGAAACACAACTTACATTTTTGTATGATTTTGGCTATTTATAATCGTAGAGCCGTGAGTTGATGGATGATTTAAGATCAAGGGATGGTACACAAATGAGTAAACTCGACGACGAAACCAAGACCTTATTGAGAATACTATGCCGTAGGAATGAGCCCGAGACCTCTACGTTTCTCAAGAAGCAATACAAGATCCCAAGCACTGCAGTGTGATTCAAATTAGACACCCTTTGTTAAAAATCAAGTATACGACGAACTGTTTATAGAAGAGATTGTTGTCGGCACTTTGAGGTTACACAAATTTTGTTTTTGTTGTACTATGTGATTCTCAAACTTGAAGCTCGTTTATGTTTGCATTTTTAATGTAACTTGATGAATTTGTTTGTAATTTAGGTTCCTTTGTAAGAAAAGTTACATAAATTCAAACAAATTGCAATTAAATACTTGTTGCTAGTGTGCACTTTACAACTCTGAGCCATCAACCATGTCGTTAATAAAGAATACAATTCATAAATAAAGGATACCCACTTCTCTTAGCATGTCATGACAAGTAAAAAAATAGGGTTGAATTTGTTATGTAATATAATGTCATAATAAGAATAAGCTAGTAAATGTCGTAGATGATAAATAAATAAATATGGTGAATTTACTACGTAATCTAAACTCATAATAATAAGTTAGTGGATATCCTTAGTGATAATAAATACGTATATAACATCTTTTTTAGTGAATGAACTAATTTGCTTTTATTTAATATATCAACTTTTTCTCTAATATGTTACAAGATTTTGTATATAGTTCTTGTATATTAATTTCGGGTACAAGTATAATCAAATTATTTGTGTGCAAAAAGAATAATCTAATAAATTCTTTTGATATTTTTGATTTACTTGTATACGATACAATAATCTTGTACAAGAAAAAATTTAAGTATCATAACTAACATATATTTATAGTTTTCAAAAGAAAAATAAATTGTGAGGTCCAACTTGTCCGGTGGGTATATGGGTGGGAGGTGGAGATTACAAAACAAAGATCAATCCTCCATGACTACATTCGTTTATTATTATTTTTTATATTTTTTATAAGAATTATAAAATTACAAAAAAAATATGTCTCATGTACAAGAAAAAGTTACAAGATATATATTAGTGAAGTAAAGTTATAAGAAAAACATCTCAATTATGATATATATTATAAATTGATATAATTTTATTTTATTTTTCTTTAAACTCATACAAATCGAATTTCATCAAAAATTCAAATCAAACAACTTAAATCAATGATAAAAGATAAATCATTTTTTATAAGATCATATTCACATGTAATTTATTTCATAAAAGATAAATATATTATTCCATTATGACATATGTTTAAGTGAATATAGACATATTACACCCAATTTAAAAGACCCAATACACCTTATCATATCAATTTAGAGAAATGAATGTAGACATGTTACACCACAATTTAAATTAAATGCCAAAGATTTAATACATTTAATGGTTTTATCATATGATTTTAGTCCTAATGTATTTAAACTATTATGTGTATTTAAAATATCTTTTTCTATATAGCTTTATCTTCATATTAAACATTTATGATTTCAAATAAAAAAGTATGTCCTACCTCATTATATAAATAAATGATCAAGATGCATTTTAACAATCTACATTTCTATACAATAACATATATTTCAAGTCGATTATAAGCGAACCTAAGATTTCAATGGCTACAAAAAATATGATTGTCTTTTTGGTTTCTCTCGTACTTTTCGCATTTCTTCTTGGAGGTTAGTATTTTTCTTCTAAACTCTTTTATATTACGATTAACTAGTATAATATAATATTTATGCTTTGCATGAGAATTTTTTTAAATAAATTAAAGTAAAATATATTATTATAAATATATTTTTTTAACTATTATAATTAAAAAGTACATTTCTTAATTTATTATAAAGGTATTATATTGTAATTTTCGGCAATTTTAAATTAAGTTTGAAAGAAAATCTACTCAACTGATTATATTATATAAATGATCAAGATACATTCTATATATATATATATATATATATATATATATATATATATATATATATTACGTGTGTATACTAAACTAACACACAACTAATTGTGAATTTTAGGTGGAATGTCGGCGATGCATTGTGGTCCAAACAATCTCGGACAAAGCTGTACTCCTGACCTTTGTAGTAGTATGTGCAACCAAATGACCGGCATGCAGGCTCGGGGTATTTGCACCGGCGGCAATACTTGTTACTGCATTTGTTAGCATGTATTATAATATAAATGTATGTAAAATTAAAATATTATCAATTATGGTTGTGTTTTAGTTTTATAATCTATGGGGTGCAATATTTGAAATAAATAAAATTAAAATTTCAAAATATTGACTTGTCCAGACAAATATGTGTTATATTTATGAATAGTCGGATAAATGTGAGTGAACGTTTAATCCATTCATCAATGGACCAATCATTTATCAATTCATCTCATCGATTCAACCGCATAAAATTATATATAGTTTTTATTACATGATACATACATCATTAATAAGGTTTTAGTCGCTAGCTTGGTTCACATTTGAACGTGATGTTAAAGATATTTTAATATTATTTTCGTTTGAATTTCAAGGATTTTCTTGATTTTTAGTAGGATGTTCAATTTATTTCATATAAACATGTGTAAAATGTGAACCGAATTCTCACCAATCAATCAAATTCTTTTATATGAATACGGTTGAATTGAATGCGAGTTGAAAGTACCGACATATAATAGATCTGATAGGGTGAATGATTGAGGTTCACGGATTGATATCATCCAAACCGTTGTCGTCTATAATCAAGAGCATTTTTGTAACCATTTTGACGTGTATTTTAATTCACATATAATTGCGGTTTGTAGCATGATAATTTTTTTTTTATCCGTCTCGGGACCTTAGACGTCAAGGGCACGCATCTAGTGAGCCACACACATGAACACATGTGTTTCATCTTAAAATCAAATGATAATAGGATAAGTAACCCATGAATTTATATATTAGACTCACAACTTATTGTATCTCAGATATAAAACACGCCCTAGTATACCAATTTTCTCAAAATTAGCCTCAACAAACATATAAAAATAATATTTTCTTTCAAATTTAACTAAAAAGGGTTTTATAGAAGGCAAGTCGTACGATTTACAAGATGCACAATGGATTGCATTGAGACGGCGTTGAACTACTCAACCTTAATGTTAAGCGACTACGTTGAAAAACCTCAACTTTAGCGCACAACACCAATGTTGAAAGGTTTCAACTTCAACGCACTGTGACACAAGGCGTTGTAATTTTGAGCATCTAGTAAGAGAAAAAAATTATTAAAAAATAGATTGGAGCGCAATCACACAATTTTTTTTTACTAACTTTAACTCCGGACGCCTGCACCCATGTACTTTTTTTTATTACAAAAAACGAGTGCATACGTTCAACGGTACGCCGTGCAATTAGTAAATCGAACGATGCACCTTAGCAATACCGAACTAGAAAGGACATGTTCGCTCCAAACGGTGTGTGCAAGCTTTAAATTTATAACCCTAGACGTAAGCTTAAAACAAGGATGCGAACCCGCAGTGTACGGGTCAATCGTAGTAAAAAGCAAGAAATTCCAGGGGTCAATCACAGGGACTTAGTGAAACAAAGTCCAATTACGGTATGCTTAAGCAATCACTAACCACAAGTAATTAAAACAATCAAAGATGATAAAAGTCAATAAAGGAAATATGCAATTCTAGGGATTAAAGCATCTAGTTGTGGTTCCAACTCAAGATCTCAAGATAAGCGGACAAAGCTGAGGTTTTTGCGTGGGGAAGGTGTTACTAAAGTGGAATAGATCACCGGGTAAGTCTCACTACTCACTAATCCAAAACCGTAACTCCTATTACCGGGTTAGTCTCAAGGAATTAAGATAAAGACCTATAATCTCAAACTAACACACCATCTAAGGGAATAGAATCAACCTTTACCGGGTAAGTCTCAAGCTAACTCACAAAGATGGGATGAAAGCACACTCAAACCCCAATAAAGGATAAACCTTTATTACCTACACTTATGATCTTAGGTAAACAAACAAAGGAATTACCGGGTAAGTCTCATCCTAGGCTTGCATTGAACCAGGAAGGGTGTAATAAGGATAGGATTTGGCAAACTCTAACACTTAACTCTCAGTTTCGGATAAGATAAGTCACCTCGGTCAGCCAAATTCCACCCCGGCCGAGATGTTCATCGACTGAACGAGATGCTTATGGTTAAGATTAAAGACTCGAACTTTCAGGGTCCTACTGTGATTAAGATCATTCTATCATTGTTTTTCCCACAACCTTCAGCCAATCACCCTAGAATCACACAAAGAGATTAGCCACTCATCATCATGAAAGTATTAATCAAGTATATGGGAAGAAAGTGAATATTTAAATAAGAAGAATTTAATGAAAAGATTCAATAACTGAATCAAATATCACAACAAAGCGTTCCTTGGATAGAAATCCAACAAGACAAGACAACAAGGAAGGGAATCTAAGATAATCTTACAAAAACCCTTCAAAAGCTATAAAAGCTACAATCTTCCTTCTTCAACCTTCAAAAGGTTCTTCAAATCTCCTAACTGGAGTATGGCTGCTGTGTGCTATGCGGGATCTCCAACTGTATGCGGATGTATGCAGCATGCCGGATTTGTGGGAAATCCGACCCTTTTTATAGGAAAATTACTCTCCAAAGATAAGATATGTTAGAAAGATCTCTTCCCATAAAAATAGGTAAAATATATGACCTAGCATATCTTCTTCCTTCCAGGAGCCAAGCCCAAAAATATATAAGATCTCTTTCCAAAGATAAAAGATCTCAGCCAAGAATAAAATATTCTCGCCGCGTCCCAAGTGTTCGCCTCGGTCGAGTCGACTTCTCTGGATCACCTCGATCGAGGTGAATCTGTGGTCAACCAAGGTAAGTCAAAACTGAATGTGAAATCTCTCAAATCTGGTCCAAAGTGAATCTCTAATCCATGGCTATGCTCCCTGGATGGTTCCTTATGTTCCTGAATGTAGCTCTAATAACTCCATAGCTTCTTTTGCTCCTTTTTGATGCAAAACGTGCCATTTTACCTACGATTACAACAAAACTAGGTGTAGACCTCGATTCCCGCAAAGGTAGATGAAATGGTAATATAATCACACATTATACATACAAACATGCAGATTATTGAAGATAAAACGTCCAAACAAACCCCAAAATATAGACTATAATTCATGCTATCAAAATACCCCATACTTAGCCTTTGCTTGTCCCCAAGCAAGTTCCGCATATAAAAGGCAAGATAGAATGGATTATAAGTCAAGAAAATCAATGAAAAAGTCTTTCAAAAACATTTTTATGGTGTGCTACAATCATAGATCACTCTAAGAGAATACTTCATGGGATTTAAAATCAAAATATGATCAAAACATTTTATAAATATAAGAAAGTTGTTCATCTTTGCATAAAATCGTAGAATGCATAATAAGTCATAATTATCGAAATTAATCATGCCTAATCCAGTTTAAACCACTAAGTCAATCAACAAGCTCGAGGTCTCAAGGGCTTCCCAAAAGAAAGGTCAAGAAACGTGTAGGGTAGGGATGTATTTAAGGTAATGTGGTGCTAGAATCCGGGAAAAGGATATACTTCACTTTCACTTTGACTTTCAACATCTTCCACCAATAAGCTTTGCTTATTTCACACTTTTTCTTTTACTTTACTTTTTGGGATGCATGGACAGAGGTGCACAATAACCGAAGCCTAGGAAATCAGCAATCATCAATTTCTTGAGATGCATCAAACCCTTGATGCACATACCATGACCCGTTAGAAATATCGCTCAATCCGACTTTGGCAAGACACAAACACCCGGCTATGTGAATGGTGCCGAGTTACTCATCATCATGATTGACTTCCCCAAACCTATTATTATTTTCTAACACTTTCACTTCCAGCCAACTTCTCAACTTTAACTTCACTTGCTTTCACCACTTTGCTTGCTTCCAAATTCCCGGATAGGTAAAGGGAGGCAAAATGTATATGAGGGGTTAAGCATGATCAAGAAGAAGAGAGAAGAATGAATTGCCTTGGTCTTTCCAGGAAGAAAGTGAGAGAACTCATAATGTGGTGTCAACCTTCAAATTCAACATAATTTAGACAAAAACAAAGTATTAAACATGCCAAAAATCTCAAACAAAGCATTTAGCAACTTAAACATATTATAAAACCTTTCAAACACATAAAGATTTCAAAACCAGACAGTAAGAAAGATCTTCACTGAGATTATATCCAGATAAGAAGCACAAAAATCGTTTTCGAAAAACTCTCAGTTAACCCACCTCGGTCGAGGTGTTCTTAGGTCAACCGAGGTGAAACACCTCGTTCGGCCAGAACTCCCCCGGTCGAGGTCAAAAATTTTTTTTTTTTAAAATCAGTTTTCAGTTTCGACGTTTTTCTCAATCAAATAACCTGTAAGTATGCATGCAGTCTCAGATAAACACATAGAAGCAAACTGAAGCATAAATATAAATAAATATCCGATCAAGTAGAGTCATACATAACATAAGTGTCAAATAATACATCAATAAACACCCCATAGTTGGGACACACTGTCCCAGTGGGTCAAAATAAGTCTAAGGAATAAAATACTCACCGGATAATAAGCTGAACTGCATAAAAATAAGAAAGAAAATCCTGCAGCTCTCAATAATCCTGATCCGGTGGTGATGGTGGTGGTGGCACGTATGGGTACTGAGATGGGTCAAATGGATAACTCATAGTCTGCTGGAACTGGATCTCCATCATCCTGCGCTGATAATGCTAGCTCTCTAGCATCTGATGAGTCCAACTGTCGATTTGTCGGTGCTGGGCGGCAAATCTCTCATCGATGTCCACAGTAAGAGCAGCATAAGAGTCAATCATCTGCTCTGTCAGATCATCGATCCGACGGTGAGCCTCTGGATCTCTATGTCGGCGTGCCCTACGCCTAGCAGGTCTCAATGGTGATGCAGCAGGTGCCGGCTCAGTATCATCATCATCCAGATCAATAACCGGCGCACTCGTCCCGACAGTATCTGTCCCTATATCCATCGGGACTCCACCATCCCTGTCATCAGTAGTCTCCTCATCATCTACCTCCTCCTCCTCAGCTGGGGCAACTGATGCCTCTCTATAATCCTCCATCAGTGGGGCCCAGGTGGTTTGCCAGTAATGAGGGTCATAAATTGTAAACTGTGCTGACCACCTGATCCCCTACGGTGCAGTCAGCTCCCATGGCATAGCCATGTATGGTGTAGTCAGTCCTCGGGGAACCAGAATCCGCCGAGTGATCGTCTCCTGCAGCCCAAGCGGCTTGGCAGCCGCCACCATAGTGCAAGCGCTGAGATCCATGTCTTGGAAGCTGGCGATGTGGGTCACAAGTCCTCCGCAGCAAATGTCCCCCTTCGCCTTGACCTTGGTCCTGTGCAGATCCTCTGGCAGCATCAAGCCAAAGTCAGGGATCCCTCCAGTCACCATGCAGTATAGGCTGAACAGCTCCCCCTGTCGGATCTTCTGGGGCGTCTCAATACGCGCCAGAAGCGTCTCGCTGAAAATGCGGTGGGCTAACCTAAAAGCTAAGTGAAAGATGATCTTCTCCCTGGAATCTCCAGGGCGCCACCTATCTGCGTGCTCAACCACGTGAGCAATCTGTCCCCAAAACTCCCTAGCTACAGATCGGGAAGGGAAATCAACAGCTGTCGGGGCAGGAAAACCAAATATATCCCTCCAATACTCTAGTGGAACTATGAAGTTCCGGTTCATCAACCGGTACTTCACAGAACGCTTTGTGGGGAGGTAGGTGAAGGAGCTAATAAACTCTAAGGTAGGCTCCAAATAGGCAGGTGCGCGGATCTCAGTAAACTGATCCAATCCTACCGTCGATATCATCCGTCTAAGGTCTCCATCCACATGGAGACAGTCAAAGGCTGACACGTCCATGAAGCGAGGTGCTATCACTAGACGGGCTGCTATAGGTCGTAATCGACCCGGTGTCGCTCGTGGATCACCGGGCGATAGGGTCGGGAAGAAGAGGAAGAAGGGGAAGGGGAGGATCTGTCCCTGATGGCAAGACGTCTCTTAGAACTCATTTTCAAATTCTCACTGTCAGGTCACCTCGGTCGGTCTGACAACACTCAAGAACACCTCGGCCGAGGCACAGCACGTTTGGACCGAGGTGAAAACTGCGTAACTAATTTCCTCAAAATTTCCATTTCTTTTCCCCCAAAATCACTACAACTGGTTCCTATGGGGTACTTAATCCGTTTCTCAGCAAATGCAGGGCAATCCAAGCCCAAATTGAAGCGAAAACAGCGAGGTTAGGGTTTTGTACTCGTTTTACCTCGTTCGGCCGTTTCGGTTCGATTTCTTCGCAGATCGACGTTGTACTGGGATCCTCTATGCTTTAATCGTAGTTTGGAAGCGAAAATCTTCGAAAACGAGCGAGAATCGGAGAGGCGAGGTAAAATGGGTCGCCGCGGTCGAGGGGGTAGGTAAAGAGGATAAAAAGAAATTTTTCCCTTTTTTATACCCTTTCTGGAACTGCTGTCACCTCGGTCGAGGTGGTCTCGACTGGACCGAGGTGGTTCTTCAGAAACCCTAGTCGCCTCGGTTGCTCAAGAATCATCTCGGTCGAGGTGCTCTGACAGCAACCGAGATGTGCCTCAGTCAAACTTCGTCTTCTCGAATTCTCGAACTTCTGTCCTTCCAGTTACGCTCTTGATTTGTTCTTCTTTCTTAGATGTCACCTGTTATCTGTCTAGGACGCCAAAAACAAAACAAAGCAAAGCAAAAGCAAAACTATCTAAGCTAGAAAGGGAAAAGAAAGCAATACCTTGGGTTGCCTCCCAAGAAGCGCTTGGTTTAAGATCGCTAGCTGGACCATGATGCGTCTCAAACGAGGTATATTGGTGCAACCTCCTCAACCGGAGTTTCCGGTTTGTATTTCTTGAGTCTATGACCGTTGACCTTGAAGCTTCTGCTCGTTTTGCCCCATATCTGAACTGCACCATGAGGAAAAACATGTTTCACAACATAAGGTCCGATCCATCTAGATTTTAACTTACCTGGAAAGAGGCGGAGGCGGGAGTTGAAGAGTAGAACTAAGTCTCCTTCGTTAAGCTCCTTTGGGATGATACACTTGTCATGCCATTTCTTCGTCCTCTCCTTATAGATTTTGGCGTTCTCATAAGCGTTCAAACGCAGCTCCTCCAGTTCGTTGATATCCAATAGCCGCTTCTCGCCGGCCTCCTTAATGTCGAAATTCAACCATTTGATCGCCCAATATGCTTTGTGTTCTAACTCAACGGGCAAATGGCAAGACTTCCCATATACCAAATTATAAGGGGTGATACCTATGGGAGTCTTAAATGCGGCCCTGTAGGCCCAAAGAGCATCGTCCAATTTCATGGACCAATCCTTCCTCGTCCTAGAGACGGTCTTCTCCAAAATTACCTTGTGGGTTACCCCATACTTTGATAGAAGTGCTTTGAACTTCCGGTTGATGAAATGCGTTCCTCCATCGCTGATGATGATGCGTGGAGTTCCAAAACGTGGAAAGATAGTTCTGTTTAAGAATTTTACAACCACCTTGGCGTCATTAGTGGGAGAAGCAATGGCTTCAACCCATCTAGAGACGTAATCAACTGCAAGAAGAATATAGAGGTTTCATCCGGAGGATGGGAAAGGTCCCATGAAGTCTATCCCCCATACATCAAAGATTTCCACCTCTTGAATGTTATTAAGTGGCATTTCGTTCCTCCTTGATAAATTTCCTGTTCTTTGGCATGCATCACAAGAGACAACAAACGATTGCACATCCTTAAATAATGTAGGCCAAAAGAAACCGGAACGTAATACCTTAACGCATGTTTTATCGGTGCTGGCATGTCCTCCACAAGGAAGTGAATGACAATGCCGTATGACGCTGTTAACTTCATCTTCCGGAATGCATCTTCGAAGAATCCCATCCGGCCCGCGCTTGAATAGCAGCGGCTCATCCCAGTAGTAATGGCGTACTTCCTTGAAGAATCTCTTCTTTTGAGAGTATGTCAATCCGGGCGGTATTTCCTGACAAACAAGATAATTTACAATATCAGCATACCAAGGTCCTTTATTATCAGAAAGTTGGTGGATGGAATGTTCCACCAACTGAGGATGAATGTCAGAGAAAGGAGTAAGAAGTTTGTTGTTGTGACCCACCTATTTCATTTCTAGTTTATTACCAGTTAATTAACCCTGTTTAAAGCAATAAGCGGAAAACGTAAATTTTTAAAACTTTATCTTACAACCATTTTCACTACATATATACATACTAACATACGTCATAAAACCCTGTTTAACAAAAACACAAATGGTTTAAAACCATGCAAAACATCCTAGGCGGTAGCATCCCATAACAACCCACCTGATATTATCTCAAATCCAGGTGTTGGGTCCAACGTCCTTGCCTTGGTTAGGCCGAGTCTGAGTAGCTGAAAAATATGTGGATATAACAACAATGAGCCACACGCTCAGTAAGGATATACAAATCGCAATCTCCCAATATATATAAGTATCTAATATCCCGTCCCCAAAGGACACTCTATACCCTTCCTCACATTTCAAAGCACACATACATATCCACATTCACATATAATTCCACAACCATTCACATCACATTTCACATAAACATTCAAGCATGTTATCACACATCACATATAAACATATTATCTCATATAAACATCTCATATCATCTCATCACATATAAATAATCATAACATAACACATAACATGCTAGACTCGATCGCATCGATGCATAGGTGATAATTAACTAACTAGCTCCACCTGATCGTACGATATATTTTCTCATTGCTTTCGTATTTCTTTTCTTTCTTTCTTTTTTTTTTCTTTCGGTTGGCCAACCCGATAGCGTCATAGGCCCCCTGTAGATCAGGTAGCGACCTCGGCCATCTTGTCCTAAGACCCCCTGTAGATCAGGTTGCGATCTTGGACTATTTTTCTTATCTTGAGGCCCCCTGTAGATCAGGTAGCGACCCCTGGATGTTTTTCTTATCTTGAGGCCCCCTGTAGATCAGGTAGCGACCTTTGAGGCCCCCTGTAGATCAGGTAGCGACCTCGTCCCCCGAAAACCCGTGCGGGACCCAGTTGGGCTAATTAATCAATTACCATCCTATATTATCACTTTCATATCATAACTCAAATTCATGCTTTCATCATATTCTTTCATCACATTCTTTCCATTATCATCTCATGTACCTCATGCATGCTTTCATAAAGAATATCAATTCATCATCATCGTCGTCTCACTCATATACATATAAGCATGCATACAACCATAACAAACAGATATATATACACACAAGCATGCATAAAATCATGGCATATTAAATACATAACATATATTAAGCAAGTGTAATTCATATACACTTACCTCGCAGGTAAGAACAATAAAACCTCGCAAACCAACTATTGAGTCTGTTTCCCACTCGGACTATCCTCTTTTATCGTGCTTGGATACGCTCACAAAGCAACTACGTTATAGTTAGACTGAAACCTTCAACAACACCTGTAATGAATATCATATTCCTCGTATTAAACTTCTCGGTTCAAACACTAGTTAAATTCATTCCTTTGAATTTATTTAGCTTATAGCATTTTCCAGAATCCCAATTTAATTAATTAACCTTTAATTAATTAATTAAATTTCGTCAGAATAACGTTTTGCCCGCAGGCAATTTCTGAACCCACCTGTCATCAAATCTCATCAAACAAACAGCCCATAATCACCAGAATAATGTAACGAGTATAATGGAATTTCCAATTATCCATTTTGGCAAGCCTAAGGTCAATTTAGGCAAAATCGCAATACGACAAACGAATAAATTCATAACTTATTCGTTACTAACCCGATTGACGATCCGAAAGAAGATTCGGAATCACAACGATGCAGGCTGCGCTCGGTCACCATCAAATTCACCGGAATCTGAGCGACGGAACCTCCCTAGTATCATATATGCTCGACCAGGCCTTCCCTTGCGCGGAAATGTTGAAACTCGGTACCAAAATGAAGAGAATGAAGAGAGGAATCCAAAAACTCAAACGGATTTGAAATCGGATTAGAAACGGAGAGTAGATCTGAGTTTGAAGATTGAGAGAAATTAGAGCTTTTACGAGAAAACGTGAAAGGAAATGGATTAATAAACGTTATTTCCGCTATTTATAGCGAAGACGATAATTATCCTTTAGCGGAGTCAATAATTATCCTTTCACCGATCTGAAAGCGGTTTAAGCCCCTTTCTCCAAACTTCTCGAAATTGGAATAATAAATCTGGAATAACGTATGGATAATTATTCCGCAATTGTTTCGAAAAACGCGTATTCCTAAGCCGTCTTTCTTAGCCACCAAGAAACGAAATAGCGACTCTTTTAGCCGTTTTGCTTTTTCATGTTTTTTCATATCTAGGACATGTTCGATGTCCTGATCATTTCTCTCAACTGCATTTTTATTAATTGAAGCTCCCAAATGCTCCAAATAACACCGGGGTGTAATATCATCTAGGAGCTGGTTACCTCGAGAGGTATCTCGTGTTAAAACGGATTTAATTTCCTAAAATACTCGATTAGGTCATCTTCGATTTTTGACTGTTACAAATATCTCCCACTTTAAGAAATTTCGTCCCGAAATTTAAGAAAGGACGTAGAACCAAACCCGTAGATATATCAAAAGGATGCACAACCGGATCCCAATTTTTCGAGGTTTTTACTCAAAAAGATAGGGGTATCTAGCTCTCATATCTCGCTCGGTTTCCCATGTAGCCTCTCGAGCTGAATGATGTCTCCATCTGACCTTCACCATTGGAATCTCCTTGTTTCTCAATCTTCGAACCTACCTGCCTAAAGCCTCAACTGGTTCTTCTGGGTAGGACAAGTTCTCAGATACTTCTATCTCAGGTTCGGGAATGATATGACTCGGATCTGACCTATACCTCCGTAGCACCGATACGTGAAAGACGTCATGCAATCTTGATAACTCAGGTGGTAACGCCAATCTATACGCAAGTGGTCCGATCTTCTCTAAGATCTCATATGGACCAATGTATCTCGGTGCTAACTTCCCATGCCTACCAAATCTCATAACTCCCCTCCAAGGAGATACCTTCAAAAACACTCTCTCGCCTATCTCATATGTCATCTCTCGTCTATGGCGATCAAAGTAGCTCTTCTGACGATCTTGTGCTGCCTTCAAGTAGTGCTTTACTACTTGTACTTTCTCTATTGTCTGTTGTACAAGTTCAGGACCCTCTATCTGTCGCATGCCCTCAAAATCCCAACATACAGGTGTGCGACACTTCCTTCCATAAAAGGCCTCGTAAGGGGCCATACCAATACTTGAATGAAAACTGTTATTATACGCAAATTCGAGCAATGGCAGGTTAGAATCCCAGTTACCTTTAAGCTCCAAAACACAAGATCTCAACATCTCCTCCAAGGTCTGAATCGTTCTCTCTGATTGTCCGTCTGTTTGAGGATGAAATGCCGTACTGAAATGCAATCTTGTACCTAAGGCAGTTTGCAGACTTCCCCAGAAATGCGAGGTAAACCTCGGATCTCTATCGGATACAATCGATACAAGGACTCCGTGTTGTCGAACAATCTCTCTCACATACAACTCTGCCAGCTCATCCAAGGAGTTATCTTGTCTCATCGGTAAGAACTGGGCAGATTTCGTCAAACTGTCTACAATCACCCCTACCGCGTCATTCTTACTGAAAGTCCTAGGAAGTCCAACAACAAAATCCATTGTAATCCGCTCCCACTTCCACTCAGGAACTGATAATGATTGTAACTTTCCTGCCGGTGCTTGGTGTTCAGCCTTCACTTGCTGACACACTAGACATCGAGCTACAAAATCAGCTACCTCTCGTCTCATCCTGGGCCACCAATAGATCTTCCTCAGGTCATTAAACATCTTCGTACTCCCAGGATGTATGGAATACCTCGAGGAATGTGCCTCTTCAAGTAGCTTCTTCTTTAACTCCTCAATGTTGGGTACGCATATCCGTGTACCTCTATATAACACTCCCTAATCAGACAACTGGAAGTGTGTAGTGGTAGCATCTCCCACTTTAGCTTTCAACTTCTTCAGTGTAGCATCCTCATCTTGACTAGTTGAAATCTCATCGAGAATCAACGGTCTTACCTGAATGTTCGCTATCAACTCAGATCCTCTTACATCCATCTCTACTCTCATAACTCTGAGAGCTAATAGATGCTCAACTTTGTAGTTGACCTTACCGCCTTGGTCATTGCTCTTTCTGCTGAGAGCGTCACCTACCACATTCGCCTTTCTTGGATGGTACTCTATAGTGCAATCATAATCCTTGAGTAACTCCATCCATCTTCTCTGCCTCAGATTCGGATCCCTTTGAGTGGGAATATACTTCAAGCTTTTATGGTCGGTAAACACTGGAAATGTATCACCATAAAGATAGTGCCTCCAGGTCTTAAGAGCATGAACTATAGCGGCAAGCTCTAGGTCATGTGTAGGGTAGTTTTGCTCATGAGTTCTCAACTATCTAGATGTATATGCTATTACCTTTCCTTCCTGCATTAGAACTCCTAAGCCACTCCCAAATGCGTCGGTGTAAACCACAAAGCTACCCTTATCTGAGGGTACAACCAGAATAGGGAACGTAGTCAATCTTTTCTTAAGTTCTTCAAAGCTCTCTTGATAACTGTTATCCCATATAAACTGCTGATTCTTCTTTAGCAAGTTAGTCAATGGGCGCACGATAATCGAGAAGTTCTTTACAAACCTCCTGTAATAACCCGCAAGTCCTAAGAAGCTATGAATCTCCGTAATGCTCTTCGGAATTTCCCGTTCGGTAATAGCCTTGATCTTGGATGGATCAGGTTGTATACCATCTCGTGATATCACATGCCCTAGAAAGGCAATCTGATCCGTCCAAAACTCGCACTTGCTGAACTTCGCATACAATTGTCTCTCCCTCAGAATCCCTAAGATACGTCTCAGATGTTCTCTATGAGTATTTGCATCTCGGGAATATATCAAGATATCATCAATGAAGACAACGACGAACTGATCTAGATAAGGTTGGAAGATCGAGTTCATCAGCGCCATGAATGCTGCAGGTGCATTCATCAACCCAAAAGGCATAACTGTAAACTCATAGTGTCCATACCGAGTACGAAAAGTTGTTTTCGGTATTGAATTCTCTGCTATCCTCAACTGCCAATATCCCGATCGAAGGTCAATCTTTGAAAACACTGTAGCTCCCCTTAACTGATCAAGCAAGTCCTCTATCCTCGGTAAGGCATACTTGTTCTTGATTGTGATTTCGTTCAGCTAACGGTAGTCTATGCACGATTGTAAACTACCGTCCTTCTTCTTCACAAAAAGCACAGGTGCAACCCAAGGAGAAATACTCGGGCGTACAAAATCCTTCTCGAGTAACTCTTCTAGTTGTTTCTTTAACTCCTTTAGCTCTAGCGGAGCCATCCTGTAAGGAGCAATCGATATCGCTGCTGCACCTGGTAATGCTTCAATCTCGAAGTCTACCTCTCTACTCAGAGGTAAACTATGTAAATCATCAAGGAAAACGTCAGAAAATTCTCTAACAACATCCACCTCGGATACTCCGGGACTAACAATCGTAGAATCTGACACACTAGCCAAATAAGCTTGACACCCTTCTCGAAGTAATCTAAAAGTTTTCACTGTAGATATGAGGCAAGCAGGAATCATAATCCTCTCACATGTCAGAATCACCTCTCTCACCCCATCTACCTCCATGGTGACTTCCTTTGTATAACAATCAATCAAGGCTCTATGAGTAGATAACTAATCCATAGCTAATATCATATCAAACTCTCTCAAGAAATCATCCCATGTCAACACAAGCGGTACAATACGGCCATTAGGGACCTTGTCCCACCAATCTCTAGATGCTTCCTCAAGCAATGATATATCATATTGTACCCGTCTCTCAGTAGGGCAAATAACTCTATCTAGAATGGCCTCAGTGTTCCTCAATCACTCATCCATTACTAATGGATCAGTAGTCCCCTCAAACGACTTTTTCCCTTGGCGGAAAATCTTCTCAAAATTCTTGTCCTCTTTACTAGAATAATACCCGCTTGAGACACTGTTGTGTCTATGGTGGTATAACTTCTCTCAAATATATCACTTAATCAGATATACCAGCCATATCCGATGGTGGTAGTGATATTGGCTAAACTGACACCTTAGGGTGCTCCTGATCATTTCTACCCTGAGCATGTATACACTCAGTCGACCCTTTGGCTGTGCTCCGCCATCTAAAAGAAAAAGAAAGTTTCAAAATCTTTTCAGAAAACTTCCCACAACCCAAGCCAAGGAATCATATCCCTGCTCTGATACCAACCAAATGTGACCCACCTATTTCATTTCTAGTTTATTACCAGTTAATTAACCCTGTTTAAAGCAATAAGCGGAAAAGCGGAAAATGTAAATTTTTAAAACTTTATCTTACAACCATTTTCACTACATATATACATACTAACATACGTCATAAAACCCTGTTTAACAAAAACACAACTGGTTTAAAACCATGCAAAACATCCTAGGCGGTAGCATCCCATAACAGCCCACCTGATATGATCTCAAATCCAGGTGTTGGGTCCAACATCCTTGCCTTGGTTAGGCCGAGTCTGAGTAGCTGAAAAATATGTGGATATAACAACAATGAACCACACGCTCAGTAAGGATATACAAATCGCACTCTCCCAATATATATAAGTATCTAATATCCCGTCCCCAAAGGACACTCTATACCCTTCCTCACATTTCAAAGCACACATACATATCCACATTCACATATAATTCCACAACCATTCACATCACATTCACATAAACATTCAAGCATGTTATCACACATCACATATAAACATATTATCTCATATAAACATCTCATATCATCTCATCACATATAAATAATCATAACATAACACATAACATGCTAGACTCGATCGCATCGATGCATAGGTGATAATTAACTAACTAGCTCCAACTGATCGTACGATATATTTTCTCATTGCTTTCGTATTTCTTTTCTTTCTTTTTTTTTTCTTTCGGTTGGCCAACCCGATAGCGTCATAGGCCCCCTGTAGATCAGGTAGCGACCTCGGCCATCTTGTCCTAAGACCCCCTGTAGATCAGGTTGCGATCTTGGACTATTTTTCTTATCTTGAGGCCCCCTATAGATCAGGTAGCGACCCCTGGCTGTTTTTCTTATCTTGAGGCCCCCTGTAGATCAGGTAGCGACCTCTGAGGCTCCCTGTAGATCAGGTAGCGACCTCGTCCCCCGGAAACCCGTGCGGGACCCAGTTGGGCTAATTAATCAATTACCATCCTATATTATCACTTTCATATCATAACTCAAATTCATGCTTTCATCATATTCTTTCATCACATTCTTTCCATTATCATCTCATGTACCTCATGCATGCTTTCATAAAGAATATCAATTCATCATCATCGTCGTCTCACTCATATACATATAAGCAAGCATACAACCATAACAAACAGATATATATACACACAAGCATGCATAAAATCATGGCATATTAAATACATAACATATATTAAGCAAGTGTAATTCATATACACTTACCTCGCAAATAAGAACAATAAAACCTCGCAAACCAACTATTGAGTCCGTTTCCCACTCGGACTATCCTCTTTTATCGTGCTTGGATACGCTCACAAAGCAACTACGTTATAGTTAGACCGAAACCTTCAACAACACCTTTAATGAATATCATATTCCTCGTATTAAACTTCTCGGTTCAAACACTAGTTAAATTCATTCCTTTGAATTTATTTAGCTTATAGCATTTTCCAGAATCCCAATTTAATTAATTAACCTTTAATTAATTAATTAAATTTCGTCAGAATAACGTTTTGCCCGCAGGCAATTTCTGAACCCACCTGTCATCAAATCTCATCAAACAAACAGCCCATAATCACCAGAATAATGTAACGAGTATAATGGAATTTCCAATTATCCATTTTGGCAAGCCTAAGGTCAATTTAGGCAAAATCGCAATACGAAAAACGAATAAATTCATAACTTATTCGTTACTAACCCGATTGACGATCCGAAAAAAGATTCGGAATCACAACGACGCAGGCTACGCTCGGACACCATCAAATTCACCGGAATCTGAGCGACGGAACCTCCCTAGTATCATATATGCTCGACCAGGCCTTCCCTTGCGCGGAAATGTAGAAACTCGGTACCAAAATGAAGAGAATGAAGAGAGGAATCCAAAAACTCAAACGGATTTGAAATCGGATTAGAAACGGAGAGTAGATCTGAGTTTGAAGATTGAGAGAAATTAGAGCTTTTACGAGAAAACGTGAAAGGAAATGAATTAATAAACTTTATTTCCGCTATTTATAGCGAAGATGATAATTATCCTTTAGCGGAGTCGATAATTATCATTTCACCGATCCGAAAGCGGTTTAAGCCCCTTTCTCCAAACTTCTCGAAATTGGAATAATAAATCTGGAATATCGTATGGATAATTATTCCGCAATTGTTTCGAAAAACGCGTATTCCTAAGCCGTCTTTCTTAGCCACCAAGAAACGAAATAGCGACTCTTTTAGCCGTTTTGCCTTTTCATGTTTTTTCATATCTAGGACATGTCCGATGTCCTGATCATTTCTCTCAACTGCATTTTTATTAATTGAAGCTCCCAAATGCTCCAAATAACACCGGGGTGTAATATCATCTAGGAGCTGGTTACCTCGAGAGGTATCTCGTGTTAAAACGGATTTAATTTCCTAAAATACTCGATTAGGTCATCTTCGATTTTTGACTGTTACAGTTGTTTTCAGCAGTCTCAGTTGACATCATCTCGTCATCGACCTTGGTCGAGGCGCAGAGGCGTTGACCGAGATGTTCTTCGGTCGCCTCGCTCAGTCCAGAAGGTGCCTCGGTCGAGGTACTGCAACTGAAACCGAAACTGGAGATCTTCGTCTCCTGGATTAGCTTCTCAGTTTTAGCTCCTGGATCTTCTTCCAGTGCTTTTAAGCTCCGTATATCTGCATCAAAAGAAGCATCTATACCTTCCTCCATTAAACTGAAACTAATAACTCTTTCGAGTAGATCGTTAATAAGGATAGAGCTCACCAATTCCCTTGATTCTTTTTCATCGTAGATGTTGAAGTTATCACCGCTTAGCTGCTCCCCTTTCATGGCTGCAAGTAGTGCGAACTCCACCTCATCGCCACCAATGTTGAATTTCAACTTGGCGTTCTTGCAATCCACGTTGTAACCCGAAGTTGCTAGAAATGGCCTCCCGAGAATAATAGGAACAGGATAATCTGCGAGAATGTCAAGTACAACAAAATATATAGGTAAATAGAAGTTATCTAACTTGACCGGAACGTCCTCCAAGATTCCCACGGGATGGATGATGGAGCGATCCGCCATGTATAGTCGAATCTTGACCGGCTTGGGCTCTCCAAGTCCAATCTTCACACATAGTTCCAGCGGAATGATGCTCACGCTGGCTCCTAGATCACATAGGGCTTCACAAGTGACATCCCCAACTTGAATGGGAATGCAAAATGAGCCGGGATCTCTCAATTTAGGTGGCATCTTTTCCTTCATGATTTGAATAAGCTCCGAGGATTTAGATGTCATCCTAACTGCACCAAAATCTTCCAGTTTTCTCTTCCTTGATAGGATCTCCTTCAAGAACTTTCCATAGGCGGGCATCCCTAGAATAGCATCAAGGAAAGGAATGTTAATGTGCAGTTTATTCATCAAGTCAAGGAACTTACCAAAGTGCTTGTCTAGATGTGCTTTGGCCCTTGACTGGGGGAATGGAAGTGGTGGTTTGTATGCAGGAGGTGGAACATAAACTTCAGTTTTCCCCTCCGCTTTCTGTGGCTCCACCTCGGTTGGCATCTCGGCCGAAGTGTTCTTCGACTGCATCTGGACCGAGGTGGTCTTCGTCGGTAATGGCACCGACCGAGGCACTGGATCTGCAGTTTTCAGTCCACTCCTCGTAGTTATGGCCATGATCTGGCCCTTAGGGTTGCTTTCCGTCCTTGCTGGAAGCTTCCCTGGATCTCTTGGCGCTTCATTCGCCCTACTTGCAAGTTGTTGTTCAAAGGTTTTTTGGGCCTTCGAAAATGAAGTCATAGAAGTCTCCATAGCACTAAGCTTGATCAAGATAGCCTCCAGCACTGCGTCTTTCTTTTCCGGCTGAGACGAACTTGATTCTTGCCCCTGGCTCTTTAATGGAGTAGAAGAAGAAGAAGGGGAAGAGAGGAAAGGATTAGAGGAATCGTTAGAATTGGAGTTTGAATGATTGTTACCAGAATTTTGGTTGTTCGCCCTCCAATTGTTGCTATTGGATCCTCTATTGTTGTTGTTATAATTGTTGTTCCGGGAACCGTTGTTGTTGTTACGGTATCCATTGTTGTTGTTCCTTTGTCCTTGATCTTCCTTCTTGGTTTGAGCAACCAAGAGTTCCTTCAATTGCTTCACGTCATTCTTCAAAGACGTGAGTTGATTGTTGTTGGGCTGAGTTTCCTGGAAGTTAACTCGTTTAACTCCACCTTCAGCTCCTTGATGGGTGTACTTCTCCATATGCAAAGCTTGCTTCTCGATAAAGTCCCAAGCTTCGTCAATCGTCATGTCCATAAAGGTACCGGCGGAGAGTAGTTGGAGGTTGAACTGGGTGCTTCCGTCCAGTCCCTTGAAGTATATCTCCAATAACTCTATTTTTGGAATCCCATGATGTGGGCAATCCAAAAGAATGTCCTTGAACCTCTCCCATGACTTGGACAAGCTCTCCTTGTCCTTCATAATGAAAGCATTGATTTTCCCTCTCATTTCAGCGGTCTTTGAGGGGGAAAGAATTTGGTCAAGAATTCCGTAGTCATCTCCTCCCATGTGCTAATTTTTTCTAGAGGAAGAGATTGATACCAATTAAGAGATTGATACCAAGTATGATCGTAGAGCCACTTCGTGATCGCGTTGTCACTAGTCTTCTTCAAGCATGTGTGGTATGCATTAGTTACACACCTAATTTCAAACAAACGAGTCATGTTATCTTTGGTTTCATCGCACTTTTACTTCTATTAATCTTCTATTTGCTGAACTACTTCTCAGGATGGCCTAGTTCGTGTTCTATTAGATGGAGGACCATCTCATATTTTCTCGCCTTCTGATGCTCAAATGCTCGAAGAAGACCTAGAAATCCTACAGGTAAATACTCATTACCTGACATGCAAGCTTCAACCTCAATATTATTGGGGCTGCACAAGCGTCCAGACCGGACTGGACTACTATGTGCGAATACAGTCCATGGACCAGCCAATTATGGTCCGGTCTGGGCCATATGAACCTGTTTTCATTTTTTTAATTTAAAACCAAAATATATTTAAATCCGGTATGTACCAAGCATACTTTGTTAATATTCTTATTTCCGTCTTTGGTCCAAACGACGCGGATGACGCACGTCCGGTGACCCACACATATAACTATACAACCTGTTGGAATAATAAGTTCCCACATCGAAAGATGAGGATACTCCGAACCTAGTATATAAGGTTGGTAGGCTACTCCTATTGTCAATTGGTTTTAGGATGGAACCTCGCCGGGTTTATCTGCTGGTCTTGGGCCTAATGCGCATGTGCGCCGTCTGTATCACAACGTCATATGAACATACTTTCTCAGTCCTATTGTCAATTGGTATTAGTATATAAGGTCGGTAGGCTACTCCTATTGTCAATTGGTTTTAGTATATAAGGTCGGTAGGCTACTCCTATGCTTACTTTTTTACAGTCCAGGACCAGACCGTAATTTCCAACAAGACATGAATTGTACATCCCTAACCATAATCATGCCAAGATTATGAGATACTTACGTATAACTTGTACACAGGAATTCTTTGTTTCCGACGGAGAGGGTCTTCCTAATGATGTAGTCGAAAATCTTGTAGCACATCTTCAACATATAATAAAGATGCACGGAACTGAGGTTCGTTTGTCTTTGATCCACACCTATATGTCGAATGCTAGATCCAAGCAAAAGAAATGCATTGAAACACAACTTACATTTTTGTATGATTTTGGCTATTTATAATCGTAGAGCCGGGAGTTGATGGATGATTTAAGATCAAGGGATGGTACACAAATGAGTAAACTCGACGACGAAACCAAGACCTTATTGAGAATACTATGCCGTAGGAATGAGCCCGAGACCTCTACATTTCTCAAGAAGCAATACAAGATCCCAAGCACTGCAGTGTGATTCAAATTAGACACCCTTTGTTAAAAATCAAGTATACGACGAACTGTTTATAGAAGAGATTGTTGTCGGCACTTTGAGGTTACACAAATTTTGTTTTTGTTGTACTATGTGATTCTTAAACTTGAAGCTCGTTTATGTTTGCATTTCACAGTGTAACTTGATGAATTTGTTTGTAATTTAGGTTCCTTTGTGAGAAAAGTTACATAAATACAAACAAATTGCAATTAATTACTCTTTGCTAGTGTGCACTTTACAACTCTGAGCCATGTCATTAATAAAGAATATAATTCATAAATAAAGGATACCCACTTCTCTTAGCATGTCATGACAAGTAAAAAAATAGGGTTCAATTTGTTATGTAATCTAATGTCATAATAATAATATGCTAATAAATGTCGTAGATGATAAATAAATAAATAAATATGGTGAATTTACTTACGTAATATATGCTCATAATAATTAGTTAGTGAATATCCTTAGAGATAATAAATAAGTATATAATATCTTTTTTTGGTGAATGAACTAACTTGCCTTTATTTAATATATTAACTTTTCTTTAATATGTTATACGATTTTATATTTAGCTCTTGTATATTAATTTCGGGTACAAGTAATAATCAAATTATTTGTGTACAAAAAGAATAATTTAACAAATTCTTTTGATATTTTTGATTTACTTGTATACGATACAATAATATTGTAAAAGAAAAAATTGAAGTATCATAATTAACGTATATTTATAATTTTTAAAAGAAAAATAAACTGTGAGGTCCAACTTGTCCGGTTGGTATTAGGGTGGGAGGTGGATCTTACCAAATAAAGATCAATCCTCCATTACTACATTCGTTTATTATTATTTTTTATATATTTTATAAGAATTATAAAATTATAAAAAAATATGTCTCATGTACAAGAAAAAGTTACAAGATATATATTAGTGAAGTAAATTTATAAGAAAAACATCTCAATTATGATATATATTATAAATTGATATAATTTTATTTTATTTTTCTTTAAACTCATACAAATCAAATTTCATCAAAAATTCAAATCAAACAACTTAAATCAATGATAAAAGATAAATCATTTTTTATAAGATCATATTCACTTGTAATTTATTTCATAAAAGATAAATATATTATTCCATTATGACATATGCTTAAGTGAATATAGACATATTACACCCAATTTAAAAGACCCAATACACCTTATCATATCAATTTAGAGAAATGAATGTAGACATGTTACACCACAATTTGAATTAAATGCCAAAGATTTAATACATTTAAATGGTTTTATCATATGATTTTAGTCATAATGTATTTAAACTATTATGTGTATTTAAAATTCTTTTTCTATATAGCTTTATCTCATATTAAACATTAACGAATTCAAATAAAAAAGTATGTCCTACCCTCATTATATAAATATATGATCAAGATGCATTTCAACAATCTACATTTCTATACAACAAGATATTTCAAGTCGATTATAAGCAAACCTAAGATCTCAATGGCTACAAAAAAATATGATTGTCTTTTTGGTTTCTCTCCTACTTTTTGCATTTCTTTTTGGAGGTTAGTATTCTTCGTCTAAACTCTTTTGTATTATGATTAACTAGTATAATATTTATGCTTTGCATGAGAATAATTTTAAATAAATTAAAGTAAAAAATATTGTTATAATTATATTTTCTAACTATTACAATTAAAAATTATAATTTGTGGTTTATTATAAAGTTAATATATTATAATTTTTGATAATTTTAAAATTAAGTTTGAAAGAAAATCTACTCAATTAATTCTATTTGGAAAAAAATTCACAAGAACTTTTGGTTATCCAAATTAAAATGTATTTAACATTTAAACAAAGATTAATTAGTTAGATATTTGTCTTTTTAGATTAATATTTTTTTAATTTAATCTTGACTTATATCGTAAAAATAACTACATTTTAATTAACGAAAGAGTTATAGTTAACCATTAAAGTAAGCAAATAGTAAAATGTAAATATGTGAAAAAATGATATATGTCAAACACCCAATTATATAAACGATCAAGATGTATTCCAAAAAAGTCCATTAGTCCATTACTATACAAAAAGTGTGAGTATTTTCTTGTTTCTCTTGTACATCTTGCTTTTCTTCTCGTAGGTTACTACTAATCTTCATCTTAACACATCTATATTATGATTAATATGTAATAATGCTAGTTAAAGATAATAATCTAATATATATATATATATATATATATATATATATATATATATATATATATATATATATATATATATGTATTTTACGTGTGTATAACTAAACTAACACACAACTAATTGTGAATTTTAGGTGGAATGTCGGCGATGCATTGTGGTCCAAACAATCTCGGACAAACCTCCTGACCTTTGTAGTAGTATGTGCAGCCAAATGACCGGCATGCAGGCTCGGGGTATTTGCACCGGCGGCAATACTTGTTACTGCATTTGTTAGCATGTATTGCAATATTGAATAAATGTATGTAAAATTAAAATATTATCAATTATGGTTGTGTTTTAGTTTTATAATCTATGGGGTGCAATATTAGAAATATATAATGGTAAAATTTCAAAACAATGACTTGTCGAGACAAATTATGTGTGTTATATTTATGAATAACCGAGTAGATTTGAGTGAACATAATCCGATCATCACTAGACCAGTCACTTATTAATCCGCCCTAATCATTACCCACATAAAATTATAAATAATTTTAATACGTTATACATGCAGGCCCGGCCCAGGAGGGGGGATAATAAGGGCTTCCGCTCTGGGCCCATTTTTTCATGGGGTCCAATTTAAAGCTTAGATATGTATTTATATTATATGAAGTAGAGATAAAACAGGCCCAAAATAGCCCAAGAACACTAAAAAATAAACCCACAATTCATGTCTCCTCTTAAAATGGGCTGATTTTTAGTCAAAAGAAATAAGTTAAATAAAAATAAAATCCCACCCAACATTGTCCATTTATTCATGGACCTAATTTAAAATTTAGGTGTTTTTTTAGTATTAACTAAAAGAATTTTGTATACATTAAGGGCCTCTAATTTTTATTTGCACCGGGGCCTCCGTTATGCCAGAGACGGCACTGTATACATGCATCATTAATATGGTTTTATTCGCTAGCTTGATTGACATTTGAACGGGATACTAAGGATATTTTAGGTTATTTTCATTTGAATTCAAGAGATTTTCTTGATTTTTAGTAGGATGTTTAATTTATTTCACATAAGCATGTGTCAAATGAGACCCGAATTCCCACCAATCCACCAACTTCTTTTATATGATTACGGTTGAATTGAATACGAGTTGAAAGTATCAATAATAATAAATCCAATAGGGTGAATGATTGAGGATAACAAATTGATATCATCCAAACCGTTGTCTTCTATAATCAGGAGCATTTTGGTAACCATTTTGACGTGTGTTGAAGTTCACATATAATTGATGTTAATTATATATTTCTATTTGCCTCGTACCTTAGAATTGAAGGGCATACGTCTAGTGAGTCACACACATAAGCACACGGGGTTTCATCCTAATAGTAGCTAGTAACGAGAGGAGTAACCCATGAATTTATATATTAGACTAACAACATATTGTGGTATCGATATGGGACATTTTATCTCTTACATCTCAACATAACTATAATAAATATTAGCCCGTAAATCCATGTTGGAGGGAACATAATGTCTTGTTTTTTTTTGATGCAAGGAACATAATGTCTAGTCATGGACAAGACATTATGCCTTTAGGAATTTTCGTTATTTCCGTTGTCTCCTACACGTATTAGCAATTCAAGAATTTTCGTTGTTTTCGCTATAGGGATTCTACCCTATTCCTTTAATCGTTCTACCCTCTTTGGGTTTTGCATCAAGATTTCTTCCAAAATTCATGTACCTCCGTAGTCGTCAAATCATCACCACGCTTCCAAAATCTACTTCTCGCTTTAAGCTCAAGGTAAATTTCAATTTTGTGTGGCTTAAAATCTTCATAACTGATCAGCATCCCATCTCTTCTGGTCTCCATGCCCTTAATTGTCTATGGGATATTCACCTCAATTGTGGTGTCCTTTATTTCATTAGCATGGTTGCACTCCGTCTTGCTTGATTTGTTTTCCAACATTGTTATCTTTAATCTTTGTGTTTGTTAGTCCATACATGGTTCTCCGAGTTCCATCTATCGTCTCACACGCTATGTTTTTTGTGCGGTTTTCTATTATCTCAATCTGAGCTGACTCTAAATTTTTTTTCTTATCTGCTTGTTCTTTTGCTGTCGAAATCTTCTTGTAGTCTTCCCTTGTTATCTACCCGCCTCTCGAAAGATTGTAGATACTCCAAAGATGTCCACCAAGTTCTCAGACTCTACTCGAGATATAAGTCCACTAACTTGTATTGAAAAACTTTCCAGTGATCACTATCATTTTATCATGAGACGATAATTGCATCAAGATATCTCAAATAAATGATCAAAATATCCTTTAGGTCATAAACGTGCCATAAATATATAAACATATTATAAACATTATAATACAACTATAGGCCACATAATCTCATACCTATAATACTAAGCTGCGGAGATCCATAGAGAGCGATGGTGGTCCGACGTACTACTAACCCAACAAACCGACTATGCACATGTTTAAAAGCGAAAATTCATTTTGAAATTCTCAGACCCCTTTCGGGTTCTGATTATTTTCTACATTCGGTCTTTCAGAAGATTCTAACTGCCATTGTTGCCAACCTAGAGCTCTAATACCATATTGTCCAAATTCTCAAAACTCGGGGAGCTACTAGCTAGCTAGGACCTCACAATGGATCCCAACCTCAGTTTTGACAACAACATTACTGGATCTTACAACAAGACATAAACGTAGTAAAACAAAGTGAAATCAATTAAGGTTGAAATGATGAATGTATATATGGGTTAACCTTACAAACATAACAACAACAAAAGATGCATGTAGAAACGGAAAGACTCTCCCTTCCTATCTATATGAGTACGTGGACCCGACTAACCATCCACTCCGGATCTCTCTACAACTCTTAACCTGCAAGACATCTACAATGGCGGATAAACCGTTAGCTAACATTCCATATATCATAATAACAATAATAACACATACACACATAAGGTAACATAGTTCACATAGCATGCTCGCACAACATCCGATTATTATCCTTCATTAGGTCATCCAGATTACTAACTCAACTTCTTTTGTGACACGAAAATATCCTGAAACTCGCCCCTGTTTCCTTTACTGACATGAATAGATCAGATGCATCTATCCGTTACCTGTGGGCCTGGTCGCAAAATCACCTCCCAGTCTCTTGTATAATTTGACAAGTGGTCACCATCCATTTATAATACACTTTGGCCAATTACAGTATAAGGTCATCCTAGTCCGATTTTCTGTTATAACAATAAAGTAAACACACACCACTATTATAGTGATGCTAAAACACAGCTAAGTAAGTACAAGGGACTTACCTATCTCAAGATAACCCTAACTCATAACCATGCTCGGCTTCCTATATGAATGTACTCTATGCCTGATTAAACAAGGCACCCAAATTAACTACTATCCTCAATGTCAGTCTCAATGATCTATACAAGATCATATCTCAACATGCTAGAAGATTACTTCTTCTAGTCTCAAAGGTCCGCTCACTGCGGTATAAAACTAAGCTAGGATGTCCCAAAATCCTAGTCTCAAGATCTACACAAGATCAGCACATTATAACTCCACTCTAAGCTCTCACAAAGGTTCCAAAACTTCCTAAGGTGTTCAACCACAAAAGAATTCACGACCACTAGCTGGCATTCACACTAGTTTTGCTAGGTTCCGACTTAACATGATACTACTCTAGAACCGATAACGACAACCGAAAGGAACAGGATAACAAAGAGGGGTACTCACTGGAGGGATACCACGATTGCGGAACCCAAGAGGCGCGACCACAGAGGAAGGCTCGCCAGTGACTCCCTGAAGGCGCACCCGCGGCGGCTGGAGGCGCACCCGCGGCGGCTGGAGGCGCACCCGCGGCGGCTGCAAGAGCACCCGCAATGGCAAGTTCCATCCCCACGGCTCGGTCTCCTAGGCGTGCCCGCGGCTGCAACATGGCGCTTCCGCTGCTGCAAATTGCTTCTGCGTGCAAGGTTCGTCTATGTCATTGCAAGTCCGACACTTCATGAGGCCGGATCCGTCTGGTCTGGCTCGATCCAAGCAAGGCTTCTTGTTGCATTGGTTGATGACTCGAGCATAGAGAAGTCGTTGCATCAGGCTCCACTCGATTTTTTGCAGGGAGGGAGATGAGTAGGTCTTCTCTCGTTTGTTGGTTTCACATTAGGGAAAATCGAGCCTGGAGAGGCCATTGGCTGTTCGTGAAGCAGAGGAAGAGACGGCGCCTGCTACTGCCCGTCCCAAAAGAATGCCGTCGGCTGATGACCTAGAGTTGGCATGAGAAGGAGTTACGTGAAACATAAGAGGGAAGGAAGAGAGAGGAAACGTGAAGCTAGGGTTGGTTGTTGACTTAGAGTGCTTCCAACAACCTCTTATTGGGCCCGGATGGCCTGCTCATGATGGGTCCGGCTGGCATGTCATGGCCGGCCCGGTAGAAGAGTTCTTGAATTAAAACTTGAAAAAGAAGATCGAACCGGTCAACATCCGACCGACTCGAATAAAACCGAAATTAAAAGCAATATGTCCCGGTTCATGACCGATTTTTGGTCCAAAACTGGACCAGAAGCCACAATATACTTACTTTTTTTTACATTCTAGGATCTGACCGCAATTTCCAACAAAACATGAATTGTACATCCCTAACCATAATCATGCCAAGATTATGAGATACTTACGAATAACTTGTCCACAAGAGTTCTTTGTTTCCGATGGAGAGGGTCTTCCTGATGATGTAGTCGAAAATCTTGTAGCACATCTTCAACATATAATAAAGATGCACGGAACTGAGGTTGGTCTGTCTTTGATCCACGCCTATATGTCGAATGCTAGATCCAAGCAAAAGAAATGCATTGAAACACGACTTACATTTTTCTATGATTTTGGCTATTTATAATCGTAGAGCCCGGAGTTGATGGATGATTTAAGATCAAGGGATGGTACACAAATGAGTAAACTCGACGACGAAACTAAGACCTTATTGAGAATACTATGCCGTAGGAATGAGCCCGAGACCTCTACGTTTCTCAAGAAGCAATACAAGATCTCAAGCACTGCAGTGTGATTCAAACTAGACACCCTTTGTTAAAAATCAAGTATACGACGAACTGTTTATAGAAGAGATTGTTGTCGACACTTTGAGTTTACACAAATTTTGTTTTTGTTGTACTATGTGATTCTCAAAATTGAAGCTCGTTTATGTTTGTGTTTCACAGTGTAACTTGATAAATTTGTTTGTAATTTAGGTTCCTTTGTGAGAAAAGTTACATAAATACAAACAAATTGCAATTAATTACTCGTTGTTAGTGTGCACTTTACAACTCTGAGCCACCAGTCATGTCATTCATAAAGAATATAACTCATAAATAAAGAATACCCACTTCTCTTAGCACCACATGACAAGTAAAAAATAGGGTTAAATTTGTTATGTAATCTAATCTCATAATAATAATAATAATAATAATAATAATAATAATAAGCTAGATGATAAATAAATAAGGGTGTTCCGGGCACAGTTTAAGATTTCGTTAATGTACTACGCATACAGAACCGTGACCGCTATGATCACGGGTTCCGTAAACCGTAAAAAAAAAAAAATTCCTGACATCACGGTTATGTGTTCCGTAACTGTGATTGTGTCAGAACACTTTTTTTTTCAGGTTAGAATTCATGTAGAAAATTATCACCGATCCGGAACCCATAATTATGACAGTTACGGGTTCCGTAACCGTGACCTTATGACGGTTACGGGATCCGTAAACGTCGTGCATTTATGAAATCTTGAACCGTGCGTTTAATACTTCCGATAAATAAATATGGTGAATTTACTATGTAACCTAAGCTCATAATAATTAGTTAGTGGATAACTTTAATGATAATAAATAAGTATATAACATTTTTATTGGTGAATGAACTAATTTGCCCTTATCTAATATATCAACTTTCTTTTAATGTGTTACAAGTTTTTGTATTTAGTTCTTGTATATTAATTCCAGGTACACGAAATAATCAAATCATTTGTGTACAAGAAGAATAATCTAATAATATTTTTGATTTACTTTATATGATACAATAATCTTGCACAAGAACCAATTTTGTTATCATAATTAACGTATATTTATAATTTTCAAAAGAAAAATAAACTGTGAGATCCAACTTGTCCGGTTGGTATTAGGGTAGGAGGTGAAAACTACTAACCAAATATCAATCCTCCATGACTACATTCGTTTATTATTATTTTTCATATTTTTTATAAAAATTATAAAATTAAAATAAAATGTCTCATGTACAAGAAAAAGTTACAAGATATATTAGTGAAATAAAGTTACAAGAAATACGTGTCAATTAGGATAAATATTATGAATTGATATAATTTTACTTTATTTCCCTTTAAACTCATACAAATCGAATTTCATAAAAAAATTCAAATCAAACAACTTAAATCAATGATAAAAGATAAAGCATTTTTTATAAGATCATATTCACATGCAATTTATTTCTTAAAAGATAAATATATATTATTCCATTATGACATATGTTTAAGTGAATATAGATATATTACACCCCAATTTAAAAGACCCAATGCACCTTATCTTATCAGTTTAGACAAATGAATGTAGACATGTTACACCACAATTTGAATTAAATGCCAAAGATTTAATACATTTAATGGTTTTATCATATGATTTTAGTCATAATGTATTTAAACTATTATGTGTATTTAAAATTCTTTTTCTATATAGCTTTATCTTCATGTTAAACATTTATGATTTCAAATAAAAAAGTATGTCCTACCTCATTATATAAATAAATGATCAAAATGCATTTCAACAATCTACATTTCTATACAATAACATATATTTCAAGTCGATTATAAGCGAACCTAAGATTTCAATGGCTACAAAAAATATAATTGTCTTTTTGGTTTCTCTCGTACTGTTCGCATTTCTTCTTGGAGGTTATTATTCTTCTTCTAAACTCTTTTATATTACGATTAACTATATAATATTTATGCTTTGCATGAGAATTTTTTTAAATAAATTAAATTAAAATATATTATTATAAATATATTTTTTTAACTATTATAATTAAAAAGTACATTTTTTTGATTTATTATAAAGGTATTATATTGTAATTTTCGGCAATTTTAAATTAAGTTTGAAAGAAAATCTACTCAACTGATTATATTATATAAATGATCAAGATACATTCTATATATATATATATATATATATATATATATATATTACGTGTGTATACTAAACTAACACACAACTAATTGTGAATTTTAGGTGGAATGTCGGCGATGCATTGTGGTCCAAACAATCTCGGACAAAGCTGTACTCCTGACCTTTGTAGTAGTATGTGCAACCAAATGACCGGCATGCAGGCTCGGGGTATTTGCACCGGCGGCAATACTTGTTACTGCATTTGTTAGCATGTATTATAATATAAATGTATGTAAAATTAAAATATTATCAATTATGGTTGTGTTTTAGTTTTATAATCTATGGGGTGCAATATTTGAAATAAATAAAATTAAAATTTCAAAATATTGACTTGTCCAGACAAATATGTGTTATATTTATGAATAACCGGGTAGATGTGAGTGAACGTTTAATCCATTCATCAATGGACCAATCATTTATCAATTCATCTTATTGATTCAACCGCATAAAATTATATATAATTTTTATTACATGATACATACATCAGTAATAAGGTTTTAGTCGCTAGCTTGGTTCACATTTGAACGTAATACTAAAGATATTTTAATATTATTTTCGTTTGAATTTCAAGGATTTTCTTGATTTTTAGTAGGATGTTCAATTTATTTCATATAAACATGTGTTAAATGTGACCCGAATTCTCACCATTAACCAAATTCTTTTATATGAATACGGTTGAATTGAATGCGAGTTGAAAGTACCGACATATAATAGATCTGATAGGGTGAATGATTGAGTTTCACGGATTGATATCATCCAAGCCGTTGTCGTCTATAATCAAGAGCATTTTTGTAACCATTTTGACGTGTATTGTAATTCACATATAATTGCGGTTTGTAGCATGTCAATTTTATTTTTTTTATCAGTCTCGGGACCTTAGACGACAAGGGCACACATCTAGTGAGCCACACACATGAACACATGTGTTTCATCTTAAAATCAATTGATAATAGGATAAGTAACCCATGAATTTATATATTAGGCTCGCAACTTATTGTAGCTCAGATATAAAACACGCCCTATTAAACCAATTTTCTCAAAATTAGCCTCAACAAACGTATAAAAATAATATTTTCTTTCAAATCTAACTAAAAAGGGTTTTATAGAAAGCAAGTCGTACGACTTACAAGATGCACAATGCATTGCATTGAGACGGCGTTGAACTACTCAACCTTAATGTTAAGCGACTACGTTGAAAAACCTCAACTCTAGCACACAATACAACTGTTGAAAGGTTTCAACTTCAACGCACTGTGACACAGGGCGTTGTTAATTTGAGCCTCTAGTAAGAGAAAAAATTATTAAAAAATAGATTCGAGCGCAATCACACAAATTTTTTTTACTAACTTTAACTCCAGACGCCTGCACCCACATACTTTTTTTTATTACAAAAAACGAGTGCATACGTTCAATGGTGCGCCGTGCAATTAGTAAATCGAACAATGCACCTTAGCAATACCGAACTAGAAAGGACAAATACGAATAATTTGGGAGTTTTTTTTTTGTAAGAAAGAGCGTGAGCTCTCCACGCCTAAATGCGTTTATTGAAACAAGAAAACATAATTACAAACGAGTCATCAGGGTAAAGCATAACTCCCCGAGCATATTGAAAATAAAAGAACTAGTACACACGGGAGTCACATCCAACACATAAACTCCTATGTCAAAGAAGAAGGAAAAAGTGACAAGTGAGTCCGCCAACTTATTGATTTCCATAATACATGACCGAAAATAACAATCTAATCTCAATGAAAAAGTCATTGGCACCATAACACCAAACTAGAGAACATATATGAAGGATTCACACCTTTATTAATGAAGTCCAACGCTAGGCGAGAATCAACACCCACTTCCACATGTTTGAACCTTCACCCAACTTAGTTACGCAAGCCCCATAACTCCGTTATAGAAACAGTCGCAACCCAGGTTGACAACCACTCCTTTGTGCTCACAACCCTGCATTGTTTCATTATACCTAGCCCAGATAAAACCAACCTTACTAATCTTATCATCACGGCCATTGTAAACGCGATTGTTCCTCCAACCCCGAGAAGGAGACCACACATCACTAACTAGAAGGCTTTTATTGTGATGGTTAAGTGGCACCTAGCACGGCTTTTCAAGAGGCTCATACTCAACCAACTATCCGTCTAAAACAATGCAAATTTACCGTTGGAAATACTCCACCCAAGATTGCGAGCAATACCTTTATTGTACCCTTGCACTACCCCTCTCTAGATAAATGAACCTCTATCTTTGCTCTGTGGCATAGGAGGCCACCAACTCTATACTTAACACGTAGAACCCTAGACCAACGTTAATCTTTACATTCGAAAAGCCTTTGTCTATTTGTTTATAAGCGCCCTTAAACCATCATTATTGTAACGTCATCCTATTCAAGTCGTTATTCATAATTTTAAAGAACACCCACTACTATCACATCACAAGCCTATGCGAGAAAAGTTAGCTACGTATGTCCATCAAACTTTCCTGAATCTGCCTAAAAAACTCAATCACCGCTACGTCACAGTCCTTACACTATGTGACCCCAAAATACCTAGTTGAATTGGAAACATGTTATCACGTTTTTATCTTCTTGAAAGTCCTAATAAGGCTTCTAGGTCCGTAATGGGCTAGTTGGAAATTTATTAGCAGGAATAGCCAAAAGTTTCTATAAATTACAACTATGTCCCTAACTTTTCTCAAATTTAAGCAAATGGCCTGAAAGTCTCTTGGCCTCAAGGTATAGTCTCTTAACATGGTATAACTGATATCCGAACTAATAAGAGTTTTGAAAGTCTTCAGGACTTTCAAAAATTACTAAGAAGTTCTTTTACTTTGTATGTAATACTAGCCGAAGACTTCTACTTTATCCCTCCATTTCAACCCTTAATCATATCGTGAAAATTATGAAAAATTTGTCGGAAATACTATAGTTTGTCATCTCTTAGCTAGTCGAAAAGGAACATCTAGATTCTTTCCCCAAAATTGTTTAAAAAATCCTCAAAATTGCCTCCACCAAAACATGTACTATACTTGGCCAAATTCCTCAAACATTTGTCTAAAAACTAGATTTCTAACCTACTTATTCGGTCCATAAAATTCGATCTAACCGTTAGACCACTACGATTCCAACTCTAAAACAAACTAACAACGTTCTATCTAGAGCATGCCATAAATCCAGTGGTTGATGATTTGTCTAACTTGTTCAAAAACCGACCCAAACACCGGCGGTCTAATTCTCAACACAAAAACTCTTATATAATGAACCCTACTTGAGTGATTCATATCTTATGATCCAACAGTCGAATCTTCTTGAAGTGCAAGGTGTCTAGCTAGGATACATGAACTATAACATTTTCAAAAACGAACGGTTAAGTTTGATAGTTGATCACCTAAGTATGCTCCCACGTTCTATCAGGGTAAGCTTTGTGTTGAAGCTGTGAAGAAATGGAGTTTGAGAGTAGTTCAATTGGAATATAATTCCTTGAACCGGTTTGGTTCGGTTCAACAAAATTTTCTTAAATTATTTACTAATCACATCAAACCGTCGTAACATAAAAAAATTTAAGGGAGAATTTGACATACTAGGCTTTTTTGAGTTTTTGTTTAAGAAAGTATACACCAAATTTTTTACCACTTTCATTTAATAGTAGGTAAAATATATTAACCCTTCTATTTAGAAAGAAAGGAATAAGTGATGTTTGTTATTTGTTATATAAGTATAAGTTTTAATTTTTAATTACTAAATTTGTTTTTTTATTTATTATTTTTCTTGCCTTTTTTTTTATTATTTTCTTTTTTATTTTCTGGACTAAATTTCTCATACCGGAATTTCTCATACCAGAATTTTTATACCAGAAATTTCATACCAGAAATTTCATACCATAAATTATCATACAAAAAGTTCATACCAGAAATTTCATACCAGAAATTTCATACTAGAAATTATCATACAGAAATTTCATACCAGAAATTTCATACCATAAATTATCATACGGAAAGTTCATACCAGAAATTTCATACCATAATCTTTCATAATTTTACATACCAAAATTTAAATACCAGAATTACATATACTAGAATTATTTGTTATATAAGTATGATTTTTAATTTTTAATTACTGAATTTTTTTTTCTTTTATTATTTTTCTTACCTTTTTTTATTTATTTTTTATTTTCTTTTTTATTTTCTGGACTGAATTTCTCATACCGGAATTTCTCATACCAGAATTTTCATACCAGAAATTATCATACGAAAAGTTTATACCAGAATTTTTTCATACCAAAAATTTCATACGAAAAGTTCATACCAGAAATTTCATACCAGAAATTTCATACGAAAAGTTCATACCAGAATTTTGTCATACCAGAAATTTGTAATACCAACATTTTGCCTACCAGAAATTGTCATACTAACAAACACAACAGTTTTTCACCTAGCAATATATAGAGAAAGGACATCCATCACCAGCCATACTAACAAACACAACAATATTAGTTTATGAAACAATCTACAGGTATATATTAGTTTATGAAACAATCTACAGGTATATACAACAGGAAAGCAAAAAGAACAAACGGGTATATATTAGTTTATGAAACAATCTACATGTATATACAACAGGAAAGCAAAAAGAACAAACGCATCACCAATACTGCATCTGAACTCCTACCATCAACATATACCAGGATTGCGCAAAGTTGTCAATGTCCAACCCATCATACTAAAACTAAAAAGACTTCATTGTTAATGATACCAGAAATTTGTAATATGGCACTGTTAAGCCCGTTGAAGGAAGAGGTAACACAACCCTCAATTCCGCTACAGCTCTCCCAATCGCGACATCGAAAGCTTCTCGGAACTCGAGGTTCTGTCCAAAGCTCTCCGCCCTTCCCTGAAGAAACTCCACGTTCGACAATCCGGTGACACCGATTGCATGCTCCAGGAATGAACACCGCTTGTTCATGGATTCCATTAGCGTCACCTTCCACTCGAGGCATGCGATGGCTACAACCGGTGCAAATCTATTTTCTTGCGATTAGATTATAAAATTTTTAGCTCCAAATCCAAATCTGGTAAATCGATATGAGATTGAATAGAAGGAGGCAGCGGGAGGGGTGGGAAGAGAAGACTGAAGTTCAGGAGTTGCTTGATACGAAATACAAGAAATTGGGAGCAAGAATAGTACTGACGGTGCGGAGAGTTGCAACGCTGATCTTGGTCGCCGCCTCAGGAAGCCATGGCCGCCGGACATCAACCTTTCCACCACCGTCCCCACCGCATTCCGAATTTTTGCTTAGAGGAATAAAAAACAGATCGAAGAAGAGGAAGGGTTGAGAGCTTCGTTGTTGAGGTGTGCTGCTCAACAGAGGAGAGGAAGTAAACCTAGAAATGTGATTGAACGGTAAATATAATTAGGGGTACATTTACTTAACTCAATAATAGAAAAGGCCTACTTTGTATCCTATAAAGTAGAAAAAGCCTACTTACTTAATTAGCCCAAATTTAATTTATCGGGTGATATTTTTATGAGAGTTTAAGACCTCACAATTGTGAATTTATGGATATTACAATTTTCTAGTAATTTGCGATTAATTTTTTCATATTATATATATATATATATATTATATTTGAAAATATAAAATTTTATTAAATATAAAAAATATACTATAATATAAAACTATGCATACATACTGCATACATGTAGGTTATCTCAATAAAAGCAAAATATCTTATTCCTCTATAGTTTATCTCATATCATACATTTATTATTACATGTATCTAAAAATACATGTATCTAACAATACTTTCCTCTATAGTTTATCTCATATTAAATATTGAAAGAAGAAAATATAATATGAAACTATATATGACATTTGTTTAAATGATTGTAGGAATTTGAATGTTATCATATGATTGTAGTCTTAAATGTTTTAAAATATTGCATGTATCTAAAATTTCTTTCCTCTATATTTTATCTCATACCAAACACTGATTATTTGAATTACAAAATTTTGCCCCATATCATTATATAAATGATCGATCAATGTACTATTTTATACAACATCTATTAAGTTTAACCTTAAGATTTCAATGGCTGTAAAAATTATGAATGTTCTTTTGGTTTCTCTTTTGATTCTGGCATTTTTCGGAGGTTAGTAGCATTCTTGTCAAATTCTTATATATTATGATTAATATTTAATGATGTTAATTTAAGTATATGTTGAGATGTGTAGAAATGTCTCATATCGATACCAATTGGGGAAACGTTTTCGTCACCCGGTTGACGAATGATAATAATTGAATATAACATATAAATATGGGTCCGGTTTGAGCTAAACCGCCAACCGGCGGTTCCCAAACCGGCGGTTACCGTTTTCTCAGCCAAACCTAAACCGGCGGTGACGGTTACTTTTTTTTTTAAATGGACCAAATCTTCGGTTAACCGCCGGTTTGGTCAAGTTTTCCTTTCCTTTCTTTTTGTTTTTTTTAATAAACTGCCTACCAAACCGGGGGTTAGGTTAATCCTATCCTGCCGGTTTGATTTTTTCCGGTTTATATTTAGGTTTAGGTTTAGTACCCATACCTACTAACATATAAGTCATATGACTACTCATACATCGTCTTATTTATATGCTAAATATGCAAAACTAATTATGAGTTTTTAGGTGCAATGTCAAGTGAATGTGGATACTACAATCTCCCAGAAGGTTGCACAGAACAAATTTGCAATGATATGTGTCACCAAATGAGTGGCGCTCAAGGAAGATGTGGCGGCACCTATCAATGTGATTGTACATGTTAGTTTATAGTAAAATATTGAATAAATATTTGTAAAATTAAAATATCATCCATAACTTGATTTTTAATTTTACGATTATAATTGCTATGTTTGCAATGAATGAATTTAAAATTAAATCGATGCTAATTCTTTTTGTGTTAGACTTTTGTTTGTTATTATTGTAAGATATGTTTTGTGGAGTGAATAATCGAGGTCTTGTGATATGATTAAAAAAATATTCTTGTTTAAATAGTAAATAATATTAAAAAAAATTGTGATTTATTTGTAGTTAAAATGAAATTTGAGTTATTTCACAAAAATTAAAACTTGATCCATTATACTGACTAAAATATGATCTATTTTTATAGCATGAACAAAGTAGTTTATACAAAGAATACGTAACTAAATAAATTAGAAAATAGTAAAAAGAAAAAAGAAGAAGAAGAAAAAATGGCTCGGTATTTGAGATGTTACATTCAACTCGTTTAGAAAATAGTTAAATTCATGGAAAGAGCTTAGTTTGGTATGGAATGAAGAGAATGAGTCGATAAGAAGTAAATCATACTGGACATCACAAAAGGGAAATAAATAGAGAGAATAAACGTAAGAGTAGAGACTCGAACACAGGTATATGGTGAAAAAGTCTCAAGTGCATTCCAACATAGCAATTTTATCATTGAGATCAACGAGTAATATATTGATGGGTCCATAAAAAATTAGGAGCCCTGTTCCAAACGAGTTGAATGTAACATCCCAAATTTTCGGAACTCGGGACATTACGAATTAAGACTTAGCAATGGGTCTCATCCTTAGTTTAACAACAATTTCACCGGATTGTAACAAGACACAAATAAAGGAAAATCGAACAAAAGTCTAAAACATGCAACATAGTCATGAAATTAAAAGAAACGACTATCAGTCAGGTACAACATATGAGAAAATATCCAAGAGAATGCGGAAAGAGTCTCGCTATAAAACAGATAAACCCAATATCCCGACCTACCATGTACGGGAACCTGGTTGACCACTCCACTCCGGATCACTCCGCAGCTGCTCTACCCTGCAAGGTATCTAACGACATGACGGTAAAATCCAAGGCGGTCAATTGGTTGTTCAAAGAGCCCAATGGAACAGGGACCCAATTTTAAAGGGCCCCCATGTTTTTATTCTATTATGTTATTATTATTATTATAAATAAATATTTAATTTCTAAATTACTATTGTTGTTGTACGTTTACGTCACGCCCCTGCGGTGACAATGGCCCGCGGTCGTGGTGTGGCCTAGCCGCGAGTGCGGCTGACCCAAGATCGCGTACGATCTGTTTTTATCTTCTTTCATTTCTTAGAAGATCCGATCTTCTAATATTGGATCGTTTTTCCTCTATCTTTTAACCTAGTTTTATATCTTCCTCTTCCCCCCAGACATACCTCTTGGTTATTCACGTTTCTCCCTTGCTCTCTTCTTCTTACTTCCTTGTCTTCTTCAACCGTGAGCCAAGCTGCAACCTTTGTTCCGTGAGACCTATAGAATCCGTGTAAGTCTTCTCCTTTACGTTTTCTTTTCCCTCGTGTGTACTCCTGTTGCATGCTCCCTCTTCTTCTCTTCCTTTCCTTCACCTCCTTCTTCTTCTTCTTCGCAAGAATCAAGATCGAGTCTTGATTCTAGCTAGTTGGACATGGCTTGATTGTTGTATGTGTGTATCCATGCTCTTGTGGTTGAGTGTGTGGTGTGAAGAATCACAAAGGAGAGTTAAAGCCACTCTGGTGTGGTTACACTAGTACAAATTCTAAGTTTCTCGGGACAATTTTCTCGGGTGTTAAAAAAACTCCCGTAAAAAATTAAAACTCTCGGGACTTAATATAAAAACTCCCTTAAAAGAATTATGAATTTATTTTTTTTTTAAAATGAGCTAAGCTCTCGGGAGTTTTATTTTAACTCCCTAGAATCATTTAATCGCTCTAGGGATTTTATTTTAAAAAGTCCCGAGAAAATGTCAATTACTAATTTGCTCCCTCTACAACGCGCACCTTCCGGAAAAAAGAAATAATGGGAGCATTGCTCTCGGGAGTTATTTCACAAAAAACCCTAGAAGTAAAACCTAACCTAATTTGCCCCAATTTCTCTCAGGCACTCGATACTCGTTCGATACTCTAAAATTGTTGAGAGCTAAGTATCGATGAAGGCTGGAATACGCTAATTCTCCGGTCTACATATTCTCAGGATTGATTCAACGTCTACTACAACTTGAACACTACCTTTGAGTATCAATTCGTGTTGTCTGCACCAATTTCTCTCGCGGTACTCGATTCGTGTGACTGCACCACCAGGTTAGTTTATGATTTGAGTTTGGCCTTGGATCTATAATACATCAACTTGAACACTGGTTTTGAGTTTCGATTATGGCTAGTATGGATTTGTACACTACTTTCTCTTGAGCCTTTTGGATGTGTAGTAAGCAGAAGAATGAGTATGCTTATGAATATAAATTCTGATTTCGTTGCTGTATTTAGCGATTCACTGTCAATATAAACCTTTCATTTTGAAGATTGAGGAATGATTGTCATCTAGATAAGTAGATGTATTTGTTGTATGTTGTATTTCTCTTAGAGATTCACTGTTACTACACTACTTTCTTGGTTTTTTCTTTGAGAGATTCACTGTTAATGCACTACTTTCTCTTGAGCCTTTATGAATTTGTTGTATGTTGTATTTTTTTCTGAATCTTTAAACAAATCTTGGATTTTTGTATGTATTAAGCATATGTATGTTTTATTCAGTAGACGAAATTTGGATTTGAGCTCTCTTGTGGTTGGACATGGAAAACTTTTAAAATGTCTATCCTGAACTTTCAATGCCTAAGTTTTGCTTGGGTATGTGCTGAATGAGATACTAAGATGCTACTGAATGGTAGCATAAGCCTCATCTTGACTGACATATTTGTTAGGTAACAGAGTGAAGAATACCAATTCATCAATCTATTATCAATCTTATCTAGAAAATTAGTAAAGCATGCAAGTCACAGCTAATTTATCAATCTAAAACTAGAGAATAAAATAATGAATTTATCCCACTGTGTGCTATAAATTCATCCTTGAGAGTTTGCACATAGCCATTCTAGATAACTATGATCATACTATTAAAACCTATACAACTGAAGTGTATTATACTACAGTCCGGAGATGGGTCTTCCATATATTATTTAAAAAGTAAATAAAAAATTCCTTCCATAATTGAATAGTTAAACACATTTGGATTTTGACTATCGTTAATCATGAATTTATGATCATTTGGTGCTGATTTTTCTCATAAAATATTACACTTCTACTAATCTGTCATGATTGTATTTATGCTCATTGTCTAAATAATTGACCTATCCTATCAAAATGGAAATTATAAAGTAATACTATTTCAAGTTCAATACTTGATAGGTCACTACTCTGTTTAGCTTTAAGAACAAGACATTTTCAATTTGGATTATGTATAGCTAACAAAGACATTGCTGCATCCTTTAATGTATTGAATTCAGGTCAGAAGCCTACAATGCAACATCATTTGACGAATGGACTAAGGAGGCCATATCGCGTGCTTTAGCCTTTACCTGCGAGTTTGAAGCTTTACAAGGAGTTGCAGAAGCTTAACTTCACAATCATTCTATTGACAGGTAAGAACGAGTATTATATGAACGTCACTGTTCAAAACTTACACTTTGTTATCTTCTCTTTATGATTACAAATTATTGTCTTCTTGGCGTAGAGTCATCGACTTGTCATTGGATCAATTTTGTCAGCATTGCCGTTCGTTGGATATTCTTAGGTATCCTTCATAAATCTCCATCAATTTGTACAATCTTATAAGATTTCCTCTTCCGATCATCATATGTAATTGTATGCATTTTTTTCTGGGAGTATATATTGCTTGCAGATTTGGTCTATGGCGATAGATGTGACCAAATCCTTGTTTTCTTAATTGCTTTTTCTAGATTCAACGGGAATATATAAGTATTAGTTGAGTAAAGAGCTCCCACTTTTTAATGTGGGCATCTTTGAGTAAACAATAGCTTCATCATATTCAACTTAGTTGTTGACCCAAATTTATTATAGGTGAGATTATAGTAGTCCCATGTTAATTATAAAAAAGAACACAAGCAACCTTTTTTCTTTTTATATCCAACTTAATTTGTGACCCAAATTTGTAGAATTTCATTTAAGTCCAATTTAGCCCACAAATTATATTTCAACCCATATTTTATTTAATGTATTGTTTTCTCACATTCAGCTTAGTATTCATTTTACATAGCCTCATTATATTATGAAGTGTAATACACTATTGTTTGTTTAAACTTCTTATAATAACATCTTAGTATTTAGTTTCCATAGCCTTATTATATCATATAAAAATATTTATTTTTAATACATTTGACTTCATATACAGGTGGTGAATTGTGTGCTAAATTTATTGGAACCGGTGCGAAATTGTAATTTGGTTTGGATCTAGTGAGTGTACTTTTATACAAAATTTGCAGGCATAATTTTATCTAGTGATTGAGATAGTTTCTTCTATTTTGTTTTGATTGTTTTTTGACACAGTTAATTCAGAATATCCTATGGACAAGAGTTGTATTTATACTATATGTATATTAACATGAAATGCACTTTTTGTAGTACTTTCGAAGTTCACCTGAGACCTACAACGAAGAACTTATTGATGAGTTACGAGAGGAATGACTACATTATTTGAACACACAACAGTAGCGTTTCACCCAACCAAGAAGTTAGAAGGTCGAAAAAATATATATGACTCTTTTGTTGCTAAATTTTGGATTTTTGTACGGTTTAACCATATATAATGAGACGGTATTTGAGTGTATGTTTTATTGAATGTTGAAACGATCGAAATAGTGCATTTGATTGTTATCAAAGTGTATGTTTTGTTGAATCATGCAAAAACCAATAAGTTTGGAGAACTTTTTTATTTATAAAACAAGACATTGTAAATATGGGATAAAAAAATAGGTTACGGAATTTTATAAAATAAAGCCCCGGGAAAAAATATGTATAAATATCTCTCAAGTGTTTTATAAAAAAAAGTCCTTAGAGACATCCTTCGGGAGTTTTTATAAAAACAAGATGTCTCTAGGGAGTTTTTAAGAAACAACGCCGAGAGATATCTCTAGGGAGTTTTTAAAAAAGTCCCGAGAGATATCTCTCGGGACTTTTTTATAAAATTCCCTAGAGTGTTTTTGTTTCTCAGGATTTGTAGAAAAACTCCCGAGAAAAAGCTCTCGGCCAAAGGTTTTACGGGACTTCAAAAACACCCTACCGTAATGCAAAAAAAGTCCCTAGAGACTTATGATTTGTACTAGTGTTATGATGTCGAAGGAAGTCCCGACGTCGCCTTTGTCCCTTTGTCGTCCCCGCGGCTGCAAGCAACCGCCCTCGCGGTTTAACCCAGACGCCGCCCCCGCGGCCTTCCATCACCGCAGTTGTGGCTTCGGTCCGTTGTTGCCGCGTATGCGCCTCCTATCACTCGCGGTCGCGCCTTACCTCTAGTGACTACCGTCTTTTGGTAAGTCGCTTCTCTCCTTGCTTCCTTATCCTTTCCTAAAGTTAGATCATGCTAGGCTAGACCTAGATGAACTAGGGTAAATGTAGTTAGTGGCTTGTGGTTACCTAAGAGTTTGGAAATCTGATAGAGATCATTAAGACTAGAAGTAGGAATCTTCTAACATGTTGTTGTAGACCTTGTAGAGGTCAATGAGACTAGAAGTGTAGACTTCTAGCATTTGGGATAGTTTCTAATTCGTGATGCCTTGTCTGAGAAGATGTAGATGCTTTCCCGCGGGAAGTTGTACCTTTTAGCTGATTTGAGTTACATTTGATTCAGGTAAGTCCCTGACTTAGTTATTTGCATTCCGTGTATTAGTTTTATTGTATTGGTGGTGTTTGTGTACTATCGTTATAACGAAAAACCGGGCTAGGACGACCTTATACTGTAATTGTCCCAAGTGTATTATAATCGGCGGTGACCACTTGTCCAATTCTACAAAAGACTGAGAGGTGCTCTTGTGACCAGGCCCACATGTAACGGATAGATGCATCTGATTTATTCTTGTCAGTAACGGAACCGGGGGCGAGTTTCGGGAGATTCTCATGTCACAACCTAAGTTGAATTAGTAATGGATGACTTATTAAAAGATAATAACCGGCTTGTATGTGAGAATGCTATATGTTTATATTTTATATGTGTATGTGTCTTTACTATTATTCTGATATCTAGAATGTTAGCTAACGGTTTATACTGTCGTTGTAGATGCCCTGCAAGTTAGAGATGTTGCTTAGTGATCCGGATGTAGTGGTCAGCCGGGGTTCCCGTACATTATAGGACGGGATCAGGGTTTATTATTACTGTTGATGTCTTTTCAGTTTGTGGTTGAACTCGGCTGAGAGTCTTTCGCTTTCCCTTTGTTATACTTTTTTTTATTTTATCTATTTTGGTTTCATTTATTTGTGTCTTGTTGCAAGATCGATGATATTGTTGTTACTCTGAGGGTCGGGACCTTGTGTGGGGTTTTAGCCCGTAACGCTCCGAGTTTCCAGACTTTGGAGGGTTAAACGATTAGTAAAGCAAACTTCGTGTTCTTGGAAATTCAAAATTAAAAAAAGATGAATAATAGTAATTTGGTAGTATCTCACATTATTTGGAGAAATCATCCTGATACGAACATTCATGAAGAATTTCAACAACATATTTTTATGTACAATATCATATTTTAACTCGATTATAGATAAAACCTAACTTTTGATTTCACTTATTAAGATATTACGAGTTTATCATTTCTATAATAGTAAGATCTTGTCACATTACTATCAAATTAGAGTACGTACACATCCATTACAATCAGAACTTCGATTTAGAAATTTGGGTCCCCGCATTATATAAATGGTCATGGAATATACATTCATATACAACAACAACGTAAGCTTGAATTTAAGATTTCAGTGGCTATAAAATTATAATTACATACACATAGTTTATCTTATTAAAAACCAAATATTTTGACCCATTATGACATTTGTTTAAATGAATATAGGCATTTTATCATATGAATTTAGTCCTAATGCATTTAAATCATTACATGTATCTAAAATTTATTTCCTTTATAGTGTATTTCATACTAAAAACAGATTGTTTGAATTACAAAATTGTGTCCCCCTCATTATATAAACTAGTGTAGTTCCCGTGCCAAGGCATGAATATATTTTGAATTTTATAATTTTTAAAATTTTTATAAAAAAATTTATGTAATATAATGGTTTTAATTAAATAACGAAAGATTAATTAAAACTTATAATTAAATTAATTATAATTTCAGATAAATAATAAAAATAGACTAATTTAGACAATATTACATATCTTAGTTAATGTTAGTAGACTATTTTATAAAGTTGATAAAAGTGAAATAAAAATTTTCAAAAAAAAAAAATATAAATAAATTTCAAAATTAAAATATAAATGTTAAAGTAGAGAACATTTAAAAAATTCAATTACAAAATTATCTTAGGTTGTTTTAAATAATATCCATAAAAAAAACATGTAACAATTATATTATAAAAATTTATACATTTTTAAGTTAGTTATTATTTTCTAATTAATATAAAAACTATATATTTATATGTTAAAGTTAGAATAATAAATAATCTAATCATTTTATAATTAAAATTGATAATTTTTTTTAAATAAAGAAAAGGATATCTTATGAATATATTGAAGATTGTGATAAAATTAGAAATGGAAATAATATAACTATTATCTATATCATTGCTTTTTTTTATTGATTCGTTAATTACTATAATTATAAAATTAAGATGCGCAAGAAAATGACACATGGTGTGAAGTTTATAAGATCACGACACGTGACACAAAGTGTTTCTGCTTTAATATATGTATATAGATTAATTGATAGAAGTTTAATAAAAATAATCTCTTCAATTTTTTAATAAAATTAAAATACATTAGCATCTATACATAAAAAAAAGTATATTTAGTATAGATAAATATATGTATAACTATATATATAAAGTTATTTTGGTATAATTTTTATCGTAGAATAATAAATCTATTAGTATAATTTTAACTATGTTTATGTATATGTGTAGATATATAAAAAGACAGTAAGTAGATAAATATAACTTCTATTATAGGATAATTATACTATTACATTATTGACTAATTTAAATATGGTAAATGTATATATAATTTTTTTTTAACAAAAATCAAAATTCTAAGAAAATGACACGTGACACAAAATAAGTTAGAATGAACCACATTGAAGGAAATACTTTGACTTTAATATATGTATATAGATGGTCAAGCAATATACATTCCTATAAAGACGTAAGTTTGAATCTAGGATTTCATTGGCTATAAAATTATATTTACATGCACATGATTTATCTCATAAAAAAACCAAATATCTTGATTCATTATGACATTTATTTAAATGAATATAGGCATTTTATCATATGAATTTAGTCTAATGTATTTAAATCATTCCATGAATGAAAATTTCCTTCCTCTCTAGTTTATTTCATACTAAACACGGATTATTTGAATTTTAAAATTGTGTCCCACCTCATTATATAAATAGTCGAGCAATTTACATTCCTATACAACGACGTAAGTTTGAACCTAAGATTTCAATGGCTATAAAATTTGTGAAGTTTTTCTTCGTTTCTCTTTTAATTCTCGCATTTTTTGGAGGTAAGTAGCATTCGTCGTTAAACTCGTATATATTATGATTAATATGTATCATCTTTTAAGTATATTAATTGTATATCGTCTTGTTTATATGTTATTAAATGTGCAAAACTAACTATCAATTTTTAGGTGGAATGTCAAGTGGATGTGGGTCCTTCTATCTCCCAAAATGTTGCACTGCTCAAGTTTGTAATGATTTGTGTTACCAATTGAGTGGCGCTCAAGGAAACTGTGATGGCCACAACCACAATCTGTGTTATTGTACATGTTAGTCACATGACAATCGCCTTCTCACGAGACATCTTCCGGCTATACAAATTTTGTTAGACACTTGTTTTGTTCGAATGATGCAAGTCTCTATAATCAATCCTTAATCAATATTATTTATATTTTCTATCTCAAGTGTGTTCACTCCCTCCGTGTGAGCATATACTTGCAGTTCTTATTCGTCAATCTAACAAGTCATGACACTGCAACCTCGACGCATATACCGCATCATCCAATTTCATACCACATATCGAATTGTTCTCCTCATATATCTCCAATTATTGAGACTTGTATATAATAGTCTGACCTCTTTTCACATCTCCCAAGCCAACTTGAAAGCATCGTTGTACACCAAAAATCATTTATACCATCTCATAGAGTCAAATGTGGACTCAAATGAATCTCCAAAAAAATCTCTTAACACGCTTCAAACAATCTTGACCTAATTATTTTCCTCAACCATTGGTGAGCGATTGGTGATAATGTCTAGCTAATCCTAGATAAATTGCACACCTCTTCCAAATTCTTTGGATGATCTGGAAAATCATTATCCCCCATCTTCGTCCGGTCTACATTGATCATCTTTATTGTAACCATTTAACCTAAAAAGATCACAATTAATATTTGAAACTCACACCTTGATAAAATTTCACGTATAATTTTGTCTTGTAACACTCTCAACATAATTCATAGATGACACACGCAATCATCGGGATTCCAAAATTGCGCAAAATATCGTTGATGAGCATGATAAACTAGTCCAAATAGATATATTAAAAATTTTTGTTCATATTTTTCAACCTAAGTGACTACTATTAATTCATAGTGGCTATTACAAATCCGAAAACTAAAGAAGTATTGTCTATCCTCATCTTTCACCCTAGATTGGAGATAATTTAACCTCGTATCAACCTAGGTGAACACGATTAGTAACACCTCAAGTTCTAGGAACTCGAAGCGTTACGGGCTAGGACCTCACAATGGGTGCCGACCCTCAGAGTAATAACAATAATATTGGATCTTGCAACAAGAAACAAATAAATAAAAATCAAAACTATATAAAAACCAAAGGTTTTACAAAAGGGAAAAGCAAATGACTCGCAACCGAGTTCAACAACAAACTGAAAAGACAACAACAGAACTATAAAATCCGACTCCATCCTATAATGTACGGGAACCCCGGCTGACCACCCCGTCCGAATCACTCAACAACATCTCTAACCTGCAGGGCATCTACAACATCAGTATATCTGTTAGCTAACATTCCAGATATCAGATTGTCAGTAAAGACACAAACACATATAAGAATTTAAACATATAACATGCTTGCACACAACCGGTTATTATCTTTCATTACGTTAATCCCTTTACTAATTCAACTTATGTTGTCACACGAGAATCACCGTGATCTCTACTCTGTCCCCTTTCACCAAAAAGAAGAGAGGCGATGCATCCCTCCGTTACCTGTCAGACTGGTCGCAAGAGCACCTCCTAGTTTTCCCATTTTGAATTGGACAAGCTGTCACCGCCCGGTTATAATACACTTGGGCCAATTAAGGCATAAGGTCATCCTAATCCGGTTATCCATTATAACGATAGACAACCAACACAACCAATACGGTCAAACCAATATACGGAATGCAACTAAGTAAGTCCAATGGACTTACCTCACTCGAATGTAAACACATGGGTCAACTACTGTTCAGTTTTCTCAAAGGAAGGAATGAATATTTGCTCGGACAAAACATAGCGAATCAGAAACAAACCGAAAGCTAGAAGTCTACAACTTCTAGTCTTAATGATCTCTAAGAGATCTCCAACAAGATAGGGACATGATTCCTAGTCTCACATGTATCCCAATGAACAACATCAACAACTCAGCTCAAGGAAAAGGAATGAGGAAACAAGGAAGGAAGCAACTCACCGCAGACGGGAGTTATTGTAGAGAAAATCGCAGGGGCGGCAGACAGAGGGGCGGGGGCGGAAAGGCTTGTAGCCGCATGGGCGGGAAGATCCAGGAACAGGGGCGGTTTTGCGGCAGACTGCGTCTTCTCCTTTGGCAGCAGCAACACAACAGGAGATCAAAGCTCGACTTCCTCAATACACACACAACAACTCTTCAACCAAAGGAGCCTAAAATGTAACACCCCGAATCCGCGGGACTCGGGATGTCACATTGGGCTAGGATCTCACAATGGATCCTGACCCTAGCCTGACAACAAGTTCATTGGACCTTACAACATGGCACTGACAGATATAAAACAAATACATAAAACAGTATAAACTGTACGACCCAAAGTAAACAACAACATAGCCGAGTATATAAAACGACATCCTCACACAAGAGGTACAAAAGATCATCCTCACGCAGGAGGGGAAACACAACAACCCCAAACCAACCACCTAATGTACGAGAGTCCTCGGCCTGTCACCCTGTCAGATCACCCAGTAGCGCCTAACCTGTAAACATCTACAACACAGTATGAAACCGTTAACTAACCATACATATATGAGGTAATGCATAAGCACAAGCACAATCATGAAAGATAAACACATCAGCATGATATCACACATTTACCCATTTATTATCTTTATATAATAATCATTCACTCAAAAACCGTATATATATATATATAGATAGATAGATGAAAGTATGTGACACGAGGACCGATACATCCCCGCCTCTGAGTACAATGTCCAGCTGTACGAGTATCGGTCACACAATCCGTGTACCCTATGGGAGTGGATTGCGCCCTTCCTGTAAACCAGTCTGGCCCGACATCAGAGAACCTCCCAGACTCCACGGCGGGATGAAAGGGAAAGGTTATCACAGCCACGCAGTGGGGTAGTCAATAGAACATATGTCGATAAAAACGACAACTCATGCTATCATAGCAAACATATAAAGCACACACCACTCATGCAAACACCCAATATAGGGATGGTAGCTAAGTAAGTCCTACGGACTTACCTCAACCTCGTACAAAATCAACCACGATCACCTCTACACTGGAGGGACAACACGGCCTATAAAAAGGCATAAAGAGATATATCAACCTCTATTCATCAAAGGGGTCACACCTAGACCCAAAGGGATTCATAAGGATCATACTCAATCTATGAGCCTCACAACCAACTAAACCTCAATATCTCAACATAGCTCACAATTCCTCAAATCTCAAGGTAGTATCTAATCAACATTCCTCAATCTCAATTCTAATCCCAATTTAATTAATTAACCTTTAATTAATTAATTAGATTCTGCCAAAATAACGTTTTGCCCGCAGGCAATTTCTAAACCCACCTGTCATCAGATTTCATCAAACAAACAACTCATAATCACCAGAATAATATAACGACCATAATGGAATTTCTAATTGTCCTATTTGACAAGTCTAAACTCAATTTAGGCCAAATCGCAATACGGAAAACGAATAAATTCATAACTTATTTGTTACTAACCCGATTGACGATCTGAAAGAAGATTCGAAATCACAACGACGCAAGCTACACATGGACAACATCAAATTCATCGGAATTTGAGCGACGGAACCGTCCTGGTGACATATATGCTCGACCAACCCTCCATATACTCGGAAATGCAGAAACTCGGTACCGTTATGAAGAGAATGAAGAGAGGAATCCAGAAACTCAAACGGAATTGAAATCGGATTAGAAACGGAGAGTAGATCTGAGTTTGAAGGTTGAGAGAAATCAGAGCTTTTACGAGGAAACGTGAAATGAAATGAATTAATAAAGGATTTTCCGCTATTTATAGTGAAGACGATAATTATCCTTTAGTAAAGTCGATAATTATCCTTTAACCGATCCAAATGCGGGTCGAACCTCTTTCTCCAAACTTCTCGAGATTGGAACATTAAATCTGGAATATTGTAGGGATAATTATTACACAACTGCCTCGGAAAGCGTGTATTCCTAAGCCGTCTTTCTTAGCCGTTAAGAAACGAAATAGCGACTCTTTTGGCCGTTTTGCCTCTCCATGTTATTTCATATCTAGGACATATCCGATGTCCTGATCATTTCTCTCAACTGCATTTTTATCAATTGGAGCTCCCAAATGCTCCAAATAACACCGGAGGGTAAAAATAATTACCCGGAGGAAAAATTAAAAATTTCCCCAAACGTCCAAAATTACGCCAGGAACATAACGGTGAGACTCTCTCATCACTTGCGAAGTCTTCGCGAGTTATATGTTAATTACTATCAACGATTAAGTTAATCAACATTAATTAGAATTCAAAATCCTAGCTATTATATAAAACACATACTCGTCAACAACAAAGGATGAACAAGAATCAAGGCTCGATCTTGATTCATGTGAAGAAGAAGAAGAAAAAGAACAAAGAAAGGAAAAGAAGAAAAGAAGAAGGAAGAAGCATGCAACAACTATACATGAACATCATAAGGATCAAGGGATGGAGAACTTACACTTTTGCAGAAGATCACAAGGAAAGGCCGCAACTTTGCTCGATATTGAAGAAAGCGTAAGAAAGAAGAGGAAAAAGGAAGAGACGGCAGGAATATAAAGAGAACGGTTGGGAAAGAACAAGGGAAGGTCAGATTTAGGGTTCAAAGATAGAAGGAAAGCCGTCTCTTAAGATATAAGATCGGATCTTCTAAGAAAGGAAAGAAATAAAAACGACAAAAAATAGATCGGGCACAATCTGTAGTCAACTGCAGGGGCGGACTGACCCGGCCGCAACTGCGGCTGGCCGTAGGGGCGGCGCCCTTCGCCGCGGGGCGGTGAAGCCAAAAACCGAATGTTACATCAGATCCCCCTAAAAAGAAGTTTTGTCCCAAAACTTGCAACAAACCACACAAGATCAACAACGACGTAGTAGAAACACGGATCTCAACTTATATTCCCTTGCGGGGCACATAACTCAAAACATCACACAAGCGTATACACAACTCGACAAAAAGGAAACTAAAACTCCAACGTCTATATTATAAGTACGTCCAGCTCCGCATAAAACTCTGGATAGTTCCTCCGGATACTATCCCCTGTCTCCCAAATCGTCTCATCAAATCCTAGAATCGACCATTGTATCTTCATCATCCGTATGCCCTTCGATCGCAAGCGTCTCGTTCTACGCTCTAAGACAGCTACCGGGTGCTTTACAAACGTATGGTTTGGCTCAACCACTAAATCATCATGGATGAGGATGTGTCTTGGGTCCGGTACGTACTCTCATAACTAAGACACATGGAAGATTGGGTGAACACCTTCTAGTCTCGGTGGCAAGACAAGTGTGTATGTTGCCTCTCGAACTCGCTCAAGGATCTCAAAGGGTCTGACGTATCTAGGACTCAGCTTCCCTTTGATGCCGAAACGTTTGACGCCTCGTGTCGGGGATACTCTCAACCATACTTGAGCTCCAAGTTTGAACTCCAAAGGTTTACGCCTCCTATCCGCATAAGACTTCTGGAGACTCTGTGCTGCCAACATCCGCTCTCAGATCATCGCTACTCGAGCCATATAATCATGTATCTACTTAGGTGCTACACTGTTAGCACTACTCGGCTTGTCCCAACATAGCGGGGTACGGTATCTCTGTCCGTATAAAGCCTCATGAGGAGTCATCTTGATCAATGCGTGCCAACTGTTGTTGTACAAAAACTCCGTTAAGGGGAGGTGAGCTGGCCACACTTGTCCCCAGTCTAACACACACGCTCTCAACATATCTTCCAGAGTCTAGATGGTCCGCTCAGACTGAACATTGGTTTGGGGATGATAAGCGGTCGTGAATTGCAGACTAGTACCTAGGGTTGCATGCACTTGCTGCCAAAACCTCGAAGTGAACCGTCCATCTCTGTCAAAGACTATAGTCCTAGGTACTCCGTGAAGTCTCACTATCTGTCTTGTGAACTCCTCGGCTAATCGACTTACCGGCCACATCTCTTTGATAGGAATGAAACGTGCGGTATTCGTTAGTCGATCCATTATGACCCAGATGGAGTCAAAACTCCGACTCGGTCTCAAGCCAGTAACAAAGTCCATCCAGATGTCTTCCCACTTCCATTGAGGAACGAGAAGTGAGTGTAGCTCTCCACCCGGTCGGTGATGCTCGATCTTGACCTGCTGATAGGTCGCTCACTAAGCTACATATCTCGTCACGTTTGGCTTCAGATCTCCCCACCAGAAAGAGCGTCTGATATCTTGATACATCTTACTCGCGTCGGGATGTACTGAGTAAGGTGTAGTGTGAGCCTCTTGTAAGATTCGTTGTCTCAACTCTCGGTATGAGAGCACTGATAAGTGATGGAATCACTATCGATTTTAGGTAGTTTTAGAGTTTTTTTAGAGTCTTGTAGCTATATTGTATTGCTAATACATTGATCCAGATGAAAAAGTCCAAAGTGAAGTAAAGAAAGGATCTAAGAACACTTGGGAGAAGAAGAAGATCAATGAAGACTAGTTTCTGGTGCCACACCACCCCACGGCATAGATCACTGCCCTTGCGGTGGCCGACGCCTCCGACGACGCAACCAACGCCTCGCCAGCGCCCCGAGAGCAGGGTGTCACCGCCCCTACCGTGACACCCCTGAAGATCAACGCCCAACAAAGCCTCTTGCGCATTTGCCTACGCCCCGAAGACCCTTATCACCGCCCCTGCGACAGCCTCTATCTGCCCCTGCGGTGACTCAACCCGAAGAACAAGTGTCAGCGCCCCAGCGCCTCTTGCCAACGGACCTGTGAAGCCGAAGGGAATGTGTCACCGCCCCTACCATGACACTGGTCCACCCCTACGGATCAATACCATAAACGTCAAGGAGATCAATAGTCAAACGTTCTAGAGCATTAAAGGCCCCGCCTCCGGCCCTGCCATGCCGCCCCCACGGTCAAGTTGAAGTTGGAACGTTTTAGCCTAAACCGCCCCTGCGGCACCCTTGCCCGCGCTTGCGGTTTAGCGCCAGAGGACTTTACTCCGGCTGTTTAGGCCACCTTTATGGCCTTTAAAGTGGTTGTTTACACAACCTCTTTACTCCCATTTACTACATTTTCTAGTAAAAATAGAGCCCTTGGCTGATTGCTAGAATCATCCTCATGTTCCCCTAATTAAAAAGCTCTATTTTGTCTAAGTGCCATTTTGTATGGAGTTCTAAGCTTCCTTGCTACATCGGGTTGATTGAAGTATGCAATTTGGTTTTAAGTCTTTATAATAGAAGTTATATTCAGTTTCCAATTGTGTTTTGTTTCTTGCTCTTTAACTTATATTTGCATGTCTTTTCTCACTTAGTTTGGTCACATAAGTTGTACAATTGCATGCAAAATGCTAGGGTTATTCGATTCCGGCTTCGGGTTCTTAATCTAGTAGTAAATCCATTGGTAATAACGGGTTGTAATTATCTAAAGGAAAGGAACACAACTACCTAATAAGATCAACGGGTTGTTCATCTTTTATGTATCCTTTATCTTTATTTGAATGATAACTTGTGGTTTGATCTTGTAGGTTTACGGATCGAGAAACTAGTTAACTTGTGTTAATGCCGGTTGGTTTAACACATAAATATGATAAAGATGACAACAATTGGCAAATGCTTCTAAAAAGAACCAACCAAGTTATATGCATGCGTAAATCTAACCTAGTGTAGTTTCCAAATCATTCATATTATCACCATCTTTGCTTAATATTTACTCGTTTTTGTCTTGTTTAATTTTGCAATCCAAAACACCCCCTTGGTTACTAAATTTATAATTGAAATCTTAATAACACTTTGACCATAACTCCCTCGGGTTCGACCCTTACTTACACACTATGCAATCGGTTAAGTGTAAAGTTCGGAATTCTACTTTGATTAAGCTAAAACACAACGACCATGGCAGGCACACATACGCGCTCTTGGCGTCTCAAAAATGCAACGGCACTGACTGCAAACTGAGGTGCCTCTCCTGAGACATCATGTCTCGGATTTGTGTCAAAGCTGGGCAACTCTCCTGTTTTTGTCGGATTTCTACCAACAAATCAGGTAACTTCTCCAAGGTGGACAAGTGGCTGCCGGAATCCGGGAAGTGGATATCCATCTCTAGTCATGTGAAGTCTCATTGTAACTGAGGTTGAGCTATCAGCCGAGCGATCGCCATCTTTTGGGGAGTCTTCCTACTGAGGGCGTCAGCTACCACATTCGCCTTTCCCGGGTGGTACAAAATATCCAAATCAAAGTCCTTGATCAACTCTAATCATCTCCTCTGGTGGTTATTCAACTTCCGCTGAGTAATTATGTACTTCAAACTCTTATGGTCTGTGAAATTCTGACACGTAGCTCCGTACAGATAATGTCTCCAACTCTTCAAAGCATGAACAACAACAACTAACTCGAGATCGTGGGTAGGGTAATTCTCCTCATACGTCTTTAGTTGTCTCAATACGTATGCTATAACCTTACCCCTCTACATCAAAACACATCCCAAGGCTAGCTTGGATGCATCGTTGTAAACCACGAAGTCCTCAATGCCCTCTGGCTAGGCCAGGATAGGACGGGAAGTCAAACTCCTCTTCAACTCCTCGAAACTCTGTAGGCACGGCTCGGACCACACGAATCTCGTAGACTTCCTCAGCAAGGAAGTAAGTGGTCGTGCGATAACCGAAAAGCCCTCCACAAATCTACGGTAGTAGCCCGACAATCCTAGAAAGTTGCGTACCTCCTTAACGTTCCTAGGAGGCGGCCAGGATGCTACAGTAAGTTGAACTTAGAGTGACTCACCTAAATAAAGATATAAAGAGGTTTTGTGTGCAAGCATATGCTTATGTGTTAAACTTAGGTCTTGATATGTGACTGTTATATTATAGTATTTATATTGTGCCTTAGGAAGTTAAAATTTTTAACTAACGGTTTTACCGTATTGTTGTTAGATTTTTTGTATGTTAAGGAAGTTGCAAGGTGAACCTGAGTGGGTGGTCAATTGGGTCCCCGTACTCATATGGATATTGCATTCATATAAAGGACATTCAATATTATTTTAGGATGTTAGTATTTATGTCTCACAAGGTCGTCCGATGTTATGCATTCCCAACATTAAAATTTAGGTACGTTGTGTATTTGTTTATCTACATTTGTGTCTTGTTGAAAGATCTAGTAATATTGTTGTCAAACTAGAGTCGAAACTCATTGTGAGCTCCTAACCCATAAGGCCGTATCATCTCGAGTTTAGAAAACTAAAATTATTGAAATTATAATACAAGAAATACATGCATATAGTTTATCTCAATAAAAACCAAATATCTCATTCCTCTATAGTTTATTGCATATCAAACACTTAATAACATGTATCTAAAAATACATTAATCCAAAAAATACTTTCCTCTATAATTTATCTCATAATAAATACTAAAAGAAGAAAATATAATATAAATTAAATATAACATATATTTAAATGATTGTAGGAGTTTTATCATATGAATTTAGTCCAAATATATTTAAACATGTATCTTAAAATTCTTTCTTCTATAGTTTATCTCATACCAAAACTAATTATTCAAATTAAAAATTTTGTCCCAACTCATTATATAAATGATCCCGCAATGTCCAATTCTATACACCAACATATAAGTTTAACCCTAAGATTTCAATGGCTATCAAAATTGTGAATGTTTTTTTGGTTTCTCTTTTAATTCTTGCATTTTTTGGAGGTTTGTAGCATTCTTCGTCAACTCGACAACTCTTATATATATGATTAATATGTAATGATGTTCATTAAGTATACTAATTGTAGGGTTGTGCATACGGTTGGTCCGGACCGGTGGACCGTAAATTGATAACACCCTGGATCGTAGACCGGACTCCAAACCGGTCCGGTTCAATGTTGGACCGGTTTGTACCGAAATTGTACAATTTGAATATTTCGGACTAGACCGGACCGGACCAGACCGGACCAATTTGTACCTAAATTGTGCAATTTTGGTGAGGTTTTCCGGTCCAAAACCGGACCTGGACCGGATCGGGACGGACCGGATATTCATAGTTTTACGGTCCAACCCGGATTACGGTTTAGTACGGTCCAAAACCGAACCCGGACCGTAACCCGGGTATTCAAAAAAAACTTTGACCGTAGACCTAAACCGCCGGTTTAGGTTTGACCTTGGGCCAAACCTAAACTTAAAACGGAAAAAACGAAACCGGCAGTTTAGGTTAAACCTAAAATGCCGGTTTGGTAGGCGGTTTATAAAAATAAAAAATGAAAAACTTGGGAACTGGATCAAACCGGCGGTTAACCGACAGTTTGAGGACCGAACCGGCCTTTGGTTCATTTTAAAAAAAAATAATTGTCAAACCAGCAAACCTAAACAGACCAAACCGCCAATTTGACCAAACCGACGGTTTGAGCCGGTTTGAGAACTGACAATTTGAGGATTTAGCACAAACTGGACCGGTCCGGCCCGATTTTGCACAGCTTTGTACCTCGTCTTATTCATATGTTACATGTGCAAAACTAATTATAATTTTCTTAGGTGTAATGTCAATTCAATGCGGGGTATACAATCTCGGACAAAGTTGTACTGCTCAGATTTGCAATGATATGTGTCACCAGATGAGTGGCATGCAAGCTCAAGGAAATTGCGGCGGCCCCAATCAGTGTATTTGCACGTGTTAATCTATAGTAAAATGTTAAATAAATGTATGTAAAATTAAAATATCAGCCATTAAGTTGAGTTTTAATTTTATAATCTATAATTGCAGTATTTGCAATGAATAAAATTATAATTTTTAAATTTTGACTTGTCGAGTTTTTTAAACAGAAGATATATCCCGTCGGTAAATAGTCAAGGTCTTTTGCTATAAATAAAAATAAACTTGTTTAATTAGTAAAAAATAAATAATAACAAAATGTTTTGTTGTAAAAAGTGAGGACTATTTGTAGATAAAAATGTAAAAGTTGATCCATGATAATGACTAAAACATTATCTATTTTTATGACATGAACGAAATATTTCATACAATAAAGTATAACTTAATTAAAAAAAAAAATTCATAATCCACAATTATTCAATTAATTAACATGGATACAAATTTAAATGTAATAATTATTTATTATTATTGTCAAAGTTTCAAGTTCATTTCAAAATTCCAAGCAATTTTATCATTAATTTCATACACTAACATCTCTTACATTGGAAGGTTTTGTTATAGCGAGTTGAATGTGATATTATTGGACAAGCGTGAGAATATTTAGATATATTGTTAATTGAAGAATAATTATCTCGTTATTTTAGTTTATTTTATGTATAAACTTATACTTCTAATACTTATTATTTCTTTTTCCATTCTCTCGTAACCCTTGTAATAGGTTGGAATAAAAGTGTTATAATTGTGGTTTCTTACAATAAAATCTATCTTGATATTTAAGTCTTTCAATCCTGAATCTCTAAACTCACTGCTACCAACTAGACCTGTTCAAATCCGGACAGCCCGTCCGGCCTGGTCCGCCCGGAAATCAGGCGGGTATGAAGATGAGAACAAGCCCGACCGGGCCGCCAAGCCTGCCGGGCCAGATCCGGACAAGGACATAGGTCCGACCGGACTAAAAAGTCCGGTCCGTAAACCCGGTAAAAAAAAATATTTAAAAAAAATATAGTATAATTATTATAAATATTAAGTATTAAAATAAAATATGTAGTATAATTATAATAAATTTAATATATTTTACATAAAATATCTCAAATATAATCTATTTTTGAACAAAATTTAATTAAAAACATTTTTTAATAATATTTTTTTTAAAAGTAATTGAAAAATGGATACCCGCGAGCCCGCCCACCAGCCCGGCCAGATACGGCACCCATCTAGGTCCGGATCTGGCTAAACGGGCCTAGACCAGCCCGGATCTGGCTAAACGGGCTTAGACCAGCCCGGAACTGGCTAAACGGGCTCAATATTTTATAAAAAGCCCGGAGGATATGAACAGGTCTACTACCAACCAACCAACGTACAAGTTCTACCTTTGTCACCAATGTAGAAGTCGCTCAATGCTTGATTTTCTCAATCCAACAAACTCGCATCCATCAAATTCAAAGAGAACTTTCCACAAATAAGTGAAACTAATACACAAAATGCATTAAGATATACTTAAAAAAATACTGAAAATTGCCACTTTAATACTATTCAGGCTCAACCGATCATGGGTTGAGATTGAAATTTAGAATTGTATCGCTAGTTTGTATCAAAATTATTGCTTCCTATCTACAGAAGCAACAAGTAACTCGATCTATGAAAATCGCATACATATGTCGAGTTTGTTTTTCATTGTCTTATCCATACAAATCGGCTTGCGTAAAAACAGACCAGACCACGATCAGAGAATGTTATGCCGGCTCCGGCTCATATACTCATTACACCGGACTGGACTGGTCCAAGACCGTAATATTACAGTCTAGTCCGAGGGTGTAATATTCTGGTCTGGGCCACTATCCTTTATTTCTGTAAATTTCCTTGTTAGTTATGGACCGGACAGTAAATTCCGGTCAATGCCATTTGCACTACCTTACATACAACAACAAAGACGATCCTCAAGACACGGGTTGGTAAACTAACTACATTAACCCAAATGCTGATAATGAGCAGGCAGCTGTGGGAACTATGCTGATAATTGCACTAACTTGCGGTTTCATCTAACCTGTGTTTCAACTGAAGGTAGCTCTACAGCTTCATTATCTTCTTCGCCACCCTCATTCTCTTCGCATGTTGCCCAAAGGAACCTAGCATATGCTGCAAGTACGTCGCTGCAAGAGCAAATCAAGTTTTTTATTACCCTAGATGTTTTTAAGTATAAATATGACAGTTTCTTAGCATCATTTCTTTTATTTCAATGTAATGATCACTGAGAATCAGTAAGACTGTCTAAATATAACCTTTAAGAAGAAACTTGATTCAAGTATCCTAGGAATTGTGTTGGAAAATACAATAATCAATGTGGGAATAGATAACTAGAACACGAGAATACAGTAATCAACGTGGGTATAGATAGGCCCAAATGAATTATACAGTACATCAGACTCCACAACCCAACAAAATGAATTATGCAAGATGAATTCAAAGTCATACCAATCTGCAGGAGCAGCTTGAACGGATCGTTCAAAGTAAGATCGAGCTTTGCCTTCATCTTGGTAGAGTTCCCATACCAAATTAGCATATTGGGATAGGATCTCACCATCATTAGGATCGGCAAGTGTAGCCCTTGAGTAGTATGCTTCAGCTCCCTCAAGATCTCCCTTGGACTGTAAATGCAAGTACCATGAATATCACAACTTCTGGTTAGTTAATAGGTAATTGACCGCGGAAAATCTCAAATGAGAACACCAATATCAAGATTAAGGACCCGTTTGGCTTTAACTCCAGAAACGGAAACATAATGAAAATGAATCTAGTCCATATGTATTTTTTGGAATCATTCGTTGTGGTTGCATGTGAAATGCAGTCCAAATCTTCTGTCCCCATTACTGTCCCATATCCTGTCCCATGCTTCCTATTGGACCACGTGGCAGCAGATTTTCTTTAAAAAAATTGTAATTCAATGTGTTGGTTTTTGGGTTTGGATTTTTGGGTTTTATATATTTAATATTTACTATTTTTTGGTCCAATAGGAAGCATGGGACAGGAGATGGGACAGTAATGGGGACAGAAGATTTGGACTGTGTAAAATGTATTTGTTTCCCCATTTTATTTCCCTATACGGACTAGATTTGTTTTCATTCCGTTTCCATTTCCGGATTTGGAACCAAACGGGCCCTTAGAAGAAACAAAATCACCTTGTAAAGGAAGTAGGCATAGTCCTTAAGAACCACAGCATTGGAAGGATATTGTTCAACCAACTGTTTGTAGTACTCTTCTGTGGAAGGCACCACATTGTTCTCTCCCACACTCAATTGAGATTCATCTCCACAAGTACCAAAGTCAGGGTCTTCATGGCGCACTGCATCTTCACCTAACTTATCCTCATTGTTCTGCATCTTTCACAAACTCAGTTTGATTGAAACCAAAATGAGCAATGAATATAACTCAACATAAGTATATGCCACAGAGTGTACCTCCTGAGCAGAGTCTTGTGTCTGTGAATCCTCAGTTTCCCACAGAAAACTCGCCAAAGCAGCAAGAACATTACTATAAAGACACACAACCAGAATTGTGTCAGCAAACATTATCATCCATCGATGTTGTTGCAAGTAAATGGAAATTGTTTGACCAATATCTCAATCATAAGAAAGCTTTAAAAATCCAAAAGAAATGAAATGGCTAAAGAACTCAGTAAGCAATTGTATAACAATCATGAGTACATCAATCAATCAAGCTATATATGTCAATTATCAAACCTATCTTGCGGAGAAGCTCTAGCTGCACGATCAAAGTAATCTCCAGCTCTTTCTTTATCATGGTGTACCTCCCACACAAACTTAGCATACTGTGACAAGATTTCTCCATCTTCAGGATCTGCTATTGTTGCACGCAAGTAGTAATCCTCTGCTCCTTGAACATCTCCTTTGCTCTACAATTCAATAAACATCATAATTAAATCCCCAATCAACCCAAATGGAAATTCAATCCATCATATTTGAAACAAACAACAGTGAGAGACTCACCTTGAGCAACTCAGCATAATTCTTCAAAAGCAAAGGCTCGGTAGGGAATTGCTCAACCAATTTTCTGTAATACTCCTCAGTAACTTCCTTATCTTCAAAATTAGGGGAAAGATGAGCAGGATTTGTAAATTCAAGACCAAGGCCAGTTGCAAGGTACATAGGCGGACTAGGGCAAGGGTCAAAAGTCTCCTCTTCATCGTCATCAACTTCTTCAACATCTGTTTCTTCCTTAATCAACCCCATATCAGTCCTCCCAAAGCAAAAATTAGGGTCAGCAATAGCTTCAATCACATCGCCAATTGTTGCACTTCTCTCCAAAACCCCTTCATCTTCTTCTTCAACAGTCTCCACAAACGCACTTTCTCCATTCCCATTCATATCCTTCAACTCCTCCAAATCAAACCCAGATCCAGAGCCGTAAATCGAGAAAGATGGAGCAGTCTCCAGCTTTGAAAACCTCCCAAAGACAGTTCTCAATTTTGATCAAGTGATCTCGCTTGGTGGGGCTGTCTGGGAAGGCAGGGGAGAGGACAGTCTCAAAGATCGGGTTTGAACAAATTCTAAGCAGCATTCTTCTGTAATTTATACAATTTTTTCCCCTTTTTTTGGCTGGCAAGATTTGTTCTTGGGATTGGTGCTTTGATGGCGATAGTGAATATAGGGTACTGACGTATTGGGATTTGCTTTGAGAATTTGAGAGGCTGTGAATTGTCAAAAGTTATGGTCAGAAACAAATTTTGGTGACATTTTGGAGAAAATAGGGTTTTGTGATTTGTTGGAAGTTGGAAAATTGATACATATCACAGTTTTCCCATGAACTTTTTTAATTTTATATAAAACTATTTATTAAAAAAACTATTCATACATTATTATTTTGATTTTATTTAAACTTAATTTAGGATCCGTTTGATTCCAACTCCGAAAACGGAAACGGATTGAAAACCAATTTAGTCCATATGTATATCCTTATTAATAAATTTTATGGAATCATTTCTTGTGTTTACATGCAAAATACACTTTACCTCCCCATATTTTGTTACTCTATAGGGTATCAACTTCAATTTCTTCAAATTACAATGAATAAGGGTATATATATGGATTAGATTAGTTTTCATTCCGTTTCCGATTCCGGAGTTCAAACTAAACGGGCCCTTAAAGTTATAATAATGCGAATTATCATTAATGTGATTTTATACTATTATTTAATCTTATAAACTACATAAAATAATAACTTTACATCTAGGTTAGATAAAGTGACAAATTTGCTGAACATATTTTCATAAAGCTTTGATTTTTAAAATATTTTCTCATTCAAGACAAAAATATATTGCCCAGGTAAGACATTTGATTAAATGAATATAGACATAATTTGAATATAAAACTTTTTACCATCCCATTACATAAATGATCATTATACATTGCAACATATATCAAATTGACTATAAGCAAAATATAAGACTTACAAATGGCTACAAAGAATGTGAATGTTCTTTTTGTTTGTCTTATGATCTTTGCATTTGTCGTAGGTTAGCATTTCGTACGTCATTTAAGTTCTTCCATGTTGTGATTATTATGTAATTTGGTATAAGTTTACTAACCTCTTTTTATTTTCATGTTTGCATGTACAAAACTAATCATTAGGGGGAGATCGAATCTCGACTCGATTTGGATGTGGTCTAAACAACTATGGACCTCGACGTTGTACTCGTCCACGTTGTCTATTTAAGTGTCAACGCGGAATTGTAAGCCGTGGTAGGGTTCTTAATGCATATTGTCTCCATGGAAGAGTAAATTCGACTTGTGTTTGTGCATGTTAGTATACATTGATAATATTTATAAATAAATAAAATTTTAAAGATTGGCTTGTCGTTGTTTTTAATTTTATAATAAAATTGTGCCTATCGATTTTCTTTCGTGTTAGATTAAATTGTTATTTTGAATAAAATTGGAATAGAAGCAAATGGTTTTCTACGATTCTAATATCTCCGTATATCTAAATTGACCGATCATAATAGAGAATGTGGTAAGACGGGATTATAAAGTGAATAGAGCTGATACTATCCGGGTTTGGGCCGGATTCGGTCCGGACTTTTTCTAATTTTTTTGTCCGGATGTTCGGGCCGGATCCGGGCTAAGCCCGGGTTCCGGGCTTATAGTCATGTCCGTACCCGTCTGGATGTCCGGGCCGGGCTGACCGCCGGGTACCGGGATTCAATTTTTTTTAATTCTAAAAAAAATTGCAATTTTGACTATCTTAAAATTTGCATTCTGTATTTTAGTATGCAGACAAACAATACATGTTTGAGAACAGGGGTTGAAGAATACAAAGATTTCAAGGAACCCACCAAGCGTCAAAACAACCCTTAACCCCATCATTCCAATCCGCAATCGACATCGAACAATCGAACACCAATCGCCAAACACCGAAATCAACCTGAAATTGAAGTCGAAGCCAGCCCGAAATCGAAGTTGAAGACAACCTCCAAACTCGCTGGCCTTCAAACTCCTCCAACGTCAAAGCAAATGTGCTTCCAAAACTCGAAGTTGTAGTCGTAGTCAAAGATGCGTCGTTGTAGATCTTCAAAAACTCCAAAGCCAAAATAGTCGCCAAATCGGAGAATAAAACAGCCTCCAAATTTGAAGCTAAACCAACCTGAAATCAAGAACGAGATATCTCGTCCAAATCAAGAATGAAACCAACTTGAAATCGAAGATGGATGAAGGCTTCATTTGCGAGGGTTGAAGGCTTCGTTTGAGAGTGTAGAAGTCTGGATTTGAGAGGGGAAGTCTGGATCTGAGCAAGGAAGGCTTCGTTTGAGAGAGAACCCGGCCGCTTTGAGAGAACAACATCGAGAGAGAGAACCGGCGACAACGATCCTTTTGTTTGAGAGAGACCTTGAGAAATCGGCCAGGAAGATGAAGTTTTACTACTTTAGTGAGTTAAGGTTAGGGTTTTGGGACTAATGGGTATTTATATATATTTTACATTTTTTTTATCCGGGCCGGACAAGCAGCCCGGCCGGGCTTTGTAGTTTGTCCGGATCCGGCCCGAATGTCCGACCGGGTCGGGCTTTTCGGCCCGGTCGGACTTTTACTCATGTCCATATCCGCCCGTTTTTGCTGGCGAACGTGCCGGGCCGGTCGGGACAGCCCGGAGTGTATCAGCTCTAAATGTGAAGATGTGAAGATATACATCCATTGGGCCTTAAACAATAATATTATAACATTATCTTACTCAAGTCCATAAAACAATAATCCAATAGTAACACACCACTGTCACAACACAAGTTAGCCAATGAGATATAAACTAAGTTAGTCTCAGTGACTTACCTGAATCAGTTAAAATCGTGATCCACATAAATATGCCGATCCAAAAAAGTCAACAAAACAAATACCTGATCAAAATGTAAAACGTATTTATCATAATCTTCTTCTTCACTCCTTATATTCCATCAAGCCGGACCATATATATTAAGGGCCCGTTTGGAAGCTCTTGGAATCATTCCCGGTAACGGAATGATTCCGAATCAATCAAAAAAATATGTTTGGTTAAAGGTTTTTTCTCACATGAAAATAATCTCATCATTTCCATTTCCATTCCTAACTCTTATCTAATTCCATTCCGTTTCCATTTCATCGCTCCAACCAAACGGGCACTAAGTTTGAAGTAATTTAAGGTAGGTGTTAATTCATGAGTACTTTTAGGTCACATGTTAAGACCACAATTAAGGTTCTTAGTTTTTCTAAATTATCTATCGAAATTTACCTTTAATGTTTTTACTTTCAATAATCAACAAATGGTAAAAACAATATTTACATACTTATGGCGAAAGTTTAACTAATGATAACATATTGTACAATATTATACGAATTTTTTAAATTGAAGTGATTTAAATTACATAACGTGAAAATATTCAATTAAAAAATTATTAATATGGTCAAATATAATAATAAAATTTATTTTATTATTAAACTTAAAATCAAATATTACGATTGTGTACATTAAACTTAGTTAATTTGGATCACGTGGTTTGTTGGAGGTTGGAAATTTGAACCATATCAGTCAACTTAAACTTTTTTATATTTTTGAGAGAAAATTGTATAAACATTACCTCATCTTCTTGACTGACTAAATTTTAGTACTCATCGTTTAAAGATTAATGTCTAGGTTAATGTTCAACCGTTAACTTCACAAATCCCTGTTAAATTCACGGGCAAATTGTCCACCTCCACAAGAACCCTAAGCCCCAAATTTCCTAATCCCTAAATTTCTACTAAAATCCTCCCTTCTTTCTCCCTTTCTCTCTCAAATCTCTTTTTCATGTTCAGATAAGACTTAAACAAATTGAAGGCTTCATTCAATCTCATATTGTGAGCATAACTTATCAACATTGCATTCCAAGAAACCAAATTCCTCTCTGAAATCTGATAAAAAAGCACTGAAGCCTCATCAATCCTTCCATTCTTGAGCAAACCTGTCCGAGAACAAAGAGGACCTCAATGAGCGACATCGATACAAAATCCATCGAATCTTGCCCGACTATCTCCGAATTTTGGGATCCTCCTCTTTACTTCAACAAGAACAACAACGTTTCAATTACAAAACATAATGGGTCGTCGGAGAAACGATCATCTAAGGATTTCGAGCGCCATGTGTATAGGAGTTCATTACAAGGATTCAACAAGTGTGTAGAAGACGATGGAGCTGACGCTCCGACACCAGCCCCAAGCTCTCAATCCTCCAAATCAGCAGTGCACTGTCTTCCCCTGAAGCCAACGACGTATTGGGTTCAGCACAATCCGAGAACGAAGGCGTATTCAACTCCTTCTTCGTGAAATCCATAGTAGAAAAGCCATACAACATCTAAAATCCTCCAAATCAGCAACACACTCTCTTCCCCTTAAGTCGACGCTCCGACACCCGCCCCAAGCTCTTTGCATCTATCCTCCGTATTATCCTCAAAGGGCTTCATTCAATCTCATATTCTGGGCGACATGGATAATATCAACTTTTGGCGATTAGAAAATTTGGGGCTTAGGGTTCACGTGGAGGTGGACAATTTTGCCCCAAACGTTTAACAGGGATTTGTAAAGTTAACGGGTGAACAATAACCTAGGTATTAATCTTTGGTTGACTCAATAGTTGAGGTGTCGTTCAAATAATTTAAACGATAGGGTACTAAAATTTAGTCAGACTAAAAAATTGGGTACTGTTTAGACAACTTCTTCTTTTTTTAATACAAATGACTATGTTATAAGATATGATACAAGGCTTCAAGTTCTATCATATCCACTTATTTGCCTTTTATCTTTCTTAGTCGACGATGTTAAGGATGAGACAACTCTTACAATCATTAGAATTACTCGGGCTATAAATATATTAAAAATGTTTCAGCGCGAAGGCTGTCAAGTCCGGTACAGACGGACCGGTAGAGCGGGGTCGTGTGCATTCAAGTGCACATGCGCATTAGGCCCAAGCCCATCACATAAACTCGGCGAGGTTCCATCCTAAAACCAATTGGCAATAGGAGGAGTAGCACACCGACCTTATATACTAGGCTCATAGTGTCCTCATCTTTCGATGTGGGACCTTATTATCTCCAACAAAGGCAGTGTCAAATCTCATTTTTACAAAAAAAAAAAAAAAAAAGACTAAGGGCCCGTTTGGTTCCAACTCCGGGAACGAAAACGGAATGAAAATAAAATTAGTTCATATGTATATCATTATTCATGAAATTTTGTGGAATCATTCATTGTGAATTAGTGCAAAATGCACTTGTTTCCCCACATTTTGTTTCCCTATAGGGTATTAAAAGTAATCAAACTCTAATCCAATTCCTTCAAACCACGAGAAGTGATTCCAAAAACTTTCATGAACAATGGTATATGTATGGACTAGATTTGTTTCCATTTCATTTCCGATTCCGGAGTTCAAACCAAACGGGCACTAGAACATAGTTATTTTGAAATAATTTAAACTTATTTTGTAATTTCTAATACTCTAAAAAATATCATTAATATTATTGCATACTATTCTTTAATCTTACAAATTATATCAAAATTATAACTTTACATTAGATAAAAGTGACAAATTGGATGAATATATTCTATAAAGCATTGATTTATATGATATTTTCTCAATCAAGACCAAATATATTACTCTAGTAATGCATTTGCTTAAATGAATATAAATCCATTTTGATTATTATATCCGATTAAATGTTAAAATTCTACCAAATATACTACTATAGTAAGGCATTTCAAATTAAATAATAACTTAGATCAAATGAATTTAGACTCAATACAAATAAACTATTATATGTACCTAGGCATTATTCTTACATACTTTTATTTCATGATAAACTTACTGATTTGGATATGGAACTTTTTGCCACCCCATTATATAAATGATCGTTATACATTGCAACAATATACAATTTTATACAACACATATCAACTCGGCTATAAGCAAAACATAGAAGTTAAACATGACTACAAAGAATATGAATGTTCTTTTTGTTTGTCTTATGATCCTTGCAATTGTTGGAGGTTAGCATTTCGTCATCTAAGTTATTACATATTATCAATATTGGTATACGAGTCGGATAAGCCGAGCATTAATTTTCAAGTTCGGCTCGTTTTTAGCTGGATTCGAGCGGAATCTTAATTTTAAACGAGTTTTAAAATGTTATATTTGATTTGTTTTTAAAACGGAAGATTTCGAGGAGAACCCGAGTAACTCGGCTAAGATATCATTCCTATGATGTTGTTTTCGCCAAATGGCCGAGCTTTATCGGATGAGACGAGCATTGACAGGTTCAACCTCGACTCCTTTCGATTCCGATTCGAGCCTAAGTTTTAAACGGGCTTTAAAGTGTATTCATATTTGAATCGTTTAGAATATGAACGATCCATCTTGAGTCGAGCCCGGATAGCTCAGCTAGATACCATTCCTATAATGTTATTCTAATCAAACGAGTTGAGCTTTAACCAAACGGGACGAGCACTGACATGTTTAAACTCGAATCGTTTTAAGTCCGAACAGAGTCTAAATTTTAATGGTGATTTAAAATGTGTTCATATTAAAATGAACGAGTCTAAACCGATTTTTTTCAAATCAAACCCGATTAGCTCGTCTCATATAATAGCAAATGTAATGATTGCTTTATAATGATATACAAGTTTACTGACTTCATTTTATTTTGATGTTTACATGTACAAACCTAATCATGGAAACTAATACGTGTCATTAGGGGGAATGTCGAGGCAATATCGATGTGGTGCAAACAACGTTGAAACTCAAGAATGTCGTCGTCCACATTGTCTACATATGTGTCAACGAAGCAATGCTACAGTTACTAATGCATATTGCGTCTATGCACCCAAATATTCGCTTTGTGTATGCGGATGTTAGTATACATTCATAGATGTTGAATAAGTGTACGTATAAACTTCAAATCTCGCTTTGAGTTGTTGGATTTTAGTTTATAGTATGCATTGATGCATTTCGCATTGGATTAATAAAATTATATAAAGATTGATATGTTGTGACTATCTCGATTATTTTTTTTGTTTTACATTATTTGTTATATTGAATATAGATCAACTATGGTCGTTCACCGGTTCAGGCCGGCGAAATGTCTCCTATTGGGCGGACTTGAATAAGTTTCGAAGGTTGAACCCGTTGATTAGGTTGATATGTTGGACCAAGTTGGTTTTATTTGAAAGAATCGGACATATGTTCGATAAAATAAGATTTTGGATAACTATGTGATCATCGATTAAAAAAACGAAAATCCAAGGGTAATAAACGAAATTTTGCTAATTTAAAAGATATTTACTTTTCACGGCGTAACTCCACCGTGAAGTTGACGGAGTAAGTCCGCGGAGAACCCGGTTTTGTACGGTTCGGTCTGATTTGGTTCGAGTGACTTCGTCTAGAACAGGGCCGCTTGTCTGCGTTAGCAATAAGCAGTAAGGCGCGTTCCAGAAGAAGCAAAAGGAAAGTTCACAACTCGCAAGTCGCAACAATGGCAGCCATTGGAGGTTACAATTCAGCGGTTGAATGGCACCAGAGACCTCAGAACCCAAAGAACCCTATCGTGTTCTTCGACGTCACCATCGGCACCATTCCAGCTGGTCGCATCAAGATGGAACTTTTCGCTGATATTGCTCCCAAAACTGCCGAAAATTTCAGGTCTCTCACTCTTCCCTTTCCTCTATCATGGATTTTATGTTAGGTATAATGAATATGGCCATAGGTATACTCGTGGTTTCAACATCAGGCATGCTATTCTTTTTCCATGTTTCTAGTGCTAGGGCATGGTAGTGATGGACCATATGCAGTCCTATTTGGTCCGGTAAATGGTGGATCTCCAATAGAAATATATTCATTACTAACTAAGGAGGAAGAAGATCCAATTGTAGATTCATGGTGATACTTCAGAAATTAGGGTGAACTAAAAGCAGTATCTTGTAACAAAAGTTGATGAGTGCATTGGATGGTAAATGACCTTTAGTGATATGGCTTGAACTAAAAGCAGTATCTTGTAACAAAATTGATTTTTAACAAACATTGTCATTCCTTGTTAGCAATGACTAAAATGAGGTGAAGTTACACTTTTAACATAGCGCAGATGTTTTTCGGCTACTCGGGTATTCTTGATGAGTGCATTGGATGATAATTGATAAATGACCTTTAGTGATATGACTTGAACTAAAAGCTGTATCTTGTAACAAAAGTTGTTTGCAAGATCTTTAGTATATCTGTTTCAGCCTGCTCATTGAAGTTGTTTCTGTTTCCTTTTTTCTGCAGGCAATTCTGTACTGGAGAATACAGGTATTTCAAATTCCTTATACTTGATACTTATAGATACTCGGAAGACGATGGTTCCAATAAAAGCATTGATGTTGTTACTGGTTTTGCAGGAAAAATGGATTACCTATTGGCTACAAAGGATGCCCGTTTCATAGGGTTATCAAGGATTTTATGATCCAGACCGGAGATTTCTTGAAGGTTCGTCCAATCACTAGCAGTTGGTTTTACATTAACTCTGCATTCTGTGACATGTCTGGTCATAGAAGCTGACATTTCATAAACGAAGCTGTTTGAACTTTGTATTATTTCTCTTCAAGCAAGTAATGATTTGCTTTAAGAACTAGTCCACTTGTAAAAGGTTTACTGAGGCTTCTCATTTCTCAAATAAGTTCATGTATTCATCAATGCATTGAAAAGATGTGGTGTGCTGATGACTCCTTTGTCTAGAGAGCTTGCTCTTCACAGCACAAGAGGATGAAAACTAACAATTACAGATAACAGATTTACAGTTGTTATAGATAGTTTATAATACTGCTTTGATTAGTAAACGTACAATTCTTTTTGCTTTGATTGGTAACAGAGTGAGCATTAAGCTTCCAGATGAGCCAACTATAACCCCGCATCAATTTGCCTTATGTTTATATTCAGGTTCTGATTGGGATGTACATATATTTCTGTTTTTGCAAATTCTTTCTGAAATCGAAAGTCATTTGTTTCTTCTTCTGGTAACCCTCCTTGAGTAGTAGAAGTGCTAAAGTACTTGTGTTTATCCTTTAAGCACATGTAATAATTTTCTGAATGTAGTTTTATAAGGTGTTCTACTGCTGTAGCCTCTTCAGCTTCATATAGTCAGGTTTAATATCTACATAAAGATACGGTGGATCCATGAAATTTCGTTTAGATTTTCACAAAATAACCCTTCTGCTGTGCTGAATTTTATTTCCTATTTGTTTCCGACTGTTGAAGTGGTTATGTATATAGTGGTTAACTGTTAAATTTGACACTCTCGCGCATGACATGTGAAAGCTATTGATCCTCTTGCAGGGCGATGGCAGTGGATTTGTTTCAATCTATGGAACCAAGTTTGAAGATGAGAATTTCATTGCCAAACACACCGGTCCTGGTCTTTTGTCCATGGTACTGTTTCACATGTTGAAGTTGTTTCACCACCCTTACCAGTGAATCAGCAATGTTATTTTCTTTGCCACCAAATGGTTTCAATATGTAAATAAAAATTATTAGAATCAGTAGAAGCAACTTTTGGTTGTATTCTACTTATTTGATAATCTGACTTCATGTTAAGTCCCTGAAAATTATGTTCCGAAAAAGAAATCGCTGAAAATTGCCTAATCATCTCATTGATTTTTTTTTAATCTTGCAGGCAAATAGTGGACCAAATACCAATGGATGCCAGGTGATGAATTATCCTATCTTTATAATCTTGTAACCTTTTTTTCCCCATATTTTTATGTGTTAATCCCAAGTAGATTATTATCACCATGTAAACTGAACTATTTCATGGTGGTACCTTTTTGTTCAATTTGTGGAACCAGAATTACTGCAAATAATCATGTCCTGATATTATCCATGTTGCTGTTCATTTTATGTAGCTTGCCTGTCACACGTCATTTTGGAAACTGTGATTTGCTTAGGTAGAGAGTGATAAGAAGACTGAAGAGAGCATAGGAAAAAGGGCATACATTGTATATTTGTATGCTTTTAAATGCACAGAAGACGGACAATGATAGACAACATATCGAGCATACACTTTTTACCTTCTTTCTTAGTTTGTGCTGTTTGTTCTAGATGGATATGAAAATTTTGAAATTCATATGGCATCCTGTAAATTTGTAGAATGGAGGCTTACATCTTGCTCCTTAGTCCACCATTCCTTCAACAGCCGTTATCTTGAAGTTTCACTAATGATATTGATGATGAACCATGAACATATTAGTGGGCTGATGATATAATCATATACTCCCATTCCTTTTGTGCTAGTTTTAAATAAATGATAGAATGTGAATGTCTTTATTCTTCTAAACACCTTCATTTGTCGATTCTTTTTAAGAAATTGAACCCTATTATACAGCCAACAAGAGATTTATCTACTTCATGAAAAAATAGAGGGTTTCTTTCTGCCTAAATATGTTAACCTTTGCATTGTTCTCTTTTTGGTTTGCAGTTTTTCATTACATGTGCAAAATGTGAATGGCTTGACGACAAGCATGTGGTATTCGGGGTATTGCTTCTATTCTCTTTCCTTTATACTAAAATATTGTTCAGTTTAAAGACTCTGTGCTTGGTTGTTGTGTCTCAAGCGGTTGTATGTTCCTAAATATCTTTTGCTGAAATGCTTTTGCCACGAGAACTCCCAACATTCCAGTCTTGGAATTAACTAGCAAAAATGGTGTTTTGCAGAGAGTGATAGGTGATGGACTGTTGGTAGTGAGGAAGATTGAGAATGTGGCAATTGGACCAAACAACCGCCCTAAACTTGCTTGCGTTATTTCTGAATGCGGAGAAATGTAACTCTGGTTGCTGCTGTTTATCTTAATGATTTGCTCCTAACCATACCGATTCGTCTAAAATTTTGGATCGAAAACATATGAAGATAGGAAACTGGTCTTTGGGCATCATGTCATGTTGTTGCCTTGTATTTCTGGCGTCTGAGTTGTGTGATGGAACAACTATGTTAGTGTAATATGAAGCAGTCAGAAATGTAGAGTTGTGGATGCTGAATCTTGTTCTTGTTGGACTGCTGTTTATGTTTAGTCTTACGATTTCATACAAGTGCTTTACCATTTGACTGCTGTTCATCAAATCATCAGGTATCTCTTTTCTCCTTTCATAAGTTTGCATGCCGAGATATTTCTATGCTTATAAAAAAATCAAATCGACGTTACCCATAAGGGCCAAAACCACCGTGGTTAGGAAGAGCTTGTCGAAGGATTGTTTTTGAGAATTTTTGTAGAATGAGTGCTTATTTCTATATAATCCTTTTTAACGGGTAGGTTTTGGTAATTTATCAAAAGTTTTATGAAAATATTTGGCCAAATAGGCTTAGCTAATTTGACCGAGCAAGTTCTTGCAAGGTTTTGGTAGATATGTTGAAATATGTCCGGGATATTGATTATTTATTGTACGTTGATAACAAAAATAAAAGGTCCGTTGTGTGGGCGGAATATTTTGTGATGACACAAATACCACACTCATACATTTTTCAAGTATGACAAAGTTCATGTACACAGTTTGTGTGCGCGGGGCAAGTGAGTTTATTTATATAAAATATAAGCAAGTAATAATTTTGTAAAAGGAACCGAAGATTTACCCACACGGAATGCGTGAGCAAGATAAAAAAATATGATAGCGTTCGTGGTACGCGTTGTGTACATGAAGCGCAAGATGAGGTTGTGTCACGATAATCAATTGTTGTGTACGTGAACCGAAATATGAGGTTGTGACATTCTATGCATTATAGAATTGCAAGAACCAAAATTAATTAAATATTTATACTCGTATAATTTTTTTGATAATTAAAATTTTATTATTTTAAAAAAAAATTAGTTTATATATTAGATTATTAGTTAATTCATTTTTAGCGTCTAGCATACAACCAAAATTAATTAAATATTTATTAACAAATATTTCATTTTATCTTTATAAACATATTATACAGTTTTAATCTACTCAATCATACAAACAAAAAACATAATACATCTTTTCCTCAATATATATTTTTAGCATTGAACATTATATATAATTTAACAATAATTTTTTATTAAATATATTAAAAATTTTAATAAGTTAGTACATATAAATATTATACATTGAACATATTTTATAATCAATAAGAGATAATTCATTTAATTAAAATTCTAAATAAGCATGTATAATTTGGAAAAAAATAAAGATAAAAGAAATTGGGACGACCGGGCTAGTTCGAGGAAGGAGCAGTGAGAGTGAAAGCATGCCAACTCAGCGATTTGGAGCATTCTGATTGGTTGGATGATGCAATCCGTACTTTTTTTATTTTTCCTTTTTCCTTTTAACGACGCGCAAAAAAATTAAGCAGCCTCCTTGAACTCTTAACGCGGAAGAAATCCTCCCTTGAAAAATGAACAGATGAACTGTAAATTTCAAACCCTAACCCCCAAAATCAAAACCCCCAATCGATAAAATATAGAGAGAGTAAATAGATAGATAGATGATGATCGATCAAAACGATTGGGAATTTCTCTTATCATTGGATTCTGTGATTCCACAGGGCGTCGATGATTTGTTCTTCCATGAAGCCAACAACACTCCATTCCACAAATTCGGAGACGAAATTCCGATGGATGCTGAGACGAATGTCGCCGTGGCTCCGAACGATGATGTATCTTCGTGGATTGGCGAGATGGAGAACTTCCTGATGCAGGATAATGATGATGGCGGCTTTGTGGATCATGATGATCAGATTGCTAACCTTGAACAGATCCTTCTTTCTACATCTGCTCCTCTTGTTGACAAGGATTCATCTAATTCAAAGGATAGTGACTCCAATTCCGTTCCAGAAAAGGATGAAACGAACTCTGACTGCATTCCTAAGAGTCAAATAAGGTGACTTTGTGTTATTGATATTCGTTGCTGATACTTTTTCTTACTATTACTATTAGTAGATACGAATGATTTTGTATCTATGTTCAGGAAATTGAGGAATAGAGATGCAGCTCTAAGATCAAGAGAGAGGAAAAAGTCGTATGTGAAGGACTTGGAGATGAAGAGTAAATATATGGAGGCGGAATGCAGGAGACTGGATAGATTGCTTCAGTTTTGTTATGCTGAGAATAATATGCTCCGTGTTTCGTTACATAACGCAACCGCGTTTTCCGGTTCCTTGGCCAAGGCAGAGTCTGCTGTACTCTTGTTGGGTATGATCTGATTTCCTTCTACAATCAATCATCAATTGCTTTCTCTACTTTAACTAGATTTCTTCATTGTGTTGGAATTATTTTGTGATTCCTAAATGTGCTTCATTATCTCTGGTCCTGATCCATCTGCTGCAAAATTTCACTTATGCAAATATAAAATCCTTACAATTTTTGGTATGAATTAACATCCTGAGTGATCGGTTCCTTGCTTATGCAAGTAAATTAAATTTGTTTTAACTTCTTGAACTGAAGTGCATCTTCATCACCTCTGGTCTTGATATATCTGCAGCAACTCTTTCTTATGCATTCATTCTGCTTCTTATTTGTTCATGTGATTACCTACTGCTCTACTAGCTTTTGAAGTAGCCCAAACACTCTAATGCTGCTTAGTTTTAATCTTATATGAAATCATCAGAAATGCTGTTCAGGATTCAAGAGCTAAGAATTTTCTATATAGAACTTGGTTCATCATTGATGTTTGTAAGGGAAATTGGGTGCTTTTCTAACCTTCTAGATTACACATGAGATTTTACAGAGCTGGTTAGTCCATACTCCAAACTGTTTGAGCAGATACATCATTTTAATCTTCATCCTTTGATCACTTCTTATGATCTTTCTGTGAATTGTCTTTAACTCTTTACCTATGGCATGAAGAAAATATGATCTTCTTGTCTCAATTCTGACTTAAAAAGTATTTCTTTTAATATTCACAGAATCCCTGCTGTTGGTTTCCCTGCTTTGGCTGCTGGTAACCGTGTGCCCGCTTCCTCCTCCCATGGAAGCAGCGTCACTCGAAAACGCAAACCAAAATCTGGAAGTTCCACCACCAAGAAACCGAGGAAGGAACCTAAATCAGTTATGGGAGCCACTGCTCTTCTTGAGTAAGAGCTGTAAATCTTCAAGAACTAGAATGAAAGTTATTTTACGGGAAAGCCGTCCTTTAGTATGTTCATGATGGCCCCAACAATCCTTCATTGAAGATCATGAGAGGAAGAGAGGGAGTAACTGGTATTTGGAGATGTTAATGTGGCTCTTGGGTTTTACTGGTATATTAGTCCTAGTTCTTATTACTTTATTTCTTGTTTGTTCAAGTATTGGATTGTTAGTTGTTGCCAGTCAAGTTGAATGCTCGTTCTGGTTTTGTACTTCTATGTTTAATATAAGTTCTGACTTCTTGTTCAACGTGCATGTTTGTCCCTGGATTGGAGTCAATTGTAGTGGTTAGGGCTTGTAATACGAGGCAAGCTACTCGGGCTCGGCTCGTCAAAAGCTCGATGACGAGCTCGGATCGAGCTCGTTCACTTTCTAAACGGGCAAGCTTTAAGCTCCTATAAATTTTAGGTTCGGCTCGGGCTTGACTCGTTTATAGACGAGCTCAAAGCTTTAAGCTCCTATAAATTTTAGGTTCGGCTCGGGCTTGACTCGTTTATAAACGAGCTTGAGCTCGTCAAATGTTCGGCTCGTTTGGTAAAATTTATGAGGGCTTTTGTAAAATAAAACCTAACAAATAATTATAATAATTTTGGAAGTTTACTATTAACATATTTCATCAATATTTATGAATAAAGACATAAATTTCAAAAATTAATCAGATAAAAATTTAATATGTTAGAATGGAGATCAATGAAAGTATCATATTTGAATTAAAAAGATTACGGCTTCAACAAACAATGAGGTTTTAATCAAAATAAGTTTTAAATTAATTATACAATGTAAAATATTTTTTCCATTAATTATGATCTCTCCATTTAAAAATACTTACGACAAAAAAAGTTTGTTGATATAGAATATAAGATACTTTAGTAATATAAAGATTTATAAAAATGATTTTTAGTATTATATTTTTTATACAAGTATTATAAATTAATTTTTTTATCAGGACTTCTATTTTTTTTGGTCGGTCCCGATTATTAGCACTTGATATATGTCCAATCGTACTAGGATATAAAAAAGAAAATTGAAGGAAATAATGTTAGTGTTACCATTTGCGTTCTATAAGTCCCATTGGAAGCATCAGTTCTAGTTGGTAGTATTATATTTTACTTGTAGTATTTTGATATGGTCGGATCAAATATGTTTTCGGAGAAGTCAACGTAGAGGTCGATGCTTTTGTTGTCGAAGGTTGTATGTCCTTGTTGCACATTTTGATAATCTTGTTTAGAACTATGCTCTCCGACGACCGATAGATAGATGAACTACGTTAAGTTGACAACACTTTGTTTGTTATCTCTTTTGATGACATCTCTCAGACCATTAGTGATAGAAAACATATAGGAGGAAGCAAGCATAAATTTAAAATATTATATTATTACGCCACGTTGAGGCCTCGTTTGGCATTGTTATTGAAATCGACTTGGCTTTTAACTACACATTTTTTGTTATTGATTGATTACGATAAGTTATACTATTATTTTATAAATTTATTATTTTCAACTAAATCATTTTCAACCTAAAATTTAATTACTCATAACCAAACCCGTGTTTTATAAACGAATTTATTAAATTATCTTTATCTTTTTATAATCCGACGGGTCTAACACGTGGAGGGGATGCACACATAAGTATTCAGGGTTTTCCATCCTAAAACCAATTGACAATAGGAGGAGTAGCCCTAATGCTTATATATTAGGTTCAGCTATTATCATATTGTCAATGTGGAATTAGGTCTTTCTTTTTCGAATCGGAATTTTATTTCTATTTATGAACGTGTGCAAAACGAGCCTCAATGTACATACAATTTTTTTTTAAAAATAATTGTAATATGTCACACAAATATACATTTGTAAAAGCACGAAACAATCACATAATAAAATATTTCTTTTGATAAAAATATTTCTTTTGATAAAAAATATTTATTTTGCAAATGTCATACACAAATCTAGGGGACGTGTAGATTTCTGTGGCGCTGCTAGATCATGCACAAAGATATTTTATATATGTAACTTGTCTCGAAATATCTTCTAGGTTTATTCCATTTTTTTTTCGAGTTACCACAAAATAAAATATTTCTTTTGATAAAAATCTATATATGCGCTTGGACTCGTCAAAAGGAAATAGAATCTATGTGGCCCAATACATAAAAGGCACTGTTTATGAATAAAAAATAAAATAATAACCTAATTATTTATAAACTACTCTAAAATAGAATCTTATAATATATTTTAATTAACCTTTTTAAGTTTATGTAATGTCTAAAGAATATAACTTGAGTTGAGTTTATGTCTTTGTAAGAAAATGGTTATAACTTAAAGTCGACTCTAGTAGCATTTATAAAAATCGGGAGCTTTCGGATGTTAAGTTCATGACAAAGATCGACGAGGAATACATTAAACACATTTTAACATATCGATGGGGAATTAAAGTAACAAAAAATCTAGATAAAGTTAGAGAGAAAAATCTTAAACAAAGAGTCCAAAAATATATATTTATTCTCTTCTTTATTCCGTAAGGAGATTTTTAGAGGTACAATTCAAGTTATTTTACGCTTTTCGAAAGTCTCATCATTTCGCCACATTGTGGTTATACTAAGTTCGGATCACAATATATTAAGTAAAAGTTATTGAAAAAGTAGATTGAATGCCGTCAAAATGATTTTTTTATAACATTCAACCGACAATTAATCTACTCCTTTTTTTTTTAAACTGAATGCGGTTTGAACACATGAAAGTAATATCTCCATTTCCATTTTCTTTCCTTATTCTTAACCGATTTCATTCCGTTTCTATTCCACCGCTTCAACCAAACGGGCACTAAAAATATCTCGCCTCACTTTAAGTTTTACTATGACGTGGCATAAGTATCGGTCCTTTTGTTGCACTTTTCGCTTTTCCAGCCCCCAAAAATATCTTCCAATGAACAATCCACGTTAGATATTTTTGTCCCTCCAAAATATCATCCCACTCTCCCTCTCACGCGCGTGCAGTCACTACCATCATCCCTATAAATAGGACCCACTCTTACACAATCTCGTCACAAAACAAACACACCTCTCATACACACATCAAACCCTCGCTTAAACATCCACTCTCCTTCGACGGAAAAATGGACGGCCGTGAGAGCAACAACCGAAGGCGATACCACCACCAGAAGGAAGTCAACGGAATGGGTAACGGCAACGGGTGTTACATGGGAGACGAGATGATAGGCTCAGACGACGAAGGTGAAGGTGATGCGGAGGTTTGGAATGAGTTCACTCGGAACTATACCCGAGTTCAATCTGTGTTGGATCGTAATAGGGTACTGATCCAACAAGTTAATGACAACCATCAGTCGAGAATCCCTGACAATATGGCGAGAAATGTTCCACTTATTCGAGAACTCAACGGAAATATCTCGAAAGTTGCTTCGATGTACTCGGATTTCTCGAGTAACTTCTCGTCCGCGGTTCAGGAGCGTCGACAAGGAACCCCGGGGAAGAGGAACAATGGGAGGGCTAGCAATGGTGCACGCGCCACACGTGATGATTGAAGATTGTTCTATTGTGGAATTGGTCCGATGTGAAAGGTTGTGAAACGTATTAAACTTAATCGTACGTGACAAAGGTTTGCATTAATCTTAGAATAAAATAAAAATAAAATAAAAATAAGGATATTTGGATGAATTTAGAAAAGGTAAATAATGAGAGGAGAGTAGATGGAAGTAAGCTACATGTGTGTGATTTAAACATATGTTCTCTCTATCTCGTCCAATTTGTGTACGTACGAATGAATTATCGCCTTCACTGTAACCGTAATATCGAATCTACTTATCTAGTTTCTTATAAACCGTCTTGAAAAACACATGAAGAATGAACCGGTCATATATCGATAATAAATTGTAAATTGTGAATAATAAAATGTCCTTCCTGAGTGATTGAAGATCGAAAGCTGGAACCTCACTGATACTGACACTTGTAAACTCTGCAAAACTATGGCTGAAGATGATCACCTCTGGAGCACCTGTAGCTACACCTCACTTGTCCTAGATATCATATCTCGTTGGACCAGAGTTCCGTATCCCGCTCCATACATCAATAACTTATGGCACTGACTCAACACGAGACCCACCACCAAGCCCAATCTTATCGACAACATTCGTATTGTTTCAATCATCACATTCATCTACTTCACTTGGAAGGTTCGGAACAACCTCGTCTTCAACAACATCTTTACGAGAGCCGTTGATTGCGCTGTTGATGCCATTCGTGCTATCAAGCTTCACTTCGCTCACCATTGGAAGGATCGATCTAATGAGTCCAGGGCCACTGCCAACATGCTCGGGATTCAACTAGTTTAACCTCTCTCCCCTTGCTCTTACTCAGCTCAGTTCTTCTTCTGTTTGTATTTGCTGAACTTCTCTGAGATCCTTGATTTTGTTGTTTGATCTCCCTTGTAAATTCTCCTATTCTCAATACAAGTAAATTTTCAAAAAAAAAAAGATCGATCACGTGAGATTTTGTCGTACGTTGAACACCTATGTGTTAGGTCACAATAAAATTTCATCCAAAACTAATCGACAATAGAAACAGACTCGTTACCATTTATTACCGATGGGAAACATATGTTGAGTTTATATACAAGACTAAACCTAATGCTAATGTAATTCAACATGTGACAAAATCTCCGCGTTAAAACAGTCGATGACTCATAATGCTTTTTATTTCTATCCGGAAGTTTCCTCCTCATCGGAGCCGGCTTCTCTCTATATATCATCGTGCAAATGTATATATGCATCTATGACTGTAACTAATGCACTAAGAAAGTGAATTACAGTTAATATCCTTTTCGAATCTTTGTATTGTGAATGCACTTGTAAATTATCTACTGCAATTCACACACGTGTGTACATCGATCAAGAAAAACAATAAATATTATTTTCGAATCTTTGTTCTGTGAATGCACTTGTAATTATTGAAACTAAGTTTTATTATATTTAAAGCTCTAACTATTTCAAGATTTTAAAGAATAAATATCTTACTATTAATGATATTTGTTTTAACCGGTGTTTATCTGATTTTTCTAATGTCATCAACACTAAATTTCCGAGTTATCGGTGACACCGTAAAGTGTCCCAAACTCGCAAGGATATGGTAATATACTACAACATTTTTATTAACCATAAGTGTCACAAAAATAGTTTTTATTGCTATCAATGTAAAGTTATTGATGTCACCGTTACCATATTTGTCAAAACATAGGTGACACCACAATTCTCGATAAAAAACCGCTATTGGTAATCTCAAGGACATCTAGTTGGGAAATAATTATGTTGTTATATACATAATTTTAAGTTTACTTGGTACCGATAATAAGATTTTGCGCTGGCGCTCAACGTGAACGCCGAAACCTTTTTTTTAATTTTTATTTGGGTGCCGGCATCCACAACCTTTTTTCTTCCATTTTTTGCCTCTATTTTTTTTAAATTTGGACGCACACATCACGTAATATGTTTATTTTTTTTCCGTTAGTAAAATAAATCTCGTGTCTTTCGCTTTTTCCTTATTTCTTTTAAAAAAGCCATCAGAATAAACAGTTAATTCTGGTTAATTTGACTAGTTAACGAGGAAATTGATAAGTCTGAAAAGTCTAATTGGTAACCTCAAGTTCATCTAGTCGCGATATTGTAATATCATACAAAAAAAAAGTTTGAAAAAAATAAAGTAGAGATGATTTAAGTTATATATATAGAATGTTCCAATTTTATCAGATGTCACCGAAGAGACAACTAGTCCCAAATAAGAAACTAATAACCAACATTGAGGGTACGGTGAGCACCCTCATTACGAACAAAAAATGGGACCTAGGTAGAGTTGAAAATCTGAAAATTTGTTTGGACAATCAAAATATTATCAATAAGATATTAAATCAACCACTCCCAAAAAGCGACATCAGAGATAGATTATATTGGGCCCCAAGTAAGGATGGTTGGTTCCGTACGAAAGATGCTTTAACTTGTTTGTATGATAAACACAATAATAGTATAGAACAAAAGGACATCTCCTGGATATGGAAGTTGGATATTATGCCCAAGGTCCAAAACTTCACTTGGAAACTAGCAATGGACGGCCTTCCGACTAAAGAAAACCTCGAAAAACAAAAAGTCCCTATACCCATGGCTTGTGTCCTTTGTCAGCATCCATATGAAAGTGCAAAACACTTATTCTTCAAATGCCCTTATACTATGAATAATATTGCAAGTAATGAAATAAAAAACTTATTACTAAGCATGGACATAAGCAATATGAATTTAAGGGATACCATGGCCTCTATTCGAGTTAAGCTTGAAGAATCCTCTATCACCTGTCTCCTTGTCACGTGGTGAAATATTTGGTTTATGAGGAACAAAATTATCTTTAATAATGAGGATGCTAGAAGTATCTCTCATAATGTTGAATCACAAATATTGGAATGGAAATATTTAAAGGAGGAGAAAAGAACTATAGTAAAAGCCAACAAAAGGAAAATGAGAAACATTAAATGGATTGCTCCACCCTGTGGAGTGATTAAACTCAATTTTGATGGATCCAAACGAAATGAAATGAGGGTCAAAGTACATTCGGATACATCCTAAGAGATCACAATGCCTCAGTCATTGCACTTGAGTATGGAAAGTGTGGGGATATTTCTGTACTCCAAACTGAAGCTTATGCCCTAAAAATGGGCTTAATCAAGGCAAAACAACTAGGAATAAGCAAAATCGAGGTTGAAGGGGACAACCTCACAATCATTAATGCTATAAAAAGAATCTGGATGCCACCATGGGAACTGGACATCACCATTTCTGACATCTCTATCCTTCTCTTAAGTTTTAACCAGGTTCAAGTCAATCACATCTTCAGAGAAATTAACTCCGCTGCAGACTTACTGGCTACTCTCGGCCACGACGGCCAGGACGCGTTTTCACAGGAGCAGGATGGGACAAGGGCAAGTTCTAGGATCCCGATTCCGCTGTTAGTTCATCCGAAAGGATGCCTTAGGAAGGTCGACTGTCAAATGTTGATCTCCTAATCGCTTACCCGTTTCAGTCAATATATATATATATATATATATATATATATATATATATATATATATATATATATATATATATATATATATATATATATATATAGAATGTATACAAAATTATTTTTGGTGATTTAAATCAAATTAAAATTGAATGGTTGCACTAATAAACATGACAAACTATTAGCGTTTGTCTTTTTGTTAGAACTCAAGATTGATCTGATTCTCACACAACTAACTGCGTAGCCTGCTAGCTTGTATGCTTCCATGGCTTCATGCAAGCTTCGTCAGTAGGTCGATGAAAATGAAAGAATCTCAAAAAGCGATGGGGATGATGAAGTTTTAGTAGATACGATAAGATCGATCGATCACAAAGTTACGACAAGAATAAATTCAGTTTGCCAAAAGGTCTTTGCACCCTTTTCGTGCTTCAAATTTTAGTCATATATATTTTATCCATTTGTATCAAAACTCCAAAGTTCTCTAGTAGCTTAGTGATTGATGTGACATGCATGCATCTCCACACATATCATACTTGACTTGTCTAAATGTCTCATTTTCTATGTAGAGAGTTTGTATGTTGAGAAGGAACGTTACGATGTTCAACTGTAACGGATTGGAACCCATGTTTTTATTTGACTCAATATCACCATATAAGCCTAAAAATATCATTTAAAACCGACTTATAACAGAAAAAGTGTGTTATTGAATGACTTGTTCTGTTATGTTTTGATTCTTGTATTAAAAAATGTAACATAAGACACGAGGAGCACTTAGTACTACGGTCTAGGTAGAGTCGTGTACTTGTGTTAATATGATAGTTTGCTATGTTGTTGAGCTTGATGCCTATTATGATCAAATGTTGCTACTTTAGTGATCTAAGTGAGGTAGCTTGGTGATTAATATGGTGATGAGTTCATATACATTGGTTTACTATTTTATGGATTAGGAGATGTTAAAGTTGTAATGTATTATGTGAATTTACGGCATGTTAAAGATTGGGCTTGACGGCCACTTGAAGCCCATCTCCTTGACCCAGTTTAGAAGGCTTGCTTACCGGTTTGTGGTGAACCGATCACTTGAAGTATGAAGCCGGGTTTGAGGGTTTAAGTGAGCCTGTTGTAAAACATAGTGTTTGACCTTGGTTGAACTGTGGTACTTAAAACGTTCTAACGCAGCTCCTGAAAACCTAGTGAAAATCCGGGACCGGATCTCCCCTCTTGAGGTCCCGCATAGTAGGGGTAATTCTTACCATCGAACTGCGTAATCAATTCTTGTGTGAATGTTGTTTGTCGCTTTAGTCGGATGTACGACTAGAGAATTTAGAAACTATCACATGTTCAGTTTTACCAGGTCTTAACATATATGATTGAATAATTTGTGGTTACGATTTGATTCATCGAAACAATTGATGTTGTGGTTGAGGATTTAAAAGTTGGGTAAAACAAGGAGTAACTCAACAAATGTAGATGATGCAAAACTCATGAAGTAACCTGATAACTAAGTTTAGTTAATGTATTGACGATGATTAATCGTGCGATCATTTAATTTCTTTTTCTATTTTTGAAAAGGGAAAATATATTAGATTTAAGCAATGTCAAGTACAACAATAAAATTACATCAATGGGAACAAACTTTATCTCATACATGAAGGGGAGTCCTAGCGGATAGTGAGTCAGCTCCTAATATCCACCATCCGACGGTCTAAACATCTTGCTATCAGTACCGAAAGAGATTACAGATCCACATCAAAACTTTCCTCCTCTTTTCTATTCCCTTCCTTCAACTCACCTTTGTTTCTCTGTTTTGGAATCCACTCTTGACCACTTTGGTGACCACTCCGGGCTCAAAGTTAACATCCAAAAAGCAACTATCTACTTTGGTGGTGTCTCTGAACTTGATCAAATTGCAATATCCTCCTCAATGGATTTTGGAATCGACACTCCCCCATTTCACTACCTTGGTGTGCCCCTTGAAGCAAGAAGACTTGTTGTTTTTGACTAACAACCTCTCATCAATAAGCTCACTAGACGGATTCAATCATGGACTGCAATACCGCTCTCCTACGTTGGTCGAGTTCAACTCATAAGGTTCACCCTCTTCGCCATCAACTCGTATTGGAGCTCTATCTTCCTTTTGCCTTCTTCTATCATTGACAAGATTAAGAGTACCTATGATCTTATTCGACACACTAACTTGAAGGTCCACTAGTGCAACCATCTATATTGATATTTATCAAAAAAATGTGACATTAAACATGTTTGGCTAATTGATAGGAATATAAATGTTTTAAAAAATAATTATTTCAAAACTTATTACTCCCTCCGATAAAAAAATAACTGTCATTTTAGCCTTTAACCCAATTTTTTAAAAAAATATTAAATAACATAGATTTTGTAAAGTTTTTCTAAATCTTATCACTTATTTAATATTCAACCTTCTTTTAAACCAATAAGAAAGATTTTAAATCTAAAATTAATCATTTACACCAATTTTCAAGAACATTTCTTAGAATTATTGTTCATTTATTGGCCTAGAAAACTTAAAACGACAGATAATTTTGATCAAATTTCTAATGCTAAAACGACACTTATTTTTGATCGGAGGGAGTATCAAACAATAAAATTCAATAAGGGTAACTCGGTTGAAGTGGTGAAGTATTGACCGAAAGTTTAAATATAAACAATATATACCATATGTCTTCAATTTAATAATATAGTTAATAAGATAAGTTTATTTACAAAACAAGATAAAATTATGATTTAAAGAAATATATTATAAAATGTCATTTATTGAAAAATCTTATTAAAACTAGTATATTGCAACAATTATATTAGCGTTGTAAGTATATTTTGAAAATGTAAAAGCTGTTCACTGAATATATTGATTATTCCCAATGGTTACAAGTTGGTAGGTGCACATCATCACGTGCGAGTAGCTGAATCATTCACTTGAGCCAACACTTAATTGATTATTTCAAATTGGTTGTTGGGGCATGAGTGTAACGGGCGAGAGAATGGAAACTTCCTAAACCGTCCGATCGTTATCGGGCACTCACGTTTAGAAACGGACGGATATGAATATCGGAGAAAGTTTAATTGGACTGAAAAGTCTGGCCTATCAAGTCCGTTGGTCAGATCCGGACATCACTCTACGCCCGTCGGACAAAAATGCCCGGCTGTATTAAAAGATATAATAATACAACGGTTACCTGGAGGCCCGGTCAGACCAAATGGGTATGACGGCCGTTGTAGGCTCGCCAACGGGGCTCAGTCTGACCCGAGTCCAGATAAACGGGTCAATGGTCCGAATATAAACAGGTCTGTAAACTAGGTAGCCATCAAAAGGAATGAAGACTAAATATGAAGGGTTTATACTATAACTTGCATAAGCTCTTATACAGTATTAGACCTGTTCAAATCCGGGTAGCCCGCCCGGAAAAACGGGCGGGTATGAACATGGAATCAAGCCCGGACGGACCGAAAAGCCCGGCCCGTCAAGCCCGCCGGACCGGATCCGGACAAGATCATAGGCCCGACCGGGCCGAAAAGCTGACTCGTCAGCCCGGTAAATAAATAAAAAATAAATATATTATAGTATAATTATTATAAATATTAAGTATTAAAATAAAATATGTAGTATAATTATAATAAATTTAATATATTTTACGTAAAATATCTTAAATATAATTTATTTTTAAAAAAATTAAATTAAAAACATTTTTTTGATAATATTTTTCTAAAAGAAATTGAAAAACGGGTACCCGGGAGCCCGCCCGCCAGCCCGGCCGGGCCGGGTACGACATCCATCCCAGGCCCGGTAGCCGGGCCTAACCCGGCCCGAGTCCGGCTAAACGGGCTCAATATTTTATAAAGCCCGACCCGAACCCAGCCCGGACCCAGATATGAACAGGTCTATACAGTATATATCTATTTATAAAAGTTTGATTAGTTGTTATAAGGTGATATAAATTGTCTTCCAAAAGGGATGGTAAAGAAAGAAATGGAGAATACATGTGAGAAGAGGAAATACAATTGAAAGGGAAGGTTGGTACATAAGGGTAGGTGGGAAATGTGAAGATTCATCTCCCACTTCCTCCATAAATGTCTTCATATCTTCTACTTATATTGTGGCTTCTTGTTTGCCATTAGTTCTACCAATAATTATGCAAAGTACTTATTGTTTAATATAATAATAGATTGTGATTTGTGAGCTTTACACGTACGTGTTTTCATTGGCTCATGTAAGATTTTATGTTAGATATTCATGAATTGTAAGTTGATTTTATGTGGTCAGTTGAGCTTTGACTTAGATTAGGTTGGGTTTGTCAATTTTAAAATATATAATGTTATGTGTTGCTTTGATGACATTTCTTAATCCTAACTATGTCAAAGTCCAATACTAATGTATGGTAGAGCGGAGATCGTGTGTATACGAACGCACATGTGTGTTAGGTGCAAGTTCATTAAATAAGTCCGGTGACCTTCTATCTTAAAATCAATTGAAAATAGGATGAGTAGTTTACAAACCTTATATAGCAGGTTTAGAATGTCCATCGCTTTCGACGTGGAACTTGTTATTGATAATAAAATAGCTCAATCAACATACCGCTTATCATGTGCGTCAGTAACCAACGTCTTAAAGCCGACAAATCTAATAAATCAAGACCGGATAACAAAACGCTATGGCATTGTGATAAATCCAGGCAGCTAAATATAATATAAGGGGTTTGCACGTTCGAGCACATATGCACCTTAGGTTCAATACAAACGCAAGCTCAACACATAAGCTCGATTAGTGAGATTCATCCTAAAATCAATCGACAAAAAAAAAATAACTCACCAATATTATACACTAGCTTTATATATGTTTGCAATTGGTGTGATATCTTTGTTATTTCGGTACCATGTTTTCATTACGAACGGTTATAAAAATAACAAAAAACTAATAATAAGTAAATTTTCTCAAATTAAAACATATAAAATCTAGGCAACTAATATTTACTAATTATAGAGTGTTAGTTATTGTTAAATGGTGATTAGGATAAAACTCTCTCGATATTATGTGTTAAAAATTAAAATTGTCTACCTTAATACACTGATTACATACTCGAATAACAATCCATCCGATTACACGGACTTGTCTTAAAGCATACTATCAAGCGTCGTTCAAACTAGATGGTTACATTTGAGAGAGGATGTGAATAAATATTGCTGAATTTACAATGTAGGCCTTTTACACTATTAAGTTTAGATTTATGGTCTCCCAATTATTCCTTTAGAAAATGGGCTCCTATGTTATAGATAAAATCAAAAAAGTAACAAAAGTGGGTGTACATCTGATTTGATGGGTGGCACGTTGAATAGAATAAACAACCCAATCAGTTCAGTCCATCTTCTTCCCTATAAATTCAACAAACCCATGTCCCTTCTTCTTCTTCCCTCCCTTCAAACGTAAATGTATTTCTGGGTAATGTATCTTGTTGAGCTTCTTCTTCACCGGAATCTGAACTGCTTACATATCCCTGTTCTATTTATGGGTAAGCAGTGTTTGGTCCTATTTCTAGGTAATCTCAAACTTCCTAGGTAATGTATTTGTGGATAATCTGAAACTTCTCATCTCTTGTTTTTGTGAATCTAAAACACTGAAACTTCATGTTCTATTTGTGAGTAAGCAATGTTTGTTTACATTTCCCTATTTTATTTGTGGGTAAGCAGTGTTTGTTTCTATCCATGGGTAATCTCAAACTTCTTGGGTAATGTATTTCTGGGTAATATGAAACTTCTCATCTCTTGTTTTTGTGAATCTAAAAGACTCAAACTTCCTGTTCTATTTGTTGATAAGCAGTGTTTGTTTATATTTCTCAATTCTATTTGTGGGTAAGCATTGTTTTTTTTCTATTTCTGGCATCTCAAACTTCCTGGGTAATGTATTTTTGGGTAATCTGAAACTTGTCCTATCTTATTTTTGTGAATCTAAAAGACTCAAACTTCTTGTTCTATTTGTTGGTAAGCAGTGTTTGTTTATATTTCCCTGTTCTATTTGTGGGAAAGCATTTTTTTTTTCTATTTCTAGTATCTTAAACTTTCTGGGTAATGTATTTTTGGGTAATCTGAAACTTGTCATCTCTTGTTTTTGTGAATCTAAAACACTCAAACTTCCTGGGTAATGTCAAACTTCTTTGGTAATCTATTTCTGGGTAAGCAACGGTAAGAATTGTGTTTCTATTTCCTTGTTCTATTTGTGTGTAAGCATTGTTTTTTTCTATTTATGGGTAATCTCAAACTTCTTGGGTAATGTATTTCGGGGTAATCTGAAACTTCTCATCTCTTATTTTTGTGAATCTAAAACACTCAAACTTTCTGGGTAATGTCAAACATCTTGGGTAATCTATTTCTGGGTAAGCAACGGTAAGCAATGTTTTTTTTTCCCAAAAAGTGAACATCAAATCATCTGAAAAAAAAAGCTTACAACACCATTATTTCAATTCTATCAAACAACAGTAACCTAGTTTATATTTTTCAAACCTATTTTATGTAGTTAGCTTATTAGAGGCCCATTTCACAAAATGTAAATTTTTGGATCCTCTTTCTCTAATTATTTCAATAAATATCTATTATAAATGCACTTCTAAACAAATTTATATAAACTCAATAAATTACTTATGGCATTATAATTATTTTAGAATGAAACTCATATACATTATAATAGTATACGCCTAGATCTTGAAACTTACTATTTATTTTGTTCGAAAAATTCATCAATCTTTTTATGAACTACTTGATGCAATGAATCAAATGAGGACAGAAACAAATCACAGAAACCCAGCTCTTGGCTCTTGCTTTGGCAACATGCCAATATACAAGGGTGGATGCAGAGTGCAGTATCATGCAAAGAGACATCCATGATTATATTGCATCAAATCTTGTGCTTCAAATATGGATAAAGTATTAATAAACAACATAATTCACTCGTGAGAAATACCAATTTGTAAATAAAAAAATCCCCATTAAAAGTTAAAAGTACATACAAAATAACAACATATGTAGACTTTTTTAGAGAATCACCAATTAAGATATGTTTTCCCCTTCTCTTATATTGAATTATATGATGAATAAACTTTCAAAAATATAAATGACTATATCATGAATAAAATAAATGAATCATTAAGTTGAAAACCTTAAGTTATAATTATTTAATGTCATTTCAGTGATACATATGGGTTGAAGATAATAAGTTTTACGTCTAAAACATGGACATTCTGAGCCTATTTAAGATCGACGGACTACTCCTATTGTCAACTGATTTTAGAATAAAACGCACTAGACTTATATATTGGGCTTGTGTTTAACGCACATGTGCACCGCACGCGACCCAAAAGAAGAGATCTTTCCCGCCTAGTATACATACATGCGGCTGGTATAACTTAAGTCGCTAAACAACCGATTTACTCCTATATATTATCAATTGGTTTTGAGATAAAACTCTATCACACTTATGTATAATGTGTTGTGTTAGGACCTAAAGTGCACGTTCTCTCGTACATAATATCCACGTTCTACGGTCCGTCTATATCCGGCTTTAACAAAATTTCTCTATTTGAATATATCATTTGCATCCGAGACTTTTTTTACAATTTTTTTAGAAGGAAAACATACATGAAATATATTAAATCCAAACTGCAAGTTCTATAATTTCACTTGGGAAGTTTGAATTGAAAATTTGCACAATTTTTTTTTATATTAAACTCATGAGTACAACAAATTAACATATTAAATTGATAGCCTTTATTCTAGATGAATAGTATTCTTAGGTATAAAATATATTTTTTTTGTGGGAAGGAGGTTTGGTCTCTCCATATATCTTGTTATATTTTATTATTTTATTCGAGTTCGGTTTCACTTCTATCTAAGCAATTTACTACATTATTCACCTCACGATAGACATAACTTAGGAGCCGAATGACCGGTCATAGTCTCGACACACGTTTATACTGGTATCAGGTACAGTCTTATATATATATCACATGACTTAAGAAAGTAGCAGAAATCGAAAATGTCGAGGGTAGGATGAGAAAAGAGGAGAAATTGAGGGGTAAATTTGGAAATTGAAAGATCACCAACAAAGAGTTAGCTTTCACCTACCCCTCTCCTCTTCCTTTGAGTGTTAGCTAGCTCTGCCACTTCTTCAAACAACAAGTTAAATATCATCGTCTTCTTCAAACCCTTCATCTTCACCATCTGCTTCTCATATTCTTCAATTCATCACTCGCGATTCCAATCAATCCTTCTTCAATTCACAAGTAAGTATTCAGTCTCTTCTGAACTTATTAGGGTTTCCATGATTCTTCTATATCTAAATTCATCTCTTCTGCAGTGGGAACTGATGTGATTGTCGAGGAAGTTGTTATCCCACAAGAGTTCTCATACACAAAGCCACTTCCTCGCCTTGCTCATGGAGTAACCGAGATCGAAATCCACTTCTTGCATATCATCCACACAGCAATCGGAGTCTACGCTGAGCCTTCAGTCGCTACTCATTTGCACAAATGGAAGGGCAAATCCGGTAAAGAACTTGCCGAGGACGACGACTTCTTCGCTGCTCTCGCCGCCGGTAATGAACTTACCTAAGAATGTTACCGTTATAGTCTATGTTTTGGTTGTTTGTTGAATTTGTTGAGTTTGTGTTAATAGCGCCGGTGGAGTCGGTGATCTGGGTGGCCGTCATCAAGGAGATCAAAGCGTCGCAATTCGGAACCCAACTCGAAGGAAAGGTCCGAGATCGTTTGGTTGAAGCCGATAAGTTTGAAGACGAAGAAGAAGAAGCTCTTGAGAAGGTTGCAGCATTCTTCCCTACCAAATACCTCAAGAAGGGTGATGCCTTCATTTTCAAGTTTCCCGCATCTGGTCATGCTGAGGTAAAATGATGTTTTAAGATGAACTACCTCTGTTTTAATATTTTATTGATGTTTTAATATTTTATTGAACACCAGGACTAATGATTTATGTTTCATGTGTATTATGATAGATTGAGTTGGTTGTGGGAGGAAAGGTAGATGCAAAGATGACCGTGGAGAACGCGAATGTGTCGGAGACAATCAAGAAGTGGTACTTGGGAGGCACTAGGGGAATTTCGCCTACACTCGTCGAGAATGTAGCGAACAACCTATCCGCGGAGCTCGCTAAATGAGTGAGTTGATTGAAGAGAGATCTCATGAAGTAGATGGATGTTGTTGCATGTGTGTTTGTTTTGTTATGGTTTGAGAAGTTCACGTTTGGCTCTTAGCTTGTTTAAGATCGATCCTAGATGAGTCTTTGTTTTCCGAGATCTCATGTATTACAATGATCAATGTCATAAAGCGGCCTGCATTGGCTTAAGAATTATACCATATTGTTCCATTGAAATTGAAGAAAATAAACCGAATCAATCAAAAGTCTTGTTTGTTTAGCCAGTTTAGCCAGTAGAATAAAATGAATGAGGGCTTTTAACACAACAAAGTAACATAACCAAATCAATTTCATTTCTTTTTACTTTGTCATTTTTCATTCCGTTTTCATTTCACGTCTTTATCTAAATCGTACACTAAGTTTATCTGGCATATAATTATGGGAACGAAAAACCGGAAAAATGAACCGAATCTGTTTACATATGATTATTCATGTAATTGATCATAGTATCAATTGCTATAATCACATATCTTATTTAGGTTTTTAATCGATTGATTCTATTAGACATTTACATTTGTGGTGACTAAGGTCACCAATAAGTAATTTTCCGTCTTAATGTTCATTGCAATATGCATGAGTGCATAATAAAAATTGGGCTAGGTTATATGGGCCGATATTAACCCAACGAGCTCGACCCTAATTGGGCTAAGGAGTATGATCCACTTATTGACTCCCTAAAGATATGTTTGATGTGGAGTTTATTAAAAGAACGAAAATGGAGAAGGATATCTCCAATTAGTACCTCGGGTTTCCATGAAACTTTTTAAATATTTAAGACACAATTAATAACGTGTAGATTGTCCCCTTCAATTTCAGTTTTCCGACTTCCTTATTCTTTGGCTAAAGTTAGCCATTTGAGTAAAACTTTAGCCTCTATTTCAAAAGTTGGTAAGTTTGGAATTTTTTATAATATATTTTTCCACTCTTAAAATTTTTAAAAATTAACTTTTTAAAATTTTAATATAAATTATTTAAAATTTAAATTCAAAGATAAATAAATTATATTTATTTTACTTTACTTTTTTTAATTAGAAAAATATTTTAAGAAGTACTTTTGATATAAATTTATTAGTTCAAAATTTAATGAGGTTATAATTAGTTTTAAATTAGTTTTTTTTATTATTTTATAATACAGAGATAAAACAAATAAATACATAAGGATAGCCAGAGAAACTTTAAATTTTAGTGGATATTAAAAAGAAAAATTCAAACCTTGAGAAGATCACAAGAAAAAATCCTTAAATAAAAGGACTTAAAGAGTACTCCTTTTACACCAAACTAGTTTAGTGTCCGCACCTTGTACGAGTTTGTCTAAGCAAAAAATATTATATTTTCAATTTCATGCATTATGTATTGATATTAATCTATAAAAATAATTATTTTTTATTAATTAATTTAACTAACATTTGATGATTAATTATATTTTTAATAAATAAAAGAACATAATTAAAATTTATTACAAATATTATTGTTCAAGTATTATATTTACTCAATATATTATCAATTTTACTTATATAAAGTTAGAGGAGCAAAATTTGATTTAGTTTTAAATCTAACAAATGTGTCAAATCTTACTAAAAGATTTGCGTGAGATTTTCTAAAATTATAATACATCAGCTTATAAATTTTAATTGGTAGATAAGTAGATTTAGTTTTTTTAATTTTAATTTTAATATAATTGACGTGGCATGATGACTGTTTATAAATATTGATAAAAAAAATTTCTTATATAATGATTAATGGCAAATCTGTAAATACATTGTGGCAAATCTGTAAATAAATTGAAAAAATGCTGACGTGGACGGCCTTAGAGATTGACACGTGGATAAAATGAGTGCTGTTTTAGTAATATATATAGATAAATATAAAATAAATCCTGTCTTATTGTTTATTGCAATATGACCATAGTTGTGCTTAAATTATACGGGCCGATATTAACACAACAAGTTAAGCCCAGCCCATTAAGGAGAAGAATGGAAAACATGAGTAATTTACATATATAACCCTTAAAATAGGCAGTTTTCCACAAACAATCGTTAATCAAATAGGGTTTTTTTCAATCAACTACCGACTACTCGACTAGGCTGAGGAAGTTAGGTTCATTTTACCTGAACTGAACCGAGTAATTTCGGAAACCTGAATTGACAATGTAGGTTCGGTTTTAGGTCCTTATTTTTTAAAATATCAGTTTCGGTTAAAACCGTAAAACCGACGGTTTAAGCGAAACCAGAGTTTATTTTTAAGAAAATAAAATTTTTCTTTCATGTAGATATCACAAGCGAAACCGACGGTTTAAACGTCTCCGACTCGCCGTCGAGCACATACGGGATTGTTATTGCTTAGTTGTGACGATTTACTTGGTACTTGATGCTTAAAAGATATTGTTATTTTTTAAGGTTTTAACTTTGTAGACTAAAATTGTTAGAGATTTAAACTTTATCGTTTTATCGTTATTTTTAGCGAGGTGTTGATGTTTCATATTGTTATTTTATCCATATTTGTAACTTTTATTTTTTAGGTCTGTCTAGGTTCAAAACCCAAACCGAACCGAAACCGACTAAATAGGTTCAGTTTTACGTTATAATATTTCAACCTTTTGGTTTTAGATTCAAACCGAAATCGATCATACTTTTATAAATTCGATTTTCGGTCCAAGATTTCAGTAAAATCGATTTTAGATTCGGTTCAATTTATAACGTTTCAGTTCAATTTTGGACCTATGCTCGTCCCTACCGGCTACCCTTTTTTTTATCGTTGAGAAATATCTTCTCTCTCCCTAGAATATCACTTTATTATCATTAAATAAAATAATGTAAAAAAGCCAATAAAATCAAACTAATATTTCTAAGATATTTTCGCGCCCAAAATGATGATATTGATGGGTGGTTGTTTGAACGAAAAACATATTTATGGTTTTTTTTTTGTAAAAAGAGAAAGTTAACGGCTGACTTTGTGAAGCAAGGGGTTATTATAGGGTGGGTTTTTGTAATTTCTGTAAAAAAAAACTGCATGAATTTCGCGCTTCATATGATCTATTTCTCTTTCTCCCTCCATATCTGCTTCATCGTCTTCTTCCCCCGACCTCTCTTTAGAGAGAGTCTAACCCTCTCCCTCTTCCTTTTCTCCTTCAAAGAAAAAAAAACAAAAAACAAAATTCAATTCAGTTCTTGTTTCCCCTCTAAAGAAGATTAGAGGGGAGAAGAGAGAGAGGGCAGAGAGCGACGACATTGATTAGAGAGGGCAACAATGGAAATGCAGACTCCGATTTCCGATTCCACCGCATTTCCCCCTCTCTACCCGCCGGCACTGCCCCTGACGCATCGGAGATCCATCTCCGATCTTGATCTCCGCCTTCCTGACGACATCAATTTCTTAGGTGATCCTCTGGATGTTCCTTCTGAAACCTTCCAGAAGATGGCAGCCGCTGAAGGTGATGATATATTGGCTTCTTACGTGAATCTCGATTGCTTTGGAGAAGTTGGATCTAAGGAGGACATGAATGGCCTAGATCGCGCGGTTCTGGAGGGAGATGAGGAGATCTGTGATTCTGATGGTAGCGGTGGTTATGGAGGTGTTTGGGAGGCTGTGAGGCGAAGCCAGTCTGTGGATTGCTTGAATGGAATTCCTTCTAAGGAGAGGAAGAAATTAATGGAGCCTAAGAAGGCTATGAGTCCTGATAAACTTGCTGAGCTCTGGATCGTTGATCCTAAACGAGCCAAAAGGTTTGTTCCTCAAATTTTGTTCTATTATTTGGAAATCGCATATGCACGAAATTGAGATGTATTTCAATTGATTGCGAGAAGTACAAATCACGCGAATGAATTGAATGCTCGCAGCATCAAATTGACATAATATCGATGACTATCAGTTTTGCTCTCTTTTTCTATAACGACTCAATGAGGAAAAGAGACTTGCTGAAGCTTTGAAATCATTAGATGAAGTAGACTCTTCCTGTACAATATATTATCTAGAATGAACAAATTCTATTCAAAATTTTGTTTTCTGTCCAACAATTCGGTTAAAGGTCTGAAGGTATTTTGTTATGAATTAACTACTAAATAGATGTGTTCATCAGCAGTTTGATCTTTTTTTCCCCCTCATGCTTTGTGTAGAATTATGGCAAATAGGCAATCAGCTGCTCGTTCGAAAGAGAGGAAGGCGTATTATGTCATGGAACTCGAAAAGAAGCTTCAATCCCTACAGACACAAGCCACCACTCTTTCAGTTCAACACTCCCTTTTCGAGGTACCTCATCTTTTCCTTGACGTGCTCGCTGTCACGATGAGGTTTACAAGAATACAAAATGCATGATTTTTTGATCAACTACTATCTCACTTTTATATTGAACTTTACTTTGAACATACAACAACTGAAGTTTATAATGATGTCCAATTCTTTTAGCATGTAATCTCATCCATATTGTTTTCTTTTTGATGGAAATCTAATTTATTTTCGATTGAAAATGATCAGAGGGACACAACAAGTTTGAATGCTGAAAATGTAGAGCTAAGACGCGAATTGGAATTCATGGAACAACAAGCTCAACTGCGTAACGGTATGCATTCTTTCTTCCTCAAAAAAATACTATTACCATATTCGCATGTCTCCCGACAGGAATGTTATATGAGTCGAGTAAGGAACTGCTCGAGCTATGCTTGGATTTGCCTCGAAAAAAGCTTGACCCAGGCTTGTGCATTTAACTAAACAAGTCAAAAGCTCTGTTAAAATTTAGGTTTGACCAGATTCTTACCGAGTTGAACATGAGCATTCAAACTCTAAATATGAGTATTGTTTGAGCCGAGTCAGACTGTCCAAGACAAGAAAATCTTGTTTCGGACTCGTTCACTTCACTAAGCATGAGTATTGTTTGAGCCGAGTCCGACTGTCCGAGCCAAGAAAATCTTGTTTCGGACTCGTTCACTTCACTAAACATATAAAGTATGAACACATTTTTGAACTCTATTAGAAATTATGTTCATCTCGTTTTTTTAATGAGATGAACATAATCATACCAAAACTCGGCTAATTCGATTCAGATAACAACCGTGTTGTGTCTAGATAAGATTAATCAAAGTTTTTTTAGTAGCATCCTTGTGTTTGGTTCACCAACCTTAGACTCTATCATTCCTGAAAGCAGCTCTAAATGACGCTCTTGAATCCGAACTGGAGAGGCTCAAAGTTGCAACAGGGGAAAAATCTAATGCAGATGCATACACAGTGACAGTACAGCAACAAACTGCATATAAGCCTGCCTTCTCTTTAAAACACCGCTCCTATCCTCCAAATCCATCTGACTTGCCAAAGGCAAAAAAGCCAAAATTGTCCCAATTTGAACAAGAGCTATACTCATTCAATCAAACAAACAAATTCACTCCTCAACAGCCAATTCCCAACATTCCAATCGCGACGAAGATCCCACACATGAATCCACTTGATACCAACTTCCCGACTTCTTGTCAACCCTTGTATGCTAATCCCACATCTCAAGCACCAATGCTTGTGCCAATCACGCAACAAGGCATTGATGTAGGCGGAAGAGATTCATGTACATTCATGGCAGGTGAACGCACTGGAACATATTAATCTCAAGGCATTTGGTTTTTAGTGTCTGCCTGGTAAATATATCTTCTCCTGTACAAACCAAAGCCTCATTCATTGTAATTATCCGATGGAATACCGAAATTTTGTTCCCCTATCATCAGGTTCTCTTTGCACATCTAACCCTAGGATGCTTATTAAACTGTGAGATTGAGTTGATATTTTGGGTAGGACAATGTTGAGAGATCTCTATTCTTTGTAAAAAGCCTGTTGTGAAAAAAAACAGTGAATATTGAACAAGGGCTTGCGCTTTGCCAAGTGAATCTTCTTCGTCAAAACGCTAAATATACCCTCACGTACTCACATCTTATGTTCTGTACTACTCATGAGTCCGGTTTAGCACAAACGTCACTGGCGGTTTTCAAACCGACACAAACCGCCGGTTTGGTTAGTTTTTTTTTTTTATTTTTGTTAAACCGGTCGGTTTGGTCCTCAAACTGTTAGTTAACCGTCGGTTTGGTCCTTAAACTGACGGTTTAGTCCGGTTTGCCAAATTTTTTAATGTGTGACACCAAGAGGATACTATGTTATCCCGTATGCTTTAGGGTAATATCTCAAATACAAATATTTTGGACACCAAAATGGTGGGACTTCATGATGATACTTGACTCTCAGGTTGGATTTTCGCTTAGTGTTACTTAAGTCAATAGCATAGAAGCTTCATTCTTCGAAAAAATATGAGGAAAAATAACAAAAAAATATCATACAAACTAAACTTCAAAAATTATAGTTTATTGCGTAAAAAATCATTTTTAATACGGTTGTCACGTCATCAATAAATTTCTACAAAAAGACAGTCAATTTCTTTGAGAAGTTGGCCGGAGACAGTCAATTTCTTTGAGAAGTTGGCCGGATTAATGTCTGCCAACTTTAGGATATTATCTCGTATGCTTTAGGATAATATCTCGTATGCTTTAGGATAACATCTTATACATAAATTTTTATGAATTAATTAGAGAAATAGGACCTCTTAAAATTGTCTTTTGTAAAGTAGGTCTCTACATAAAAAAAGAAAAAGTATGTATGAAAAGTAGAAAATAGGGGCAATAATTGCTTTAATTGAAATGATAGTGATTAGATTTTTACTTTTGCTTTAAGTATATTTTTTACATGTTTACCTTTTACCTTTTATTTTTGGTTAATGTAGCTAGTTTGATGAAATTTTCAAGTCCATGAATGTTTAATTTTTTTTGGGTTACATTGTTTTTGTTACCCAAATATGAATTGTAGTATTTTTCTCATTATTGGGTATATGTTTATTGTTTTTGTGGTATGTTTCTTATTGTTGAGTATGCTTAAAATGATATTTTTGGATATGTTTTATGGTTATCCAAACCGTTTTACAAGAACCAAATGTCATTTGGTATTGATGTTTTTGTACAATATTGATTTGTGTAAATTTTGGTTATGACAAATTCAAATTGGGTATGTTTTATACGTGTATTGGCTTTGTAGTATATTTCTTATTATTAAGTATATATTTAAACTGATATCGTGGGTATGTTTTATGGTTACCCAAAATGTGTTATAATGATCAAATGTCAAGGGAATTTTTGGGTAATGACCAAATGTCATTTGATATTGATGTTTATGTATAATATCGAGTTTTGAAAATTTTGGGTATGACAAATTTAAATTGGGTATGGATTTTGTATTAAGTGATGTTTAAATTGGGTATAAATATAAACTATTATCCAATTTATGGATATTGTTTTATTTTGATATTTGATTTATTGGGTATGTTGTTTTCGAGTATGTTTATGTAATTTGACAAATTTATTTTTGGGTATGATTGTGACATTACTTGGGTTAGCGGATTTTTTGGGTAAGCGGATTTTTTTTGGGGCAGAGGGCTGCGTTTTTTTTGCCCCAAATTCCCTTCAAATGTCAATCAAAAGTGTCACATTCATCACTCACATCAGTCATCACTCATTAGTCATCACTTTTGTCAACTTTTTGTCTTATTTATGAATTAGTCTAGTAAAGTAGGAGTCTTATTTCTCAATTTATAATTGGTAGAGCCTAAATTTCAACTCTATAATATAAAAGGCCCTAAATGTCAATTCATCCAATTTTTATTCATCAAGTAATGCCGATAGTTTGCAAACTATGTATTACAAGGTTGTTGATCCACGGTTTTGTTGGTCGTTGACCTACTATTTTGTGGGTCGCTAAATAATTTATTTATATATATCGAACAATTATATACGTAAAGTAATTTTTTGATTTATATCACCAACATACGCAACTTTCAAATCATTTCTTAATAACCCGTGCAAGACACGAGATATAAACTAGTGTTAAAAATAATAAATTATCAAAACCTTATTAGGTATATCAATTATTAATGGTTTAGAGTATGAAAACGACACGAGAAGTTGCATAAGGCCCTCAAAGCACGGACATTACATGTGCATCTAACATGGTAGACCTTTTCCTAACAAGGTTAATTAGTAATTTAGTAGTATTTGTATTTTACCGTATTAGCTTTATCAACACCTTATTAACCCAAACTAATTAAATAGATAGATGAAAACAAACAAATGCATCCAAGAAGACATAAAACGAACTTATAAGAAACTTATCTCTTACTCTACTCACAATCGTTACCTGTTACCATAATTTGTTAGTGTAAAGTAACGGAGTCGGGCGCGTGTGCGTATGAGTATATAATCGTATTAGATCTAAACTGGACATATAAGTTTTATTAGGATTTAATCTTAAAATCATTTTAAAGCAACAAAGGATCTTATATGCTAAGCTCGTGATACATTTCTCAACATGTTCTTGTTAGTGCAACTAGGGTTTACAACCTTAGTTTGATACTTAAACAAAATAATGTGCCATCTCATTTTCTTTATAACTAGTTCAGATGATCAACAGTCATGTCGTTTAACTAACAACTTGATCTATTAGTATGTTAAAGTCTAATAGACTTCAGCTCGAAGATCGTGTACATATAAATACACATGCATGCTAAACATATAAGATCAATGAAATTTCAATATTACATAAATCCCGCTTAATCCCGTCCCGTCCCGATCCCGGCGGAATTTGGAAAAAAAATGTGTATTCCGTCCCGTGAAAAATTTGCGGGATGGGACGCGGGACAGAGACTTCTCATCCCGATTAATCTCGTCTCGTCCAGCATATATAGAAAAATAATATATATATATATATATATATATATATATATATATATATATATATTATATAGATAAATATTATACATAAATTATAATTTTTTTAAAATATTATTTAAAAAATATTTTTATATTTTCAAAATTATTAGTTCGATAATTTTTTTATCAGTCATTCACTCATTCTTTACGATTGATTTGGTTGGATCTAAAATACTAGAGGTATGCTCTCCCTTGATTTAGTCCGTTCGCCGTCTTGCTCTGGTCCGTTCCATCGCAGCCCTTGCTCTAGTCCGTTCCATCGCAACCCTTGCTCTAGTCCGTTCCATCGCCCTTGTATTTGTGGATTCCCACAATTTAAATGTAATTTTCTGTAAATTATTTGTTGTTATTTTTTGAATGTGAATAGGTAAGACACTTTGATGTAACTTGAAGTTGTTTTCAATGTATTAACTACTAATGTAGGCGTCATGAATCGATAATTAGGTATCGATTCCCCCCGATCATTTGTCCCGTTCCGTCCCGTCCCATCCCACATGGGACAAGGCTCGCGCGGGCCAAAAAAAAAAATCACAAATCCCATCCCGTCCCGCAAATAACTTACAGAACGGGACGCGAAACGACCCCTATCCCGTCTCATGCATGCACCGAAAAGCGGTTTGTTTTTGCCGTTGTCGAGGAGTACATAATGTACGTCCAAAATGAAAGATTAAATACATCGTACATTCCATTTTCTCTATTATAAAATGAAATTATAAAATTTACTATCTGTAATTAATAAAATAAGATTTATGTCTTGAGGACAAACATAGTGATCTAACATTGGAGATTTTGGTGTTATCAATCTACCAAAGTTGAAGGGATGGGGACGGAGCAGCAAAACCATGTTTACTCAGGTAGAGTGACGCAATATTTGATGTCGTCGTCTTCATCTCTTGAAGCTTTTAAATGTCTTCGGCATCTGATAATTGGATCCGATAACAACTGAGAGATTATGCACCTTGCCTCATCACCTCATCTCCAACATATATCGATCTATAACTGTAACCAGCTTAAGAGTTTTCATGTTGAAGCACTTTCATCTCTTCGGGAACTTGAAATTGAATTTTGTACAAGATTGAAGAAACTACACATCTTGAATCTCAATGTCCTTGAGGATTTGACGATTATAGGATGCAATGTAGAGTTAGACCTATGAGGGCAGCAAAAGGCAAGTGGCCATGTGGATTGGGACTCCCTCCCCATTCTTCATAGGCTAGAAGTCGATCAGCTTCCAGGGAAGATCCCCAACTTCCTTGAACATCGTCAGACCCTCGGCAAATTAGAAATCATCCAAATATAGGTCGTCGGGTGAGTACGTAACATCAAATTCTAAACTACTTTTCCACATACAAAAATCAACGTCCACATATCAACACAAACTACAAGAGCAAAGTATCACCAATTTTACATAAATAAATCTCATCAACATAATCGTAAGTTATGATTATGTTTACTCATTCATATGTAACATCAACTTGATTTTGGTACTGTATTGCCATGACTTTATCTCCGATCTAATCACGGATCGAAGATAGTATGAAGGGTCCTAGCAATGTATATAAGATTAGTTCACAAAAGCATTCTTAATGGATTAATATTCGAAACTAGCAAAGTGAAGGTGGAAAACTAGTTTAGAATTTGAAGTTCCGTACTCACCCGACAACTAATATTTGAGTGATTTCTAATTTGCCGACGGTCCGACGTTGTTCAAGGCAGTTGGGATCTTCTCTGGAAGGTGATTGACTTCAAACCTACGAAGATTGGGGATGGAGACCCAATCCACACTGCCAAACGCCTTTTGCTGCCCGCACAGGTCTGACTCTGCATCACATCCTGTAATCACCAATTTCTCAAGGAAATTGAGATTCAAATTGTGTAGCTTCTTCAATCTTTTACAAAAATCAATTTCAAGTTTCCGGAGCGATGAAAATGCTTCAACGTGAAAACTCGTAAGCTGTTTGCAGTTACAGATCCATATCTGTTGGAGATGGAGTGATGAGGCAAGGTGCATAATCACAGAGCTGTCATCAGAACTAATTAATAGATTCCGAAGACATGTAAACGCTTGAAGAGATGAAGACGACAACATCAAACATTGCGTCACCCTACCCATGTTATTGAGATTTAGTATCTCAATATGTGGAAAGCCGAGCAAACATGGTTTTGCTGATCCGCCCCCATCCCTTCAACTTTGGTAGACTTATTAACAACAAAATCTCCAACCGAGAGAAAAACAATGCATTAGAACTATGTTTCTCCTCATTCTCCTCTTCCACCAGCTCCTCAAGAAAAAGACTCTTGAGATACGGTGGGAGATACTTCAGCTTTAGAATTGCAAGTGGAAGAGAAGAGGGCTGAAATTGTGAATGAAACTCTTATCAAAAGCACAGGCTTTATAACAAAAGAACCCAACACAGAAATCTCACATTTTACAATAATGCAATTAAGTTTTCCTTATTTGGGTAAGAAACCTCACATGTTAGCGTTGGCATCACCAATTAGAAAGAAAGCTAAAGTCTTATCAATGTGTGGTCATCAATCATCGTACATTTTGTGTGGTTCAAGTTAACATCGTCCATTTTGCCAACTATTTGTACAACACAGTCATCAATCATCAATGCATTTGCTTTAGGTCTGTGAGAGGAGATGGAAATAAACATTTTACTGTCATTATTCTCTACTAGACAGCCCCTGGTTTTACATTTTTGTCCATTGATTACAATTAGAAGTAAATTATGATTTCTTAATGTTCTAGAGCAATAAAATCCCTCAAGCAACTCAGCCAGTTGAAAGAACCAGATTTCTTTCATATGGTCACTAATTGAAAATGGGTTTTCAACTTTTGAATTAGAAAAACACATAGACACATCAGATTGCGTACACCCAGATGAAGAATCAAACTTATTCGCGCAATAAAAGCAAACAAGAGAGATTAGATTGAACTGACCTGAGTTTAGGGCTTCACTTTCACCTTCAGTTCGCTTGAGTTGTTGAGTCCTAAATCGATGAAGAATCCGGTCTGGGATATTGAGTACTAAAAGTCTAAATCCAAGAAGAACCGGGTTCGGGATCTTGAGGCTTGAGTTGTTTAAATGTATGACTAGGGGCCGGCCCTGGTGCTGGCTGGGCCTTATGGGCACCAGCCCAGGGGGCCAAATGAAATTGGGCACCCACATAAAATTAAATTAGGCTAATTAATATAAATTTAATAAATTGCAGATTGTGAGCTATATAATTTTCAGTTATCAAATTGTGTCCCTATTTTTTTTTTTTTTAAAATTATATATTTTTAACCATTCGTTGATATTTGGAGAGAATTAAAAAAAATTATTAATCCAAAACGCTATCTAGACATTCAAAATAAATAGTAATAATAACTTGTAAAATCGTAATTTTTTTTTTCTCCAGATGTTAACTTATAAATGGTAAAAAGATATATTCCGAAAATTATAAAAAAGAAATACGTATATCATTCAACAAACTATCTAGGTATATTTCGAAAAAGCTTATAGTGCAAAGGATTCATCAACAAGAAGCAAATCTCAAGGACAGATCATAAGCGTCAAAAGGGTACCTAGAAATAATATCGCCCTGGGCATACAAGTCTCAAGGACCGGCCTAATGCATCAATCTTACTCATTTTCATTCTCTATCTTAAAATTACTGAATTATGGTAAACAACTCATTTTTCCAATCCCTGGAAGAATGTGCTACATGTTAAAACTTCCCTTAATATTCAAATATCTTAGATTTCTCAGATTTCTAAATTACCTGGCAATGCTTCAAGTTTTAACAAAATTCAAGGTAAGTGTAAGCAAATTCACCAGAGTAGTAAACGAATCAGGAAGACTTTCGAAAGGGTTTCTTGAAAGATCGAGATATATCAAGTGCTTTAACTCCTCAATACAACTCAAAACATCCTCAAATTTCAAATTGGACAACCTCAATGCACGCAAACACTTGAACTTAGTAAATTATTGACTAAGAGTGCGGTTGTAATGGGAATGTTCAAAGAAAACAACTGAACGTACCCGCTTGTAATCAAGTGGCCGTCCTAGAAATTTCCGAGAAATCATCTGCCATCTTTAGTCGAAGATTTATCGAGTGAATGTCTAAATTAAGCTCTCGTGCAACAATTTGCTCTATATCAACATCATTCCAAATACAACTTGCATGTCTTACCCTCTTGTTAAAACGGTTGGATGACCCGCTTACCATGCTAATTTCCTCCCCTACTATGCATTGTGCCAAATCATGAACCAAATCATGCATTTTGCAACTTTCATCTTCACCCAACACATTTTTTTATAGCTTCTTGAAAAAACTCCCTTCTTAACAAATCCATGAAATAATGAAGTATGAAGTTAATCTACATGTGGATCGCCCAAAGATTTTTAAGTTTGATGGATCCCCTACTATGCATTGTGCCAAGAAGCTATAGAACTATGTATTAGAACGGTTGGATGACCCGCTTACCATGCTAATTTCCTCCCCTACTATGCATTGTGCCAAATCATGAACCAAATCATGCATTTTGCAACTTTAAGTTTGATGGATTTTTAAGTTTGATGGATTTGTTAAGAAGGGAGTTCTTTACATCAAACTTAAAAATCTTTTGTCGGCAAGTGTGCACCGCTCAACTTCAATGCATTCATAGTCGAATGACCGCTTAACTCCTCTATCTTTGAAAACTCTAGAACTCTAAAGGATTCCCATTCTTTGATGATAGTTTTTTTTTTGTAAAAAATGCTACCTATACTCTTTATAGCTAGAGGAAGGTTCACACACTTATTCACGATCTCTCTTCCAATATCAATCCATCTTTGGTCGTATTCTTTCTCATGAAGAAAGCTAAACGTTTTAAAAAGATCCCATGAATCATCCTCCGACAAGCCACCTAAATTGAGAGTTTCTAGTGCATCCATAGCCGTTGCAACTGAAGAAGATCTCGTAGTGACGATAATCTTGCTTCCTTTTGCACACTTTCTGAACAAACTTATTCGGTTTAGCCAACTAACAGGATTATCATCCCACACATCATACAAAATAAGAAAAACGTACTTACCCTCTATCGACTCCCTAATTTTTTATTTTAGTTGGATGATAGAGTAGCCACCATAGTTTTCCTCCTCACATATAGATTGAAAGATTTTTCTGAGAACTTGTTTATCATCATATGTATCATAATTACATGCAAACCACATCTCTTTCAAATTCTTTTTAACCGCATCGTCGTTAAAAATTAGATGGGAAAAAGTTGTTTGTCCCATTCCCCCTATTCCAACTACGACAATAACCACAAGAGTATCATTTAAGCCTTTAGAGAGCATTTCTAAGATGACTTTCTTTTCCTTGTCTCTACATATGACATTATCTGAATCTACATAAGAGCCCGGATCTTGGTCTCTCCTTATTCCCCATGGTGTCTCTACCTCCTTATCATATAATAGAAATCTTAATCCAACCATATCAGAGGAGATCCCAAGCAAACTCTTTCTGATAACCTTAACTCTCTCAGCAATAGAGTTTCTAGACACAATTGAGTTCAACTTAAACCAAGAAACCCGTACCTTTTTCAAGAAGGGCAGCTTGTGGTCTCCCTTCATGATATTTTGCATACGCAAAACATCAATATTAACCTCATCGAACAAATCATCTGCATCATACAACACATCGCTAACCTCTTAATCAAAGCATCCATAGTACGTGAGCTCTGCTGCTTCTTCTCAACATCAAGAAGAAGGGCTTGGATTGTCTGGATACTACTCTTAAGCTTCTCGAGTTCATCTGTTGCTTCCCATATTGCATAAACCTTCTCAAATTTCGGAGAAGCAATTGTGGAAAAGCAATGTTGAACAAAGTTGTTTCGGCCATATTGATCGATGTATTGTGGTCGTATTTTTGTTTGAATTGGTGAGCAATTTTGAAGACTAGCTTCTCGACCCCTATATAAATAATTCTTTCTGATAACCTTAACTCTCTTAGCAACAGAGTTTTTAGAAACGATTGAGTTAGCTTAAACCAAGAAACCCGTACCTTTTTCAAGAACTGCAGCTTGTGGTTTCCCTTCATAAAATTTTGCATACGCAAATCATCAATAACAACCTCATCGAACAAATCATCTGCATCATACAACACATCACTAACCCTCTTAATCCAAACATCCACAGTACGTGAGCTTTGTTGCCTCTTCTCAACATCAAGAAGCACGGCTTGGATTGTCTGGATGCTACTCTTAAGCTTCTCGAGTTCATTTGTTGCTTCCCATATTGCATAAGTCATCTCAAATGTCGGAGAAGCAATTGTGGAAAGAAGTTTCGAAGCAATGCTAAACAAAGTTTCTTCGGTCATATTGATCGATGTATTGTGGACGTATTTTTGTTTAAATTTTTTGAGTAGTTTGGTAGTCTAACTTCTCGACCCCTATATCAATACTTCTTTTTGATAACCTTAACTCTCTCAACAAAAAAGTTTTTGGATACAATTGAGTTCAACTTAAACCAAGAAACCCATACATTTTTTCAAGAATTGCAGTTTGTGGTCTCCCTTCATGATATTTTGCATACGCAAATCATCAATAACAACCTCATCAAACAAATCATCTCCATCATACAACACACCGCTAACCCTCTTAATCCAAACATCCACAATATGTGAGCTTTGTTGCTTCTTCTCAGTATCGAGAAGCACAAAACGGATTGTTTGGATGCGACTCTTAAGCTTTTCGAGTTCATCTGTTGCTTCCCATATTGCATAATCCTTCTTAAGTGTCGGAGAAGCAATTGTGGAAAGAAGCTTCGAGGCAACGCTGAACAAAGTTGTTTCGTCCATATTGATCGATGTATTGTGGTCGTATTTTTGTTTGAATTGTTGATTAATTTTGCAGACTAGCTTCTTGACCCCTATACCAATACTTCTTTCCGATAACCTTAACTCTATCAGTAACAAAGTTTCTAGACACGATTGAGTTCAACTTAAACTAAGAAACCCGTACCTTTTTCAATAACTGTAACTTGTGGTCTCCCTTCATGGTATTTTGCATACGCAAATCATCAATAGAAACCTCATCGAACAAATCATCTGCATCATACAACACATCGGTAACCCTTAATATTCAAACATCTTACATTCCTTAAATTTTTTAAATTAGTTCGCAATGCTTCAAGTTTTAAACAAAATCCAAGGTCAAGTGTAAGCAAATTCAACAGAGTAGTAAATGAATCAAGAAGACTTTTGAAAGGGTTTTTTAACAGATCGAGATATCTCAAGTGTTTTAACTCCTCAATACAACTCAAAACATTCTCAAATTTCAAATTGGACAACCTCAATGCACGTAAACACTTGAACTTGAAAAATTGTTGATTAAGAGTGCGCTCGTAATGAGCATGTTCAAAGAAAACAACTGAACGTACCCGCTTGTAATCAAGTGACCGTCCTATAATTTTTCAGAAATCATTTGCCATCTTTTGTCGAAGATTTATCGAGTGAAGGTCTAAATTAAGCTCCCGTGCAACAATTTGCTCTATATTAATATCATTCCAAATAACACTTGTATGCCTTACTCTCTTGCTAAAAGTACTGGATAACCTGCTTAACATGCCAATTTCCTCCTCTGCTACACATTTTGCCAAATCATGCATTTTGCAACTTTCATCATTTAATCCGAGAACTGGTAAGTGGTCGACTTGAGGATACGAATAAAATAGGATTTCGAAGGATGTTTTGTTTTTTTAGAAGTTTTGTCATTTAATTGAATTGGTAAGTGGTCGACAGTTTTAGATAAGTATCAAAGAATGGTTTCATTGATAAAAATTTCTTTGCGTTGTCACTACGGTTTTTTTTAATCACTTTATTGAATTTGTTTTGAATCAGGGCAAACCAATTTTGAAGATGTGTGTGTTTGAGTAAATATATCCAAGTATAATGTGAAAACTCATCTAAAACTGTCAAAAATATCTTAGGGTTCAAAAAGGGAAGTGGCACATGGGGCACCTTAGGGTTCAAAAATCGCCTTTTTTTCCACCAAAATTATTGAAAGTTATTTCATGAAATTTTCTATTCTTCTACTCAATATTGGACAATAGTTGTTGGGATAAACTCCGCGTTATCGACTCACACCAAATATTTATAAATGGGTATTTCTTGCGCACTCTCATTCTCTAACCTTACTTTGTTTGTAAGCCTTTAAGATCGGACTCTCTCTTACATTACATTAAATATGCAAACAGCCATGCTTATATATATATATATACTAGTATGGACGCGCGTGCTACGCACGCGCGCCGTAATTTACAATCGGAAAATCTATCGGCAGACGATCAAAAGGAGAAACTATTTTATTGAAACGAATCATAAAACTTATCATTAAATAATCGAGATAAGAAAGTGTTACATATAAATGAGGCTTGCCCTGGTTTAGTTGCAAATCAAATCGGAAATCATTGACGCCTTGACGGCGTAGATTAATTCGGGAATCTTTGTACATGAAAAACTGGCCAATATGGTGCAATATGACAAATGTTTTTTTGCAACTTTTACCTTTACAATCAGGAGGTATAGCTCACATATATTTAGTACAACAACAGTAATGGCAAGTGCATTAGGAAACGAAAACAATTCGTCATTGTGCGTAAAGAGACATAAGCATGCTACTAAACAATAAGTTACAAGTGCAATGATACAGTTTTGTTATTTCTAATGCACTCTTCATCGGATAAGTTAGTACAACACCAGCAGTGAAATTCCAAATTGCCATACAACTCAATATGAACCCGTAAGAATAATACGTAGAGCAGTGTGTAGTGATTACACACTTGAGATTTCCATTCTATAAACGCAAGCTAACTTATTATAATTTGAAAATAGTAATGACACATTTCAAAGCATACACAACCTGGGTGGGGCCTTTCAACCCTGTCAAAAACTACAAGCTAGTCAGTTCATCAAAACTCAAATAAAAAAACCTAGCTTACCTCTTCACCTGGAGTTTATTAATCAAGGGTATATCAGAAGCAATTTCTACTGGAATAGATATTGAGAGGCTCAATGGGGTCATGTACAACAAAAGTGAATTATGAAAAGTTCATTAGTTTTTTTTACACAAAATCACCATACTCTAGTCAACTAATGTTAATATCCATATCCCTCATATGCTCACTGGAAAACAGTTCAGAAAATCATTCATCATCAAGTATCTGCAATTCATACATTAACACTTTGGAATCAAATTCAATATTATTGAGAACAGTGTAACACGACAGACTTATTTTCCTATAAACTCACCACCTAAAAGGGGAAGTGAACTCACTCCATGCACTTGGAATCATAATTCATACAAAAAATAAAACTTGCAAAGATCATCAACGGAAATAAATAGACACCTAACAGCAAATTGAAATGCTTCAGAGCTGGATTGAAGACGAGTGGTCACTGCAAAGCAGATCAAGATTCAGTGCCAAAATAGCAAAGTAGGAAAAATGATTCAACACAAATACAACCCGTGTAAGATATGTGTAATATTACAAAGGCAAACTGTAAGAAGGAAATTCTCAAATATACTATTCATAAAAATTTGTTAACTTCCTTCCAATTTCTATTGAAGATATGATTTTCATGGTTGACCTTAGCCTTTTTTTTTAATCCTAATGAGAATTGTAGTTTACTCTTTTTGTAGGATCACTTAATATACAGTCTTTGGGAGAACCCTTTGACCATTTATACATATACTTATTAATCATAAATGGTCAGATAATATAAAATAAAATAATTTTTTAAAAACAACCAAATGACCAAACCAAAGATTGTCTATGTTGATGACCCTGACCACATGAGTCATTTTCATGACAACATGAATGTAAAATTATTGTTCTTAGTTTGTTTAGAGACCTGCGGTTGTGACTCCACACAGTCAGCATATCCTGCAGCAGCAACCTTCTCCTCTGCGTCTCTGCATTTCGAGGTCTCAATCTCACAACTCTTACCCTCCCTGAAACTACAACAACTACCAAAAAAATTTTGAGCCCATAAGAACCAAGTAGAGTAAAACTGATAAGCTTCTGTAGTGGTTTACCCAACAAGTATAATTGATTTTTTCCTATTTCTCAAACACAGTAATTAGACATCTGAAATATCCAATATTAATTTAGTTTAAGATCAAATTTAGAAGTAGAATAAGAAAGCCAACAAATTGGATTTGGAACTGGTACTTTCCATCAATTTGTGCATTCGGGGTTTGTTCCTTTCATTTAGATCAATTAGAAATGGAGCAGCATTGGTAACAAATGATGAAAGCTACATCTTCATATGGTGGTTCCAAATCTTGTATCAGACACACCTTGAGCGCTCTTCAATCATGGAAACCTGAGATAATATGCACAAAGATTGTGAATGAAAGCTGCTTCGATCCTTGAATTTATGACTATGGTAGACCCACTTGCAGAAAATATTGTTGCTTCGGATGTTGGCTCTAGATTAGCCTCTGCTTTCGAGAACAAATACTACTGAATGGTAAAGTAAAGAACTTCCTTTTTCCTGCACAAGTGCCTGTGATCAGTTTTGCTTTATTACAGATCTTAGCATGGTTATATATTGCTTACCTATCTAAGCCAATGTTCCATTTTTAGGCTAAACTCTAGACAATGTTACTATCCTACTTGATTCTACAGCAAAGATTCTAAAATATGCATGACTCAAGAGTTTGAGCCTCCATAACTTAGATTTACAAGTAATGTTCTCTCAGTCGAGCTAGACTCAACAACCCTAAATTACTTCCCAATTCCCATAGCAAATCACAAATAATAAATTCAGATATAAACGAAAGAACACCTTCTTGTGAAGACCAGATGTGGCTGGTTTTTTGCCATCGAAAGGGTGGTATGAGGCTATGATCAGTAATCACTTTGGATGCCACTATTTCTTTGAGAATTCCACTGCAAATAATCCGGATCTGCAACAAATCGGAGTAAAATTCAGAGAAATTGAAGAAATAATTAGGAGTCTAATAGAGTGAGAGAATGAAGACAGAGGAACAAACCTTCAATCTCCGAATGATGTGAAGATTCTCCTAATATTGCCAAGGCCATGCTCTCGACTCAAGCGCATGCGCATTGATGGAGTCTAGGGTTCGAGAAGGATAGAAAAGACCAAAGACGGAAATCAGTGGCCAAATTGAATTAGATCGAGATTAAGAAAGCGGCTTGTTGGAGTCTCCCTTTTCAGATGAAAGTGGAAGAAAACGAGGGGAGGCACTATCCACCGACTGGTTTCCTATGAAACAAGGGAATTAATTGTAGATAATTGCAAGGAGGAGTCGAATAGATGGCTGCTTCCGAGAGTAGGTTAAAAAAAACGGGGCGTCGACCCAGATCGAGGAAACCCTAGATTGGTGGAGAGGCGGAAAATTAAAGCGGAATGAGATTGCAACCGGGATCCTTGTCAAACGAAGGAGAAACCCCGGGTAAATAGAAGCATAAATTGACGGAACAAGAACCCCATAGCAGTATAGATTGTGGTTCCACTTCTCTGGTTTTCTCCGTCCCTCGCTTCCATCAACAATGGTGGAAGTGGAGACCTCAAATGAAATTCAACGTATTGTTGAGGCTGAGATCAATGAAAATTAGATATTAGAGAAGTGAGGTTTGAGAGAGTTGTTGGGAGTGAGGATTTGAGGTAATTTGAGGAGCGATTGAGAGAAGTGAGGATTTAAACAGGTTGGTGTTATCAATATTCATAGTGATCTTTGACTCTGTGAGAGCTTGAGAGAATCGAAATTCGGCGTTCGGCAGGGGAAGATCAAGAAGTTGCGACTTTGTGAGGACATAGAAAGGAAACTTGGAGAAGAAGAGCGGCTGATGAGTGATGAAGAGATGTGAAGCGGTTCATTGTTACACGTGTAGTGCATGCACTCAACCTCAAACACGCGTGTAAAAGCATTGGCTGAACCGTAATTTTTAGAGATGAGTAATGGTAAAATTGGAAAATAGAGGACACAAGGTCAAATGTGGAATTCCCCTATTCATTGGAGGAACTCACACATTTAGTATAGTAAGGATATAGGGTGTGGTTCCCATGAGAACACCCCCTAACGTGAGAACATGAGAACAATCGTACACCGTTGGATGTGAGTATTAAGGGCTGAGATTTAGAGTAGATATCAAAAATAATAATAACTACGAATAATTATAATTAGGAATCCAACAATAACTACGAATAATCCACTCAACCAACAATAACTACGAATAATACATTAAACGATATGGCACATTCGTAACAAAACTAATAATAATTACGAATCTGTTATCATGTTCTCACGTTAGGGGTGTTCTCATAGGATCTATACTCTATATATATATATATATAGATATAGAGTATAGATCCTATGAGAACACCCCTAACGTGAGAACATGAGAACAAATTCATTATTATTATTATTTTTGTTACGAATGTGTCATATCGTTTAATGTATTATTCGTAGTTATTGTTGGTTGAGTGATTATTCGTAGTTATTGTTGGATTCCTAATTATTATTATTTGTAGTTTTTATTATTTTTGATATCTACTCTAAATCTCAGCCCTTAATACTCACATCCAACGGTGTACGATTGTTCTCATGTTCTCACGTTAGGGGTGTTCTCATGGGAACCACACCCGATATATATATATATATAAAAGCTTAGGCGGTTAAAGAGAGCTAGGAGCAACCGACATTCACTATTTTTAAGGTTGATATTTCTAATGATTCATCACCACTAATCTAGACTTTTCATTAGCCTTAATTACTAGCAGCCACAATTCATAATCGGGAGAATTCTACAATGCTTTTTTGTATATCTGGAGAAGTCTCGAAATCCACTTAACAACCCAACTTAATTAACTCTCTTTTGGATTATTAAGCCCAATAATTGAGCCTAATTATACTTAAAAATATGGATTAATCCAACAATAGTTTTACTGAAATCTATAACGCAGTTGATGCAACTGAGTATGGTTGATATACATGGGTATGTACTGGCTATGTATGCATGACTCGTTGGCATCACAACAAAGCCCATCACCACGAATTAGAGAGCCTCACAACCCAATTCAGATGCATACACAGTGACGGTACAACTACAAACTGTAATAAAAACCGAGGTTGATTCTCACCGGAGATAAAGTCGAATGTCCGACTTGGTCTGAAATCTTGTAATCCCTATCCTCATAATAAATTTAGATTTTTTTTATTAAAACATTTGATCTAGATTGATCAAAGTAAAAAAAAATAAAAAGGCATAAAGAAGGACACAAGAGATTGGTGACGCAGTTCGGGTATAAACCCTACTCTGCGGGATCTTGAAATGGGAAATCCATCCCAAATTCCGCTACACAAGCAAACACGGGAAATAAAGGTTACAATCATTACCCAAACAAATGCAAGAAAAGAGGAAATAAGTCACTTATCTCCTCATGTCTTTCATAGCAGGCAATGAAAAGGAGACCTTCCGTAAACTTCCATGGTGATATATATATCACCATGGAAGTTCACGGAAGGTCTCCTTTTCATTACCTGCTATGAAAGACGTAGGAGATAAGTGACTCGTGCCAAACATTGCATTTAGCTTAATGAGATGAATTGGATCACAAGTAAATGGATCCGTGGAAAATGGACCTAACCAATATATATATATATATATATATATATATATATATATATATATATATATATATATATATATATATATATATATATATATAAATTAGAACGTGTCAACGTACATAAATTACAAAAATCAAAACAAGGGAAAAGTTCCACCATGTTACATTGATCAAATGCCATCAACATTAGATATGCATGCTGCAATAAAATTTAAGGGTCCTAGCAATGCATATAAGATTAGTTCATAAAAGCATTCTTAATGGAATAATATATGAAGCTAGCAAATTAAAGGTGGAAAAGTAGTTTAGAATTTGAAGTTATGTACATACTCACCCGACGACCTATATTTCGATATTTTTTAGTTTGCCAAGGGTCCGACGATGTTGATCAAGCCTTGTAAGATTGAGGAGGGAGACCCAATCCACATGGCCACAGACCTTTTTCCACCCCCTCATGTGTAACTCTGCATCGCATTCGTTAATCACAAGTTTCTCGAAGACATTGAGATTCACAATGTGTAGTTTCTTGAATATTCTACAAAATTCAATTTCAAGTTCGCGAAGAGATGGACTTCTTTCAGCATTAATACCCGCAAGCTGTGTGCAGTTTAAGATCAATATCTTTTGGAGGTGGGGTGATGATGCAAGGTGCATAATCTCCAAGCTGTCATCGAATTCAATTGTTAGATCCCGAAGACATGTAAAAGCTTCAAGAGATGAAGACGGCGACATCAAATATTGTGCCACTCTACTCGAGCCCACGAGCCTTAGTATCTCAGCACGTGGACATAGCGGGATAGACTCGAGCTCGAGACATTTCTCAATATCTAGTTTTGAAAGCCGAGGAAACATGGTTTTGCTGCTCCGCCCCCATCCCTTCAACTTTGGTAGATTCATTAAACACAAAGTCTCCAACCGAGGGAAAAACAATGCATTAGAACTATGTTTCTCCTCATTCTCCTCTTCCACGTATTCTATTTCCTCCAGGTTAAGCAGCCGAAGACTCTTGAGAAACGGAAGACACCTCAACGGTGGGAGATACTTCACTTTCAAACAGTAGCCCAATGTTAGAAATGCAAGTTTAGGCAGTAAGCAATTGTTATTGCTCCAACTTATTGGTAATTTCATGCCTGGATAATCATATATTAGTACCTCTTCTAAGGAAATAGGTAGTTGCCAGTTGTCATCTCCGTCCCATTCTCTTATATTTGTATCAAACTCGATCTCCAAGTTTCCTCTCAACCGCTGGAGGCCACCCAATGCATCAATATTACTCCATTTCATTCCCTTATTTGCAATCCCTATCTTAAAATTGCTCAAGTATTGTAAACAACTTATCTCTCCAATTCCCGAAGGCATGTGCTTCAGCTCCCTACATTTACTAATATTCAAATATCTTAGATTCCTCAAATTTCTGAAATTACATGGCAATGCTTCAAGTGAATTACAATCTTCAAGGTCCAATGTAAGCAAATTCACCAGATTCGTCAACGAATCAGGAAGACTTTTGAAATAATTTCTTGAAAGATCGAGATATCTCAAGTGCTTTAACTCCTCAATACACCTCAAAACATTTTTAAATCTCAAATTGGACAAGCTTAATGCACGCAAACACTTGAACTTGGTAAATTGTTGATTAAGAGTGTGCTCATATTGAGAATATCCACATAAAACAACTGAACGCACCCGCTTGTAATCAAGTGACCGTCCTAGAATTCCCCAGAAATCATCTGACATCTTTAGTCTGAGATTTGTCAAGTGAAGGTCTAAATTAAGCTCTCGTGCAACAATTTGCTCTATATCATCATCCTTCCAATCAACACTTGCATATCTTACCCTCTTGTTAAAAGGATTGGATGACCCGCTTACCATGCCAATTTCTTCCCCAGCTACACGTTGTGCCAAATCATGAATCAAATCATGCATTTTGCAACTTTTAACTTCACCGTACTTATTTTCTCGAGCTTCTTGAAAAAAACCCCTTCTTAACAAATCCATGAAATATGAATAACCTACTTGCTCAACCATTTGCATTCCATGATTTTCCTCAACATATCCTTGGGCAATCCACATGTAGATCAACTTCTTTACATCAAACTTAAAATCTTTCGGAAACCCACAACAGTAAGCAAAACAATGCTTTAAATTTGACGGCAAGTGTGCATAGCTCAACTTCAGTGCATTCATAATAGAATCACCACTTGGGTTCTCTATCTTTGAAAGCTCTAGATCTCTAACGGATTCCCATTCTTGGATGGTAGTTTTTGTGTAAAGGATGCTACCTATACTCCTTATAGCTAGAGGAACATTCACACACTTCTTCACAATCTCTCTTCCAATATCAATCCATCTTTGGTCATTTTCTTTTTCTGGAGAAAAGGAAAACTTTTTAAATAGATCCCATGAAGCATCCTCCGACAAGCCACCTAACTTGAGAGTTTCTACCGCATCCATAGCCACTATAACTGAAGAAGATCTCGTAGTGACGAGAATCTTGCTTCCTTTTGCACACTTGTTAAACAAACTCATTCGGTTTAGCCACCTTCCATGATCATCATCCCACACATCATCCAAGACAAGCAAAAACTTCTTACCCTCTATCGACTCCCTAATTTTTGATTGTAGTTGACTGATAGAGTAATCACCATAGTTTTGCTCACATATTGATTGGAAGATTTTCCCGAGAACTTCTTTATCATCGAATGTATCAGAAATGCATGCAAACCACATCTTTTGGAACTTCTTTTTAACCACATTATCATTAAAAATTAGTTGGGCCAAAGTTGTTTTCCCCATTCCCCCTATTCCAACTACGGCAATGACCACAACAACATCATTTAAGTCGTTAAAGAGCATTTCTAAGATGACTTTCTTTTCCTTGTCTCTGCCTATGACATTATCTGAATCTACATAAGAGCCCGGATCTTGACCTCTCCTCAGTCCCGTTGGTTTGTATACCTCCTTATTACATGACACAAATCCTAATCCAGCCATATCAGATGAGATCTCAAGCAAACTCTTCCTAATAACCTTAACTCTCTCAGCAATAGAGTTTCTAGACACGATGGAGTTCAACTTAAAGCAAGAAACCTGTACCTTTTTCAAGACTTTCATCTGGTTGTCTCCCTTCTTGATAGTTTGCTTACGCATATCATCAGTAGCGACCTCATCGAACAGATCTTCTGCATCATACAACACATCCCTAACCCTTTTAATCCAATCATTCACGGCATGAGATTTATGTTGCTTCCTCTCAGCATCAAGAAGCACAGTTTGGATTGTTTGGATGCTCCTCTTAAGCTTATCGAGTTCATCCCAAGCTTCCCAAATTGAATTAGTCTTTGCATAAGCTTTATCAAATGCTGGGGAAGCAATTGTTGATAGAAGCTTTGAAGCAACGCTGAACAAAGCTGCTTCTGCCATATTGATTGATGTATTGAGGTTGTTTTTCTTGTTTGAATAGTTGTATCCTTTGCACACTTCTCGAGCCCTTATAAATACCCACTTCTTATTCTTTTCTCTTTTTTTTTTACAACTATTTAAGAAATACAATCAGGTTATTGATTACTCTTTGATTGTTTAAACCAAGGTACATTCTCGCATTGAATAAAGGAATAAAGGCTATGTCATTAATCTTTCTTCAAAGAAAGAATTTGACATGAGATTGAAAATTTAAGATAAACATTTTGTTGTTCTTAAAGTTTAGAATAATGCCTTCTTACTTGTTTTTTAGGAAAGAATACTACCTTTTATATTTACTAATTTACTTTATGGTCCTTAGCAGTTTAGTATAATTCCTTTTGAGTTTATTAATTTACTTTATTGCTCTTAGAAGTTTAGAATAATGCCATTAATTTTTTAAGACGTCAAAAGAAGAACTAAAGAATCTTCATGTATAACTATAGGAAAATGTGTTGATAGTGTACAAGATCAACAAACAAGTCTTCGTGCAATGACACATTAAACTTTTTTTTTGATACACATGTAAGCGAAAAAGGAGGGTCAACCTCTCGAGACGGACCGCCCTAAACCAATGACACATTAATAAACCTTGAACACTCATCTATTCTATGTTTTAAAACTTTCATCATTAGATCTTTCACCAGAAGTCTTGGCCGAACTATTCCTCTATTTATTTTTTGCTTTCGCCCTTTAAACTATTGGATCTTTCACCAGAAGTACTTGGATCTTTCACCAGAAATCATGGCCAAACAACTTCATGGAGAATCCATGTGAAGATAGGAGAGAAATCGAGGAGACCGCAATAAGCAAGTCGCATTGATTGCTCCAATTCTTCATTTCTAATTAAATATTATCTAAAATCGGATCGGATAAAAAAAAGTCTTTTAGATGTCACGTGGTCCAATAAGAAATAGTGGACACTAAATGTGACAAAATATGACCAAAAGATTTGGACGGATTAATCTTTGTTTAAGATAGTTGTTTTTTTAATTGTTCCTTATATGTACATTTCTACATTTTGAACACTTTTAAATGCAATTTAAAATTACATTATTATTAATTTACTTTATATATATATATATATACACACAATATTGTAGAATATGAACAAAGTTAAACCTGCTTTATTAATTTGAAGAAATAACATATTTATACAAGAAAGATATTTTCAAATAAAGATATAGTTGCCCTAAAAGGAAAATATGGTATCTGTACATCTATTATAGATACTAAAACAGAGTACAAGTTGATGACGTGACGCGTTGTGGATGCAGTATTTTTGAAATGGAGCTCCCACAATTAAAACCAATAAATTTTTATTTTTAAGCCAAAACATCTTTTATTATTAAATTAACAATTTTATAGGAACCAACTCACGTTAGTTCGAACGACTCTATTTTGTGTGACAATTTTTTTATAATATAAATTAAGCCAAAAAATCTTTTATTATTAAATTAACAATTTTATAGGAACCAAATCACTTTTATTCGAATATATTATACATACTAAAACAGAGCACAAGTTGATGACGTGGCGCGTTGTGGATGCAGTATTTTTGAAATGGAGCTCCCACAATTAAAACCAATAAATCTCGATTTTTAGCCAAAAAATCTTTCATTATTAAATTAACAATTTTATAGGAACCAACTCACGTTAGTTCGAACGACTCTATTTTGTGTGACAATTTTTTTATAATATAAATTAAGCCAAAAAATCTTTTATTATTAAATTAACAATTTTATAGGAACCAAATCACTTTTATTCGAATATATTATACATACTAAAACAGAGCACAAGTTGATGACGTGACGCGTTGTGGATGCAATATTTTTGAAATGGAGCTCCCACAATTAAAACCAATAAATCTCTATTTTTAAGCCAAAAAATCTTTCATTATTAAATTAACAATTTTATAGGAACCAACTCACGTTAGTTCGAACGACTCTATTTTGTGTGACAATTTTTTTATAATATAAATTAAGCCAAAAAATCTTTTATTATTAAATTAACAATTTTATAGGAATCAAATCACTCTCAATAAATATTGTATTATTAGAAAAACATTGTTCATGATGATATTAAAACATAAAATTTTATGTTCTTAAGTCAATTTAACCTGAACTAAATGTACTATAAATAAATATGCGGTACATAATACATAAAAATAACAATAAAATACTTTTTATTTTAAATAAAACCACACAAGGTGCGGGGATTAAACTAGTTAGCTACAAATTGGGGTAAAGGAATATTCATCCGAATATTAAATTGTTTCTTATACATCCTTGCAAATTGTAGTACGAAAATCTTGAATGTCCAACCTAAAAAGTGGATAATGAAAAGGATATTGTCCAGGAGGTTTCGTAAAGATGTCTCACAGTTGCTCGCCTGAACAAATATGACGATTATTGATGTGGTCGGCCTGGATCTCATTTTGAATCATGTGACAATTCATTTTAATATGATTCATGTGACCCACCTATTTCATTTATAGTTGATTACCAGTTAATTAACCCTGTTTAAAGCAATAAGCGAAAAAGCGGAAAACATAAAATTTTAAAACTTTATCTTACAACCATTTTCACAACATATATACATACTAACATACGTCATAAAACCCTGTTTAACAAAAACACAACTGTTTTAAAACCATGCAAAACATCCTAGGCGGTAGCATCCCATAACAGCCCACCTGATATGATCTCAAATCCAGGTGTTGGGTCCAACGTCCTTGCCTTGGTTAGGCCGAGTCTGAGTAGCTGAAAAATATGTGGATATAACAACAATGAGCCACACGCTCAGTAAGGGTATACAAATCGCACTCTCCCAATATATATAAGTATCTAATATCTCGTCCCCAAAGGACACTCTATACCCTTCCTCACATTTCCAAGCATACATACATATCCACATTCACATATCATTCCACAACCAATCATATCACATTTCACATAAAGATTCAAGCATGTTATCACACATCACATATAAACATATCATCTCATCACATCATAACATAACATATAACATGCTAGACTCGATCGCATCGATGCATAGGTGATAATTAACTAACTAGCCCCAACTGATCGTACGATATATTTTCTCATGTGCTTTCGTATTCTTTTCTTTCTTTCTTTTTTTTTTCTTTCGGTTGGCCAACCCGATAGCGTCATAGGCCCCCTGTAGATCAGGTAGCGACCTCGGCCATCTTGTCCTAAGACCCCCTGTAGATCAGGTTGCGATCTTGGACTATTTTTCTTATCTTGAGGCCCCCTGTAGATCAGGTAGCGACCTCTGGCTGTTTTTCTTTTCTTGAGGCCCCCTGTAGATCAGGTAGCGACCTCTGAGGCCCCCTATAGATCAGGTAGCGACCTCGTCCCCCGGAAACCCGTGCGGGACCCAGTTGGGCTAATTAATCAATTACCATCCTATATTATCACTTTCATATCATAACTCAATTTCATGCTTTCATCATATTCTTTCATCACATTCAAAATAAATAGTAACAATAACTAGTAAATCGTAATTTTTTTCTCCGGATGTTAACTTATAAATGATAAAAGGTATATTTCGAAAATTATAAAAAATAAATACGTAATTCATTCAAAAAATATCTAGGTATATTTCGAAAAGTTTAAAGGGCTAAGGATTCATCAGCCAAAAGAAAATCTCAAGGACCGACCCTAACCGCCAAAAGGGTACCTAGAGATAATATCGCTTTGGCCATGCAAATCTCAAGGACCGGCCCTAATGCTGCAATCTTACTCCTTTTCATTCCCTTGCTTGCTTTCCCTATCTTAAAAGTATGGTAAACAACTCATCTTTCCAATCCCCGGTGGGATGTGCTACATGTTAAAACATCCCTTAATATTAAATTATCTTAGATTTTTCAGATTTCTGAAATTACTTGGCAATGCTTCAAGTTTTAAACAAAATTCAAGGTAAGTGTAAGCAAATTCACTAGAGTAGTAAACGAATCAGGAAGACTTTCGAAAGGGTTTTTTGAAAGATCTAGATATCTCAAGTGCTTTAACTCTTCAATACAGCTCAAATATTCTCAAATACCAGATTGGACAACCTCAATGCACGCAAACACTTGAACTTGGTATATTGTTGATTAAGAGTGTGCTCGTAATAAAAATGTTCAAAGAAAACAAATGAACGTACCCGCTTGTAATCAAGTAGCCGTCCTAGATTTCTGAGAAATCATCTGTCGTCTCTAGTCGAAGATTTATCGAGTGAAGGTCTAAATTAAGCTCCCGTGCAACAATTTGCTCTATATCAGAATCATTCCAAATAACACTTGCATGTCTTAACCTCTTGTTATAAGGGTTGGATGACCCGCTTACCATGCCAATTTCCTCCCATGCTACGCATTGTGTCAAATCATTAACTAAATCATGCATTTTGCAACTTTCAACTTCACCAACACATTTTCTCTAGCTTATTGGAAAATTGTCCTTCTTAACAAATCCATGAAATATGAATAACTATTTGCTCAACTATTGATTTTTCATGATTTTCCTCGACATATCCTTGGACAATCAACATGTAGATTAACTTTTTACATCAAACTAAAAATCTTTCGGAAACATGCAACAATAAGCAAAACAATGCTTTGAGTTTGACGGCAAGTATGCATAGCTCAACTTCGGTACATTCATAATAGAATCACCGCTTAACTCATCTATCTTTAAAAGCTCTAGATCTCTAAAAGATTTCAATTCTTGGATGTTAGTTTTTTTTTTTTGTAAAGAATGCTACCGATACTCTTTATAGCTAGAGACACACTTCTTCACAATCTCTCTTCCAATATCAATCCATCTTTTATCGTATTCTTTTCCCTGAGCAAAGCTAAACTTTTTAAATAAATCCCATGAATCATCCTCCGACCAGCCACATAAATTGAGAGTTTCTAGTGTATCCATAGCCGGGCAACTGAAGAAGATCTCGTAGTGACGACAATCTTGCTTCCTTTTGCACACTTTCTGAACAAACTCATTCAGTTTAGCGACCTAACAAGATCATCATTCCACACTTCATCCAAAATAAGCAAAAAGTTCTTACCCTCTATCGACTCCCTACTTTTGGATTTTAGTTGGATGATAGAGTAGCCACCATAGTTTTCCTCCTCATATAGAGATTGAAAGATTTTTCTAAAACGTCTTTATCATTGGATGTATCAGAATTACATGAAAACCACATCTCTTTAAAATTCTTTTTAACCGCATCATCGTTAAAAGTCAGATGGGAAAAAGTTGTTTTCCCCATTCCAACTACGGCGATAACCACAAGAGCATCATTTAAGTCGTTAGAGAGCATTTCTAAGATGACTTTTTTTCCTTGTCTCTGCATATGACATTATCTAAATCTACATAAGAGCCCGGATCTTGGTCTCTCCTCATTCCTAATGGTGTCTCTACCTTCTTATCATATAATATAAATCCTAATCCAGCCATATCAAAGGAGATCTCAAGCAAACTCTTTCAAGCAAACTCTTTCTGATAACCTTAACTCTCTCAACAATAGAGTTTCAAGACATGATTGAGTTCAACTTTAACCAAGAAACCCATACCTTTTTCAAGAGCCGCAGCTTGTGGTCTCCCTTCATGATATTTTGCATACACAAATCATCAATTTTAACCTCATCGAACAAATCATATTCATCATATAACACATCGCTAACCCTTTTAATCCAAACATCCATAGTACGTGAGCTCGATCTGTTGCTTCTTCTCAACATCAAGAAGCACGACTTGGATTGTTTTGATGCTACTCTTAAGCTTATCGAATTCATTTTTTGCTTCATATATTGTATAAGCCTTCTCAAATGTCGGAGAAGCAATTGTGGAAAGAAGCTTCGAAGCAACACTGAATAAATCTACTTCGGCCATATTGATCGTTGTATTGTGGTCGTATTTTTGTTTGAATTATTGAGTAATTTTACATACTATCTTCTCAACCCTTATATCAATACTTCTTTCTGATAACCTTAACTCTCTCAACAATAGACTTTCTAGACACTATTGAGTTCAACTTAAATCAAGAAACCCGTACCTTTTTCAAGAATTGTAGCTTGTGGTCTCCGTTCATGATATTTTGCATACACAATCATCAATGTCAACATCATCGAATAAATCATCTGCATCATACAACACACGCTAACCTCTTAATCTAAACATCCATAGTACGTGAGCTCTGTTGCTTCTTCTCAACATCAAAAAGCACGGCTTGGATTGTCTGGATGCTACTCTTAAGCTTCTCGAGTTCATCTGTTGCTTCCCATATTGCATAAGCCTTCTCAAATGTCGGAGAAATAATTGCGGAAAGAAGCTTTGAAGCAACGTTGAACAAAGTTGCTTCGGCCATATTGATCGATGTATTGTGGTCGTATTTTTGTTTGAATTGTTGAGTAATTTTGAAGACTAGCTTCTTAACCCCTATATCAGTACTTTTTTCGGATAACCTTAACTCTCTCAGCAACAAAGTATCTAGACACGATTGAGTTCAACTTAAACCAAGAAACCCATACCTTTTTCAAGAACTACAACTTGTGGTCTCCCTTCATAATATTTTGCATACGCAAATCATCAACAGCAACCTCATCGAGCAAATCATTTGCATCATATAACACATCGGTAACCCTTAATATTCAAACATCTTAGATTTCTCAAATTTCTGAAATTAGATTCCTCAACATTACTCTTCTATAACTGCAGCTTCCTCATAATTAAGGCGAAGATTAATGTTAAAGCCAAGCTACTAAGAGTTGTGCCATACTATACAAGTGTTCACACATCATCGTCCATTGCCTTGTAGGCATTAGCAAGTATAGCAGCAGCATAAGGAGAAGACTCGTCTCTCTCTCTCGGCCTTCACCAGGTGTCATTGAAGCGAAGAGCTCTACTAAGAGTTGTGCCATTGTATCTGTAATTATAACTCGGATTGATGTGTAATTGTAGTCAAATGTAACTAGATAATTATGTTTTTCTTGTAATGTGATAAATATAAAAGAGCTACTTATTATAAATTTACGGTTTATTGTTTTTTCATTTATTTTATTTCGTTTTTCCGGTCATTTCGTTTTTATTTTATGTTTAGAATAAATGCGTTGATTTAATGGTATTTTAGTGTACGCAAATCAAACGGTAAATATAGTCGGAATGTCATTGGAAATTGTGACAATTTATGACATTGGGTGTTATGTTGCAAAATCTCACACATTTATTAGTCGGTACTAGGGACATTTTTTTCAACAACTATACGTAAATGGAAAGTCTCGTACTCTTTATTGTTGGAAATATGAACACTTTATGGTATTGTAGATTATGTTGGAAAGTTTCACACCACAAATGACTAGTAATAGGGACATTATCACCAACACTATAAATAGTTGGTGAAACTCACATCACTAATTGTTGGATGTAGTAACAATTTGTCTTGTGGCTAAAAATTTGTCACACCCTCTTTAGTAACACATACCAGCACACTTTTTAATGTTGAAATAACCCACATATATTCTTTTATTGTGACTAATTGTAACAATATACGGTGTTACTAAATCAATTTTTTCTTGTAGTGAAATTCACTAGAGCAGTAAACGAATTAAGTAGAATTTCAAAAGAGTTTTTTGAAAGATCGAAACATCTCAAGTGCTTTAACTCCTTAATACAACTCTAAACATTATCAAATCCCAAATTGGACAACCTCAATGCACGCAAACACTTGAACTTGGTAAATTGTTGATTAAGAGTGCGCTCAAAATGGGAATGTTCAAAGAAAACAACTTAACGTACCCGCTTGAAATCAAGTGGCCGTCCTAGAATATATTTCCCAGAAATCATCTGCCATCTTAGTTGAAGATTTATCTAGTGAAGAATCAAATTAAGCTCTCGTGCAACAATTTGCTCTATATATTAGTATCATTTGTTAAAAGAATTGAATAACCCGCTTAACATGCCTATTTCCTCCCTTGCTACACATTGTGCCAAATCATGAACCAAATCATGCATTTTGTAACTTTCATCATTTAATTCGAGAACTGGTAACTGGTCAACTTGAGGACACAAACCAAATAGGATTTCGAAGGGTGTTTTGTTTTTAGAAGTTTTGTAGCTTTTCGGTTATTTAAATAACACGGATTTTTTTTAATCATTTGATTTAATTTTTTTTGAATCATGGTAAAACAAATTTGAAGATGTGTATGTTTGAGTAAATAGATTCAAGTATAAAGTGAAAAATTATCTAAAAACATTAGTGGCACAGTCGGCACCTTAGGGTTCAAAAATCGCCTTTTTTTTAACCAAAATTATGGAAAGCTATTCTGATCAGAAAATTTTCTATTCTTCTACTCAATTCTGGAGAATAGTTTTACTGAAATCTATAAAGCTTTTTATGCAACTGAGTATGGTTGATATACATGGGTATGTACTGGCTATGTATGCATGACACGTTGGCATCCTCTTTGCTCCTATCACACTGTAACACACAACTCAGTTCAATCTAACTTACCTTCATAGATGTAACTTTTCACCTAACATGAGGGAGCCGCCAAGGTTAACTACAATAAGCTGTAGAGAGATCAATATGGAAACGTACAGTGGCCCTCTAAGCCGAACACACCAGGCTTTCTTCCTCAAAAAGATACATACTTTGAAATTACACGAGTATGAGTCGAGTAGGAGCTACTCGAGTTATGCTTGCATTTTCCTCGAAAAAAAATAGCTCTAAATGGTGCCCTTGAATCCGAATTGGAGAGGCTTAAAACCCAATTAAGATACATGCACAATGACGGTACAACTACATAATGTAATAAAAATCGAGGTTGATTCTCACCTGTGATAAAGTCGAACGTTCGATTTGGGCTGAAATCTTGTAATTCTAGTCCTCGTAATAGGATTTGAATTTTTTTTAATTAAAACATTTGATCTAGATTGATCAAGTAAAGAACATGAAAAATCATAAAGAAGGATACAAGAGATTGATGACGAGGTTCGGGTATAAACCCTACTCTGCGGGATCTTGAGATGGGAGATCCAACCCAAATTCCATTACATGCACAATCAAACACGGAAAACAAAGCTTACGATCATCACCCAAACAAATGCAAGAAAAGAGGAAACAAGTGAAGATACAGAAGCACACAATCTTAGTAAAAACAAGAAAATAAAAAGTAAGGCAACTATCTCTTTCTCTTTTCGATGAGGAACCTTAACACAAAAACATCATTGAGTATATCACCATGGAAGTCCACGGAAGGTCTCCTTTTCTTCACTTGGTATCAAAGACATGGGAAGATAAGTTACTCGCGACAAACATTGCATTTGGCTTAATGAGATGACTTGGATCACAAGTAAATGAATCCATAGAAAATGGACCTGACCAATTATAATATACACAAGTTAGAACGTGTCAACGTCCATAAACTACAAAATTCAAAACAAGGGAAAAGTTCCACCATGTTACATGATCAAATGTCATCAACATTAAATATGTAAACTGCAATAAATTTTAAGGAGGGTGATTCTCACAAGAAAAAGTCGAATGTCCAATTTGACCCATAAATCCAAACTGAAGCGATCTAACCGTGGATCGGAGATATAGAAGGGGTCCTAGCAATTCATATAAGATTAGTTCATAAAAAGCATTCTTAATGGAGTAATATATGAAACTAGCAAAGTGAAGGTGGAAAAGTAGTTTAGATTTTGAAGTTATGTACTCACCCGACGACCTATATTTGGATGATTTCTAATTTGCCAAGGGTCCGACGATGTTCAAGGCAGTTGGGGATCTTCTCTGGAAGGTGATTGACTTCAAGCCTATGAAGATTGGGGAGGGAGACCCAATCCACATTTCCAAATGTCTTTTGCTGTCCCCACATGTCTAACTCTGCATCACATCTTGTAATCACCAATTTCTCAAGGACATTGAGATTCAAAATGTGTATCTTCTTCAATCTTTTACAAAAATCAATTTCAAGTTTCTGGAGCGATGAAAGTGCTTCAACATGAAAACTCATAAGTTGATTGCAGTTATAGATCCATATCGTTTGGAGATGGGGTGATGAGGCAAGGTGCATAATCTCCAAGCTATCATCAAAACTAATTAAAAGATACCGAAGATATGTAAATGCTTGAAGAGATGAAGATGACGACATCAAATATTGTGCCACTCTACCCGTTTTATTGAGATTTAGTATCTCAATATGTGGACATAGCGGGATAGACTCGAGCACTGGACAATCATCGATATATAGTGTGGAAAGCCGAGGAAACATGGTTTTGCTGTTCCGCCCCCATCCCTTCAACTTAGGTAGATTTATTAACACCAAAATCTCCAACCGAGGGAAAAACAATGCATTAGAACTATGTTTCTCCTCGTTCTCCTCTTCCACGTATTCTAGTTCCACTAGCTCCTCAAGAAAAATACTCTTGAGATACGGAAGATACCTCAACGGTGGGAGATACTTCACTTTCAAGCAGTGTTTCAGTTTTAAAATTGCAAGTTTAGGCAGTAAGGAATTGTGATTACTCCAACTTATTGGTATCTTCCTGCCTGGGTACTTACCAATCACTACATCTTCAAGAGACCTAGGTAGTTTCCAGTTTTCATCTCCATCCCATTCTTCAATTCCTTCATCAAACTTGATCTTCAACTTTCCTCTAAGTTGCTGGAGTCCACTCAATGCATCAATCTCACTCCTTTTCATTCCCTTAATTACAATCCCTATCTTATAATGACTCAAATATTGTAAACAACTCATCTCTCCAATCCCCGGTGGCATGTGCTTCAACTCCCAACATTCACTAATATTCATACATCTTAGATTCTTCAAATTTCTGAAATTACTTGGCAATGCTTGAAGTGCATTACAACCTCCAAGGTCCAGTGTAAGCAAATTCACCAGATTCGTCAACGAATCAGGAAGACTTTTGAAACAATTTCTTGAAAGATCGAGATATCTCAAGTGCTTTAACTCCTCAATACAGCTCAAAACATTCTCAAATCTCAAATTAGACAAGCTTAATGTGCGCAAACACTTGAACTTGGTAAATTGTTGATTAAGAGTGTGCCCATATTGGAAATATCCATATATAACAACTGAACGTACCCGCTTGTAATCAAGTGGTCGTGCCAGAACTTCCCAAAAATCTTCAAGATGATCTGAACTTAGTGAGTTGAGGTCAACATTAAGCTCTCGTGCAACAATTTGCTTTATATCATCATCCTTCCAAACAACACTTGCATGTCTTATCCTCTTGTTAAAAGGATTGGATGACCCGCTTACCATGACAATTTCCTCTCCTGCTACGCGTTGTGCCAAATCATGGACTAGATCATGCATTTTGCAACTTTGAACTTCACCCAACTCATTTTCTCGAGCTTCTTGAAAAAAACCCCTTCTTAACAAATCCATGAAATATGAATAGCCTACTTGCTCAACTGTTTGTATTCGATGATTTTCCTCAACATATCCTTGGGCAATCCAATTGTAGATTAACTTCTTTACATCAAACTCAAAATCTTTCGGGAACACGCAACAATAAGCAAAACAATGTTTCGAATTTGATGACAAGTGTGCATAGCTCAACTTCAGTGCATTCATAATAGAATCACCACTTCGCTCCTCTATCTTTGATAGCTCTAGATCTCTAAAGGATTCCCATTCTTGGATTGTAGTTTTTGTGTAAAGAAGGCTACCTATACTCCTTATAGCTAGAGGAACATTCACACACTTCTTCACAATCTCTCTTCCAATATCAATTAATCTTTGGTCGTTTTCCTTACCCGGTGGAAATGATACATTTTTAAATAGAGCCCATGAATCATCATCCGACAAGCCACCTAAATTAAGGGTTTCTAATGCATCCATAGCCCTTGCAACTGAAGAAGATCTCGTAGTGACGAGAATCTTGCTTCCTTTTGCACACTTGTTGAACAAACTCATTCGGTTTAGCCACCTTCCATGATCATCATCCCACACATCATCCAAGACCAACAAAAACTTCTTACCCTCTATCGACTCCCTAATTTTGGATTTTTGTTGGCTGATAGAGTAGTCACCAAAGTTTTGCTCACATATTGATTGAAAAATTTTGCCAAGAACTTCTGTATCATCACATGTATCAGAAATACATGCAAACCACGTCTCTTTGAAATTCTTTTTGACCGCATCATCGTTAAAAATTAGCTGGGCAAGAGTTGTTTTTCCCATTCCCCCTATACCAATTACGGAAATGACTACAACAACATCAGGTTTATCATTATTTGAATCATTGAAAAGCATGTCTAATATAACTTTCTTTTCCTTATCTCTGCCTATAACCTTATCTGAATCTACATAAGATCCCGGATCTTGGCCTCTCCTCATTCCCATTGGTGTCTCTACCTCCTTATCACATAACACAAATCCTAATCCAGCCATATCAGAGGATATCTCAAGCAAACTCTTTCTGATAACCTTAACTCTCTCAACAATAGAGTTTCTAGATACGATTGAGTTCAACTTAAAGCAAGAAACCCGTACCTTTTTCAAGAATTGCATCTTGTTGTCTCCCTTCATGATATTTTGCTTACACAAGTCATCAGTAGCGACCTCATCGAACAGATCATCTGCATCATACAACACATCCCTAACCCTCTTAATCCAATCATTCACGACATGAGAGCTATGTTGCTTCTTCTCAGCATCAAGAAGCACGGCATGGATTGTTTGAATGCTCCTCTTAAGCTTATCGAGTTCATCCCTAACTTTCCAGATTGAAGTAGCCTTTGCATAAGCTTTCTCAAATGTTGGGGAAGCAATTGTGGAAAGAAGCTTCGAAGCAACGCTGAACAAAGCTGCTTCGGCCATATTGATTGTTGTATTGTGGTTTTTTTTGTTTGAGTTGTTGAGTAATTTTGCACCCTTCTCGACCCCTATTAATACTTGCCTCTTAATCTTCTTACTTTTTTTTTTTACAACTATACTTTGTTTAAATGGAACTATAAAGCATCTGCTTTGTTCAAATTAAAGCAAGAATAAAGGTTATGCCCCTCTACTTTGTTTAAAACAAAGGAATTTTACATAAAAGCTATGTCATTATACTTTGTTTAAAAGATTAGGATAATACCTTTTATGTTTATTGACTTTCTAAGAAAAGAATTATGCCTTTTAAATTTACTAATCATCTTACAAGTTTAGAATAATGTCATTAATCCTTGTTTAAGATAATTATTTTTTATTTTCCATTTCGTTCCTTTATTTTGGATCAAACACACCATCCAAATTACACAACACCCCTCGAGAAAGTTTGCTTAGAAAATGGGCACATGCATATATTACATCGGCGATTAGCCCAACTCCACTCCACCATGCAAGGAGGAGGCGACATTACGCAAATCTTCAACCTCCGGAAAACCAATACGAGTACCACATGAACAAAAATTGAAGCATCACAGTTCAGCTTGACAAAACCCGATGGAGAAGGATTCCATCTTATTGAACGAGCATGCATAACCCGACCTGCTGAAAAGGTTACTCATAATTTTATGGGTTGTGAAATATAATCTACCTTATAATACTAAAACCAGAGGGATGTAAGCCAATAATTGGTATGACTGCGGACTTTTGACAATTATTTTTCTCATTAAGATACATCAGTCAAAACACACAAAAAAATATTTATAAAGATAGAATAAAAATATGATATCACTAGCTAACTCTTACTTTCAGAATGAAGGAACTTTATGCTCCTAATATTGTTAATAACTCTCTAGTGATAGGAAACTTATATGTTATGTTTACTCATATTGATCAATTTGAGACTGATGGATTGATTGTTAATGTAACTGAGGAAGAAATTATTACAGCTGTTACATCCATGGGGCTAAAGTAAGGCTCCTTATAATTTCATGGGCCGTAATGCTACATAATATACTATGTTTGTATTGTTCTTTCCTTATAATTTCATCCATTAGATCTTTTTGAAACACTATGGTCAAAATATTGATTGTAATCAGGTAAGGTTTTGATAGGTGATAGATTCTCTATCATATTAGCTCAGTTTTAGCATGTATTTGTGTTAGTTTGGTTGTATGTTGGTATAACTTCTGTAAATCCAGATGAGGAAGCGAGTATTGAAGAAATTCAAAGAATTAAGTAAAAGATTCAAGTCAAGGAAGTGAAGAAACCGAAAAAGAAGATCAAGAAGGCACTTTTTGTTGCATCACCGCATCCGCTGCAACCATTGGCCACGACCGCGCCTTTCCATGCACAGCCACACCCGCGGCTAGGGTATTCGTGCCCGGGGTCTTCACAAAACCAGCCGCGGCTCTTCACCTTCCGTGCCCGTGGCTCCACAATAGAGGGATACAATTGTTCCTCTCTTGGACGTTTTAAGCTTTTGCTTTATCGGTTTAAATCCCTTTTTTTTTCCATTTTAATGCTTAAAGTGGTATAAATAGAGGTGCTAAGTTTGTGTTAGAGCATCTCAGCACACACCAAAACATCTCTTCTTTCCTTTGTTTATTTTGTTAAAAATTCTTCATGGAGAGCTAAGTTCCATAGCTAGGCTTAACGGTTGAAGCTCTCATAGAAGAGTTTGATTGTAAGTTTATGTTATTTGAAGTTTTAATCTCATGAATATTTGTGTTACTTTCCTTGTGTATAATGTTTGTTTTGTATCTCACCTTCTACTTTAACTTGATCACCTAAGTAGATCGGTCTTTTACAAACCGCTAGGAATTGACAATCCGGGTTCGGATTGCTATTCTAGTAGCAAACACGATTGACACAAGCGAATTGCAAATGTCTTTCGTGAGGAAAAATTAACCACATTTTATAAGTAACTGGTTGTTTCTTTTATATGCGTTTCTCTAAATCCTTACTTACATGCTATTGTTTTATTTAACCTTGTAGGTTTACGCATTAACTTATGACCATCACACATTATGTCTCCTTACACAAGTTTCGTCCCAAGTATCAAAAGAATAAGCAGAAAAGAAGTATTTTTAATCATTTAATGGGAGTTGATGGAAAAGGTAATCTATTTTTTCTAGATTTAGCACAGAAATGTACCAAAGTATTATTGTGTAAACTGTCAGGTACAAGGGAAAGTGATTTGAGCTTGTTAAGAGGTAAATAACCCAATCTAGGGGTAGGGGCCAGTTTGATTTGAACTTACTATGAACATACAAGAAGTTTGAATGCTGAAAATGTAGAGCTAAGGCGCGAATTGGAGTTCATGGAACAACAAGCTCAATTGCGTAACTCATCAGAAAATTACAATTACCATATTTGCATGTCTCTATTTAAGGGTGTTATATGAGTCTAGTATGAGCTACTCGAGTTAACCTTGCATTTGCCTCAAAAAAAGAAGCTCTAAATGGCGCCCTTGAATCCGAACTGGAGAGGCTCAAAACCCAATTTAGATGCATACACAGTGATAGTGCAACTACGTACTGCAATAAAAACCGAGGAGGTTGATTCTCACCGGAGATATGAATGTCCGGTTCGGGTTGAAATCTTGTAATCCCAGTCCTCATAATAAATGATAACTCTACCTTCATATAAATTGTTTTTGCAAGGACGTTGGAAGACAAATACAGGTTGTTATGATTAACAAATATCATTATATATGTGGATATTCTTGGATATGTTTGCTACAGGTTATGTGCAGATTAAAACGGCCAAGATCTTCAACAACCAAGATCTTCAAACGGCCAAGATCTTCAACAGTCAAGCTATATGAAGATTTGGTGGACCATTTAAACAACCAAGATGTTCAAACGGTCAAGATCTTCAACAGTCAAGACATATGGAGATTTGGTGGAACGTTTAAACAACCAAGATTCTGTGGAACAGCCATGATATATGAAGATTTGGTGGAATGTTCAACAACCATGAGATTCGTTCCTACAACATCTATAAAAGAAATATGCAAGCAGTGAAGAAGACACCAGAACACGCATCGAGCTACAAGCAAAGCTTTCTTCATTGCAATCGACTTTCTTGCGCTCGGTTGTTACTAGTTTCATTCTAGTTTAGAGAGTGAGAAAAACACAAAGAGCGTTATAAGTTTATCATTAATGTTATACTCAATGGACTACTATACGCAATAACTAGACTATTGTTCACTAGATTCTGAGTTGACTAGATAGTAGCGGTTGAGGCTACAAGTTGTGAGAAGAAGGAAGTTCTTGTAGGTTGTATCTAAGATTCAAAAAAAAGTGATATAATAGATACTTAACTCCTACGGGTTGGATAACCCTAGGCAGAGACATATGCTATTTAGAGCCGAACTTCGTGAACATATCGCGTGTCAATCTGCTTCTTTTTCTACATTTTATTCTAACGTTTAAAATCATGACTAACAATTTTATAGATTCAAGTCAAGATCTTGAGTTCCATTTCAGGACCTTGAGTTACATTCAGCTTCACAGATTTCAAGGCAAGATCTTGAGTTCCATCTTAAGACCTTGAGATTCATTTCAAGGCTTTGACACTATGATTACGAAAATTTTCCATACTCTATTCAACCTTCCCTTTCTAGAGTATCTCTATCCTTAATCTATCTCCTACTCCATTCTTCAATAAATTTTGAAAAAAAACTTAGTAAAACACTTTATCTAGATTGATCAAGTAAAGACATTGGTGATGCAGTTCGGGTAGAAATCCTACTCTGCGGGATCTTGAGACGGGAGATCCAACCCAAATTCCATTACACAATCAAACATAGAAAGCAATCCTTACAAATTTCACCCAAACAAATGCAAGAAAAAAGGAAATAACTGAAGATACAAAGCACACAAATTTTGTAAAAACAAGAGCAGAAAAAGCAAGACAACTCTCTCTTTCTCTCTTTCTCTCTTGGATGAGGAACCCTAGCACAAAAGCATCATTGAGTATATCACAATGGATGTCCACGGAAGGTCTCCTTTTTTTTCTCTTGAATTTAGAGTGAAATTGTACAGTGGATCCATGAATAATAGGCCCTGATCCATTATACACAAATTAGAACCTACAAAAATCAACGCAAACTATAAACATCAAAACAAGAGCAAAGTATCACCATGTCACATGTAACATCAACATTAATATATGTATATGGATCATGACTCACATGTAAACAACTCTTACCATGTGAACATGTAAACACCGAATGTATGAGACTAAATCGCCGAATACATGTGACTATATCGCCGAATATATAGAGTCAGATCCGGCGAATATTTCTTCCATTAATAACACAATTTTTTTCTCTTTAATATCGCCTAATCCCAGTCATATATATAACGGTCTAACGGATAGAGATTGTTCTCATTTTACATGGTAAGAGCTGTTTACATGAGAGTCAACCCCCCTCTATATATATATATATATATAAGCTTACCAATTAAATTTTCTTTGAATCATGGCAATACTATACCAATTAAAATCAATGTTTACTCATTCACGTGTGTTTTATAAACTACAACTATTGATTATGAACATTATAAATTCCAACTTGAAGCGATCTAATCGTGGATCGGAGATATATAAGGGATCCTAGCAATGTATATAAGATTAGTTCATAAAAGCATTCTTAACAGATCAATATATGAAACTAGCAAAGTGAAGGTGGAAAAGTAGTTTAGAATTTGAAGTTACGTACTCACCGACGACCTATATTTTGATGATTTCTAATTTGCCGAGGGTCCAACGATGTTCAAGGTAGTTGGGGATCTTCTCTGGAATGTGATTGACTTCTAGCCTTGTAAGATTGGGAAGGAAGACCCAATCCACATTGCCACACACCTTTTTGCACTCCCACATGTGTAACTCTGCATCGCATCCTCTAATCACCAATTTCTCGAGGACATTGAGATTCAAAATGTGTAGTTTCTTCAATCTTCTACAAAATTTAATTTCAAGTTCCCGAAGAGATGAAAGTGCTTTAGCATGAAAACTCGTAAGCTGTGTGCAGTTTAAGATCGATATATGTTGGAGATGGGGTGATGATGTAAGGTGCATAATCTCCAAGTTGTCATCGAATTTAATTAATAGATTCCGAAGACATGTAAAAGCTTCAAGAGATGAAGACGGCGACATCAAACATTGTGCCACTCTACCCGAGTCCATGAGACATAGCATCTCAACACATGGACATAGCGGGAAAGACTCGAGCAATGGACAACTACAAATAGATAGTGTGGAAACCCGAGGAAACATGGTTTTGCTGCTCCACCCCATTCCCTTCAACTTTGGTAGATTCATTAACTCCAAAATCTCCAACGGAGGGAAAAACAATTCATTATATGTTTCTCCTCATTTTCCTCTTCCACGTATTCTAGTTCCACCATGTTATACAAAACAAGACTCTTGAGATACGGAAGACGCCTCAACACTGGGAGATACTTCACTTGAGAACAAAAGTCCAATGTTAGAAATGCAAGTTTAGGTAGTAAGGAATTGTAATTGCTCCATTTTATTGGTATCTTCATGCATGGGTAGTTGTTTATCACTACCTCTTCTAGAGACATAGGTAGTTGACAATTGTCATCTCCATCCCTTTCTCTGTCTCTATCAAACTCAATCTTCAACTTTCCTCTAAGCTGCTAGAGTCCACTCACTGCATCAATTTTACTCCTTTTTATTCCCTTGATTGTAATTCCTATCTTAAAATCACTCAAGTATAAACAACTCGTTTCTCCAATTCCCGGTGGCATGTGCTTCATCTTCCAACATTCACTAATATCCAAATATCTTAAATTCCTCAAATTTCTGAAATTACTTGGCAATGCTTCAAGGGCATTACAACCTTCAAGGTCTACTGTAAGCAAATTCACCAGGTTTGTCAAGGAATCGGGAAGGATTTTGAAACCGTTTTTTGCTTCAACTCCTCAACACAACTCAAAACATTCGAAACTCCTAACCGGGGATGCTCAATGCACGCAAACACTTGAACTTGATAAATTGTTGATTAAGAGTGTGCCCATATTGGAAACATTCACATAAAACAATTGAACGTATCCGCTTGTAATCAAGTGGTCGTCCTAGAATTTCCCGGAAATCATCTCCCATCTTTAGTCGAAGAGTTGTCGAGTGAAGGTCTAAGTTAAGCTCTCCTGCAACAATTTTTTTGATATCATCATCCTTCCTAACAACACTTGCATGTCTTACTCTCTTGTTAAAAGGATTGGACGGCTCGCTTACCATTGCAATTTCCTCTCCTGCTACGCATTGTGCCAAATCATGAACTAGATCATGCATTTTGCAACTTTGAACTTCACCCAAATCATTTTCTTGAGCTTCTTGAAAAAAAAACTCCTTCTTAACAAATCCATGAAATATGAATAACCTACTTCCTCAACTATTTGCATTCGGTGGTTTTCCTCAACATATCCTTGGGCAATCCATATGTAGATTAACTTCTTTACATCAAACTCAAAATCTTTCGAAAACATGCAACAATAAGCAAAACAATGCTTCGAATTTGACGGCAAGTGTGCATAACTCAACCTCAGTGCATTCATAATAGAATCACCACTTGGCTCCTCTATCTTTGAAAGCTCTAGATCTCTAATTGATTCCAATTCTTGGATGGTAGTTTTTGTGTAAAGAAGGCTACCTATACTTCTTATAACTGGAGGAACATTCACACACTTCTAAACAATCTCTCTTCCAATATCTATCCATCTTTGCTCGTTTTCTTTTCCCGGAGAAAAGGAAAGCTTTTTAAATAGTTCCCATGAATTATCCTCCGACAAGCCACCTAAATTGAGAGTTTCTAGTGCATCCTTAGCCATTGTAACTGAAGAAGATCTCGTAGTGACGATAATCTTGCTTCCTTTTGCGCACTTTCTGAACAAAGTCATTCGGTTTAGCCACCTAACATGGTCATCATCCCACACATCATCCAAAATAAGTAAAAAGTTCTTACCCTCAATCGACTCCCTAATTTTGGCTTGTAGTTGGCTGATAGAGTAGTCAACATAGCTTTCTTCACATGTTGATTGAAAGATTTTCCCAAGAACTTCTTTATCATCGGATGTATCAGAAATGCATGCAAACCACATCTTTTAGAACTTCTTTTTAACCGCATTATCGTTAAAAATTAGTTCGGAAAAAGTTGTTTTCCCCATTCCCCCTATTCCAACTACGGCAATAACCCTAAGAGTATCATTTAACTCGTTAGAGAGCATTTCTAAGATGACTTTCTTTTCCTTGTCTCTACCTATGACATTATCTGAATCTATGATCCGGATCTTGACTTCTCCCCATTCCCATTGGTGTCTCTACCTCCTTGTCACATAACACAAATCCTAATCCAGCCATATCAGAGGAGATCTCAAGCAAAATCTCCATGATAACCTTAACTCTCTCAGCAATAGAGTTTCTAGACACGATTGAGTTCAGCTTAAAGCAAGAAACCCGTACCTTTTTTCAATAATTGCACCTTGTTTTCTCCCTTCTTGATATCTTTCTTATGCATATCATCAATAGCGACCTCATCGAACAGAACATCTGCATCATACAACACATCTTTATCGAGTTCATCCCTACCTTCCCAGATTGAACTAGCCTTTGCATAAGCCTTATCAAATACTGGGAAAGCAATTGTGGAAAGAAGCTTTGAAGCAACGCTGAACAAAGCTGATTCGGCCATATTGATTGTTGTATTGTGGTTGTTTTTTATGTTTTAATATCCGTATACTCTTGCATACTTCTCGACCCCTTAATAATACCCACTTCTTATTCCTTACTTTTTTTTGACAATTATTCAAGAAACACAACTAGGTTGTTGATTACTCTTTGATTGTTTAAATCAAGGTACATTCTCGCACTCAATAAAGGAATAAAGGATAAGTCATTAATCTTTCTTCAAGGAAAAAATTTGACATGAGATTGGAAATCTAAGATAAACACTTTGTTGTCCTAAGAATTTTAGGATAATGCCTTTCAAGTTTACTTGTTCTCTTAGGTAGACATGGGTCCTAAATCTAAGCCTACGGTTTAGATTTGGCCTTTGGCCAAACCTAAACCTAAACCTAAACCGGCCCAACTCAAACCGCCAAACTGGCGGTTTGGCGGTTTGACACACTATTTAAAAAAAATAATAAAATAAATAAAATGCAACGTTTCAAAAAAATTTAAAAAAAATAAAAAAAGGGTTCAAACCGTCGGTTTAGGTTTGGCCGAGAGCCAAACCTAAACCCAAACCGTAAACCTCCGATTCGACCAAACCGGCGAACCTAAACCGCCGGTTTACGCCGGTTCACAAACTGCCGGTTCGACGGTTTGGTTTGAACCGGACCCAACTCTACTCTTAGGAAAGAATAATGCCTTTTAAAATTAACTAATTTACTTTATTGACCTTAGAAGTTTAGTATAATGCCTTTTAAATTTACTAATTTACTTTATTGTCCTTAGAAGTCTAGAATAATGCCATTAATCTTTGTTTCAAGACGTCAAAAGAAGAACAAAAGAGTCTTCATGCCTAACTATAGGAAATGTGTTGTTAGTGTACTTAGGAATGAAAATGAGTTGGTTTATGGGTGGAAGTTTCACTTCTACCAACTGCCATCTTACTTCAACTCTCACCTACCTCGTCCGCCACCCGCCAAACATTTCACCCGCCACCCACCCATCCATCACCCACCTGATTTTCGGATGAAATAACCGGGTATGTATTGTGTAGCATATCTTTCAGTTTTAGACATTTACATGTATAAGGTAAATTTATATTTTAAAGTAACACAAATATAAATCTACTAAATTACGGAACATTATCCAACATTCCAAACCAACATAGAAAATTAATTCCAGATTGTACAAAACTATGCAAATAAACGCTATATTTTTGCATACGACAAACGTAAATCAACATATACTACAATCAAACTCCTTTAGAGCTCGATATAACGATCCTACAATCTTTCGCAAACAACATGTTAAAATGACAACTAGTATTGATCATCAACCTGTCTACTCTCATATTCTAAAATTATCAAACTAAAATGACAGCTAGGGAGACAATACGCACAAGCTCCCGCAAAATGTAATGGGACCTATGATTAGCTAATGGATCAACTTGCAAAGAAGTTGCCTTAATTCAAAATTATCAAAGTAAAACATTAATCCAAACACATAGTAAGAACTAAGAAGATGTAAGAATCGTATAACTAATTGAACGCATAAAGTGAGTGTTGTGTTGAAGGGAGTGTGTGATCGAATATAGATATGAGGAGAGGATGGAGAGAAGACACTAGTAAAGATTAATTACCCGTTGAGAGAATCAAGCTAGCGATGCACAAAAGTGAGTGACCGAACGGGGAAGGGCGCGTGTGGCTCGGCGGCGGTAAACTGAGGTAGTCAGGTATGACGATTTGCCAAAGGACCGAAGGTTTTAGCGAGTCTAGCGACTAGCGAATTAGCGATCGATATTAAAAATTCAGATTGAGGAACGGGTAATATGAATGGTGATGGGGTTACACTCTTGTCTCTCGATAATTTAGTATTTTTATATTTTTAATAATTTAAAGGGATAGAATTTAGGGTTTTTTATTTTTAGTTTTTTTTATATACTTTATACGGGTGATGCGGGGCGGGTGGGGCGGGTGGTGGATGGTTCGGGTGGTGGGTAGTTGCACCTATACCCATACCCAACTCATCACCCGTCAACCGCCCACCACCCAGAATTCTTCGGGTTTTCACCCACGAATTCGGGTCAGTTGATGATAGCATGAATTATAGTCTATATTTTTGGGTTTGTTTGGACGTTTTATCTTTCATAATCTGCATGTTTGTATGTACATTATGTGATTTTACTACCATTTCATCTACCTTTGCGAGAATCGAGGTCTACACCTAATTTCGTTGTAATTGCAGGTAATATGGTACGTTTTGCATCAAAAAGGAGTCATGAGTCATTTGGAGCTACATCCAGGAAGCATAACCATGAATTAAAGATTCACTTTGGACCAGTTTTGAGAGATTCTACATCCAATTCTGAGTCACCTCGGTTGACCAGAGATTCATCTCGACCGAGGTGATCCAGAGAGGCCGACTCGACCGAGGCGAATACCTAGGACGCGGCGAGAATATTTTATTCTTGGCTGAGATCTTTTAAAGTTGGAAAGTGATCTTATATTTTTGGGCTTGGCTTCTGGAAGGAAGGAGATATGCAGAATCATATATTTTACCTATATTTATGGGATAATATCTTTCTAAGATTTCTTATCTTTGGAGGGTTATTTTTCCTATAAAAAGGGTTGGATTTTCCACAAATCCAACATCCGCTATCAGCGCAAGTAATCCGCCTACACCGAAAAATACGCAGCAGCCGCGTACTCCAATTTGGGAGAGAGTTGAAGAACCTTTTTGAAGGTTGAAGGAAGATTGAAGTCCATAGCTTTTATAGCTTTTATTGAAGGGTTTTGTAAGATTGTCTTCAATTCCCTCAATTGTTGTCTTGTCTTGTTGGATTATTATCCAAGGAACGCTTTTGTGTGATATTTGTTTCAGTTATTGAAGTCTTTTCATTAAATTCTTCTTTGTTCAAATATTCACCTTCTTCCCTTACATTTAATACTTTTATGATGATGATGAGTGGCTAATTTCCTTGTGTGATTCTAGGGTGATTGGCTGAAGGTTGTGGGAAAAACAATGATAGAATAATCTTAGATTCCAGTGGGATCCTGAAAGTTCGAGTCTTTAACCTTAACCCTAAGCACCTCGTTCAGTCGATGAACATTTCGGCCGAGGTGGAAACTGGCTGACCGAGGTGACTTATCTGATCCATAACTGAGAGTTAAGTGTTAGAGTTTGCCAAATCCTATTCTTATTATACCTTTCCTGGTTCAAAGCAAGCTTAGGATGAGACTTACCCGGTAATTCCTTAGTTTGTGTACCAACGATCATAAGTGTAGGTAATAAAGGTTTATCCTTTATTGGGGTTTGAGTGTGCTTCCATCCCATCTTTGTGAGTTAGCCTGAGACTTACCCGGTAAAGGTTGATTCTATTCCCTTAGATGGTATGTTAGTTTGAGGTTATAGTTCTTTATCTTAATTCCTTGAGACTTACCCGGTAATAGGAGTTACGGTTTGGGATTAGTGTGTAGTGAGACTTACCCGGTGATCTACTCCACTTTAGAAACACCTTCCCCACGCAAAAATCTCAGCTTTGTCCGCTTATCTACAGATCTTGAGTTGGAACCACAACTAGACGCTTTAATCCCTAGAATTACATGTTTGCTTTATTTGACATCTTATTCATCTTTGATTGTGTTAATTGCTCTTGTGGTTAGAATTGACATAGCATACCGTATTGACTCTGTTTCACCGAGTCCCTGTGATCGACCCCTGAAATTTTCTTGCTTTTACTACGATTGACCCGTACACTGCGGGTTCGCATCCTTGTTTTAAGCTTAAGTCTAGGGTTATAAATTTAAAGCTTGCACACACCGTTTGGAGCGAACAAGTTTTTGGCGCCGTTGCCGGGGACTTGGTCTAGACCGAGCCGGTACGGTTTGCTCTTGGGGCATTTGCCCCTTTTTGTCTAACCACTCTACTTGAGTAACTTTCGCAGGTTCTTTCTTAGGTATATGCGAAGAACCCGCACTGGGAAGGAAATCGTTCCTTACGATCCCGAACCAGAAAAGACATACAAGCGACGCTTAAGAGAAGCGAAGATGGCCCAACAAGACGATCGCGATCTTGCGGCCCAATTAAGAGAGACGCAGGAGCTGCTACGTCTCAGTAAAGAAGAGCTAAGGCAAGAAAAAGAAGAGAATCATGCCAGGACTGCAGCAATCGAAGCTGAGATTGCAGCCATTCGGGACCAGATTCTACTTCGACCGAGGGAGGATCCAGTAGTTGATCCTCGACCGAGGCAGATTCCAGTACCCGATGCCCCGGCCGAGGTACTTCCACCTCGGATGCCAGTCCGAGATGTTCTTCTTGCAGGAATTCCACAAACTCTAGGTCAAAGGATGGACCCTAATCAACAACTGAGGCGTCCAGGAGTGAACCTAGGAGATCCAGCGGATCATGACTATGAACTTCGACCGCAAGTTCTAGCCATGATTCGCCAATGTCAATTCGGAGGACTAGAGAAGGAGTCGCCGCATCAACATCTTCAAAACTACGAGATCTTGATGGAAACCTTGCGGCCGTCCAGAATTGAGAACAACAACTACAAGCTAAGACCTTTTTACTTTTCTTTGAAAGATAGAGCTCTTACTTGGTATCAATCTCTTCCTCCAGGAAAAATTAGCACATGGGAGGAGATGACTACAGAATTCTTGACCAAATTCTTTCCCCCCTCAAAGACTGCTGAAATGAGAGGGAAGATCAATGCTTTCATCATGAAGGACAAGGAGAGCTTGTCCAAATCTTGGGAGCGGTTCAAGGATATCCTTTTGGATTGCCCACATCATGGGATTCCAAAGATTGAGTTGTTGGAGATCTACTTCAAAGGGCTGGATGGAAGCACCCAGTTCAATCTCCAACTACTCTCCGCCGGTACCTTCATGGACATGGCGGTTGACGAGGCTTGGGACTTCATTGAGAAGCAAGCCTTGCACATGGAGAAATACACCCACCAAGGAGCTGAAGGTGGAGTTAAAAGAGTCAACTTTCAAGAGACTCAACCCAACAATAACCAACTCACGTCCTTGAAGAACGACGTGAAGCAATTAAAGGAGCTCTTGATGGCTCAAACTAAGAAGGAAGAGCAAGGGCAAAGGAACAACAACAACAATAACGGGTACCGTAACAACAACAACGGACCCCGAAACAATAACTACAACAACAACAATAGAGGATCCAATAGCAACAATTGGAGGGCGAATAACCAAAATCACGGTAACAACCACTCAAACTCCAACTCTAATGATTCCTCTAACCCTTTCCTCTCTTCTCCTTTTTCTTCTTCTACTCCATTGAAAAGCCAAGGGCAAGGATCAAGTTCGTCTCAGCCGGAAAAGAAGGACGCAGTCCTGGAGGCAATCTTGATCAAGCTTAGTGCTATGGAGAATTCTATGACTTCATTTTCGAGGGCCCAAAAGTCCTTCGAACAACAACTTGCTAATAGGGCGAATGAAGCGCCAAGAGATCCGGGGAAGCTTCCAGCAAAGACGGAAACTAACCCTAAGGGCCAGTGCATGGCCATAACGACGAGGAGTGGACTCAAAACTGCAGATCCAGTACCTCGCTCGACGCAGACCACCTCGGTCCAGATCCAGTCGAAGAACACCTCGACCGAGATGCCAACCGAGGCGGCGCAACAGAAAGTAGGAGGAACGACAGAAACTTATGTTCCACCTCCTGCATATAAACCGCCACTTCCATTCCCTCAGTCCAGAGCCAGAGCACATCTTGACAAGCACTTTGGTAAGTTTCTTGACTTGATGAATAAGCTACATATTAATATTCCTTTCCTTGATGCTATTTTAGGTATGCCCGCCTATGGGAAATTCTTAAAAGAGATCTTATCAAGGAAGAGGAAACTGGAGGATGTTGGTGAAGTTAGGATGACATATAAATCTTCGGAGCTTATCAAGATCATGAAGGAAAAGATGCCACCTAAGTTGAGAGATCCCGGCTCATTTTGCATCCCCATTCAAGTCGGGGATGTCACTTGTGAAGCCCTTTGTGATCTAGGAGCCAGCGTGAGTATCATCCCGCTGGAGCTATGCACTAAGATCGGTCTTGGAGAGCCCAAGCCGGTCAAGATTCGACTTTACATGGCGGATCGCTCCATCACCCATCCCGTGGGCATTTTGGAGGACGTTCCGGTCAAGTTAGGTAACTTCTATCTACCTATAGATTTTGTCGTACTTGACATTCCCGCAGATTACCCTGTTCCTATCATTCTCGGGAGGCCATTTCTAGCAACTTCGGGTTGCAATGTGGATTGCAAGAACGCCAAGTTGAAATTCAACGTTGGTGGCGATGAGGTGGAGTTCGCACTACTTGCAGCCATGAAAGGGGAGCAACTAACTGATGATATCTTCAACATCTACGATGAAGAAGAATCAAGGGAATTGGTGAGCTCTATCCTTATTAATGATCCACTCGAAAGAGTTATTAGCTTCAGTTTAATGGAGGAAGGTATAGATGCTTCTTGTGATGCAGATATACGGAGCTTGAAGGCACTGGAAGAAGATCCAGGAGCTATAACTGAGAAGCTAGTCCAAGAAACGAAGATCTCCAGTCTCGGTTCCAGTAGAAGTATCTCGACCGAGGCACCTTCTGGACGGAGCGAGGCGTCTGAAGAACACCTCGGTCAACGCCTCTGCGCCTCGACCGAGGTCGATAGCGAGACGATGTCAACTGAGATTGCTGAGAATAACAATTTCTCTACTCCCTTCTCTGACATTCACCCACAGTTGGCGGATCATTCCCTCCACCAACTTTCTGATAATAAAGGTCCTTGGTATGCTGATATTGTGAATTATCTTGTTTGCCAGGAAATACCGCCCGGATTGACGTACTCTCAAAAGAAGAGATTCTTCAAGGAAGTACGACATTACTACTGGGATGAGCCGCTGCTATTCAAGCGCGGACCGGATGGGATGCTTCGAAGGTGCATTCCGGAAGATGAAGTTAATAGCGTCATAAGGCATTGTCATTCACTTCCTTGCGGAGGACATGCTAGCACCGATAAAACATGTGCTAAGGTATTGCGTTCCGGTTTCTTTTGGCCTACATTATTTAAGGATGTGCAATCTTTTGTTGTTTCTTGTGATGCATGCCAAAGAACAGGGAACCTATCAAGAAGGAACGAAATGCCACTTAACAACATCCAAGAAGTGGAAATCTTTGATGTATGGGGATTGACTTCATGGGACCTTTCCCATCCTCCGGAGGAAACCTCTACATTCTCCTTGCCGTTGATTACGTCTCTAGATGGGTCGAAGCCATTGCTTCCCCCACTAACGACGCCAAGGTGGTTGTGAAGTTCTTGAATAGAACTATCTTTCCACGATTTGGAACTCCACGCATCATCATCAGCGATGGAGGAACGCATTTCATCAACAGGAAGTTTAAAGCACTTCTATCGAAGTATGGGGTAACCCACAAGGTATCAACCGCTTATCACCCTCAAACTAGTGGACAGGTCGAGATCTCGAATAGAGAAATCAAAGCAATTTTGGAGAAGACCGTCTCTAGAACGAGGAAGGATTGGTCCATGAAATTGGACGATGCTCTTTGGGCGTACAGGACAGCATTCAAGACTCCCATAGGTACCACCCCCTATAATTTGGTATATGGGAAGTCTTGCCATTTGCCCGTTGAATTGGAGCACAAGGCGTATTGGGCTATCAAATGGTTGAACTTTGACATCAAGGAGGCTGGCGAGAAACGCCTATTGGAGCTTAACGAGCTGGAAGAGCTGCGTTTGAACGCTTACGAGAATGCCAAAATCTATAAGGAAAGGACGAAGAGATGGCATGACAAGCGTATCGTTCCAAAGGAGCTTAACGAGGGAGATTTAGTTCTACTCTTCAACTCCCGCCTCCGTCTTTTTCCAGGTAAGTTGAAATCTAGATGGACCGGACCTTATGTTGTGAAACATGTTTTCCCTCATGGTGCAGTTGAGATATGGGGCGAAACTAGCGGAAGCTTCAAGGTCAACGGTCATAGACTTAAGAAGTACCAACCGGAAACGCCGGTTGAGGAGGTTGCACCAATCTACCTCCTTTGAGACGCATCATGGTCCAGCTAGCGACCTTAAATCAAGCGCTTCTTGGGAGGCAACCCAAGGTATTGCTCTTCTTTCCCGTTTTCTAGTCTAGCTTAGATAGTTTCTGTTTTTCCTTTGCTTTGCTTTGTTTTTGGCGTTCTGGACAGACAACAGGAAGGAGCACATCTGGAAGGAAAGAAGTTCGAGATTCAGAGAAGACAGAAGCACCTCGGTCACTGTCAGAGCACCTCGACCGAGTTGATTCTTGAGGCAACCGAGGCGACTAGGGTTTCTGCAGAACCACCTCGGTCCATACCACCTCGGGCCAGTCGAGACCATCTCGACCGAGGTGACAGCAGATCCAGTAACAGTATAAAAAGAAAAAAAATTACAGTTTCGTTTTTTTTTTACTCTCCTCGACCGCGGCGAACAGAAGTACCTCGCTCCCCTTCGTCTCTCGCTCGTTTTCGAAGATTTCTGCTTCCAAACCGCGATTAAAGAGTAGAGGAGTCGATTGCTACTACAGATCTGCAGGAAATTTGAGCGTTTCGACCGAAACGAGGTAAAAACGTTCGAAAACCCTAACTCGCTCGTTTACTGCATATTGGGCTTTGGTTGCCCTTGATTCTGTTGAGGAAATCTTTAAGTACCCCTTAGGAAGCATCGGTAGTGATTTTTGGGGGAAAAGAACTGAAATTCAGAGAGTGGAAATCGAACTGTCTTCGCCTCGGTCCAGTCGCTCTGCACCTCGGTCGAGGTGATTCTTGGTATTTGTCAGTCGACCGAGGTAGTCTGACAGTGTGTTTTGAAGATGAGTTCAGATCGCCGTTTAGCTCTGAGAGACAGATCCTCCCCTTCCCCTTCTCCTTCCTCATCCCGTCCCTACCGCCCGGCCATCCACGAGAGATGCCGGGTAGACTATGAGAGGATAGCTGGCCGTCCAGTCATCGCACCACGATTTCTGGATGTGTTCGCTTTTGACTGCCTAGGGTTAGATGCTGACCTTAGGAGGATGATTGCTACAGTGGGGCTAGATCAGTTCACTGAGATCTGAGCCCCAACCTACTTAGAGCCGACACTCGAGTTTGTTAGCTCCTTCTCCTACCTTCCCACAGAGCGGTCTGTGAAGTACCGGCTGATGAGCCGGAACTTCATCGTTCCTTTAGAGGTTTGGAGAGAGATCTTTGGCTTTCCTGACCCCACTGCTGTAGACTTCCCCTCCCGATCCGTAGCTAGGGAGTTCTGGGGACAGATAGCCCACATTACTACACACGCAGACAGATGGCGCCCTGGAGATTCCAGGGAGAAGGTCATCTTTCACCCAGCCTTCAGACTTGCCCACAGGATCTTCAGTGAGACACTTCTGGCGCGTACGGAGACGCCCCAGAAGATCAGACAGGGTGAGCTCTTCAGCCTCTATTGCATGGTTACAGGAGGCTTCCCAGACTTTGGCTTGCTCCTTGCAGAGGATCTGCATAGGATCAAGGCCAAGGCGAAGGGAGATATTTGCTGTGGAGGTCTAGTCACCCACATCGCCACTTACCACGGGATGGACCTCAGCGTTTGTACATTGGCGGCGGCTCCGAAGCTGCTGGGATTGCAGGAGATGATCACACGGAGGATTCTAGTTCCCCGTGGTTTGACCACTCCATACGTCGCCATGCCTTGGGAGCGGACTGCACCTCAGGGCATCCGCTGGTCTGCGCAGTTCACAGTCTTTGATCCGCATTTCTGGCAGACTGCTTGGGATACACTCATGGAGGATCATAGAGAGGCAGCAGCTGCCCCTGCTGAGGCTGAGGATGAGGATGACGACGATGATGAGACAGTGGATGAGAGAGGAGGTGGCGTCCCGATGGACACAGGGACAGATACAGCTGGGACGAGCGCGCCACCTATTATTGATTTAGATGATGAGGAGGACACTGAGCCGGCGCCAGCCGCGACATCTCCAGTCAGACCTGCTGGACGCAGGAGGCGTGGAGTGAGGGACAGAGCTGCACACCGACGGATCGATGACCTGACAGATCAGGTTATCGACTCATATGCTGCACTTTCGCTGGATATCCGCGAGATGCAGGAGCGGCAGCATCATCAGCACATGATGGCTCAGCTACAGTTTGAGCGTATCATGGGCCATCCCTATGATCCGACTCAGTTCCCCTACATACCACCACCACCGCCGGATCAGGACTATGAGGAGCTGCAGGGTTTCTTTATTATATTTTTTATGCAGTTTGGCTCTTATCCGGTGAGTTCTCCTGTTTTAGACTTTTATTATACCCACTGGGACAGTGTGTCTCAAGTATGGGGTATTTGTCTGTATTATTTGACTACGTGACTACTTGATGTATTCGACACTTATGATGTATTTTATTTATCGGATATTTTCATATTTATGCTTCATTTGCCTTTATATGATTATCTGATATTACATGCATACTTACAGGTTATTTGATTGAGAAAAACGTCGAAACTGAAAAAAATGGGGTATATAAAAAAAAATTTTTTGACCTCGACCGGGGAGATTCTGGCCGAACGAGGTGATTCACCTCGGTTGAACCAAGAACACCTCGACCGAGGTGGTGTTAACTGAGAGTTTTCGAAAGCGAATTTTTGTTACTTATCTGGATATGATCTCAGTGAAGATCTTGTTTACCTACTGGTTTTAAATTCTTTATGTGTTTGAAAGGTTTTATGATATGTTTAAGTTGCTAAATGCTTTGTTTGAAATTATTGGCATGTTTAATACTTTGTTTTTATCCAAATTATGTTGAATTTGAAGGTTGACACCGCAGGTTAAGTTCTCTCACTTTCTTCTTGGAAAGACCAAGGCAATTCATTCTTCTCTCTTCTTCTTCTTGATCATGCTTAGCCCCTCATATACATTTTGCCTCCCTTTACCTATCCGGGAATTTGGAAGCAAGCGAAGTGGTGAAAGCAAGAAAGTTGAAAAGTGGGCTGGAAGTGAAAGTGTTAGAAAGCAATAATAGGTTTGGGGAAGTCAATCATGAAGATGAGTAACTCGGCACCATTCACATAGTCGGGTGTTTGTGTCTTGCCAAAGTCGGATTGAGCGATATTCCTAACGGGTCATGGTATGTGCATCAAGGGTTTGATGCATCTCAAGAAATTGATGATTGCAGATTTCCTAGGCTTCGGTTATTATGCACCTCTGTCCATGCATCCCAAAAAGTAAAGTAAAAGAAAAAGTGTGAAATAAGCAAAGCTTATTGGTGGAAGATGTTGCAAGTCAAAGTGAAAGTGAAGTTCATCCTATTCCCGGATTCTAGCACCACATTACCTTACATACATCCCTACCCTACACGTTTCTTAACCTTTTCTATTGGGAAGCCCTTGAGACCTTGAGCTTGTTGGTTGACTTAGCGGTTTAAATCGGATTATACATGATTAATTTTGATAATTATGATTTATTATGCATTCTATGATTTTATGCAAAGGTGAACAACTTTCCTATATTTATAAAATGTTTTGATCATGTTGAGTTCTTAAATTCCAGGAAGTACTCTCTTAGAGTGATCTATGATAGTTGCACACCATAAAATGTTTTTGAAAGGCTTTTTCACTGATTTTCTTGACTTATAATCCATTCTATCTTGTCTTCTATATGCGGAACTTGCTTGGGGACAAGCAAGGGCTAAGTATGGGGTATTTTGATAGCATGAATTATAGTCTATATTTTTGGGTTTGTTTGGACGTTTTATCTTTCATAATCTGCATGTTTGTATGTACATTATGTGATTTTACTACCATTTCATCTACCTTTGCGAGAATCGAGGTCTACACCTAGTTTCGTTGTAATTGCAGGTAATATGGTACGTTTTGCATCAAAAAGGAGTCATGAGTCATTTGGAGCTACATCCAGGAAGCATAACCATGAATTAAAGATTCACTTTGGACCAGTTTTGAGAGATTCTACATCCAGTTCTGAGTCACCTCGGTTGACCAGAGATTCATCTCGACCGAGGTGATCCAGAGAGGCCGACTCGACCGAGGCGAATACCTAGGACGCGGCGAGAATATTTTATTCCTGGCTGAGATCTTTTAAAGTTGGAAAGTGATCTTATATTTTTGGGCTTGGCTTCTGGAAGGAAGGAGATATGCAGAATCATATATTTTACCTATATTTATGGGATAATATCTTTCTAAAATTTCTTATCTTTGGAGGGTTATTTTTCCTATAAAAAGGGTTGGATTTTCCACAAATCCAACATCCGCTATCAGCGCAAGTAATCCGCCTACACCGAAAAATACGCAGCAGCCGCGTACTCCAATTTGGGAGAGAGTTGAAGAACCTTTTTGAAGGTTGAAGGAAGATTGAAGTCCATAGCTTTTATAGCTTTTATTGAAGGGTTTTGTAAGATTGTCTTCAATTCCCTCAATTGTTGTCTTGTCTTGTTGGATTATTATCCAAGGAACGCTTTTGTGTGATATTTGTTTCAGTTATTGAAGTCTTTTCATTAAATTCTTCTTTGTTCAAATATTCACCTTCTTCCCTTACATTTAATACTTTTATGATGATGATGAGTGGCTAATTTCCTTGTGTGATTCTAGGGTGATTGGCTGAAGGTTGTGGGAAAAACAATGATAGAATAATCTTAGATTCCAGTGGGATCCTGAAAGTTCGAGTCTTTAACCTTAACCCTAAGCACCTCGTTCAGTCGATGAACATTTCGGCCGAGGTGGAAACTGGCTGACCGAGGTGACTTATCTGATCCATAACTGAGAGTTAAGTGTTAGAGTTTGCCAAATCCTATTCTTATTATACCTTTCCTGGTTCAAAGCAAGCTTAGGATGAGACTTACCCGGTAATTCCTTAGTTTGTGTACCAACGATCATAAGTGTAGGTAATAAAGGTTTATCCTTTATTGGGGTTTGAGTGTGCTTCCATCCCATCTTTGTGAGTTAGCCTGAGACTTACCCGGTAAAGGTTGATTCTATTCCCTTAGATGGTATGTTAGTTTGAGGTTATAGTTCTTTATCTTAATTCCTTGAGACTTACCCGGTAATAGGAGTTACGGTTTGGGATTAGTGTGTAGTGAGACTTACCCGGTGATCTACTCCACTTTAGAAACACCTTCCCCACGCAAAAATCTCAGCTTTGTCCGCTTATCTACAGATCTTGAGTTGGAACCACAACTAGACGCTTTAATCCCTAGAATTACATGTTTGCTTTATTTGACATCTTATTCATCTTTGATTGTGTTAATTGCTCTTGTGGTTAGAATTGACATAGCATACCGTATTGACTCTGTTTCACCGAGTCCCTGTGATCGACCCCTGGAATTTTCTTGCTTTTACTACGATTGACCCGTACACTGCGGGTTCGCATCCTTGTTTTAAGCTTAAGTCTAGGGTTATAAATTTAAAGCTTGCACACACCGTTTGGAGCGAACAGTTGACAGGTTGGATCGGGTGGTTGTTGTCAAAGTCCTATACTGACAGACCGGTAGAGCGGGGGTCGTGTGCATACGAGCGCACATGCGCGTTAGGTCCAAGCCCAACACATAAACCCGGCGAGGTTCCATCCTAAAACCAATTGGTTATAGGAGGAGTAGCCCACCGACCTTATATACAAGGCTCAGAGTGTCCCCATCTTTCAATGTGAGACATTATTATCTCCAACAGTTGTGCACCCATTTCCATCCCTAAGTGTACTGTTAGCATGAAATATTGTGATATTTTAGGCACGTTTTCTAAGCGTATTTGATTCATTTTGATAGTCTTTGATTGAGCATAATTGCATATGTGAGCTAGTATTACCTATATTGTCGATATGGATGTCTACACTAGCTTTATGTTGATTATAGGTGATTGAGAGTCATTTCCGAGCGGAATCGAGCAAAGAAGAGTTGATTGAATATGTCCATGGATTGAGGGCATTATTAGGAGCAAATTGGAGTTCAACTTGAGGAATGCACGAGGCTAGGGAAGAATCACGTTCTTGCCCTAAACCACGCTCTAAAATACGGCCGTACTACAAACCACGTTTAGTTCCACGGCCGTGGAACACTGCAAAGAGAGGCGTGATGCATTCCAGTAACTATTACGGCCGTGGAACATATGGTTCAAACCGTGACATAATCCACGCTCTAAATTACGGTCGTGGAATCTTCCACGACCGTGATCTTGGCGATCTTTTTCGCCACATTTTGAAGCCACGATCTTTTGAAGATTGGGCCGGGCCGATATTTTATCTTGCCCTATAAAAAGACGGACGAAACAAGATTCCGTCATCTTCGCTTAGGACGTCTCCCACATCTTGGCTTAGAGGAATTTTGAGCATCGACGCCTACACCTCGTCTATCTCCGCTTAGAGAATTTCAACGCCGTTTGGGCCCTTGCTTGGAAACATTGACATCTCATTGGAGATTGAAGTTCGCATCTGGGATTTGCCCTAATCTCGCACTTTTGGTGGAGATTGCTATTGAGATCTCCGGATTGGCAGAAGATCGAAGCTTTTGAAAGATTGTTGCAAGAAGATCTCTCTTCTTGTTTAGGTTTGATTTGGAAAACGGATTGACATCCCGTTCTTCCTTCTTTCCTAAGATTGTGATTGTTTGCTTTATTCTGAATCCATTGACAATATTTGTTCTCGATTGTGACTTTGAGATTGGTTTGAAGATTATTGAAAGTTTTCGGAAGTTTTTCATCTTTCTATCTTTTAATCCTTGAATTGATATCAACATGACGGTTATTGGCTAAAAACCCTTAACAATTCTAAGGTGAAGGGTTGATAGTTGTGGCTTAGATGATGATAGATTGATCGTAAACAGATTAGACCCTGAGAGTTAGAGAGAATCGTCGACGAACCCTAAATTACGGGCTGTTCTTGAGTTCCATGGCCGTGGAATCTCAAGATCCAACCGTAATTTCCCTTAAGTTTACGAACCTGCTTTTACTTTAATCCAAAGTTAAAGATTTGCTTTAACTTAGTTTAGACTTGTCTTTTCTAGGTGGTAGTGAAACCTCAACAACCTCTACCTCGATTTTGAGTGTCATAACCATAATCGGCTAAGTTAGTCTTGATCCTTGGATTACAAGTATGGGTATTTGACATTAATTCTCGCTTTTAGAACCTTTCTATATTGAGCCTCAACAACCTGTATAGGGAGTTTCTTGTAGGTGAATCATATAAGGTCTTTGGAACTTCACCGTACGATTACCTTACATTAGCATACCTTTGCATATCTCAACTCTGTCTTTATATCATTAAGAATATCTTGAATCGATTGCCACAACTGGATACCTGGATCTTTAGGATTGTTGTTTTCCCAATATTTGAAAAACTCTCATATTTACTCGCTTGATAATCTGCAATTGAATTTGTTCCCACCCAAATCCCTGTGTTCGATACTCTGGAATTCTTGCTTAACTACGTCGATCCGTACACTGCGGGTTCGCTTGCTTGATTTTAGTTTTATAAATTTAAAACTTATTTGCACACACACCTCTAGGGGTGAACATGTACTAGATCAACAAACAAGTATTTCCAAAGACACATTAATAAACCTTGAATCACTCATCTCTTCTCTTTTTTAACACTCCCATCATCGGATATTTCACCAAAAGTCTTAGCCAAACTATTCCTCCTTTTATTTTTTGATTTCATTCTTGATCTTTCACATTAATGAACCTTGAATCACTTATTTTTTTTTGCTTCTTCAAACTATTTCTTGGATCTTTCACTAGAAGTACTCGGATCTTTCACTAGAAGTCATGGCCAAACGACTTCACGGAGAATCCAGGTGAAGATAGGAGAGAAACCGAGTAAGCAAGGCATGTTGATCGTTCCGGTTCTTCATTTCTAATTCAATAAGACTGGATATTTAAAAAAAAGTCTTTTAGAGGACACGTGATCCCATAAGAAATATGGGACACTAAGGGCCCGTTTGGTTCCAAATCCGGAAACGGAAACGGAATGGAAACGAATTTAGTCTATATGTATATCCTTATTCATGAAATTTTATGGAATCATTCATTGTGGTTTCATGCAAAAATGCACTTGCTTTCCAACATTTTGTGTAAGAGCCTAGTTGCTGAGTGCCGAGAGAGGGAGCAGAGGGGCTAGGTTTATGCCTGAGCCGCCCCTGCGTTACCCAGGGGCGCCCCTGCGTTACCCAGGGGCGCCCCTGCGGCTTACAGGGTCCGCCCCTATGGCTCTGTGTGCTGCAGCCGCCTTCTTTGACCTCTTTGACCCGTGCTTTACCCTTTTTCCCTTTATATATCTTCTTATCTTCCTCTTGATGAGGGTTACCTTCCCATATCTCTCTCTCTCTCTCTCTCTCTCTCTCTCTCTCTCTCTCTCTCTCTCTCTCTCTCTCTCCTTACGCACCTTCTTCTTCTCTTCTCCTTGGATCATCTTGCTTGATCTTCTTTGAGTTTGTGTGAGATTTGAAAAGCTTTTGTTTAGGCTTTGATGTTGATGATGTTGTTGTGCCTTGTTGTACCAGCTTGAGGTGTTGTTGATACTGTTTGGTTCTCTTGGTGAGCTTGTTTGGTGAGTTCCATGGCTGCTCCTCTCCCTTTCTTCTTTCCTTCATCTTTTCTCTCCTTCCTTAGCTTGGTTACCTTTTCTTAGGAGTTAATCTTGTTTCAGCCTTAATTGGCATATGTTGATGTATGTATATGTATGTGGCATATGTATGTTGTTGCTGGAGTGAAGAAGAGTAGAGAACCGAAGGAAGAAGTGAAGAAAGGAGTTGAGTGGTGTCTTCTGCACACCAGCCGCCCCTGCGCCTGTCTTGAGACGCCCCAGCGCCGGCCAGTGCACCGCCCCTGCGCCACCTTCTAGCCGCCCCTGCGCCACCTTCTAGCCGCCCCTGCTGCCACCTGCACTAGATTGGTGTTCCACTGGGTTTTGCAAGTGTGTGTTGCTTCTATGCCTTCCTTAGAGTGCCTTTGTTCCCTCCTTTCCTAGTGTGAGTGCTTAGGATCATGCTAGATGTGTGAGGTTGAGCTTTGATGATGGTTATGATCGGTTTATGCCTTGTATGGCTTTTGAGGTTTTAGGTTGATGTTGAGTAAGGTTTTAAGGTTGAGTTTGATCCTTTGGATCCCTTTAGGTCTAGATGTGACCCCTTGTGATGTTGAGAGTTTGATATATCTCTTATGCATGTTTATAGGTTGTGTTGTCCCTCTAGTGTAGAGGTGATTATGGTTGAGTTGTGATCGAGGTTGAGGTAAGTCCGTAGGACTTACTTAGCTGTCATCCTTATATTGGGTGTTTGCATGAGTGATGTGTGCTTTGTATTTTGCTATGATAGCATGTGATGTCGTATTTACCGACCTATGTTTTATTGATTGCCCCGTATGCGTGGCTGTGATAACCTTTCCCCTTCATCCTGCTGAGGAGTTTGGGAGGTTCTCTTGAGTTAGGCCAGACCTGATATACGGGGAGGGCACAACCCACTCCCATAGGGTACACGGGTTGTGTGACTGATTTCACTCCATATGGGTGTCAGGCTCAGAGGTGAGGATGTATCGGTCCTCGTGTCACATAGTTTCATATATATACTATATATATACGATTTGAGTGATGGGCCATTATATTGAGATGATTAAATGGGTAAATGTGTGGAAGCATGTTGATGTGTTTATTCTTCCTTACTTGTGATTGTGCTTATGCATTACTCTATATATGTGTATGGATAGCTAATGGTTTATTACCATGTTGTAGAGGCCCCACAGGATAGGCATGCTGCTGCGTGATCTAGCAAAGTGGCAGGCCGATGACGTCTCGTACATAGGTTGTTGTGGGCTTATGGGTTTGTTACCTTTCCCTCCTGCGTGAGAATGATCTTTTGTTACCTCCTGTGTGAGGGTGTTGTGTTTTGTACTCGGCTATGATGTTCTACTTTTTGGTTGTACAGTTTTTACAGTTTTATGTATTTGTTTTTATATTTGTCAGTGTCATGTCGTAAGGTCCAGTGAACTTGTTGTCAGGCTAGGGTTAGGATCCATTGTGTGATCCTAACCCAATGTGGCATCCCTAGTCCCGCGGATTCGGGGTGTTACATTTTGTTTCCCTATAAGGTATCAAAAGTAATCAAATTCTATTATAATTACTTCAAACCGCAAGGATTGATTCCAAAAACTTTCATGAACAAGGGTAAACGTATGGACTAGATTCGTTTCCATTCCGTTTTTGATTCCGCAGTTAAAACCAAATGGGCCCTAATTAGGACAAAACACGGACTACAAGATTTGGACGGATTAGTCTTTGTTTAAGATAATTGTTTTTTTTTGTTTTTCATTTTGTTCTTTATATGTACGCTTTTACGTTTTTAAGACTTTTAAATGCAATTTAAAATTAAATTATTTTAATTTTATTTGATATATATACCAATATTGTAGAATATGAACAATGTAAAATCTGATTTATTAAGTTGAACAAATAACATAATAATACAAGAAGAGAAGAGAAAATTGGTATAGAGAAGCCTTTTTGTATCATAGTTACAATTTAGGCTTCTCCATTTTCTAGCAAAAAAATAAAAGTAAATGAAACTGAAATTTCGTGAAATAATATAATCTATTGAAGATATGGGAATCGTATCTTCATCTTCAACTTCCACTCTCAACTCCTTCTGGGAAAAAAGCGTCATTGTTTTCGTAAAGATTCTTCAGACGCAACTCCAACAACACTCGTCTTCTTCGTCTTCTTCGTATTCAACCTGCAATCGGAGCATAACTTTGTACATAAATTTTTCGGGATACGGTTTCTAAGCATAAATCGGAGCACAAATTTTGTACATAATTTTCACAGACAACACAAATCTATAGATAATTTTCACAGACAACACAAATCTGTACATAATTGTTTCACATTCCAGTAAAATTTGTACATAACTGTTTCACATTCCATCACAAATCTGTACATAATTAGTACATTCCAGTAAAATTTGTGTCCATAACTATTTCACATTCACTAATCCACTATACACCATATTAACAACATCTACATAATCCAAAATTATGTGTACATAGATTTATAAATTAATGTTCGTAAATTTAAACGTTCTTAACCAAGAGTAAATAAATAGTCATTTCTACATAATTTCACATTGTACATAATTTTCACTGGGTACATAAAATTTTTAGACACGCACAAATTTTTACAACAACAATGACACCCAATTACAGTTCCGACTCCATTGATGAAAAAAAAAATGGTGCAAAAGGTTGAAGGAAAATTGCATCCTCATACATAACATGAAAAGCAAATATACCTTACAAATGTGGAGGCAAAAAAACTCAATAAATGATTCAACGCAAATTGAAGCAACTTCCAGATACCGATCCTCAACTGTAATGAATTCTTCGTCCACAAAATGGTGGTTATCGTGATCGATTCTCTGTGAAAAGTGGTGGATATCGCACAAAAGCAACGATTGCAGATACGGATCCTCAAATCGAATGATATCTTCGTCGATTCCGATCCTCAAATCGAATGATATCATCGTCGATTCCGATCCTCAACGATTTCTCTCAATTCATAAACTGAATTCCCTATCAACCGCACAGAAGCAACGATTTTGGATGACGATGATCGATTATCTGTGAAAAATGGTAGTTATCGCCCTAAAAATGGTGGTTATCGTGATAACGGAATGACGTTGAAAGATATTTTCTGGGTGAAACTTATTCCTTAATTGCAGGTAATAAATTTGCAAGGGGACTAGTTTATTCTCATTGATACATAATTGCATACCCATTCTACATTGATACAAGAACAACCTACTTACCTCTTTTACTCATACAAGAAAGCTATCTGCAAAGAAAGATATAGTTGACCTAAAAGGAAAATATATTGATTAATATTTGGCTAAAGTAATGTTAATATTTGGCCAAATAAAATCACACTTAGCATAATATATTGATTAATTAACTGTGATTTCATTAATTATGTGGATATTGATCGCCCCAAAAGAAGATTCATGTTTGGCCAAATAGTAAAAGCGCATGCGACAATAAATAAAGATAAATGTAAAGCTTATTTATGTGAATGATAGTCGGTTCAAATAAAGGTTATTGTTTGACCGGATTATTAATATTTGATTGTTGCATTGAGAGTATTATTTACTATTGATATTTTGTGCACTTGGATTTGACGCCTTTGGCCGAGTAGAGGCTTGATTTGTTGGAGTGTTCCAACAGCTTTTAAACTCTTCACAGGTGCATATTCTGTGTTTAATTGATATGTTTTCATGTGATTGATTTCTTGGAGCTTAATGATAAGTTATAGTTGAAGACTTTAATGTCCAAACTTATAAAATCTAAACTTCTGTAACTCTTCTTTTGGTATAATTAATCTTCAATTCCTTAAGAAGATCCTCTTTTCTTTTTCTGCTATCTTGCAATCTTGATTATTCCCATTTTAGCCACTATTATATGGTTAATTTTCTACAGCTTATCATCTGTGATGTTTTTAAATCAACTCTGTGAGCAATTAAATGTCATGGCTAAAGTATATGTGAACTTTTTTTTTTTTTTTAGCAAAGCTGGTAGCTTGTTATCATTTGATTAGATCCTATGAAATGGTTAGCTGAAGCTTATTGAAGTTGAATTTTCTGAGTAACTTTTCTTCATGAGGTGATTCCACTTTAACAAATGTTGATCTAACTGTTGAGCTTCTGGGTTAGTTGTTGATTTTATAGACAATTCCTTTGTGTAAATGATATGAATGATAAACTGAACCACTAGTTCTGGAGAACAAATCTTGATTTTTATATTAATCTGCATTTTCAATGTGATATTGGTAGATCACATGAAAGATCATAATTGTTTATTGAAGTCCAATTTGTCCAATACCGTAATTAACTGAAGATCATAACTGTTCTTTGCGGAAAGGAAGAGAAAGCTGGTAAGCTTGCTCATGCAGATTCAAGACGAGATGAAAAGGAAGAGGGTCCCAAGTATCAACATGAATAAGCTGAAAGTGATCTGATGTTCTAACATTGTTGTCTTTCCTTCCTAGTTTTATATTGTCTTTGTTCTTTGATTGGTTTGAACTTTACTTTGAACATACAACAACTGAAGTTTCTAATGAAGTCCAATTCTTTTAGCATGTAATCTCATCTTAGTTGTGTAAACTGTCAGCTCAACTGGTATGCATACTTTCTTCCTCCTCAACAAAATACTATTACCATATTCGCATGTCTCTAGATAGGGATATTATACGAGTCGAGTACGAGCTACTCGAGTTAGGCTTGCATTTCCTCGAAAAAAGAAGCTCTAAATGGCGCCCTTTAATCCGAAGTGGAGAGGCTCAAAACCCAAATAAGATGCATACACAGTGACAGTACAACAACAAACTGCATACCATCATCTAGTAGAAACAAGAACATAAATAGCAATCTAACAAAGAAAACAAAGCTTACAATTGTCACCCAAACAAATGCAAGAAAACAGGAAGTGAGGATACAGAAGCACACAAGCTTAGTACAAACAAGAATATAAAAAGCAAGACAACTATCTCTTTGTCTCTTGGATGAGGAACCCTAGCACAAAAACGTCATCGAGTAAATCACCATGGAAGCTCACGGAAGGTCTCCTTTTCATCGCTGGGTATCAAAGACCTGTCAACGTCCATATATGAACACAATTAAACTACGAACATCAAAACAAGAGAAAAAATCCACCATGTTACATGATCAAATGTCATCAACATTAAATATGTATACTACAATAAAATTTAGGAGGGTGATTCTCACCAGAGAAAGTCGAATGTTCAATTCGGTTTGAAAATCCAACCTGAAGCGACCTAAATCGTGGATAATGGTCCTAGCAATGCATATAAGATTAGTTCATAAAAGCATTCTAAATGGATTATATATGAAGTAGCAAAGTGAAGGTGTAAAAGTAGTTTAGAATTTGAAGTAACGTACCCACCCGACGACCTATGTTTGGATGATTTTTAATTTGCCGAGGGTCCGACGTTGTACAAGGAAGTTGGGGATCTTCTCTGGAAGGTGACTGACTTGTAGCCTATGAAGATTGGGGAGGGAAACCCAATCCACATGGACACACGCCTTTTGCTGCCCCCACATGTCTAACTCTGCATCGCATCGTATAATCCTCAAATCCTCAAGGACATCGAGATTCAAAATGTGTAGTTTCTTTAATCTTTCACAAAATTTAATTTCAAGCTTCTGGAGCGATGAAAGTGCTTCAACATGAAAACTCATAAGTTGATTACATTTAAAGATCGATATCTGTTGGAGATGGGGTAATGAGGCAAGGTTCATAACCTCCAAGCTGTCATCTGATTTAATTGTTAGACTCCGAAGACTTGTAAAAGCTTCAAGAGATGAAGACGACGACATCAAGTATTGTGCCACTCTACCCGAGTCCTTGAGATGTAGTATCTCAGCACGTGGACATAGCGGGATAGACTCGAGAACTGGACAATTATGAATAGATAGTCTGGAAGCCTGAGGAAACATGGTTTTGCTGCTCCGCCCCCATCCCTTCAACTTTGGTAGATTCGATAACACCAAAATCTACAACCGAGGGAAAAACAATACATTAGAACTATTTTTGTCCTCATTCTCCTCTTCCACGTATTCTAGTTCCACCAGCTTATACAGCCAAAGCCTCTTGAGATACGGAAGACACCTCAACGGTGGGAGATACTTCACTTTCAAACAGGTTCGCAGTTCTAGAAATGCAAGTTTAGGCAATAAGGAATTGTGATTGTTCAAATCTATAGGTATATACAAGCCTGGATACTTATAAATCCTTGCCTCTTCCAGATATATAGGTAGTTGGCAGCTGTCATCTTCATCCCATTCTTCTATTTCTTCATCAAACACGATTACCAACTCTCCTCTAAGCTGCTGGAGTCCACTCAATGCATCAATCTTACTCCTTTTCATTCTCTTACTTGCTTTCCCTATCTTAAAATCACTCAAATATTGTAAACAACTCATCGCTCCAATTCCCGGTGGCATGTGCTTCAACTTCCCACATCCCCTAATATTCAAACATCTTAGATTATTCAAATTTCTAAAATTACTTGGCAATGCTTCAAGTTCATTACAACCTTCAAGGTCTAGTGTAATCAAATTCACCAGATTTGTCAAGGAATCGGGTAGACTTTCGAAATGGTTATTTGAAAGATCCAGATATCTCAAGTGCTTTACCTCCTCAATACAGCTCAAAACACTCTCAAATCCCAAATCGGACAACCTCAATGCTCGCAAACACTTGAACTTGGTAAATTGTTGATTAAGAATGTGCATGTATTGGGAACGTTCAAAGAAAACGACTGAACGTACCCGCTTGTAATCAAGGGGTCGGCCCAGAATTTCCCAGAAATCTTCTGCCATTTTTAGTCGAAGATTTGTCGAGGGAAGGTCAGAATTTAGCTCTCGTGCAACAATTTGCTTTATATCATTATCCTTCCAAATAACACTTGCATGTCTTACCCTCTTGTTAAAAGGATTGGTTGACCCGCTTACCATAACAATTTCCTCCCCTGCTACACGTTGTGCCAAATCATGAACCAAATCATGCATTTTGCAGCTTTTAACTTCACCGAACACATTTTCTCGTGCTTCTTGAAAAAAACCCCTTCTTAACAAGTCCATGAAATATGAATAACCTACTTGCTCAACTGTTTGTATTCCATAATTTTCCTCAACATATCCTTGGGAAATCCACATGTAGACTAACTTCTTTACCTCAAACTCAAAATCTTTCGGAAACACACAACAATAAGCAAAACAATGCTTCAAATTTGATGGCAAGTGTGCATAGCTCAACTTCAGTGCATTCATAATAGAACCACCACTTCGCTCCTCTATCTTTGAAAGCTCTAGATCTCTAAAGGATTCCCATTCTTGGATGGTAGTTTTTGTGTAAAGAATGCTGCCTATACTCCTTATAGCTAGAGGAACATTCACACACTTCTTCACAATCTCTCTTCCAATATCAATCCATCGTTGGTCGTATTCTTTCCCCGGAACAAAGGAAAACTTTTTAAATAGATCCCATGAATCATCCTCCGACAAGCCACCTAAATTGAGAGTTTCTAGTGCATCCATAGCCACTGTAACTGAAGAAGATCTCGTAGTGACGAGAATCTTGCTTCCTTTTGCACACTTGTTGAACAAATTCAATCGGTTTAGCCACCTGCCATGATCATGATCCCACACATCATCCAAAACAAGCAAAAAGTTCATACCCTCTGTCGACTCTCTAATTTTGGATTCTAGTTGGCTGATTGAGTAGTCACCATACTTTTGTTCACATATTGATTGGAAGATTTTTCCGATAACTTCTTTATCATCGGATGTATCAGAAATGCATGCAAACCACATCTTTTGAAACTTCTTTTTAACTACATTATCGTTAAAAATCAGTTGGGCAAGAGTTGTTTTCCCATTCCCCCTATTCCAACTAGGGCAATTACCACAAGAGCATCATTTAAGTCGTTAGAGAGCATTTCTAAGATGAGTTTCTTTTTCTTGCCTCTGCCTATGACATTATCTGAATCCACATAAGAGCCCGGATCTTGACCTCTCCTCATTCCCGTTGGTGTCTCTACCTCTTTATCACATAACACAAGTCCTAATCCAGCCATATCAGAGGAGATCTCAAGCAAACTCTTTCTGATAACCTTAACTCTCTCAGCAAAAGAGTTTCTAGACACGATTAAGTTCAACTTAAACCAAGAAACCCGTACCTTTTTCAAGAATTGCAGTTTGTGCTCTTCCTTCATGATTTTTTGCATACACAAATCATCAATAGCAACATCATCAAACAAATCATCAGCATCATACAACACCTCGCTAACCCTCTTAATCCAAACATCCACAGTACGTGAGCTCTGTTGCTTCTTCTCAGCATCAAGAAGCGCAGCTTGGATTGTCTGGATGCTCCTCTTAAGCTTCTCGAGTTCATCCGTTGTTTCCCATATTGCACAAGCCTTCTCAAATGTCGGAGAAGCAATTGTGGAAAGAAGCTTGGAAGCAACGCTGAACAAAGCTGTTTCGGCCATATTGATCGATGTATTGTGGTTGTATTTTTGTTTGAAATGTTGAATGATTTTGCAGACTACCTTTTCGACCCCTATATCAATACTTCTTGATCCTTACTTTTTTGAAAACTATTCAGGAAACACAAGCATGTGGTTGATTACTATTTAATTGATTAATGTGGCAGTGTTTCTGCTTTGTTTAAATTAAACCAAGGTACGGTGTCTCACTCGATAAATGCGTCTACTTTTATTTATTTTTATTCAACTTTATTGGGTAAAATGGGGGAGTAGGTATGTTTTGTAACAATGAGCATATAAAGGGCCCCAAGTTAATAATGAGTACAAAATAGGCCCCTCTATATTGCACAAAAAAGATTAATTAAAATAAGGAGAGGATTTTAAGGAAGTTAGAAGATTATTCTCTCTCCTTTTAATTAAATAAATAAAAGATTGCACATGGTTTGGTTAAACTTTGTGTATTCTTTTGATGATACACAATATTAATACACAACCACATGTCTGGCTACACAAAATTCGTCATTTAAACTTTGTGTATTCTTTTGATGATACACAATATTAATACACAACTTTAGTTACATAATGTTAATACATAATTTTAATTACATAAGTTTTGTTTGTTTATATTGTGTACACAAGTCTGGCTACACAAAATTCGTCATTTACACATGGTTTGTTTACATAAAGTCCGTCATTTACACATGGTTTGGTTACATAAGTCCATTGTTTACACAAGATTTGGTTACATCAGTCCGTCGTTTACACAATATCTGGTTACACAAGTCCGACATTTACATATGGTTTGTTACATAATTCTGTCGTTTACACAAGTTTGGTTACATAAGTTTGTCATTTACACATGGTTTGTTTACATAATTCCATCATTTACACATGGTTTGGTTACATAAGTCCGTCGTGTACACAAGATTTTGTTACATAAGTCCGTCGTTTACAAACATCGTAGTAGTTCGTAGAACTGATTTCAATTTGCCAATATCAATCAAGCAACAAGCAATTATGCAGTGGGAGTAATTTACACAAGAAAGTTCTTAATTCAATAAAAGACGGATATATTGTGTACACATGAGAATCAGATCACGGTAGAAAATGGAGAAGATTTGTACCCCAGATATGCACTTTAGTTCGCCGGAGATCCCTCGGAGGCAGGAGGGTGGGAGACGCACACTCCCACAACCGTAGAAAGTTGTAGATAATCCTCGTCTCCTTTGATTTTCAAGAAGCAATAGAAATAACATCATCTGGTTCGTTTGTTTTTGAGAAAAAAATGAATTTTGTCATAAGCACTTGGTTCCAACTCATCAAGTACATCATCTGGGCGGCGGCGAGTCTTCTTCCTCGATGGTCCTCGCGGCGGGGTTCCTTCAACAATGGCGTCTTAGTTCCGGTCGAAGGCTGGTGGATTTGGGTAGTGGCTCAATGGCGTCTCAGATCCAAATCCACCACGATTCCGTCGGAATCACCCTCGTCTGCATCGTCTGTCGCCGGAGAATCCGTCCTCTTCTCCCGATGAAAAGCCTAGATTCCCGATCTCATGGCCTCTCGATGGTGCGATCTCTCTCGATTGGATCTTAAATATCATGGAAGCCTTCGACCGGTCCTCTCGCAACCTCTCCCCATCCGAATTTCCCTTTGTCTCGCAACCCCTCCCCATCCGATTTTGTTGAAAATTTATGATGATTGATGGGATATTGGAAGATCTTTTAACTGTTACCAAATTCCATTAACAGTTTCCTTATTTTTAGGCTAATTAATATTTCTTTTAACTATTACCTTAAATACTTAATTAAGATTCTTTTCACATCTTATTTATCTTTTTTATTTTAATTGTTAATATTAGGGGCCTAGTTTGTTTTTTAGAAAATAAAGTTACCCTACTACCTTAATCTTCTCAACTTTATTTTATATATATAGGTACAGTATTCGGTGAGTCTTCCAAAGAGGGATTATTTAATGCGGTAACGGGTCTACTTTATGTAAATTAGAATAATGCCTTTTAAGTTTACTGATTCGCTTACCAAGGGATTAGTGATTGTTAGAATGTACAACTACTATCCACGTCCCACTCCGTTTATAATCTTATTTATTCACTCTATTTATATACTAAACTAGTGTATAGCCCGCACCTTGTGCGGGTATCTTTATAATATTAGTTGTACGAACTTGAGATATATTTATGAAATTTTATAATAATGATTCAGATTTGATTATTCTCAAAACTAAAAAAATAGTCACAAATAAAGAACTTCTTATTATTCTACACTTCGTAAATTTAATCCTTATACAATGCACAAATTCTTTTAAAATAATTACAATGCACAACTGCGTTATAAACTTATAACTAAATTACTTTAATATATTGTAATTATCTAAATAGAACCCGAAATATAATCATCAATATCCGTTATCAACCTCTATTTATACAAGTTCTCAAACCATCACTTTTAGTAGGTCAACTACCCATATAACGGATATTAATTTATGAATAAAAATTATACTTAAAATTAGCCAAAAATCACTGAAAATACTTAGCGATCCACAAAACAGTATGTCAACGACCCACAAAACAGTGACTTAACAACCCACAAAACAGTGACTTAACGACTGAAAAAACTGTAGGCCAACGACCCACAAAACAGTAGGTCAACGACCCACAAAACTGTAGCTCAACGACCCACAAAACAGTAGGCCAGTGACCCACAAAACACCAGGTCAACGACTCACAAAATAGATATTAATCCGTTATGAATAAAAATTATACTTAACTTAGCCAAAAAACCAAGAAATGTGTGATTTTTTTAAGGAAAAATAACCCAAAATAATACCAACTATCAACATTGAACCGAAAATAATACGAACTTTGAAAATTACTAGGAGCGATACAAACTATCAATGTATTTACCAAAAATAATACGCCATACTTTTCCGGCAAAAACCCTAGCTCCGGCGATGATGTGGCAGTCGGAATGTTACATGTCATCAAGTAAATGGGTTAAATGTGTGATGTGGATTTTTTTTTTAAAAAAACAATTTAATAATATTTAAAATATTAAAAAATAAAAATTATTATTTTTATAATTTTAAATAATATTTTTTTAATCAAAATTATACAAATATTTATTTAAAAAAAAATATTTTTTTAAAAAGTTTGAAAATTTTTTTAAATAGATTTGTAATAAAATGTAATAATATTTATTTTTCCAAAAAATATAAAATATAATATTTTTTAATTAAATTTATTTTTGGATTTTTGTATAAAATGAAAATTTAAATCCTAAAAAAATAATTTGTAAAAAAATATTCGAATTTATTTTTTTTTATTTCGTAACCTAATTCCTAAAGAATTTTTTTACCGAAATTTTTTGTAAAATTATTTTTTTTCTAAAAAAATATTCAAATTTTTTTTCGGATTTTTTAAAAAGTTTTTTACAAAAAATTATTATTTAAAATTTTAAAATGTTCAAACGTTATTAAAATTTTCTTTTACAAAAAATATTTTTAAAAAAAAAATTTGTACAAATGTTTTTAAAAAAATTATTATTTAAAATTTTAAAATTATTAAATTTTTTATTTTTTAATATTTTAAATATTATTAAATTTATTTTTGAAAAATAAAATCCACATCACACATTTAATCCATTTATTTGATGACATGTAACATTCCGGCTGCCACGTCATTGCCGGAGTTAGAGTTTTTGCCGGAAAAGTATGGCGTATTAGTATTGGTAAATACATTGATAGTTTGTATCGCTCTTAGTAATTTTCAAAGTTCGTATTATTTTCGGTTCAATGTTGATAGTTGGTATTATTTTGGGTTATTTTTTATTTTTTTAATCTTCAAACTCTCTATTTATACAAGTTATGAAACTATCAGACTTACTTATAATCGATGTGGGATAGAGATTTCCGTGAAATTTTTTAACTAAATAGATTGAGCTTATAATCCTTCAAAAATAAGTTAAGAATAAAATAAAAATCTTCCCAATAAATAAATTACTTAAATTTTGACGGCTTAAAAATAAAAGAAATACGTAAACCAAATTATTTTTAAAATTTTTAGGAGATCTTGTTCATTAATTTTACAAAATTTTGTTTTATTTTTGGATTAATAAAAAAGATTGTTATGGTTTAATAAGTTAATTAAAAAAATATTTAACCCTACAAAATTTGTGAGAATGACACGTCAGCTTTAGTGTCTTCTCTTTTAGTATAGTACTAGTGTAATACCCGCACATTGTGCGGGATTGTTTAAAAAACTATTTTAACCATATATCTTTAGGTTATGTTACTATTATGCGATGATAATTTAAGTTTAATTTAATAATATATATTAAAACATGTTACATAAATAATCATGTAATAAAAAAAATTTACAATGTAAAAACGCATTATTTTATTAAATATTGTAGACAAAATAAATATTTTAAATTAATATATTTCCTTTTTCAAAAAAAATCTAAAAATTTTTATTCCCTATTCTCAAATATTGTAAAAAGAAATACTTATGATTCCCTATTCTCAAATATTCTCAAATATTTTAACCATATCTTATGTGAAATGATTAGGTTTGTTAAACTTTTGAATTTAAAAATACGTAGTAAGATAGGCTTTGTAGATTAATATGAAGCAAGTTAGCAAATTCTAAAATAAGATAAAATAGATTTTAAAAAAATATCTATGTTCAAAAAATTACTGCTAACTAATTTTTTAAAAAATGAATTTGCTGATAGTTTTATAGGTGTATGGAATAGGAGAGATTTTAGGGATAAAGATGTTACGTTTTTAAAAAATTACTCCAAACTAATTATTAAAAATAAATGATTTTTTATTTATTTACTTTAATATTGTTAGTATCATGCCATTTTTTTACCAATATTCAGTTACATTGATTATAAATTTAAAAATATTTTTGAAATTTCAAAAAATACTTTCACATATATTTTAATTATTAATTAGTTTTATTTAAATATTGTTACCCAAGTAAATTTTTTAGATAAAATAAAATTGAATTTAATGGATATTCGGTTATCAAAGAAGATACGAATCATTTTGGATTTTTAAAAAATTATAAAAATTATTGAATTAAAATAATTTTCTGATTAATCTGTATTTTAATTATTGAATTAAAATTTTGGTTGGGTTGAGGTTAATTTCTGGGAGGACACGTGGCAAAAATTGCTTCTCCCTTAATATATATAAGATATAGAATATAGATATAGATTTGTAAATTAAAAAAAAATTTATAGATGACGATAAAAAATTCTATAATATAAAATTAAACAAAATCTCATACAATAACGGACAAATTAATTTTAATTTAGACAATTATAAACGTTTTCGACTTGGGATAGAAAATTCGCTGAAAACAGTAAGTAAACGACCCATAAAAAAGTAGGTCAAAGATCCCTAAAACATATATTAATCCGTTATGAATAAAAATTATTGTTCAACCTAGCCAAAAGACCACAAAATGTATGATTTGTTTAATCTTCAATATCCGTTATTAACCTCTATTTATACAAGTTTTCAAACCATCACTTTTAGTAGGTGAACGACCCATATAATGGATATTAATTTATGAATAAAAATTATACTTCAACTTAGCCAAAAATCGCTGAAAATACTTAGCAACCCACAACAGTAGGTCAACGACCCACAAAACAATGGCTTAACGACCCACAAAACAATAGGTCAACGACCCCAAAATAGTAGGTCAACGACCCCAAAATAGTAGGTCAACGATCCCAAAATAATAGTTCAAGGACCCACAAAACAGTAGTTCAAGGACCCACAAAACAGTAGTTCAAGGACTCACAAAACAGTAGGCCAACGACCCACACAAAACAGATATTAATCCGTTATGAATAAAAATTATACTTAACTTAGTCAAAATGCCAAAAAATGTGTGATTTGTTTAATCTTCAAACCCTCTATTTATACAAATTATCAAACTATCAAACTTACTTATAATCGATGTGGGATAGGGAATTCCGTGAAATTTTTTAACGTAAATAGATTGAGCTTATAATCCTTCAAAAATAAATTAAGAAAAAAATAAAAATCTTTCCAATAAATAAATTACTTAAATTTTGACAGCTTAAAAATATAAGAAATACGTAAACAAAATTGTTTTTAAAATATTTAGGAGATCTTGTTAGTTAATTTTACAAAAAATTTTATCTATTTTTGGATTAATAATAAAGATTTATAGTTTAATAAGTTAATTAAAAAAAATATTTAACCCTACAAAATTTGTGAGAATGACACATCAGCATCAATGCAGTCTAGTTTAGTAGTATAATATATATAAATATAGATATAGAAGATTTTCCGGCTTAAAAAATAAAGATTTATTGGCCTATAAAATCTTGGAGAATCTCCAACCAAAAAAAAGTTAGGTACAATTTTGAATATCATTATGTTAGTTTAGTAAAAAGAGATTTTCTGGCTTTAAAATTTAGATTTATTGGCAAAAAATTTGTGGGAGCTCCATTTGATTGTTGCTTTCACAACGTGCACGTCATCAAATCATGCACTCTCTCTTAGTATGTATAATAGATAGATTACTGTTCAACTTAGCTAAAAGACCACAAAATATATCATTTGTTTAATCTTTAATATCCGTTATCAACCTCTATTTATACAAGTTCTCAAACTATCACTTTTAGTAAGTGAACGACCCATATAACGGATACTAATTTATGAATAAAAAATTATACTTCAACTTAGCCAAAAATCACTGAAAATACTTAGCAACCCACAACAGTAGGTCAACGACCCACAAAACAGTGGCTTAACGACCCACAAAACAACAGGTCAACGACCCCCAAAATAGTAGGTCAAGGACCCACAAAACAGTAGTTCAACGACCCACAAAATAGTAGTTCAACGACCAACAAAACAGTAGGTCAACGACCCACAAAACAGTAGGCCAACGACCCACAAAACAGTAGGCCAACGACCCACAAAACAGTAGGCCAACGACCCACAAAACAGTAGGCCAATGACCCACAAAACACATATTAATCCGTTATGAATAAAAATTATACTCAACTTAGCCAAAAGGCCAAGAAATGTGTGATTTGTTTAATCTTCAAATCCTCTATTTATACAAGTTATCAAACTATCAGACTTATTTATAATCGATGTGGGATAGGGAATTCCGTGAAATTTTTTAACGTAAATAGATTGAGTTTATAATCCTTCAAAAATAAATTAAGAAAAAAATAAAAATCTTCCCAATAAATAAATTACTTAAATTTTGACAACTTAAAAATATAAGAAATACGTAAACAAAATTGTTTTTAAAATATTTAGGAGATCTTGTTAGTTAATTTTACAAAATTTTTTATTTATTTTTGGATTAATAATAAAGATTTATGGTTTAATAAGTTAATTAAAAAAATATTTAAGCTTACAAAATTTGTGAGAATGACACATGAGCATTAATGCAGTCTAGTTTAGTAGTATATATATATATAAATATAGATATAGAAGATTTTCTGGCTTAAAAAATAAAAAAATTTATTGGCCTATAAAATCTTGGAGAATCTCGAAAAAAAAAAAAAAAGTTACGTACAATTTTGAATAGCATTATGTTAGTTTAGTAAAAAAAGATTTTCTGGCTTTAAAATTTAGATTTATTGGCCAAAAATTTGTGGGAGCTCCATTTGATTGCTGCTTCCACAGCGTACCACATCATCAAATCATGCACTCTCTTTTAGTATGTATAATAGATTATGTATACCCTCCGTCTATTTATCCTTTTCTCACATCCCATGTTCCGTCTATAATATAATTGTATTCATTTTTTCTAATTACATATAAGTCAAGTTGAGGAAAGAGAGAGGAAATACTTGATTTTTTAAAAGAAAATTTAAGAAAAGAGAGAGAGAAAATATTTGATTGGTTAATTTGTAAAAGAGGTGGGCATGATTCCTTTTGCACTCTGTCACAAATAGATCTAAATTTAAACAGAGTGAATTTTGTGTTAACTCTTTTCACATGGAGAATACAAGGGATGTGGAGATTATTTTAAATAAAAGTGTAAAATCTAAAAATTTAAGTTGGGATGTAGATAGTCTAAGAGAATAAGGTAGTGTATATTGAATGTGTGTTTAGAGCAGAGTATACACCAATCTAAAGAGACCATGGCTATACAAAGGAGAATCGTGTGCATATGAGGGGTCCGGGTTCGGGATTTCGGGTTCAGGTTTGTTACGAAGAACACTAAACTTGTATATAATAAGAATTATTCGTTTTATGTAATAGATATGAAATGCAAATCTCAAACCCTTATGTTAGTATGATGTAATTGTTTTGCTTTGTCACTTTCATGTTTTCGCGTTTTTATTTGCAGCGCCTTATTCGTCTATAATTTAAATTGGTTGAACTGAGTCAAGCATTACCGTGCTCATATCAAATTAGCTTGTTAAAACTTTATACAACTTAATGTACCAAATAAAGCTTGGGTGCATGATTGAAATAGCCATAGCTTCTCTTTTATGGTTAGAAGGAGGTCCAGGACCCTCCCGCGCATCTAACGCACTTTCCATAAATAAAATATGGGCTAAGTAGTACGAAAACGGGATAGTCCTACCCCTTGCAACATCAGAAATTATGGTTTAAACATCCTCTGACAGGTCACACAATACATAAAAATCCAGTGTCAACAGAAAAACTAATAAGGTAATCCGTTACTTTATTAGCTTCGAAGAAAAACATGTCCAACTTGGACAAGCCAAGTTCTACTTAATAAGTCGGAACACCATTGTCCATATGGATATTGGGCGGATAGGAACTAAATGGGCCATGTCTAAATGGCTACACTATACAACAACCCAATAAAGCATTCAAAAAAGTGACTATTTTTCCCCTTTTAATTGTTTGTTTGGGTACATTTCGATAATTAATAGATTTGTTTGCTTTTTTTCGTGTAAACAAGAAATTAGTGTTTGGTGGTTGTTGTGCTAGACTCCTTAAGTGTTAGCCCGGAGATTCGAGTTCGAATCCTCCGGGAGACATGTATGGAAAAATTGGTATTGGGAGGGTATCCCCTTAATGGGCCACAGTAAATACCCTATCTGGACGTAGGCGAAGCCGAACCGGAAACGTACCATTTCAAAAATAAAATAAAAAAAAAATAAAAAAAAATTAGTGTTTAATTTTCAAAAAAGAAATTAGTGTTTAAAACTTCATGAAAGTTACTTGAAGATTGCGACAATTATATTATTTACTTCGAACACAAGAAAAAGAACCTATTTGTCACAAAAATAAATCAAACAATATGATACTATATGCTTAAATTGACCTTCAATTAACCATATACTATAAGTAACTCTATATGTATATTCAAATGATTTGTGTACAATTTTCCTAACCAATTACTATGTGTAACTATATATATATAAAAAATGGGCTAAGTATCCTCTTGTTGTAGTGACACATGTTACAAATTGAATACAATTGACGAGAGAATAGAACACCGATATATGATTGGTAACTTAATTCACCACAAATATGTGATTATGTCATGCAAAAGTGATGATTTACGATTTTTCCACTATATTTGCAATAATGATTACGATAATCAAAATAAATATTTATAAAAAGTATACACGAGAGAATAACTTATAACCCAACAACATACGGAAAGTTCACGGTTTCTAATCGTTTCAGTGTCGACGTGGGATTCAGCTTCCGCACACGGCACATGTATCATTTATGAGATAAACCAATCCGACCCAAATGCTTACTATTATACAAGATGAGACGAAGGCCAAGTGTATGAAGAAGGGCGACGAACAAAAATGACACAACCATAATGTTAGTTATGACTATAGGATTAAGAGGTTACCTTAGAAAGCATCATAGGGTGCCCTACTTACCCTACTTGCTTACCCTTCAAAGGCCTCTATTTATTGCACATGCAAATGTGTTTTCATGTTGCATTTCCAAGGCCGATTGCCTCACTGAACCCTCAAGTGGGGGACTCCACCGGCGGTGACTACTCAATGCATTTAGGCCATTCAACCTCCTTATTCAATGAAAGTGACGTATGCCACCATATCTTCATTATCGGCAGGGATATCATTTCGCATCATACCCTCAAATTCCGGGGCACATGTTCGAGTTTTTGTAATCTATGTTATCAGGGTATCAGTTAGAATTTCAAAGTTTAGAGTTCGTTTGATATCAATTCCAGAAAATGGATATCATATCGCATCATTTCTGTAAACTTTGGGACCCATGTTCGGGTTTTTGTAATATATGTTATAACGGTATTAGCTCAGAACTTCGAAGTTTAGAGCTCATTTGATATCAATTTCAAGAAATAGGGGTCATACCTACAAATTCCGGGACACGTGTTCGGGTTTTTGTAGTCTGTATTATAATGGTATCGGTTTAGAATTTTAAAATTTAGAGCATGTTTAATATCGATTTCAGAAAATAAAAAATGATATTCATTTGTTTTAATATTCGTATTTGATAAGATGTGGGAGTAAAAATAAAAATTATTTTGAAAACGCATGTTTTCAAAATTTAGTCCAACAATATATCAAATAACTTAATAATAATATAAATCATGATGTATTATTCTTCCTTTCATTATCATTGATATGACTTGAATGTCACTTTTCGCATATGTACGTGAGTCAGCTGTTTGAGAGGGACTTTGTCCCACTCACATGAGACCGCACAACAAATCTGATTCGTAATTCGACCCAATTTCATAGAGAACGACTCATAAATTTAAGGGCCCGTTTGGTTCCAACTCTGGAAACGGAAACGGAATGGAAACGAATTTAGTCCATATGTATATCCTTATTCATGAAATTCTATGGAATCATTCCTTGTGTTTACATGCAAAATACACTTGCCTCCCCATATTTTGTTACCCTATAGGGTATCAAAAGTAATCAAATTCAACTTCAACTACTTCAAATCACAAGGAATGATTCCAAAATTTTTCATGAACAGGGGTATACATATGGACTAGATTCGTTTCCATTCCGTTTCCGATTCCGGAGTTCAAACCAAACGGGCCCTAAATATAGAGAAATAGAACGGCAATTCAACTAAACAAGATAGAGAACGACTCATAAATTTATAGCGATTCACTCAATATTAGTTATGTTCATTTAGAGAGGTTTTATTGAGTTGTAGATTACAAGTGAAGCAAATAATTCGTAGGCAGGATTAGCAATACAATATATGGAGTACTCAAACCTTAAAGACAATATTTGAAGACCAATTAAGGATTAGGTTGAACTAAAATGTAATTGTCCAAACATATGACAAGCGATCGAAATTAAGCACGCTGATATCATGTTGTTTGTACCGTGGACGTATTTGTCACTGGATTCATTCGAAGGGTCCCTTATAACTGAATATATGAAGTGTAACATTCAATACACGTCGACCTATATAATATAACCGAAATTGCATCACCTTATTTTTTGAAACCCTAAAGTTAGCAATCACAAAATTTATGATGAGTTCCAAGGCATACACATGAATCAAGATGCTCGATCAAGGAGATCAAAGTTACGTAAACTTCTCCCTAACAACCATTTAGCTTTGCACGTAAGTAACGGGTCGAGATATAAATGTTATAATAAACCTTTATTATATTTACAATATCCATTATCCATTGAAAATGGAAAAAGAAAAGAAACCCTACATTTCAGTGGCAATAGACAAGGCCATGAGAGGGGCATTCCCATATCATCTTAAGTGGATTTGTCTCCAAAGGATCTCTCTTGGGCCTACTTGTTTACTCAATACCAATAGATTGGAGAAGTTTAGTCCACACGAGTCTATTTTTGGATTCATATCATCACTACATTCATTTATTATTTTCGATAAAAAGTTTTTGGTTATAAGGTGATTAGGTATCTTCTGTTGTGTGTATCTAGTCGTACTTATCATATATAGAAAAATAGGCTAACTAGTCATCAAGCGGAGGATAGTCCGATTTTTTACATCAGAATCAATAATGTTCACTACATCCTCAGGAGGATCAATTAATACATGAAAACTAATGTTATATATGAAGCGAAATTTACACGATAATTTACATCATAATTTGCTTCCTTATATTTTTTTTTAAAAAAATTTACTTGTATTAGAGAAAGAAGGATATACATAGGGGAGGTAAGGAACAAGAACAAAGAGCAGTATCAGAGCAGTGGGAGACAAGACCCAAACTGAACACTATCTTAAGTGAATTCCGAGTATTCGGGCCGTAGCAATTGAGTCAGCGGATATGTCCTTCCAGTGGCGACCAATGTGGAGTTTTGTAACTCGGATTGCTTCATCAGCACAATTAATGGCCCTAGTGAAAGTATTGTTGTAGATTAAGTTATTTCTAGCTTTTCAAGAGAAGTATGCAGGCGGTGAGTGAGGCAATGCAAGTGCAGTCAAGGAGTTTCTTACTGGTGGTTTTGTTGGATCTTAGCCAGTTCCAAATGTTGTGCAGGCAAGGAGCTGGATACGGGGTTCTCGTCCATCTTGCAATTATGTCGAGAGTGAGGGAAGTGTAAGAGCATTGGGACCAAAGGTGATCCTCGTCTTCATGACCGGAGTTGCAAAGTCTACAGGCATCGGAGGAGACTGTATTCCACTGGAGTAGCTTGTAGAGGGTGGGAAGTTTCTTCAGGTTTGCCAACCATGCAATAAACCGGCATTTGGGGATATTGTAATTGTTCCATATGACCTTACAAACCAGAGCAGCAGGGGGAAGAGTTGCGGATCTGAAGTGGCAGTAGGTTTTCTTTGAGGAGAATGAGCCAATTTGCTTCCTTATAGATATGGCGAACATGTATAACTGATATTCGTCTCATATATTAAGCCTCTGCAACAATGTACCAGGTTGAATAGTGGATGACAGTGAGGAATGTTTTTGTTCGTGAGAGTGACAACCAATTTCGAGTACGTTTTTTGGATTACATTTCTAGCCCCACCATCCCTCACAGTTTGAGACCATGCAAGACTCTCTACGACTCTACGATAGGAGCCATGCACATCCCAATATTGTGAATGAAACCACGTCGTCACTTCCCAATGTTATTCTAATGATACCCGTTGTTGTAGTTTGTCGTTCCCAATAACCATATCGGTGTTGATCTTTATCCATCCAGTTGGGGGCTTAGTCCATGCGTCTTATGCGATGAATAGACGGAGGTCTAGAGCCCCAAGCCCCCTCTCTATTTTGGATACTAATATACATTTACTATTTTAAAATTTAAAAAATGGTTGACTTTTATATATTTATAATCAATTTATGTTTTAACTGAATTAACCCTAATGAGCCCATGTCATTTTAGTTAACAAAAAAAAACATATTTTATGTGGGTATTTTTATGCATTAACTATAAGGACAATATGAATTTAGCATGTGGAAAAATCACGAGATACCGATTGTGTTTGTTCTAACTTCCAAATCAAATTAAGCATGATCATTATAGAGAAGATAATAATTACAATTAGTAAATTATTGGTCGATTATTGCACAATGCACACTCATGATTAATTATTAATGGTCCACATTAACCTAAATTATTGGCAAGAAGATGCAATTTCTTCAATTAATCGTGACTAATTTGATGAGGAAAGACGATTTTGTTGAAAGAATTAAGAGATGTTTTTCCATGTCTCATATCTTCTTCACTCAATTTTGTACGGGGTAAATGTTTGGAGAAATGATAAAATTAATTGATTCATTAAGAAACGTTTATTTTATAATTAACGTTGGAATTGTAGGCTTTTCTTCTACGGGGAACAAAGTATGTTACTGAATTACCAAAGTATAGTTAAGATAAAAATAATAGTTTTTGATTTGTTATTAATTAAAAAAACTATACTTATGTTGTAATACCCAATGTCAAACATATACTAGAAATTTAATGCCGAAACATATACTTATTTGAATTACCCGGTTTTAATTAGGGTTTTTAGTAGGCCCTTCATCACCGATTTCAATTACCTGATGTTAGTCACCCTGAATTCATTGTAACCTTATATACACCGATGGAACCCTTTATCTTCTTCCTGAAACCAACCACTCGACGTCATCCATGACACTCTCTTCAACCTCTGCCTTGGTCGTCAGATCATCATGGTGATATCTTTCATCTTTGTTTCTCCACCTTGGTCGCCAAGCACTCGTTGTTGTGAGTCTTGTGACCCTTCGTCTTCTTCTTCCGACTTGGTCACAAACAAGAGCTTCCACATGATCGCTACCATGCCCAGCCATAGAACTCAAGATCTGGGTTTGTCGTAGAAGCCGACACCATCGAAGGCTAGTTCGGACTCCGTCACCCTTTTTGCCCCGAGCCTGAACAACGTGTGCATTCAAATCTCGATTTCTTGCTTCTCGCCTACAACCACTATTGTCGAAGTCCATATCCATAACCATCATCCATGACCCCCTAATTTAGTAGAGGTCTCTTAACCTTATTACTTATGAGTTTGGTGCTTGGTTAGTCTTCCTTCTCATCAAAAATGAAAGTAATAAAAAAAAATTTACAGAGGAAAGGAATTAGGAAGATCACTTACGAGAAATGGTTCATCCTAGGGTATCCTTACGGGTAAGAGCATTAAGTTCGTAATCTGCACAAAAGTTAAATGGTGAAGGAAAGTGACCAAGGTGGGCAAGTCTGTCAACAACTCCGTTTATTTCTCTAAAAAACTGCTCAATGTGAACTTATTTAAATTTATTTAGTTCAATAAGAATGAATGCAATCATCATTTCATTTTTCACGGACATTGTCAAGAACTTTTGATGGCGTTAATGGAAATAAGATTATCGCCTTCGATAATGATGTTCTCACTAAGATTGCTTCTTTTTTGATGTCATGGTAAAGCCCAAGAGCTTCCGCATCAATGATGGTTTTGTTTTTTATTTTCCTGCATCTAAATCAATAATGTTTTCATGGTGATTTCAAATAACAAAATCAAACGGTTATTGGCCCATGATTGTAGCTAATATATTATAATGTTAGTTGTATTCTTGTAGGAACCTTTCGAGTTATTTTGAAAAATTATTTTGTTTCTTAAAAACCACATGCCCCACCAAATAGTCGCGAGTTTAGTAAATTCTGAGATATCAACATTTTTATTTTCATGGATTTTCATCCCTAATGAAGACCTTTTCACTTTCACCTATTTTTAGTTTTCAATTTTGTTATTACCGTTCAATTTTTCTAAAAATTTTCTCATACATAAATCTATATGATTTAAATATTTAACTCGTTATATAAAAATGCATATTAACTAAAGTAAAGAAATATAAAATATAGTAATAAATTGGTAAAAATAGTTACAAATAATATTAAAAAGAGAAAATTGCTTAAACAGTACCCATCTTTTTTCCTGACTAAATTTTAGTACCCCGTCGTTTAAACTATCAAAGCGGTACCTCACCTATTGAGTCTGACTAAAGATTGGTATCTAAATCACTGTTCACACGTTAAGGAAAAGGGTTAAAACAGTTGCAATGATGCCTACACGACATACTTATTCAACAAGAAATAAAAGGGAAAGTTTTAGGAGCAAAGTTGTTGTCTTAACTTAACGTGTGAAAAATAATTCAAATACTAATCTTTGGTCGGATTCAATAGTTGATGTACCGTTCTAATAGTTTAAAGAAAGGTGTACTAAAGTTTAGTCAGTCTAAAAAATGAGGTACTATTTGGACAATTTTCTCTAATAAAAATAATAAACTATCAAAAACAATTCTCATTAAACTATCCATGGAAAATCTCAAATGAATTTCACAACACCATCACCATCCTCATTCTCATATATTTTTCAGATTCTCTACCACGGCAGGTGAATAGATTTTGAATGAAGATAAACTTTTTCTTATGAGGTTGTAACGCTCATTCCGCTATTCTTTTCTTTCTTTTTTTTAATGCCGAAGGCTTATGAAAAAGTTTCACCTTGATCATTTATCGACTCTCATACAAGGGTCATATTCACACTAATAAAAAGTCGGAAAGTCCGAGTGAAAAGTTTCACCTCTCAATGGCAAAGGCGTAAATTTTTTTAATCAACAAGACCGTTTTTCAAGTGAAAGTTTCACCTATCGGTGGTGAAAGCATAAACTTTTTTCAACGGGTTAAAATCGATCCGTAAAAGAATATATCTTGTGAGCATTGAACCTAAGACTTTTTTTTAATGTACCCTTACTTCCACACTCTACTAGCCAAGTAAGCTAAATTGTTAACGGATATATTTTCACCAATTTTATTTAATATTTTTAAATTTATTCGATATTTAACACTAGTTTACGATAATTCAACTAGGACACTGCCCCACGATCCACCACTACCTCTCACATTGCTCAATCAAAAAAACCCGTTAAAAAAAGTTTCATGTCATCTAATATCTTCGCACTAACACCACGAGATGCATTAAATGCTTTTTTTCAAAACCGATAACAAAACGTCTCGTTATCGGTTTTGATATTTAATGACTATAATATGGCACTACAAAAGGCATTAAAAGGTATTAAAACTAATTTAATTAAGTGTATTTTACAAATCCTCTCTTTCATCATCCTTTTTAAAGTATGATCATCTTATACAACAATTATTAATGGTTTAGAGTATGAAAACGACACGAGAAGTTGCATAAGTCCCTCAAAGCACGGGCATTACATGTGCATCTAACATGGTAGACCCTTTCCTAACAAGGTTAATTAGTAATTTAGTAATATTTGTATTTTACCGTATTAGGTATATCAACACCTTATTAACCCAATCTAATCAAATAGATAGATGAAAACAAACAAATGCATCCAAGAAGACTTAAAACGAACTTATAAGAAACTTATCTCCTACTCTACTCAATTTTTACCTCATAACAAACGAGCCTACTTTTTACTTGACCCAATTTCAACCCGAAGTTGTTATAACTCGACCCGAACCCGACTCGTCAACTCTGTTTGACAGCTATACAAGTGCATAATCGCATTAGATTAAAACTCGATATATAAGTTTATCGGGTTTCATCTTAAAATCAACTTAAAGTAGGCTCGTGATACATTTCTCAACATGCTCTTGCAAGTGCAACTAGGGTTTACATCCTTAGTTGACACTTGGGCAAAATGATATACCATCTCATTTTCTTTATAACTAGTTTAGATGATTAAAAAATGGTTTGTTTAACTAACAACTTGATCTATTAGTACGTTAAAGTCCAATAGACTTCATACCGGAGATCATTTATATACGAGTGCACATACGTGTTGGAGTCAAACTAAACATAATATCGATGTGATTTCAATACTATACTATCAATGTGATACACACGTCTGCCGAAACTATTTGTCCCAAATACATACCTTATTGTTAAAGTCTAACATTGACAGTCAGTGAGATTTTATCGTAAAACGAAATAGAGCAGTACGCTCGGAATATAACACCGGGTACTAAATCGTGGCCCATTGTTGGGGGATACCCTCCCAATATCAATGCTGCCGGCAGGATTCAAACTCGAATCTCCAGGCTAACCACTTAAGGAGTCTAGCACCACATCCCACTAGACTAACTGAGTATTGGTTATAACACCCTTGTTGATCCAACATAAATGGAAGTGTGTACATATATGGCAAATGAGTGATTACATACGTCCATGTGAATAATAACCTCGTGTATCACTTCTTATCTCTTGTATATTATATAAATTTATTTTAGGTGTTTATCTTACTTTTGTAAGAAAATTATAACTTTAAAAATAGGGAAATTGGAAATTATTTCTTAAATATTAGAAAATTATATTTTAAGTATCTTTTAAGAACAACTATCATTTCAATAGAGAGAATTAATTAACTTTCATTCTAATCAAATTAACTATTTTATATATATATATATTAAAAGAATATGAATTTCTAGATTCTCACATATTACTAATTTATTTCTTTATTTATTGGAAAGAGTAAATGAGGAGGAGGTGCAAGATAAGGCTGTCGACATAATATTACTGCACCGAAAAGCGGTTTGTTTTTGCCGTTGTCGAGGAGTACATAATGTACGTCCAAAATGAAGGATTAAATACATAGTACATTCCATTTTTTTCTCTATTATAAAATCAAATTATAAATTTACTTCCGGTAATTAAGAAAAGAAAAGGAAAAAAGTTGGTAGCAGTTAAAATTAGGTGCGGGAACAAAACCCGTAAATCTCGATCTCGTTTCGATCTTATACTTATCGGAATTCGACGTGATTTTATTCAAAAAACATCAATCTTGTCTCATCCCGACAAAAAAGTATCAGGAGGGAATGCGGGTCTTTAACTTCTGAATCAATAACCCTGCTTTTATCCGGTATTGTTAGAAATCAAATTTTCAACTCTTGCTTCCTTGTAATATATTGTTCGATTTCTCAAAGCAAGGCTACAACAACGATTTTGTAGTTCTACACTCATATAGTACATCTTTCTTTATCGTGCTCATCACTCTCGGTTTCCTCTCGGCTTCTCAAATAAGGTTGTAGCAATTTTACGGTTTTCATTTCATCGATTCTTCACAATCGTACTAGTTAGTCGGGTTGGTCTTGTCTCATCCGGTCTTGTCCGAATTTCATCCCATATATAATTTCAGGATGGGACGTAAATTGGGATGCCCTCAACCAACATCTCGTCCCATCTCGTGCCCAAGCTGCTTAAATTAAATCTAACCCCTCAACTTTTTTTGGCATTTTACTTCATAATTAAAAATGATAAAAAAAAAATAAACATTTTTATTTTCAATTTTTGATTTTGTAAAATTATTAAAGATAATAATTATTAGGGTTGTGCAAAACTGGACCGGACGGAAAACCGGTCCAGATCGGACCAGAGTTACGGTCCGGTCTGCGGTCCATGTTTTTCTGAAAACCCGTGTTACGGTCCGGGACCGGTTTTGGACCGTATTAAACCGTAACCCGACTTGGACTGTAAACTGTGAATGTCCGGTCCGGCTCCGGTTTTGGACCGAAAAACCTCTAAAGTTGCACAATTTAGGTACAAACCGGTCCGGTCCGATCCGGTCCGAAATATTCAAAATTTCACAATTCAAGTACAAATCGGTCCAACCCGAAACCGGACCGTAACAGTCTGGTCTACGGTTCAGGGTGTTATCAATTTACGGTCCACCGATCCGGTCCGGTCCGGACCGTATGCAAAACCCTAATAATTATAGTGTCAACAACCGGTTAACATAATTTTCGGAAGAAGAAAAATCAAAGAAAACTTTTATAATTAAGGTCGAAAACCAAAAGACAAAGTTAAGGATTAGATATCTAATTTCAAAAAAAAAAAAATTTAATACATTATTTGGCAAAAGTTCTTAGATAAATTTAGGATTTTTTTTAATATAAAATATTATCATATTAAAAATAAATAAATTCTCAAGTCCGAATCTTAACGTATACTCTAGAAAAGCTAACAATTAATAGGAAGTAGTTGCATAGCATTGCTTATTTGCTTTGACTATTTAATGACGGCGTAAATTAATGAACGTATAAAGATTTCCGATAATTTCTCACCAAACAGCCCTTAAATGAATACGTAATTATCGCTAACTTCTTTTTGGATACGGGCCGACCCGTAAACATTGCTCAAACCCGTTGCCTTTTCGGACCCGGATCTTTGTCGGATCTTTGTCTTGCAAACGAAGTGAAATAATATTAGAATGTAAAAAATGTATGTTGTAAACTAAACTTATATAATATATCTTTGGAACTTGTATGTTTTGAACCATTTGTGTAGACCATGTGATTATGTTCAAATCATGATAATCACAATTTTTAATATTTATTATATTCATTAAACTTATAATAAAATAACGAAAAGAGTGAATTCTCCATATTTATTTTTCAAATATAACAACTTTTTTGATTTTTTAGACATTAAATTTAATTTTTAATAGAAAACATAAATTTGAGTAAATTGTGAACGAAAGGATTGCTTATTTTATTGATAAACTCATTATACGGCCTCATATAGTCTAACAAACTGGACAAATAGGTTTTCTGAAAGTCATCTCGAATTATCAATCATTTCAGTACCCAATACATTTTGAATTGTGTGAGACTTAGCGGACCAATGGAAAAAACCAATAATTATATTCGTTCATTTATTTAGATTGTAAAGACTACGGATAGATAAAGCAGATTGTCCGAAAATTGTCCGGATTAGATGATAACTAGTTACCTATGTATACAATTGAGCAAACTACAATACCTATATATCCATATAAGCAAGTTTGTCTAAGCTAAAGGTTGCCACAAAAATAGTGGATAATGTTAGACAATAACACATAAAGTAACCCCCTCCTTTGGACTCAAATTTGTAACTTGGGTGAGCATAATAACAAAACTAAAAGGCTCAAAAGTTATGTACTTTGTAGCTTGTGTGGACGTGTGGTGCTTAATCATTTGGTCCAAAGAACGAGCAAGAATTATTAGAACAAAATTTGCCGGTGGAATAAGAGTGATGGGTTTTTGGGTATAGTATCGCACCGATTTCAGGTTAGTTTACGATCACAAGTTAACGAACTCCATCATAAAATTAATTGATAATAGAAGGAGCAGTTAGACTTATACTAGGTTCATAAATTTTATATAGCTGATATGAGACTAAATATCCTTAGATTTCAAAATATATATATATATATATATATGATTTAAGGTTCATATATCCGAAGTAATTTCATATTTTATATAAGATACGTTATTGTAAAATTACAAATTTTATCCTTTTGTTTCAATATTTTACTTATAAAAAAAATTCTTTTAATTTTCGGTTTATGAGGTTTTTTTCTAGCTAAAACGTACATAACTTAGTTTTAAAGTGTGTTACGGCTGATTGAACCGGATTTACTAAAACATGATGAGTTTGGATGACAAGTATTGAAGTATAACAAACTGACAATGAATCGGATTAGTAATTTTATAAGTTATATCATTTGATACCATAAAAGTGATACATTCATCTGTCACTCGATCCGTATAGTTTTTGACATTTTGTTATGTATGTTGAATCATTTTATACACAAAATGGCTCACGATGTGTACCGTTTCTCACATGACCTATTATAATTTTTAAAGGGAAAACAAAGTGTATTTTTAGCATATATGGGGAAATTAGGAAAAAAAAATAAAAATAAAATAAATGAAGGCAGTTGATGAATTGCACATGCAAGTGGGACCCAACGTGGGATATAGCGGTTGGTTGTGGCCTACTAGCAACCCCACCATGTGCAGAGTTACAAACTGAACTTGTATTATTTTTCTTCTAAAATATATTTTAATTAGAAAATAATAAATATATATTTTTTTAAGGTCGGTAAGTAACTTACAGTTCGATTGACTTCGCCGCTCTATATCCGAGATAAAAATAAGTCGTGGCCCATTGGTGGGGACACCCTTCCAATATCAGTTTTTTTATGCACCCTGTCATGGGGACACCCTCTCAATATCAGTTTCGAATCTCCAGAGTAATAAAAAATAATAATAAATATAAACCCATGTGGATACAGTAATTAATTACTTAAAAATTTATATTATTTTTTGACTTAGAGGGCCACCTCTCACAAGTCACAAACTTATAGGGGATTGTTAACTTGTCTCTTTCTAATGCAAATAATCCTCTTTTTTGGTCTTTATACCTCAATATAACAAAAATTAAAATAATAAAATAAAGTAACATTTCAATTTTCAATCTCTATATATACACTACTTTCCCTCCTCAATTTTGTATAGCCAACAAAACACTAAAGCTTCAATCTTTCCCTAAACTTCAAATAGCAAAAATGGCACCTACTTCTTCAATCATCCTCATTCTCCTCCAACTCTTCCTCCTCGGCGCCATCGCCGATTACGACGGCAATTGGAACAACGGTCATGCCACATTCTACGGCGGCGGCGACGCTTCCGGCACAATGGGTATGTATTTTGGGTATTTTATGTAAAAGATTATAACTTTACAATATTTTTAAAAAATACTAAATTGGGTCTTTGTGTAATTGTAGGAGGAGCTTGTGGGTATGGAAACTTGTACAGCCAAGGATACGGCACAAGCACGGCGGCGCTGAGCACCGCGCTATTCAACAACGGCTTGAGCTGCGGCGCGTGCTTCCAAATGCGTTGCAGCGGCGATCCGAAGTGGTGTATTGGCGGCGTCATCACTGTCACTGCAACTAACTTCTGTCCACCTAACTTTGCTCTCTCTAATGACAATGGAGGATGGTGTAACCCTCCCCTCCAACACTTCGATCTCGCCGAGCCCGCCTTCCTCCAGATTGCGCAGTACCGTGCCGGAATCGTACCCGTCTCCTTCCGAAGGTAACTCACTTTGTTGTAACTTTTATCTTCAATGGTGAGTAGAAACTTGTAGGTATGGTACTAAGGGCATGGGACAATTTTAAGAAAAATATTAGGTTGATTTTGTAATTTTGAGAATAATTAACGGAAATTACATTAATGGACCAATACTTTCATCTTCAACGTACTCTAGAAAACTTTTCTTTTGTATTAAATATGAAACATTTGGAGTTCCAAATTGAGTTATCTTATAGGTGACATAGCTCTAGGTTAAAAAAAAACGTTACACCTAACTATAGTATTATTTTTGGGTGGAAAGGTCTACTTTTGAGTTTAGGTTAGGCGTACGTCGCTCCATAGGTGTATAAATTGGAGGGGTCTATTATATAATTAAAAAATTATTATTATTTATTAATAATTTCGTTTTTTTCTTCAGAGTGCCGTGTGGAAGGAAAGGAGGAATAAGGTTCACGGTGAACGGACACTCATACTTCAACCTAGTTCTGATCACCAACGTGGGCGGAGCGGGAGACGTGCACTCGGTGTCGATCAAGGGTTCGAACGGAGGGTGGCAAGCAATGTCGCGGAATTGGGGTCAGAATTGGCAAAGTAACTCATACCTCAATGGACAAAGCCTCTCATTCATGGTTACCACAAGTGATGGTAAAACTGTTACTAGTAACAATGTTGCTCCTTCAAACTGGCAATTTGGGCAGAGTTTTGAAGGTGGACAATTCTAATTTCTTTGATTTTTAGTCTAAAAAGAGATTAAAAAGAAAGGAAATTCATAATATTTATTATGAATTTATTGTAATGGATACAATGGAGGGTACTTGTTTTGAAATTTATTAGTAGATTTTGTGTGATTTGTGGGGTTTGGGTAGTGATTGCAGTGGTGCAATATAGAAGCACCCGCTTAGGCCTACCTATATATGTATAGATCAAAGATATAATGCTCTGTAAAACCCTAAAAGAATTGGGTTTTTTTTATAATTTAAATATATAGATTTGTGTTGTTTGAGTTCTATAGTTTGGATTGTTGTAAGTTTATACAAGTTTAGTCCATTTTATGAAAAAAAATGGACTTTTTAATCTTAACTAATGTTGTAAAACTATTATTGAATTGTCAAATGAGATGAAACTTACACATCAACCTTGTGACTATGTCTAAACCCATGTTACGTGTCGTTTGAAATTAGGCAATCTTTGTGCCATTGGCATATCATTTATGAACTCCAACATGAATTGTCAATTAGTATATGCAGCTATATCATCACTTATGTGTCAATCGGACCGCAAGGCCGCATAAATACGATATTCATCTCTGCCAAATCGTCTACAGACTCACGTGCTGGACGGAACTTGAACGATAGAATGAGAACGGAGTTGCCTAAACGATGACAATAGAAAAAACGGGTAATGGAATTACTAAGTGCCGATAATGAGTAAACAAAGGACAAAGCCTTTTTCGAACAATAGGCTAGGGCGATTCAATTTTCGGTGCGGAACAGTTGTGGACCGGACTAGTAGGAATAGGTCGATTTTCGGTCCTATTTTAAAACCGGTCCAAGTTCCGGTCCAAATCGGACTGATCATAGCAAGGGTCCAAAAGATGAGCCCAAAAAAGCACAAATCCAAATTAAGAGAAAAATGTTCATCCATCCGGTCCAAGTCGGGATCACTCCTAAACCAAGCCTGAACAACCGGTTCATGTCCAAGCAAATTGTGTTTCCGGTCCTAGTGAACACCTACAATAGGCACTAGGCAGCATATATTTATGGAGCATATTTCATGAAAAAACTGCAGATCTAAGAAGCAACAGTGAGGGCAGAAAATTGTTTAATTGATAAATAGAGACAAACAAAGCCTTATTCATATCTAGATGAAATATCGATCTGAAATTGAATTCAAGCAATCAAAATATAGCTGAGACAAAATTACAGTGAGAACGGATCTCCAATACACTGATGAGATCAAGATGGGCATACAGTAAGTTCAATGACTAATGCACGGTAAGCCCCCATGAAGATAAGTCTAAACCTAATGCTCTTCCACTCTTATATGATTCACCATTTGGCAGGAAACTTATGCAAGGATAGAAAAGAAGTTACTGTTGTATGCATAACTTCAATCCATAACACTTTTTCACATATAGAGTAAAAATGACCTCCAATCTCAGAAGTTTAAAATAAAACTTACAAAGTAGCGTCTCTCCATGGTAAATTTCACTCCCCAATTTGAACACTGTCACTGCTGCCATCCATACTGCTGATTCCGGCTCCCACCCATCATGTTTGAGCCTCGACCACCCCCATAGGGCCCACTTTGTTGATAGTTTGGCCCACCAACATAGCCACTAGCACCACTTCCGCCCCTAGGAGGTGCACCGGACATGCCACTCCCAGAGCCATAGGGTGCGCCCCGTCCCTGTGGTGGATAGGGTGCATTGCTGTAACCACTGCCTCCTTGGTTTCCTCGGTTGGGATGACTATTATACCCGGAGCTCAGGTTACTGCTCTGGGAGTATCGGTTGGGTCCACCTGAAGGCCCACGTGGTTTTGCATAGTGACTTACACTAGGCCCACCAGCTGGCACAGCTGGTTGAGAGCCGTGCATGGCTTGATTAGGCCGCATCTGTGCGTGGCCTTGCCCCGAGTGCTGGATTGGTGGAAGACGAGCGTGTGGGGGAGGATGTTGAGTCTTCTGTCGCTTTGCTGCTTCTTCTTGTTGTCTTTGCTGCTGTCTTTTCTTCTTTGTTTGGAACTCGTGTGAGGCCTCATATTTCGGCAAACTGCAATAATAAATGAAAAAGCAAGGCCATGAGTGTTGAGATGAATGAACTAGAGAATGTTAACTGTTATGAGCTTTTTCAAGGGAAAATGAGCTTCAGAATACTAGAAGTGAAGGATCCAGGGGAAATGAACCTCTTGGGATCACATGGTAGTGGGTCATTCCAGAAATACTCTGCATCAAGAGCATCCTTAGCTGATATCCTCTGCATCATCATCGTGAAAAAAGAGCTATTAGAAAACGGAATGCAATAAGGATAAGGATGAAAAGAACTTATGGCTGCTTTCTAAAACTATAAACCTCATATTACCAAAACAACAAGATGATGAAGTCCATTAGGAAAGTTGGACTCATCTAAGCCGTATCATAATATATCCAGTACAGCAATTTGAAATTTACTTGCAACAAAAAAATGACAATTTAAAAGAAACCATTCAAATTGGTCTATTTGGAGTGATGGGGATGGTGAGGATGAGTATCCACTATCCACTTAGTAATACCTGAGAAGGATCAAGAGCCAGCATGCGATCCAGCAGATCCAAGGCATTGCGATCAAAGCTACATTTAAATTAGAAGACAACAAAAGCAAGAATCAATACCTAGTCATAAAGTCATCCACTAAGACTTCTTTTATGTACTTACTGTCTGAAAACTTCACGGGTCCGTTTTTTCATAGGTCGATTAGGCTTGAAGTTATTATACCAAGGAATCTTTGAAACTCCAGGCCAGATGGTTTCATCTGGAGCTCCACAAATCTCGAAGATTTTATTTATTTGCTCTGGCTACAGGAGTAAAAATTAAAATCAGTAAAATAAAATTTTTTTTAAAAAAGGAAGGTTGTTGAGGATGTAGAACCAAATCCACAGATGATAGTTGAAACGAATACAGCACTACAAACCAGAACATTAAATCCGGTCTTGCGTCAAGGAAGCAAACAACATGGACAATACTGGGTGAAGGATAAAGAGACGAAGTGCAATTAATTTATCATATTTTCTCCCTCGTCCTTAAGTAACTAGTCCAAATAAGCATGATTCAAAACATGTTGAAACAAACAAAAAACGAGAACCGCAGTCATCTCAATGATAAAATGGTTAGTAAAAGTAGGCTACATAAACTTAAATCAGGAAATCAGGGGACATGATCTTGTAAAGCGGGTTAGGCAGACTGTTAGCATCCCTATTCCTAAGTCTACTCTTTCAAGATATTATTACTTCAGAGCTACTTATTGTAACTTTTGTCTTTTATAATTCCTTATTTCTTGTATTTATACAGGACTTAGCCATTGCATTATAAAGCTAAGAAGTTTATATTTGTAGCTCAAGACAAACAGAATTACTTCTCTTTCTCTCTGACATCTCTGTTCTGTTTACTAATTTTCCAACAACTAACTCTTTAAGACAGGATAAATATAGCGTACTAAGAGATCCATCACACTAACAATCAGGATTTCTAGCTCGTACTCCTTATCTGGACTTGGGAACATGAAAAACTGTTGTCAAAAAAATGCAAGACAAGCTATAATACAACAGATTATAGCAACAGCACTTGGATGCGGGAAGAAAAAAAAACTACATAGCAAATGGGGCGTTCAGACGATGATATGAAGGTTGATCCTTAATCCATGAAAATTGCAGCAAAACAAACACACGAAGTAGCAAGCAATAAAGGTTGCAGCAGCAGTGACAAGACTTTGGTAGCTACTAGTTTGGGCCCCTTTGGTGGTGGTTCTACCATTTATCATACAAGGACATATATCATTCCCCATTCCCTCGCATTAAGCCAAATTATCATGCGTTGTAAGGTCCTGTTGGCAGAGCTTTTTAGGAGGCTTGGTGTTTGGTAGAAGTAGTTTCTTATGGAGGTTCAGGTTTTGGGGAAGGTTTCAAGCCTAAAAAATGGAACCTTGGGAGAAGAAGGTTTTGGGAGGTTTGTGAATTTTATTACTTTAACAACTGATTATTTTTACCCCAAAAGGCCAAAACCTTCATTATGAAACAGTTAAGAAGATTTTCAACTATGTTTTATGATTTCTAACAACTCTTAAAACCAACTGCTATGGAAACTCCCCAAAGAACTATACCTACTCAAAAGCCCTGTTTTTCCGAACAGGTCCTTAATTTTCACATCCAATATTCTCAATTTGAGAATAAATGCACCAAGAGACCAATCACCAACTAACTCTTTCTGCCAGGCAAGGACTCATTTTCTTCATCATGTGGAGGATATGTTAGACGTTACACATGATGAGGACAGGTAGCAAAATTTCAGGTCTCGTTTATACCCAATAAAAGTTACCAATGAAATCCCAATTTACCTCATCTTTTCCTGGAAATATTGGCTTTCCATGGAGAAGCTCGGCAAAGATACAACCGACAGACCACATATCAACAGCAGGACCATACTTTGTGCTCCCGAGTAGCAGTTCTGGTGGTCTGAGTAATTCATTGTAGTGAAAGAAAACAATGTTAGAGATTCACTCAGTTAGAAGTAGATAGATTCTTAAATTCCTTTCTGAAGTTTTAATATGAAAATCATACAGTTTCTATTAGAGGCGTAAAGATCAACCACTCTTACCTGTACCATAATGTAATAACACGATTTGTGAGACTCCCATTATGATCGCTTGAAAAAGAACGAGCTAGACCAAAGTCAGCAAGTTTTAAATTCCCTTCATTATCTATGAGAAGATTTGAACCTGGACAATAAATGGACACGAATAATCTTGATTGGTTTTTAAGCCAGAACTCGAATACATGAATCGGAAAACAAACATTTAACACAAAAATACCTTTAATATCACGATGCAACACTTGATTGACATGACAATAGTGTAATCCTGTTAACAGCTGTTTCATATAACACTACAAGGTGGAACCACAAAATGTCAAAGAGAAGTTCTGATAGAAAAAGAACAGGGCATATAAAGAATTTCCGATGCATTACAAAGACAGTAGCTAATATACAATGCTTAGTTATAGTGCAACCTTGATCTGGGGGATTGAGAATCGCATTCCAGGGCGATCAGCAAGACCAGTCAGGTCATGGTCCATATACTCAAAGACCATATAAATGCCACCTTTATATTTGTTATTATCTGCAGCAGATTTGACATTTTTTTTATAAAAGGATAACAAGTTAGACAACATTAAACAAGGTGTGCATGCTTCCAGGCAGGAAGAAATATATAAACAAACAGGAAAACAGCAAACTAGCATACTTGCCTGGTCTACCCTGCTCGTCCTTCTCAGGACCTAAAAAGAGACCGGGAAGAAAAAGAGTTTAGAAAACAACAGAAGAACTGTTCATTGACACTCTGAGTGGCAAATAAATAAGCAAGTTATTCCAGTATCCAGTATGGTACCTGAAGATGTCACAATCTCTTTAAGTTTAATAACATTCTCATGGTGCAGCTTCTTTAGAATCTTGATTTCACGTATTGCAGTGATTGGAAACTAGACCAGATAAAGAAGCTAATTACGAAATCTTGTACAAAGAAATCGCTAATAACGTGTTAAGGCATCTATGCACTTAAACAGATACGATCAGTGACCAATAGAAAGAGTAACATACTCCCTCTCTTTCATTATCCATTCTGATTTTCTTTAAAGCAACAATCTCGCCTGTCTTATTATCCTTAGCACGGTACACTTGCCTGGTAGAAACAAAGAAGAATATACTTAACATCACAGATATATTAAGATGAACAAAACACATTTATATTCATGAGATAATCAGATAAGTGTCAGAAGGAAACAACAAAATTCTTAAAAAAGGGGGGAATGTGGATTAAGCATGAAGATACTCAACCAAGGAATTGCGACAACCTTTCGCCTGAGATGGACACAATAATACCATGTTAAAACCTGGACAACAACTATAACTATGCTATGAACTCCGTCGATTTAATTCACAGTCACTCCGTGAAATCAATCTAAGTTAATAAACGCATAAAAGCCCATAACAAGAGCATGGTGGCTATTTGAAGAGTGGAAACAGAAGTGTTTGGATAGCTATGAGCTATGAGGCTTGGATGCATTCAATGTGTATAGCAACGGGGGGCAGCCTCAAATAAATATTTTGAAACTTGGGCAAAGATACAAAGCAAAACATTCCACTACCAGCAACTCTCATTTTCTACTTTGAAGAGGAATCCTATATCCCATCCAGCTAAAATGCCTATGTTTTAGCAGAGTTCTGTTTTCTCATTACAACGACAATGGATCAAAACATAATTGGTAGGGATACAGTACAAGGAAGCAGCAAGTTCCGAAAATCTATAAAATAGGATTCCTCTTACAAGTCTCTTCTTACGTAAGGTAAATTTTGTCAGTCAGGAATCAAAAAGTTGTTCTTTTCAAACCTAATATCAAACTCCAATTGGATTACCCTAACAAGCCTCATCCCACCTCCAGGGCCAAAAAAACCCACTCCACTCAATAAAAACAAGGACGGACACAAGATCCTTCCTTGATTAGGGATCATCACCGAAAATCAGTGTTATATTCACTATCGCCGCATTATGCATCTAAATCCTAACGAACTTTACACATACTAGAAACAGATATAAATAAGCAAACCACATTCCACAAAACCGAGTCAAGCAGCAATTTCAAACACTAGGGTTTGCGTCCATCAATACAAACACGACAAACTATAAAGCACTCTATCATAAACGAGAATCGTAGAGTTAAATAAAAAGATTGAAGGAGAATTTAGAAAAGAAAGTCGATTTCGGCGTACCCATAGGTTCCTTCACCGATTTGCTCCAATTTTTCGAAGCAGTCGACGCTTCTGGAACCCCAAACCGGCGAATCAACTACGTTCAGCTGGCCAGGGGCTACTACTGCCATTGGAAATCCACCTTTGATGGTCACCGGAGCTTCTCGTCGATGAATTCGGTTGCAGAGAATGATTGTGGGGAAAGTATGAACGAAGAGGTTATGGGTCGAAAGTTGGGGAATTTGGGAATTAGGGTTTCTCTTTTGTTATTCCGAACTCCTTCACGACCAAGGAAAGAAAAGAAAACGTTTAAAATATCCGCATAAATTCTCTCTCGATAATATTTCCTAAAATATATTACTTTTTTAATTTTATAATAAGTTTAAATTAATTTTACTATATTTTAAAATACATCTAAAGATTATTTCATAATATTAGAATTTTAATAACTTTATCAGATATTTAAAGGAAAAATACAATATCTAAATATATATTACATTTTCACAAATACTTTTTTATAAATTTTTTTTTAATCATTATAGTTATTTCATTATTTTTATTATTAAATAATAAATAACTTTAATTAATTTTTTCTATAGTTAAATTAGATAAACTGATTTGCAGAAAGAATGATGCTTAAAAGATTAATATACTAAAATTATTTTGTAGTAACTATTATATATGGAAATTTAATAATATTGTATTATAATTATTTTATACTTTGTATTATTATAGAGTAGTTGTTATCATGTATAATATATTTATAATATTTATTTTAATAGATACTATTATAGACCTTCTTTTATAATCTTATTTGAAATATGGAGTAATCGATAAAATAAAAAAAACTATCCTATATTATACTAATAAAAGGCAAATGTAAGCTAAATGCATTCTTAGAAAAAATATAAGCTAAATGTTAATCAATCTTCTTTCTTAACATAAGTACATATTTGGACGGTCATACTGCATTTAATCATTTATTGGATGCGTTGTGTATTTAGGTCAACGAGTTATTACTCGCAATGAGTTATGGTCCTTACTTGATAGCAATCTTACAAGAGGCTAACTCTACACCTTACTCAGTACATCCCGGTGCGAGTAAGATGTATCATGATTCACTACAAAAAATAATTAGATTTGCGACGAGCTTTTACGACGGCATGTATTTACCGACGCCATTGATCATTTTTTGCGACGGCACAAAGACAGCTCCCGTTACCGTCGTTTCGCTTGCGTCGGCGAAGCCATCCCGTCGCTAATAATCTAATTATCTAAGTTTTTTTTTAATTTGATATTTTTTTGAATTTTTTTATTTAGAAACCTAAACGGCAATCACAACCCTAGTTCGTCATCGTTCTCTCTTCCACACAACCTTTCTGTTCTCTTCGATAGTATATTTGGTTTGATAGTAATTCATCCTCATTCTACTTGTCTTCTTCCAGATTCGTCTATGTGTACCTAAGCCATAGCTCCTATTCTGATTCGATCCTCTCTCATCCTCTAATCACACAACTCCGCCGGCTCTTAATTCGATCCTCTCTCACCCAACACCGGACTCAGCGGGCACCGAATGACAACTCCATATGCAGTATGTCTACTTCTCTCTGTGCAATTTGAGTTTTTGAGAATAACCCTAACCAATTGTATAAAATTTGAGAATCTTAATTGTTGATATAAGGCTCTCTAAAATTAGGGACGAATCCCCTTTTTTGAGCTATAATATAGCCTCGTGCAATCTTTCCAAAGTAAATGACTTGGTGAATATCAAATTGTTGTCCAAACCATGTTGAGGGTTGGGTATTTCCCGAATGTTTATAAGAAATATGTGATGATATTGAATTGTTTCTGTAGAACAGGTAGATTGGGATTTGCATTTCAAGTTTTTATGATTGATGGTCTCTTTGGGAATTCATCCCTCTGTTGCTTTTTTGAGTATCTTAATTGATGGGTTCTGCAGATTGGAAAGGCCTGATTTGGCTAATTATATTCTAGAGAAATGATTAATATGGGTTGCTCTCCTACTGTCATGACTTATACTTCTCTAGTTAAGGGAATTTATGGAATGTAAACTTGTGGCTGATGTGTTCAGGATACTTGGCATGATGGAATCAAGAGCATGTGAAATTGATTTGGCTTTTGCTAATGTCTTAATAAACTGCGTTTCAAAATTGCAATTGTTAATGTCTTAATAAATTGCAATTGATTTTTGGAATGTAATATGGGTTGCTCTCCTACTGTCATGAGTTACACTTTGTGTTCATCAGGAGAATTTTATCTGCTCCCTAAGTTACTCAATTGCTTTGACTGTCCAGCTGATCTTGTTGTTTTGAACTCCCTTCTAAGTTACTTGAGCACATCAACCATAAGGGAGAACCGCTTTATATTCTTTCAATTTAGTTAAATGCTTCTTCATAGTTCATGTGATTGAGGACTACTTGTTTCTTTTTAGTAATGATAATCTATGCAGGCAAGAATCCATTGGCTTGAGTCACCTTTTTCTTTCTAAACACTAGTTACGTCAATGCAATGTTGGAATGAATATAACTACTTTATGACTTGAAATGATTGTTTTTGTACCCTAATATACATCAAGCAATGGCACACCATTAGGCATTTGATGAAGAAGATATGCTTGTGATTTGATGGCTTTTCACTAAATCTTGGTATAATTGTGGTTTTTTGGACCATTAGGTGTTTGATGAAGAAGATTCACTTGGCTAAGCAAACGGAGAAGTTCAAGCGTACTGTAGAAGAGGGTAGCCCTCAAAATTAAACTCTTCCATACTAAACCTAAAATTGTGGTTTTGAGGATTACAATCAGCAAAAATTTGAATGATCTGTGTGATGGAAAGGCTAAATCCAAGGGATCCCTCCTATGTTTTTTGGCATCACGGGGGTTGCTTTTTTACAAGCTCATTGATTATTTGTTATTCATGATTGATGGCCATAATTATTACACTATGTTTTGTTGATATGCTACTTAATGTGTTGCTTGTCATTTGCTGAGTAAAAGTTATTTAAATCATGTGAAACTCATCATGCTTTGTTTAAGGTATACAGCTCTTCCTTTCATTTTATTCTTTTCAGTTTGACAAATAAAGACAAGTTCAAGGTGGAAAGAAAAAAGGTAATACTCTTACTTTTAGTTTATTTCAGAAAACTATTATCATTATAAACAAATCAAAGAAATTTAAGGATGTTTTACTTTTCAACACTGCATAAATGGGTGTTTCAGGAAAGTGGGTCAAGACATTAATTGGGTTCAAGAAGCCTGCAGACAAGGATGAACTCAAAGTAAATTTCCTAAATTTTTGGATCCTTCTTCTTTTCCTCTACTTTAAGATTTATGGGTTTTTGAGTTTTACTAATTTTACCTTTAAGGAGAAGTCAGGAGGTAAAGGGACGAAATGAAAGCTTTGGAGAAGCCCACCAAGTGACCTCAGCAACTGGAAGAAGACCTTCAAAACGCTGCCTTATACATAAGGTGGATCGAATCTGCTATGTCTCCTCGAAATGACACGTTTAATGTTGTTGCTGCTACTGTCAACAAAGCTCCTCCCAAGGATTTCCCGGATGTTCGTGAAGAATGGGCTGCTATTCGGATCCAAACCGTCTTCAAGGGTTTCTTGGTGAGTTCATTTTATCATACCTTTCAACCTTAATTTTCAATACCTTAATATTTGTTGTTTCCTCTAATGGGTTTTCTGCTGTCATTTGTGTTTTGTTCATCATTGACTATTTTTCTATGAAGGTTGAATTTGTGTAATTTACCTTATGGAAAGTTATCTGAACTTGATTTATGTAAACCTTAAACTTCAATCACCTTAAATATTTACGCCTATAGTAGATCGTTTGCTCAAACTCCTTACACATGCTTATTCAAGAAGAAAATTGTGGGTTTGAATTTCTCTTTATTAGCTCTTCATGGCAATAAAAATTACAGCCCTTCAATCTTTCCACCTTTATTAGCTCATTTTATTTGAATAAAAATTACAGCCCTTCAATCTTTCCACCTTTCCTCATTTGTGGGTTTGTATTTATAAGATGTGATTGTACTTTACTTTATAGTAGACCTAATATGGTAGTAAAATTCATTGATCAGACCCTCCAATTTTTTGTGTACTGTACAAATCCGTTTGTTGTAATGATGTATATGATAATTTCTACAATTGCTAATAGGTTATGATGTGTCACCTATTGCAAATAACAGTCCAATCATATAAATCTTTAATGTCTTATTTTGGACTTGATGATCAATGTTGTTACAGGCACACTAAAATGTCATTGAAGATGCTACTCAAGAGTGGATGAAGCATGTGAAGTTATTACATCTCTATGGACACAACAATGATGTGAATAAATAGGAAATTTGGATTGTCTAATTAGTTAATGTGAGTTAAGTAGTATTTTGTTACGAATAATTGTTTTTTAGAAACTGTTTTTTTTTATTTCAATTAATTTGTATCATTGATTATTTATATTTCTTATTAATTTGTATCGTTTATTAATTAGATTTCATTTTTTTTAATTTTGTTGAATAAATTTGCGACGGCAATTTCTGCTGTTGCAAATATAACTTTTTTTTTTTAATTTCTATTAATAAATTTGCAACGGGAACTGCCGTCGCAAACAGCCATCGCAAAACAGTTACGACGGCAGATTGCCGTCGCAAAAAAACCTTTTACGACGGCCCATTTAGAGACGGCGGGTTTGCCGACGCAACGCCGTCGCAAAAGACCATTTGCGACGGTAATAGCGATTTTCGCTGACGCAAAGTTCCGTCGCAAAAGTGATTATTTTTTGTAGTGATTTCATACGCTATTTCTGGTGGGAAGAACTGAAGTCAAATGTGACGAGATATGTAGCTCAATGTGCGACCTGTCAACATGTCAAGATTGAGCATCACCGACCAGGTGGAGAGCTACACCCACTTCCCATTCCCCAATGGAAGTGGGAAGATATCTCGATAGATTTTGTTACCGGCTTGAGACCGAGTCGGAGTTTTGACGCCGTTTGGGTCATAGTGGATTGACTAACGAAGACCACACGTTTCATTCCTATCAAGGAGACGTGTCCGGTAAGTCGATTAGCAGAGGAGTTCACTAGACAGATAGTGAGACTACATGGAATACCTAGGACTATAGTCTCTGACCGAGACGGATGGTTCACTTCGAGGTTTTGGCAGCAGGTGCATGTCGCCCTAGGTACGAGTCTTCAGTTCACGACCGCTTATCATCTTCAGACGGATGGTCAATATGAGAGAACCATATAAACGCTGGAGGATATGTTGAGAGCTTACGTGCTAGACTAGGGACAAGTGTGGCCACATCACCTTCCTTTAGGTGAGTTTTAGTACAATAACAGTTGGCACACATTGACCGGGATGACTCCTTATGAGGTGTTATACTAACAGCGATGTAGTACCCCGCTATGTTGGGATGAGCCGAGTAGTGCTAGCGGTGTAGCACTTGAGCAAGCGCAGGATGATATGCCCCGAGTGGCGATGATCCAAGACCGGATGTTGGTAGCAAAGAGTCCTCAGAAGTCCTACGCTGATAAGAGGCGCAAACCTCTAGAATTTAGAGTTGGAGCTCAGGTATTGCTAAGAGTATCCCCGACACGAGGCGTCAGACGTTTCAGCGTCAAGGGGAAGCTTAGTCCCAAATATGTTGGACCCTTTGAAATCCTTGAGCGAGTTGGAGAGGCAACATACAGACTTGCTTTGCCGCCGAGACTAGAGGGTGTTCACCCGGTCTTCCATGTGTCTCAGTTACGGGAGTACGTACCATACCCGAGATACATTGTCATCCATGAGGATTTAGTGGTCGAGCCAGACCATATGTTCATAGAGCACCCAATAGCTATCTTAAAACGTAGTACGAGATGCTTGCGATCGAAGGACATACCGATGATGAAGATACAATGGTCGATGTGAGGAGTTGATGAGGCTACTTGTGAGACAGAGGATAGTATCCGGAGGAACTATCCAGAGTTCTATGCGGAGCAGGATGTACTATAGCATAGACGAGAGAGTTTCATTATTTCTTGTTGAGTTTCGTGTGCATATGTGTGATGATTTGAGCTATGTGCCTCATGAGGGAATGTGAGTTGTGATCAGTGGTTTTGCTACGTCATTGAGTTGGTCTTGTGTGGTTTGTTTCAAGTTTAGGGACAAAACTTCTTTTTAGGGGGATCTGATTTAACAGCCGGTTTTGTTTTTCACTGTCACCACACCCGCGGTGACAGAGGGCCGCAGTAGCGGCCGGGTCTAGCCGCAGGTGCGGTTTGACCCTAAATCACGCCGAGCTGTTTTATTCCGTTTATTATTTTCTTTCCTTTCTTATAAGATCCGATATTCTATCTTTTGGGTCGTCTTTCCTTCTATCTTTTGACCTAATTCCGGACTTTCCTTGTTCTTTCCCAACCGTTCTCTTTATAATCCCCCTTTCTCTTTCATTTTCCTCTTCTTGCTTACGTTCTTCTTCAATCTCGAGCAAAACTGCAACCTTTTCTTGCGAACCTTTGCAAAACCTTGTAAGTTTTTCATTCCTTTATCCTTATGACGTTCATGAATCGTTGTTGCATGCTTCTTCTCTTCCTTCTTCTCATTCTTCTTTTCTTTCTTTCTTCTTCTTCTTCACACGAATAGAGATCGAGTCTTGATTCTTGTTTGTCCTTCGTTGTTGATGCTTATGTGTTACTAGGCTCCTTTTGTTGAGTATTGTCGTGTGTGGATCGATGATCGAAGATCGAAGCTTTGGTCTCCCTAATGTATTGTAGGCCCGACAGCTGTTTTTGTCGGTGAATTGCCCCCGCGTCTTGGACAACCCACCCCTGCGGCTGCAAGTCTGTGTCGTCCATGCACCTCTGTAAACCGCCCTTGCGGTTTCTCTGCAATAACTCCCGTCCTTGGTGAGTTGCTTTCATCCTTGCTTCCTTTGCTCTTTCCTTATGCTAGATCATGCTAGGTTGAACCTAGATGATTAGTGTGAATGCCAATTAGTGGCTTGTTGATCCCCATGAGTTGGTTTTGGCTTAAGTATCTTGAGTTGTGTTGTTGTTGATGTACCTTGAGACTAGGATTCATTCTTCCTAGCATGTTGAGATTAGTTAGCGATCATCGAGACTAGGTAGGAAACTTCTAGCATTTGTATAGTTTCTTATTCGCGATGCCTTGTTTGAGTAGGCATTTATTCTTTCCTTCGGGAAGCTGAGTAGTTAACTAATTCTTGAGTTTACCTTTGATTAAGTAAGTCCCTTGGACTTACTTAGTTGCGTTTTGTATATTGGTTTGACCGTATTGGTTGTATTTGTTGTTTATTGTTATAACGAAAAATCGGACTAGGACGACCTTATACCTTAATTGACCCAAGTGTATTATAATTGGGCGGTGACCGCTTGCCCAATACAAAATGGGAAAATTGGGAGGTGATCTTGCGACCAGTCTAGCAGGTAACAGAGGGATGCATCGCCTCTATTCCTGTTGGTGAAAGGGGACAGATGCGAGATCACAGTAATTCTCGTGTGACAATATAAGTTGAATTAGTAAAGGGGTTAATGTAAAGAAAGATAATAACCGGTTGTGTGCGAGCATGTTATATGTTTATGTTCTTATTTGTGTTTGTGCCTTTATTGTCTTTCTGATATTTAGAATGTTAGCTAACGGTTTATACCGATGTTGTAGATGCCTTGGAGGTTAGAGATGCTGCTGAGTGATCCAGACGGAGTGGTCAGTCGGGATTCCCGTACAGTATAGGACGGGATCGGATTAGTTTTCAGTTGTTGTCTTTTCAGTTTTGTTGTTGAACTCGGCTAAGAGTCTTTTGCTTTTCCCTTTGTTATACCTTATGGTTTTTATATAGTTTTTTGTTTTCATTTATTTGTGCCTTGTTGCAAGATCCTATGTTATTGTTGTTTACTTTGAGGGTCGGGACCCATTGTGAGGTCCTAACCCGTAACACTTTGACTTTTCAGAACTTGGGGTGTTACATTTCCGATGTTAGTTGACGTGGTTTAGGAGATGGTCAAGGCAATTCGATTTTACCAAACAAAACCGTAGTGTAATTAATTTTTCTTGTTATTTCACGTGAAGGATTTGCCTCCTTTGAACAGACATAACATACATGTTTAACCTTATCCTTACGCTCTTAGTTTTATTTAACCCTTTATAAAGACCTAAGACTACCTAGTTACCACACTCCGGTTTTTTCTTAAACTAGTTGCATCGTGCTTGTGTAGCACGCACATTGTTCGTTTGGAATTTGTTTGCGGGTTGATGTCAATTTGGAGTCACGAGCGCCGGTTGCACGGAATGTGTGCGGTTTGGTGTCAAACTAAAGTCATGGTGTTAAACAGAACTTACATATAAGCACGGTAACAAATGTTAATGTCATTACAATATGGTGGTATGTGTAAATGTAAAGGATGGTACTCGCAACTTCAATAGCTTTGTTGGAGTATTTGTACGTGCACTAAAGGGGCACGTAGATGTTTTTTAGCTTTTGTGGTGAGGTTGTTGTATCTGTTCAAGCCACTCGAGTTGATTACGTTCTGAACCCGACTATCATTGTGTCTAGCTTCTTGTATCGACCAAGATGACGGGCGTGTTGCCACCAACCTAAAGAGCGTCTATGATGCTACCTTTGTCTTCATTGATGTTGCACTACTGCCTCTAAATCTTGTTGCGATAGTGGTCTTCGGACCCGTAGTAAACACCATTTTTCAGCAACTAATCCGTTTATTATGACAAAAATATATTGTTACAATATTTTGCTTACATGACATGGATTTCCACTTTTATCATCATCAATAAGTTCCGTGATAGGAAGGTATGTTTCTTTCTTGTAAAGATCGGATAGATCAGAATGTCGTGCTGCCTCAAAGTTTTTGGCAAGACTTTACAAGACATTCATATTACAACTAATTGGAGAACGGAATATTTCAATTGTACTTTGTAGCTAGTAAAACTTGCAAAAAGGATTAACAAAAAGCTTTCTTATCTAACAAGTTATATAAGTGAACTACTTCTACCTCTAATTCAGCATATAGAACAAGTGCTTCCATTCTGGTGTTGTCGTGCTTCTGTTTTTCTACCTCAGCAACTTCCATTGTTTTCATCATTGTTCACTACAATTATGAGGCCTAATCATGAAACAAAGTTAATATAGAATCATTAGCATCATAATGAAGTGTCGCCTTATAGTTTGCCTTGTATAGAGATAAAGTAGTCAATAACACATAAGAGACCCTTATCGCATATTCTGAACAAAAAGTAACCCATGGAAAGGAAAATAAAGAAGCTGTTAATTTAGAGAATGAACAAATGTATCCAAATGACTACATGATTGGCACATATACCTTTGAAAAACTAAGGAGGACATTGTTTGTCTACATAAAGTTGAGAGTATCCAACAATATATACACAAAACCTGTATTGGATTATATACACTGATATTTTAAAGTAAGTTTTTCTATATTAAGCGAGTTTGCTGAAGATTATGTCAATCACAAGGGATAAATGACCAAATCCGTGAAGATGATGGTTAGAATGAAAGTAAAAGCTAGAATAAGGTTGTTCAAAGATGAAGCAAGGGTAGGAAAAAGCATTACCAATTCCTCTATAACCCAATATTAGAGAAGAACTCCGGCAAAAAAAGAAGGATAACAATCATGAATTAGAACAAAACCATATCAGTATAGTCAAAAATCAAGTATAAACAACAAGGAATTGGAAAATTCATAAACAAAAATAAAATAACAAGTCAAAGCTAGTGTACCCAATCAAGTTGAGAAGGAAAAGCTTGCTTGGAATCCACTTTAAGAAGCTTTTTTCCCCATGTTAAGACTGTCATCCTTAGGTATATACCAACCATCACGTTGTTTCATCATAGACCAAGCTCCACTCACATGACCACTTAGACCTAGGGGAGGAGCCCGGATATTCTTTCTATCACATTAGAAAACACCTTAATGAAAGCCTCACTCTCGTAACCATTGGGGTGAGGGTAGTAATAACATAGGATAAAGGGGAATGCATGTCATTTAAAGGAGAACTAGTAGTCCTATCATCACTTCCGAAGCTAGGGGAAGTCTCTCCTTCCTCCTTACCATCAAGGTCCTCACCTCGTAGGCCATCATCTAAGGAGCCCTCAGTGCTAGACTCTCCGGAGGCATCCTCATAGACACCATCAATAATGTCCTCCTCCACCTCGGAGCATGACATCTTAGATCCACTCACTGCATCGGAATAGCAAACAGTAACAAGGATCAAAATCGGGTTGGTTTGAGGACAAACATCCTTCACCATGGGAAGAGGGGAAGAGTTTGTCGAGGTAAGTCTAGCATTCATGGCTTCACCCTTCAAAGTGTGTGTAAGGCATTCCGATGAGCATTACCCTCCAGCACCAATTAATGTCCGAGGTGTTGCCGTCATCGGTCTTAGTTCCGGACGTGCCTTCTCCAAGGTTGTGGGAGAAAGTAGATCCAACCTGCACATTACCAACACCATTACCCATGACTAGTTGGAGTAGGGTTAACATTAACTTTACTCTTACCTTTGTCCATAATCTTCTTTTTCTTCACCTCTACCTCCTTGTCTTTATCTATGTTCTCATCCACCTTAAGGGGACCTTCTTTTTCTCCAACCTCATTTTCACTCGTGGTCTTCTTGTTAAAAGAACACATAGCATCCTTATGCCCAAAAACAACACATCTACAACAATAATCAGGATTGTTCTCATATAGCACTTTGCATTTAATAATCACACCGTCATCAAATTCCAAATTTACTTCATGCAACACTTCACAAGCAAAATTAACTTCAGAAAAAACCTAGCGTAAGCACCACACTTCCTAGATTCAATTACGCAATCCACATACAAAGGCTTTCCAAGCTTGGAAGCCACTCTACCAAGAATATCAATATTCCAAAAATCATTGGTAATTCCAAAAATACGAGTCCAAAGTGATACCGTAACAATATCTTTACGGATTCAGGAGAACTTATCTAGAATCATATTCAAGAGAAGGGGTCTCCCAAATATATAATATGGTCCTTCAAGCAAAATATTATCCGTATCATGCTCACTATCAAAAGAGAATATCATCCAACCAAATTCCATGCGAAAATCGGATTTAACATTCTATTTCTTCCTAGGATAGTTAATAGCAAGATAACTAGGAAAGTAACCCACAAATTGAACTAGAAGACTATGACCCCAAATATCATGCTTTGGCAAAGCTTCATCACAACGTATTTTAACGCAATTATCAAGGCATGGGGTATAAGAAAGTTTACCACCAAGACCTTTGTCATAAAGACCTTTTTCGGAGGCGGATTCCACACATTTTGAGTCGGTAAGGGAGCCGACTTGAACCCAACATTGGCACCAACTAGAGTAGGGAGGATTGGGGGGAGGAGGGCATCTCAATACCATTTATCTTGGTCAGATCAACCTCCTTTTGATGGTTAGGATCACATCATTTCCCGTATTCACAACATTCTCATCATTTGTCAAAACAATAGTAGCATTGTCCTTATTATTCACAATAACAGAAGGAGAGGGATGAATAGCATTAGCATTCTCAATCAAAGAGTTCTCAACATTTGAAATGTGATCAATAACAGACTTCACTTCCATACAATTAACATGTAGTTCGCTATCGGAAAGGACGTCAGGTGAGTCTTTTACCATTTCGAAATTGTTGTCAAGGTTACCTATCTCCTCAATAGCATGTTCGGCTACCATGATCACTAGTGTCTGAGCCTTTGACGGAGCAACCACTATAGCAGGCTTGGTTGAGAAACCATCGGCGTCGGTGTTCACAAGAGCACATACATAATCACTGTCAACAAACAATTGTGGTGAGCTAGATATATGAACAAGATCCAAAGGGTTAGAACACACCTGAATTGGCTTCGGAGGAGTGTTGTCTACGAAGTGGCTTAGGTTGGAGTTTCCGGCAACATGGATCTCCACCTCATTGACTGTTCCGGCAGTGTTTTCCTTCCTCATTTTTTGTCGCTTTTTATCATCAGAGCTTGTTTCCATCAACTCTTCAAGTGTAACTTTGTTCCAGTTGTGAAAATATAGGAGGGCTTCGGTATTGGCCGGGCATCGATATTGGCCGGGCATCGATATTGAGTATGAGAAAGCAAATCCAATGGAACAGTAACCATTGGCTTTTTAGAATTGATCGATTGTTCCAAGTCCGGTGTGAGAAACAAGAAGGGTTGCAGCGGGCTAGAGCAAGGCGGCCTGCTCGAGGTCTTGCCCAATGAATGCCTGGTTGAGGTCTCGCCAATGTTGTCGCCCGGTTCTTACGAAATTCGTGTGAAAATACTAGTATCATTGTTTTTCAAAATTTGAAAATAGCTTACAAAATAACTGACGAGTTCTTGTCAGTAGTACAACCTACTGAAGTTTCTTCATGTACAAGAAAGAACATAATCAACTATATTTAGTCCCTCGCCAAGCTTACTTATGACATACATGTGGACATTCTGTGTTTCCTTGAAGTCTTTCATAACTGATTGCTGAATAACTCACTCAATGTTTTGCCGGCTTCCACTAATTCCTAAATTCCACTCTTCTCCGTCTTCTTTTCATGTTATCTAAAATACTTCTCATCACATATTGTAATTTTTATCAACTAACTCCAAGTAGGGAAGTCTACATGGATACACTAGACTCCTCAATATACCAGCAAGCAACGGAGTTGTTCCCTAATATGAAATATCTTAAAAGGTTTATTCAACATTTTAAATTTTAAGTCCACATAACGAAAACATAGTTACCCACAAAGCAAGACATGGAAGAGTTCAAGGTGGAAACCCAGAATGTCCACCTTTATACCATAAGTAAGCTATGCAAGCAACTGAATACTTGATTATATTCTTTCTTGTACACGCAAAAAATTTAGTAGGTTGCACTACTAATGGAATCTCATTAGTCCTTTTGTAAGCTATTGCTAAATTTTGCGAAACAACATCAAACGTATGCAAATTTAAAGCGGAAGAGATCTCAGAACGAAACCCATGAAAATACATCACGTCAACACAGTTGCAGCTTTAGACCCTAGAGAATAGCCAAGAAACCATTGAAACTGTCAATACCATTGTGAATCAAAAGCAAAATATGTTTAGTCTAACATATATCATCAAATCCAAAACTCAAGCAGCTTAAATAAAATTAACACAGAAGGAAAAAAGAAGATGAAATTAGCATGAAAAGTGAAAATTAATCTAAATTCACATAAATTGAATAAAATTATTTTAATAAATGGAATTCACATGATAAAGATCTAGAGATTGACTTTCCTCCTCTCCTCTTTCTTTTTTCTCACTACTTTTTGCTTATTCTCCTCCTCTTTCTTCTTCTTTCACACCTCCCTCTTTTTCATCCAATTCTATTTAACATGCTTATTCTGGCTAAGTCCAATCTAGCTAAACTATGAAAAGTAGATACATATGGAACAAATCCAAGGGAGATATATATATATAAAATTTAGAAATGGATCAAAGATTGCAAGATACACAATTGCGCAAGGTCGAAGTTTAGCTTCAAATCTGGGCTGGTTAATACTGGAAATAATCTTTCCATTAGAAGATTGCCCAAGATCACGATCTCAAGGTTGTACAAGGGTTGTCACCGATTCCCTTGTGTTAGAGAGTCGATCGGGATTATTTTTTTCCACCACCGGGGGCACTATAGAGGGAAGTTGAAGGTGAACTAAAGAAACCTTAAAAGTATTAGTCTCTCAAATGGATAAAGAGTACTTACAGAAAATGCACATCAATGACAACTCGATCGAACTTGATTTTTCTTTGAGCCACCTCCCAGAACAAGCAAATTTCGAAAATCTGAACGCGAAAGTAGAAATTTTCGTCAAACGCTCAAAATGAATGAATTAGGTAGATGAAATATTGGAATGGGGATTTGGTGTGATTTATGGTCTGTATATCCGTGGGCTGAAGGGATGAGAGGAGAGAGATACATAACATTAGTAGGTACTTGCATCGAAATACATATCACATGGATTAGATGCGTGTACTTATAGAAATTTGGGATAAGTGTCAGGACAAAAGGGGCCTATTTTTTCTAATATGTCACTTTTTACCAATCTAGAAATGACTAAGTTCAAAAACGAGTCATATTGTAGGCAATAAGCAATTATGTTCTAATAAACAAAAAAGGGAATTGATTTTTTTTTTACCATAGTAGTACAAGGATATAATAAACTACATAAAACTTTTTATTAAGCCCCTTTCTAGAATATGTCTAAGAGCAAGGGTAAGAGCGTGGATCAAGAAACTATTTCCTTACATTGAAATAGATAAACTTCGTAAAAGTAATTTAAAGTATGATATAAAAAATAAATCTAGGAAAATCATCTTACTACCTTGTATTTTCAACTTTTGAGAGAGCATTAGTTGATTAATATTCAAACTTTATGTTTTTAACACTCCTAAAATCCAAAAAAATATGACTTGGTTTTGAGCAAATAATTATAGCTTTGTTTGTAATTTTATTAGAAGAAGTCCGTGCTTAACACGGGCTCAAACACTAGTTTTATCAAATATTAATGGTTGGAATCCTCAACAGCATAAATGTGAGCTCATCATACTCAAATCTCTAATTTCAAGGGGTTGTTGAGCGAGATTTCCTAGGTAGATGGGGTCGCTTGTTAGGAGAGAGAAGGGGGATTGTTTCTTGGGTGATGGGGGCGCATGTCAAGGTTTAAATGAGGGAATCTTAGGGGGTTGTTGGGCGGGAGGTCCCACTGTGTGAGATTGGGTAGATGAGCCCGTAGGAGGCTGGACGGGGGGTCCATGCTTCAGGTGGGTAAAAAAGGGTCCCACGCAACAAGTTGAGGAGTTTCTCGGGAGGATTTTGTGGGAGGGTTTTTAGCGGGATTTTGGGGGGAATTTACATGGGGGTTTGTATATTCAAAGAACGGAATATTTTCATAAAAACGTGCATCACGTCTATATTTTCAGCTTTTGAGAGCGCATTAATTGATTAATATTAAAACTTTGTGTTTTTAACATTAGTTTTATTTTCTTTGTTGATAGAGAAAAAAATGTATTGTTTATTACAAAATGATAATAAATATTTAGATTAAATATAACACTCCTAAAAATCCGAAAAATATGACTTGATTTTGATCAAATAATTATATCTTTGTTTTGTAGTTTTATTAGAAGAAGTTTGTGCTTAACACGGGCTCGAACACTAGTTTTATCAAATATTAATGGTTGAAATCCTCAACACCATAAATGTGAGCTTATCATACTCAAATATCTAATTTCAAGGGGGTTGTTGGGCGAGATTTTCTAGGTGGGTGGGGTCGCTTGTTAGGAGAGAGAAGAGGAAGGTTTAAATGGGGGAGGGGGAGGGATATGAGGAGGTTGTTGGGCGGGAGGTCCCACTTTGGGAGATTGAGTATTTGTTGATGGGCCCGCATGAGGTTGGACAGGGGTCCGTGCGTCAGGTGGGTAAAAAGGGGGGTCCCACGCAGTAGTTAGAGGAGTTTCTTGGGAGTACTTCGTGGGAGGTTTTTTAGTGGAGTTTTGGGGAGAATTTACACAAGGGTCTGAATATTCAAAGAACGAAATATTTTTCATAAAAACGCGCATCCCGTCTATATTTCAGCTTTTGAAGGAGCATTAATTGATTAATATTAAAACTTTGTGTTTTTAACATTGATTTATGGGCAATTTTGGTGACTAGGCCTTTTTGAAAAACTATAATAGCAACTAGGCTTTTTAATGTTTCAATTAAGTAAATATACCCCAACCTTTTGTATTTATTCTCAAACTCTACACAGTCTTCTCTCAAATGGTACATTTACTAAACACAAAATTAGAAAAAGCCTAGTAAACCAAATTGTTTCTTGAAAATTTATTTTCTTTGTAGATAGAGAAAAAAATGTATTGTTTATTACACAATGATAATAAATATTTAGATTAAATATAACACTCCTAAAAAATCCAAAAAAATATGACTTGGTTTTGAGCAAATAATTATAGCTCTGTTTGTACTTTTATTAGAAGAAGTTCGTGTTTAACACGGGTTCAAACACTAATTTTATCAAATATTAATGGTTGGAATCCTCGACACTATAAATGTGAGCTAATCATACTCAAATCTCTAATTTCAAGGTGGTTGTTGGGCGGGATTTCCTAGGTTGGTGGGGTCGCTTGTTAGGAGAGAGAAGGGGGATTGTTTCTTAGGTGGCGGGGGACACATGTCAGGGTTTAAATTGGGGGGGGGGGGGTGTAATATCCGAAAATTTTATTCCATTTAATTCCGTAGCAAACCGGATTTCGATCTTTTGATCCTTAGCTGTCTACGTAATTGGACACTATATGTCAAAATTTTATCATTTTATGTAATATCACTTCACATAAAATGATAATATTTTATTAGTAGCAAACCCTAATCCAAACCCTAGTGTATAACATGACTTATCTTTGACAAAGTCATGACGCCCTAGTGACGAGATCAAGACGAGCCCAAGACGAAGTCAAGACGAGACCATGACGAGTTATGACGAGGCCATGACAAATTCGTGACAAAGCCATGCATGGCAATGACAAGCTGTTGACAAGGTTTTGACAAGGCTTGATAAACTCAGCCCACTCTTTCTACATAATTTCAGCCCAGTTGTAGCCCAGTCCGTCAGCCTACTTCAGCAGTTTGGCCTTTGTCCAGCCCAACATGGTCCTTGGGAGAGCACTCGGCCCAACACGTCTAGCAACAGCTTCAGCCCAGAACACAGCCCACGTCACTAGAGTAGGCGCTGGCAGCCTAGGGAGAAGATGGACCGGCTCTTTCCTTACCTCGCAGCCCAAGATCCAAGCTGTAGCAGATGTTACGGATGTTTGCTCTCCCTTATTCCCCTACATGTCCACGTTCAGTTGCAAACCCTTGCACGTACAACACGCCAGATTCCATTCCCTTTTATTCCGCTTAATCGCAGGCCACACTTGCCTTCTGAAGACGATGTTGTGGTGCAGTGACCGACAACTTCCTTTCCCAACCGATCGGCACCTGCTCATGAGCATCGAGCAAACAAGTAAGTGCATCATCTCTCTTCCCTTCCACTCAGTTTACAGATCGACCCATCTCCGCCTGAACCACCTCTTTTCCTTTCATCTGTCGCACTACACGAGCCAGGAGGAACTAGTCGCTCCCTCCTGCACAGGTGCGCCGCTCTCTTCCTTCTATCGACCCAAACTGGCCCCCGGACTGGTTGCTTCTCCTTCTGGCGACCCCAAACGCAGCACCAGCGGGCTGTTTCTCTTCTATCGATCTAGCAGACCATTGATTACGAGGAGCCCAGATCCGATCTACAACAGCCTTGGTGCTGTCATTCACGTGCCTTCGAGTCTTGGAATCGAGTAAGGTTGATACCCTCATCTTCCTTGCACATTATTTCCATGTAATTCATGCCTAATGAGTGTCTTTTATGTCTCCTAAACCTGCTCAGAACTTCTGTAGGACAACAGTAAAAATGCATGCGTTTTCTGAAATTTTAGAAGTGACAAACAGTCAACTTCGGGTCCAGATTTGGGTAAGTTAGACTTCTTATTTTTGGTTGGTTTTCGGATATGTCATAGACGGTATTGCATAGTAAATCATACTAAAATTTTAGAAGAATCGGAGTTACGGTTTGAGAGTTACGATGTTGCAAAGTTGACTCCTCATGCTGTTTTTATTAGTGTGCTGAGTGTTGAGAAAATAGCATGTGATGCAGTTTTTTGAGATGGTTTTGAATAGGCTTTTGACCTCCTTTTCTGCTGCATTTTTGGATATGTTACAGATAAGATTTAATAGTAGAACATATCAAAATTTGGGATAAATCCAGCGAGTGGTTTAGGAGTTAAGATATTTTCAAAGTTAGGATAGTGTGTTGTTTGTTAAGTGTTTGCTGAATTTCTTAAGTGTGGAATAACTAGATCTCCTTCCCTTGATTACGTAGCTTCTGTAATGGAATAAGTTAGAGTGTACTGTGTGCTGCTGATGAACTTAGGATCTTGGGATCAGTAATTAGTTGTGGTTAGAAGAGGGTGTCAAAAATAGTAGAAACAAATCTGCTGTAAATAAATGGTGTTTTCTTCAGTTTTGGGAAGTTGGAAATTGTCGATATTGTAGACCAATGTTAAGGAGTTGTATTGAAGATCCACCGTTGAAATTTTGATAGATCATAGATGGATATATGTAGTTTACTGTGTTAAAATTTGAGAAGAAATGAACGGTCGGATTAAAAGTTATAAGGCCCCAAAGTAGAGTAGTTGAGTTGTTTTTCCAGCAGTGAATTTTGACTAAGTATAGGACATTTTTAGTGTTGTAGCCAACTTTAAGGATTTTTGTAGAAGTGATTGTTGAACAGTTTTAAGAAATTCTTGCTCCTATGAGTAGATTGGATATCATAGATGATTTAGAGAATTATTTTGGAATTTTTATAAGTTTATTCTAGTTTCATATTTGGAGCTGAAGTTGGACCTTAGTGACTTTTCGAGAAATAGAAAGTGTGTAGTTTCTCTAGTTTTTACCCTAAATGAGTACTGTAATAGTTTCTTTTCAAATATGATCTTACATCTTAGGAGTTTTAGACTTCTAAGTACCTAGGGAAATGTGTTGACCACTTGCCTCCTTTGACAGGCAACCGAGTTTCTTCAGCTACCGATTGAGTTGTGATTAAGAGAGTCGAGATTTGATTCTGGTAAGTCCACGGACTTACTTAGCTGGCTTCTTGTATGAGTGTGATGTGTATGAGTGGTGTTTGTTAGTTAAGATAAATAACGAAACCGGAATAGGCCGACTTTAGTATATTGTGTAATTGACCCAAGTGTATGATAATGGGTCGTGACATCATCTGCCTAGCTCTTGCGAGAGTCTAGGAGGTTCCCTGTGACCAGCCCAGTCAGGTAGACGGTCAAATGCATTAGTACCATTCCGCGTTTGTAAACGGGGACAGGGGCGAGGTTTGAGAATCTCTCGTGTCACAGAATAAGTATCATTAGTAATAACCTATCACCTAATTAAAGATAATAAAAGGATTGAGTGTTGCATATTGATTGTGTATATTGCGTGTTTGTGCTTTTACTTTTATACTTATGCATAGAATGTTAGCTAACGGTTTTATACCGCGTGTAGATGTCTTGCAGGTTAAGACAGTTGTAGAGAGATCCGGAGGGAATGGTCAGCCGGGTCCACGTACTCATTTTAGTTGGGGACGGGAATGTCTTATGTTCTTCATATATGTCGTTTTGGTACCTTTGCTTTGTAAGGTTGATACATATTCTTCATGTATATATTGTTTAAAGTTTTCAAATGTTTTAAATACTTTTGTGCCTTGTTGTAAGATCCTAGTGAAATTGTTGTCAAACTAAGGTCGGGACCCATTGTGAGGTCGTAACCAGTAGCTCCCCGAGTTCTCAAAATTTGGGGTGTTACAGGGGGATCTGAGAGGGTTGTTGGGCGGGAGGTCCCACTATGTGAGATTGAATATTTGTTGATGGGCCCGCATGAGGATGGACAGGGGGTATGTGCGTCAGGTGGGTAAAAAGGGGGTCCCACGTAGCAGTTAGAGGAGTTTCTTGGGAGGATTTCGTGGGAGGGTTTTTAGCGGAATTTTGGGGGGAATTTACACGGTGATCTGAATATTCAAAGAACGGAATATTTTCATAAAAATGTGCATCTCATCTATATTTTCAGCTTTTGAGAGAGTATTAATTGATTGATATTAAAACTTTGTGTTTTTAACATTGGTTTTATTTTCTTTGTAGATAGAGAAAAAATGTATTGTTGATTACACAATGATAATAAATATTTAGATTAAATATAACACTCCTAAAAATCCAAAAAAATATGATTTGATTTTGATCAAATATTTATAGCTTTGTTTGTAATTTTATTTGAAGAAGTCCGTGCTTAACACGGGCTCGAACACTAGTTTTATCAAATATTAATGGTTGGATTTTTCAACACCATAAATGTGAGCTCATTATACTCAAATCTCTAATTTCAAGGGGGTTGTTGGGCGGAATTTCCTAGGTGGGTGGGGTTGCTTGTTAGGAGAGAGAAGGGGAAGGTTTAAATGGGGGAGGGGGGAGGGATCTGAGGAGGTTGTTGGGCGGGAGGTCCCACTTTGTGAGATTGAGTATTTGTTGATGGGCCCGCAGGAGGTTGGACAGGGGTCCGTGCATCAGGTGGGTAAAAAGGGGGTCCCATGCAGCAGTTAGAGGGGTTTCTTGGGAGTATTTTGTGGGAGGTTTTTTAGCGGAGTTTTGGGGAGAATTTACACAAGGGTCTGAATATTCAAAGAACGAAATATTTTTCATAAAAGCGCGCATCCCGTCTATATTTTCAGCTTTTGAGGGAGGAGCATTAATTGATTAATATTAAAACTTTGTGTTTTTAACATTGATTTATGGGCAATTTTGGTAACTAGGCCTTTTTGAAAAACTATAATAGTAACTAGACTTTTTAATGTTTCAATTAAGTAAATATACCCCAACCTTTTGTATTTATTCTCAAACTCTACATACTCTTCTCTCAAAGGATATATTTACTAAACACAAAATTAATAAAGCCTATTAAACCAAATTGCTTCTTGATTTATTTTCTTTGTAGATAGAGAAAAAATGTATTGTTTATTACACAATGATAATAAATATTTAGATTAAATATAACACTCCTAAAAAATCCAAAAAAATACGACTTGATTTTGAGAAAATAATTATAGCTTTGTTTGTACTTTTATTAGAAGAAGTTCGTGTTTTTTCACGGGTTCGAACACTAATTTTATCAAATATTAATGGTTGGAACCCTCAACACTATAAATGTGAGTTCATCATACTCAAATCTCTAATTTCAAGGTGGTTGTTGGGCGGGATTTCCTAGGTTGGTGGGGTCGCTTGTTAGGAGAGAGAAGGGGGATTGTTTCTTAGGTGGTGGGGGACGCATGTCAAGGTTTAAATTGGGGGATCTGAGAGGGTTGTTGAGCGGGAGGTCCCACTGTGTGAGATTGAGTATTTGTTGATGGACCCGTAGGAGGATGAACGGGGGTATGTGCGTCAGGTGGGTAAAAAGGGGGTCCCACGCAGCAATTAGAGGAGTTTCTTGGGAGGATTTCATGGGAGGTTTTTAGCGGAATTTTGGGGGGAATTTACACGGTGGTCTGAATATTCAAAGAACGGAATATTTTCATAAAAATGTGCATCCCATCTATATTTTCAGCTTTTGAGAGAGCATTAATTGATTGATGTTAAAACTTTGTGTTTTTAACATTGATTTTATTTTCTTTGTAGATAGAGAAAAAATGTATTGTTTATTACACAATGATAATAAATATTTAGATTAAATATATCACTCCTAAAAATCCAAAAAAATATGACTTGGTTTTGAGCAAATAATTATAGCTTTGTTTGTAATTTTATTTGAAGAAGTCCGTGCTTAACACGGGCTCGAACACTAGTTTTATCAAATATTAATGGTTGGATTTCTCAACACCATAAATGTGAGCTCATAATACTCAAATCTCTAATTTTAAGGGGGTTGTTGGGCGGAATTTCCTTGGCGGGTGGGGTCGCTTGTTAGGAGAGAGAAGGGATATCATTTCTTGGGTGGTGGGGGCGCATATCAAGGTTTTGGTTTCTTTACTGATAGCATGAAATATGACGTTAGTTTAGATGTGCATATATGTAGTTTTCCCCTTCTTTTGTGTACATGGACGTATATTCGTTGCATTTGTGACCATATTCATCTATTGTATCGGAATCGAGATCTATACAAGCTTTGTGATGAATTGTAGGCAAAATGGTGCTGATTTGGAGCGGAATTGGAACATTCTTGGATAGTTGATCAAGTTGGACCTCAAGGGAAAGCATTGAAGAACTTAAGGAAGAATAAGAAGTTTGGTTTCAAAATTTACAAAGAAGAACGGGAGAAATTACAAAAATCTCGGGCAAGTGCAAATTATCTCGGCCGAGATTTTCTTAATTCCCCGATTAAAACCCAAGGAAACACAGGTCGAGAGTCGCCACAGTATAAATCTCGGGCGATATTTGGTGACGTCAACCGAGATTTTCCTCGGGTCGATGCGAATCGTTATTGCCACGTCATCGTCGCAATTGGAGATCTTTTAAACCCTAGTTTTATTCTATAAAATAGGGTAGCGGTTACGAGACTAATGACGGAATTTTAATGGACGATCACAACGATATACGACGGATTATAGGATTCACAATACGGAAGACGGCATTGAAGAGCTCTTGGATTCGCAACTTGGAAATGGATTGACAACCCATACTTGGAGATTAGAGATATTTTTGTGAGAATTTCTGGATTTTGATTTCCCTTCTTTCGAACATAAGAACAGAGATTATGTGTGGAATGATTCGTTATATGATATTTGGAGATTTATTTGGATTCTTTGAGTTTTGTTGGCTAGCTTTATCCCATCCTTAGTCTCTTTTGTGATTATTGATATGATTATGATGATTGTTAGCTAAAACCCTTGTGATTCTAGGGTGATTGGTTGATGGTAGTGGTTGATATTGATCTTACAAACAGATTGGACCTTGAGAGTTGAGATTTAACCGTCGTAGAGACGAATCTCGAGGTGTTCTTGAGAACTTCGGCCGAGATTTCCCAAGATCCACCCGTGGTTTCCTCTGTCGTGCACGTTTTTCTTTGTCTTTTATCCAAAGTTAAATATTTCCTAAACCCTAGCCTTGTTGAACCTTACTAACCTATATCATTGCTTGGGAAGAGACTTACCCGGTGATTCCCTTGTTTGCTTACCAACGATTACAAGTTCTAGGTAATAAAGGTTTATCCTTTATTAGATTTGAGTGTGCCTTCCTCTTATCCTTTGTGAGTTAACTTGAGACTTACCCGGTGATGGTTAATTATATTCCCTTAGGTTGAGTGGTTGGTTTGAGACTATCATTCCTTTCTTTTGAAGCTTTGAGACTTACCCGGTGATAAGCTTCATTGGTTTGGAATATCGGATAGTGAGACCTCCCCCGTGATCTATCCCACCTTCGAAACACCTTACCTTTGCAATCCCAACTCTATCCTTTACATATCTATAGACATCTTGAATCGAAAACCACAATTGGATGCTTTGACCTCTAAAATCTGCGTTGCCCAATTATTTTACATATTCTTATCAATATTGTTGAGCATTGTTATTGCATGCTTGCTAAGTTGGATTACCTTACTGTTTTTGTTCTCACTGACTCCCTGAGATCGACTTCGGAATATTATCCCTTAATACGATAGATTCGTACACTGCGGGTTCGCTTATCATTAGGCATATTTCAGGATATAAATTTAAGACTTTTTTCAGACACACCTTTTGGAGCGAACAAGTTTTTGGCGCCGTTGCCGGGGATTTGCAAAACATTTCTTTAGGTTCATGCGAAGGACTCGAGTTGGTAAAGAAATCGTTCCTTACGATCTTGAACCAGAAAAGACATACAAAAGGAGATTGAGAGAAGCTAAGATGGTTGCGAATAATGAAGAAGAAAGAGACTACTGAGCTGAGTTGGAAGATGATCTGGACCAATTAAAGTTACGAGATGATGCTTTAATTATAGAGAGAGTTGAAGCGCTTGCAAACCAGGAACAAATGTTGGCCGACATGGATGAACTATGACAATCCGTCCGACGATTAATGAAGAAAGAGAGAGGGAAGCTAGAGTTGTAGTTAACCCACCGGCACCCGTTGTCGTGCAACCACCTGCACCTCGCCCTTCGGTGGTGATTGAGAGATTTGACCCGTTTGTGGACATGCCACAAACACTTGGTCAACGGATGGATCCCGTTCAACAATTAAGCGCGCCGTCCTGGTGTTAACTTAGGTGATCCAACTGATCATGGATATGAGTTAGACCTCAAGTCATCACAATGATTCAACATAATCGTTTTGGAGGAATGGAGAGAGAATCACCGCATCAACATTTGCAAAACTATGAAATTCTCATGGAAACATTGAGACCTTCAAGATTGAAAATAATAACTATAAGCTGCAAGTTTTCTTTTTCTCTTTGAAGGACAAATCACTAGCTTGGTACCAATCACTCCCAACCGGAAGGGTCAACACATGAAAGGAGATGACTGCGGAGTTTCTCACTAAATTCTTTCCGCCATAAAAAATGGCGGAATTGAGAGGTAAAATAAATGTTTTTGTTATGAGGTATGATGAAAGTCTTTTTAAATCATGGGAGAGATTTAAGGACCTTTTGTTAGATTGTGCTCATCATGGGATGTCAAAGATTGATTTGCTTGTAACTTATTTTAAGGGTTTGGATTTGGAAACTCAATTCAAACTCCAATCATTATCTGTTGGAACTTTGTATGGATAAACCTGTATATGAGGCATGAGAGTTTGTTGAAAAACAAGCTCTTACTATTGAGAAATACTCAAATCGAAGAGTTGAAGATAGAGGTCAAAGACCCAGAACTCAAGAGCTGAACCTTACTTCAGCTAGTGTTGCTCAAATCAACACTCTAATAATGAGATGAAGGCCTTGAAGGAGCTCTTGAAGACACAAGCACAACAGCCCAAGGAGCAAGATGTGGACTATGTGGGGAGAGGAAACTACCAAGGGAATAGGAACAATAACTACAACAACAACAACAACAACAACCGGACCTACAACAATTGGAGATCCAATCAAAATAATTCCGGTAACCCCTATTCTCATGCTGAAAATGCTCTAACCCCTCCTACTTCTTCTACTTTTGTTCCTTTGAAAAGTTAGGAACCGTTATCAAGTTCAAGTCAGCCACCAAAGGATAAACTAGAAGCTATGATTGAAACTTTGATGGGAAAAATGAATGGACTAGAGAGTTCAATCACTTCGATTTCTAAGGCACAAAAGCCTTGGAAAATCAAGTATTTAGCAAGGCCGGAGAAGTTCCTAGAGATCAAGGGAAGCTTCCTGGAAGGACTGAGAATAACCTAAAAGGCCAAGTGATGGCGATTACCACAAGGAGTGGTGTGAAGACTACCGATCCTACACCTAGGACGGATGACAAGGGCAACCAACCCATGGGAGACGAAATTTCGGCCGAGAAAGAGAAAGAGAAGGCCGATATCTACATACCTCCTCAAGCTTACAAACCTCCATTACCATTTCCACAGTCTAGAGCGAGAGCGCATTTAGACAAACACTTCGGTAAGTTTGTTGATCTTATGAGTAAACTCCTTATTAACATACCTTTTATTGATGTAATTTTAGGTATGCCCACTTGTGGGAAGTTCCTAAAGGAGATTCTCTCTAATAATAAGAAATTGGACGATTTGGTAAGGTGAAGATGACTTCAAAATCATCGGAACTCATCAAGATCATGACGGAAAACATGTCACCCAAGATGCGGGATCCGGGATCGTTTTGCGTCCCAATTGGAGTTGGAGAGGTCACATATGATGCATTATGTGATTTAGGAGCGAGTGTGAGCATCATACCACTTTCTTTGTGTGAGAAGGTTGATTTAGGAGAGCCTAAACCGGTGAAGATGACGTTATACATGGCGAATCGATCTATCACTCGACCCGTTGGCATACTAGAAGACATCCTCGTAAAGCTAGGTAAGCTTTACGTTCCTATTGATTCTTGTGGTTTTGGACATTCTTGCAAATTATCCAATCCAATCATCCTTAGAAGACCGTTTCTAGCAACTTCCGGTTTCTTGGTGGATTGCAAAAACGCCAAACTATCTTTTAATATAGGAGAAGAATGAATTCAGTTTACACTCCCAGCTCTAATCGAAGAACCAACCTTAGGAGAAGACGTCTTCAATGAGGAAGAATCGAGAGAGATAGTGAGTTCTATTTTTCTCAACGATCCATTACAAAAAGTCATTAGTATGAGCATTATATAAGAGGGAGTCAAAGAGGGTTGCGACCTCGAAGTTCGAGCCTTGGAAGAGTTAAAGGAAGAGCCAGGAGAAGCGTTCGAAGAACTGAAGGACAACCCCGAAACTGGCCAAAATTTCGGTCAAAGTAATACTTCCACGGGCGAGATTTTAATTAAATTAAATAATCCACCCGTGGAAAGTCAAGTCAAGAGCCACCTCGACACAAATCTCGTCCAAGATTTTCCGGTCTTGGCCGTGAAATCTCAAATTTCCGAGACTCCTCCAATACTCCTCTTCTACACACTTAAAAGCATCTAAGGACGCTTCAGAAGGCCCCAACACCTCAACAAATGCTGAAAAGAAACGTCTTCTTGACGTTAATGAGTTAGAGGAAATCCACTTGAATGCATATGAGAATGCGCGGATTTACAAGGAAAGAACAAAGAAGTGGCATGACAAGCACATAGTTCCGAAGGATTTGAAAGAAGGAGATGTTGACCTTCTTTTCAATTCCCGACTTCTACTATTTCCTAGTAAGTTGAAATCCCGTTGGACAAGACCTTATGTAATTAAACATGTTTTTTCCATGGGGTGAAGTATGGGGTGTACAAAGTGGGAATTTCAAAGTCAATGGTCACCGTCTTAAAAAGTATGCACCGGAGATTCCGGTTGAGAGTATTGCACCTCTCCACATCACATGAGCAACAACAAAGATTGGTCTAGCTACGAACTTTAAACAAAGCGCTTCTTGGAAGGCAACCCAAGGTACTACTTTCTTCCCCTTTCTTATAGAATAGAATAGAGTAGAGTAGTTTTTCTTTTTCTTCTTTGTTGGTTCGTTCCCGGTTTCTTGTGTCTTTGGATGACAGGAACTAGGAAATTTCCAAAAAGAATAAAAAAAATACAAAAACAAAGTCAAGTTGTCAATTCTAGACAGAAAAAGGGTTTCCACGGACAAAAATATACTTCCACGGGCGAGATTTCTGAATTGAGCCCGTGGAAAGTCATGTCGAGAGCAAAAATAAAAAAAATATTGGGTCAACGAGTTTTCTCGGGTGAAATCTCGGCCGAGATTTTCGATTTTTTCGCAAGAGTATAAAAGCAACACCTCACAGTTTGCTGAACACAAAACCCCCTATTTCCACGACCTAAACCGAAGCAAGTGCGAAAACGATTCCCCGGTGCTCAAACCGCGTTTCTTTATCGCTTCACACAATTCTTCTTCCAAAACTCAAGTATTATGCATCCTCTTGAAGATTCTGAGCATAAACTACGCAGAAAATCAGAGAATCGAGGCACATTTGGATTTTTCAATCCAAACCTAAGTTTTCTTCTCTTCCTTCAATCTTGGGTTGATTTGTGTTGTTTTGCTTGAGATTTTGCTAGAGAACTGAAAGGAAAGACTATAGGAAGAGTTTAGAACTATTGTCTGGAAGAAAGCTTTGCAGATTCGCAGATTTTGAGTAAAAAGCAGAAAATCTCGGGTCAGTTATGGATAAAATTCATCGATCAGGTCGGAAGTTGATCTCTAGAGGTGGTAGCTCCTCTTCTCAGCCAACACAACCACCACCACCACCACCACCACCAACTCCATCCCTTCCTCGCATCCTTGAAGCTCACAAGGAAACATTCAATCGCATCCAACCCCGCACCATCGTCGCCCCAAGGTACCTTGTGCTAGATGAATTACAATGCTTGCATGTTGTGATGATATTCAATTTATGATTGAAAGAGCTAGCTTAGGAACCTTTGTCGGCATTAGAGAGCATTCTTATGAATAAATAAAGATGGAATTTTTGAGCTCTTTTGATCATGATGCTAGGGAGAGAAAAATTAAGTTGAGGATGATGAACAAAAACTATGCTATGTATATTGTTCAGTTTGGGCGGATGTTTAGATTTGGTGAGATTATGAACGGGACCTTTCCTAGGCAAACCCGTCCTAGTGCATTTTGGGAATGTATTGCTATGATTGTAGGTGAACAGGATAAGTGGCACCCCGGGGACTCGAAGGAGACGTTAATCTATAACTTGTCTTTCAAGTTAGCCCACAAGATCATGTCAGAAAGCCTTTTTCCTAGGACTGAGACACCTCAGAAGGTGAAGGCAGATGAGTTCAACATTTTGTTTTGCATGGAATCCGGGACTACCCCGGATTGTGCTACCATGTTAGGCGACTTTATTAGGAAGATCGGGAACAAGTCCCGAGGCGATATCTTTGTTGGTGGGATTATGACCCACATTACTAAACAGTTGAGAGTTCACTACAAAAAATAATTCAATTAGTCACGCTGTTGACGACGGCAAGGCTTTGCCGTCGCCATTGGTCACTATTTAGCGACGGCAACGTCATCGTGGCAAAAATATCAATTATTGGCGTCGGTGATATAAAACGTCGCTAATAGTCATGTAATTGGCGTCGGCTAATCTTTACCGTGGCTAATAGAAGGAACCATTGGCGACGGCTTATGTCGGCGACGCCAACAACCAAATTATTTGGCACCATATGAAAATATTAGGGTAAAAAAATAAAAATATAAATATTTTTTTCTTCTTAAAAATAATTAAAATTTATCCTCAAATTCTATTCCCGCATAAAATTAGGTTTCCCTCTTATGCCCCTTTTGTTCAACGCCTTCGACCCTAGGGCTTAACAAGAGTTGGTTCCGTTCATTGAACCGAACCGAAACAGCAAAAAGAGGTTCAAACCGCAACTACTCGGTTCGGATTTACGGTTCATGATATTACGTGTTCTGGTTTGCGGTTCAGTTGATGAACCGAACCGCAACACAAAATTTATATAAAAAAAGGAAAGAGTCTTCGATCAATTCTTCTATTCTTCTCGATCTTCACACTTTAGAGTTCAACATTCAACCCTAGCCCCAACACTAACGCCCCAGACTTGACAATAATCTCATTTGATTTTTCAGTAAGGTTAATGCATGTATAATAAAAACAAATAGAAACCATACAATAGTATTAGAGTGATTTTATCCGGCGCCGGCGTAGAGGCCGGCGCCGGCGCATTGCGAGTGCGCGCAAGGGCTCGCGCACTCGCAATGCGCAAGCGCGCGAGGGAGGGCGCTGGCGCAGCGCGCCTGCGCGTAGGCGCGCGCAGGCTCGCGCATTGGGCCTGCGCGAGGCCCATGCGCGCGCCCAGCCCGCCTCCGCGCCTATTTAAGGAGGCGCGGAGGCCAGCCTCCCTTGCCCTTTTCTTCCCCGCTTCCGCTCCGCGTTCTTTGCCCTCGTCGCGCACTTCCGTTGCCCTAGATTTTTTTTTTCGCTTTTTTTTCATCCATTTCTTTTTTTTTCGATACGTCCAACAATGGAGGAAGATTCAGCTATCGAGAGATCTAGGAGTAGACCACTTGTGAATCGATTCCAGGTTAGTTAATATTGTTTTTTTATTGTTTATTTATTTTTTGCATTATACTTGAAACTAGTTAGTTTAGTTAGGTTCGGTTAGTTAGGAATAATTGAAATTGGATTAATTTTGATAGTTAGTAGTATTGAAACTATTTAGTTTAGTTAGGTTTGGCTAGTTAGGAATAATTGTAATTGGACTATTATCGATAGTTAGTATTATTGAAAGTACTTAGTTTAGTTAGGTTCGGCTAGTTAGGAATAATTGTATGATAGTTAATGTAATATATATATATATATATATATATATATATATATATATATATATATATATATATATATATATATATATACTAGTGTGAACGCGCGTGCTACGCACGCGCCGTGACTTATACAGTTATACTCATAAATTATGTCGGCTAAGAGTTAAGATGAAAAATATTTTTATTTAAATGAATTGTAAAATTTATAGTTAAACGATGAACATAAAAAAGTGATAAATATAAACAAGATCGGTGTTACACTAAAACGAGACGTCAACCTTACGGTTGAATCCCGCCATACTAAAAAAATCAGACAAGTACAAAGTCTGCAAGTACAATAAACACAATACATCACACTATTACATTGGAATAAATATGGTAAACTCTTGTTAGACTATGTACAAGAAGGTTATGTTAGGAATCATTCTTTCATCAATTGGCTCCCGTATAGTAGTTGATGTTGCTCTTCAAATGTGTTCCTACAACAAAGAGAAAGTATATGAAAAGTTGCTAAAATATATGTTAGTTTAGACTGAAAATGGAATTTTAAGAACACAAATTTGTAGACCACTTCTTTTAAAAGTCTAAGATATATCAAGCATGATATTTCAAGGCCTTAACAATTAGTGCCTTTCAGATCTATTACCAAATTTGTAGACTGCAAACAGGAGGAATATAGTATATGACCGATGATCAATTATTATAGCAACATTCTAAAGATAGACCACTTCTTTTAAAAAGTCTATGATGTATCAACAGGTTAACATGGTCTAAAGATCCTCTGCCAAAAACATATTCTTGTATCGTCAAGGATTCAAGGTAGATCAAATTGGATGGATCAAAACTGCACAATAGGCTTAAAAGAAAGAATGCCAGAAAATATGAAAGAGCTATTAAATGTAGTGTAAGAAGACATTTATCAACCTGAAACTTGCAAAAAGCCATTCGACGGCCAAATTCCTGTAGAAGGATATCTTCTTCTCTTTGTGTCATGTCCCAAACATTGCCATATTGATCTTTACTCATTGTTTCCCAGCCATCACGGTCGTTTTTAAACTCAGATGCACTATACACTTTTGAGTCAATCAAATCCGTACCAGGTGAATCAAGTATCCTGCATCCAGAAGCAATCAACTAAATTTTCTTAGCAACAAGCAAAGAATTTTAATATATTTGTTCTAAGTCAAAATTCAATCTAGCACGTTGCAGTGAAAACCTTAATACAATCAAACACCATAACAACGAAGATAGACGTCTATGGACATTAATTTGAACCTGTAATTGATGCAGAAAATTCGATTTAAATACGAAATAGCACACAATTAGTAACAAGAAAAGCAGAAACATACAACAAACAGAACTAATTGCCCTAGCTATTTTATCATGAGCATTCTTACCACCAAGTGAAAGAAAATACTAACATAACCCTAGCCAAATCATTAGTATCGACACTTATATAAACCAGGTACGTAGTAACCTACCAATCCGCTTTTTTGGTAGATGCCACCACCACAGGAGGCACCGCCCTCCGTCTATCTGTGCCCAAAAAAGAAACAGACAACTCCCATCCAAAGCATAAGTAGCCAAGAAAATGTTCATTCTAGAAAACCTTTCATTCAACGATTGAAGATTGACAAATAAGCTACTTTGTACTACGCCATGGCAGCTGTTGCCACGAAGCTTTAGAAACCCACAGTTGGGAGTGAAGCCAAGGCCAAAAGGCCAAAATTAGTGCCGCTGAAAGCTTGTACCTGAGCTGCAACAGTCATGGAAGCCATATATGTCAGATGATGATATGAAGCCCTTCAACTCGAGTCTTTTCTACATAGACGGAAACAAAATTCAAATTTCAAGCTAACTAATCAGGAATGAAATTTTTTGACTAAACTGAACAGAGAATGAGTGCTTTCTAATCCTAGTGCCCGATTCTTCATTTACTCGATCAATTTACAAATTTTCAAAGTATTAAAATCAAACCTAAAAACCACTAAATTATGCAAAAATGATATCTATTTCATATAGAATCAACAAAATTCAGCAATTAAATACCATACATTGTAAGTGACATATCAAACTCTCACAATTCACAGTATATTACAATATACATGCACTGTAAGCAGATAAAGCTTTGCTATTCAAATGCAATGCGCTTCACTAATTCTTGTAGTTTTGTTGTGTGAAGGAAAACAACAGTCAATAAGTGGATGTAAAAATGAAAATAAATAAAGGATTGAGTTCACAACGAAAAGGCTAAAACCTGTTATTTTACATTTATATGTATAAGGATTATTGTTGAGTTTAAGCTTCAACATTTGTAGTCTGAGGGTGGCTGCTGAGGAAAACATCAGCTCGACGGAGTGGGCATATACCGAAACAGTAAGAGAAGAAGAGGAGGCAAATGTTAGCTTGCAAGACATATAATCTTCGAAAAAAGAGCAAGAGATATTAAGGAGATGTAAGTAAAATCATTTCAAGATATGATGATCAAAAATCTTTTTTTTTTCTTGCCTATTTCTCTTATTAGCTGATTTCATGTGACCTCTCTACAATTACCTGAACAAGAAGACAATTAAGTAAGCATGTTAAATGAAGATAGAGGTTTATTGATCAATGAAATCAACGAACATCCAAATAGTAACACTATTGAATCTGCAAAATAAGAAGAAGACACAATCAATAAAAGAGGAAGAGATACCCTTTGAAGCAAAGTTGGTCCTCAATTGTTTGTAATAATTTAAAGCTATTTGCTGCTCCTCTTGACCCTCGACTGCGTAGACACAAACCACCACACGGATTAGAGCATTTACCTCTCTTTCATTGCACATGGGGGTTTGAACAAGCACCATGGCGAAGTAACCCTCACCATTACCAGATTCAAGAACTAAATAGACCTTAGAAATTTGCTTGATCTTCCAGAAACGAATCCAAACACAATCCGGATTAAGTACTCCAAAATGAGACTTGAGAATGTTCTGAAGGTGCAAATTGGGAGCACCCAAACGTCATCCTTTGAAACAAGCCAGCATCTCAAAGCACAACAATAATTGCAAAACGTAGAGATAACACATCTTCTTAAGAAGAATATCAGAAGTTGAGGAGCACATACTTAATCAAATTGACTAAATAACAAGCATATTAAACTAACCTAAAATTATTATAAAACCAAAATAAATAAAATAAAAAACCATAAACAAAACACTAATATCTAAATTTAACACCTAATTATATATTTTGTCAAGCCAATACCAGTCTGATGCATCTTGGCTAGCTGAAAAAATGCCTTGGTTCACCTACATTAACAACCATTATAAAAATTTACAAGCTAACTTCACATCCTTTGTAACTTCAAGCCCTTTGAGAAACAAGACGCCATAAACAGAAGTGATTTTTCCTCTTTCAAGCCCTTTGACCTGATATGAAAGAGACAACACTCCAAATTAACAATGACATTTTATCTAGAAGGAAATGAATTATTGTATGAAAGTATTGTTCTAAAGAATCCATATCAAGTATTAATAACAAGCTATTAGGCAAATATATTTTCAGTTCTTACAGAAATAGAAAGATTTTTATTAGAAAATTATATTTGAGTTTTGAAAACCAAGCTGATGATTATAAAGCTATATTAGGAGTTCAAATGACAAGCTGTCTGTCCATCATCCCAAATAGAAGTTTTTTGATTTGTTCAACAAATCAAATATTAGAATGATAAATAGGAACTTGTATTTCAGTTTTTACTATATAAAAAACTTATTTTTTTATTACGAACATCATGGTTTACAGTTTTGATTTTACAGCATTGAAAAATAAGTTGATCGTAATAAAGTTTTAACAACTTCAGCACATCTTCAAGAAAAATGAAAACTCCTTTTGGCAGGTGTTATATTTTGCAATATTGAACTTCTAATAATAAGTTTGTTTGTCAACCATTTTAGTAAAACTATTCAGAGCTCAAATTATGAAATAAGAATGATAAATGATGAAGTTTGAGTACCTTCTGCTAATGCCTTGAATTTGAGCAGATCTAATAAGATCATGATGCATGAGACTCTCATTTTCCCACTCGTCCATAAGTTGGGTGTCACTCCCGAACAAAAAAATTATCTCCAACTACCAAACCTTCCCATCAGATAGTTTGATTGTCTTGATTTGTTCCTTTAACAGCAATACAAACATGAATTCAACAGTTACAAATTCTTAGGATCCAATGCTGACAGATAGGAAATGTTTTAAATCAAAACAAATTACAAACTCGTGGAAATTAACCGGCATTAAAAAACTATCAATTAGGGTATACATGGTTGTTGTGGCATCACTTCTTCTTGCAATTAACTGCTCTCGGATGCAGACGAGAGTAGCACCTTAAGAACAAAGAGCGGTGGTACATAAGAAAATAGATAGATTAAAATAAATCAGTAATGAAAAGTCAAAAATCAAGCAAAGCTATAAAAGAGAATCAATTACGGGTTTTGCGTGTCTCAACTACGCATTGGATACAAAACCTATACCATAGAGCCACCAACATAAACATTGCCCCCATTAGCTAGCTCTCTAGATTCACACTTTCTTCAATGAAATGGGGTTGAAGAACAGACTAACCTAAATTAAGTAAAAATGGTGGCTTGTAAAACCAGAATCTATGCCTTTCACATGCACTAATGTAGACAACTAAATTAACCAAAAACAGAGTGGAAATCCTAATAAGAAAAACCTTACAAGAAGACATCACATTCTCCAGTCCTTGAAGAGCATCTTTCTCGGCCATCTCTCTTCCTCAGAATCAGAATTAGATCCAAAAAAAGTCACCAAAACATCAGCTAGCTCCTCTCTTTTCTTATCAGTAAAACAACGAGTCTTGTTATTCTTAGGGGAGCATTTGGAACTTTCTCGTCTTCACTATTGTATTACTCCCCTGGACTGATTACACCCCTGAATGCGGGGATCTTTGATGGAGTCCCATATGCGAAATGATACTCCTTTGCAATTTTAGCCTGCATTAGAATTTGGAACATTATGAGATTTGTGCTTTTGTTACTTTTATGAGTTTATCGGAATGAAGATTCGTTGTGAAATAGAGAGAGTGTGTACTTACCGTTTCGTTAATTGATTTGGAGACTTGGAAGAGTTGCTTTAGGTATTCGTGATTGACGCCACAGATCCACTCTGCGCAAAGAAATTAAACACATGTAAATTTGAGAAGCGAGATAACAGGGAGAAAGAGAATGAAATCGAAACGCGAAGAAAACACCACGAAGAAGAAATAAAATCAATTGAAATTATGCGAAGAAAGTTATACAGAGGAACTAACCAAGAGGACGCCGACGAACCGAGAAATCGCCGCCGTTGTTGTCATCCGAAGCCGACAAAACCTTGGGGTGAGCGAGAATTACGCCGTCATTGGAAGAGACGGGAGGTAAGTCATGGTATAAGTGAAATAGCGAAGGATCGTCGTCGAGCTTTGACAAAGGCATTGCGGATGAGAGAACGGGAGGAAAAGGGTGCCGACGAATACGAAGCGGAGGGAATCGGAGGAAAAGGCGACGCCGATGCTTTCAACAATAGCCCTAATTTTCGAAACGGTCGGATGGCTCAGAAGAGTGAAAGTGCGATGGTTTTTTGGGCGATTGAAGTGAAATGCAGACTCCATTCTGCGAAAATTTGGAGGACCGAAATCTGATTTGAAAGATAGTAAGAGGAAGAAGAGGTACAAAGTGAAATGGTTAGAGTCTTGAAGAAGCTTTGGTATGGAGGAGAGGGATGAAAAGCGGTGCCTAGAAGAACGATAGAGACGACGCGTGTGCATGAAGCATCTAACGGCCCGTAAATAATGAAAATGAGTAAGGGTAAAGCAGGAAAATTCAATACACAAGGGTAAAAACGGAATTCCCCTATTCATTTGAAGAACTCCCACATTTAGTATAGTACGGATATATATATATATATATATATATTTACAATATATGTATATGATTATAATAATAACACAATTTTATATATAAATATATATATATACATTTATAATATATGTATATAATAGAAAAATAAAAATTTGAGTTAAAAAAATATACAGCATATGTTGAGGACTGTCAGCGAGAAGAGGAAGAGGGCGAGTAGATTAGTCACAGCTTCCGCCCGTCGAGAGGCTGTAGCTCGACGAGTTAGACTTGCATCGGCATCCGTTCAGGCACCTGTAGATGCAGTTGTAGAGGCATCCGTTGAGGCACCTGTGGATGTACCTGTGGATGCACCTACAGATGCAGAGGTTCATGCACCTGTAGATGCAGCTGGCGAGGAGGATGTCGTACCTATTTCACTTACTGCTGATTACGACACGGAGGATTCTGCGCACGATATGTCTCATTTAGATGATATACTAGAGGATGAACATGAGGAGATACGAGTTGAGGTAGAGCAGCAGCAGCAGGACATACCACAGCCGAGGGAGCCGGACGACTTACCTGAGCATGTACGTGATGAGGAGCAGGTAGAGGAGGACGTAACCGGAAGACTTAGTTACCTTGGAATAAAATTTCCTTCTCGTATTTAACTCCATAACCATATCTCGCCGTATTATCAAATAATCCTCATCCGAGAATCCCAACACCGCGGAAATTGCTCTATATCCACAATGGGCGTCTCCTGGTACATCCCTTACTCTCAATACATAAGGCTCCATGAACTTTGGAAAATCTTCTTTCCTCAAACAAAATCCGGTCTTCGCGGGTTTCTTTCCTTTACGTCGTGCTCTACTCGTAGGAGTCAACTCCGGTGTAGAATCTACATCTTTAGCTTTCTTCCCTTTCGGACGCCCAGGACCACGTGTAGTAGAATGCTCAAAAGAGCTAGGCTCTCTTCTAGTTGATCTCGGGATTGGAGTTCGTCCCTTTGTATTGGCCTTCTGTGCCGGCTCCTTCATTGTCGTACCCCCGGGGTTTTCCATGTCATCCACAAAAGATGCAATCTTATCTTGCTCATCCGGGCTTAACATATTTGAGTCCATTATTTCTCTAAATCAGTTCAGCACCGCTTGATTCGGGTTCGAACGATCATCATCATCATCATCACCAATATCACCATCCAAAAAATCAACCGGATTCCAATGAACTTGCTTCCAATAAGGGTGTATCTGTGACAAATAGATAGGTCTACGAGCCCAGATCGCTAGTCTAAAGTCATGCACACACGGCACTCCATAAACCTCTCTCCAATAACTATCCCGACATCCTTCATCATCTCTTGTATGTCGAGCCTTGGTGTAATTATTTCACAAGAGCGTGAAGCACTCATTTGTTACGTAGTCACGGAGCAAGTCAAATATCGGTATACGCACCTGCAAAAAAAGGTTTATTAAATATCAAATAAATATTTAACATTATTTTCATCAATTAAACTATTGATATACTAACCTCTCGTGGAATCCTCTCCCGTGACATCTCTAGAGAAGCTTGTAGCTTTTGGACTTGGTCCGTGACCATCAAATGTATGCTATCACAAACCAGCTGAAATCCTCCAACGCTAGAATCTAGTGTTTGCTTCAACAACTTGTGCGCGGACTCACACCTAAGAAGAAAATTTTATTACAAAAAACGAAGAAATGTTTAACAATGTAGTGAATGTTTAAATAACTTACGCATTTGTCGTTCGTGTGCCGAAATGATGATGTAGGTCAGTCCATGCTCGAACGATTGCCTCCTTGTACGGGTCAAGCCAAGTCGTCTCTAGATAGGTCATTAACCTCGGAGATGATTGCCAATAGTCTCTCATTTCCAACAAACGACGTTGGTAGCTTCCAGGGGATCTTGACTCGAACAAGGCATGACAATGGGATATGAAGAGTGCTTCCGCTTCCTTATTGCGCAAAACAAGTGCCGCTCTGTTAACTATATTGCACTTTATGTGAAACGTGCACAATATATGCTTCACCTCGGGAAATACTACACCCAATGCGCTTATAAGACCAAGCTCACGATCAGTGGCAATCACCTCCGGCGTCTTTCCGTATAACAAATGCCAGACCCTCCTCAAAGCCCACTCGTAATGATCTCTATTCTCCTGTGCCATGAACACAAAAGCAATTGCGAATGTCTTCTTGGTGCTAGTGATGCCTACGATCTCCAACAATGGCATATTGTACCTAAAAGTAATACGAAACAAAGACTGAGTTACAATTTCTGAGGAAAATAAGAATGAGTGTATGAAATAAAATAAAAATGTGGCTTGAATTGAAGCTTACTTGTTGGTCTTATATGTCGAGTCCATCACAATAATATAGGGAAACATGTTGAGCAAATGCCTCGAGTCGGGATGTGAGATAAAGAAATCAATCACTTCATCGGAATCTTGACTTCTCCGAGTGTTTATATAGTATCCACGTTCCGTCAACGTGTGAAGTGCTTGTTGTAATGGAGATCTTCCTTCGGTTTGTTCCATTCTAATCTTCAAACCGGTGTTGTAAACTTGACGGATGGAGGTGACATTGTCGGGATCCTCTAATTGTACGGATTTTAATATATGTCTCGGTTTTAAGCCAGAATTCAATTCACGCTCCACCTTTCGGGTCTGCTTCGGAGTCATACGTCCAACATATGCATGACCTCTTAACACCGAAGGAATGATATGGTTGTGGATTCCACATACAACCCTCACCGTCCACTTTTCCTCTTCAATTTGGGTTCCTACAAGCTCAAACAAACACATACACTTCTTCGAGTTTTTTTTTCCGACTAGAACTTGGAACATGATCGGGATCTACGTCTTTTTCTTTTCTCGGTCCTCCGTGTCTATCACAACCCAATTGTAGGATACGAAAACCCCTTCTATCCAACCATGATTTTTTAATGACCAACACCATATTCATAGCGTTGGCCACATACCGAGCCCATCCCAAAAAGTTCTCTCTATCCGCAAAATATCCATGAAGCTCAAATTTTGAAGAATAATTGGTACCGAGAGCACGAGAGTAATCCATAAGAACCTAAATAAAAATAACATAGAATATTATTTTACAAAAACACATCATGGTATTCTTGTATTGCTAATTCTATGATTTCGATTCTCTATTCTAACATTGCTAATTCTATAATTCCGATTCTCTATTCTTGCATTGCTAATTCTATAATTACGATTCTCTATTCTAAAATTGCTAATTCTATGATTTCGATTCTCTATTGTAACATTGCTAATTCTATAATTCCGATTCTCTATTCTAACATTGCAAATTCTATAATTCCGACAAAATAAAACGACATAACGGTAAAGTATAAAAATGAGTTTGTACACTTACTTCAAGTTTTGCGAGAATTTCTTCCGGATCACTATATTTTTCAATATCGAACGGCATCATCGAGCTTTCACCATCGGATTCTACATCAACTTCATCGGAATACGACGACATTTTAACGACTTTTTTCTTTACGTTTTCTAACTTGTGGATGAAGGTGAATGAGTCTCATATGTAATTATATAGGCTCCAAAAATGTCCAACGGCTATATTCCCCCAACGGCTACATCCCCAACGGCTACATCCGGTGCTTGATTTTCGAAAGTGTAACGGGCGGACTCCGCCTCTATGAAGGCGCGAGTCCGCCCGAATAGTAGCCCTGTAGTAATAATATCGTGAATGCATAGCACGTGACAATCTTGTATAACATAAATACTAACATCATGGTATAATGTTGGTCTTACTATATAAATACAATATCATAAAACAACTCAATTCCAAAGAGTATGCGGACCCGGTTGATCACCTGCTCTAGAACACTCTACAACTTCTTTAACATACAAGAAATATAACAACATAATGACGAACCGTTAAATATCAATCCTAAGCCACAAACTAAGTACTTTAATATCACAAATGCAAATCAACGCATAAATTTAACCTTCTCACACAAAACCTCGCTTATCTTCAATTAGATAATTCACTGTAATAACATAACAACTCAAGGCATTAATACAACTAAAATTACATAAAAGGTCCTTGAAGAGGATGATCAGTACAAACACTAGCTGATTCAAATTAAGCTTTGCTTTTCACTTGCTACGACCACGTTAGTACAAACACTGATTCGGTCTAAGAACATTTTTTACTAAAAAAACTTGTTAAAAAAATACAATTGAGACATCAATCCATTATAGTCAAAATTCTCCATCTAAGGCCTTGAAGATTGTACAAGAAAGGATTTGAATTGAAAAGATTGGTATTAGAAAAAGATTTTGAATAAAATATGAAGCAAGAGTAAAACACTAAAACCTCACAAAATAAGCCGAAGCCTAAGCCCAGCCAAATACAAATCTAATTTTGAATACCAAATTAAAAAATAAAACCCAGAAAATGGCAATTTCAAAGTGATTTTATAATTGAAACCTGAACCAAAGAAACCCTAAATATTTAGTGTTTACAACTTCAAACTTGAGTCTCCACCCTTCAGTTAGGACTTAGGGGGATGCAACCACAGCATCTGATAAACTAAAACTCAGTCATTAATACAACTAAAATTACATAGAAGATCCTTGAAGATGAGTGATTCAAATTATGTGTTGCTGGGAGCACCTTTGCTGTTGCTGCTATCAGTACCTTTCTTCTCCGGGCTGCGTTCCTTCCAAACCAAAGGCACCTTCCAAGCACCTAAACCATTACCTTTGGACTCAGCTGTCTGAAACAACGGCTTGTTCCAGGCACCTTTGTCCCGTCCACCCACCACCTTCTTGCCTCGCGCTGCAGAAGAAGAGGCTAACAACTTCTTAACTCCTGAGTTCTGACCATGGCTCGGAATCGAAGGAAATTCCTTCATGTCTATGTTAGGAGCAGTTTTGATCACCACAGACCTGCTTTTACAGCGCCCAACAATAAACAAATCATTTAAAATTAATACCAACAAGCCAATTGCTATATATGAAGGTACAAGAAGTTGTCTTACTCTTGTTGAGTCTTTGGTGGAGATAGGTTTTGATCCTCCTCTACCTTCTTTGCTCGTCTAGAAGAAGAAGAAGAAGAAGAAGAGGAGGAGGAAGGTACATCATTATGTACATGGATAGCACAAGTAAGAGACACACTCGTATCTATCAATGAAGCTGACTTGGCAACCGCAACCCTGCTCGTTCAACGGAGGCATCAGAATTTTACAAAACTAAAACCACAAGCCATGTAAAAATGTAGGGTTAAGCATTGTCTTACTCTTCTTTGTTCTCTGGTGGCATTTGAATTTGAGTCTCTTCTTCCTTGTTCAGCTGAGGTGAACTCACACTTGTAGATGCACTGCTCTTTACAATATCCTTATTTGTAAGAGAGCCCCATCTGAAAGTTCCAGCTGAAGGTTCTTCAGCTGAAATTACTTCCGGTTGAGGTTTCACTTTCACCTGAAGAGGGGGAAACTCTATTGCAGATAATTCTGCAGTGCTGCAACTACGTAGGTGTGAAACAGCCATACTTGACCTCCCAACGTTCATATGAGTATGAATGATGTTGAGGAAGAACTTATCCACACCCTCGCTTACATCCTCAAGAGGCAATGCCAAAATTTTTCGCAAAGTTTTAAACCCATACGCCAATGCCATCTTGATTCTGCAAAAGTTTCCTGCAGGAAAAACGCTTTTGCATGAGCTAAAGATTATACACCAAAGCAAATGAAGCAACTTTCAGCTAAAGAATGTTGGTTACCATGGTTGACAGACACTCCTAGGTTATTACCCACTCTAAGAGGATCCATAACATTAAAGTACTTGAGACGAAACGTCTCCTTCTTGTGGAAGTTCAACCCCGTGGAAGAAGAAAATGCTTCTCGGAAGCCATGCAATAACTCATCTGTGATGAGAGGTGCATCAGAAGAGACTAGAGGCGCAGCTGTCACCATAAAACAAAGAATAACATCGATCAGTGTTGTCTGAGTTAAGATGAAGAATAACATCCAACTGATGATACCAAATTTTCTTACCTATCATTTCAGGATTTTCAGGAAGTGATGATAGGATTAGCAATCCGTTTATTGAAAGACAGTACATATCCCAATTAAACGCGCTGTAGTACTGCAAGAATTTGTATAGAACCTATATATAGACAAAAAGTTTCAGACTTACAACATTGAATCCTAATTAGATACAAGTGTGGCAAACTGCAGTGAGAACTCACGTCAAAGGGAGAGTGTAGCGATGAACGAAACAGATTGATGATATGCACAACCATTGTTTCCAACGCATATGTTGAAATTAGACCATTATGTGCACCAACAATTCGACTTTCGTAGAAGCACCACGCTTTGATAAGGATTAAGCTTCGCTTGAAAAGATGGTTTCCTCCTATGAGTTGATTAATCTGTCACATCCAAAACAAACACATAACATTATAAACTTTGGTTAGCATCATAGAGATTAATTAAGAGAATATATAGGTCACTTCATATATACCTGGTCAAGAAAGCTCAATGTGCAGACACCAGCAATTTGGTTGAAAGAGATATCTACTGAGATGTTATTCACACAGCATCTGACAACCTTAACCTGCACCAATTTGGTTAAACTTTAGGACTTGATAATCATATTTTAACTTTAGGACTTAATAATGGTGAGAGTAACAAACCTGAGCAGGAATAGACGTGATACCCGTCACTTGAAAGCCCCAACTGCTATTCTTTTCAGAATTTAGCAACTCAACAAACATATTCATCAGATGTTCATCATCTAAGTTGCAGACTGCAGTTAAATCAATATCTCCTTCTGGGAGATAGGTCATGAGAGGCACTGACCCAAACGCGACGATCTGTTTGTGCAGGAAAAACCATAATTAGTCATTAAGGTAGATGTGTTATCAGCACAAAACCCTGAAAAAGATTTTGGAGAAAGAACTACATCATATAGACATCACTTTTGTTAACAATTCACCAAATGACAAGTAAGAAATTTTTATAGATGCAACAATAGTTTCCTTTTTCCTTTCACTCCTCTCACGGCTTATTATTGTTAGGCTAGTTAGGACTGGGAAGCATCTCAAAAGACACAGAACCCACATTATAAATAAACAAAGGCTCACACTTGGAGCATGTTTATCAAGAGACGCTTGGAAGGATCTTGAAACTGCTGAAAAATAGAAGCGCGCTAGCGCGCAACATTCTGTAGTAGGAGATACTATAGTGACTTGGCTTTGGGGTTTCTCCGTGGACAATGCCACCTTAAATCGTTTTTTCAGCCTTCATCATTTACTCCCTTTTATTTTAGTAAGCGCCAGTTTTCTTTATCTGGCCGCATTGGCTTCCAGACAGACGAAAATCATCGAACCAGAAAGCACCAACAAAGAATCAAACAAAAAATAAGCACGAGATTTACAGTCGTTAGTTTTGCAGCTCTAGGAGAAAATTCCATGGTTCAAAAATAGGATAGAGTTAAGGGAGAAAGAATGCCGATGTGAGCCGATATTATTAACCGCGCTAACCTTAGTATGGAAGTTATGCATGAACTTAATGCTCATAACTTTCCTTTAAACCTAACTGTAATCCAAGTTTCAGATAAGATTTTGGTCTTAGTGTAGTCGAGTTTTTTTCAATCAAAGACAAATCTAATAAAATGGTAACAATAAACAATTGAAGAAGTTCAAGCATCTTAATTTAAAGATGTTTTCCAAGTATTTCAAAGGAGATGTTTGAGGTTAAAACAAGAAAGAATATTATATAAAAATGAGGTGGAGATGAGAGAAAAAAAAGTTATTCAAGAATCTAAAAATATATATGTTTTGTAAACATGCCCTAAGGTCTTTTTAGAAGGCTATATATGAAGGAATAGGGAACTGACAAGTACAATCATGCCCTAATTGATGTATGAAATAGTGGAGCTGTACGTCACAAGTTAATTAATAATATTTTTTCCTAAATGTGACAAATCATGCTTAGATATTTCCACCAATAGAATGACCAAATAACTGAGAATAACACGCAATCATCCATATGACCTAGAACCAACAGTGTATCATGACCCTTCTTAAAGCTTTTAAAGCTATCTTCTTGTCATGCTATCTATATTACTACCCATCACAAATTGAAAGTTTTAACAACAAAAGTAGGAGTCTAACTGGACACACTGAACTCCTCAATACACCCCCTAGCAATGGAGTTGTTCCCTAATATGAAATATCTTAAAGGTTTATTCAACATCTTAAACTTTAAGTCCATATATCAGAAGCTCAGTTACTCACAAAGAAATGCAACACTTAATCGTCAGTCACATTCAAAACATGGAAGACTTTAGGGGGAGAATGCAGAATGTTCACCTGTATATCATATGTAAGCTTGGCAAGCAACTGGATATAATTTATTATGTTCTTCCTTGTACATTTAGAAACTTCAGTAGGTTGTACTGCTGACAGAATCTCATCGGTTCTTCTATAAGCTATTTGCAAATTTTGCGGAACAGCATCAGACATATGCAAATTTGAAGTGGAAGAGAGTTGTGAATGAAACCCTTGAAAATACATCATCTCAACACAGTTGCAGCTTTGGAACCTAGAGAATAGCCAAGAAAACCATTGGAAACTATCAACACTGATAGAATATGTAATTAAGTGTAAATAGTGGGTTGCCTTTTGTAATTATGTAAAGTACATTCATTATTAATATGAGCCGTCCGTTGACGGAAACCCTAAGGGGAATTCATTCTATTCTCACATGGTATCAGGTTTTTCCGATCCATAATCTTCCAGCTTCCGCCTTCCTCTAGCCCTAGCCGCCGAAGCCGTTGTCCATACCGCTGCTGCGAGCTCTTTCCTTTCTTTTTTTCATAACCAATGTCTACGGAGAAAAAGCACACGTTTCATTCCGCTCTAGGTATTTCCAATATCAAGAACAACATCGTCCTTGTTCTTGATCATGACACGCCTTATGCTTCATGGGTTACTCTTTTTCGCGTCACCGCCAAAGCTCACAACGTTTTGGATCACATTGACGCCAAAGTACCTCGTCCAGTCGACATTGATGATGCTCTTTGGAACCAAGTAGATGCAACGGTTCTCCAATGGATCTACAGTACAATATCTAAAGACATCCTTCTTCAAATCCTCGATCCTGACGACACCGCTCTAAAAGCTTGGGGTCGAATCCAGGATATTTTTCAAGACAATAAGCACACGCGCGCAGTTTATCTGGAGCATGAGTTTTCAAACTGCAAATTAGCGTCTTTCGCTTCTATGTCCGCCTACTGTCAACACATGAAGGCGTTATCCGATCAACTCAAAGGTGTCGAGTCTCCTATTACCGACAATCGGTTAGTTCTTCAAATTTTGTCTGGGTTGCCTGCTGAGTACAATGCTACTGCTAGTTATATTCACCAATCCGATCCATTGCCGGCATTCCAAAAGGCTCGTTCGCAATTGATTCTTGAAGAAACTCGGATGGCAAGCCAAACATCTGCCGGAAAAGAGGCGGCTGCAATGACCGCAATTGCCAGCGGGACCCAGTCCAAATCGAAGTCTGACGGCGCTGCCGGAAACTCCTCAACGGACAGCCCCAACCGCCAGCGTGGCCGTGGCCGGAAGAACAAAAACCGCCAGGGCACTGCAGCGCAGCAGCAATAGTGGTCGCCGACTCGCTTCGTCTTTCGCCCTCCGTATGGCTGGGTTCCTATCGGTACTGGGCCAACCAACAACCAGGCCCAATGGTTTCAGGCCCAGCAACGTCCACCTTGGAATCCAGCGCAGCAGTACACTGCATCCAGCACTCCTTCCGGCCCACAGCAGGGAATTTTGGGTGCCTTTCCTGGGCCGCCCACCAGTCCTCAGGCCCATTTCTTGCCTGCCGATTTCCAGCAGCCCACTGGCATTGATACAGCTTTTTCTTCGATGACGTTAAATCCCGCAGACAATTTATGGTACATGGACACCGGTGCTACCTCTCACATGACTAATTCTTCAGGTAACCTCTCGTCCATCTCTTATAATGGGTCTTTAAATTCGATTATTGTTGGAAATGGCATGCGGATACCATCTACAGGTCTCGGTGAAGCTAAACTTAATACTCCCACCCATCCTCTTAACCTATCCAACATCCTTATTGCTCCACAAATAGTTAAAAACCTTGTTTCCGTTCGCCGCTTCACCACAGATAACCAAGTTAGTGTTGAATTTGATCCTTATGGTTTTTCTGTGAAGGATTTACCAACGGGGACAACCCGTCTGAGATGCAATAGCTCCGGGGAACTCTATCCAGTTACCACCAGTTCTGCGTCAGCTCATGCTCTTTCTGCTCAGTCTTCGAGTCTTTGGCATGCTCGTCTGGGTCATCCTGGCAAGCCAGTTCTAGATAGTCTCAGAAAGTTGTCTTTTCTTAAATTCAATAAAGAGCGAGATTTTCCGCTTTGTCATGCTTGTCAACTAGGAAAACATCATAGGTTGCCTTTTGAGCGTTCTGTTACTACTACTTTTGCACCGTTTGATATTATACATAGTGATCTTTGGACCTCTCCGGTTCCTAGTCGGGAAGGTTTCAAATATTACTTGTTATTTCTTGATGATTTCTCACATTTTCTTTGGGTTTTTCCAATAAAATTCAAATCTCAAGTTTATGATCATTTTGTGTAATTTCACAAATTTATCAAAACGCAATTCAATTTGCCTATCAAAAATTTCCAATGTGACATGGGTCGCGAATTTGATAATCACCAATTTCATTCTTTTTTCGCTCTCAACGACATCAATTTTCGCTTCTCTTGCCCTCACACCTCCCCACAAAATGGTAAGGCAGAACGAGTCATCCGCACCATTAACAATATGATGCGCTCACTCATTTTTCATGCCTCCATACCCATCTCTTTTTGGTCTCATGCTTTAGACATGTCGTGTTACCTTCTTAATATTCTCCCTTCCACTACAATTAATCATCGATCACCGACTCAAGTGTTGTATCAATCAACACCTTCGTATGATCATCTCCGCGTTTTTGGGTGTCTTTGCTACCCAAATCAAAGCGGAACCATCCCTCACAAATTCCACCATCGATCCACACCTTGTGTGTTTCTTGGGTATCCTAAACATCATAGAGGTTTTAAATGTCTCGAGTTAGGATCAAATAAAATAATCATTTCGCGACATGTGACCTTTGATGAGTCCGAGTTTCCATTCGCCAAGTCTGTCCCAAAATCGGTGGTACTGGATTCGGACCCGGATATTTCCCCTTATTTTTTGGCACACCGAGCTGCTTCACAGTCGACAGCTTCACAAACCTCCTTACCTGGTTCGGCCCAGCAGGCTGCCCCATCCTCCCAGTCACCTACTCGGCCCAATTCCTCTCCCTCCATTCTTGGCCCATCCGCGCCAGCCCTCCCTAATTATCCCCCGGCTCCCTCGTTGCCTTCCTCTTCCGGCCCACATACGAGCCCACCTACATCCGGCCCAAATCCAGTGGACTCTCCACCCAGCTCCCTTCCTCCACCGGATCCGATGAATCCCACATCTATTACACCAGCTTTGCCCATCCAACCAAAGAGTAATTTAAACCCACCATCTCGTCCCACAACCAGATCCGTTAGCGGTATTTTCAAAACTTAGTGCTTAAAAATAATTAACAAAGGAAGGGAGAAAAAGAAAAGATGAAATTACCATGAAAAAAGAAAATTAATCTAAGTTCACATATCTTAAATAAAAAAATTAAAGAAATGAAATTTACATGGAAAAGAACTTAAGATGATAATTTCTTCCTCTCCTTTTTCTTTTTTGTCAGTACTTTTGCTTCTTCTCCTCCTCTTCCTCCTTTCACACCACCCTATTTTTCTTCCTATTCTAATTAACATGTTTTTTCTATCTAAGTTCAATCTTGCTAAACTAAGGAAAGTAGATGCAAATGGAACAGATCCAAAGAGGATATCTTTGAAAGTTATAATGGATCCAAGATCGCAAGATACAAAATTGAGCAAGGTCAAAGTTTAACTTCAAATATGGGTTGGTTAACACTAAAAATAATTATCATTTTCTTTCCACTAGGAGATTGCCCAAGATCACGACCTCACGGTTGTACAAGGGTTTTCACTTGTGTTAGAGAGCCGATCGGGCTTATTTTTTTCCAATCACAGGGGCATTATAGAGGGAAGTTGAAGGTGGACCAAAGAAACTTTAAAGGTTTAGTTACTCAAATGTATATAGAGAACATAAGAAAATGTACCTCAATGACAACTCGATCCAACTTGATTTTCTCTGAACCACCTCGCAAAACAAGCAAATTTCCAGAATCTGAACGTAGAAATTGTCGTCAGAACGCTCGGAATGGATGAATTGGGTAAGTGCAATGCTTGAATGGGGATTTGGTGTGATTTATGGTCTTATATCATTGGATGGGCTGGGGGATGGGAGGAGAGATACATAACATTAGTAGTACTTGCGTTGAAATGCATAGCACATGAATTATATGCCTGTACTTATGAAAATTTGGGATAAGTGTTAGGACAAAAGGTGTCTATTTTTCCTAATATGATATTTTTTACCAATCTAGAAATGACTAAGTACAAAGACCAACCACATTAAAGGCAATAAGCAATTATGTTCTACTAAGCAGAAAAGTAAATTGATTATATTTTCTTTTACCATAATAGTACAAGGAAATAATAAACTATATAAATCATTTTATTAAGTCCCTTTCTAAAATATGTCCAAGGGCAAAGGATAAGAGCCTAGATCAAGAAACTATTTGCCTATATTGAAAAAGATAAACTCATAAAAAGATTTTAAAATATGCTAAACAATAAATCTAGGAAAATTATTTTATTAAATATTAATGGTTGGAACCATCAACACCATAAATGTGAGCTCATCATATTGAAATCTCTAATTTTAAAGGAACCCAAAAAAAGTGCCCCAAGTTTGTCATTAAAAATCAATGCACAAGTAACCGGTATAATATTGCAATTAATATAACCACAAAGGTCCCTTTGCAACTAGAAAGTAAATCCAAAATATCTGCTAGCGTAAATAAGCGATATATGAAGAGGATATACACATCCCGATTATTATACATGAAATGAAACTGGGACGGGTCTTGTGTTTGTTGGATTTAATCTAAAATTAGGATTAGGCACGAGATGTTATCCAAAATATCAACAATGCTCTTGGTGAACATTAGGATTGGGCACGAGTTAAGACGTGATTGAGGTATTACGCGACACAATCCAGTTTATTATACATTAGACGAAATCAGACGGACTTGTGTTTGTTAGATTGAATCCCGATGGACCCTATTCTGATTGGGATAAGGACGGAACCAATCCTGCTTGTGCTATAATTTGTTTACGGTTTAGAATTCACACATGAAAAATATTCTTTTATATCGCCGTAAAAAAGAAAGACACAATTTTTTTTTCAATAAATCGAAAAAACCCTTTACATAATCTCCTCGTAAGATAATTAACTTTTATAAAACATGCAAAATAAAACTTCAAAACATCATTACACATATATCGCTCATCAACTACTCAATACACATTTTCAGTAATCCAAAATATCTTGTATTTCGTAACCCTATTTTCTAGAAGTGGACATAAATCCAACAAATTTAGGTCCCGGCAGGATTTCATTTGAAAATTTGTTATCAAAGTGAACATGCTTACGATTTGAAAATCTTAATCTTGTTCTCATATAAGAGTATAGCTCGAAGAACATTAATATATTTTAACCAATACTCAGTTAGTCTAGTGGGATGTGGTGCTAGACTCCTTAAGTGGTTAGTCTGGAGATTCGGCGAAGCCAATCGAACCGAGAGTTACTTATGAAAGAATTAGGGAAATGAGGCTCTTAAAAGTTCTACTTTGCAAAATGAGCTCCTACATAATATAGGAAAAAGTAGGCCTGCAAATAAAAAAAATAGGAAAGAATGCAAATGGTGGTGGGTCCCTTCCTTCTACTTTTTTCTTTTATTTCTCATTCCTTCACTTTTATCTCTCCTCACTTTATCTCAACCGTAACTCTCCCCCTCTTGTAAATGATAGTGGTGGGCCCTAATTTTTCTATTCCTTCACTTTTCTCTCTCTTCATTAACTTCTAATTTTTCCCTCTATTTCTCATTCCTTCATTTTTCTCTCTCCTCACTTTATCCCACCCGGAACTCTCTCCCTCATGTATTTTTTGGGTAGTTGGAACCAAATCTATATTTTTGGGTAGGCTATTTCCACTAGATTTTGGGTATGCTTTTGACTCGTTTTGTTAAATAGTATTAGTATGTGTTTGATGAATTGAGTATACTGTTTACCCAATTTATGGGTATTATTATTTTATGTTGTAAAATGTTACCCAAATTATTGGTACGGTTGGGCATTATATGTTTATTGTTGGGTATGTTTTATGGTATGTTTCTTATTGTTGAGTATGTTTAAAGTGAAATGTTGGTATGTTTTATGGTTACCCAAACTGTGTTATAATGACCAAATGTCATTTGGTATTGATGTTTGTGTAGAATATCGATTTATGTAAAATTTGGGTATGATAAATTCTACCCAATTTATGAGTGCATTGGGTATGAATATTTTATAACACAAAATTCTACCCAATTTATGGGTATGATATTTTTTGATATTTTAGTTTTTTTGGGTATGTTTGGGTTTTGGATATGTATGTTTTCGAGTATGTTTGTGTAGTTTGACAAAATTATTTTGGGTATGAATAGTAACGTTTTTGGGTAAACGAATTTTGGGTAGAAGTTGGGAAAGTATGCATGTTGAGAATTGTTCATTTTTGTAGTAGGTGAAGATAAATATCAAATGTCAAATATGTCAAATCAAATGAGATGGACAAGTTGATAGCTTTTGTACTATGTTTATTTCAACCTATATTTTAGGGACCCAAATTTTAAATTGAAAAAGGGAGGAGTTTTAAATATCAACTCATTGGCCTAAAAGGCTCAATTCACCAATTTATCCGTTACTTATCAACCTTTCAAAAAAAAAAAAGGCTGAATTTGCAATGTGGGCCTTTTACAATGTAGAGTTTAGATTTAGGGTCTCTCATCATTTCATTTAGAAAATGGGCTCCTATTGTAGAAAAAATCAGAAAAGTAAGGGACATAGGTTTCATTTGATTTGATGGGTGACATGTAGAAAAAATCATAAAATAGTCCAATCAATTCAGTCAACCCATCTTTTTTCCTCCTTTGTCCCTTCTTCTTCCCTCTTTTCAAACCTAAATTTATTTCTAGGTATCCATATGCACCTCTTTTCTTCTTCCCATTGAAACGCAGAAATCTGGACTGCTTGTTGAGCTTCTTCTTCACCGGAATGTATTTGTGGGTAAGCAGTGTTTGTTCCTATTTTTGGGTAAGCAGTGTTTGTTCTTATTTCTGGGTAATCTCAAACTTCTTGGGTAATGTATTTGTGGGTAATCTGAAACTTCTCATCTCTTCTTTTTGTGAATCTAAAACACTGAAACTTCCTGTTCTATTTGTGGGTAAGCAATGTTTGTTTACATTTTCTATTTGTGGGTAAGCAGTGTTTGTTTGTATCCATGGATAATCTCCAACTTCTCATCTTCCTATGTAATGTATTTCGGGGTAAACTGAAACTTCTCATCTTCTTGGGTAATGTATTTCGGGTAATCTAAAACAGTCAAACTTTCTGGGTAATGTCAAACTTCTTGGTTAATCTATTTTTGGGTAATCTCAAAATTCCTGGGTAATGTATTCCTGGGTAATCTATTTGTGGGTAAGCAGTGTTTTTTTTTTCCCAAAAAATTAATATCAAATCATTTCAAAAAAAAGCCTACACCCCTCTCTTTTCAATTCAATGTCTACAGTAGCCTAGTTTATACTTTTCAGACCTATTTTATATAGTAAATTTATTAGAGGCCCATTTCACAACATGAAAAATTTTGGGGTCCTCTTTCTCTCATTATTTCAAAAAAAAACATTAATATATTTTAGCCTTTCTAATATCAATAAAAAATATTAAATATTCTTATATCTTAACTAATGAATGAATAAACTTACCACTATATATTAATAACAAAATATTAAATATTGTTTATAATTGTTTGTAATATTTGAAGTAGTTTAATAAAAAACTTATTAAATTACTTCAAATATTACAAACAACCAACATATTATATGTATCTAAGTACATCTTACAAATCACTAGTTATGTAACATTAATTTATATTAAAATTTATATTTTTTAACTTTGAGGAATAAATGACTTTTCACATGTTCAACATTTAACGATTCATGTTAAACATTGACTCTTCAAAATAACTAGTTATTTTAAATTGAGAGTTACAAATAATTCATCCAAAAACAACCAACATATTATATGTATCTAAGTACATCTTACAAATCACTAATTGTTTTAAACTGTTGTAAGTTATATGTTAATGGTTTTAAATTTTATACTATTTATATTATGTAACATAATCATGTGTAAAATATTTGTTGGTATAATTGTTTGTAATATTTGAAGTAATTTAACAATTTTATTATTATTTATTAACAAAAAATAATTTGAATTCTTTTTTTATAATAAATAAATATAAAATAACATTAAAAATAACATGTTTAAAAGTTTAAAGAAAATATGATTCGATTTTTAATCAAAGAATTATATTTCTACTTGTAAATTCTTAGAAGAAAAAAATTTGTGCGTAGGACTTGGACAATAAGTAGTAGTATTATTAAGGACGTTACACAATAAAGAGAATTATCGAAATAGTACCCATCTTTTAGGGTGACTAAACTTTATTATCCCATCGTTTAAACTATTAGAACGGTACATCAGCTATTGAGTCCGACCAAAGATTAGTATCTGGATTACTTTTTACATGTTAAGTTAACACAACAATTTTACTCCTAGAACTTTCTCTATCGTTTCTTGTTAAATAAGTATATCATGTAGGCCTCATTGCAACTGTCTTAACCCTTTTACTTGACGTGTGAACAGTAATTTATATATCAATCTTTGGTCAGAATCAATATATGATGTACCGTTCTGATAGCTTAAACGACGAAATACTAAAGTTTAGTAAGTCTAAAAGATGGGTACTATTTAAGCAATTTTCTCTTACGCAATGTATACAAATAATTAATTATGTCAGATTAATGTATGGTATTTATTCTCGCTGAAATAATGGGCGTTGCAACAATCTTAAGCGTTACAAATCAGAAAAGTTATGCATTATTAATGTAGCGGGCCCACCATAAATATAATTTTTCTTTAGTAGGTCCCGCGAGTACACATCCCTCTCCCTATTTTTTCTATGTGGGTATTATCTTTTATGTTAATAGCAATACATTTTAATATTATGGTATTATCTTTTATATTAATATCAATAACTTACTCTCTTTTTCTTCTATATAATTTTTCTTATAATGCTAATATATTTTTCTTTTAATAATGAATTTTAACATTATACTTTTTTTTTATAATATCTAATTGTTTTAAATAAGTTAAAAGTTTTACAAGAATTACAAATGAGAATACAAACTTTTGTATAAATTACATGTATTGAATTTTTTACAAGTTCACACCTTTGGTTCTAAAAATGGCACTTTTAAAATTAAGGATGTAGCATACGAGACTTTTAAACCCGATATGTTGTAGACTAGGACCTCACAATGAGTTTCTTTTAGCTTGACAACATCTCATTGGATCTTTCAGTAAGGCAAATGCATGTATAAGAAACAAATAGAAATCGTACGATAGTAATAATATCGTGAATGCATAGCACGTGACAATCTTTTATAACATAAATACTAACATCCTAATAAAGTATTGGGCTTACTATATAAATGCAATATCTAAAAACAACTCAATCCCAAAGAGTACGCGGACCCAGTTGACCACCCGCTTCAGATCACTCTGCAACTCCTTTAACATATAAGAAATATAACAACATAACGGTAAACCGTTAGATAACAATCCGAAGATACAAACTAAGTACTATAATAGCACAATCACACATCAATGCATAAATTTAACTTATACGCATGTTTCCACACAAAACCTCATTATTATCTTCATTTAGATAATTTACGATAAGTTCAACTTATTGTGTGACATTAGGGTCTACCGACCCTCGCCTCTATCCCTTTATACCAACGAGAATGGATCTCATGCATCTCACCCTATACATGTATTGACCGGTCGCATGTAAAGATGCTTCCCGACCCATCTCAAAGCGGGGTGATGATCGATGTCACAACCCGTTATATACATACACTTGAGTCTCATGATATCTTGATGTCGTCATATTCAAGTTTCTATTAATAATTCACAATGCACACGTCACTACCATCCCACAAGCCAATTCGAGGAAATCTAGTTAAGTAAGTATGTAAGGCTTATCCGTAAGATTTACCTGAATCAATTGCAAACTTGATTTCCAAAATGTCATGATCACTCATGTAGATGGCCTCAAATAAATGGTCAAATCGGTAAACATATCATTAAAAAGCTCGTATCTCCGTGGAAATCCTAACAAGACTTATATAACAAGAATGGACTAGTCGGAATTTTCTTGCAAGGATAGCCTGAACTTTAAGGTAATTTACGAATTTAACCACCACTTTTCTCGCAATTACAAAATGGCAAAACATGATTTAGAGTTCAAAATATGCTATCATAACATGATATAAGCGATAATCAAACTATTAGAAGTTTTGAAAGTCTTCCGGACTTTCGAATCTTTTTGCTTCCATTGCAAAACTAGTCGAAGACTCTACTTTAGTCTTCCGTATCTAACCATAAACATCTCTTAAAAATTACGGGAAAATTTCCCGGGAATACTATGTCCTACCAACTATTAGCTAGCCGAAACGGAACATCTAAAATCCTATACAAATCCTCAAAGTTGCTTCCATAATTAATATTTTTCATACTAAGCCATTTTGTCAAATTTTGAGCCCAAAACTAGGTATCTAACCATGTTTAACAACTTATAACTGTCAATCCAACCGTTGGATCCCAAACGTTCTAACTCTACACCAAACTAGAATATAAACCTTAGTATCGTATATAAAATTGGACCGTTAAAGTTGAGTCTAACTTATCTAAAGGTTGTCTCTAAGATGACAATCAACACTAGCCCATAAATCTCCAAAATTTGTACCCAACTTTCATTGTTCAGATTTTACAATCTAACCATTTGATCTTCGTTAACTTCAATAGTAACTATTAACCTATGATTTCATCTACAACATACTCAGAAATGAACCTTTGAAATCAATATTTGATTACCCAATTAGACTCACAAAGTCAGATGTCTCCACTTGGTAAAAACCGGTAAACTTATATTTCTTCTATATAGATTATAAAGGCTATAACTCTCGATCTAACCGTTTGATCTATTCCAATTTCCGTAAGACCTATTCCAAGCATCAAAGCCTATGATGCACGAACACGAACACGGAAAATGGACACACCGAGAAACAGAAAGTGACAACCCTCAAACGCATAAAAATCGGGCACACGACAAGGAAAACAAATAATATATCAATTTAAATCCATTGAAATTTAGAATTCATATATCATAATGAGATATATATACATGAAAAACTTAATGATATATGAGTAGATAAAAACATTAACATAACAACAAAATAACCGAAAAAAAAGCTAAAAAACAAACATTTTCAGTCTTACAAAACATATAAATAAACATATTTACTATTTAGTCTTAGTATCTCAATAAAACATGATTAATTTCAAAGTTGAAGAACAAACAATCTATTTTGCAAATCAACAACAACCGAACAACATAATCAACCAAGGAAAACAATAATAAAAATTTGTGAATCAGAAAAGTGAAAGAATTGGAGTGACACAATCAACATTCAACAAAGAAATATTGCACAATAAATTAGTAATCAAAATTTAAAACTAATTTATGAAATCATACGAAGAAAGGAAGAAAATGGAGAGAATAGTCGGCCGATGTAATTACAAAATTTCAACATAAGCATCGAAGAAGAAGAAGAGGAGGAGGAAGAGGAAGAAGAAGAAGAAGAAGAAGAAGAAGAAGAAGAAGAAGAAGAAGAGTCGGCCGATGGAATTACAACATTTCAACATTAGAACCGAAGAAGAAGAAGAAGAAGAAGAAGAAGAGCGACTTTCGACATCTACAATCTCACAGATGGTCATATGGGGATAGGTCTAGTAAAAAATAAATGTTTGTTGATTGTTATTTTAACGTCATGTTCCTTTCTCAAGATTGTTGATGGCTCTAGTTTGCTATTGTAACCAATTGATAAGTGTTGTTGCCTGTTGATAGCTAGTAGTATATTAATAATACTTGTTCATGCCCATGTATATTCAGGTTTGATATTGTATTTTGCAACATCTATTTATTGAACTTTTAAGAAAACTAGTGAAAGCAGGCTATCATTTTCTGTATCTTATGTAACAACATGGCTTTACTTTGAGGAAAAATGTGTATTGATACGAAATTAGTACAAAATGAAAATGTGTATTGATACATTATGATGGGAAGAGCAACATTGCCTTAATTTGAGCAACATTGACAACTAGAATATAGTTGTTGGCCTATAGGTATGCTTTAGTGATTTTGAAATGTGATATTGACAGGGGCGATGATAACCTCTGGATTAGTTGGTCTAAGAAGCATATCATCAAAGACTGCAGCATTTGGAACTGTAATCCTAAGGCCTATCATAGCTGCTTCTGGAAGAGCCTCCTCTCTGTGCGCGACGAGATGCTTAACCCCCCAGTGGTGTCATCAACCCTTGGCCCTCACCTAACCCCATGGGCGCCTTCTCTCCTAAACAGGCGTATAAGTTTTTCAATCATCAGGCTCCTGCACCCCATCCTAATCCCTTCAAATCAATATGGCTCAAGACCAACACCTCCAAGTGCTGCTTTACCACTTGGATTGCCTACCACAAGAAACTCCCGACACTCTCTAGGCTCAAGAAATGGAACCTTGCTACTAACGACATTTGCATGCTATGCAGGTATATGGTGGAAGATGATGATCACTTATGGCACCATTGCAGCTACTCATCACTTGTGCTTGACATAATCTCTAGATGGACAAGAGTCCCCTACCCAGCCCCATACAACAACAATGTTTGGTCTTGGCTTTGCTCGAGACCTAACCCAAGACATAATCTATTGGAAAGTGCCAAGATTGCTACAATTACTGCATTCATATACTTTGTCTAGAAGGCTAGAAACAACCTTGTGTACAACAAGACCTTCACTAGAGTTGTGGACTGTGCTGGGATGGTTATTAGCGGCACCAGGAACCACCTTGCACATCACTGGAAGGACATATCCTCTCAAAGCCTAGCGGATGCAAGAATTCTAGGAATTCACTTTCACTAATCCATTTCCCTCATGTCTTTGATCTTGTTGCTTGCACATGAACTCTCCTGTATATCCTCATCTATCTAATACAATTAAACTTTAAAAAAAAAATGTGATAGTTTGGCAGATGATCTTTCATCAATTGATTATATTGGTATATGTTGAAACTTATGTGTGTGTATAGACTATAAGCTGAGAAGGATGTTTGTGGTAAGGAGGTGATGAGGATGATAGTTCATTGTTTAAACACCAATAGTTCATTTTATTTATTTATTTTTTTTTTTTTTTGAAATGGTACGTTTCCGGTTCGGCTTCGCCTACGTCCGGATAGGGTATTTACAGTGGCCCATTAAGGGGATACCCTCCCAATACCAATTTTTCCATACATGTCTCCCGGAGGATTCGAAATGAAAAAAATGTTAGTATATTAAAGATGAATTAGTAGTATAGAAAAACTCAACCATGGTCCTCACGTCCTTACCACAAGGACCCGATGCACGTAAATGAACCTTACACATAAGCCTTCGGGGTTCCATCCTAAAACCAATTGGCAATAGGAGGAGTATAGCCCTAATGCTTATATATTAGGTTCGGTTATCATCATATTGTCGATGTGGGACAATATATTCCACACATCTTAACATATCTCTTTATTACTATCAAGAATAATTGTTTCAAATGTCAAGCTGCTTTAGACACATTTTTACAGTTCCCTCAAGATTCTTATTTTGTGCTATTTGTGCTTTCAAACATTAGGAAGTTTGGGTCGTGTATATCCTCTTGATATATCGTTTATTCACGCTAGCAGATATTTTGAATTTACATTCTAGTTGCAAAGAACATCTTGACCTTTGTGGTTATCTTAAGGAAAAATAACTCAAAATAATACCAACTATCAACATTGAACCGAAAATAATACGAACTTTGAAAATTACTAGGAGCGATAAAAACTATCAATGTATTTACCAAAAATAATATGCCATACTTTTCCGGCAAAAACCCTAGATCCGGCGATGACGTGGCAGCCGGAATGTTACATGGGTTAAATGTGTGATGTGGATTTATTTTTTAAAAAAAACAGTTTAATAATATTTAAAATATTAAAAAATAAAAATAATATTTTTAAATTTTTAAATTATATTTTTTTAAAATTTTACTTACAAATATATATTTATAAAAAATATTTTTTTAAAAAAAAGTTTGAAATTTTTTTAAATTAGATTTGTAAAAAAATATAATAATATTTATTTTCCCAAAAAATATAAAAATATAATATTTTTTTAATCAAATTTATTTTCTGATTTTTGTATAAAATGAAAATTTTAATCCTAAAAAAAATAATTTGTAAAAAAAATATTCGAATTTAATTTTTTTTAATTTTGTAACCTAATTCCTAAAGAATTTTTTTCCCAAATTTTTTTGTAAAATTATTTTTTCCTAAAAAATATATTCGATTTTTTTTTTAACATTTCATAAAAAAAAATAGTTTAACATTTTTTTACAAACCTATTTAAAAAAATGTTCAAACTTTATTAATTTTTTTTTTTTACAAAAAATATTTTTTTGAAAAAAATTTGTACAAATATTTTTTTTAAAATTATTATTTAAAATTTTAAAATTATTAAAAATTTTATTTTTAATATTTTAAATATTATTAAATTGATTTTTTGAAAAATAAAATCCACATCACACATTTAATCCATTTATTTGATGACATGTAACTTTCCGGCTGCCACGTCATCGCCGGAGCTAGAGTTTTTGCCGGAAAAGTATGGCAGATTATTATTGGTAAATACATTGATAGTTTGTATCGCTCCTAGTAATTTTTAAAGTTCGTATTATTTTCGGTTCAATGTTGATAGTTGGTATTATTTTGGGTTATTTTTCCTTATCTTAATTGCATTAATTACTGGTTACTTGTGCATTGATTTTGAATGACGAAGCGAGTTCATTTTTATGGCACTTTTCTTGGGTTGCTTTGAAATTAGAGATTTGAGTATGTTGAGCTCACAGTTAATTATGGTGTTGAGGGTTTACACCATTAATATTTGATAAAATGATTTTTATTTTTATTTTTTATATATTTAAAAATCTTTTTACCGAGTTTATTTTTGTTAATGTAGGAAATAGTTTCTTGACACAGGCTCTTACCCTTTGCCCTTATACATATTTTAGAAAGGGGCTAAATAAAATGATTTATGTAGTTTATTATTTCCTTGTACTAATATGGTAAAAAAAAAAGGAATCAATTTTCTTTTCTGTTTATTAGAACATAATTGCTTATTGCCTACAATGTGAGTGGTCTTTGTACTTAGTCATTTCTAGATTGGTAAAAAGTCTCATACAGAAAAAAATAGGCACCTTTTGTCCTGACACTTATTCTAAATTTCCATAAGTATAGACATCTAATTCATGTACTATGCATTTCAACACAAGTACCTATTTATCTCTCCCCTACCATCCCCCAACCTACACAATGATATATTGACCATAAATCTCACCAACTCCCCATTCCAACATTGTACTTTCCTAATTCATATATTCCGAGCATTCTGACGACAATTTCTACTTCCGCGTCCAGATTTCGGAAATTTGCTTGTTCTGGGAGGTGGCTCGGAGAAAATTCAAGTTGGATTGAGTTGTCATTGAGGTACATTTTCTTAAGTTCTCTTTATACATTTGAATGACTAATACTATTAATGTTTTAGTGTTAACCAACTAGATTTGAATCGGTGAAAACCCTTGTACAACCGTGAGGTAGTGATCTTGTGAATCTCCTAATGGGAAGAAAATGATAATTATTTTCAGTGTTAACCATCCCAGATTTGAAGTTAAACTTCGACCTTGCACAATTTATATCTTGCGATCTTGGATCCATTCTACCTTTCAAAGATACGCCCTTGGATCTGTTTCATCTGTATCTACTTTCCATAGTTTAGCAAGATCGAACTTATCCATAAAAGCATGTTAAATAGAATAGGGAGGTGTGGAAGAAGGAGAAAGAGGAGGGGAAGAAGCAGAAGTACTGAGAAAAAAGGAAAAGGGAAAGGAGAAAAGTATTATCTCTTGTTCTTTACTATGTGAATGCCATTTTTTAAAATTATTTTATTGAATTTGTGTGAAATTAGATTAATTTCATTCTTCATGTTAATAATATTTTTTTTCCCTTCCCTGCTAATTATTTTTAAGCTACTAAGATCTAGATTTGATGATATTGGTTAGACTAAACATCACTTGCTATAGATTCACAATGATGTTGACAGTTTCCAATGATTTCTTGACTATTCTCTAGGGTACAAAGCTGCAACTGTGTTGACATGGAATATTCTCAGCTCTCTTCCACTTCAAATTTGCATACGTCAGATGTTGTTCCGCAAAATTTGAGAATATCTTACAAAAGGACTGATGAGATTCTATCAGCAGTGCAACCGAGTGAAGATTCTGCTTGTACAAGAAAGAATATAATAAATTATATTCAATTGCTAGCCAAGCTTACTTATGGAATACTGGTGGGCATTTTGAGTTTCCATTGAAGTCTTCCATGTTTTGAATGTGACTAACGATCAAGTGTTGCATTTCTTTGTGTTTGTCTTGCTTTGGGTAATTGTGTTTCCGATATATGGACATAAAGTTTAAGATGTTGAATAAACTTTTAAGATATTTCGTCTTAGGGAACAACTCCGTTGATAGGTGGTGTATTGAGGAGTTCAATGTGTCCATGTAGCCATCCCTATTTGGAGTTAGTTGATAAAACATTGAGTGATTTATTCAACAATCAGTTTATGATAGGTTTGTAGCCTACCAAGGATTAAGCCTTAAGCATAGACTAAATATTGGACAATCAGTCTAAAAGCTTGGATCAATATACCTTTTGTTGTACGACGTGAATCTATAGGTCAAATTAGGTGAATGCTTCTTTTTGTTGATGATTGCTCTGATATTATCGTTGGTTTTATGTCTTTTGGATCTTTTATGTTATTCTCAGTTATTTGGTCATTCTATTGGTGGAAATATTTAGACACGATTTCTCACATCTAGGGAATACATTTTTATTTATTTGTTCATTCTATTGGTGGAAATTTGTCACATTTAGGGAAAAGTAAAATTAATTAAAGGCTTTCCTTGTGACGTACAACTCGACTATTTCATACATCAATTAGGGCATGTTTGTACTTGTTAGTTCCCTATTCCTTGATAGCCTCTTGTAAGGCTGGAAAGGCCTTAGCCGTGAGAGAAGTAAAAGGAAAAAGGAAACTGTTGTTGCATCTATAGAAATTTCTTACTAGTCATTTGGTGAATTGTTAGCAAAAGTGTTGTCTATGATGCAATTCTTTCCCCCAAAATCTTTTTCAGGGTTTTGTGTTGATAACATAAGAAGCAAAGTTCTCTTTGAAAATCATAGCAGATGCTTGAGTAAATCCCATTAGTTCTTAATACATCATACATCTAAATGAGTAAATTGGGGCTCTCAATGTGAAAATCTTTTTCAGGGTTTTTCAGGGTTTTGTGTTAATTAATCTTTTTCAGGGTTTTGTTCTTAATACATCATACATTTATAACTATTAAAGGCTCATACCTAATTCTCACTAGATATAGGGGAGATTGATTCTCATAATAAACGTTTGCTACTTGTACCCATCTCATGATCTCTAAATTATGCCAATGTTCTTCATGGTTGTGATTAAATGTGCACAAACAGATCGTCGCCTTCGGCTCAGTGCCACTGATGACCTATCTCCCAGAAGGAGATATTGATTTAACTGCAGTCTGCAACTTAGATGATGAACATCTGGTGAATATGTTTGTTGAGCTGCTAAATTCTGAAAAGAATAGCAACTGGGGTTTTCAAGTGACTGGTATCACGTCTATTCCTGCTCAGGTTTGTTACTCTCAGCATTGTTAAGTCCTAAAGTTTAAATATGATTATTAAGTCTTAAAGCTTAACCAAATTGGTGCAGGTTAAGGTTGTCAGATGCTGTGTGAATAACATCTCAGTAGATATCTCTTTCAACCAAATTGCTGGTGTCTGCACATTGAGTTTTCTTGACCAGGTATATATGAAGTGACCTATATATTCTCTTAATTAATCTCTATGATGCTAACCAAAGTTTATAATGTTATGTGTATGTTTTGGATGTGATAGATTAATCAACTCATAGGAGGAAACCATCTTTTCAAGCGAAGCTTAATCCTAATCAAAGCGTGGTGCTTCTACGAAAGTCGAATTGTTGGTGCACATAATGGTCTAATTTCAACATATGCGTTGGAAACAATGGTTGTCCATATCATCAATCTGTTTCGTTCATCGCTACACTCTCCTTTCGATGTGAGTTCTCACTGTTTGCCATACTTATATTTCTAATTAGGATTCAATGTTGTAAGTCTGAAACTTTTTTGTCTATAGGTTCTATACAAATTCTTACAGTACTACAGCGTGTTTGATTGGGATATGTATTGCCTTTCAATAAACGGACTGCTAATCATATCATCACTTCCGGAAAATCCTGAAATGATAGGTAAGAAAATTTGGTATCGTCAGTTGGATGTTATTCTTCATCTTAACTCAGACAACACTGATCGATGTTATTCTTTGTTTTATGGTGACAGCTGCGCCTGCAGTCTCTTCTGAAGCACCTCTCATCACAGATGAACTATTACATGGCTTCCGAGATGCATATTCTTCTTCCACGGGGTTAAACTTCCACAAGAAGGAGACATTTCGTCTCAAGTATTTGAATGTTATGGATCCTCTTAGAGTGGGTAATAACCTCGGAGTGTCTGTCAATCACGGTAACCAACCAACATTTGCTTTGCTGTATAAGAAAGCATTGAGTGAAGTAGATTCTTTTTTACGGGTTTTTGTTTTTTTATCACTCTAGTTAACTAGCACTATTATTCTATAAGAGATACATTTAGTTTATACTATGGTTACTCTTAATAGAATAATAGTGGTAAAAGACCTGGTTTATCATTTTAACCGCTCTATAATGGGATGGTTTCTTTTAGCTCATACAAAAGCTTTTTTCCTGCAGGAAACTTCTGCAGAATCAAGTTGGCCTTGACATATGGGTTTAAAACTTTGCGGAAGATTTTGGCTTTGCCTGTTGAGGATGTAAGCGAGGGTGTGGATAAGTTCTTCCTCAACATCATTCATACTCATATGAATGTAGGGAGGTCAAATATGGCTGTTTCACATCTCCGTAGTTGCAACACTGTAGATTTATCTGCAATAGAGTTTCCCCCTCTTCAGGTGAAAGTGAAACCTCAACTGGAAGTAATTCCAGCTGAAGAACCTTCAGCTGGAACATTCAGATGGGGCACTCTTAAAAATAAGGATCTTGTAATTTCATCAAAGAGCAGTGCATCTACAAGTGTGAGTTCACCTCCGTTGAACAAGGCAGAAGAGACTGAAATTCCAATGCCATTAGAGAACCAAGAAGAGTAAGACAATGCTTAACCCTACATTTTAAATGCCTTCCAATGTACTTATCAGTTGCTTTTCTTTTTATGGCATTGTAAAAGTAGGGTTGCGGTGGCCAAGCCGGCATCATTGATGGATACCAGTGTGTTTTCTACTTGTGCTAGCCATGTACATAATGATCTACCGTCCTCCTCCTCCTCCTCCTCTTCTTCTTCTTCTTCTTCTTCTTCTTCTTCTTCTTCTAGACAAGCAAAGAAGGTAGAGGAAGATCAAAATCTATCTCCGCCAAAGATTCAACAAGAGTAAGACAACTTTTGAATGATTTGACGATGTCATTTTAGGCAGTCTTGTACTTATGATTTGTTTTTTGTCGGGCGCAGGTCTGTGGTAATCAAAACTGATCTTAAAATTGACATGAAGGAATTTCCTTCCATTCCGAGCCATGGTCAGAACTCGGGAGTTAAGAAGTTGTTAGCCTCTTCTTCTGCAGCGCGAGGCAAGAAGGTGGTGGGTGGATGGGACAAAGGTGCCTGGAACAAGCCGTTGTTTCAGACAGCTGAGTCCAAAGGTAATGGTTTAGGTGCCTGGAATGTGCCTTTGGTTTGGAAGGAACGCAGCCCGGAGCAGAAAGGTACTGATAGCAGCAGCAGCAAAGGTGCTCCTAGCAACGCTTAATTTGAATCACTTGACCTGTTATGTAATTTTAGTTGTATTAATGACTGAGTTTTAGTTTATCAGATGCTGTGGTTGCATCCCCCTAACTGAAGTTATAAACACTAATTATTTAGGGTTTCTTTAGTTTCTTTAGGCTTCGGCTTATTTTGGTGCACAGCAGATTTCTCTCAATACTAAACTCATGTTACTATCCATTTTCAACATAGCTATCAACTTGTATCTATGATTATTGTATCCGTTCGATCTATTGAAAACATCCTTTCAAGTACATACGTTATAAGCTCAAGTATCGTAGCGCCATTCAACCTCGAGTCGCAAAGATGAAGCACAAATCATAGTTAATACACAAGTTTGAAATGTGCACACAAAAGTAAAATAAGCTAGTAGATTTTACACATTTCATCATCATCATCTGAATCCATTTTGTAGCAAAACCAAAACATTTCACTAGGAGTTATGGTTATCCAAAGTATAGAACTCATGCAGTTTTCTAGTTTGTGCTGAATTATTTTTAGTGTTGAGGAAACTGCATGTTGATGCAGATTTGAATGGGTTAGATACTTCTGATGGACTTGAATTTTTTATACGTTGTTTATGGATATGTGTAGTATTGGGTATCAATTTTGGAGAGTGATGTAACGATTAGATTAGGAATTGTGTTGTTCCGAAGTTAGGTATAAGCATATTAATTTTGTTTATAGAAGAGTTTGACTAGATTTAGAATGGTGTTCTTGGAGATGGTTTGGGATTTGTGTAACCTTATAAATTATATTATAGGAGTGGACATGGCTTTGCAAGTTAGTAGACATTCTCAGAATGTTGGGGATTTAGGACTACCGTGCTAGTTGGGCCTTAGTTAGTTTAATTAGAATAGGAGTTTGAAAGTCGGGCATCTTTAAATCAGTCAATCCTTTCGTATTAGAGTAGGACATCATGACTTGGGTTTCTAGTAGGAGTTCATGGGATTTTGTAGATCCTTTAGAGTTTTCCGAATTCTAGGGGTAAAATCGTCTTTTCTCATATAAGAGTCAATTTAGTACGTTTCTCGGATATTTGTTCTTGACCTAGAAGTTGGAACTTCTAGATGTCGGATAATTTATATTGATACAAGTTTCATGTTATGATCAGACAATTGAGATCATATTCGGACGGATCGAGTGATATTATTGACAAGACTTGACTTGGTACATGTAAGTCCTTTGAGCTTACTTAGCTGCAATCTTATATCGGTTAAATGGCATACGTGGTGTTTGTTGTATGTGTTTGTATTATCATAACGGGATTAGTATGACTGATTAGTGTTGGCCCAAGAGTAACGGGGGGTGGCATCATCTCTCCAGCTCCTGAGGGAGACTGAGAGGTTCTTCGTGACTAACTCAAACATGGTATACGGGGAGGGTATTGAACCACTTCATATGGTATACGAGGAGGCACGCCGAACCACTCGTGTTGGTATACGGGGACAGGGACGAGAGTCTTAGACTTCTCGTACCAGAAACATAAATTGGAATTAGAAGTGAATGACCTTACTGAAGATAATAAATGAATTATGTGAGAGATGTTTAGTGGAAACTTTTCCGTATTGTGTGTGTTTGTGCTTGTGTGATTCTTCTAATATGTAGGTTGTTAGCTAACGGTTCATTCCATGATTCTTCTAATATGTAGGTTGGAGCGGATGGTCAGTCGGGTCCACGTACTCATTTAGATGGGAAAGAGAGAGTCTTTCAGTTCCTGCATGCACAATATATTGTTATTTTCGTCTTGTAAGGTTGTCACTATAATAGCTAGGATTTCCGAATCTTCTTTCTGATTGTCAATCGGGTTAGTAACAAATAAGTTATGAATTTATTCGTTTTCCGTACTGCGATTTGGCCTAAATTGACCTTAGGCTTTTCAAAATGGATAATTAAAAATTCCATTATGATCATTATATTATTCTGGTGTTATGGGTTGTTTGTTTGATGAAATCTGATGACAGGTGGGTTTAGAAATGGCCTGCGGGCAAAATATATTTCTGACAAATTTTATTTAATTAATTAAAGGTTAATTAATTAAATTAGGATTAAATTTGAGATTGAGGAATACTGATTAGATGCATGCTAGGTGTTAGAATGAGTTGAGGATCATGATGATGTTATGGATATCGGTTATGGCTTTAAGGTTTAGTATGTGTACGAGTATGATGAGATGTTATGTTGAGGATATGCCTTAGGCATTTATGAATGTGTTGAGGATCTGAGGTTTAGATTTGAGATATAGGTTGGTTGTGGTTAGTGAGACGAGTCTCCTAATCTTTGCAGTATGTGATTGTGTGTGCCTTGCTATTGCAGCGTTGATTACTTCCCCAAGGGGAAGCTGTGATGTGGTACAGGTTACGAGTATATCAGGTAAGTCCATAGGACTTACTTATCGTGCAGTTGTGGATTGTATGATTGTGATGGTTGTGTGTGTTCATATGATTGTGCATTTATAACCTAAACCGGACTAGGATGACCATTTATTAAATTTATTTGTCCCAATTGTATTATAACGGGCGGTAACCACCGGTCTCCGCCTGCTAGTTAGGAGAGGGTGCTTGGAAGCCAGTAACACAGGGGGGACGAGTGACGATCACCCCCAATGCAAACCCCTGTGTTAACGGGGAAAGGGACGAGGTTCTTTAGGTTCCTCGTGTTACAAAAAAAGTTGAATTAGTAATGGAATAACGTAATGAAAGATAATAAATGAATGTGTGTGGCATTGTATGTATGAGATGTTGATGTGTGGTTGTACTATTACCTTCATGCTTTTCATTGCTGTAGCTAACTGTTTCATACCGTGTTGTAGATGATCTGCAGGTTAGGAATGTAACGACCCGAGTTTTAAGTAACTCAAGACGTCACTAGGCTAAGGACCACACAGTGGGTCCCATCAGTTAGCCTGACAACAACTTCACAAATAGGACCTTGCAACAAGAAGCACGAAGAAATAATGAAAACATTCAACCTGTCATTTAGAAAACATTTACATAACAACCATGCATGCAGTTAGTATGTATATCCCAAAACGACACTTTAAAACATGACACCTGAACAGGTGTCTTAAAACTTCAGCCTGAAATCAACATGTGTACACAGTTGCACACAACCATCAAAAGACTCGCTTGCAAGCGATTAGTTTCAAAAGTAGTTCAACCAACCCTTGGGTTAACACTGCCTCGGCTGCCCACTTCCTACAGCTGACATCCTTGAAGCGTTCCTATGTTCGGCATTTTCCTAAAAAGGATCGGTTTAAAACCGTTGGCTACCGATCATAATCTATCCACGAGAGATTATATCAACACATCACAACACAACAAATATATTCAAATACCATATACCGTGCTCATGAGATGATATCATGCTTTTATGAATGATGCACGTGAATGCAGTATGAAATTTACAATTTTCGATCCCGGACCCATTAATCCGGAACCATTGCTTATACGGTTCTGGCTTTGGTGTGAGCTCACCATTGCACAGATTAGGTTAATTCAGACATTTGCTCTTAGGTCGTAGCCAGACTGATCAAGTCTACGGGCCAGGCTTTCTCGTGGTGGGTTATGGTCTTAACCCCTAACCACATGCAACATTTTGCCATTCATGTTAATGCAAACATTTACCATTTTCATTAGGTGTGCGACCCGAGCCTGAAGTCCATCAGACTCGGTGTCATTCTTATACAAACGCAAGTGATCCGGGCTTGGCCGAGCTCCGGTATTCACTGCAAAATACTCACTGTACATACTCTTGACCTTTACAAGTCATCATCATATCACATGCCTCAAAAGGCTTATCATCTCATACATTATCATGTTTCAGCAAGCTTATCATGTCATTCAATAGCACGCCTCAAAAGGCTAACACATGTTCATTTAACAATTTCTCATAATTATGACATGATAATAATCACAACAACATTAAGCATGCTTTACACATCATAACGTCATTTTCATCATAAACACATCAAGCATGTTTCACACATAACACATCTCAATGCACATCAACATTCACATTTCAACACAACAAGGCATTTCAAAACAACAACACAAATCAACACAGTGAGATATAAATCTCTCAGGCACGGGTTTCTGCAGATCGAAGCTAAGTAAGTCCGAAGACTTACCTGGATACGCTCACTGAGCAACTAAGCTATAGTTAGTCTACCGTCTTCAACACCACCTGTCGAGAATATCATATTCCTCGTATTAAACTTCTTGCTTCAAACATCAATTAAATTCATTCCTTTGAATTTAATTAGCTTATAGCGTTTTCTAGATTCCCAATTTAATTAATTAATCTTTAATTAATTAATTAAATTTCATCAGAATAACCTTTTGCCCGCAGGCAGTTTCTCAACCCAACTGTCATCAGATCTCATCAAACAAATAACCCATAATCACCAGAATATTGTAACGAGCATAATGGAATTTCCAATTATCCATTTTGACAAGCCTAAGGTCAATTTAGGCCAAATCGCAATACTGAAAACGAATAAATTCATAACTTATTCGTTACTAACCCGATTGACGATCCGAAAGAAGATTCGGAATCACAACGACGCAGGCTACGCTCGGACACCATCAGATTCACCGGAATCTGAGCGACGGGACCGGACATATAAGGGGGATGCTCGACCTGGCCATAACTTCAACGGAAACGCAGAAACTCGGTACCAAAATGAAGAGGACGAAGAGAGGAATCCAAAAACTCAAACGGAATTGAAATCGGATTACAAACGAAGAGTAGATCTGAATTTGAAGGTTGAGAGAAATCAGAGCTTTTACGAGGAAACGTGAAAGGAAATGAATTAATAAATGAATTTCCGCTATTTATAGCGAAGACGATAATTATCCTTTAGCAAAGTCGATAGTTATCCTTTAACCGATCCGAAGGCGGTTTGAGCCCCTTCTCCAAACTTCTCGAAATTGGAATAATAAATCTGACATATTGTGTGGATAATTATTCCGCAACTTTCTCGGAAAACGCGTATTCCTAAGCCGTCTTTCTTAGCCGCTAAGAAACGAAATAGCGACTCTTTTGGCCATTTTGCTTTTCCATGTTATTTCATATCTAGAACATATCCGATGTCCTGATCATTTCTCTCAACTGCAATTTTATTAATTGAAGCTCCCAAAGGCTCCAAATAATACCAGAGGGTAAAAATTATTCCCCGGAGGAAAAAGTAAAATTTTCCTCATACGTCCAAATTTACGCCAAAATCATAATGGTGGGATTCATACTCGTCATCTACACACTATTCGCGATTTATGGGTCAATTGATGTCGATGATTAACTTAATCACCCTTAATCATCCTTTATTAGGATTCGAAAATCCTAGCTTTTACAAGGAAGACTGCAGGGTGAGACAGATGGTGTGGCCAGCCGATGACTTCTGTACTTTAGGATGCGTGGGATATGAGATCTTTTGTATCAGATGTTGTGGTTTGATGTTTTGTACTCGGCTCTGAGTTTGTAAACTCTTTTGGATGTATCATATACAGCTTTTATGCATTTGGTTTTAATCTACCTGTGCCTTGTTGTAAGATCCAGTGAACTTGTTGTCAGGCTAGGGTCAAGATCCATTGTGAGATCCTAGCCCAATGTAGCATCCCAAGTCCCGCGGATTTAGGGTGTTACAGTCACATGTTATACATTCATGCAAATATAATTAAAATTTTCAAAGTGTTTTATTTACATTTGTGTCTTGTTGAAAGATCTAGTGAAGTTGTTGTCAAACTATGGTCGGAACCCATTGTGAGGTCCTAATCAGTAGTGTCCCGAGTTTCGAGAATTTGGGGTGTTACAACGTACAAATGAAAAGTCTAATCCAAGGAACAATCTGGGATAAAATGAAGATCTCGAAAACTTGGCTCTTACACACATTGTGTAACTTTTTTTAAAATTTTTTAAAAAAACTTGTATGGGTTATGTGATAGTTCATAAAAATAAAATCTTGTTAGCATGTCAAAAGAAAACTTGGCTCTTACACGCATTGTGTAACTTTTGCTACTTTCATCCTCCAAGATGCACGCATTTGACTCAGTTGACTACAATATGAACTTCAAGCCAACCAATCGGTTGTGAGATTTTTAGTGTTTTTTTGAAGCTTCATACATTATTCAAAATATTTTTATAATACCAATCTTCTCGTTTCAAAACCTTTCTAGTCCAATTTTCAAGACCTGAGATGGAGAATTTTGACTATAATCAAGGGAATTGTTGTACCTATTGTATTTTTTAACAAGTTTTTGGTAAAATTGATCTTAGATGTTATTTCGATAAGATAGATTCTTTATTGGATAAAAAAAAGTAGTTTAGCTATTGGAAATTTTTTGATTGATATTTCGTTTCATTTTAATAAGAGTGGATGATATGTGAAAATTGAATAATTTATTAAATGATAGACATCTTAATTTATCTCAACTTTGTATAAGTACAGACATCTAATTCATGTGCGTTGCATTTCTGTAAAAAAAAATATTATTTTTTTAAAAAATTATATAAAATTCTTATTTGCTAGTTAGGTGGTACGAAGGTTTACAAAAATGAATTCAATTAAAATTTTCAAAAAGAAAATCAAAATTTTGGGTTTTTTTTATAAATAGAGGTCTAAATGTGTATTTTTACTATGTTAAGTGTTATTCTTAGACACCATTTTCATCTATAGTATTAGTGTTGTGGTTTATGTATATTATCCAATATACACGCATATCCTTCTTTTATCCTTCAAAACACACACATTTAGCTCAATTGATAACAAATTATTAACAAACTTTCGTTCTTAGATAACCAATTAATCCAAGGAAAATATATATGTAGCCGAAAAAATAACGGGAGTCGTACACGTACGGGCCGACACGGCGATGGAATTCACAAACACACGGCGGTTATGAAACCGTGACATATTTTCACGAAATCCGGAACCCGTAATCGTGACGGTCACGGATTTCGTAACCGTGATAATTTTCTTTGTGAATTATAACCAATAAAAATAAAAAGTGAAGAAAATTATCACGGTTACGGAACCCGTAACCATCATGATTACGGGTTCCGCATTCGAGATAATTTTCTATGTGATTTCTAACCAAAAATAAAAAATAAAAAATCTGACACAATCACGGTTACGAAACCCATAACCGTGATGTCAGAAAGAAAGAAAGAAAAAATTACAGTTACGAAACCCGTAACCGAGATCACTGATTCCGTAACCGTCGTGCATTTACGAAATCCATCACTGTGCCCGTAATACCAAAACAAAACAATTCCTTATATAGGCGTTGCACTTTATAGCTCACCATTTGAAAAAATACAAAACATAGCCTAATCTTTTTGTTTGTTATAAAAGGTGAACGATAGAATTAGAAAAAATCACCCATAGTTTTTGATAAAAACCACAAATTTATTAATTTATTAAGACAAATCTCCCTCATCAAAATTCACTGTCAACTCAATATTCAAGATTTAAGGTGAAGAATATTCACTATGTTCGAGGGTGGCCCGTGGCATTTGCATTCCTTTAACAAGCTTTTAGCAAATTACTCTTAGATGTGATTTTTGTAGAATTGAATCTTTAATGGTTGTAATATGTGATTTTGTTTTTTGATATTATTCTATATATACTTTAAGGTATTTGAACATGGATGTATGGCAAGTCAAAAATAAACTATATAGTGATCGGTAAATAGCTAAATTTATCTCAACGTTCTAAAAATACAGACTTTAAATCACGCGCATTATATATTTTTATTAAGTTTAAAACTAGTATGGGTGGTTATGTTAAAGTGTTATACATACACATAACCTCATCATAGTTTATAAGTGTTGTGAAATTTAATATATATCCTTTGGTATATATGCATTTGCTACTTTCCTCCAAATACATGCATTTGACTCATTTGATTATAATATAAACTTAATCCAACCAATCCTTTGTGAGGTTTTTAGTGTTTTTTTGTTGCTTCATACATTATTCAAATTTTTGTATAATACCAATCTTCTCCCTTGAAATCCTTTCTAGTCCAATTTTCAACACATAAGGTAGAGAATTTTGACTATAATCAAGGGAAGTGTTGTACCTATTGTATATTTTTGAACAAAGTTCTTAGAAAAATTGCTCTTAGATGTTATTTCGTTCGATAAGATAGATTCTTTAATGGATAAAAAAATGTAGTTTAGCTATTGGAAAATTTTTAATTGATACTTCGTTACACTTCAATAAGAGTGGATGACATGAAAAAATTGAACAATTTATTAAATGATAGACATCTTAACTTATCTCAACTTTGTATAAGTACAGACATCTAATTCATGTACGCTGCATTTCTGTAAAAAAAATATTATTTTTAAAAAAATTATATGAAGTGCTTATTTGCTACTTAGGTGGTAGGAAGGTTTATAAAAATGAATTCTATTAAAATTTTAAAAAAAAATCAAAATTTTGCTTTTTTATAAATAGAGGGCTGAATCCGTATTTTCACTATGTTAAAGTGTTATTCTTAGGGCATCTTCATCCCAGATATTTTGAGTTTCTTCACTTATATAAGAAGCAATTTTATTATTGAGATGTCAGATTTGGGGAGAGAACCAACGTGATGAATAGAGAGAAGTTTCTCTGTAGAGAAACTAAATCTGACATATATTTTGGGTTCTAATAATAAAGCAAAAAAAATCAGTAAAGAAATCAAAATTGGATTTCTGGGATGAAGATGGGCTTAGACACCACTTTTATCAAAAGTATTAATGTTGTGGTCTTTTAGGCGTACTATCCAATGTACACGTTCTTATATCCTTTAAAACACACGCATTAGCTCAATTGATTACAAATCTATATCTTATATCTATTAAAGCAGAAGCCTCTATTATCACGTGTCTAACGTCATATTCCTCGAAGCCTAAAAAATTATATTTAAAAAGTGATTTCTAAATGTTAATATAATGGAAATTGATTTCTAAATTTTAAAAAAAATATTTAAATTAATATTTTTATAAAAATAGTTTTTAAACTTTTACAGATTTTTTTTAACCAACAAGCATATCTTAACAAATCAATTTTAAAAATAAAATAAATTAGAAAATATAAATATTTAAAAGAGAATTAAAATCATATTAATAATTATAATTTCATTCTCCGGATTTCTATTTTACAAAAATATACATATAAATTTCTAAGTATTAAATAATTATTAAAACTCAACCCGCACAAAGTGCGGGTAATACACTAGTAACTATACTAAAACAAAAGTTACTCCGATTGACGTGGCGGCTTGAGATTTATTCTAACAATTAACTTTTTTAAAATTCAGTAATTAAGCCCTAAGATCTTTTTCACTAAAGCTGAATTTTTTCTAAAACATTAATTATCAGTTTGTTACATATATTTATAAAACTTTTCTAAAAAAATTTATCTTAACAAAAACGATTTGTTACGGGAAAATTTTTATAAAGTTAATTAAAAAAAATTCAACTTAACAACCAAATTATTTTTTATTAGATAAAATATTTATAAAAAAAAAATATTACAAAATCTATAGCTTTTTAATCCGATTTGTTACGGAATAATATTAATTAACATAATCAGTTTGTTACAAATATTTATAAACCTTATCGTTAACACCCTAACAACCAAAACACAAATTTTTTATATGACTTGATCAAATGCAACAAGTTAAAACCTATTTTATTTTTAAGCTCACTATTTTATACCAAGATAATATCTAAATTCTATTAAGAAACCGTATTTCAAAGTTTAACTATTTTTTCTTTTCAAATTAGTAATTAAATTACCATTAATTTTAGAAGATATTTCAAAATTTTATACTCTAATTTCTCTTTTTAGACAATAAAAAAAATTGTAACCTTTATATCATTGTAATATTTGTGGACAATAATCAAATTAACTAAATGATTTAATTGCTTGTAAAGTGAATCTACCATATTGTTCAGTTGTGAAAACTTCTTTGTAATTGATTTTTTTGCAAACTATATTATAAATTGTATAAATTTGAACAAACTACCTTTTATAACTATTTTATAAAAAGTAAGGTGTTTGTTTATGGGTTTTTTACAAATATTTTTCATGTCGAAAGATCTAAATGTAAGGTATTGTAAGTTGAAAATTATATTTTATATATATAATTGTTGTTAGTGATAAATTAAAAGAAATAGTTGATTTGAATTTTTTTATAAATATATCATTAGTTTCCACATACACAATTTATTGATATTTTATTCAAAAATGTCAAATATATAAATATACCCGCACCTTACCCGCATACACAACTTGATGACATTTTATTCCAAAAAACATCAAATATATATAAATATACCCGCACAAGGTGCGAGATATAAACTAGTTATTAACAAACTTTCTTTAGTAGATAATCAATTAATCAAAAGAAAATATAAAGAAAAAAACAATTCCTTACATTTGATAGGCGTTGCACTTAATAGCTTACCATTTGAAAAAAATACACAAGATAGCCTTGTTTTTTTGTTTGTTGTAAAACATGACCGATAGAATTAGAAAAAATCACCCTTATTTTTTTATAAAACTGTAATATTCGTCTTTTTCGAATTTTATTGTAAATTTAATTTTGGATTAAGTCGAGTTGCTTACAATTCGATAAACTAAAGACGTTTTAATCAGATATTTCAAGGTGCGTTTTTAAAATCTTTCCCGTGTATTACTATTTAATTTCACAACTTTTACGAGTATATTTTTATGCTTTTCATATTATATTTTCATTAAAAGTTCGAACATCTCACGGATTTGTATATCCGTATACGGGTTTATATCGATTTAAACAAAATGATTGCAAAAAATAAATTATAAAAAAAACCTATCCTATCCCTTCTTTCCTCTCTTGGTGTGAAGGTTTTTAAAAATAAATACTTTTTTAGAATTTCAAAATGAAAATTGAGCATCAAACACATACTTAATTGTTAGCCGTTCACAAACTTAGTCTTTATTGAATTAGTTCACTTAGATATTTGGGGTGTCTATCGCACCATTCTACTTCCGTTCACAAACTTCGTCTTTATTGAATTAGTTCACTTAGATATTTTTATGCTACACATGGGTTTATTTAATAAAGAAAAAAGTTGAAGCCTCCACCTTAATTAGAAAGTTTTTGTGTCATGGTTAAGACTTAATTTCATACTTGTGTCAAGTTCTTTCGTAGTGATAATGCTAAGAAATTTGTTTCCCTTTGACCTTTTCTTCAGGGCAAGGGTATCCATATCGAAACTTCTTGCACCTACTTACCACAACAAAATGGATGGATAGAACTTAAACAACGTAATATTCGTAATATTGCTAGATCTCTAATGTTTCAAGCAAACTTACCCATTTCTCTTGGGAAGAATGTGTCCTTACCATGGGCGGAGCCAGGGGTGAGCTTGACTGGGTCGTTGCTTACCCCAACCCAAAAATAGTAATTTAGCCCAGAACTTGTGTGCTTCATAAAAATAAAAAAAATTTACTACCTTTCCAGCTTTCCTCACTTTTCAATTTTTTTTTTCTCGTCTAGTGGTCCCTCACCCCTCCCCTCTCACTTGCCCCTTTCCCATGTGTACATAAATTTTAAAATACGTTTGAATTCTAAGGTATTTTTATATATTTAAAATTTTTTTTATCATTATTTTACTTTTATTAATAAAATTTAATTATGAAATAAAATATAGTAATTAATATATAAATTTACACCTTAATATATATTAAAATTAGATAGAAAACCAGTATATATAATTATAAAATAGTTAGTTTTATAATTTTTACTTGGTTTAACTTTTAATTCCGTACAAACTAAAGATACTTCACTAGTAAAATATATAAAATTCGATTACTAACGAAGTTGTAAAGGTAAAAGTCGTCACAATATCGTTGTGTTAATTTTTTTATTTAATGTACTAAAAAAATTAATGTTTATTATATTGTATATTATATTATGACTAAAAATATATATTTAAAAAAAAAATTAAAATCTCGCCCACCCATTAAAATTTCTAGCTCCGCCCCTGGTCTTACGGCTTGCTATCTTATTAATCATACCCCTACACACATCCTTCATCACAAAGTTCCCTACGAGCTTCTTCAAGTCTCTCCGCCTCGCCTTGATCATCTTCGAGTGTAGGGTTGCCTTACTTATTGTTCTTGCATACCTCGGTCTTGGGTCAAATTTTAACCACGGGGTCAAAAATGTATCGACATAGGCTATCCATCTTCAAAAAAAGGCAAAAAAATGTTGGATCTTGATACTCGAGAAATTTTCACAACACGGGGTGCGCATTTTTATGAAAATATTTTTCCGCCCTACGAATTTTCAGACCCCATGTAAATTCCCCCAAATCCCGCTAAAAACCCTCCCACAAAATACCCCAAAAAAACTCCTCTACCCACTGCGTGGGACCCCCCTTTTTATCCACCTGACGCGCGGACCCCCTATTCAGCCTCCTACGAGCCTATCAACTAGGGGTGGGCATGAATCCCGCTTAATCCCGTCCCATTCCCGGCCCAATCCCGGCCCGATCCCGGCGGGATTTGGAAAAAAAAATGTGTATCCCTTCCCGTCCCGTTCCGCGAAAAATTCGCGGGACGGGACGCGGGACGGAGACTTCCCATCCTGGTTAATCCTGTCCTGTCCCGCCTTTATATATAAATAATATTTTTATATTTATACATATATTATATAGATAAATATCATACATAAATTATATTTTTTAAAAATATTTTTATATTTTCAAAATTATTAGTTCGATAATTTTTCATCAGTCATTCACTCATTTTTTACGACTCATTTGGTTGGATCTAAAATACTAGAGATTTTGCTCTCCCTTGATTTAGTCCATTCGCCGCCTTACTCTGTTCCGTTCCATCGCCGCCCTTGATCTAGTCCGTTCCATCGCCCTTGATTTGTGGATTCCCACAATTATAATCGATAGTTAAATAAATGTAATTTTCTATAAATTATTTGTTGTTATTTTTTGAATGTGAATTGGTAAGACACTTTAATGTAATTTGAATTTGTTTTCAATGTATTAACTACTAATGTAGGCGTCATGAATCGATAATTAGGTACGAGTTTTTTTCCCGATCATTTGTGTCTTTAAAAATCAGAAAAAACAAGCATACATATTGAATATAATCAGTCCATAATTTGCCCGGGATTTGTCCCGTTTCGTCTCGTCCCGTCCCATATGGGACAAGGCCCGTACGGGACGAAGAAAAAAAGTCGTAAGTCCCGTCCCATCCCGTCCCATGTCCACCCCTACTATCAACAGATACCCAATCTGACACAGTGGGACCTCCCACCTAATAACCCTCCTCGGATTCATCTCATTTAAACCTTGACTTGCAACCCTTACCTACCCAAGAAACAACCTCCCTTCTCTCCTAACAAGAGGCCCCCACCCACATAGGAAATCCCGCCCAACAACCCCCTCCCGTTAAAAACCCTCCCATAAAATACCCCCAAGCAACTCCTCTATCTACTGTGTGGGACCCCACTTTTTTACCCACCTGACATGTGGACCCCTGTTCAGCCTCCTACGGGCCTATCAACAAATACCCAATTTGACACAGTGGGAGCTCCCACCTAACAACCCTCTTCGGATTCCTCTCATTTAAACCTTGACTTGCAGTACTTACCTATCCAAGAAACACCCCCTTCTGTCCTAACAAGCGGCCCCCACCCACCTAGGAAATCCCGCCCAACAACCCCTTGAAATTAAAGATTTGAGTATTAAGAGCTCACTTTTATGGTGTTGAGGGTTCCAACAATTAATATTTAATAAAATTAGTAATAAGCACGAGTTTCTTCTAATAAAATTCTAAATAAAGCTATAATTATTTGCTCAAAATCAAGTCATATTTTATCGGACTTTTAAGAGTGTTATATTTAATCTAAATATATATTATTATTGTGTAATAAAAAATACAATATTTTTGTATCTACAAAGAAAATAAAAAAATTAATGTTAAAACACAAAGTTTTAATATTAATCAATTAATGTTCTCTCAAAAGCTGAAAATATAGGGTAGTAAGATCATTTTCCTAGATTTATTTTTTATATCATATTTTAGAATACATTTACGGAGTTTATCTCTTTCGATGTAAAGACACGGTTTCTTGAACGAGGCTCTTACCTTTGCCCTTAGGCATATTTTAGAAAGGGGCTTGATAAAAAGTTCTATGTGGTTTATTATAACCTTGTACTACTATGGTATAAAAAGGAATCAATTCCCCTTTATGTTTATTAGAAAAAGATAGGCACCTTTTGTCTTGATGCTTATCCCAAATTTTCATAAGTACATGCATCTATTCCATGTGCTATGCATTTCGACGCAAGTACCTACCAATGTTATGTATCTCTCTCCTCTCATCCCCAGCCCACCTAATGATAGACAAACCATAAATCACACCAAATCCCCATTCTAGTATTGCACTTTTCTAATTCATTCATTTCGAGCGTTCTGACGCCAATTTCTACTTCCGCGTTCAGATTTTGGAAATTTGCTTGTTCTAGGAGGTGACTCAACGAAAAATCAAGTTGGATCGAGTTGTCATCGAGGTGCATTTTCTGTAAGTTCTCTTTATACATTTGAGCGGCTAATACTTTTACGGTTTCTTTAGTTCATCTTCAACTTCCCTCTATAGTGCCCTCGAGGTGGAAAAAATGATCCTAATCGACTCTCTAACACAAGGAAATCGGTGACAACCCTTGTACAACCATGAGATCGTAATCTTGGGCAATCTTCTAATGGAAAGAAATGCTAATTATTTTAAGTGTTAACCAATCCAGATTTGAAGTTAAACTTTGACCTTGCACAATTGTGTATCTTATGATCTTGGATCCATTATTTCCCTTGGATTTGTTCCATGTGTATATACTTTCCCTTTGAAATCCATTTCTTAAAATAATTTTTTTATTCAATTTATGTGAACTCAGATTAATTTTCACTTTTCATGTTAATTGTAATAACCATAAAATTTTAAACTCCGTTTAATATCGGATCAAACCGGATTCCGATCCGTCAATCTTAATTCCTTTAAATAAAAAAAACACGATATTAAATTCTATCATTTTATGTGACATTGATTCACATAAAATGATAGCTTGTAACCCGTAAATAATCCTGTAAATAATCGCATACTTTTATCGATTCCGAGCAATTAACGAGTATTTGTTTTTCAGCTCAGTTATTTATTTGAAGAGCAGGCCCAATTCGGGCCCAGAAGCTTTCAGCCGGCCCAAACACCCTATCTTAACCCTAATCCTCTTTTAATTATATTCTTTTTTTTAACCTAATCTAATCAGCCATAATCCTATTCTAAACGGAAAATCTTACGCTTCTACCTCCCGCATCCCTGTGAGATCGACCCTAGCAGCAGTAACTCACTTGCGCCGGAATTGAACTGAAGACGCCGGACCTTGCCCCGTCTACGTCGGCCAGCGAAGAGAGCCGTCCATGGCCGGTCCACCACAGAGGAGCGGTGCTGTCGCCGCTGGAGTCGAACAGCAGGGAGCAGTGTTGGCCGCTGGAGTCGTGCATCAGCGAAGGGAGCCGTCCATTGCCGGTCCACCACAGAGGAGCAGTGTTGGCCGCTGGAGTCGTACACTAGGTGAGCCGCCATCTCTGCCTACCTTCTTCCTCCCTCTCTGTCCTCGGTTATCACCGGCCGGAAGCCTGATCGTGGTTTCACACAGCAGTAAAGCGGAAACGCCGGTGGGTGCTGCAGTGGTGCGGATCGACACAACAGCGAGGGTTCTCATTTGCTGCAGTAGGTGAGTCGTCCACCTCTTCCCCCTCTGTTTCCCTTCGGTTTTCCTGCGCTAACGGCAAGTCGGGTCTCAGCATGTGGGTGAGTCTTCTGTGTAATCTCCTGTTAGTAAGGTAGTAGTGCAGTGGGGGTTGTTTTATTGTTCCAAATCATAATCAACAGAAATCAACTTCAAAAGTTAGTAGTACAAATAGCAATTAGGGAAGGGGTGTGTGTAATTGTCACTTTGGTTTGAACATAGGATGAGTGGGAATGAATTTAAATTGTCCAGGATAAGTAACAGTGAGTGTTCCTTACCCAGATTTTTATCTAGGGCTCTTAAACTGTCAAGTTGGAGAGTAAATTTCGTTACCTTAAGATGAACATCCACCGTTGAATTTTTTATATGTTGTAGATGGAATTATAGAGTTTATTGTGTAAAATTTTGGGAGAGAGTTAACGGTCGGATTAAGATCTACAAGGCCCCGAAGTAGGACAGTTGGACTGATTTTGCAACAGAGGAAGAAAAATGACTAAGTGTAGAAATGTTAGTTTTACCCCAACTTTATAATTTTATGTAGGAGTGTTGGGTGAGAATGTGTGAAAGATCCTTGCCCTATGTTTAGTATGTATATCATAGAGGATCTAGGATTTTATCTCGGGATTTCAAATCCTTATCCAAGCCGTGTACATGAACCCAAAGTCGAGCCTTGACGACTTTTGTGTAAACTAAGAATGTTGGGTACTTTTTATAAAACCTTACTAAATTTTTCTATGAGAACTCGATTGTGGACTTAGGTCCTAGAGGAGAATATTAGAACTAAATGGTAGACTTTTTCGGAATTTTCGGCACTAAGGGTAAAATGGTCTTTTACCGTAAGAGAGCTTTTTCCGTAATTCCTCCGCATGAGGTTGGACATCTGGATGTGATTTTGATCCACATGCCTTATTTGACAGGCGTTTGAGTTACCACGAGTTCTGACCGAGTTGAGATTTGAGAAAGCGATTTTGATCAAGGTAAGTCCATGCGACTTACTTAGCCGGTTTCTGGATGTTAGTTGAATGATAATGGTGGTGTGTGCGATGTGTGTTTATAATAACAACTTGTTAGGACGACCGTTGTTATTATGTGTTAAGGCCCAAGTGTATGTATAACGGGCCGTGACATCACTGCCCAGCTCTGCCAGGAGACTGGGAGGTTCTCTATACCCAGACCATACAGGTACACGGTGAGATGCATCGGATCCACTCCTGATGGGTACACGGGGGCGGAGGCGAGGTTTGGGAATCCCTCGTGTCACAAAATAAGTATCATTAGAGTGAATGACTTAAATGAAGATAATAAATGGATTGTTTGAAAGCATGATGAGTGTTTCTTATTTTATGTGTGTGTGTGTGCTATTATTATTCTTCTAATGTTTAGATAACTAGCTAATGGTTGTTTTCTTGTGGTTTTAGTTTTACAGCAGGTTAGAACAGCAGCTGAGTGATCCGGAAGTAGTGGTCAGCCAGGTCTCCGTACTCCTTAGAGTGGGGGTTTGGGTTGTTGCTTGGTTGTCTTTTCCTTTTGTTAAGACAGTTAGTCTTTTCCGTTGTTTAAGTACGATAGGCTGTTAGACTTTGTTGCATTCATACTTTTACAAATGTATTTTTATGAATTTCGGTTTGTCTTATTTGTGTCTTGTTGTAAGATCCTAGTAATATTGTTGTCAAACTGAGGTCGGGACCCATTGTGAGGTCCTAACCAGTAACGCTCCGAGTTCTAAGAATTCGGGGTGTTACAACATGGTATCAGAGCTCTAGGTTGGCAACAATGGCACTTGAAATCTTCTGAAAGACCGAATAAGTTTTAAGCAGAACCCGAAAAGGGGTTTGGGTTTTAAAAAGAGAATTTTGGTTTTTAAATGCATGCATAGTCTGGTTGGGAATAGAAAAGTACGGCTGACCACCACTACTACCGCGGATCTCAATTTGCTTAGTATGGACTTTAGGTTTTACTGTAGTTGGACTTTTAGCTTGTTTATAAAGATATGTTATATAGATAGGTATATGCCGAAGATTAGTAGAAATTGTAGTTATGTTATGTCCTTAACAGAGATAACATAATGAGTTTCTCACCCCTTGGACACATCTAAGTAGTTTTTGAAGGGTGTCAACGTGAGGATTAGTATGCACATCTTATGTGCATTAGGGTAGACGAACGTCGGACAACTCCTTCGAGCTTGTTGAGGAACGTTGAGACGGAAAAGTGAAGACTCAGAGACAACACCAATTACGATGACAAGAAGAAAATCCCGAATCAACTCAACGGGATCAAATGAAGGATATACAAGAGAGTAGTTTCGGAGAAGCAAGAGATGATCGCCAACTAGGGAATTGAGAAAGACAACGGAGAGGCTCTTTCAAGTTGTGTAAAGTGACTTCACAAACAAAGAGGATGACGTCGAAAGTTTGCCATAGACATGAAAGTCAAAAGGGAGATATAGTAGCAGTCAAGAAAAGGGACATAAAATTTAAGCTCACTGACAGACTAGGAAGTGAAAGTTGATGCCAAAAGCAAGGCGAAATATGATCACTCTCAACAAGCTAATTGCCACCACAATCCAGATTGATAACCGAGACAGTCAAAAGTATGGAAGTCAACACAAGATGCATTATCCATCCAAATAGAAAGAATTAAAGAGCTGCAACTTGGAAGCTTACGCATTGCCAGAAAGGGAAAGATGGATTTCACCAACGTAGAAGTGGAGTGATCTCGTTGAAACAGGAGAATTCTGACATAGATTGGGATACAACAATGACCAGCTTCTGTAAAGGCAGCATTACAAGCAACACCCAAGGAAGAAGAATGATACAACTGGACTCGTAAGAGTATAACAATCTTACAAAAGTGTAGATTTTAGGAGGAGCTAAAGAAGAATAAACAGAGAGACTAGAGGAAATATATTTGACCAAGTATATCAAGCCTCAAAAGAGATGGAAGAAAAGTAAGTCTATGATGTTGTAGAAGGTCAACTACATCCTACTTGGACAACTTAAAAGTTACATGTATTGGTTAACCGGTGATGGTTAGTTAACCGATAAGAAGAATAACCACAAGGTTATAAAAGAATTTTATCGACATCTAGTGAATTTCTTTCGGAGATCCACAGTACTAGTAGCCTGGATGGTAACGTTAAATGAGTCCAATAGGATAACTCTAATAAAGAAATTTAAGAACAACTCTTGACGGTCGGTAATGACCCTTGATGATAGTAATGGTAAAAAGGGAATTGTTGGGAGTAGTTACTTACTACTGACTACGAAAGATACATATCAGAGTTAGATAGAAGGGATTCCTGCAAGAAGAACTAGAAGACTAAGAGGAAGCAGATGATTGGAAACATGTCCTATGTCTTAGCATTCCACACAAGTAAGACTGATGGTACTCCTTCGAGAAAAAGTAGGGTCAGACTGTCTAGATTGACAGGGAAAACCCTTGTGATTAAAGATGTGACACAGAATAATTAGAAATTCCGAGGCGGCACAAACATAAGGAGTCTGATGTAAAGCCTTGGTGAAATGTGTGGTCGAGTTGTGAGGTGATTGCAGATAGAATCTACAGGTCGACTAAAACACACATGAGAAGGAGTAAAAATGAAAGACTAAAGGTTGTTATATGGTCCGGTATTACACCAATAAGATGGTTACCGAAAGGACTAAAGACTGTTATTTAAGGAGAAATGGAGGTACTCCATGGAAAATTCAGCTGGACCGATGACCTAAGAGTTGATGAAAGTAATGAGACCAACCAACACAGTTGTAAAGTGTGTACGAGAAAACTCAAAGGGATTTAACTATCTTACGGGGTGTAAATATCAAAGAAGGTAAAACGACATGAGTATAAGGAAGACATAATAAATGCGATGCGAGAAATTTGATTGGTGGGAAAATCATATACACCTAATGTGTTGTATACAAATGGTACCATTGGATGTTTAATAACAATCATACCAACGGACTGATGACACTATGATGGATTTAGTGTAAGCCAAGTGTATAACTTATCCAGTGAGAAGGAAAGTCAGGTATCAAAATTGCGGGTTATGATAAATTTTAAATAAAGTTTTGAGATGAGGATGTCCTTAGGAAATCTATGCAAGAGTACAAAGCAACTGAAGTTCCAACACAGAATAGGTAGTAATGATCAACAAACGGTTAGAGATCGATGCAGAGAAGAAAAATGTATAAGACGAGTTACCTAGTAGAAGAGTTCACAAGACAAGCTTGTAAGGCCAGAAGAGATAAAATGTCGACCCGGATATGAGGGTCTAAGGTGCATGGAAGGATACCTACAAGGGAGTGTAGATGCAAATGTAGACTTTACAAGTGTGGAGAGGTTTTAACCTCCTCAAAAATATAGGAATTTGAAAGAAATCGCAATGTCGGTATCAAAGAGTTGAAGCCCTGTAGCGGAAACAAAGGAGTATCATGAAGGCAATGTTGCCGGTAACACCAGCGAAGGAATGTATATATAAGAACGGCCTTGGTAGACTCAAAAGTCCAAGGTAACCCCAATTATCACGGGACCTAAGTCATCAGAACCGACGGTCCGTGCAAGGGGAACTGCAAGGGGATGATAACTAAAAGCATCAAAACTACAAAGACACTTACCAGCTATCGTTGAAGACTTGGAATGACTATTTAGGTCAAGATGAATGACCCAATTGAGCTCGAGAAGTAGAGTTAGCCTAAGGAAACAAAATGGTGGAATAGAAAACGAATTAGTGGAGCATGAAAGGGTTAACCGGACAGATGATGCTCACCAAGAATTTAACGCCAGTATAGGTAGGAAAGGAGTAAGTCCGGGATATTGAGAATTCAAGTATAGACGGACCGACGTCAGCTGAGGACGTGTAAGTGTTGGTTGGAATTGACGAGTAGGTACCATTAAGAAGAGACATTAGTGACTGCGGATTTAAGAGGTAACTTTACCGATGCCTTGGAAAATTCCCCAAATAGGCAACGACAACCCTTTGGGATGATCTAAAGATATGCAGAGAATCGGGTTAGAGACTGCTTACCGGTTGGTTAAGAACATACTACGATGGAGTAAGAGAGTAAGGGTCTGTTTGAAGAGGATCTTGCCGTTATTAGAAGAGAAATAACATGCGAAGAGTTTGGTAAATTATCATGACTAACGGAAGACGTTTTTAAGATTAATGGATGACAATAGAATGATCAGAGTAGCGCAGCGGAAGCATGGTGGGCCCATAACCCATAGAACATGAAACTCAATGTTATGTCCACTGTGCCCTAAAGTTAAGGATTCGTAGATCGATATGTAAATGACTGTATGGAGTGTGCTTTGGGTTATATCAAGTTGAAAGCCTTACCAAAGGCATATAATAATTCATTAACGGAGAGACGATCCGACTGAGTCATATTAGAAAGACAAGACCAAACGAGTGGTCTTACATGTATAGAACATCATGCACTTAGTAAAGTGTCGAGATATGTGTAAGATCGTTATTATAGAAATTATAGTCGGGATTTTCTGAATGATTAAAATCGAGGGGATTTAGCGGAAAGGATCCAGTTCTTATTATTTAGCTAGAGTCATCAAAAGTGTTCGGAAGTAAGTTGAGAAATGTATTCTTCTAAGATCCTAAAGTAGATTGAGAGGTTATTTATCAACCAACACTTCTACCCAGAGTTCACAAGTAATAGTTAAGGGGATACATATTAGACCCGGGACCTGTCATCAAATATGAGGATCTGATAGTTGAGGCCGACCACACTTTTGTAGAGTACCTAGTAGTTGTCCTGGAACGCAGTACTAGACGTCTGCGGTCCAGGGAGATACCGATGTTGAGGATCCAGTGGTATAGAAGAGGAGCCGATGAGGCCACTTGGGAGATAGAGGAGAGTATTAGACGTAATTACCCTGAGTTCTTTGCGGGGTTACCTGTTACTTCTGTACCGATGAGTTAGTACTCAGATGATGTGTTGTGTGACTTTTCATGTTTTACCTAGGTTTAAGTGTTTGTGTTTTATATTATGTGTGCCTAAATATGAAGTTTGAGTAGTGCATGTTAGAAAATGGGACTTAATAAAACCAAGTTATACAAAGAAAGTCGTTTGATTGGATACTTTATTCTAAGTTTCGGGACGAAACTTATTTTAAGAGGGCACTGATGTAATAACCATAAAATTTTAAACTCCGTTTAATATCGGATCAAACCGGATTCCGATCCGTCAATCTTAATTCCTTTAAATAAAAAAAACACGATATTAAATTCTATCATTTTATGTGACATTGATTCACATAAAATGATAGCTTGTAACCCGTAAATAATCCTGTAAATAATCGCATACTTTTATCGATTCCGAGCAATTAACGAGTATTTGTTTTTCAGCTCAGTTATTTATTTGAAGAGCAGGCCCAATTCGGGCCCAGAAGCTTTCAGCCGGCCCAAACACCCTATCTTAACCCTAATCCTCTTTTAATTATATTCTTTTTTTTAACCTAATCTAATCAGCCCTAATCCTATTCTAAACGGAAAATCTTACGCTTCTACCTCCCGCATCCCTGTGAGATCGACCCTAGCAGCAGTAACTCACTTGCGCCGGAATTGAACTGAAGACGCCGGACCTTGCCCCGTCTACGTCGGCCAGCGAAGAGAGCCGTCCATGGCCGGTCCACCACAGAGGAGCGGTGCTGTCGCCGCTGGAGTCGAACAGCAGGGAGCAGTGTTGGCCGCTGGAGTCGTGCATCAGCGAAGGGAGCCGTCCATTGCCGGTCCACCACAGAGGAGCAGTGCTGGCCGCTGGAGTCGTACACTAGGTGAGCCGCCATCTCTGCCTACCTTCTTCCTCCCTCTCTGTCCTCGGTTATCACCGGCCGGAAGCCTGATCGTGGTTTCACACAGCAGTAAAGCGGAAACGCCGGTGGGTGCTGCAGTGGTGCGGATCGACACAACAGCGAGGGTTCTCATTTGCTGCAGTAGGTGAGTCGTCCACCTCTTCCCCCTCTGTTTCCCTTCGGTTTTCCTGCGCTAACGGCAAGTCGGGTCTCAGCATGTGGGTGAGTCTTCTGTGTAATCTCCTGTTAGTAAGGTAGTAGTGCAGTGGGGGTTGTTTTATTGTTCCAAATCATAACCAACAGAAATCAACTTCAAAAGTTAGTAGTACAAATAGCAATTAGGGAAGGGGTGTGTGTAATTGTCACTTTGGTTTGAACATAGGATGAGTGGGAATGAATTTAAATTGTCCAGGATAAGTAACAGTGAGTGTTCCTTACCCAGATTTTTATCTAGGGCTCTTAAACTGTCAAGTTGGAGAGTAAATTTCGTTACCTTAAGATAAACATCCACCGTTGAATTTTTTATATGTTGTAGATGGAATTATAGAGTTTATTGTGTAAAAATTTGGGAGAGAGTTAACGGTCGGATTAAGATCTACAAGGCCCCGAAGTAGGACAGTTGGACTGATTTTGCAACAGAGGAAGAAAAATGACTAAGTGTAGAAATGTTAGTTTTACCCCAACTTTATAATTTTATGTAGGAGTGTTGGGTGAGAATGTGTGAAAGATCCTTGCCCTATGTTTAGTATGTATATCATAGAGGATCTAGGATTTTATCTCGGGATTTCAAATCCTTATCCAAGCCGTGTACATGAACCCAAAGTCGAGCCTTGACGACTTTTGTGTAAACTAAGAATGTTGGGTACTTTTTATAAAACCTTACTAAATTTTTCTATGAGAACTCGATTGTGGACTTAGGTCCTAGAGGAGAATATTAGAACTAAATGGTAGACTTTTTCGGAATTTTCGGCACTAAGGGTAAAATGGTCTTTTACCGTAAGAGAGCTTTTTCCGTAATTCCTCCGCATGAGGTTGGACATCTGGATGTGATTTTGATCCACATGCCTTATTTGACAGGCGTTTGAGTTACCACGAGTTCTGACCGAGTTGAGATTTGAGAAAGCGATTTTGATCAAGGTAAGTCCATGCGACTTACTTAGCCGGTTTCTGGATGTTAGTTGAATGATAATGGTGGTGTGTGCGATGTGTGTTTATAATAACAACTTGTTAGGACGACCGTTGTTATTATGTGTTAAGGCCCAAGTGTATGTATAACGGGCCGTGACATCACTGCCCAGCTCTGCCAGGAGACTGGGAGGTTCTCTATACCCAGACCATACAGGTACACGGTGAGATGCATCGGATCCACTCCTGATGGGTACACGGGGGCGGAGGCGAGGTTTGGGAATCCCTCGTGTCACAAAATAAGTATCATTAGAGTGAATGACTTAAATGAAGATAATAAATGGATTGTTTGAAAGCATGATGAGTGTTTCTTATTTTATGTGTGTGTGTGTGTGCTATTATTATTCTTCTAATGTTTAGATAACTAGCTAATGGTTGTTTTCTTGTGGTTTTAGTTTTACAGCAGGTTAGAACAGCAGCTGAGTGATCCGGAAGTAGTGGTCAGCCGGGTCTCCGTACTCCTTAGAGTGGGGGTTTGGGTTGTTGCTTGGTTGTCTTTTCCTTTTGTTAAGACAGTTAGTCTTTTCCGTTGTTTAAGTACGATAGGCTGTTAGACTTTGTTGCATTCATACTTTTACAAATGTATTTTTATGAATTTCGGTTTGTCTTATTTGTGTCTTGTTGTAAGATCCTAGTAATATTGTTGTCAAACTGAGGTCGGGACCCATTGTGAGGTCCTAACCAGTAACGCTCCGAGTTCTGAGAATTCGGGGTGTTACATTAATTTCATCTTCTTTTTTCCTTCCGTGTTAATTTTCTTAAGCGACCGAGTTTTGGATTTGATGATATATGTTAGACTACAATAGGATTGACAGTTTCCAATGGTTTCTTGGCTATTCTTTAGGGTCTAAAGCTGCAACTATGCTGACGTGATGTATTTTCAAGGGTTTCATTCTGATCTCTCTTCCGCTTCAACTTTGCATACGTCTGATGTTGTTCCACAAAATTTGTCAATAGCTTGCAAAAGGAATAATGAGATAATGTTAGTAGTGCAACCTACTAAAGTTTCTGCATGTACAAAAAAAATATAATCAAGTATATTCAGTTGCTCGCCAAGCTAACTTATGGTATAGAGGTGAACATTCTAGGTTTCCCCATTAAGTCTTCCATCTCTTGCTTTGTGGGTAACTGTGTTTCCAATATATGGACTTAAAACTTAAGATGTTGAAAAATCTTTAAGATATTTCATATTAGGGAACAACTCCGTTGCTAGGTGGTGTACTGAGGAGTTCAGTGTGTCCGTGTAGACGTCCTTACTTGGAGTTAGTTGATAAAAATTGTAATATGTGATTAGAAGTATTGTAGATAGCATGACACGAAAACTTAGAAGAGTGAAATTTAGGAATTAGTGGAAACCGGCATAACATTGAGTGGGTTATTCACAAATTAGTTTATGGAAGACTACAAGGAAACGCAAAATGTCCATGTATGCAATAAGTAAGCTTGGCCAGGGACAAAATATAATTGATTATATTCTTTCTTGTACACGCATAAACTTCACCAGGTTGTAGTGCTGACAAAATCTCATTGGTCCTTTTGTAAGTTATTGCCAATTTTGAAAAACAATGATAGAATTTTCACACGAATTCGTAAGAACCAGGCGACAACAATTGGCGACAGCTTTGGAGATTTTTTCCTCGCTTTATCACGTTGATTCAATTCGATCTTGCTCATTAGCTTGATTCATCCGTCAATCCAAGCATTGGATTATTAATCTCCACGCTAGTCCGATCATTTCCATGGTTCCCAATTTGGATTTGGTTTCCCAAAATTGACGCACGAAGCACCTAACTCCATTACTAGGGTTATTGACACCAGCGGCCGCCTTGGCCATGGAAAGGAAGATGCCGTCGGGGGACGACACTTTGCTTCCGTTCGACCTTCTCCTAGTACCAAGGACTACTACCTCCACGAACCAATGCCTAAACATCATGTATTGGGCGCTAGGGGGAGAAAGCATTGTTGCGCCTCTCAACATCAGCTAGACCCAACCCTAGTGTCAACCTTCGGGTGAACCCCGTTGCGGCACTCCGGGAAGAACAACTAACCTTAGGCCAATGGAACCGGCTCTCATGTCCACTAGAGAACACTCAACACCTTCATCAGACAAGGCCTCGACCAATCCGTCTTGCTCTATGGCCCGTTGCAACCCTCCTTGTTTCTCATGCCGGAGTTGGAAGGACTGATCAATTCTAAAAGGCCAACTGTTATTGCTCCATTGGATTTGCTTCCTCATACTCAATATCAATACTCGGCCAATACCGAAGCCCTCCTAAATTATCAGAATTGGAACAAAGTTACACTTGAGAAGTTGATGGAAACAAGATCTGATGATGAAAAATGACAAAAAGGCATGATGGAAAACGTTGTTGGAACATTCAATGCGGTGGAGATCGATGTTGCTGGAAACTCTACCCTAAGCCCTTTTGCAGACAACACTCCTCTGAATTCAATCCAGGTGTGCTCTAACCGTTTAGATCTTGTTCATATATCTAATTCACCTCAATTTTTGTTGCCAATGATGATGTTTGTGCTTTTGTGAACACCAACGCCGATGGTTTCTCAACCAAGCCTGCTATAGTGGATGCTCCGTCAAAGGCTAAGACATTAGTGATCATGGTGGCCACACATGATATTGAAGAGATAGGTAACCTTGACAACAATTTTGAAATGGTAAAAGACTCACCTAACATATTTTCGGATAACGAACTTGTAACACCCCGATTTTGCGGGACTCGGGATGCCACATTGGGGTAGGATCTCACAATGGATCCTGACCTTAGCCTAACAACAAGTTCACTGGACCTTACAACATGGCACTGACAGATATAAAACAAATACATAAAACAGTATAAACTGTACAACCCAAAGTAAACAACAACATAGCCGAGTATATAAAACGACAGCCTCACACGTGAGGTACAAAAGAGCATCCTCACGCAGGAGGGGAACACAACAAACCCAAACCAACCACCTAATGTACGAGAGTCTTCGGCCTGTCACCCTGCCAGATCACTCAGCGGCGCCTAACTTGTAAACATCTACAACACGGTATGAAACCGTTAGCTAACCATACATATATGAGGTAAAGCATAAGCACAAACATAATCATGGAAGATAAACACATCAGCATGTTATCACACATTTACCCATTTTATCATCTTTATATAATAGTCATTCACTCAAACCGTATATATATAGATAGATGAAAGTATGTGACACGAGGACCGATACATCCTCCCCTCTAAGAATGATAGCCATCTGGAGTGGAATCGGTCACATAACCCGTGTACCCTATGAGAGTGGTGTTGTGCCCTCCCCGTATACCAGGCCTGGCCTGTCTCAAAGAACCTCCCAGACTCCACGGCGGGATGAAAGGGAAAGGTTATCACAGCCACGCAGTAGGGCAGTCAATAGAACATAGGTCGATAAAAACGACAACTCATGCTATCATAACAAACATATAAAGCACACACCACTCATGCAAACACCCAATATAGGGATGGTAGCTAAGTAAGTCCTACGGACTTACCTCAACCTCGTACAATCACAACCACGATCAACCTCCAATCCTGAGAGGGACACTACCTAATAACAAGGCATAAAGAGATATCAATACTCCTATTAATCAAAAAGGTCACATCTAGACCCAAGGGATCCATAAGGATCATAATCAATCTATAAGCCTTACAACCAACTAAACCTTATCTCAGCATAACTCACAATTCCTCAAATCTCAAGGTAGTATCTAATCAACATTCCTCAATCTCAATTCTAATTCCTAATTTAATTAATTAACCTTTAATTAATTAATTAGATTTTGCTAGAATAACGTTTTGCCCACAAGCAATTTCTAAACCCACCTGTAGTCAGATTTCATCAAACAAACCATCCATAATCACCAGAATAATATAACAAAAATAATGGAATTTCTAATTGTCCTATTTGACAACCCTAAAGTCAATTTAGGTCAAATCACAATACGGAAAACGAATAAATTCATAACTTATTCGTTACTAACCCGATTGACGATGTGAAAGAAGATTCGGAATTACAACGACGTAGGCTACGCATGGACATCATCAAATTCATCGGAATCTGAGCGACGGAACCGTCTTGGTGACATATATGCTCGACCAGCCCTCCATATACTCGGAAATGCAGAAACTCGGTACCGATATGAAGAGAATGAAGAGAGGAATCCAGAAACTCAAACGGAATTGAAATCGGATTGAAAACGGAGAGTAGATCTGAGTTTGAAGGTTGAGAGAAATCAGAGATTTTACGACGAAACGTGAAAGGAAATGAATTAATAAAGGATTTTCCGCTATTTATAGTGAAGACGATAATTATCCTTTAGTAAAGTCGATAATTATCCTTTAACCAGTCCAAAAGCGGGTCGAACCTCTTTCTCCAAACTTCTCGAGATTGGAACATTAAATTTGGAATATTGTAGGGATAATTATTCCACAACTGCCTCGGAAAACGTGTATTCCTAAGCCGTCTTTCTTAGCGGTTAAAAAACAAAATAGCCACTCTTTTGGCCGTTTTGCCTCTCCATGTTATTTCATATCTAGGACATATCCGATGTCCTGATCATTTCTCTCAACTGCAATTTTATTAATTGGAGCTCCCAAATGCTCCAAATAACACCGGGGGTAAAAATAAGGATGAGTTGGCTAAGTAGGCACTTTTTGTCTATTGTAGTATAAAGTAGGCCCTTTTTGTATCTTGTAGACAAACTAGACCCCTCTCATTTATTAGTAAAGATTAATTGAAAGGGTTAATTAGTAATTTTAACTTAAATGAATCCAAGCCCAATTTAAACTGAATATCAGTAGGCCCAATCCGAGTTACATAAGCCCGTGTCCAATTCGAGTTACATAAGTCGTCCATTCCGAGTTACATAACCCCTTACATAAGTCCATTACAAAATATAAATGTTGTAGCTAGTGAGTATCGAACTCTAGACGACAGCCCCTCCATCCCACTCTTATACCACCTGGACTAATTGAACTTCATGTATTCTCTTGTTCATACACGGTATTAGTACATAATGTTTAATACACAATTTAAATACACAAGTTCAATTACACAATGTTAATACATAATTTTCATTTACACAAGTCCGTCGTTTACATAAGCCCGTCTTTGTTTCAAGCCCGTTCGAGTTACACAAGCCCAATTATAACAGTAAAATATGTAGTTAATATGCCGTATTTATAAAATATGTAGTCAATATGCCGTATATATAAAATATGTGGTCAATATCCCGTATTTATAAAATATGTAGTCAATATCCCGTATTTATAACGGCAAAAATTAAACTTTAGTTTTTTAATTTTGTAATTATCCAGCTTGGGGCAATTTTGCAAATTTAAAAAATATGGGTCGTAAATGCAATTATAAACAGGGAGCTTTTTTGTAAATATGCCAACATTTTAAAATTGAAATTAGGGTTTCTTGTTTCCTGCGGCTGCAACGAGAACTGTCCAGATACGCCTCCAGACTGTCCAGATTGCGTTGGTCGATGCGGCGCGATGCAGGAGGACATATCGGATCTAGGTTGTGCGACAGATCGGATCTAGGCTGTGCGGCGCTAGGCGGGTTGGCGGCGGATCTGGGCTGGGCGGGGTTGGGTTGTGCGGCGCGAGGCGGGCTGCGGCGCGATGCGGACTGCGGCGGATCTAGGCTGGGCGGGGCTGTGCGGCGCGAACCGGATGAAAGTCGACATCGAGAAGCAGTCGGCGCGAGGGGTTGCACTGCAACGCGAATCGGATCTAGTCGGGGCTGGGCGGCGCGGGGCTGGGCGGCGCGAGGGGTTGCATTGCGGCGCGAACCAGATCTAGGCTGGGCTGGTCGGGGCTGGGCAGCGCGGGGCTGGGCGGCGCGGGGCTTGGCGGCGCGAGGGGTTGCACTGCGGCGCGAACCGGATCTAGGTTGGGCTGGTCGGGGCTGGGCGGCGGCGGCGAGAAGCAGTTTCTCAGTCGAGAAGCAGTCGGCGACGGTGAGACGAAGAAGATGAATGAAGAGAAACCCTAACTGGATGTGAAATCTGACGGCAGGATGATTTTATAGGATTCAATTTTACGTTTTCCCTTTATGCCCCTTGAATTAATTTATTTTTGATTTAAAAATTTAGGCAAAAAATAGAGGGGCCTAGTTAGTCTACGTTAAACAAAAAGGGCCCTATTTCACCAATTTTCTCTAAAAATAATTACCCGGGGGGAAAAGTAAAAATTTCACCAAACGTCCAAAATTACGCCAGGAACATAACGGTGGGACTCTTACTCATCACTTGCAAAATCTTCGCGAGTTATATGTCAATTACTGTCAACGATTAAGTTAATCAACATTAATTAGAATTCGGAAATCCTAGCTATTACAGAACTACATGGAATCTAGTTGTCAAACTGAGGTCGGGACCCATTTTGAGGTCCTAACCAGTAGCTCCCCGAGTTCCGAGAATTTGGGGTGTTACACATTATGATGCTAATAATTAATTCTATATTAACTTTTTCTCATGATTAGGCCTCATAATTATAGTGAACAATGATGGAAATAATGGAAGTTGTAGAGGTAGAAAAACAAAAGCACAACAACACCAGAATGGAAGCACTTGCTCTATTTGCTGAATTAGAGGTATAATTACATTTTTTTTAATAAAGCAGGTGTTTCAATTTTTTTCTTTTATTTTCTATATGGCACAAAGTTTATCATACTTGGATAAGAGAGCTTTTGATAATCCTTTTTGCAAGTTTTAACTAGCTACAAAGTAAAACTAAAATATTTCGTTCTCCAATGTACTCGCAATATGAATGTCTTGTAAAGTCTTGCCAAAAACTTTGAGGCAACACGGCATTCTGATCTATCCGATTTTTGCAAGAAAGCAACATACCTTCCTATCAAGGAACTTATTGATGATGATAAAAATGGAAATCTATGACATGTAAGCAAAATGTTGTAGCAATTTGTTTTTGTCTTAACAAACGGATTAGTTTGCTGAAAATGGTGTTTACTGCAGGTCCGAAGACCACTATCGTAACAAGATTTAGAGACAATGATTGCAGCATTAATGAAGACAAAGGTAGCAGCACAAACGTACTCCAGGTTGGTTGCAACACACCCGTCATCTTGGTCGATGCAAGAAGCTAGACACGATGATAGTCGGGTTCAAAACGTAATCAACTCGAGCGGTTTGAACAGACACAACAACCTCACCACAAAAGCTAAAAAAACATATATGCGCCCCTTTAATGCACGTACAAATACTCCAACAAAGCTATCGTAGTTGTGAATCTCATCCTTTACATTTACACATACCACCATATTGTAATGACATTAACTTTTGTTACCGTGCTTATATGTAAGTTCCGTTTAACACCATGACTTTAGTTTGACACCAAAGCGCATACATTCTGCGCAACCAACGCTCGTGGCTCCAAATCGACATCAACCCGAAAACGAATTCTACACGAACAACATGCGTGCTACGTATGCACGATGCAACTAGTTTAGGAAAAGCCGGAGTGCGGTAACTAGGTAGTCTTAGAGTACGATTAGAGTACGATTTTACGTCTTTACAAAGGAGGCACATCTTTTACGTGAAATAACAAGAAAACTAATTAGAGTACGATTTTGTTTGGTTAAATCGAACTACTTTGACAATCTCTTAAACCACGTGAATCGAAAATTAAATCTATTGATTAATATTCTAGGAAAAATTGTGATTTCATAGTTGAAAATTTTACGGGTATTACAAAGGGAGCACATTTTCATGACTAAGAACGTATACTTTGATCCACGGCTAAAAGTACATGCTTTCAAGACTAAAATTGCGTTACTTCACGACTAAAGTGAACCCCTTTTAAATGGGTGAACTTTCAAAAAAACATAAATATTCTACCGGAAGAAAAATTATGGTTCAAATTTGTAATGTTGAATTGGTACGCTTGTGTTTACATCATCCATGATTAAATCACAAATATACATTAAACAAAATTAATACAACAATTATTTATGTAATAACCGAAAAAAAAAATTTTCTCTCGATAGATTACAAGACAAACTGGACTTAAGGTCATGGTTATTACTCTCATGATCATCATCTTTTATATATTCCACCTCCTTATATGATACTTAGATCAAATTTTTTAAAATTTGATCATTTCATGTGAATATGGTTATCACCTATCATTGTTTTATGTGAGAGTTAATCACCTATATCTCACAAAATTTCCACAAGTATTCATTTAGAGGCAAAGCAGCCCATGTGAAAATTTCAGATTGGGCCTGGACCATCATGAATCTGAGTTTGACCCATTAAGCTTGGCCTTACGTTGAACCCTCCTAGCACGTCTTCAATTCTTTTCTCTCATGCTGCACACATCTCTCTCTCTCCTCCAGCTGGACCGTGCCATATATTGAGTAACAGTAAAGATCGCTCTCTCTCACCTTGTAATCGAATCTTGTGGCTTCAATTGTGAATTTAGGAGATCCTCCCCTTAAACACTCAATCTACTCCTATTGTAACCAGTACCCTAGCCGCCTTCTCTCCGCCCCTTTGGCACACAACCTTCCTCTTGCTCACGTCTCCTCGCTCATCTACGTAAACTAAGGGCATCTAGCGGACGGACAGCCGCTGCAAACAAACCTCGAGCCTTGACTTACCCCCTTGAACGCAGTAACCGAGAGACATCCTCCTTGCACACAGGGGTCGGTTATTTGCATCTACCTGCTGCACACAACAACGCCAGGGGGATCGTCTTCGCCGGCAAGAGAATGATAGCCACTCCCGATATTCCTCTTCTGCACACCGATGCCGGCCGAGCCTTGTTTGTTGACAACAACCGCTGGGGAAGGTCTGCTCCACCGTCGACACCAGCAGCCGCTGGAGTCTCATCAGCGTCGGACTTCCGCCCCTTTCTCCTCCTCGCACCGACGCCGACAAGATGAACTATCTGCTCTCCTCTCCTTTCTCTGCAACAGCACGTGACTGCTCTTCCCCAACCTAGCGTGCGACTCGGTGGGATTCGTAAACGAGCAAGACACAAAGTCGAGTCTTCCAATCCACTACAGATTTGTCGAGCTTCCCGAACCACTGTAGGAGTTTCGGCGCCATCACCAATACCCATCGCCGAGCAAACTTGAGCGGACCTTGAATGGGGTACCGATTGACGCCATTCACAACAGCTTTCCTACTTCCTTTCCGCAGTCAGGTACGTGATAAATACCTACTGTGAATATAGAGTACGTTAGGGAGAGAAGAGTTCTTATGACAGTGAATGTCCCCTAGGAATCGAACATAAGACTTGTGGGTAAGAGTTCAGTTTGAATTATGTGGACAGTGGGAATCGAATTAGAGACCTTCTACACCCTTGATAAATTCCAGTTTTTTTTTTTTTTCTTTTGTTTGGAACACCCGACTTTGAGGATAGCTTTCAATACCTTATATTGAAAATTCAACGTTGAATTTTATATATATATATATATATATATATATATATATATATATATATATATAGTTTGAGGTAGTACAATTTGGGAACGATCCAACGGTCGGATCTGGATCTATAGAAGTTCAAATTAGGCTGGTTAAGCAGTTTTGAAATCACTCAGAATTTGACTAAGTGTAGAATTTTTGGATTTTGGAACCATCTTTGGAGATTTTTGTAGGAATTGTTGTTGATAGTTTTTGAGAGCTCTTTGCTCATATGAGTAGAGGGCATATCATAGAAGACCTATAATATTTTTGTAGAATTTCTATATTTTATTTGAGCCTCATATCTTAAGCCAAAGTTGGACCTTAGGGACTTTTTATGAAAGTAAAGAATGTGATTAACACTTCTAAAACTTTAACAAAACTTTTCTTTAGAGTTAGAGTGTGGTTTTGAGTTCCAAAGAATAGTTTTGAACTTTGTTATAGAATTTTCTAGAGTTTCGGGATCAGGGATAAAATGGTCATTTACGCATATAAGGGTATTTTGGTAATTTCTTTATGATCGATTTTACATCTTAGAAGTTAGATACTTCTAAGAAAGTGGGATATCTTATTGATCCACTTGCCTTGTATAACAGACTATTGAGTTTCTATGGTTACAAGCCGAGTCGAGATAATTGGGATTTGAGATTTGATTCAGGTAAGTCCTTGCGACTTACTTAGCTGGTTTCTAGATGTTAGCTGAATAATGATAGTGGTGTGTGTTGATTGTTTAATAATTATAACTTGTCTAGGACGACTTTTATTATTTTAAGCCCAAGTGTATGTATAACGGGTCGTGACATCACTACCCAGCTCTGACAGGAGACTGGGAGGTTCTCTATACCCAAACCATACAGGTACAAGGTGAGATGCATCGGATCCATTCCTGATGGTTACACGGGAACGGAGGCAGTGGCGGCCGCAGGATTTTTAGAGGGGGGGCGAAATTTTTTTTCCGATAAATATATCTATGAAAATAAAGTAGCGATAAAAACAAAGTTAATATGTCATCTACTTACAATAAACAAAAATAAATAAAAAAAACATTACACTTAAAGGCGCGGTCGTGGACCGCGTCTAAAAAAAAAATTTTTTAAAAAATAGTTGCCCTATAGGCGTTGTCTAGGACAAAGATAATAAAAACACAAATAGAGGTGCGGTCCTAGACCGCGGCTATAGTGTAACGTTTTTTAAAGAAAAAAAAAACTAAAGATGCACGGTTATAGACGCGCCTATAGGCGCGGTATATAACCGCGCCTCTTTAGTTTTTTTTTTTCAAAAACGTTACACTATAGCCGCGGTCTAGGACCACACCTCTATTTGTGTTTTTGTTATCTTTATTTCAGATATTAAAACGTTGTCCTCGACAACGCTTTTTACAAATAAGAGTGTGGTCTAAGACCGCGCTTCTAATCCAAACAACAAATCTCGTGCATTTTGGTGAATTATTTCACTCTAGAGTCTAAAACGGGAAATACTTATGAAGTTTCGTTCACTTCGACAAAAGATCCAAAAAAACATTTAAATATAACACAAGAATAGTGATATTTAAAAAAAATAAATTGTAGAAAATTTTTTTATAAACGAGAGAAGCACAACCCATTTTAAAACGATTTTTTTCACAAAAAAAAAAAAAAAAAAAAAAAAAAAAAAAAAAAAAATTTTTTTTTTCTCGGAGGGAGGGGCGGCCGCCGCCCCTGGACGGAGGAGAGGTTTGGGAACCCCTCGTGTCACAAAATAAGTATCATTATTAAGAGTAAATGACCTAAATAAAGATAATAAACATGGATATCTCTGAAAGCATGATATGTGTTTAGTTTTGCTATTGTGTGTGTTTGCTATTTTCATTCATCTAACGTTTAGATAGCTAGCTAACGGTTCATTTATGTTGTTGTTTAGATTTATCACAGGTTAGAGCAGCAGTTGAGTGATCCGGAAGTAGTGGTCAGCCGGGTCTCCGTACTCCTTAGAGTGGGGTTTGGGTTTTGCTTTGTTGTTCCCTTTCTAGTATGAGGTTATGTAGACTTTTATTACCTTAAGTACGTTGTTGGCTGTTAGACGTTGTGGTTACATTCATAACATTAAAATACCGTTTTATGAATTTCGGTTTTCTTATTTGTGTCTTATTGTAAGATCCTAGTAAAATTGTTGTCAAACTAAGGTTGGGACCCATTGTGAGGTCCTAACTAGTGACTTTCCGAGTTCTGAGAATTCGGGGAGTTACAATTCAAAGAACACTCGGTTGCAAAGTACAACTCAATTTTGTTTAGTTGACCACATATGAATATAATATTATTCATTGTCACTAGACATGTGTTTTTATCCATTTTTTTTAACCGGTTAAGTTTCAATGTGCCTTCATTTACTTATTATTTTTAGTTTTATATTTAAGGGTTTTTCAGAAAAAAAAAAACACATTTTTTATAAAGAAATAAAAAATATAATTATACTCTAAAAATCTAAAACTTAAAATGAGGTGTTCATACAAATTTATTTTTAAAATTATTTACTAAAATAAAATCATTTCAAGATATTTAAAAAATAATGATAGAAATGCTATTTTAAATTGATTAAGTTGAGAAATTTTTTAAAATACTTTTTAGAAAAAACTACATTAAAAAAATATAATAAAATATGACCACATATGAATATAATATTGTTGGTAACTGGTTAAGAAATGTCACAACATATGTTCAGATTCTACCATTTGAAAAATCTAAGGTTATCAAATGTCAAATGAAAACCAATTAAAATAAACGGGTACACATCGTTTTTTCAACAATGGATGTCGTCACATCACTTTATCTACATCGCGACCGGTTAAAAACAGGTGAATTTGCTCATAAATACTTATAAAATAAACCAGTTTAAAATATATTTAGTGCAACACATTCCTAAGTCGAGGGTCTTATTATTCTAATCAAAACAACAGTAATAAGAGGAATGTGATATCAAATCTTTAAGGCAATCCAATACAAATCAACATAACGATAAGGACATCAAAGTTATGTACAACATGTTCTATTCATATTGGTTACATTAGATGGTGTGCAAATATATCGGTTAGATGTACAATTTGTTTAGATAACATAAGTTACGTAATGTAATATATCGGCTACATATGCCAATGTATTATAAGCATGGTATGTCAAACACCTTAAATAACTTTGCTTTTCTTACTAGAGTTACGGTGAGAACGGATATATACCACATGATTTAAACAATTCAAGGTTATATTCAACCCATATATAATCAAATATTACAAATTACTTTAATAATACGGTGAATAAATGTTGTTTCTTAATCATATTCATACAATTATTATTATTATTATATGAACACATATACATGAGTCCGTTCAGTAGGTCAGGAATTATCGCGGATGAAGTTGAAGATGAAAAATAATAATAATGAAGTTGAAGAGGATGCACTACATTATTTGGTTTGGTGTTCACTGTAATATCCCAAATTTTCAAAAATCGGGATGTTACGGATTAGGACCTCTTAAATGGATCCTAACATTAATGTGCGATGAATTATCTTATAAGAAGGAAGAAAACATATCGGTGAAACTTTGACACTATTTGAGTCTATTTCTAAGATTTAGGGCTTTAATTATATTTCCCACGTAAACAAACATTTACTTCTGTCTTTTTTATTTTACTTTATAATAGTATATAGGTTAAGTTGAAGTTATATAAAATTTATCGTTTTATTCTACGTTTTATCCCTCAAGTTGAAACTCACTTCCAACTTGAGAGGGTTAGAGATATAATTAGAATTATATTAAATTTATAAGTATTTTATTATTTTATCCTATGTTTACTTTATATAAAAAAAATATTTATGATGATTAATTTTTAGTAATTTACGTGTCATTATCAATCATAATTTTAGTATACCGGGAATCTAGAATTACACTAATTGTAACATTAAGTTATAGGAGACGGATTTTGTTCAGGTACGGTTCATTTATTGTGGTACGGTTGTGCGACTTAACGTAGAGTGGTCACGTGTCCCGAAAAAAAAATAATTTCAGAAACGATTTTTTTTTTTTTCGGAAACGAATGAAAAATTTTTTGAACTACCATGTTATAATTTATGCACTATTCTCTTATAAACTTTGAGCTATTCCCATATAATTCATGAACTATTATTTTTAATATATTATATCAAAATTATTTAATAATTAAGCGTTTATATGTTATGAATTATTCAATTGTAATTCATGAACTATCCTTTATAAATTTTGCACTTTGAACTATTCTATTATAATTCATGAACTATCCTTTTATAAGTTATAAACTATCCTTAATAAGTTTTGAACTATTACTTTCACTTCTATATAAATTTTGCACTATGAACTATTCTATTATAATTCATAAACTATCCTTTTATAAGTTATGAACTATTCTTTAATAAGTTTTGAACTATTACTTTCACTCGTTTCTGAAAAAAAAAAAATTTAAATTTTGGGACATGTGTCGACCCTACGTTCAGCCGTACGCCCGCACCGAAATAATGTGTCTTATCTAAACAGCATCCTATAGGAGACCGCTAGTTAAGCCAAATTATAGGTGATTAATAGTCGAATTTTTCTTTACCATATTAATATATTTTTAGAATTTAAAGATTTTATTACTCACCGACACTTGTTTTTGGTCAAATTTAATGACACGTAAATTACTAAAATCCCAGCGGCTAGCATGAATAGGATTACGAATATTAAACTAATCTTTTTGTTGACAAGATATGAGCATGCCCATAATTCGAGGGAACATGGATCGTATGTGATGAGGTGCAGGCCCGTTTATGGGCCCGCATTTGACGAAATATATATTATATTTAGACATGATAATATGAGGAGCGTGTTATATACACAATTTTAAATTTACTAGGTACCGAATATGAACGCTTTGCGGTGGCGCTCAAATATATTTGAGCGCTTTGCGACGGCTCTCAAATTTTAAAATAAATAAAAAGGACAAAAAAAGAAAAATTAGGGTTTTGAGCGCCGGCGCATGGCGCTAGCGCCCAAAAACCTGTTTTTTCTTATTTTTGCCCTTATTTTTTATTAAAGATTTGAGCGCCTTCCTACTTTTGCCATTTTTTTTATTAAAGATTTGAGCGCCTTCGGAAGGCGCCGGCGCTCAAATTCTTTGTTTTTTTTTTTTACTTGTTGAGCGCCATCGGAATGCGTTTGTTTGTTACGCTAGTAAAATAAACCTCGTGCATTTAGCTTTTTCGTAATATGAATACATAATTACACAAGATTCCGGATTTCAGGTATACCCATTGTTTTTAATTTTTTTGGACATGTTCATTAAAATAGGTGTAGGTATATAATGTTTTCTTGGTGAGTTTAATATATAAGGTTAAAATTATTTTTTTGTAATTTATTATTTGAAAAAATAACCTAAAATAATATTAACTATCAATATTTAATCTAAAATAATATTAATTTTTGAAATTAATAGAAGTGATACAAACTATCAACGTATTTAACAAAAATAATATGGCTTATTTTCCGACAAACATACTAATGTCGGCGATGAGGTGGCAACCGGTATCTTACTTGTCATCAAGAAGTAATTATGTGATGTGGATTTTTTTTAACAAGTTAATAATATTTAATATGTTAAAAATCTAAATTAAGTTTTTTTTATTTTTTAAAAAAATTTAACTTATTTTGTAAAAAATATTTTTAAAATAAATTTGTAGCATTTTTTTTATTTTTCTTCAGAAAAGTCTTTTGTTATGAATTTTGTAATAATTTTTTTGGGAAGTTTTTTAAATTTTTATATATTTTAACTGATTTTTAAATTAAAAAATTGATTTTTTTTCAAAGTATTTCTTTTATATTAAAAATAATTTAAAAATAATTTAAAAATATAAAAAAATTAAAAATTTCCCAGAAAAGTCTTTAAAAAATTCACAAGAAAACGATTTTATTATTTGAAAAAATTATATTTTACCAAAATTTTCCTTTTTAAAAAATTATATTTTTTACAAAAAAAATTCTAAAAGTTTTTTTTAAAAAATACAGTTACAAAATTATAGTTTAAATATAATATTTATAAAAAGAACTTAATTTATATTTTTGACATTTTATGCTATTAACTTGTACATCATAAAATTAATCCATTTTTTTATAATATGTAAGATTTCGGTTGCCACGTCGGAGTTAGTATTTTTGCAGAAAAAGTAAGACATTATTTTTGATAAATAATTTCATGATTTGTATCTTATTTTTGGTAAATAAGTAAGACATTATAGTAAATTTTTCAATCAATCAAATCAAATCATAAATTTTCATCTTAATCAATTAAAATAATCATTGATTACTATTATTAAAAAAAAATTATCTTTATTACTGTTAGGTACTTTATAATACAAAAACTTCCGCTCTTTCGAAAATCTAAAAACTTAATTTATAATTTATCATTAATTTATTCATATTACCCATCGAAGATCTCGTGATGATCCCAAATGGGTGGTGTCGGGGTGGAGATATATAACTCCGGTCCATCTCAATGCGAGGAATGATGTTTGACCTCATTCTCTCGTGTTTAGGTTGTTGTTAGTAAAATGTTATTTGTCCGTCTTTGGGCTCTCTCAACCCATTTGGACAAATCGGCTTTATGGTTTAGGTTATACATGTACAAAGGCAGGTTTTGGGGGTCATAACTAAACATTATATTTTAAGGTGTGGGCCGGATTGGCCCCAAACCGTCCTGTTCGGGCCACAAATGTTGTCCGTGTACACCCAAGTAAAAAGTGGGTGGGTTGTTGGGCCCGGTCGGATGACATATGTACTTGATTGTACTTTTTCCTGTGATTTATTATTCAAAACAAGTAATATAGTATATTTAACAAAAATTTTCGATCCAATTATACTTCAAAAGTGCACTATCAGCTGTGTTGGCCCACGGATCGGGCTGGGTTAGCCCACGGATCAAAATGTTTACTCATCCATCCCACCAAAATACAAGGCGGGCTTGAACGAGTCAAACTAGCTGTTTATGCCCATTTTTTTCCTTGGACGGGCCAACCCGAATTTGTACATGTCTAGTTTATGCCAAAGGTAATTAGTTCATGTATTTGAGTGGAGTGTTAAGATGTAGTAATAAATATCCTGCACAACGTGTACGAGTCTATATATACAACTTATAGGTTATTTATATTGTCAACCGGCAATCTCATAGCCGTAAAAGCGTAAATTTTGTAATTGAACCAAACCGATAATTTTCGGTTCGGTTCTTCGATCTACTTCGATTCAATTTAGACCAATGTTCCATCCCAAATCCAAATTACTTCATAAAGAGAAGACAATCGAAACAAAGCTCTACTTAGTTACCAATTTGGGTGTGTTTTAATTGGTTGCGGTACATCGGTTAATAGCGTAATATCACATCCGAAGCATCTAAAACCCTAAAAAAAACTCACAAACTTAGCAAGTCACAACCACAACCACAAATATCCTAAGCTATCTTTGACATTTATTCTTTGTTTTCAATGAATGAGATGCAGGTGAAGTGATCATTCCTTTTGCTAAAAGTAAAGGCTACACAATCAATTTGAACCACCTCAACCGCATATTTAATCTTCATTTAATCGCGTAATTAGGTCATAATTAGGTAGTGGATTAGGATTGAAGAGTTCCACAAATGGGATTTTCCTAACCCTAGGAAGAAAGGTGGTGATCATGCAGTCTACTAAACTATTGAGATTAGGCTAACCTAAACTAGATTAGGCTTAACTAGGGAAACTAGAAGAATAAAGTGAATGACTAATTGGATCATTATGGTTTGATTTCTACTTATCTACCTTTGTGTGTAGGGGTACTAATGGATGTCGACTTTGATGGAGCATCGTCTAGATGATCCGAGATAGAAGGATAGAATCTTCGAATAGCGAGATTATAACTCGTTATCGTGTACTATATTCTCATGTATTGATCCTTCTTGTTTGTTTTGATATTGATTGTTCCTCGATTCCGACCAACGATGTATATGATCCGGTCAATTGCTAATATAATTTGATTATTTTCTCTATTGAAAACATGTATTATTTATTCGATTAGGATCAATTAGATAGATTTTGGATTGTTTTTTTTTATACATCGCCTCAATGTGACAGGATTGTGAAAGATGTTAAGAATCGGTTTTATTTTACAAGGGTTCAAAAAAATTGTAATATGTGATGATACTATATAAAAAAATTATCTCTAATTTTATATTTAAATTAAGTTATTAATATAAGTTTATTCATATTCACTATATTTAATTGACTTGTAAATTCTATAACAATACTAAACTATTATTTTTGGTAGAAAAGGGAGTGAACTCATTGCACCGAACACATATTATTCAAAAAAAATCAACTAAACACCAACAAAACGTGGGAGTGCAAGTCCCCTATAAAGGCTATAATCGTTGGTAAGAAAATGAAGTAGAACCTTAGGTGGGTCAGAGATAGAATGAAAACTTATAGAAAAACTAAAAGTGAAAGACATCAAAATTTTGTGAAAGAATTGGCCTCGCGGTAGATGTGTTGAAATCGATTTTTCAGTATCTACAAAGGAGGTCTCGGTAATATTTCGCTTAGTTTGACTTTATAACTTGATTGAAATTCACTTTTTATATTAACTATCTTAATTTATTTAATTTTTATTATCAGTATGTTGATTAATTTTTGGACCATCATACTTTTTTTTTCAATGACCATAGAAAAATATAACTTGAACTAAATAATAAGAATTTAATTAATGACCATCATACTTTTTTTTCTCTCCAGATTATCACACTTCCATTTTTTTATTCCACAAAAAATAAAACTACCTCACTTTTGTAGCTTTTGTAGTTAAGCGGAATTTTCTATCTTTTTTTTTCAGAAAAAGCCAAAAAAAATACTTTACTGAAAAAACAATTTATTTAATGAAAAATATACAGAATGTTTATCTTATATTTTAATTGTTTTTAGATCTTTTACAAGACTATCTCAAAAGGAATGTGAACTCTGTATAATATTATAAATTCGTGTATTCTATTATTTATTCCTTTACTTGTTTCAAATGACAAATTTTACTGTCATGACTCATAAACGAGGTTTGTTTTTTTATTTTATTTTTTATACGGCGATTTTGTGTAATTATATTTCCAGTATTTTTTTAATTATTTAATTATTTGTTGCAGCTCAAATATGAGGTGCCTACGGTTGTTCCCCAAGTTTCTTACCTGTGTACTTCCTTCATGATGAACGTTGTTCCTCGTCGCTACCTGTTGACTAGATCAGTCTGTTTCTCCTGAAAATCTTTTAACTTTCGGGTTATTTTGATGTATTTTTTGTGTGTCTCTCTTCTACTTTGTTGTTTCCTTCATGACGATTAGTCCGTCTGCCGATCTTTTTCGACCTTTTGATTTCTTAGACGGCATGTCGTCTAATATTTCGAACCGCTTTCTTTTTTTTTAAAAAAATATTCAATTATTTGCTTTTTTACAGTCCATCCGCAGTCTCTCCATACATTGAACATATTTAATGTATTATATCTTCTTTTTTATTTTTTAATAAAATCTGAATGACAAACAAAAAAGCTAAAGACACTATATTTGTTTTTCTAACGTAAAATACAAACACATTTCGGTGGCGCTCAACCAATATAAAAAAAAAAAAGATTTGAGCGTCAACACTTTCCGCCGGCGCTCAAATCTTTTGAAAAAAAAGGAAAAAAGTAAAAAAAAAGTAGGGTTTTGCGCGCTAGCGCCATGCGCCGACGCCCAAAAACCTACTTTTTTCGATTTTTGCATAATATTTTTTATTTATTTTAAGATTTGAGCGCCGTCGAAAAGCGTTGACGCTCAAAATAGCGCCCAAAAATCTACTTTTCCCGATTTTTGCCTAATATTTTTTATTTATTTTAATATTTGAGCACCGCCGGAAAGCTAATGCAAAACATTTATATTCGGTACCAAATTGTAACACCCCAAATCCGCGGGATATCGGGATGCCACGGGTTGGGACCTCACAATGGGTCCCGACCCTTAGCTTGACAACAATTTCACCGGATCTTGCAACAAGGCACAATTAATGGCCAAAACCGAAATACATTTTTATGCAATGAAAGAAAACCCGAAAGAAACAATAAAAGACTTCAGCCAATATGCAACACCAAGGGCCAAATGCCACCACACGATATACAATATACATGAATAATATACAAACTCGACTCTACCCAAAACCCACTCCTAAAATGTACGGACCCCGGCCGCCCACCCTTCCGGATCTCTCGGAGCATGCCTAACCTGCAAGGCAAACTACAACATTCGGTATAAAACCGTTAGCTCACATTCGAAGCATTAGAATTAAAGGGAAAGGCACAAACACAATTAATTCAACATAGTCACACAACATACTCAAAGCACACAAATCCGGTTTATTATCTTTATTTATTAAGTCATATCCCGTTCTAGTTCAACTTCTTTTGTGACACGAGAATCCTCCGAAACTCGCCTCGGTCCCTTCTTCCGGCAATGGAACGGTCGGATGCCTCCGACCGTCTAACCAGCACGGGCCAGTCGCCGAGATCCCCCTAGCTCTCACGGGGAGCCAGGCAGTGATGTCACCGCCCGTTATCATACACTTGGGCCAAATAATATAAAGGTCGGTAATCCTATTTCCGGTTTAGTTGTTATAAACAGTAAAATAATAAACACACACCACCCAACACACAATAATGCTAATACAAAGAATACGAGCTAAGTAAGTCCGGAGACTTACCTCGTCACCACACTCAACTCACAACACTCTCGCTTCCTTAGGGAGGAAGTCCATAACCTGCTCACAAGAAGATAACTATATCAACAACAACCCACTCACAATAGAAGTCTTAGACTTCTATACAAATGATCTACGCAAGACCATTTGACTCTCAATTCTAGGACCGCATCCTAGAATCCCCCATGCTCACATCACACTCACGGAAGCTAGAAGTCCTAAGACTTCTAAACCCTCGGATCTCGCAAGATCATAACTCACAACACCACTAGGATACTCTCGTTCTAGTCCACAACCTCAACAATCATACAACCTCAGCCCCTAAATTCTCACAGCTCAACCCACACTTAAAGCCATAAACAACCTCACAAGATAATATCAACACCTCAAGCGTAATGATTCTCACAAGGTCAAACCATATACTCGAATCCTTATAACAACATCACTAGACCGCAATACCACCTCAAACTTAGAATCCACATCAATTCATCAAACAATATCAAAACCTCAAAACTCACCTAAGGTTCAAAACCACTACTTGGCATTAACTCTAAGTTATGCTAGATCCATCCTAGCATGATACTAAAACTTAACATAACTAGATCGAGGGGAAAGTATACTCACAAGACGTCAAAAGACGGAAGTCGTTCAAAGGATGTCGACTTGGACTCGTTAGGCCTTTATCGGGGCGCTTCCGAACCTAGCACCAAACTAAACAAATTTAGCTTATAAGCTAAATTTGAATGGAATAAAGAACATATATAATCTAAGGAAAACCCCTCTTCTAAAACCCAAGTTAAAAATCGTAAATGTAATATTCCGAGCAAATTGTATAACCTCATAAACTCAAGGTAAAACTCGTTTTCAAGGCCAAGGTTAATACCCACAATAAAATCTTTGCCATAAAACGAGATTAATTCAACAAAGGCATAATATGTAGTATATACAAATATAAGAATATCCCCCTAATTGAAACCCGAGTTTAAAATCGACGAATACATTTTTAGGACAAAGATGAACAAATTCATAAACTTGGGTCATATTCTGAAAATGTAATTAAGGGTCATAATCTGTAATTAATTCCATAGAGGGAGTATTTGTTAAATTTCAGCACTTGGGTCACAAACTGCAAAATATAAAGATGTGGGTACAAATTGGAATTATATTAAAACAAGGGGGGGCGATTTAATAAACCCACAAGGGTTTCTTCAACCTTTGAAACAAGGCAGGGCGGCGGCTGGGGCTCCGGTATTGCTCCAGGCGGCAGTCCCGGCGAAGGCGAGGCAGAGAGGAGGGCTACAGAGGTCGCCCGCAACTCCGGCGACAGTGGCCTCCTCCCGGCGACAGAGGAGAGCAGAGGAGAAGGCGGCGGCTTCTGTGTTGTGCTCCGGCAAGCGCGAGGACGAGATTCTCCGGAGTTGCAGTGGCGTTCTTCAACAGGGGCGGGGGAAGAAGCGGCGGCACAAGGCGCTTCTCCGGCGAGGCAGAAGCTAATTCCAGCGTGGCTGCTGCTGGTTGTTCCGACGAGGTGAGAAGCAGGGGAGGAGAGGTGTGGCGTTCGGCCTGCTGGTGCTCCGGTCGATCGAGGCAGCTTCCTCCTCGATCCGGTGGTCTGGGCTAGATTGAAAAGCGACAGGGAGGAAGGGGAGAGAGAGAATAGAGATAGGCACATAGAAGGGAGGGCGCAAGTCACTGTATGCGAGAGGGGATGAGTTTGAGTAGCTGAAGGTTAGGGGACCGAGGAGCCGGAAGTGAGACAAGGGGTCGGCTCTTCACAGCTAGGAGAGAGAAACCCAAAAGAAAAGGAAGAAAAAGGAAAAGAAAAGAATGAAAAGACAATTAAAATAAACTCGATTGAAACGAATCGAAACGGGAATTTTGGATCGAAAAATTTTTCCGAAAAAGAATAAATATACGGGGGAAAATATATGTAGATTGAGTACATAACTTAAACTCACTAAATATAATTTGCGACGTATAATTCAACCTCGTAATTAAAATTTCTTTTTCAACGTAAAATACTCGTAAAACACACTCAAGATATTAAAATATCAATAAGAGCCGGAAACAAAAATAAATATCGCATACGCGCTTAAAAACTTGGACGTTACACAAATAAATTTAAAATTGTGTACATAAGACGCTCCACGACAAATTGCTTTTCTTTTTATTGAGTGATGCCCATTTTGGAGGACCAAAGAGTAATTTGGGGGAACGTCGTGCTATGTGCATTTCTATTCAACTTTAACCGAAGAAACAAAAGAGGGAAAAAGGACAAACGCATTAGTAGGTAAGATTACTCAAAACCAAAGAAAAGCAACAACACCACTTGAAAACTTAGATATAAAATATTATACACAATATTATCTACAATATGAGTACATAGAAAATAGTATAAAATTAACAATAACATTGTGTTTGTATTCTCATGAATCTCAATTATTTTATATTGTTATAAATGTTTGGGCAAGGTTAAGATATGAAACACTTCGGACACAAAGCGTCGTCGTCTTGACTTGTGTCTAAATTTTTATTTTTTTAATTTTTTCGGCGGAGTACAATTCATTCAAAAAAAATTTCTATTAATTTAAGTTGTATGTACTGTTGAATCATATATTTTTTAGAATTATAAAAAAGTTTATATTTTTAAAAAAAATTCTAATTTTTTTTATTAGAATATCATGTTAGTTCATGGGGTATTATATACGCTAACCGTTCATTTTAGGGTCATATTTAAAATATTTAAAATATTTAGTTTATACTCCCTCCGATCAAAAATAAGTGACGTTTTAGCATTATAAATTTGATCAAAATTATGTGTCGTTTTAAGTTTTCTAGGCCAATAAATGAAGAATAATTATAAGAAATGTTATTGAAAATTGGTGTAAATGATTAATTTTAGTTCTAAAATTTTTCTTATTGGTTTAAAAGAAAGTTGAATATTAAATATGTGATAAGATTTAAAAAAAGTTTACAAAATCTATGGTATCTAATATTTTTCATAAAAATTATGTCAAAGGTTAAAATGACAGTTATTTTTGATCGGAGGTAGTATATTAGTAACTAACCGTTCAAGTATTTTCAACAGGCATTTGTATCGAAAGACTCGTTTACCTAAACCACTCCTTTAACATCTTACCATCCGCTCTCTCATTAGTAACATTATTGAGATACGTGTTTCACTTTAATTATACAAATAAATCAAGTTTGATACATAAGTCGATGAACTCATGTAATATGACTCTCAATCTTATCTAGTCCATCGACCAATACTAATGTATATTCAGATCGAATAATGTGCTCGTTATAGACACTCATAATCTTAACACACAAGTCTAATGATATTTTATCTAAAATCGATCCAACTCGCAATCTCCCAAAACTTTAAATGCTAAAACTTTATCATCACAAACTAGATTAGGTGGACACCACTTCGCCACTTAAAAGCCGCATGAAGAAATGCATTGAACTCTCCGTCTTCACCAATTTGAAACCGAAATCTTAGATTTGTTTAATCTCTATGTGCAATAAAGAGTCCCATAATTGCATTTACAATTACACAGCAATAAATGAATGGGTAGATTGTAGATTATCTTTGGGTTTCGGATCTTCATGGAAGGTATACATCATGTTTTTAGCTTTAAACGGCTAAACCGCTCGAAATTCTTCACGTGGGTTTTGCCCATTTTGAAACTACTCAATACCCATTTCCATTTTCATATCCCCTTCTTCTTAAACTCTTTTCATTTCTTCAATCAAGCTTCAAGCTTTGTCTTTTTTCTGGTAAGTTCTTCAAACTCGTCCATGGAAAGGAATTACATATTTGTTATCAGAAGAGATTGTTTTGAATATTGTGGTTAGAAAAGCAGGAGTTAAGATGGTTTGTTTGGTTGATAGTCATAATCTTTCAAATCTTGTATCTTTTTTAGTTTTTTTGAATAATTTTGTGGGCTCTTGAGCATGAGCTACCCAATTACCTGCAACTGTCGTTTACATCACGTGATATTGGTTCCCTTTTGGCCGTCATTTGATTTTAACATTCTTTTTACTTCTCTTTCTTTGGTGTTTTCCCCCTTTTATGTCTTTTTAAACTGTTAATTTCCCCAAATTTCTTGTTTAACCTAACCCTTCTTGATTTGAGATTTTGGGGGAAAACCAGTGAGGACCGTCTTCAAGCTCATCCTCTTATCCCTACAGGTCTGTTTTGCTCAGAAATGCAGGTTTTTTGGTTAATTTTTTATTTTATTTTCTGGATTTGTGTTGGGTAAAAGTGTGGATGACAATGGTGGGTCCAGTGAAAGTGATTGGGGGTCCACTTTTTTAATTCTCCCCATATGCAAACTTCAGAGATAGACATGGATTTCCATGGCCGATTTTTAAGTTTCCCAGAAGAAAAAAAATCTAGTCTTTGATTATATTCCAAAGTTACACAAATCTCTGAGGGTTTTTCTGTTTGTTTTTGGTTTAAAGGTTCTGCATTTTGATGCCATCAAGATTGAACATGGATGTTAGTGATGGGAAATGTTGGAATTCCTCCAAGGTTTGTTCAAAGTTTTCTCATTTGCTTAAAATCTGAAGTGTTTCTCATTTTCTTTAGATGTTTGTTTTCTTGAATTTGTGTATGCAGAAGGATTCTTGGAAGACTGTTTTGTTGTTAGCTTATCAAAGCCTTGGCGTTGTTTATGGTGATTTGAGCATTTCTCCATTATATGTCTTCAAGAGCACATTTGCAGAAGACATTCAACATTCAGAATCTAATGAAGAGATTTTTGGTGCTCTTTCTTTTGTGTTTTGGACTTTAACTTTACTTCCTCTAGTCAAATATGTCTTCATAGTTCTCAGGGCTGATGATAATGGAGAAGGTAACCAGATTATTCAATCCAAATCTGTTAAATCTCTACTTTTGATTCAGCAAAACCCAATTTTGGACTTCTACCAAACTTTTACCTAATAGGTTTCTATTATTGATTATTGAAATTGTGCAGGTGGGACCTTTGCACTATACTCTTTGATATGTAGACATGCCAAAGTTAGCCTTCTGCCTAACAGGCAGTTGGCTGATGAAGCTGTCTCCACATATAAGCTTGAGAATCCGCCGGAGACCGGAAAAAGCTCAAAAGCTAAGATCCTCTTGGAGAAACACAAGGGATTGCATACTGCATTGCTAGTTTTGGCTCTTCTTGGTACTTGTATGGTGATTGGAGATGGTGTTCTTACTCCTGCTATTTCTGGTAAGATTACCCTTCTAGTTCTATCCATTATCCGGTTTCGAGTTCTCTTTTTGTTATTGAATTGTATTGATAGATTATGTTTCTCTGTGTAGTTTTCACTGCAGTTTCTGGGATTGAGTCTCTTATGTCCCCTGAACATCACCAATGTAAGTTTTATTCATTTTATAAGTTTATATGAATAAGAGTTCAGCTTTAATTTTAAAAAGTTTGATATAAAGAGACTATGAGAAAGTGAGGAAGTGTGAAAGGAAAAAATATGCATATCTTTGAGAATATTATCTTCTTTAAGTATGCAGGAAGGTAGAAGTATTGTTTGCTTTTGCTTTTCTTATTAAATATTGGAAGTGATGAGTGTGAATTTTTGTAGTCAATGCTGTAAAGTGTTATGATCCATCACATTGATCAATCCAACTACAAATGGAAGGTCTTCTGATTGTATAATAAGTTATCTTTCACCCTATGGGACAGGGATTCATTATATGGGTAATCAATAAATAAATATATATATATATATATATATATATATATATATATATATATATATGAAAAAATTGTCTAAACAATATCTCATATTTTGGTAGAAAAAATTTGGGGCTTAGGGTTTATGTGGAGGTGGACAATTTTGCCCCTGAGATTTGCCACATATCTTGTATTTAACGTTGGTCGGACTCAATAGTTGAGGTACCGTTATGAGAGTTTAAATGACGGGTAATAAAGTTTAGTCTCAAGTCTCAAGCGCCAACCATTTCCTATATATTTTTGTATTTTATTGCTAAAGTATAATATGTTGAGTTGGATTTGAAAGTGACTGCAAAGAAAGTAGTCCACTTGTTCTTTGGAGCTGCAGATAGATGTTTGATCTTCCAGCCTGGTTTTTAAGGAAAGAAAAGGTTTTCCTTAAAAATATCTCATTTATTCTTGAAATGGAATTTTCTTAAGGTGATCATCAATAGCCTTGAGATTTCATTCTGTTTTGATGCATCATTGATGATAAATATATGTCTTGATCTACTTGAAACGTGTTCGGGTTTGTGATTATGATGTGTTCTTGAATCTGCAGATGCTGTGATTCCTATAACTTGTTTCATATTAGTATGTCTTTTTGCTCTACAACATTACGGAACACACCGAGTTGGGTTCATCTTTGCACCAGTGATCCTGATGTGGCTGCTTTGCATCAGTGGTCTCGGGTTGTACAATATCTTCCGTTGGAACTCGACTGTATACCGAGCCCTCTCTCCGTATTACATGTACAAGTTCTTGCACAAAACTAGGATTAGTGGTTGGATGTCCTTGGGTGGCATTCTATTGTGCATAACAGGTGACTCAAAAATCTAAAACTGTTATTACTATGCCAACAAGAATTCTTCTTTTTGCACAAACGTCTCATTCTGTGTTACGTTTGTGATTATAGGTTCTGAGGCAATGTTTGCTGATCTAGGACATTTCTCTCATACTGCAATACAGGTAATTTGGCTTAAAAACTTCATTTTGTAATCAGACACATTGGATGAGTATTCGTTTGTGATCAAACATCTGCAGATTGCCTTTACGTTTCTCGTGTATCCTACGCTTATACTCGCTTATATGGGTCAAGCTGCATATTTGTCTGTGCATCACCAGAACATTGAGGAAATCAGTTTTTACCTGTCTGTACCAGGTAAGATGATTTGCATTTTACTGCATAGTTGTTTCCTTTTGTTGATAAGCATGATCTGTCATTCATGAGAAGATTGGCCTAATAAAGCATTTTATGTATCGATGATAAACAAAAGTGTCTATTTGACGCTACATTAGACAAAAAGGCCTACTTAACCAACTCACTCATCTGTCATTTGGTTTTATTGAACATAGAGCAAGTGAAGTGGCCAGTGGTTATTGTGGCGATTCTTGCTTCAGTTGTAGGAAGTCAAGCAATCATCAGTGGAACCTTCTCTATCATTAACCAAAGCCAATCTCTAAGTTGCTTCCCTAGAGTTAAGGTTGTTCATACATCTGATAAGATTCATGGGCAAATCTATATCCCTGAGATCAACTGGGTTCTAATGATCCTCTGCATTGCTGTCACTATCGGATTTAGAGACACCAAACACTTGGGAAACGCATCAGGTACTTTCATTGACAAAAACTTGTAAAATTAGAGGGGTCTCCAAAACAAAAACCTATAAAAAGAGTATATCTGTTTTCTACAGGGCTAGCTGTAATGGCTGTGATGCTGGTTACAACATGCTTAACTTCCTTGGTGATAGTTATATGTTGGCATAAACCTCCGATACTCGCCCTTGGATTCCTTCTCGTGTTTGGATCAATCGAAGCACTGTACTTCTCGGCTTCCTTGGTGAAATTTGCAGAAGGGGCATGGCTTCCGATTCTCCTAGCTCTCTTCCTCATGGCAGTGATGCTCATTTGGCATTACGCAACGATCAAGAAATACGAGTTTGATCTCCATAACAAGGTCTCATTGGAATGGCTCCTTGCTCTTGGACCGAGTCTCGGAATCTCAAGAGTTCCGGGCATTGGCCTTGTCTTCACTGACCTCACATCCGGAATTCCGGCAAACTTCTCCAAGTTTGTCACTAACCTCCCTGCGTTCCACCGCGTCCTGGTGTTCGTCTGCGTCAAGTCAGTTCCGGTCCCTCACATTCCGAAGGCCGAAAGGTATCATCGGAAAGACTAAGATAGGTGTTTGTTTTAACTCAAGTAGAGTAGTTTTTTCTAACCAATGTTCCAACAGGTATCTCATTGGTCGTGTGGGCCCGCCTACTCATCGATCCTACAGATGCATCGTACGATACGGGTACCGTGACGTCCACCAAGACGTCGACTCGTTCGAATCCGAGCTCGTAGCATGTCTTGCGGACTTTCTCCGATACGATTGGGCTCGTAGACAAGGCTCGAACGAGTACACACCGCATTCAAACGCGTCGTCTTCAGGCGAGCATAGGCTAACCGTCGTGGGAACTCTCTCATTTCTCGACGACGACACTCTACATCCCGCAAGCGTCTCGATCGAGCGTACAATGACCAACGAGAGCATCGGAGAAGTCATGATGGACGAGGACGATATGGAACTAAGCCACGAGCTGCAGCATTTGCTCGATGCTCAACAAGCCGGGACCGCGTTCATACTCGGTCACTCTCATGTTAGAGCAAAGCAAGGCTCTTCCCTGATGAAAAAAGTGGCTATCAACTTAGTGTATGAGTTCCTTAGGAGGAACTGCCGAGGTCCCGACGTGTCGTTAAGGGTCCTGCCGGTGTCGTTGCTCGAGGTTGGCATGGTTTACGTCGTCTAAACCGCGAGTTCTTCTTTGGCTTTGAAGGCCATGTTTAGGTTTCCATGAGGATCTTGTGGTGAATCAAAGAATTTACCCTTATAAAAATGAAAACAAGGAAGTAAATGCACCTTTGTTGTGCTTGTAATATGTTGGATGTACATAACTATGAGAGAATTAGGGGTCAATCAAACAAACTGTACTATATATATGGTAAAGAAAAAATCTTGCTCATTTGGTAGCAAGACGTATACTATTTCATACACTTTTTTTTTTGGGTTGGCTACTTGGCTTAGACATTTTTGGGGCTTTTGTAAAGATGGCAAAGCTCATCACATTGAAAAATTGAGCCCAAAATTGTTAATTTTGAGTTGGTGATTGCAGTTTATTTGTAATTTTTTACATGAAAAGAAGGTTACATTGAATCTCATGAAAATTTTAAATTGAATTTTAGGTTTTAATTAACGCTAGAGGGTTCAAAATACATTATCTATTTTTATAGGTATAATTTTTAAAAAGAATCAAAATATAGTTTATTAGGTATGTGGTTGACATCATTAAATCTTCAAACTGAAATATATAGTTGAAATTTAGATTTAGTCACGTTGGACGCAAATATATGTTTTATAATTTCACGTTGGTATTCAATGTGGTTAATTTTATGCTAAATGTCATTGTGGGTCGATATTTATAATTTACGGTATATTTGTACTATGACCGTTTTCAATGTGTTGCGAATTTTCGTTATATTTTCTAATCTCGCTCATTTGCTAGCAAACCCCAAAATTTGCAATATTGGTAGGGCTATGTTTGCTCATTTGCTAGCCCATAAACTTTGAATTGTTTTATTTGGACTACTAAACTTTGCAACTTGTGTTCTTTATTGATAGGGTTAATATAGATCGGTACGAGCTCGTTCACTTTCTAAAAAAGCTTGAAAATTAATATACTTTCAAACTCAACTAAAATCTAGACAAGAGTTTAAATCGATTCTAAACGAGCTCAGCATGAGTCTTAAATTTTAACAACTCAAACTTTAGGGACCAACAATTTTTTAGTCGAGTTAGAAATTTTCATGATATATGAACTAAATTCGTTTTCATTCCGTTTTTGGTATTAAAACCAAACGGACCCTTAAAGTTTAGGGATCAACAATTATTTCTTTACAAAGTTTACAAACCTATATTTGCTACATATAACAACTCAAACTTTAGAGAATAATAAGAGAAAGTTATAAAATTCAGGGACCTTCAACGTAATTTACCCAAATTACCGGTTACCGTCCAAAACAAATTTGTGTGATTAACTAAATTTGCATTATTTATTCAAATTAATATTATTTCCCAATACTTTTGTATGTACTTGAATTGTCCACTTAAACTAGTAGGCCAAAGGAAAGCCACGTCTCCAACTCATACCACCAAACCTTTTGAATGGTACAAATTATTCTAAATTTCAAGCCACTTCTTTTCAACAATTGAACCACACCCACAAACACAATATAAAAGAGGAACACAATTTAACTACAACTTCAAACCATTAAAACCTTAAACTTCACCCTAATGAGCCTACTTAGGACTCTACCCGTGCCCCAAACTCGAACCGGGCTAGCTCCTTCGTGTCATGGCTCGCCTATTGGTGGGCGGTTTGGGCTATTAAGAGTCTCGGCCAAGAAGGAAGAGGACCCGTCGAAGAACGACAAGGAAACGAGCAAGCAATCGTTTTTTACTAGTGTGACCGATGCTTTAGATTTCGCGCAAGTTAGGTCCGCGGAGGATGCGGAACTTCTTGCCGAGGCTAGGGAGGCGACGAAGTCCGGAGGAAGGATGAGTAGACAACAAGTGAGTTGATTTGTTTGAATAGCTAGCATAGAGAATTAAACATGTTATTTATTGGTGTTTATGTATGATTTTTTTAGTAGTTTGCTGCAATTTGTGACTGATTTGTTACAAAATGTTGCAGTATGGTGCTCTTAGGAGGAAAATTGGAGGAACATACAAGGATTTCTTTAAGTCTTATATTGAAGGTGAGATTGCATAAGCTCATCTAGCTATATTGGTACCGTTTAAGTACTCATATGAGATGAGCGAGTCGAGTTTTGATATGTTTATATTGAACTTGTTTTGAATCGAGTCGAGCCTGACCGGTAATTAGTAGATTTTGCTCATTTATTTTAAGCCGAGAGCCGTTTTCCCACTTTTACAAAATCGTCTTTAAATTCATTTTCGTAAAACACATTCATAAACAACTTAGTTGTCTCGGCTTGTTAATAGCTCGAGTTTGGATCGATTCGAGTTTCACAATGTATCATACTTGGGTTGTTTTGTATTATGAACGAGTTTGATTCGAACTTGCCGAACTCGCCTAGTTCAACTCGGATAACAACCCAGTAACATTGACTATTCATACATCAGAATTGGAAGAGTGTAGGACGATAGTGAGTTATTCCTGCCAATATTAATTGATTTTGAATTCTTTAAAGGCATTTTTCTTTCAAAGTAGCTATAAAAAAACACACAACCCGAATCACAATTCACCTGGCCCGATAATTTATTCTCTTGTTTGTTTGTTTTTGTTTGGTAAAAATAGTGGATGGCCAATATGTAGAAGAAGGATGGGTAGACAAGACATGCAAAGTATGTAAGAAAGACACAGCCAGAGAGGCCAGACAAGTTGACAATCTTGGGAGATATGTTCATGTTGCATGTCAAGGAAAGTCCTCTCAAGGCAACTTCTTCACAAGATTGTTTTCAAGATGACACAATAGGGCAATACTTCAACTTAATATATTTTGCATATATTACATTAGTTTACATATCTTTGCAGTTAAATCATATTGAGTTCTATATAATAGTTGTTAACAAGTACTGGGGTAGTTCATTTGTAGTCAAAAAAGGCAAACTATCCCCAACAAAATAGAAATTGCATGGCTCACTTTAGATTGTTCCAAAAACTCTAATCAATAGACTTCAGATACTAAAATTCAATAACAATCGGAATAGGTGGGATAAAAGAGTCAAAGTATTTAGACAATCTGCATACAACGTCAACATGAGGAAAACTACAACTTGCGGAAATCCTACAAGGAAGCTTACAAAGAATTACTTCAGCATAACTAACAAATAATGGAAGATGCCATAATCAGAATACGTGGGATAAATGCCGAACAAAAAAACAAGGAAATAATCTCCATTTACGACCCAACCTCAGATGGAACAATGTGGCCTAAAAAAAACATACTTCCAAGATTTTGGAATCCAGATTTCACATTTTCAGAATTTTTGGGATGATTTTTCTTTATTGAAGATGTTTATCGAGTGTGGCCTAAACGATTGTCTTGGAAGATGCCGTAGTCACATGCCCCTATTGATCATATTGATCGTGGTTGTGTTTGAGGTCTCCGAAGATCCTCCATCTAGGTGGGGGCAACGTCGTGGGATCCACATCTTCGCAGGAGGTATGCCATCCCCCGAAAAGGTTTCTACCATCCTGCTTCCCGGCGGCGAGACACCACGCCAATTCATCTAGCCTGTGCCCTTTCCATGTTTTGCCAGCCTCGAGTGTTCCGCGTCTTCTCCCAAGGTGGAGTTGTTCCGATTTTTGGATCTTTCTCACATTTTTCGGTCCTTTTTTGTGGTGTTTGTTTGTTTCCTCTTTTGGTTTTTCTTTTACATGACGGTTTGTCCGTTTGCCGGTTGTCGGCCTCTCGATACACCAATTTTCTTTGGGTAATCGAGTCTCTTACCTTCTTGATCAAAAAAAAAAAAAGCAAACTGTATTGGATCAAGTTTGGTCAATGGTCTCCTAAGTGAGCAAATAAGTCACCCGTACTTGGAACATAACCGAAAGCAATACAAAAAAAAGGAAAAATAGAATCGGGTAAGACTTGACGTCATAGGTCCAAATTACAACCTAGAAATTTGGTGTGTGTTCTATCGTACCAAAGAAGCGAGCAATTATGAAGATGAGTTATGTAAAGCTGTTGTTTTTGCAATGTAAAGGAAAAAAACTGGACATGATTACTTTCTAGCAGTAAATCATTCTAAAGCATTCTTGTAGATGAGATCGTCAACCTCTCAAGGGTAGCTTGAATTAACAGTAGGGAACGAATGGTCAAGAGCGATAAGATTATCAGTAATTTTGTTGATAACTCTGAAAATATGAACAACAAAAATGTATGCAAACTTTAAGAGAAGTGTAGAGATGCCAAAGAATGATATCAAAGTTTGTTTGAAATCTTGTGCGATAATGTTGCACGGAAATTATAAAATGAGAAGATGAAATGAAAGAAAAACTAGGTGTCGAATTCAAGCTTTAAGAATGTATATTTATTACGATGATTTTCAAATCATTTTAAGGTTGTCTACTTGTCCGTTCGTAAAAAGAACACATATATGGTTAGTATTTGAAGGTAATTGGGAACCAATCAATTCACTACAAATCTATAATAAATATAAGATATTATTAATAAAGAATTTTTACATTATTATACTTAAATATAATATATTAAATAAGGATTTTACACTATTTTATAATATCGACTATTGGTTAACAAGAGTATAAATAGAGGGAAAACATCTAAAATATAAGTCCTAAATGACATAATTCTATTTGAGAGAACGTGGGCCTTAAGCTTATGAGATTGGGCCATTCAGCTTAGCAAGATTGGGCCTTTAAGCTCTACATTCATACAAGTTCGGTTTAGCTAAATCGACAATTTGTAAAAGAAATATATATTTGGTTCGCCTTTATCGTAAATTGTCGGTTCGATAGTTCGAACCAGCGCTTAAGGCCGATGAACCGGTTCATCCGGGGAAAGGGTTAAGCACACTGCATAGGGCTGAACAGCGGCCCAAAACTGCACGAACCGCAACCGAACCGAACCACAAACCTATAAAATGTGAACCACAAAACGAGTCGCTTTGTTGCGGTTCGAGCCGCACTGGTTGCGGTTCGGTTGCATTTTGAACCGCAAATGATTTTATAAAAATCACATTTAAGTTAACACATGCCTTATTTTTATATTGATGACGGGTCTTCGGATCTCATTAGTCAACTCTAATTCAATAATAAATATTTGATCAATGTTTGACCAGTTAATTAGAGATGACACTAGAACGAGTGGATGACTCAAGCAACCACCCAATATGTCACTCATGACCTTTCACCCAACCCGAACCACCTAGACTCTTCACATCCAATCCACCTGTATCTAATCAATGTAGTGGGTAAATCGGGTGAGACTTCAATTGTTAACGGGCGTAAAGATTTTGGAAAACGGAAATGCGTTTAGTAATTGAAACAACCATATGAGTAGTGAGTATGAGAGAAAGAGATATAACTAGGGAATATAGTGGAGATGTAGTAGGTAAGTTGCGTACTAGTGACTAGAACGATTGAACACTTAAGTTTCATCGAAAAAGACTTTACTTTAGGTAGTTTATATAGTAAAGGAAACGTTCACCCGATTTCTACGCTATCCAACAAATTACTTCACCTTTCATCCGGTTTCACCCGTTTTTTAACAGAGTTTACTCTTTTCCATTTGATCGGGTGTCCATCAAATTGGATGTTAGGACTGAAAAGAAAAATGTCCAAAAAATTTACAAAATATCCGTTTTAAACGTAAAACGAAACTATCCAATCGAAACCGACAAATCAAACACAATGAAAAACCACCAAACCTACCAAGGAGGCCAATCTAGGTAGTTGCAATGTAAACTACATTAAGAAACACAACCTTCCATCACCCCACCCACCTCCTTCCATTATGATTCAGACCCCATTTGTTTCATCAACCTACATTAAATTTCAGCCTCTCTCAACCATTAATTTTCTTGAATTTCTGTCTCCTTTTTAAAATTATAATAAAGATCACGATATTTTATATTATTATCTTCATCACATTATTGTAACCCTACACGTAACCAAAAAAATCCTCCCACGAAACGTCCCCATTACGGACCTTCTTATCGAACCACGAGCCCACAACATAAATACACGATTTGTTTTCGAGGGTATAATCCGAAAAAGTTAAAAGTATAGGATATTATTCGAAATTTAATCGCATATAAATGGAAAAACATGCATAAAGATGGGATCTTTATGAGTTGCATTACACAATATTACATGGATTGTGATGATTAACATGCTTATGACGAGAAGATTAAAGAAGTAATTTACTTAATGATCATAGTAATCAACCGGCGATGATCTCCGGCGACAACCTACGACTGAGAACAAAGCATTCTTCATACCACCAAAACACACTCCGTTTCTTGCTTCAATTCTCTCCTCTCTCAAATCCTCATCCATCAAAGCAAACATCAACGGTTTCGGACAACGACTCTTCGAGTAGTATGTCGGAATGAGCTCACTCGAGCTCGACATAGACGGAGACGACGAGTACGAGGAAGGGGAGACATGAGAGCCTCTTTTGATGAGTCTAGGAAGGGCGGTGAGAAGCACGACAACTTTAAATTTACGTTGGCGATGGTTTTTGGTTTTAGGGTTCCAAGGCGATTGATCATCGGATTCTCGGTGAGATCTCGCGAGATACGAAGGTGGCGGGGTGAGCGGCGGAAGGGTGGCGTAGTCGGAGAAGAGGCCGTGCTTGGGTGTTCCGGGCTGTGACTCCCACTTGAATGGCACGGTGGCGCCTTTTTCCCCGTAGTAAACCCTAAATGATGGCTCGGATGCGGTTTCTTTCGATAGGGTTCGAGATTGCGTCTTGGATTTCTCCATGGATGGATCTTGAGTTGTTGATTTGAATGAGTTTGATGAGATCTGTGGAGGAAAGGGTGGAAGAGATGTTTAGTGACTTACACTCTAAAACTATAAGCCCAAGCTAGAGTCTATTTGCGTATATTAAAGGAGTTTATTCCCAAATATTAAGGCAATCTGCACATGCAATGTGTCATATATATATATATATATATATATATATATATATATATATATATATATATATATATATATATATATATATATATATATATATATATATATATATATAGTTTTTTTTTGGGTAATAAATATATATATATAGTTTATAGAGAGAATATTGAAAGGTATGTATCCTGTATACAAAATGAGTATCACTTACTTACGTCACTGCTTTTACAAGAAACAACCCGTTTATAACGGTATTCCATACATATAAACATCATTTGTGAATAATCAATTTGTTAATAATTCATTTTTTCAAACTTGTGACATCGAAGGGGTAGGTTAGGGACCTTGATTTTGAAAAAAAATTACTAATGATGATAGATAAACTTTAACAAAAGACTAAATTTGGTGGGTAAAAGGGAGAAGGAAAAGAAAGGAAAAAAAAAAGAAAAAATAAGAAGCCAAAACTAGTGTTGATTAACCCAAAAAGACTAAAATTGGAGTATACTAAATGGAAAAATTCGAAAATAAACGCCCCTATTTCGGATAATCATATCAATATTCGGGCTCTCGATACGATTATCTGATTAAAAATTGATCTGGATATCCGACAATTTTATTTAGATCGGGTTAGATATTTGAGTTCTGAGATGTTACTTTGATTGTGGTGTATTGCTTGATATCGGTCCAATCCGAGTAGTTGTTAACCAAATTATTCAGATATATCCGATTCGATACAATTATTTTACAAAACCTCCGAAAAATGCAAATAAAAAATGGATCATTTCGGATTAATGGATCGGTTCAGCCAGTTCGGATATTTTGTTCCCCATAATCAAAGATGTGCAACCAGATTGATCAGATCCAGGATCCGGGATATCCGACTCCAATAATTTTGTAAAAGGCCGATATAAATCCGAACTTAAAGTATCCAAAATTCCGACCCTTTTAGTCGGTTTAGATATCTGATCCGGGAAGATTAGACATCCAAACCAAAATATTTTCAAATAATTATTATCGGATCAATCGAATATACCGTTCAAAAACCTGATCCGATTTGAGATCCGATAAGTCAAATCGGTTATGTTTGGTACTAATAGTAGACCGGTAGATGCTATGTTTGTATAGATAAAAGATCTATAAGTTGAACTATATATATTTATAATATTTGTGTAAAATATGTTATAGGTGGGACTTGGGAGAATGGTAACTAGGTCCGGCCATCATTAAGTATATGCATAAATTGATGATGGTCCAAAGTATATATTTCAATATTTGCAGTATTGATACCGAAACTTCATATAAACTTACAAAGGGGACCATTGGACCATTTTTGCTGTAAAATATATATATGTGTACAATGTCTTGTACAATATTTTACATGGCAACTAGAATGTAACCAAAATTTCATTACATCGGTATTGTTCAAGTATGGTAAGGAGTCAAATACTTATCATAGGCGATTGAACTGAAATTATCGAGTATCATAGTCGGAATTTTAGTTTGATACTCAGGAGGAGACGATGTGTTATACATGGGTCCATTTAGTAACTTAAGATTACGTAGATGAAAATTGCATATGACGTGAATTATTTAATTAATAATTAACGAGATGAAATTGGTTGAGAATATGAGTATGAAAAGAAGGAAAATGAGTGTTTGGTAATGAATATGATTTTGAGTAAAATTACGAAAACGTATGGGTTAAATTTTTTTAGATGAAGGAGATAAAAAAAGGATGAGGGATAAAAGTGAGATTTTAGCCACAATAACTATATAATCCAACTTCAATAAGATTACACAATTCACATTATCTAATTCTCTTAATTTTTATAATCTAATATCTTTCGTCTCTTTCATTACCTTATCAAATGAAAAAGTATGGACTAAATTGGTTTCCATTCCGTTTCGGGCCTGTTTGGTTCCAACTCCGGAAACGGAAACGGAATGGAAACGAATTTAGTCCATATGTATTTCCATATTCATGAAATTTTATGGAATCATTCCCCATTGTTTAATGAAAAATGCACTTGCTTCCTCACATTTTGTTACTCTATAGGGTATCAAAAGTAATCAAACTCTCATCCAATTACTACAAACTACAAGGAATGATTCCAAAAATTTTAATGATCAAGGGTATACGTATGGACTAGATTCATTTCCATTCCGTTTCCGATTCCGGAGTTGGAACCAAACGGGCCCTATAAGAGAATTATTTTCTTCCTTTTAATTCTTATAATCTTAATTTCCCACATTTTTACTACCATATCAAATTACTCATTTAGGATTCGTTTGACATACGTGCAAGAATCATATTGAATCAAGAATCGAAATAGAATAATAAATTACCAAATCCGATACTGAAACATGGTATAAATTGTAATTTTTGGTTAAAAAGGTATTAATTTTATAAAATAGTGGATGATAACTAACTTCTCCGAGATAAATGTCCTAAAACATTATATTTGGAAATAATAGTCGGAAATACTCAAACATATGAAGAAAAAAAAAACCCAAGAATCACGAAATGAAAAGGACATAAATTATTCATTTCCTGAAATCGCTCTCCGGATACATTTTTACTCCAAACCGTTAATCGGTTTGAGTGATTCCAAATCAATTTTTGATTTTACAGGATCATATCAAACGGGTCTTTGTAAAGTTTGTTCATACGTTTCACGTTTATCATAAACCCGATCCAAGAATTGCAACATTCTGACATCAATCAATATTCACCAAGATAAATAGTTAAGGTGATGAATGCTTTGGAACACATTAAGCAGAAGGTATAAATACAAGCGTACTACAAAAGATTATAAATGCAATAGAGAGTTGGTGGCTTCAAGCTAATTAGATAGACACCATAATAATTTCGTAGTAAATTCAACAGACAAAAACTGATATATTCAAAATTGAATTAATTTTGCTACATTTAGTTATTTAATATAGATCCAGTTTGGTGAGCCAAACGTTTCTATAAATATATTTAGAAATGTGATATTTTGATAAAATTAAAAAAAAACAATTATAAATCGTTATACAAATGACAGTAATTTTTTAAGTATGTTTGATGGTGAAGTTTTTTTCTTCTTAAAAATCATGGGTCACCTTAAATTATATCTATACAAAAACTACCAAAAGTCTTTGATATTTTTCATGAAACTTTTTGAAACTATAATTAGAAAATCATTTTGATTGATTAATAGCTATGACCTTACAAAAAAATTATAAATAGATTTTTACTCTCTCTTTGTTTTTGGAAGGGAGTCCGAACTATCTACACATTTCGTTATGCTTTATTAGTTAAAAAAAAGGCTAAATAGTATTCATTCAGGATAGTCTAACTTCTTACAACAAACAAAAAAAAATATTCATTACACCTTCAGAAGGGCCAAACAATACAATCAGTCAAATGGAAAAATTAATAGGCGATACTAGCTTGATAGTCTGCAACTTTCTTCCCCTCGCGGTAGGTATGACGAACCTCGACCGACCAATTCCCTCTAATGAAATCTTGACACCTTCATATCAGGATGGAGAGCAGGTGGTAGTGAAGGATGTTCTTCTTCAAAAGAGTGATTGTCAATTGAAAATTTGTGTCGGGCACAAATGAATATCATTTGCATCAATGCAAATTTCCATTCATAAGTCATAACGACATGAATATTTGTTCACAATAAAAAAAAGTATAAAACATAATATTTCAATGCGGATAAGAGGAAAATATTTGTTTATAAGATCATGATCGAATATCCGGATGTACCAACATAGATACTAAATTGCAAGTAGGTAAATTTCAGACACACCATCATATAACGCGTTATACGTATTAAACATATAACCGTATAACGTTGTGTGTCCCTAAGAAATATGTGTTTATAACAATCGCTAAAATGGGTGAGTGAGCTTACTTTATCTATAGGAGTACAAAGTAGGTATTTGTTTTTTTTAGTGAACAAAATTGTTCCTTATAAATTAAGAAAGTCATTTAATTTTAGTTAATGATAACTATGAGTAATATATATGGTAAGTGGTAACTGTCTAAAATCGAAAAACTCCGGGAATTCTTTCTAATGAAAACTAATTTAAAAGAAATGATATTTAACTTAACCTATTAGTTTGGTGATTCGAGTTCGAATACTCTTGGCTGTATGTATGGAATAAACGGATATTGGGAGGGTATCCTCAACAATGGGCAACAAATTATTCCCGTTCCAGAGATTGGAGTTACTTATCAACCTTTCAAAAAAAATAGTTGAGTTAAATTATAGTAATTTATAGTTACTGAGTTTTGAACCTTGCCACCGAACTAATTAAATCTCATATTCATTATTCTTTTTAAAAAATTATAATGAATTTTAAGTGTAGTTCTCAATATTAATCACCCAAATTTAAATATTTTAAATTTTAATACCCACAACAAATATCCAATATTAATTACTCATTTTAATTAGGGTTTTAAAGTAGTCTTATAGTCGGATGTTAACTACTCATTTGAATTACCCGGACAAATATCCACACTAATTACCCATTTTAATTACCGATATTAATGATAATTAATTTAAAAATCAGACTAAGAGGAAAAGTATGTAATCAACTAAGCTAATTAATATAAAATTAGATTAAATATATATAGTAGTCTAGTTTGTGAATTTGATACAACAAAAACCCCGTTACACCAATCTTCTCATAAATTTTATTCATTTAAACCTATAGGTATTCGTTTTCGATGATTATCGATATATTATATGAAAATATTTGTTTATAAATAAGAGAGTATAAACGTATTTTACCCTTAAAAACAATATATTCTTAACTAGAAACTCATCGTACCGAACAAACTCACCGATTCCATAACATCCTAACATGTACAAAATTAAGATGAATCAATTATCCTTTGAATAACTTCTCTATGATTGCATAGTTAGTACTATTGTAGGGACTATCGAGTTCATATGCATATAATACAAATATTCTTCCCGGTAACATAAATTTGTTGAATCTATGCCGTCTATATAGCTACGTGACCACGAGCTCGACGCTTTCAGTTTTTATGACGAAAAGACGTCGAGGGAGACTGCTACCGACACTTTCTAACAATATCTAACACAACTTTACTCTTGAAACTGTGTGGACTGTGGCTCAAAGACGATGCCTCCATCTAACCGATTGTTTTATATGGTAAGATCATCTCAAACACTTAGGTGGTCCTATAGAAGAGACAAGACTAATCTTTATCGCGGTTTATTAGAAGAAAAAAACTTGCTTTTTGTGTTATCGGACATGGTTTTTGGTCGTTTATGTGATATATACGAGGAAATCTAACACTATATTGGTAGTTTTAGAGCGAGATTTATGAGCTTTGGGTTGTTATGTATGAATAAGTCTAATTAGGGTTGAACATGTTAGATTCGGTTTATGGAACAGAACCAAATTGAACCGAGTGATTTTGGTTCAAACCGAACCGTCAACCGACGGTTTAGGTTTGGTTTTAGGTCTACATATTTTAGAAAATAGGCATCGGTTCGATTTTCGGCTAATAACCGCAAAACCAATAGTCTAAACCGAAAATCCGATATTTATATTTCTAAAAAAAACCGATTCATATTTTTTTAGTTTTATTGAGATAGATTTAGATTTAGATTTAGATTTTTCATATTTGTTATTTTTATCTGGATGGATGAGAGTGAATATGTCACTATATTTGTACTTTACATTTTAGTTTTTATTTTATATTTAATATTATAAAAATGTTTGTAGTTTTCACTTCTTAGTCTCGTTTAGGTCCAAAATCCGAACCGAATCGAAACGGACCCTAATAGGTTTTCGGTTCTAATATTTATAATTTTATGTTCCAGGTTCAAACTGTAACTACTTTTATAGGTTTGATTTTTGGTCCAAGATTTTAAGAAAATCGACTTTAGATTCGGTTTGATTTATTGTGGTTCGGATCGATTTTGGACCTATACTCACTCCTAAGTCTAATTGGTAAATTAAGAGAAGTATTTTGTACAGTTTTATGTGTTTTGTGTATCATTAAAACAAACTAACTCATTTTAGTTTTATTTCCAAAAAAAATTGGGCAAATTTGGTTAGTAGGCTGTTTAGAGAAATAGTGATAGTAAGTAGGCTTTTTTGTTTTTCAATTAAGTAAATATACCCCTCTTATTTTTTTTACCGTCAAACCTTCTCCGTCCTTTTGTTTTATTCTTTCTTCCGAATGCTTTTTAAAAACTGAATTTCTTTTTTTATATTCTTTTATTAGTTTTATTTTCTTTTTTATTTTCTTTATTTTTTATTTATTTTCTAGAATGAAGAATTTTTTCACACACCGGAATTATCACATACCGGAATTTCACATACCATAATTTTTACATACCGGAATTTCACATACCGGAATTATCACATACCGGATTTTCACATACCGGAATTTCACATACCGAACATTTACATACCAAAATTTACATACCGGAATGAATTTTTAATTGTCTAATATTTAATTTTGCAAATTTTAGGGGATCGTTGTAATTTTGCAATTTTTTTATTTATTGTAATTTGCGTATATGATGACGGTTTGCAAAAATGGGTCCATCACCGTCTCTTTTGGTTTCCAAAAGACTTGCTCTTTTTCCTAGTTGACAATGACAAATTGACAAGACGTGGAGGAGTTGAGCATTATTTGAGTGGAGAATTATATGTTAAAATTGTCTCAAAATAAAAGTATTATGTAAACAAAAATAAATAGCGGACGGAAAGCACAAGGATCAAGTGCTGATTGTGCCGCTAGTTTTAATTCAGAAATTTCTGGAATGAAATTTCTGGTATGAACTTTTCGTATGAAATTTCTGGTATGAAAAAATTCTAGTATGAAAAAAATTCTGGTATGAACTTTTCGTATGATAATTTTTGGTATGAAATTTCTGGTATGAAAATTCTGGTATGAGAATTTTCGGTATGAGAAATTCAGTCCAGAAAATAAAAAAGAAAATAAAAAATAAATAAAAAGGGCAAGAAAAATAATAAAAGAAAACAAATTCAGTAATTAAAAATTATACTTATATAACAAATAACAAACATCATTTATTCTTTCTTTCTAATAGAAGGGTTAATAATTTTTACCTACTATTAAATGAAAGTGGTAAAAAATTTGGGGTACATTTTCTTAAACAAAAACTAAAAAAAGCCTATTATGTCAAATTCTCCCAAAAAAATTAAACGTTTAGTTCATATTATATTAACTTACCGTTTATATTTTATCAACACAGTTCATCACTAACCAACTTGCTATCGGAAGAACTTGTTTTACCACTTCCGAAAAACAAACCTTCATGAGCTACCCCGTACCGTCATAACTCCAAAAACGTTTAATTCATATTATATTAACTTACCGTCCATCCTTTATCGATCATTAAAAAGTATATGACTTCCGAATGTATATATTATTTTCTCAAAATTATACAATTACTGTACGATTTTTATTTTGATGTAATCTCAAATTTTCATAACCAATAACATTTGAACAAATCATTTTCTTTCATCAAGATTTTTTTGTCACTTAATTTAAGCATCACTCTATCTACCACTTGCATTGTGATGTCAAACGTCACGTATTAATATCATGAAGACTGTTTTAATTAACTATATATATTAATGTGTGCACGTTTTCCTTGCAATCAAACAAATCTTGATCACATACTTTAGTTAGATGTTCAAGTGAGGTTTATAATTTTGGGTAGGGTTGTGTGGCTGAACGTAGAGCTGACACGTATTTTTTATTTTTTTTTTCATAAACGATTGAATTTTTTTCTTTTTTTTTCCCTTAAGAAACGAATGAATTTTTTTGAACTACCATGTTATAAATTTTGCACTATTAAGTTATAAATGTTGAGCTATTCTCATATATATATATATATATATATATATATATATATATATATATATATATATATATATATTTGGGGCACGTGTCAACTCTACGTTCAGCCGCACGACCTTACCAAAATAATGTGTCTTATCTGAACAACACCATATATATATATATATATATATATATATATATATATATATATATATATATATATATATATATATATATATATATATATATATATATTCGTCGAAGGTGTTGTCTTCTATCGAACATATATCAATCGTTACCATAGGCATTATGTTTCTATTTGTTTTTGTGGTATGATTTGTAACTTACCCACAAGATAATTTTTTTAAGATTTTCGGTAATATACAAATTTTATATAAATTACTCATTTATAATCCGAAACACTCACCGATCATATAACCTATATTTATAGACAAATCCATTTTTAGCAAATCATATAAATTAGTGTTTGTTCTTTTTTATTTGGTTATTTCAGTTATCTTTCTCATAGGTAAGATATACAGTAAGATCACGCGATATTTTCGTTGCACGTTCGAGCACACATGAATGGTGGTTCTGAGCATAACAAATAAGTCCAGTAAGAATTTATCTTAAAATCATTTAACTATAGCAAGAATAGTCCATCGAACTTATATACTATCTAGACCCGATATCTCTTAATTATCGATGTGAAAACATTTAATCTTGCACACACACCCACGAGCGCACCGTCTGATTCGGATGACACCTAGTCCAATCGGACGCGACATAGTCCAAGGGCCACCATCAAATGTCTTAAAACCGACAATACCATTAAGTCATGATCCTAGATCAAACCGCGAAGATTATGACGAGTCAAAGATCGCGTGAGGACTTTACCACACGTTCTATCACACAAACGTGTTAGACCTGAATTCGTTGTATAATTATGTAAAGGTTCCATTTTTAAACCAATTAACATGGGACATATACTATACAACTACTATATCAAACACTACATTCAAGCAAACCCTAAGGTTAAAATGTTACCCTTACTTTTTCATTATAAGCATATCTTAAATTTGAAGAAGATGTTCATTCACAAAGTTACTATCCATTAGAACGATGATGACAGTGCGCCTAACAAAGTAAGCAAAGTCTTGGGCTTTGTTTGTGCATTAGATGAAGATGGACGATATGATATATGTAAGTAAGAATAGGTACGTGATGGCATGTAACGTGTTATGTGATAATGTAACACAGTTTTATTTAAGGCGGTGGTGCGTAGCCGTAGGGACTGTGAATGATGTATATGCCTCCAACCACCGCACCAATATATCCCTTTCTATTTCAGCTCAATAATAATTCCTCTTAATTTTGGGCCACCCTATTCATTACTTGGTTACTTATAACATTTCTACCCATAAGTTTAACACGTAGTACGTACTATATATATATATGTAATGGGACCAACATGTAGGGTTCGGGTTCGGGCCGGATGACAGCAAGCTCGAGTTGGAATCGGTGTCGGGTCCAAAACAGACTTGGTTATTATGCGGTCAGTTTGGTCGGGTTTGCTTCGGGTCATGTTACTTTGGGTCATACTGGATTGGTTTACTTCAGGCTATCGGGGCACGGGTCGGGTTACCCCAAGCCATTTATTACATCGGGCTAAATCGGTTCCAAACAGGTCGGTTCCAGATGTTCTCTTTTTTCAAAACTTTTGGGGTCAGTTCGTCGGGTCGGTTTCACTAGTGCGGTAACGGCGGCGGTGACGAGATTGTGGCGGCGCGGATTGTGGGGGATCCTAGGGTTTCGTCGGCGAGACTTCGAAATGAAAGAAAATATATTTTTGTAAAATTTTACGGCCATAAAAATCAATTAACGCAATTGCAATACAATTAGTATCGCAAGAGTAGAAGCAAGTCAATAGAAAACCCCATTATGTACCGCATAACACCAATGACCGATTCGCAAAGTGCCTTATAATTACGTGATTTTTAAATGTACCGGCGAAAATCTCTATTAGTCACTCCAACTACGCTATTTGCGTGCGTAATTATTAGGGTCCCCAACTACGCTTCCCAAAAGCGTAGTTGGAGTTCCCTAAAAAAATTTAAACGCGAATAGCGTAGTTAGGGTGACAATTCTAAAAAAAAAAAATTTAAACGCGAATAGCGTAGTTAGGGTGACAATTCTAAAAAAATTTAAACGCGAATAGCGTAGTTGGGGTAACAATTATAGATTTTCGCCGGTACGTCGATTAACCCCCTATAATTAGGATGAGCATAGATCCAAAATCGAACCGAAACGCTATAAACCAAACCGAACGTAAAATCAATTTTCCTGAAATCTTGGAAGTAGATTTGGTTTCGCTTTTGGATCTAAAACCAAAAGCTTGAAATATTAGAATCTAAGGCCAAACCTATTAAGTCGATTTCGGACCTAAAAAATGAAAGTTACAAATCTTGATAAAATAGCATATATGAAATATACAAACCTCGATAGTAATTCATTTCAAGCAGCTTTTTTTTGTTATTAAATTAAAATTCGGGGTTTGGCTAAGCCGTCGATTTTACGGTTTTTAACCGAAACCGATATTTTAAGAAACCTAAGACCGAACTTAAATTTTCGGTTTGGACCGAAATTACACAATTCGGTTCGGTTAGAATAAACCGAATCTAACTTGCTCAGCCCTAGGCGGATCAGTTTCTTGAAACTAAACGACCTAAGGCATCCTTGCGGATGAGATCTTGAACATCTTCTGGAATAACATCGACGTCCAACATGTGACTGATTCAATACATGACAATCTTGTCCGCGACCGTATTGATTTCCCTGAAAACATGCAAGAAATCCGTAACATCATGGTCAAAGATTACTTCTGTTCCTTTGCGGTATAAGTTGATAAAAACTATGTTCCTGCTATTGTATCCATGTCACTGATACCATCAACGCCCTTGAAAGAAACCCGGAGTTTCCTCAGGCTAGACGTTTTCTTGTCGTTTTTGTTGGTCATGCCAGTCACATGAACTGTGTCCATTGGGGTTTTATCCATCAACTCAAAGAGAGGCTGTGTACAGGAGGTGCCTGCATGTAGAGGTTTGTTCCCCTGTATGTAACGCTCGCTTTCGACAAATGCAATTTCGGGTTCTCTTCTAGTGTCTCAATGAACTGCAACAAAATTTTAAAAAATTCTGTCAACAAAACCATTTCCCAGAAATTGAAAGTTCAAGAAAACCAAAGTAAAGCAGCTTATGTTTAGATTCCCAAAAGTACGAGCCTGCCTTCTTCAGGGTAATTGAAGTATCTAACTCAATAAGAACACCTGAGCCACACACAAGACAATCTGTATCCTTGACAAACTGTCACTTTAACATGGACACCATCAACACCATTGTAACTGCATATTACACCAATCAGAAAAAATATCAGATAGCTTTTTCAAATTAAAAAAAAACTTTACAATCAAGAGACTGCTGTCATTAAATCATGAAGGCTTCCAATTTAGCTTATGCCAAAGCACTAAGCGGGATGCATTAACACTGATGGTAAATGAGGAAGTTTAGTGTTCAAAAGCCTGTGGTATTCAGCAGATAAATTAAAAATTCTATCTCTAGATGAACAAAAGAAACAAACAGTAGGTAAAGGGACTCACGTGAAGTAATTAGACAATGTTTAACTGCATCCGGATGCAACCTTCAGAGTTTCTAAGGTACATGCAGCCTATACAATAGCGTTTGTAGAAGCAATAGCTGGAATGATATTTTTTTATGACACCCTGCATAATTTAAAGAAAATAAGATGTATGTAATACATGGAATACCATATATTTCTTGAAGATTCCATAAATCAGTAATTATATTTCTTGAAGAACCCATATATTATTGGCCAAATTCAGTAACTAGGCCTTTTACAAATATTGATCTATTAAGTAGACTCATAGCATAAACACATTTAGTAAATGTACACCTAATAGATTAATAGTGGTAAGTCAATTAAAGTGTAAAATTAGAGGGGTCTACGAAACAAACACCCATAAAAAAGAGCCTACTTCACCAAATTCTTTCTATATTATTTCACACCCATCAAACAATTCAAACTATAATCTACATATGGCTTCTCTCAGGTTATGTTCATGCAAAAATAAGGAACCAAGTGAACACCTGGGATTAAAAAAAAGGAAATACATACCTGAGTGAGAGAATAAGTAACACCTGGGATACCGAATAACTCTGCTCGCTTGACCGCCTGAAAGTGAAGCACTAGAGTCAACTCTAACACAGACACGGGAAAAAGAAGCTAGTTCACTGAAGAAGGGAAAGGAAGCACAGATCATTGCACTACAATCACCTAACTGTAGGCCCATTGCATATGTTCTGGATTATCTGGATCAAAAGCTTTGCCACTATGCACCTTCAAAATACAGAAATATTGATTTCATCAGATGAATGCTATACAATAGGAGACTGAAAATGAGAGATTCAATAACCAATGGCAACCTCATCCCATTTTATTAAGTGGGCATATTAAATACAATGAGCAGCAGTTCTGGGTGTCTCTGCAAGTGTGAATAAAGGAAACTTGACTTGAGGAGGGAAAAGCCAGATGGTACACTCAAAACAAGGCGTAACTCCTGGTATTATAACCCTAGCATGCCCCTTAAAACCTTCAGTTCCACCATCTACTTAATAGTCCCTTCCTTCGGCTTGTCCTGAGAGTTGTATTCTGCACTAAGGTGAAATTTTAAGTAAGACAGCACTTGCTTCCAAATTCCAAAAACTCGACACCATTGGTGTACCGCATAAAATCACAAAAACGTTGAAAGAACTACATCCTAGTATGACATACATTAGCTGAAAAGGAAAAACTACCACCATTCTCGATATCCTACAGCTCTATTAACACCCGACATATTACACAAGCGTCATAGCCAAACTAAGCTTAAAAATCTTGAATGCAATGAAACACTATAAAGTTGGGAGGGAGAAACCAAGTACTTTTAAGCATTGAAGTATTGAACAACAATTGGAAAACGGTAAACTTTTCGATAGCTCTAAGGTAATCAAACATAAGGTTTTCAACTACAGTCAGAATATAGTTGCAGATAGACCGTGATAATTCAAATACATTAATATACTTTCGATGAAGTTGATGTATAAAATATTTTGACAAATCCTTATGGCATGGATCAAGGTTCTTGGGTTATACTTCCTTAATAAAAGTCGTCTATTTTTGTTAGAATAACATTTTCAAACGAGGAGGGAAATCAAGAGATTTGGAAGCGTCCACCTCTTGAAGTTAAGTCCCTCCATGTGGCGAGATTTGGAGGGAAGTATATGTTATCCTCATTTTCTTCCTTCCACCATAGCAAGATCTCCGTATCTCTTTTCCCTACCCTTTATCTCCCGTATCTTCCCTACCCTATAGGCCGAAAGCCATCCGAACACAGTGCAAGTAAATCCAAATTGCATAGTAGCTTTAATTTGCAAATGGATGTTGCAGAGGCTTCTACTATCGTATTATTAGTGGACACCGAATCTTTGCCTCTATTTATACAAGTCCTAGAGGACTATAGCTGCACACCACTGCCTGACATTGATCTAAAATTTTCTCATCCTATTTCTGATCCTTGAAATAGGTTCTTTATAAGTTTTACACAGTTTACAGCAGGAGAAGGAACTCAATACTCAGTTTTTCTCCTTTTTCTTTACGACGGTGTTCAATGAATCACATACAAGACAATAAGATAACAGCAGAGTTTTCAAAAAATAAGCCAAAAGAGTGTCTCATTGTTCAGCAGTTAGCACTAAAAATAGATCAACATTCAACTTAGAATTGACAGGCCAGAGAAACTCCATTTGGTTTGCAGTTTATAAACTGTGTTCAATTGAAAAATCGTGGGTCCAAGCAGTGAATAGTGAGAGGTAAATCGTTTCTCATTGAAAATCAGTTTATCACTTGACCACCAAACAGAGTTGTAGTCTTTTCTTAATCATAAATGACCTTAGGATGGTTCAGCTTCTGTTTTTAGAAAATTACACACCAAAACCACAATATAGTGAAATTCTTACTGGCAATAAGAATATGAAAGAGAATTCGCACCTAGAAATCACTGTAGAAATCAAGATTCTTGTCCTCGATACGGCCAAAATGGGGAACAATATTAACACCCTTAAGTCTATCCATTACACGTTTTGCTGCCACCTCAGCCTTTGGCTTCCCCACATCTTGAAGCCTAATCAAGAAACATAAGGGAATTAGGGAGAAGAGAATTCAATTAAAAACAGTAGCTACATCAAGTTCTTTTTTTCATGAGAATACAGCATCAAGTTCGATACAATTTAACAGACAATATTGAACAATAATCAAAACAAATTCACACTTTATAGGGGAAAAGGCCCAGCTATGACCTTAGGCAGATACAATTTAACAGGCAATATTGAAGAATTATCAAAAAAAATTCACACTTTATAGGGAAAAAAAGGTGAGGGGAATAGCAAACCCTATAACCTGAACAAAAAATTGGCGATTGAGGTTGGTAACTTCAATACGATCCATATCAATGACTTCTAGGTTCTTAAACCCAGACAAAGCCAAGTCCTTTAGCAATTCGCAACCCAACCCACCGGCACCCACCACCAATATTTTGGCATACTCTTGAACATCATTTCTCAACTGCACAAAGCAACAAAAAAATTAATTGAAACAGAACACGCCCACAACCAGTTCGCAAAACTCCTCGAGCCAAAAGGAAAAAGTAAGTACCTCTTCACCAGGCTCAAAGGTGGGGCCGACGAGGCAGCCAGGGCGCAAAAGAAGCTTGTCGAGGTCCCTGGTGCGGCTGCTGGCGGAGGAATCGACCATGGCAGTGTGAGTGGCAGTGGGTTGCTCCTCAAAGTCACAGTGGACTACTTCAATGTCGGACTGCATAAAGGTGTGGGGGAAGGCTAAGGGGTTGTTTGGTATCGATACTCAGGTTTGGGTATCAGATTCCTGTTTGGTATGTTGCAGTATATCAGATATAGGTATCAAAATTTTTAGTTCTAAGCAACCAACCTACATCTGCCCAAATCCAGAACAACACTATCATAAAATTGCAGCCAGCCTACATCATATTGTAACTTCCACAACTCTATTCAAAGAATGAAAGGAAATTTGAGGCTCCATCTGCAGGAGTGGGATCGCAGAAGAGCACAGGGCAGCCTACATGGATGTCAAGACTTAGAATGAGATCAGTATGAATCAAACAGCATAAGGTCTATTCTCAAATTTTAGTTCTTCTGCATATTTAATTTATGAAGCAAACAGCCTCTACATCTACCCAAATCCAGAACAACAATATCATAAAGCCTACATCAGTTTGTAACTTCCACAACTCTATTCAAAATTGACTATTTTCTTCAAATATTGAAAACAGAAAAAATAGGAATCAAAAGAAAAGCAAGCATTATTGGGGTTGATGATGGAAGAGAGCATCGTAATCGAAATCAAATGCGAGACAGAGAAGGAAACGAGACAGACAAGCAAAAATCGAAAGCAGAAGTCGATGATTGGACTGCCCATGAAGACCTAGACGGCCGATAAACAGAAAAATCGAGGGTGAAAGAAACCTACTTGGTAGACAGAAATTTCGGGAGAAGCATCCTCGCTCCGGTCTGGTCGGCAACAGTGGCGGCTCGGCGGTGGGGTTCAGGTTGCGGCGGCAAGAGGATGGAGAAGAGAAGGATTGTCGAGAGATGGGTAGAGAGAAAAAGCCATACTTCCACAATTTCTCACCTCTTTCTCATCTGTTCTTCCATTTTGTATACACAGTAATTTATATATTAATATATTAATTATAATTATAACTAAGATTATTATATAACTTAGCTACTTAATCAATTGTAAAATTATAAATTAATACAAAGTATAAGATATTAATAAAAAAAATCATTATTTTAGAAATGTAAGTTAGAAAAATATTAATTATGATTTTTTATTAAATTTTATTGAAAAACGTTAATTTTAATCACAAATTTAAATTTATATAATTTATAACTTAATTAAGATATAAATATGCATCTAATATAAACTTTCACAATACGTCATTTATAACTTGTTTATAAAAAGTTAATGTTTAGCCTTTTCTTGCGTGTTCTAATAAATACGGTGATGACTTAATTCTATTTATGTTATTATATCAAAAAAATCAATAAAAAAAATTAATGGTTATTGATGTTTTTATATTCTGATAAAAAAATATAAATCAATGTTTCTACTAACTTAAATAGTATATTCACATTTTTATTAAAAGTTTTTTATGATCTAGTCAGCAATAGGCAACGAGCAAAAAAAAACGTTCATCTTTGAAGAAAGTACACACTTAAGAATCTTGAGGAACAATTGTGGACACCTCAAATTTGGACTACACCAGAGCCATCAGGAGACGATCACAAATTCACGCCCCCTTCTCGACAAACACTCGAAAAGCCCACCAAAGGAAACCTCGGAAGACGAAGTTGTTGAAGGCGGGTAACATGATATATCAACGTGTAAGACTTAATGGTTTAAAGATTATCGATTTGTATCGAGGAAATTGTTAAAGGATGGTTGTATAACAAATTGGTAACCGAAAATTTTGTTTCGGTTGGTAACAATAAATTTTGTTTCACTAGCTTGACGGGTTACGCCATAAATTTCGCTTGCCATTTGGTAATCAATAAGCAATAAAAAAAATAGGCTGGAAGCCCAACTAGTAGCAAATTATGGGAGTGGAAAGCCCAAGGAAAAAGAAGACTGGGCCAAGAAGCCCAAAAGGTAGCAAATTTTTGGAGTGGAAAGTCCATTGCAAAAGCAAGGCACTCTTATTGGACTGCACCACAACAAAAAAAAAATGGGACACAATAGGTCAACCAGGAGGAGGAGGCTGACAAAAGAGGGAAAGAAGACGGCAACCACCTGCATAGCCTTTTCATGGCGTACAGAAGGTTGCCAAAGCCGGACAAAACGGCGGTCAAACGGCGGATAACCACCAATACACAACTTGATTGAAGGTAGAGGAAAGGAGGGGTAAAAAGGCAAAGTGAGAAAACCCCTAAGGCAAAAAGACGGAGGGAAGAATGACTCTTTTTTATCGATGGTGTTAGCATCTTGTTTCTCTTTAGATAATCAAAAAAGATTAGAGATCGATTGGTTATATACCCTAGAAGACGGCATACTTGATTATTCTTAGGAGTTGTGTTACAGAGAAGGCGGCGGGTTACCCAGTGAAGGATGCGTCTTGCGCCGGAGAAAATGGCGGAGAAGCCTTGATTTCGTGGGTTCAAACCAAAAGGAGCAACCAACATGGGAGTTACTCCGATATTGCTGAGACAGCGAGGAAGGTAGGGTTTGTGGAGATGGTTGGGCGAGATTTGACGAGATAACCAACGAATAGCGAGATCTGGAGCAACAACATTGTGGGTGACGGTGGTCAGACCGGAGGTCATGAGATGTTCATCTAGATTGTTGAATCTTTCACGCACGGTGGTCAGACCGGGATCATGGGTGTAGATCTGAATCTCGTAAACATAGATCTTGGTAGAAGAACCTGATTTTCTCTCTCTAATAAAAAAACTATAGAGAGGTCAGAGCGGTTTCTTACACATTTTGCAAGGGAATTGATGAGAATGTAATATCAAGTAAATTTAATATTGGCAAAATAGATCTCTACGTTTAATCTTATCTAAGGGTCTCAAGCAAGGATGACCGATTTCCCTCAACTCTTTGTGATTGCCATAGAGGTCCTCTCCTCTAAAACACCCCAAGTTCTGAGAACTCGAAGCGTTATGAGATAATACATCACAATGGGTCCTGACCCTCAGAGTAGGCTGAGTAACAACGACACAACGGATCTTACAACAAGGCACAGACGAATGAAAACCGAAACTCAAAATAAAACCAAAGGTTTAAACAAAGGAAGCGTAAAAGACTCGCAACCGAGTTCAAAACAAAAGAAAAACAACAACAGAAGCATAAACCCGATCCCGTCCTATAATGTACGGGAACCCTGCCTGACCACACCGTCCGGATCACTCAGCAGTATCCTACATGAGGAACATCTACAACATCGGTATAAACCGTTAGCTAACATTCTACATATCAGAAAGACAGTAAAAGCACAAACACACATACGGTAAAGGAAACACATAGCATGCTCACACAACAGCCGGTTATTATCTTACATTAGGTTATCCGATTACTAATTCAACTTATGGTTGTTACACGAGTATCGCTACGATCTCGCCTCCGTCCCCTTTCAACAACAAGAATAGAACATATGCATCCTTCTCTCACCTGCCGGTTTGGTCGCGAAAGCACCTCCCAGTTTCCCCATTATGAGCTGGACAAGCGGTAACTGCCTGGTTATATTACACTTTGGCCAATTAAGGTATAACAAAGGTGAATCCTATTCCGGTTATCAGTTATAACATGATAAGCAACACAAACAAGCCAAAACAATCAAACAGATATACGGAATGAAGCTAAGTAAGTCCAAGGGACTTACCTCACTCAAAGGTAAACTCAACACTCAACAAACACTCAGGAAAGCCTCAGGAAGGGACACAAGGAAGCCTGTTCAACAAGCATCACGAATCAAGAACCGAAACGAATGCTAGAAGTCTATAACTTCTAGTCTCCATGATCTTTAAGAGATCTACACAAGCTAAAGTCTCAACCTTAGTCTTACACAACACTCAGGGGTCAAGGAACATCCAGAAGAAACAAGGAAATGAACAAGGAAAACAAGGAAGGAAGCAACTCACAAAAACGGGAGTTACTGCAGAAGAAACCGCGGGGGCGGCTGGACAGACGCAGGGGCGGGAATCCGCGGGGCGGCACAACAGAGGCGCGAGGGCGATTTCTGCAACAAAAACACCGACTTCTCCTTCGACAGCAAGGAACTTCACCCAATGCCAAAGCTTGTCTTTCTCAACACACAACCACGCCACAACTCAACCAAGGGAGCCTGTGAACATCAAAGGATCATCAAAGGAACGCTCCATAAAAATCAAGGTTCAAACTTGATTCTTGGAGAAGAATAAAAGAGAAAACGAAGGGAGAAGCGAAATAGAAGAGAAACAACGCTGCAACAACACATGACAATGATGAAGAACAAGGGAAGACGAACTTACATGTTCAACAAGATTGCACGAAGCAAGGGTGACGGTTGCAACTCTCAAGGTTTGAAGAAACGTATGCAAACGGTCGGAAAATCGGGAAGAAGGCGGGATTATATAGGAAAGGGGTGGAAAGATAGAAGGAAGGATGTTTTAGGGTTAAGATCAAGATAGGAAGGTCGGCCCATAAGATAGAAGATCGGATCTTCTATCTATGGAAAGAAGATAAAACGAACGAAAACAAATTGGGCGCGATCTACAACGTATCCGCACGGGCGGCCTCCTTCACCTGAGGGGCGTTGAAGGTGAAAATTGGGATCTTACATCCTCCATTATCACCTCCAATACCTCAAACCCAAACTTCACCATCCACCCAAAATGTCAACCCCCCCACCCCGCGCGCGCGTATTACTCACCTTTGTTTTGCAGATGATCTTATGTCGTTTTGTAGGGGTGATCTTCCCTCCGTTCTCACCTTGAAGCAAACTCTCGAGTCTCAACTCTTTTGGTGATGTTTATGGGCTCAAGGTTAACCTTGCTAAGAATCTATTCACAGAGGGGCGGTTGCTCCTACTACAATTACCCACCTTACCAACACCTTTGGACTCACCTTCGGCTTCTTGCCCGTCCACTATCTGGGTGTCTTTGTGGGTAGTAGAAGACTAAACCTCACCGACTACCAACCTCTTATCAATAACATCACTAGGAAAATCCAGTCATGGAGTGCAAAGCTACTCTCGTATGCTGGATGAATGCAAATCACCTCCTCTATCCTCATGTCTATGCACTATTGTTGGTGCTTGGTTTTTTTCATACCACCCACCATCATGCACATTCAGAGCCTGCTTCGCTTCTTTCTCTGGTCTGGTAAGTGGTAAGGACTTCAGTAGAAGACCTCTTGTTGCTTGGAACATCATATGCACCCCTAGAAACCTAGGCGCTCTTGGCTTCAAAGAACTTCTATCTTAGAACAAGGTATGCCACTCTCGACTCATCTACGACTTGAACTCAAATGCTAGCAATCTATGGTGTGAATGGATCAATAAGAACATCCTCAGAAGACAAACCATATGGAACTGCCGAAATAACTACAACTATAGTCACACCTGGAACTCGATTATCAACGTTCAAGATGAACTGATTAATGCTTGCAATCTCAGAGGAAGCATTGATCCCATCTCCAACTAACTCTAATGCATCCTTCTCCACAAAGAAAGCTTATTCTCTCTTCAGGAACCACCCCCTCCCTCATATTACTACTAACTTTAAAACTATCTGACAAGATCTTAACATCCTGAAGTGCAGCTTCATCACATGGATTGCAAGACATAACAGATTACCCACCCTTGCAAAGCTTCAACAATGGAACATCATCACAAACGCTACTTGCAAGCTTTGTCAAAGTCCTCAGGAAGACGAGGAGCATCTCTAGACAAACTACAGCTACGCCACCCTTATCTTGGACATAATATCTTGATGGATTAGGACACCTTACCCACCACCATACCTTCATAGCATTTGGTCTTGGCTTGGAGCTCAACACAAGCCAAAGCATAACCTCATTGCTAGCATCAAGATCTCTTCAATCACTACATTTTTCTACTTCATCTAGAATGTAGGAACAACATCCTAAGCAAATGATCTCCTCTTCTCTCTCCTTCATCACCTCACCTCTAACTAATGAGCCCATTTACGTGATAAAGAACTTTATTGCACATATCTGGAAAGACCGATCTAATGACTCTATCTCATGGGGTAATTTGCTTGGGATTCACCTAAGCAAATGATCTCCTCTTCTCTCTCCTTCATCACCTCACCTCTAACTAATTTTTGAACTTTGGATGTATGATCTTCCCTCATGTAAATTTTCTCTTCATCTCACTATACGTAAAATTTTTAAAAAAGGAAAGGATCCGGATTCGTTAGAGATATACACAAGAGAATAAGATTTGATAAATATGGTTATACATACGAAATATTATTATTGTATGCATGCATGTGATTGCTTTCATCTAATATCTTGTAATGCACAAATTTACATCTTTAATCTACTTATTCGGGTCAAATAAGATATCTTGATTGTAAATTTTAGTTAAATTTTTTAACCTAGTCATCACACGATCAAGAATTTGTTAGGACTTGGAAATGTACTTTTCATCCTAGTTTTTTTTTCACAATTACTAGTAACATTTTTAATGCTATATTGGTTCAACATTTTTAATGCTTACTTATTTCAAAATCATTTGTAATGCTCTTACTTGATTAGTGATATGCGGCTCTAAAAAGGCTCACAATGCTCCTTGATACTATTTTCTTTGTAAACTTCCTCCAACCTACTAAATGAAGAAAATGGATATCATAAGATAATATTGTGATGTAATTGTATTTTGTCTTGGAGTGTGGAACTTATTTGTGAAATACTTGAGTAACATTAACGTTTTGTAAGAAATCTTCAATTTATGTTATATTGTGGATAAAAATAATTAAGTGACATCAATTTTTTTTTATTAAACAATTTCATTTTACGTTGTTTGAACTATTTTTACAAAAAATATTTTAAATGCGCAACATTTCATGACATTCAATAAACGCCGTGGAAAGTATATTCCATGGTGTTTCTTAAATGCCGTGGAAAGTATATGTTCCATGACTTTTCATGAATGCCGTGAAAATTATATTTCATGCCGTTTCATAAATGTCATGGGAAGTCTATTCCATGGAATTTTATGAACACTGTATCAATTATATTTTATGGCGTTTCATAAACGTCGTGGAAATTCTATTCCATAGCATTTCATAAACAATATGGAAAGTCTATTCCATGATGTTTCATAAATGTCATGGAATAGACGTTTCACGGCATTTAAAAAAGTTATGGAATTTAAAAACGTAATGCAATGTTATGTATTTAAAAACCTTCTCTTTGTAATGGGAATTCTAATAAATAAGATACTTTCAAACACAACTACCCTTTCAAATTAACCCTTACTCCAATGATCAAGAAGAAACAACACAAAACACTGTAATCAGTAATTTAGTACCATCATATGTTGACATCAACAAAAACATAAATTGAAAAAGTCTTAAACTTTTCTAAACAACCATATTCCTCCATGCCTCAATTGGTATCAATTTACTGTTCATTCCATACCAAACTACAAAAGAAGACACAAAAGATTTAATAATTGCTTTGTTTCTTGTGAGAATTAGGTGAGTACGTAGGTTCATTGTACGTCTGAGTGTATATGTGCGTTGGACTCAAACTCAACACATATGTTTAGTGAAATCTCGTCTAAGATTATTTAATCCACCGAACTTAAATATTAGGACCACTGGCCCATTCTTATTAATGTGGGAATATTTCATCCTCCACGATTTCAATTTTTTGTAATATAAGGTCAATATGAATTGTATATAAAAATTTGACTAATGTCATAAGTATGCGGGAAATAAAGTATATAAACAAATTCATAGTGTGGTTTAGTATATAAGGTGAATAGTATTCTAGTAACAATTGATAGGGTGGAATCATGTTAGTTTTATGTGTTAGGCTCGAACCTAACTGTATTGCAATCGAACGTGTGAAATCTCATATTATATTGGTCCATTGGAATTTCACCGGATATCATATCCGTTCAGCCTAACGGCTTGATTCTCAACCTATATGGGCTAGCTATATAAAGAATGTAATAAGAGAGACGGGTAATAAATTTGTTTCAACTTTCCATGCGCCGAATTAGGGCAACTACATAATATATGACGTTTACGAATCAAATCAAAGTTTTGTAGTTGAAAATCTTCTAATCAAGCTAAGAAATATTATGTTCAAAAAAACTTTCCAAGTAACTTGGCAGGTAATCAGACATAACCCTTCCACTTCAAAAAATAAATTCTAAGGCCCCCTTCTGACTTGAAGATATTGAGTGATACAACGTATATATATAATAGTTATAGTTGAACTTAGCCAAAAGACCAATAAAATGTATGATTTGTTTAATCTTCAAACTCACTGTTTATACAAGTTCTCAAACTAATAACATTATTTGATAACCGATGTGAGATTCAATAAATTAGGAAAACTCGTTCAAAAAATAATTAAGGAATTTAAAAAAAGATATCACAAAATTTTACCCAATCAATAAGTAATTTTGCAAAAAACGTTAAAAAGATACTACAAAATGTTCCAATTTTAAAAATCTAACACTTTATATCATTTAACGTAAAATTGTTTAAAAAAAAAAATTTTGTGCCATTAATTGTGATATTTTCATTTCGAAATACTGCTTTCACAACGCACCTAAGATAAATATATATTTCTTTAGTAATTATATATAAAAAATGTAATTCTATATCCAATATTACATAAAAAAAAAGTGTATAATTTTGATAATCTATACAAAAATAACTACAATAAGCCAAACAAAAAGAACTAAAATAAAGGATACACAACTATATAATCTAAAAAACTTAAAAACACTATATTAACAAAAGAAAAATAATTCAATCTGATTATTTAAAATACACATAAATTAATCGGATTAATAAAGAGCAACCGGATAACCCGGTAAATAATTTTTGAAAAACTCGAGATAATTTAGATTAGTGTATATAAAACTATCAGTTAGTGTTTACTTAAACTTTAAACTATGGTATTGAACTTTGTCAACCCTAATTTAAAAATAGAATTATTATATGATCAACTAAATATCCCTATCATCTTATTTCATACTAAAAAAAGTAAGAGTCAATCCGAGTGTTGATATTTTGCCAAATATTGTAATACTATAATTAAATTACACCAAATAATAAGATTATTATAACCATTATGAGTTGCAAAATATATAAGCAAAACAAGTTTAATCAACTAAAAAATCCAATATATTTACCATGGCTACGAAATAATTATCGAAATTCATAATATTAGATGTAAAAGTATATATTTTAGGTCTTATAATTTTATGTCTAAACTTCTATAGAAATATTAGTTGCATCTCGAATGGCCTCTCTAGCGGTTGCCCGTATTTAAAAGAAAAACATAATCCTTTGAAAAAAACAAATTTAAGCAAAATCTAAATTTGTATTATCAAGAGAAAAACTTTCTTTTTAGAAAATGGAAAACGGTTCGAATCATTAGACGGCATGCCGTCTAGTGGGTCGAAAGGTCGAAAAAAAATCGGCAGCGGACTAACCGTCATGAAGGCACACATACAAAGTAGAAAAGAAATACACAAAACTACATTAAAAAAAACTCCGAAAGCAAAAAGGACTTCAAGGGAAAGCATGATGATCCAGTTCACATGAGGCAACGAACATACACGTTCATCTTCGAAGGAAGTATACAAGTAGGAAGTCTGGGGAACAACTGTGGGTCTCTCTGTCCAGGTGCAGGTAGTCCGCATCTTCACAAACATGTCTATTTCACCGAGCCTCTCTCCGAGACAGTGCCCAGATCGTTACGCCTTTCGTGCGGGTCCGAACTTACCCGACAAGGAATTTCGCTACCTTAGGACCGTTATAGTTACGGCCGCCGTTCACCGGGGCTTCGGTCTCCGGCTCCCCTGTCATCAGGTCACCGACTTCCTTGACCTTCCGGCACTGGGCAGGCGTCAGCCCCATACATGTTCTTACGACTTTGCGGAGACCTGTGTTTTTGGTAAACAGTCGTCCTAGTGTGGTCACTTCGACCCCCTTTGTGAGGAGGCACCCCTTCTCCGGAAGTTACATGGCTATTTTGCCGAGTTCCTTAGAGAGAGTTGTTTCACGCCCCTAGGTATTCTCTACTTACCCACTGTGTCGTTTTCGGGTACATGTACCCCAATGGACACTTCAGATTTGGACTACAATAGACCCATTAGGAGTCTTAATGGGTCTGATCAGGAGAAAAATTTATGATGAACTTATAATAATAAAGTTTTATATCAAAATAAGAATATCATATCATACGAAAATTATTAAATTGACATTAATCAGTGACAATAAACTCACAAAGAGGAAAAAGTAAATACACCTTGGTTCATTTACATCAACCCTCTCGTTCTTATCACATGTTTATGTTAAAATTAAATTTTATAAATCTCAATATTTAAAGACATTTTTACATGTCTTATTGAAGTATTCCAAGCTATTTTCAAAAATAAAATATCAAAATATTTGAAGTAATTTCCTTTATCATTATTAACATTTATTTTTAAAAAACATTTATTCCAATATTTTTATAATATTACAAAATCACGGCTAAACTCAACTTAAAATGAATAAAAATAGAGGAAAAATCAAAAGAAAAAACGGTTAACCTATAATTATCAGTGAAACAAGTAACGATACAGTGTCAAATCATCATTACCTAACCAAATTTAGATGAATCGACATTGGAATAAACAAACAAATTCAATGAAAGAATATAAAATGAAAACTATTTTCTATGTTGGTTTCATCATTATAATTATTATTTTAATTAATTTAATTTAGAATATTTATGTAATTTGTATACGTGGGTGGTGTGAGGAAGATTTTGATTGGACAGGTATGAGAAACGCCTTCCGCGGCCGACCTACCCATTTTTTATGCCTTGGTTTCATTCAAAGTGATTTGCAGTTTAGCATGAACCATATAATAATTATTATTTAATTATTCTTTTCCTTTTTTAATTTTTTTGATATTCAACTATATTAGTATAAGGACCAGGTTAAGACTTCAACTACTACTGCCTACTGGTGTAGTTATCGTGGTCTGTACGGGTATTTAAAAAAAAAAAAAATTAACATATAATATATTTTTATAGTTATATTTTATAATAATTATAATTAAAAGTATATTTTTTGTTTTATTAAAACTTAATATATTGTAATTGAGTGTATTAGGAAATAAATACATGAAAATAATTTTTTTTATTAAATTAAAATAATTTTAATTAAAAGTATATTTTTTGTTTATTAAACTGTAATGTATTGTAATTTTTGATAATTTTAAAAATTAAGTTTGAAATTTTTTTATCCAATTGAGTATATTAGGAAATGAATACATGAGAAATAATTTATTTATTAAAATTAAAATTTATTTATAAGGTAAAAATATCAATAAGGTAAATATTATTTTTTAGATTAATAGTATTTTATTTAATTTTGATTTATATGGTAAAAATTACTAGATTTTAGTTAATGAAAAATATAATAACAATAAGTAAATAAAATATGGTCAAATTAACTAAGTAAGTCTTTTGGTATTTTCCTCTAGTAACTAGGTTGATGGTATAAATATGTTTGGTAAATGTGCCCCTAATCAAACTTCTTACCTTCCAACTTCAATTTAATGAAAGCGATAAAAGTTGAAGGGATACACAAACCTAATGAAAATAAAAAAGGGTTTATTTGACCAAATTATTTCAAGTTAAATTGTGATAATAAAAAAATTGAAATGTGTAATCTGAAGTATAAATGAATGACACGGGACTTTAATTGTTTTTGCTTTTATATAGGATATAGATAACATTGATTATTGGACTGAAACGTATCAACTTTTTTAAGAACGCATTTTAGTTTAAATACTCGTTTGAATTTTTTGTTTAATTATTTCAAATTATATGTATTAATGATTTATATATTCTTAAAAGAAAAGGAAAAAATTGGGTGAAGTATGTTCTTTTATGTGATTATTTTGTAAGCCCCTCTAATTTTTATCACTCTAACTGACTTATCACTGTTACTCTACTAAGAGTATAGTTTTACTTAATGAGTTTATGAAAAAGACCTAGTTCTTAATAGAGTAAATATGAAAAAGACCTAGTTAGAGAATTTGCCCAAAAAAAAGTAACTATTTATTTGCTAGTTTAAAACTTTTATTCAAATAATTCAAAACTCGTATATTAACGGTTCTAATATATTTTATTATTGGTTTGTGCATTTTTTTTTATTAATCATGATTTTATGCATTTTGTATTTATACATATTTGAACTAAAAGATTTTTTTTTTAATTTTTACAGATTTGAACTAAATAAAAGTTTATAATATTCATTTGTTAGTATAAAATATAAGTAAAAAATTGTTGTTTTCTAGAAAAATAAAAAAAATATATTTATAAAAATTATTTGATAAAAGTGATTTAAACTTTTTTTAATATTTATCTGAATGAGAAAGAACTATACTACATTTTTCACGTGTTGCACACTATCTTGAATATTGTAACTCGTCTATATTAATAACGTCAACAAAGTTATTATAACGAATTTGTGATTTGCGAACCCTTCCAAACAATTTCATACATTAAACGATATCTTTATCGTTATTTCAACTTACCAATCTAAATTCTATTTTTTATTATAGAAAAGAAAATTAGGGTTACAATTACATTCATCCCATTCACTTTTTATTTCTTTTTGATCATATTCAAATCTTCTTAATATTAAAAATTAATTATTATTTAAAATATAAAAGAATTTATACTAATTTTCATATGATGTACATGAACTATATCTTTATTCATAGGATTTAATGTGACTTGATTCCACTTTATTCTTTATAATTAAAACATATACCACTTTAAGAAAGAAAGATACATATTTGGAATTATATATTTTTCATTAAATATTAAGGTATATGTTAGGTGTCTAAACGTCTATAATACTTTGTTTTTTTTTTAAAAAGAAAAAAAAAAGATTTATCAAAAAAGATAATTTTTTAAATCGATGAGTCTTGCAAATACCGCTGCGCTGTGGGCCCTTGTGGGCCCTTTGTTTATAGGTTATGTTGTGCATACAAAAGCACAAGAGGAGAATCAAAGTGATTCAAGAATTGCTTCTCTTCTCTCTTTCAAGTTCGAACCCTTTCTCTCTTCTGCCGCCATTGAAGGTTCTTGTCACATCTCTTTTCATTCATCCTCCGGCGTTCTCAGCAAGGTAAGGTATCTCCAGATCTTTCTTCTTTGTGAAATTGTGCGAATCTGACTTGTGTATTCATTTTTTTAAAATCGTTGTGCGATTTGAGTTGTAAATCAGTTTATTCGTATCTCGATTCGACGGAAATTGCGTTCGCGTTCACCGTGTACAAAGATTATGAATGTGCGATGCAATGTGTTGCGATGCTTTTTCGGTCGATTTTGTTATTCGAATCATTATTGAACAGTTTTTGTCGTTTGTTGCTTCTTTGTTGATGCTGATATTCGTGATTCATCGTTGATCGCTGGGGTATCTGCTTAGGGTTTTATTACTTGTATATGGGAGATCACTGTGTGTATAAACCTAATCGAGTAGAGTATAAGGGTTTTTAGTCTGATGTTATTGAGGTCTAAAACTTTTGCAGTATTGTAAAAGGTTATAGCTTAGAAAGAGCTTTGCGACTAGGTTATCAAAGTAAAGGAGTTAGGTTTAGAGGTCGTTTGGACTTTGGACTAAGATCAGTTTAGCATATGGGTCTTCTGTGGGTTTTGGAATTGGAGGGGTTATGTCTGACTATCTGTCACACTGTGTTTTTTTAGACCTTCGAGAATCCATCATCGTTGTTCATCTGGTCCTCCCATTACTTGTAAGTATAGTAGTATATTGAGTCTATATCCCCTTTTGAAACTTATTCTACTAAAATCTATGTTGCCTCCTGGTGGTCTCAAGATCCATGGGTAAATTCTAATCACTCATGGTTTGTAAGTTGTTTCCACTTGATCTTTGTGGAAGTATATGATTTGCCATATTCTCAAAGTTTGGTCTATTTCCTTTTAGGAAATATAAACAATTTGTCGATAGAGAAAAAGAATAGTTACATGCCTTTCTGCTACATATGTTTTCTACAGCTTGTGTGTTCGTTTTGCTTTTTTGGAAAAAGCCTGTTTTGAGGAACTTGTGGTAAAAACTAGAAAGGTTTGTGTATTCTAGTTTTATGCACTCACATGAAAGAAAGTAGAATTGGCATGCAGGTCTCATGTTGAGTTTGGCTTCTTGGTTGTGTGTAGTTGGTGAGGGATAAACTGCTTTTGGTATATGACTAACATTCCGGGTTATAATTGTACTAACTACTAAATTAGACCATTTAGTTATCAAATCATTTGGTTCTATTGATGTCCACTATAGTTGTACATTATTGTCAATTTGTCGTTATCTTCGATATAAAATGGGAAAGAATGATGAGTTTGACACGGAAAAGGAATATTCTTTTTTTAGTTTAATTATAGGTAAAAAATTTGCTACTAAATGCCTTTGAGCACCCAGGTTATATTCCAATATTGGTTTACTGGATATTGACACTTTCCGGATAAGTTTGGGTCCGAGTGACAGTATTTAAGAAAAACTCGGATCTTGGGGTTGGATAAACAACCGTGTTGAATATAGTTGTTCCCAAGGGTTTTGGTTTTTGTTTTCTGATAGTGCTTTTACCTGCTTTTGTTTGTTTTCTGTTTAACAATGAATAAGTGCATGGATTTATATATACTCTATATACACATGAAATGAATAAATGTGTATGCTTATGCACTTTCTTTTGATCTTTGCTTCAACAGACCTTGAAAAATTCTCTCGGAGTTGCATCTGGAAGACAAATATCAGGGAATGCGGAGAGATGTGCTTTCACGCTGAGAAGTCTTCCCGCAAACCCTGTGCAATTGTACATCCCTTTGGACCTTCATTTGTGCACCTGAATGAGATTCGATACACAGTATTGCCAGAGTCATCTACATGGATTTGTTTTCCATCTATGAGTAACACAAGATCTTTCATGTGGAAACATGACCCTGTTGAAGACGGATGAATTCTTCTAGCTGAAGTCCTCCTGCCTTGTAAATAGGTAGAAAAGTAAGTTGCAGAGTAGACCAAAATATCAGTGTGCTAGTGTTATTCGTAGGTTGCAATGGACAACAAGGCAAATATTCTAATGCAGAGGTATGAATTAGGAAGATTTTTGGGTCAAGGAAATTTTGCAAAGGTTTATTATGCGCGGGACATGCAGTCTAACAACAATGTGGCCATTAAGATTATTGACAAGGAGAAAGTGTTGAAGGTCGGATTGGATGTTCAGATCAAACGAGAGATTTCTGCTATGAAAAAGCTAAGACATGCAAACGTCTTGCAAGTCTATGAGGTTATGGCAAGCAAAAGCAAGATATATATGGTGTTGGAATATGCCAAAGGTGGCGAGCTGTTCAACAGGGTTGCCAAAGGAAGACTGAAGGAGGACATATCAAGGTGGGTGTTTCAACAGCTGATCAGTGCAGTTGACTTTTGCCACACCCGAGGCGTCTATCACCGAGATTTGAAACTAGAAAACCTTCTGTTAGACGAGTATGGGAACCTGAAGGTTTCAGATTTCGGTTTAAGCACACTTGTGGAATCCACATCTGAGGTTGGGTTGCTTCAGACCATCTGCGGGACACCTGCTTATGTAGCACCAGAGGTCATCAGTAGGAAGGGCTATGATGGGGCCAAAGCTGATATATGGTCTTGTGGTGTGATCTTGTTTTCTATGTTGGCAGGTCATCTCCCTTTTCACGATGTGAATTTAATGGAGATGTATAAGAAGATCAGAAGGGCTGACTACAAATGCCCTAGCTTTTTCCCACCGGAATTGCGCAAGTTAGTGTCTAAGATTCTAGACCCAAACCCTAAGAAAAGGATTTCCATTGCAAAAATTATGGAAAATCCTTGGTTTAAGAAAGGTCTAGGAACCAAACCCAAGAATCTCGAGTTGGAAGACCAAGAACTGAGCCAGCCCGTGACGCTTGCACCAATAGTTGCTGAAGACAGGCAAGAGCTTGGAAGTCTGAGTAATCTGAATGCTTTCGACATCATTTCTAGGTCACCTGGATTTGATCTGTCAGGTCTGTTTGTGGATGATGAACATAGGGATGCTGTTAGTTTTACGTCTCAACAACCGGCCTCTGCTATTATGTCCAAACTCAAAGAGGTTGCTGAGAATTTCAAGTTGACGGTATCGAAGAAAGCCGGAGGAGGTTTCTTGAGACTATCACAAGCTGGTAAACTAGGAAAGGAATCTGTGGTGTTGGATGTCGATGTTTTCGAGTTCACGCCATTGTATCATTTGGTGGAAATGAAGAAAGCTGACGGAGATTCATTCGAGTACCAGAGGATGATAAAACAAGACATTAAACCAGCTATTACTGACATTGTTTCTGCATGGAATGGGTAATCAGATCTCGAACTACATTAATGACATTTGTGACCCTCTGCAAGCTGAGGTTTTCGCCTAAATTTAGGTATGCAGTAGTTAATTGTGTTCTTCATCTTCTGTCGGATTCATAGTTGCTTCAGTTTTAGTTGAATATTCAGTATTGGTTTCTTGTGTTTCATTGTTGGCTATAATATCATTGAACTATTGAACTTCTTGGATATACCTATTCTTCTGGTTTTTGTTCTCTTTGGGATGAAGATGAAATTTGTATTTCATCCCCTTCACCTTTGTCCCATAATCTACCCTCACCAAACGGACCTCTAACTTTTAAGGTATGAGGAATCGGTTTGGAATGAGGAATCCTCGTATTTGTTATTTGGTCAGCTTTTATCAGGAAAGAACTAAACATGGAATCGGAATAGTATAGAGTATTTCTCATTAACATTTCCGATTCCATGGATTAGTACAAAGGGAGCCCTTAATTTCTTTAGATTTACGCAACATGATCCGGGAGTCGATCTATAGTATACAAAAGAGACCCGAAAATCAGAACTATACTGATTAGGGTTTTGAAGTTTTGTTGAGCTTAGCTTTATAGTATGTCGTGTGGCTATTATAAAGTTGAATGCTTTTATGGGTTCTGGATTTTGGCTCAAATCTATGGACATACTGTAATCCGGTTGTTGACCCGGATCCATGTAATAGATTTGATTAGCATACTTTCTCCAAGGAACTCAAACTAGTCATGTAAACCCTACTCCCAAAACTACCCTAAACTCCCTTCATATTCAAAGTGACATCTAATGTACATTTCTTGTGACAAAACAAACACTATATGATAGACGATTCCGATAATAATTAGTTTCTTGCAATAATTTGGTGCAAAAACAAACAAAAAATCGAGTCGAAATGAGCTAGTAATAATGTAGATGTTAACATGAAATGAAATGTATTTGGACTGATTTGGAAAGCTCTATCAGAAATGATAGTTTTAAGCAACTAAACAAAAAAAAAACCCTAAATATTTATTAATTATAGAAGAAAAATCTAGAATGAACGTTACTACTACTCGTACCACGGTTTCGGGCTATATGTATCAGGGTACGATTACGCATGACGTATGCATAATCGTAGTTATTTTCCTATATTTTTTGAACAAAATCAACTTATTGCTACGGCTTCGCCAGATATAGCCGGACCACAGAAACATGTGGTACGAATAACAATCTCGAGAAAGAAGATCTAAATGAAATGGATTTGGACCAAATTGATGATCGAAAGCAAATTAGAAACACAGTGGCAATTTGTTATGAATATTAGCAGTCACACTTACTCGACATTATGTCGGCCAATACACAACCAGTGGATGTCTCCATCTCTAGTTGGAATTTTGGTACCAAATTTGTGTTAAACAAATTCTATGCTTCAAAGTTTAAAAAAAACAAAAAACTTTCCTTTTTTAAAAGTGATATTAACTTTCTCTGTATACTCGTTTTAGTGATAGTAATTAGAGAAATTATATTAAAAAAATTGTCTCACATTTTCAATGACGTTTTGAGTTTTTATTTCTTTAGGGAAGTCAACATCGTTGCAGATAGACTCATATCTTTTGGTCATGAATCGGATTTAGAAGATGGGAATATCTCGCAGGATGTTGAGGACACCAGCCGAAAGGAAGCTTTAGGATCGAAAAGTTAACTCTCTTTCACTTGCGGTTGTATAAATAAAAGAAAGAAGAAGAAGCTTATGCTATTCTTTTTGTATATACTATAGAGTAGGTCGAATAAAACTAAATTTCCTAGGAGGTATCCTATTTGATTTGGGTTAAAACCAGCTGTACAAGACTAATGATCTTTAGAATAACCCAAAAGTGATGTAATTTGTTGACATTGGACACTAAGTCACTAACTATGGTACACTAAATACAATCTTTAAGGTAGATATGTTAATATAAGTGGGTAGGTGTAGAAATATTATAGCAAGATCTTAATAAAGATCTATGATCTCCATACAATGAATCAAATATGGATCGACCGCTAGTCAAGGAGTTAGATTTTCCACTTAATACATTGATCAAGCAAGTCAATTTAAAATTGAGACTATGTATGTGTGTGTAAGTTCTAACAACATTTGATTCCTTATTTGTAACAATCGTCTTTGTTTGGAAAAAAACTAATCCGAAGTTTTGATACGGAAATAATCCTACCCTTGTGAGTTCTCGTGAAGATTCGTGAATGTTTGAGTTGGATTTTATTATTACTTGGATTGATGTTTGAGTCGACTTTGACCTAATCTGATATTTTATTAAATTAATTTAACTCGAGTTAAGTTAAACGGTCTAAGTCGACCCTAAATTTTAGTTATAACCAATTTATAAATGTCCTTGATTTTGATGTTCGTTATATTTTCGTTTTTGAAATAAGGAAAGAAATTTGGAATATACTATGTCCGGTTAGTAATCCTCATGCAACATCGATCCTTTAGGACGAAAGCACGGGCCTCTTTGTGAGGTATCAGACATACAATAGGGACATCGTGGCCATGAAAAGTACACTTCGACCATATAATTAATTTCCTTGAAAACATGAATGATAATCAACGTTAGCAAGTATAAGAAGGAGCCTCAAGATGTACTATGTTGTTACATGAACAAACCTACTCGGTTCGAGCTTGTTAACTTTTTTAACTCAGTCCAATATGAACACATTTTTAAGCCTAGTTGAAACTTAGGCTCGAATTTTGTATAAAAAAGTTAAACCCTAGCATGACAAGGTCGGCTCATTCGATATCTAGATTACCATTGTAGAGCTTTTATACTAGCGGGATTACTCAAGCTCGACTTAAGCTCGAGCAATTCACTTTTTAAATGAGCCGAATATAGCTCATTATAAAGCTCGGCAACCACCCTTAATATGCTTAGATAATCATGCCAATGTTCAAATAGCATAAACTACTAATCATTCTTGAAACACTAATCGAATCAAATGTAAACAATACATCTAATCATTCTTGATAAAAGTAATAGACTAAAAACACAAGAATCTATACATGAATAGAGTACGTACAACTATTGCGTAACATAGAGGGGGACAATCTCCAAGGTCATTGTGGGGTTGACATGTGAAAAGTTAAGTGTTATACATAACTCAATCCAACCTCATAATCGCGTTTTGCCCACTTCTCTTTGTTTGGCTTATATGTGTCCAAATTCAATTCTTTATGCTTCTTTTTCTATATCTCGATGAGATTATGGGTGACTATACTTAGTAGAACATGTGAAGTAACATCAACAAAAGTAATATAAAGTGAAACATAACATTAGTGGATGTATATGTATATATGTTTTTGATTGGTCGGTCGAAACATATGAAAAAGGTGTTCACAACCAAACAAATTTTCACTAAGAATTAAGAAAAGAATGAGGATAGAGATTTATAAAGTTGTCCCTCTAGGGTTTCGGTTATGATCATGCATGTCTATTGGTTCATTAATTGAAGGCGCAAAAGCCGTACATTAGTGAGAGTCTTGTTTGGTTGAGCGTGAGGAGACCTTGTGTTTTTTTTAGGATTTGTTTCTAGCGTTGGTTTATATCTTTGGATTAGTAGTTTGTGTTTCTTAAACTCTGATGTTGTTGGTATCGAGTTTTACCCTTTTGTGGTTGTATGTTGTGCTTTGGATTTCTTTGTGTTTGACGTTATGGGACGTCTTTTGGTTTTATATCTTTATAGCTGACAAACTTTCATGCCTACATGATTTATATCTATTTGTTCCTATATAAGCCTTAATGAGTCCTCGTCACACAATTAGTAGGATTTTATCCTAAATTCAGTTGGTGTAAGAGAAGTAACTCGTGTACTTATATATGGATTTAAAACTATGAGATTTTTCCACGCGGGTGTATACAATTATACCTAACAATTTATAATAACTATTAATGTGATTCATTGTTATGATATATTCTTTAGTGAAGGTTGGCAATGGACGGTAACTTTATTGGATACATCGTATAACTTTTATCGTATTGTTCTCTCTAAAGAGAAATTGTTTTTAAAATTTAGGGTTGTATAATCTAGTACGTTAAACCCTCTTTAAAGATTGGTCCTTTAATTGTTCAAGACATCTAGGGTGATCCATTTCCGAATTGTTTGTCTCCGGTCGGGAGCTTTAAACTTGTTTTTCAATACTTTTCCACTGGAAAAAGAGCCGCTCTTCTTATTGGAAGAATTAGTCGAAGAACATTAAAGATGGTGGTTTTTCCTATGACGTGTGTCAACGATTTGACCTAATTAACATCCGATGTTTTCAGCTCAACGGCTTGATACATAAGTTATATTCATGAATGTTGGTAAAAACCCTTCCATTTCTTAGCAACGCCTTATAAAACATAGTCGAAATTAAGGGCAAGTCTCGAATGAAGAAGGCTTCTGGTGAATATACCTAATTACCAAGAGACGAGGAAGCGTATAATAACGATAAAATGTGTCCGACCGAACCAATCAAAATCGAAAATTTAGGCATAAAGCTTCCTTAGTCGTCTAATCCGTCTGAAATCCGATCCGGTCCGATTTTACAGGATACTTTAGTGGCATACATTGAAAAACAAAATAGTGACCTTTGGGTAAAGGGGTCTTCAATCCAACGGTACCACGTACTCTGGCGGTAGTGGCTTCGACTTTTTCATGATTGTGATCTTCCATTTTGAAATAATTACAATTTGGAGTACTAAAAGTTGGAAAGTTTACATTATGTAATATAGTTCGAATAGTTACATTGAACTAAATTGACGTATCAAACATTTTGGTACTTACACGACACTAATAAGATAAACAAATTGGTCCAACTTCGATTTATTCTTAAAAGGACCACACACATATATATATATATACATATATTAGTACACATATAATGTGGTTTGATGATAAGATAAACATGTCAAAATGGCAACTCTATGCCCTCATTGCATAATTATATTTCTAGTGTTGTTTCATTGCTTCTTCAACTTAACCAATTAATAGAACCCCAAATTTCAAAGAATATACTACTTCATTCGATGGGTCATTCAATACACTTCATTTATAACATCCACTTTTTTTAGGAAGAAGAGTCAGTAATCTCTCTACATCCAGATACGCTTCTTATAAATAAAAAGAAATGGCTAAATAGTCACCACATGGGATAAAATTACCCCTAACATCATCAACAATAAAACATAAAAGCATCATCCAGTGGGTCACACAATACATGAAAACCGAGTACAAAAGAAAAAGCTAAATTAACAAAAAAATCGGCAACACAATTATCTTCAGAGTAAATGTGAGGAACTTGGATACCTCAAGCTTTTTTGAGTAAGCCTTGACACACACACCAAGTTTGAAAGAGGATGACAACGAGGGAGGCTCTTCTCAAGAAGAGTTGACATTAGTTGAGAATCAGTTTCAATAATAACATTTCAAAAACCAACCTCCAAAATAAGATATTGATTTCATCACTATGGGTGAAATATATGAAGATCTTCATCTATAACAAGATAAATATTCAATTGTACCACAAAAATACCCTTATGTAATACTAGAATTTAAGAAGCTCGGACATGTTATCAACGACTAGCCATGGTGGTACAAATTTTTTTTATTATCTTAATTGAGACAAATATTTGGTTGTAACAATCTGGATATTATATGCACAATCACATAACGAGCAATGAATCTTAGGATCATGTGATTATCTTTTTTTGGTAAAGAATAAGAAATTGTGTGATCCAAAAAAATCAACGGCACGAACGTGCCACTCACAATCGTCCATTGTGACAAAAATACATGTAAGACATATGACAAAATTAAAAGTGTGAATTTGTATAGAACGAGCGTCTCTTACAACTTCTCATTCTTTATCGTCACATTTTACCGTAAGAGAAATTTTCAAATGATTTGACCTTATATTGTCCACCTATAAACAAGAAAATCAAACAAGGAACACAAACTTACAATACAATTACATGATTTTTTTTTTAATAAAGAAGTACATCGTATGATTTTATCCATTAAAAAATCAATGAATAATTTTATTTAACATAGAAAACATATCCTTTCCTAGTAAGAAAAACATCACATAATTTTATTCAATATTTTTATTTTAAAAAAAATATACATGGTCTAAAGAATTGAAGATGAAACGTAGTTTAGTTGGTTGCCCCCACGTAATATTTAATTTAATAAGCTTTAATGGAACATAATATAATGAATAGTAGGGACGAAATGGGCACGTCCCAAGTCCCACAAACAAGTTGTAATGAACTAAGTGCATATTATCTACAATGTATATATATAATAACCCAAAGTTGTTTATATGTTAATATTAATTAGGTTATGACATTCATCTTTATATGTGGCCTCAATGTAATCATCACTTTGTGCCTTTGGAGTTCAACATGCGCAAAAGAAGCAAATGTTAATTAACTCTATACTTTTAACAAAGTAATCAAATTTCATGATTCGTAGTTTTATTATTGCAAATATTGAGGTATAAACATCGATCTCTATAGGTATAGACTTTAGAGCATGGAAATGTTGTTTTTAATAAAAGCCGGGTAAGCACGAGCCGAGTTGTCCGTCTGAACTTTGAATAAGTCGTCGTACAGATTTGTCCAATAACATATGTCATTCGGGCCAACAACATAGACCCTTAATTTTATGGGTCTTATAAATTTAATGTTTGATACTTAGGGAATGGTAGGATTTAGAGCTGTTTTTTCTAGAATGAAATATTTTCATGTCGATAACAAAAGATAACGAGCCTAATATATAAGGTTGTAATAATATAAGGTTGGGTGAACTACTCCTCTTATTGTCGATTGGTTTATGATGAAACCTTATCCAGACTTATGTGTTGGGCTTGCACCCATCACGCATATGTGTTTGGATGTGCGACGAATGCCTCCATGTTATGTTTGACCCGCCGGAATCTCAATTGAGTCAGACGATTGCAAGGATTAAATGTTTCCACATCGATAATAAAAAGATTAAAGAGTCTAGTATATAAGGTTGGTGTGAAAGATTTTGACGGGTTGGATATGATGTGGGGTTCATCACACGTCCGGCACGTTGGGTTCAAGTCCAACACATATCAATGAGATTTCATCGAAAAATCAATTGGCATAGAAGTAGTATGTCCAACAAGACTTGTTATTCTTATCGATGTAGGAACATTAAACCTCACAAAATTATTCCTCTTATTGACAATTAATTTTAGAATGGAACGCCAATAAACTTATGTTTGACCTTTTGTCCAACACATAGGCGCTCGGTCGTGAGAGAAAACCCTCACACACATCATTTATTCAAAATGATTTTATTCAATTTATTCAAACATATTCATGTCACGACATACCACCTTGATCCAAATATCAAGTTCGAGATTCTGTGTATTTTTATGGAAGGTTGGAATTTAAATGTTTTTTTAAGGTAGTAAAGATTTATTATAATGTGTTTTTACGTATAATACAAGTATATATATAATTTGTTTTATGATCATTTTCTCATTCTTAGTCGCATTATAACGTAACATTGTTTGTGTTGTTGGGTATGTTTCGAGGGTTATTATGAGGGTTGTTATGTATTTTGTTTTCTCCCTTAGCCGCATTGGTTGGAGCTTTGTTGCTAGGATGTTAAGATTGTAAGATGGTAGCTCATAGCCATGTGACATACGGATCATCTTGGTGTAAGTGTATAGTTATAGGTGAATATGTATACAGAAGTGTCAGAGTTACAAACACCCTAAAACCAGAAATATAGTTCACCGACCTTATACACTCAATTCGAAATCTTCTAACTTTAAACATGAAAAACAAATTTCCCAAAAAACTACTAATATTTCACTGCAAATTTCGTAAACTCCGGACTCATTCAACGGGTCGTTCTCGAAAAGATAGGAATGCAAGACTATAACAAGTGATTGAGGATATACAATGCTAGTATGATAATATCAATGCTCAAATATTTTCAAAGAGGTTGATTTTCTTTATATTAGAAAAAAGACCAAGTCAAGACTCAAGGCCATGCTAAAAAATAGTTGGTCGTTATAATATAAAGAAAAGAAGATCAAATTCGTGACCTCAAATCACAAATGTTATGACTTATCATTGTAAGTTTAATGTATTCTTAAATAGTTTAGTTATTTCATTTGATTTTGTTGCATTATGTACATCAATCAAATCTGATTTATAGGGTCCATCGATATTAGATGATTTTAGATGACGACTTTCTTTGGCATGATTTGTGTGAATTTTCTTTTCTTTTTTTTTTTTCTATTTAAACGTTTTTTAAATGTATATTGTTTTTATTCTCTTTTTGCTAATAAAAACTCATTTAAATATGATAAATCGCTTATAAATAATATGTTTCAGTATTATATAAACTTTTAATTGGAAAAAAAAAAAATCACACTTATTTCCCTCGTTATTCGTTAAGTATGGGTAGTTGAGGTGATCGATAATTATCGTACCCTTTTCCATCGAGTTTTTTATTAATGAAAAAAGATTAGGTGATAATTAATCGAGATTAGGGTGAATCGGTCCAGGTCAATTTTACACAATCCTATTCAGGATAACTCTTACATCCTCGAGAGGTAATCAATACACTTAAACCAAAACCAAAATCAAAGTCAATAGTCATATTAACTGAATAGTCTGCTAGTATATTCGTCTCACGATGTACATGACGAATCTATATAAGCCAGTTTTTTTTTTACGAAGTCTTGACGCTTTATAACGATACTAGAGAGGATGATAATCTGTTAACAGGTTGGTTTTCTCGAAAGTCTAAAAGACTTCGTCATGTCATATTGTGCACAATAGAGGATGGGTGATATATTTGGTACATTTGTGTAGATACATAGAATCTTATTCTAAGTATGGTAATAGACTACAGCATCGAGTGGTTCATGCACCAAAAATGCTAATAAAAAACTCTCTAGACCGAAAATATGGTATTATGTAAACTTTCCCAAATCATAATGTAAAATTTGAAAATTTTAGGTTATTGTTGGGTCAATTTCAGACATTTGAAACGACATGAATCTACACGATAAGGAGCTTTCATATGACTTTGTCCCCCTCCAAATGTTGCCACTTTAGCAAATGAAGGTGGGCTTCACTCATTAATTACATACGAAACTCAGCAAAGTTGATAACTTTGAAGCTTGGACTGACCAAAAATCATGGAGGAATGTAGTTGTAAGTATACGTTGGTGGTAATAAGTTTTCACATCCGAATACACGTGGGTGAAAATAAAATTTTATATCTAACTTGACACGTTTTGAGTCTAATATATACCGTTCGTGGATTACTTCGATTGCCGACTGATTTTTTTATGAAACCCGTTGAATTTATGTTATGGGTTCGAGCCTAATGTTCATGTACACTTCGTATGCACATTGCTTGATTTATGTAATGAGGAAAGCACCACCTTTTGACAGGAACAAGTTGAATGCAGACGGTGTCGTTCAACAACATATGAACTGAGTGTTGTTGGAGGGCTTATTCAAGATCATAATCGGCAGTGGGTGAAGAGATTCAATTTCAACATTAGTGCATGTACAGTGTCAATGACAAAGTTGTGGGATTTGTGTAGGGGGTTATATCTTGCCTAAGAGATGAAAATACGGAGAACTCTGGTGGAAATTGATTCCGAGTTGGTGGTGTTGCTCGTGAATAGGAATTCTCATATCGTTTACATCCGTTTTTAATCCGGCGTCAAGATGTTAAGGTCATTAGTAGAGGCTCGAAGATCCAGCTTGGTCATATTTTTACAGAAGCAAATGTTGCAGCACACTTTTTTTGCTTTATATGCTTTTTTACTTCGTTTTTATGTTCCTTGTGGGGTTCACATTATAGTCGTACTTTTATTTATAACAGATGTCTTACGTCCAATTCTAGTAAATAAATTTCTAAAAAATAGTTCATTGAACTTATATACTAGACTACGTATCGATATCCAACCTTCTCTTACTAATGGGGAAATAAATTTCTAAAAAAAAATGTGTGCAGTAGTAAATCGTATGCATATTTATTTGTTGTTATCCTAACAAACTACGGTTATTGTTCTTGGTTTGTCAACCATGATAGGTGATATTCAAAGAAAGAGGGTTGCTTGCTTGACCTTAAATTTTATTTTGTTTATATAGTTGTTCATTTAGTGTATGTACATTTTTTTTTGTAAAGTTATTAGTCGATCTTCGTTCAAAGATGACGTCCTATTCAATAAAAGGATGTTAAGATACGTCCTTCAATTTACCGAATATATGGTTAAAATTAAAACACAAGAATAAGAAAAAAGTCAATGAATTTCATTTTTTCAAAAATAGAAAATAAAATAAAATCATGTTAATTATTAAAAAAAAAAAAATTTACATAATAACAAAGTAATTCTTAAACGTTAAAATGTGTTTGGATTGAAAGCTCGGATCTTCTTCACACTGTTCGGTTCGATTATATTGACGGGGTCATTTGACTTTAGGTCTATCCCTATCCTCATTAGTACGTTAACAAACTCAATTTGTAATGAAATTTATGGGGCTTAAAATTTATTAACTTATATTCTTATAAAAAATATTGAAGTAATTATCATTAGAAAATATTTTAAAAATTATAATTCATATAAAATTGTAGAATTGAAAAATGAAAAATTGGTTAAAGTTGAAATGGAACCTCTTTGAGCAGCGCAAGCGCAAAGGGTGCAGGTGAGTGGGCCCACAAGTTGCGGCTAATGAGACCTTGGGTCCCACCATATGGTTTTGACTTTTATGACACCAAATAAGACCACATTTGTAAACAATGATTATTTTAAAACATTACTTTCCGCTTTCTCACTTTCATTTGCCTATACTAATCCTTCGCACATTTTATTTGACTCATAATAAAAAAATTGGTCAATTTTAATAACTATGCCTTTTTGAAAAATTATAATAATTAGGCTTTTTAATGTTTCAATTAAGTAAATATACTCTAACCTTTTGTATTTATTCTCAAACTTTACACACTCTTCTCTCAAGGGGTACATTTACTAAAAACAAAACTAGAAAAAATCTAATAAATCAAATTGTTTCTAAAAAAAATTTTACATATAAAATTTAGATAAAACTTACATCATTGATAATGAAACAACTACAAATAAGTTTTAAATTTTTTTGATGATGTCGTACAAAATCATAGCTTGTTAATAAGTAAATTAACTATTTATATAATATAATTATCATGCTACTATGCATCTTTCTCACATCAAAAAATCAATTAAAAATTACATAGAACAAATAATGTAGATTAACCGTATAAATTTAAATAAATATAATATAAAAAAAATATATAATTCATCAATCTTATACTTTTATTATAGAATATAGATTTTGTTATAATATATACGAAATTTGGTTCTGTAGTTTGTTCTTTAAGTTTATATGAATCAAATATCTATTATGAAAATATAAAAAAATATAGTTAAACTGTTAAAGAATGTGCTAGATAAAATTTTAAACAATTATCTAGAATCAAAATTTGGTAATAAGATTATTATTTTTCTCTCATTTTTAATATTAATTTGATTGAAAGTATCATAATCTTAATTTAAAATTTTATAGCTTACATATTTTTTCAATTCCAATTAATGTTGACTCTCTATTCTCATTTTTCGGTTCAAAAAAGTACGATTTTAATTTATTTTACTAAGATGTGATGAAATGTCTAGATTGTCCGTATCGACTATATTGAGTTTATGATATAAATCTACATTGTCAATTAATTTCAAGATATAACTATGTATATATCACATAACGTGTGTTCTTTGTGTTATTAAGTCAGATGACGGATACATTACTAATTAATTAAGAGGTCTATAAAAATCAAGAATTTGAAAAGTAAAGGATATACTATTCACAAGTTGTGGAATATGCGTAATTTAGACTTTGATTTTACATTTGAATAATGAATTTCCCATATCATCGGAGAACGTAGAAATTGAGTGAACAATGACTATTAGTTTATTGCAAAAAAATAAGGATTAAGGTTTAACTTTAAAATCATTCCATAAATAACCCTATATACGGTAAAATAAAAAATAAAAAAAATCAATACTCAGCTGGTTTAGTAATTGTGATTTTAGACTTTTTAAATGTTAGCCGGGAGACATATAAAGAAAATTTGGTATTACCAAAAAAAAAAAAAAAAAAAAAATTACCAAAAAAAAAGAAAATTTGGTATTGGGAGGGTAACTCTTTAGTTGAGTCACTACACTATATACCCCATCCGGATGTAGGCGAAGTCGAACAAGAAACGTACCATTTAAAAAAAAAAACATAAATTAACAAAGACACGAACAAAGAGTTTCATATGCAAATTAATAATGACCAAGTTGTTATATTATATCCAACCATGCTGAAAATTAACAATCAAATCATTATAAAAAGTTTTATTTTCTTTGTTTCAACTATTATGGCTAATCAAATAAAAGATAGAAAAAGTCGACAATAAGTATTAGTCCTAATATGTGTAATACATTATTTAGAGCGACTAATCATGTGAAACAATGATTTGTCATGTTGATATTGTATATTATTTATTAGTGTAAACACTTGGACATGTGAGATGGCCGGTTTTACAAACATTTCTACAACTATGTTCTAATGTTTTTTCCATATTCAATATTTTTTGTTTATTATTTGTTTATTTTTTTTAAGAAGTCTGATACAGACAGTTGTACAACAAAATCGTGTGCATACACGCGCACATGCATATTAAATTCAAGTGTAAGGCATATACCGTTCAATAACATGTATCATTCAGTCCAACAACACAAAATTGCTAGATTTTAGGGGTCTCATAATAATTCGTTTTTAGTGGTTTACCAAACATTAGTGTGATTGTCTTAATGGTTAAAACTCAATAACAATTCTAAAGTGGTTAAATTAGTTAAGTAAGCCTTTTTAAAATTTCTCTCTATTAACTAAAATTATAGTATAAATATATTTTGTAAACGTACCTCTAATCAAACTCCTTACCTTTTAACTTAAATTTAATAAAAGTGGTAAAAATTAAAGAATACAAAATCCTAATTAAAAAAAAATTTATATATTTGACCAAATTCTTTCTTGCTATGAGTTCCAATCTCTTTCCGTCTTATTCTTTTACCTTTTGTAAATATTTTATAATACAATATTTAACTTTTTTTTTTCTCCTAAAAGATAGCAAGTTACGAAGGGTTTCATTTTAATTTTTGCTTTCATTCCTTGGTACATTATTTATATAAAAAATAATTTTGCCAATCATTTTTTGATCTCATAAAGTATAACTTTGAATTAAAAAAAAATCTTATATTTATGTTAGCAATGAGTCTCCGAAACACATTGAATCTACATGTCACCACCTAAGCTCAGTTGTCTGAAAAATTAATTGCAAAATAGTCCATCGACCTTACATAATAGGCTTGAAATATCCCATTTTAAATGTAATACTATGTTAAAGCTCGATATTTACGAATATAGAGCGTTTTATGTCCAAAAATTACTATTCTGCTATGAATATGAGCAAGTAAATCCATTTATACATTTATTTAATTAATATATTGGGACCATAATAAATGAGATTAAATTCGATGATAAATTTATAAAAACAAGACACGTACAAGAATTTTATCCTAATAATGTAAATATCATTGTCCAACTTTTGTGCATGATTCTTGGTTCGAAAGTACAAACATTTCGCAAATTGGTCTTATCCTTTGGCATATTTCAATATCATAAAACTCAAAATATAAAATAAATATAAATATTAATGTAAATAATAATGAACTTTAGAACATTATCGTGTCACAAGGCTATAAAAGAATCAAAGAAGACCCAACTTTGAGATGGCACATGGATCTTCTTTCTCCTTCCATAAAACCAGATCCTTTTCTACACAGATGAATAACGAAAATACCCTCGCCGCCGTTCCTCGCCGGAGATCCAGGCTGGCGACTCTCAACGCTTACGTGGGGTCCAGTAAGATCGGAAAGTATTTCAAGCTCAATGAACGGAACACCACGTTTACCACCGAGCTCCGGGCCGGAACCGCTACTTTCCTCACCATGGCTTACATCCTCGCCGTCAACGCTTCCATCTTGGCCGATTCCGGTGCCACGTGTTCCGTTTCCGATTGTGTTAAACTCTGCTCTGACACGTCTGTACCACTTTCTAATTGCACGGGCCCCACTCTCCGAGTCGTTGACCCGGACGAGTCCTGTAAATTCGACCCGGTTAACCCGGGTTATACCGATTGTCTGAACCAGGTCCGGCGAGACTTGATTGTTGCCACCGCGGCTTCGTCGTTGATTGGGTGTGTGATTATGGGTGGGTTTGCGAATCTTCCGCTTGCGCTTGCTCCCGGGATGGGTGCCAACGCGTATTTTGCTTATACTGTTGTCGGATTCCATGGCTCCGGCTCGATCTCGTATTCGTCGGCGCTAGCTGCCGTTTTTATGGAGGGGATTATCTTCCTTATCGTTTCGGCTGTTGGGTTTCGGACGAAGCTTGCGAAACTCGTCCCGAAACCCGTTCGGATCTCCTCCGCCGCCGGTATCGGACTCTTCCTCGCCTTCATCGGACTCCAGAACAACCAGGTATTTGCAAATTTGGGTTAAACGCCGAATTATACCTTAATTGTACAAAACTAGTCGTTAAATTTGAAATTGTGAAATATACCCTTTTCATCGTTAACAAACATCACCTATTTTAGGTTACACAGCAAATGAAAAAATTAACTATTTATGTTTTATGGTTAGCAAAACCAACATTTAGCGATAATTTTCTTTTGCCAATTCTTAGTTAAATGAGCGATTTTGTACAAATTATGATAATTACGGGTACTTTTTGGAATTTGAGACAAAGCCATTATATTATATAACATGAACTGAACTACAGGGAATTGGGTTGGTGGGGTTCAGCGCGTCGACACTCGTGACGCTAGGCGGATGTCCGAGCTCAGCACGGACATCGGTAGCGACGGTAACGGAATTAGCAAACGGAACACTAATACTAGCGGCAGGGGCAACGGCGTCGCCAGCAATCGAGTGTTTACACGGGAGAATGGAAAGCGCGACGCTTTGGCTCGCCATCGTCGGATTCGTCATCATAGCTTATTGTCTCGTAAGAGATGTGAAAGGCGCGATGATTTACGGTATCGTGTTCGTCACGGCGGTGTCGTGGTTCAGGGGCACCGCCGTCACAGCGTTTCCCGATAACGAAACGGGAAACGCAGCGTATCAGTACTTTAAGAAGGTTGTTGATGTCCACGTGATTAAACACACTGCTGGGGCCTTGAGCTTTAAACACATTGGTAAGTGACAAATCATTTCTTCATATATATATATATATATATATATATATATATATATATATATATATATATATATATGATTTTATAATTATAAGTTTTGTGGGCTAGTTTTCCGCTATTTGGTTGGTGAAATGAATGATGAGAGTACAAAATAAATAATATAAAATAACAAATTGAGATATTATTATATTCTAGGTAAGTATACATTTAATAATTTGGAAGATGTGCATGTAAAGGTTTCCTTTTGTTTTTAGTATATATTTTTATTCATTATACGTGTCTGGATCCAACGTTTTGGAGTTATTTAAAGTTGGGTTCGAATGTTTTCGTTTGCTACAAGTTAGTTAACTCAAAAAGTACTCAATATTTGTCGAGAACCGGACAAACCCAGACTCGAACGGGTTGTACTCGAAAAGAGCCTGGGTTTTGGGTCCGGGTCCTTGTTCGTATCCGTTCTGAGTTGGGTTTCGGACAAGTTTGGTGGGGGTTGATTAAAAAGAAGGTTCTATGAATAAAAGAGGACTTGTCATTTGGTAGTTCGTGAGAACTCGTTTTCAAGTAGCACTATTTTGTTTTGGGTCCAATCAATCGAATCTTTATCTAACTTTATGTTAAATGTTTATTATTTTGTGATATTTTTTGTTACTATAAATATCTTGTATAATTGATGTATATTGTTGCTTGTGTGACTCTTGTGTCATAGTCATTATTTGCCTTGTGTAGTTGAAACTCTTAAATATATATTGTCCTTGCATAGATTTAGACATTAAAGTTGGACACTTTGGATGAGTTTCTCCATACTTATATGGTTATATGATTAGGACATATGTTAAAAATCCTAAATAATGTTGTCCTTTATTTGTGGTATTTTGGGTCAATTTTGAGGTTAGTGTAATATGTAGATTGTGTTATATTGACTCATAATGGGGTGTTAGATAAACATCTCAATCTTGTATGTTTTTTTTTTTTGAGGGTTTTTGTAAGATTCTTTCTGTTCGACACCCGGTTTTTTACCGTATTTTTTCGTTTTGTTTGTTCTTATTTGAACCACGATATGTGATACTTTAGTCTGTTTGTCGATTTTTTTCGACCTGGAAGTTGAATAGTCGTTTTTGTGTGATTAAGCTATTTGTTTTGATACACACAGGATCAGGCCAATTTTGGGTAGCCTTAGTCACATTCCTCTACGTAGACATCCTCGACACGACCGGAACCCTCTACTCCATGGCGCGATTTGCGGGTTTCGTAGACGAGGTGACCGGAGACTTCGAGGGACAATACTTCGCGTTCATGTCAGATGCTCTCGCAATCATCATCGGCTCATTTCTCGGCACTTCTCCGGTGACTGCCTTCATTGAGTCTTCAACCGGGATTCGAGAAGGCGGTCGTAGTGGCATAACCGCCCTAACGGCCGCCTTCTACTTCTTCCTCGCCCTATTCCTCACTCCTCTCCTCGCCTCTATCCCCGCATGGGCCGTCGGTCCGCCTCTCATCCTAGTCGGAGTCCTCATGATGCGAGCAGTCGTCGATATCAACTGGAACGACATGCGAGAGGCGATCCCGGCTTTCATCACGCTCATCCTCATGCCTATGACCTACTCCATTGCTTATGGGTTGATTGGAGGGATTGGGACGTACATTGTGTTGCATGCATGGGATTGGACTATGGATATTTTGGTAAATTTTGGGGTTCTTAAAGGACTTAGAAGTAACCATGGAGAAAATGATAGGGTTTCGAGTGTTGAGATCAATGGTGGTGCTACAAATGGAAATCATGCGAAACCTATTGATGTCGTGTAGATATATACGTCTTAATTTGATAGATTGATGAACCCTAAAAATCTTTCTTACACGAAGTTACATTGTTTTTAGGGTTTGTATTTTTGTTTTTTAGATATGTATTAGTAGGAATTGTGCCTCCTACCTTTTGTTCAAAGTCATTGTTGTTGGAGGATATGATTATACCTTTTTTTTCAATTGGGGGTTTTGTGTAAATATGTATAAATAGTAGGTTAACATTGTCAATGAATTATATACAGTTGTTTTTTCCAATATTAATTTTACTTCTTTTTCATTCATATAATATTTATTGTCTTGTTTTTATCGTCACACTTTTGAAAAGAAGAGGTTAGGGGTCGTTTGATGTCGATAGTGCAGAGGTTAGGGGTCGTTTAATGTCTATAGTGCAGTTAAAGTTATGAGTATAAGTATCACCTATATCCATATTCGGTGTTTGATAATTTAGGGTATCGATATAAATTGATACCCTGATATCCCAATTTTCCCTGTTGATATCGCAATATTTTTGAAGGTATCGGGTCTTTCTTTCTTACTTGCTTCCTTCCCTCACTCGGCAATTTTCTGTTGTATTTCTTTTCTTCTTCCTCACGCAAATACTAAGGAGAAAGCATGAACCCCTTCTCCCGCCTCCTACTGGAAATTGGGAGAGCCCCCGCCGACCGCCTGCTGTTACTGCCGCTGATCGGAGCAAGGAGCCGCCACTGTTGCTGCCCTACTTAGATCTTAGGTTTGTGAAGGAGAGAAATTATGATATCTATAAGATGCGCACGAGTAGATCGATAGGGCTATTTACGGTCCCTGCTGAAAGTGGGATGAAGAATCGCAGACAATTGCAGCTGATGCTTATGTAAACATGCTCGTTTTCCTTCAAAGAAGTGGAGATAGTTCTATCGTCCGTTGATTTTGTTTTGTTCTTACTCAATCTAATACACATATCTAATACCTATATCTGATACCTTTAATCTATCATATCGATACCAAACAACCCTTTATTTTACTCAATTTATACATATTATCCAAACACAAATGTTATGACTATTCATTTTACTTCTTTTACAATCAATGCCAAATATTCTTACCATTATTATAATAAGATTTGACTTCAAACTTTGAAAACATATACTTTCATATAAAAAAGTGTACGTACATTTTGTAATGGAGACTTTGCAATCTATGCACACATCATAAATAGCAAGTAAGATCGATCCAGTTGACATAGTACAAATTTATAAATAAATAAAATGAAAAAGTGAATCTGCAATGCATTAATTGGACGTGTCCAGTATTCAGAGACATTAACTAGACATGATACGTCTATTTATTAATTGAACTGTACATATGTTTACGCTAGTGGGAAATTATTGAACCAAATTGTATACATTTTCCCATGAAATTACTTTATATTATAAAAAATTCAATATGTTTGACATATTGTGTGTTTGAGTTTGTGATTATTATGTATGTTGAATTAGGTTAAACTGTTAAATCAATGGTGTGATTGTGTAGTTGATCGAATTGAGAGATTGAGTACTACATGTTAAGATGACGAAGGAAGAAAATATTCACTTATATAATGAGTATGGAGATGACCCTTTTGTCTCGGGACGGAATTAGGTTCATACAAATAAAAAAAATACAACGTAATGAAATTCATAGATATCGAAATGATATTTTAACGCTACCTAATTTTGACGGGCTTGATCTTCTCCTTCATTCGAAGAACTTGAGAATACGGTGTTTTGATAAGAACAAACACTACCCAACTCTCTCAAACCTCTCTTTAAACACTCAAACTTATGTCAAATTGTTATCCATCTTTCAAGTTACAACCCATATATATACACTAAAATTACCAATAGTAAAATTTAGTGTTTCCATTCATAAATATTAAATTTTAACTTCTAACCGTAACATTAAATTTACAGTTCAAATTTTACGAACTTTTAGCTCTCTGGCACATAGGGTGTGAGAGGCTAAACTTAAAATTACAAAAAAGCTAGCCTCTATTAGTTTTATGGGATGAAAATATTAGCCACTTAATGAAATGGAGAATTAGTGCGGTTATATGAGATCGGCTATTTTGGTCGAATATGAATCGGTTTGAAAAAAGTTTGGTATGGAGCCGTTCAAGTTTATGAATGAGTCGAATATGAATACATTTGAAAAATCGTATAAAAATTTAGGTTCGGATCGATTTATTTATAAACAAGTCGAGTTTGAGCATTGTTAATACTTGACTCATTTGGTTAAATCTCAACTTATTTGTCTAAAATAACACTATACGGCTAATATATCAGTTCACTTACTCGGACTCCACTCAAACTCGATAATTTTTTTTAAACATAAAAGACCGTTGGACATATAGCGTCGACTCATCTCGTTGGCACCTATCATTTATTGGTAAATCCCAACGAATCCAAAACGAGGAATCAACATCCTATCCATTAGTAAACTTCCTATCAACTAGCATGTTCACAAGCAACGATACAATCCACCGTTACCATATTGATAGTCAGATTCGTTGGTTATACTCTATGGCCATACTCGTTGGTAATGCTTTGACGATTCAGGGTATTATAAACACCCCGGCAACTCCATCCATTGTTAACACCCCGACAACTCCATCGGTAGATTTACTCCTAGTTGTATATAAATCACAATTCTAGTTGGACATAATTTTGTTTAAATTGTTTTAGTTTGGTTCCGAACAGTTTCTTATGTGGTTCAGTTCCAAATGGTTCCACCTATAAAAATGCAAGAACTAACCCGCATAACTAAAAAGTGGTTCGATTCTTGATTCAACAAAATTATTGTTTAAATACTGTTTAACATTTTATTATGTTTTATAAATTTATAAAATTATTTAACAATCTAAAAAAGTTACTTTATAAACAAAACTTATATGAAAAACACAACTAATTTTAAAACATAACTCTTAATTGTCTACTTCATAGTTTACCTTTTAGTTATTCCTTATGATCATAGGGTCAATATTTCTACCAATAAAGTCACACATATTTACTTAAAAACCGCACTACCATCGCCCAATTGATATACATAATGATCAATCATTATAATCACACTTCATCTTTAAATTGTTCCTCCAATAATTATTCCATTTAAAATTCCAAATTATAACATGATAGTACAACTTAAAACTATATATTATACAAAAGACAACAACTCCAAATACATGCTTTTGCCTTTGAAAACCCTTTTTGTTTCCTATACATAATATGTACACAAGAATGTTTTCCTAAGCTTTAACCGTATTTACATAATATATAATGAAAAAAATTGAATCCACATCATCATAGATGGTAAACTCGACAACCTAATACAAAGATGTTCTTACGAACGTGTATACATGAGACAAGTTACTCGGATCCGGCTCTTTTATAAATGAGTCGAGCTTGAGCATGTCAACGCTCGACTTTTCCAGTAAAGCTCGGCTCATTCCGTTAAAATAACACTATATGAGCATAATTTTAGATGAGCTACTCGGACTCGACTCGAACTCAACTCGTTAAAGTTCGGCTCGAACTCGTCTCGTTTTAAACGAGCCAAAACGAGCCGAGCTCGAGCTTACTAAGGCTCGGCTCGTATAAACACCCCTAGTATATGCATTAGAAACCATCTTTAGAAACCATACTTAAATGGTACCCTTGTCAAAGTCCGATACAGCGCGAGGTTCCATCTTAAAACCAATTGACAATAGGAGGAGTAACCCACCGACCTTATATATCAGGCTCGGAGTGTCCCCATCTTTCGATGTGGGACCTTATTATCTCCAACACGCCCCCGCAAGTACAACTAGAGGATATAAACCGAGTTGCACTTGTCACAGGTTAGGATCGCGAGCCGAATTGAGGCTAACCGCTCTGATACCATGTCAAAGTCCGATACAGACGGACCGGTTGAGCGGGGTCGTGTGAATACAAGCGCACATGCGCGTTAGGCCCAAGCCCATCACATAAACCCGACAAGGTTCCATCCTAAAACAAATTGACAATAGGAGGAGGAGCCCACCGACCTTATATACCAAACTCGGAGTGTCCCTATCTTTCAACGTGATACCTTATTATCTCCGACAACTATCCACTCTATATACATATGTACTTGATTCATACTCAAGTCTTATATATGGATAACTATTAACAAACTATAGCTAAGATATAATATATAGTAAATGTGGATGGTTGGTGGGTAGGAAATCACTAATGAATTGCTTTTGTGATGGTTGCCCGTCAAATTACAACTTGTAAGGTTACAAATTAGGACACATCATACTTTCGAATCTACTCTTTAAATTAATCATGTTATTCTACTTTTCCTATATATTTATTTACAATAAAATCAATACTTATGTAAAGTCATTTTTTAATAATAGTGTTCGAGTTTCTTAAGTTATTTCAACGACGTTGAAATTATTGGCCAGATTGATTTCTTTTCAATTTAAATGTTCATAAATTCAAACTTTTTTCCCCCCTACTTACCCTATAATTCAACACATGCAACGTAATTGTTGATATTAGTAATCGATAATGATTCATACTCTAGTCCATACGTATACCCTTTTTCATGAAAGTTTTTGAAATCATTTCTCGTGGTTTGAAATAATTTGAGTAGAGTTTGATTACTTTTGATACCTATAGGGTAACAAAATGTGGGGAATCAAGTGCATTTTGCCTTAATCTACAAGGAATGATTCCATACAATTTCATGAATAAGGATATAGATAAGGACTAAATTCGTTTCCATTCCGTTTCCGTTTCCGGAGTTGGAAACAAACGGGCCCTTAGTCTAGTCTCGTCCCCGTTTCCATCTTTATTTATTCTCTCCATCTCCATCCCTATAAGATATAGGGCTATAGGGTTGTAATATGAGATAAGCTATTCGGGTTCGGCTCGAACTCGGCTCGTCAAAAGCTCCGCTCGAGCTCGTTCACTTTTTAAACGAGCCAAGAACACATTGTAAAGCTCGTATAAGTTTTAGGCTCGGCTCGAAGTCGGCTTGTTTATAAACAAGCCGAGCTTGCGCATGTCAATACTCGGCTCGTTCGAGTAAAACTTAGCTCGTTCAGCTAAAATAATACTATAGGGGCATTCTTTTAGACGAGCTACTCGGACTCGGCTCGCCAAAAGCTTGACTCGAGCTCGTTCATTTTCTGAACGAGACAAGCTTGAACACATTTTAAAGCTTTTATAAAAACGTTGTATCAATCACTGCAGGATTAAGCCCAGAAAGCCCAAACATCTCTAGACAAGTGCAGTGTTAATGGGCCGTATGGCCCAATTGGAAGCCCAAACATATTTTTTTTCTAAATAAACTCGAAAAAAAAAAAGTCGTTTTGCCAATTGCCGCCATACCCAAGAGAATCTTCTACTACAATCCACTAATCCAGCGAACCAACAACGCCTTTTTTATCTGTCAAAGTAACGAGAAAAAGCAGAACCAACAGAAGGTTATGGCAACTGATAGAAGCTCGCTGAAGAGGAAGCCCCTTGCAGACTGTACCAACACTATACCCGGCCGTGAAGCCACAGTTCGCCGGAAATTGTCTTTGAGATCTGCTGTCACAACTCTTCCGCCGACAAGTTTTTCCGAGAACAACTATGAGGCTCCTACTGGTTCGCTTAAATCCAACACCAGCACTGGCTCTAACAATACTCCAATCATCACTACCGCTGATTCTACTCTCTTGATTGCTTCTCGTAAATCCTCTTTTCTGTTCTTGGTTCTTTGCTATGAGTAATTGTTGCTGGATAGTGTTTCTCTATTTCTCCTCGAAACCCTAGTTTATTTGTCTGTTGATTTTGAATACTATTCTATCAATTTTTGTTTTGAAACATGGTTTTATCTGGAATTCCACTTTCGAATTCACACTTGGTTTAAGTATATGAGCTTAATTGGTGGGATTTGGGTTTCTCGGAACGGATTTTGTGCTGTGGAAGATGATGAACGATTTTGTTTAGCCCTGATTTTGTGGGTATTTCCATATGAGTATTTGTGTCCTTTGTAGTACTATGAAGGGTTAGAAAGTAGTTGCTTGATTCATCTTGAAGCTGGTATCCATCCTGCATAAGGGGATTACTGTGTACATTATGCAGGAGTTACCATCTTGCTTGATTCCACTATTCTAGCTGATAATATTTAGGAATGGACTTCGTAGCCTTAATAAAATAGTACAGAGTTATTTGCTTCATTTCTTCACCTTTTAAGGGCTGGAAAAGGGTGACAATTAACAACTATATCTGTTTTTTTAGATTGTTTACGTTTTCACTTCGATTGACTATCTTGACTTTACCCGTTATTTTCCTTTAGGTGGTAGTGAAAATCAGGAAATTCAAAGGACCGATAGGGGTAAGGCAGTTGCTGAAGACACTACAGTTTTCCTAAGTGACAATGAAAACTATGATGCAAGAAAGAGGAAGGATAAGGGGAAGGAAGTTGTTGAAGATGCTACAGTCGCTTTACGTGGCAATGAAAAACATGAAACAAAAAAGAGGAAGGGTAGGGGAAAGGTAGTTTTTGAAGATAGTACAATTGGGTTTGGTCATGAAAATCTTGAAACGAAAAAGAGGAAGTATAAGGGAAAGGCAGTTGTGGAAGATACTAAAATTGTGTTTGGTGATGAGAATCAGGAAACAGAAAGGAGGAAGGATAAGGGGAAGGCAGTTGTTGAAGATACTGCAATTGTGTTTGGTAATGAAAATCTGGAAATGGAAAGGAGGAAGGATAAGGGGAAGGCCATTGTTGAAGATACTACAATTGTGTTTGGTAATGAAAATCGGGAAATGGGAAGTAGGACGGATAAGGGGAAGGCAGTTATCGAAGATACTACATTTGTGTTAGGTGCTCATGAAAATTTTGGAACGAATAAGTGGAAGGATAAGGGTAAGGCAGTTGTTGAAGATACATTTGTGCAATCCAATCCTCAATCCCCATTATCTGTGAACCTATCATCAGCAACTTTATCAGGTGTGACCTCTCTTCCTTGTTTGTTTACTTACCTTGAAGTGATGACTGATGAGATGGGGGCTTGTTGACATTATTTCCAGTTGTTTATAAAATCGAAACTTGTTGCAAAGACAGGATTTCGTTTTGCTAAGATTCTATTGAAACATCAGGGATTGGATGTTTGGATCAAGCTGCAGAATATGTAATGTTTAAAAAGGTGAAAGGAAGTAACTTTAGCAAGTGCTTGTGGTGACATTAGGTGGTACTGCCATGCCTATGAATGTTTTATAAGTTAAGCTGTTTTACATTTAATTGCATAATAAATGGTAGGAGTCTCAGCTAATCTGTTTGTGTTGTTTAAGGCACCTGATGATTTGAAATGACATCTCTATTAACTTTTTGGCATTTTTGCTTAACTTCCCCGTTTTTTACTTTTTTCTCCTATAGAGGTCCCTACTTGGCTTGAGCTGTTCATGTTTGTTGCATTTCTTGCTTTCATGTAACTTGGTAGCCATTATAAGTTGATTTCAACTGAAGAGACCCACTTACCATTATACAGATACCATTTATCCAGATCAATCCAAGTGCAAAACAGTATACACACGAAAAAGAGTTCCTGAGGCTAGAACTTTAAGAAGCGTGAAGATCACTGAGCCCTTGAGCTGCCCCCCAGTTATAAGGCTCAAAGATAAAGGGTAAATCTCTAAACTGCTAGCATTTTTTTTTCTTCGCAAGGAGTATATCATATAATCCGAAGGGCTTGCAACTCGTTCCATTCTCAAGATAGGCAAGATGCAGTGTAATTTGTTAAATTCTCAAGCTAGGCAGTTATTTTGATTCGACTATTTTTTATATTTTGGAGTTGGTGGCAAGAGTGGTAGTGTAAGGAAGTGGTCAATTTTATTGTATTATGATATGAGATCAAAAATGGGAGGTATGATAACTTGCACATTATGAGATCATATCTATAATTGAAGAAGCAGATATTATTTATTACTGAAGAAGCAGATATTATTTATTACTGAAGAAGCGGATATTGAAATCCTCTTGTCAATATCAGAGCTAATTCCAGATTTCTTACTAAGGACACAGATGATTCCCTTGTTTGTAATATTATCCTTAACTTCAGTATGCAGCTGGCTAGAAATGTCTATATTATATAACCTGAAGGGGTCCGTGGATAACATATATAATGATGTTCTTCCACACTTACACAGTATATCATGATAAAATCAAGTGATAACATATATAATGATGTGCAACTGTTACCTGCTGTAGGAAACAAGTCGATGACAAGGAAGGAGATGGAAAATCTGGAAGGCGGAGAGACTCGTATCCAGCACATAAGGTGAAAGAATCTATGGTACTCAATTTTTTTATCTGGTGTATTCTTTCTAATGTTAGTTCTGTCATAGCTTTCTGATATTGTAAAAAAATACTTTTCAATTGTGGGATAGGAGCTGGTTTGACATCACATTTGCGTGTCCCTTTCTCCTGCCTAGTTATCCACTAGATTTTCCCTTATAAGGGAACACGCTAGCGAACACAATTTTTGGTTCAGATCACGTTTGGATCATGGAGGCCATGTAACTAGCACATTTCCAATTTTCCATGCCTAAATACCCACTAAATAGTGTTACCCTGTATATAGCGCGGCCCCTCTCTCCCCCTTCTTTTAGATCAAGAGGGAAAATAATAGGTGTACCGAGTAGGTGACAATTTGCATCTCCATCCGTTATGACTTTCACACAATTCCCATGGACAACAGCAATATCTAAGATTTGCCATTTACCTTGTGCCGATGAACAGAAACAATCTCGTGGGAAGCCAAAGCATGGAGCTACAGTTGATGCTATGCCAAAAGAGGAAGTGGAAAAGCTAAGTGCTTACTTTAAGGAACTCGACGAATTTGAGCTACCCGTGGAGGAAGCCAAAGCTAGTGACTCAGACTAATAAGCTGAATTCATGTAGGTATCACCACGCTTCGCCTCTTCACTTTGCTGTATAGTTTTTGATATGAGAGTGGACATCAGTAAATGTGCTTTGAGTAGGCTACCAGAAAAGTTGTGTACCTAACTACCTTAGAATTAGAAAGAATATAAGGTAGATTCCTAATAGGAACCCAGAATTACCCTTGTGAAATTTAGCTGTAAATGTGAAGAAAAACCCTGCAAATATCCGGATCTTGTTTGGATTGTTAAAATGTGCGGTGCACAAGATGTATAATAGGGCTTGAAACTCTGGCAGTATCCTTCTGGCTGTGCATATAACTTGCTCTTGTTGTTATCGGGACTGTTCTTGAGTTTATCATTCGGATGATAACATGAACTCGTAAAGTCCTACATCCTTAATCAGGTAGGACTGTAATATGAGCCGAATAAGTCAGAGCATCCTCATGCTCAAACTCGTTTATACACGAGTCGATCGCAATTTTTATACGGGTTTTTAAATGTCATATTCAGGACTGAATTTTTACCAACTCAACTAATATAATAGGCCCTATAGTGTCATACTAGCCGTATGAGTTTTAACCAAACAAGCTGAGTTATGACATTGTAGCTCATTTATGAATGCCGGGTCTAAATTTCAACCGAGCTTTTGTTGTTTATATCCAACTCATTGGGAAAACTGAACGAGGGAACCGAGTTTTTCTCAAGCCGAGTTCGTATGGCTTGTCTCATATCATAACTCGAATCGAGTAGCTCGTCTCATATCACATACAAAATGTTATTTACTTTAGTCGTAACTAGATGAAGCTTGGTAACATAAGTTTTAATGGCTTAATTATGTAGTTAAGATTTATAAAAGTTGATAATCATCAAAATTAGCAATAATTGTTGTCAAAGGTCAGTGGTGCATGAATGATGAAATCCTCGCGTTTGGGATGTGTAAGAATAGTGCAGTGTGTCCTATTCAACATTTGATGCTTTTTGCTTCCATCCGTGATTGAAATTAATTTTATAATCCATAAACATATATTTATAGATCGAGTCGAGAGCACGTGCTTACTTTTCTCCTTTTTATTTTTTTTCTTAAAACATATTTTTATATCTCAATCTATACAAAAAAAAAACTCTATTGGTATGTCAAATTTTAAGGTTTAAACTCATTATTTTGTCTCATACAGCTTCGTAAATATTTTTTATAGTTTTAAATTCACCAAAAAATTTCACATAAATTGAACTTTATAGTATTTCATATCAACAAATAAATAAAAATAATTCTATACACCAAAACTATCATTATTTTGAAAAAAAATTAAATAAAATTTCCATTTTTTAATTATCCGTAGAGTTATATTTTAAATTAAAGTTTTAATCTATTTTTTTCATTATACAATTATTTTTATACGATGAGTAAGCTGTTTAGAGTTTCGATGCATTTTGACAGGCAAAACCATCAGCTTGCTCCCTCCTCAACACGTGGGCAGGTGGTTTCAGCCCCTCCCACCAATCTACCTTCACTAAAAACTAGCTGCACATATTTTCATAATTTAAACTAAAATATTAGGGCCCGTTTGGTTCCAACTTCGAAAACGGAAACGGAATGGAAACGAATTTAGTCCATATGTATTCATGAAATTTTGTGCAATTATTCCTTGTGGATTAATGCAAAATGCACTTCCCCACATTTTGTTTCCCTATGGGGTTATCAAAAGTAATCAAACTCTACTACAATTCCTACAAACCACAAGGAATGATTCAACAAAGTTTCATGAACAATGGTATATATATGGACTACATTCGTTTCTATTCCGTTTCCGATTCCGGAGTTAAAACCAAACGGACCCTTATTCACTTGAGTATAATATATGTATATAAAATTAGAAGTTTAAAAATGCGGGTTAGGTATAAATAAAATAGAGATAAATGGTATGTTTCCCTTACTCTTCACAAATTTATGTTTTATTTATAATTTTAGAATAAAAGACATGATTTTAAGTATATTAGGGTTCTTGCTATTCGTACCACCATATACATGCTATACATACCACATCTACGCCTACGCATTGCGTAGACGTAGTAAGTTTTCCTTCATTTTTCGAACTAAATATATGTTACGGACTACTACGCGTACGTCATGCGTAATCGTAGTAGGACTACGCATCGGCCATGCGTAGTCATAGCTATTTTCTTTTTTTTTTTGAACGAAATGAGTTTCTTGTTACGGCTACGCATTGCGTACGCGTAGTCAGGGTACGAATAGCATAAATATGTGGGTACGAATATCAATCTCGGTATATTAGGTGTATAGAGTTAGACTATATTTGTCTAATTACTATTACTTTTTCCAAATTCAAAAGAATAATATAAAGGAAAAAGTTAGAAAAAACCGCCCACCAATTATAAATCTCCCCCCTTTCTGCTTTTACAGAGGTCAGCCACTGGTTTTGCTCTGTTTTCTCTTCAATGCCCCTCGTAAACCTCAAAAATCTCCAAATCCAGGGGCCACTTATCCTAAATTCATCTATAAATACTCACTTTCACCTCCCATTTCCATATTCATCCATCAATCGAACTTCAATCTCACATTCAAAAACCTCTCAAAAAACAGAGACCAACAATGGAGGCTTTACAATCCTGGGTTTCAGACCACAAACTCACAAGCATTGGTACGATTCCTTCTTCTTTTCATCTCTTCACTCAATCTCTCTTTCAATTCACTTTCAAATTCACTGATAATAAGCTCTGATTAATCGGGGAAATTTGCAGGAGCTTTCTGGGCTTCGGCTGTAGGAGCATCTTTGGCGTATAATTCGCGTTCTAAATCTGTTTTGAAACCAAGCTTGAAGCTTATTCATGCTAGGATGCATGCTCAAGCATTGACACTTGCGGTGTTGTCTAGTGCTGCGGCGTACCATTACTATGAGGAGCGAACTGCAGGGGATAAAAACACTAAAACGATGCGTTCTGCTTGAGCAGCTCAAAACAAAGGGAATCCTGGATGTGCTAAGTTGGATTCCATTTAATTTTATGTCTTCTTCAACCCTTTTGTTTAATAATTATGTTCTAGTTTCGGTTTAATGATGTTTTGTTGCTGAGGATCTTATATAGTACTGGTCCAAATCAGATGTAATATCATACAAATCTATTAAGTATTAACTATGCTAGTTTTCTCCTAATTGTGACTTGATTTATTTACTTGATCTATAAATATTATTACTATAATAATAATAATAGAAAGAAACAATTTGGTTTACGCTTTTTCTAGTTTTGTGTTTAGTAAATGTACCCTTAATAGAAGAGTGTGTAAAGTTAGAGTAGTAACTAGACTTTTGAATGTTTCAATTAAGTAAATATACCCCAACTTTTTGTATTTATTTTCAATCTCTACGCACTTTTCTCTCAATGGTACATTTACTAAACACAAAAATAGAAAAAGCCTTGGAAACCAAATTGTTTCAAAAATAATACTCCCTCCGATAAAAAATAAGTGTCGTTTTAACTTAGAAATTTGATCAAAATTATATGTCGTTTTAAGTTTTCTAGGCCAATATATGAACAATAATTATGAGAAATGTTCTTGAAAATCGGTGTAAATGATTAATTTTAGTTCTAAAATCTTTCTTATTGGTTTAAAAGAAGGTTGAATATTAAATATGTGATAAGATTTAGAAAAATTTTACAAAATCTATGTTATTTAATATTTTTTTTAAAAATTGTGTCAAAGGCTAAAATGACAGTTATTTTTGATCGGAGGTAGTACAAGGTGAACAATAAAATAATACAAAATTTCTATATATACTACTAGGTATACTACACTAATGCTGGCGTCCCACAATATTTTCGAATTAGATCTTTTACTAAATTATAAATTAAGCTAATAAACTTTTTTTTACTAAAATAAAATATAATTCCAAATCTTTTTTTAACTAATTCTTTAAAAAATTAATTCAAAAATAAGATTAAAGTTTATGATTTCTTGATACCCTGGAAGACCACAACGGAGATGACATTTTTTTTTATGAATTATATTATGAACCCAAAACTTATTTTATATTGTCTTACTTAGATCAATACGGTTATAAATTAGTAAGTTTTAAAATTTTGTACATTTTTTTATTCACATTTGGTATTCATTTTTCCTTTATACTCTCAAAAATATTTTTTTATTGTAGTTTAAACAAGGGCCCAAATTTACGTAGACAAGAACGGCCCATCTTCACAAAATAAAAACCGTAGGCCCAACTAGAAATTGGGCTCAGCCCAATTACTTGGGCCGGTCTTGGCCCAATAGTAGGATCAGAGAATTTCATGTGTTATATTGTCTCCTATAATTTCAATTCTCAAGCTCGAAAGCTTTAGAAAATTTCTTTGATGCAAATTCGTACCATTAAGTTATCATCATCGAGGTATACATGATTATTTAAATAATTGTACAACTAATAATGTTATTCATTTTTTTGTATAAAAAATATTAATTTAGGCAATGAACTTATATTTGTGAACCATAGGTTAAAATTTAAAAATACCGATAAAACGTAATTTAAAATTAGAATAATGATATGGTTAATAGTAAGTATATCGATTTTTGCATCGGTTAAAAATACTATTTTGAATATACCAATACAAAACTCGTAATTTTTTTTAGCGGAAATACTTTCCAAATTGAGAATTTTAATTTATGTTCTTAGATTTGGATTAGAAAAACAGATAAAATTGATATTTGGAATATAATATGAACAAGCTTCTTTGATAACATGATATCCAATTGATGCATTCATGATATAAGAAAAAACATATTTACACAAAAAGATAACATAGATAAATAATCTCATTGGAAATCTTCACTAGATCAAATTAGGGTTATTTCCCTTCTTTGGTGTACAACTATTTGATCACCATAACATACCCTTCCCTTTTTATGAAATGCCTTTGCATTTTCCAATCTACATATAGGAGAAGAAAGAAATGAACCATTAACTAATATTGCATCAATCTTGCCCTAATTTGTTCCGTCGCATCTAACTCACCCGTTTTTCGGTAGAAGATGTGACACTCCCCGCGCTTCTAAATACTTGACCTTTTTTCGGTTTCCTTTCCTCCCCTTGTTTTTTTTAGATAGTAACTCATTGTTCATTACCCTTGTTGATCTCCATTTTCAGTCCCGTTCTTGATTGCTTGCAACACCGCTTGTCTCACGACTTGGGCATCAATGTTTCCATCTTGTTCTTCATTCTGCTTACATATGTATAAGATTAAGAGAGGTTCTCACGTGATCATATTCCTCTCTCTCTCTATATATATATATATATATATGGAAGGGTCGAAATGGATTCAAATCAATGCTTACCTCTCCACCAACTGCTTCAAAACGAAAACAATCCTCGCAAGAGATCTTAGCTTCGAGGACATTAAGGTTAAGCTCGTCGAATGCTTCTAAAACCTTGATAAGAAGAATTGGAGAACTCATCTCTGAAAACACATTTACCAAATAACCTTTCTCCAAGGCTTCAACCGTGACCTAATCATATATATATATATGTACTTATGAGCTCATTAACTTGAAATAATCGACTTCACACCAAACGAAAAACGAACCTTAGTGTGAAATTCATATATCATACCTGAGGTAAGGATACATCTTGGTTACAACAAGTAGTTGAAGTTTGAGAATTGTTTGTGTTAATTATTTCTTGGTTAAGTCTTTCGACTTTGTTCTTCAGTTCTTCGATGTACTTAGATGCGTGATCTATGATTGATGTCTTGTTTACCTGCAGAAATAAAGTTTTAAGTGTAAGATGAAGTAAAGAAAGGTTCAAAATCAATAAGAAACAAGCTAGGAAGCAATTGTGAGTAATAATGTGGCTAGGGCATGTAATTGATTCATATGGGTAGTACATATATAGTACATAAGTCATTAATAATTAATGCCCTCTAGCTAGTTTATCTTTCAAATACTTTCTATATGGAAACCAAGGACTATAATTATTGCATATTTAAAGAAAATTGTCGCGACATGAAGGGTTCGACATAGATGATGATACTCCTCTTATCCCGGAAATAGATGATGATCTATGGTTTCAAACTACTTGGATACATGATAACCTAATTCGAAGGAGATGAAGGTGAAGAACGCGTTAAAAAGAAGGAAATGACCTAATAATCATTAACTTGAATCGAGGTAACTTGAAAAGAAGTTTGATCTAGGAGATGATTCGTTTGATGCAAACAACTTATGAACACAAGTGTTTGTGGTCGATTTGAATATGTAAGAAGGTAAGTAGTTAGCGAGCGAGGACCAACGAGGAGGGAGAAGAAGAAGAAGATTACAGCATGAGAGTTAGTAATGGAGCGAAGAAGCTGCAGCTTCTCATGCAGAATTGCTCTTTTGTGCTCCCTTGATAACATTTTTCTCTCTTCTCTCTCTTTGTTGATTTCTCTCTTCTATTTCTTTTATCTTCTTTGCTTTTATCTTCTTTGCCTCTTTTCTTAGCTCTATGGTGAATGAGAGGCTGCTTAAAAAGAGTGGGAGATGACCCCCTCTCTCTCTCTCTCACACACACACACACTGCTTTCTGTCTAATCTAAAATGATGAACCTGTTTGTATATGAGATAAGTGCCCCCCAGTTCGATCACTTGCTAGCTAGCTTCTATATGAATTTTGGTGTTTTCCTTTAGTAAAATACATGCATACCCTTTGTTTCCCTTTCCTTTTCTTTTTTTTTTTTAAAAAAAAAGAAATAAAAGAACAACTTACAACTCTAAAGTGGATCAGCTTAGGGTAATCTTCTATATGAGAACTTAGAAAGATGGATTGACAGACGGATAATTGGTAAGAATTTCGTGACCAAATACAAGAAGATTCTCGGAAAAAAAATGACTTAGTTTTCGGAAAATTCGATTGACTTAAACATTAGAAAAATTCACAAGACAAAAAGTGATACGATATCATCAATGATTACGTCAAACATTCAAGAAGCTTCCTAGTTTTACTAACGACATTGATCACTGTGAGATTATCACATTCGATTTCTAAGCTAAAAAATCCTAATTTATTTTCTCTTCAAAGTCCTCTAATTAAGAACCAACACCTTTAACCCTAATAGCGCGTATTTTTCCATTTTTCGTAGTTTATGTTAAAAAAACCCTAATTTATTTTATCTTTAAAGTCCTACTCTAATTAAGAACCAACATCTTTAACCCTAATAATGCTTATTTTTCCTTTTTTCGTAGTTTATGTCCACGCCTTGACTCTGTCATCCCGGTAATAACATATATCAAGCATGTTATAATTATTGTTACGTTTCAAGCCATCAAATTTCCCCGAGCCAATTTTAGCTACTATAGCCTTTGTTTTCTATGTTGAAGAAGAAATGTAGGATGGTTGATTTATAAATTTTACTATTTGTTTTTGAAATTTTCTACTGCATGAAAACGTCCAATATTTTGTTGCTTACCCCATGTGATATTTATGCATGTACAAGGTATTATATGTACACGGGAGTTCTGATTCCCACAGTACTTAATTAATCACAAGTCACTTTTTTTTGTTTGAATTGATCACAAGTGATATTCACTCCCCGATAACCCAAAAAAAAAAGGTTCACAAGTCATTAGATTTATCTATGTTGGATATATATATATATATGTGTTTCAAGACTTGGAGTTGATAATTTTCTTGATTTGATTTGTTGGATTACTTGTCTTCTTATCAACATATGTTGTTGATTTAGGGCATTCTACATATGTATCTCAATCTAGACGATAGGGTGTTCAAAATCGGTTGATCTTCATTTTCGTGGATAGGAGATCGGATGATCATGAATGGTGCGTGTTGAGATGTGTGGAAATGTACCACTTCGACAGATGATAATAAGATATTACGTGAACCTAACATATAAGTTTTAAGGATACTCCTTCTATGAAGCATAATTCATTCCGATTTCGGTGGTGTTTTGGTGCGATTTTTGGTTAAGTATACAATACTTTGGCATAAGTATGGATTGAGTCAGGTTTTGTTGTTAACAATACTAAAATTGCAATTTTAAATGATATGTGAAATAAAAGGAATCTCGGTAATTTATTTAACCAAATTGTGTTTTCAAAAAGTCTTGGTTCATTCAAGAAAGTTGTTGATCGCCAAACCGGTTCATTTATTTTGGTACTTTCTGATCCATAAGGGCTCGTTTGACATCTATACCTAAATATCAAATTATTATGGGCTTATTTGGTGATACATGCAAGGAATGACGATGAAATGGTAATTTCATCCCCATAATCTATGTACACGAGGATGAAGAATATCTCCCAATTTCATCACATAATCCTGTAATCTTCATTTTATCCCCATAATCTGTAACCGCCAAACACACCGTATATATTGGTATTTATATAGAATATGTGGGAAATCTACAAGTTGTATTTAACTTTGATTCGAAAGACGCTCATCTCCCACATCAACAACTTACAAAACCTCCAACGTCTAACAGGTGCTGAACATGTCGATTTTCTTCCTGCTTCTCTCCATTGACGTCATCGTCAAGAAATGAGTTAGATCATCTCCGACCCAAAAATTCTAATCTTGAGTCATTCTTGAAAATGGACGAGATACCCTTATACATGTTCATTTTCCACCAGATAATATAAATTATTTATCATATATACAAGGATAAACATATCCCGGATCATAAAAAACCCTAAATTTTAGAAAAAGTTACAAATAGATTCTTAAACTATTTTTGATCGATCAATTAAATAAAGTTCCAAAAACTATGAAAAAATTACAAAGAGATTCTTAAACTATTTTGGGTATACATCAATAACATAATGATTAATTAAATTTGTCCAAAAACAACTTTATTTTAAAACAAAATAGCAAATTTACGAAAGAATTATACATATTTCATAATAAAAAAAAAAATTTATTAGTTGATTGGTATAAGCACGTACACATTAATTATAAAATTTTGCATGCATAACATGAAACTAGTAAATTACTAGCCGGTGAAGAAAATGAAGTTGAAAAACAATAATTCTCATAAGAAAGAAATATATGAAAATAGAATGGGAATAATAATGTGTAAAAATAGAAAGAGAAAAGGGCAAAAGAGTAAAAACAAAAAAGATGAGTTATCGAAGGGAATGAAGAGGTCTCGTGATCTTTGAGAGAGAAGCATATGAATGTCTCCAAACACTCCTCACGGGGGCTTCTGAGTCCTTCCAATTTCTTCTTTGTCTTCTCTTTCTTTCCCCGCCTTTGTCTCTAATCCTTAGATCAATCCTTCTTCAATTATCTTCTATACCTATTCACAACTTTTATCCTTTGTCATAACGCCTTTTATTTACCGTCTCGTTCTTATCTTCATGTACGATAAAGGTAATAGGAAGATTGAAATGTTCTTACATCGATAACTCAATCTAGCATACAAAGTTGATTGATTACTCTCTTGATTTTCAGTTGGACTCAAGATGAAACTACAGTTAGTTTGATGTATTCGGATCATGATAGATTTCGGTGAAGAAGACCACACAAATGGTGGAGGTAGAACCACACATTTATTGATAATATAATGATCTTATATATATAGGATTACAAGAGAATTAAAGGAAACTAATAAAGATTACCGAAATAAAATCAAATTCAAACGATCCTAATATATAAAGATAATTTTACGAGTACACCAGTAGAACGGTGACACCACTAGTAGATCGACAAAACCCTTGGGAAATCGGTGACATCAATAGATTGATATGACCACCAGCAAGTCGGTGACAATGGTAGATTTAGACGCCGATAGGTTGACGGCGTGCCTTAAGGGCGGCTAGCCCAATCGGACAAACTACTATTGTTCATGCCCGTTAGGATACGAGAGATCGACGAACTTGCTCTGATACCATGATACTTTTTCTTATATCTGTCCCGAGACCAAATGACGCGGAGGGCGCACGTCTAGCGAACCACATATACAAGCACACGAGGTTCCATCCTAAAACCAATTGACAATAGGAGGAGTAGCCCGAATGCTTATATGATAGGTTCACTTGATTGCGTGTTATCGATGTGGGATTCTTTTCCTCTACATCTCAGCAGATCAGATCTAATATCTAATATGATATGCGTTTTGTTGAGATGTAAGATCATATCCAATGAGTTGATGTATTGGTATTAGACCTAACATGATGTGCGCTATGCTTACATGCAAAATAATATTAATTCACCAAAAGTTCAAAATTGGTAATTATCTATTATATGGCGTAGTTGATTAGGGCGGATCATTTGGATTCCTAACGGAGATTATGAGTTTGAATTTCGATATGAACGAGAGAGTTGTACGTGTAACGAAGATCCGAAATATTGAAAACCATAGGGTTAGTGAATGCAAAATAATTAAAAAATATTAAAAAATTTATTTTTAATATAACTTTTTAGAAATAAATTATATTTAGGATATTTTATGTAAAATATATTAAATTTATTGTAATTATACTAAATATTTTATATTTATACTTAATATTTATATAAATACAATTTTTTTACCCGGCTGACGGGCCAAGTTTTTCGGCCTGGTCGGGCCTAGAGTGGTGTCCGGGTCTGACCCAGCAGGATTGACGGGTCGGACTAATTCCTCTGTTCATATTCGCCCGTTTTTTCCGACTAAACGATCCTGGCGGACTTTCCGGATATGATCAGGTCTAGCATATATCTAAGGACAAATAAAAATTCAAAAACATATTCTTACTCTCTCTTTACTATTTTTTTTTTAAAATTTTGGTCTAACTCACTATTCTTTAGAAGAAAAAAACTTACTTTTGAAGCTTTTGAATCTCTCGCAATTCTAGTTTTTTTTAAAGAAAATAAGTCTTCTGAATTGGTGTTTTTAATAGTTGATTTCCATATTCTTTGCAATAATTTTTAGTATTTGTATAAATATGATACAAAGTTTATTTCAGGGAATTAATTGTTCTAAAAAAAGTTCTTATAATGGAGATAAATTTGAAAAAATGAGCAGAAATACCAATATTGTGCGTGATCTTACCTATCCATACTTATGTGTATTCCAAAGTTTATTTCATGGAATAATTTTTTCTAGGGAATATTTTTTTTCTAGATTGGCAAATTTTATAAATTTATCAAATTCACAAATTTATGTATTATATATGCGAACCAACAACAGTGGGAGTCTGGGAGTGTCGTGGCGAAACATAATTATCTAGTTAGGTACATCATTGAATTTTCGGAAAATGTGACAAATAACATTCACCTGAAAAGGCGAGAGAATAACCATAATTTATTCTACGTGTAAACCGTATAAATGAAAACTCGAGAGAAAATCCGTAAAACAAATTTTGATACCGTCACGGGGTATATTTTGTACGCATCAAAATGTGCAAAGATTTTTAGAGATGTCATTTACATGTTGAATGTTGTAAGAACTAACAGTGGGAGTGTCGCCGGCAAACACAATTATCTGGTTAGCTACTTGTGGGGAAGTGCGATGGATAACAAACAAATGAAAAAACAAGTGAATGACCGTAATTGACTCTACGTTTAAACTGTATAAATGAAAGCTCGAGGGAGAATCCGTAAAACAATTTTCGATATCATCACGAGGTAAATGTTGTACGAATAAAAATGTGCAAAGATTATTATCATATATGTTCAACGTTATTTACATGTTGAATGTTATAAGAACTATATTATTATCATCATATATTGATGCTTAAATAAGAATAAAAATATTAGAACTAGAAGCAAAGAATGTGAATGAAACTTATGCAGCTAAAATGTAAAAAATACTTCCAAAAAATAGAATATGAGCAACAAGTTGTGGCAATAACAGGTATGCTGATCAACAAGTTACAAGTGCTAATACTAAACCCTATGACATTCAAGCAATACATTACTACACCTAAGAGTATAAATGAAGGGGTCATCCTTGATTTCTTCAGTTCTAGCAAGCTTCTCGGGCAGATAATTCATACCTCCATCACCCTCATTGCTAAGAAGTTTAACCCTTCCCGTCCCGCTGATTACCACCCTATTTCATGTTGTGATGTCGTGTATAAAACCATAGCTAAGATCTTGGCTTTCAAAATCAACTCTACTTTGCCTAGTATTATTGGCAACTAGCATAGCGCCTTTGTGAAGAGTCGTTCTATCAAGCATAATATTTTGATTTGTCAAGAGATCTTCAAGAAGTACAACCGGGCTCACATCTCCCGTAAATGTGCTATAAAAGTTGACATTTCTAAAGCTTTTGACTCTATTGAGCACATTTTCATACTCCACTGCCTTGTCTTATTTGGCTTCCCTACCTCCTTTATCAATTTGGTTAAAGAGTACATTTCAAATGCTACCTACTCTATCAATGTAAATGGGAAGCTCAAAGGTTTTTTCAAAGGCTAAAGAGGCCTCTGGCAAGGCTGCCCCTTATCTCCTCCCCTCTTTGTCATTGTCATGGAAATTCTCTCCTCCATGATCCAAGCTTCTACCATAAACCCTGACTTTAACCCCACCCCAGATGCCACAAACCCCTCCTAACCCACCTTTGTTTTGTTGACGATCTTTTGCTTTTTTGCAGGGCTACCATTACCTCTATTTCCATTCTTAAGAGCACATTGGACTCTTTTCGTATCTACTCAGGAATGAAGATCAACATTGAAAAATCTTATCTTTCTTGGAGGAGTTCATCCTCACGATCGTCTCATCATCACAAACAACACTGGCCTTCACTTGGGTAGCCTTCCTTTTCACTACCTTGGAGTGCCCATTGGTAGCAAACGCCTCAACACCCCTAACTATCAACCGCTCATTCACAAGATCACCTCTAGAATTAACTCATGGCATGCCAAAAATCTCTCCTACGCCGGCAGGAAACAAGTGATCTCCTCCATCCTTATCCATCCTCATGGCTATGCAACATTACTGGTGTACAATTTAGCTGATTCCCTCCATGATTTTGAACATGATGAAAAGCCTCCTCAGATCTTTCCTTTGGTCCAGCTCTGACTGTAGCAAACATGCCCTCATTGCTTGGAACATTGTTTGCTCCCCCCTTGATGATGGCGGGCTTGATTTCAAAGAGATGCTCTCTTGGAATAAAACTTGCCTTTCTAAGCTCATTTACGAGATCGACCATGACCTTTCCAATGTCTGGTGCAACTGGATCGAAGCTCTATACTTACAAGACATAATATCTTGAACATTGAGAAAAGAAACTGCCAAAGTCACACTTGGTGTATGATCCTTAAGGTTCGTGACGAGATCCTCGCCGCTAGCCATGGTCTTAACCCCACCAGTCTCATCTCTCTCCCCAACGGAACCTTCAAGATGACTAATGCCTACTACTTCTTCAGGCGTCATACTCTCCCCCATCTCCATCAATCTCAAACACATTTGACAAGTAATTAACATTCCTAAAAGTAGCTTCATCTCTTGGATTACTTACTATTAAAGGCTTCTCACCCTCACCAAGCTCCTCCAGTGGAATCTTGGGGAATCCCAATGATCGGTGCAAACTTTGTGGCCGTCATCCTGAGACCATCCCTCACCTATGGAACTCTTGCAGCTACAACAACCTCGTCCTTGATATCATCTCTAGGTGGACTAGACTTCGCACCCTCTACCTCTATTCTAGTGACATTTGGACTTGGCTTGAGAACTCTAAACCCCTAAGTCTGACCTCATCTCAAACATTCGTCTCTCCTCGATCACGACTTACATCTACTTCACTTGGAAAGCTCGGAATGAACTCATTTTCAACAACACCTATACCTCGACCATCGCTTGTGCCCATCATATTATCAAAGTCATCAAGAACTACACTTCCTATCACTAGAAAGACTGATCTCCTGATTTCCTCATGTGGGCTTGTTTGCTTGGCATCCATCTCTTGTAGATGTTTGTCTCTAGTCCTTGTGTCTTGTTCTTTGTTTAGCTACCTTGCTATGTTGTCTAGTGACTCTTCCTTGTAAAGCTTTTCTCAATATACATAACTTTTCAAAAAAAGAAAAGAAAAGAAGGGGCCATCTAGTGGTACACATACTATGGTTTCTAATATTTTCAGCTCACGAAAAATATAATTACCAGTGGTACACATGTTGTCTATCTCGACATTAACCATCCTCAACTTTGTAAAGGTCAATAACTCACATAAAGAAAGAAACGAAAAAAATACACAAATATTAGATTTGAAAATGGTGATTACCTTATCAAAACAAAGAGATATCTCCTATACTCAATCATCAAACAAGATATATCCAATTGGCTAAACAATTGTCTCACCCTAAATTTAAAAAATAATGTTTTATAAACGCCATAAAATCTATGACATTTGTGAAACGCCAAGGATATTTGGTGGGAAACTAAACCCACCAAATATCTATGATCTTTTGTGAAATGTCATCTTATCCATGATAGTCATGGGTCCGATTTGGACAAACAACCCAAACCGCCGGGTCCGCCGGTTTTCAAACTAGCGGTTTGGTCAAACTGGCGGTTTAACCGCCGGTTTGGGGTTTTTTATTTTATTTTTTTTAAAAAAAGGACCAAACCGGTTGGTTTGGTCCTCAAACCGCCGGTTTGGTCCTTAAACCGCTGGTTAACCAGAATTTTCTTTTTTTTTTTTTACAAACCGCCACCAAACCGGCGGTTTAGTTTTAGGACCCAAGTCTAATCCATGACGTTTTATAAATTTCATTGATTTGACGGAGTTTCATGAAATGTCATGGATATTTCACAATTGTATTTTTCACGGAGTTTACTTGAATGAACGTTAATAAAGATACATTTTTTTTATTCAAACGTCGTCTTGCAAAAGGCATGGATCATAATAGTTGTACTAGTGAAAGTTGTAACATCCGAAATTTTTATTCCGAGTGTCGAGACGTTTCCGAACTTCCCGCGTCAGCAGCCTATTTTTTTTCCGTGGGCACGTGTGTTGAGTATCGGGATTTATTCCCAAAATCCCGCGCCGACCCCTCGTTCCCCTTATTCTGCTTTCGACCTTTCGTTTCTAGTTGAGGTGACACAAGGGGCCATCTGACCCCTTGTTTCCGTCCCACCTTTTCAGCTTTGTGGATCTCTCTCTCTATCTCTCACACACACACACGTTAGTTCATTTTTTCCTTTTTACTCTCTCTTGTGCTTCTTCCTCTCAGCCATTGGAGATTTACTTGTGGATGAGCTGCAGTGGCGAAGGATCTTAGTGGTTTGTAAGTTCTTCCTCTTTTCCCCTTCTCTTCCCTTGCTGTATCTCTTTTCCTTCCCCTTCATCCATGGCCATGGATGGAGCTCTTGAGGAAGCTTTTCCTTAGATTCGTTGCATGTGTATGTTCTTGGCTCGATTAGGTCGTGGAGAGGAGCTTAAGATCATAGGTTGGTGTTTGGAGAAGACCCAGCAAGAAGAGGAAGACACTGGAGCTAAGGATCCATAGTCGCAAACGAAGAAGACGACGTTATGCTGCTCAAACCGCATACGCGGATCTTCAGAGGCGCGGGGGCGGACCAGGGCCACCGCAGGGGCAGATCTCAGGCGCAAGGGCGGCTCCAGACTGCCGTTGGGGCGGTGACAACTTTCCGCCGGGGGCGCCATCTTGCTTCCGCGGCTGCGTTTTCTTCACCAGTAGGCTTCTTCCTCCCTTCCTCTTCGTTCCTTCCTTAAACTTATGGTTATACATAGTTAGAAGCATGCTTAGAGCTAGGACTTATGAGAATGCCATCTAGTGGTTTCTATCCTTGGAGCCGTTATGGCTTGATATGATTGTTGACCTTGAGTTGTTTAAGCACGCTGGATCTTTCTAGGCTAGATTGGCTCTTCTAGGCTGTCGTTGATGATCATGTGAGCTATAGGCTGTTGTGAGTTTCCTTTGCTTGTTGAGAGTGTTATGTGTACCATGGATCCTAGGATGCTTTCCTAGTTTGAGAGTTGGGTGATCTTGCTTAGATCACTAGATTGAAGTCTAAGACTTATTGAGCGTGAGCTTGTGTTGATGAGTGTATTCTTGTATGAGCAGGTTGTGTACTTCCTCTCTAAAGAAGTTAGAGTGTTGTGAGTTGAGAGATGAGGTAAGTCTCCGGACTTACTTAGCCGTAATCGATGTATTAGATTCATTGTGTGTTTGGTGGTGTGTGTTTTATCGCTTTCGTTATAACTTATAAACCGGAAATAGAACCACCGACCCTTACTTTTATTTGGCCCAAGTTTATGATAATGGGCGGTGACATCACTGCCTAGCTCTTGTGAGAGCTAGGAGGTTCTTGGCGACTAGCCCGTGCTGGTTAGACGGTCGGAGGCACCTGTACCGTTCCATGCCGGTAAGTGGGGACCGAGGAGAGTTTCGGGAGATTCTCGTGTCACAAAAGAAGTTGAATTAGAATGGGATATGGCCTAATAAATAAAGATAGTAAACCGGATTTGTTTGTTGAGCATGATTATGTGATGCTATAATGTATGATTGTGTATGTGTCTTCACCTTGTTTCTAATGCTTCAAATTGAGCTAACGGTTTAAAACCGCTTGTGTAGATGTCCCGCAGGTTAGGAACGCCGCCGAGAGAGGTGGAGGGGTGGACAACAGAGGGTCGCCGTCCATTATAGGAAGGGCGTTTTTGGGATTATTATTGTTACGTTGGATTATGGATTGATGTACGGTTTTCGGATTTATGTTTGGGAGTTTTGTGTCGTTTTGAGGACTCGGCTGAGTTTCCACATTTTACCCTTTACATTCAGTTCTCGCATACATTATAAACGTTTTAGTTTTACGCCTTTATTTGTGTCAGGTTGGAAAGGTCCGGTGAGATTGTTGTCAGACTAAGGTCGGGACCCATTGTGAGATCTCGCCCGTAGCATTCCAATATCCCACGAATTCGGAATGTTATAAAGTAATAGAATCATTTCCATTCCGTTTTCATTCAGCCCCTGACTAAAAGTACACTAGGAACCGAGCAAATTCATCCACCAATCAATTTAAGCTAACTGGTCTACTTCACAAAATAATATGATTGAAGTTAAAAGTTAACTTTTATTATTATTATTTTTTTTACAATTTTAACTCCAATCACATTCATAGTTTAAATTGAATGAGAGTGGTCGACGTTTATGATTGTTGGCATTCATATATTCCGAAAGAAGTGAAAGAAAGTAGCCTGGAAATTTGTCTTTACACTAGTGGAAATTAACATATCACTTAATATTCCTTTCAATATGCTGTCTTATTCTTCCTATTTATAATGTAATTAATATGCCACATCTATATATATATATGCTTTACTTTCAACTTCAATCGCAATCATATATACCACAATACCGAGTTGGCAACTTCCAACCCTAATCATTCAGTTTTATCTAAGTACTTAATGTTTATATACAAATATTCTAGACATATCGGTAAAAATAATTATTTAGTATCGAGATTACACAATTTACGTATGTAGTAATATGTCAACCACACACATAGATATAATCAACGATCCACACATATGAGTAGGTCAACAACCTACATATGAGTAGGTAAACGACCCACATATCAATATGTCACAAGAACCCACATATTTTTTTTGAAAGGTTAATTGTATTGAGTAAGGATAGAATATAATGATACATTATGTGGCAGCTTTCCAACGATCATAAGCAAAGAGCAGAAGCAAAAAACATAGAATCAAAAGGAGTCCAAGACTAGGGAGGGAAAATCAATCAGGTGAGGTTTATGTTCAGCATAAGTGCCATGTCCAATGTGGATTGAGATCTGTCTTTCCAGTTGTACCCGAAATGAAGTTTGACTGATCGAATGATCTCTCTGGCACAATCAATTGGTCTGGTGAAAGTGGTGTTGTAAACCATGTTGTTTCTTGCAATCCAAATATGGTAGAGGAAGGAGATAATGGAAGCAATCATGACCCTCTCCAACAGGCTAGGTTTTTGCCTATTCCAGGACTCAAGCCAAGTCTAAAAGTTGTTTATATATGGAGCAGGGTAGGGAGTCTTGGTCCAGCGAGAGTCGATATCCAGTACAAGCGAGCCATAACTGTAGTGATACCATAAGTGGTCATCATTTTCAGGGGCATTATTACATAGTTTGCTGATGTCATTGTTGATCAAGTTCCATGCCTTGATTTTCTCGAGAGTGAGGAGGCGATTAAGAACCCACATATTAGTAGGCCACAACGACCCACATACCACATATAAATATTAATTCGATGAATAAACATTATACATATCTAGCCAAAAGGCTTGGACATGTATGATTTGTTTAATCTGCAAACCTTCATTTTCTGGTTCCAAGTGCGGAATTAATTAAGCACTAATTTTACACTTTGGGTGCGATATTAGTGATGTTTCAAAGAAATATATGAGTTAGTTTAACATGACGCTTGAATTTATGGATGACAATGTATCGGGTGACGGGTGGATGAGCTTGACCACCACCTGATCCATCACCCAAAATTGTGAACCCCACCCGACCCACCTCCTACTAAGGGTCTCACCCACATCTAATCCACCCGCTTTCATCGGATGAAATGGGTGGATAGAATGAGATTCGGGTGTTCTACACTTCCTTTATAATTTTATAAATGAACTTAGTATAAATTTTAAACTACTTTTAAAATATATTCATATCCGTCTCATTTAAAAAGTAAACGAGCCTGAATCGATTCCGAACAGCTCGAATAATATAGAAACTTATAGCGTTATTTAACTATACAAGCCAAACTTTAACCGAAAACTGACATGTTAAACTTTTTTTTTTATAAACTAGCCGAAGCAACTAACTAGGGGTGTCAATGGGTCGGATATGGTCGGGGAGTACTTTATTCATCTTCATCCCCGTTTAATATAATGCCCCTCGTCCCCATCCCTATCCCCGTTCGGGTATTGAGAATTGTCCCCATCCCCGTACCCGTCGGATATTCGTCCTCATCAGGAAATCTCCGTCCCCCTTTAATTTCTCCATTTAAAAATTTTATGGGTTTCCCCGTACAAATCCCCATCCCCGTTTAACTTTTAGGAGGTTGACAACAAAACATTGACTAGGATAATAAATGTGAAATTAGACCATGAAATACAAAATTGTTATTTTTTTAACTATATAAAAAAAACGCAAGTAAAAAAAAAGAAAGAAGAAATTTTCATTTTTTTTAAAAAAAATACAAATTTGGCAAAGTAAAGTTAAACCGTCTATATATCAGGTTTCGTTCGTTCAAGTATGATCGAGACCCGTAGTACAAACTTGTCTAAACTAAATTAATTATATATTACTAACATTTAGATTACGATCTTAAGATAAAATGTTATATTATTTTATCATTTTAATTTTACGGTTTAGGATTTAGATTGCACATCAAAACACGTATCTAAAAGAGTAAGGCACATAAAAAAACAGCATGTAGCGAGATGTGCATTTGATCATCATGATTTGGCGTTCATGACGTATTCAAAAATTTCACGAGGTGTTATCCTCATATGATCGAAAATCAAATTAATATAGGTTATCATTAGTATAATTTACACATATAATTATCAAATAAATATTTAACGTTAAAATACATTTTGTGTAAGTAGGAATGAGTAATCTTAAAGTACAAAAAGTTTATATAGGTTGAAATTATATTGTTCATCGAAAATTTTTGAATTAAATATGAAACTACAAAGAAATTGTACTACAAATACAATTTGCTTATATATATATATATATATGTATCCCCGACATATTCTCCGTCGGGATCCCATCGGGTTATCCGTCGGGGATCCCTATCGGGTTTCCTGTCAGGGATCCCAAACGGATTTGGGTTCGAATCGGAGAGCGAGGCGGATACCACTATCTTCATCCCCGTTCCCATCCCCGAACGGGGAATCGAAGTTTTATCCATCCTTGTCTCCGTTTAAAATTTCCATTCCCCTGACGGATAATACCCGTAAATTTCGGGTAATCCCCACCCCATTTACACCCATGCTATACTTAACCCTCTGGGAAAAAAGAAAGACAAAACAAAAGAGAGGGGTGAATACTGACACATGACAAAGCATAAACTAATATAAAAATGAAGTACATAACAAGTTACCATTACTTAACAAAACTTCTGTATGCATGTGAAGGTGTGGTAGTTGCAAGAAAGTTGGAGGTATGGCAGTTAATTTTCTATATTTTACTTTTTATAATACATATGTGTGATATGCCTATATCAATTCTTAAATTTCATTATCGGAATGTTATAGTTGTTAAGGTCGGGATTTTAGGTTAAATTATGGTAGGTTATGCGGATTGAGTCATACAATCAGGTTTTAGGTTAAACTGCAGTAGGTTATTTGGGTCGGGATTTTAGGTTGTAACATTATTCATGTCGTGAAACATCGTAATTTATAAAGATAATCCAAAATACTACTTCTTTCTCAAATACTTTGACCTTTGAAGGGCCATTCACTTCACAAATTTTTGGCAAACCGATAAAATAACTAAATCATGCAAGAAAGAACTTTTTTGAGGAGCTTTTTTTTTAAATTATGTTAATTAGAAAAGGAGAAGAATTTACATCAGGGTCTACTAGACCAGGTAGCATAGAAATATAGATTACAAGATATGAGCATGCGGGAGCTTAGATAAGGTGAATCCCAAGGATTTTACCCCAAGATAGGGAGTCTAGAGATCTATCCTTCCAGCGATGGGAAACATAGTTCTTCGTGTGATGAATGGTGTTGCTAGCGCATACAATAGCAGTGTTAGAGGTGTTGTTGTAGACCAGATCATTTCTAACCTTCCAAGTTAAGTAGATGTAGATTGTGATGCTTGAAATGCGAACACTGTCAATGAAATGGGGTTTGGGGTTGGTATGAGAGCTAAGCCATGCCCAAAGATGGTGGTCATCTTCCGGGAGGCGGAGGCAGAGTGTACAGGTGTTGCTAGGGATGGTTATTCATTTTTGGAGCTTGTGAGGATAGGATGCCCATCGAGCTAGGTAATGAAGCTGCATTTTGGGGAGTTAAGGTTCTACTAGATGGGAGGGCACCAGAAGGTAGTTGTTTTAGGGGGTTTGAGATTATTGTAGGTTTTGGTCATTGAAAAGGTGTTATTAGGGTTGTTAATCAAGGTTAGGCAGGTGGTGGGATGAGTGGAGGCAAGAAGGTCGTCTCTCGTTTTGAGGATCATGTTCCAATGGTAGTTGAAGGCGGTTTTGGGGGCAGTTCTAGATAGTGAAGTTCTTGAGGATATTTTTTGAGGAGCTTTGCAAACAAAGCTTGTCACGTGCTATCTATGAAATTTTCATTTATTTGGATCGGTTAGCGGGTTTTAGGTTCACATCTTTGATATTGTGGAGATCATTGTTTCACACTGGCATAAACAAGCCCGCATTCTAGTATATAAGTTGTTGGTCACTCCTCTTATTGTCAATTGGTTTTAGAATGAAACTTTGTTAGACTTATGTGTTGTTGACTGAAGTCTAACGTGCATATGCTCTCAAACATGCAACAAAAAACAAACATGCGCTATCTTGGCCGCTTGAATTTCGCATGTAATTAAAGTTGTTCAATTTTGGATCATGGCTAATCAGAATTGTCATCCTTTAGACATTGACCGCAAACCTAAACGATTGCACTTGGGGGTGCGGCCATAAATTATTATAGATCATATACATACCCGAAATAACGGAGTCTAATATATAAGTTCGATACGTTAATTCTTCTAATACACTTGATTTATAGGTGTAGCAAGCTTGCTTGTTGATTCAACTATTAAATTTTAAACTCATATTTTTTTTAAAAAAATATCAAACACGTAATCAGTACAAGATCGAGCAAGGTCATTATAATGTTTTCTTTAATCGAACAACTCATCACAAGTTTATACCACAAATTATACATTTGGACATATATTAATGGATTAGACTGTCTAGAGAATTTTTAATTATATAAAAATATTAGGATATTTGAAATTAGGACATCACAGTATTGATGCATAAGATCATGCAACCCATTTAATTAGCATTAATAATTGAGAATTTTATCAAACAACACCCCACCCTTATATACCCATAATTACTGAAAATCATCCTTCAATAGAAAAGTTACAACAATCGACTCGATATACAATTCTTGTTATCAAGATAGATCAAAATTGATAACGTTTGTACGTAAATACTACGACAAAGAGATGAATTTCTCACTGACAGTTATCACGGCAATCATTTAATATATCATCTTATAGAGTTGACTTTAGTGTTACCAGTTGTCACGACAGAATTGTGCAACAAGATGGAAGATGAATTACTGACAGTTTGATTTGTTATATCCAGAAAGAAGTTTTCAAAAGCATTGATAATAAAGTTATCATTCAACATTTTCAAAGTATGAGATCCCGAAAGAGGGATTTGCTCCCTTTACAGTGTTTCCTCTTTTGTTATACTAAACTCTAGTTCTTAGTAATGAACTTTTTTTTTTATCTCTATATCTTTTGTATCGAGTTAAATATTTCAAGTCGTTCTGTGCCCTTCAAATATATCCTACCTCTGCCACTGGACGCGTTGATAGTTTTTCTATATCGATTATGAAACTATAAAGAGCCTACTATATACACTAGTGATTTAGTGGTATGTTGTAAAGTCAAGTTTAAAAGAAGTGTTTTTTGTATATTTTGGTATTAAGAGATGGTTTTTGTTATAATTTAAAATATAGTGGATATTTTTGATAAATATTGATATATAATTGGTGTTTTCTGCAAATTCTTTAAATAATATATGAAATCATATGAGGCAATAAATCCAAGTAGATGGAAGATTTGTTGGGACCCGAGGACAATGTACATGCATCATTATATTCTGATAACATTTCTCGTGACATATTAAATAATTTAAACAAATAATGCAATTTCGTTATATAATTATATTCCGATTTAGTGTCGTATATATGTCCAAATATTTTCAAACCCTAGTTTTTCTATAGTTGAATTCATTATTTTAGCTGTAAAGTTTCGTGTGATCGATCATGATCGGTAACTATTTTGGTGTAGTTTTATAAGATATTTAAAAAAATCAATCAATGTATTTAGTAAAATTGGTTTAAAAGCAAACTTTTGGTGTAGATTTTTTTAAAATAGATAAATATTAAAAATAAATCTATTAAATTATCATTTTATGTGCTTTTAAAAGAAAAGATCCTTTGACACTCCCGCAAAACCAAATGTTTTCCGATCTTTTTAGCAAACTTACAATCACAAATAACGTAAACCGAATTCTCAAACAACTAACAACTTCTCAAAAGATGATATAAAATTAGTTTTAAATATCTATATCGTCAATCTCGTCATTAATTCCAATATTCCAAAACATAACAACTTGTTATCAGCATCAACGAATACTAGAGATGAGAAAAAATGAACGTCTGTAACAATGAACACATTGGTGACGTTAGTTATTTTTCGTACCTATGGTTTATGTTTCTATGTTCGGGTATGCACACTATATTCATGAACATGTCGATTCTAACGTTGGTTTATGTTGTTCGTGTCAATGAGTATAGCTTGGCGGCATTGGTTCTTTGAACGTGTGTAACAATGAACACGTTGATGGCGTTGATTATTGGCCGTGTCTTTGTTTTCCTAATGTTCGTGTATGCACACTATGTTTACGAACACGTTGGTTCTTGGCGTTCATGTTCCTCATGTCAATGAATGTAGCTTAATTGATGGTATTGGTTCGTTGGTCATGTCTTTGATTTATGTTCATGAACACGAATAAAGACGGACAAAACACTAGCAACAACACGCAATGAAAACACAACTAAGGTTGAGGGCAACAAGACAGTAACACGGCCGCCGACATTCCTTTGTTTTTAAAGATTAAGATTAATCATGTAATAGACAACAACCGTATTCAGGAAAACAATATTCAATGCCTAAAAATAATAATGTTTATCTAATACGTATGCACGTAATTTTTTCACCTTGTAGCCAATTAATACTTAGCTTATCAAGAATTAATCATTAACGTTCATGTAATAATCTAACGACTCTTAGAGATTCTCATTCATCTTCGTAAAAATAGTTTTTTCCGAACATAACGATTAGGAGAGAGTAAGAGATTGAAAGAAAGGGATTGGATGGTAGTTACGAAGGGGCATGCAAAAATAGTCACGTGAGTATCACTCTGGGAAAGTACATTCACGTGTGATTTTGTCGATGACTAGATAAGTATTTAAACTGTAAAGTTTTGGTGATGTGGAATACTCCCATTTGTTTGGTATATTGGCTCACCACGTACATTTTTAACCCAACTCACCCCAACCAAAATAAATAAATATATATATCTATACTTATTCAAAATTAAGGATTCATTTACATACGTATATAAAAATAATCTTTAATGAAAACATGCACTCTTTTTTATCACCCTAATCCACCATTGACACCGAGCAAATTGTTAGAATACGATCGAGAGAAATAGAATACGAGAATTGATTATACAGTTACGTTATCAAGCTGGAGTTTTAGGACAGTATAACCCTAAAAATAAAATATAATTGACCGAATACATCAGATTCCACAACCCAACACAAACGGTAAGTATATGCATTGAACCCGACCACTTTTCCTACGGACTGACCACTGGTGTTCCACTGAACCGAGCCCGGAAACGGTGTCACCGGATCATAGCCTCCTAGCTACTCCCGGAACTTGAACCTTTAACTTCAATTACCTCCTTCCCTTCCTCTATCAAATGAGCTAGTAGAACAATGTGTATTATATTCCGTTTTAAGGAAGGTATTTTCCTTCTTTTTTTCCCCCCTTCCTTAGGCAAAACGAGGTCGCAAGCCGAGGCACCGTACCCCGTTACCCCCCTTAGATCCGTCCCTGAACCCTACACATAAACCCGATGAAGTTTCATCCTAAAACCAATTGTTAATAGGAGGAGTAGCCCACCGACCTTATATATTAGGCTCAGAATATCCTTTCAATGCGAGAACTTATTATCTAGCTCCTACATATTTGCATTGTAAATATAAGCTAATAGCGATATAGATTAATTTATACATGTATTATAATTGTTTATTATATATATAAAATATGAGTAGAAGAGAAAGAATGGAGTATGAAGTTGGAGTTTTCCATTGGAGGGTGACCTCGTATGATTCTAAGACGTCGACAATATGCATACAGTCTGCATGACTGCATGCAGACAGACGAAATAGAAAGATAGAGAAAGATGATTTTGTGTGTTTTCATGGGTACGTCCAAACGACAGCTCGACTTTTATGTCTTCTTTCTGGGGAATTCATTTTCCTCGAATCCCATCTTTTCACAATCAATTATTGTCAATAATATTCTTTTAAGATATATATGTACAAAACATAAATAATTAGTCTGAGATAATATGTATATATAGAATATATTCCATTATATTTAAGTGCCTTCATTTATCAACCGTCGATACGAACACAAAACTTGTTGAATAATCGTCTCTTCGTGATCGAGAGTGCTTCAAATCGGTTTCTATTATTAGGGTTGTTATAAGAGTCGGATGAGCCATAACTTTGAATTGAGATGTGCATTGTTCCCTCGACGGAATAGAAGGGAATTAGTCTGGGATAGAGGGTGATTATCGAAACTGGTTTTCAGTTTGTGACACTACTTCTAGGGAAGTGTATCCCACGATGTCACTCCTATTTAGCATGGACATCAGTGTCAAAACTTCTTTCAAGGAAACTGAGTTATCCACATTCAACACATTTTCCGTGAGACTAATAATGTCACGGATTTCTTATCTAGTTTTAGTTTGAACTTTTCAATCGGAATGCATGTAATGAGGGTATGGTGGATTTAATGAATGCTGATGTAAGGGTCAGGATAACCTCGCTTGATGACTATTTAGCCTATTTTATTGAATGAAAAACACGTCTAGATGCGCGGAGGCTACCGAACCTCCTTCTCATAAAAAAAGGAAGAGTTGGACGACTAGCGAACCTTAAACTTAAAAAAAGCTATAAAATTTGTTCATATTCGGCTCGTTTAAAAAGTGAAGGAGCTTTGAATAATAATATTACAATACTACTCTAGCCGAATGAGTTGAGTTTTTGGCATGATAATGTTCAACTTGTTTATAAAATGAGTCAAGGTTAAACTGAATCTACATTTTAACCGAACTTTTTCGAGTTGAATACAAGTCGAGCATATAACAACCCTAACTGCAACCTATCCCATTTGATCACACTTGCATGTTAGTGCAAGTTTAGACGATGGTCTCTTTGTGTATTAATTAGACTCGATTCAAATTTGACTCGCTTAGCTCAAATAACCACCGTGAACTAGACAACACAATCGTAAATTGGTTAGGGTTGCTATATTATCCGGTTTACTCGACCTCAACTCAAATCAACAAGCAAAATACTCGGTTCAAGCTCTTTCATTAACTAAGCAAGTCGTATATAAACTCGACTAAAGTTTACACATAGTTTGATTATATACGAACCGAACATAAACACATTCGAGTTCTCTTCCATCGACAAACGCCCTATCTCCTAAACCTACAATTTGAAAGATATTGGTTCTATCTTGTTCTAAAGAGAAGATATCTTATTTAAGATACATATGTAAACTATACTTACATATAATATAGAGAGAGGCGATATTTTTTTTACTTGTACATATCGGTCTCGTCAACTATTTTACAAAGTGGTAGTAGCTAGGTTACTTTTCTCCAAGAAAAAAAAATCACCCCATATCAATAGACAACATTCCAAAAGCCTAGCTGGATTTTGTGGACGAAATCAAAACCACTAATTTTCCGATATATTTTTCTCATTATGATTGAACTTATGAAATTTCGTCGAGCTGTGCTAACTTGATCGACTGCAGAAGCTATACTTCAATGAATGAATGATTCACGCGAAGTAAAATGTTAAAACACTCTACAGAGGTAGACCGTAAAACGAAATCGTGTGCAACACTTAAAATCTTTTATCTATTGATATGAAAATTTATTATCTCCAATATAAAAGAAGAATACGAACTCGAATACAAAGAGAATTATAATCCTTCCAAATAATCCAAAAAATAGGATAATCGGTCCGAGGACTTCAATCTTTTTTCTTTTGTGAGCATAGTGATCCACCGGATAGTCTCTCTATGCGCACAAAAATAAGTTAACTTAAGCTTATCAAGCAAACGGAGTTACTTTCGTCGTGAATTTTTTTTACTGACTTCGACATCGGAGTGAATCCGGAGATAGAGCCCCGTAATCCGATCCAACCATTGTGTTTATGGGCTTTCACGACACTAACCTTTCTTATGCTTTTGGATCAATCACGAGGAGTATTGCCATTGACAATGGCAATAGTTTTGACAAGATATCATCTAATGTTTCCTTTATGCATTTATTATTGATTTAGAGTTAAATGCTTGTCAATTTTTATTATGTTGTTTGAATTTACAAAACGACATGTTTCTATATTTTTATTTAAAATAAAATGTTTTTGAATAGTTGTTTATATATAATTGTTAATCTTTTTCCTAACTATTGTGTTTGCAGATTTTTATGGTTCTGATTGTTATCATGCTTTTGGATCGATCCCCATTCTATTACATACCATGAAAAAATTTAGAAATTACAAACAATGTTCTTGGATTATGCCTTTTAAATGTATTTTTAAAAAAAATTGAAAGAATTTGATTAAGTAGGCTCTTTTCTATTTCCCTAAATTGGCCAAAAATTTTTTCACGGAACGGGCTATAAACTAGCATATTCAAGTCATAAACATTGACATACCTTCATTACTGTATTTATTTATGTTAATGAAATGATTATTCTTTCTATGCCGTGCATTTTTGGATCGGACCATACTAGACTGGAAGTTACAACCAATCTTACACCATGAAAGTTGGCTCGGATCTTGTCTTGGATTATTTGAAAATTTTTACATAATACTTTTCAGAAGAAGAATGGGTTACGATCATAACTCGGATTTGAATCACACCTTATTTAATCTGTTAGTATTTTCTTAAAAACAGTTAAAATAGGATCAATATTTTAAACTGTAGACCGAAATGTATAAGATTTGACCGTAATATTATTTCGGTTCATGGACCGTCAATGTGTAAAACTACTGATGGTCCGGACCGTTACATGACTTTGATCTTTCTTAATAAAAAGGTTAGTTTAGTGTGTGTATATATATCTATATAGAGGTTGATTGTCATGTAAACAACTCTTACCATGTAAAATGAGGATAAATTGTAACCGTTAGATCGTTAAATATATGGCTGAGATTAGACAATATTAAAGGGGGGAGGAATCGTGTTATTAATGGAAGAAATATTCGCCGCACCTGACTCTATATATTCGACGGTATAGTCACATATATTCGGTGTTTACATGTTCACATACTAAGAGTTGTTTACATATAAGTCAAGATCGATCTATATATATTCTCTACGTGTTAAGAGACGATTAGACAAACATATGTGACATCAGCTAATCACATTTTATATGAGAAAGAAACCCTAATATCCCTTGAAACCCTAATTAAACAACTCTTCAAATCGTCTCTGTGGCCAACACTTGCGACAATCCAATGCAACATCTGAGTCACGGGACTGAGTTTTTGCTCATACTAGCTACCAAACGTGAAATGATTTCGACCCAACAAATTTTTAAAAAATAAAAAAAAAAATTCCAAAATAGAAAACAAAATTATAATTTAAATAAGTACACAAGTAAAAACGGGAAATAAAATGTTATTTAAAAGAGAAAAACAAAAGGAGATTTTGGGAGGGTATACAGACAACTCCTTTGTCCCTTTTATTCACATGTAGCACAATCCACGAGCTGCATGGGAACAATTAGACAACACAAAGCTAGAAAAAAGTTAAAAATAAAAAATAAAAAATAAAACTGCAACAAAAATCAATTTCTCAAAATATTTGAATGTGTCACACCTAGGTTGATCTTTGCAAACAGGACGTTTTACTTGCTTTCTTTCAATTTTGAATCGAAAATTCAGATCGAACTTGTTGGCATTAAGACATTGATTACGACATGGACAATGATAGTGTTGGATTACAGAGTCTGATGTTCTGTATCATGTACGGTTATTTTCGCTGATCTAACTCGGCTTGTGAGTTGAATGGGTTCGACAAAAACGCTTTCGGAAAAGTTTTTGGCTCATGTATTAAGTCCGACGTATTATATCTTTAGGGGCTTCTATCTTTTACAAATATATGGCCTATTTATACCTACGTTGACTATTGTAATCGACGTCACAAAATATAGTATAAAATTCTGGCTTGGTAGTGCTCTAACTAGGAAATGATTAACCAATCTCGGTGTTCTTGACTATATTGCTTGCATTCCAATCCTAATAGATAGTCCATTTAGTTGGACCATTCAGCTTTAAGACATGTCGTCAAGCGATCTATTGTGGTGAATAAAATGTTTTTGTATCGATAATAAACGAACTTGAATCTTAGTACATAACTTCGGTGAACTACACTCCTCTGTCAATTAGTTTCCATTTGAAACTCATAGGATTTATGTGTGGATTAGAGCCTACGAGTACATCAAACGTGTAAAATTCCACATTATATTTACAGGAATGACCCAAACGTAAAAAGTCAACATTATCTAAATCGTTTTGTAACTAAAGGTCGATATGTTGTTTTATATTTTGCCGTGCTCTTGTTATAGAAAGGTCTAGCAGCGAAGTTGTTGTCAGACTAACTCTAGTGAACTCGATATGATTCACCTCCTAGTAACATCTCGGGTTCCCTAATCCGGATGGTACAACTGCACCTCGAACGTATAAAATTTGACATTATATTGACCCACCGAAATTTCACGAAATGCAAACTGGACACTATATATACTTGCTTTGTTTTGTTTCGATTTCGAATCGAGAACTCAGACTCGTCGTGTTGCCAGAAGTTTGGATAATATTAATGGAAGGGGGTTCACAGGTTGATGAAAGGAAGCTTAGAAAGGATTTCTGGATTCATCGATGGCTATCAGTATTTTGTTGCAGTATAAATAGTACAACTACAACATATAGCATCCCGGGTGTGTAGGAAAGGTATCTTGTAGGATTGAGAAAGTGACTTATCTATACTTAGCTATTACGTCCAATTTATCCTCCTTCAGAATTAGGGTTCATAGTGTAAATCATCAATATGGAATGAATTGGATATTAAATCATTATTTTTTTCATTTTTTAGAAGAGGTTATATTTGTGATTCTTGCTAGGTCGTTTTCATCTACTTTTCTTACTTGATTTTTCACTTATCTAAATTTTTATAGCTCATGTCACGATACGAGACGACACATAGTTTTATTTGGTTCATTCAATATCGATTACGTTTTTTCTTTTGAAAGGTTATTATATTATCAAAAAAGAATGTACGTGAGGCTTCATACTAGATCAGAAAGGAGAGAGGCATGAAGAAAGGGATTACAAGAAATGAATGCCCAAAATTTTGACTCTGGAAATAGAACTAGGGGATCAATCATGTCATTTGGCAGCAGCAAAATTCTTTGTGTTGGTGATGACCTTGTGAGGACAGGAGGAGGGATGGGTGAATTTCTGGTTGAACACAAGATCATTTCTGACCATCCAGACGTAATACATGTAGCTGGTAAGAGTGGCGATGAGGATATGAGAGATGAGGTCATTCTTGTGGCTTTTGAGGGTGTTGAGCCAACTCCAGAGGTTAGTCCTGAGGGGGTAGGTATAAGAATACGAAGTCAGCGGGATAGAAGTTCTAATACCATAGAGGAGTAGTTGCAGTGTAGAAAAAGGTGATCTATGTTTATTTAAAGAGATTTTATTAAAGAGTTTCGAATTTTACAGAAAACGATATAATATACAACAATGAATAAGCCCTAAAGATAAACACACAAATACCATACTTTGTTAAACGATAAACGTTCAAATAGGTGACATGCGTCGTCCCCTAACCGACTCTACTATGTGTAACATTCAACATATTAGCGTATCAAGAAGATAACTTTGTACATAATGATTGATAAATAGAGGGATCAAATAGTATGAATTGAAATGTTTTGTGAGAGTGGTGATCAAGAAGTTCAATTATTGAAATTTATACAACTAAGACAAAACAACAAATTTAGGATAAAGGAACAGTTTGTCCCTTGAGTGTTGTATTCATCAGCTCAAAGGCTCAATTGGGTCCTTCCTATATCCAAAACAGTAAATAGATTGACATATGACAAAATAATAAATTAAAAAAATGTTTGTTGAACACATAAGATAGGGAACATATCGGATTGGTGATATGGGTTTGTATTGGACCAATTTTTGATAATCTAAGAGTCTGCTTGATTTGAATAAGAGATTAGTTGGGAAGATTATACTCTCAATTTGATAATTCAAGTGTAATTGAATGAAATTTTATGTTCAAATAATTCATAATCATCTAGCTCTAAATAATTCCTCTAGTAACCGAGATAATGATGTTGTTGAACGGACTCTAAGGGTCCGTTTAGTATTGATATCCTAATTAAAAGTATGAGTATGGGTATCACTCATAATCATACCTGATGTCTGGTATTTTAGTATATCGATATCAAATTGATCCCGTGATATCCTATTTTTTTTTCACTTTTGATAGCTTTTGATATATTGATATTTTTGGAAGGTATCACCAACTTTTTTTTTTTTTTGCTTTCTACGCTTCTCCTCTTCGATCTATCTTCTCTTCTCCCATACTCCTCCCTCTTTCATTCTCCAGACTCTTTCTCTTTTTCGGGTTGCTTTGAAAATTTATGAGTTCTAGGGTTTGTGAAAATTCATCTCTTTCTCTCGCCCCTACCTTTTTGGATTTGGTGTGCTTGTTGAAAAACATGAAGTGCTTACATAATTTTGAGGAAGATGTACTTTAGATTTTAGGTATCATCCTCTTAATCTGATATCCGTATCTTGATACTTAAATAAGAACATCATGTATTCTGATACCTATATATTGATACTTATTGGTGATACTCATACTTAATATCTGATATCTTGTCAATACCAAACGATCCCTAAATTTAGTGTTAATTGGTCCGGCTGGGACTGTGTGAATGGTCAAATTACTGATGCGAGAGATTAATATATTGACTTTAACCTGCCAATGTTGCAGTGAAAACTGAAAAGATAAAAACAAAGAGGATGACAGACTATTTCTTACCTAGTTACCTGCAAAAATAAGAGTATGATCAACAGATAAGTCAATGGCTTGCAATATTGGAGATTATATTATTCATTTAATAGTTATTTAAGCCCAAATACCATAAAATGGGCCTGAATAGAAACCCATTTAGAATGAAAAGCTGTTCATTTAATAGTTATCTAAGCCCACACCATAAAACTTGTCAAAAGCTAATCCAATACATCAAAATGTACCACTTCAAGTCTCCTATGGCCCAATGACCAAGGTTACGTTATAAAATAAATCGAGTATGAGCACGTAGTGAATATTCAATCGAGGATTGAGTCGAGTACCTCGTTTAGGAACATGTTAGCTATAGTAGTTTAGTGAGCAAACACGAGTTCGAGATTCGCGACCCGAATATGAACTTTATACTAACTTGATTCAAAAGTTATGATTAACTCGAACTCTACTAGATTCAAAATGTGTTTGAACATTGACATATCAAAACTCAAATCGATCGACTTGTAAACATCAGAGTTGCGATCGATCACACTAATAACAAGATGATTAGGATTGCAATTTATGTGTACCCTACGGAAACCCAATTTGATGAAAAAGGGTTTACAAAATCCTGATAAAAACGGGTGGCATGTGAAGCGGGTGGTGGATTAGGTAAGTTCTTGTAAACGTATATTCAAACTTAACACATATTAAAAGCCTTATACTGAACATATCTAGAGTGATCAATTCCAAGAACACAAAGAAACAAAAGTATTTGTTTACGAGGTTTGGATCAAGTCCTACGTCTACGGGATCGTAAGAAGATCCAATCCACTATCATGTCAAAAACAAAACTAACCTTATAAGAGATTACAAGAGTAAAAGATAGACACAAAACCAACAAAAAGAAAGAAATAGCAGAATAGGATAAGAGGTACAAATCATACGAGTTTAAAAATCCCAAGACTTTCTTCGTGCCCACAAACTATGGTTAGGACAAATTCAAGCTTCGTAGCAAAGCTCTCAATCTCACTTTCGGAGGTGGTGTTCTCTCAAAGAAGAAGAGGAGATGAGGAGACGAAGAGGAGTAGTAAGAGAATGTGATTAGGGTTAGCAATTGAGATGACTAACCTTATATATCTCACTGCATCCCAAAACGACACGCTTTGATAAATGAGTGCGGTTTTAGATAAATCGTGAACCCGACTCATATCTTTTCTTCTTCATTAAACTCGGTTTGGTCTATTCATCCGACTTGGATAATCATTGGACTCATGGGCTTCTTCGGACTAGGCCGAAGCTGGTATTCATCCTCCTCAGCATGCCAACAACAAGTCCTGCTCTCCTAATATGTAATTGGATCAACTCTGAGCATGGATTCAGAAGTAGTCAAATCTTCATAATAGCCCAAATTCCATTACAGTTATGGGTGTACGTTCCATCCACCCATCACCCAAGCTATCATCGTCCACCCATCTGACCCGTATCCACTCACCTTTCTTTTAATATATTATTATTAGTGTTTGTTATATTGACAATTTATTCTTTTTCCCGGGTATATAAACTATCTAAACTAAATTTTAGATTTTCTCCTAACTCATTCACCCTCAAATGTCGGCGGAACTTGAGTGCTCAATAGCTCTAGTCACTCATCGTCGGCTCGGCTGCTACTCTCCTCTTCATACCCACAAATCATTACCGTCTTCCCTGGTATTCTCTCGGAAATTCAGCCAGATGTTCCAATTGTTAAACGTATTCTAGTTTTTCATAATTCATGTCGGTAATCACTCAAATCATCTTCAAACAATCAACCCGCTTCATCCATCGAACTGGAGACGGGTTGGTGGTTTCGGTGACGGATTGTAATACATGCCCTTTAGTTCATTGATCGTATCTCATTAAGCATCATACCATAAAGCTTCCTGCAATCATGACATTCATCTTGCTCATAAGTCATAAGAACAAAGAGCGTTTTGAAATAATCTCTAAAATGTGTGTCTAACTAATACAGTAAACTGTTACAATTTTCCCCATGCCATCACATACAAAATTTAACAGTCACTTGTAAAATGACAAGGTAACAATTACACAACACCATACAACATAACTAATTACACAAACAATTGCCCAAGAATTTCTATGAACTGCTTCCTCTCAACTTATAAACATTAGTTGCAATGGCGATTGTGCTTGTCACCACCGCTAGAACTACCATTGCTAAGGCAATGATCTTGTCTCGCCTCGTCGATATTCCGTGTATATCCCTGCCAACATTACAAAATAAGACCATATTCATCAACTTGAAGATGTGCTCATTGAGTAAACATACATGGACATAGCAAACTAGCTTATTAACGAGACTGAACCTGAGCATACCAAAGCTTCACTCATTCGAATCGAATAACAATCCTATTGATGACTAAACATCTCGGTCTTCAACAAGTTATATTATTTGAACTTGTTCGCTTACTAAATGAGCTTAACATAAGCATATCAAAACTCAACTCGTTCGGCTTGAATAACAACAAGCTTAGCTAAGGCCTTGCATTCTAGTGTCAAATGGTAATTTGATTCTAAGGTATTGAGTCTTTCAAGATTACTCTAGTGACAAAATAAGAAGGGACGTGTGATATACATAGTTTTTTAACACGCTCGACGTAGGCGTCGGAAGATGGCGCCGGCGCCCAAAATTTTTTTTTAGTTGAGCGCCATCAGAATGCTTTTATTTTTCCCTTTAGTAAAACAAACCTCTTACCTTCAGCTTTTTCGAACAAGAATCATCAATTAACAAAGAGTATAGTGTGTTAGAAAGAGATGTTACCTTAAGGTGATGGAAGCAGGGAAAATGAAGGCCAAGCAGACAGCTGTAGTAGAGCCTATAAACTGGAAGAAGTACCATATGTTTGGGATGGCAATGGCTGCAATGTAGGTTATCACAAGAAGCACCAAAGTAATGAAGAAGAACCTCCTTCGGTCACTCGACAAAAGACGCTTCTTCGGAAAAAGAAACTCGTCTATATTCGTCCGTAAAGAGAAATTCACCAAAGGAAACACCAAAACCAAGTGAAGGGCATAGCTTAGCCTAACAGCATCATTAAACAAGAAGCCGATCTTCGAATCAGCTGAATTCTTGTCAAAATTCACGAGTATATCCGACATGATTGAGTCTCCGAATAGAAGGTAACCGAAGAAACCAACCGAAAAATATATTGCAGCACAAAGTACTAATGAGATTCGAACAGCTGATACCATATCAGATTGTTTGTTCAGCTCTGTTGATATAGGATGAACTGCAAATAGACATGTTTTCCGCATTAGTGAGAGTCGATATTGTTGTAATTGCTTTGAATTCAATCTCGCTTACCATTGAAGTGAAAGGTGAAGGCTGTAACGATTACTGGGATGGCGGTGAAGAGATCGAAGAAGGAAGTTTCCTTGTCGAATTCGGGTAGTAATTTTGGGGTTTGGGTTTTGCCTTGTAAGAGTGCTGTGATTGCCATGACTGTGCTGATGATGACAAATACTAATGCAAGAAGAACTGCTATTGCTGAGCTGAACCACAGTGATTCTGGTAAAAATGCCACAATGAAGAAGTTGTGAATAGTTAAGCAAATATGAATAACTCAGAAAAAATTGGGTAAAGTGGACTCTTTTTCATGAGTTTTTGTTTTATAGGCCACTCTAATTGAGTTTATGCTATGGATACTCTTCGTAATAGAGTAATAGAGGTAAAAAGTTTCGTTAGTCATTTTACCCAATAACTCAAATGTAAGGAGCAATGCAATAAATTCGGATACGTGATATCATGTTAAAGTCCAATTAGACGGTAAATTGTGGTTGTGTGTGAGATAGGATCAAACTCAACACGTAAGCCCGAGACAGTTAACTCTTATCAAAACAAACATATCATAACAACACAATTGCTTACCAACGCGGCCTAGTGAAACGAGAGGCACCAAGATGAAGACAACAACGAAGAGAAGCGCGGAGGTTCGAGTATTCCACCAATGAAAACCAAACCATTCTTGCAACATTCCCATATGATCCTGGTTTCCGGATACTACATCTCCTGCATTTCATTTCATACACAATAACCAAATCATCTTACAAAATACAGTGTAAACTTACCCGAAATTCATTTACTTCTAAAAACTAAACACTTCACTATAATTTCCTTGCTTCCAAACTTCTACTTGCCATTATAATAATCTTCTACCTAAATCATTGTCATTATAATAACAATAATTTTGATGCCCCGATGATAAAGGAGCCTCAATTTTTTATTTTTTTGTTTTGGCACGATTATGGCCAATCTTGACTAATGAGCATCGGAAATAAGTGCATGTTTATATATATAATAAGAGCCATATCTTTTTACGTATGTATAATATATGCTTCAAGAATAATCTAGAATTTCTTTTTCTAGCGTAATGAATTGGGTAAATATATAAATAGATCCATTAATGATACAATCAAAAAATTGTTTTCAAGCCAAAATAATCTAATTGATTTTGCTTAATTTTAAAATTCAAAACGATCCCTCTTATAAAATGTAGGGATGTTATACGAACCGAACGAGCCGAGCCTTAGCATGCTCAAGTTCGGCTCGTTTGCAAACGAGACGAACCCGAGCCGAGCTTTTGGCGAGTCGAGTCCGAGCCAAACCCGAATAGCTCACCTAAAATAATGCTCAGTGTTATTTTAGCTCGGCTCAAACGAGCCGAGCTTTGACATACTCAAACTCGGCTTCTTTATAAACGAAACGAGTCTATAGCCCGAGCTGAACTTTTGAAGAGCCGAACCGAGCCGAGCCCGAAAAGCTCGTCTAATGTATAGGCCTACTAAAATGTCTCCTTAATCATTGTCTCCTTAATCATTTGAAGTGATGAATAAAGAAAAAATTAAACAAATACTATTTATAAAAAAGATACTCCATATGAATTACCTATGATAATCAGGTAGACGATCAAGCATCCCCATGTGGTTAATATAACCGAAATCTGGACAAGAGCAGATCCCAGCCGTCCAAATGACTCCCCCATCACACCAGCATATGTTCGCGCAACACCTGATTGCGTAAATCGGAGCAAAAACTCAACCGAGACATCCGTCAGCAAAGCCACCCCAACAACCAACGCAAACGCCGGAAAAACCCCCAAAACCTTCAGAGTCGCCGGAATCGACATGATTCCGGCTCCAATTATGCTTGTGGAGACGTTGAACACCGCTCCCATCACCGACGAAGACGACCGCTTCTCGTTGCATCGAATCGAGTCCACCTTCGGAAGGAGCGGCGCTACGGCGTCGGAGTAATCGCTGTCTATCGCCGGCTTCATTTTCTCGGCCGACGTATGTGGAGATTGGAAGACGCCGGTGTGGTGTGCTATTATTGGTTAGATTTAGAGAGTTTTAATTTCTGTTGTCGCCTTCTTCATAAAGTGGGCTTCAATAAAAAGAAAGACTATTTATAAATAATTGAGTGCGAATTTGCACTTTATGACCTCTTTTCTCGGTATTTACCAATTTGGACCCTATAACTTTCGATACGTCATCATATGATTCAACTTATGTATTGGATGTTGCTTTCAATTTGTGCTGTTCCAGTTTGCACTATAATTTCATGATATTGCATCATTTCCTATCAATATTTGCAGATTTGATGCCTAAAAGTTCTCTTGTGCTAATTTGTGAAATTACGAAATTTTAGGGGTCTGGAATGCCAATTCCTAAAAACTAAACGGTGTGGGTGTTTTTACAAGTTTACCCATGGATCCAGCTGTATAGAAGAAGGAAAGCATGGGGAAAGAGGTAATAGGAGAATAATTGAGGGTAGTTAGGGAACGGAATTTTATGGGGTCGCGGTGAATCAGAGGGTCAGTTTAATTATGAACATGGACATAATTAGGTGTTAAGTGGGGTGCAAAATAATGGAATGTATGTAGACGCAATATAGGGCAAGTGAAACTGTGGTAGTCAAATCTGAGTAGGAGCCTCGACAATCTGTGATGCTTTGTATTTTGACCATCCAAATCGGATACCATATTAGATTGATAACTAGGAAATTGAACCGTTGAATGTAAACGGTTATGTTTGGGACTACTATATTAATCACGGGATTTTTAGACGTAACGGCTTTATTAGTCACTCCAACTATGCAGTTGGAGTGAATAAATTTTTTTAATGCACTCCAACTACGACACCTCATATGCATAGTTGGAAAAATCTCAACTACGTATGCGAAGTGCGTAATTGTAGTGATAAATATAGAAAATCACCCGTATGTCTATCAATGGCTATTAATTAAGGATATAATGTTGGATCACATATAATTGATGTTTATCTGTGTGTTAACGTTAAATCTCTAATGTGTTTCACGGCAAGTTTACACTCGTAATTTCGAGTTTCGACGCCATGTATTTACTAGCAGAGTACGGTATATTAAGCTCGACAACCAGACAAATTGTACATTAATCTTGTAAGACTCGATGAAACTTTATCATCCGATGTACGGCAAAAAATACTATTTCAATTATATCCGTGTTTGGAGATTTAATATTGTTTCGTTCTAATATCTCTAGAATTGTTGTTTAATTTAAGTTGTCTCATTTTTCGTATATTACTCACGACTTACATATTTGTTGGTGTTACTCTTAAAAATATTTATTTTATACAGCTTGTATTTTTGGGATTTCTCTGTTGTAATTTTAAGTATCTATATCTATATATACTCTAAAGCAGCACCCATTTTGTCTATGTCTCAACCTCTAAGGCCGTCCACGTCAGCTTTTTTCCAATTTATTTACATATTTGCCACAACGTATTTACAGATTTGCCATTAATTATTTTATAAGAAAATTTCTTATTAGAATTAGTAAACAAGTCCTCATGCCACGTCAATTTTAATAAAATAAATAATTAAAAATAAATAAATCTACCTATCTACCAATCAAAATTAGCAAACTGATATATTGTAACTCGATTTGTTGAGAAAATCTAACGCAAATATTCTAACAAGATTTGACACATTTGTTTAATATAAAATTAAATCAAATTTTGCTCCTCTATCTAAATCTAAGTAAAATTGATAATATATTAAGGTATAAATACAATACTCGAATAATAATTTTTGTAATAGAATTTTAATTATGTTCTTTTATTTATTGAAAAAAAATTAATCCTCATATGTTAGTCATATTAATTAATAAAAATAATTTTTACTATAAATTGATATCAAATATATGATGCATGATAGTGAAAATATAATATTTATTTAGACAATCCCGCACAAAGTGCGGGCACTAAACTAGTTTTTAATTAAAGTATAAGGCAATAAAGATGTCCAAGGGTTTCTTCCTAAAATAAATATATATATATGAATTAAAAATATTTTTCGGATACACAAATAAATAGAATATTTGATTGAGGCATACTCTTCCAACGTAATTTCAAAAATCTAACAAAACATTTAAATAGTTTATACTTTACATGAGGACAACATCCCTAAGACATCGGGTTTTACACGGTCGAAGTGACGAACAATGGGTTAATTGATGAATATGTTTAATTCTCACAATCATAATACTTCAAATGATATAATTCGGATGGTAAGTGTTATTCTACCTGCTTTTTTAATACCGGGGCTTCATATCATATGACTGGTGATCTAAGTCTATTAGTTGATACATCTTTATTATTACCGAATGGTTTGGCGACATGTTCTATACAAGTTGTTATTCTTATTTTGAGTGGTCGTCTTCATTTGCATAATGTGCATTATGTGCCAAAGTTGAAATGAAATTTGATTTCTTTACATCGTCTTATGAAGGTAAAGAGTTGTATAGTTGGCTTGACGGATAAGCTTTGTGTATTACAGACCGTATTGTTATAATGTTGATTGGGGTGGTTGAAGATAACACTGGCGTTTGCTAGTTTTGAATGTCTTTGCAAGAGTCTCGTACATGGCCAGTCTTGAGCTCTAACTTGTACGTAGTTTGACATTAGCGTTTGGGTCCTTCTTCTCCTACTATCCTTTCTTATATTCCGGACATTAGTGTTAGGGATTGCACCTTAAATATATATATTCCTTGCGACTCTTGCCATATTTCGAAACATACACGCTCTAGCTTTCCATTAAGTGCTTCTCATGCTTTAGTACTTTTGATCTTATACATTGTGATGTTTGGGATTCTTATCATACTTTTTCATATGCTAACACTTCTTATTTCTTAACTATTTTCGATGATTATTCTCGAAGTGTTTGTGTATTTCTCATGAAGCATACAATAAAGTGTCTACTTTGCTTCCTCGATTTTGCTCGATGATCTATACTCAATTTGGTAATGTTTGTGAAGTGTTAGAAAATATGAGTGATAATGGAACGGAGTTTACTTAATTTCTTAAATCTTTCTTTGAGGAGCATGGTATTATTTTTGAAATCTCTAGTGTTGGAACCCCACTATAAAACGGGAGGGTTGAACGAAAATATCATCACGCACACACTCCTTTTCCACAACAAAATGGCTAGGACGCCCGTTTTTAAACATAATTCTACAAAATTACAGCTATATAAATAAGTTGAAATTGATTAAAAATTCCAATATTTTCAAAACTCGTATTCTCAAAACAACATTTTATAAGTTATATTTTTCATTAAAAAAGATTTTTCTAAAAAATTATAAATCCTTTTTATGGGGCCAACGTATGCTCAAAACACGATTTAATTGATTTATAAAAAATATATGAATCACTATTTAAAACTATGAAATTCATATTAAGCTAAAAAAATCATCCCATCTTCTCACAAAAAAAATAAAAAATAATTTCATCTCAATTTTAGCAAACATAACGAATATAATAAGTAGTCTAGTCAATATTTAAAAGGTTAAATTTATTCATCTTGCACAGAATACTTATAAACTAGGCAAAAATGCTATAAACAGCCCAATTTTGATAATGGTTGCGGTCAGTAGCACTACCTTTTAAATTTGCGTTAAAAACACATATTTTGGGGGCGTTATAATTTATAGCACCCTTACTAATATGGTTAAAATTGTGCTATGTGGATGCTGAGATGGCAAACAATTATGATTATTTGGTATTTTTTAAATATATAATAAACTAAATAGATTAAATGGGGATTAAAAATTTAGAAAATAAAAACAAAACACTAAATTCAGGAAAAAGATATGTGTTGAATGGATTATTTCGCACTAGTAGTTGTCATTTTTTTTTTCATGTAAGGCATTTGATTTCATTTTTTTCCTCTCAATATTTCTTTTTTTAAATGGATTGTATTAATATGACAATATAAAGGATATACATAGGATACTAGAGTAGAGGACCAAGTATATAAGGTAAGGAAGTAGAAAGAAGTGGGGGGAGAAGGGGATACAGAAAGATTAGAGGAGGTGGATGCTACAAATCTTGGCCCATGACTGAGATTGGAGTGATCTATCTTTTCAGTGACTCGTAGTGTAGCTTTTTATGTTGTCAATGATGTCGTGTGCACAAGTGGTTGCATGGGTTGATCTTTGATTGTAGATGAGGTCGTTTTAGGATCTCCAAATGAAGTAGATGAATGTAGTAATGGTGGAGATGGTAACATGGGAGGCAATATCATTTTTCCTTTGTTTCGTTTTGCTGAGTCATCATGGATGAGTAACTGCATTGATGGATAAGATGGTCAAGGTTCTCCTCATTGATGTTGCACAACTTGCAGGTGGTATCGGTGGTGATGTTCCAGCTATGCAGGATGGAGAGGGTGGGAAGACGGTTATGACTAGCCAACCAAGTGATGAAGCTGGCTCTAGGGGTATTCAAACCATTCCTCTCAATATTTCGCACTATACTTAATTCCCATTTAATCTATTTAGTTTACTTTGTTTTTAAAATAAACTAAATAGATTAAATGGGGATAAATTCTTAATCCCCGTTTAAGGGTGTTATAAATTCTTACTTCCCCGTTTAAAGGTCATGCTACTTACCGCAACTTTTATATAGCATTTTTGCCAATAAACTATAAATTAAGACCCAAATCACAGATTTAAATTTATACATACATTTATTCAATATTTCAATACATATTAATTTATACATACACACTTGCCACCGCCTTCGGGATCTCGAACGCACTTTCCACGGGACTTCGGGTTAATTGAGACACACTTATCGTTACAAAGTTTCGGAAAACATTTGTATCCGTATTTGGTCGCACTAAATTCAACCGACGACATTGCACCTAATGATTTTATAATTAGTTTTGTACGTGTAAATATATGAATAAGACGAAATTAATTGACTTAATTAGTATAATTACATATTAACCATATTATAAATTAGTTTAGATGGTAAATGCTAACCTCCAAGACATACAAGCAGCAATAGAGAAACCAAAAGAACATTCATCTTCTTTGTAGTCATCGACATCTTTTTTTTTTTAATTATTTGGTTTAAAATATGTTTTTTTTACATTATGTTGTGAAAATACACCATGATTAATTATTTATATAATGTGGTTGGAAATAAGTTTTTATATTCAATATAGGAAATGATTTTTTAGATATCTATAATGTTTAATACAAATGCATTAAACAAATGATTTGCATTGATTTTGAACTATGTTAGGAGATTATGTATAAATATTTAGTTTATTTTTTTATACAATTATATTTATTATTATTATTCCAGATACTTCATTTGTTCTATACTAATAATATAAATAATTTACCAAAAATAAATGAAAAAATAACCAGAAAATAGTGTAAATTTTGGGGGAAAAAAAAGTATGCGTGTTTTCTTTAAAATCGATAATGGTTAGGGTAGGTTTTGTAATTTTGAAAGATTGTAGGGTGGTTTGTGTAATCTGCACATCCGAACCGAATATTTGTAATGGATACCCGACTAATCCCGGGTCAGATTGTCAGATCTTGATTATGTTTTACATAGGATCTCCCTTTGAACTTTGAAGCTCTATTTCAATCTTCAATGGCGTCGCTGCATTGCGCGGAGGCGAAAATGTCAACTCCCATAAGCGGTTGCGTTTCACTAGAGGATCAAGTAATGAGTGAAATTCACATAGGGTGTCCACCTCATTACTCCGGCTCTCACGTTTCTCACTTCATCTTCACCATTCCTTCTGGTTAGTGCAAACTCTTCCCTCATACATCAAGTGCTCGAATACTTATACTTTTGACATGTAGTTTTGTTTATGAGTTCGAATTGAACAATCTGTCCTCGAAACGAAGCTAGAGGATTTAGTAGAATTAGGGTTTGCTTGCACTTGAAAAAAGCAATTGTTGTGTTTGTGCCTAAGCTGATTGGTTTGGTGATCATCTTGTTTTGGATACATTTGTTGACAGTAAGAGACTAAGAGTTTTGCATTTTAAACCGGTAAGCCAAATATTTTTTTCAGCTCTCAAACGCTACTGTAAGCTCCTTTAGCTACCGTTGTGTGTGCAAATGTCCCACATTCACACTTTTTCTGATAATCAATTAGCTCAGTATAAACTCTTTAGCAATGGCGCTTTCTATTACCTTCTTGTATCTGTTTCTCCATTTTATCTACTTTCCCAAATCATCTCTTTTTTGCTTTAATTTCCATGTCCCTGAAAATTAGTTATAAATATTGCATATGCATTTTATGTAGCTGGTTTAGAGTCACTGCTATCAAAGCATCAATCGCTGATGTTTCAAATTACTAATTTTATTATCTGAATTTGGTGATAAACTTTCTTTTGAATCCTATGATAAAATCTTTGTATTTTTTTTATATTCTTTTAGGAGTTGATCATGAAAGGAGTGCAGACTTTGACAATTTTGAAGAGAATAGTTCAATGGAGGATATGATTGATATGGATGAAGACGGTGACCTCATTGTACCCCGGAAAAGTAGTAAGTCCTGACTTTCCGTTCTTCAAGTTTGAGGTATTACGACTTCATAATTTGTTCTTTGTATAGTTCTAACTTTCTCCTACATCTAAAAATCAATGAATATTTGTAATCTTGTTTCACTCTCAGAATAAAATCTCAGATTTATTTTTCTCCTTCAAAATATTCTTGTGTGGTATGAAGCTTGATTTTTTTTTTTATCTAGAGTTATAAACTTCCTTAGAACTTTAGTATGTTTATTAATGATGATCCTATGACACGATCTCTGAACAAGAATAGGGTGATGTTCTGCTTCCTCAAAAGTTGATATTTTGTTGTCGAAAGTCCTCGTAACATTCTGTATATACATGCAGACATACTTGGTGCTACCGGTGGTGTAACCATCCAGCATAAGATCACGTCAACCATTGCAGGTGTCGGTTTTCAGGTGGCTGGTTCTTTTCTTGGACGATTGTTCACTTAATCCATGGGCAATAGAAAGGAACACTTAAAAATTGGGGGGGTTTAGTGACCTGTGGTTTTGAATTATTCATAAGTAGGTTTGAGTGATTCAAGCTAAAGTACATTTTAAGAGGGTTTACTTGAATTCAATTATTTTCAGGAGAAAAAAGATGTCTTTGTTTTAGATGCATTGCCTCCCTCTTCCTGCAATTTAGCTTTATGAGTGAAAAAAACGTATGCGGTGGTTGGAGCTTCTCTTCTACTATTGTCATTTGAAATATCATTCAGATGGTATTTTGGCATCAAAGTACCTTCTAGTTCACGTTGTGGACATTAGTTAAAGAATGCATAATTTTGTGCTCATGATAACATTGTATATCCTTGTTGTTTTTGAACTAACTTATCTTCTATTTTCAGGTCTGGAGGGCTGAGCTAATATTAGCAGACTTTATTTTACATAAAATGTTTGCATCAACAGATTTAAATGATGTTATTGCAGTAGAACTTGGGGCGGGAACAGGTAATCTCTTTGTGTAATGTTTGATAAATTAAGCATCATTATATATATTTTGGCGTGAACATCATATAGCACTGCAATTAAAGTTCTGTTGTCATCGTGCTATGCTTATGCTAACTTGTATTTAGATTCTAAAAGCTCTCCAATATTCATGTTTGACAGGATTGTGATTGACTGTTTCTCAGGGTTAGTTGGCATATTACTTGCACGTGTAGCAAAAACTGTTTACATAACAGGTAAAAATGCTGCAATGGTTTTACCTTTTACTTATACGTTGCATCATTAGCCACGGGCTAAGTTCAAATTCTAACTCTTTATGCTCTATGCTTTGCAAGATCGTGGTGGTGATGTACTAGACAACTGTGCTAAAAATGTTGAGCTGAACTGTAATTCTTTCAGAAGTCATTCTTCAGTTCATGTACGAGAACTTGACTGGCAGAGCTTGTGGCCTCCATCCTTTGATTTCAACAATGGATCTCCGAAAGAGTATGATCTTTGTAATTTTTGCTGGTTATTTAAAATATTTATTCTTAAGAAGTCTTTTATGTGATTAGTTCTATTCATGTCATCTTCTTCGCTCCATGTCTTTTGACATCCATTGTTGTGCGCTACGTGTTCTCCAGATATTCATGGACTTCTTCTGAGGTGGAAGATGTCAATAGAGCATCTTTACTGCTAGCAGCTGATGTGATATACAGTGATGATCTAACTGATGCCTTGTTTAGTATTCTGGAGAAACTTATGTCTTGTGGTTATGAAAAGGTATGAATCAGGGCTAGTTATTATGATTTCATTGCTGGAAAATTGTGAAGTTATTTCACTTTCATCGTCTAAATAACAAAAAAATGATTGTTTTCATTGCAGATTCTATACTTAGCTTTAGAAAAACGCTACAACTTCAGTCTCACGGATCTTGATGTTGTTGCTAATGGATACTCACACTTCAGAAGTTATCTGAGGAATGGGGGTGAATAAATAATACTCAGACCTTATATCTACTTGTCTATTTCTCTGAAATAACTAGAATTAATCCAGTCATGGTTAGTAAGTTTTCTTGAATTGATTGTACAGAATTCAAAGGTGTTGAAGATGACCCATTCCCGAAATTTGTTGGAGAGCGGATCAACCTTTCGACTATTCCCCAGTACCTAAGAGGATATGACAGAGGCAACGATGTTGAATTTTGGAGGATAAGCTATAATAATAGGAAAGCCTAAAACAAGTAAGTCAAACCTTTTGTTAGATTCCTATCATTTCGCAAGTTTGTTGGCAAACGAATGAACACTTATTCCATCACTTATCTATAGCTAGTATGTGGTTAGATTTTGATTTGTGTTAGGAAAGACTGCTATCTTTAGCTCAATTGAGTATTTCACTTATAAAGTTTTAATGGTAAACCAAAACACATTTGTTTACGAAAACTCAAACCCAATTTAGGTCTGCCAAACCCACTTGACCCTAACTAATTTGATTTGGTCCAATTCAAATATGTGGATGTTAGCGTTGTGTCTAATAGATTGGTGGATTAAACCAGAGTTTTAACATTATGTTATTGATGGGTATTTATAGTTAGTATATGGTTAATCCTTTTCTATTATTCGTTTTTTAGAATGAAATCTCTCTGAACTTATGGGTTAGACCGACTCTTTTATAATGTCACAAAGAAGTGAATAATAAAAGATCAGATCAAACCTAAACAGCCTAAAAATTATTCTAACAAGATAAAGCAAAACCATGATCATTTTTAGGGGTCCTCATTTTCGGTATGGACCGGTATTTTGGACCGAACCTAGACTGACCCAGACAGGAAAGCCCACTTTTGTTTGGATCTGGACCGGTTCGGATGCTTCAAATTTCAGAAGTCTTAGAAACCGGTCCAGACCAAAGCAATTTTTGGATCTGGACTGATGACTGCTCCTATTTTCTGTATTTGATTGTAACAAGGTGAAATGTAGTTTCATTATAAAAATTGAGGTATCTTGTTTGCAATACAAGAACAATCTGTATAATTTTATCAGAATCCAGACTGAATATCAACATGTTTACGTCATACATGTTTTAAGAGAAATCAACTGTGTTGCAGATTGATTGATTCATCTTGGAATCTCGACACCCAACATATAGGAGGTAAACCAAACTAACCGTTTTTTATATAAAGAAAACCCGACCTAACCGTTTTTTATAAAAAGAAAAAAAAAAAAGGAAGAAGAAGAACAACAATTTGTATAAGATTGTGATACGTTTTGAAATGAAAACAAGTTTTTCTTACCTCCACCTCTGCATCATGCTTAAGTGAATACCATATTCTTACTATAAAAAATCCAAACACAAATCTTTCTTCAATGAAAATAACATACCTTCAATAATTTACATACAGTTTGTTTTCATAGTTTATCTTTTGATTTTTCAGTCTTTTTCGAACAAATCTCAAGCTTCCGAGTTCTGTCGCTATCATTTGGCTAATGTAGATATTTATTTTCATTATATAGTAGTTTTAGTTTTATTTAGAGTTTTTTAAAATCTCTAATCTAATGAAAAATCAAATAGTATATTAGATAAAAGGAATTATGTGAATAGTTAATAAAGTAATACCTTTTTACGATTATATTATTTACCAAAATACCCCTATTCATTCAATTAAAAATTACTATTTTTCATATTATTGTTTTCAAAATACCTTTTTATGATTATATTTCTGTTTAGCGAATCATTCTTAGAAATTTTATTTATATAAAACCTTATTTTACATTTTGTTTTTTTAACAATATAATTAGTTTTTCATTTATATATGAAATAATTACTTTTTAGATTATATTTATTAAAAAATAAGGCACTTTAGTATAAAACTTGTCGAATAAATTGTAGGTTTTCAATCCTTATTAATAAGATGGTTTATTAAAACAACAAGATTTAAATGATATTTTTTTGCGAGAAACCCCATAACAAATAATCACAAATATTTAAAAGCCTAAGAATCTCTAATAGTTTAACAAGTAAAGCCTTCGAAATAGGGTCACTTGATATTCAAGTTTACGTACCTACTTTGAAGATCATCCTAGCATGGTCATACACCTTTTATCCCTCAAAAATCTTCTAAACATAAGAAGATCTTAACAAATAATAAATATTGTTGTATCTTGGAGGAGATGATATAAATTGGTTTGCAATGAAGCACAAAATATCTATGTATTGTCGTTTCTCGTGTTCTCTTGTATTAGAAACTTGGGAGTTTCTAGAAATTTTTCGGACATGGTCAAAATATTGAGGAAACGGTCAAAACATTTTCCCAACACCGGGAACGGCCTGGACACATCCAACTCATGGTCACAGATAGTGGTTCAAAGTAAGCTTAAGGAGGGATACAAAAGAGATGAACAAGACATTCATGGTTATGGTGTTTGTTTTGTTTGAAATTTAAGATGAACAAGACATACATGACTACTACCTCAACATCACTTGACGGAACCAATTTGCTTATTTCTCAATATTTCTACAACTAATGGTGCATTCATGTGTCATTAGTTATATCATATATGTCTCTTCTTATTATAAACAAATTTCTCTTTTCGGTAGCGTTTAAAAAAAATACATTATTTAGATTATTTCTTCACCGTATCCCGCTTCCTATAATTTTCTAGATTATCGTTTACCCGTTTCTTGCCGTGTTCGTTTCCCTACTCTCATTTCTGTTTCCGTGCAACATAGTTTTTCATATCATTGTGTAATGCATATCACACAATCTATATCTCTTTGACAAGTTAAGCCTCCTCATCTATGGCTGATAATTTGACCTAATAATGCTCCTCTTGGATACCCACAATTGCACTAATACATTGGTGGCTAGTATTGCATTACGTTGTATATTATTAGATGTGATGTTTTGTCTTTCTTTTATTTACATTGAATAGGCCAAAGTTGAAGGACAGACGACAAACTCTCTATTGTTTACCCCTGCAAACACAAAAAATCGACTTAGCTTATTGTTTAGACGTAAGCAAACAGTAGAGCTAAAATGTAGGTGAAAACACTAAACCAGTCACCAGTGAACCACAGAACCGGTTTAGCTGAAACCACATATCCGGTTTGGGGCGGTGTAAAAGGAGATGGCGGGATTGTCGATGGTTTGGGTTTAATAAGGTGTGTGCGATGAGATGAATGACTTAGGACTAGAATACAATCAAGATAATGTATATTAGGTTCCGCAATCTTACAAAAGAGATGAAAAATGTTCAAATTTACTAAGTAAGCTTTTTTCTTAACTAGGGTCATAACACACATCTAGTAAATGCATTTTTTTTTTACTGTTTAGGGTTAGGGTTTTGAAGAATCAAATAACGCAGTTAACAATTCCTTTCTTTTAGATGATGATTCCACAAGTCGAGCCTCAAGGGAGAAGCAAAGCAAAGAAAATCAAACAGGCATCCATGGAATCAACATCGTCTTCTTCCATTCTCTGCAATACATGCTTTCTTCTCAACTAAAATCAGCCTCCGTATTTTCTCAATTCTCACACTTAGGTTCATCACTACCACTCTCCTCCTCTTCCGCTTACTACTGCCACTCCTACAAACCTCATCTTTCATCCTATGACTTCTAGATTTCATCGATTTATTGCTCGGAATTCGCCCCTTGGATCATCTGACAATGATTTCTCGCCTTCCGAAGATCGGTTTGCTATTATTCTCGAAGTTGATTTGATTTAGTTGAGGAGGAAGATGCATATAGAAAGGAACTTGGGGACTTCCATGGTTGACTGGTGTTCTTGCGAACATCCAAAAGTCTTATGTATGGTTGTGAGAGGGCGAGTAGGGTGAAGACTAGACCTAGACAGTATATATGTTGGACCCAAAAACCATATTACAAATTTATACCAGAAATTCATACAAAAATTCAACCAAAAATCATATCAGAAACTCATACCGAAAATCATATCAGAAACTCAACAAGAAACCATACAAGAATTTCATACCAGAAACTCAACCAGAAATTCATACCAGAAATTCATATCGGAAACTCAATCAGAAATTCATTCCAGAAACTCAGCCGAAAATTATATGGTTGTTTCTTTTTTTTTTGGAAAAATAACCCAAAATAATACCAACTATCAACATTGAACCGAAAATAATACGAAATTTGAAAATTACTAGGAGCGATACAAACTATCAATGTATTTACCAAAAATAATACGCCATACTTTTCCGGCAAAAACCCTAGCTCCGACGATGACGTGGCAGCCGGAATGTTACATGTCATCAAGTAAATGGGTTAAATCTGTGATGTGGTTTTTTTTTTAAATAATATTTAAATATTAAAAAATAAAAATTATTATTATTATAATTTTAAATAATATTTTTTTAAAAAAAATTATAAAAATATTTATTTTTAAAAAAATATTTTTTTTTAAAAAGTTTGAAATTTTTTTAAATAGATTTGTAATAATATTTATTTTTCCAAAAAATATAAAAATATAATATTTTTTTAATTAAATTTATTTTCGGATTTTTGTATAAAATGAAAATTTTAATCCTAAAAAAATAATTTGTAAAAAATATATTCGAATTTTTTTTAACCTAATTCCTAAAGTTTTTTTTTCCGAAATTTTTTGCAAAATTATTTATTTTCTAAAAAAAATATTCAAATATTTTTTCGGATTTTTAAAAAAGTTTTTTTACAAAAAATTATTATTTAAAATTTTAAAATGTTCAAACGTTTTTAAAATTGTTTTTTTACAAAAAATATTTTTTTAAAAAAATTGTACAAATGTTTTTTAAAAAAATATTATTTAAAAATTTTAAATTATTAAATTTTTTATTTTTTAATATTTTAAATATTATAAAATTAATTTTTTGAAAAATAAAATCCACATCACACATTTAATCCATCTATTTGATGACATGTAACATTCCGGCTGCCACGTCATCGCCGGAGCTAGAGTTTTTGCCGAAAAAGATTGGCGTATTAGTATTGGTAAATACATTGATAGTTTGTATCGCTCCTAGTAATTTTCAAAGTTCGTATTATTTTCGGTTCAATGTTGATAATTGATGTTATTTTGGGTTATTTTTCCTTTTTTTTTTTAAATAGAGGGGGCTAAAAACGGACCAATTACTTTTACATAACATTAATGAAAGTGGTAGAAATTAAAGGGTACACAAAACAAAAGGAAATAAAAAGGTCCTATTTTACCAAATTTTTTCATGAAAAATTAGTTTTGAAGAGATTTTTAATGAGAAAATTGATTGACAAAGTAAAGGTGTTTTTTTTTTATATATTATTGAGGTTATGACATTCACACGATAATTTTACTATATTTACACCAAAATACGCCGTAGGATGCACATCACATAGATTGCAACTTTATAACAAAATCAGACCGATTTTTATGGTCCAGTCTGCAACCGGACGAGATACGATCCTGCCCACTGTTCTTTTTTTGTCACTTCTGATCTAGTACTGTAAAAACCGGTGGACACATTCGGAGCATAATTTTTTAAGCGTTAATACATTAATTATATAACCCTACCTTGTTCACTAACTAAACCCCGTCTGTTTCGGTTTTGTACAAATTAACGCAAGAGACCTCGCAAATAAAATCTGATCCCGGGCCGGTCTGCGGTATGGGATTCGTTGTCGAACACCGGACCGGGGATCCGCTTGCGGGAAACGCAAGGGGATGATAAACCCCACTTCAGTCCCATAATTCAACACTAGGAGGATGAAATTTTAGGTCGAATTTCACCCCATAATCCCCTTGCTCCCGAATGGGTCCCGGTACTGAAGCACTCAGTTCGAACTGGATGCACAACCCTACGTACACTTGCCGTTTATAACACGTATTTTCGTATAGATTTAAAGAAACCCAAACAATGACGTGGATCCACTAATTTTCTGTGTGGACACAACCAAAATGTTTTTTTATTATTAAAATTAAATAGATTATTTTTCAGTTATTATAATTCGAATCTTAGATTTTGAGTATTGAAATTGAACTACAATAATTCACATATACGAATCAATTTGTAACAGAATCCGAAACAAAGAGTCACGTAATTTATTCTATCAATCCATATTATTATCATAATAAAAAAAACATTTCTTTTTCACTTTAATCTATTTCTCTTCACAAAATATACCTTCAAAAAACTATACTAACAATAAACCCATACTGTATTTCCTCATCTTCTCCAATTTAATATCATTTTCATTGCCGTTTCCTATTCAGGTACACAAGATTCTCACCAAACCAGCAAACCAGTTCGAACAATGAGCAAGCTAGCTTCTGGCAATTTCCTTGTTTTGGATTCATCGATGAAGATGAGCATAAAACGAGGGTTTACGATCATAGAACTGTGTGGAAGTGGGTCCCATCCTGATCCAACGGCTGATATACGAGGCACAAAGAGAGAGGCCGGAGAATATTCTTGCAGCGTTTCGTCGAAGACGATGGAGCAGGAAAAGTCCACAGTAAGCTGTGACGCACTGGATCGATGTTGTGACTACACGTTTCCACTTCACAATGTTTGTGTTTAGCTGCTGGCAATCGCATTCACCTGCCACATGTTTTGTGTTTTATAGTCCCCTTCTTGGAGGACGAGCCTTGTTGCCTTCAATGTCAATCTTTGATTTGGATTTCAGGTTGATGTATATTGACTCACATGATATAACAATTGTACTTGTTTTTATAGTTTATTGTGTTAACTTTTGGTGTTCGTAACATTGGTTGAGCTTGTTTTTATATATCTTAAGATTGTTATTCGTGTCGAATCATTGGAGGTTTCATATGTTTATGTAGATCGTCTAAAATCTGAGTTGAGTTTAACTTATTCGATTGTTTATCAAAATAAACGACTTTGAGACGAATTTTTATGGTGTCGAATTCGAGTAGTTTGTCTCATACAAAATTTTTATTGAATGTTGCGCATTTAGTCAACATTAGGTTTTGGTATGCTCATGATTAACTCGTGTACAACCGATGCTTCCTACACTTTTATTGAGCCGTGTTCGAGTACCCACCGAAGATTGACTCCCTTAGTCATCATCAGGGTTGCTATTCAAGCCAAACAAACTAAAGCTTAAATTGATATGCTAATGAACAACTCATGTAGATTTGAACCATCCTAAATTTTAGTCGAGTTTTAATATGGGTGTAGATTTGAACCATCCTAAATTTTAGTCAAGTTTTAATATGGGTTCCAGTCTTGTTTAGTAAAAACACGAGTTCGGACCAAGTTTTTTGTCGAATTGAACTCGAGTAGTTCAATTCGCCTGATATAATGACATATAAGATCGTTGATTTAAAAACGTGTTAGCTAGAGTATTTTGAAAGAATTTAGCTAAATATATCATTTTCTATTTTCATTAAGTTTGTGTACCCCTTCAATTTATACCACTTTCATTAAATTAAAGTAAAGACAAGGGGTTTGATTAGGGGATAAATATTAGACTTATTTATACCATGTTCTTAGTTTTTAGAGAAAAATCTCAAAAATGCTTACTTAGCTAATTTGAGCGAGTATTTTTATGGTTTTGTAAAATATGAAACCTAATAAAAAATCTGAAAAGTATTTGGTGAAAATAGGCTTGTATGGTACATTAAAGAAGTAAATAAAAAAAATGTATAATATATTGTAGTGTAATATATTATAGGGTTAACTTTGAAATAACATTTTTATAAACTCTTAAAATCCCCCAAAAAACTAGCAAATATTCTCTAACGAGCACACTAGACGACTAAAACTAAAAAAGAAGACAAAAATGTTTAGTTTTATACAGAAAAAGACAAAGTTACATAAAATAATACATAACAAAAATGTGGACATAAAATATATGTATAACTAGGGTAGGCTCATTGATTGCTGAAATCGATCTTCACTGGGGTAGGTCAATTCAGAGGTTACAGCTATCTCGCAATATGCAAACTCTGTGTTCATAATCCATCCAAAGATTTGCATATATGAACAAGAGATATATATGCCAATTAGGGCAACCACCAACAACAAAGCTTCTTACCCTTCTTCTAAAAGACTTCACCATACCATTCAATTCACTTCAACATGTTCATTGTCTATTGTTTTTGTATAGAGATTTTGCCTAGGGTGTGTTTGGGTAAGGTTGTTCATCGATCCGTATAGAATCGGATCGATCCTTGTTGGAGATAATAAGATTCCACATCGAAAGATGGAGAGACACTATGAGCCTAGTATATAAGGTCGCTGAGCTACTCCTCCTATTGTCAATTGGTTTTAAAATGGAACCTCACCGGATTTATGTGTTGGGCTCGGGCCTAATGCGCAAGTGCGCTCGTATGCACACGACCTCCGCTCTACCGGTCCATTTGTATCGGTATATATCCTCTAGTTGCACTTGCGGGGGCGTGTTGGAGATAATAAGGTCTCACATCGAAAGATGAGGACACCCCGAGCCTAGTATATAAGATCGGTGCACTACTCCTCCTATCGGACATCTACAATCCTTAAAAGTTTTTATAAGGACATAATAATATCGGGTGATTTTACGAAGTGTGTAAAAATTTCCTAATGTAGTATTCAATAAGCTTAAAAGGTTGAGGTAGGTATAACAATTAATATATGATTAATTTAACATTATACATACAAAAATATTATTATTACTAATATGGAAAAAAAAATAATTATAATACACCATCATATTTATCCATTTATCATAACTTATTTTCATTCTAGACCGAAAATAACTCTAATGTTATTACCTGGATTATTATATAAGGTCTTCCTTATGGAATACTCATTCCAATTCCAACTCTAATGAAGAGGTTAACTCCAAAAATAAATTAATTTACATATTTATGTTAATCCAATTCCAATTTTTTATCTCAATTTAATTTTTGAAATAATTTGGTTTACTAGATTTTTTCTAGTTTTGTATTTAGTAAATGTACCCGTTGAGAGAAGAATGTGTAGAGTTTGAAAATAAATACAAAAAGTTGGGGTATATATAATTAATTGAAACATTAAAAAGCCTAGTTAATGCTCTTCTTTTTCAAAAAGGTCTACTTACCAAAATTGCCCTTTAATTTATGGGTCCGTCTGCAGTTTTTTCAATTTATTTTGAAATTATTATTTATAATAATTTTTCAAATAAACGATAATTTAAATGTAACTAGAATAAACAATTTGATTAAATAATCTTAAAAATAATCTGGACCAAAAGTTGCTATTTTCCTTTAAAAATAGCAACTTTACATAAATCTTGTTAGTGTTTAGTTGACTAGTACAAACCCACTATTAATGGCATGAAGTGCATTAATATTTAGACTTTTCGAGTGTTGTATGTTAACATATAATATTGCGATATAGTCTATATAGATAGGATACCTTATATTTTCGGAAAATAATAAAGGAATAACTTGAATGATAAAAAGATGGTTGTTTGATTATTTATATTGTCAACTGTTTTAGAATGAAATATCATTGAATTGGTAAGTTATATTGGACACAAAGTATAAGCGTTTGAACGTCTTAAATCCCCGCTATGTATATGGTCTACCGGAGATTGATATTGCATTAGAGCAAATCGATCTCATATCAAACGGGAAAGAACGTGTGTTTTTTTTTTTGTAATAGCATATTGGCTTGATTTACAAGACATTTCAAGTCAAACTATATACCATAAAAATGGGAGATGGATATATCGTCACCTAGAAAAAACAAAAGAAAAGAAGACAAACATAAATTATCGATAGACAAAACTTTAAATTACAAAGCACTAAATCAAAGAGAAACACATAACAAACCGACTAGCAAGCAAGGAATATTGAGCTTAATATATAAGGTTGTTAGCTAATCATATTATTATGGGTTCATCATATGATGAGATCCAGGAAGCTTATGTGTTAAACTCGAATCTAATATGTATGTACGTCTGACTGTGCAAAATGTCACCCCGTAAGATATCTTGTTATGATTATTAATTTGTGATATTAATACATATAAACTGAATTATATTAGCATTAACCATATTGTATATTTAAAAAGGGTGTGTTATATACACGGCGCACAAATTCACAAGAACCAACAAAAATCGCAAGGCGCTAGCTTAAGCGGTGGCGGATGCCGCTGGCACCCAACTTTTTTTAGTTTATTTTTTTTAGTCTGTGCGTCGACGTCCAATTTCTTTTTTTTTTTTTTTGCAATTTTTTAAAGGCCTTGAAATACCACTCAGTTATAAATTTTCTTTCTTCCTTACAAAGTAATATATGCGAATTATGACTCGTTCGATAGAGAGAGTTTATGGGGTTGAAAATATTATTGCGGATGAGATTTATAAAATAAATTCAAATGCATATAGATTGATTATGGTTAACAAAACTTACTTTAAAAGTTTTAATAAATAATTATTTTTTTTTAAGTAGATTAACTAAATCTATGTTAAATAAATATTTTTATTTTATTTCAATTCTAAGCGTCTACGCCTTTTTTTTTTTTTTTTAATTCAGAAGAAAAAAAAGGGAGTGATTGTTAGTTGAAGTCGTTTTCCATATAAACATGATTAATTGATTTAATTCTATACGATACTTCAACTTTCAAAACTTACCATTAAGCTATCAAAAGTGTATGTCTTTATCAGACGATCATATTTTAGGGCTAATTTATTGAATTTTGACATATAATATTATATAGTCCAATCCACCTTATAAATATCTTAAATAAAATAACAGTTTAGTTAATTTGTTGCACCTTAAGTGGTCACAAATTGAACTATGATTTTCCACCAGAGATTAGCACTTTCTAGCTAGCTATATTGTATTTTATTGAAAAATTATGACATGAAGAGTTTTCTTATTATAAAAATATTTAAGTTAGAATTGTGTTAAATAATTTTTTTAAAAGATTTTTATTTTATATATTCTTTAATTTTATCTCATATACAATTTGTTTTTAGAAAAAAATTGAATTAGATAATATATTTACTAAATAATTTACTCCGTAAGTACTTTTAATAGAATAAATGAATAATAGTAGTAAAAGACCTAACTAGTTATTTATTAAAAGAAAATTCATTTTTTGGAAAATAAGCTCAAACAAGTATAAGAAAAATCGGATCAATGAATTTAGGAAGGACATGAAAAGGCTTCCCCCTATTTTCTTGGCGTATTACACTAACCCGCAAACCTGAAAGCAGATTTTAATCCAAAAATCCTCTCCACGAGCAGTCTAACATGATTACGCATACAACCCCGTCTCCGAAGCTTCCTAAGAAGAGGCAAGTAAATTGTCTCCGGCTCCACCGGAATCTCCTTGTGCAAAACAATCGTCATTACTCCAAAGAGTGGTTCAACTCAACCCCTAACCACCCCAACATCTAACCTCGACCGAATCCTCGTATACCCAACCAATATGGTTTCGGCCAACGAACTCCACCCCAACCGACCCGTCACCACCGCATTACGAAAATAATTAGCAAAACAACCCTAATAATTAAACGTGATTATGCGAGCATGTGGCCGCCTAGTCATCACCAAGAAGACAACTTATCCACGTGCCATTGTTAGTGCCTACTTGGACCCGCTTCTTAAAGAAAACTACATTACATATTAATAATACATTACTATTATTGATAAAATATCATAATCATAATTAATATGCATAATTCCGAGTTAGTGAAAACGACTTACGTATCCTAAAAACATGCCACGTGGACCAACTGTCACAACATAATCCTGTTCTAAATTTGTATAAAAATCTTATACCTATATATATATATATATATATATATAGGGTGGGGTTCCCATGAGAACATCCCCTAACGTGAGAACGTGAGAACAATCGTACACCGTTGGATGTGAGTACTAAGGGTTGAGATTTAGAGTAGATATCAAAAATAATAATAACTACGAATAATAATAATTAGGAATCCAACAATAACTACGAATAATCCACTCAACCAACAATAACTACGAATAATACATTAAACGATATGACACATTCGTAACAAAACTAATAATAATTACGAATCTGTTCTCATGTTCTCACGTTAGGGGTATTCTCATAGGATCTATACTCTCTCTCTCTCTCTATATATATATATATATATATATATATATATATATATATATATGGGTGGACTCCCACGTAAACAGCTCTTACCGTGTAAAATGAGAATAAATTGTATATGTTAGATTGTTAAATAGATAACTGAGATTAGACGATATTAAAGGGGAAAAAATCGTGTTATTAATGGAAGAAATATTCGTCGGACCTGACTCTATATATTTGACGGCATAGTAACATATATTCGGCGGTATAATCATATATATTTGATGTTTACATGTTCACATGGTAAGAGCCATTTACATATGAGTCAGGATCTATATATATAGAGAGAGAGAGAGTGTATATCATATGAGAATAGACTTGTCGTGCAATCATGAGAACAAATTCGTAATTATTATTAGTTTTGTTACGAATGTGTCATATCGTTTAATGTAGTATTTGTAGTTATTGTTGGTTGAGTGAGTGATTCCTAGTTATTATTATTCGTAATTATTAATAATTATGATATCTACACTAAATCTCGACCCTTAATACTCACCCTCCGACAATCTAAAATTGTTCTCATGATTGCACGATAAATCTGTTCTAATAGGAACCACACCCCCTCTCTCTCTATATTGTCTCTCGAATGTTCGACGCATTATTCGATTGGAAATTGCGAATGGGGTCACTAAATTTAAGGTCGAGAAGAGTGGACATCAAAGACAAAATTCATTTTGCAATCATCATCATTTGAACATATAGATCATCACTTATTTATATTTTATATAAGTGGTATGATTTTTTTGTTTATTTGTCCTACTCTCAAATGCAACTATAAGACCGTATATATTTTTGTGGATTCAGATGTCTACACCACCAAATTGTTTATAATTTCAGATACTTTGTAACATGTTGTAGATTTTACAACAGATTTAGGTCATACAAGATTGTTTCGTTCGGTTGTCTTTGATTTAGAAAGACTATACATAATTGGAATAACCAATAAATGAAAAACGATGTTTAAAGAGGATTTTAGAAGCTACCGTTGAAGGCTCTGTCAAGATCCCCTCGAGCCAGATTTACGCTTTAAATTGAGGGTAAGTTTGATTTTAATTTCGAAAATGAAAATAGAATGAAAATACATCTAATTCATAAAAAAAAAATTAGAATCATTTCTTGTGTTCAAAGTAATTGCGGCATAATTTGATTAGTTTTGATATTCTATAGGAAAATAAAATGAGGGTACCACAATATATAATTCTAAAAAGTTCATGAACATGAATATACATATGTACTAGATACATTTTCATTCTGTTTTCTACCAGAGTTACAACTAAACGGGATTGAGTCTACTAAATATTTGTTTTACAAGCAATAAAATTGCTTTTTCATTATGTTTTTTACCGGAGTTAAAACTAAACGGGGTTGCGTTGAAACATCTCAACGCATACCAACTACGTTGAGATGTTTCAACTTCAACGCAGGCCGATTGCGTTGAAGTTGAAATTCTACTGAAAACCAAGAAATACACACAATTAATTGAGTGTTTCTTGGTGAAATTTCTCCAACCATTTTCTAGCAAAGCTCGTCCATTGGACTTCCTCAACTTCTTTATCGACTTTGTATCATTTGTTAGTTTAAGACTAACGTACTTACATTATCATAGACTAATTAGTTAATTAGTGAATTCACCCGTAATTTAGTTTGATTTTTTGAGCTCTCGAGGTATGTTTTTTATTTTAGTTTTCGAAAATATATTGTGTATTTCACGTGTTCTTTTGTGGCTTTTAAATTTTGTTTTTATTCTGAATTTGTTCTGTTTAGTTTAGAAACGTAATTGGAATCTCAAACATTAGTTTAGGTTAAAAAAAAAACGGAATTGGATACTCGAACTAATTATTAAAATACATTACACTTGGTTTCAAAGTACTGAATTGTCAAAGTAAAACACACACTAAAGTAGAGTACTATGGGGGGACATCTATTGTAAGTCCATGCACAGGTGGACGTTATATCTTGCGTTACCGTCAAAAGCATTCATCCCCGCACGAAAAGGCTCAATCCAATCCTCGACACTTGGGTCTCGACAATACCTCCATATAGTTGTAACAGGAAGTAAGAATGTATCCGGTTTAAGCCAAACCTATTAATGTTCACTAACCGCTACATAATGTGTTCCTCCTCCAATCCATGCAATAGTACGGATCTCAGTAGGCGGGCCTTAATTTACAGCGGTCTTCGTTAGTGGTAAGCATGTGTTACAGGTTGTTTTCGAGAATGATAAACACAACATGATAATATGTTGCAGCAGCAAAACCCATGATAGACGTCGAAAAATTAAATAAGTATAATTATAATAAATGTAATTTATTTTACATAAAATATCTTAAATATAATTTATTTTTTTAAAAAAAATCAAATTAAAAACATTTTTTAACAATATTTTTTCAAACAAATTGAAAAAGGGTACCCGCGAGCAAGGTCCGCCCTCCCGGCCGGGCTACGTACGTCACTCATCCCTGGCCCGGGTCCGGCTAAACGGGCTCAATATTTATAAAGTCCAACCCAAATCTGGTACGGGCCTAGATATTAAGTACATTAGGCATGAGATATTGCACTATCGAGATTAATGAGGATCTTTAGTAATCTCGATAGTCCAATACCTCGTGCCTAATGTACCTAATATACTTGATTTCTTTGGTATATATACCAAACAGTTAATCTTGTAATTACGGATGTAGAAATAGGTGTTCACATGAGGCCAAGATTTTCTCGTTTGCAATCCCTCAATTGTGGCACTTTCACATCAATTGATGTTTAAGTTACTTTGGTGTTATGAATGCAAAACATAGGTGTTGACGAGGCCAAGATTTCTTCAATCCTTTTTGTAATCAATTTTGAATTTATTTACAAAATCTCTTTCTTTTATGTTTAGACAACGTTGGATTATATACGAGAATGAGATCGAAGGTTGGAGGTAGAAAATGGTTGGAAGTGGGAAATTTGGGGAGGGAAGACAAATCAGTAAACAAGCAATTCTAATGAACAAACAATTCTAATGAACAAGCAATTTAGACATGACACATGATGAAAACAATCAACATGGCACAAATGAGCAAGAAAGCAATCAACATGACGGAAAACACTAGAAAGAACTAACCTCCGACAATGCATCGAGCTCAAACACTCGAAAACGCTTGAAAACGTTGATTTAGCCGTTAGGGTTCTTTAGTGCCGTAGTTTGGCGTTGAAATCTTATGTGTTGGGAGAAGACTTCTTTAGGATGTAGGTATTTATATAAGTAATAAAAAAAGTCCTACAAATTCAATGAAATAAAAGATTCATTTAAAATCAACAAACTTTTAAATACATAGGAATTTTATGAAAAATTTTAAATATCATAAAAAAAAAGAAGGATAAGATCTTTCAAATTTTCCGAAATAAAGATTACCGTTTATTCGCTTGTTTATCTACTCAAACACAAGTCTCGATCAATTCGCCTTGTCTGAATGACGGATATCGAGCCCAGGGTTACAAAAACAACCGTCTTCGATTATCAATGGAAGAAGGTTTATTGTGTTGTTGAGAGCTTCAAAAAAATGAGGAAGAAGGTTGACAAATTCGAAAAAAAAGAGGAAAAAGGTTACAAAACATGTCATTTTAAACGGTTAATAGATCTATTAGCATAATTAATAAAAGAAATAAATAATACTAATTAGGAGAGAGAAAGTTCATGAAATCTTTTTTTTCTACATAATAAATCTTTTTTTTAATAGAGGGGTCTAGTTTGTCAACAACAACACACAAGTACGAAAATGAGTGCAATCAAAACAACAAAATAATTGGCTTCCCAATTACTAAAGGTGGATCTACTGTCCCCTTCCTAGCTTTCGCTGATGATATCATTATATTTGCCAAAGCAACTATACTAGCAAGTACGAAAATTCTAGATCTATTGAATGGATACTGCCACATCTCAGGACAAAAAGTTAACTTTCATAAATCATCCTTCCAAACTACAAGAAACGTGGGAGTTGATATGGAAAGACAAATTCAACTAAAAATTGGTATAACAGCCACAAACGAGTTAGATAAATATCTTGGATGCCCTATCATTAACGGTAGAGTAAACAAGACGGTCTTTGAAGATGTAATAACAAAATCTAGAAAACAGTTAACAGCATGGAAAGCTTCCACTCTCTCTCAAGAAGGAAGAACAACTCTAATTAAGGCAAACCTCAATGCTAAACCAAACTATATAATGCAAAGCTTCATGCTTCCATCCAACATACACAAAGAATTAGACAAAATAAACCGAACTTTCTTTTGGAATAAAGGACCTAACTATCACCCTCTTATTAGTTGGGATAAGATCTGTAAACCAAAAAAATGCGGAGGAGTAGGCATTAGGAAAGCTGAAGATATGAACAAGGTCCTCCAAATGAAGTTACTTTGGAAAATTATGGCAGAACCAGATAACATTTGGGTTAAGGTAGTAAACGAAAAATACCTTAAAGGTTCATTTCTATGGAACTATAAAGTCTCGAAAAATACATCTTGGCAATGGAAACGACTAATGAATCTTCGACCTGAATTTGAAACTGGGTTTAGGTGGAATGTTGGGGATGGAAATACCATCAAGTTTTGGAAGAATCCATGGGTGACGGATCAACCGCTCCTCAAACTTCTTCAGAATATTAGTAATATTGACGAGAATGAATTGGTTAGTAACTACATCCATGAGAACAAATGGAATGTCCAAAAATTGGACAGGGAAATAGGTAAACATCTACCTAAAGAGATTATGGCCACAATTAAGTCATATCAACTCCCTAAATCAATCATCCAAGACCGTCTCTATTGGGCAACCTCGGACAAGGGATCATACACCACAAAATCAGGCATAGACCTAATCCACAAAAACAAAGGGTTTACAACCAATTCTAATGATTGGATTTGGGAAATCGATATCATGCCCAAAGTCAAGAACTTCCTATGGAAATTGTCAATAAATGGTCTCCCTACTAAAGAAAATCTCGAGAAACAAAAGGTCTCAGTACCGATGCAATGCGGACTCTGCAACCACCCATATGAGTCAGCAAAGCATGTTTTCTTCACTTGCCCCTTCTTGATGGAAAACATATCCAATGAAATTACTAGAAACGAGCTCCAAATAGCAAATAATTCAAATCAAAATATGCATAACATGTTCGCACTTCTTAGAAATAAACTAGATGATAAAGGAATGGTACAACTGGCCGTTACTTGGTGGAATGTTTGGTACTCAAGAAATCAAAACATTTTTAATAATAAAAAATCCCAAAATATTGAAGCACGTGTGCAAGAACAAATAAAAAATTGGCAAGATGCAGACAAAAGGATGAGTCAAACAAAACAAAAATCGACTAAAAACAATAGGAAAACCAGGAATATCCATTGGATAAAACCTGTAAATGAATTCACCAAATTAAATTTTGATGGATCGAAACGTGAATCGGGAGAATCGGCCTATGGATTCATTCTTAGAAACCAGCATGCATCAACCATCTCCCTAGGCTATGGACAATGTGGAAACATATCGGTCCTCCATGCCGAAGCATGTGCTGTAATAACCAAAAATTTTAAATTTCCGGTAAAGTAAAATTAACCAAAGTCCGATGAGAAGATCGTAAATAAATAAATAAGTAAATAAAAACGAGCTTGGTTATATCATTTCATGTGACCTAGATTCGCATAAAATGATAAATTTAATGACCGGAAATAAATTACGTACATTAAAATAAGAATAAAAATAAGTTATAAAATACGGAAATTAATTCCGTATTTTTATAATTTCCGCACGCAAATAATGAGTTGCGTATCCGTAATTGAAATCACCGCTCAGTTGGGCCAACCATCAGCCCACTTTCCTAAGCCCATTTTAAAATTTAATTATTAAACCCTAATTAAACTAATCTAACCTAATCCTACGCTAATTAACCTACCTATCGATCTTCTCCTGGACAAGAGATACGCCGCTACTGCCTATCCCTCTCTCTCGCAAGACCGTCCGGCGCAGCCACCCTTCTGCCACCACCGTCACCGCGCCTTGCGCCGTCCGCCGACCACCGCAGGGGTTCCGGTACGAAGGAGACGCCGCCGCACCTCCTCCACCTGCCACTGGATCGCCGCCGCTGCCCCCAGTAGTGCCGCAGCCATCGCCTCCTTGCGCAGCAGCCGTCGCCTCCAGTAGCGCAGCAGCCGTCGCCTCCAGTAGCGCAGCAGCCCATCGCCTCCAGTAGCGCAGCAGCCATCGCCTCCAGTTGCGCAGCAGCCCACGCCGCCGAGCCTCCGCCGTCCACCTTCGACCGGTAAGTATGCTGGCCCTTCTTTCCGCTTCCTTCTGTCGATTGGTGAATGAGCACCTCACTGCAGCCCTACGACTTAATCTGCAGTGCTACGAACCAGCCGACGCCGCACCTCGCTGCACCGGGATCCGACTAGCATTCCTCCGGTGTTTAGGTTAGTCCGAATTAGTACACTGCTGAGCATATAGATCTAAAGAGTAGAATAAAGGACTGCTGCATATTTTTATGAACAATGGAAATTTTGGCTGCTGTAAATTTAATTTAATTTCTTCAGCTTTTAGGTTTCGAACAGCCCATCTTGTCGATCAATTATAAAATGTTTGGATAAAGATCCACCGTTGAATTTTGTATATGTTGTAGACGGATATATGTAGTTTATCATATTAAAATTTGGGGAGAAATGAACGGTCGGATTGAAAGTTACGAGCTCCCGAAGTTAGGTAGTTGAGCAGTTTTATTAAACTTAAAATTTGACTAAGTATAGGAAAGTAGAGTGAGGAACCGACTTTGGGAATTATTATAAAAATATCGGCTGAACAGTTTGGAGTAATTCCTTCTTCTAAGGCTAGATATAACCTCATAGATGATCTAGATATTTAATTCGGAATTTTATAAGCTGTTAAGAATTTTATATTTAGAGCCGAAGTTAAACCTTTTTCGGTTCTTCCGGAAAATAGAAACATAGGAAAAATGTCAGTTTCGCACCTAATAAAATTCTAAGAGTTAGGATATATTTTAGAACTTCAAATAGGAGTTTGAACATGAATTTTAGAGTTTTCGTGAAAATCGGAACCAAGGGTAAAATGGTCATTTTACCCTAAAACTAATAATGTAACTAGTACGTCTTAATACTTATTTGATCTTAGAAGTTTTAGACTTCTATCTACGTGAAAGTGTGCTAATACACTTATCGCCTTTAACAGGCAACTGAGTGGGTACAGTTACAGAGCAAGTGGTTATTAAAGAGTTGAGCGTTATAACAGGTAAGTCCTTTGGGCTTACTTAGCTGACTGCTAAATATGAGTATAAATGATGATGGTGGTGTGTGATTGACATGTTAGAGAGATAGGTTGTGATATATAAATACCGACCTGTATTTTTTGGCCTAAGAGTAACGGGCGGTGGCATTCCGCTCAGTAGCTCGCGGGGCGCTGGGGGTTTCTTTCGGGACTAGTCCACACATGGTTTGTAGTGATGCTACCAAAGGAAGTCAGCTAGACCTACACCAGTTGGATAAGGATCGGAGGCGAGAACCAATAATAGTTCTCGTGCCACAACTTAAATTGAATAATGTGAATCACTTAAATAATAGATAATAATTGGTTGAGTGTCAGCATGATGTTTTTTTTTTTTTTTTTGTTTCTGCTTGTGTTTGTGCTGTTATCTTTTTTGCTTATATTTGGATAGTTAGCTAACGGTTTATCCGTGTTGTAGATCTATAGAGATAGACAGTTGCAGAGAGATCCGGGACGGATGGTCAGCCGGGTCCACGTACTCATTAGATGGGGACGGGGGAGTCTTCCATACGTCATGCATGTTATGTATCTTTATATATGTTTGTAAGGCTGTCACATGTGTACGTTTATACATTAAAAATATTATGTTTTAGAAATTGTTTTAAATACGTTTGTGCCTTGTTGTAAGATCCAAGTAATGTTGTTGTTAAACCAAGGTCGGGACCCATTGTGAGGTCCTAACCAGTAACTCCCCGAGTTCCGAGAATTTGGGGTGTTACATGTGCGCTACGGGAAGGTTTGATTAGGGCATGTGATCTGGAGATCAACAATATTGAAATTGAAGGAGATAACCTTACAATTATCAATTCTATAAAACAAACATGGAAACCTCCATGGGAACTTGATCTTATCATTTCGGATATATCTAACATTTTGGTTAGTTTCCAGCAGGTTAGGATTCATCACATTTTCAGAGAAGTCAATTGTGTCGCCGATAAGCTCGCAGAATTGGGACACGGCTCCCCATTTGGTTGCTCATCGACACCTCCTCAGGTGGTCGAGCTCATCCGTAAGGATGCTCTAGGTTGGAGAGTCTCGCGAAGATGATCTAGTCTAACTGCTTACCGTACAGTATCAAAAAAAAAAAAAAAAACACACAAGTGTCTACTTTATACACAACAATACAAAAACTACAAACTTAGCCATTTTACCCAAATGAAATTTTGTTCCAAAATCGTCTTGTCAAAACATATATGGGAAATGATATGAGTCTCAACTTATTTATCTTGATAGGCTTGTCCCGTGTATAATAACAAGTTAAATATAAAAATATAAAAAAAAATTTAATCCCTAAACCTAAAACATTACTTATATATCTAAAAAAATTATGCGACCCAAGTTGGAAATTAAATTAGTTAGATGACCCAAATACATTTTGAGGCTTAGACTTTTTTTTTTGGATGTATGTTTGCAAAGGTTTTGTAATACATTTATGGCAAAAATGCTCTAAATAGCATAATCTTTGTTAATGATGTGGAAGACACAAACTTATAAAGTTGTGGAAAAAAGCACGAACTATAGGGGAGGTGTTGCACTTTTTAGCACCGGTAATTAATCCGTTAAAAAAATGTTGTACATTTTATAATTTGTTATAATTTGGTAAGCTATGATTTTAAAAAAGAAACCAAATAATAAAAAAAAAGCAAAAAAAATAATATAAATTTCATTTTGATAGGATTAATTTTTAAAAAAAGAAAACAAATAACAAAAAATTATAATTTATTTTCAACAAATTAATTAAATTACATAAAACTCCCTATCGTTCGTGCTTTTTGGAGCATTTTTAAAATAGAAAAAGATATAATGTAAATGTATACTTCTTTACAATAAATTTCTTAAATTACATAAACTTCAAATTATAAATTTTTTTTTTATGCTTTTCTTTTTTTTTTTTAGTTCAAAAATATTTTTTTATGTTTGATATTTATGTTTCATATAAAAAAAGAAGCAAAGCGCGAAAATCTATTTTCATTTATAATTTATAGTTTATGTAATGTAAGTAACTTGCTGTAAATAAATATAAATTTTTTTATTTGTTTTTCTTTTTAAAAATTTTGTCCTATTAAAATAAAATGTATATTATTTGTTTTGCTTATATTTCTTTTTTCATTATTTAGTTTCTTTTTTAAATCATATCTTATCAAATTATAACAAATTATAAAATGTACAACATTTTTTTAACGGATTAATTACCGGTGCTAAAAAGTGCAAAACCCCTTATAGTTCGTACTTTTTTCTACAACTTTAAAAGTTCGTGTCACCTTCAGCAACATTAACAAAGGTTGTGATATTTAGAACATTTTTGCCTACATTTATTGAAGAATTTAATGTTTTGTAAAGTTTAAACATTAAAAACAGTTATAAGTTAAACGAGATTTGTTTCATCCATCCCAATTCTAATTAGGATAAAATCCGACGAAACTCATATAAAAAAATACGAGATCAGTCGCAATCATAATAGTCGGAACAGGACATAAATCCCACCCCATATTGCACATACATTAATCCACGTGATAAACATACCAATTGAGTATGTATCTGTAATTTTTGTCTATATAGTTTGAATTTACATAATTTGATTTACATAAAAAAGATAGAACCATAAAAGCACGTCTATAGAGATTGATATTACATAAAAAGATATATAACCATTAAAAAAAAGATTTATAAAATAATAAAATATTATGGACCCCACACAAGCCTCCCTATAAAATCTCTTCCCACCCAACCCAAACCTCAAACCTTCAGCTTTTCTTTTCCCTCTCTTTCGTCTGTGTTTGTTTATAGTGTTAACAGGTGGGTCCCTCAAGAACTGGCTAACCAATCGCAAGCACTGGAGGAGATAGAGTTAGCCAACAAGGGTCTAGTGGTCTCACTCTATGAGGCCTTAAACTCCCGTGACGTTAACGGCGTCCACTCTCTCCTCGCCGCCGATCTCGAGTGGTGGTTCCATGGTCCTCCTTCCCACCAATTTCTGATGCGCCTCCTCACTGGCTCCGACGACGTTGAATCTCAGCCGTTCATCTTTTCTCCTCAATCGATCTCGGCTTTCGGATCTCTTGTTCTCGCTGAAGGCTGTGACGTCACTCATTCGATCTCTTGGGTTCACGCTTGGACTGTGTCGGATGGGATAATTTCTCAGGTTCGTGAGTATTTTAACACCTCCGTTACGGTTACGCGTCTTGGTAACGCCTCTGTTAAGTCCTTGAAATCCTCCACTGGGCCCCACCATTGTCAGCCCGTTTGGGAGAGTAGTCTCTCTAGTCGGGTCGGGAAGTCGGTTCCGGGTCTTGTTCTTGCTCTTTGATTCACATCCAATCAGATCGTGACATCTGGCTCGGATGGGTTGAGAACTGCGCTAGTGGTTATTTATTTTTACTTCATCTTTTACCTCAGTTTTTTTAAGGGCGTGTTTGGTTTGTAGCCATGAAAGGAAGATCCTGCTACTCGTGGTTTATGCTTTCTAGTAATAAAAGCTTGTTTGAGTTTGCAATAAAAAATTGCCTTCATAATCGCGTTGATTTTAGAAGATAAATTGAAATCATAATTAATATAAGGAATAAGGATCTTAATTTGATTTTATCAATAATTATTCATCCCATAATTGATTTCATCAATAAGGCAATTCAATCAGTGATAAGATTAATGAAAGAATAAATGTTAAAACTCTTCGATGAGTTTGTGTACTTTAAGGAAGTTGAACAGTTACAATAATATCTTTGACAGGAGTCATTTTCTACAAACGAAAACGATAATAATATCTTGCTAATCGGGGTGTGCGCTATCCGATTCGATTAATTCGATCCATTGATTTGAAAATCTTATTCCGAAAATTTTGAATCGGTAGATAACCTTTAATTGATATTTGAATCCAATCCAACCTGACATAATTTTTCGATTTTGAGAATAAAGTTTGATTGAATATATCCGATTGAACCGGTAAATTCCGGTAATAGTTACTCGAATTGGATATACAACTTAGCCGTATGTAATATCCAATCCAATTAAAAGTTTTGGATATCGAAATTGGATCGATCTTTTATAAAATTATCTGATTGGATGGCCGAGACTTCAGATCGGTTTCGGTTCTCATATCAACCACAAAGATCAGTTTTTTTACTATGATACCTATCAAAATAATGTTGGAAAACAAGATGGGTAATGCCTTGTTAATTGATAAAATGAGTCCACATTTATTGATAAGTAGTTCTCTTAGGAAAAAAATCTATTTTAAGATTGTGCTTTTGACTTTATAAAATTTTGAAATATACCCTTTTGCATAACAAATTGAGAGTAAAAAATAATTATATTTGTTAGTTATTATTATTAGTTATTTTGAAGGTATACATAGATAACTTTTTAAAAGGATATCTTATCTATTTATTCCTTAAAATTCTAAATATAAATGGTAGAGGGATATAATCCAGAAACGTTTAAAGTTTAAGGACATTATCCGAAAATTGAAAAATATTAGGCATAATTCAAAAAGTTCAAAAGTACACGACATGATTTGAAATTTTCTTGTTTTAATATTATTTTCTTTCAAAAAATCTGGTACAAAATCATAATTGTAGCTCTACACTTGAAAATAACTATACGATAAAAAGTCTCAAAACTACACGTTATATAACAAATACTACTTCAAACTCTTTCTCCACAATTTTCCTAATGGTACAAAATGAGTCGTGTAAACATCTTTGGATGAATGAGCAAACTATCTTCAGTGTGTATGTGTATGGTACAAGCATTACTAATTCATGAATTTCATGTATTTTATATTCATTGAGATGGGTGTTCACCTTGAGTAAAAATAACAAACCTAAGTATTCTAATAACAATTAGTTTAATGATAAAACGTGAGTATGGTTATACGATTTGGACTTGAGTCTAAACACACATATGCGTCCGTATGTACACGACTTATAGTCTACAGTATGATCATGTCCAAATTTAGTGGTGAATTAGGGTTTGCAGACTCCAAATTTTAAGACCCATATAGTTTAAAATGCGTATTGGTTAAGAGCACATAAGGTTGGACTAAGGGCCCGTTTGGTTTGAACTCCGGAAATGGAAACGGAATGGAAACGAATCTAGTTCATTAGTATACCATTATTCATGAAATTTTTTGGAATCATTCCTTATGGTGTCATGCAAAATGCATTTGCTTCACTCTATTTTGATTACTTTTGAAACCCTATAGGGTAACAAATTGGAGGAATCAAAGTGCATTTTGAATGCAATGACAAGGAATGATTCCAAAATTATTCATGAACAAAGTAAATATATGGACTAGATTCGTTTTCATTCCATTTCCGTTTCCGGAGTTTAAACCAAACGGGCCCTAAATGATTTGCTTTTGCCTATAGCTTCGGCCCAGCCCATATGCAAAAAAAATTGGGCTAAGGCCCAACACAAGCCCACAACACATACCTTTCTCTCATTTGATTGTATCAATCGAAGGAATAATCATCCTTTAACTTTAAGGCATGTTTAATATTTATATGTAGATATCATTATGTCATATATCAATATTATGATAAGAGTATGAGATGGATATTCAGTAGAATAAGGGCTTGTTTGAAAGTGTTAAAATCATTTTCGGTAACGAAATGATTCCGAATTAATCAAAACCTATGTTTGTTTAGAAGGTTTGGTTACGGTGAAGTTCCTAAAAAAACTTCACCGTGAATTGAATTGAATGAATCTCATCATTTCCATTTCCTTTTCTTACCCTAATCCAATTTCATTATGCCGTTGCAACTAAACGGACACTAAGAGTTTCAAAGAGAAAAAATAGAGGGATGAAAAACATAATATATATGGTGTATTATAAAAAAAAGTGCGATAGAAGTATATCAAATATACTCATATACCAAACGCTAGGTATTCACATTTTGATATTTAGTTATCGATACCAAAAGGTATATAGTTAGTGTATATGAAGAATTTTCCTAAATACATTTTCATTTATGGCTATAATTTCATATTAAACACGTAGCCTTTGTGTAATCATGGTATTAACTATTAACACAAAGAAATCAACACCAATCTAAAGTAGCTGCAGATTGTTTTTCTACCGATTACTGGTCACTAGTTTATATACGTGTTCTGCATCAAAATTTGTTAATAAAAAATTTAATTATTTTTATATTTATTATATTAATAAATATAAATTAGGAATGTAAAAGATCAACAACCAATTTCGTACGTAGGTCCACAACGACCAACCTACGAATAGCGTTTACAACAATTATACGAGTAGGTCAACAACTCATACATGAATAGGTAACAAATACCTACTTTATAAATACCTAAATACCTGGTAAAAATATTAATCCAATATAGATGAATATCATTAAATCATCACATTCCATTACAACGAATGCTCATAATTAAACCAATCATAATCCTTTCAGAAACCATAACATTACTGTATTGGAGCACCTGTTTATAAAAGGAAGAACCACTCTAATTTACACTAATTTTAGTGCAAAAAACGTACGATAGAGGTATCATTACATGACCAAAAACCCTAATTACTAATCTTATACCTATTTTTACTGTATTGAAACACCACCATGGAAATATAGAACGAAGAAGCTATATATATGATCAAAACAAGCTGTATAGCAACACCCGTTCTTCAGGATGGAAGCGCAGCATCTCCTCCCAAATCGACTCCCTAAGCATCTTCTCGTTCACCAGATGAGGCCTCTCATCAACTTCCAGTTCCACCTTCTTCGGAGCCGAGCACGGCGTCATCGGATAGTCAAATCCGCTAAAATACGGATGCTTGAGAGCTTCCGCAGCCGAAATCCTCTTCAAAGGATTCATTTGAAGCATCTTCATCAGCAAATCAATAGCCATGGGATCTACATCATCATACACACTCTGAAAGTGTAAACCCGAAGAAAACGGCAACTCTTCTAGAAGCTTCCTCGATCTCTCGTTGTCAACAAAGCTCAAATCGGATTGCGTCCCTAAGATCATATTTATCTCCTTAATCTGAGTAATACTATCAACCCCCTTGAAAAGGCGAAATCCTCCAATTATCTCAGCAAAGATGCATCCGACCGACCACATGTCGATTTCACTTCCATACGAAGAACACTCTAACAGAAGCTCCGGCGCCTGGTACCAAAGCGTGCCGATGCACCCCCTCCTGACTAGTGAATCTTGATTCTTTGTCCGGGACAAGCCGAAATCACTGATTTTCAGATCAAGATTCACATTCATGAGGATATTCTGCGGCTTTAAGTCGCGGTGAATCACGTTCACTGCATGGAGATATCTAACTCCCATCAGAATCTGGATCAACAAGAACTTGCACCAGTCAGGTGATAGTTTCCTGCCGATCACGTGTCCAAGATCGCAGTACATTAACTCTTGAACTAAGTACACATGCTGAAAATCGTACTTTCCGAAGGTTGACGACGAAACCATAACGTCCTTCAACGACATAACGTTCTGGTGTTTCATCTGTCGGAGTATTTGAATCTCTCGGAGTGTACTTAGACCGTAAGTGAGAGCGTTGCCGATCTTCTTCACCGCCACCCGCTCGTTCGTCTCTTCATTCAGGCATGAGCAAACGACGCCGTATGAGCCCCTGCCTATAACTCGAATTGGCGCATACTTGATGTCTAATTCGATCGGAACGCCGTCCAACGTATGTTTCTTCTTCTTCTCCGGCGGCTTGTAGGCGTCTCCGTCGTGAGTTGTGATGCCAAAGTTTGGAGGCAACACGGGTCTGTACCTATGCATGGCTGTGATAATTGGTAAAGTACGTAGGTATTATTCAGATTAGAATTTGATTGTAGCTAATGGCAATTATATTTATAGTTACACTAATCAATCTGTTACAAGCCTATTATCTTTTCATATTTTTATCTTTTCATATATTTAAGGCAAATATATCATCGGTCCAAGATACGGTAATTGTGGTAAATCAAATACATTTATCTTTTCATATTTTTTGAGGCACGACTTTTCTAATTAACATAAATCAAATTAATTTTAATAAGATTATTAAATCGAAGATATGCTGATAAGAGTAATAACAAATTAATTTGTTATTTACATAGAAATTATTTATAGAAGATATGCTGATAACAATAAATAAATAAAAATTGTTAGTTGCTAATATTCGGATTGGCCCAAATTAGATATTCTTACGTATCAATGGTTATTCATGGAATTAAGACTCGTAATTTTTTACGGAATTTATTATATTTAATATGAAAATAGGTAATTTGGCACCTACTTAAATTACACAATACGTATTATACCTAACCGAAATTATTCATAAGTAAATAAAAAATATTAAGCTAAAATACATGAGCAAACTTATCATGTAATTAATATTCCAATCATATAATCCGAAAGTAACATCAAAAAACAAACCAAGTTTCTATCGTTGTTTGTTCCGAAAGTAGCTTATAATATCTTAACAAAAGATAACAAACACTTTTTACCAATGGTCTCTAGACTCTCTACATGGAAAACGTAACTAAGCTAGAAAAGTCAGTCAATGTCGATGCATTATTGAATGAGAGGCTCCACAAACTCAAGCCACTCCTTGTGCAGTTCATGAAGATGATCTTTGTCATACATCTTCGGTGAGCATTTATTAAAGTACTAAACAATTAAAGATTAAACAACGAAAGTAAGCAACAATATATATCAACAATTTTACATTTCGATATTTTAAATGTAGTAAGTACACATGCATACCTACCAATTGCGGAATATCATGCACTTCGTTTTCAATAATTTTCCGAATGTAACGACATATGTAGTAACCACTTTTGCCATTTGTTGGTAGTTAGGGGCCTAAAATATTTAAGAAGATTTGTAGCTCAATATACAAATATGTTATTTACAAACTCATTTTAACAAGACAAAATCAATTAAAATCTAACCTTGATGATCTTCCAACGCAATACTCGCTTTTTTGTCTTGGGATTAGTAGGAGACGTCCTTGTTTCATTAAATTGTTCCATATAACTACAAAGAAATACAATGTAATATATGCATCAATATCTATCAATCAATGAAATCAACAAAAACTTGAAAATATAACATTACGTGTCATAAAGCTTACAGTTTAGCCACGATCCGAAAATCAGTTCTAACTTCTACATGCATTGGATCCAACCAATAAACAACACATTCTAAGGGATCGATCACCGCCAACATCCAATGAAGATTGCGAATAAAAAATTCACTCAAATAGGTTACTAGTTGGACAAACCAAAATTTAATGTATAATGTAATATAATAACATTTTACTTACCCTCCATAATAGGGGGCAAACCATAAATGCCTTGTCATGTCCGAATTCCGTATAGAATTAGCCATATATACAACTCTCATATCAACACGTCTTTCGGTACCCACCGGTCAAGCCAAGTTTGTTGGAGAAAGAAAGACAAATTTGCTTGGATTGCAATTTTCAAACAAGCACCTATCATGCATAATCAAATGGGATTAACAACCCTAAAATTATCTAATAAAAAAAGCAATGGACATGTATTAAATACATACTTGATATATATCTCGATATGCCTCGTCTCTAATTCTTGTTCATCTAGCCATATTTTCATTTCTCTCTTTCCAAAGTGCAACAAGTACTCTTGATGAAAAATTGAAGTTGGCATATTGACCACAACATCCAGATCATCAACCAAATTTATCATTGACAAGCACCTCGTCGCCACACTATCATTCTTTCCTTGGGGTGTACGTTCTATGTAATCATCATCGACGTGCATATGGACATTTTGGATGTAACACCCCGAATCCGCGGGACTCGGGATGTCACATTGGGCTAGGATCTCACAATGGATCCTGACCCTAGCCTGACAACAAGTTCACTGGACCTTACAACATGGCACTGACAGATATAAAACAAATACATAAAACAATATAAACTGTACGACCCAAAGTAAACAACAACATAGCCGAGTATATAAAACGACATCCTCACATAGGAGGTACAAAAGATCATCCTCACACAGGAGGGGAAACACAACAACCCCAAACCAACCACCTAATGTACGAGAGTCCTCGGCCTGTCACCCTGCCAGATCACCCAGTAGCGCCTAACCTGTAAACATCTACAACACGGTATGAAACCGTTAGCTAACCATACATATATGAGGTAATGCATAAGCACAAGCACAATCATGAAAGATAAACACATCAGCATACTATCACACATTTACCCATTTATTATCTTTATATAATAACCATTCACTCAAAAACCGTATATATATAGATAGATGAAAGTATGTGACACGAGGACCGATACATCCCCGCCTCTGAGTACAATGTCCAGCTGTACGAGTATCGGTCACACAATCCGTGTACCCTATGGGAGTGGATTGCGCCCTTCCTGTAAACCAGTCTGGCCTGACAACAGAGAACCTCCGAGACTCCACGGCGGGATGAAAGGGAAAGGTTATCACAGCCACGCAGTGGGGCAGTCAATAGAACATAGGTCGATAAAAACGACAACTCATGCTATCATAGCAAACATATAAAGCACACACCACTCATGCAAACACCCAATATAGGGATGGTAGCTAAGTAAGTCCTACGGACTTACCTCAACCTCGTACAAACTCAACCACGATCACCTCTACACTGGAGGGACAACACGGCCTATAAAAAGACATAAAGAGATATATCAACCTCTATTCATCAAAGGGGTCACACCTAGACCCAAAGGGATCCATAAGGATCATACTCAATCTATGAGCCTCACAACCAACTAAACCTCAATATCTCAGCATAACTCATAATTCCTCAAATCTCAAGGTAGTATCTAATCAACATTCCTCAATCTCAATTTTAATCCTAATTTAATTAATTAACCTTTAATTAATTAATTAGATTTCGCCAGAATAACGTTTTGCCCGCAGACAATTTCTAAACCCCCTGTCATCAGATTTCATCAAACAAGAACCCATAATCACCAGAATAATATAACGACCATAATGGAATTTCTAATTGTCCTATTTGACAAGCCTAAAGTCAATTTAGGCCAAATCGCAGTACGGAAAACGAATAAATTCATAACTTATTCGTTACTAACCCGATTGACGATCTAAAAGAAGATTCGGAATCACAACGACGCAGGCTACGCATGGACATCATCAAATTCATCGGAATCTGAGCGACGGAACCGTCCTGGTGACATATATGCTCGACCAGCCCTCCATATACTCGGAAATGCAGAAACTCGGTACCGATATGAAGAGAATGAAGAGAGGAATCCAAAAACTCAAACGGAATTGAAATCGGATTAGAAAACGGAGAGTAGATCTGAGTTTGAAGGTTGAGAGAAATCAGAGCTTTTACGAGAAAACGTGAAAGGAAATGAATTAATAAATGATTTCCCGCTATTTATAGTGAAGACGATGATTATCCTTTAGCAAAGTCGATAATTATCCTTTAACCGATCCAAAGACGGGTCGAACCTCCTTCTCCAAACTTCTCGAGATTGGAATAATAAATCTGGAATATTGTAGGGATAATTATTACACAATTGTCTCGGAAAACGTGTATTCCTAAGCCGTCTTTCTTAGCCGTTAAGAAACGAAATAGCGACTCTTTTGGCCGTTTTGCCTCTCCATGTTATTTCATATCTAAGACATATCCGATGTCCTGATCATTTCTCTCAACTGCATTTTTATTAATTGGAGCTCCCAAATGCTCCAAATAACACCGGAGGGTAAAAATAATTACCCGGGGGAAAAAGTAAAAATTTCCCCAAACGTCCAAAATTACGCGAGGAACATAACGATGGGACTCATACTCATCACTTGGGAAATCTTCGCAAGTTATATGTCAATTACTATCAACGATTAAGTTAATTAACATTAATTAGAATTCGGAAATCCTAGCTATTACATTGGAGGTTTTAGATGCTTTTGAACTCTCACGAACATTCTATATAAGAATTCATAAGGATACTCACATATACATATTGACAAAACATTAACAATATGTAATAAATAATTTATAAATGTTTGCATTATACCGATACAAAAGTGACCATGCACTTTGGCCATGCAATGTAACCTCCGATTGCATCTTTGACAACGACAACCTCATCCGTCTATTTTGGCAATTCTGTAAACTCATGATCAACCTCAACTAGGGAGTTTAAAGAGTATACGAATAATACATTTCTTGGCATTTGAATAATATTTTATTTTTTGGATCGTTAACCTACAATTATGTGGATCGTAATTGTGCCCCTCGAGTTTTTTTAGGCAACCTTATCTATTTACGTTAAATAATTCAAGATTTTGACTATAAAAATAATATATTTTTGGCCAATAAATCTTTATTTTTTAAACTATTTTTAAGGCAAGGAATCTTTTGTTAACAACTTAAGTGTTAGTGGAACTATTTCACGTTACTTTTTATTGTTGGAACCAGTCTATTTTTAGGATAAGTTTTTAAACAAAAAAATAAATGTACTCTAATTTTTTTGTTAGTTTTCGATTTTTATTTACGTTAAATATTTTCACGTTATTTTGGTTAAATAATCGTACCCCTAAATTTTGTTTTTTAGGAAAGATTTTTTTCTTCAAATGATTATTAGGCTAATCTATTTACGTTAAACTTTTTGAGGGATTTTGTTATTCCACATCGATTAGCTACTAAGGTTGACGGTTTTAGAACTTGTATAAATAGGGAGTCTTACGAATAATACATTTTTTGGCTTTTTGGTTAAGTTCAAGTATAATTATTATTCATATCAGAATAATATTTTATTTTAGGGATCGTTAACTTACAATTATGTGGGCATAATGTTCAAAGTAACCGTACCCCTACAGTTTTATTTTTAAGGGAAGATTTTATTTTTGGATCGTTAACCTACAATTATGTGGGTCATAATGTTCTTACCTAAAGTAATCTTGGATTTTTGGTTAAATTCGATTTCTATTTACGTGAAATATTTTCACGTTATTTTTATATAAGTAACCGTACCCCTAAAGTTTTATTTTTAGGGAAGATAATATCAAAATGATCTATTTAGTTAAATTTTTTGAGGGTTTTTGTTGTTCCACCTCGATTAACTACTAAGCTTGATGGTTTAAGAATTTGTATAAATAGAGAGTCTAAAGAGTATACAAATATGTTTCATGGCATAACACCAAAAAGCCGGACTCAGACTATCCTTCATGGCATAGCACTAAAAAGTCTCACAACCCTGATTGATAAGTCTTGCAGCTCGCACTGCGTTGATGATTGTACCAGTCTTCCCAAGATCCCATCCTCGTAAGTTCTCAACATGACCTGCCTCTGTAGTTACCGTCACAGTCCTCTGGCGATTTGATACAAACCTAATCCTACCCGGACTATCTTAATCTTATATTTTATCTTTTCAGATTTTTTATATCTTTGTCGATTTAAGGCAAGTATAATTATGTTTATGATCGAATGAAGATACGGTATTATTCAGATTAGAATTTGATTGTAGCTAATGGCAATTTGTAGTATGCTAATCAATCTGTTACAAACCTAATTCTACCCGGATCGAGTATCTTAATCTTCTATTTTATCTTTTCATATTTTTTTAAATCTTTGTCGATTTAAGGCAAGTATAATTATGTTTACTTACCAAAAAATATTCATCGCAGATATGCTAATAACAATAAATAAATAAAAATTGTTAGTTGCTAATATTTGGATTGACCCAAACTAGATATTTACTTATCAATAGTTATTAATTGAACATATGCTAATACAGTAAAAAACAAAATAGTCCTACATTATAAAAATAACGAACATATCTGTTCATAAATCTTGTGTAATACATCGAAATATTAAGTTTCATAAGACTAGGTTGAAGGAAACTAACAAGTGTATAATCTATTTATAAATATTAAAAAAACTTTTGATTTAATTAGATTTTTAATAATTTAATCATGTACAATTTAAAATTTTATTTTATTTATAAGATTAATTTATGACAAATACAATTTTTTTTTATTTATAAGATTATTTCATTTGAAAGATATCAAATTAGTTTTTAATTAACTAACATTTTTATTTTTTGGCCTAATAGCCTTTTTAAGTTGAGTAAACTGTATAAAACCACCCTTAATAATTTATTTTACAGAAAACCACTCTAAATATTATTCTGTTTGCTTTATACCACCCACTCTCTCAAATCCCGTTAAAAGTAACGGTAGTGCATTAAAAAACTATAAAAGTAATAAAAGAAAAATTAATTGATATTAATGAGAGGAAATAGGAAACGTAAAGACTAAAGAGCATCCCCAACAACTTCTCCATTTTAGAATATTTGAAGAATTTTAAAGATTTTTTGGTCCAACAAATTCTCCATTTCATTCTTCAAAATGGAGAATAATGGAAAAAAGTGGGGAGTCTTCCCTAAATTTGAAGACATTCTCCAAATAAATGGAGAATTTTCCAAGTTAGAGAATCTGTTGGATTTGATAAAAATATAAAGGGTAGATTTTTAGTTTTAATTCTCCATTTTGAAGAAGAATTTGGAGAAACTGTTGAGATGCTCTAAAGAGTACAAGATTCATCGGGAAGTGGAGGAAAGGAATAAAAAAATATAAAAAGAAAAGAAAGAGTAAAGTGGGCACATTAATTGCTTAAGCCTCACAAAAATGGCAAACACTGAAAGATGATTTCTTGCCCAGAAGCCATGGAAATGGAAGATGTAGGAGATGAGAGATCCGAATCGCTAGAAGGTCAACCTCCGGCAATCATCCATCTGAAAATATTGCGGTAAGGCAAAAAAAAAAAGCTCTGTTAGTTACATGTGTTTTAGACTCGAGATTCAATTGCTAGCTATAAGTCATGGGCGTTGAGTTTATTGGTAATTTGAGATTCATTTTGAACTGAGAAAATAGGTTTCAAGGTGAATCGTTGAACTCTCAACTCATTGAAAGGTCGATCTAGGTCGATCGAGCAGCTCCATGGTTGAGCTTTGGAAGGGGTACGAGTGATATATCTCTATTGACAATATATATATAAAGATTGTGTACTGAGTAAATTTTGTCTCCATTGTTGAGCAGCTACATGGTCTGCCATTGAAAATCCACTTGTGTACTGAGTACATTATGTTTACAAGTTCAAACAATTGCTGAAGGATCTGACCTTGTCACTGTATGTCATATAAGTAAGTAGGTTCTTTAGTTGTTATGTTTGTATCATTTCTTATCCTTGAATAACAAGATTCTAATGTAATCAATTCTTATTGATATATCTACAACTATTTGTGATAATATACAGGAAATTTGTGCACCACGGTGTGTAAAGTTTAACTGTCTTGGTCATGCTCACATGGATCGAATATGCGAGAAAGAATGACAACCAATTTATCATTAAGAGAGAAAGGTATGTTGTTACTTGCTTATTAACCGAGCATATAATTTGATGTGATCATTAAGTTTTGATCAATATATCAGAGGAGTCTACCTAGATTAGTAATTGATAATTTGAGTAATGAATTGATAATATATAGAGTTTGTGTGAGTTATTAGGTGTTGAGTGCACAATAGACCAATTAGAACTCAAACAAAAGTCAACAAAGATTTGAAAATTTTAGAGCCCAGTAGATCAAAATGGTGAGACTAATTCATAATTAAAACTTAAACTACATCAAAAGAAACATACTGAGTTGAGCATTGGAAATACCATATGAAGAGTACACAAATCTGCAAAAGTTGAAGCTAACAATAAAAAGTTCTCGTTTACTACTTAAATAGCTAAATATCCATTAGCTATGGAGCATCATCAAACATCCTTGTAGCATCAGTGAGTTGAGAGCTTGAAGCAACCTAATACATAAAAATTTGCTTGTTTATTACTTGAAGTTATTAAACTATATAAATATCATATTGTTACAAATAAATATATTTACCTGCTGAGGATGAAACTCACTAATTTGAACATATGAATGATCAACTGTGTAAATTGTGAGTATTATCATACATGTAACCTTGAACCTGCAAAAAAAATGTTATTTAAGCACATGGAGGACAAAAATAGTATAGCATATTTTCATACCTTTTTTATTTATATATTTTTTGTTTGTTAAGTAGCTTGCACAGTGCTTGCCTTTCTTGGTCTCCCTCCCATTGTTTTGGTTTTAGGAGGTTCTAGTGGCTTGGGAGGGTTAACACACTTTCTCCTTGTATGTCCTTCCTTGTCGCAATGGGAACATTTATTTTTCCCGACTCTAAATCATTATTTCTTTTTCGGCACAACTTCTCCTTGTTCTCGCCTCCTAATCTTTTTTGGTCTTCCGGGCTGAACGATAAGCTGAGGTGGTTCCGGAGGTAGCATGCTAGTTTTCTCCCATTCAATCTCTCCGGGTAATGGTTGAACAACTTGGCCATATGCCTTCAAGTAGGTTTCTTTGCTATAATATTTGTCAATGTAATCCTTTGGCTTAAAACTTCTCAACAAGATGCAAGTCATTGCATGAACACATGGAATCCCAGTTAAATACCATTTGACACATCCACACCTCCTTAAGCTCAAGTCAACCACATACCTATGATCTAGACGATCAACCTCGTATATTTGTTCTCCTGCCCACACAACTTTGCACGTTCTAAAACCGTCTTTTTGTAGAGACTCTATCCTTTTTAAGGCTGTGGGAGTTATAGAGGATGCAACATTCTTCATACCTTCCCTCTTTGATACAAACCGTTTCATCAATTTTCTTCTAATCCACTCACACATGGTCAATATCGGCAACTCTCTAGCTTCTACTATGTAACTATTAAAGCTCTCGCACACATTGTTCAATAACATGTCTGACTTGTAATCATGTTTTTTTTTTTTTTTTGATACTGTACGGTAAGCGATTAGATTGGATCATCTTCTCGAGACTCTCCAACCTAGAGCATCCCTCCGGATGAGATCCACCACCTGGGAGGGGATCGAAGCGCAACCTATCGGGTAGTCGTGTCCCAGATCTGCGAGCTTATCGGCAACACTATTGACTTCCCTAAAGACGTGTTGTATCTTGACCTGCTGGAAACTGACCAAAATATTAGTAATATCTGAGATGATAAGATCAAGTTCCCATGGGGGTTTCCAAATTTGCTTAATGGAATTGATGATTGTAAGATTATCTCCTTCAATCTCAAGTTTATTGATCTCCAGATCACATGCTCTTATCAAACCCTCCCTTAGCGCGCATGCTTCCGCATGAAGGACCGATGTGTTCCCACATTGTCCGTAGCCTAGGGAAATAGTTGATGCATGTTGGTCTCTTAGAATGAAACCGAAGGCTGACTCCCCGGAATCGCGTTTAGATCCATCAAAGTTTAACTTGACAAATCGATTATCAGGTCTTAACCATTGGATGTTTAAATGCATGGTTGGACCATGTTCTTGGTTTAGCTCTCATCAAATAGGTGAATGCCCCTTCTTCTAAGCTTTTGATAAAATTCATCGCCACATCAAAATCATACTTAGTAGTTGCCCACAATGCATCCTTATATGCTTTTCCAGCCCACTTGACTTTAAAATTGTTATGTAAATGTCTCACACAAACTCTTGTCTCAACCATGGGCACTACATAATGGAATGCTTCGAGCAATCCTTATTAAGATATAAAACATAATCTAATTCAAATAAAAATATTTCATAAACTAACTTAAATTTAAAAACAATTAGAAAACGAAGTTACCTTTTGTCTATCTGACATGAAAGTGATGTTTGCGTAGCCTAAATCTCTCATTAGATTTTCCAGAAACCATATCCAAGTTTCCTTTCTCTCAGCTTCAACTATTGCGTATGCCACAGGAAATATATTATCATTTCCATTCTTTCCGACCGCGGTGAGAATCTGTCCAGTATATGCCCCTTTCAAATGACATTCATCTAGACCAAGGATCGGCCTACATCCTTGTAGGAAACCTTTCTTACAAACATCTAAACAAATGTATAATCTTTGAAAGATTGGTCTCTCTAGATAATCTAAATTGATCTTCACGTATGCTGAGCTACTAGGGTTCCATTTTATGATGGTTGCAGCATAGTTCCACACATTTCCATATTGTGAACTAGCATCACCTTGACATATGATATACGCTCGTATTCTAGCCCTACATGCTTGAGTAAGAGTAATCTCTACATCATAATCTCTTCCGACTGCATTCTGAAAAGCTTTCAAACGCCAACGTGGATCATCTCTATAGTTCTCCAAATACTTATCAGCCAACCAAACTAACGTGACCTTCCTATTTTGCATGCGCCATCCACATTTATGTTCAGGAATAAAACTTTTTAATTAAAAGCTACCATCCGACCCCATTCTTCTTGCACAAGCCTTGAAATCACATACAACTTCCTTGCAATTACAGTTTTTCCTCGCATGCTTCTTGCTACATTCACATTTGTACTTGCAATATGCTGACACCTTAAGCTTGTCATTGTGCAAATAGTTGTAGTCACGTTTTATTTCGATTGAAAACTGTCTCAAAGCCCATCTGAATATATCATTTGAACCAAACACCATACCAACTTTAAAAGAGATAGGTTTCTTGAAGTCCACATGTGGGTTGAACTCAGGGTACCTATCAAAATTCAAGACTCGTAAATCAAAACAAATGATTATTTTATTTTTAATATATTAGAAAAAGTTAGATTACCTTGGTTTTCTCCTTTCATCTGAGTCACTACCGCTTCTTAAACAATCGACATCACAGTCAGAATGAACTGCCTCAAGACCAGTGACATCCTCTTTCCCACCGTGTATAACAATTTTGTTGAATTCATCAGCTACATTGATAGCCACAAAATTTGCAAATATATCCTCATCTTCTTCTTCATTATCCATGAAACTGAAATCACTATCTGAAGAAGATGAATCTGAACCCACAACTATACCATCGTCAAGTAGGTGGTTATTATCCATCTGAAAATTCTGACATAGTTGGTTGTGTGAAGCTTGGGCTTGTGATATATGGGCTTGCAAAATATTTTTCGTTCTCCTTATAGTTGATGGACTAAGCTCGTTGTCTTTAACAACATATACATGTGCAACTCTATCATCTCCAACCAATCTTACCATATTCATTATGTCGTTATCAACTAATAGTTGTTTCAAACCATTGCTGATATTTTTCCCCGCTTCAAGGTACCAAAACTCTTTAATGTTGGTCACACCAACTTCATCATTCATATAATCCTCTAAATCGAGTGTAGAAAGCCTGTCGGGATCAACATCCTTTTTAGTATGCAATAGTCCTTTTGTATATATCATTCGTGTAACACCCCGAATTCTCAGAACTCGGGACATTACTGGTTAGAACCTCACAGTGGGTTCCGACCTCAATTTGACAACAATATTACTAGGATCTTGCAACAAGACACAAATAAAGAAAACCGAAATTCATAAAAATAGTATTTTTAAGGTAATGAAGGCAACACTGTCTAGCAGCCTAAAGTACTTAAACAAAAGAAACGAACAACTGTCTTAACCAAAAGAAAGGAAAGACAAACACAACCCCCAACCCCCATTCTAAGGAGTACGGAGACCCGGCTGACCACTACTTCCGGATCACTCAGCTGCTGGTCTAACCTGCGGTAAAACTAAAAACACAACAAGAGGAACCGTTAGCTAGTTATCTAAATATTAGCAGAATAATAGTAGCACACACACACACATAAAAATATAAACACCCATCATGCTTTCAAACAAGTCCGTTTTATTATCTTGAGTTAAGTTACTCTTTCACGCTAATGATACTTATTTTGTGACACGAGGGATTCCCAAACCTCGCCTCCGCCCCCGTGTAACCATCAGGAATGGATCCGATGCATCTCACCTTGTACCTGCCTGGTCTGGGTATAGAGAACCTCCCAGTCTCCTGTCAGAGCTGGGCAGTGATGTCACGGCCCGTTATACATACACTTGGGCCTTAAACGTAATAATAACAGTCGTCCTAGCAAGTTATTATTATTAAAACACGCAAATAGCACACACAATCACTATCACTCAACTAATATCCAGAAACTGGCTAAGTAAGTCGCAAGGACTTACCTGAGTCAAAATACACTCTAACACGTCTCAAACAGTCCGTACTCGTGGTAACTCAAACGCCTGTCAAATAAGGCATGTGTATCAAAATCACATCCAGATGTCCAACCTCATGCTAAGGAATTACGGAACAAGTTCTTACGGTAAAAGACCATTTTACCCTCAGCCGAAGGCTTCTCAAATTTATTCTTAAACTTTCTTATTCCTTTTAAAACTTGTTTCCATACTTTGTGTCTCTCGGTTAGCTACTTATAGGTCACCAGTTCAAACTTGAATCCACTCGAAAAAGAATAACGCTCTTCCTCCTTCCCGGTTACCATCTATTACATATATTATCCGTATTATATACTTTAACCTTTCTCCTCAACTCACTTATTTAATTGTGTAATTATTCGGTACTCAAATATATATATCTACATATTTTATTTCCCATCTTGTACGGATATAGGTACACTTACGTCATGAGTATATATATATATATATATATATTCTTATGTTTCTTTATATATATAAATCCTGAAATCCCAACTTATTTATATATATATTTATATCTCTTTTACATAATTTCATACTTAGTAACATTTTCCCTGCTGTAAAAACAGCCCAACTGTCCTACTTTAGGACCTCGTAAATCCCAATCCGACCGTTAACTTTCTCTCAAATTTAACACATTAAACTACGTGTTGCAATCTACAACATATTAAAAATTCAACGGTGGATGTTCATTCTAAGGTATCCAAATTTATTCTCCAACTCGATAGTTTATGAGCACTAGATAAAAAAAACTAGGCAAGAAGTTCATGGGATCTTTGGCTCAAAACTCACTGTTAGTTATTCTGGACAATTTAAAACCATTCCCACACATCCTAGGTTCGAACTAAAGTGACAGCTACACATACTCTTCCTTAATTTCATATCTTGTACTACTACTCTTGAAGCTAAGTCCTACTGTTTATAATTGGGAAACAATAAGCTAATATCCTCTGCACTACTACTATACTAACAGGAGATTACATAGAACACTAACCAACAGAATAAGACCCGACTCCCAGTTATGAATCAAGATCGGCCCACTCGCTTGCACTCCCAACAGGGTTGAGACCCGCCTTACACTCAAGCCGTAGCAGAGGAGTTCCAGGCCAGTTCGCTTGCACTCCCAACGTTGCACCACCCCGCTTGGCTAGCTACTGCAGGACCCGGAAGAGGCTAAATCTCGCAGTTAGCACAGGAACAGAAGGAAGCAGGGGGAAGGAGACGAGCGGCTCACCTACTACAGTGAATGAGGAATCTCGTCGCTGTGTCGATCGGCCCACTGCAGCACCCGCCAGCGTCCCAGTGTTGTTGCTGTGTGAAACCAAGTCAGGCTTCTGGCTGGTGATGCCCGCGGATAGAGAGGAAGGAAACAGGTAGAAAGAGAAGGCGGTTCGCCTGGTGGTCGACTAAACCGGCGGAAGCGATCTCGGTGGTTGCGGTGTTGCTGCAGAGTTCGTTTATCGGTCGCTGGTCGGACGCCTTGTGTTTGCTGAGGAGTTGTTGTTGCTGCACGTAGTTTCACAGAGGGAGGCGGAGGAGAGCGTATGGTTACCGATTAGTTTAGGGTTAGATTAGCTTAACGTTAGATTAGGTTAGATAATTAGGGTTAGGGTAGTAATGGGCTGGGCTGGAAATTGGGCTTAAACTAATGGATCAGCTCACCAAATTAAGAAAAAGAAAGCGGAAAAATTATCACTTGCTGAGTACGGAATTATTTATGAAATTATTTACGGTTTACATAATTTATCATTTTATGTGAATCAAGGTCACATAAAATGATAAAATTTTAATATATTTTCTCTTTTATTTTAAAAGAGTACAGGTTGGCGGATCGGAAACCGGTTGAATTCAGGTTTAACGGAGTTTCAAAATTCCGGTTATTACAATTCGGTCGGATGTAAGTTGAAACTGACCACTATGCAGAAATATTACTGTTATATTCATGTTGATACCTGCATATCCATAATTTTAAAAATATATACATAAATAATGCTATACGAAGAAGGAAATCAACTTTGTTTACATAAGTATATATAGTTATGAATGTCTATTCATTTTCTTTGATTACCGATCATGTTCAACTACTTTCTTTTACTTCTCATTACAGTAATTATATATGTGAAAATAAGGAAATAACTCATGTATGCCTGCATATGTAGTATCTAGTATCTCTTATGCAATACATAATGCACCTTATTCAAAAGTTTAACATTGAGAACTTTGACAGAGGACATGATAAAACGTTGATTGTTAAATGTCTAAATACATATGCAATGTATTTCTTTGTTGTGTTTTGTTATATGTCAATCATAAAAGAAAGGTTGAATGCTTGATTTTTAACCTAAAACTATAATTTGATCAATACCTCATGAATGCTCCGTTTCCACTCCAAATCAGCGTCAATTCACCTACAATCATCACAAAGCTTGTGTAGATCTCGATTCTAGCATAATAGATGAATATGCTCATAAATGCCATTAATATATGTCCATGTACACGAAAGAAGCGGAAAAACTACCTATATGCACATCTATACTAACGTCATATTTCATGCTATCAATATCATTAGAGAAAGAGTTTTCACTAAGAAAGAATAGAAGAGAGATGGAAATATAATATATGTGTTGTATCAAAAAGAGAGAAAAAGTGTAATAGAAGTTTATCAATATATCAAGTTGATATTTATATATTTATATACGAAACATTTATACTCATATCTTATATCTAAATATTGATGTCAAACTGATCCTTAGTATATATGAAGAATTTTCCTCAAATGCATTTCCATTTATGGCTACCTCTCATAATTTCATATTAAACACGTAGCCTTAGGACGTAATCATGGTATTAACTATTAGCACAAAAAATTTCCCCCAAAAATAAAACTGTTAACGCAAAAGAAATCAACAACAATCTAACGTCAGTTAACTTAAGGCCTAACTTACAAATTGTTTTTCTACCCTCTATTGTTAACTAGTTTATATCGTGTACCGTACAAGTATTATTAATAAACATTTTTAAAAAAATTTAAAATATTTATTATAGTGTTAAAATATAAATTACAAACATAATAGGTCAATAAATCACATACATAGGTCTACAGTGTTGGTTGTAAATCACAACAACTCACGTGTCACGTACAAATATTAATCCGTGTAAGTATTAAATCATCACATTCCATTACAACGAATGCTCATAAACAAATCATAAGCCTTTCAAAAACCATAATTTTATTGTATTGAAAGATATGTTTATAAAAGGAGAACCAATCTAATTTACATTAATTTTTACTGCAAAAAACGTACGATAGAGGTTTCATTACATGACCAGAAACCCTAATTACTAATCTTATTATAGAGAGATAGAGAGAATAATCATCTGCACGCTTTCTATTGATGAATATATGGGGTATATATACAGAGATATGATGGCTGGAAGTACAGAATTACAATGATAAGCTCATGGGCTTGGACTAGGATTTGGGCCGATGAACTTCCTTCGGTATTACCCCCCTGCAAGCAGAAGGACCGTCTACGACTTGAAGCTTAGACCTTAGTTCAATGAAGTGATTGGAGCCGAGAGGCTTGGTGAAGATGTCTACGACCTGGGATGAGGACGAGACGTGTTGGACAACGAGGTTGCGACGTTCAACTTGTTCTCGAACAAAGAAATAGTCTAAGTGTATGTGTTTTGAGCGAGAACCGACAACTGGAATTGTTGATAAGATTTGTGTGCCGATGTTGTTACAAAGAAGGCGAGGTGGTGTATGAAGAGGAACTTGTAGTTCACTGAGCAATTTTACTATCCACATTAGTTCAGCAGCTGTATAGGCAAGAGCACGGTATTCAGCCTCCGTGCTGGATCTTGCAACTACTCGTTGTTTCCGAGACGTCCAACTGATGAGGTTATCACCTAGATAAATGGCAAATCCGTATTGGGATCGAAATTTGGTCCGATCAGTAGCCCAGCCAGCGTCACTATATGTAGTCAGAGTGTTGGTGGTTGTGGTTCGTAAGATGAGGCCATGAGAAGATGTACCTTTCAAGTATCGAAGTATATGTTTAACCGCTTGCCAATGGGGTACACGGGAGGAGTGCATGAATTTGCACACTCTGTTAACTGCAAATGATAGCTCGGGACGGGTAATAGTGATATACTGTAGAGCACCAACTATTTAGCAGTATAGTCAAGGGTCTTCGACTGGGTCTCCATCAAGAGTGAGGCGAGAAGCTAAGTCGACTAGGGACCTAATCGGGTTGCTGTCGTGCATTCGAGCCCGATATATGGAGCACCTCATTGATATATTTTGTTTGATTCAACAAAATACTGTGGCCATGTTAGCTCACTTGTAGGCCAAGGAAAAAATTCAATGGGCCTAAGTCTTTGATAGAGAAGGCTTTGTGTAGTGTAGTGATGATGCAATCAACAGAGGTGGCATTAGAGCTTGTAACAACCAAGTCATAAACATAGGCAAGGACATAAATGATTTCAATAGGCGTGTGACGCACAAATAAAGAAGTATCAGAGTGGCATGCGCGAAATCCGTGAGTGGTGAAGAAGGTTTTGAGCTTGTTGAACCACGCCCGGGGTGCTTGCTTGAGACCGTAAAGAGCCTTGCGGAGTTGGTAAACATGAGTGGGACATGAGCTGTTAACAAAACCAGGGGGTTGTTGCATATAAACAAGCCATTCAGGAACGTGTTGTTGACATCAAGTTGACAGATTGACCATGCTCGAGAAAGAGCAATAGAGAGCACAAGATGGATGGTGGTAGGCTTGATGACGGGGCTGAATGTATCGAAGTAGTCGAACCCTTCCTCATGATGGAAGCCTTTGGAAACAAGACGTGCCTTATACCGTTGAATACTGCCATCCACATTAGTTTTTATCCTGTACACCCATTTACAACCAATAACATTAGAGCCATTAGGTAAAGGAACGAGATTCCAAGTGCTATTTCGAATAAGGGCTTGATACTCGTCCTGCATCGCAGTTTTCCATTCCGGGTGTTTGGATGCTTGAAGGTAGGTCTTTGGCTATACAAGGACCGTTGGTTTGGTTAGGTTACATCGTAATCACGCATACGAGGGTTTGGGACGGTACTGCGACCACTGCGTTGAGGTGGAGGGACGGGTGGTGGTGAGGGACTGTGAGAGGGGGATATTACAAAGTTGGTGGGGGAGAGAGGGGAGGGTACTGCATTGGAAGAAAGTGGAATAGTATGTGGGTGAGTGGTGAGGGTAGGTGATGACGGGGATTGTGTAGCAAAGTGAAGGAGGTCATTCAGTTGACTGTTTGGTGTGGGTGCAGGGGGTAATTGTTGGGCTGGTTTGCAGAGGGATGGGTATGGATAGAAAGTTTCGTCAAAAGCCACATATCGAGCCACGTATAGACGCGAGGATGCGAGATAATAATATAGATAGCCTTTGTGTTTGGGACTATAACCAATTAAGAAAGATGCAAGGAAGTGAGCGGAAGTCAATTTTGTGAGAATTGCATGGGTGAAGGAATGGATAACATAAGCATACGAAGGACTTGAGAAAGCGATAGTCGGGAGACTGATTGTAGAGGACTTGGTATGGTGATCGATGGGCAAGAGATGGTGTGATGGTTCGGTTATGGAGGTATATAGCCGTGTGAAATGAATGCTCCCAAAAAACATGTGGTAAGTGAGCATGTGCTAGAAGAGAGAGACCTTTTTCAATAACAATTCGATTGTGACGCTCAACGGCGCCATTTTGTTCTTGAGTGTGTGGACAAGATATGCGATGAAGAATGTCATTTGAGGTGAAAAACTGTAGAAGAGATCGGTATTCACCACCGCCATCGGATTGACCGATTTGATTGAAACACCAAGTTGTGTTTTGATCATTGTATGAAAGGCAATAAAGATGTCTCGAACTTGTGATTTGTGTGACATAAAGTAAATGCAAACAAATTTGGACATATCATCAATGAAGAAGACAAAATAACAAGAACCATTTAGTGAAGGTGTAGGGGAGGGTCCCCATACATCAGAATAGATTAAATCAAAAGGTATGTCCGATACAACATGAGACATAGGAAGATGACTTCTATGGCTTTTTCCTAATTGGCAAGCACAACACACAGGTGGAAGTTTATTAAAAGAAACAGGAAGCTGAAATTTTGAAACTAAAGAACGTAGAACCGACTCATGGGGATGACCAAGCCGATGATGTCAAACCTCTAGAGGTGCACGTTAGCTCAACAACACTTGTGGCGATGAAGGGATCGATGGTGTAGGATGGAGACGGTAGAGGCCATTCTCAAGGGTTCCGCGAAGGATGGTGTTGCCTGCAAATCCTTAACAAGACAAGAGGTGGGAAAGAAGATCATATAAGCATTATTGTCACGGTTAAGTTTGGCAATACTAAGTAAGTTTTTGGTAATGGTTGGTACATGTAAAATGTTGGTTAGTTTAATAGAATGCCACAAAGCAGGTAAATTACGTAGCATGACTGATATTAGAAATAGACAACTTGTTACCGTTCCCAACTTGGAGGTGATCCTAAAATTGCTCCGCCACTTGCAGATTTTCAAACTGAGAAGTCACATGGTCTGTTGCGCCCGTGTCGAAGTACCATGAGGGATCGACGATTGAGGACAGTGGAGAGTAGTGGACAGTGTTGGCACTACGGGGTTGCATTTGAGACTAAGGTGCACCAGAATTATTGGGGCCAGTGAAGTTGTTGGTTCTACGGCGAGGAGGGTAGTCGGTCTCATTCAGGCAGTTCCAATAGTTAAGGGTTGGGTGATTGGTACCGCAACAGATTTGGCAGGGCATACGAGGGCGGCTGTTATTTTCAACACCCGGTTCATTGCGAGGATAATTGCCAGATCCAAATCGTGAGGAGGAACTATCAGAGGAAGCCGAATAGGGCTGCCCACGGCCTCGAGAATTGGTAGACCGATAGGATGTGTTCCGGGTTGTAGTTCACTGTTGGAGGCGGTGCCAGGAGAGGCTCAAATGGTAGAGTTGGAGATGGGACAACAGTGTTCGTAACCTCAACAAATATGTGTTCCTCTTCCTGGAATAAGAGGCATACTAGATCATCAATATTTAGATCGTCTGTCCGCATCGGAAACGGCCATACGAGGTATCCAAACCATTCAATATATAGCTTACAAGATCCTAAATGGAGACGACATATAGACTGTCAACAAGCGAGTCCGAGATGGAGCGTTTCTTTTCGATGTAGTCCATCATCGAGAGAGATCCCTTTGGAAGTTTTTGAAGTTGTTGCTTGAGAGCCATGCGTCGAGCCCGGGTCTGGGACTGATAGGATTTTCGAGTGTGGTCCATGCATCTCGAGTAGTGGTAGAGCGAGCAACTAGACGAGAGCTCGCTCTGTGAGAGTCATGTGTAGCCTAAAAGAACGATCTTTTCCTTACGTTTCCAGGCAGCAAAATCAGGATTAACTTTCTCCGGTATATCGCCGTTGGTAGATATGGTGGCCATGGGTGGTACGACAGAGCAAGATATGAACTCATCGAGTTCACACGCTTCGAGGGCGGACTGGATTGTATTCTTCTAGAGAGAGTAATTGTGAAGGTCGAGTTTGATGGTGAGATTTGGCATGTTGAAGTGAGATTGCCGGGCTGAGAGGCAGCCATGGTGTAGAGAGTTTCTGCGAAAAAATTGGGATTTACCCTAGGGCTCTTGATACCATATAGAGAGATAGAGAGAATAATAATCTGCACACTTTCTATTGATGAATATATGGGGTATATATACAAAAATATGACAGCTGGAAGTACAAGATTACAATGATAAGCTCATGGGCTTAGACTAGGATTTGGGCCGATGAACTTCCTTCGGTATTACTTATAGCTAATTTTACTGTATTGAACACCACTGTGGAAGTATATATGGAAGCAAGAAGCTATGATCAGAACAAGCTATATTGGAGCACCCGTTCTTCAGGATGGAAGAGCGACATTTCCTCCCAAATAAACTCCCTAAGCATCGTCTCGTTTACCAGATCAGGCCTCTCATCAATAAGCAAAATATGTTAAATTTATCTTTTTAATATCCGTCGGGTCTAAGACGTGGAGGGGATGCACGCTACAAGTGAACCTACGCACATTAACCTTCGGGGTTCCATCCTAAAACCAATTGGCAATAGGAGGAGTAACCCTTGGGTTTATATGTTAGGTTCATATTATTCATTTACTCGATGTGGGACACAATAATCCACACATCTCAACACTCCCCCCTCAAGTGCAACTATCTTGAACTAGTTGCACTTGACACAGACGGGCGGATATCATATTTCGCTAATCACAACCCACAAAGTCTTAAGGCCGGCTTAGCCAAACACAGGATAACGAGACCCGGATCAGACCTGCTTTGATACCATGTTTAGATTGAACATCCTAAGCATCTTCTCGTTTACCAGATCAGGTCTGTCATCAATAAGCCAAATAAGCTAGTGAAAATTAGGGATTTCTTCTTCAAATCTCCATTGATTCTCTCTTCAGTTGAATAAGGGTTTCTTCTTCAATGGATTCACTCAAATAAGCCACCAATTCAATGCCAAATAGAAACAGTGAAAGCACCACAACCGCTTTAATGAAGTAATAGAAGAACCCATGTAAGTTGCTTCACATTTTTCCCTCTTTGCTTTGCTCCGACTCACATGACTGCTTGTTTTAGTGATTAAATCGTCTTCCAATGGAGCTTCAATCTCGGCAATCTTTAGCAGATGGATATTGCACAAATCGGAAGGTCTGGTTTTCAAGGATTGTTTTCTGCAATGAGCCTCCAAACGGTTCTTCGGAGGGCTGATAAACTTGTAATTGAACCCGCACCTCTCAATCCAAATCCTCCGGTTGTTGAAAATGCAAGCGTATCGATGGGTATAATTTTCGAAGAGGCACAAAGAGAACCAAACTCTCCTTGCCAGAAATGCGTTTGACCTTCCTTGCCAGAAATGGATGGTGACAGTGAGAGTGATTCGGCTCGCAAAATCAATGACGCTTCTTCGGTGCTCGCAAAATCTGGCTTCGATCAGATGACTCCCATTTCTAATATGGTGGAGGGTGTGTATAATGACGATGTCGTATCTTAGAGCCAGTGAGAGGGATTAGGCTCTCTAATATGGTGGAGGATGATGTTGTTGAACATCAAGAATCAGAGCTTTCAAGGCTTAAGTGGTTGCGATTGTGGTTGGGGAGGAGACAAGGTGGAAGAGGAGAAAGAGATGATGCGGTTCGAGTTAGGGCTTGGAAAATGGATCTCGTCATAGCTTGGGAAATGAAACCCCCGATTTTTGTTGTTGTTTATGGCTGAAGGATGAAAAAATCCCTAATCGATTGAAAGTTTGATGGATGAATCTTATTTTTCTTTTTGTTTTGCTTTTTTTATTCTAAAAAAAATCCAACTCAGATGCCACTGGGATGACAACTCAACATCTTTGCCGAAAATTTGGCTGGAGTAAAATTTAATGTCACCGTGTTACCGTGTATATTGGAGATTGGGGTATTTTTATTCCTGTTACAAATTTGTGGCACCGTGTTACCATCCCCTTTACTTTGGGGTATTTTAATTAATTTTACCTTTAAAAAATGTATTTGTCTAGTTCCGAAATTTTTAGTTAACAATTTTTCAAAATTGAAATGACCATATTTTAGAAGGAAAAAAAATATTTACAATTTATTAAAACTTAACCCGTAAAAGGTGCGGGTAATAGTATAATACACTAGTTAACTATAAACACAAAAGAAATTAACAGCAATCTAAAGTCGCTACAAATTGTTGCTACCGTTTAGTGGTAACTGGTTTATCTTTAGTGCTTTGCACGGATATTTATTAACAAAATTTTGAATTTGTATATTTATTATATTGATAAAATATAAATTAGAAATGAAGTGCTCGTTTGGTTGAAACGGTGTAATGGAAACAGAATGAAATTGGATAAGGGTAAGGAAAGGAAATGGAAATTATGGGATACTCACATGTGTTAAAAGACCTCTAACCAAAAGTATTTTTTGATTTGGGCCGATGAACTTCCTTCGGTATTACTTATATAGCTAATTTTACTGTATTGAAACACCACCATGGAAGTATATATGGAAGCAAGAAGCTATGATCAAAACAAGCTGTATTGGAGCACCCATTCTTCAAGATGGAAGAGCGGCATCTCCTCCCGAATCGACTCCCTAAGCATCTTCTCGTTCACCAGATCAGGCCTCTCATCAATAAGCCAAATAAGCTAGTGAATATTAGGGATTTCTTCTTCAAATCTCCATTGATTCTCTCTTCAGTTGAATTAGGGTTTCTTCTTCAATGGATTCGCTCAAATAAGCCACCAATTCAATGCCAAATAAAACCAGTGAAAGGACCACAACTGCTTTAATGAAGGAATAGAAGAACCATGTCAGTTGCTTCACATACTTCCCTCTTTGCTTTGCTCCGACTCACATGACTGCTTGTTTTGGTGATTAAATCGTCTTCCAATGGAGCTTCAATCTCGGAAATCTTTAGCAGATGGATATTGCACAAATCAGAAGGTCTGCTTTTCAAGGATTGTTTTATGCAATGAGCCTCCAAACGGTTCTTCGGAGGGCCTGATAAACTTGCAACCGAACCCGCACCTCTCAATCCAAATCCTCCGGTTGTTGAAATTGCAAGCGTATCGAAGGGTATGATTTTCGAAGAGTATCAAAGGCTATGGCCAATGAACTTGGTATCGTCTCAAGATTGAACTTCGAAGAGAACCGAACTAGAAGAGGGGAAAAGAGAACCAAACTCTCCTTGCCAGAAATGCCTTTGACCTTCCTCGCCAGAAATGGATGATGCCGGTGAGAGGGATTAGGCTCGGAAAATCAAAGACGCTTCATCGGTGCTCACAAAATCTGGCTTCGATCAATTGACTCCCATTTCTAATATGGTGGAGGGTGTGTATAATTACGATGTCGTGATCTTAGAGCTGGTGAGAGGGATTAGGCTCTCTAATATGGTGGAGGATGATGTTGTTGAACATCAAGAATCAGAGCTTTCAAGGCTTAAGTAGTTGCGATTGTGGCCTGGGAGGAGACAAGGTGGAAGAGGAGAAAGAGATGGTGTGGTTCGAGTTAGGGCTTGGGAAATGGATCTCGCCATGGCTTGGGAAATGAATCCCCAAATTTTTGTTGTTGTTTATGGCTGAAGGATGAAAAAAATCCCTAATCGATTGAAAGTTTGATGAATGAATCTTGTTTTTCTTCCATCAATGCCACAAAAATTTTTGTCACTAGCAGTTGGAAAGATCGATCCTCTAACACAATCATGTTGGCCAACATTCTTGGCATTCATTTTGCTTAAATTGCATATGTAAACGATCTCCTATGATCTAGTAGACCATCTTCCCTTGTATTTATTTCTCTGTTTACTAATATATCAATTTTTTGAAAAAAAAAAGAATCTTGTTTGTCTTTTTGTTTTGCTTTTTTATATTCTAAAACAATCCAACTCAAATGTCACTGGATGACAACTCAACATCTCTGCCGAAAATTTGGCCGGAGTAAAATTTTATGGCACCGTGTTACCATGTATATTGGAGATTGGGGTATTTTTATTCCTGTTACAAATTTGTGGCACCGTGTTACCATCTCCGTTACTTTGGGATATTTTAATTAATTTTACCTTTAAAAAAATGTATTTGTGTAGTTCCGAAATTTTTAGTTAACAATTTTTCAAAATTGAAATGACCATATTTTAGAAGAAAAAAAAATATTTTCAATTTATTAAAACTTAACCCGTACAAGGTGCGGGTAATAGTATAATACACTAGTTAACTATTAACACAAAAGAAATTAATAGCAATCTAAAGTTGTTACCGTTTAGTGGTAACTGGTTTATCTTTCGTGCCCTGCACGGATATTTATTAATAAAATTTTGAATTTGTACATTTATTATATTGATAAAATATAAAGAGAAAGGAACGGTTAACTACCAACCTACGAGTAAGTAGGTCACAACAACACAAGTCAACAACCCACATACGTAGTTCTATAACGACTCATATACGAATAGTTTAATGCCAACATAAAAATATTAATCCAATATATATATTCGTCACATTCCATTACAACGAATGCTCATAAACCAACCACAAGTCTTTCAAAAACCATAATTTTACTGTATTGAAACACATGTTTATAAAAGGAGAACCAATCTAATTTACACTAATTTTACTGCAAAAAAACGTACGATAGAGGTTTCATTACATGACCAGAAACCCTAATTACTAATCATCTTCTCGTATTGAAACACCAGCATGGAATTGAAGCATGGAACGAAGAAGCTATATATGATCAAAACAATCTGTATAGTAACACCCGTTCTTCAGGATGGAAGAGCAGCATCTCCTCCCAAATCGACTCCCTAAGCATCTTCTCGTTCACCAGATGAGGCCTCTCATCAACTTCCAGTTCCACCTTCTTCGGAGCCGAGCACTGCGTCATCGGATAGTCAAATCCGCTAAAATACGGATGCTTGAGAGCTTCCGCAGCCGAAATCCTCTTCAAAGGATTCATTTGAAGCATCTTCATCAGCAAATTGTAAAGAATGTAATCTGTTTTATTTAAGTCACATACGGCATATTAGGGCAGTTTTAGATTGAACCGGTTTAGGCTTATGTTAGTGAACCGGTTAATATAAATACCAAAGAACCCAAGTCTGAAAATCATCGATTCTCTCTCAGCGTGAAATATTCAACAGAAAATTCCCAAACCACTCTCTCTCGATCTTAGATTCTACATGGTATCAGAGCTGAGGAAGTATTAGAGAGATTGTTTAAGGATCGATTTCTGGTTGTTTTCACACATTTGTGCTGTGATTGAGGATTGAGTTTGAGCGATGGCTAATGAAACAGTAGGAGGAAATGCGCAAGAATCAAGGGAGGAATTGCAAAGGAATTTGCAATTAGATGCGAGTTTACAAGCTATTGCTCGATTCGCACAATTCAATAATCAACTGAATAGCGGATCACATGGAGATCCATTGGCGATGGCAAACTCGGAATCTCCTGGAATGAGTCTGACATCTGTGCAATTTGATGGAAGCAACTATCAAACCTGGAGTCGACAGGTGATGATGGCTCTGGATGCGAAGCTGAAGCTTGGATTTGTTGATGGAACACTAAAGAAACCAGAAGCTGGAACTGCGGATTCGATCCGATGGAATCGTTGCGACAGAATGGTCGCTTGCTGGATTCTCAGTTCTATGGCGCCAGGTATATCAAACTGTTTCATCTATATAAATTCTGCTAGGGCTCTATGGGACGAGATCAAGGATAGATATAGCCAAGGGAATGCTCCTATGATCTTTCGTCTAAAGCAAAGTTTAACAAAGACTGTGCAAAGTAACATGGCTGTTACTGTGTATTTCTCAAAATTGAAGAGCATTTGGGATGAAATTAATAGCCTGAATGGAATTCCAAGCTGTGAATGTGGAGCTTTGGCAAAATGCACTTGTAAGGTGATGATGCGTACTCAAGAACTTGACAATCAGGATAAGGTGATGCAATTTCTGATTGGACTGAATGGTGAATATGAATCAGTAAGGAATCACATCTTGTCACTTGAGCCATTTCCGAGCATTAACAAGGCACATTATATGGTATGTCAAGTTGAAGCGCAAAAACAGATAACTAATTCTGTTGTAGAACCTGTGGCTTTCATGAGCAACAGTGCTCATAATGGAAACATTCAGGGAGCAAATTGAGGCAGTGGAGGATTTCAAAATGCTAATGCTGTGGGGAAGGAAACAAAGAAAGGAAGATTTGGAGAGAAGAAGCACTGCAAACACTGTAATTCAGATGGCCACTACGCAGACAATTGTTTTGAGGTCATAGGGTATCCAGATTGGTACAAAGGGAAGAAGAACAAACGTGTAAACAAGATTGCAGCTAATGCAGAAACACAGCAGATTCCATGTGCTCATCTGATGGGACTGGTTCAAGCAAGTACACCAACTTTGATCCAGAGTTTCTGCAGGCTATGTGTCAGGAAATGGAAAAAATGTTTAGAGGAAAGATGACAGTTAGTTCTTCAGCCAACTTTGCAGGTAGTTCTTCTACTCATCTTGTTGTACATGATTTGAATAAGATGGAGTGGATATTAGACACTGGGGCAACTGATCATATGGCTTCAAATCTTGATTGTTTGTCGAATGTGAAACAACTAGAGATGCCTGTTATGGTAAAATTGCCTGATGGATCTGTGATTAAGGTTCAGGAATCTGGCAGTGTGGTCATAGGGCCAAATCTGATCATTTCTGATGTATTGTATGTTCCACAGTTCAAGTTTAACTTGTTGTCCATCAGTAAGATAATCATGCAGCATAAACTCTGTGCCTATTTTGATGCCACTCATTGTGCTCTGCAGGACCCTATGAGTAAACAAGTTGTTGCTTTAGGGAAGGAGTTGGGTGGGCTTTACAAATTACAGGCACCCGGAAATAGTAATACCATATGTAATAAGGCTAGTGTTTTTAGTTGTGATCACACTTTACACAACAGGTTAGGCCATATTTCTTTTTCCAGAATGAAGTATTTGCCTGATTATAATGGGCAGAAAACACATGATGTATTTTGTGATACATGTGCTATGGCTAAATTTCATAGACTTCCATTTCATAAGAGAGAATCTCATGCGGATGCTTGTTTTGATTTGATTCATATGGATTTGTGGGGTCCTTTTGCTGTTCCTAGTTTGAATGGTGAAAAATATTTTTTCACTATAGTGGATGATATGAGCAGGGCTACTTGGACTTATCTATTGCATGATAAGACACAGGTTTATGACATTGTGAGAAACTTTGTGTCCATGGTACAAACACAGTTTGGTGTTGTTCCAAAGGTTATTAGATCAGACAATGGGACAGAACTGGTCAATGACAGATGCAAAGATTTTTTGTCTGCTAAGGGAATTTTGCATCAGAAAACCATGCCCTACAGGCCTCAGCAGAATGGAATAGTTGAGAGGAAACATAGACACATCATTGAAACAGCTAGGTCTTTGAGGATTCATGCCAATCTACCTAAGGAATTCTGGGGTGAATGTGTCCTAACTGCAACCTATTTGCTCAATAAAATGCCATTGGTCAGCATACATTGGAAATCTCCATTTGAAGTTTTATTTCATAAGCAACCATGCTATGATAATCTACGAGTCATGGGATGTTTGTGTTATGCTTTTGATGCCAGAATTAGACATGATAAGTTTGAACCTAAAGGAAGAAGGTGCATTCTTCTAGGTTATCCACCTCAACAGAAGGGATACAAGTTGTATGATCTAGCGACTAAGCAAGTGTTTTTGAGCAGAGATGTTGTGTTTCATGAGAAGTTTTTTCCTTTTCATGAACAAAAGGTACCTTATTCAGATGTATCATCTAAGCCTGGAATTTTCTCAAAGGGATCTGGTAATAACATGGAAGAATCTGAATTTGTTGATAGTACTATGACTGCTTGTGATATTGATGCTAGATCATTGCAGTTGCCTGGTTCAAGCAGTATAACTCCTTCTGTCAATGATGCAGTTCCTTTGAGGAGATCTAATAGGGTAAGGAATTTTCCTTGTTGGACAACAGATTATGTCATGGCTGCGGATGTGAGCAGTGATACAGGATATTTTGCTGTAGTTTCTCAAGTTTTATCTGTATTTGAGCCTTGTTCTTATGAGGAAGCTAAAGGGAAACCAGAATGGGATCAGGCTATGAGTGCTGAGTTGGAAGCTTTGCAGAGAAATGGGACTTGGGATTTAGTGAGTTTACCTCCACAGGCTAAGGCAATTGGGTCTAAATGGGTATACAAAGTCAAGTTTCATGCTGATGGCTCAATAGAGAGATATAAAGCAAGATTGGTTGTGAAAGGTTACAATCAAAAGCTTGGCAAGGATTACAAGCATACATTTAGCCCTGTGGCTAAGTTGCCTACGGTCAGGATTGTTATAGCGATGGCTACAGCAAAGGAATGGCCTCTCTACCAATTAGATGTGAATAATGCCTTCCTCCATGGATTCATAGATGAAGACATATATATGGAGCTTCCTGATGGATTATCTGATGAACACAGTGGAAAGGTATGCAAATTAAAGAGGTCTTTGTATGGATTGAAACAGGCTTCTAGGCAATGGAATCAGGAACTTACTCAATTTCTGATTTCAAAAGGTTATACACAATCTACAAATGATTATTCCTTGTTTGTTAAGACTGTTGGTTTGCACATTGCTGTCTTGCTTGTGTATGTCGATGATATTTTGATGACAGGAGATGCTAGTGATGAGTTGAGCATCATCAAGACAGCTTTGCATGACAAATTTACTATCAAAGACCTTGGTATAGCTCGATTCTTCCTAGGTATGGAGATATACAGAGATGCCACTGGAACTTTTCTTAGCCAAAGAAAGTATATTCTGGATACATTGAAATCAGCAAAGGTGTTAGATACAAAAGAAGTGCATTTTCCTTTGCCTACTGGTTTGAAACTTCAGATAAATGAAGGTGAATTGTTGCCTGATGGGGAAAGATATAGAAGATTGATTGGGAGGCTGCTCTATTTGTCTCTTACAAGACCTGATATTTCTTATGCTGTACAACATCTGTCTCAATTTGTTTCACAACCCAGACAACCTCATTTCCAAGCTGCACTACATGTGCTGAGATTTCTTAAGACTACATCTCATAAGGGTTTGTTTTATCCAATTCAATCTGTGTTGAATGTGACTGGATTTACAGATGCTGATTGGGGAGCTTGCCTTACCACACGCAAGTCACTTACAGGTTACTGTGTTTTTCTGGGACATTCTTTGATCAGCTGGAAGACTAAAAAACAGGCCACGGTGTCTAGATCCTCCACTGAGGCAGAGTACAGGAGCATGGCTGCTGCTACAGCTGAGTTAGTTTGGGTGGGCTATCTTTTACAAGATTTGCATGTCCAAGTTCCTTTACCAGTGACATTGTTTTGTGATAACAAGGCAGCTTAGCAGATAGCTGCAAATCCCTGTTTTCATGAGCGCACAAAGCACTTGGAAATTGATTGCCATTATACACGCCAAAAGGTTCAAGAAAGATATCTCCGCACTGCTTATATCCATACCAGTTTGCAAATTGCAGATATCATGACTAAGGCATTGGGATACAAACAACATTCTTTCTTTTCGTCCAAGTTGGATTTGGTAGATCTTCCAACTTGAGGGGAGGATGTAAAGAATGTAATCTGTTTTATTTAAGTCACATACGGCATATTAGGGCAGTTTTAGATTGAACCGGTTTAGGCTTATGTTAGTGAACCGGTTAGTATAAATACCAAAGAACCCAAGTCTGAAAATCATCGATTCTCTCTCAGCGTGAAATATTCAACAGAAAATTCCCAAAACACTCTCTCTCGATCTTAGATTCTACACAAATCAATAGCGCGCCATGGGATCTACATCATCATACACACTCTGAAAGTGTAAACCCGAAGAAAACGGCAACTCTTCTAGAAGCTTCCTCGATCTCTCGTTGTCAACAAAGCTCAAATCGGATTGCGTCCCTAAGATCATATTTATCTCCTTAATCTGAGTAATACTATCAACCCCCTTGAAAAGGCGAAATCCTCCAATTATCTCAGCAAAGATGCATCCGACCGACCACATGTCGATTTCACTTCCATACGAAGAACACTCTAACAGAAGCTCCGGCGCCTGGTACCAAAGCGTGCCGATGCACCCCCTCCTGACTAGTGAATCTTGATTCTTTGTCCGGGACAAGCCGAAATCACTGATTTTCAGATCAAGATTCACATTCATGAGGATATTCTGCGGCTTTAAGTCGCGGTGAATCACGTTCACTGCATGGAGATATCTAACTCCCATCAGAATCTGGATCAACAAGAACTTGCACCAGTCAGGTGATAGTTTACGGCCGATCACGTGTCCAAGATCGCAGTACATTAACTCTTGAACCAAGTACACATGCTGAAAATCGTACTTTCCGAAGGTTGACGACGAAACCATAACGTCCTTCAACGACATAACGTTCTGGTGTTTCATCTGTCGGAGTATTTGAATCTCTCGGAGTGTACTTAGACCGTAAGTGAGAGCGTTGCCGATCTTCTTCACCGCCACCCGCTCGTTCGTCTCTTCATTCAGGCATGAGCAAACGACGCCGTATGAGCCCCTGCCTATAACTCGAATTGGCGCATACTTGATGTCTAATTCGATCGGAACGCCGTCCAACGTATGTTTCTTCTTCTTCTCCGGCGGCTTGTAGGCGTCTCCGTCGTGAGTTGTGATGCCAAACTTTGGAGGCAACACGGGTCTGTACCTATGCATGGCTGTGATAATTGGTAAAGTACGTAGGTATTATTCAGATTAGAATTTGATTGTAGCTAATGGCAATTATTTTTATAGTTGTACACTAATCAATCTGTTACAAACCTAATCCTACCCGGAAGTTAGATGGGTCCAAGATACGATTTTGTTTATCTTTTCATATTTTTTTAATCTTATATTTTATCTTTTCATATTTTTTTCTATCTTTGTCGATTTAAGGCAAGTATAATTATTTTTATGATCGATCCAAGATACGGTAATAACATACTAATAAGAGTAAATCAAATAAATCTATCTTTTCATATTTTTTGAGGCGGTTTTTAGAGATAATGCACTCCTTATTCACAAAGTTAGATGGAAGGCACGACTTTTCTAATTAACATAAATCAAATTAATTATAATAAGATTATTACTTCGAAGATATGCTGATAAGAGTAATAACAAATTTGTTAGTCACATATAAATTATTCATCGAAGATATGCTGATAACAATAAATAAATAAAAATTGTTAGTTGCTAATATTTGGATTGGCTTAAACTAGATATTTACTTATCAATAGTTATTCATTGAAGATATGCTATTCTGTAAATAACAAATAGTACTACATTATAAAACTAACGAGCATATCTGTTCATATATAAATCTTGTGTAATACATCGAAATATTAAGTTTCATAAGACTGGGACGAAGAAAACCAAGAAGTGTATAATCTATTTATAAATATTCAAAAACTTTTGATTTTATTAGATTTTTAATAATTTAATCATGTAAAATTTAAAATATTATTTTATTTATAAGATTATTGTATGACAAAACAATTAATATTTTTATTTATATGATTATTTCACGTGGTAATTAACTAACATTTTAATCTTTATTTTAAGGATATACTAGTTTAGTGTTCGTATGTCTAAATAAAATATATTATATTTTTAATTTTATACATCTTATGTATTAGATACTTTTTAATAAAATATTATATTTTCTCTTTTATGTACCATGTATTGAATATTTTACCTAAACTTAGTCGTTTTTTTATTAGCTAATATGACTAACATTTGTGAAGATTAAGTTATGATTATTCTTAATAAGGACATAAATAAAAATCTATTAAAAATATTATTGTTAGAGTATTATATTTATACATCAATGTATTATTTGTATAATCTTCGGACTCTCTATTTATACAAATTCTAAAGTCATCAATTTTAGTTGGTAATCGACGTGGGATTACAAAATTATTCATAGTATTTAACTTAAATATGTTATGTTGATAAGCCTTCAAAAAAATAAGCCGATATCGTCCCAAAAAATAAACCTTCGGTTGCATGATGACTTAATATATATTTTGGGAAATTATCCTAATTTGATTTTATCAAACAAAATAAAAATAAATTTAATTTAAGAATTTGTTTAAAATTATACAAACGACATCAACGTTAGTAGCTAATCGATGTGGGATAACAAAATCTCTCAAAAAATTTAACGTTAATAGATCGGATTGATAATCCTTTTAAAAAAAAATCGTCCCAAAAAATAAAACTTCAGAAGTACGATTACTTAAAAAAAATAACGTGAAAATATTTAACATAAATAGAAATAAAAAAACTAGCATAAATTGGAGTTCATTTATTTTTTATAAAAAAAATTGTCCCAAAAAGTAGATTCGTTCCAACAATAAAATTAACGTAAAATCGTTCCAATAAAATAGTTAATTTAATAACAAAAGATGTTTTCGCTTAAAAAAAGTTTAAAAAAACAAAGGTTTATTAGTGTTAATTGTGGAAGCTCCATTTCGAAAATGCTGCTTCAACAACACGCCACATCAGCAACCTTGTGATCCGTTTTAGTATGTATAATAATAGATAGTTAATTAATAACAAAAAAATTTTTTTGCAAAAAATAGTTTTTAAAATAAATATTTATTAGCGTTGATTGTGGGAGCTCTATTTCGAAAATATTGCTTCCACAGCGCGGCACGTCAACAACATTGTGCTATGTTTTAATATGTATAATAGATAGTTAATTTAATAACAGAAGATTTTCTAGTTTAAAAATAGTTTTGAAATAAAGATTTATGAATTAATTAGGGAAATAGGACCCCTTGAAATTCTCTTTTGTAAACTAGGTCTCTATACAAAAGGAAGAAAAAATAGGTATGGAAACTAAAAAATAGGGGTAATAATTTTTCTAATTGAAATGATGGTGATTAGATGTTTACTTTTGATTTAAGTATCTTTTTTTACATGGATTGGTTTTGTAGTATATTTCTTGGGTATGGTTTTGGGTATGATTGTGAAAATAGAGGCAATATATTTTTTGACAAATTTATTTTTGTGTATGATTATGACATTAGTTGGGTAAACGGGTTTTTGGGTATGCTTTTATATGTGTATTGGCTTTGTAGTATATTTCTTATTATTAAGTATATTTTTAAAGTAATATCGTGGGTATGTTTTATGGTTACCCAAACTGTGTTATAATGATCAAATTCAAGCGAATTTTTGGGTAATGATCAAATGTCATTTGATATTGATGTTTGTGTATAATATCGAGTTTTGAAAATTTTAGGTATGACAAATTTAAATTGGGTATGGTTTTTGTATTAAGTGATATTTAAATTGGGTATAAATATAAAATATTATCCAATTTATGGATATGATTTTATTTTGATATTTGATTTTTTGGGTATGTTGTTTTCGAGTATGTTTATGTACTTTGACAAATTTATTTTTGGGTATGATTGTGACATTATTTGGGTAAGCGGATTTTTGGGTAATAGGTGATAAAGTAAGAATGTTGGAAATTCCTTTTTCTGATTGATGTGACATGTGAGATAGTACAACATGTCACATCCGATGGGTTGTCAAACTTTGCCCTCTTTTATACTCTATTTCCTCTATTCTATTTTATAGGGGGTCAAAATATCAATCCCAAATAGTATGAGTCTTCTTTCTCAATTGATTTGCTTAAAATGCTAGTTTGCCAATTTTGCCAAGATTTATTGACGTTAATTGTGAGAGCTCTATTTCGAAAAATACTGTTTCCACAGCGCGCCACGTCAGCAACCTTGTGTTGTGTTTTTGTATGTATAATTAATAATAAATATATATTTTTGAGTTTACAAAAATTGTTTAACAAAATAATCGTTCGGGCTGATAAACGTTAAAAAAAACAGAAAAAATCATCCAAAAAATAAAACTTGAGGGACACGATTACTTATTATAAATTTTAGGGAAAAACATTACGACTCAGACAATTGTAGCTCAACGATGCCACCTATCATATATTAATCGGATATGAATAGTAATTATACTTGAGTTTAACCAAAGAGCCAAAAAATATATTATTTGTATAATTTTTAGACCAAGTTTTAAAACTATCAACCTTATAGCTAATCAACGTGGGGATGTCGATATGGGATAACAAAATTCTCAAAAAACTTAACGTAAATAGTTCAGGTTGATAATCATTTACAGTATTTGATTTCAAATTTATTTTATTTTATTTTTTTACAAGTTGTTCATTTGTTAATAGGAGAGTTTTTTAGTTGGAGGTCATTAAGATATGTCCTAATAACATTTACTCTTTAGTATTAATTTGATGCATGATTATCAGCTAGATGATGCAACTACATATACTCAACCACGTGAATTTGGTGCGGTCTAAAGAATGCCACGTTGGTAATTATTCTTCCTTAATTAAAGTTTGTACGTTAACATAACAACCAAAAAACAAAGTTAATCTTATAGGATTCCCGATCTCTTTGAGTTTCATGATTTGCTATTACTATTTCCCACCACCTATATAAAATATTTTAGTCATTAAGTTTATAAGGAATATATATTTTTAGTTGATGAGTTGTATATCGAAAGACTATAAAAAAGCGGAGATATAGGTTTTTACCGAAAGAGTATAGAAAAGGAAAAACGGATAAACACAAGACATCAACTAGTGACTTGTTGAACCACGTAACACTCGACTAAATAGAAGTGCAGAATAAAACATAAGACAACCAGAAGAGGAAAACGTATACATGTCAATCGAAAAAGTGTACAGAAAAGCTTTGAAGGACGGCCGGTAAAACCTTAGACTTGGACCTTTTTAAGAGTATTTAGCTTTCGATCATCTATTCATGACCCTTTTAGATGAAACAAGTTCATATCATCTTCTAAGACAAATCTCCAATTAAAAACGTGCATCCACCCATTGATCACTGGGAGTAAAACGAAACGTCAAGTGATAATTTTTTCAATAAGTTTATTTTAGAAGAGGACCAATTTTGTAGATTGTTTAGTTTTTGAAAATTTTGTCGAAAGAATTGACGGTAAAAGGTAATCCACAAAAGAATGTCATTGGATGATAATTGCATGTTCAATGGAAAAAATAATTATATGTGAGGTCACTTCAATTTTATTTGACGAATTATGTCAGAGAAAAAATAATGGATGACGTAGAGATAGGTTTGCATATTTAGACCGGACGGGAAAACTAGATCTGGTCCCGGTCTAAGTGTATGGTGATTTTTGGTTCCGAAAAAATAATGATTCATATTGGACCGAAAATTAATTATTAAAAGAAAATTTAAGAAAAGAAGTTAGTTGGATTTGGGTCGGACCGAAACTCTTGTCCGGTCCCAGTTTAGTTTTTGTGTAAAATTATGTCCTCCGGTCCGGACTAGGCCCGGTTAACTTGGTCCGAATTTCTTAAAATTTCGGTCGTCCGGTCCGGTTCGATCGGGCCAATTACACACCCCTACGTAAAGATGACTAAGATTAAATTTCGATGGCGATAAGTTGTAATGAATGTAAAATGCTTGATAATTCTTCATTGATATTCAGATCTATTTTTATACATAAGCTATAAATACCATATAGAAGGATCCCTAACAAGGTGGGATTGAGTTAACCAAAATCGTGTAGATATAGTTCAGATACTCACCATATACATATCTCCTATTTCACCAAAAAAAAAACATATCTCCTATACATGCTTACTTATCTAATTTACCAATGTACCCTTAATATCCTCCCTCAAGATGGACGTGCAACTAGTAAGACCAATCTTGGACATGAGTATTGAAAACTTTGATCGCGGAAGTTGTAATGACTGTAAAATGCTTGAACGCATGAAGTGATGGTCTAGGGCAACATGCTTCATTCTGGAATGAATTACCGGGTTATGATGGAGTTTTTAAGCTCCAACATTATCACATTATATCACCGAAGGGGATGATTGGGGATAGTCCGTTCATCCAGCAGAGACGATTGGTGTTATCCATTTCATCCAGCAGGGACGTTTGCAACAACCCGATATTCAACTTACGTGGAAGAACGAGAAATTGTTCTTTGCTTCTTGTTGCTCCACGAAATTGGATTGCCCCCCCCCCCCCCCATGTAGACAATGTAAGCTCCCGTTGAGAGGTAATCGGACTTGTACCCAACCTAGTCAACATTAGAAAAGGCATGGAGGTGAGTTGTTGTAGGACGGTTGATAGTAATCTCGAGTCGAATTGTCCTTGATAAGTACCGGAATACTCTTGTGAGGGACCGTTGACGCCACCACGGACTTACATTCTTACATATTGTATCTTTCCAATTACTCCAAAATGCAACGAGCTTGACAGAGAAACAACCCTTGAAATATGGGATTACATCAACACCTAGGAAATAGTTGAGTGTTCCCAAATCCTTCAGAGAGAATATGTTCATTAGAAGACGTAAAGTTCATGGAACTACTTCCATAGGAGCCCCTGACATAATTATATCGCGAATATTTATCAATATGAAGACTGTACATGTTACATGGGTCTTGAAGAACAAGGACATATCTGATGTAGAATTTTGTAAACCAATGTGAAATAGAAATGTTTTCAATTTTGTATACCATGATCTAGGTGCTTGCTTTAGTCCATATATCTCTTTTTCAACTTACAAATAGAATCAGAGTGTATTGGAACAACAAACCCCAAAGGTTGAGTCATATAGACCTCGTCTGATAACGTATCTTGTAAAAAGGCATCACTTATGTTGGAGATTTGGGCAAAGTCTTCATTGTAACCATTGAGTTGGCTTGAGACAATATGCAATGAGTTGTTCGCATTTGTGCCACTATGATCCGGGTTGTGGGAAGCAAACCAAGTGAGCAACACTAATAGCAACTAGTATGGTAAGGGGAGTCGAATCAAAGCAAGGTGACAGGGTCAACATGTGCCAGATTTTAGAAGGCCAACGTTTTGGGCTTTTTAGCCACATTTTCTCGACACACCTTTGATTCTTAGGCCTTATATTGGCTAAATAATATGTGGTTAAACATCGGGAGCAATCCAAGCTCAAATGTTTAGTGAATGTCAATGAAGCAACTAATGAGCTTCTTTAGGAGCTACACTAGCTTCAGCTAAGACCTTGAGTATTTGTGGATCTTGGAGCTTACCCTAGCTACATTAATGTGAATAAAGCTAAATGGAAGTGTTTGGACCAAGGAAATAAGCTAGCTCCGGGGAGCGGTTTTGGGCTCTCTGTGTGTCTCGAGCCTTTCTAGGGTTTCAAGGCCCATCCTCCAAGTAACTTCTATGTAACTTTCATAACCGCTTTTAACCGTTTTTGGCGGTTATAACTCCCCAAAATTGTGACCCCGTATGACTATAAAAGTGAGAGCCATTTTCACTTCATTTCACATTCGTTTTTGCAACAATAAGCTTTTAGTTCCATTGTATTGACATTGGATACGCCTTCTTATAGCTTGTTTGCAAAACTCGAAATACTAGTATAGTTTCTTTGTATTGACAAAGGATAGACATCCATTTAGTTTGATTTTGCATTGATAAAACCTAGAAATACCATTTCTTACCAAGTAAGGCAAGTAAGTCACTTATTTAGTCTTTGTAACGTGTAACGTTTTATCCCACTAAGGTATTTCGATATTCCCGGTACCGGGGAGAATATACTTAGAAGGAGAATATATTTATGAATGACTCATTTCATAATTCAAGTCAATGGTTTTAACATATACCAATCGGTTTATAAGACTTGCAATCAAACTTAATTTCTATTATAGTTTTGTCTACTCCTTTTCAGACATTACAAACTCTTGGTTGGGTTTTATCAACTCCTTTGTGGATATTGCAAAAAAAATTTAATAATTTATTTTCACTTCAAGATAATTATATTAATTTGATAGGCAATTAAGATAGTCTTATACTCACCTAAGTGAGACTACGACCCTTTGGTCTAAAACCGGACACCGAATTTTCGACAATCTTTTAAGTGTATTTATTATTTTGTTTGTAGAATTAGATTGGTCAATAATGAGTAAGGCTTTAATGACATAAATGACTTATCGTTTTGGAAAGTTGGATAAGTTTGAGGTGGTAGAAATTAGGAGGTGGCAAAAAAAATGCACTTCCTCTTGATTACACTAAAAGTCGCTTATGTACTCACTACACCTAGACCGGCCGAGCCGGTTAATGATATGATGGAGGATATATTGGTTGTCGGACAAAGGAGCAAATGAGATAATGATGACTACATATGTCATGGTCATATTCTCAGTGGCATGAAAAATGCATTGTTTGATGTCAACCAAAGTGTAGAGTTATCAACGTCAATGTGGGATCAACTAGAGTCTAAGTATACGGCGGAGGATGCTTCATCTTGTAAATTCTTAGTCTCGAATTTTAACTCATATAAAACGGTAGACTCAAGGCTGGTAATGGAACAATACAATGAATTGCTCTGGATTCTTGGGAGGTTCACTCAACATGCCATACATATGTGATGTGGGACCATCCTCGACACACCCTTCAAGTCCTCAAGGTCCTACAACTAAAGGAAACATCACTAGATCAAGGGCAAGAGTAGTCCAAGAATTATTGGTGTCTTTAGTTCCTAAGGAGGTCATTGGTGATCTATTGGTGACTAAGGCTTCCTTAGTCACCTTGATGACGATTCCAGCCAATCTAAACTTGGAGAGGACGCCATGCAATGTGGAGTTGAAGCCATGCATGCAGACGTGAGAATGAGAAGGAATAAGCACTTATCCCGGAATTGCTAGAAAGAAAGGATTGAGGCTTTTGGAGCTTCTTATGCATTTTTATCATGTTTTGATATAAAATTGAAGACATTTTATTGCCTTTAGACTCTTGACATTTTAAAGGTTGTTTTAGCTTATAATATGCTCTTTTGCCTTTTTGACAAAGTTTTTATCCTTTTTTTAGTTGTAGACTTTTCTAGACCTATAAAAGCCTCCCTAAGCTTCATATTTTAGGCAGAATAGTTTTAATTGAAAAACCAACGCAGTAGCTTCAAGCTCTTTTTTATCCATTCAATCAAAAAGTGAGCCTTTGATTGAATTGTTGTGAGTTCTTGATGTTGTTCTTGTGTGTTTTAATCTCCTGAGAGATTGGTGCTCCTAGTCGATTCTAGTCCCTCCTTGTGCTTGTCTTGATTTGAAGACTTGTGTAAGGTTGAAGAATGACGGGTTAAGGTAATCATTGCTTAGGTTTTGATCTACTCGATCAAGCCTCAAGGTACTCGTAAGTGTGTTCTTTGTTCTTCTCGATCTATGACTATATAATCGGTCATTCAATCTCTCTTTTCCATTGCATCCATATTCCGTCATTCTTGTTCTTGTTTCTATTTTGTGTTCTTGTCTAGTTTCCGATCCATTGAAAGGTAATTCAAAGGACTTCAATCTCGGTCTGATCAATGCGGCCTCAACACCGCATCAATATGGATAAGACCATTGCGGTTTTGTCCATAATGGATAAGCTCTCCCTTCATGGAAGGACTTCCGACATGTGCTAAAGCATAGGAAAGAAGAACTCACATTGGTGGAACTTGACTCTCACTTTTAAATTGAACAAGGTCTTAGGGCACAAGAGGGGGGAATCAAGAAGGAGGATAAAACTTCTACTTTCCATTAGGCCAGCATGATGGATGTCAAGAGCAAAAGGAAAATAAATTAAAAAAATTTTAGAAAGGTAGCCGGATACGGGTCGATCCAAAATTCCGATCCAGTCCTGGTTCGGAATTTTGGAAAATTCAATCCCCCGGTTTGACTAGTTACACACCCTTACTAGGGGTGTAATACGAGCCAAACGAGCCGAGCATCGGCATGCTCAAGCTGGGCTCGTTTATAAACGAGCCGAGCCCGAGCCGAACGTAAAATTTATATGAGCTTTAAAATGTGCTCAAGCTTGGCTCGTTTAGAAAGTGAACGAGCTCGAGCCGAGTCCAAGACGAACCCGAGTAGCTCACCTAAAATAATGCTCCTACTGTGTTATTTTAGCCGAACGAGCCAAGTTTTACCCGACCGAGCCGAGCACGAGCCAAGCCTAAAATTCATACGAGCTTTAAAATGTGCTCAAGCTTGACTCGTTTAGAAAGTGAAAGAGCTCGAGCCGAGCTTTTGACGAGGCGAGCTCAAGTAGCTTGTCTCATATTACAGCCCTAACCCTTACGTAGAGGCTGGTTTTTTGTTTATGTTGAAAGGAAAATATGGTTTCCCCTACGTAGATCAAAACCTTCCTACTAAGATTTACTCGGGAACTTAATTTATTATCGAGAAAGAGGCGGAGAAATTATTGGAATAACGACCGGCCATGATATCATACACTCCGGTGAGTGAAGTGGTGACGCCAATAACTTCTGTAAGGAGCGATAGTATGACGAAGAATCCCGTGGCCATGTTTCCCGTCGGGAAGTAGATGGGAATATACGAGCAGGCAAAGACAACACCGATGCTAAGCAAAAACACAATATTGCATCTCGGTTATTCAAGGGTTAGATCTCGAGGGCTTAATCGAGTTTGTTTGTTTATGGGTTTACCTGATTGGTGAGATCTTTCGATTCCATGATTGACGGCCCAGGATGCGATGATCATGACGATGAATCTCCGGAACTCACCACTGTCGGGCTAGGGGGTTCCTCTACGAAGTCATTGAGTCCTTTTAGGGCTAAGATTTACTCCACCGGAATCGTTGAGTCGTTGAATTTGAAGATGAAGAGAGATCTATAGCCTCTTATAGGTTCCTCTTCCTCCACCAGAATCGTTTTGTCGGGCTAGGGTTCCTACACTGGAATCGTTATGTTTGACTAGGGTTCCTCCCATTTTCGGGATAGGGTTCCTTCACCTGAATCGGTTTGTCGACTATTCTAGTTCCTCTTCCTCTGTACAAAATTAAATCTGAGTTTTTCTTCCTATTTCTTTTGTTCGAACGAGTAGAACACCCTAAACCCCAACATTGTTTTACTAAACACGCGCTTAATCATTTCCGATGGACAAAATATTTGCATTAATTCTATCAAAATAAGAAAACACAAATATTAACTTTTCCCCATTTGATAAATGTATGTGTGTTGGTGCTAAGAATAGTACCAGACTTGGCGAACGAACTTGACGGTTAATTCCGGATCCTGTACTTGGTAATTTGTCAATCTCCAGTTAATAGTTGTTTCATTTGTTGTACTCTTTTTGATATGTGATAACGGGAAGTGATTATGTTGACCTATCTCCTACAATAGTTCAACTTAAAATATCATTACGAATGAACAAATTAGTAACCAAGCAAGTTCCTTGCTCAACGGGCCATTTTTGACAATCCATTCCGGTTCTTACACTTAGGGTTGGGCATGAGACTAGACGGGATGGGATTGGGGTCGTCCCGCGTACCGTCCCGCAAATTTTAAGCGAGATGGGATTTATAACTTTTTTTTCTTCGTCTCGTGTGTGCCCTGTCCCACGTGGGACGGGACGGTCCTAAACCCGCAAGATTTATGCATTGATTATATTTAACATTTTCTTTCATGTTTAAAGACGCAAATGATAAAAAAAAAATTAAAAAAAAACTCGATACTGAATTGCATATTTAAGAGGCCTACATTAGTAGTTAGTACATTCAAAACGAATACAAGTTAGATCAAAGTGTATTTTACCGATTCACATTCAAAAATCCTAACATTGCACTAATGATAGTTTACAAAGATAACACTCTTTTACATGTTGTGAATCACAGCATGTAAAATAATGTTATCTTTTACATATTTTTTAGAATAAAACTATTATTTATATATATAGATATATGCGGGACGGAACGGGATTAACCGGGATGAAAAAATTTCGTCTCGGGTCCTGTCCCACAAGTTTTTACGGAACAGAACGGGACACACATCTTTTTACAAATCCCGCCATAATCGGAACGGTATCGGCATTGACGTAATTTATGTCCACCCCTACTTATACTTAGGGCCTGTTTAGTAACAGTTTTTGCATCATCATTTAGTTTCAGTTTCCAAAACAAAAATTTTTAGATGCGTTTAGTAACAGATTTTGAAACGAGCTGAAGGTTTGTGGTTGTGGTTAAGTGGGGTTTCAACCCTCCTATTTCAGAAACTAATCGATGAAGGTTTGAGGAGTTTTTGAAAGAGTTTTCCCATTCATGCCCTTCTTCTCTCATATCTCTCACATCTTTGCACTCTCAACATTTGCACAGGCGTAAATCACAGCAAAAGCACATGGCGAATTGAAAACCACAAATCTCAAGCAATCCCCATAATCAAAGCAGTTCTTGAGAGGGCATGAGAACAAGCGTAAATCACAACTGAAACAACATGAATTAAAGCAGAGAGAAAAGAATGAGCAACCATAGATTCCGTATTGTGCACAATCGAACAACAAACACTTAAAACTTGGGAAGAACAAACAAAACAAATAAAACCATGAAAGGAAAGGAGACTGACCTCAGTAATCGATTCCGTATTGTGCACAACAGCCGGTTTGAGCGACCATAGATCTCAGAACAGCAACTCGTGTTAGGGTTCTTCGGATGTTCGAGGTGAGAGATGAGAAGCAGAGAGAAGAATAGAGTAGAGAGAAGAGAAAGGGTAAAGTTAACAAACCCTTATATTGTAATTTGTTATTTTTAACGGGGGTATATACGTCTTTTTATCATATCGAAAACTAGTGTAAACCACCTAACTAAACACGTCAAGCAGTTTCGTAAATAAAACCGTAATCTACCAAAAACTCGTACTACAACCACAACCATAACCCTAACCGCAAACACAACCACAACCGCAACCACGAAACCGAATTTACTAAACAGGCCCTTAGTTGGTAATCCGTGGATCTCCAATTAGTTTGCCAATATATATTAACTTAATATTATTAAATTAATGTATCTCTTAGGTCCATACGGTTCCTATAGGTTTATATACTGTCCGATTTTGAACGGTGTAGTTTGGTCCGGTTCTCATACGGTTCGGTGCGAAACAAATTTATCTCATTTCAAAGCTTATTATTAAGAAAAACCCATCAAGATTATAGATATTAACCGAGACATATGTGGTGGGTAAGCTTCCACATTAATGCTTGGTCTGCCATTGATCACTTTATTTGAATAATTTCACTTTGGTCACTTACAATTATTGATTTGTCGATAAATTATAAGTTTTCTATATATACAAGTGGGTCTCTAACTCTTCTACACAACTACACATACAGTAACCAGCTCATATCACCTAAATGGCCGCACCAACAGAACGACGCCACGTAGCACTGCTGCCGGTGCCCTTAGCGTCGCACCCGGCGATGATGCTCCTCCTTGGCCGGAAGATCATCTCCTCCATCCCCAACTTAGAAGTCAGTTTGCTGGTCACCGATCCTTCTGCCACCAGCCTCTCTGCAGCGGCGGCGGAGAGTGGTATCCGAGTAGTGCGGGTTGATAGCGGGGTGGACAAGGCGGTTGCTGTGACGCCTCCGGAGGCGCTAAGGAAGTTTGCGGAGGTGGCGGTGGAGAGCCTGAGAAAGGGGTTGGCGGTTGCTGAGGAGGAGGTAGGATTCAAGATCACGTGCGTCGTGGCTGACGCCATGATGACGTTTGTTTGTCGGGTGCTTGCGGAGGAGAGAGGAGTCAAGTGGGCGGCGCTTTGGAGCCCCTCCGCCGGCGCACTTGCCGCTCATATGCACACTGAGCATTTTCTCAACGCCATTGGACCTCACGGTAAGTAACATCTCAATCGGATCTCTGATTATTTTGGATCGGTTTGAAATTTATTATTTTATAAATTTGGTTTATTATATCTTTTATGTCGGTTTATTTTAGATTATTTTCGATTTTATTATTCTGGCATAATTGATATCATTCATATTCAGGTTTTATGTAATTTCGGATTAAGCATTTTGAGTTCTTTTAACTTATTTCTAAGTAGAATTACTTCAGATTATCAGATCATTTCGGACCAATCTAATCAAAAGTAATCGGGTTTGAAACATTTATGAACAAGTTACTTAGGTATCAATAATTCATATGACCGATGTTGCAAATGGTGATTAAAACAATGCAGGGATTGAAGCACACAAAGAAGAAACAGCCGATCAATACATTCCTCAATTCCCATCCATACCCATCATCGATCTTCCTCCTGAAATCTTCAACGTCGGCAGCCCCTTCGGCAAAATGCTCCACCTTATGTCCCTCTACCTTGACAATGCAGTTGCGGTTGTGGTTAACTCCTACGACGCACTAGAGCCTGCTGCAACCGATATCCTCCGCCGTGTCTTCTCCGACAAGTTACCGGTCCTCAATGCCGGGCCTTTCACTCTAACAATGCCATCTTCCTCGAAAACATCAGGAGCTGACCCCCATGATTGCATCCCTTGGCTTGACAGTCACGCTGCCGCCCCCACCTCCGTCGTCTATATCAGCTTCGGTTCTGAATATTCCCCTCCTTTGGAGGAACTCGTCTCCCTAGCCGAGGCATTGGAGGCGGCTAAGGTTCCTTTCCTATGGTCATTGCCCGACAGGTTCGTAGGGTCGCATTGTTAGATTATTTTGTTTAACCTTATACTTTAAGGTGTGAAATTACTATCTTTTAAGTTATATATATTTCTCGAGAATGTTGTTGGATTTCAAGCAAATTACTTCTTACCTGACAGGTTTAAGCCTGGCCTCCCGGAAGGGTTCACCGAGAGGACGTCTACAAGAGGTAAGGTGGTGCCGTGGGCCCCACAAATGTCGGTGTTAAGCCACGTGGCGGTTGGGGCCCAACTTACGCATTGTGGGTGGAACTCGGTGTTGGAGAGCATTGTGACGGGAGTGCCTATAATAGGCAGGCCTTCAAGGATCGCGGACCACCCATTTGACGGGAGGCTGGTCTTCGACGTGTGGGGGATCGGCGTGGAGGTTGAGGGTTGGAAGCTAACGAAGGCGACGGCTATGGCGGCTTTGGAGAAGGTGATGCGGGGTGAGGAGGGCCAGAGGGCAAGGGAGAAAATCCAAGTTATGAAGAGGCTCTCTAATGAGGCTACGACTGAGCCTAATGGAAGCTCGGCTAAGAACTTGAGAGAGTTTATCAACATTATCACGTGTTAATTATTAAATTGTACGTACGTAACGTTGCAACTTAATGATTAGCATGTGTGATGTTGTTGATGAATTTCAAATTTGTCTTGTTATTATCTTCATCCGGTGGCTTCTTAGTTGTTTAATAAATTTAGGGTTTGGAGTCTCAACACCCAATTGAACTTATAAGTTAGTGAAATTAAGTTATATCAATGAATTTTATATGAAATAAATAAGAATAAATTATTTGTTTTACACCAAGGTATTTGGTATAAAATTTTAACTAGTCTGGTATCCAAAACTCATCCACTGCTTAGTCTGGTATCAAGATGCCAAGGCTTCATGAGTAGGAATTGGTCTGTCCAACTCCGTCGTACATTCCGAGAGGCCAATGTTGCAGCCGACCACATGGAGTATTTGGGCTCTACTTATCCAATAGGTTATTTTTTTCTGAGTGAATTTCCTAGTAACATTGTTAATATTTTGAAAAACGATGCTCGCGGAATGGCGACCCGTAGACGAGTCAGATGTTAGCCATTTTTGTTATTCAATAAATGTACGGGCCGGATCTTAATCCCGCTCCGTATCAACTACCAAAAAAAAAATTTAACTAGTTGAAAGTTTTTTCCAAGAATATTAACAATTAGTATATTGTGGCTCTGTTTAGTGAGGAGATTATTTGAGAGTAAGGATTAGATTTGAGAATGAGATTAACTTTAGGGATAAGAAAACTTTTGAAATTCGATGAATTAGTTAGGTATTGTAGTTCTTCCAAATAATTCATACAACCTCATCAAATGGACCTTATTTGAATGTATTTTTAGGAGTTTTATAATTAATCAACTTCAAAATATGACACAGTTGTTAACTTTAGAGTGATTTTCGGTAAGTCGGTCCGGCCGGACGTACTCGCAATACAATTGCGCGTTATGGGAACAATACTACTGTGCTCAGTATGCAAAGTCGCGTTATGGGCACAACACTATTGTGCCCAGTATGCAAAGTCGCACTGTGAGTGCGTCCGAACTTTTACATGCTTGAACACATACCACATCTCATCCGCCTCATTTCGACATATGGAGGCTCCCAGCACACTCTCAATGCGAGTGCGGAGCGCAATTACAATGCATTTGGGAGGCACACTTGTAGTGCGAGCGTGTTGCCTCCTTCTATCTGATCAAATAACAATCCCATAACTTTATAACTCACAAATAATTTTTATATTTAAAAACTTAGAAAATAATACGAGTAGACTTGATATTATTCGAAACTGGACGAGTTTTGGCCAAAAGTCAAGTCTGTTTATTCTGACCGGACAATCCGTTTTTTTATTCCATTAATAATTATTTTAATATATAATTATTTAAAACTATAAATATATTTAATATATGTTGTATATATATATATGTAATAAGTACCTAACTCCCACCCTTATACCAGTTGGACTAATTAAACTTTGTGTATTATTTTAATGATACACAATATTAATACACAATTTGAATTACACAATATTTATACATAATTTCAAATACACAATATTAATAAATAAAAAACTTGTGTAACCAAAACCTTGTATACGAAATACCTTTCACTGAATTTCTTTCCTGAATAATATGTAGGTACATTATGTATACTCGAGTCATTTTATATCGCTCGAGTATTTCGTACACAAGGTTTTTGGTTACACAAGTCTTTTATTTGTTAACATTATGTATTTGAAATTATGTATCACTATTGTGTAATTGAAATTGTGTATGCTCGAGTATTTCGTACACAAGTCTTTCATTTTATTAACATTATGTAGTTGAAATTATGTATCACTAGTGTGTAATTGAAATTGTGTATTAATATTGTGTATCATCAAAAGAATATACAAAGTTTAATTAGTCTAATTAGTCTAGTTGGTTAAGTAGGAGAGAGAATATCTCCAAATTAGGTAATATGTTATTATTTTCTAATTAATCTTTTTCTACATAATTTTAAGTGCCTACTTTGTCTACACTTTACAAAACATACCTACTATATACACAAAAATACGTTATGTACCTACTTAACCAACTCACCCTATAAATTATGTTAGGATTTTTCCTATTTGTGGCATCAAGGTTTGGACTTTTCCTCTTGGTATCCATTAAGTTTCAAAATTACTCTTGCTGCCTCAAGGTTTCATTTATTTCCTCTTAATACCCATTCTTAATAAATTACATTAAAATCCAAAAGTCAAGAGGTCATACGACTTAAAGCGCATCGTTCTAAGCACTGAATTTAACAAACGAAAAGCTCCTTCTACACTCTTCCAAAACTTCCAAACTACCAATCCAAGGAAGCTCTCAATAATGGAAAATGCATGTATCTCCTTCAAATTCATCACTAATTGCATCTAAATTTGATTATTTTCTTCCTTTTTCTTTCAATTTGCATAATCGATCTTTATTTTTTATTTTATTTTTACGTAAAATTTGGATATTTTGTGATCAATTTAGGTGGTGGATCGAGTTGAATGTTGGATTGCATTGTTTTTTTTTGTCGAGAAGGAGTGCACTACTTCGCACTAGAGCGCTTTATTAAACTAGAAACGAGTTACAAACGAGAAAACCGGAGGGAAACTAACTCCCCTAACGTCTTCAAGCAGAAAAGACAAAACACAAAGGGGAGGTGACCTAAGCAAGTCTAGTCCAACGTCGCAGGAAATAGCGTAGTTCGCTATGGAGTCCTCTACTCTATTTCCTTCGCGAAAAACATGGCCGAGAGTGATAGTCCAATCTCGATTCAGAAAGCCTTGGTATCGGGACACCAGGCTAGAAAGGGGTGACATGTGGAGACCCCATTTTTTATGAGCTCAACCACCAAAAGCGAGTCAATCTCCACACAAACTTGGCGAAATCCGCTATTCCGAGCAAGCTGTTGACCATGATAAACTCCCCAAAGTTCCGCAACCGGTACCGTCACACAACCAAGGTTAACAGGAGCTCATTACTAATGGGCCTTAGCTCCCCCAATCTTCTGTCTTTGCAGAGCCCATCACTATGCTGCCCATGCTATTCTATCCATTTCTTAAAGTGCTGTATCCACTCCATCAACACCAATATTAAATCAGTCGCCATCTGGCCCATCTCTCATACTTATCCAAATATCAATCAGTGAAGGAAAATGACAAATAAAATTATTATTTTTTTGTAAAATTTACTACAAATATCAGTATCTTTAAAATTTAATTCGATGTTTTGAAAGGCGTGAATCTATATATTCAACTAACCTACACTATATTAATAAAAAATAATTTAATTTATTAGGCATTTTCTAGTTTTGTGTTTTAGTAAATGTACCTTGTTCGCTCAAAAGTGTATGCGTCAAAGTTTTAAATTTATATATAGAACTTAAAGCAAAGCGAACCCGCAGTGTACGGATCAGCTGTAGCAAGGTAAGAAATTCCAGAGTCGAGCTCAGGGATTTGGTGAGATAAAAATCAATTTCAGTTATCTAACAAAGTGCAAAAGCTTTTGCGATTAATAAGGGGGAAATGATTCCAAGGATTCAAGTATCTGACTGCGGCTTTCGATTCAAGACACTTCAAAAGATCAAAGGAAAGAGTTTATATTGTCAAGGTTATGTGTTTCAAATGGTAGATATCGTACGATGAAGTTCCGAAACCTATTTGTCTAATCCAAAGGTTCTCTCTATAAGGGTTGTTGAGGCTACAATATAGAAAGATCTATGGACAAGAATTACACTTAAACTAACTACCCAAAACCCCAGGATGTGACTCTCCAAAGTAAAGATAGAAAGCACACTTAAAACCTTAATAAAGGATGTTGAGTCTCTCTATTACCCAAATCTTGTAGTCTTAATCTATTAAATGCAGAATCAATGATGAAGTCTCTTCATACACTCAAATAGAGGTTAAAAAGGTTAAGCAAGGTTGGGATTTAGGCAAGGATTAACTTTGGTTAAAGAATAAATCAATTAAGGATCGTCAGGGAAATAAACCGTGTTGTTCATAGATAAATCGGACGATTTATTCAAGAAAAGGTCGATTTTCCTGTTGTCGCAAAGTTAAAATCTAAACTCTCAGGGTCCAAATGTTTGAATGAGTTCAGTCTATCATCATCTAAGCTTCAATCATCAACTATTCTCCCCAGAATCACAATGGTTTTAGCCAACCATTTTCAAAATCAAATCAAAATTAAGATTGAGTGAATAAATCAAATAAACCCGAATCTTGAATAAAAACTCAATAACTTTCAAATCTGTAATCCAATCTCAAACCTCATCAAAGTATCTCTCAATTAACTCAATATTATGTTCAAAAATCACAAAGATTGCAATGGAAACAAGGAATCTCACAAATATGATCAAGATTGACTTCCCGGCAATAACTCTTCAATCCTTCTCCAAGAATCTTCAATCTCTCTCAAACATGTAAAGATTTTCCGCTGCGGAGCCCCCGTTTCCGTTTCTAGGGTTCCAATCTATAGTTCCTTGCTAATGGGCAGCTTGGCAAAACACTTCTCTAGCCTAAAAGTGACGGGCTTTGAGTCGTCTTTACCATTGGGCCGGAAAATTGATAAATCATGTCAGCCGATTTACATACAAAACCGTTCGATTTTCAGGGATAAAAATCGTCCGATTTATATGTTAAATGGCACGATTTTCTTCAACAGATAATGCTCGTCTTTTGGCTTGTTTCCTTCCTCTCTTTTGTGACTCTTTTACTCAACTCTTTTGCTCATTGTGATTCCTCTAAGACTCCTTTAGCTTCCCTAATAGCCTTACATGCTCCTTGCTCCACTTTTGCTTCTAAATCCACTAAATTTACCTACAATTCAACCAAAACTCGTGTAGACCTCTATTTCCGAAATATAAATGAATAAAGCCTTAAAGGTACACAAGTTCTCTCTAAATGCAATGTAAATCGAGGTAAACCTCTACAATATGCATGATTATAATGGTATATAATTCATGTCATCATACCTTTTGAGAGAAGAGTATGTAGAGTTTGAGAATAAATACAAAAGGTTAGGGTATATTTACTTAATTGAAACATTAAAAAGCCTAGTTACTACTATAGTTTTTAAAAAAGGCATAGTTATCAAAATTGTCCAATTAATAATGACCCTTACAATTTTTTTAAAATTAAATTTTTTTAAAATTATGAATTAAGTTAATAAATCTTCTTTTACGAAAATAAAATCTAAACAAATATTTTTTAATTAATCTAATAAAACAAAAATCTAAAATAAGTTAAGTATATCACGTTTTAAACTCCTCCTATACGTTTTATCAAATAATAAATATCAAAATCTAATAAATCCAATAATATCTACTATTCCACGATTTACGCTGACTTACCATAAAACCTAAACTTCTCTGGTACGTTTTACTTTTCCTCCATGTCTTATCTCTCGCGCTATATATTGTAAGACCCCAGTTTTTGCCTTCACCGCCCACGCGGTGAAGAAGTCCGCCCCAGCGGTAAGCCTTGGTTGTCACCGCCCCCGCGGTGATAGTGAGCCGCCCCTGTGGCAGGGCGATCCACCCTTGCGGAGTCGCCACAGATCGCGCTCGATTTATTTTCGTTCGTTTTATCTTCCTTCCATAGATAGAAGATCCGATCTTCTATCTTATGGGTTGACTTTCCTATCTTATTCCTAACCCTAAAACGTCCTTCCTCTTATCATTTCACCCCTTTCCTATATAATGCCGTCTTCTCTTGTTTTTCCCGTTTCTTGCATACATCATTCTTCAACCCTGAGAGTTGTAGCCGTTTTCCCTTGCTTCCTGTGATCTTGCTAAACGTTTAAGTTCATCATTCCTAGTTCTACCTCGCGTTCATGAGTTGATGCATGCTATTTCCCTTCTGTTTCGTTTCCTTCTTTGTTCTTTCCTTTCCTTTTTTCCCAAGGATCAAGTTTGAGTCTTGATTCTTATGGATCGTTCCATTATTGATATATTGACGTTCATAGGCTTCCTTGACTGAGTTGTAAAGTGTTCGTGGTGTTGAGAAAGCAAGCTTTGGCCTTGTTGAAGTTCTGTTGTCAAACGAGAAGCCGACAATAGCTTCTGCACCGTACCCGTCCCCGCGCCATGTGGATTGCTGCCCCTGCGCCTCGTCCAGCCGCCCCTGCGGTTTCCTCTATAGTAGCTCTCGTCTTTGGTGAGCTGCTTCCTTCATTGCTTTCCCCGTTCCTTCTCTTCGCTTATGATGATGTTGTTGACCCTTAGTGATTTGTAAGACTAAGGTTGAGACCTTAATTTGTGGAGATCTCTTAGAGATCATTTGAACTAGAAGTTATGGACTTCTAGCAACCGTTTCGTTCCTGATTCATGATGCCTTGTTGAACAGACTTTATGTTCTTCTTTCCTGAGAGAATTTGAGTGTTTGTTGAGATTTGAGTTTACCTTCGAGTGAGGTAAGTCCCTTGGACTTACTTAGCTTCATTCCATATATTGGTTTGAGTGTATTGGCTTGTTGTATTGTTGTTTGTTGTTATAATTGATAACCGGAACTAAGATTGACCTATATAACCATAATTGGCCCAAGTGTATTATAACTGGGCGGTTACCGCTTGTCCAGTTCAGAATGGGGGAACTGGGAGGTGCTCTTGCGACCAGTCCAGCAGGTGAAGGAATGATGCATACGCTCTATTCCTGTTGGTGAAAGGGTACAGAGGCGAGATCACAACGACTCTCGTGTAACAAACATAAGTTGAATTAGTAATGAGATTGACTTTAGTGAAAGATAATAACCGGCTGAGTGCGAGCATGCTATCTATTTGTCTTTACCTTATGTGTGTTTGTGCTTTTAGAGTTATTTTGATATCTAGAATGTTAAATTTTATTAACTTTAATATATTTTTTAAAGAATTTTTTTTATCAAAATTGAAGATTAAAAAATATTATAAAACGAAAAAAAAAATAGAAAGGGGAATTGAACTTTAGTTCATCAATAATTACTTTTAAATATGATCATTATCTTTCTTTTTCTTTCAATTTGCATGTTAAATTTGTTAATCAATCTTTATTTTTATTTTTTTTACGTAAAATTTGGATATGTTGTGGCCGATTTAGGTGGTGGATCGACTTGAAGGTTGGATTGCATTGTGAACACTGCATGGAGAAGATCTTAAGTCCATTAAGAAGATAAGAGGTTTGAATTAGCTTAACCCAAATTTTCATTATTCCGTAAGTTTGTGTTAGTAATTATGTTTCACTAAAACGACAAACAAAATTATTATTTTTTTGTAAAATTTTACTACAAATATCAGTTTCTTTAATTCGATGTTTGGGGAGGGGTGTGAGAATGAGAAAGATCGGATAAATTTTTTGAGGTTTTCATTGGATATGTATCTTATATATAGGAATTATAAATATAAATAATTACAGAATAGGTCTAATATTTACATAAACTATCATACTCCGCATTTAAAACTGGAGGAGGTTGTACAATAAGACTGGATCTGAAATCTAGAAATAATTGTCTCGGGAGGTCTTTTGTAAAGATATTTGCATATTGAAATGCCGAAAGTATATGGAGTACTCAAACACAACCGCAAGGAACCTTATCGCGAACGAAGTGAATGTCCAGCTCAATATGTTTGGTTTATTGGTGTTGCACCGGGTTGTCGGCGAGGTAGGTAGTAGATATGTTGTCAGTGAAGCTCAAGTAGTAAACTGCCTAGCCAAGAGCACTTAAATACTACATTGGTACTCCTCCATATTTTGTCTCTGCACTAGAACGGGATACTACTAAGATTAGAGTGTCATTGAAGAAGACATAGTAACCCGATGTTGACCGACATGAATCAGGACAGTCGGCTCGGTCGGCATCCGTATAAGCAATGAAATCAGATTTCGGAGAGGGAGAGATGGTGATACCTAAAGTTGACGTGTCAGAGATGTAGCGGGTGATACGCTTGAGAGCAGCGAAGTGAGGCTCACGGGGATCATGCATAAATAAGCAAATCTGCTGGACAGCAAAACTGATATCAGGTCTCGTGAAGGTGAGATACTGAAGCACTCCTGCTATGCTTCGATACAAAGTCGGATCACTGACAGGAGGACCAGAGGAGGCGCTGAGCTTGACTGTAGTTTCAGCAGGGGTAACCGTAGGTTTACATGTTGTCATTTTGGCCCGTGCAACAATCTCTCGAGCATACTTGTCTTGAGACAAGAAAAGACCGGAGCTGAAGCGTTGGACAGAGATGCCTAGCTATATGACAATGGTTCAAAATCCGACATGGAAAATTCTTTACTGAGTGAGTCAGTGAGATAGTACGGAGTGTATCAGATGAAGCAATCAAGATAATGTCATCAACATAGAGTAATAAATAGGATTTTTTCTCTTGGCGCCCTCAAAGTTTGGACTTCTCCTCTTGATATCCACTAAGTTTCAACATTCCTCTTGATACCCTTATGGTTTTATTTGATTTCTCTTTATACCCATTCTTCTTTTACGTATACACTCTTTATACCCATTCTTAATGTATTGCATTAAAATTAATTATAAAATAATCAAAAATCAGAAAAATAAATTTAAAACAAATTATGACCTTATTAAACTCAAATTAATAAGTTTACTATATAAATATTTTTATTTTTTGAAATAAAGTTATTTTTTATTTTTAAATTTAAATATTTTTTTTAGTTTTTACTTTTGATTTTAAAAATATTTATAAAAAAATTAAAAAATAAGAAATTTTAAAATATAATAAAATTTATTTATTTTAAAATTTAATTTATATAATTTATATTAATTCGAAAAAATTATGTTTTTTTAATTTAATTCGAATCAATATAAATTAAAAAAAATCGAATTAATACAAATTATATAAAATTAAACTCAAAAAGAAATAAAATTTTATTATATTTTAAAATTTCTTGACTCTTAATACTTTTCGTAAAAAAAATTATTTAATTTTATATTTATTTTTAAAATCGAAAGTAAAAATTAAAAAAATAATTTAATTCAATAGTAAAAATATATTTATTTCAAAAAATATATAAAAACTATTTATATTATAAATTTATTAATATAAATTTAATAAGGTCATAATTTATTTTAAATTTGTTTTTCTGGTTTTTTATTATTTTACAATAAATTTTTAATTTAAGTCCCGCCAAGAGAAATTTTGAAACTTAGTGAGCATGAGAAAAAATCCAAATTTTGGGGACACCAAGACGAAAAATCATGATAAATAAGCGAGATGAATTCCATGCCTATAAATAAACATAGAAGAATCATTCTTACTATTGATAAATCCAATGCTGAATAAATATCCTGCAAATCGTTTTGAGATCATACAAAAACTTGCGTAGCACGCAAACATGAGAGGGGGATAGAGTCAACAAACCCCGGGGGTTGAAACATGTGTATTGTTGTGTACTGTCTCGTTGAGATGACCATGTAGAAAGACATTTTTAACGTCAAGTTGGTGAATAGACCAAGCGCGAGACACAACGATATTAAGAACCGTTTTGATAATAGCCAACATTGAACTTATGTGGATTTCGTTTTGATAATAGCCACCTTTGAACTTATGACGGAAAATCCGGATTTCGTTTTGATAATAGCCAGCTTTGAACTTATGACGGAAAATCCACGTACAGAGTGATGTGGTAGTGGGGATAAGGCGGGTGTGGTGGTTGTACGTAGGTCGAATATTTGCCGCAGCTTGAAAATACCGCTAAGGGATCGAGTATTGGGCCGGTGGGAAGGGTATATATATGTGTGAGGGGCTGGGGCTGGGCCTGGGCCTGGGCCTGGGCCTGTATGTGTGGGGGCTGGAGTTGGGCTTGGAGGGAGAGGTGAGCCAGTGGGAGCAGGCTGGTGAAGAGGGTGACGCCTTATGAGAGTAAGGATTAGATGGTATATTGTGGCTCTGTTTAGTGAGGAGATTTTTGAGAGTAAGGATTAGATTTAAGAATGAGATTAAATTTAGGGATAAAAAAACTTATAATGTTCGATGAATTATTTTGGGATTACAGGTCTTCCATAAAACTCATACAACCTCCTCAAATGGACTTTATATGAATGTTTTTTTAGGAGTTTTTACGAAACAATAAGTACAAACGTACTCGCAATGTCACTGTGCTCAAATTTTTACCTACTTGAACACGTGCAATATCAATCCTCCGCCTCATTTCAACAAAAGGTGGCGGGTGCGGGAGCAGTTGTAATGCATCCAAGAGGCACACTAGTAGTGCGAGCGTGTTGTCTCCTTTTGTTTGACCGAATAGCAATCCTGTAACTTTAGAACTTACAAATAAATAATTTGATGTTTAAAAACTTCAAAAATAATACGAGTAGACTTGATATTTTTTGAATATGGACGAGCTTTGACCAAAAGTCAAGTCTGTTTATTCTGACCAGATACCCAACTGGACGATCCGTTTTCTATTCCATTAATAATTATGTAATATATTTCGGTTGGGTTTTTCGGCTTGACCGGGCTTATATCCTTGTGTGAACCCTCCGTTTTTTTGGACGGGTTGACCCTGAGATGGTCAGGTCTTAATACGAACTACTAATTTATAAATAAAACATAATTTAAAAACTAATAAAACAATATTTGTAGGTAAGTACTATAAGTTTTACATGATTCACATTGAAAATTGTCAACAAAGTTACTGTTAGGAACAAAAGAGAAAGAGAATGTCACAACAAGCCACACAAAAATAAGATATAAACTTGTTTCGATAGAAGAAAGTAAGACATAAAGAATCTAATACTAAATCCCACAATCCAAAACTCGAGAGGCTATACAACTTAAAACGCAGCGTTCCAAGCACTTAATTTAACAAACGAAAAGCTCCTTCTACACTCTTCCAAAACTTCCAAACTACCAAATTCAAGAAAGCTCTCAACAATGGGAAATGCAAGTATCTCCTTCAAATTCATCAATAATTACTTTTAAATATGATTATTATTTTTTATTTTTTTTATTATCTTCATACTCTACTGGGCCACTCGTCTTCTTGGCTAAACAAGCATTTAAGCATTGTGCTTACAAACAAGGTGAATGAATTTTTAAAGAGTGAATGAAATGTTGGAGTTAAAACGCTCCATGTTGTCTGGAGTTAAAACGCTCCACTCGTCTTCCCGTCCTTGATGACTAGGTTTTTTTGTTTCCCCGTCCCTGCGCCGCTGGTCGTCTAGTTTGTCTGTCCATTTTCGACCAGCGGCGGCCAGTTCTCTGTATTGGTTTCTTCGGCCAACAACCTGCGTTTTCTTCCCTTGTTTATGAATCGGGCCTAATGGCCCAATTAAGCCACCATTCAATTGCACCTTTCTTTTATGAACTAGGCTTTATGGCCCAAATTGCCAATGAATGTGGTCTCGTTAAATTGGTTTAATAAAAAAAGTAAGACCATGTTCGGCTCGTTTTTACAACAATAAAGGTTACATACGTTTGATTAATTTCGTCCTAAGGATATCATTCTCACGGCCTAACGACATCGATTTCGACCTAACGGCACCGTTCTCGGCCTAACGGCACCTATAATTCTTAAAAACAAAAACAAAAACCAATATTGAATAATATTCTCGAATAATCTAAGGCTCAAACCTCAACCTTCTTTTTACCAAAGGTATATTGTTGTTAACCAACTTGTTTTTTAACCTCCTTGAACAAATTCCTCTTTACAAATCGTTTAATCTTTAAACCGTCAAGTTTTACTCTCTTATATGTCATGGTACCCATTCTCAGCAATTCCGTCTTCCGAGGTTTGATACTGTTTTTTGGTGGCGGTTCGAATAGTTTGTCGAGAAGGGGGCGTGAATTTGTGATCGACTCCTGATGGCTCTAGTGCAGTCCAAATCTGAGGTGTCCACAGTCGTTCCCCACGCTTCCTTCCTGTGTACTTCCTTCGTTGACGGACGGTTATGCTCGTTGCTTCATGTGACTGGATCATTCTGCTTTCTCTTGAAGACCTTTTGCTTTTTGATGTAATTTTTAGTATCAATTTTCTTCTTTGTTGTGTGGCCTCCATGACGGTTAGTCCGTCTGCCGATCTTTTTTGACCTTTCGATCCACTAGACGGCGCGCCGTCTAATGGTTTGAACTGCTTTCCATTTTCAAAAAATAAAAATTATCTTTATTTTTCATTCAATTTGCATGTTAATCAGTCTTTATTTTTTTTTTTTACGTAAAATTCGGATATGTTGTGGCCCATTTAGGTGGTGGATCGAGTTGAAGGTTGGATTGGATTGTGAAGACCGCATGAAGAAGATCTTAAGTTCATTAAATAGATAAGAGGTTTGAATTAACTTAACCCAAATTTTCATTATTTCGTAAGTTTGTGTTAGTAATTATGTTTCACTAAATTCGTTTACAGGCTTACTATTTGTGCGGACATAAGGGCCACCAATGCGGATTCCGCGTCGCTTGGGGCGCATGCGGACTTCGCCTGCGCCTCAAATTGGGGCACATTCGGACTCCGCATGCGTAGGGGTGTAATGCGAGCCGAGCCTAAAATTTATACGAGCTTTAAAATGTGCTCAAGCTTGACTCGTTTAGAAATTGAACGTGCTCGAGCCGAGCTTTTCAAGAGCCGAGCCCGAGTAGCTTGACTAAAATAATGCTCTTATAGTGTTATTTTAGCCGAATGAGCCGAGCACCGACATGCTCAAGCTCGGATCGTTTATAAACGAGCTGAGCCCGAGCCGAGCCTAGAATTTATACGAGCTTTAAAATGTGCTCAAGCTTGGCTCGTTTAGAAAGTGAACGAGCTCGAGCCGAACTTTTGACAAGCTGAGCCCGAGTGACTTGTCTCTTATTACATCCCTACGACATGCGCCCCAAACCGGCATAAAAACGTTAAAAAGAAGACGGAAGAAGAAGTGACGCCCAAATATAAGGGGCTTGGGGCGCATGCGCCTCCTAAGACGCATGCACATAAATACTGACGCGCATGTGGGCTGCGCATGCGCCCAAAAGGAGGCGCATGCACATAAATACTGACGCGCATGTGGGCTGCGCATGCGCCCAAATCGCCCCATCCGGACGCATGCACAGCCTACATGAGCTGTCTCGTTTGCGTTTTTCTGCCGCACCGAATAACATTAGTCTTTGTTTATTAGTACGAGCTGATTACTAATGGGCCTTAGCTCACCAAAGCTTCTGTCTTAGCAGAGCCCAACACTAGCCGCCCATGATATTCTGTCCATTTCTTAAAGTGCTTTATCCACTCCATCAACACCAGTATTAAATTATTACTCCCACTAAATACAAACTAGTCGCCATCTCTCATACTTATCCAAATATCAATCAGTGAAGGAAAATGACAAGCAAAATAATTATTTTTTTTTGTAAAATTTACTCCAAACATTCGAATTTAATAAATTCGATGTTTGGATAGGCGTGAATTAATATTTTTCATAAAGATGTAACAAAAGCAAATTCCATAGACGAAGATGAGGATTGAACATAAAGATGTAACAAAAGCAGAAGCGATTATTCTATTTTCATTTGGTATTATGTTCCAAGCGGAGAAATTACATGAAAGATTAAAAAAGTCAGTGGCTAACGATCTACACAATTTCTACACCAAATCATCAACATCTTCAGAAAATTAAAAAAAATGGATTACAAACTAACACTCTTTCTCTCCTGTGTACAAAAAGAAGAGTGTCCGGTTCCATTTTCATCTTTCTCTTTATCCTTTTTTTAATTTTTTTTGTTCGATTCCAGTTGTAAAAAGGAAAAGGAAATATTCCACTTAGCCACTGACTCGGACACTTCGAACTCACTGAGTCGGGATCGGTCGAACTCGGCACGATCCAATTCAACGCGGTTGCTGAATCGGCCGAGGACTCACTTTCACGTTAACGATCTTCGGAGCCTTCTCACCGTACCTAGGTACCTCGCTTTTACCACGAGTTTTGCTATCGCTCCATCCTAACGCGTTCGTCGAGATCAATTCCCTATCCGATCTCTTCATTTCCCCTTCCTCTTCCTCCTCTGCAAGGAAATCAGATCTCAGTAAACAGAAATCAACAAAAACCAAACGAGAAAGCAATTGAGAGGAGTGGAGATCTAGATCAAACAGATCCGTACGTTTCCTGAGGAAATCGTCGAAGAAGGAATCGAGATCGGCGAGAAAGAGATCATCGGAATCAGAGAACTGAAGATCAGATTGTGGATCTTGGAAGCACTCTCTGAGCCAGTAGTCGCGGAACCAAGGAGATGAATGGACGAGGATCCACCACTCGTCGGAGAAGTCCTCAACGACGTCGTAATAAGACATCGGAATGAACGCCGGAGCGTTAGGATTAAGCGTCGAAGAAGGTGGTGAAGGTGTCTGACGATGGAGAACATCCATGGTGGAGAATTGGAGAGGAAGAGAGGAGACCGGAATTTGAAAAGACAATGGAAAGTGAAATGTGGAATTGGATGTTACACGATGTGGGGATTTATATAGAAGAATGATAATTTAGAGATGTGGCAGAGATTAAAAAATGTGTCAATAATTGAATGTGGTAGAGAATAGAAATAAGTTGTTACCATTACACAAGTTGGTTTCTAAATTAACTCACACTTGTTATTATTATTATCGTCTTAGAAGGGATTTACACTAGATGACTATCCTCATTTAAGTATTATTAGATAAAATCGGATTATTTTGCCTAAAGATAAGTGGATATATATATATATATATATATATATATATATATATATATATATATATATATATTAATGCTAAAGATAATATTTGACGATTAAATATTAAGTTGAGTCAAATTATAATGACTCAAACAAAATAATAGGCGAACCAAAACAACGAGATCCTCATTCCGGACCGAGGCGTCTCCGTCCATCGGATCCCAAGCATGAGGGACAAGTCCCCTCAAAGAAATCTCCTAGAACGCATGGTTGAATTTGCGAGGTGTGATATTAAAGACATATTCCATAATATATGGGTAAAGATTGACTAATAATTATATTTTTATAGAGGAAAACTTTGATTCATTAAACGACACACACTATGGGATTGAAAGAAATCGACACATGGGCAAGCTGTCATGAAGAGCGAGAAGAAAGAAATATCAAAGAAAACAAAAAAAAACAAGTAGATACGTAAGCAACGAGATCTTCAAGGAAAAGGAGCATGAGTTGGTCTTTGGAGAACAAAGCGTATAATGTATGTCGTCGAAAAAAGTGCACAAGACGAGAGTTTGGGGAACAATTGTGGAAACCTCATATTTGGATTCAAATAAAAGCCTTCAAGAGTCGATTACAAACCTACGACCCTTTCAAGACAAACAACTCGAACGACAGCCAATAAAAATTTCTCAAAACTCAGAAGAGTTTACTACAAAGCATGAAGCACTTGAAATACAAGTGAATAACTCTGAGAAAGATAGGGGTGGGCATAAATCCCGCTTAATCCCGTCCCGTCCCGGTCCTGATCCCGGCGGGATTTGAAAAAAAAAAGTGTAACCCGTCCCATGAAAAATTTGCGGGACGGGACGCGGGACGAAGACTTCCCATCCCGGTTAATCTCGTCCCGTGCCGCATATATATAAAAATAATATTTTTATATTTTTATATATATTATATATATTATATAGATAAATATCATATATAAATTATAAATTTTTAAAATATTATTTTTAAATTTTTTTTTTTTCAAAATTATTAGTTCGATAATTTTTCATCACTAATTCACTCATTCTTTACGACTCATTTGGTTGGATCTAAAATAATAGAGGTTATGCTCTCCATTGATTTAGTCCGTTCGCCGTCTTGCTCTGGTCCGTTTCATCGCTGCCCTTGCTCTAGTCCATTCCATCGCCGCCCTTGCTCTAGTCCGTTTCATTGCCGCCCTTGCTCTAGTCCGTTCCATCGCCCTTGTATTTGTGGATTCTACAATTGTAATCGATAATTAAATAAATGTAATTTTTTGTAAGTTATTTGTTGTTATTTTTTTGAATGTGAACCGGTAAGACACTTTGATATAACTTGAATTTGTTTTCAATGTATTAACTACTAATGTAGGCGTCGTGAATCGATAATTTGGTATCGAGTTTTTCCCCGATCATTTGTGTCTTTAAACATGAGAGAAAACAAGATACATATTGAATATAATCGGTGCATAGTTTGTGCGGAATTTGTCCCGTTCCGTCCCGTTCCGTCCCGTCCTATGCCCACCCCTAGAAAAAGAGGTTGAGGAGAAACCCAATATATTCCTAAAATGGGTTGTTAGAATTCATAACTTTGAAGATTTTCAAAATATTATTTTCAAAGCACCAACTTTCTCATTTTGTTATCAAATGACTTTTGTTATTTGATTTACTTTTGTTTTTTACAATTTTGATTTTGTTTACTTCACAAATAAAAAGTGGATTCCATTTATTTTTAGTTAATGATAGTATTTTGTTTGTTAAAGTGACTTGTCAATAGAGCTAAGAAATGGTTATTATCCTCTAGTGTTATGGACATGTTTCGGATCAACAAGTAAACTTTAGCAAGATTGAACTATCTTTTAGTCGGAATGTCCGAAAAGAAAGAAAGTTATTCGGTCTATTTTAGATGTTGTTGAGGTTAATAAACATGATAAGTACCTTGGTTTGTTGACAATGATTGGACGTTCAAGAAAGGTAATATTCTCTTATCCGCGGGACAGTGTTTGGAAGCGACTATCATCATGAAAAGCAAGGACGTTGTCACGGGCAACTAAGAAGGTTTTAATCCAAGTTACACCTGGAGAAGTTTGTTGGCTCTTTTTGGCAGGTTGGCAGTGGGGCAAATATTATTGATTTGATCAATTGGAGTACACGAACTTGGAGAAGCAATGTGCTTGCCCGGGTGTTTCATGACCAGGATGTTGAAGTTATTGAAAAACTCATATGTTGCCCGGGAGCTTTTTCAGTCAAGTCTTGTTATGCGTTGCTTCGGGATATGAGGAATGGATTGTGATTCAACTGGTGGTACGAGTGTTGTGTTGCACAAGAGTGGCTTCAGGTATGACACTCTTGATGCATTATTATGGACAATGCAGGTTGCTAAAGGGCAAGGCCTTTCTTCTGTCATCTTCGAGTCAAACTCGCAATCACTGATTTCCATGGTGAACAACGGTACTACAGGTTTTGGTGTTTTGGGATGCTTACTTGGACAAATTGTAGCCATGGCGCAGAACTTCTCTAAGTGTTGTTGGGTTTTTGTTAAACGTGAAGCCAATGGTGCTACTCATAAAGTGACGGAAAACTTTCTTTAAGCAGGTAACGTCGCCTTTGAATTTCACTTATTTTTTTTAAGAAAAAATTTGTTCAAATAAGCTCTTTTCTATTTGTATTAGTTTTGTGTACCTTTTAATTTTTTATCACTTTCATTAAATTGAAATTGGAAGGTAAGAGGTTTGATTAGGGGTATATTTACCAAACATATTTATACCACGACCTTAGTTATTGGAGATAAATTTCAAAAAGACTTACTTAGCTAATTTGACCTTTTTTTTAATCATAAAGTGACAGAAATTAAAGAAATTAACGACATGTTGAGAATGAACACCAAACGGAAAAAAAAAAGCTTGAAGGACACCGGTCAAAAAAATTAAAACTCGGTATCACCAAACCTAATTTTTGATTAATCTTAACCATGCTCTTAGATCTAACTAGGTATTTAATTTGTGCTAGAACCAAGAAAATTTGGTATTATATATAAGACTAATCTTAAATACAATCTAAGTGAACCCGTTATAAATCACATTTAATTTTTGATCATATTAACAAAAGCTCAAATTAAATGGTACAAAAAATTATATTTTGAAAAATTAAAATTATTATAGTATACATAATAATTTTGTTTATCTATACTTTCATTTTATGTATATTATTTTATTTAAAAATATTTTTTATTTGTACACATAATCTATTGTTATATTTTTATGATTTAATAGAAGTGTTTCATTTTTTTTGGTAGGACTAGTATAATACCCGCACCTTGTGCGGGTTTTGAAAAAAATGAGAAAAAATATTGTGAAATAGGTTTTTTTTACGTGTTTTTGTTTTGTATACTTCTCTAATCTAATCCTGCGCCACGTCATCAACCCGTGCTCTGTTTTAGTAAGTATAATGGATTTGGTTTCTATAAAATTATTATTTTAATAATAAAAGATTTTATGATTTAAAAAATAGTGTAAAAAATAAAGATTTATTAACTTTAATTGTGGAAGCTCAATTTCAAAAATCATGCGTCAAGCGCGCCATGTCATCAACCCGTGTTCTGTTTTAGTAAGTATAATAGATTAGTAGAAGTGTTTAATTGACGTTAGTGAAAAGTAAGATGTATATTTAGGATGAAAAAAAGAGAATGATAAAAAATAATAAAAATATATATTAAGATTAATTTTTAACTTTTATCCGCGTGGATGATCTAAAATGACAAAACCTTGGGTAAGACAAACGTAATTTTCCTATACTTTATTTACAGTTCGGAACTTCCGTACAGAAATCAAATACGCAAAGCAGGTCATTCAAGTCCAGATCACCTCTTCAATGTTGTTCTGGCCTCAAAAATTGTAATTAAACTCTTGCAGAGACAAGTTTCAACTACCAATCCCCTAAAGCTGCCATGTCTTCCAATCCTCCATCGACGAATAGTCATGAAAACTCATCTTCATCATCGTCAACTTCTCTGAAAATAGGAATCGTTGGGTTCGGATCCTTCGCTCAGTTCCTCGCCAACACCATCCTTAAACATGGCCACACTGTCACGGCTACTTCTCGATCAGACTACACTGTCATATCCAATCGTCTCGGCATCTCCTTCTTCAGGTAAGCTTCCAATTCGCATCAAATTTGGATTCAAATCCAACTGTATTCGATTCTCTGTTTTGTAGATTTAGGTCTATTTTTGCCTTAACTCACTTAACTCGCTTGAATTTTGGGGCAATGATTCAAGTGTTCTGAGGCTTAATTGGCAGGGAAGTTGATCAATTTCTGGAAGCCGATAACGATGTGATAATGATTTGCACTTCGATCTTATCATTTCAAGGAGTAATCGATTCAATGCCATTTCATCTGTTGAGAAGACCGACGTTGTTCGTCGATGTACTTTCGGTGAAAGAACATCCAAAACATGTTCTGACTAAGGTTCCTTCTATCATGATCAATCTTCTTTACTTTCTTTGAATTTGAAAGTGTTTGATCATAATACTCGATAATTTAGCATATACTTCATTGATGTAGACATTTATCGTAGTTGATCGACACGCTTGTTAGGCTATTTTTTGTCTCTTTTAATCTAATTTTGTCCAGATATGTCAATTCTTATCTAATATCCGATCATAGATGATGATTGATGTGATATGTAGAGAAATAGTTTCAGCGAGCTTCTCATCAATCAACAAATGCTTACAGTAGAGTTTTAAGAGTCTTATGCTCTCTTGTTATGGATTTCTGTAACATGAAACTTAGGCACTACCAGAAGATGCAGACTTGTTATGCACTCATCCAATGTTTGGTCCCGAAAGCGGGAAAAATGGATGGCAAGGTTTGGCATTTATGTTTGAAAGAGTCCGTATCAGAAATCAATCTGTATGTTCGAGTTTCTTGCACATATTCGAAAGTGAGGCAAGTATTGCTATATCATTGAATCTGATTCTGACAGAAAACAGTAAATCTGATATTTTGAAGTGCAAATGGTTAAAAATGTAGTCAAATTGGTGTGTGGTCTCAGGGATGTAGAATGCTAGAGATGTCATGTGAGGAACATGACCGGCTAGCTGCTCGAAGTCAATTTTTAAGTCACACCATTGGCAGGTAAAGCTAAAACATATCTGCTAAATGTACTCATGATCTGAGAGTAAGATGAAAGCGCAATCTTTGGATCTCAGGACTTTGGCGGAAATGGAGATAGAATCAACAGCCATAGACACAAAGAGCTTCCAGACACTACTCCAACTGGTAATGTTAATCACAAGAACACAACATTCCATCACTTGAAATACTCGAGTTTTAGTGCAGAAACAGAAGTAACCAATTTAGTACGAAATTGCAGAAGGAAAACACGGTTAGAGATAGTTTCGACCTGTTTAAAGGTTTATTTGCGCACAATCGTTTTGCTAAAGAAGAGGTATCGAAAATTTTGCTTCTTTTCTTCATTTTCTGCATTCCTAAGGATTGGCAAGTCGATCTAATGTATCCCACATTCTCTATACAGTTGGAAAATATGGAGAAAGCACTTGGTAGAGTAAAAATGAGACTGCAAGAGCAGGAAGCCATTAACTGCAATCTTCCAAGTTAAGACAACAACATATAGTCATTCAAGTTTGGTCAGTTGTATTGTGTAACATTATGTTTTTATTATCATTGTTCTTTTATGATTTGTTTCTGTAAAGAGCAATCTGCAATTGTAATCCTTCATATGTATACAGTATACTGCATAAGCTCTGATCATGTATATTTTCTTGTAAACAGCACAAAAGAAGCCATTGATTACGAGTCCATAGACACGTAACTAAGAGTGCCAATTGCTTTTAGATTGGGTCAGCAAAAATATGTTGGCTTACATGTTATTTGTAGGGCTGTTGAACGAGCCGAATAGCCGAGCTCTGGTACGCTTATGTTCAACTCATTTAGGATCAACTTGAACTCGAGCCAAACCTAAATTTTAGTAGAGCTTATAAATGTGCTCATAGTCATCTTGTTAGTTGAATGAACAAGTCCAAACCCATTTTTTTCAGATGCGAGTTTGGATCGAGTAGCCCGGCTGATGTAACAACTCTTATTGTTATCGAATAATATTCAGCTTCTTCAGTACCTTCAACTACTGTCTGATTCAATGTTTCACGAGACGGCCACAGGCAATTTTAGCAGCCACCAAAATTGTGACAGAAAGAATATATAGCAGACTGAGAGCTGAACTGTGGTTTTTGTGTACAGATATAAACAACGCTCTATGCATTATTACATTATAAGAATATGCATAAACAACTATTACCAAAAATGAGATGCTGGTGGAAGAGGTATCGGATCATCATCATGTTGCTCTTCGTATACCTCAACTCGGATTACGTACAAAGCATCAAAACAGTATGGTTCAAAGCCATTTCCTTAGCTATTTTTCATGTCATCAATAGTGGTTTCTTCTGTGGTATTGCAATCTACTGTAGAAAGATTGGTGGTCTCTGTTGCTGCCTCAGGTAATTCAGCTTCAGGTTTCCTAGTCTGAATCCCTGTGTAACGTGCAAGATCGATCCATTGCTGCATATGTTCAGACAGAGGAGTTATGGAGTTATAACTCAAATCATGCATTTGAGTTTGATGTGTCCTTGCATAAAGAAAACTAACCTGGGTTCCCCAGTAAGAGTTTACAACTCTTGTAACAAAAGAAATCCCATTAACAAGCAATGTTTGTGAGGGTATAAGGTCAGATATGCGATGCTCTATTAATCCAGCAATAACCTGCAGTAATTACCTCAATATTAGCTTCTTGAACTCTCTATAGGATCAGAAAGGGGGAATATAGATAACATTGAGCAAGTAGTTATATTGTTTTCCAAGAGAATGCTCTTATTTTGGCTGGAACTGTAGGTGGGATACTTAACCCGTTATCTATTACATATCATATATGCATTCTGCTTACTTGTCTATCCAAAGAGGCCAGCTCAAACTATTTTCATCACAGTCATCAAGATCAGACATATAAATCAGGTAAAAGCTTTTTCATGAATTGTTTCATCATCACAGGTCAATAAAAAAAAGATATAAAAATAATGGCCACCATTTGCAACCATCTCAATGTCACTGATGGGTAGGTCCTAGGTTTTTATTTGTCATATGATATGATGGAGCCTCACCCAACAAACCAAACCTTAAAGCCTTCTTCAAACAAATGATCACGTTCATGCCAAAATTTAAAATTGTGCTCACAATCACTAATGCAGAAGCTGAACCATGGACTAGTTTTACAATAATAGAATTTAATCAACAAATGTACCTGATATCGAAGATTGGCTGATGTTCCAAGAAAACAGCTATAAACGGCTGCTGTTTTGAATATTGGAGAGCGCTTGTATTTCTGATTTGTAACCATTTCTGGATTCAGCAACCTACGTACTGCAAACAGAGTATTGGAAGCAGCCACGGCGCCAAGACTAGAAATAAAACCAACACTGGCAAGTTTGACACCACCAACAAGCACGGATGCAATTCTATGATTAAGAGTCCAGCTTTTTCCGGCAGGAGTCATTTGAAAAGCATTGTCGGGAATAGATCCTAGGAGACCCATCAGAGAATCTAGATTTTCAGGATTTCCAATTCCATCCCCAAATGATAGGAATGACAACGTTGGTGCAGGGAGCCACACAGTAAAAAAATCGACCACTGCACCCCTGAGAGAGTCTGTAATGACATAGTCAATTTCTTGGAAAAAATTTTCTTTGCGCTTCTCATATTGGGCCAACAGTGTAGTTGTTATTGATATAGCTTCTTCAATAGCTAATCTATTTAGAAACTTTGGATCCGCTAATAATCTCTCTCTAAAACCCTGCATTTAAATACACTAGAGTGAATCTATCAAGGACATTATGAAAATATGGGAAAAGAAACATCAATAAAGCCCAAATATTTAGTTTACCTGGAATCTACTCGTAAGCTCTTTAATAAGCGGATATTGCTCCAGATCAAAGAAATTCTGCAGCACCTCAGGTGAAACCAGACCAAGATCAAGTCCTTTTTGAAGGTCCTGAGATGATTACAAAGACATCATGATAAATCTCAGAGAATCAAACGTAAAATATACTCTGTGCATCAGAGGAAATCATCAACAGTCAGAAGCAACACATTTTTCAATCAAGAATGGATGGAGAAGGTAATAACTTGTATTCAAAATATCTGTAAGTTGCTTTGTTTGCATGCACACCACCTCATTAGTGAATGTAGATATACACCCATATTTTCCATAAAAACAAAGATTCTCTCCAGACATTCAATCAAAAATACTTGCACATTAAAAAATTTAGTAGGGGTCCAAAGTTTCTGATTCAAAAGGACGTCATTTGGAGAAAGGTATATCACAAGAATCATACATTCAAGACTAGTTAATAATTAGGCCTGGTTCGGTAAAATAAGCTTTTAGATTAGATGAAAGTTGCATCATTTGAGGTGGTTGTTTGAGTAGTTTTTTGAAGATATCTGCAATATATAAAACCTAATGAAAAATCTAATTGACTGTTCAATAGAAAGATTTTTTTGGTGTAAAATTACCTAAATGGAATAGCTCCTAAAAGGTAACTCTTAAAGGATCTAGGTTGTGCCAAACGGTGTACATTAGTTTTCAATTTTCCGAAGCTCGAAATAATATAATGAGAAAGCCATAACACAAAACCACTTAGTCTAGAAAGCTAATAAAAGGAAATCACCTGAGGTAGGGCATCTCTTCTTCGTCCAGCAGCATTCATGACTCGAGCAATCTCAGCACGATCAAAGCAATTTCGACTGCATGGCCTAGCTGCAGAGTACCACAAGAAATCTGCAACAGGAACTTCTCCCATTCTTCTTATGAACTGCCTTTCAGGATCAAGTAACAAAACAACTTGATTTTTCTTCTGCAATTTTTTTGAGATTCTAGCTGGTACCCCAGTACCACGTGATCCATATAAAACATGGCTTGCACCTGTAATGACTACTAGCAAACCCAAGCCTCCCCCATCTGCCAGTGACTGTAAAATCACCTGAGACATAGTGTGATCCTCTACCACTCTAGACTGCACAGTTAAATATGAACTTGGTCCAAATGTTGTAGTTTGGTTCGAAGAAATCATGTCCACTGACATTCTACGGGATAGAGGATTGATGCCAGATATGAAGCCAGACCCGGCAGGAGGTGCATATTTTTTACGATCAGCTTTTGACAATCCTTGAATCCCTTCAGATTGAACAGTCCGCAATACCTGATACATTCATATTTGATATGGTAAGTAATGGACATTAAATTTTCATAAAGATCAAACTCTCATGTTGTGATATTAAACCTGAAGGGGTGTGCCACAGGCTACAAGACGAACTCCGTTGTCACGACAATAAGTTAGGAGTGGTTCATACTCCTGCCAGGTTTCCGGTGAGAAATGCGACATAAAGGATTTTAAAGTGTCTCCATCTATCCTGTGGACAAGTAAAGCTTTCCTTTATAGTCATCTGAATCAGACATCAAAATATCAGAGCCAATGCCTATCATTCTATCATATATAATTGATATTTTACATACGACTACACCCATTGTATCACACACAGACTTTAATAAGAGAATTGCTAGCTTTTGTAAGTTATGCCATTCATAATGAAGGAGGATATACTTTCATGATTGCCTAACTTCTTACATCAGGTGAAATCGAGCCTATGTTGGTTCGTCCTCTTTCATTGACGCTCAAACCAGCAATATTGATCAATTTCAGTGCATGAAGAACCTTCAACATGAAATTGATGAAGTACAGTTAAAAGAAGTGTAAGTAGCATACCTCCCATCCATGTACTTGTTCACCTGCTCTTGCAAATCACTGGGAAAGGCTTCAAGAGCGACCGACAAGGGCCGCTCACTCTCCAGACACCTCTTCCTCAAATTCTTGACAATCTCAAGCTCCAATTCCTTGTCATCTCGAGTCGGAACCTGCTCAGCTTCCCCTAAATACACAACCCTAGCATTCATCAACTTCTCCCACACCTTACTCTTGTCTTTCCCCACCGCCAACGGCTCTCCGATCACAGTCGCATCGTAAATCCTCGAATTCAACACCTCAGCCTTCTCTTCCACCTTCAAATCAGGCTTCGGCGCCGTATCTGCCTCCATCGGAGAAGACGAAACAGTGTTAGCAGTATCACTCTTCGTCGGACTTTCATCCGCCCTTACTACAGCAGATCCAACAAATACAGCTCCGAACGCCACAAACGAACTGACAAGCACATCTCTCCTCGTCCGGTGATTTTCGTTCGGATTCCTTCCATTCTCTACACAGCACACAACAGCTCGGCGACGGATGAAGGCCAGATTTGGACGAGAAACATGATCCTTCGGAAACTGAAGAAGTTGAATTCCCGGAGATATCAAACGGCGATGAAGACGCGACGATTGGAGAGGAGGCGCCGGACTGAAATTGAAGCCTCTTTGAATCTGAGGCTTCATTTTGATTTTCCCGGGCGGCGTAGATTGGCGTTAGGTTGTTAGAAATAACACATGGCTGCTGGTGGTTGGAATTGCGTAGTTCTTCTGTTGAGCGTTTTTTTTCTTCTTTTTTTTCAGTGGTCGGAGAAAAGAGTTATATTTTGTGGTATTATCTGAGATGACGTGTAAGATGTACTAGATAGAGAACTATACTGTACAAGTGGGGTAATGTATGGCTTCCATGCCCTCATTTTGGTCGCTTTATTATGTGGTTGCATTTGGGCAAAGAAATGGAAATTTGGAGGCTAGTATCTAATGTTGTTATTTTTTGTTTAAATTTTTAGAAGGATTTTTAGTGCCCGCGTGATAAAAGACCTTTGACCAAACGTATTTTTTGATTGATTCGGAATCGTTCCGTTACCGGGAATGATTTCTAGAGCTTCCAAACGGGCCCTTAGTGGGTAGGTACGAAGGGAATGTTCATATTGTGATTGCCCCCATAGGCTTTGTTTGATAAATACAATAGAATATATTGGGTAATCTTTGTACGTTGTTTGGATATTCCCTTCGGCTAAATGCTAAAGCGTACGTCAATGTTTAGTGATGGGTTTCATTCATACATCCGGCCACTCGTAACAACGTAAATATAGGGCTAGTTTGGAAACGCTAAAAATCATTTCCGGTAACGAAAAGAGTTCAAATCATTAAAAAAAACTATATTTAAAGGTCTTTTAACACAAAATTAATCATTTCCATTTCCTTTCATTCAACTTATACGATTTCATTCCGTTTTCATTCGACCTTGCCAACTAAACGGGCACATAATGTGAACCGGGTGAGAAATAATGAACGAGCGTTGTTGATTACAAAAAAACTAGCATCAATCTATTTAGAGGCTGGAAGATAACAAGGATGAGTAGCAAAGTTCAGAAGAAGTGTTTCTATTGTACGTCACAAATGAGGCTGCATCTACACATGAAAAATGAATTCTCATCTTATTATTCCAACTACAGTACACTTTACAATGATAAGAATCTTAAGATGGAAGAAGAAAAAGGAAACGAATTGATTAAGGGGAAAACGAAATATACTCGCGGAGATTAACTTGAAGCCATACCAATTGTATGGCGGCTCGAGTCCTCTGCAACCTTTTCCCAAACACTAGCCATTTTCTCCGCATATCCAGCCTGTCGAGAACCATGCTTAGTCAGTAATTTACTAATCATACCGTTAATCTAGGGCATCAAGCAATCTTAAGGATTGCCGACCTCATTGCATATGTACAATGTTCAGTGTCACTATATCAGTAAATCAAATCGTTCATTTGTTCATGGTCTTTTACTGGGATGAAGAAAGAAAGAGAAAAAAAGCATGTTTCATTACAACTTAGAATTTGGAGGACTTTGAATAATGCTTTGCTAACAAGATTAGAACATAGAGGGGTATTTTGGTTGAGGCTTAGGAATGAAAACAGGAAGTTATTGGTCACTGAACTCTAATGTTTCATTCTAGTGCCTAAACAAACACTTTTTGTGAGTTGGTCCAGTGACAATCAGTTTACTCACAACACACTGCAACTAATGCACTGCTAAATACTACAAAAAGTTGCAGCGACAGCATAATAAATTTCATCATGATCGTTAGAAGTATAAACTACGATTAATGAGTGATTTGTCAAAAAGATTAGTTATTAAAGTTTGCATCAAATTGGATTTTGAAGAAAGAAATTAAGTTTTCATCAGCGGAAGTGTCTGAAAGAGAAGGGATGTACCTGATTAACCACAAAACCTTTCAGCATATTTACGAAGTCTGCTCGTCTTTCTCCGTTGAGCCTCAAGAGCTCCGTCTTATTATTTTCCTGCATAATTTCATAGTATCATGTGAGCTAGTTATAATGATACTGTCAAATCTACATATGTTTGCCACCAAAAACCACATAGCAAACTCTTAAATTGTTTACAAGGTCTCACTAACATATGTTAGAACTTGAGGACAAGCGGAAAATTAGGGTTTATGGAAAGAATCTCGAGCACAATAGCAAGGGTGATCATTAACATATGTTAGAACTTGAGGACAAGCGGAAAATTAGGGTTTATGGAAAGAATCTCGAACACCACAGCTAGGGTGATCAGCGTACAAGATTGTTCTGTTCCCCTGTTACGTACACGAACAATAAATTGGCAGTGCAAGTCACTGCAATGGATTCTTCCTCGGGATTATATTATATCCACATCAACAGTCTGGATTGCACAGGTTTCTGATTCATATTGTTCTGGCAGTGTAACCAAATATCATATAACTTAGGGATGACTAATCTGAATACAATCAGATATTTTGCAACAAAATAGAATGAGTTCTGGTGTTACTTATAGATTGTTCAGGAATAACAAGTTCTTTGACAATATGCACGAACAACAGACATATTTATTCAATTCAAATGGAAACTGTCACAGTATCCAAACAGTATAAATATCGAATACGGTAGCGTAAAGACTAAACAAACACATCTCCAAATAGAAACAAATTCAGAAATTGCAATTGCAGATGAAATTCATATTTATCGCACTTTTTCCAATTCTAAACAAATTTGAAAAAGTTGATCATCTCTACACGGTCAAGTAAATAAAAGTTAAAGGTAAAAATATCAGCTTCAATTGTTTGCCTTATGTAAGGCATATCATAGAAAATAACAATGGATGAACATCTAAGTGCAGGAACAACATGGGTGTGTTTGCTAAATTTCTTTGGATGAAAAAAAGCTGAAGATTTATATCCGAGAAGTCTATTCAAAACAATTGGCTGAACATCATCAAACATATAATCAATGGAGTAAGAAACTGAGTGGATTAGATAAGGCATATGACCCTAGGAAAGCGCTATAAAAAGAAGCCACCAGGCCCTAACAACCAAATACATTTCTGTGAAGATTTAGCTTCAGATGACGCAAATCTCACTTTGAATGATTCGACCAGATTTTGTTGATACAGAATGCAAGCTATCATGAAGAACATTCTATGTTATTGTAGTGGCGTCAGATTCTTCAAGAGATAAAAAGCATTATTTAAAGGCATCAGATAATCACTTATTACCTTAATCCGTTCATATTCTTTAACTGCCACACATTTGGCATCCTCAGTTGTCTTCAAAGTTTCTCTCAGTTCCTCTATTTTCCGCAACCTGGAAGTATCTCCCCCAAATATCTTGGATGAAGCAACTTCAAGCTTTTGAATCCTTGACCGTAAGGAGGATATTTCAGACGAAAGGGTCTGGACAGTCAAAAGTGCACTTGATCTGTCTGCAAATGCATTATCAACTGCTAGCATCACTCCGAGGTAGTCATGGAGCTTATCCTGTAGTAGATATATTTACAGGATGTGCTTAAATTCTCAAGTTAATAAGCATGCTATTGGAGAACATTAAGGATCACAAAAACAAATTAATCCATATTTTATTATCAACTAATTCATACATTAAAAGGTGTGCCAAGTTTACCTTGATACAATTCAGTCACAACATACAACCATTAGAAGGCTCAATTATTATCTTGATGGGGCAATAATCCATTAAACACAAAAGAAGCTAGTTGGTTTGGTTTGAGATCCAAGTTCTATAACTACAGTAATGTTATTTGCAAAATGATGATTATACTAGGTTGCTTCTTAGAAGAAGATTTTATGTTTAGTCAATTTGCATATAGTTATATGGAGAGCTGAATCATTTAATCTATGTAGCACATAATCCTTTGAGGGGCAGCATTTACCATTTCTCTTACCTAAGAAAACCCGGCAACACTGACACATGAAAACATTAATGCTTATATAAGCAATAACAGCTGTGATGTTTCCCCATTTTCATGCCGTTTCTGTCTCTGTGCAATATAGATAGCTGATAATTGTATCAGGTTGCTTCTTAGAAGAAGGTTTTGTGTTTAATCAGTTTGTATATAGTAATATGGAGAGATGCATCATTAACTCTACGTAGCACACAAACTTTGAAGGGGCAGCACTTCTCATTTCCTTTCCTAGGAAAACTCGGTGACGCTGACGCATAGAAACATTAATGCTTATGTAACTATGACAGCTATGATGTTTCCCCATTTTTATACCCTTTTTGTCTCCGTGCAACATGAATAACTGACCCTATTATTGCTAACAAATATCTGCAAATAGTATTTATACATGTTTCCAAGCACTGCATCATGTTATTCATTATCAAATGTACAAGAAGTGGAAATTAAATAACTGACAGTTAGTGTACCAGATGTTTGACTGTTTGAGAATTCAATTCTCTATAAAGCCGGCTTGCTTTAACTGCAGCAGTTGCTACATTCTTCAAGTCTTCCGCTCTCGTTCTTTGGGATTCATATAAAGCTTCTTCTACCTCAAACTTGGTCAACTTGACAAATGCCATTCCTAACTCACCTATTGTCTCTCCAATGTCTTGTTGTGCTTTCACCAAAGTTTCTGCCTATGTATACCAACATTGTCATAACAACAAGACATAATCAGCAAATGACACAACAAAACCTTATTTTTCAAACCCCAAAAGAGAAAACTGACAGCTCATATATTTTGATAACACAAACCAGAGAAACAATAATGAGTTAGTATTTGTTTGGAAACAAAGTAATTATTGATAACATTAACAAGGCCACTAATAAGGTGATAAACTAATCCTTAGTTGACATTAAGCTCCTTGCCTCTTATCTAGAATCTAGAATCAATTAAAAACTAAGATCAAATTTATAACTTCCAGGATTCTTCTCAATAAACTTCATACTCATCTCATTCAAAGTTCTCAAAGCTCGCCTCAACTTAGGTCCTTTTACTCCTTTCAACATTGTTACTCCAATGCAATAAGTGATTTCATCACTTTCATGTCAAAGATCAAGCAATGTCAGTAATGATACACAACCGAACAACTACCACAATACATAAATTAAAATGCTAATTTTGAAACAAAAGCTCAAACCTGCTGAGACACATTGCTAAGTTGATGCTCAAGATCCTGTAACCTATCTTTCTTCTCTAAAAACTCCTTGTCCTCCTCGGCAATTGGAGGCTTTGACCCACTCCAGTCATTAGTCACAGACTGCTTTATCTCCCTGAAAATCCTCAGCAAATCCCTCCCACCTCTCGCCGGCTGTGTCACCTCATTAGGCGCTACCACCACTGTCCCTGGATCCCCCATCAACTGCTTAGGAAGTTTCACAGCCCCATCTAACATCCTCGAAGCCACATCAGTAGTTTTCGGCAGTGGAAGCTTCCCTTGAACCTGTAAGAAAACCCTAAACTCATCGCTCTTCCTAATAGTGGGATGAGCAGCCAATCTCCCCATATATTTCTCAATGGCCACCTTCCTCTGCTCAACAAATTCATTCTTCTGCATCATCTGACTCTCTACCACGCTCTTATCCGGCCGGATAGGGATAAAGAACCCTCGGTAAGCCTCCGACAACCGATCAGAGAGAGTAACAACGTCTCTAAACCTCCTCCGGACACTGAATTCCGTTCCTCCAAACTCCGGAAAATTAGTTCTCGTCGTGATCAAGTATGTATAATACGAATTACCTCCCGAAACGAACGAATTCGAAATTTCCGGAACCTTCTGGGGATCCGAAACTGTAATGTGAATGTAATCAGAATCAGAAGACGAGTTTTCACGTCCATCGATCTCCGACGCCTCCCCGTCGAATGATCTGAACATCGCGTCCGCGTACGAAGGCGGGTCAAGAAAAGCGTTGAGCGACGAAGACGAGGCGAATACGAGAGAATTGCTAGGGTTTTGTAATAGCGAAGTGGGTGGAGAGTGAGGGGAAACAAAACCTGGACTGGTGCGCCCGTTGTCGGAGATCTGAACGCCGTTAGACAGCTGGTGATGGGTACCATCGTCAATTACGAGATTTTCCATGTCTTCCGGGGAGCTGAAGCGATGATTGGAATTGGATTGTTCATCGGTGTCTCCCTGATCATGACCCATCATTTTGCTTGATTGAACTCAGATTCAGATTGTATTGGAATGGAAGCCGATTAAATTGAGGGATTGCATTGAAGAGAAGATAAAATTGGGGTAGTTGGGCGAGGCGAACAGTAGATGGATTGCGCTTGGGAAATGGGAACGAACAGCGAAGTTAGTTGTCTGTTTTCAGATTGGAGAATTGTTCAGGGAAGAATCAAAAGTGGGGGTTGTTTTCATAACTATGGGGCTACGGTGTCGTTTTGTACAAAGTCATTCAGAAGAAAGAAACAATTTCAGGTTTTACCCTATCTTTGGGGTAAATTCGGAAAACAACACAAAGTTTTAAACTTGAATTCATTGCTTAATTATGATCATATGATGTGTGTTGGGATTTGGAAATAAGCCAACAAGCTATGAAAACAACCCCCCACTTTCGGCCTCTTGGACTCTTCACAAAATTGACAAACCGGTTCGGTCTGGCCCAATAACAATTTTCTGGTCCAGATCCGGTCAAAAGTCCGGTCCAATAACAATCTTCTGATCCAGGATAAAGGAAAAGAGGTACGTACATAAACAGTTGCACTTGCAGAGTAAAGACAAACAGCACTTCATTTATAAAAATAGCTCCAAACAAAAAAAAACAAAAAAAAAATACAGATGAAGGAAAAATAACAAGCGACTAAAAACAGACGCTCTAGCTATTTCTCTTACACCAGAAGATGATGAACCACTAGTTTCTTCAAGCTGCTATCGACAATATTCTGAGGATTTCCCTATAGAAGCCCTTTAGCAAATGGTTGTTTATGGATACATCGATCTATGAAGCTTTTACAATTGGATATATAATATATTATGAATCGTATGTTGGGATGAAGAAATTTGCTAGCATATCGGCAAATCTGCCGGTGCATCCTCTAGTGTCTCCAGCACTCCGACCCCGTCCTCCACCAGGAACGCCGTGGCCAACCCCCAGCCGATGTGCACATCCAGATGACAGTGCATCAACCAAACCCCTGCAATGGAAAAATGGATTTTCATTAATCGGATATCAAACCCTCTTGATTTGCAAATGTGGATATGATTATATGTCTAAATACCCGGATTATCGGCGACAAATCGGATGACGGCCCATCCATTAACGGGAACTGCAACCGTGTTCCTCATAGGAGGATCCACCAAGTTGAACTTTCGGGTATCCGTATTCGGGTTAAAGTTTCCGAATCCGGTTGCAATGATGTAGAAATCGTATCCGTGGAGATGAATCGGGTGGTTCTCCGCTGCGAAGATGCTTGTTCCTTGCAAGACCACTTGCACCCTCGACCCGAACTTGAGTGGATAGAGCTTGGTTCCTTTCACCGGCTGCCATAGCGAGCGGCTCACGTTTTTCGCCGTGTAGTCGAATTTGATAGGTGGGTTGGCGGGAAAATCGGTTGTGAATACGCCCTTAATGCCATTCTTGTGTGCTTGAAGAAGTGACCAATTGGATGGCAATACAAAGGAGGCGTTGTTCATGCTAGCCGTGAACCGGGTTCCGTTCGGACCTTGGCATTGCGACTTGCTCATATTTGGAGGGCATGCATCGAGTCCTAGCCCTACCGTGAAGAACAAGCTCTCGTCTACTTCCTTTGAGATCGTGACCTACCGATTAAAATATACATGCATGAGAAATCGGAAAAAAACAAACAATTTGATCGATTCCGGTTAACCGAATTTGGAGAGACCAACCTGTCTAGGGCTCTTGAAGCTATTAGTGAATTGGGTGACGGCGTTGGTGTCGTTGAACGCCGGGAGAGACGCCGTGATTGGATTGGAAGATGGGGCGGTTTTGTAGCTCAAGATGGCGGTGGTGGTGGTGTTGTCGAAGGGTGCATTGCTAGCGCTCTGATAAGCCCTAGCAGCCATATAGTAACGAGCCGGTTTCTGGTCGGCTTTGATCAAGACGTCGGTTGTTTGGCCGGGACCGAGCATGATGACGTTTGTAGTGAAGGGTTTGAGGTACGAGGCATCGGCTCCTACCACGGTCATCTTGTGGTTGGCCACGGAAAAGAAGAGTTCTTGGTTTAAGGCGGCGTTGATCACCCGAAGAAGTTGTGTCTCTCCGGAGTTGATTGAGACGACCACGGTATCTATACAACACAAGAAGAAAACATAAATGAAGTGAGGGCTTGACACTTTTGTTTGGTTCTATGTAGAATTTTAGAAGCCTATGAGTTAAACCTTGTTTGGAGCAGCTGTATAGATCCCCTGGTTGACCATTGATCGTGTACGCATCCGAGACGTTAGGAGCTGCTCCGGTTCGCGTTGCCTGCCTTACGACACTAATTGGATCGACTTTCCACCATTCCCCTATACCAAGTAAACCAAAACCAAGGCATTACAAATCTTGTCTTATAGGCATTGCATATGAGGTGCTCGGTAGAAGGAGATTATCATGGTTGTAATTTTTTTTTTTCTAATTCAATTCAAGTTGAATTATTGAGATTATTGCGGGATTATAACCCAGAATAATCTCGCCCCTCTACATAACGCTCCAAAAAATTTCAAGTCACAATGTTTTTCTTGGGTTCGTTTGATTACATACCGAGAAGGATGGGAGTTTCGCGATTCGGCTTAGTGAAAGGATAGGACAACCCCGGCTTGGGTCGGATGATGAGAGCGCCATAGACAGTGGCTCGGAGCCATGAGCTATGAGCATGCCACCAAAGAGTACCCTCTTGTCCTTGAATTCTGAACCTATAGGTATAGCTTCCTCCGGGTCGGATTGGGCATTGGGTCACAAACTCCGGTCCATCGGACCACCCGGTTCTCATCTGCCTCACCCCATGCCTGAAGATATATAAATAAACATAGTGCATGTAAACACTGCAAACTAAATACTAAAAGTAAATACGCACGTGTTATATATGTATCTATATATAAGTACGTACCAATGGATGGTTACATTGTACTTAGCCTTGTTCACAACGTTAACAACAAGGCTATCTCCATTATTGACTTCCAAGGTTGGTCCAGGGAGCTGCCCGTTGACCGTGATAGCCTGAGTAGTCTTGCACAGCCTCTTCACTGGTGTGGCTTGAACCTGCATGTACGTACGTGTTACAAATCGAAAACTCAAACAAACAAACTCGAGACTAAAGTTAGACCCTTAAAAAATTGATTGACCGGTCTGAATTAGGGGTGAACAAAAATATTCGATCCGACTAATCTGAAGATTCTATTCGAAAAAAATCCGAATCTAAAAATATATGGCAATTGGAGATCCGAGTCCAATTTGATCCGGGCATATTTTTCGGATCAATGGTTAAAGATTGAGGTTTGGAGGAAAAAGTCGGATCAGATATATCCGACTAGTCTAAGAATAAATACCCGGATCGGATATCCGTCCAGATAAAATGGTCGGATATCCGGATCCTCTCATATCGGATATCCGAAAATGTCCATCCCTAGTCTGAACCGTTCTGTTCAAGTTACAGACCGGAATTTTAAAAACCCTATTTGTAGAACTATGTACTTACAACAAAGTTATGGTAGTGTGTTTTGGCGGAAGCCGAGGCGAAGGCGGAAGCGAAAACGAGCAATAGGCTCAGCTTGTGCAAGAACGAAGACATGATTGTATGATGCAAAGAGTGTTGGAAGTGAAAGAAGAGTTGATATGAGAAGGACAAGTGAAGGGGAGTATATATATATGAGGGAAATTGGTAAAGAAGTATAGAAACAAATTAAGGGTCTTTAGATTACCAAAAAAAAATTAAGGGTCTTTATGAGGTTGGAAGTTAGGTTTAGTTCCTTACCAAATAATTTTGATTTCATTTTTTTTGGGTTCATAATCATGTTTAGAAAGTTGCATTTTGTGGTGGGAGAATAACAAGTTAATTTCAATTTTAGGAAGTTTGGTGCACCCACTTACTACCCCATCATAAGTAATAATAAGTTCAATTTTATCATTTTTTGTATAACTACTATGATTATAATTATTAATTATAATATTTGTTATTTGTAATTGCTATATTTGTACTGTGTTCGATTCAGAATTCAATTTAGTGGGTAACAACTTACATGAGTTGGATGGTAAAATATAGTTTTGAAGCAATTAATATACATCACATTTTGCAAAGCATTGTGTTTTGTTTTTATTTACCGACATTATTTTCCGTTGGTTTTTCAAGGCTTTTAAAGAAAATTTGAGACATTTAAAAAGTAAATGATGTGTTGATGACGTCTCGGTGTCAATGTATCATGTTGTTTTGAAAATGAAAGATGAATATGTCAATTTAACAACTTTTGTTTATAATAAGGTAAATGTTTGTTATTAGTACTAGAATAAACATTTGGCCGTAACAAAGTAAGTTTTTTTTTTTTTTTTTTTTTTGAAATGTTAATTTGTATTAAGAAAAGGGATGTACAAGGGGAATACAGAAGCAAGATCAAGTACAAAGGGGATGCATGGACAATGCATGAAGAATGAGAAAATCAAGCAAGGTTGAGGTTAAGCATTCTAGCAGTGTGGAGCGTAGAGGGAGATCTATCTTTCCAGTTGATTTTAAAATGGAGTTTGGTGGACTTGATGACCATACCAGCGCAATCCACGACTCTTGTGAAGCAGTTGTTGAAGAGCATATTGTTCCTAGCCTTCCAGACATGGTATATGAAGGATAAGATGGAAGCAATCCGGTTACAATCAATCAGTTTGGGCTTAGGATCGGTACAGGAGCTGAGCCAGGTCCAAAGGCAACCCAGATAGGGTGCAGGGTAGGGGATGTGAGTCCATCTGGAAATGATGTCGAGCACGAGAGAGCCATAACTGCAATGAGTCCAAAGGTGATCATCAATCTCGATAGAACTAGGTCACTGCTTTGCTTTTGTTTGATACTTTTAATTTTTTTTTATATTTAATCGAACCCAATCTAAATTTAACAATTTTTTGATAAACAATGAAGGGTTCACAAATAATTCCTAACAAATTTAACCGATTAATAAACTTTAGAAGTTTATGTAAATTTTGAATTTTTAAATTTTTATTGTCCAATATAATCAAGATTTTAAAATAAGGTCAGAACATTCAAAACAAAAGTAAATAAATTAGCAAACGTATTAAACCAATTATTTTATGAGCAATTTTCTCTTAATAAATCTTTATTTTTTAAACGATCAAGTTATACATCTTTACACGTCAATCTTTATTCTTCAAAATAATACACCTTTAAATGTCATGATACTCCTATTATGCAAAATCGTCATCTTAGTTGATGTTGTTTTTTGGTGGCGTCTCGAGTGTTTTATCTCGAAATGGGCGTAGAATTTGTGATCGACAGCTGTTTACATTTGTTTCCCAAATTTTCTAATATGAGTTGTTACTCTTGTTATGCGATTTTAAGTATGAGGTGTCCACAACTGTTTCCCAAACTTTCTATTTGTGTACTTTATTCGAAGATGAACGTTTGTACTTGTCGCTTCATGTTGACTGAATCATCTGACTTTCTTGAAGTTCTCCTTACCTTCAGTTTTTATGATATATTTTGTGTATTTGTTTTGCTTTGTGATTTTTCACTACGGTTAGTCCGTCTACCGATCTTCTTCAGTCTTTCGATCCATGTCGTCTAGTGTTTTGAACTGCTTTTTGTGTTAAAAAAGCCCAAGACGAATATGAGTAAAGTTTAAGCGAGTGTGGAGTCGATCCGAGTTTCCGAACAGTAGAAATGCATGTTTAATTTTCTGGTCAACTATTATGCTATCCATTTTATCTTGTCATACTGTCTTTGCTGTATACGTGTCTTGATACTATTTTATATTGTTGAAAGTTGAAACAAATCGGCATCCTTTTGACATATTCTAAGTGCAAAATTAGTTGACTGACTTGACTCATTGGATGCAAACTTCCTCAAGTAATCAATGGAATATTATATTCAAATGTGACCAAATTTGTTCAACAAAACTCATAACTAACAACACAATCGTTATCTTACAAAAAGATATAACAACAATAAAAATAACATACCATAATTTTCAAACTATAGCAGCAGGTTCACATCAAACCTTGAAATTAATCCCTTTTTTTAATAATAAAAGTAAAAAGTTTCTTACCAAAGAGAATAAAGTGTAAACCCTGAATTACGGGTTCGGCGGAACCCGTGATCGCCGTAATAAATTTATTTTTTCCTGGCATCACGGTTACGGCATCAGTAACCGAGATATTTTTTTGTGTTAGAAATCACAAAGAAAATTATCACGGATCCGGAACCCGTAATCGTGACGGTTACGAGTTCCGTAATCGTGACGGTTACGGGTTCTATAACCGTGATGATTTTCTTCACTTTTTATTATTTTTTTTGGGTTAGAATTCACAAAGAAAATCATCACAGTTTCGGGTTCCGTAACCGTGAAATCTATCACTGATTCGGAATCCGTAACCGTGACGGTACGAATTCCGTAACCGCTGTGCGTTTGCGAATTTCATCGCCTTGCGTTTGCGAATTCCGTAAAAATAAGACAATACAAGAACTTTTAAATTGTTCTAGTCACATCTCTTTACTTTTTCTTACATCAATCTCTATATCATAGAAATATTAAGACCCGGATGATCCGAAAGGTATAAGTAGTAAAGATCGGTTAATTAGAGCTTGTGTAGTACGTGCAATGCCATGACATAAAAGGAAGATAGAAACGAGTTTAGGGTTAGTGTCGATTTAGGCATGATACCATGTAGAGTCAAATATAAACTCTTAAGGGCAATTTTGGTAACTAGGCTTTTTTGAAAAACTATAGTAGTAACTAGGCTTTTTAATGTTTCAATTAAAATCCCAACCTTTTGTATTTATTCTCAAACTCTACACACTCTTCTCTCAAGGGGTACATTTACTAAATACAAAACTAGAAAAAGCCTAGTAAATCAAATTGTTTCAACTTTTCTTTCTTAATGGTGTCTTATTCCTTGCAAAAGAGATTACATACAAAGAACATCATAAGAAAGCTAAGAAAAAACATAAAATATATGGTTTGTAGGGATATCTATCCACAAGACAATAGAGGAAATATAATATAACATAATAGAAAATTAAGTATGGTAATTGTTTTCTTAGAAAGAAAGATATCCATAGTTTAAAGTGATAGTTAGTTAACTAAAGTCCGTTACTATGACTTTTGATGTACGTACCAATAAGAGGGTACAACAAACACCCAAACATTGAATTTAAGCAATCTCACTTTCGTTATAAAGTTTAATCAAAACCAAACTTTAACCTCTTGAACCCCACCAAAGCAACCACAAAAGAAAAAATACGAATCTACTTAAGATCATTAATCAAAAATCATATTTTTGGTGGGAAACATAACCTAATCTTCCAACCTCATAACAACCCTATCTTTTGTACATATTTCTCATCTAAAGTCTCCTATATATACCCATCATAACATATCCGAATCTCTCACACTTCCGACATCTCATCTTCTGAGTTCTTTGTCCTCACTTCCGAACTTCCTTGCACAACAATGTCTTTGTCGATGTATAAGTGCTTGAGTTTATTGTTGCTTGTGGCGTCGGCATTTGCGTCGGCTTTTGCGAAAACTCATTATCATAACTTTGTGGTATGTGCTTGTGGGGTTAGTCTAGTATCTTAAGTTCAATTCTTATTGTATCAATGGTTAATGAACCGGATATGCATGTAGGTTCAATCAACACCAGTGAAGAGGCTGTGCAAGACCACTCAAGCAATCACGGTCAACGGGCAGCTCCCGGGACCGACCTTGGAAGTCAACAATGGAGATAGTCTTGTAATTAGTGTTGTCAACAAGGCTAAATACAATGTCACCATTCATTGGTAATTATCCTTCTATTTTACCGATTGAACCGAAATCCGGTTTGCATGCATGCATGGATAATATTGTACGTGTTTTCCTTTAGGCATGGGGTGAGGCAAATGAGGACCGGGTGGTCTGATGGACCGGAGTTTGTGACCCAATGTCCAATCCGACCCGGAGGAAGCTATACTTATAGGTTTAGAATTCAAGGACAAGAGGGTACTCTTTGGTGGCATGCTCATAGCTCATGGCTCCGAGCCACCGTCTATGGTGCTCTCATCATTCGACCCAAGCCGGGATTGTCCTATCCTTTCGCTAAGCCAAATCGCGAGATTCCCATCCTACTCGGTAATTAATCAAGCGAACACGAGACAAAACGTTATGACTTAAAACTTATATCAATGCCTAAAAGACAAGATTTGTACGTAATGCCTTGGTTTCGATTTACTTGCAATAGGGGAATGGTGGAAAGTCGATCCGGTTAAAATCGTAAGGCACGCAACGCATACTGGAGCGGCTCCTAACGTCTCCGATGCATACACGATTAATGGTCAGCCAGGGGATCTCTACAACTGCTCCAAACAAGGTTTATTCATAACTTCTAAAATTCTACATAGAAGCAAACAAAAGAATCAAGTCCTCGATCACTTCATTTATGTTTTCTTCTTATGTTGTATAGATACCGTGGTCGTCCCAATCAACACCGGAGAAACACAACTACTCCGGGTGATCAATGCCGCCTTAAATCAAGAACTCTTCTTTTCCGTGGCCAACCACAAAATGACGGTGGTAGGAGCCGATGCCTCGTACGTCAAGCCCTTTACCACCAACGTCATCATGCTCGGTCCGGGCCAAACCACTGACGTCTTGATCAAAGCCGACCAGAAACCGGCTCGTTATTATATGGCTGCTAGGGCCTACCAAAGCGCTAGCAATGCTCCATTCGACAACACCACCACAACCGCCATCTTGAGCTACAAGACGGCTTCGGCTTCTAAGCCGATCAAGGCGTCTCTCCCGGCGTTCAACAACACCAATGCGGTTACCCGGTTCACAAATAGCTTCAGGAGCCCTCGACAGGTTGGCCTCTCCAAAATTCGGTTAACCGCAACTTTTTTTTTTTTTTTTTTTCTTTCCTTTTTCAAAATCGGTTATATTTAACTACTTCTATTGGTAGGTTACTATCTCAAAGCAAGTAGATGAAAACTTGTTCTTCACGGTAGGGCTAGGACTCCATGCATGTCCTCCAAACGTGAACAAATCGCGATGCCAAGGCCCGAACGGAACCCGCTTCGCGGCCAGCATGAACAACGCCTCCTTTGTATTGCCATCCAATTGGTCCCTTCTTCAAGCACACAAGAATGGCATTAAGGGCGTATTCACCACAGATTTCCCAGCCAATCCACCGATCAAATTCGACTACACCGCGCAAAACGTGAGCCGCTCGCTATGGCAACCCGTGAAAGGAACCCGACTATATCCGCTCAAGTTCGGGTCGAGGGTGCAGGTGGTCTTGCAAGGAACAAACATCTTCGCAGGAGAGAACCACCCAATTCATCTCCACGGATACGATTTCTACATCATTGCAACCGGGTTCGGAAACTTCAACTCAAAAACGGATACCCGAAAGTTCAACTTGGTGGATCCTCCTATGAGGAACACGGTCGCGGTACCCGTCAATGGATGGGCCGTTATCCGATTCGTTGCCGACAATCCAGGTAACTACTCGTATAAACCGATCGAAATCTACATTTTAAAGTTTGATCAATTTGAAAAATCATCTTGTGTACAAAACTGCAGGGGTTTGGTTGATGCATTGTCATCTTGACGTGCACATCACTTGGGGGCTGGCCATGGCGTTCGTGGTGGAGGACGGCGTCGGAGTGCTGGAGACACTAGAGGATCCACCGGCGGATTTACCAGTATGTTAGGAAATCTTCTTCGTCTAATTCAAAGATATGTAGCATTCATAATGATATATAAGTGTAAAAGCTTCAAAGATTGTATCCATAAAGTTAGAGCCTTTTGTTTAAGGATGTTCTGTTGTTGTACGTAAATCAAGGATGTTTTGTGGTCACTCTTTGTTCTTTCAACTGTATATTTCAATGGTGTTATACTGCTATATTCTTTTTGTATTGATACAAGGTTTGATGTGAAGCGTGGACTATCCTTTGAAATTATGATCTGTTTTGATGATTGTTGTTAGTAATTGGGTTATGGTTGAACGAATTCAATCATAATTGATTTGATTCCTTTTGTCTAAGGAGGTGTGTGTCCAATGAGTCAAACCATAGAATAATATTAAATTATGGGTAACTTGTAAACAAGTATGAATGGTGATTTGTAAGTCAACATCAACGACTCTATTTATCTTAAGTTGACAGGTTAATCCAACTGGACCGTCTCGACCCCAATACCAATTTTTTTTTATGATGTTGAACTTCATGTTCTCATCTGTAAGAATGTTTTAGGGTGAACTAATTCTATACGATAGTTCAACCTAACCGCTTTTCCTTATTAAAAAGCGACTATTTATTTTATTTTTTTTTACTAGGAAAGGGATTTGTAATACTAAACAAGTCTAGTTATTCGGGAGGCCGTTAAATAAAAGAGTCATGTCAAGACGTTGAAGCTTTGTGTATTGGCTGATGTATGACACTAGGGCTGCACAACTTCGGACCAGACCAGAAAACCGGACTGGACCGGACTAGAAATTACGGTCCGGTCCTGGACCGTAATTGTAAAAATCCGGTCCGATCCGGTCCATGATATTACGTTCCGGTCCGGACCGTTAATTTACATTTTATATTTTTTCAATAAGAAGAGTATCTGGTCCAGTCCGGTCCAGTTCAAACTCGGATTGGACCGAATTTAATCCATACAATTTTTTTTTTAAATAATAAAACGGTCACCGGACCGTTACGGTCCGTCCGGTCCATGGAGCACTAGCAGTGAAACGGTCCGGTCCAGACCATTTAAACAGCCTTATACGACTATCGCATCTAATAAGAAAAGAACGTCTCGCCTCTGTCACATATTTTTGAGTCTGATTCGTACACTTGTTTTAGTTCTAAACTTCCTTATATTTTCGATAATCGATATACTAACTCATTTTTTGGCAGAAACAAAATATGTATGGTAGTAAAGTGGTAGTTAATTAACTAAAGTCCATTTTTTTTTTGAAAATTTAATTTGTATTAGAGGGGGATATGTTACAAGATTTCAAAGCTTAGCAGAGATCAAGGATGCAGTAAAATTAAAACAAAATCAGTGCCAATAGAGCAAGGGAGTGCCTAGGAGCAAGGAAGTAAGATCACAGGAGGGAAATGCTTAGATTGAGGGCCATGTCACGTGTGAGAGACGATCTGTCATTCCAGTTGTGAGCGAAGTGCGTCTTCACACTCCTGATGATCATTCCAGCACAGTCGAAAGGGGTGATGAGGGCATGGTTGTAGATCAGGTTGTTCCTTGCGATCCAGATGTGGTAGAGGTATGCAATCATTACAGCAATCTTTGCACAGTCCATGGGAAGGGGTTTCTTGTTGGTCCAAGAGGCTAACCAGGGCCATATGTTGCCAAGGTAGGGCGAAGGGGAGGGAGTCTTAGTCCAGTGCGAAACGATGGACATGACAGTAGAGCTATAGCCGCAGTGATTCCAGAGGTGATCACCGTCTTCAGGGGCTAAGTTGCACAGCCGACAGGAGTCGTCATTGGTCATGTTCCAAGTTTTGATCTTGGAGAGGGTAGGGAGGCGATTTAGGGCTGCGAGCCATGCTATGTATGAGTGTTTGGGGGGGTTTGAGGGAAGCCATATGGCTTTGAAAGGGGAAGGGTGAATTGCAGGGAAGGGAGGTCGGAAGATATCGTAGATTTTGGTCTTGGAGAAGGTACCATTATTGCTAGTAAGGAAGGTAGCCCGCGAGGGGCCGGAGGGAGAGGTCGGGAGCTCGTCCCTGAGTGAGAGCAAGCTCTTCCAGAAGGGGGAGTGAGAGGTCCTGGCTGTGCAGGTCCAAATGGTGTCCCCATGCTTGAAGAGATGGTGGTTGATCCATGAGTTCCAGAGACTAGGGTTGCCACGATCGAGTTCATATAGTATTTTTGAGAGGGCGACCTTGTTCTTGGTAGCGAGGTCGGGGAAACCAAGTCCGCCAAGGGTTTTCGGATGACAGATAGAGTCCCAGGCCATAAGGGCGCGCCTGCTATTGGTCATTCCCGACCAGAAGTAGGACCTAAACAGGCCGATGATAGTGGTGATAATCTTAGCAGGAAAGACAAGCATGGAGCACCAGTAGTGACAGGTTGCGTAGAGGATTGTTTTGATGAGCTGAGCACGACCCGCGTAGGAGAGGGACTTGGCTCTCCAGGAGTGTACACGTTTTGTGAAAACTGAAGTCCATTATTATGACTTCTGATGATACATAGGGCAGTAAGCTGGTGCACCAAACTCCCCAACATTGAACTTAAGCAATCCCTCTAGCCTCTTTTATAACAAGTTCTCTAGCCTCCAAACCAAACTTATAACCTTCTAAAAATGATTAAAACCCAAAATCATATCATTTTTCTGGTGCGAACATAACCTAATCTTCCAACATCATAACAACCCTATCTTGTGTATAGATTTCTCATCCCGAATCTCCTGTATATTACCCCCACCATAGCATCCCTAGTCCCTCACACTTCCAACGGCTCATTTCAACTGTTCTTCCTATCTCCTTACTTTTAAGCGAACTAGTTTAGTGTTTGCATCTTGTGCAAGTTTTGTCTAAATGATAATATTGTATTTTATGTATTGAATATTTATCTAAACTTAGTCATTTTTTTATTAACAAATATGACTAACATTTGTGAGATTAAATCAAAATCTGAAACGTAATTTATAGAAACAATCAAAAAGGGAAACACAAAATACAAAACTTATCTAAGCGAAATATTTTTAACTAAAATTATATATATACGATTTTTTTTTGATAAAAAGTGTGTATAAATTTATTTATGTAAAAAAAATTGGGCAAATATATATTTTTTTAATAAAGCGGATCTAAATAATAAAATTTAAACCGTAACTGAAGATATAGAAACAATAACTATTTAGACTAAAAACGAAATATTCTTCAAGCGACGATCGATATACATACAAAAATTACAGATTATTGCGTTAAGTTAAGAGATGAAAGGCGTGAAGAATTTTGAAAAAGGCGACGAGTTGAAACTTGAAAGATATCTTCAAAATGTAAATTTTGAATGTTGTTGTGATAGATGAAGTGGATAACTTGTGGCCTGCAAGGTAGCCGATTATCTTCCAACACTTATTGGAACCATGACATGGGACTTTGCAATGTCCGGCCACACCATGGGAGGCCTGAAATGATGCGTCCTTGGACACGTCAATGAAAGTTTTCGGATCTAGATCAAGTTGAAGCTCAACTACTCCTTAGTTGAAGTGCGGATGCGTTTGAAGATGGGTTGTGGAAGCTTAGAGATGGAGGCGGAAGTTGAATGGTTAAGTCGATCTAGATTGATAGATTAAGCCTTGTAGGATCGGTTGAGTTGATTCTTGAAGAATCCTCGAATGTGGATGAGTTTGGATCGAAGATTCAAAAGAAGAACTTTGAGAGGATTGGAAGAGGGATTGATGCTCAAGTAAGTAGGAGTAAAATACTTTTCAATACTTAATCAAATTGAACATGATTTACAAATGAGCCAAACATCCCCTTATATAGTGGATGAATGTCATACAAAGGGTCGGAAATTAAATGACGGAAATAAAGTCGGAATTAAAGTTCCGAAAATGAAAAGTCTAAAAATGTGAAAGGTTGAGAATTTAAGTCACGGAATTAAGTTCCGGAATTAAAGTTCCGAATATAAAAAGTCAATTATTAAATAGCCGAAATACTTAATAGTCTTCATAATGATGTCGGGTCCTTCTAGCCGGAAACACGGATGACATCGCCACCCGGGGGCGTATCATTCTCCTATTAAATCTGAAACGTCCTCGTTTGCATGGTCAAAATAAAGAAAGGAGTACTTTGGGAACGTGACCCTTGAAATTCAACACCGGATGGTTATTATTGGAGTTGGTCGGTTTCGACTTGTAGTCTTTCACAAGGATGGTGGGGCCGCCTATCTTGTTGACTATGCCGACAAGGTACCGGAAAGAGCACCGATATTTGATTGATTTTAGTTGATGACGTTGATACTCTTCAAAATTGTGAATCAAGCCTTGGGTGGGTAGCAAGTCGTCCAACATAACAAGGAAAAACTCTGGATCAGGCGGCTCAAACTTGTTGTACATGTGGATGGTCTCTCCGGTGAGTTTGTCTACTATGCCGTCTAAGCTTGTGACATTGTACGTCAGATGCATGCCGGAATGAAGAAAGGGTAAGCCGGTAAATAAGTTATTAGACAAAACAAAATCAAACCTCGGTTCAGCCGGTTCGAACTTGTAGTCCCACAACATAATTGTGCCATTGTCGGGCTTGTTGGCTTCTTCTTTTTCCTCTTCAAAGGACTCACCATACACCGGTTTGATAACTTCAATTGGGAGTACCGGGGTGCAATCTTTATTGATGATATCATCCTCGTCCATGACTTCATTACACAACGGTTCGACCACCAACTCACACCTTGGTTGTGTCACCGCTTGAAGTTCGTCTTGTTGGGTGGACGTCATGTGGGCAAGTATTGTCGCCCTTATAACTTCTATCTCATGCTTTAGAGCAGCATTTTCGTTGGCTAAGAAGACAGCACGTTGTTGGCATTCATGTGGATACCATTGATACCCATGGATGCTCTCTTTGGGCCTTGGTGGATTTGGAGGAGGCAACCACTCCTCATCCTCAAAATATTGTCTCCGTCGGTACCTCCGGGTGGTTTGTTTGGCCTTCGGTAGATATGGAGGAGGTAACCATTCCTCATCCTCATCATAAGAATCATAATCATCATAGAACATGATGAACGATGAAGAAACACTTGAAGATCTTCGAAGAACACTGAAGAACACTTAAAGATCTTCGAAGAACACTTGAAGCGAGAAAAAAAAAATTGTGAAGACCAATCAAGAACACAAGTAAAGAAATTGACCTCAATCCCGAGCTTTGATACCAATGATATGCGTCCTTGGACACGTCAATAAAAGTTTCCAGTTCTAGATCAAGATGAAGCTCAACTATTCCTTAGTTGAAGTGTGGATGCGTTTGAAGATGGGTTGCGGGTTGCGGAAGCTTAGAGATGGAGGCGGGAGTTGAATGGTTAAGTCGATCTAGATTGATCGATTAAGCCTTGTAGTGGATCGGTTGAGTTGATTCTTGAAGAAATCCTCGAATATGGATGAGTTTGGTTCGAAGATTCAAAAGAAGAACTTTGAGAGGATTGGAAGAGGGATTGATGCTCAAGTAAGTAGGAGGAAAATACTTCTCAATACTTAATCAAATTGAACATGATTTACGAATGAGCCAAGCATCCCCTTATATAGTGGATGAAGGCCATACAAAGGGTCGGGAATTAAATGCGGCCACACCATGGGAGACCTAGAATAGGCGATGTTGGATATCCTATGATCTTCTTACACCGATCAGTATTGTGACCTTTAACCTTACAATTGTCACAATATGAACGTTTATGTTGAGTGGAATTTAGCCTGGGATTGTCCCCGAAAAGATTGCTTGAAAGAACTAGAACGATTGTGAGAGTATAAAGCGGAAGCAGAATCATCTATGATAAAATGATTAGAGAGAGTTCTTTGACTTTCTTCTTGGAGCAGAATCTTGTAAACTTCGTGGAGGCTTGGACTTGGTTGCATAATCAAGATTTGCGATTGAGCGAGACTGAAAGAATCATTGAGGCCGACCAAAAATTGAATAATTTGTTGGTCATGGACCATGGCTAAGGCTACAACATTAGAAGCACACTTGCAAACATGATTTGTCAAAGCAAGGACATAATCATCCCAGATTTTCTTCAAATTAGTGAAGTATGAGGTAATCGATTGATTACCTTGTGAAATAAGAGCTCCTTCTGGATCTGGTAAAGAGTCGTTCGATTGGATTTGCCAAATCTAATGGCGAATTCGGTCCAGATCTGAGAGGTGGTTTGGCAAAAAAGAACCGATTCACCAATCTCTTTCTCCATAGAATGTAGGTGCCAAGAGATGAGCATAATGTTGCATTGCTCCCACTTGGCAATCAACTTAGGATCGGAATCAGGTTTAGCGCAGTCTCCATTAATGAAGTTGAGCTTGTTATTTGCAGAGCGCGATACTTCAACCACTCGTTTTCAACGCGAGTAGTTGCTGCTGTTGAGGAGTGTGGTTGAGAGTTTGAGTGATGGAGCATCGGAGTGGTGGAGTTGAACTTGGAGAAGAAAGGTGTCATCAACGGTAGGAGGATCAACAACAAGATTTTCTTGTGTGGCAGCCATGGCAGAAGCTTTAGAAAATGATGGCCTATGATACCGTGATAGAGGTAGAATGAGAGAGAGAAATATAAACACGTAAATGTTGTGAATGAAAACTTGCTTGTTTATTAGTGTGCAATGTGTATCTATTTATACAATGTAACAAAATCTGTTATACTATTACATTCAACACTTGGTGGATCCTCTTGTGAGGAATACAGTCACAGTTCCCGCCAATAGATGGACGGTTATCCGATTTGTCACGGATAATTCAGGTAATTACCTACGTTCGCAAATTTGAAGCCGGTTTTATATGAACTTTTTGAAATTATTTTTGTATGAAATCTTTTGCAGGGGTTTGGTTAGTGCATTGTCATCTCGCTGCACACCTAACTTGGGGATTAGCCACGGCGTTCCTTGTGGAGGACGGTATCGGAGAGCCGGAGACGTTAGAGGAAGCACCGGCGGATTTGCCGATATGCTAGGAAATGTTCTTCATATCAACATAGCATTCATAACTACATAAACAGTGTAAATAGAACACGTACGTGGTTCTTCTTATCTGGAACATCATTAAAACAAAATTTACGTTATATAAGTCCAATGAGTATCAAGAAAACTTATGATCCCATCATTATTTAAAGAAAACTCTATAAAAATCACGAGATTTGAGATCTGTATACGAATGTTGTAGCATGTTCTTGATAAAGATATTTGTCTGGTACGTGGCCCCCATATATCTCAGCTTCTATATATGACTTATGCTGTAACTGTAACATATTAACATGTTATATTACAAAGTTTGACTTTTGTTGTAACATGACATATATCAAATGTGTTCATTGAACCATTGACAATTGGCTTCTACCTACGTGGAAATTCATCATAATAATGCATGTGTAGATGTTAACACCCGCTTTCAACTGTACATATTATATAAATCTTATATATTTTAAAATCAATTTCTTATACTAAAAGTTATAATAAAAAAGGAAAATTTTATTATAAAATTTATCGAAGATAAACACTAAAATCACCTCAACACAAGAGACTAATAATCCAAACTAGTTCATATCCCACACCTTGTGCGGGTATATTTAAATATTAATGGATCTTCACAGGCATATCTCGGAACATCTGTCTGCGAATAAGTAAGTGAGAAGAAAGGCGGAATGAGAGACTTTCATAAACATGGAACAGTGAAAACCAAACTTGTTGAAATAATAGTTATTAAAAACAATTATAGAATAATAAACAATAGGAGAATGAGTGTGATGATTGAAAACGTAGAGAATAACCTGAAAATTTAGACGAATTAATCCGAGAAAAAACCTGAAGGCGCCACATATCATATGTAACCGGATTTTTGCTACGTGGTGTGTTCATATAAAGGTTTACGTATTTAATCCACCAAATTTACTAAAAATCGCATTTCATTTTGGGAGTTATCGCATTGTGACAAATTTTACATTTAATTATTCCTCGCAGAATGGCCCGGCAGTGTTATAGCGTAATATATGGTTCTGGGTTTCGTGCTAATTTAACACTAACATAAAACAAATTAAAGATTATTCTCAGAAGATTCATCACATTTTTTACCAATTAATTTGTATTATCTCACTTCTCCACAGCTGACTGTTCTTCACACTCCTCGACTAATTTATTTGGCAGAAAGTACCGATATATATATATTATGTTTCTTCTTCTTATCTACTAAGAGTATCTTCAATCGTGTTGCCACGACTACACAACCTCGAGTCTAATAAATTTGCTTATGGGACATGCATGCACGTCTGGCTAATGTTCATAGAGTCGTATTAGGGTTTGTAAGGTGATTTTCGATACATCGAACGTGAACAAACACAAAATTGGTTTTTTAAAAAAATTTCATTCAACTATGTAATGGGCTTTGACCTAATACAGTGATTGTTGACACCGTCGAATTGGATTGGCCAATAATAAGTTGGTGAACTGAGTCTCCTTTTATTGTCGATTGGTATGAGATGTCTTACCACAAATTTTATTTGTTAGGTTCCGACTTAACGTTATTTAGCCCATCTTAGTTTTTGGTAACTTAAGAAATGAGAATTAACAATATTATGAAGAAGTATATATTCAAATGAAGCAAAAGGCAGAAGGAACTAACTATATAGAGATCAAAGATTTGAAGCTTAAGAAACCATATCATGTCCAAAGACTGACTCCCTCTTGAAGGAATAAGAGTCTTGGAATACATGATCACTAGAATTAGAGGTGAAGTTGTAGTATTGTTGTTGTTGTTGCTGATTTGAGATTACGTCGACCGGAGTATCATCGGAGATGGCTACCGGCTGCTCTTGCTGCATCTGGATACATAGAATCTCGGTTTGTGCTACGGCCAACTGCATTTGGAGCTGAGAAACCTGGTTTTGGAGGTACGATATAGCCCCTACGCATCCGTAAACCGGGTCCCTCATTCTTGCGGTTGCTTCGTATACTAGACTACTCACGGCATCCGCTCTTTGTTGCATTGGAAGCTCCTGTACAAATTAGCAAAGCTAATAAGTCACAGGAACGAAATTATGTGTTGAGCTCATACCTAACAGACGTGTGACAAAGTTGAACAATACAAAACCCTAGATAGTTTAAACATCATTCCATGTAGTTTTACCTGTAACATTTTGCTAACGTTGCTAGCACCGAAAACCTTATGAACAATGGCGAACTTGTGGGGATCATCGGACGGGAAGTAAGGGGCAAAAACGCAGTCTTTTGCGCATCTACGACGAAGAAGCTTGCAAGATGCACAAGGGGTTGCTCCATTTCCACCCATGGATTTTGCTTGAGAGAAGAAACTATGACAAATAGGGTTTAACTATAGAGTGAGCGATGCAGTGTGGCTATTTATAGAAGGGCAAAGATGTTGTCTTGGTGAACCTTCGTGTATAATCTATAAATAAATTAAAAAAAGGGTTAAAAATTAAAGACAAAATATAAGATTTGATGATTATAATATCATTACATGGTTAAAGACAGACAAAGATAATTTAATTAAAAACTTATATAATAATATATGTGATGTTGATGTGATTAAAAATAAGGGGTAGTGAGATCATGGCATGAAGTTGTTGAAAGATTTAATTAAAATATTTATAAATTATGTTAATCTCTAGAATAAACTAGTGAAATGCATTTATGAGTTTGTACTTTGGATGTTGAATCCTAGTTTTGAATTTGGTCTGAATATTTGTCCACCATTAAAGAGTTAATTAGTAATATATTATTAAGAACTTAATATAAGCCGATAACTATTTTGGATCATTGTCATCAACAATTCAATGTATACTATAATTTGTAATTACACTATATATGTGTGTGCTAGTAAGGCTTGATGGTTTTAAGCCAAACAAAAACGAACTTTATCTTTTGCACCCGTATCTCCTCTCTCATGGCTTACATCTACTTCACATGGAAGGCTCGCAACAACCTCATCTACAACGACACCCTCACCTCAACTATGCTCTGCGCTCATGAAGCTATCAACGCCACAAAGAACTTCATCTCCTTCAAGTGGAAAGATCGATCCCCCGACTCAATGAATTGTGCCTTTTTACTTGGTATCCACCTTATGTAACTCTCCCTAATCTTTTTTGTAACTTCCTTTAGTCTAAGAGACTCTTTATACATCCATTCTTTTCAATATATGTAATCTTTAAAAAAAAAAAACAGGCATAATTTTAAGATTTTAATCATACTTTTAGGGTACAATCTTTTCAAAGTCATGATTGATACCTTAGGTTTATTGTAAATTTGCAATTCAAAATTCCAAATTATTTGATTTATATGTAAATAATTCAAAATAAAATAACATGATCTAAGTAAAAAAAGAGCTAGAGAATCGGATATACATTTGTTAAAATGCATGCTATTAGAGTGAATTTGTAAGAATCAAGAGTGAAGCTCAAAAGTCGAAGTACTTTATTAAGTTGACTCTATCACAAGCCACAACATTGTGCACCACAAAGCTCTATTATAAAAACGTTACTAGCTAGCTAGCATAAACTAATAATTTTGAATTTGGCTTTTGACTTATGCAAAGGTTGAGATTATACACCAATCTAATGGATTTGTTTTGAGGATAATGCAATGGAAGTGAGTGTGGATGGATACAATTTTAAGATAAGAGTCACTTTGATTGTCATGTTAAGATATGGTTTCTTATATTTATTTATTTTTTTAAAAAAATTTAATTATATTGAGAGGAGGATATACATAAGAGTTTACATGATTAAGTACATAGTTCCAAGGAGATTAAGAAACAAGAGAGGTAAGAATAGAGGGGAACAGGAAAGCTTAGACAAGATGGAGGTTCAAAGAACGCGCAATATCAAGAGTTGAGGACGACTTGTCCTTCTAGTTATACTCAAAGTGAAGCTTGATAGATTTGATGATCTCGCCGGCATAATCCACAACTCTTGTGAAAGTGTTATTGTACACAATATTGTTCCTAGCAATCCAGACGTAGTATATGAAAGAAGTGATGGAGGCATTCCCAATACTATCCAACAGGTTAGGCTTATGGTTAGTCCAAGAATCGAGCCAAGTCCAAAGGTTGCTAATGTAGGGAGTTGGGTAAGGGATCTTGGTCCAGCGGGATAAATTATCAAGTACGAGAGAACCATAGCTGCAGAAGGACCAAAGGTGGTCATCATTCTCGGCCGAGCTAACTAGGAGATGTAGCAGCTCTAAGGGATATTGGATCTGAGCCAAATGACCTTAAAAGGGGTTGAGTTGTGCTTGAGGAGTTTTAGGTTTGAAAATGACGTAAGCTTTTTTGTGGGAGAAGGTACTATTAGGGTTGGACATAGCATCACTTCTCACGCTACTAGGGGGAGGTTGGGGGATCTCATCCTTGATTTTGAGCAAGTTTTTTCAAAAAGAACTATGATAGGGCTTGGGGCTGCATCTCTAGAGACTTCTATTGCCCTTGATTAGATGACGATTAATCCATAAGGACCAAATGTTGTTGCCTCCCCTATCAATGTCATAGATAAGCCGAACAAGGGCAACCTTATTCCTGGCAGTAAGGTCAGGGAAACCAAGCCTACAATTATCTTTAGGAGTACAGATCGAGGACCAATCAACCAAAGCTCGGCTGCTATTCTCAACTCCGGACCAGAAGTAAGAACGGATGAGGCCATTGATCGTGCTAATTACCATAGCAGGAAGCATGAACATGGAGCTCCAATAATGGTTTATTGAGAATAGAATGGATTTGACGAGTTGGGCTCTCCCAACATAAGAAAGGGACTTATCACTTCAGGATTGAATTTTTTTAGTGACCTTGTGGATCAAAGGAAGATAGTCGAGAATCACCAGCCTCCTGCTCCCAATGGGAACTCCAAGGTAGAGAAAGGGAAGATATCCAATGGACATGCCAGTGAGATTAACAGTCCTATCCTCCTCAATATCACTCATCCCACTGGTGAAGAAATGGGACTTGGTTGGGTTGATCATGAGCCCAGAGACTGCACCAAAACTGTCAAGCGTTTCTTTAAGAATCTTGATGGAAGGAAGATCACCTCTACAAAGTAGTAAAAGGTCGTCGGCAAAGGAAAGATGGGTGATGGTGGGGGAAGATCCCTTAGGGTGATAGTTGAACTCAGGGTTAGAGGTACTCTTCTGAATCATCATTGAAAGGAATTCCATAGCGATAACGAAGAGAAGTGGTGATAGTGGGCAACCTTGACACAAGCCACGACGACCCAAGAAGTGACCACGAAGGGATCCGTTAATATTGACAGAGTACGAGGCGGTTGAAATGCATTCCTTGATCAGCCTAATGAAGTGCACCGGAAAGCCCATTTTATGAAGACAGTGAAGAATGAACTCGTGGTTGACGGTGTCAAAAGATTTCGATATGGCAACCTTCATAGGAGCCCTAGAGGATATATGCTTTCTTCCATACTTGTTGAACATCTCTTGACAAAGAAGTACATTATGCTTGATTGAACGGTTAGAAACAAATGTACTTTGATTGAAGCTGATAATACTTGGCAGTAATGCGTTGATGCACGTCGAGAGGATCTTTGATATGGTCTTATTGATAGTATTGCAGCAAGATATGAGCCTGTAATCAGAGGGAGCAAGAGGATAATCATGTTTAGCTATAAGAGAAATAGATGCGTGATTGACCTGCTTCAGGAGTCTTCCATGGGTGAAGAAATCCTGGATCGCTTCAGTGAAGTCATGATGCGTGGTATCCCAAGCAGATTTGAAGAAGAGTGAACTATAGCCATCCGGCCCCGGCGCCTTGTTGTCCCCGATGCTAAAAAGAGCCTTCTTGATCTCGTCAGGAGTCACCATCTTGTCCAGAGTTATAACGTCATTCGGGTTAAGGAGAGGGAGGTCAATATCTTGGATAAGAGGGGGAGTAGGCTAGGCCGGGGGATTAAGGACATGCCTAAAGTGACTAACAAAGGTGGATTCAGTGGTATCAGGATCATTTGAGATAGTCCCATAACTGGTGTGAATGGTATTGATACGATTAGTACACCGATGAGTTTTAATTCCCCGAAAAAAGAAGGAAGAGCATTGATCAGCATGGGAAATCCAATTGGCCTTAGAGAGTTGATTCATGGTGGTATGAAGGGCCTTGTTACTTTCATTCACCGCAGACGAAAGTCTCCTCTCCACCTCCTGGAGAGTAGTGTCATGGAGGATCGTTTGCAAACGAATCTGAGTGAAATAGAGGTTTCTTATATTTTATTTTTATAGTTAAGTGAATCAAATTTGGTATTTTCTTTTTATAATTTTGAGAAAAGTTTGTCTAGTTTTGTAATTATTTATTGGTACAAGGCATTTCAATAATCGTTTTTATTTGAGTTTCGGGCATAAAAGTTGTAGCACACTAAACAAAAGTCGTAGCATAAATTTTAGCATATTTATAAAATAGGAAATAAATTCTCTTCTTCTTAATCTCATTAAATCTTCAAATTTATTTTAGGGTTTAATTCTACAACAGTTCAAAATACATTATTGAAAGAATTGGCGATATAGGGTTGTTTCTTTTTCAGTTTTGTGTAATGGCCCCATGCTTTTACACCACACTATATTACCGAAAAAAAAGGTTAACTAAAAAGGTAATCTCCAATTCCGATGGTGCACAGTAGGGCTCAATAAAAATCTTGCAGCGGCATCACATTCATACCCAATCAGAAGAGCAGTGAGATGGGTGATGAATGAGTGTGCGATTCAAAATATTTTGAAGGCGAATATATATACTTTCTTCTCCATCTATTCTCCTCACATTTTTTGCATAAATTTTCTGCATTCCTGATTCCCTCTGTTTTTATCCTCTAACGCTCGAGTTGAAGGTGAACCATCATATTAGTCAATGGAAAAATCTGAAGTTGTTGATGAAGCTGGCAAAGGTGCATTATACCCAAGAAATGATGAAGAAGAAAATTTCGTAACTTTTCATTTCTGTATTCCAATTTTTTTAGTATATTAATGAGGTCGTTCGTTTGAATATAGTTTTACTCATGGTACCTGTCATTTTTGAAATATATATGGTTGATCGAGGATTGGGTACGATGATATTTGTTTGTAGGTAACTTAGACTATATTAAATGGAGTCATGAATATGATGAGCTTGTATTTTTAATGTTGATTGAGTATATATATTGTTATTGAGAGTTACTGGGCATGAATATATTAGGTGACATATCATTTGTTATTTCGGAGTCATTGAATATGTTATTTTTGAGTGATTTGATATGTGATTTTTGAGTGATTTGTTATGTCGGTTTGAGTTGTCATCATTTTTTCTTATGGAGTTATGGATATGATGAGTTAGTATTTTTCATGTTGATTAGGTATATACATTCATGTTTGAGAGTTACTGGGTATGAATATATTCGGTCGCATATCATTTGTTATTTCGGAGTCAGTGGGCATGAATATTTTTAATTTCATGTTTATTGGGTATATCTATTGTTATTTCAGAGTCTTTGGGTATAAATATGTTCTTTGGTATCTCCTTTGTTATGTTGGAGTCATTGGGTCTGAATATGTTAATTTGGAGTGATTGGGTATGTGATTTTTGAGGGAGTTGTTATGTCGGAATGATTTGTCAGTCTTTTTTCTCTTTGAGTGTGATACTTTGCAGATGTATGAGTATAGTGGTGATGACTCCAACCTGGATAGCAATGATCCCAACTATTATGATTGGCATTTTAGTCAACAATTTGCCATAACCAGGGATGAACTTGATGAAGAAATACTTGCTCATATAGTTTCAGATACTAGTCCCGTAATAACGATGATGATAAAGGATTTTGTGAAAGAGTTGAAGGACGAGAATAGAAGTTTGGATAGTGGGATCATTGTTGAAAAAACAATTACCTACCCAACAACTGGGTGTAGTACAATACCCAAAAGCAAGTCGCCATACATGTATAATGTCCACACATGAAAACAAAATGTTGTCTACATGAAAAGAACTTACCCAATTTTATGTAATATAATACCCAAAAGCAAGTAACTACCCAAACGTGTACATACCCAACAACTAGGTGTAATACAATACCCAATATAGCAAGTCGCCATAGATGCACAACTTACCAATCGTTGTTGTCAACCTTGCGTAAAACGTGTTCAAGCTTCATGCACATGAAAAGAATCTACCGGAATATATAATACACATATTACTCCGTTAGACCATGAGAAAAAATAACCTTAACCAATAGTACTTGATGCCTCGTTTTATCTTCAAATACGGCAGTTTCAATCAATAAAGAAGAGTAGGTTTTGTTATGTATGAAAGAAGAATGCTCAATTAATCTGGAAAGGATGATTCAAAAAGGGAAGAAAGGCGTTTTGTTACAGCAAAGAGCGTTTTTGGAGGGAAATAAAAAAATCATCATTAGTCTGCAGAGGGGCCACTTCGACCGGCTACAACATTCTACAGTTTTCTACCTCTTGTACTTTCTACATTTTCCAGCATTATTTATGAGGCTTCTTACACAACTTAAATTTCAACCAAATATGACGTATTAGGGCCTAATTTACAAACTTGAAAAAGGTGGGGGTTAGAATACATTGAAGAACTGGTAGGTGAAATAAAAGGTTAAAAATACTCTAGAAGGGGGGTTGAATAGAGTATGAGAATTTTTCGCAAAACCAATCTCAAGGCCTTGAAACTCCTTTCAAGGGCCTTGATGTCGATCTAAGCTATTTGTTAAACACTTTCATTTCAAGGGCTTTGAAACTGATTTCAAAGGCCTTGACGTTGTTCACCTTCAAAACACAGTTAGTCACAATAAAGCAGATAAAGTGCGGAATGTAAAAGATCGACACGAGGATATGTTTACAAAGTTCGGCTCTAAATAGCCTACTCTCCGTCTCAGGGTATAGCCGTAGGATCTAACTATTTATTATCAGCTTCAAAGAGTCTTAGATACAACCTAGAAGAAATTCCCTTCTTCTCTCACTGTAGCCAATGCTACGATCTAGCTCCAACTCTTAACCTAGCTATAATAGCCTAGTTACTTCGCAGAGTAACAAAACCTTCGAGTATAAAGCTCTTTAGATATGTCAATGGAGCTCTTGAGTTTATCTCTCTCTAAGGAATAAAACTTTTGTATAAAGAGAGAAAGAAAAACTTCTTGGATCGAATGAAGACACTTTTAGATCTCTTGAAGACTTTGGATATTTCCGTGTAAGCTTATGTTCTCTTCTTCTTCAATCTTCATCTTCATTTATAGTCTTCTAGGAAGAACTTGTAGCCGTTGTAGAGAGCCGTTGTAACGTTCATATTTCCTCCATAGAACACGCTACTTGGTTGAGGTGGAGTAGCCGTTGTAAGATCCTCTCTTCTTCTTCTTCTTCTTCTTCTTCTTCTTCTTCTTCTTCTTCTTCTTCTTTTTGACGCTTGTTGAATCACCGTAATCTTCTCTTTGGAAATCAGCCGTTGAAGATCTTTGTTTGTTGAAGATCCTAGATCTTCTTGTTATCTTAAGATCTTTATGAGATCTTGTTGTTGGGGCCAAGATCTTCTAATCAAATCTGCTGAATATCTTCTAGTTGGTTGGCCAAGATCTTCTCTTAAAATCTTGTTGGAAGATTTTCTTTTTATCCTTTGAATATCTTTTTGTTGGTTGGCCAAAATCTTCAATTAAAATCTTGTTGGAAGATTTTCTTTTTTATTCTTTGAATATCTTTTTATTGGCTGGCCAAAATCTTCTCTTCAAATCTTGTTGGAAGATCTTCTTGTAATCCTTGGTAGAGATCCTTGATTTGGTTGTTGAGATTTGAATCTTGTTTAAGAAAGCCTTCAGCCGAATCTTCCTTTGCATCACTTTTCAAGGTTTCAGTGTTTATTCCTTCAAACGCGTTTCAAGGCTTCCTATTTGTCCTTTGAAATTTGTTTCAAATCAGCTTGTCCTTTGTAATCTGTTTCGAGGCCTGTGTTCTTCCTTTGAAATTCTTTTGAAGGGCTGCATAGATTTAACAATCACAAACCAAAACAAGCAATCTAGATGATCGATATTTGTTAGTTTATAAAACCGCTCATAAACGTTAAGTCTTCCATCATCCACATATACAATTCATAATCAAGGTGGAGTTATCATACATAGCGGTATATTGTATTAGGGTCAAATCACCAAAAATGCCTACATTATTTACGTTTTTAATAATAATTTTAAAAACCGATCAAAATACAACTTAACGTAGATGTGGTTAACGTAATTAATTCTTCAAATTAAATTTTAGGTTGAGTTGTAGACAATAATCATAGAGATAGATGTCGGAAGAAACTTGACTACAATAGGAGTGCATATCATTGTTGTGTATTGTGATACAACTTAACTATAATAGGAGTGCATATGATTGTTGTGTGTTATACTACAACAAGCTGAAAGATGTCTCTCTCATCTACCTAGCTATTTTTGTTCGTAGATGACAAGTTGGTAGTTGTAAAGAGCAAGGTAGTAGTTTAGAAGTTGGAAGATCTTCTAAATGGTGAGTTTGAGATGAATGATCGAGGAGCAACTCAAAACATTCTAAAAATGGAGATTCCTAGAGATAGAGGTCGGAAGAAACTTTTCTATCACATAAAGTTTACATTAAAAAGATGATATGCACCCAAACCTTGAGCATCATGAGGAAATCAAAGATTCTCTCTTCGATATTGGTAATAACAAGGCACCTGGCCTCGATCGATGCAATTTCTACTTCTTTAAGTCCTCATGGAGCATCATCAAGGATGGGTTCACTAGCGCCATATCGGACTTCTTCTCTACTGGGAAGTTGCTCAAGCAAGTTAGCCGCACTTCGATCTCCCTTATAGCAAAGAATGAAAACCCCATATGCCAATCTGACTAGCGTCCCATCTCATGCTGCAATACTATCTACAAAACTATTGCAAAAGTTCTCTCCAACCTAATCAACTCCACACTCCATAGGCCCATATCAAAGTGCTTTCTCGAAGGGTAGATCGATTAAGCACAATATCTCCGTTTGCCAAGAGCTCTTCAAGAAGTATAATCAGGTTCACATCTCCCCTAGATGTTCCCTAAAAGTTGATATCACCAAGGCTTTCGACACAATTGAACATAGCTTCATTTTGCTCAACCTCCTCAAGTTTGGATTCCTTGATAATTTTGTGAAACTGGTTAAGGAGTGCATCACTACAGCCTCGTACTCAATAAACGTCAATGGACTGCTCAAAGAATAATTCAAAGGAGCTAGGGAATACCCCCCCCCCCTATTATAGTCATGGAAGTCCTATCTGCCATGATCTTCGTAAATTACCTCAAACCCGAACTTCAAATCCCATCCTAAATGTCGTAACCCTAGCATAACGCACCTATGATTTGCCGATGACCTGATGCTCTTCTGTAAGGGAATATCTCCTTCATTCTTACCTTGAAGGATACGATGGACTCCTTTGGTAACCTCTCGGGCCTCAGAGTGAACTTTTCCAAATCCGTTATCTTCCTTGGCGGAGTTCCTCCCCTTGAACCGAAGTCATATCATCAACTCCTATGGCTTCTCTCTTGGTACTCTTCCTTTCCGGTACGGGTGGGGGGGGGGGGTTATGCACTATTACTGGTGCATTGTATTTCTTATCCCAGCTCCTATTCTCAATAAGATCCAAGGTCTTCTTCGATCTTTCCCGTGGTCTGGTAAGGATTCTAGCAAGCGCTATTTGGTCTCTTGGAACATGGTATGTACGCCTAGAAGTCTGGGTGGTCTTGGTTGTAAGGAGCTCCTCTCCTGGAAAAAAGTCTGCCTTTCTAAGATCATCTTTGATGTGGCTTCGGGGGATTCTAATATTTGGTGTGATTGGGTTAACCGGAACATACTCAGGTGATGCTCGTTCATATCTAGAGCTATCAGGCATCTCTAAACATATGTACCCCTGGAACTCCATTATTGAGGTATGTGACTTGCTCCTCTCTTCTGGGCCAAGAACCAACCTTCTAAGCCCACCGTTTCAATGGCTCATTTTCCACCTTGACAGCTTACTTATTTTTCAAATCTTCTTTACTTCCTCCAAGCCCATCCCTGGCCATCCCTGGCCATCCCTATCTGGAGGGATCTTCATATCCTTAAATGTAGCTTCATTGCTTGGATTACCAGCCACCAAAGACTCCCCACGCTAACCAAACTTCTCAGCTGGAACATCGTTAATGAAGACTCTTGTAAGCTCTATGGTAGTTACCCTGAGGATGAGACCCATCTTTGGAGCAGTTGCACTTATACCACTCTAGTGCTCGATATTATCTTCCGCTGGACCTAAACGCCCTACCCTTACCCCTATTCCCCCAACCCTTGGATCTGGCTCATCACCCAAATCACTCTTAAACGCTCACTCATCTCCAGCATTAGAACATCCTCGATCACTACCTATATCTATTTCACTTGGAAGGTTAGGAATGAGATCATTTTCAATGACAATTACACTCTAGCTATTAGATGTGCAAACAACGTCATCCTTGCCACCAAAAACTTTGCTAGCCACCACTGAAAAGACTGTTCGCCTGACTCTCTCACGTGGGCTAAATTGCTCGGCATCCACCTTATTTAGCCATATTCTCTCCGGTTTATGTGTTTGTCTTGTAGTTTTATATAACTTATGTTGTTGAGATGCCTTATGGGTCGAGTTGGCCTACATGTACATCCTCCCCACTGTCAATGTGCGGGGGAAAAATTTTTTAAAAAAAAACTAGGTGTTGCAACTCCCCTTATATCGTTGGATATAGTAGAAATTGTCAACCTTACTTATAATTGATATAAGATAGCAAAATTCATAAAAATATGAAATAAACAAAATGTGGGTAACAAATGTTTTAAACAAAAGATATGATGGATAAAATCGTTAAAAAATATAAATAATTTAAGAATAAAGATTTAATGATGTTAATTATGAGATACCATTTTGAAATCCTAGATACATAGCGCGTGCATCACGTCAGCAACAATGTATACTGTTGTAGTATGTATATATATATATATATAGATTATATATCATATCTACATTTTATATATATTCACGTATTTATAAAATTAAAATTACAAACTTTAATCCCAAAATTTTTAAAAATAAAATAAATTATTCATATTAAATTAACTCGTACAAGGTACGGGAATTAAATAAGATAGATTTAAAAACACACCACAAAACTTCTACACAGAGAAAGTATTATTTATTTCCCCATTAATCTTGTTACAAGTCTACTGCAGACCTCTATGAGCTATTACACATTTAGTAAAATAACTAAACCTAGCTAGCTTCACTAGCATATAATTAATCAATAATTAAGGCCTATATGATTTTCAAAAGTATCGCAGAATCCAACCAGCCGATTAGCCAGACATGCTCTTAAATCCATAATAATCCTTAAATTAACCTAATGCCCTAAAACTGTTCATCAATTAAAGCACAAAGCTTTTTGTTTTATTTAATACGGATTAATTAAATCAATATATTTGATTTTTATTTGTATTTTATATAATTATTTTTTTATTTTATTAAGAGGGTGTCCCGACGTGAATGTTTGTTGGACAGACATTCACGTGAAGTCTCTAACCACACTTTTTTATTCAGTAAATGACTCTCTTTTCTTCAACAATCTTGTTCCTACTTCAACACCACTCACTATTGATCTTCCCGCTTCACCATCTTCTCTTTGGCTCTGTTTTGATCTTCTCGGACATCTCCTTCCGAATCTCCGATGCTCACCACTTTTTCTAGGATTTCAACACCGTAGCAGATTACTTGCGTTACATGGCTTTGCGTCAGCGGCAGATGCTACCTGAAGATGTTGAAGACCTCATCCTTTTGGATGCCTTGGGGCGACAAGTCTCTAGAGATTGTTCCCCCTTTTGCTTACCCTTGTATCAAAAAAAAAAAACACCACTCACTATTACAATCGTTACATGGGTCCGATTTTAATATGTTTATATTCAGCTCGTTTAAATCGAGATAGACGTAATCGAGTTTAATATTAATCTTATGCCTAGCTCACCTTTATAAAATTATAATCATGGACCGGCTATATATCAGAGCTCGTACGCCATGCATAGAACCTTGGTGCATTATCATGCACCGCAACACCTGGTGGTACGGTGTGTCGATTTTAAGGTTTATTGTCTTTAGCCGGTTTTAGGGTTTCTAATATGTTTGAATCATATATAACAACGCATTTTAATATATAATAAGTTGTTATATATAACTCAAACATACTAAATACGAGATCAAATGACTTGTATTGGACCATTCTATTTAGCCGATTTAGGGTGTCTAATTTTAAATACGGGTTTTAGGGTTTCTAGTATGTTCTTCTATCGTCTTGTTCGTGATCGTTTGTATCGTAACACCTTTGCTATAAGCCTGAAACATTGTATTGGACCACTGATCATGCCACACTTTAATAAGAGTGAAGTCGTGCATGGATATTGAACTTCACTAAGAGTAAAGGCAATGCATTAATTGTAGGTATATATTATGTTAAGTACGAGATTAAATGACTTGATAATCGCAATTAATAATAATTAACGAGGGATATGCACATGGAATTTTCTGCACTTTCTGATCTCCAAAGTGCGACTTCTTTGCATGAATAACCACGTATTCCTGCTTTTTTATAGTTGTAATTAATTAGTTGATAAGAGAGAGCGAGTTTCCCATTTTAATTAAACAATTAATCAACTTGATTTTTAATAAAATTATATTAATTATAATATCAAGTCTAGTATCTAAATTATAATACATGAAAATCTAATATCTAAATTATAATATCAAATTTACAATTGAATTTTAAATCAAAAAGTTGATGCTCAAATAAGGGCAGTTGTTAGATGTACTGTTAACCCGTGAAAATCTTTATTCGTCATTAGAACTATGCAATTTAATTAGGTGTGTGGTTCTATTTTTCACCTCAGAATTAAAACAACGCTTATGACGTGCGTTGTTGAAGATATGGAGCCAATGTGAGCCGTTGAATTACGCTAATAGAATATATAGTCATAGTATAATTTTAAAAAAAATAAAATTAAACACTTCTACGTAGTTGGGGTGAATTAAAAATAAATAAATAAATAAATAAAATTAAGCTCTCCAATTATTACGTTTATGGCGTGTGTAGTTGGAATGATTTTTTTAAAAAAAAATAGACTAACTACACACGTCATATGCGTAGTTGGAGTGCTTAATTTTTAATTTTTTTTAAATTATACTATGATATGCATGTCATAAGCGTAGTTTTAATCATGAGATGAAAAATAGAAGGCAAAATTGACAAACTAGCTCTTTTAAGCAAATCATTGAGAAAGAAGACCCCTAATATTTGGGATTGGTATTTTGACTCCCTATAAAATAGAGTTGAGGAAATATAGTACAAAAAGAGAGCTAAGTTTGACAACCCGGATGTTACATGTTGTACTATCTCATATGTCACGTCAATCAGAAAAAGGAATTCTCAACATCCTTACTTTCTCACCTATTACTCAAAAATCCGTTTACCCAAATAATGTCACAATCATACCCAAAAATAAATTTGTCAAAGTACATAAACATACTCGAAAACAACATACCCAAAAAATCAAATATCAAAATAAAACCATATCCATAAATTGGATAATATTTTATTTTTATACCCAATTGGATAATATTATAACGCAGTTTGGGTAACCATAAAACATACCCACGATATCACTTTAAATATACTTGATAATAAGAAATATACTAAAAAGCCAATACACGTATAAATGCACACCCAAAAATCCGCTTACCCAAATAATGTCACAATCATACCCAAAAATAAATTTGTCAAAGTACATAAACATACTCGAAAACAACATACCCAATAAAACAAATATCAAAATAAAACCATATCCATAAATTGGATAATTTTTTATTTTTTATACCCAATTTAAACATCACTTAATACAAAAACCATACCCAATTTAAATTTGTCATACCCAAAGATTTCAAAACTCGATATTATACACAAACATCAATATCAATAACATTTGATCATTACCTAAAAATCCACTTGACATTTGATCAAATGACATTTAGTCATTACCATAAAACATACCCAAAAATATCAATTTAAGCATACTCAACAATAAGAAACATACCACAAAAACAATAAATATATACCCAATAATTAGAAAAATACTACAATTTATATTTGGGTAACAAAAACATTGTCACCCAAAAAAATTAAACATTTATGGACTTGAAAATTTAATCAAACTAGCTACATTAACCAAAAATGAAAAGTAAACATATAAAAAAGATACTTAAACTAAAAGTAAACATTTAATCAACATTATTTCAATTAGAGAAATTATTGCCCCTATTTTCTAGTTTTCATACCTACTTTTTCTTTCTTTTGTATAGAGGCCTAATTTGCAAAAAAGAAAATTAAGGGGTCCTATTTTCCTAATTAATTCAAAATAGAATTACGCACCCGAATTTTGTATTTCAAGCGACAGTTAAAGGTTTTCGCTGGTACATCTAGAAACCCGTATTAAAAATTAGAATTTACTCTGTTTGATGATAAATAAATGGTTTTCTTTATTTATTATAAAAAAACTAATTTTTAAGTCTTATATGATTTTATGTCAACTAATCGAAGCCATTTTGTATATACGATCGTGCACCTTGTTCATATTATATATGTGAAAAAAAAATAATGTGTAATGCGACTACTAAGTTTCGAGTTTTGGTTTAGAGGTTATATTTTATTGGACAAGCTAGTTAGATCTTTTTATTTTTATTCATCACAAAAAATAATTGTCAAAGAGACTTTGCTATATTATTATCATGTGTTTCTCGTTGTTTTGTTCACTTAACGGAATGAACAAGTGATGCAAATGAACAATTAGGAATGCACGATCGTGCACCTTGTATGCACGATTGTGCACTGTGAGGTGTGGGATCATGCACCCTTTACAATTATAAAGTGCACAATCGTTCACTCTTAACACGCGGTCGTGTGCTATCACCACTCGCGGGACAAGTGAAGAAACTCAATTTATAGGAATAGAATCACGTGATAACCTCTCTTAACAATAAGAAGTGAGAACCTATAAGGGACACTCGGTCAAAATAAACAATGGTCTTTATTCTCCGTTGATTCGCACGTGATTCTTAGGTGCATAATCATGCGCATATGCACTTTGTTTTTATAAAGGGGTGCACGATCATACATCATATAGTACAAGATCATGCACCATGACAAAAATATAAGGTGCGCTCATATTTTACAATTGTGCAAACTATGATCGGCATTCTTAGTTATTCATTTGCATCACTATGTAGTTCATTCATTTAAATCAACAATCAAGCAATACAACGTAAATAAGTGATTACAATATAACAAATTCAAACTAGTGATGAACAATATAGCAAACTCTAAAACAGTTATATTTTTTGTAATGATCAAAGAATAAAGAGATTTAACTAGTCCAACTAGTAAAGGATACAAGGAGGGTCTTTCAATTAGGATTAGGGGTGTAAATGGGAACGGGATTTCCTGAAATTTCCGGGTATTACCCATCGTTGGAACGGGGATGAGTAAAAAATTGATTCCCCGGTTGGGAATGGGGCGGAGATGAAGATAGGGGTATCCCAACGGGGAACCCGACGGGAATCCCGATAGGAAAACCTTGACTTTAATGCCTAAAGGTATCATAAATGTTCCTACTTACAAAAAAAAGTATTTTGAAAAATGTCTTCTAAGTTTAAATATTTATTTGATAATTATATGTGTAAATTATGCTAATGTTAACCTATATTGATTTGGTTTTTGATGACATGAGAACAATATCCTCGTAAAATTTTGTAATACGTCGTAAACGTCAAATCACGATGATCAAATGCACGACACACTACATGTTGTGTTTTGTTTATGTGTCTTTGTCTCTCAAATACGTATTGTGGTGTGCAACTTTAATTCTAAACCGTAAAATAATTAGAATGATAAAATAATATACCATTTTATCATGAGATCATAATCTAAAACTACGAGTCTTAATTGAACGAACGAAACCTAAATATACACGGTATACCTTTACTTTGACAAATTTATATTTTTTTAAAAAAAATGGACTTTTCTTTTTCTTTTGTTCTCGTGTTTTTGTTTATATAGTTAAACAAAGTAACAATTTTGTATTTTTTATGGCCTAATTTCACATTTATTATCTGAGTTAATGTTTTGACAAACTTCTTAAAATTAAACGGGACAAGATGGAGACCGAGAATTTTACGAGAAAACCCCATAAAAATTTTAAATGGAAAAAATTTCACGGGGAAGGGATTCCCCGATGACGATGAATATCCAACGGGATGGGACCGAGAAACTTTACGGGAAAAACCCATAGCATTTAAAGTTGAAAAAAGAAACGGGACGGAGATTCCCGATGGCTATGAACATCCAACTGGGATGGGGACGAAGACTTATTTCAATACCCAAACAGGGATGAGGATATGAGACATAATACTAAACAGAAATAAGGATGGATACGGTACTCCCGATCCTCATTAACACCCCTAATTAGGATTCGAAACTCTTAAGAGTTACATACCACTTTGTTTTTTTTCCTTCTTCCAAATGTAGTAGCATGTTTCCCTTCTTCCACATGTAGCAGCATGTATGATTTGCATTTATCTTCTACACTATAAATTAAACCATTTTGTTACTTTCTACAATAAAAAAATTCAAATATCTTATTGTTATACATGTACCTTGCATAAATAATATAAGTGCCAACCACAACATACATCCAAACATGGCATTAAATGAAACCTGCCACAGCCCAATGGTTCTCAAGCTAGCTGGGTTAGTGATCTTCGAGCCCTTGTAATTTTTCTTATATTTTTACCATGATGTCACACATACTATATGATACTTTAATCTTTTGTTCCTTGAAGATATATTGTCGGATTTTGCTCATGATAGCCAATAACATTGGACTTCTTAATCAACTTGCCTAATTCTGATTTTAAAATCATAGTATATGATACATTAATCCTTAGGTTCAGATTGAATCTCTTAACCTAGTTTTGCTTTATTAAACATATAAATCAAGTCAAGTTTATTTAGAAATGGACCATTTTATTCAATAATGAAATGAACATTACACATTCAATGTTATGTTAGAGGCTGAAAAGCTTTGAATAACAAGATTAGGAGCCGAATTCAAAAATACATGCTCATCAAGTTCTAACTCAGCACGTAACTATATTAGATTTCATCACATAAGTATGCATGTATGTCGATCTGTAAATACGTCGCTCTATTTTTTTAATGACGGAAAGTGGTTAATTCATCTTAACTTATAGCGTGTGGTCCAACTTAAAACATTCTTATGGATGAGAACACGAAGTTCGTTATCGGTAGAAAAATTGGTATGCGTTGTCAGGTATTCGATGTTTCAAACGGTTAGACACGAAATTAATTTCCCTAAAAATATGTGTAACCTATACTTCGTCGAAAGATTGTAGATTCAAGGAGTTGGTTAAAAGCATTTGGACCTCCCAAAAACAGCTCCAACAATCTTGGAGAGTTTGAATCACATTTAAATTATCTTCTTCAATTTCAATCTTTTTGATTTTTGTTTAACGGCCTCTTCCGGATCGGTCTTGAGAGCCTATGTCTTGCTTTGATTACATAAATTGTGTTAGCTTTTTCTTTGCACCAATACAGAAATATCCCGAATGTGATATTTTTTTTCTGATTTTCGGCAAGGTATTCGTACCTCAACAAAAATAGATATGTAATGAGATAGTATATGATTCTCTTAAAAAAAAGAAGAAGAAAATAGTCTATGAAACTTAATTTCCACGGTGGGTACATCACATATATATTAAAGACTCGTTTGGAAGTACAAGGATTCATTTTCGGTAACGAAATGATTCCGAATCAATCAAAAACTATGTTTGATTAGAGGTATTTTAACACACGAAAGTAACCCCTTCATTTCCATTTCCTTTTCTTACCCTTAACCAATTTCATTCCGTTTTCATTTCGCCGCTCCAACCAAACGGGCACTAATAGTTTTAACTTTTTAAATGCCTTTTATTACACATATTTATGAAAGCCCGATGTTCCTGTATATAGCGTTGAAGTTATATAAACGAATCGTTACGAACCCTAAGTATGATTTATTCAATTAAAGATAATATCTACTCTACCACAACTCTACGTTTATAATATTTATTGCACTGACATTTTGATTCCAAAGTTTGCTTCTCTTTGAATTGTCTTCTAAGGACAAAATAAAACTTCTTTTTATTGCACCCTCCTCCAAGGCTACGGAAGCAATACAGATTATGCAGTCAAGGTCTTAGTTAGCTGCTAGTGATTAACAATTCTATAGCAAAAAAGAAGAGATATTTGAACTAAATGTACGTTAGATATAAGTCCAAGAGAAATTCGATACAGACGGATCGGTAGAGCGGGGTCATGTGCATACAAGCGCACATGCACATTAGACCCAAACCCAGCACATAAACCCGGTGTCCTAAAACCAATTGGCAATAGCAGGAGTAACCCACCAACCTTATATAATAGGCTCGGAGTGTCCCCTCTTTCGATGTGGGATCTTATTATCACCGACAAATCTCTAATCTAATTATATCAGTTGTGTCGTTTCTTTTATATTTGTTTAACTGATTTTGGACCTCAAATGAATGAAGTCAACTGCATTCATAAGATTGCTAGCAAGAGAGAAGTGAGAACGATGGATGTAATACATAAACATGGTCAAATGATGCCAAGGAAAGACAAAGATTAGTGTTTCTGTCATCATGTAATTAATGATTGCAGAACCCTAAGCTATAGGAAGAAGAGAGAGATTAGCCAATTAAACATGCATTTTATTTAATCAAGAATTCATGGAAGTTGGTATACCCCCGTCATACAAGGGGACAGAGAACCTTCTTGTTTAGTTATTCGAGATTGACATATATATATATATATATATATATATATATATAATCTTAGCTACTTGTTTATTGTAAATGGGACAAAAACATACATATTTTTCACCTACCTAAAAGATCCTGAAAATAGACATTTATAATGTGCTTCGATCGTGGTTCTAGGAGTGTCAATGGGTTGGGGATTTCCCGAAATTCGCGGGTATTACCCGCCATGGATGGGGATGGAGATTTTAAATGGGGACGGAGACGGGGATGGGTTAAAAATTGATTCCCTGCTTGGGTATGGGGACGAGTATGAAGATAGGGATATTCGCCCCGCTCCCCGATCTGAACCTGAACCCGACGGGAAACCCCAACGGAGAACCCCGACGGGAAATCCGACGGATAACTCTGACGGGGAACCCAAAAAAAATTACATTTATTTTAGTTTTTTATTGTAATTTTAAGTTTAATTGAAATTTAATTCACATCTTTGTTTAAATTTAAAATTGCTAATTATTTTTAAATTTCAAACTATATACATATTTATGCTTTTAAAAATTAAGAGTATCATATTCATTCCTACAATCCTACTTGCACAAAAAATGTATTTGAAAAAATGTTTGAAGTTTATATTTTTGTATGATTATTATATGTGTAAATTATGCTAATGCTAAGTGAAGGAAGTGCTAACCTATATTAATTTGGTTTTTGATCATATGAGGATAACAATTAATAACACACTAACGAAATTATTAAATACGTTGTAAGTAGTAAACGTCAAATCAATGATCAAATACATGACGCACTACATGTGCTTTTTATGTATCTTAGTCTCTTAGTTTCTTAGATACATGTTTTGAATATTTTGATTGTGCAACTTAGTTCCAAAACTATATAATTAAAACAATAAAATAATATAACACTTTACCTTGAGACCGTAATATAAATATTAGTAGAATATAATTATTTTAGTTTATACTAGTTTGTACTACGAGTATCGATCCTGCGATTCCTACTTCAATGAACAAAACCTAATATATATATACACACACACATATATACTATACTTTGACATATCGGATAAAGTGATGTGTTTAACATAAAACAACCAACTAAGTCATATCAAGAATTAAAATATATATTAAAATTATAAAAATTGACATTTATCTTGTAAGCATAGACTAAATGTTAGTAGTAAAGTATATACACTTTTGTACTTTAAGACTTAAGTCTATCATACTCTTTCCTACTTACATAAGATATATTTTGAAAAATATGAGGATAACATTTCAATTAAAATATATATGATGAACGTAAGTTATGTGCATGCTAATGTCAATCTATATTAATTTAGTTTTCGATCATATCAGATTAACACCCGCGTGAAATTTCCTCCATTGTATCACGACTTGCATGTTGTGAAGTTTATAGGAAGCATGAAGGTTCATTCTTAAGCATTCACGAGTCTCAATGTATGATGCAAACATCCGCCCGCCACCTAGAAACATGTTCAATTATTCTTCCGATGAGTCTATTTATGATAAATTATCTTATACATTCAAGTGTCACCTATCAATCACTTTGAATCTCAATTTTTGTATCTATTCAATTGTTACTAATCGATATCTAGATACATGCTCGATATACGGATTACCACTAAGCATCATGAATTCGTGACAATATGATAAATAGCTTAGGCTATTAGAATTTAGAACATTACGAAAAGAAGATCTCAAACGGTTCAATGTATACCAATCAAAACATAAATTACAACATTAGAAGAAACAACAATCTATAAACTATTTTTTTTACAAAGATTGTGGTTTGAATGAGTGAAATTATTAAATATACATATGTTAGATTAAATAAAAAGAAATACACTTGAGGACAAAAATATGGGGACGGGGAAAAAGCTAAATACACTTGAGGACTTGATTTAGCCACACTTACTATGTTTAAAAAATATTCGAAAAAACTAAATACACTTGAGGACAAAAATATGGGGACGGAGAATTCTCCGACGGGACGAATATCCGACATAGACGAGGAATTTTGCGGGGAAAACTCATAAAACTTTAAAATGGAAAAAAATAAACGGGGACGGGATTCCCGATGGGAGCGAATATCCGACGAGGATGAGACAATTTTCAATACCCGAACGGGTATGGGGATGGGAACGGGGGCATTATACTAAACGAATATGGGGATGAATATGGTACTCCCCCGACCCATCGACATCCGTAGGTTGATTATAATTGTTGCTACCAAAGCTTCTTTTTCTTTCACGAATGATTTGTATAATGGGCTTTTCTATTGGGCCTATTCTATATTGGGCCTGTCTTTAGATCCAAATAAGGGTGGTTTATGGGCCTAAGTTTTGATACTTCTTTTTTTGTGGATTTGGTGACTATTAACAATAAATGTTGTAGAACGTTACAAGTGTGATTCCAGAAAGAAGGCGATAAGTGTCATTCTTTTGGCATAAATGGTAGACAAGTCTAAGTAGTCTGTGAGGCTGTTAGAAGCGGCGAACTAGTCACGATGGGTGTTCACCATCATCTGCTCATCGTACAACTTGTTTGAGTTTTTAACAGCTTCTTTGGATGGGTTGATTCGGATATCATCAGATGCGGGTGGAATTGTTACCTCTAATGTACGTATTATACAATAGGAAAAAAAAAATCTATACTTGATTTTAAGTAATAGTTCATGAAATAAAAAATTCATAAAGCATGTGTTGGAGATAATAAGGTTTCACATCGAAAGATGGGACACTCCGAGTCTAGTATATAAGCTCGGAGAGCTACTCCTCTTATTGCCGATTGGTTTTAGGATGGAAGCTCGTCTGATTTATATGTTGGGTTTGGGCCTAATGCGCATGTGTCCTTGTATGCACGCGACCCCGCTTAATACGATAGTTTTTTTACTCATTTGTACCAAAAGAGTAAACCTTTTTTTTGTAAACCATATATATACGTGCGATGTGATATCTAAAATTCAAGTTACATATTATAAATAACCTTAAAGTTGAAAACATATATTTAAGTCTTTCTTGTACTACAAATGAAGCCCCTATGTACTCCAACAAGAGTTGGTTCCGATGTAGGCCATTTCTTTGTCCAGATTATACTACTTTCCCAAGGTGAGCTATGTCTTTTATTGTAACAATAACATAACCTAAACTAGATGGTACAATTACAACCCCACAAAGATATCAAAGTTACAAAAGATAATAAAAACAAGTTTCCCTAATAAGGGCATGTTTGACACAACGAGTTTTTCCGTTAGCTTAACATTTTTTGCTAGTTAAGTTTTTAGGATAGTTGTTTGGATAGTTTAACGAAAAAATTTTATAGAATGTAAAAATCTCATCGGTGTTTCATAAAAGTATATTTTTTGATAGAGGGATAAATTAGGATAAATATTTTTTACAAAGCTAGCAACATTAACTTTTTAAAAAATCCTATAAAAAAATATTCCTAAAATCTCGTAAAAATTAGTGTGTCAAACACTTAAAAATTAGGAGGAAAAAAACACATTGCTCTACTAAAATCAACATACTACAAAAATATATAACGGACGTACCATGTCCATAAAAATGTCACGGTACAAACAATTATCTTACATGGATTTGAAAAAGACATTATGGATGCGTTCGGTGAGGCTTTTATATGAGGTTATTGGAGGGATTATTATGCCCAGATTAATTTTGGAGATTATTTTGACCAAAAATAGTACCCCGATACACATAGATTATCAAGATTATTGAATAATCTATCATGCATACCAAACGGACCCTATATCAATTTAGAATTAAAATGAAAAAAAAAACTATTTTAAACATATACAACTAATTACAACGAAAATCTAGGCATCTTTATTTCTCCATAATTCAGGAAGCAAAACTGTGACTACTTCAACCATTTTATGCATAACTTATTTGTTGATAAGACATTGTAAAACAGAAATTCATCCTATTACCTAACCTATTTATAAGCCTCATTGTTTTTACATTTCTATTTTTTTTTATAGTTTATAAATAAACAAAGTTTCTTCATCCTCACACTTCACACCCAGCAGAAGAAAATGGAAGTCTTCATCATCTTCACTCACTTCCTTCTTCTCCTCCTCCTTCCCTTAGCTTCTTCACTCTCTTCACCATTTTCCGATGGCTTCCTCCACCTCCGATCATTCTCTCCTCCCCGTGACAACAGTCTACCTCCTCAACAACAGCTCCAAGTCACTCAACCTCTACCATCTGATCTCCTCACACCGGCATGCTCTGTCTCCCTCCTCTCCCACTCCTTCGGTCAGACCATCGGCGAACCACCAGTCGACGTTGAGTACGCGTCGCCGGAAAACTGTCCTTCTCCCTCGTCATGGTCCAACATCGTCCTCGAAATGAACGCTACTTGTATCGGTGAACAATACGACCGCATCGCCGGGGTTTGGCTTGACGGTGTTGAGATTCTTCGTACTAGTACCCCTGAGCCGACTCCTGATGGAATCTTCTGGAGTGTTCGTAAGGATGTTACTAGGTACTCTTCTCTTTTTGCTCGATCCAATATTTCTATCTCCATGATGCTCGAGAATGTTGTTAACGATGTTTACACTGGCGTTTTCCATGTTAATCTTACTCTACTGGTTTATACTGAATCGGCTGTTAAACCTCTGTCAATTGGCGATTGGTTTAAGAAATTGGGGTTTGGATCGGAGGTTTCGGATGGGAGTGATGGGAATTGGTTGGCTTGGGATCAGAAGCCGGCTGATTTGATCGTTCCGGTGTCGGATGATGGAGATCTAGGTTTTTGGTTTAGAATTGGAAATGAATCTGTTCTAGGATCGAGATCTGTTGAAATTCCGAAGAATGCTAGGAAGATTGTACTTGAATTGTATGTTTCAGCTCATGGAGATGACGAGTTTTGGTACTCTAATCCTCCTGATATCTACATTATTACGAATAATCTGACTACCAAGCGAGGTAATGGAGCTTTTCGAGAAGTGTTTGTTAAGATTGATGGAAATCTCGTGGCATCAGAGATACCGTTTCCGGTCATATTCACCGGAGGGATCAATCCATTGTTTTGGGAGCCTGTGGTTGCTATTGGAGCCTTTGATCTTCCTTCTTATGACTTTGATCTGACGCCATTTTTAGGATTGCTCTTGGATGGTAAAAACCATAGTTTCCAGCTTGGTGTTGGTAGAGCAATCGATTTCTGGCTTGTCGATGCGAATTTGCATGTATGGTTAGATAAAGGATCAGAAGTTGTTGAGGCCGGGACTGCTCTTCATCATCCTCCGCGATTTGGTGAATCATGGGAATGGAAGCTTGACGGATTGGATGGAGAGTTTGAAGTTGAAGCTGAGAGATCGAGTCATTCTTCGGGTTGGGTGGCTTGTAGTTGTGGTAATGTAACGACCCGGGTTGTGAGGAAGATCAAGTTCAAGAACAAGATCAAGTTTAAAGGAAATGGTACTTACAAAAGTGTTAAGCAACATGTGAAGTTGAAGACAGAAGTGACTTTGAAATCTCCCTTTAGTTCAGATGCTGATGATAATGATGGAGTGATTTCAAAGAGGACATTAAAGAGGAAATACCCTCTCAACGTGATCATTGATACCCAACCAGGCGCTGCAGCCGACACTTATTTGATGAGGACTAATGTTTCGCATGCATTGAATGAGAGATCTTCGTTTGGGAGGTTGTCATGGACGAGCTATAACCGCCAGAGATCAGGAGGTTGGATGGCTGTGAAGGATCACTCTGTTCTTTCAGGAGCTGCTCATACCCACCAGAGCTATAGCTCCCGAAACCAATCCACTTGTTACACCCGCCAAGTCGAAGCTGCAGATGCAGAGCTTCTCACTGATGTTTCGACGTCTGTTTGCCCGTCTTTCCTGCATAAGGTACTAGACAAGTTTCTGTTTCTAGGTTGGTAGAATGTGATCTTACGTGATTGTTAACTCACGTGTGTGCAAATAACTACCGGAAAAGGTCTGTTTCGGGTAGAGAAGCTTGTATAGTTAGAGGTTTTAAACAGGACAGCATAATCAGATCAAAATAACATTCTCCTTCAACCAAAATGTCGATTTCGGAATTCTATAGCTGTTAAACTTGACAAACTAACACTTTTTAACTTCAGTTCAAAAGGAAATAAACTATTAAGGGAATCTGCGAAGAATATGAAGATAAATTAAACAAAGTAACATAGAACCTTTTAACTTTCTTTCTTCTGTTTTCTGGATCGTTGTGTTCTGGGACGAATTGTCTCTGCTGTCATATTCATTTACTTCCATGAAGCTCTTGAGAAGCTAGATAAATGGTTCCTTTTACCATAGTTGTAATGCAAGCGAGTCGTTTGCAACACAAATTGAAGTATAGGAGTAGGCTGGTGTATAATCACTATAGCACAACAAACTACAGAATGTGCCGAATTCTTCATCTTTGATGTTGATCACCAATTGGACGCCAAAAACCTTTATGCCCAACTAGATACCGTTCTTCTTGGATGTTAACTGTCCAATGAAGTGAACGGAGGATTGCGCTAACCTTGATCAACAACTCTTTGGAATCCCGAACCACGAGATAGCCCTCTGGCCTTACAATACGATCTACCTCCGCCATCACGTCAATAAGGTCACATCTGGCAATTCAACCAACATTAATACAAATAAGCTAGTATTTCAATGTTATGCCTCCCAGCTTGAGGTTTGTGCCTAAGTAGTCTATACAAAATGTATCTATTGCACTCATCATGCAAGCATATAACATCAGAGAAATGGTCAGAGTCGATACCTTTCTGGGAGACTGGTGAACAGAAAATTGGCATGTAGAAGATCGTAAGTTCGCGGATAGGTATTGACAGACTCGCACCAATCATGGTAAGTTCCTATCAGTCCTCTGTCAAAAATTGCAAGAAGGGTATCTGGCTCATGAATCGGGACAACATTCATCACCCAAAGTGGCTTTTCTATCAGTGCAGCGGCAAATCTGCACAAGAGAATATATTCAGGTTAAAAATAAATAATTCCTTTGATAAAGCAGCTCAGACACCATTCACGCAATGTAAATTACTTGTTTTGGTGGGATATAATGTGGGATACCTAGGGATTTCATATACTAACTGAATTCCTCATGACTATGACTTTAGGTTAGCTTTAAGCTGTAACATTTATAAATTTAGCACAAAACATGGTTTATTGCAGCTATTTCCAATCCAAAAAATTATTGAAACAAGGCTACTTCTGAACTTAATCTATCAATTTATATGTGACTTATTGATGATCTCTAATATAGTTCAGATTTGATGGATGGAAATTATACAGCTGCATACAAAAATCTGTATATGACAACCTTATTCTGGGCACAATTATGGTCACCCTTTAAAACTACCCTGCAACACCAAAAAGCTCGTGTACTCCCGTGTAGTGGTTCTAGATTTTACTGTACGATTTCTATAAGCTTATAAGTTAATGTTTGTTATATAGGCGCTTATTTGTATATTTTTAGTAATATTGGTAAGGGAAGTCATCTTTAGAGCCAGTAGTTAGAATCTACAAATGAAAATGGATGCTAACAGAAGTAAGTCAAGTAATCAATATAAACGAAAAGTATGTCCACTATGGAAAGATTCAAACTACATGCAGATGAAGCTGACTTACACACTTCCTAAATGTCACACTTAGCTTTTTGTATTCCTAGATAATAGATATCATATAAAAGGACGGGCAAAGTGTATGCTATATCATATTGACAATAATCAATAAATTCCTCACCTTTATGCCAACTCAAGTAGTATACTACTCCGTCTGTCCAACAATATATTAGTCTTTTGCAGACCTTTTAACAAGACTATCAAATATACTGTTAAATACTACGGATTATTACAACCCTATTTACTACTCTATTTCTTTAAATTATTGAACCTTACAAATATCAATCTGGCAGTTGTGTAAAGTATAGACCAAAATAGCAAGAACTAAGAAGAGACAAATATTTCTAGAAAATAACTGAATCCTCAATCAGCAGATATTGTTAGAAGGGAGTGATAAATAAGCCATATGCCATGTAAGCATTCAACGGTTTATCAACTAATTACTTGGCATGTGCAACATGTCAAGGAAAACAAAAACATAATGCTAATAGAAATATCAATACAGTATAGGCTTAAGTAACATTCACAACAATTTCAAATCCTAGATTATATTCCTAATCCTTGTTTTCTAAGCAAACATATATAGATACATGCAACGAGAAAAGGAAGGAAAAGTTCAGTAAAACTTCGAAAGAGACTTCTTACCCTCCATAACCAGCATTCATATCCATCACATTCCGCACTGTTGTCCAATTTACCCCAAGTTGTTTCAAGTATACATCTGACACTATATCTGACAACCGTCCGTTGTCTGAAATGAATGCATCTTCAGCTGTTTTGTCCGAAAGGCTCACAGGGACACTGTTAAGTCTTTGGGGCCAAGAAAGAGGCCAGTTTTTACCTTTCACAGGAAGCTGAGGAAGACAACTTCCCAGAGGAGTATACCTGTAAAAAACAATATGTAAGATCTGATAATTTTAGAAGAAAAAAAAAAAAAGCATTATCTTAACAGCAGTTTTATCATGGGAAACGCACCAGGATATAGTCCGTGTCTCTGCCTCACACACTGGTGGAGTCTGCACTTTACGTTTCATATAGCAGGCTGATGAAACAGGCTTCTGATATATCACTACACCAATTCCTGTTTCATCAACCTTCCTAGCCCGGACCTTCCAGCAAAAAGCCTTTGTCAATGTTGATGTGGCTGCAAAAATTATAAACACAGATCACGATGGCAAATAACAAAGTAGAATCCAAGGTAGTTGCAGCTTTTGAGAACTATGGCAGAAATGATTCATAATTCATATACACGTATTTATGAATTATGAATGAAAAAAACAGTCTACAAATGAAAGCAATAAGAGAAGATAAAAGACACAAGTCGACAAACCATTCCACTGTCTCCGATCTTCATCATTCTTCCGGTATACTGGAGTTGCAGACCAAACAAAGAACCCTCCAGGTCTCAAAACTCTGTTGAGTTCCATCAATGGCTTACCACCTGCAAATTCCAGCATAAAATTCAAAAAGGTAGGGAAAAAAATAAAAAAGAAAAGAAAAAAAAAAAGATTGGTATCGTAAGTGGTGGTAAACTTCAGTAAAGTACCATTGCCTTCCCAGTGAACTCTGCACCTTGCGCAATGAATTAGATCAAAGGAATTATCTGGAAAAGTTAGCTTTTGGGTACCAATCACTGAAAGAGTAGCTGGAATTCCGCGCTCTAAAGCAAACTGAATTTGGGCTTCGTGTTCATCCTTTGGGGCAAAGGACGTAGTGATGACATTTCTATCCAACAAATAGCCTCCAAAACTAGCAACACCACAGCCAACATCCAAGATCACTCTTATATTCTTTCCCCATTTGATATCTGACAGAGTCTGCAGTTGTATACCGCTTTATGAATCAGTACCGTAGGCAGGTGAATTTGACATATATTGGCATCCATGCATATGAAGAGATATAATATACATGTTCATGGCTTCATGCTTAACTCATATCTGTACAACACCGTCATCAACCTGATATGAACTATCATTTTTAAACCGAAATTTAGATCATCACAAGCCAAATTTTTATGCTTTCTGAGATGGCTAAACATACCATGGATTTCCAGAAGAAATGAATTTACCTTCTCTATAAACTGGATGTAGCTTGAAACACCTTGTTTAAATTGTGTTCCGCCTCCAGGAAATTCAAGATAATTACCAGTTTTCCGCACCCAATTCTGTTCCTTTTTGTACTCAACAAGCCTTGGATGAGGTACATTGTTATACCAGATCTAGTAAAATAAAAAGGCATCCATGGATGCAATCAGAGGAAGAAAAAGCATGAACAATATTCATCTAGAAAAATTATGCCAGATATTGGACAATGGTAATTTCGGGCACAGGCAAGGGGAGTGATGACATATAAATGAGTGACAAGTCAGAAAATGTTCTTCACAACGGGGTAAGAAATTTTGGTGTTGAACTGTGAAAGGACCATCTACTACTATTTCCCAGTCATATTTTCCTCATGCTAGCAAGCTTCTCATTCCTTATAAGCAGGTGAACTCCCAGTTCAGTTTTCAGCCCCAAGAAAATGTCAATACTTGAATCATATCAATTTCAATGAAATCCAAAATCTCACTACGTTGAAACTACATTTGACTGCTCATCAAAAGGACTTCTTTTCAAACTGACACCGCCATTATATATTTGCCTTTCAAGTGCATAATGACATGCGAGGTTTTGTTAGGAAATATCGCAACTCAGGGAAAACCATTTATTTCAAATTAAGTACATCCTCTAATATCAATAGATAGATTAAACAATAACTATCAAGACTCAAACTGCATCGTACTTGACAGGTCTGCTATATCTATTATCAATCCAACCTAGAAAGAAGTTCATCCTCGAATAAATCAGTTAAGGGCCCGTTCATTTCCCATATACTGATATGGGATATGGGTATGAATATCACATATCTGATATCATGTTTCGTAATTGAGTATATGGATATCAAAGTGATATCCTAGATATCAAAGTGATATCCTAGATATCAAAGTGATATCCTAGATATCAATCCTTTACTTTTTTATCGTTTTTGGTATCTTAAAAAATTGAGAGATTTCACATTCATTTTCTCTCACTTTTTCCTCAAACCTCTCCCTTCCCGGTCTTCCTCTTGATATACCTCATCATCTTGTCAAACACAAGTATGAGATATGAGATATCAAATCTCATATCCATATCTATGATATCCGATACCGATATCTAATATACTCATATTTGATATGAGAAATGAAAGCCCTATACTCATATCTGATATGAGAAATGAACAAGCCCTAAATGAGCATCAATTTCGCTTGGCCTAACTGTAATCTCAAAATCACACCAAAGTAAACAAACAATTTAAATCAAATCTTACCAAACAATCAATCTCACCAGGTCTCTGCTTTTAGGCCAAGGAATGGGGATCTTATAACCAACGGGAAGCGGAACCAAGCACCTAGGGTTAGGCGAGGGACAATGCCGCTCTCTATGCTCCATATGCTTCCTCGACTTCAACGCTTTAATAGCCTCCAAGTTATCAAGGCAAGGGATATAATCCACTGAACCAGGCCCCTCACAACTCTCCCAATTTAATCTCGTCAGATTCTCAACCTCCGACACCTCCTCTCCATTACCACCTTGATCTCCCTGCGGCGAATCGGATATCGGCGCTTCTGAACCTCGATCATCCTTATCTTCTTCCGTCGGTGGATCTGACGACGACGATAATGGAGATACTGGCAGTGATGAAGACAGTGGTGGAGGCGGTGGAGATTGTGATGGGGGAGAGTGAGATTGCTGTCGGTGAACGAAGGTGGAGGGGGTTGGGGAGGAGAAGTAGGGGTACGGGGAATCGGAGATGAGGAAAAGAAGGACGCAGAGGAAGAGTATGGAGAAGGCGAAGAAGAATGGATACTTGCGGCCGCCTTGGAGAAGGCTTGAGATAGAGATCGCCATAGCTGGACCTCTGGAATTGAATCTGGAGATGGATGGGATTGCGACTGAGATTTGAATGAAATAGAAAGTGTGCGTCAGAGTTCGTGCGTGCAGCTAGTAGGTCAATCTCAAAGTCAGAGGAGAGAGAAGTAAGAAAGATGGGCCGGTGATCACGAAAAAAAGTCCGGCCAATGTCACTACTACAAGGTGCACAATCTACCGTATTGCGATGGAGTCGGCCGATATTCGGTGTCGAGCAACGGCGTTCAATATCATCAATGTCACCGTCGAACGGCGGCACCAAAAATCATCAGATGTGTTGGTGGTGTTCAAGTTGCTAATAGTATTTTGTGGAGGGACTGCGATGGATTTGTGCGTAAAAAATTACGGGTAAAAAATACGTAAATTTGATATGCTAACGTATTCGCATCACGGTTGCCCATCCTAAATGCGAGTCAGAGATGGGTTTGATGTGCAAACGCAATTCGCATTCACTGCGCATTCTAAATGCGCGTTAGAATGCGCATTAGTTCGGTGTTTTGTAAATTTATCGTCGTGCCTATAGAAGGTCAATATTTATATTCGACAGTTGTTCAAGGGTCATAGTTCTATCTATTGGATTTGAAAGTTGAGGATAAAAAACGCTATAAATACAATTGAAAAGTAAAACTTCTGAATAATATCTTGTCCAAAACAAATTTAATTTGAAGATGTTTGAGACTTTATAGGCACGACGAAGTTCTTTTACCATTAGATGATTGTAAATATAGCATTTGCTCGAGGAGTTTGTTTTTCACATCCAAGTAAGTTTGCACCATGCTTTTAACTATTTCGTGAACGACTAGTTGTGGATCCATCACAGTTTCATGTACAACGGAGTTAATTCCAAACAAAAAATGTACGACAAAGTTATTTTTATGAAATTTATTTACGAACATTATTTATAGTATCCCGTAATGAAAACAACATCGAGTCTATCTAACATGCGTTTCTCATATGGTCATGCTCTTCCTTACTATGGACCCTTTTTTTTGAAAACAGAAAGCGGTTAGGAAAGACTATATTCTTGAGGTAGTCAATCCTAAAGCATCCTTGCAGATTGAGAACACGAAACGAAGATCCAGTCAGGAGTTGGATCATCTCAACCTTCTAGGGACAACTCTAAAGTCATTGGACTTGATAACACATAAGTTATCACCTTCAGTTTCAATCTTTTTTTATATAAGCCGTATTGCTTCTTTAAGACTACATTTTAGCGCGAAAACTTTTGCTTTAATTACCGAGTTAAATACTATGTTCTAGAGGTAGTTCATCTTGAAGCATCTTATGGATCCTTGATTTCACTTAGATGAGGGGTTTTATTTTGAAATTTAGATTGTTTATTTTTTCTTTGATTTCAAAAAAAAAATTCTTAATTTTGGCACCCGGCGCTACAATTATTCGCCGCCGACTCTCATTGTTCAAGTTCGAGTTATAGGTGTTGTCACCTAGTGCTCAAGTTCAGGCTATTGCACGTTGTTGTCCAACGCTACAATTCGATCTTGTCGGCATTCTCACAGTGTGTTTCACTCTACACTTTATAGATCGCTATTCGTGTCCCTTGTAGTCGTGGGAGAAATTATACTCTCTTCGTTTCGATTTAAATGCCGATAGACTCAAATATATTTTTTTCAAAACTTGTCTATGAAAAAATATTTTATGTCAGAACTTTCTAAAAATAAACATATATAACACGTGAGCTGGGTTCAGAACGTCGTGAGACAGTTCGGTCCATATCCAGTCACATTAGTTTTCTTGAACTTTTAAGTTTTATTTGTCATTTTCAACTCATTACATTTTTAATTAATTACAAACATAAATAAAACATCCCTTTATCTCTTATTGTAATTTGAAATTACATTTATTATTAGTAATCTTTTAATGCCTATTTTATTTGTCTTAATGTGATTTAAATTATAACGGAGGGAGTAACATCTGTTGATTTTTTTCGTATACAAAATATAAATGGACATTTAAAATTGAAAATTTTTGAATATTTTCATTAATTAAAAACATACATAAAATATCTCTTATTCTTTTATTGTAGTTTTTTTTGTTTGTAGTTTCATTTTTGTTTGTTACTTATGTATGTTTGCCTCTTGATATATTTTTACTTCTAAATTCGTTATACGTTTGTTGAATTTTTCTTTGTTTTGAGAAAAAAAACTGAGTAAAATCACATCTTAAAACGTTCAATCTCTTTGTCGAATGTAAACCTAGATCACTTGGAGGAACCTGAATTAGAAAAGCATAATATATGAATAAAACTCTCCAAATGAAACTATTATGGAAAATAATGGTGGAACCAAACAATACATAGGTTAAAGTCATTGTAGAAAAATACTTAAAAGGCTCGTGCCTTTGGAATTACAAATGTGGTAAAACTCATCATGTTAATGAAAAAAGTTGATGAAACTGAAAGAAGAATTTGATACTGGTATTAGATGGCGTGTGTGATGAAAAACAATCAGATTTTGAAAAGAACGATGAATTATTGATAAAGCACTACAAGACATAGAGACTAACAAAACTTTGATAGATAATACAACGTTGGCCGCTGCTTATATCACAATTAAAAAAGGAACTACCAACTCCTAAATCAACTACATGCAACTCCACCACATAACATTGTTCCAAAAATAAGGAACTATAACATGCCTAGGAATGTAATACAAGACATAATATATTGGATTGCTGATGAGAAAGGATGGTCTCTATCAAATCTGCTTTGGCAAATATCCAAAAACCTAACGACGAGACATGATTTTTACCACCAAATGTCTAAGCTTCCAAAGTGGTCTCTAGATCTACGTTATAATTTTACCACCAAATGTCTTAGTTCTTTTGATGAAGTAGTTTCTTTTATTTCCATGATAATGTCTATTATTTTTGTATCCGCCATACAGATAGTGTGATACATCTCTTCTTTAAATGTTCATATACTCTTCAAACTATTTGCAATGATAAAATTATAACGTACATCTAAAATAGTGATATAGCATATTAAAAAATAATAGACATTATCATGGAAAGAAAAGAAAATACTTCATCAAAAGAACTAAGACATTTGGTGGTAACTTGCATGGTGAAAAATTTGACTTACCAAGAATTAAATAATTTTTAACAAACAAAAGACTCCCCAAAACTTGAAACATCTAGTACGGAACCAAATAAATGAATGGAAAAGGTCAATACAAAATTGCCAACTAATAACACAAAACCATCGAATCAGAGAAGAAAAACAAAAATCATCAAATGGCAAAGATCGATATGAACCTTTGTCAAAATCAATTTTGACGTCTCAAAGAATTCGTCTTATCAATTTGCTTTTGGATTCATCATCAGAAAAAACCTAGCAAAGACACTTGCATTTGGAAAAGGAAGATATGAAGCCAATTTTGTGCTTGAAGTAGAAGCGTTTGCTCTTCGAAAGGGCCTCCAAAAAGCCGCTAGCCTAGAGTTTTCAGTCATTGAGATTGAGAAAAACAACTTGATACTTCTTAACTAACTCAAACACATTTGGAAATCACCATGGGAAGCAGACATGATCATTTAAGATATCTCTTTCATGCTTTATGACTTCACATAAAGTAGTGTGCACCATATTTTTAGGGAAATCAACAATGTTGCAAATAGGTTGGCGTTGCTTGGACATACAACTCGGACGTTTGTGTCGACCCTTCGCCACAAGAAATTAAAAACCTCATCCGAAAGGATGTTTTAAGACAGTCTCGAGAGGCTGATACTTCTTTACTCTTACCACTATATATAAAAATAGTCATAAAGTGATTTTAGTTTCTTTTAGAACAACCCATTATAAAAAATTGCTTTTTAAAATTGTGTTTTTCACAAATCATCTTTGATGTTTTTTAAAATAAAACTACCTTATTTAATATAAATCATTAAACCACCATAAAGATTTTCTAATGAAACATAAAGTTAGTTTTCCAAAATACTCTTAGGTGTTAATTAAATATCTAATATTTTTTCAAAAATTTTAAATACATATTTATCATAATATTATCTTTATAAATTAACTACAAATAAATTATAAGATATAAACAACTTTTTCTTCAAAAAAAATTTATATAACTTTGCATAACGAACAAAAAAATACTTATATTATTAAAAAAAAGTGATTTTTTTAAAATTGAGTTGTTTATGTAAAATAAAATTTAGTTTTTAAAATAAATATTATTACAAATAGGTATTTTAAAAACTAAAAGACCAAAGTATTAGTTTTTAATTAGTTGATTAAGGGTATTTTAGTCAATTAATATAATATTTCTCTAAAAAAATTACTATGTATAGTTCAACTTATTTGTATATATTTATAAGATGGTTTTATTTATAAAAAATATAAAAGGTGATTTGTTAAAATAAAATTTTAAAAGGGGGTGTTTTTCAATTAAAATACAAAAATTACTATCATAAAATTAACCTTATAACAAGGTACTCTTCTGCATAACACAACCAAAAACCACTTATTGTACAAAAAAAAATACCCAAGAAAAAGATAACAACATTTTTGTCTAAAATATATTTTCTTAAATCTAATTTATTCGCACCAACTCATTAAACTTGCATATTTCATCGTCCTTTTATTGTCCCCAAACCTATGTCACTCACTCCTAATCCATGCCTCAATATTTCGTCATGTGAGATGCACGTCAATTATATTTGTCAAGTCCAACAACGGGGTGAACATAGAAAGAATAATTCATAAAACTTATACTTATATTAGACTTATATATTTTATTTTTTCGATGTGATAAATATATCTACACATTTCAACACTTCCCTCAAATGTAACTAGTCTAATTTAGTTGACTCTTAGTTAAACGGGTTAAAACATTTTAGTCAACCCCAAGTGTGAAGTATTACTTAGCTAATGATATGTTTTTTTTAATGTGGCTTTTGAATGCTGCATATGAGATACCTAATTGGTACTAGAGCATCTCATTACTGTAAGGACTCATTTGATATCTTTTTTTTTTTTTGATACAAAAGGTAAGAGAATTAGGTGAATCAGTTTCTAGAAACCGATCGACCTAAAGCATCCTTGCGGATGAGATCTTGAACATCTTCAGGAATAGTATTGACGTCTAGCGAGATATTGTGTCCATGCATGGCAATCTTGTCCGCGACCGTATTAATTTCCCTGTAAATATGTTGTGTTAAGGAGTTAGAAAATCCCGAAATCATATTAGTAATATCGGTGATAATCATGTCCAACTCCCATGGGGGCTTCCAAATTCGATTGATTGCATTGATAAGCATTAAGCTATCTCCTTCAATTTCGATTGATAAAACCCCTAGCCCCTTGGCCTTTTGTAGGCCCTCCCGAAGAGCATACGCTTCTGCTTCTAGCACAGATTCAGCGTTGCATCTACCGCTTCCTATAGCAATAGGAACAACATATTAATTTCTAATAATGTAGCCAAAAGAGTATTGGTTCGCTGAGCTTTTTGAGGCGTCAAAGTTAAGTTTAATAAATTCGTCTTCTGGTGTTTTCCATTTTATGTTTTTAGTTTTCCTTCTTTGCCTTCTAATTTTTGTTTGGTTGTTGATCAGATTTTTGTTTGCTTGCTCCCATTCAGCGATCTGATTAAGAGCTATTGTTTTAAGGTTATGTGGAATCGTTGTTTTATTGAAAATGAACTGATTCCTCACCATCCAAATATTCCACCAAATGACGGCAAGGTATCTCAAGTCAGAAGGTGTTATTGTTCCTTTAAGGTCAAAAAGGACCTCAGCAATGCTCCCATTGTCACTGTCGTAGTTCCGTAAAATGGATGAAATTTTTGGATTATCGATTGATGTTATCATGTATGGGCATTGAAAGAACAAGTGTTTGGCCCTTTCTGTATGGTGATTACAGAATTCACAATTCATCACAACTGGAATTCTTTGCCTATCAAGATTTTGTTTTGTAGGAAGACCATTTAGTGTTAGTTTCCATAGAAAATTTTTTATTTTAGGCATTACCTCAATTTTCCATATCCAAGTTTTGTCCATGGTAACCCCTACCTTTCGTTTTTGAATCATTTCCATAGCCGATTTGGTCGAATACCATCCTTCATCATTCTTTGCCCAATACAGTCTATCCCTAATATCATTTTCGGAAAGATTATAGTTTTTTATTCTTTCGATAATGCTAGTAGACAATATATTGTTTAGTCGGATCAATTGATGATTCCATCTTTTGTTTGTGATGTACGCTGAAGTACTTTCGTTCTGATTAATCGATTCCTTATTACTCACCATATCCATGAGAGGTTTGTCATTGATCCATCTGTCCTTCCAAAATCTGACCGTTTTTCCATCTCCTACTCGCCATCTAAGCCCTTTGTCGAAATCTTCTCTTAGTTTAATTAGTTTCTTCCATTGTCATGATGCCTTTGCTCCACATTGGTAGTTCCAAAGGCATGAGCCTTTAAGGTATTTTTCTTCAATAATTTTAACCCATATATTATCAGGGTCTGCCATGATTTTCCATAAAAGTTTCATTTGTAGTGCTTTATTCATATCTTCAGCTTTCCTAATTTCAGTGCCTCCGAGGGATCTTGGTTTGCATATTTTATTCCAAAAGAAATTTCTATTAAGTTGGTCTAATTCTAGGTAGATACTTGTTGGTAGCATGAAGGCCTGCATTAGGTAGCTTGGTTTGGCATTGAGGTTGGCTTTTATTAGTGTTATTCTACCTTCTTGTGACAGGGACAACGCTTTCCACCTAGTAAGTTGTTGCTTAGTTTTTATTATGATAGAGTTAAAGATGTCTTTATTGACTCGCCCATTAATGATAGGGCATCCAAGGTATTGTTCAAGACTGGTCGTTGTATTAATTCCTAGTTGTCCTTGGATTCTTCTTTTGATACTTTGGTCAATGTTTACAGTTGTTTGGAACGCAGATTTGTGATAGTTTATGACTTGTCCTGAGATGTCACAATAGTCTTTTAAGATTGAAAGGATCTTGTTGCTTGCATCAACAGATGCCTTAGTAAAGATAATAATATCATCGGTAAAAACTAAGAAAGGAATTCTAGTTCCGTTTTTTGTAATAGGGAAGCCGACAGACTTAGGGTTTTCGTTTGCCATTTTTTGAATGTTTCTGGTCAATACCTCCGCACAAAGGTTAAACAGTAGGAGAGATAGTGGATCGCCTTGACGAAGGCCTCTCTGCGGAACAAAAATTTTGGTGGGGGAGTCATTGATTAAAATGGAGTAAGAGACTGAAGAGATGCATTCGTAGATCCATTTCCAAAATTTTTCTACGAAACCGAATTTTTGTAGTACAGCTTTCAGAAATTCCCATTCTACTTTGTCATATGCTTTTTCCATATCCAACTTAATTGCCATGAACCCTTCTTTTCCCTTTTTTGATCTAAATCCATGAAAAAAATTCATGAGCGATAAGCACATTGTCTTGAATTGCTCTATTTTTAATGAAAGCACTTTGAAGTGGATGGATTAGTTTAGGTAATACTAAACTTAGTCTTTTGGCTAGAATTTTAGCAATTATTTTATAGACCGTTGAACATAAGCTTATAGGTCTATAGTGGGAAGTCGTTGTTGGATTGTCTATTTTGGGAATTAAGGCAATGAACGTATGGTTGATTTGTTTAAGGATTTTTCCGGTTCTATAAAAGCTTTTGACTGCCGTAGTTACTGTTGGTCCTATGATGTGCCAATATTTTTGATAGAATCCAGCAGTCATACCATCAGGCCCCGGCGATTTGTCATAACCAATGTCAAAAAGGGCATCCTTGATTTCCTTTGTGGAGAAAGGCAATGATAGGTTGGTGTTGTCGATTTCAGATATTTCTGGTTGAATGACTTCTAATTGCTTTTGAAGTTTAATATTATCAATTATTGAAGCCTTAAAACGGTATTCATAGTCTTTTATGAATTCATCATTGATTTCATTCTCTTTAGACACAAACGTACCGTCATTTTTGGTAATAGTTGTAATGATTTTTTTATTTCTTCTACCCGTTGCTTTCCTATGATGGAATTTTGTGTTCTTATCGCCGAGCTGTAAATTTCTCGTTTTGGCTCTTTGTACCCAATATTTGTGTTGATAGTCCACCAAACATTCCCTTTTTCTGATTAATCTGTTTATTTTATCACTCTTGAGTTGGTCAAAAGACGTAGAACTTTGTTTTTGGAGAACCTCAAGTTCATCGTCCACGTTTTGTAGTTGTTTATGGATATTCCCGAATTTATCCCGACTCCACTGTTTTAGTTTTTGTTTAAGTAGGTTTGTCTTTTTCGCGAGGTTGAACATGTGAGTGCCTGAGAACTGTGTTCTCCATACTTGTTTGATGAGTTTCTCACAATCTTGTCTTTGCATCCACATTGTTTCAAACCTGAAGGGTTTATTCTTGACGTTTGTGTGTGAGTTTTGGAGGCAAATGGATATCATACAATGGTCAGAAGTCGTAAATGCATGATTTCTAGTATGTAGCTCAGGGTATTCTTGAATGATTTCAAGAGACGTCATTACCCTATCTAATTTTTCGTATATGTTGTCATCTCCTTCTTTCTTCTTCTTCCAAGTGAAAAAATTACCTTTAGTCGGGAGATCACCTAGGCTATATTGATGGGAGAATTGTTGTAATCTGTCGAACTTGTTGTTAGAGGTAGGTGCCCCTCCTTTTTTATCAGATGGTTCCAACAACTCGTTGTAATCACCTATTACTATCATCGGATGGCTTATAGCATTCATTTCTATCTTCAGTTGTTTCCAAAATTCATTTTTTATTTGTTCGTTGGGTGGGGCGTAGATGAAGATGATCATGGATTCAAAGTTTGTGAGAGTATTTGTGTGTTTAACGATTAGGTATCTGTCAAAGAATTTGACAATCTCAATTTTTTCATCCTTTAGTTGATATTCCTTCCATAAAAGACAAAGACCCCCCGCAAATCCCATAGCCGGAATGAAAAATATTTTATCAAAACCAGGGTTTTTCCACGATGTTTCTTCAGGTTCCGATCTGGCTTTAGTTTCGGCCAACATTATCATTTGGATATGTTCGTTTTTACATGTAATATTGATGTTTGTCCAAAAATTCTTTTTCTTCATACCCCTACAATTCCAGAATGCGATCTTCATCTATGGATTAAGATTAATGTTGGGAGGTTTCATTCCCTTTACTCCAAACCTACACTCATCATTAGTTATTTTTCCGGTACTCAAATTTTTTTAAAAAAATTATTATTTCTCATCCGAAGGTCCTTTGGACAAGCGAGAAACCATTGAAAGAATTCATATTTTTTATTGCATTCTATGCAATTTGACCCGTTTATAAACCGTTTTTTGTTAGACCAACAACCCGTGTTGGGATAACCTTTACTAATAAATTTGCAAAAGGTATGGTCTGACAACATCCTCATCTTGTCTCTTTTGTTGATGCTCGTAATGTTCTTTGGTTTTTTATTTTTCCAAATACTCATATTACCTTGGATTCTCGTTTTAAAACTAAGAGCATATTGTTTATTTGTTGATTTGATCATAGAACTCCATCTCTTTTGTTTGCTCATGATGAAATATAGGGTCATTGTTCTTACCGAGTCGGTACTTGTTGTGGGAGACGGGACATAGACTTGGTTGTTGATAAGAATCAATTTACGGTCATTGGAGCATTGGGAACGGTCCGGAGTAGCACAAAGCATGTAGCTGAGGCTGCAATAATCCGGACTCCCTAAGATAATTACATAACCATACAAAAGCTGAGTTCTCATATAAAAGTTTACTTTACTCTCAAGTTGCTTGGGAGATTGTTCTAAAATCACCCAATTACTTCTTATCCTTGATTTTTGTGTGAAAATTTGCCAATACAAAACACCATACACAGTCTTGCATACACCACTAGTAAAACAAAACATACTGATATTTTCAGCCAGCCTCTTGTTCAAATTGGAATCAATTCTTCTTAGTCCATCATACAACACAAGTCTGGAAATGATTCCTATATGTCGTACGCTTTTTTCGGATACTCTCCTGCTGAAATAGTTGTTCATTGTTTTCAATATTAGTCTTAGTTCCTCATACTTCTTGGGAATCCAGTCCTGAATAGATCTAACCCCGGAAGCAGTAGCAACCTGCACATAAAAGGCTAACTGGACAGTATATGGGAATTTATACATCAACATTTTAACTCTATAGAAGAAACTACATAGGAAAACATAAACATAGCAAGTCGTCGTTTCCCGACATTCGCAAGGCTTAGTTAGTCTTTGTCTCTCGAGACATAGTCTTTTGTTTGTCCATTCTTCCCCATTGTTGCTACGGTACGAAATCGAGTCTACATCACAAAAATGTGCAAAACCACACAAGTAACAATTTGAAACCAAAAGAGGCAGTAATAGTTTGTCATTGTAGTTGTTAAGCCAATCGACCTCTATAACAAAGAGGTAGGTCAAAACCCAACGTAATTTCTCAATTGTTTCGCAGATAACTCGGGAAATTACTAAGATTCTAACAAGCAACAAGTTGTTAGAAATTTTCAGATCATAAAGATACAGAAAAAACAAAGGGTTAAGGGTTTGATACAATCTTTTAGTAGGGAGGGCTTTTGGGAAAGACTTTCCATAGTTCAGAGTCGAAATGGATGTACAGGATAGCACCACATTCCTAGATTCCATAACCAAGATCCATTTGTTCAGACGATTAACGTTACCAGCAGGCAAATAGCTATTGTCATACAGGGCATGTACGGTCCGTGTATTAGATTGTTTAATAACTAGAGTATACATGAGATCTGAAAAATTAAACCATTTGTTCAAACAAGAAAGGGAGAGATATGACCTGTTCTTGATTATTGCTGACTTGTTGTTGTGTTGTTGTGCTTTGAAGAGGTCAAGCTCCCAACTTGATAGGTGACAAAACAAACAGAACCCAGATCTTGCCGAAACAGAGACCATCTCCACCACAAACGAAAGAGACACACAGGCAAAAGGGTCTTCATCACCCGGCATAGATAGTTGGCGCTCGTCCCGTCACGCCCTTGCCTTCGAATCGCCTTCAACCACCGGCCAAAACGTTCCTGAGGTAGGGTTGCTTTTTTCTTTCTTTTCTTGAAATTGAAGAGCTGATCCACAATGGGACGGAAAGGGCAGAAAGCAGAACCCGTCGTCCTTAGACTTTGATGAGGAGAAATGCTTGAAATGATGGAAATGGGGATCTCCCTAACACATCGGAAGATCCATGGAAGAGACGCAACTTTTGATTTGGGATTGACGATTCTGAGTGGTGGCGATGGTAGAAGGCTTATTCGCGTAATAGACGCGTTCTTCAACTTGGAATCGGGTTTATTCATCATCGAGATAGATCTAGGGAGAGAGGCGGCAGATCTAGATGAAGATTTAGGGTTTTCTGAGATTTTTGTGTGGAGGAGAAGAACCAGCGCGTGTTGGCGCGTTCTTTCAGAGAGTTTTCCTCATTTGATATCTAATTGGTTTCATTTGGGTAGTGAGGAAAGAACACTATAGCAGAAAATTAATAAATGAAGTAAATCAATGGAATAAAAAGGAGATCGAATTATACATAAACATAAGAGGGAGAAAGCAAAAATGAGAACATAAGGTTTGAGCCAGTAGTTGGTAACCATGAGAGGGACAATCGACATGAAGAAGTACCAAGAAATGCCGATTGGGTAGGAGCTTTGGGTCATCGCGGGTCACTCTTGAATCCCTTCAAGAAAAAGAATAAAGAACACAAACGAAGTCAATTCAGCAAAAAAAAGAAAGAAAATAAATTAAGAGAATGAAATGCTTTAGATACCAGTTGGGACAAGAGCATATCGAGAAGGAAATAAAGAACACAAGTAGATGAAAATTAAAATCGGAACAACAAAGCTAAAAGTGTAGAATAGAGAAATGGAGAACAACGTACCATCTACCCACCGTTAAAAACAATCGGAAGAAGAAGAACAATAAAGTCCTCGTCATTGAATGCGTCACTGACATACATACGGACTTCCACGTCTGAATAGAGACATGTTGACATTTCAATAAATGACAAGATGATAAGAACGACAACTAGGAAGGGGAAAAGCCGTGCCTACTTTTACATTAGAAGTGGGTCGCCCAATGAAAAATAAAAGTAGGTGAAAACCATGTAACAAAGCCCAACGGACAACCTAAGACTAACCGCATCCCACTCCGTTTATAATGCTATTTATGCATAGTATTTCTATACGTATTTGTGTATAGACTCCGTCTACATAGCTTTTTGTTGTATTTTATTCCGTCTATAATCCTATTTTATCTTTACTTTCTCTTTTTCCCATAAAATATTTGAGAAAAAATAAATCATAGAAAGATATTATTAGTTTATTTGTGAAGGGGTAAGCCCATTTTAATTTGCACTCTTGGAGGATGACTTCTATATTTGAACGGAGTGAAAGTTTATTTAACTATTTAAAAAAAGAGAAAATACATGGTATGTAGGAATTTGTTTTAGATAGGAGTATAAAATTTAACTATTTTCACCAAGGATATAGATAGTCTAGGAAGCTAAAAGTCTATTATTGTTGTGAAAGGAAAACGACTTTTATTTTAAATTTAACCCTTTCTTTCAAGTTTTTCAATTAACTTCAATACAAATTAATTTTATAGAAATAAATCGAGTCTAGAATACCTAACCAATTGGTAAACGACAAAAAATAACCGAATCATTGCTAGGAGGAAAAAACTTTTGTTTCTTATAATAACGATTTTGTCACAAATATCATATCTTTTTAATATAATATATTTTCAAATACTCTAAAAAATTAAATAAATAAATAAATTTTACGTGGTTATGTCCATTACGTTGCCATATTCGTGCTCAATTTCGTTTATATTTGCATTTTTATGACCCAAAAATTCATATAAACTTCAATAGATTCTACTTCTATGATATGTATACTCTAATTTCAAACTAAAAACACCAATTTTCATGAATATACATATTAGTCCATTCGAAGTAATCTAAAATGAATCACTTCAGTTATTCAACGGCTAGTACTATGGAATTAATACCTATCTGTTTATGTAAGCATGTATTGAATCCTCATTATGAATCTACATATTAACTTCAAGGGAAATTCCGGTTGGTACCCCTGTGGTATGGGGTGTTCCAGATTTTGCCCACGACTTTTTCAGAGTTCGGTTGGTACCCCTCAGTTTTCACATAATTCCGGAATTTGCCCAGCCATTTAAAAAATCATATTTTCTATTAAAAAATAAAGGGAAATAAAATATAAAAAAACCAAAAAGTAAATAAAAAAGAAAAATCAAACAGATCCCCCAATTATTTGTTCTTCTCTCTCGATCGAAACACTCTGTTCCTCTCCAAGAAGAAAGCTCCTATTGCCATAGGACTTTGCCGTGCTCGATGAGGACGGGAAGTACCTTCCTTCACCCGAATACGTTAGTGCTGTTCAAGAAGAAAACTCTCTGTTCCGGGATGTGCAGGAAGAATTACAAGGCAACTCCATAAACAAACATCTTCCAAATTGTAGCTTCAATTCATTGCTTCCAAAGTATTGTTCGAGTGTGAATTTCTCCTCGTTGATTTGATTTGGATAGATTTTAGTTTCAGATATAGTTAAGCTAGATTATAACTATTGTTCTCGCATATGAAGATGGGATTGAATGGCACACATATAGTGTAATTTGTGGTTGCTTGTGTATCTTGCTTATAAAATCATATGGCTGCTCGTATTTAGTTAAAATTAATAATTTTGGAAGAATTATACACTAGTAGTGAAATGGGTATATACACTACCTTAAGTTTGACTAAACTTTAAGCTGCTGAAGTTTCAATTTTTCGATCTTATTCTAACTGTATACAATCCTTGTATCAGTATCAAATCGAGTCATCATAATTAGTGGATTCTTACGATTTTGTAGGCTTGCCTCTAAACTGATTCAAAAAATCTCGATCTTGAGTAGTCGAAGCACCTTTGGAATGTTCTGATGCATTCTGTTTATTTAGTACTGTTACTTCTTATTGGAACAATTGCTTTAGTTTCTAGTTCAAACAAGGTCAGTGGTTTTTTTCAGTTCATAGTTTTGGCGAATGTGAAGGGGATCATGGGATGAATACCAAGGGAAAAGGTCAGAGAGTTGTGCATTCGGGTGAAGGAAGGTACTTCCCATCCTCATCGAGCATAGCAAGGTCATATGGCAGTAGGAACTTTCTTCTTGGAGAGGAACAGAGAGTTTCGATCTATAGATCGAGAGAGGGGAACAAATAATCGGGGATCTGTTTGATTTTTCTTTTCAATTTACTTTTTGTTTCATTTTTTTATATTTTATTTCCCTTTATTTTTTAATAGAAAATATAATTTTTAAATGGCTGGGCAAATTCCGGAATTAAATGAAAACTGAGGGGTACCAACCAAATTCTGAAAAAGTCATGGGCAAAATTCGGAATATCCCATACCACAGGGGTACCAACCGGAATTTCCCTAATTTCAATTATCTATATGGAAAAATATTTTTAATTTAAGTAAAATATTTTTTTCTTGGCAATATAGTAATTACTGATTACAAATCTCACCAACTCTTTTTTTTTTTAAATAGCGCATAGTTTTATAATTCCCGCAGTTAGTTTTTTGAAGGGTTAAATTCGCAATTACTTGAGTTTTGTTTCCTTTTATATCTTTTTTTAAATTATATTATGGTTTATTTATCATTAAAATATTTGTCCTTATCTCTATTTCTTCAATACGCTCCCTTAATTATCAATTTATTCTTCTAATTTGCCTTGGTAATCTAATTTCTTTTTCTTCTAATTTGCTATGTTACCACGGAATTTCCTATAATTACACAAAACAACCCTATATTAGTTTTCCTGTTTACAAACTTTTTGTATAAGTTGTAAAAATTTGTTCTGTATGAATAGTTTTATGCAAAATGTTATAATGTATGGGTTACTTTGTGTAATTACCCATTTAATAATACATGACAGATAATACCCTCCGCTGTCATATTTCCTTAATCAGCATTTTGATCCCCTTTTTAACTAAATCCTCTCATCTAATCCCTTTCAGCTTCACTTCCATAGTTCCATAGTCTCGCTCCCATGGAAATTTGAAATTCTCTCTTTCGTTCCAGATTCCTTCTAGAACCTTTCTTTGCTCAATCCGAAGTTCACAGATCTATGAAGATGTGGATTTCATCTCTGCTCAGATCTCCGAGCAGAGCTCACAAAAATCCGCCATCGAACAACTACCGCTGCTCATCCTTCCGAGACGTCCATGCACTTTTCTCCGACGACGACGATTTCACCGGCAGCCCCTCTCCAAGACCACCAAACAGTCCCATCCACCGGTCCTCTCTCCTGACGCGAATCCGAATCTCAACCTCCGTCCTCCGCGCACTCGCTGCTTCCATCCGCCACAACAACGGCCACCACCACCCTCATCCACCACCAGACGCGTACAATCGCGTCGTCGTCTACTACACAAGCCTCCGTATCGTCCGTCGTACCTACGAAGACTGTCGCACCGTCCGATCTATCCTCAAATCATTCAAGGTCAAGATCGACGAACGAGATCTCTCCATGGACTCTTCTTTCATAGAGGAGCTGCAGAAGATTGGGCCTCCAATGACACTGCCAATGGTCTTCATTGACGGGAGGTATATAGGTGGCGCTGAAGAAATCAGAACCGTTCATGAGAACGGAGATCTCAAGAGAATGATCGAACGGCTCCCAATAAATGAACCCGATGGTGTATGTACCGTTTGTGGGGGCCACCGGTTCATGTTATGTGATTGGTGCCGTGGGAGCCACAAAGTGTTCACTGAAGAGCACGGTGGGTTTAGGATCTGCGATGAGTGCAACCAGAACGGTCTGATTAAGTGTCCTACCTGCACCTCCGTGTTCTTTTGAACCACCAGATCATACCCTCAGCACCTAATAAATAATTCAAAAAAATCGAATAGCAGTATTCTAATAGGCCAGATTCTTACATTTGACATAGTTATTTGCTTGATGTAACGAGTCCATATTGTAATTGCATTGATCAAATGTGTTGGATAAGGAGTTACATTGGAATATCATTATTTTGCTTATTCGTTTGTCTTTTGTCGTTTTCCGGCAGTCGTATCCAAAATATCTTTTCTGGTCAAATTAAGCCTTACACTTTTTTTTTTTGGTAAATAAGGAAAGGTTATAAGCATTTTTCTCATGCTTGGAACAAAGTTATCAAATCTTTTGTTGATACATATGTATCAATGTATTACATGAACAAAGCTATCAAATTATATTTTAAGGGGTTGTTTATCTTATTTTTAATTATCTGATTTAATCTCGAACATTATTATGCATATCAAAAAGACTAAGAGCAAAGATTTTAGACACTCGTCGCATTTTAACTTGAATTTATACCATTTGAAAGGCGTTGAATGTTTTAAATTGCATATTAAGAGGTGCGAGAGAGATAAAAATACCTTATAAATGGTTTTGATTTTAGTTTTACCAAGGGGCGACTTTTGGGTGGGGCAGGGTGGGACAAAAAAAATCGTTTTAAAATGGGATGTGGCTTTTCGTTTATAAAAAATTTTTCTACGATTTATTAATTTTTTTTAAATATTACTATTATTGTGTTATATTTAAATGTTGTTTTGGATCTTTCGCCGAAGTAAACGAAACTTCAAAAGAATTTCTTGTTTTAGGCTCGGAGTGAAATAATTCACCTAAATGCACGAGATTTGTTGTTTGAAGTAGAAGCGCGGTCTTAGACCGCACTATTATTTGTAAAACGCGTTGTTGAGGACAACGTTTTAATATCCGAAATAAAGATAATAAAAACACAAATAGATGTGCGGTCCTAGACTGCGGCTATAGTGTAACGTTTTTGAAAAAAAAAACCCCAAAGAGGCGCGGTTATAAACGCGCCTATAGGCAGCTATTTTTATAAAAAAAATAAATATTTATAGGCGCGGTCCAAGACCGTGTCTTTAAGTGTAATGTTTTTTTAATTTTTAATTTTTTTTTGTTTTTATCGCTATTTTATTTTCATAGATATATTTATCGAAAATAAAATTTCGCCCCCCCCTTTTAAAATCCTGCGGCTGCCACCTATGATGCACGGACACGGACACGGATACGGGAAACGGATACGGCGAGAAACGGGGAAGCGGCAATCCTCAAAATATAGGAAACGGGAACACGGCGATTAAAATAATTAATATATTATTTTAAAGGTATTGAAATATAGAATTACTATATCATAATGAGATACACATATATGAAAAAAATCAATGATATATGAGTTCATAAAAATATTAACATGATGATAAAATAATCGAAACAAAAGCTTAGAAACAAACATTTTCAGTCTTACAAAACATAGAAATAAACATATTTAGTTTTATAATATGAAATAATCATACTTAGTATCAAAATTGAAGAATGAATCATTCATTTGCAAATCAACAATAACCGAACAATATGATCAACAAAGGAAAATAATAATAAATATTTGTGAATTATAAAAAGTGAAAGAATTAGAATAACATAGTCAACATTCAACAAATAAAATTTACAAAATAAGTTAATAATCAAAGATTCAAAATTAATTTATAAAATCATAAGAAAAATGGAGAGAAGAGTCGGCCGGCGGAACAACATTGCAACATTAGAGCCGGAGAAGAAGATCGGTGTCCTACTTCCGACAACCACAATCTCGCAGGTGGTCATGTGACTCATGTGGAGCTAGGTTTAGTCGGAAAAAATGGGAAAGAAGTAAAAAATATTACGGTATATAAGTTTTTATTTCGCTGATCATGTCTTGACCGGACACAATCCGCGTCCTCACCGTGTCCTAGACGTGTCCTACCTTGGAAACGTGTCTTGACCGTGTCCGGTCATATTTGACCGTGTCCGAGCCGTGTCCGGTTGTGTCCCCGTTTCCGACACGGCAGGACACGGGACACGCCGCCTTCTAGAAGTGTCCGTGCATCATAGGCTGCCACTGGTTTTACCTATAATAATAAAACTATTATTTTCAAACGAATTATACAAATTTTTTTATTAGCTAATAATTTCATAATTTATTATCAACTATAAAATATATATTTAAGATATTTTGTAATTTTGTAATTTTTAAAAATATCAACTAACTTTTAAACTGTAACAATATATATAAAAAATATGATAAACATGAAAATATCAACCACTTGTATGAGTATAAAGTACAAATGTCTAAATAAAGATTTTTTTTATTCAATTTATCCAAGATCTAAATTAATATATGATAAATATCCTAATTAGAACCATAATTTGATTAATACTATTTCAGTCATAATGATTATATGTTCATTTATCTAAAGGTTGTACGCAACATTTATAAATTAACGATCAAAACAATTTAAGGATGATATAAAACTCTAAGTACATTTTAATTTTAACAAAATTAGAAAATAATTTTGTAGTTTTGTAATCAATTTACATTAGTTTATAGTATTTTGTAATATCGTGCAACAATTTAGAATAAGTATTCGATTTATTTTTAGATAACACATTAAAATTATTCATATAATTCTATTTGGCTATTAATTTGAGGCCTTTTTATGATGTCGGGATTGTGTTTTTTCATATGCTAAGTCTAGGCTTATTTGAATTTTAGATAAGCTAACAATGGGTTGATCATAGGATGAGAAAATGACATGACTTTTGTCTCTTAAAAATCTGAAGAAAAAACCTTCGTTTTGTTGTATATCATACGACCGCCACTAGTCACTCACAAGAGAGAAAAAAAAACCTAGTCACGAGCATAGAGAGATTAGATACGAGCAAGATGATACGCCCCCGGATGGCGATGACATCCGTGTTTCCGGCTAGAAGGACCCGCACATTTTCATAACATCCGTGCATTTTGCATGTAAACACAAGGAATGATTCCAACAACTTTCATGAATAAGGGTATACATATGGACTAGATTCGTTTCCATTCCATTTCCGATTCCGGAGTTCAAACCAAACGGGCCCTTAATATATTATATTAAATTATTTATAAATTAATCGTTTATATGTTATAAACTATTCAATTATAATTCATGAACTATCATTTTATAAGTTATGCACTATCCTTTATAAATTTTGCACTTTGAACTATTCTATTATAATTTATAAACTATCCTTTTATAAGTCATAAACTATTCCTTAATAAGTTTTGAACTATTACTTTCACTCCTTCATAAATTTTGCACTATGAACTATTATATTATAATTCATGAAATATCCTTTTATAAGTTATGAACTATTCCTTAATAAGTTTTGAACTATTACTTTCCCTCGTTTCTGAAAAAAAAAATAAAAAAATTCGGGACACATGTCAGCTCTACGTCAGCCGTACGGCCCTACCGGAATAATGTGTCTTACCTAAACATCACCCATATATATTCAAGGTATTTCGTAGTTTTGTAATATTTAAAAATATCAACTTACTTTTAAACTGTAATAAGTTCAGTTTTTTTAAATTGACTTATTAATATAACACTTATATGTTGTAACAATATATAAAAAAAATATGATAAACATGAAAATATCAACCACTTGTATGAGTATAAAGTGCAAATGTCTAAATAATAATAATTTGTTTTTTATTCAATTTATCCAAGATCTAAATTAATATATATATGATAAATATTCTAATTAGAACCATAATTTTATTAATACTATTTCAGTCGTAACAATTATGGACGCCCCTGCTGTGACCTGCCCTGAAGAGATGAAGACCAGCTCCCCTGCGTCTCCTACTGCGCCCCTGCCTGCGCCTCAACCTGGGAGCTGAAAGACGAAGAGGCTGTGTCAACGCCCCTGCGTCGACATAGGGACGCCCCGGCGGCCTGACATCAGATTTGTAAGGAAAGCGAACGGTCAGACGTTGAAGAGCATTGAAGATCCGCCCCTGCGGAATTGTGTAGCCGCCCCAACGGTTTTGAAGAAGATCAACCGATTCTGCCTAAACCGCCCCTGCGGTTCCTGAAGGCCGCCCCTGCGGTTTAACGCCAGAAGCTTTACTCTGGCTGTTTACACCACCTTTATGGCATTAAAGGTGGCTGTTTTGGGCCGGCCATTTACTCCTATTTAGTGCCTTTTGTAGTATAAATAGTCCTTGGTTGATTGCTAGAAGCATCCATCTCATCATCTTGTTAGTCAACAAATTATCCACTTAGATTGTCTTGCTACCTTGTAATGAGTTGCTAACTCCCTTGCTACATTGGGTTGGTTTGAAGCTGCATTGTTACCTTGGTTGTAAGTTCTTTATAATCTAAGTTTTCATTCAGTAATACTTTGTGTTTCCTTGATCTCCATTGTCTAAATTGCATGTTTACTATTGCTTGAGATTGATCACCTTAGGTTCTAAACTGCATGTAAACAACTAGGATTAATAGGTTCCGGGTTCGGGTCTTTAATCTAGTAGCAACTTTAAGTAATAACGGGTTGTGATTACTTAAGGAAAAGGAACACAAATATAAAGATAAGTTTAACGGTTTTAATCTTCTCTTTATATCCCTTAGTCTTTGTTTGAAAGCTAACTTGTTTATTTGTTCTTGTAGGTTTACGGAACTTTAACCTGTTAAGTTGTGTTGATGCCGGTTGGCTCAACATATATATATGATCGAGACGGGAGATTACTTGAAAACTTGTAAAAGGAACTCACCAAAGTAGCAATTGCATGCTTAGAATCAACCTAGTGTAGATTCACCTATCATTGTCTTACTTGTTGCATTAATCGTTTTCATAAGTTTTGTGCATCAATTCAACCAACCCCCCCCTTTGTGTTACTTGTCACTATAATCGATAATTGCATCTAAAACACCTTAACTCTCTTGGGTTCGACCCTTACTTAATCACTATACTTGTTCTTAGTGCTAAGTCGGGATTTACTTTTGATTGGGTATAGACGACCATAGAAATACCTTCGGTCAAATTTTGGCGCCGTTGCCGGGGAGTTTTAGTGTTTTATTGTTATTATTGATTATTGGTTTGAACCATTTTTATGGTTCAAACCCGTGCTACTAACTCCGGCTTTGCTTTTTTTGATCCAGAAATTGGGAGGACGCACATCCGGCAACGAAGACAACAACAACTTCAACAAGAGACGGCTGACCGTACCCTTCGTCAACTTACGCAGCCCACCTTAGCTCAAAACCCTCTTGCGATCACTATACCGGCACTAGGGGAAGGAGTCAACTTTGAGCTCAAACCGGGCCTCATTCACTTACTCTCATCCTTCCATGGGCTAAGTAGTGAAGACCCCATCAAGCACCTTGGGAAGTTCCATACCGTGTATATGAGCATGAAGCCGGCCAACATTACCGAAGAACAAATCAAGATGAGGGCATTCGGCTTCACACTCAAAGATTCGGCGGATGATTGGTATTACCACCTTCTATCCGGGAGTATCGACACTTGGGAGAACCTTCACAAGGCGTTCTTGGAGAAATACTTTCCAGCTAAGAAGGCCAATAGCTTGAAGAAAGCTAAACATCGAGCAAGAGGCAACCGAGACTCTCTACGAGTACTTCGAAAGGTTTGCACACCTCCGATCCAGCTGTCCTTTTCACGGATATTCAACTCTAGATCTAGTCTTGTACTTGTACAATGACTTGCTAGACAATGAAAGGAGGATCGTCAATGCGGCTTGCGGAGGTAATATTCTTAACTCTACTCTTGAACTTGCTTTGGAAAAGATACAGGAACTAGCGGAAGGAACTCGGAACTTTGGAAGGACCCCGTCTAAGAAAGGAGTTCATGTTGTGAGTTGCGGGAAGAGTGAGATTTCCACTGAGCTCGCGGAATTGAAGGAAATGGTGAAGAGGCTAACACTTATGGGAACACCGCAACAGCTCAAAGCTTGTGGAGTTTGTGCTGACCCGTATCATCCGACGGACATGTGTCCACAAGTCCAGGATGACGATGCTGAGGTAAACGCAATGGGATATGGACAACCCCAGCAGCAAAGACCTAGGAACGATCCCTATGCACAGAATTTCATGCCAAATTGGCGTGACCAATAAAATTTTCGTTGGAGGGATCAACAAAACCAACAACAACAATCCCGCCAAGGTAAGTATCACTCAACTGAAGATATGTTGCAGGTTTTTACTAAACACTTTGCTACTCATGTCCAAACAACATAATCTAGCATCAAGAACCTTGAACAACAAGTTAGTCAAATAGCGGAAGCTATTTCAAGGACCGAATCAAGGCTTTCCGGAGGATTGCCTTCCTAGACGTTTATAAACCCCAAGGAGAATGTTAGTGCCCTAACATTAAGGAGTGGGAAGCAAATCCAACAAGAACCAACAAAAGAATCACAAAGCAAACCTTCTGCCGTTTTTTCCGCACCCACAACCGTCCCTGCGGCTGCAACTGCGCCCAGCACAGAACGGACGACGCCCTTGCGGTTGGCTGTCCCCGCCCCTGCGGTGACAACCCCTGAGCCGCCCCTGCGCTTTCAAGCTGACGCCGCTGCGGAAAACACAACAGAGGGTCCTGCTGAAAAGGATACTTACGTTCGGCCTAACTTTCCGCCACTGTACTCTGAGAAACCACCAGCTCCTTTTCCTGAGGCTTTGGAGGAGAGAAGAATCATTGAGGATAAGGATCTCTTTGAGACTTTCTCAAAATGCGAGGTAAACATTCCCCTCCTTAAGTTGGTGAAAAGTATCCCTAAGTATGCTCGTTTTTTGAAGGAACTTTGCACTATCAAAAGGAATCAGAAACTAAAGGGGAAACAGAAAGTGCAAGTGAGTGAGCATGTGTCGGCAGTTTTCCAACGGAGAATGCCCAAGAAGTGCAGCGATCTGGGCATGGTAAGCATTCCTTGTGTTATAGGGGAAACCCGCTTTGACAAAGCAATGCTTGATCTTTGTGCTTCTATAAATGTTTTGCCGTATTCGATTTACAAATCACTTGGTCTTGGGCCATTAATGGAAACTAGGATTGTAGTACAACTTGCTGATAGATCTAATGTGTACCCGAAAGGGATAATTGAAGATGTATTAGTAATGGTAGACAACCTAATATTTCCTGCTGATTTCTTTGTAATGGATTTGGAAAATGATTCACATGCTGCACCCATTCTGTTAGGTAGGCCATTTCTGAAAACGGCTAGGACTAAAATTGATTATGTTAGTGGTAAATTGATCATGGAGTTTGATGGGGAAGTAGTGGAATTTGACATCTATGATGCAATGAGATTTCCTAGTGATGATCATTCTTTGTGTGCTATTGACATTATTGAACCTTTTGTGCAAGATGTTTTTGATAACTCTGACATGGATGAATTAATAAATGTGATTGAGCATGACATTGATGGTTTCAAATCAGATTATGTGTTAACATCTAGCATGAAAGAGGTCCTAGCCCAATTAGATGGGCATAAAAGGCTACCTATCTCCAATTTGTCCATTGGGCCCACTTTACTAACCCCAAGCGAGAAGCTTGTTCCGTCCATAGTGCAGGCACCTGAAATAGAATTGAAAGACCTTTCGTCACACCTCAAGTACGTTTTCCTTAGAACACACAATACCTTGCCGGTGATTATCTCAAACAAGTTGACCACCGGACAAGAAGACAAGTTGGTGAAAGTACTAAAAGAGCACAAGACGGCCCTTGGATCGACTATTGCGGACATAAAAGGGATAAGTCCTTCCACTTGCATGCAAAGGATTCTACTTGAGGACGAAGCCAAGCCCTCTAGGCAACCTCAAAGGAGGTTGAACCCGCCAATGATGGATGTGGTCAAAAAGGAAGTGTTGAAACTCCTCCAAGCGGATATGATCTTTCCTATCTCGGATAGCACTTGGGTTAGCCCGACCCAAGTAGTTCCAAAGAAGGGAGGCATCACTTTGGTGGAAAATCAACATGGAGAGATGGTCCCAAGTAAAACACAAACCGGATGGAGAGTTTGCATTGACTACCGCAAGCTCAATAAGGTAACACGAAAATACCATTTTCCATTACCTTTTATTGATCAAATGTTGGAACGTCTTGCAGGTCACAAGTACTACTGTTTCCTGGATGGATATTCGGGCTATTTCCAAATAGCCATCGCACCAGAGGATCAAGAGAAGACGATGTTCACTTGCCCATTTGTCACTTTCGCATATCGCAGAATGCCATTTGGACTTTGCAATGCACCAGGCACTTTCCAACGGTGCATGATAAGTATTTTCTCCGAATACATAGAAAATTTCATTAAAGTCTTCATGGATGATTTTACCGTCCATGGAGATAGTTTTGACGCATGTTTAGGGCATTTGAAACTTGTTCTTGAAAAATGTGTTGAAACCAATTTAGTTCTTAATACGGAAAAATATCATTTCATGGTCAAACAAGGAATTGTGCTAGGCCATGTAATATCCTCAAAAGGGATAGAGGTAGATAAGGCAAAGGTTGATGTTATTCAAAATTTACCTTATCCTACTAATGTTCGGGAAATCCGATCTTTTCTTGGTCATGCAGGTTTCTATCGACGGTTCATCAAAGATTTTTAAAAAATCTCGGCACCCCTATGTGAATTGCTCAAGAAAGATGTCACCTTCATAGTGGATGAGGATTGCAAGAAAGCTTTCGACACTTTGAAGGCATGTCTCACCACCGCACCAATCATCCGTTCCCCGGATTGGGAGAAACCTTTTGAAATCATGTGTGACGCTAGTGACTACGCCGTCGGAGCTGTCTTAGGACAAAAAGACGGACGGGCCTCCCATGTAATCCATTATGCGTCTATGACACTCAATGGAGCGCAAAGGAATTATTCTACCACCAAAAAGGAGATGTTAGCGGTGGTTTTTGCCCTTGAGAAATTCCGGCAGTACCTACTTGGGGTAAATGTAATTATCTTCACTGACCATGCAACTCTCAGGTACCTCATGGCAAAGAAGGAGGCAAAGCCACGATTGATCCGTTGGGTGCTTCTTCTAAGCGAGTTTAACCTAGAGATAAGGGACAAGAAGGGAGCTGAGAACCTGGTGGCCGATCATTTGAGCAGACTAGTGAAAGAGGAGGAAGATCCAGAAAAAAGAGAGATAGCTGGAAGTTTTCCAGACGATACATTCTACACAACTCTCTGTTGTGTAACCACCCCCGCGCCTCACACCAGCCGCCCCCGCGGCCAGCCGCCCTTGCGGCTCTATCTAGGCGCCCCTGCGGAATTGTCGACAAAGGTTTGTCTTAAGCTCCAATCTTTTAAGCCTTGGTTTGCTGACATTGTGAACTTCATTGTCAGGAAGGAGTATCCTCTAGACTTCACCAAGGCACAACGAGAGAAGGTAAAAGCTGAAGCTCGACACTACGTTTGGGACGATCCTTACCTTTGGAAGCATTGTAGTGACCAAGTGATCCGGAGTTGCATTCCGGACAATGAGGTACAATCCGTCCTAACTTTCTGTCATTCTGAAGCATGTGGGTGGCACTTTGGGGCAAACAAAATTGCAAGAAAAGTTTTGGATGTTGTTTTCTTTTGGCCACACATTTTTCGAGACGCTTTTGCATTTTGCAAAGTGTGTGATAGATGCCAAAGGGTAGGAAATCTTTCAAGGAGACATGAAATGCCCCAATCCTCTCTTATATTTTGTGAAATATTTGATGTTTGGGGAATTGATTTCATGGGGCCGTTTCCTACTTCATTCGAGAACACGTATATTTTGCTTGCGGTGGACTATGTTTCCAAGTGGGTGGAAGCAAAGGCCACCAAAACTGATGATTCAAAAGTAGTTGCAGCTTTTCTGAAGGAAAATATCTTTGCAAGATTTGGAATCCCGAAAGCCTTAATCAGTGATAGGGGTACCCATTTTTTCAACAAGACGATCACGGCTCTCCTTAAGAAGTACCACGTTCACCAAAGAGTATCAACAACTTATCATCCACAAACAAACGGCCAAGCTGAGGTGTCCAACCAGGAAATAAAGACCGTCCTTGAAAAGACTGTTTCTCCCGGGCGGAAGGATTGGAGTACAAGGCTAAATGAAGTCCTATGGGCATATTGAACAACCTACAAAACTCCTATCGGGATGTCCCCTTTTAGGCTCGTGTTTGGGAAAGCTTTTCACCTACCGGTGGAGTTAGAGCACAAAGCTTGGTGGGCGGTAAAGAAGTGCAACATGAACATAGAGGAAGTGGGAGAATTCCGGAAGCTCCAATTGCAAGAGTTGGAGGAACTGAGGATAGATGCATATGACCATGCTACCACATACAAAGAAAAGACCAAAGCATGGCATGACCGGAACATTCTCCGGAAGGACTTCAAGGTAGGTAATAAGGTACTTCTCTTTCAATCCCGTTTGAAACTCTTTGCAGCTAAGCTGCGTTCGAGATGGACAGGGCCGTTCATAGTAGCCGAAGTATACCCTCACGGGGCTGTGGATCTCTATGATCCCCAAACGCACAAGGCGTTTAAGGTGAACGGACAAAGGCTAAAGCTTTACCTTGAAGGAGTCAAGAACGATCCGATTGACGAGATGGTGCTGGAGGAAGCACAGTCAGAGAAGTAGAGATCTTACGTCGAGCCAACGACGTAAAACAAAGGCGCTTCTCGGGAGGCAACCCGAAGGAATAAGAAGAGGAGCTTATGTCAAGGAACCGCCCCTGTGGCTTTGTATCACCGCCCCTGCGGTGACACTCATGCCCAGCGCCGCCCCCGGCGCTGGGCCTGCGCCTACAACACGCTTGTCACCGCCCCTGCGGAAATCACACCAGAGAGGTCGTTTTCTTTCCCTTATTTTGACATTTGCTAATCCTTTGCTTCAATTACTTTCAAGAATGGAAGCCCCAAGGAAGTACAAGATGACCGACGCAGAGAAGGAGCGTTATAGGATTGTGCAGGATCGAGTTGTGTATGCAACTCGATTTTTGCATATTCCGACTTTAGAGAAACTAGGCATGCTAGAGAGCATGCAAGCGTTTTTGGCGAATGCCAGGCTCGGAGACTTCCTCCAGAAGAGTGCTCCAACATATCCCGAGCTCAACAGACAGTTTATCTCCACTTTCACAATGGAGAAGGAAGATCACGTGTGTATCGGCCTCACCTTCAAGTTCAACAAGGTGAAATACACTCTTGACTATGCCGATCTACGGGAGGTTTTTGGGGTGACTCTAAACCCCTCTGAAAATTGGTAGGATCCAGTCCCGGCTCCGGACCTGTGCGAGTTTTGGCAAGCAGCTACCGAGTCAGAATTCCATGCTGGGGGTGAGTACTCCAACAAACTCACTCTCCCCAGCTTGAGGCTCATTTCAAAGATCCTCATGAGTGTCTTCTGTGGACACAAAGAGGAAAACAAGGTCGCTCTCAAGGACCTCCCCCTACTCTACTCCTACCTTCCATAGAGCGAGAAGGTGATGGATTGGCCCTCTCTCTTCCTTGCCGCTTTGAAGCGGATTAGGAGCGATGAGCCGAGGGATATTGTCGGCGGTGGGGTGATCTCTTTGATCGCCTCACAAGTGATGGACCTGTCCGAGTTAGAGGACGGGATGGCAACTCCTCTCTACACTGAGGGGATGCTTAGGAGGTGCAAGCTCCTCCGGCGGGACGGGGAGAACCTATTCTGGATCTCCCTTGCAGATGGGAGCCACCTCACCTACCTCCCCCGGCCTTTACCATTAGGAGGTGAGCTCTCCGAGCTCTACATTCTGGCAGATCCTTTCGTGCCGAGGAGGCCACTAGTGGCCATTGTGGAGAAGCATGCTGCCAGCTCCAGCCGGGCTCATCAGGAGGAGCACCTGCCCATCCCAGATGATGAGGAGATGCCCACGGCGGCACCAGAGGAGGACCCGGTCCTTGCGAGCCTTCAGGCTCAGATGGAGGCTATGACGACCCAGCACCGGACATGGCAGTCCGATTACCAGCGGACTATGCTGGAGCAGCAACAGAGCTGGCAGACCAGTTTTGCCACCTCCATGACCTCACACTTTGACCAGAGGCAGGAGGCCTGACAGGTAGCCCAGCAACAGCAGTTGGAGGCTCAACAGCTGGCTTGGCAGGCCAGTTTTGAGACCTCTTTTGGCCGCCGGATGACAGCCCAACAGGACCGCATTGATGACATCTACCGCCGGCAGGAGCACTTCTTCCGCCACTTCCCTTACCCACCGGAGGAGGTTCCCAGTGGCCCATCCAGACCACCCCACCGAGGGGTATATTTCTTTTCCTTCTCCCACATTTATCTTTGACTCATTTCCACTTTGAGGACGAAGTGTACTTCAAGTATGGGGGAGGGATATATCATTTCTTGTACAGTTCATTGAGTTGTTTTGATTTTGTTTTGCATCTTTCGAATTCAGTTTGAAATTCAGTAAAAAAAAAAAGCCAAAGAAGTGAAAAAAGGCATGGAAATCCTTGGATAAACCGAAAACCTGAAATGGCGGTTTAGGTAAAAAGAAGGTAGTCCGACCAACCTTAAGTTGGTGTAAAATTGGACTTGAGGGATGTGAGTTAAAGTGAGAAAAGAAGAAGAGTGGCAAGGTGAAAACCCGAAAGGGCGCCTTGGCAAGATGAGCGACACCGAGTGTAGGTTTTTCTTCCGGCGTTTTGGCGACATTAGAAGGGGAGTCATAAGGAGGTTGTCCTGGTAGGCCACTCTTGGAGCGATAAGGATGGTAGTATTTATTTTTCTCACATTTCCTCTCTTTTCCTTCTTTCTTTCTTGGTTTTTCTCTTGTTTTTCATTGTCTTTCTGCTTGCTCATGCTTCCTGAGACCTTTGAGTCTAGTTGATGTCATTTGTTTTTACTCGGGACGAGTAAAAGGTCTAAATATGGGGGAGTTTGATAGGTGATGGAATCACTATCAATTAAGGTAGATTTTAGAGTCTTTTTATTGCATTAGTGTCGGTTTATGCTACTAACTCCTTGGTCCAGAAGAGGAAGACTAAAAGAAGCTAAAGAAGGAGTTATAAGCACTTAGGAGTGAAGATCGATCATGAAGCAAAGCTTCTGTTGCCTCACCGCCCCAGCGGATCCTTGCAGCCACCCCTACGGATGACGTTTTCCACTGGAGCGCTTCCTGCGTCTTCACCAACGCCAACCATGAAGTATGTCACCACCCCTGTGCCACTCCTGGACGCCCCTGCGGTGACCTACCCTGAAGAGATGAAGACCAGCTCCCCTGTATCTCCCACTGTGCCCCTGCCTGCGCCTCAACCTGGGAGCTGGAAGGCAAAGAGGCTGTGTCAACGCCCCTGCGTCGACATAGGGACGCCCCGGCGGCCTGACATTAAAAACGTCAGGAAAGCGAAAGGTCAGACGTTGAAGAGCATTGAAGATCCGCCCCAACGGAATTGTGTAGCCGCCCCAACGGTTCTGAAGAAGATCAACCGATTTTGCCTAAACCGTCCTTGCGGTTCCTGAAGGCCGCCCCTGCTGTTTAACGCCAGAAGCTTTACTCCGGCTGTTTACACCACCTTTATGGCATTAAAGGTGGTTGTTTTGGGCTGGCCATTTACTCCTATTTAGTGCCTTTTGTAGTATAAATAGTCCTTGGTTGATTGCTAGAAGCATCCATCTCATCATCTTGTTAGTCAACAAATTATCCACTTAGATTGTCTTGCTACCTTGTAATGAGTTGCTAACTCCCTTGCTACATTGGGTTGGTTTGAAGCTGCATTGTTACCTTGGTTGTAAGTTCTTTATAATCTAAGTTTTCATTCAGTAATACTTTGTGTTTCCTTGATCTCCATTGTCTAAATTGCATGTTTACTATTGCTTGAGATTAATCACCTTAGGTTCTAAAGTGCATGTAAACAACTAGGATTAATAGGTTCCGGGTTCGGGTCTTTAATCTAGTAGCAACTTTAAGTAATAACGGGTTGTGATTACTTAAGGAAAAGGAACACAAATATAAAGATAAGTTTAACGGTTTTAATCTTCTCTTTATATCCATTAGTCTTTGTTTGAAAGCTAACTTGTTTATTTGTTCTTGTAGGTTTACGGAACTTTAACCTGTTAAGTTGTGTTGATGCCGGTTGGCTCAACATATATATATGATCGAGACGGGAGATTACTTGAAAACTTGTAAAAGGAACTCACCAAAGTAGCAATTGCATGCTTAAAATCAACCTAGTGTAGATTCACCTATCATTGTCTTACTTGTCGCATTAATCGTTTTCATAAGTTTTGTGCATCAATTCAACCAACCCCCCTTTGTGTTACTTGTCACTATAATCGATAATTGCATCTAAAACACCTTAACTCTCTTATGTTCGACCCTTACTTAATCACTATACTTGTTCTTAGTGCTAAGTCGGAATTTACTTTTGATTGGGTATAGACGACCATAGAAATACCTTCGGTCAATTAGCGCCCTAAGGTAGGTTTTGGGTCCTAGGACGCAGGTTGATTAGCTACCTAGACTAGGACGAGGTAGATTAGCGCCCTAAGGTAAGTTTTGTGTTTATGATGAGAGGGCAAAATATTTTCTGATACCACGGACAAAGTATACTCTGATACCGCGACCAAAGTCTTACGTGATACCGCCGTCGAACACAGGGATTATGGTGAAATAATATGGTGAAACAAAGATCGGTAATTCAGGTTGTCAATAAAAAACAAGCAACAAGCAAAGATATCAAAGATGATGTAATAGTGAGGTAAAGAAAATGCATATTGTAGAGATTAAAGCATCTAGTTGTGGTTTCGACTCAAGATCTCAAAAGATAACGTGGACAAAGCTGAAGTTTGCAAAGGGAAGTTGTTTCTAAGGTGGGAATAGATCACCGGGTAAATCTCACTACTCACTATCCCAAACAAAAAATCCTATCACCGGGTAAGTCTCAAGGTACTAAGGAAAGGAACTATAATCTCAAACCAACACACCACCCAAGGATATTAGGTCACCTTTATCGGGTAAGTATCAAGCTAACTCTCAAAGATGGGATGAAGGCACACTCAAACCCTAATAAAGGATAAACCTTTATTACCTACACTCATGATCTTGGGTATACAAGCAAAGGAATCACCGGGTTAGTCTCATCCTAGGCTTGCGTATGGGCCAGGAAAGGTATAACAAGGATAAGATTTGGCAAACTGAAACCTTAACTCAGATAAGGATCAAGAAATGTCTCGCCTCGCTTAGTTCATGTTCCATCTCGGTCGAGATGTTCTACGAAATGACCGAGGTGTTCGTTCGTTAAGGTAAAGGCTCGAGCTTTCAGGGTCCACTGAGGTAAAGGCTCATTCTTTCATCGTCTTTCCCACAACCTTCAGCCAATTACCCTAGAATCGCACAAAGAACTTAGCCAACAATCATCATGATAACAATAATCAAATATATATGAAAAATGAATCAATATTCAAACAAGAAAATCTTAACACAAAGGTCTCAATAACTCAATCAAACAATCAAACAACGTTCCTCAATCACAAACCAAAAGACAACAAATCAAACAATCTAAGAAAACTTTACAACTTCCTTCAAAGCCTTCAAAAGCCAACTTCCTTCTTTCCTTGGATCTTCAACCTTCCAAACTTCCTTCAACTTTCAGATCCGAGACTCCTTTTTACATCCAGAAAATCCATCCTATTATATAGGAGAATCACTTGCCAAAAATAAAAGATCTCAGCCAAGAATAAAAGATCTCGTGGGCTGTGGGCCGTTCGCCTCGGTCCAGTCCATCACAAAGATCACCTCGGTTGAGGTGACATTGTAGCCATCCGAGGTGTGTCTTAGATGCGTGTAAATCTCTCTAATTTGGTCCAAAATCAATCTTCTGTCCAACTTCCATGGTTCCTAAGCCTTTCTTGTAGCTCCTTAATGCTCCATAATGTAGCTCCAATGACTCCTTAGCTTCCTTAGCTCCATATTGTTCCAAAACGTGCTATTTTCCCTACAATCACAATAAAACTAGGTGTAGACCTCGGTTCTTGCAGAGGTAAACAAAACAACATAATGATCAAAGAATGTACATCCATACATGCAGATTTGTGAAGATAAAACGTCTAAACCAATCTCAAAACATAGACTATAATACATGTTATCAAAATACCCCATATTTGTCCCTTGCTTGTCCCCAAGCAAGATCCAAATCTTAGATACAAGATAGAATGGATTATAAGTCATCAAAAAGATCAATGAAAAACATGTCAAAACCTTTTGGTGGTGCGCTCCATTCATAGATCACCCTAAGAGAATGCTTCATGGCAAATAAAATGAAGACATGATTAAAACAATGTTATAAATATAAGAAAGTTGTTCATCTTTGCATAAAGTCATAGAATGCATAATAAATCATATTTATCGAAATCAATCATGTATAATCCAACTTAAACCACCAAGTCAATCAACATACTCGAGGTCTCAAGGGCTTCCAAAAGAGGTCAAGAAACGTGTCAGGGTGGGATGTATATAGGGTAATGTGGTGCTAGAATCCGGGAAGAGGATCTTACTTTCACTTTCTTTGAATCACAACATCTTCCACCACTAAGCTTTGCTTATTTTCATTTTTACTTTACTTTTTGGGAACATGGACAGAGTTGCACAATAACTGAGGCCTAGGAGATCAAGAATCATCAATTGCTCGAGATGCCTCAAACTCTTGATGCACATACTATGACCCGTTAGGACTATCAATCAATCCGATTTTGGCAAGACACAAACACCCGACTATGTGAATGGTGCCGAGTTACTCGTCATCAAGATCAACGTCCCCAAACCTAATTTTTTTCTAACACTTTCAGCCAAGATCTCAACTTCACTTCACACGCTTTTCATTAACTGCATCCAAATTCCCGGATAGGTAAAGGGAGGCAAATATGTATATGAGGGGTTAAAGCATGGTTAAGAAGAAGAAGAAGAGAATGAAGTGCCTTAATCATCCCAGGAAGAATGTGAGAGAACTCATAATGTGGTGTCAATCTTCAAATCCAACATAATTTTGATAAAAACAAAGTATTAAACATGCTAGAATTTCAAACAAAGCATTTAGCAACTTAAAAATATCATAAAATCTTTCGAGCATATAAAGATTTCAAGCCAATCTGCAAACATTTATCTTCATCGAGGTCATATCCAGAATAGAAGCACAAAACGTTTCGAAAATCTTTCAGTTAAAAACCCATCTCGGTCGAGGTGATCTGACGTTATCCGAGGTGTTCAACCGAGATGTGTCTCGGTTTTACGACCTCGTTTGGTCAAGAACGTCTCGGTCGAGCCAAATTTTTTTTCAAACTAGTTTTGACCTTTTTCTCAAACAAAAACCTGTATGCAATGCATGTAATGACAAATAAGCACATAGAGCCAAGTAATGATAATATCCAACAAGAGTCATACAAATAAGGTCAAGTAATACAAATACCCCATACTTGGGACACATTGTCCCAATGGGTCAAATATAAGTCAAAAGAAACAAAGTACTCACCGGACATAGATGAACTACATAATAAATAGAAAATAAATCCATGAAGCGCTCAATCCGCGTCAACCGGTGGTGGTGGTGGTGGAATGTAGGGGAATTGGGACAGATCGAATGGGTAGCCCATAACCTGTTGAACTGCACCTCCACTATCCCTCGTGTGAAGTGTTGGCTCTCCTCCATCCGATGTGTCCATCCCTCAATAGATCTGGTCTGGGCCTCGAAGCGCCGGGTCACATCTACTCTCAGGGCAGCGTAAGAATCTATCATCTGCTGCGTAAGATCATCAATCCTGTGATGCGCCTCAGGATCTCTACGGCGGCGGGATCACTACTGAGGTTGTGGTGGCATGTCAGCTGGAGGGGCAGGTGCCTCTCTCTCATCCTCCGTGGCCTCATCATCAATGTCCACGGTGGAATGCTAGGGCCGCCGGCATTAGTACCGGTATCCATGCAACAACATAGCCATCTCCATCATCATCTCTATTGACCGCCTCTCTAGCAGCAGCCTCCTGCATATATGAGAACCAGGCAGTAGACTAATACTAACGATCATACACCGAAAACTGTGAAGACTAGATAATGCCCTGAGGGAACTTCGTTTCCTATGGCATGACAACATAGGGTGTGCCAAGACCACGGGAAACGAGTATACGCTGCGTAATCATGTCCTACAGACCCAACGGCTTTGGAGCCGCAACCAATGTATAACTAGATAGATCCAAACCCATAGAAGTAGCAATGTGGGTCACCGACCCACCACAACAGATGTCTCCCTTCGCCTTCCCCTTGATCTTGTGAAGATCCTCTGCCAGCATGGCAACAAAATCTGGAACTCCCCCTGTGACCATGCAAAACAAACTCAAGATCTCACCCTGTCGGACCTTATGGGGCGTCTCAGTACGCGCTAGAAGCATCTCACTAAAGATCCTGTGAGCTAGGCGGAAAGCAAGGTGAAAGATGATCCGCTCCCGGGAATCTCCGGGCTGCCATCTATCACGATGGTCGGTCACGTGGGCTATCTCTCCCCAAAAACTCTGAGCCTGCGCTCGAGAAGTAAAATCTATCAATGTGGGGGTCAGGAATCCAAAGATCTCCCCAAACTGATCTAGAGGAACTACGTCGTTCTTATTCAGCAATCTGTACTTGATTCCTCTACGCTCTGGTACGTGGGTAACTGAGCTCAAAAAGTCAAGAGTCGGCTCCAGATAAGCTGGTGATCTAATGGCCATAAAGTCCTCGAGGCTAACCATCGATATCATCTTCTTCAAGTCCTCCACCAAGTGAAGACACTCAAAGTCATCAACATCTACAAAATGTGTGGCAATGATGGGGCGCCCACATATCCTATCAAAATCCCGTTGATGTCTCTGGTGAATTGTTCGCTCCAAATGGTGTGTGCAAGCTTTAAATTTATATCCCAAGAAGTATGCTTAAAACAAGGATGCGAACCCGCAGTGTACGGATCAATTATAGTAAAAAGCAAGAGTTCCGGGGTGTCGATCTCAGGGACTTAGGTGAACTTCCTTTCTTCAATCTTCAATCTTCAATCTTCCTTCAAACTTCCAAAAATCCTTCCTAACTGCAACTTCTTCAATCTCCAAGTATGCCACCGTGCTGAATTATGGAAAATCCAGCCCTTTATATAGGAGAATTATCTTCCAAAGATAATAATATCTTAAAAAGATAATATGCTAATAAAAATATATTCATATCTCTAAAATAGATCTCCTAAAAATATGTTAGCATGAAATATTGTGATACTTTAGGCACGTTTTCTAAACGTATTTGATTCATATTGATGGTCTTTGATTGAGCTTTGTTGCATATGTGAGCTAGTATTACCTATATTGTCGATATGGATGTCTACACTAGCTTTATGTTGATTATAGGTGATTGGGAGTCATTTCCGAACGGAATCGAGTAAAGAAGAGTTGATTGAATATGTCCATGGAATGAGGGCATTCTTAGGAGCAAATTGGAGTTCAACTTGAGGAATGCACGAAGCTAGGGAAGAATCACGTTCTTGCCCTAAACCACGCTCTAAAATACGGCCGTACTACAAACCACGTTCAGTTCCACGGCCGTGGAAACCTGCAAAGAGAGGCGTGATGCATTCCAGTAACTATTATGGTCGTGGAACATATGGTTCAAACCGTGACACAATCCACGCTCTAAATTACGGTCGTGGAAACTTCCACGACCGTGATCTTGACGATCTTTTTCGCCACATTTTGAAGCCACGATCTTTTGAAGATTGGGCCGGGCCGATATTTTATCTTGCCCTATAAAAAGACGGACGAAGCAAGATTCCGTGAGCCGCGCTTACACCCGTTTTCATCAACGCATACATCTCGCTTTAGGCTTACACTTGCGACATCATCGCTTAGCGGCACAACCCTTGTTTGGAAGCATTTACATCTCGTTGGAGATTGAAGTTCGTGTGAGGATTTGCCCTAATCTCGCACTTTTGGTGGAGATTGCTGTGAAGATCTCCGGATTGACGGAATATCGAAGTTGTTGGAAGATTGTTGCAAGAAGACTTCTCTTCTTGTTTAGGTTTGACTTGGAAGACGGATTGACATCCCGTTCTTCCTTCTTTCCTAAGATTGTGATTGTTTGCTTTATTCTGAATCTATTGACAACATTTGTTCTAGATCGTGACTTTGAGATTGGTTTGAAGTTTATTGGAAGTTTTCGGAAGTTTTCATCTTTCTATCTTTTAATTCTTGAATTGATATCAACATGACTGTTATTGGATAAAAACCCTTAACAATTCTAAGGTGAAGGGTTGATAGTTGTGGCTTAGATGATGATAGATCGATCGTAAACAGATTAGACCCTGAGAGTTTGAGAGAGTCGTCGACGAACCCTAAATTACGGGTTGTTCTTGAGTTCCACGACCGTGGAATCTCAAGATCCAACCGTAATTTCCCTTAAGTTTACGAACCTGCTTTTACTTTAATCCAAAGTTAAAGATTTGCTTTAACTTAGTTTAGACTTGTCTTTTCTAGGTGGTAGTGAAGCCTCAACAACCTCTACCTCGATTGTGAGTGTCACAACCGTAATCGGTTAAGTTAGTCTTGATCCTTGGATTACAAGTTTGGGTATTTGACATCAATTCTTGCCTTTAGAACCTTTCTATATTGAAGCCTCAACAACCTGTATAGAGAGTGACTTGTAGGTGAGTCATATAAGGTTTTTGGAACTTCACCGTACGATTACCTTACATTAGCATACCTTTGCATATCTCAACTCTGTCTTTATATCATTAGTATATCTTGAATCGATTGCCACAGCTGGATACTTGGATCTTTAGGATTGTTGTTTTCCCAATATATTTGCAAAGTTTCATACATTTACTTGCTTGACGATCTATAACTGGATTTAACCCCCCAAATCCCTGTGTTCGATACTCTGGAATACTTGCTAATCTATGCCGATCCGTACACTGCGGGTTCGCTGCTTGATTCTAGTTTTATAAATTTAAAGCTTATTTGCACACACCTTTAGGGGCGAACAATATATGATCTTCCTTCCACAAATCCAGCCCAAAAATATAAGATATCTTCTTCCAAAAATAAAAGATCTTAGCCAATAAAAATATATCTCGCCGGCGCCAGGGTGTTCGCCTCGGTCGGGGCGCTCCTCAAGATCACCTCGGTTGAGGTGACACTGTAGTTGACCGAGGTGAATCTCAGCTGAATGTGAAATCTCTTAAATCTGGTCCAAAGTAAATCTTCTTTGTTAATTCATTGCTTCCTGAGTCCTCTTTAAGCTCCAAAATGTAGCTCTTATGACTCCTTTGCTCCTTAGCTCCATTTTGATCCAAAATGTCCCATTTTACCTACGATTATAACAAAACTTGATGTAGACCTCGATTCCCGTAAAGGTAGATGAGATGACAATATAATCACATAATATACATCCATACATGCAGATTATTGAAGATAAAACGTCTAAACAAGTCCCTAAAATATAGACTATAATACATGCTATCAAAATACCCCATACTTGTCCCTTACTTGTCCCCAAGCAAGTTCCAAATCTTAAGTACAAGATAGAATGGATTATAAGTCATAAAGATCAATGAAAAGTATTTCAAAACATTTTGGTGGTGTGCTCCACTCATAGATCACTCTAAGATAATGCTTCATGGTATTTAAAATCAAAATATGCTCAAAACATTTTATAAATATAAGAAAGTTGTTCATCTTTGCATAAAATCATAAAATGCATAATAAATCATAATTATCGAAATTAATCATGTATAATCCAGTTTAAACCACCAAGTCAATCAACAAGCTCGAGGTCTCAAGGGCTTTTCAAGAGAAGGTCAAGAAACGTGTGAGGGTGGGATGTATATAGGGAATGTGGTGCTAGAATCCGGGAAAAGGATCTTCACTTCACTTGTTTTGAACTTCAACATCTTCCACCAATAAGCTTTGCTTATTTACTTTTTACTTTACTTTTTTGGATGCATGGATAGAGGTGCACAATAACCGAAGCCTAGGAGATCAACAATCATCAATTTCTCGAGATGCCTCAAACCCTTGATGCACATACCATGCCATTAGGAATATCGCTCAATCCAACTTTGGCAAGACACAAACACCCGGCTATGTGAATGGTGCCGAGTTACTCATCATCATGATTGACTTCCCCAAACCTATTTGTTTCTTTTTAACTTCCAGCCAACTTCTCAACTTTTCTTTCACTTGCTTTTCACTTGCTTGCTTCCAAATTCCCGGATAGGTAAAGGGAGAAAAATATGTATATGAGGGGCTAACACATGATCAAGAAGAAGAAGAGAAGAGAATGAATTGCCTCAATCATCCCAGGAAGAAAGTGAGAGAACTCATCGTGTGGTGTCAATCTTCAAATTCAACATAATTTTGATAAAAATAAAGTATTAAACATGCCAAAATTTCAAACAAAGCATTTTGCAACTTAAACATATCATAAAACCTTTCAAACATATAAAGATTTCAAAACCAATATGTAAACAGAATCATCACTGAGGTCATATCCAGAAAGGAAGCACAAAAATCGTTTTCAAAAACTGTCTCAGTTAAACCGCCTCGGTCGAGGTGTTCTAAGTCAACCGAGGTACTTGACCTCGTTTGGCAAGAACCATTCCGGTCGAGGTCAAATTTTTTTTCTTAACCTCAAATAACCTGTATGCATGCATGTAGTCTCAGATAAACACATAGAGCATAAGAAAGATCATAAATAGAAAGTCATACAAGTCATACACATAATGTCAAATAAGGTACATCCAAATACCCCATACTTGGGACACATTGTCCCAATGGGTTAAAATAAGTCTAAAAATAGAGTACTCATCGGACATAAGCTAATCTGCATAATAAATAAAGAAAAGAAATCCCTTTTAGCTCTAATCTTGATCCTCTGGTGGTGGTGGTGGATACGGGACGAAAGGATGCTGGGATGGATCAAAAGGGTAGCCCATGGTATGCTGGAACTGTATCTCCATCATACGGCACTGGTAGTGCTGGCTCTCCCTCATCTCCAACATATCCACTAACAAGGCGGCGTAAGCGTCAATCATCTGATCCGTCAGCTCGTCAATCCGTCGATGAGCTATGAGATCCCTTTGCCTGCGGACTCTGTGCCTAGAAGGACGTGATGGTGCTGCAGCTGCCTCCTCCTCTGTAGCCTCGTCGTCTAAGTCGACAACTGGCACACTGGGGCCGACTATATCCGTCCCTGTCTCCATGGCAGCACCTCCATCATCATCCTCATCCTCCTCCTGCACCTGAGTTGCTGTGGCGTCTCTAGCATCTTCAATGTAAGGTATCCATGTGGTAGACCAATACTGTGGATCGTAGACTGAGAACTAAGCCGACCACATGATACCCTGAGGGGCAGTCTGCTCCCAACGCATCGCCACGTACGGTGTAGTGAGTCCACGAGGAACCAGAATCCTCCTCGTGATCATCTCCTGAAGTCCTAGCGGCTTCACAGCCGCTACCAATATACAGACACTCAGATCCAGATCCATAACCGTCGCTATATGAGTCACCAGGCCGCCACAACAGATATCTCCCTTCCCCTTAGCCTTGATCCGGTGCAGATCCTCAACTAGCATCCCCCCAAAATCAGGCACTCCCCCTGTCACCATACATAATAGACTCAGAAGCTCCCCCTGTCTAATCTTCTGGAGCGTCTCAGTACGCGCCAGAAGGGTCTCACTGAAGATCCGATGGGTTAGTCGGAAAGCAGGGTGGGAGATGATGCGCTCCCTGGAGTCTCCAGGTCTCCACCTATCAGCATGCTCTACAACATGGGCTATCTGCCCCCAAAACTGTCGAGCTACAGTTCGAGAAGGGAAGTCGGGAACTGTAGGGGTCGGGAAGCCAAATATGTCTCTCTACTGTTCCATAGGAACGATGTAGTTCCGGTTCAACAACCGGTACTTGATGGCTCTCTCCTCAGGCAGGTGAGTAGCAGAACTCACAAACTCTAATTTGGGCTCGAGGTAGGTTGGAGCTCTAATCTCCATGAACTGCTCCAGCCCTACCATGGAAACCATCCTCCTCAGATCATCAGCTACATGGAGGCAATCAAAAGCAGAAATATCCAAAAAACGCGGCGCAATCACAGGGCGCGCACATATGCGGTCAAAGTCAACCTGGTGACGCTCGTGGATCACTGGGATAGAAGGTCAGGAAGAAGAAGAAGGTGAGGATCTACTGGGTGTATCCCTGAGAACTAACTGCGATCAGAACGAGAACTCATTTTTTTCTTTCTGCTAACAGGTCACCTCGGTCGGTCTGACAATCTCAAGAACACCTCGGCCGAGGCACAGGTCGACTGGACCGAGACGATAAACTACTCGATTCTAACTCTCTGAATTCTAGTTTTTCCCCCAATATCACTACCGATTGTTCATATGGGGTTTTTAAGCCTTTTCCAACACAAATCTATGGCAACCAAAGCCACTAATCTTTGAAATTTGTGAAAATAGAGAAGTTAGGGTTTTCGATTTAACTACCCCAGATTCAGTCGATTGGAGGCGTTTTTGTTTCAATTTCTCGCTTGCAATCTATTCCTCTAGCCTTTTCTTGCGAGATCGGAATAAGAATCGTAGAAAACGATCGAGAAACGAAGAAAACGAGATGGATATGCACCGCGGTCGAGTGAGAGATGGGAGGGAAAGAGAGAGAAACTGTTCCTCTTTTATACCCCTCGCCGATTCTGCTATCACCTCGGTCGAGGTGGTCCCGACTAGACCGAGGTGTCTGGACCGAGATGGATCTTTGTCAGCCCTAGTCGCCTCGGTTGCTCAAGAATCATCTCGGTCGAGGTGCTGTGACAGCAACCGAGATGTGTCTCAGTCAAACTCTGTCTTTTCAATTTACCGAACTTTTGTCCTTCCAGTGTTGATTCTAGATTGTAATCCTTCCTTAGAAAGTACCTGGTTTCTGTCTAGGACGCCAAAAACAAAGCAAAGCAAAGCAAAAGCAAACTATCTAAAGCTAGACTAGAAAAAGGGAAAAAGAAAACAATACCTTGGGTTGCCTTCCAAGAAGCGCTTGATTTAAGGTCGCTAGCTGAACCGTAGGACATCCCTAAACATGTTGGAAGGTGTCCTCACCCCATACTTCACCTTCATCATGGGGTGAAATAAAGAAGTCTATCAAACGTTCCAGCAAATGCAAGTGTTCATCGAGGAATGAATCATCGATGGGTGGGTCGTCCTTCTCGTGTGAAGAGGGAGGTAGCCGGCTGAGGTGATCCGTAACAGAATTTTCGGATCCCTTCTTATCGCGAATCTCTAGGTCAAACTCTTGAAGCAAGAGAATCCATCGAATAAGACGCAGCTTTGCATCCTTCTTAGCAAGTAAGTAACGAATAGCTGCATGGTCAGTGTAAACAATAACTTTCGCCCCCACTAAGTAAGAGCGAAATTTCTCAAAAGCATATACAACCGCCAAAAGCTCCTTTTTGGTGGTTGCGTAGTTTAGCTGGGCTTCATCTAGCGTCTTGCTAGCATAGTAAATGGCGTTGGTCCGACTATCCTTCTTTTGTCCAAGCACCGCTCCTACTGCCATATCACTCGCATCACACATGATCTCAAAGGGCAAGGTCCAATCCGGAGGTTGGATAATGGGAGCGGAAATCAATGCTTCCTTTATCCTGTAAAACGCATCAAGACATTCCTGCGAAAACTCGAAAACAACATCCTTATTCAAGAGTTTAGTTAGTGGTTTAGAAATTTTTGAGAAATCCTTGATGAACCTCCTATAGAAGCCTGCATGCCTGAGAAAACTCCGCACACCCTTAACAGAACAAAGGGGAGGAAGTTTCTCAATAGTTTCGATCTTAGCTCGATCGACCTCAATACCTCGGTTGGAAACGAGGTGTCCTAGCACAATGCCTTCATTAACCATAAAATGACACTTCTCCCAATTCAAAACGAGATTAGTGTCTTCACATCTTTGTAGAACTAGAGAAAGGTTAGATAGGCAATCATCAAAAGAGGAACCATATACTGAAAATTCATCCATAAATACCTCCATGATCTCCTCTATGTACTCGAAAAAGATAGCCATCATGCATCGCTGGAAGGTAGCGGGTGTATTGCATAATCCAAATGGCATCCTCCTATAAGCGAATGTCCCCCATTGACAAGTGAAAGTGGTATTCTCTTGATCATTCGGATGGTTAGGAATCTGGAAGAAGCCACTATAACCATCTAAATAGAAAAAATGTGAATGCTGGGCTAACCGTTCGAGCATTTGATCGATGAAGGGAAGTGGAAAATGGTCCTTCCGAGTGGCTACGTTCAGCTTCCTATAATCGATGCACACCCTCCAGCCCGTAACGGTCCTAGTTGGGATCAACTCGTTGTTCTTATTCGTCACAACGGTCATTTCTCCTTTCTTCGGAACTACATGCACCGCGCTCACCCACTTGCTATCCGAGATAGGAAATATGATACCTGCATCTAACAACTTAAGAATTTCTTTCTTCACAACCTCTTTCATGATCGGATTTAACCGTCTTTGAGGTTCCCGTGAAGTCTTATGATCATCCTCCATTAGTATTCTATGCATGCAGAAAGAAGGCTTAATACCAATAAGATCATCAATAGTATAACCCAAAGTCTTTTGATGTTTTCTCAGGACATGCATCAGTTTAGATAATTCAGTTTCGGAAAGGGAAACACTAACAATAACGGGATAAGTAGAATCCGGTCCAAGGAAAACATACCTCAAGTGACTTGGAAGCGGTTTAAGCTCCACAACTGGGGGTGCTTTCTGAGGGGGATCCTTGCTTCCTCCTTCCAGTGGAGTAGATTTAGATCGAAGAACTAGACTTTCAGAAGTCTTAGTTGACATCATCTCGCTTGCTACCTCGGTCGAGGTCCAGAGTGGGTGACCGAGATGTTCTTCAGATAAGAACACCTCGCTTGGTCCAGAAAGTGCCTCGGTCGAGGTACTGCAACTGGGACCGAAACTGGAGATTCTCTTCTCCTGGATTAGTCTTTCAATCTTAGCTCCTGTATCTTCTTCCAGCACCTTTAAGCTCCGTATACCTGCATCACAAGAAGCATCTATGCCTTCCTCCATTAAGCTAAAACTAATAACTCTTTCAAGAGGGTCATTAATAAGGATAGAGTGATAACATGAATTATTGTCTATATTTTGGGGGCCTGTTTAGACGTTTTATCTTCAATAATCTGCATGTTTGTATGTATATTATGTGATTATATTACCATTTCATCTACCTTTGCGGGAATCGAGGTCTACACCTTGTTTCGCTTTAATCGTAGGTAAAATGGCACATTTTGGACTGAAAAGGAGCAAAAGGAGTTAAGGAGTCATTGGAGTTACATCCAGGAAGCATAACCATGGATTAAAGATTTACTTTGGACCAGATTTGAGAGATTTCATATTCAGTTGTGATTCACCTCGGTTGACTACAGTACCACCTCGACCGAGGTGATCCAGAGAAGTCGACTCGGCCGAGGCGAACACCTGGGACGCGGCGAGAATATTTTATTCTTGGCTGAGATCTTTTATTTTTGGAAGGAAGATCTCATATTTTTGGGCTTGTTTCCTGGAAGGAAGAAGATATATTCAGCACATATATTTTACCTATTTTATGGGAAAATATCTTTCTAAGATTTCTTATCTTTGGAAGGGTAATTTTCCTATAAAAAGGGTTGGATTTTCCACAATTCAATATCCCGCATACAACGGAGATCGTGCATATACACCGCTGCAGCCATACTCCAGTTGGGAGATTTGAAGAACCTTTTTGAAGGTTGAACAAGGAAGTTTATAGCTTTTATAGCTTTTGAAGGGTTTTTGTAAGATCATCTTAGATTCCCTTCTTTGATTGTTGTCTTGTTGGATTTCTATCCAAGGAACGCTTTTGTTGTGATATTTGATTCAGTTATTGAAGTCTTTTCATTAAATTCTTCTTGTTCAAATATTCACTTTCTTCCCATATATTTGATTAATACTTTCATGATGATGAGTGGCTAATCTCTTTGTGTGATTCTAGGGTGATTGGCTGAAGGTTGTGGGAAAAACAATGATAGAATAATCTTAAATTCCAGTAGGACCCTGAAAGCTCGAGTCTTTATCCTTAACCCTAAAGCATCTCGCTCAGTCGATGAACATCTCGGCCGGGGTGGAATTCGTTTGACCGAGGTGACTTATCTGATCCGAAACTGAGAGTTAAGTGTTAGAGTTTGCCAAATCCTATTCTTATTACACCTTTCCTGGTTCAATGCAAGCTTAGGATGAGACTTACCCGGTAATTCCTTTGTTTGTTTACCTAAGATCATAAGTGTATGTAATAAAGATTTATCCTTTATTGGGGTTTGAGTGTGCTTTCATCCCATCTTTGTGAATTAGCCTAAGACTTACCCGGTAAAGGTTGATTCTATTCCCTTAGATGGTGTGTTAGTTTGAGGTTATAGTTCCTTATCTTAATTCCTTGAGACTTACCCGGTGATAGGAGTTACGATTTGGGATTAGTGAGTAGTGAGACTTACCCGGTGATCTATTCCATCTTAGAAACACCTTCCCTATGCAAAAATCTCAGCTTTGTCCGCTTATCTTTAGATCTTGAGTTGGAACCACAACTAGATGCTTTAATCCCTAGAATTGCATATTTCCTTAATTGACTTTTATCATCTTTGACTGTTTTAATCGATTTTGTGGTTAGTATTTACGAAGCTTACCTATTCCGACTTTGTTTCACTAAGTCCCTGTGATCGACCCTTGGAATTCCTTGCTTTTTACTACGATTGACCCGTACACTGCGGGTTCGCATCCTTGTTTTAAGCTTACGTCTAGGGTATAAATTTAAAGCTTGCACACACCGTTTGGAGCGAACATAGAGCTCACCAATTCTCTTGATTCTTCTTCATCATAGATGTTGAAGATATCATCCTCCAGCGGCTCTCCTTTCATTGCAGCGAGCAATGCGAACTCCACTTGATCACCGCCAATGTTGAACTTCAACTTGGCGTTCTTACAATCCACATTGCAACCCGAAGTTGCCAGAAATGGTCTCCCGAGAATGATAGGAACGGGATAATTTGTGGGTATATCAAGTACAACAAAGTCTATAGGTAAATAGAAGTTACCTAACTTAACCGGAACATCTTCCGAAATGCTCACAGGATGGGTAATGGAGCGTTCCGCCATGTATAGCCTTATCTTCACCGGCTTAGGTTCTCCAAGTCCGATCTTGACACATAGCTCCAGCGGGATGATGCTCACGCTGGCTCCTAGATCACATAACGCCTCACAAGTTACATCCCCAACTTGAATGGGAATGCAAAATGAGCCGGGATCTCTCAACTTAGGTGGCATCTTCTCCTTCATGATTTGAATGAGCTCCAAGGATTTAGATGTCATCCTTACTTCACCAAAATCTTCCAGCTTCCTCTTCCTTGATAGAATCTCCTTTAAGAACTTCCCATATGCGGGCATCCCTAGAATAACATCAAGAAAAGGGATGTTAATATGTAATTTATTCATCAAGTCAAGGAACTTACCAAAGTGCTTGTCTAGATGTGCTCTAGCCCTTGACTGGGGGAATGGAAGTGGTGGTTTATATGCAGGAGGTGGGACATAAACTTTAGTTTTGTCCGACACTTTCTGAGACTCCACCTCGGATGGTACCTCGACCGAAGTGTTCTTCGTCTGTACCTGGACCGAGGTGTTCTTCGTCTGTACTGGCATCGACCGAGGCACTGAATTTGCAGTTTTCAGTCCACTTCTCGTCGTTATTGCCATGATCTGTCCTTTGGGGTTGCTCTCTATCCTTGCTGGGAGCTTCCCTGGATCTCTTGGCGCTTCATTCGCCTTATTAAAGAATTGTTGCTCTAAGGCTTTTTGTGCATTCGAAAATGAAGTCATGGACGTCTCCATAGCGTTGAGCTTGATCAAGATGACCTCCAGCACTGCATCTTTCTTCTCTGGCTGGGACGAACTTGATCCAGGCTCCTGGCTCTTCAATGGAGTAGAAGAAGAAGAGAAAGGGTTAGACGAATTATTAGAATTGGAATTAGAATAAGGCTTACCCGAATTTTGATTGTTGGATCTCCAATTATTGCTGTTGGAGCCTTTATTGTTGTTGTAGTTGTTGTTCCGGGAACCATGATTGTTATTCCTTGACCCTTGATATCCTCCCTCCTCCTTTTTTGTGTGAGCAACCAAAAGGTCCTTCAATTGCTTCACATCATTCTTGAGGGAGATGAGTTGATTGTTATTTGATGGAGCTTCCTGGAAGTTAAGCCTCTTAACTCTATTTTCAGCTCCTTGGTGGGAGTATTTTTCCATGTGCAAAGCTTGTTTCCCAATGAACTCCCAAGCTTCATCAATCGGCATGTCCATGAATGTGCCGGCGGATAGTAGTTGAAGGTTGAATTGGGTAGCTCCATCCAACCCCTTGAAGTATATCTCCAACAACTCTATCTTTGGAATCCCATGATGTGGGCAATCCAAGAGAACATCTTTAAACCTCTCTCATGATTTGGACAAACTCTCCTTGTCCTTCATGATGAATGCATTGATCTTCCCTCTCATTTCAGCGGTTTTGGAGGGGGGAAAGAATTTTGTTAAGAACTCCGTCGTCATCTCCTCCCAAGTGTTGATCTTTCCGGGAGGAAGAGACTGATACCAAGTAAGTGCCCTGTCCTTCAAAGAAAAGTAAAAATGCCTTAGCTTGTAATTATTATTTTCCAGCCTTGAAGGTCTCAAGGTCTCCATCAAAATCTCATAGTTTTGTAAATGTTGATGCGGAGACTCCCTCTCTAAACCTCCAAACTGGCATTGACGGATCATGGATAGAACTTGCGGTCAAAGTTCATAATCATGCTCCGCTGGATCACCTAGGTTGACTCCTGGACGCCTCACTTGCTGGTTTGAGTCCATCCTCTGTCCTAGGGTATGTGGAATACCTGCAAAAAGAACATCTCGGACAAGCATCCGAGGTAGAAGTATCTTGGCCGCGGCAACTGGAGCGGGGTCCTGCCTCGGTCGAGGGTCTGGTCGATGCAGAATCTGGGCTCGTAGCTTAGCCATATCTGCTTCAATCTCTGCAATTCTGGTGCGAGTTTGCTCCCTCTCGCGCTGCAGTTCTTCCCTATTGAGGCGTAGCTGTTCCATCGTCTCCTTCAATTCGGCCCCAAGATCACGATTGTCTTGGTTGGCCATTTTCGCTTTTTTTAAGCGTCTTTTGTATGTCTTTTCTGGTTCGGGATCGTAAGGAACGATTTCCTTCCCAGCACGGGTTCTTCGCATAAACCTAAGAAAAAGAACCTACGAAAGTCACTCATGTAGAGTGGTTAGTAACAACAGGGGCAATTGCCCCAAAAGACTACCGCAACCGGCTCGGTCTAGACCAAGTCCCCGGCAACGGCGCCAAAAACTTGTTCGCTCCAAATGGTGTGTGCAAGCTTTAAATTTATATCCCAAGAAATATGCTTAAAACAAGGATGCGAACCCGGAGTGTACGGATCAATTATAGTAAAAAGCAAGAATTTTGGGGTGTCGATCTCAGGGATTTAGGTGAAACAAAGCAAGTATAGGTAGTCAATGTAACTAATAACCACAAAAGCGATTAAAGCAATCAAAGAGATGATAATAAGGTCAATTAAAGGAAATATGCAAATTCTAGGGATTAAAGCATCTAGTTGTGGTTCCAACTCAAGATCTCAAGATAAGCGGACAAAACTGAGATTTTGCAAAGGGAAGGTGTTTCTAAAGTGGAATAGATCACCGGGTAAGTCTCACTACTCACTAATCCCAAACCAAAAGCTCCTATTACCGGGTAAGTCTCAAGGTACTAAGGAAAGAAATTATAATCTCAAACCAACACACCAACTAAGGGAATATAATCAACCTTTACCGGGTAAGTCTCAGACTAACTCACAAAGATGGAATAAAGGCACACTCAAACCCCAATAAAGAATAAACCTTTATTACCTACACTTATGATCATGGGTAAACAAACTAAGGAATCACTGGGTAAGTCTCATCCTAGGCTTTCTTTGAACCAGGAAAGGTGTAATAAGAATAGGATTTGGCAAACTCTAACACTTAACTCTCAGTTTCGGATCAGAAAAGGTCACCTCGGTCAGTCAAGTTTCATCCCGGCCGAGATGTTCATCGACTGAACGAGATGTTCTAGGGTTAATGATAAAGACTCGAGCTTTCAGGGTCCTACTGGGATCACGATTATTCTATCATCGTCTTTCCCACAACTTTCAGCCAATCACCCTAGAATCGCACAAGGAAATTAGCCACTCATCATCATGTAAGCAATAATCAAATATATGGGGAAAGAATGAATATTTGAACACAAAAACCTTAAGAACAAGGCTTCAATAACTGAATCAAATATCAAACAAATCAGCATTCCTTGGATCACAAATCCAACAAGACAATGAAACCAAAGGGAATCTAAGAAAGTCTTACAAATCCCCTCAAAAGCTATCACAAACTATGAACTTCCTTCCTTCAATCTTCAATCTTCAATCTTCAATCTTCCTTCAAACTTCCAAAAATCCTTCCTAAATGCAGCTTCTTCAATCTACAAGTATGCCACCGTGCTGAATTATGGAAAATCCAGCCTTTTATATAGGAGAATTATCTTCCAAAGATAATAATATCTTAAAAAGATAATATGCTAATAAAAATATATCCATATCTCTAAAATAGATCTCCTAAATATATGATCTTCCTTCCACAAATCCAGCCCAAAAATATAAGATATCTCCTTCCAAAAATAAAAGATCTCAGCAAATAAAAATATATCTCGCCGGCGTCAGGGTGTTCGCCTCGGTCGGGGCGCTCTTCAAGATCACCTCGGTCGAGGTGACACTGTAGTTGACCGAGGTGAATGTCAGACCTAGATGCCTCGGTTGACGGAGAACACTTCGGTTTAGGTACTGTGACAACAACCGAGATGTGTCTCAGTCGAACTCCGCCTTCTCAATTTCTCGAACTTTAGTCCTTCCATGTGGCTCATGAGTTGTAATTTCTTCTTAGAGAGTACCTGATTCCTGTCTAGGAGGACGCACAAAACACGAAGTAAACTATCTAAACTAAGCTAGAAAAGGGAAAAAAAACAATACCTTGGGTTGCCTCCCAAGAAGCACTTGATTTAAGGTCGCTAGTTGGACCGTACGCCATCCTCAAACAAGGTGTAAGGGTGCAATCACCTCAACTGGAGCCTCCGGTTGATACTTCTTCAACCTATGACCGTTGACCTTAAAGCTTTCGCTAGCTTCGCCCCATACTTCAACTGCACGATGGGGAAAAACATTTTTCACAACGTAAGGTCCCGTCCATCTAGATTTTAGCTTACGTGGAAAAAGGCAGAGGCGGGAATTGAAAAGTAGAACAAGATCTCCTTCTTTAAGCTCCTTGGGAACGATATGCTTGTCATGCCATCTCTTCGTTCTTTCTTTGTAGATTTTGGCATTCTCATAAGCGTTTAAGCGTAACTCCTCCAGCTCATTAATCTCTAAAAGTCTCTTCTCTCCATCTTCCTTGATGTCAAAATTCAACTACTTGATTGCCCAATATGTCTTGTGCTCCAGCTCAACGGGTAGATGACAAGACTTCCCATATACCAAATTATAAAGGGTTGTACCAATGAGAGTCTTGAATGCGGTCCTATAAGCCCATAGAGCATCGTCCAACTTCATGGACCAATTCTTCCTTGTCCTTCAAACGGTCTTCTCCAAAATTGCCTTGATTTCTCTATTAGAGATCTCCACCTGCCCACTAGTTTGAGGGTGATAAGGGGTCGTTACCTTATGGGTTACCCCATACTTTGATAGAAGTGCTTTGAACTTCCGGTTGATGAAATGTGTCCCTCCATCGCTGATGATGATACGCGGTGTCCCATAACGTGGAAAGATAGTTCTATTGAAGAACTTCACAACCACCATGACATCATTAGTGGGAAAGCAATGTCTTCCACCCACCTAGAAATGTAATCAACAACTAAGAGGATATAGAGGTTCCCCGCGGATGATGGGAAGGTCCTATGAAATCAACTCCCCACATATCAAAGATCTCAATTTCCTGAATATTGTTGAGCGGCATCTCATTCCTTCTAGACAAGTTCCCTGTTCTTTGGCATGCATCACAAGAGACAACAAATGCTTGTACATCCTTGAATAGTGTAGGCCAAAAGAAACCGGAACATAACACCTTAGCGCACATTTTATGACCGCTAGCATGTCCTCCACAAGGAAGTGAGTGGCAATGCCGTATGACACTAGCAGTTTCATCCTCTGGAATGCATCGTCGAAGCATCCCATCCGGACCTCTCTTGAAGAGTAGAGGTTCATTCCAATAGTAGAGACGTACATCTTTGAAGAACTTATTCCTTTGAGCGTATGTCAATCCGGGGGTACTTCCTGACAAACAAGATAGTTAACAATATCAGCATACCAAGGTTCTTTTGTAACACCCCAATTCCGCGGGACTCGGGATGCCACATTGGGCTAGGATCTCACAATGGATCCTGACCCTAGCCTGACAACAAGTTCACTAGACCTTACAACATGACACTGACATATATAAAAACAAATGCATAAAACTGTATAAACTGTACAACCAAAAGGTAAAACAACATAGCCGAGTATAAACAACAACGCCCTCACACAGGAGGTAACAAAAAGTCATCCTCACGTAGGAGGGAAAAGTAAACAACCCTCAAAAGCCCAACATCCTATGTACGAGAGGTCCTCGGCTTGCCACTCTACTAGATCACCTAGCAGCACGCCTATCTTGTGGGGCATCTATAACATGGTAATAAACCATTAGCTAACCATACACATATATAGAGTAATGCATAAGCACAATCACAATCATGTAAAGATAAGCATCAGCATGATATCACACATTTACCCATTTATCATCTTATATAATAGTCATTCACTCAAGTCGTATATATATATATATATATATATATATATATATATATATATATATATATATATATATATATATATATATATATATATATATATATATATATATATATATATAGATAAATGAAAGTATGTGACACGAGGACCGATACATCCCCGCCTCTGAGTGCTATATCCAACTGTACGAGTATCGGTCACACAATCCGTGTACCCTATGGGAGTGGATTGCACCCTTCTTGTAAACCAGACTGGCCTGACGTCAGAGAACCTCCCAAACTCCACTACGGGATGAAAGGGAAAGGTTATCACAACCACGCAACGGGACAGTCAATAAAACATAGGTCGGTATAAATGACAACTCATGCTATCATAGCAAACATATAAAGCACACACCACTCATGCAAACACCCAATATAAGGATGTAGTTAAGTAATTTCTACGGACTTACCTCAACCTTGTATAAAGCTCAACCACAACTCGATCACCTCAACACTAGAGGAACAACACAACCTATAGACAAGGCATAAAGAGATGTCACATCTCTTATCAGGCAAAGGGTCACACCTAGACCCAAAGGGATCCATAGGGATCATATACATCCTATAACCTCGAATAATATGCTAAACCTTAAAGCCATGTCAGGGCATATATCCAACTCATGATATCATCATCAAACTAAAAATCCCATAATTACCAGAATAATGTAACGAGCACAATGGCATTTCCAATTATCCATTTTAAAAACGTAAGGTTAATTTATTGATAGCATGAATTATAGTATATATTTTGGGGCTGGTTTAGACGTTTTATCTTCATAAATCTGCATGTATGGATGTATATTCTGTGATTATATTGTTGTTTCATCTACCTTTGCGGGAATCGAGGTCTACACCTAGTTTCGTTGTAATTGTAGGTAAAATGGCACGTTTTGGACTTAAATGGAGCTAAAGGAGTCATTGGAGCTACATTCTGGAGCTTAAGGAAGATCTCAGAGTGCATGGAAATGATTAAAAAGATTAACTTTGGACCAGATTCGAGAGATTTCACATTCAGTTGAGATTCACCTCGGTCAACTACAGTACCACCTCGACCAAGGTGATCTTGAGGAGCGCCCCGACCGAGGCGAACACCCTATCGCCGGCGAGATCCATATTTTGGCTGAGATCTTTTAATTTTGGAAAGAAGATATCTTATATTTTTTTTTGGCTGGATTTCTGGAAGGAACATATTATTTTTGGTAAGTATTCCCGCCTGTCACGCGGGTGACCTGGGTTCGATCCCCATGTCTTAACCTGAAAGGCATCTACAAGCGGTATAAAACCGTTAGCTAACATTCTATGCATAAGTATAAAGGTAAAAGCACAAACACACAACATACACAATCAACATGCAACACTCAATCCTTTTATTATCTTTAATTAGGTGATAGGTTATTACTAATGATACTTGTTTTGTGACACGAGGGATTTCCAAACCTCGCCCCTGTCCCCGTTTACCAACGCGGAATGGTACTAATGCATCTGACCGTCTACCTGACTGGGCTGGTCGCAGGGAACCTCCTAGACTCTCGCAAGAGCTAGGCAGATGATGTCACGACCCGTTATCATACACTTGGGTCAATTACGTAAATAATAAAGTCGGCCTAATCCGGTTTCGTTGGTTATCATAACTAACAAACACCACTCATACACATTACACTCATACAAGAAGCCAGCTAAGTAAGTCCGTGGACTTACTTGAATCAGATCTCGACTCTCTTAATCACAACTCAATCGGTAACTGTAGGAATTCAGTAGCTTGTCAAAGGAGGCAAGTGTGTCAGCACACTTTCTAGGTAATTAGAAGTCTAAGACTTCTAAGATAGTAGATCCTATTAGAACAGAATTTAATATAGTACCAATTTATGGTAAAATGACTATTTTACCCTTGGTCCCGAAACTTCCAAAAATTCCATAATTCATGCCTAAACTCTTATTTGAGACTAAAAAGTCATATTCTAACTCCTAAAGATGAGTTTGGTTACAAACTGGCAATTTACCCATTTTCCTATTTTCTGAAAGATCGTTAAGGTCCAACTTCGGCTTCAACTATGAAATTTGAATAAATTTATGAAAATTCCAAAATAATTCTCTAGATCATCTATGATATCTCATCTACTCCTAAGAACAAGAATTTTTTAAAACTGTTCAACCATCATTTCTATAAAAATTTCTAAAGTTGGTTACAACACTTGAAATTTTCTATACTTAGCCAAAATCTGAGTATGTTTTCTAACTGTACAACAAGTCCACTTTGAGCATCTATAATTCTAAATCCCACCGTTGGATTCATCCCAACGTTTGACATATTAACCTATGCATGACACTAAACAACATCTCAAAAACGGAACGGTGGATCTTCTCTAAGGCATCAAACAGTATGCTCAAACTTGACTGATCAACACAGTTTCTGGAAATTCAGCAAACACTTAGCAAAACAACACATTGTCTTAACTTTGAAAAATCATAACTCCTAAACCTTTCGATTAAATCCTCTCAAATTTTGATATATTATACTATGTAATCCTAGTTATGACATATCCGAAATTCAAGTCCATCAGAGATCAAAAGCCTATTCAAAACTATCTCACAAAACTGCATCACATGTTGTTTTCTCAACATTCAGGACACTTATACAAACTGCATGAGGAGTCAACTTTGGAACACCATAACTCTCAAACTATAACTCATATTTCTCTAAACGTTTAGTATGTTCTACACTGCAATACCGACTATATCATATCCAAAATTCAGCAGCAAAGGATAGTCTAACTTACCCAAATCTAGACTCAAAGTCGGTTGTTCATCACTTCTTGAAACCCGGAAAACGCCTCACATCTTCAAGCTATATTTCGAGGCTGTTAGGGACCGCTTGCAGACACAAACGGGTACTCACATCAGCGTATATACATCAAGAGAATAACGTAGTAGGGAGGTGAAGTCCTTACCGGACGATCGAGACTCCACTGCTCCCGTGCCCGAGGAAGAAGGAGGAGGGGTGCAGCTTACTGTCGCTGAGGCACACCGGCGCCCAGAACCTAGCAAAGCTGCTGACCAGCAAGGATGGCGCCCTGCGGCCAAGGTTGCCTCCCCCGCGCCCAGGCTCACTCGTGGGTAGGTAATGGCGCCCCGGCGGTTTCGTTGAAGGAGAGGAACGATCTACACTCGAAAGGTTGTGTTGCCGCACGTCTGGACACATCTGGCTCGTTTGCTGGTACTGACAGTGGAGGGAGAGCCAGACGACGACTCTATATCTGATCTGACTCGACGTCCGGCATGGCTGGAGGGAAAGCAGCGCTCCTATTCGACCGAGTGAAGACGAAGGTTCGAGGGAGCGTCGATAGAGGAGTCACGACCACCCATGGCTCTCCGTAGGACGACGTCGGACTTCCGTCGGCGTGAACCCCGAGTCCTCTGTTGTGGACTGGAGTAAAAGAGGGGAGGAGCGTGGTTGGCTCGTGTGAAGGGGAAGCGGCATCAGCAGCGTGAGAGGGGAGTTAGGGCAAGCAGGCGACTGAAGGTTGAGGAAGGGTTTCTTCTAATGGGCCCGTCAAGCTCAAAGAAGAAGGGTTTAACTCTTGTTGGGCCCGTCCGGTTCGATCTAGATCGGAAAAGATCCGGTAAGGCTAGATATGTAACAATATAAGGATAAATATAACAAAAAAAATAAAATTAAACCCACTCGGAGTTTAAAGAAAAAGGATAAGGTGACGAAAGAAGTTTCAAACCGGTCGACCTCCGGTTTATCTCGAAATTAACCGGAAGTAAAATATCCGGTTATTACAAGAGCATTACTAGCGGTGGTTCTTAACCACAATCTTAGTGTCACGTATCCTAAGAAACAAATCGCCCGAATTGTAATGAAAATATCTTAAGAAACGAAATTGAAAATATCCTTATAAAAGGGGCTCCCATTGCCGCCGTTTGCATGTTAGATTTTGTATTTCTCTTAACCGAACGATAATAAACTTAAAGGATTCTAGTTTTGAAATTTCTCGTATACTGAGTTTTGAAAAGATGGAGACAAAGATGCGGGTAGGGAGCGTGTCCTATCTAATTTGCTCTGGGAGCGATGTGGGACGTAACGTATCTACATATAATTAGATTATTTGGTAGATTGAGTTTTGAAAAAATCGACACAAAGATGCGGTAGCTATACAACCTATATATACATATATCAGGAAGCGTGTCCTACCTGATTCTCTCTAGGAGCGATGTGGGACGTGAAAAGGGACAAAGTTAATTGAGCAAAACGATTCTCTCTAAGAGCGATGTGAGACGTGAAAAAGGGACAAAGTTAACTGAGCAAAACGGTTCAGGCATTTTTGGTTTTTTTGCATTTTTTTTGTATTTTTATTTTTTTTCTTTTGTGTTTTAGATGTAAGAGCATCACAATCAGTGGTTTTTAACAACAATCTTAGTGTCACGTATCCTAATAAACAAATCGCCCGCATTGTAATGAAAATATGCTAAGAAACGAAAATGAAAATATCCTTACAGAAGGACTCTCATTGCCGCTGGTTTTGAAATGTGTGGTAGACTGAGTTTAGAAAAGACCGAGACAAAGATGCGGTAGCTATACAACCTCTATATATATATATATATATATATATATATATATATATATATATATATATATATATATATATATATATATATATATATATATATATATATAAGGGAGAGTGTCCTATCTGATTCTCTATGGGAGCGATGTGGGACATGAAAACGTATGTACAAGTAATTAGATTATTTTGGATTAATTTCGAAAGATCAAAAATCAATACAAGCATGCCATCCGGTTTTGTGAGAGAGTGGTTATATATTAGAGAGTCGTAAATAGAAATTAAATTAAGACATACTGTTTGTATCTAACGAAAAAAGTTTTTTTTAAAAAAAATAAGTTAGATTATTTGGTAGATATGAGACGTATCATATCTATATATAATTAGATTATTTGGTAGATTGAGTTTTGAAACGATCGAGACAAAGATGCGGTAGCTATTCAACTTTTATATATATATATATATATATATATATATATATATATATATATATATATATATATATATATATATATATATATATATATATATATATATATATATATAAAAGGGAGAGTGTCAAACCCTATTCTCTCTGGGAGCGATGTGTGACGTGAAAAATGTATCTACTTGCAATTAGATTTTCTTAGGATAATTTTTAAAGATCAAAAATCATTACAAGCATACCGTCCGGTTTTGAGAGAGAGTGGTTATATAGTAGATAGTCGCATACAGAAACTAAATTTAGGGCATAATGTTTGTATCTAACGAAAAATGTTTTTTTTAAAAATAAGTTAAAAAACTTATGATCGTATATGGAATGAAAAATGCTATAAAGTAGTAGAAAAATGATACGACGAAAAGGGACATAGTTAACTCAGCAAAACGGTTAAGGGGTTTTTTGTTTTTTCCATTTTTGTATATTTTGTATGTTTTTTTTTCTTTTGTGTTTTAGATGTAAGAGCATTACTAGCGGTGGTTCTTAACCACAATCTTTGTGTTACGTATCCTAAGAAACAAATCACCCGAATTGTAATGAAAATATTCTTAATAAACGAAATTGAAAATATTCTTATAAAAAGGTCTCCCATTGCCGCCGATTGCATGTTAGATATTATATTTCTCTTAACAGCACGATAATAAACTTAAGCATTCTGGTTTTGAAATGTCTCGTAGACTGAGTTTTGAAAAGATGGAGACAAGATGCGGGTAGGGATGTCCTACCTAATTCGCTTTAGGAGCGACGTGGGACGTAACGTATCTACATATAATTATATTATTTGGTAGATTGAGTTTTTTAAAAGATCGAGACAAAGATCCGGTAGTTATACAACCTCTATATATATAAGGGAGCGTGTCCTGTGGGGCGTGTCCTGTGGGATGTGAAAATGTTTCTACATGTAGTTAGATTATTTTGGGATAATTTCTAAAGATCAAAAACAATTACAAGCATACCGTCCGATTTTGTGAGAGAGTGGTTATATAATAGAGAGTCGTAAAGAGAAACTAAATATAGGGCATAATTTTTGTATCTAACGAAAAAGGTTTTTTTTAAAAAAAAATAAGTTAAAAAACTTATAATGGTATATGGGATGAAAAATGGTATAAAATAGTAGAAATATGATACGACGAAAAGGGAAATAGTTAAGTGAGCATCTTTTGTGTTCTAGATGTAAAAGCATTAGTAGGAGTGATTCTTAACCACAATCTTAGTTTCACGTATCCTAAGAAACAAATCGCTCGAATTATAATGAAAAATAGCTTAAAAAACCAAATTGAAAATATCCTTATAAAAGGGCCTCCAATTGCCGATATTGCATGTTAGATTTTGTATTTTCTCTTTATCGAACGATAATAAACTTAAGGATTCTGGTTTTGAAATGTGTCATAGACTGAGCTTTGAAAAGATGGAGACAAAAATGCGGGTAGGGAGCGTGTCCTACCTAATTCGCTCTGGGAGCGATGTGGGACATAACGTATTTACATATAATTTGATTATTTGGTAGATTGAGTTTTGAAAAGATCGAGACAAAGATGCGGGTAGCTATACAACCTCTATATATATATATAAGGGAGCTTGTCCTACCTGATTCTCTATGAGAGTGATGTGGGACGTGAAAACGTATCTACAAGTAATTAGATTATTTTGGCCTATTTCGAAAGATAAAAAATCAATACATGTATACAGTCCGGTTTTGTGAAAGAGTGGTTATATAGTAGAGAGTCGTAAATAGAAGCTAAATTTAAGGTATAATGTTTATATCTAACGAAAAAGGTTTTTTTTTAAAAAAACAAGTTAGATTATTTGATAGATGTGAGACGTATCGTATGTACATATAATTAGATTATCTAGTAGATTGAGTTTGAAAAGATCGAGACAAAGATGCAGGTAGCTATACAATATATATATATATATATATATATATATATATATATATATATATATATAAGGGAGAGTTTCCTACTTGATTCTTTATGGGAGCGACGTAGGACGTGAAAACGTATCTACAAGTAATTAGATTATTTTGGGCTAATTTCGAAATATCAAAAATCAATACAAGCATACCGTCCGGTTTTGTGAGAGAGTGATTATATAGTAGAGAGTCGTAAATAGAAACTAAATTTAAGACATAATGTTTGTATCTAACAAAAAAAAGTTTTTTTTTAAAAAAAAACTAAGTTAAAAAACTTATGATGGTATATGGGATGAAAAAATGCTATAAAATAGTAGAAATATTATTCGATGAAAAGACATAATATTTTAAAAAAATAAGTTAGATGATTTGGTAGATGTTGGACGTATCGTATATACAAATAATTAGATTATTTGGTAGATTGAGTTTTGAAACGATCGAGACAAAGATGCGGTTATCTATATAACTTATATATATATAAGGGAGAGTGTCCTAATTGATTCTCTATGAGAGCGATGGGACGTGAAAACGTATCTACAAATAATTAGATTATTTTGGGCTAATTTCGAAAGATCACAAATCAATACAATCATACCGTCCGGTTTTATGAGATAGTGGTTATATAGTAGAGAGTTGTATGTAGAAACTAAATTTAAGGCATATTGTTTGTATCTAACGAAAAAGGTTTTTTTTTTTTTAAATTGAGGATCACAATCTTAGTGTCACGTATCCTTATAAACAAATCGCCCGAGTTGGAATGAAAATGTCCTAAGAAACGAAACGAAATTGAAAATATCCTTATAGAAGGACTCCCATTGCCGCCGATTGCATGTACGATTTTGTATTTCTCCTAATCGAACGATAATAAACTTGGATTCTGGTTTTGAAATTTGTGGTAGACTGAGTTTAGAAAAGATCGAGACAAATATGCGGGTAGGGAGCGTGTCCTAACTGATTCGCTCTGGGAGCGATGTCGGACATAACGTATCTACAAATAACATTATTTGGTAGATTGGGTTTTTAAACGATCGAGACAAAGATGCGGGTAGCTATACAACTGTTATATATATATATATATATATATATATATATATATATATATATATATATATATATATATATATATATATATATATATATATATATATATATATATATATATATAAAAGGGAGAATGTCCTACCTGAAGAGCGATATGGGATGCTAAAATGTATCTACATGTAATTAGATTATTTTGGGCTAATTTCTAAAGATCAAAATTTATTACTGCTTCAACGCCTCTTTGATAAGCTGATATGAAATCCCGTTACGCTAGTAATTTTGTCATTCAATAAGATGAACCATCTTCACCTCTGTCAGTAGCTAAAAAAAAAGAAGAAAAATACAATTACATATACAACATGGATTAGACAAATGAAACTCTTATGGCATCAAGTACTTTTCTCTCTTATGGCACACCAAAAACGAAACTCTTATGGTATCTTATTTGTACTAATTATTGTACATGATTATACATTACATTCCTAAACAAATCAATATCATGAAGGCAATACATTACCAAAGATTTTTTGGATCACTAGGCTAGAAGGTTTAGAAAGAAATAAGTTGGATAACGTGCCTAAACAAATCAATATCAACAAGGCAAAAGAGAAGGCAATAAATGAGATTTACAGGCAATTTTGGGTGACAATCTCAAGGAAGAAGAGAAGGAAGAAGAAGTCTTCCTTACCTGGACCGGAAGGAGAAGAGTAGGAGATGCTCACCGAGGAAGATGAGGAAAAAGTTGCTCCGTAAACAAGAGAAGGAAGAGACAAAAACGAATTCTCATTTGCCTTCGTTTAGTACAGTGTTGCTTTATACCGTACAGCCAGCAAGGGTATGGAAAATGGAGTCCGTACAAGCCTGGTGAGGTAAAATGGAGGTCTTAATTTATATATAATAAGATTCCAATGTATACTGAATTGGTTTTCAAATTTATTGATTTCAAACACTTAATTTATATATAATAAGATTCCAATGTATAAAGTCAATGTTTTATTTTCGATTTCAAATTTTTGGTCTTGTTTACGTTTTTGATTATTAAATCAAGTTTATTAAATTGTAATGCTTAATAATACAACTACTTACCCATTGAAATTTCTATAGATAGATGAACGACGTACACGACTAATACAAATAAAAACACGATTAGGAATGTATATCCTATTTTCTATAATGTAACAATTTTTATCGATTCCATTAATGATTATTTTGACAAATATTTATATTAATTTCTTACCATAGTATTATTATTCTCTTCGTTCAATCTGAAACATTCACCTATTAATCCAACGTTTATTAGAGGTTGTCATTCCTCTCCGTAAGAATGGTTCTATCTATATATATAGAGAGAGTGGTGAATTGGATTTGGAATTGGATTGGGTGAGAATATATGTTACGGTAAGAAATAAGAGAACGCACGATTTAAATAATTTGACAAATACGATTATAAGTTCGACTAAAATTTAGTTTTGAGTTGAACATGATTATAAGTTCGATTGAAATTTCGTTTCAGATAATAAGTTTGATTAAAAAATGAGAGAACCTGCTAAATACATACTCACATGGGTTGACTTCAAATGTTTGTTTGAAAAAAAAGTAAAAGGAACACGCATTACAAATGTATCTGAAAATGAAACACGTGTAAAACAAATGAGAACAAGTGTTACGGTAAGAAATAAGAACGTATATGAATCTTCGGATCATCGACAATCATGATTTAACGTATTTAAATGGTAAGTGTGCAACCACAAACGTGTTTATGCAACCACAAAATTTATTATTATTTTTATTTTCAAGTGTTATGTATAAGCTTTAAAGATTATTGTAATTAATATACTTCACAAAATATAACTTAATAGAAAGTAGTAAAATTATTTTAATTAATGCAACCACACACGGGCTTATGCATATAGAAAATTGCAATCACATTCGTGCAATTACAAACATGCAATCACAAAAGTGCATATGCATGCAGCCAATGTGAACTTGTAACTCTTTATTCACATCATGTGCATACTCGTGGACTACTCACAATTAACCGTGCAATATGACCTTAAATGTGTAACTCTATACACACACGGCATATTAATATTTGTTCGTGCAGCTCAAACTCGGATAACAAATATATAACACATTTTGAATTAAGTTCGGCTCGTTCACTTTACTAATATAAGACGAGTATGAACACAATTCCTAATTAAGCTCGGTTAATATTCAACAGTTCAAACTTGACTATAAGTAAGCAAAACATGAGCATATATGACACACATAGCAATGTTCGGCTCGTATAACAACTCTAACAACTAGTCAATATATGCATGAGTTGATTTCCGTGGAACTCATCCGCTCATTAAATTTAGATAGATGCCGAAACGCTTGACGTTATAACTTGGATTTTTAAACTGTTCGTGTTATTTTAAAATTTCTACTTTGTAATGTAATTATAAAATTTTAATTTTATCTTTGAAGAATCAATTTAATTAAACGTTATAATTAATCAACAATCATTTTCCAAAAGAAATGAAAGGAAATGATAATAAGTGATAATAACGGACGATGATAGATACGGTAGTTTTAACCCCTAGACATGCATACAAATACATACTCATTATAAATGAAAATTACTAATCAAATGCTAATTATGACCAGTGATTGTTTTTTTCCCGGTGAGTTGACTAGTGATTGATTTGAGTTGATAAAATGGGGTGTAAATATCTCTACTCTGTAATAACCGAAAATTTTAAACTCCGTTTAATACTGAATTTAACCGGATTCCGATCTGCCAACCTCTAACCTTTAAATAAAGTTAAAATGAGATGTAAATTCTATCATTTTATGCGACCTTAGTTCACATAAAATGATAAAAGATGTAACCGGAGATATTTCCGTACCTTTAAAATAAAATGATAAAAGACATAATTTCGGATATAATCTCGAAAATAAAGTTAAAACGAAATGCAGAAGCTCCGATAGACACTCGCGAAATGCAGAAGCTCCGATAGCAGCGGTCCCGTTGCCAGCCTCAGGAACAACACTCTCATCAACTTCTTCAGCAAACGCCTCAGCGGTAGGCGGATCAGCAACTGGGGCTTGGCCCCGACCTCTATCTAGTGGAGGTCTTCCTACACGTTCTCGTCCACGGACGGCAGGTGGAAGTGGTGGTCGACCCCTTCCTCGCCCCATAGCAGATGTAGCTCTCTAAAGCTAAAGCAAAACTCCAGAAAAAGCACAAATAAAGGCCAACACAAAAGAAACTACACTACTGAGATCCGCGGAGGTAGTGGTGGTCGCCCGTACATCTATCCCAGACCAAAAAGTTAAAACAAAAACCCCCTTTTGAAAACGTTAGACCCCTAGCGGGTTCTATTTATTTATCCATCCGACCTTTAGAAGATTTTGAGTGCCATTGTTGCCAACCTTGACCTCTGATACCATATTGTAACATCCCAAGTTCTGGGAACTTGAAGCGCTACGGGCTAGGACCGCACAATGGGTCCCAACCCTCAGAGTAGCAACAACAAACGGATCTTCCAACAAGGCATAGACGAATGAAAACCAAAACTTAATATAAAACCAAAGGTTTAAACAAAAGAAAACATAAAACTCCGCAGCCGAGTTCAAAACAAAAGGGAAGCAACAAAAGAAACAAAACCCGATCTCGTCCTATAATGTACGGGAACCTCGGCCGACCACACCATCCGGATCACTCAGCATCATCCTGAACCTGTGGAATATCTACAACGACGGTATAAACTGTTAGCTAACATTCTAGATACTAGCAAGAGCGTAAAGGCACAAACACACATAAGGTAAAGAAAACACATAGCATGCTCACACATCAACCGGTTATTATCTTGCATTAAGATTATCCATTACTAATTCAACTTCTTTTGTCACACGAGAATCTCCCGAAACTCGCCTCCGCTTCCGTCTACCAATAGGAATAGATCAGTATTATCCGTTACCTACGGGCCTGGGTTGCAAGAGCACATTCTAGTCTCCTATAGAACTAGACAAGTGGTCACCGCCCGGTTAAATTACACTTGGGCCAGTTAAGGTATATAAAGATGATTCATAATCCGGTTATCCTTTATAACATGATAAACAACACAAACAAGCCAAAATACTCAAACTAATATATGGAATGAAGCTAAGTAAGTCCAATGGACTTACGTCACACAAAGGTAACACAAAAGGCTCAGCAACAACTCAGGAAAAACTTAGGAAAGCTCAGTTTCCCTCAAGAAAGGAGCAAGGAAAGCCTGTACGAACAAGCAACACGGATCAGGAACGGAACGGTTGCTAGAAGTCTATAACGTCTAGTCTCAACGATCTCTAAGAGATCTCCACAAGCTAAGGGCTTAACCTTAGTCTTACAGCAACTCAAGGGACAAGGAACAACCACAAGGAACCAAGGAAGGAACGAGGAAAAGAAGGAAGGAAGCAACTCACCAAAGACGAGAGTCACAGTAGGGAAAACCGCAGGGGCGGTTGAACAGAGGTACAGGGGCGGCCAGGCGCAGGGGCGACTGCACGACAGAAGCGTTGTCGGGCTTCTCTTCGAAAAAACTCACAACAAGGGCAACCAAAGCTCGAACATTTGGTTCCAACACGTCAAGACTCAACTTCAGAGAGCGTGAGAACAACAAAGGGTCAACAACGGAACGCTCCACAAGAATCAAGGATCAAACTTGATTCTTGGGGAAGAAGAAAAGGGAAGAACGAAGAAGAAAACGAAACAGAAGGAGAAGGCATGCAACTGTAAGAACGTGAAGGAGAAACCAGAAGAGATGAACTTACACGTTCAGCAAGGTTGCATGAAGCAAGGGAAGACTACAGCGCTCTAGGGTTGAAAAAGACGTAAGCAAGAGACGAGAAAAAGAGAAAAAAAAGAGAATATATAGAGACGGCTGGAACGCTAGACGGAAAGGGCGTCTAGGGTTAGAAAGAGGCCAAGGAAACCGGCCCATAAGATAGAATATCGGATATTCTATCTATGGATGAAAGATAAAAAGAACGGAATAAAAGATCGGGCACGATCTGTCATCATCCGCAAGGGCAGATCACCTCGGCCGCGGGGGCGGCCCTCTTCACCGCGGGAGCGGTGAAGGCAAAAATGGGATCTTACATCAATCGATTCCGCCACTGCAAAAAGCCGTAGTCGGATGGAATCGATGGATTCCGCCACTACAACTTGCCACTTCATTTCGATACAATAACAACAGATCGAGAGTGAGAAAGAAATGCCCTCGTCCTGCAACCTAGTGTCGGGGTCATATTTCCGCCATCATTGTGGTCATCTAAACGCCGAGGTTCTTCTGTAAAAGACATAATTTTCTCATGTAGAAGACAGAGGAGAAATAAGGACGTGTGGATTGATTAATGAAAGAAGAAGAAGCAAGCATAAACAGGAAGGAGAAGATAATATACTGAAGGAAAGAAGCAAAAGGAATAAAAAAAAATATGATATTTAAATACCTTCCTTCTACATGATTTTGATTTTCAATTAAATATGCTGGTAGAATTCAACTCCTATTTAATAGGAGTTAATTAGCCCATTTAGTGTGATTAATTGTGATCATTTTGTTTCTAGAGGGGGTTAGAATAAAAGAAGAAGAAAAAAGCCTTGAAGCAAAAGTCACGTAAAGAAGAAGATACAGGAGAAGAAAAGACTGAAGAAATAAGAATTATAAAAAATGAATAAGAAAAGAGAAGGAATAAGGAGGAAAACTAAGAAAGTAAAAAAAAAAAAAAATGATGCACGGTAGATATGAGAATTAGTGCTGAAAATATTTGGAAGGATAATAAATCTCAAGAATTTGTTTATAAGAATCCTATAAATAAAGAAATAAGTATTTCAATTATTTATAGCAAATTAGGAGATAAACAAAATTTTTTTTTATTTCCTTGAATAGATATCAAATGGTTCTTTACCTTTGAGCTTAATTATTGGGAAATTATTAGGCATCCTATTTTAATGGCGAGTAAATTAATTTTGATCACCAATTTATTTTTATTAAAAAAAAAGAAGAAGTGAGTAACTTATGAAGGAAGGTTACTCATAAGTTAACAAAAGAAGCAATTTCGCATGCATGCAAAGTGTTCATCTTTATTACATAGAACTAATTTAAGTTTAAGGTCAAGAGCAAGTAAATATCTTGTTAGAATAAAAGGTAGAACTACGTTATGACTTGATGCTCTTCGAGCTACGTAAGAAATCCGATATTAAATTGGATTCAGTCGACCCGTCCGAGTCAAGTAAATTTTGATATAAATCTCGGACATAAATCAAATGTATATTTATAAAATTAATTTTTAGAACTACGTAAGGACTTGATACTCGATTATGAGTTACGTAGAAAACTTGATCCAAAATTAAATATGTACCAAGTTCAGTCGACCAAAATAAATAAAATACAATAAAGTCCATGTGACGGATGTACTTAAAATACTAAAACCAAATCATAGACTTCCTCATAAAATTAAAGTCTAAACGAAAAATCCAAAATTTAACAAAATACCAAAGTATAAGAAATATAAATAAATGTTCTATTCATGCACATGATGTTAGGAGAGTTAAGCAACCCTTCATAGAAGGTGGGTTTAATCTTATCCCTTTGATGCACGAACGGAAATAAACCATGCAATGATAGTTGGATTATACTTAGGCAACCCTTCATAGAAGGTGGGCCTAGATTACATCCTCTGGTGCATGAAACCAATTGAACTACGTAAGGCTTGATTCTCTTCAAAGAGATACGTAGGCAACCCTTAAAAATCCGGGTGCAGCCCAATTAATAAAAACCCCTTAATATTTTGTATTAATATTATTTCGAATCAAGAGGTTAAAAAAATAGGGTCGAACTAAAATATCATGAAAATTAAATGAGATAATATTTTAGGAATTTATACACATTTTTCCTCAATAGCCATGTCAACTACCTCCTTGCACTCGGGATGGGAAAGCCACAACGGTTCAAAGTGGAAAGGCCTCGGCTTCCTGTTTCTTTGGGCAATCAGCTCGGAAAGGGTTTGGAGCATAATGAGTGACTGATCCGAGTGATACTGGGGAAAGTGAGTAATTAATGTGTGCGGGAAGAGATGGTCCATTTAGAAGATGCAAGAAATCTATCGAGTCGTTCCCGGATACATGTTTGTTGCAAAAGGCCTCTTTCCCAAGTTAAGTGTGGTCCTCTAGTACACCCTACCTCCCGAAGACCGCAGTCATCAATGGTGTGGTGGAAACTATTCATGGCGCGCTGAGATCGGGGAGCTCCCCATCTGTTTTGGATGCTGATAGAATCTTATTAAAGTCTCCGCAAAAAAGGATAGGTAGGTTGTTTTGTGCACAAATGTCTCGCATCAAGGTCCACGTGAGATGCTTAATGGCAGATTCCGGCCATCCGTTGATGCCCGCAAAGGTCCAAGTGATGTCATCAGCACCCACAACTGTGGCCAAAATATGGTGATCCGAGTAAAAGACAACCGAAACCGTGACGTTTCTCCACCATAAACCGAGACCCTCTAACGTCCCGTGGAGCTCAAACTTAAACCATTAGTAAATCCACACTTACGCTTAACCATATCGAGATCGTGAAGTGAAACCTTGGTCTCCATCAAAAAGACCAAGCCAAGGCAATGTTTCCAAGACCAGTCATGGAGGGCTCAAACTGTCGGGGCATTGCCCATCCCTAAACAGTTCCAACTATAGATTTTCATTGTTGTTCGCGGGCATGGGAGTCAATGCGCGCTACTGGATTGTTCACAATCATCAGAGTGGTGTGAACACATTGTTTTTGTTTCTTAGACGTACTCTCAGTTCTAGATTCCGGGTCCTTAGAAGCCATAGATTTCCGCTTGCTTGTGGCGGAGAGTGTAGCCTTATTTGCCTTTCGAACCTGCTTCTTAATACTAATTTTCTTGCGTCCATTCGATATTGTAGTAGGAGCTCGGAATTCAAAGTTGGCACTGAGCCCGCTGTCAGAGGGGTGGCAGAGAGGGGTTGGTTCGCTGTTGTGAGACTGGATACTAGAGGATGCCGGAGGGGTGGGTGGGGGAACAACCATGTGCTTGAATTTTGAATACCATTCCTTCTCTTTTTCAAGGACATCCTGCCGCTGTTTTACTCGAGTTCTAGGAGGGGATGTTCGAAGCCAGGTTCCGAATTGGTGGGTGTCATGGGGCATTGGGTTTTTGTGTTTGCAAAACGATTGCCAGAGATGCCCAATGAGACCACAAGCGAAGCAGAATAATGGAAGACGTTCATATTGGAGTTTTACCGTAGTTTCGACCCCTTGGAGCACAACTCTGACTTGTCTCCATAGCGGTTTAGTAGTATCCAAACTTACCCGGAATCGCAACACTCCACTGAGTCCGAGGAAGTCTGATTCGCCCCAGGAGATGAACGTGCCTATCCTGTTGCCGACTGTTCTGGCAAGAGGGAGCACCACACAACCCAATGGAAGATCCCAGGCAACAACCAGAAGTCCACATGAGTAAGGGCAATTGCCTGGTGGAACTGCCTAGAGTAGGAGCAATGAGTCGTCAAAGCACCACGGTCCATTGGAGAGGACGTGATGGAGGTCTGCATCGTCGAAGAATTGGAAAACAAAGAGATTCGACTCAACTCTCGTGCGACTAGACCATTTTTTGGAGCCCAAATGGACTTGAAGGTTGCCATTAGGGTTGGCACATTTAATCTACGTACGTGGAGCCAGCAACTTCCCCACCAGGCATAGTCGGAGCCGGTTAGTGTCGTCCTCCAAACCCTCGACCGGAACCGCTAATTTTTCATCGTCGGTGAGCCGGAAATTTGCAAACCCTAACTCGTCCATATTGGAGAAATTAGGGCAAAGTAATTAGGGTTTTGTGTGAGGGAGGGGCCGGTGAAATGATTGGTGAGGGGAGAGGAGGACGTGATGATGATTGGTTGAAGGTTACACAGGAATCGAGACGCTCCAAATTTCTTTTTTTAAATAAGTTTGGTAAAATTGGCAAACTAGCTCTTTTAAGCAAATCAATTAAGAAAGAAGACCCCTAGTATTTGGGATTGGTATTTTGACCCCCTATAAAATAGAGTAGAGGAAATATAGTACAAAAAGAGGGCAAAGTTTGACAACTTATCGGATGTGACATGTTGTACTATCTCACATGTCACATCAATCAGAAAAAAGAATTTCCAACATCCTTACTTTCTCACCTATTACCCAAAAATCCGCTGACCCAAATAATGTCACATTCATACCCAAAAATAAATTTGTCAAAGTACATAAACATACTCGAAAACAACATACCCAAAACATCAAATGTCAAAATAAAATCATATCCATAAATTGGATAATATTTTATATTTATACCCAATTTAAACATCACTTGATACAAAAACCATACCCAATTTAAATTTGTCATACCCAAAAATTTCAAAACTCGATATTGTACACAAACATCAATATCAAATGACATTTGGTCATTACCCAAAAATCCGCTTGACATTTGATCATTATAATAAAGTTTGGGTAACCATAAAACATACCCACGATATCACTTTAAATATACTTAATAATAAGAAATATACTACAAAGCCAATACACGTATAAAAGCATATCCAATTTGAATTTATAATAGCCAAATTTTACACAAATCGATATTGTACAAAAACATCAATACAAAATGATATTTGGTCATTGTAACACAGCTTGGGTAACCATAAAACATACCAAAAAATATCACTTTAAGCATACTCAACAATAAGAAACATATCACAAAAACAATAAACATATACCCAATAATTAGAAAAATACTACAATTTATATTTGGGTAATAAAAACAATGTCACCCAAAAAAATTAAACATTCATGGACTTGAAAATTTCATCAAACTTGCTACATTAATCAAAAATGAAAAGTAAACATGTAAAAAAATACTTAAACCAAAAGTAAACATCTAATCACCATCATTTCAAATAAAGAAATTATTGCCCCTATTTTCTAATTTTCATACCTACTTTTTCTTCCTTTTATATAAATGTCTAGTTTGCAAAAAAAAAATTTCAAGGGTCTTATCTCCCTAATGTAATTCAATAAGTTTTCTTCTTCTTCCTTTCTAGCAATCACTATTTTGGAAGGCTATTCATAAAATAGCTATTTTGTTAAAGCAATGTCTTCAATCATTTTTAAATTAATATTTATATAATTATGTGAATGTAGAGATACTATATGTTATTGGGTTAGATATTACTAACAAGAGGCTTAAAGTTAGTTATCTCGTGTGATTGTACCATTTCTCTCATCAGTGTTAAATTACCGTATATACTAATTTTAGAAATGATGTAAAATTACATCATTTCAATATAATACTTAATTTCCTTCAATATATATATATATATATATATATATATATATATATATATATATATATATATATATATATATATATATATATGAAAAAAATAACTCGAAAGCTTTTATTTTCAAGATCCTGAGTAGGTTTGGAGTGAGCACCTGTACAGGGCGTCAAATTTAGAAGGGTCTCTTTCGATTTTTAGTCTTTCTATAATATCCTTTGGTTTGGTTAAATATATCACAAAACACGCCCGCGGAAATTTGTGTTCGAAATCCTACATCAACGTTTTTTTTTATATGAGCTTCAATTTTACAAGCAATTTAGTAGCCTCTTTATCTATACTCACTTATTTACATTCATCTTAAACGAACTCATATATTTCGTTAAACATTTCCGCTAATTTCACACCACAAATACGGAATTAGTGTTTAAATTAATTTCACGCTTGGGTCCAAAAGCGAAATTGAGTTTAATCAATTCCACACTTGGGTTCCGAAATCGTTTGTTTGATTCCGCACTTGTGCCCCAAAATTACCCCTAAAACGTTGAGTAATTGTGAGTTCCCGTAACCAAAGTCATAATTAATCATTAGGTCTATGCTCTTTGCCGCCTCCTTTTTCTAACTCTTTATTGTGCTTTGTGTATTTTGGAGATCGATTGGCTATCATTGTTTATATTTTGTTTTACCTTGTTTCAAGAAAAATCACGAGTTAAATAGTTAGAATAGTTCATTAATCAGTAGGTCTTTCAATCATTATACCCTCATTTTACGTGTTGATGAAGAAAAACATTTTTTAATAAACAAATTCAATAATAACTTATTGTCAAGCTTTTTTATTAAAATAACTTAAATGTGGAGATTAAAAGTTAGAAAATGGAAACAAGTCGACAACTAAAAAAAACTTGAATAATATTGTAAAACACCTCACCACCACCGCCTACCCCTTTACCATGTCTGCTAAATCAGCAACCAAAGAAAAATTAGAAGAGTATGAAGATGACTATGAGGAAGGAAAGTAAGGCGTTTAAGGGAAACGCAAGGCATATTTATTATTGGACCTGGTATAAAAAAAAAATTGCCTGCGTAAGAAAGGCATATCATCCAAATCTTGTTTGTAACAAGAAGGATTCATCTAGGAGATGATATTTTCTAAAAACACAGATATAACTTACATTACATATAAAATAAACTACGGAAGGGATCCGACATATTAAAACCAATGTTCAGAGGTTTGTTAATAAGATTCGAGTTACATTACAGATCGTGCAAACGCAAAATCTAGCCACGACTACGAAGTCGGGGTGGATCGAGGTGAACTTGGAGCTGAAGTTCAAAACGGAAGCCGCGCAAAGGATGGACAACCCTCTTTCCCCCATGGGGTCCACAACAGTGACAATCCGCTCTCATTTTACCTACAAGAGAAACAAGGTCATCCATCTTCAAACAGATCTTAATGCAGTCTATCCGACATTTAAAACTTACCGCTCACAACACGAATAACAACAACAATCCAGTCGTCACCCTTGCGCCTAGCTAATTCAGCAAAAAAGAGCTTGTCGTTTTGCTATAAAGTTGCAATGAATCACATGACAGCTCCTTGATATACAAAATGGCAAAACGTCCACAAGCTTATAGGATGCCTTCTGCTTCTTGTTGTAATGTGCCAATGCTGTCAATGCAAAACGAAGCCTCAATTTGGCCTTGTCACTCAAGGTTACACCAGCAGCCAAATCATGACAATACTCTGATACAGGTGGTGGAGCATGACGCATCCTAAACACAACTCAATTTCCCTTATGAATAGGGCATAGAATCACACAGTAACAACTCAATTTGCATTCAAAACAGATTATGGAGCGAAGCATCACATAAGGCAGAATAACAGAATCCAAGTAAAGAATATACATACCAAATTGAGCTAAGCTCCTTATCCATTTCACTTATGTCACCTCGGGGGCACTGTAATATCCGGAAAATTTTAATTCCGATAAGTCTGAGTCAAACAGGTTTTTCGATCGGTTGACCTTCCTAGTCCTACTTAAAGTTTACTAAAAAAATTCTATCATTTTATTTACTCTTTTAGTCATATAAAATGATAAATTTCAAAACCCTAATTTAAGTCATGACGTGATAGTGATGAGATCAATATGAGACCAAGACGAGGTCAAGACGAGACCATGACAAGGTTTGACGAGATCAAGACGAGGTTGTGATAAGACCATGCATGAGCTTGGCAAGGCCATGACGAGTTTTGACAAAGCCTTGACAAGCTCCTACCAATCTCTGCCCACTCTTCCTATTTTTTGTTTTAGCCCAACCCGTCAGCTTCAAGCAGCCCAACAGTGAAGCCTAGCCCTAGACGCCTCCCTTTCACGTCGACAGTCTTCGGGCCTTGCCTCTGTCCCTCGACGGCGATGGCGTCTACGACCTTCCCTCCCAGGTCTTGCACGCGACACAACGGACCTCTTCGGAAAGCACCCTGGCCGCCCTCTCGCCTTTGCACGCAGCTCCGAACCTCATCCCCTCGCTAAACTCGTCTCTCCCGCACTGGCGCCATGGCGTGCCCAACCTCGCCATTTCTTCCAACCGTCGACTGCAGTAGTGAGCGGACGAGTCTTCTCCTCTCCAGCACAACGACCTTACCTCGTGGCCAACAGGGGGACGCTTGCCACTCTTCTGTCCGGACAGCAAGCCTCGCAACAGCACCCACCGATCTGCCCTGGACGAGTCTTCTGCAACCAGCAATCAACCGGACTGCACCTCCAGATGACGAGTTGCTGAAGCCTCCTACTTCCGCCTCTGATCTGGGTCGTGTAGCAACAAACAGGAAATCTCGCAGTCCTTCCTTAGGAACTCACGCAGAAACAAGCTGCAGTAGCCTTGCCTCCCTCCTTGTCGTGTATTGTAGTTGCGTATGATCATGCTCTTCCTCCTTGCTTTCTTTAGTCAGATATGTGCTTATAGTTGTCTCTAAACCATCTTACAATCTATATATTACAGCCAAGGAACAACTACAGTGAACTATTGCAGTTTCTCAGTTTTCCAACATTGACGAGCAGTCAACTTCGGGTCCAAATTTGGGTAAGCTAGACTCTTCCTTTTTGGCTCGTTTTCGGATATGTCATAGGCGAGATTGCATAGTAAATCATACTAAAATTTTAGAGAAATTCATGTTACAGTTTGAGAGTTATGGTGTTTCAAAGTTGACTCCTCACACAGTTTTTATAACTGTGCTGAGTGTTGGGAAAAACAACATGTGATGCTGTTTTGTGAGATAGTTTTGAATAGCCTTTTGATCTCTGTTGGACTTTAATTTTGGATATGATATAGTTGGCATATTATAGTAGAACATATCAAAATTTGGGATAAATCCAGGGAGTGGTTTAGGAGTTATGATTTTTTCAAAGTGGAGACAGTGTGTTGTTTTGTTAAGTGTTTGCTGAATTTCCAGAAACTGTGTTGATTAGTCAAGTTTGAGCATACTTTTTTATGTCTTAAGGATAAGATCCACCGTTTGGTTTTTGAGATGTTGTTTAGTGTCATGCATAGGCTAATATGTCAAAAGTAAGGATGAATCCAACGGTGGGATTTAGAGTTATAGAGGCTCAAAATGGACTTGTTGTACAGTTAGAAAACATACTCAGATTTTGGCTAAGTATAGAAAATTTCAAGTGTTGTAACCAACTTTGGAAATTTTTGTAGAAGTGATGGTTGAACAGTTTTAAGAAATTCTTGCTCCTAGGAGTAGATGGGATATCATAGATGTTCTAGAGAATTATTTCGGAATTTTTATAAGTTTACTCGAATTTCATATTTGAAGCCAAAGTTGGACCCTAGCGATCTTTTTAGAAGGTTAAAGGAAACATGCAATATTCTAGTCTTGATCTAAACTCAACTTTAAGAGTTAGAATATGATAGATAGTCTCAAGTAAGAATTTAAGTACATATTACGAGATTTTTAGAAGATTCGGGACCAAGGGTAAAATGGTCATTTTACCTTAGACGTGTATTTTAGTATATTTCTCTTCCGATAGGATCTTATATCTTAGAAGTCTTAGACTTCTAAGTATATTGGATATGTGTTGATCCACTTGCCTCCTTTGACAGGCAACCGAGTTATACAGTTACAGATTGAGTTGTGATTTAGAGGGTCGAGATCTGATTTAGGTAAGTCCACGGACTTACTTAGCTGGCTTCTTGCATGTGTGTGATGTGTATGAGTGGTGTTTGTTAGTTAAGATAAATAACGAAACCGGAATAGGCCGACTTTAGTATATTGTGTAATTGACCCAAGCGTATGATAATGGGTCGTGACATCATCTGCCTAGCTCTTGCGAGAGTCTAGGAGGTTCCCCGCGACCAGCCCAGTCAGGTAGATGGTCAAATACATTAGTACCATTCCGCGTTGGTAAACGGGGACAGGGGCGAGGTTTGGGAATCCCTCGTGTCACAAAATAAGTATCATTAGTAATGACCTATCACCTAATTAAAGATAATAAAAGGATTGAGTGTTGCATGTTGATTGTGCATGTTGTGTTTGTGCTTTTACCTTTATACTTATGCATAGAATGTTAGCTAACGGTATTATACCGCTTTGTAGATGTCTTGCAGGTTAAGACAGTTGTAGAGAGATCCGGAGGGAATGGTCAGTCGGGTCCACGTACTCATTTAGTAGGGGACGAGGTTGTCTTATGTTCTTCATATGCGTCGTTTTAGTACCGTTGCTTTGTAAGGTTGATACATATCCTTCATGTATATATTGTTTAAAGTTTTCAAATATTTTAATACTTTTGTGCCCTGTTGTAAGATCCTAGTAAAATTATTGTCAAACTAAGGTCGGGACCCATTGTGAGGTCCTAACCAGTAGCTCCCCGAGTTCTGAGAATTTGGGGTGTTACAGGCACACCTTACAATCAGTTGTAACTATAACAAAGAATGCAACAAGGACACAAACCATGTCAAATACTATTCATCACAAAACAAGACAATTCTCAACTACAAAGATCATTATTCTCACCATCTAGAATACGGAAAGAAGTGACTACCTCCTCGCAACCATATTGTTGCGATAATTCTGAACAGAAGTACTTAGTCCTGGACTCACACCCCACAGTTCTACTCCTCGGAACAGCAAAGAAACCACAATGAATCGAGATGGAATTGTAAGATTTTATTAAATCTTATTATTATTAGTGGGCTTACATATTATAATAACCAATTATATTGTATGACTAAGGGTGTGTTCGGCGTGCACAAAAAATGGGGTTATTTGGTAGATTATTGTGTCTAGATTATTCTGGGAGATTATTTTGACCCCAAAAAAGTACTGATAGCATGAATTATAGTCTATATTTTGGGTTTTGTTTGGACGTTTTATCTTTCATAATCTGCAGGTTTGTATGTATATTATGTGATTATATTACCATTTCATCTACCTTTGCGGGAATCGAGGTCTACACCTAGTTTTGCTGTAATTGTAGGTAAAATGGCACGTTTTGCATCAAAAAGGAACAAAAGGAGCTATGGAGTCATTGGAGCTACATTGAGGAGCAAAAGGAACCATCCAGGAAGCATAGCCATGGGTTAAAGATTCACTTAGGGCCAGTTTTGAGAGATTTCACATTCAGTTATGAATCACCTCAGTTGACCAGAGATTCATCTCGACCGAGGTGATCCAGAGACGCCGACTCGACTGAGGCGAACACCTAGGACGCGGCGAGAATATTTTATTCTTGGCTGAGATCTTTTATCTTTGGAAGGTGATCTTATATTTTTGGGCTTGGCTCCTGGAAGGAAGAAGATCTTATATTTTACCTATATTTATGGGAAAAGATCTTTCTAAGATATTTTATCTTTGGAGGGTTATTTTCCTATAAAAAGGGTTGGATTTTCCACAAATCCGGCACCCGCTATCATACCGCTTAGCACGCAGCAGCCATATTCCAGCTGGGAGTTTTGAAGAACCTTTTTTGAAGGTTGAAGGAAGATTGAAGATCATAGCTTTTATAGCTTTTTGGAGGATTTTGTGAGATTGTCTTCAATCCCCTTCCTTGTTGTCTTGTCTTGTTGGATTACTATCCAAGGAACGCTTTAGTTGTGATATTTGATTCAGTTATTGAAGTCTTTAATTAAATTCTTCTTGTTCAAATATTCACCTTCTTCCCATATATTTAATACTTTCACAATGATGATGAGTGGCTAATTTCCTTGTGTGATTCTAGGGTGATTGGCTGAAGGTTGTGGGAAAAACAATGATAGAATAATCTTAGATTCCAGTAGGACCCTGAAAGTTCGAGTCTTTAACCTTAACCCTAAGCATCTCGTTCAGTCGATGAACATCTCGGCCGGGGTGGAATCTGGCTGACCGAGGTGACTTATCTGATCCTAAACTGAGAGTTAAGTGTTAGAGTTTGCCAAATCCTATTCTTATTACACCTTTCCTGGTTCAAAGCAAGCTTAGGATGAGACTTACCCGGTAATTCCTTAGTTTGTGTACCAACGATCATAAGCGTAGGTAATAAAGGTTTATCCTTTATTGGGGTTTGAGTGTGCTTCCATCCCATCTTTGTGAGTTAGCCTGAGACTTACCCGGTAAAGGTTGATTCTATTCCCTTAGATGGTGTGTTAGTTTGAGGTGATAGTTCTTTATCTTAATTCCTTGAGACTTACCCGGTAATAGGAGTTACGGTTTTGGATTAGTGAGTAGTGAGACTTACCCGGTGATCTACTCCACTTTAGTAACACCTTCCCCTTGCAAAAATCTCAGCTTTGTCCGCTTATCTTTAGATCTTGAGTTGGAACCACAACTAGACGCTTTAATCCCTAGAATTGCATGTTTGCTTTATTGACTTCTTATTCATCTTTGATTGTGTTAATTGCTCTTTGTGGTTAGTATTCACGAAGCTTACCGTTATTGACTTTGTTTCACCGAGTCCCTGTGATCGACCCCTGGAATTTCTTGCTTTTTACTACGATTGACCCGTACACTGCGGGTTCGCATCCTTGTTTTAAGCTTAAGTCTAGGGCTATAAATTTAAAGCTTGCACACACCGTTTGGAGCGAACAAGTTTTTGGCGCCGTTGCCGGGGACTTGGTCTAGACCGAGCCGGTACGGTTTGCTCTTGGGGCACTTGCCCCGTGTCATCTAACCACTCTACTTGAGTGACTTTTGCAGGTTCTTTCTTAGGTATATGCGAAGAACCCGCACTGGGAAGGAAATCGTTCCTTACGATCCCGAACCAGAAAAGACATACAAGCGACGCTTAAGAGAAGCGAAGATGGCCCAACAAGACAACTGCGATCTTGAGGCCGAATTAAAGGAGGCGTTAGAGCTGCTACGCCTCAGCCAGGAAGAGCTACAGCGAGAGAAGGAAGAAACTCGCACCAAAACTGAAGCAATCGAAGCAGAAATGGCCATCATACGAGACCAGATTCTACTTCGACCGAGGGACGACCTAGTTCCCGATGCTGGACCGAGGCAGGTTCCAGTTGCTGACCCTCGACCGAGGCAGGTCCCAGTACCAGACGCCCCGGCCGAGATACATCCACCTCGGATGCCAGTCCGAGATGTTCTTCTTGCAGGAATCCCACAAACCCTAGGTCAAAGGATGGACCCTAATCAACGACTGAGGCGTCCAAGAGTCAACCTAGGAGATCCAGCGGACCATGACTACGAACTTCGACCGCAAGTTCTATCCATGATTCGCCAATGCCAATTCGGAGGGATGGAGAAGGAATCACCACATCAACATCTTCAAAACTACGAGATCTTGATGGAAACCTTGCGACCTTCCAGAATTGAAAATAACAACTACAAGCTAAGACCTTTTTACTTTTCTTTAAAAGATAGAGCTCTTACTTGGTATCAATCTCTTCCTCCAGGAAAAATTAGCACATGGGAGGAGATGACGACGGAATTCTTGACCAAATTCTTTCCCCCCTCAAAGACAGTTGAAATGAGAGGGAAGATAAATGCTTTCATTATGAAGGACAAGGAGAGCTTGTCCAAGTCATGGGAGCGGTTCAAGGACATCCTTTTGGATTGCCCACATCATGGGATTCCAAAGATCGAGTTGTTGGAGATCTACTTCAAAGGACTGGACGGAAGCACCCAGTTCAATCTCCAACTACTCTCCGCCGGTACCTTCATGGACATGGCGATCGACGAGGCTTGGGACTTCATTGAGAAGCAAGCCTTGCATATGGAGAAGTACACCCACCAAGGAGCTGAAGGTGGAGTTAAAAGAGTCAACTTTCAAGAGACTCAATCCAACAACAATCAACTCACGTCTTTGAAGAATGACGTGAAGCAATTGAAGGAACTCTTGGTTGCTCAAACCAAGAAGGAAGAGCAAGGACAAAGGAACAACAACAATGGATACCGTAACAACAACAACGGTTCCCGGAACAACAACTACAACAACAACAACAACAACAATAGAGGATCCAATAACAACAATTGGAGGACGAACAATCAAAACAACCAGAATCCTGGTAACAATTATTCTAACTCCAACTCTAATAATTCCTCTAACTAATACGCTAAAAACTTGTTACGCAAAAAGCCTTAAATTTATACTTGTTATAATTATCCTACTTCTAGCGCACCCGCAGTGTACGGGACGTATGTAGCAAGATAAGTATTCCAAGGTCGAACACAAAGACTAAGGTGAAATCGAATTAAGTTGTGATTGAATCTAGCAAGATCTAAATCTAAAGAAAAGGATGCAAATAAAGGAAGAAAATCTAAATTGTTTTGGTTGTTTTTAGGTGATCACTTCAAGGATCAAATGTATGCAAACAATCAATTAAACTAAGTCGGAAAATTGGCACAAATAAACAATTCGAACAAGATGTTGATCAAGAGAAAGGGAAAACGGATTCTAGGGGTTGGAAAGTTCGGTTATGGCATAAATCTCAAGTTATCTATTCATCCTTTGGATTGATTATAATGTGTTGGGATTAAGTGTTCCTAAATTGGGATCAATTACCGGGTAAGTCTCATGATCCAACTAAATCCACACCTAAGGTCTCATTACCGGTTAAGTCTCTAAGAACCTAGGGGTAGGAATTTAACACAAACCGGATTGTTTAATTAGGGATCTATCCTATCCTCACCGGGTAAGTCTCGGAAAAGGAAGTCCTATTCAACTATCCTAGCACATTTAATCCAATGGCGGCTTATTAGGCTCACCATTACCTAAGGTTTTGCTATTTTAGATTCTAAGGGCAAGGATTACCGGGTAAGTCTCTCCTAACACTTAGTCGCTACACTAGGACACCCTAGGGTAGGTTAAACTTAGCAAAAACCTAGGGTTTCAACAATTTTATGAACCTAAGGTAAGATTCTTCGAACCAGGAAGAACCACGGTTTGTTCTACAGAAACCACGACCGTGGTTTTTCAAGAACTACCCGTGATTACTAACAGTAGCTACGTTCATAAACAAAAATCATCCAAAGGTAAATCTAAGTTCATCCTATCATAGATCTAGCCATAACCATCATTTCCTTTCCCTAGAATCACATCAATCTAGCCTACAACATTCATATTTGAAATCAAAACAAACACACATAGATTCATAGCCTCCATTGCAAGAAAATGAGAGAAAGAAGATGAACAAATGAACTTCAAACACAATCTAAATCCGAAGATGAAATTAGAATGACTTACAACCCTTCTAAAGGAAGGTTCAAGAGTTCAAAACTTCTAGAAATAAATCCGAAAATACAAGAGCTAGGTGTGTCTTCTCCTCTCCTCTTCAATGGCAATAGCTCCTTTCTTCTTCTTCTTGGCATGTATTTTTGTGAAAGCAATAGAGAATGTGTGAGCTGCTCTCAAAACTACCCAAATCCCAGCTGCCTCTAACCACTATCAAGGACCACTTTTATAACCAATTTCTTCATGAGCTGGCCATGAGAGTCGTGGCACAGCTGTCACGAGAATCTGGCAAAATCCACGGTCATTTCCACGGCCGTGGTTCTTCAAGAACCCGTGATTTCTAACAGAAACTTTGTTTTGGATCAATAGGCTGTGGTTTGGTGCGTGGTCTGTATTGGTAAGGTTCCTTGAGTCCTTCTCAGCCCTTTCCTTGCGTTCTAATGAGTTTGGAAACGTGTCCTCTAATTGAGCGACCCTCAAGCGCGTCGTTTTGGCTCGAAACTTCCCGAAATACCTACAAAACGCACAAAAGTCCGTGTAGACGTCTATCTCGACAAAATACTTGTTTTGAGTGCAAAAACGTATTGGACTAGTGCTAGATAATGCATGATTGAGCGAGAATTCTACCTAAATGTGCACCTAAAACTATGCTATAAATCGTGTTATCAAAATACCCCATACTTAAGGTTTGCTCGTCCCCGAGCAAATTCCCAACTATAGACTGAGAGATGACATGATTTATATATGCAGAAAAATGGCAAAATCTTTTTGGTTTTGTGCTTCTACTATTGGATCACCTTCATAGTCATGATCAATGGCAATTGAATAAGCAATTATGTATCAAACAATAAAGTCATGGAAAGACAATTGTACTTAACTCAAAAACATGCATGAGTTGGGAGGACGGAGATGTCAAGAAGATCAAGAGTCTATCCAATCTAGATTACTAAGTCTTACAACATGCAAGTAGGTCATAAGGGCTTGTGACATAAAAGGCTAAGAAACGTTTCAATTCGGGGAGGGGAATTTTCTAGGTATGTGATGCTAATCCGGGAATGGAACTAACTTCACTCCTTGTCCTCGATCAACTTCCCCCAAGTGCATATTTTTCCCTATCTTGCTTTCTTTTCTTTTTCTTTAACTCATTTTTGAGACAATGGCATTGGTGTACAATAGCCGAAACCTTGGTGATTAGCTATCCTCGGGCTTTTTCTCTTTTTCGAGGTGCATCCACACCGGGCACACATACCAAAGCTCGTTAGGGCTATTGGCTCATTTGACTTTGGCAAGGCACCAAAACCCGATTATGTGAAGTGTACCGAGTTACTTGTCATTTAAACCAACGCCCCCAAACCTATTTTGGCTACACTTCCACAATAATTTCAGCATTCCATTCACGACATTCTTTTCATTACATCTTCACCCCGCACTTGCTTTTTACACATTCAAACACACTAGCATGCTCCTATTCCCGGATGGGTTTAAAAGGAGGTCAAATTTTATATCAATTGAGGTGCTCAAGCAATCATGATCAAGATGAGAAGTAGAGAAAGATGAAATGCCTTATTCATTCCTAGATGGTATGCAAGAACTATCATGTAATTTCGATTTTCAATACTCAATCCATTCTAGGCAATCATCATGATCTCAAGTCATTCATGGAATTCAAGAGAAGTAGTTCAAGTCCACATATGCATTTATCAATTCAACACATAAGGCCATTCATAGCCAATCACAAGACAAGTTTTCATCATTAGGATCATATCCAAGCCTAGAAAGCACAAAAATTTTTTAAATTTTCTGATTTTTATGGGATTTTCGATTTAAGTATGTACAATGCAAGACATGTGCAAATATTAAACTATCCTAGATGCTCTTCATGCAAAGGATCATGCAAACCCCACCCCATACTTAGAAACACATTGTCCCCAATGTGGTATTCAAGTAAAGAGAGTGGAAGAAGGTTCTCACAATGTAAAATGGTTTTCTTCGGTATTTGGGAATTCTCAAGAGGATTGATGTTGGATGATCCTTTCAACCATGGTAGGGAGCTCTAAGCATCCTTCAAGCTTTGAAACCCGCGCTAGGCACCGCTAGCCGTCCAAGTTCCGCGTCCGCTCCACCCATAATTGGTGAGGGTTTCATCATCATCGTTTCCAAGAAAGGCTTCCAATGCCACTGTTCGCCCCTAGAGGTGTGTGCAAATAAGCTTTAAATTTATAAAACTAGAATCAAGCAAGCGAACCCGCAGTGTACGGATCGACGTAGTTAAGCAAGAATTCCAGAGTATCGAACACAGGGATTTGGGTGGAACGAACTCGGTTGCAGGTTATCAAGCAAGTAAATATAGGAGTTTGCAAATTATTGGGAAAACAACAATCCTAAAGATCCAGGTATCCAGCTGTGGCAATCGATTCAAGATATACTTAATGATATAAAGACAGAGTTGAGATATGCAAAGGTATACTAATGTAAGGTAATCGTACGGTTGAGGTTCCAAAAACCTTATGTAACTCACCTAAAAGACACTCCCTATACAGGTTGTTGAGGCTCAATATAGAAAGATTCTAAAGACGAGGATTAGCATCAAATACCCAAACTTATAATCTAAAGATCAAGACTAACTTATCCGATTGAGGTTGTTGAGGCTCACAATCGAGGTAGAGGTTGTTGAGGCTTCACTACCACCTAGAAAAGACAAGTCTAAACTAAGCTAAATCCAATCTTTAACTTTAGATTAAAGTAAAAGCAGGCTCGTAAACTTAAGGAAATTACGGTTGGATCTTGAGATTCCACGGTCGTGGAACTCAAGAACAGCCCGTAATTTAGGGTTGTCGGCGATAATTCTCTAACTCTCAGGGTCTAATCTATTTACGATCGATCTATCATCATCTAAGCCACAACTATCAACCCTTCACCTTAGAATTGTTAAGGGTTTTTAGCCAATAACAGTCATATCGATATCAATTCAAGAATTAAAAGACAAAATATGGGAACTTTCAAGAAATATCAATAATCTTCAAATGAATCTCAGAATCACAGTCAAGAACAAGTGTTTATCAAAAGATTCAAAACGGAGTAAACAATCAAAATCTTAGGAAAGAAAAGAAACGGGATGTCAATCCGATCCTAAATCAAACCTAAGCAAGAAGAGGAATCTTCTTGCAAAACCCTCCAAGAACTTCGATCTTCCACAAACACGAAGATCACAAACAGCAACTCTCCAATACGAACTTTGATCTTCAATGAGATCTCCAAATTACCTCCAAGATGAGGGTTTGCCGCTAAGCGAGGGTTGAAAGGTCGTAAGCGAGGTGACGGAATCTTGCTTCATCCGTCTTTTTATAATGCAGGGCAAAGTGTCAGCCCGGCCCAATCTTCAAAAGATCATGGCTTCAAAACATGGCGAAAAGATTCGCCAAGATCACGGTCGTGGAAGATTCCACGACCGTAATTTAGGGCGTGGAAACAATTACGGTTAGTTCCACGGCCGTAGAATCCCCTGGAATGAACATCGAATTTTGACTCTGAATCCACGGCCGTAATTCTGAACGTGGTTTGTGGTACGGCCGTGTTTTAGGGCGTAATTTAGGGCAAGAACGTGATTCTTCCCTAACTCGTGCATTCTTCAATCTAAGACTCTAAATTGCTTCAAAAAGTGTCCTCGATCTATGGACATATCAACTCAACTCTCCTATGCTTGATTCCGTTCGGAAATAGCTCCAAATCACCTATAATCAACATAGAACTCGTGTAGACATCCATATCGACAATATAGGCAATACTAGTTCACATATGCACAAAGCTCAATCAAAGACTATCAATATGAATCAAATACGATTAGAAAACGTGCCTAAAATACCACAATATTTCATGCTAACAGCCACCAATGTTCTAGCACACATAAAATAGACAAAACACACAAAGCACACAAAAACAGAAAAATCTAAGCTAAAATGAAGGAAAAATGTTACCGATGGGTTGCCTCCCACCAAGCGCTTCTTTAAGGTCATTAGCTTGACCAAACTCGGGAGCGTTTATGCAAGGTGAAGTGGGGCAATCATGTCTATCGGGGCTCCCGGAATGTACTTCTTCAAGCGATGTCCATTCACTTTGAAATCTCCACAATGCTCCCCTCCTATCTCAATAGCTCCATGGGGAAAGATCTTCTTTACCACATACGGCCCGGTCCATCTTGATTTGAGCTTTCCGGGGAAAAGCCTTAGCCTCGAGTTGAAAAGAAGGACAAGATCTCCTTCATTCAACTCCTTTGGAATGATCCTCTTGTCATGCCACCTTTTGGTTCTCTCCTTGTAAATCCGGGCATTCTCATAGGCTTCCAATCGGAGCTCCTCAAGGGCATTGATATCAAGCAATCTCTTCTCTTCCGCCTCCTTGAGGTCAAAATTTAGCCACTTAATGGCCCAATAAGCTCTATGCTCCATTTCCACCGGAAGGTGGCAAGACTTGCCATAGACCAATTTGTAGGGAGTGGTGCCAATAGGTGTCTTGAAGGCGGTTCTATATGCCCATAGTGCGTCATTGAGCTTCATGGCCCAATCCTTCCTTGTTCTAGACACCGTCTTCTCGAGGATGGCCTTGATCTCACGGTTGGAGATCTCCACTTGGCCACTAGTTTGGGGATGGTAAGGTGTTGCCACTTTATGAGTCACCCCATACTTGGCCAAAAGTGCTCCAAAATCCCTATTTGTGAAGTGCTTCCCTCCATCACTAATGATCACCCTTGGTGTTCCAAACCTAGGGAAAATCACTCGGTTGAAGAACCGCACCACCACCTTGGCATCATTCGTAGGAGAGGCGATTGCCTCTACCCATCTTGACACATAGTCCACCGCCAATAGGATGAATAGATTGCCACATGAAGAAGGGAATGGTCCCATGAAGTCTACACCCCACACATCAAAAATCTCAACTTCTTGGATGTTGTTCAAGGGCATTTCATTCCTCCTTGAGATGTTCCCCGTTCTTTGGCAAGCATCACATGCCGCTACAAAACCTTGCACATCTCTAAACAAGTTAGGCCAATAAAAACCGGATTGCAATACCTTGGCACACGTCTTGTGTGAGCTAGCATAGCCTCCACATGGTAAGGAGTGACAATGCCGGATCACACTTTCCATTTCGTCTTCGGGTATGCATCTCCTAAGCACCCCATCCGGGCCTCTCTTGAATAGAAGTGGCTCGCTCCAATAGTAATGCCTTACATCGTTGAAGAACTTCTTTCTTTGTGAATACGTTAGTCCGGGAGGCACTTCCTCACACACCAAGTAATTCACAATGTCGGCATACCATGGCTCATTTCCCCTAGCCACTTGGAATAAGCATTCTTCCACCATTTGCAATTGTTCATCCCGGAACGAATCATCTATCGGAATGTTGTCTTTCCCAAACTCCAATGGTGGGAGCCTACTAAGGTGATCCGCCACCGAGTTCTCGGATCCCTTCTTATCTCTTATCTCCAAATCAAACTCTTGAAGAAGAAGGATCCACCGAATCAACCTTGGCTTGGCATCCTTCTTTGTAAGTAGATAACGGATCGCCGCATGATCCGTGTAAACTATGACCTTCGCTCCAACAAGGTACGAGCGGAACTTCTCAAATGCATACACTACCGCTAACAACTCCTTCTCGGTAGTAGCATAATTGAGTTGGGCATCATCTAGCGTCTTGCTAGCATAGTAAATAGCATGAGTACGCCCTTCTTTCCTTTGCCCCAAAACGGCCCCAACGGCCACATCACTTGCATCGCACATAATCTCAAATGGTAGACTCCAATCCGGAGGTTGCATGATAGGTGCGGAGATCAAGGCGTTCTTCAACCTACAAAACGCTTCAAGACAATCTTTGGAAAACACAAAATCAACATCTTTCATTAGTAGGTTAGTGAGAGGCTTAGAAATTTTAGAGAAATCCTGAATAAACCTCCGGTAAAAACCGGCATGCCCTAAGAAACTCCTTACCCCCTTCACCGAGGTAGGTGGTGGCAACTTCTCTATTGTTTCAATCTTAGCCCTATCAACCTCAATGCCACGGTTAGACACTAAGTGTCCTAACACAATACCTTCACTTACCATGAAGTGGCATTTTTCCCAATTTAAGACAAGATTTGTCTCCTCACATCTTTGCAATACTAATGACAGGTTAGCCAAGCAATTATCAAAAGAAGAACCGTAAACAGAGAAATCATCCATGAACACTTCCATGATATTTTCTATGTGTTCCGAAAAGATAGCCATCATACACCTTTGAAAAGTGGCGGGTGCATTACACAACCCAAATGGCATTCTCCTATATGCAAAGGTACCCCATGGACATGTAAAAGTCGTTTTCTCTTGGTCATCGGGGTGGATAGGGATTTGGAAGAACCCACTATACCCATCTAGATAGCAAAAGTGAGAGTGTTGAGCTAATCTTTCTAGCATTTGGTCAATGAAGGGGAGGGGAAAGTGATCTTTCCTAGAGGCCATGTTCAACTTCCTATAATCTATACACATTCTCCATCCCGTGACCGTCCTAGTTGGTATTAGTTCATTGTTCTCATTAGTTACTACCGTCATTCCACCCTTCTTAGGTACCACATGAACGGGGTTAACCCACTTACTATCCGAGATAGGGTAGATAATTCCCGCATCTAGCAACTTAATGATTTCCTTCTTGACCACCTCTTTCATTATAGGATTCAATCTCCTTTGATTTTCAATAGAGGGTTTGTGGTTATCTTCCATCATTATCTTATGCATGCACAAAGATGGCTTAATGCCAACCAAATCATCAATAGTATAACCAATGGCCTTCCTATGCAATCTTAGTTCATGCAGCAATTTAGCAAGTTCATCATCACTCAAGCATGCATTTACAATCACCGGATATGTAGAATTATCACCAAGGAATGCATACTTTAAATGAGAGGGGAGGGGTTTGAGTTCAAGTGAGGGAGGACCTTTATCGGTTGAAGATGATCCAAACAAGGTTGGATGAGATGAATCCAAAGCAAATGAAGACTCCCCTTGGCTCCTAGAAGCTTGATCATCATTAAGAGCTGATTCAGGGGAAACCACGGTTGGAATCACGGGTTGCTCAACTTCCACGACCGTGGTTCTTGCCAAGCTTGTTTCTCGGAGTTGTCCAGAGAGTTTGACGGCCGTGGAACCCAAATCTCGACCGTGGAACTTGCAGTTGTTCACAATTTCTTCATGGCTCTCAAATCCAACTCTTGGCTCCTCTTCTAGTGCCTTCAAGGCTTTGATCTCTTCATTGCAATTCTCCTCAACGTCTTCCTCCATCATACTCAAGGTAAGAACTTTTTCCAAGGGATCCTTGATCAAAATCGAGCTCACCATTTCTCTAGATTCTTCTTGCTCGACTATGTTGAAGATATCTTCATCAAGGGTTGGCCCTTTCATCATTGTGGACAGCTTGAACTTGATGTTCTCCTCTCCAATGTTGAAGGAGAGAGTCCCGTTCTTGCAATCCACTAGACATCCGGAGGTTGCTAGGAAAGGCCTTCCTAGAATGATAGGAACCGGATAATCCGCCGGAATGTCTAACACTACAAAGTCGATGGGTACATAGAATCCTCCCAATTGCACCGGAATGTCCTCAAGAATCCCAACTGGATGAGTGATAGAACGGTCCGCCATATAGAGGGTCATCTTGACCGGCTTTGGCTCTCCTAACCCGACCTTGTTGCTAAGTGCAAGCGGTATGATGCTTACACTTGCTCCAAGATCACAAAGGGCTTCGTATTTTACATCTCCCACTCCTATTGGGACGCAAAAAGAGCCCGGATCCCTTAGCTTGGGAGGCATTGCTTCCTTCATTGTTTGGATTAATTCCGAGGATCTCTTGGTCATCCTAATCTCCCCATACTCCTCCAACTTCCTTTTGTTGGAGAGTATTTCCTTCAAGAATTTTCCGTATGCCGGCATTCCTAAGATGGCATCCATGAACGGAATGTTAATATGTAACTTGGACATTAGTTCAAGGAACTTACCAAAGTGATTGTCCAAACGAGCTCTTGCTCTTGATTGTGGGAACGGTAGTGGTGGCTTGTATGGAGGCGGTGCTACATAAGTTGGCTCTACATCCTTGCTCTTGCCTCCATCATCTTGCTTCCTTCCCTCTTCTACCACTACTTGACTCCCCTTAGCTTGGTCCTTGGGCAAAGGATCCTTCATACTCAACCCACTCCTTGTTGTGATAGCCAAAACTTGGCCTCTTGGGTTGTCTTCGGTTCTTCCGGGAAGCTTTCCCGGATCTCTATGTGCCTCACCCGCCTTTTGAAAGACTTGTGCTTCCAAGACTTTTTGAGCCTTAGAAATTGAAGTGACGGTGCTCTCAACTCCACTCAACCTTCCTAGCAATTGTTCAAACATGACTTCGGTTCTATCCTTTGAAGGTTGAGTAAAACCGGGTGGAGGTTCTTGTGAAGCTCTTTGTGGTGGAGTTGTGCTTGTGGAGGCGGGAGGGTTCAAGGCTCCATCCGGATTAGAGTAAGAAAATCCGGGATGGTTGTGGTTTGGACGGTAATTGTTGAATTGCCGGTTGTTGTTGAAATTTCTTGGGCCTTGGTAATTGTTGAAGTTGCCCCTTCCCATATAATTCACATCTTCTTCCTTGGGAGACAAGTTGGCTCGTGGAGGTGCTTGAGGAGTTGCTTGGCTCTTTAAGGTGGTAGTGCACAACTCTCTCAAGGACTTCAACTCATTGTTGATGGCGTCAAGCTTGAAGTTGCTCATGGTGACTTCACTCACCTCATATGCTCCCGCCTTTCTTCCCTCACTCTTCCTATGAGAGTACTTTTCAATTACTAGAGCTTGCTTCTCCACAAACTCCCAAGCATCATCTACATGTTTCTCCATAAATGTCCCACCGGAAAGAGATTGAAGCTTGAATTGGCTATCTTCATCAAGCCCCTTGTAGTAGATCTCCAATAGCTCAATCTTTGGTATGCCATGGTGTGGACAATCTAGGAGAAGGTCCTTAAATCTCTCCCAAGACTTGAACAAACTTTCTCTATCCCTCATCACAAAGGCATTGATCTTTCCCCTTAACTCGGTGGTCTTGGAAGGTGGGAAGAACTTGGTCAAGAACTCGGTTGTCATCTCCTCCCAAGTACCAACTCTCCCTTGTGGAATAGATTGATACCAAGCCAAGGCTTTGTCCTTAAGAGAGAAGGAAAAGGCCCTTAGCTTATGGTTGTTGCTCTCCAATCTTGGTGGTCTAAGAGTCTCCATCAAAATCTCATAGTTCATCAAATGTTGATGAGGAGACTCTCCTTCCATCCCTCCAAATTGACTATGCCGGATCATTTGAAGAACTTGAGGGCGGAGCTCATAGTTGTGGGTTGCGGGATCTCCTAGATTCACACCCGGTCGGTGTGCTCTTTGTGCCGGATCCATACGCCTCCCTAGGGTTTGCGGCTCCTCAATAGCAATGGGAACAACCCTAACATTGGCCGCCGGCTGCGGTTGTGGTGGAGGTGGTGGAGGTTGTCGGCGATTAAGCTCTCCTTGAACAAGAGCTTGCCTAATCTCTTCAATCTCCCTTCTAGTTTCTTCTTGCCTCTCATTGGCAAGTCTTCTTTCTTCCTCCAAGAGTTCATCTCTTAGCCTTATTTGTTCTAAGGCTTCATCCAATTCAGCTTGGAGATTTCTACCGGCCATCTCTTTCTCCTTTCGAATGTTCTTAGATCTAAATCGAAGGGTTTTCTCCGGTTCGGGATCGAATGGAGCTAAGTCCTTGCCACGAGATCTTCGCATACACCTATAGAGAAATAGATGTCCTGAAAAGCAAAGACAAAAACCAAAAAGAGATCAAAAGAAACAAGAAGGATCTACACTAGAAACAATCACAAAATAGACTCAATCTAGACCTAGTCCCCGGCAACGGCGCCAAAAACTTGATACGCTAAAAACTTGTTACGCAAAAAGCCTTAAATTTATACTTGTTATAATTATCCTACTTCTAGCGCACCCGCAGTGTACGGGACGTATGTAGCAAGATAAGTATTCCAAGGTCGAACACAAAGACTAAGGTGAAATCGAATTAAGTTGTGATTGAATCTAGCAAGATCTAAATCTAAAGAAAAGGATGCAAATAAAGGAAGAAAATCTAAATTGTTTTGGTTGTTTTTAGGTGATCACTTCAAGGATCAAATGTATGCAAACAATCAATTAAACTAAGTCGGAAAATTGGCACAAATAAACAATTCGAACAAGATGTTGATCAAGAGAAAGGGAAAACGGATTCTAGGGGTTGGAAAGTTCGGTTATGGCATAAATCTCAAGTTATCTATTCATCCTTTGGATTGATTATAATGTGTTGGGATTAAGTGTTCCTAAATTGGGATCAATTACCGGGTAAGTCTCATGATCCAACTAAATCCACACCTAAGGTCTCATTACCGGTTAAGTCTCTAAGAACCTAGGGGTAGGAATTTAACACAAACCGGATTGTTTAATTAGGGATCTATCCTATCCTCACCGGGTAAGTCTCGGAAAAGGAAGTCCTATTCAACTATCCTAGCACATTTAATCCAATGGCGGCTTATTAGGCTCACCATTACCTAAGGTTTTGCTATTTTAGATTCTAAGGGCAAGGATTACCGGGTAAGTCTCTCCTAACACTTAGTCGCTACACTAGGACACCCTAGGGTAGGTTAAACTTAGCAAAAACCTAGGGTTTCAACAATTTTATGAACCTAAGGTAAGATTCTTCGAACCAGGAAGAACCACGGTTTGTTCTACAGAAACCACGACCGTGGTTTTTCAAGAACTACCCGTGATTACTAACAGTAGCTACGTTCATAAACAAAAATCATCCAAAGGTAAATCTAAGTTCATCCTATCATAGATCTAGCCATAACCATCCTTTCCTTTCCCTAGAATCACATCAATCTAGCCTACAACATTCATATTTGAAATCAAAACAAACACACATAGATTCATAGCCTCCATTGCAAGAAAATGAGAGAAAGAAGATGAACAAATGAACTTCAAACACAATCTAAATCCGAAGATGAAATTAGAATGACTTACAACCCTTCTAAAGGAAGGTTCAAGAGTTCAAAACTTCTAGAAATAAATCCGAAAATACAAGAGCTAGGTGTGTCTTCTCCTCTCCTCTTCAATGGCAATAGCTCCTTTCTTCTTCTTCTTGGCATGTATTTTTGTGAAAGCAATAGAGAATGTGTGAGCTGCTCTCAAAACTACCCAAATCCCAGCTGCCTCTAACCACTATCAAGGACCACTTTTATAACCAATTTCTTCATGAGCTGGCCATGAGAGTCGTGGCACAGCTGTCACGAGAATCTGGCAAAATCCACGGTCATTTCCACGGCCGTGGTTCTTCAAGAACCCGTGATTTCTAACAGAAACTTTGTTTTGGATCAATAGGCTGTGGTTTGGTGCGTGGTCTGTATTGGTAAGGTTCCTTGAGTCCTTCTCAGCCCTTGCCTTGCGTTCTAATGAGTTTGGAAACGTGTCCTCTAATTGAGCGACCCTCAAGCGCGTCGTTTTGGCTCGAAACTTCCCGAAATACCTACAAAACGCACAAAAGTCCGTGTAGACGTCTATCTCGACAAAATACTTGTTTTGAGTGCAAAAACGTAATTGACTAGTGCTAGATAATGCATGATTGAGCGAGAATTCTACCTAAAAGTGCACCTAAAACTATGCTATAAATCGTGTTATCACTAACCCTTTCCTCTCTTCCCCTTCTTCCTCTTCTTCTACTCCATTAAAGAGCCAAGGGCAAGGATCAAGTTCGTCTCAGCCGGAAAAGAAAGACGCAGTTCTGGAGGCTATCTTGATCAAGCTTAGTGCTATGGAGAATTCTATGACTTCATTTTCGAGGGCTCAAAAGTCCTTCGAACAAAAACTTGCAAGTAGGGCGAATGAAGCGCCAAGAGATCCAGGGAAGCTTCCAGCCAAGACGGAAAGCAACCCCAAGGGCCAGTGTATGGCCATAACAACGAGGAGTGGACTCAAAACTGCAGATCCAGTACCTCGTTCGATGCAGACCACCTCGGTCCAGATCCAGTCGAAGAACACCTCGACCGAGATGCCAACCGAGGCGGAGCAATAGAAAGTGGAGGGGAAAACTGAAGTTTATGTTCCGCCTCCTGCATACAAACCACCACTTCCATTCCCTCAGTCCAGAGCCAGAGCACATCTAGACAAGCACTTTGGTAAGTTCCTTGACTTGATGAATAAGCTGCATATTAACATTCCTTTCCTTGATGCTATTCTAGGTATGCCCGCTTATGCGAAATTCTTAAAGGAGAACCTATCAAGGAAAAGGAAATTGGAAGACTTTGGTGAAGTTAGGATGACATCTAAATCCTCGGAGCTTATTAAGATCATGAAGGAGAAGATGCCACCTAAGTTGAGAGATCCCGGCTCATTTAGCATTCCCATTCAAGTTGGGAATGTTACTTGTGAAGCCCTTTGTGATCTAGGAGCCAGCGTGAGCATCATTCCGCTGGAGCTATGTACGAAGATCGGACTTGGAGAGCCCAAGCCGGTCAAGATTCGACTTTATATGGCGGATCGCTCCATCACCCATCCCGTGGGCATCTTGGAGGACGTTCCGGTCAAGTTAGGTAACTTCTATCTACCTATAGATTTTGTCGTACTTGACATTCCCGCAGATTATCCTGTTCCAATTATTCTCGGGAGGCCATTTCTAGCAACTTCGGGTTGCAATGTGGATTGCAAGAACGCCAAGTTGAAATTCAACATTGGTGGCGATGAGGTGGAGTTTGCACTACTTGCAGCCATGAAAGGGGAGCAGCTAACTGATGATATCTTCAACATCTACGATGAAGAAGAATCAAGAGAATTGGTGAGCTCTATCCTTATTAACGATCCACTCGAAAGAGTTCTAAGTTTGAGTTTAATAGAGGAAGGTATAGATGCTTCTTGTGATGCAGATATACGGAGCTTGAAGGGACTGGAAGCAGATCCAGGAGCTAAAACTGAGGAGCTAATCCAGGAGACGAAGATCTCCAGTTTCGGTTCCAGTTGCAGTACCTCGACCGAGGCACTTCCTGGACTGAGCGAGGCGACTGAAGAACATCTCGGTCAACGCCTCTGCGCCTCGACCGAGGTCGATGGCGAGATGATGTCAACTGAGATTATTGAGAATAATAATCTTCTTACTCACTTCTTTGACATTCATCCTCAGTTGGTGGAACACTCCATCCACCAACTTTCTGATAAGAACGGACCTTGGTATGCTGATATTGTAAATTATCTTGTTTACCAGGAAACACCACCCGGATTGACGTACTCTCAAAAGAAGAGATTCTTCAAGGAAGTACGACGTTATTACTGGGATGAGCCGCTGCTATTCAAGCGCGGACCGGATGGGATGCTTCGTAGATGCATTCTGGAAGATGAGGTTAATAGCGTTATACGGCATTGTCATTCGCTTCCTTGTGGAGGACATGCTAGCACCGATAAAACATGCGCTAAGGTATTGCGTTCCGGTTTCTTTTGGCCTACATTATTTAAAGATGTACAAGCTTTTGTTGTCTCTTGTGATGCATGCCAAAGAACAGGGAACTTATCAAGGAGGAACGAAATGCCACTTAATAACATCCAAGAGGTGGAAATCTTCGATGTATGGGGGATTGACTTCATGGGACCTTTCCCATCCTCCGGAGGAAACCTCTATATCCTTCTTGCGGTTGACTACGTCTCTAGATGGGTTGAAGCCACTGCTTCCCCCACTAATGACGCCAAGGTGGTGGTAAAATTCCTAAACAGAACTATCTTTCCACGGTTTGGAACTCCGCGCATCATCATCAGCGATGGAGGAACGCATTTCATCAACCGGAAGTTCAAGGCACTTCTATCGAAGTATGGGGTAACCCACAAGGTATCAACCGCTTATCACCCTCAAACTAGTGGACAGGTCGAGATCTCGAATAGAGAAATCAAAGCAATTTTGGAGAAGACCGTCTCTAGAACGAGGAAAGATTGGTCCATGAAATTGGACGATGCTCTTTGGGCGTACAGGACCGCATTTAAGACCCCCATAGGTACCACCCCTTACAATTTGGTATACGGGAAGTCTTGCCATTTGCCCGTCGAATTGGAACACAAAGCGTATTGGGCGATCAAATGGTTGAATTTCGACATTAAGGAGGCCAGCGAGAAGCGACTATTGGAACTCAACGAGCTGGAGGAGCTGCGTTTGAACGCTTATGAGAATGCCAAAATCTACAAGGAAAGGACGAAGAGATGGCATGACAAGCGTATCGTCCCAAAGGAGCTTAACGAAGGAGACTTAGTTCTACTCTTCAACTCCCGCCTCCGCCTTTTTTCAGGTAAGTTAAAATCCAGATGGACCGGACCTTATGTTGTGAAACATGTTTTTCCTCATGGTGCAGTTGAGATATGGGGCGAAACTAGCGGAAGCTTCAAGGTCAACGGTCATAGACTTAAGAAGTACCAACCGGAAACGCCGGTTGAGGAGGTTACACCAATATACCTCATTTGAGACGCATTATGGTCCAGCTAGCGACCTTAAATCAAGCGCTTCTTGGGAGGCAACCCAAGGTATTGCTTTCTTTCCCCGTTTTCTAGTCTAGCTTAGATAGTTTGCTTTTGCTTTGTTTTGTTTGTTTTTGGCGTCCTAGACAGATAACAGGAGATATCTAAGGAAGGAGCATAACTGGAAGTTCAGAAGTTCGAGAATTCGAGAAGACGAAGTTTGACTGAGACACCTCGGTCCAGTCGAGACCACCTCGACCGAGTTGATTCTTGAGCAACCGAGGCGACTAGGGTTTCTGCAGAACCACCTCGGTCCGTACCACCTCGGTCCCGTCGAGACCATCTCGACCGAGGTGACAGCAGTTCCAGGAACATTATAAAAGGAAAAAAAAAATTATGTTTTCACTTTTACCTATTTCGACTCGACCGCGGCGCTCTTCCACCTCGCTTCCTCCAAATCTTGCTCGTTTTCGAAGATTTCCGCTTCCAAACTGCGATTGAAGGGTAGAGGATCCTATTGTAAGTGCAGATCTGCGAAGAAATCGAGCGAATCGACCAAAACGAGGTAAAAACAGTCGAAACCCTAACTCGTTCATTCGTTTCGATTTGGGCTTTGGTTGCCCCTGAATCTGCTGAGAAAAGGCTTAAGTACCCCATAGGAAGCAATTGTAGTGAAATTTGGGGGAAAAGAACTGGATTTCTGAGATTTGAATCGAAAGCTGTTACGCCTCGGTCCAGTCGAACTGCATCTCGACCGAGGTGATTCTTGAGGATTGTCAGCGACCGAGGTGCTCTGACAGTAGCTGAAAAATGAGTTCCGATCGTCGCCTTGTCCTCAGAGATAGATCCTCACCCTCCCCTCCTTCCTCTTCTTCCCGACCTCACCGCCCGGTGATCCACGAGAGATGCCGGGTAGATTATGAGCGTATAGCTAGCCGTCCAGTGATTGCACCACGTTTTCTGGACGTGTCGGCTTTTGATTGCCTAGGGGTAGATGGAGACCTTAGGCGGATGATCACCACAGTCGGGCTGGATCAGTTTACTGAGATCCGAGCCCCAACTTACTTGGAGCCGACCCTAGAGTTCGTTAGCTCCTTTTCCTACCTTCCTACAGAGCAGTCTGTGAAGTACCGGTTGATGAACCGGAACTTCATAGTTCCCTTAGAGGTTTGGAGAGAGATTTTCGGCTTTCCTGAGCCCACCGCCACTGACTTCCCCTCCCGATCTGTAGCTAGGGAGTTCTGGGGGCAGATTGCCCATATTACTGAGCATGCAGATAGATGGCGCCCTGGAGATTCCAGGGAGAAGGTCATCTTCCACCTTGCCTTCAGATTAGCCCATAGGATATTCAGCGAGACACTTCTGGCGCGTACTGAGACGCCCCAGAAGATCCGACAGGGCGAGCTTTTTAGTCTTTACTGTATGGTTACAGGGGGTTTCCCAGACTTTGGCTTGATCTTGGCAGAGGACCTGCACAAGATCAAGGCCAAAGCGAAGGGAGATATCTGCTGCGGCGGTCTAGTCACCCACATAGATGCTTTTCATGGGATGGACCTTAGTGCGTGTACGATGGTGGCGGCTCCGAAGCCGCTTGGATTGCAGGAGATGATCACTCGGAGGATTCTAGTTCCCCGAGGTCTGACCACTCCATATGTTGCTATGCCGTGGGAGCGGACTGCGCCACAGGGGATCCGCTGGTCTGCTCAGTTCACAGTTTTCGATCCACATTATTGGCAGACAGCTTAGGCTCCACTGATGGAGGATCATAGGAAGGCAGCAGCTGCCCCAGCTGAGGATGAGGAGGAGGAGACTGACGATGATGAGGACACTGTAGACGAGAGAGATGGTGGAGTCCCGATGGATACAGGGACAGATACTGCAGGGACGAGCGCGCCACCGATCATAGACTTGGATGATGAGGAGGATACTGAGCCTGCACCTGCTGCACCTCCCGCTAGATCTGCTAGGCGTCGGACACGCCGTCATAGAGATTCGGAGGCTCATCGTCGGATCGATGATCTGACAGATCAGATGATAGATTCTTATGCTGCCCTTACCGTGGACATGCATGAGAGATTTGCTGCCCAGCACCGACAGATTGACAGCTGGACCCATCAGATATTAGAGGGGCAGCACTATCAGCGCAGGATGATGGAGCTTCAGTTCCAGCAGACTATGGGCTATCCGTTCGATCCTACTCAGTATCCGTACGTGCCACCACCACCACCACCGGATCAGGACTATTGATGAGCTGCAGGATTTTCCTTCTTATATTTTTATGAAGTTCAGCTATTTATCCGGTGAGTACTCTTGTCTCTAGACTTATATTGACCCACTGGGACAGTGTGTCCCAAGTATGGGGTATTTGTATTTATGTGATGACTTTGATGTACTTATTTGATGATTTCGATGTACGCACATTTGATCGGATATTTCATATTGATGCTTCAGTTGCCTTTATATGTTTATCTGAAATTACATGCATACTTACAGGTTATTTGATTGAGAAAAACGTCGAAACTGAATAAAAATGGTTTTTTAAAAAAAAAAAATTTTGACCTCGACCGAGTCAGTCTTGACCAAACGAGGCGTTTCACCTCGGTTGAACCAAGAACACCTCGACCGAGGTGGGTTAACTGAGAGTTTTCGAAAACGATTTTTGTGTTGCTTATCTGGATATGATCTCAGTGAAGATCTTGTTTACTGACTGTTTTTAAATTCTTTATGTGTTTGAAAGGTTTTATAATATGTTTAAGTTGCTAAATGCTTTGTTTGAAATTATTGGCATGTTTAATACTTTGTTTTTATCCAAATTATGTTGAATTTGAAGGTTGACACCACAAGATAAGTTCTCTCACTTTCTTCATGGAAAGACCAAGGCAATTCATTCTTCTCTCTTCTTCTTGATCATGCTTAGCCCCTCATATACATTTTGCCTCCCTTACCTATCCGGGAATTTGGAAGCAAGCGAAGTGGTGAAAGCAAGTGAAGTTAAAGTTGAGAAGTGGCTGGAAGTGAAAGTGTTAGAAAGCAATAATAGGTTTGGGGAAGTCAATCATGAAGATGAGTAACTCGGCACCATTCACATAGCCGGGTGTTTGTGTCTTGCCAAAGTCGGATTGAGCGATATTCCTAACGGGTCATGGTATGTGCATCAAGGGTTTGATGCATCTCAAGAAATTGATGATTGCGGATCTCCTAGGCTTCGGTTATTGTGCACCTCTGTCCATGCATCCCAAAAAGTAAAGTAAAAAGAAAAAGTGTGAAATAAGCAAAGCTTATTGGTGGAAGATGTTGCAAGTCAAAGTGAAAGTGAAGTTCATCCTTTTCCCGGATTCTAGCACCACATTACCTTACATACATCCCTACCCTACACGTTTCTTGACTTTTCTTTTGGGAAGCCCTTGAGACCTTGAGCTTGTTGATTGACTTAGTGGTTTAAACTGGATTATACATGATTAATTTTGATAATTATGATTTATTATGCATTCTATGGTTTTATGCAAAGATGAACAACTTTCCTATATTTATAAAATGTTTTGAGCATATTGAGTTTTTAATTCCATGAAGTATTCTCTTAGAGTGATCTATGATTGTAACACACCATAAAAATGTTTTTGAAAGACTTTTCATTGATTTTCTTGACTTATAATCCATTCTATCTTGTCTTCTAAATGCGGAACTTGCTTGGGGACAAGCAAGGGCTAAGTATGGGTATTTTGATAGCATGAATTATAGTCTATATTTTGGGTTTTGTTTGGACGTTTTATCTTTCATAATCTGCAGGTTTGTATGTATATTATGTGATTATATTACCATTTCATCTACCTTTACGGGAATCGAGGTCTTCACCTAGTTTTGCTGTAATTGTAGTTAAAATGGCACGTTTTGCATCAAAAAGGAACAAAAGGAGCTATGGAGTCATTGGAGCTACATTGAGGAGCAAAAGGAACCATCCAGGAAGCATAGCCATGGGTTAAAGATTCACTTAGGGCCAGTTTTGAGAGATTTCACATTCAGTTATGAATCACCTCGGTTGACCAAAGATTCATCTCGACCGAGGTGATCCAGAGACGCCGACTCGACCGAGGCGAACACCTAGGACGCGGCGAGAATATTTTATTCTTGGCTGAGATCTTTTATCTTTGGAAGGTGATCTTATATTTTTGGGCTTGGCTCCTGGAAGGAAGAAGATCTTATATTTTACCTATATTTATGGGAAAAGATCTTTCTAAGATATTTTATCTTTGGAGGGTTATTTTCCTATAAAAAGGGTTGGATTTTCCACAACCCGCTATCATACCGCTTAGCACGCAGCAGCCATACTCCAGCTGGGAGTTTTGAAGAACCTTTTTTGAAGGTTGAAGGAAGATTGAAGATCATAGCTTTTATAGCTTTTTGGAGGGTTTTGTGAGATTGTCTTCAATCCCCTTCCTTGTTGTCTTGTCTTGTTGGATTACTATCCAAGGAACGCTTTTGTTGTGATATTTGATTCAGTTATTGAAGTCTTTCATTAAATTCTTCTTGTTCAAATATTCACTTTCTTCCCATATATTTAATACTTTCACAATGATGATGAGTGGCTAATTTCCTTGTGTGATTCTAGGGTGATTGGCTGAAGGTTGTGGGAAAAACAATGATAGAATAATCTTAGATTCCAGTAGGACCCTGAAAGTTCGAGTCTTTAACCTTAACCCTAAGCATCTCGTTCAGTCGATGAACATCTCGGCCGGGGTGGAATCTGGCTGACCGAGGTGACTTATCTGATCCTAAACTGAGAGTTAAGTGTTAGAGTTTGCCAAATCCTATTCTTATTACATCTTTCCTGGTTCAAAGCAAGCTTAGGATGAGACTTACCCGGTAATTCCTTAGTTTGTGTACCAACGATCATAAGCGTAGGTAATAAAGGTTTATCCTTTATTGGGGTTTGAGTGTGCTTCCATCCCATCTTTGTGAGTTAGCCTGAGACTTACCCGGTAAAGGTTGATTCTATTCCCTTAGATGGTGTGTTAGTTTGAGGTTATAGTTCTTTATCTTAATTCCTTGAGACTTACCCGGTAATAGGAGTTACGGTTTTAGATTAGTGAGTAGTGAGACTTACCCGGTGATCTACTTCACTTTAGTAACACCTTCCCCTTGCAAAAATCTCAGCTTTGTCCGCTTATCTTTAGATCTTGAGTTGGAACCACAACTAGACGCTTTAATCCCTAGAATTGCATGTTTGCTTTATTGACTTCTTATTCATCTTTGATTGTGTTAATTGCTCTTTGTGGTTAGTATTCACGAAGCTTACCGTTATTGACTTTGTTTCACCGAGTCCCTGTGATCGACCCCTGGAATTTCTTGCTTTTTACTACGATTGACCCGTACACTGCGGGTTCGCATCCTTGTTTTAAGCTTAAGTCTAGGGTTATAAATTTAAAGCTTGCACACACCGTTTGGAGCGAACAAGTACTCAACTACAAAGAGATTATTGAGATTATTGGTAGATTATTGAAAATTTTCATCCCTCACAATAATCTCATTGTTTCACCAAACGGACCCTAAATATATTAGCGGGCTAATAAAAGTGATTCAATCTAGTAAAGTCCGTGGACTTTAATTAAGCGGTATGGGCTTAATGGGTGGATACCAAACTTTGGCCCAATAGGCTTAATGGAATTCTATTAGGTCATTATATAAACGTTATTAGGTTATGACTCTCAATACGCCAAATCAATCAGCAGTTTTCTCTTCCCATCAGAGAGAAAATCTAAGGAGGTTTGACTGAGGAAGATTGTATACCTGCGGCGTTCATTCGGATCGTAGATTCCGCACTAAAGTTTTGATCCGATTGCTACTATGGAACCAGGTATGTAAATTCTAGATTCCTTAATAACTCTAGCATGATATTTATCCTTGCGTTTGCGGTTTAGGGAATTTGATTATTCCAACAAGTGGTATTAGAGCCTTAATCATGTTAAATTATTAGGATCTCCTGATGTTCGTTTTTTTGGATTATACGAATATGGGTTGTTTGGTGATGTGCTTCACTGTATATATATTTAACCTTCCTTGATCATGCCGCATGCCTTTTGTATTGCTTTTCAAACCTGCAATTGAAAAAAAGTTACGGCTTCGAAAGAGTTAGGCCATCTCCAATAACATAGGGGTATAATAGCCTTATGGTTAAATTTTAACCCTAAAAAAATATTTAATATTTATTATTAGTTCAATGGTCTCCAATAATAAAAGGGCTAATTTAACCCTTTATTAATTAAATATTATAAAGGTTCACTTTTCTCTCTCCTTCTCCAAAATAAAATAATATTTATTATTAGTTGAATGGGGAGTTGTTGCATTATTTTTTTAAAAAGGGAGCAAATGGGTTTAATATGTGGTCCCACTTGAAGAGTTAAATAGTGACCTTGAGGGTTATATTTAGCCCTTTGCACCACCCTTTAACCCTTTAACTCTATAGCTTCTTTTTATTGGAGACCATTTTATAATAAAGTAGGGCTAAAGGTGACATATAGCCCCCCTTATTGGAGATGGCCTTAGATCCTGTTTTATATACATATATTATACATTGTTAAATGTGTATTTGCAATGGCCTCGATTCTCGTTTTTTCATAATATATATATATATATATATATATATATATATATATATAGAGTATAGATCCTATGAGAACACCCTCTAACGTGAGAACATGAGAACAGATTCGTAATTATTATCAGTTTTGTTACGAATGTGTCATATCGTTTAATGTATTATTCGTAGTTATTATTGGTTGAGTGGATTATTCGTAGTTATTGTTGGATTCCTAATTATTATTATTCGTAATTATTATTATTTTTGATATCTACTCTAAATCTCAACCCTTAATACTCACATCCAACGGTGTACGATTGTTCTCATGTTCTCATGTTAGAGGGTGTTCTCATGGGAACCACACCCTATATATATATATATATATATATATATATATATTATAATGAGAGGTAGTTTTGTGCTTGCGGTGCAAGTGCTGCACTTTAGCTTTCTAGTATATTTACGGCAGTACAAGGTTTCCATTCGTTTTGTATAATATATAACATATATTTTAATATGTATAAAAAGCTGACGGTTGTAAAAGTACAGTGATTTCACAAGTTTTGTTTTTGTGCATATAAGTGGTTGACGTGTATTTTCATGCGTATATTGAATTTATATATATATATATATATATATATATATATATATATATGGATATAGTCATGATTGCGTGTCATCCTACATATCCTACTTCAGTTGAAAAGTCTATGCTTTTCTTATCCTACATATCCTACTTCAGTTGAAAAGTCTATGGTTTTCTTATCCTACATATCCTACTTCAGTTGAAAAGCCTATACTTTTCTTATCCTACAGATTCTACTTCAGATGAAAAGCATATGCTTTTCTTTCTGTTGAGATATTATTTTGAAAAGCTTATTGCATTACAAAATAATATCATGTTTTATATATAATTGGTACGTAGTGTGGTTGTTCTTATGAGCATAAAATTTTGGTCTTTTCTACTATATTTTGTATCGATTAAAGATTATCGAGTGTAATATTTAGATTTTATTTACACGAGATATATTTAAGGATCTATATATTTTTAAAGTTTATTTTAAATTAAATTAATTGAAACAATATGCTACCAATGTAGTCTATGTTGTGTAAATTATTTTAATATAAAATTATAAAGGTTAGTGTATCGTTTGCTTATGCGGATATCAATCGGCCCAAAGGAAGTTTGATATTTGGTCAAACATTAAATACACTAGTGATTATACTTGTTTATGTAATAACTAGGATTTCCGAATTCTAATTAATGTTGATTAACTTAATCAGTGATAGTAATTGACATATAACTCGCGAAGATTGTGTAAATATTGAGTATAAGTCACACCGTTATGTTCCTGGCGTAATTGTGGGTTTATGGTGAAATTTTCACTTTTTCCCCCGGGTAATTATTTTTACCCTCCGGTATTATTTGGAGCATTTGGGAGCCCCAATTAAAAAAAATGCAGTTGAGAGAAATGATCAGGACATCGGACATGTCCTAGATATGAAATAACATGGAAAGGCAAAACGGACAAAAGAGCCGTTATTTCGTTTCTTAACGGCTAAGAAAAACGGCTTAGGAATACACGTTTTCTGAGGCAATTGTGGAATAATTATCCCTACAATATTCAAGATCTATTATTCCAATTTCGAGAAGTTTGGAGAAGGGGGTTCAACCCGCCATTAGATCGATAAAAGGATAATTATCGACTTCCTTAAAGGATAATTATCGACTTCACTATAAATAGCGGAAAATCGTTTATTAATTCATTTCCTTTCACGTTTCCTCGTAAAAGCTCTTATTTCTCTCAAACTTCAAACTCAGATCTACTCTCCGTTTCTAATCCGATTTCAATTCCGTTTGAGTTTTTGGATTCCTCTCTTCATTCTCTTCATATCGGTACCGAGTTTCTGCATTTCCGAGCAGATAAGGATCTGGTCGAGCATATATGTCACCAGGACAGTTCTGTCGCTCAGATTCCGGTGAATTTGATATTGTACATGTGCAGCCTTTGTGATTCCGAATCTTCTTTCAGATCGTCAATCGGGTTAGTAACGAATAAGTTATGAATTTATTCGTTTTCCGTATTGCGATTTGGCCTAAATTGACCTTAGCCTTTTCAAAATGGATAATTAGAAATTCCATTATGATTATTATATTATTCTGGTGTTTATGGATTGTTTGTTCGATGAAATCTGATGACATGTGGGTTTAGAAATGGCCTGCGGGCAAAACGTTATTCTGGTAAAATTTTATTAATTAATTAAAGGTTAATTAATTAAATTAGGATTAAATTTGAGATTGAGGAATACTGATTAGATGCATGCTAGGTGTCAGAATGAGTTGAGGATCATGATGATGTTATGGATATCGGTTATGGCTTTAAGGTTTAGTATGTGTACGAGTATGATGAGATGTTATGTTGAGGATATGCCTTAGGCATCTACGAATGTGTTGAGGATCTGAGGTTTAGATTTGAGATATAGGTTGGTTGTGGTTAGTGAGATGAGTCTCCTAACCTTTGTAGTATGTGATTGTGTGTGCCTTGCTATTGCAGGCGTTGATTACTTCCCCAAGGGGAAGTTGTGACGTGGTACAGGTTACGAGTATATCAGGTAAATCCATAGGACTTACTTAGCGTGCAGTTGTGGATTGTATGATTGTGATGGTTGTGTGTGTTCATATGATTGTGCATTTATAACCTAAACCGGACTAGGATGACCATTCATTACATTTATTTTGCCCAAGTGTATTATAACGGGCGGTAACCGCCGGTCTCCGTTTGCTGGTTAGGAGGAGGTGCCCTGAAGATGATCTCACAGGAGGGGACGAGTGAAGGTCACCCCCATGCAAAACTCCTGTGTTACGTTGGATGGGACGGGGTTCTTGAGGCTCCTCGTCTTACAAAAGAAGTTGAATTAGTAATGGAATAACATAATGAAAGATAATAAATGAATGTATGTGGCATTGCACGTTTGAGATGTTAATGTGTGGTTGTGCTATTACCTTCATGCTTTTCATTGTTGTAGCTAACGGTTTCATACCGTGTTGTAGTGTTCTGCAGGTTAGGAATACTGCAGAGTGAGCCAGATGGTGTGACAAGCCGAGGACTTCGGTACATTAGGATGCGTGGGATGTGGGATCTTTTGTGGTTGTGGTTTATGTTGTTGTTTTGTACTCGGCTTTGAGTTTGTAAACTCTTTTGATGTATCATAATCAACTTTTATGTATTTGATTTTGATATACTTGTGCCTTGTTGTAAGATCCAATGAACTTGTTGTCAAGCTAGGGTCAGGATCCATTGTGAGATCCTAGCCCAATGTGACACTCCAAGTCTTGCGAATTTGGGGTGTTACAGTTTATGCGAATATTGATTGGCCCAAAGGAAGATTAATATTTGGTCAAACAAAATCACATTAAGGATAATATATTGATTAATCAATTGTGCCTTCATTAATTATGCGGATATTGATCGCCCAAAGGAAGGTCAATGTTTGGCCAAATAATGAAAGCGCATGCGACAATGAATAACGATAAATATAAAGATTATCCATGTGAATGATAGTCGGTCCAAAGAAATGCTATTGTTTGACCGGATTTATTATCAATATTTGATTATTGCATTGAGATTACTATTTACAATTGATGTTTTGTGCAAACACTGAATGTCAAGTTGTGTTTAGTATCTTGTTTAAAATTAATTCATTAATTGTGTTATTTCTTTGCTTTTATGTTGAGTTTCAGCAACTACTACTAATGTTTCTGCTCAAGTCAGTTCCATTAATTCCAATGCTCAATGGGACAAATTTTAAGGTCTGGAAGGAGAATGTGGAAATCGTTCTCGGATGTATGGATGTAGACCTTGCGCTAAGGACTGAATGACCCACTTTGGTTGAGGATAACTCCAATGAAGCGAAAGTAGAGAAGTGGGATCGCTCTAACCGCATGTGTCTTATGATCATGAAACGTTTCATTCCGGAAGCGTTTCGGGGCTCTATTTTTGAGAACAAAGATGCTAAGGAATCCTATGACGCAATTCAGAAATATTTTGTCAAGAATGAGAAAGCAGAAACAAGCAACCATTTGGCTGCTCTGATTTCTATGAGGTACAAAGGAAAAGGAAACATAAGGGAGTACATTATGAAAATGTCAAATCTTGCGGGAAAACTAAAGGCACTAAAGTTAGAGATAAATGATGATTTACTCGTGCATTTAGTTCTCCTGCCTCTTCTCACACAATTCAATCATTTTAAGGTGAGTTATAATACTCAGAAGGAGAAATGGACTCTTAATGAGCTCATTTCGCAATGTGTGCAAGAAGAGGACAAGATAAAAAGAGATAAGACAGAAAGTGCTCACTTTGCATCAAGCTCTCAAAACAAATCAAAGAAGAGGGCTAAGGATACTGTAGCTGGTACACATGTGCAGAAAAAGGCGAAGAAGCAAAGTGATGAACTCACTTGTTTTTTCTGCAAAAGGGAAGGACATATAAAGAAAGCATGTCCTAAGTACGCTGCTTGGCGTGAAAAGAAGGGGTTGTCTTTGGAGTCGACCACGAAGTGATGCTGAAAGATTCATCTATGTTGGCGATGGCAATAAAGTTCCTGTGGAAGCAATAGGGCATTTTAGATTAAATTTAAGTACTGGATGTTATTTGGATTTAAAGGATACTTTTGTTTCTCTGTTGTTTAAACGGAATTTAATTTCTACTTCCTGTTTGGACAAAGGTGGATACCTTTGTAGTTTTGGAAATGGAAAATTCAGTATTTCATTAAATTCAAATCTTGTTGGTACCGGTATCTTAATTGATCATCTTTATATGCTAGAAACGGTTGCTTCCCATAATGAAACCATGCACACAAGTTCTAGAGGTACAAAGCGAAAATTGGATGAAGATTCTGGATTCTTATGGCATAAGCGCTTAGGCCACATCTCTAAACAGAGAATTCAAAGGCTTGTGTCAAAAGGAATTCTTGATTCCCTTGATTTAACAAACTTTCAAGTTTGTGTTGAGTGCGTCAAGGGAAAGTTAACAAACATAAGAAAGTTAGGTGCCAACAGAAGTACAGAAGTCTTAGAACTAATACATACGGATATTTGTGGTCCATTCCCTACAGCTGCGTGGAATGGTCAACAATACTTTATTACGTTCATAGATGACTACTCCAGATATGGGTACCTTTACTTGATACGTGAGAAGTCACAATCTCTGGATGTTTTCAAGTCTTACAAAGCAGAAGTTGAACTTCAACTTGGTAAGAAGATTAAAGCCGTTAAATCTGACCGTGGTGGAGAATACTATGGCAGATATGATGGATCAGGAGAACAACGTCCAGGACCCTTTGCTAACTTCCTAAAGGAGTGTGGAATTGTCCCTCAGTACACTATGCCGGGCAAACCTAGTATGAATGGTGTTGTTGAGAGACGGAATAGAACACTATTGGATATGGTGAGAAGTATGATTAATCATTCTTCTTTACGTGAATCACTTTGGGGAGAAGCGCTAAAAACTGCAGTATGTATCCTTAATAGAGTACCTAGCAAATCGGTAGCTAAAACCCCATATGAAAGGTGGGCTGGGAAAAAGCCCAGCATAAAGCACTTACACATTTGGGGATGTCCAGTTGAAGCAAGGCCTTACAAGCCTAATGAAAGAAAGTTGGACTCTAAGACAACTAGATGCTACTTTGTTGGATATGCTGAACACTCTCGTGGGTTTAAATTTTATGATCCCACTACCCGATCATTTTTTGAGTCGGGAAATGCCAGATTTTTTAAGGATGTAGAATTTGGAGGGGAAGGATTAAGGAGCGTCACACTTGACGAAGTTGTCTCTGAGGAAGAGGAATTTATCTCCCTTCCTAATATTGTTATTGAAAGTGATCAAGATACAACTCTTGACACTCTTCAAGAAACAACTCCGGTCTTAGACAACAATGAAGTTCCTTCCATAGAGCAAATTCAACCACCTCAAGAAGTGCCTCTAAGGAGATCCGGTAGAGAAAGAAGATATGCAATTCCGGATGACTACATTGTAAATCTAGTAGAACAAGAAGATCTTGTGGGAGAGATACCAGATGATTACATCACGTATCTTATGGAACAACAAGATGTTGCAGGCATTGCAGAGGATGATCCAATCAATCTTCTTGAGGCCCTTCAAAGTTCTAACCCTCAATATTGGATTAAAGCCATGCAAGAGGAGATGAAATCCATGAAGGACAATGACGTATGGGATCTTATCGAATTGCCAAAAGGTGCAAAACCCATTGTTTGTAAATGGATATTTAAAACCAAAAGGGATGCAAAAGGTAATATCGAAAGATATAAGGCTCGTCTAGTTGCAAAGGGATTCACTCAAAAGGAAGGTATTGACTTTAAAGAGACCTTTTCTCCGGTTTCATCTAAGGACTCTTTTAGGACAATAATGGCACTAGTAGCTCATTTTGATTTAGAGTTACATCAGATGGATGTGAAAACAGCGTTTCTCAATGGAACCATTGATGAAACCATTTATATGGTTCAACTAGAACATTTTGAATCCAAAGATTCAAAATCTATGGCTTGTATGTTAAAGAAATCCATGTATGGGCTTAAATAGGCATCAAGGCAATGGAATCATAAATTTCATCAAGTGATCACCTCCTTTGGATTTGAGGTGAATAAGGTTGAAGATTGTGTGTATCACAAATTCAGTGGGAGCAAATCTATCTTTCTGGTATTGTATGTTGATGACATACTATTGGCTTGTAACGATATAGGCTTATTGCACGAAACCAAAAAATTTCTCATTAGAAATTTTGAGATGAAAGATCTTGGGGACGCCTTTTTTGTCTTAGGAATTCAGATACTAAGAGATCGATCTCAAGGTATCCTCAAGTTATCACAAAAGGGTTATATCAAAAAGATACTAAGCAGATTTAACATGAAAGATTGCTCAGCTGGAGATACACCAATAGCTAAAGGAGACAAATTTAGTCTCAAGCAGTGCCCCAAAACAAATCTTGAAATAAAGGAGATGCAAAAGGTTCCCTATTCCTCGGTGGTAGGGAGTCTAATGTATGCTCAAGTTTGTACCCGTCCCGACATAGCATTTATTGTGGAACTTTTGGGCAGATTCTTAAGTAATCTTGGATCAGATCATTGGAAAGCAACAAAAAGGGTTATCCGGTATTTGCAAAGAACGAAGAACTACATGCTGACTTACAAGAAATCAGACAGATTGTATTGACAGTAGACGATCCACCTCAGGCTATGTCTTCATGTTGGCTGAAGGAGCTATATCTTGGAAAAGTGTCAAACAAACACTTGTAGCTACCTCCATTATGGCTGCAGAGTTCATGGCTTTCTTCGGAGCATCCATTCATGGGATATGGTTGCGTAATTTTGTCACATGCCTACGTGTGGTTACTGGAATTGAGAGGCCATTGAAGTTATTTTGTGACAATAAGGCTGCAGTTTTGTTCTCCAATAACAACAAAAGCTTTGTAAAGGAGAAGCACATTGACATCAAGTTCTTGTCATTGAAGGAAAAAGTTCAAAGTGGGCAGATTTGTATAGAACACATAAGCACAAACTCCATGATTGTGGATCCGTTAACTAAGGGGTTGCCTCCTAAGGTTTTTCATGAGCACACTGCTCGTATGGGGCTTGACAGTTTTGTAATCCCTTGACTTAGTGGGAGTTTGATTAGATGTTCTATGTTTATATTTTATGCATAATAAAGCTGCCGTCATTTACATTTTGAACTAAAGGTTGTTTTGGATTGATCTACGAATAAAGAAGAACTAGTTGAAAATAGACATGTTTATGAGATCACATTTCATGTAATTTTCATGTCACTCATCCATACTTGATTTATGTCATCGAATATACTAATGTGGTGAACACGGAAGGTTTAGTCACGATGATGTGACGAAAGCCGCCGTGGTCTCATATTGATATATGAGGTGGACCAGATTGATTAAAGAATAAGTCTACATAAAATTAGTCATTACGTGTACACATAAAGAATTTTGGATAATATAGTTGTTTATTTAATACGTAGCCCAAGTGGGAGATTGTAAGATTTTATTAAATGTTATTATTATTAGTGGGCTTACATATTATAATAACAAATTATATTGTATGACTAAATATATTGGCGGGTTAATAAACGTGATTCAATCGAGTAAAGCCCGTAGACTTTAATTAAGCGGTATGGGCTTAATGGGTGGATACCAGACTTTGGCCCAATATGCTTAATGAGATTCTATTAGGTCATTATATAAATGTTATTAGGTTATGGTTCCCAATACGTCAAATCAATCAGGAGGTATGTAAATTCTAGATGATATTGATCCTTACATTTGTGGTTTAGGGAATTTGATTATTCCAACAGGAATCACCAAAACATCTTTGTACATCTGGATAGCCTTCAGCCTTGTAGTCAGTGAGAATATGATAAATTCCCCCTTGGGGTTTTCATTGACTGATAGGTCATATAAATAACCAACGTATTTACAATAATTACAAAGGGAGCCCACAATAATATTCTATTTACATATGCGTGATATCATACCCCCGCAGTCGAAACTAGAGGAGGTATTACAGTAAGACTGGATCTAAAACTTAGAAACAATTGTCGTGGAAGGCCCTTTGTAAATATGTCTGCATACTGATAAGCCGATGGAACGTGGAGAACGCGAACGTGACCACGGGCAACCTTATCGCGGACAAAATGAATGTCAATCTCGATATGCTTGGTTCGTTGGTGTTGAACTGGGTTGCTAGCAAGGTATGTTGCGGATATGTTATTAGTGTAGACTACAGAAGCTTTGGTAAGGGGGCAATGAAGCTCAAGTAGTAAATTGCGTAGCCATGAACATTCGGACACCACATTGGCAACCCCTCTGTATTCTACCTCGGCGCTAGAGCGGGAAACAACAGATTGTCGTTTGGCAGACCACGATATTAAGGTGTCGTTGAAGAAGACACAATAACCGGAGGTAGAGCGCCGGGTATCAGGACAGCCAGCCCAGTCGGCATCTGTATAAACAATAAGATCTGATTTCTGAGAAGGAAAAATTGTGATACCTAATGTCGATGTGCCTGAAATGTAGCGAATGATGCGCTTAAGGGCAGCAAAGTGAGCTTCTCTGGGGTCATGCATAAAGAGGCAAACTTGTTGTACTGCATAGCTGATATCAGGACGTGTGAAAGTGAGGTATTGAAGTGCCCCAGCTAAGCTTCTGTACAGCGTCGGATCACTTACTGCTGGACCAGAAGATGCACTCAGTTTCACAGATGTCTCAGCAGGTGTAGCAGATGGTTTACAGTTGGTCATTTTGGCACGTTCAACAATTTCCCTAGCGTACTTGTCCTGAGATAAAAATAGACCAGAGGAACACCGACGAACGGAAATGCCCAAAAAATTTGATAAATGCCCGAGATCTTTGAGAGCAAATTCCTTACTGAGATGGGTGACCAGATGAGTGCGGAGCTCATCAGAAGATGCAGTAAGGATGATGTCATCAACATAAAGTAGCAGATAGGCGATGTTGGACCCATGACGGTAAATGAAGAGGGATGAATAACTCTTGCTGCCGATGAATCCTAACTGAAGTAAGAAGCCTGCAAATCGTTGAAACCAAGCTTTGGGTGCCTGCTTAAGACCATAGAGAGATTTCTGCAATAGGCATACATGATTAGGTTTAGAGGGGTCTCGAAAACCTGGAGGTTGAAACATGTAGACCGTCTCATTTAAATGCCCGTGTAGAAAGGCATTTTGAACGTCAAGTTGATGGATGGACCAAGAACGGGATACTGCAATGCTAAGAACAGTCCTGATAGTGGCTGGTTTCACAACTGGACTGAAGGTTTCTTCACAGTCAATACCAACTTGTTGGGAACATCCATTTGCAACTAACCGAGCTTTATAACGTTCAAGGGAACCGTCAGACCTGTACTTATGACGAAAAATCCACATACATCGCACAATGTTAGCTTGAACAAGGCGAGGAACCAGAACCCAAGTCTTGTTCCGCATAAGGGCTCGATATTCGTCGACCATGGCAGTGTTCCACTGCGGGTCTTGGAGGGCTACATTGTGGGATTTGGGTATGGGGGATATTTTTGTGGTGGATACGGAAAGATCAAAGATCGGTTTTGGTTTGGTGATTCCGGATTGGCTGCGGGTGTGAGGACGGGTGTGAGGAATTAATGGTGGGAGTTGTTCATTATTTGAGGAGGAGGTAACGTGGCTGGGGGAAAGAGCCGGTTGATGTGGGATTGGGGAAGGCGGGCCAGAGGATGTATCAATGGGGGGCTGATACATGCTGGGCCAGTCAGGAGTGATGGGCCGGCAGGGACTGGGCCAGGGGAATGAGGGAGGGCAGGAGTACGCTGGGCCAAGGGAAGGGCTGGGGAGCGCATTAAAGCGCTGGGCTGGGGAGAGCATACTAGGCCGGTGGGTAATGGGCCTGGTACAACAGCTAGCGCAGGAGGGTGTAAGGGGTGCTGAGCCGAGTCAGAGCGACGGGGGACGGAATCCTGAGTTTGTATTTCAGCATGGTATGGAGAAATATCCGGATCACTCGGAAAAGGCGGGGAGGAAGGTGATGAGGTGGCAAAAGGGAAATTTGACTCGTCAAAGGTGACGTGGCGGGAAAGAATAATTTTGTGTGTTGCTAAATCTAAGCATTTGTACCCGCGGTGTTTAGTCGAATATCCCAAAAAGACACAGGGGATGGAACGGGGTTGAAGTTTGTGCGAAATGGTGGCACTTTGATTTGGATAACAAAGGCAGCCGAAGACTCGGAGATGATTGTAGGAGGGTGTTAGAGAGAACAACACTTGAGTGGGTGATCGATTTTTGATTGTGGTGGAGGGTAAGATGTTAAGGAGGTAGCATGTCATGTCTAATGCATGAGGCCAAAAGAAGACGGGAAGGGAAGCGTGGAAAAGAAGCGAAAGTATCATATTTGTGATGGTACGGATGATGCGTTCGGCTTTACCGTTTTGGGGTGAAGTGTAGGGACAAGAAAAGCGGAAAGTGATTCCATGAAAAGTGAAAAAACGATGAAAGTTTGAATTATCGAACTCTTTACCCATGTCACATTGAAAAGTTTTAATGGATTTATTGAACTGAGTCTTGACAAATTGGTGAAATTGCACAAAAAGATCGAATACTTGAGATTTAAATTTGATGGGGAAAACCCATAGAAAATGTGAAAAATCATCAAGAAATAAAAGATAATATTTGAATCCTTCTTTACTCTCAACTGGAGAGGTCCAGAGATCGCTATGAATGATGTCAAAAGATGCAAATGTAGTGGTAATAGACCGTTCAAAAGGTAATTTGTGATGTTTTCCTAACTGACAAGCATGACAAAGAGAGGAGGATGACTCCTTCTTACATCGAAAAAGAGAAGAATTTCGAAGTAAATCTAGAACAGGAGCACCGGGATGGCCTAGACGAGCATGCCAAAGACTTGGTGACTCTAAGGAAAGAGCGTGGACTTGGGAAGACTCGGTGACCGGATAAAGTTCCCCAGAGCTATTGCATCTCATTCGGACCGCCCCCGTTTGAAGATCCTTCACAGAAAAACCAAAAGGGTCAAACTCGACACTAGCCAGGTTATCAGAAGTGAAACGTCTAACGGAAACAAGATTTTTAACAATTTTGGGGGCAACAAGGACATTGGATAAGCGTAATGGTTGGTTTGAGGTGTGAAAGCTGGTTTCTCCAATACCTGTAGATGGAATACACATGCCATTTCCAACAATTATCGAATTTGATGGACCATTATGCGAAATAGACGAGAGTATACCTGAAGTATGAGTCATGTGGGAAGTGGCGCCCACGTCCATGTACCAATTATTGTCCGTCGGATTTAAGGACATAGTAGCAAAGGCATTATCCAACGCAATGGGCTGAAAATAAGCATGCAGATGGGCCTGTTGAGGAATTAGGCCCAGCAGACTAGGCTGAAAAGGTTGCTGAGGATAGGGGCAAATGGGCCTGTTCGCAGGTGGGCCAGTGGGGAGCCAAACTGAAGCAGGTGGGCTGGAAGGTGGATGGGCCGTGTGCTGAGAGATGGGCACCCATCCGGCGTTAGGACGCCAGACGTAGCGCACCTGCTGGCCAGGGTTTCCGCCGCCGCCGGACGTCCGCTGCTTCCCCTTCCTTCCTCGACTTCGGCGTTGTTGAGGCTGGTCCGAGTCGGCAGGAGGTATGCTGCTGGATGTCGGTGCTGGTGTAGGGGCGGACTGATTCCGGTGGGCTGCAGCAAGGGCTGATTGGGTTTGTCCAGTGCCGGATTCCGATGCCATACGCGTTTCCTCAAGTTGCAACTGGGATCGGGTTTTGGTGAATGACGGAAGAGGATCAGATTGCTGAATGAAGCTTGCCGCAGCGTTGTATTCAGCGGGTAAACCCGAAATTAGTTGAAGAACAAGTCGAGTTTCAGGGACCGGTGAACCAACGCCTTTGAGTTGATCCGCTAAAGACTTGAGTTGTAAACAGTAAGCATTGATTGAGGAAAAACCGGATAACTTACAGTTGGAGAAGTCGTGTTCGAGATAGACGGCACGGGTGTTCTTGTTGTCCTGAAAGATGTCCCTGACTCGATTCCAAGCTTGAAGAGCCGTATCATCTGAGTCCAGAATTTGCAAGAGAATTTCCCGTGAGACCGTACTGTAGATCCATTGAAGAACCGCAGCGTCAACTTGACTCCATAACGAATCATCAATATCCGTCGGTTTAGGAACTTTCTCATCGATGTTATCGAGCACGTTGTGTGCTTTCGCAGTAACGCGAAATAAGGTAACCCAAGAAGCATATGGAGTGTCATGGTCAAGGACAAGGGCAATGTTGTTTTTGATATTGGATATTCCGAGGGCGGAATGGAATGAAGGTTTCCGTTCGGCAGCCATCGAAGAATTAAGGAAGGGGAAGATCCGGCGTGAAGATGACACAGCCGTAGGGTTTGGAAGAGGCGGAAGAAATTTTAGAGGAACGAAGAGTCTGATACCATGTGAGAATATGATAAATTCCCCCTTGGGGTTTTCATTGACTGATAGGTCATATAAATAACCAACGTATTTACAATAATTATAAAAGGAGCCCGCAATAATATTCTATTTACATATGCGTGCTATCAGTCAGCATTATGGAAAGAATGCAAAGACGGAGCAAATTATCATAGAAGCACAAAATTCATGGGTAAACTAGTCAGTATACTAATAATAGTTGATCACCCACATGTATGCCATTGTAGTAAGCCAAAGCAAGATCAATGTAGCAGAAGGAATCCCTCGAATCCTCGGCTATTTCATCTAATTCGTAGTCAAAGTCTATCTCTTCTATTGGAATCCGATTCTTATATATCACAGTAGTATGATCAGGAAGCAAGTCATGGGACCTGAAAATATGAGAAACGGTATTGAATTCGTCCGTCACAATCAATGCAGATTATTGATTAAAGCAAGATCAAAGCCTAACAAAAATGAAACCCGAAATTAAACTGAACTGCCAAACATAATAAAATGGAAACAAATTGAAATAGAAATGCTCAGTAAGAAACAAAACTGAATCATAAATAAATTGATAATATCAGTTTCCGCCATGATTCCCTCCATTCTTGTATGATCTTGGATTAGGGTTTTAAAACGTTTGGATTAGCCCATTCTTGTATGATAGTATGATCTTGGATTAGGGTTTTAAAACGTTTGGCTTAGGGTTGGTAACACGATATAGAAGCATTGTGGGACGGAAAAAACTAGTGGAAATTGGGTCATAGCAAGATCTTAGAAAAACATCCAAAACATATAAATTGGTGATAGCCCTAAAACATATAAATTGGTGATAGCCCTTACAGAATGACTCCTTCAATGGATTGTATAGCTTCCGCCATAGTTGCCATGTAGTTTATATCGTGATTTAGAACGCTGAGGAAGAGGATCTTGTCAAAAATTGTCTAAGAGATCCGAGGTCTCTATTTATAAGAAAACGTGTCGCACGAAGTACGCTGCGGAAGCGATGTTGGACAAAAAAAATATTTACCATAAAGAAAAATCATATATTAAGTGGGCTTGAGAAGAATTATGGGCTAAATTTAAATTTGGGCTTCTGGTGGTTTGTCCCAAACAACAAAAATGGAAAATAATAATAATAATAATAAGTATACTTATACATATCATTCAAACACCACTATCATTATTCACACTCATATCTACAAGTTAACTAAGTAAGCCCAAGGAACTTACCTGAATAAAACTCGACTGTCTAAATCTCAATTCGGTCAGCAACCGCAGAATACTCAATTGCCTGTCACAAGAGGCAAGTGGATCAAAACATTTCCCATATACTTAGAAGTCTATAACTTCTAAGATGTAGAATCCTTTCAAGAGAAAATTACTAAAATGCCCTCTTAAGGTAAAATTGATCATTTTACCCTTGGTCCCGAAACTTTCAAAAATCTCATAATATATGCCTAAACTCTTCCTTGGGACTAAATATCATATTCTAACTCTTAAGAGTGAGTTTAGGTAGAAACTAGAAAGCTACACATTATCCTAACCTTCCAAAAGGTCACTAGGATCCAACTTTGGCTCGAGATATGAAGCCCAAATAAAAATATAAAAATTCTTAGGAAATTATCCAAGTCTTCTATGATATGCATACTAATCATTAGGGCAAAGATCTCTCTAAAACACTAAACCAAACTCTCTATATAAACCTACAAAGTCGGTTCCAACATCCAGTAATTTCATACTTAGCCAAAATTTTACAAATTTCTCAAACTGCACAACCAGGCTACTTTGGAACCTTATAAGTCTAGATTCGATCGTTGGATCGACCACAACTTTTAATACATCATAGTATGCATCTCACTCTATGTTCCATCAAAATTTCATGTCCATCAGATAGATCTAACTCATTCATATCTAGATCCAAAAACTGCTTCCACACATAGTTTTCCCATACTTAGAATATTTCACCCAAAACAAGAAAAACTGATTATTGTCTCATCTTTGAAAAAATCATAACTACTAAACCTCTTGATGAATTTCCCTCAATTTTTGATATACTCTACTATGTAATCCTAACTAAGACATAGCCAAAATTCAAGTCCAACAGAGATAAAAAAAAAACCTATCCAAAACTGTCTCACAAAACTGCATCACATGCAGTTTTTTCTCAACACTCAGCACACTTATAAAAACTGCATGAGTAGCCAACTTTGGGACACCATAACTCTCAAACTGTAACTCCAATTCTTCCCAAATTTTAGTATGATCTACTATGCACTACTGACTACAACATATCAGAAAATCAGCAACAAATGAGGAGTATAACTTACCCAAATCTGGATCACAAAACTGTATCAACATGCAGTTTTCCAACACTTAAAAAATTACAGCACAACAGAAAAAAACCGCTTACGATCCAATCTTTGAAAAATCATAAATCCTCAATCACTCGCTGGATTCCTCTCAAAATTTAATATGTTCCCACAATATCTCATCTATAACATATAAAAATTTCAGCCAAAATGGATCAGTCTTTCATACCTAAATTTGGACCCGAAGTTGGATGTTGTCAAAGTTGGAAAACTGGGAAAAAGCAACAGCTCTTCCAGTCATCTTCCATGGCTGCTTTAGGGGGTCTAAAGACATCAATTGGTACTCTAATCATCACATACACAAAGAGGGTAACGCAGAGAAGAGGGTTGTCGTTCTTACCAACCTAGCCGGACAAGACATTGTTGCGTGAACGAGGGCGAAAGAAGGGTTGTGACTCACTGCTGTTAGGGCTCCTCTGCGGATCTGCTTCAGCGCACCTGTGGCTCTGGCGTACAGTTCGTGAATCTGCGTTGCTCTCCTGAAGGTCGAGCCGTTGGAGGTTTGTATAGGTTGAACGTTGCAGCGGTGTTCTTGGCTCGAGAAGGAGAGTCCGGTCCATTCTGTAAGAGAAGGAGAGTCCGGTCCACTGTGAAAGAGAAGGGGAACCATGGGCGACAACAACAACCCGCGTGCAGAGGCCAGAGGGACAGTGCCGGTTGCTGCTGCTTGGGTAGAAGAAGACCCGGCGCTGCTGCTTGCTTGAAGAAGATTCGGCGTTGCTGCTTGGGTAGAAGAGATCCGGCGTTGCTGCTTGGGTAGAACAGATCAGACGCTGCTGCTAGGGAAGAAGAGAAGGAACGGAAGAGAGGCAAGGGTTACGTGAAATCCGAACTAGGGCAAGAGGGAAGTAGACTGAGAAGTAACGTAATTGCTTCTTCTCTTAACGGGCCCGGAAGGCCTTGTTGAGTGTTGTCAAAAATTAGCCCATGACCTTTAATTTTGCAAGAATTAAACTCTAAGGTAGATAAATATATTTTATGTGTAAAAATTCCACATAAAATAATAAAATGTGTTGATTTATAAAATTAAGGATTAAGTAAGAAGATTTAAGCTTCACATAAAATTATAGAAGTTGATAAAAGCATTCTATGTGCTTAACTCTTCACATAAGATGACAAGGTTTATGTTGACTCGGAATTTACCGGAAATTAAATTTTCGGGTATTACATCAGTACCCCTTAAAATAAGTTTTGTTTCGAAACTTAGAATAAGACACATACCCAAAAATATCACTTTAAGCATAGTCAACAATAAGAAACATACCACAAAAACAATAAACATATACCCAATAAATAGAAAAATACTACAATTCATATTTGGGTAACGAACACAATGTCACCCAAAAAAAATTAAACATTAATTGAAAGTTTCATCAAACTAGCTATTAACCAAAATGAAAAGTAAACATGTAAAAATGATATTTAAACCAAAAGTAAACATATAATCACAATTATTTCAATTAGATAAATTATTGCCCCTATTTCTAGTTTTCATATCTACTTTTTCTTCCTTTTGTATAGATGTCTAGTTTGCAAAAGAAACTTTCAAGGGATCCTGTTTTCCTAATTAGGGTATGTTTGGATAAAGGTGGAGATTATCAAAAAAAAAATTATAGAAAGATTAATTGGGATTAAAAAGGGCCAAAAAAATAACCTTATATTACCAAGGTTAAAGGAGATTAATTTTCAAATATCAATTAGGATTTCACTCATGGCCCCTAATTGGGATTAAAAAGGGCCAAAAAAAATAACCTTATATTATCAAGGTTAAAGGAGATTAATTTTCAAAGATCAATTAGGATTTCACTCATGGCCCCTGTTAAAAATCTTCAACCAAACAACTTCAAGTAAATTATAATCCCTAATAAATCTCATATAAAATTTAACCCCTTCATCTAGATTAATCTTCCAAATAGCCTCCATCTCTTAACAAACACACCCTTAATTCCAAAGGATGCTAGGCCTTTCAAAGGGCCTTTTATCAAAACACATATGCACAGATTAAAACTAGTGTTCATAGATTTGCTAATAAGATTCGAGTTACATTACATAACGTGCAAACACAAACTCTAGCCACGACTACGAAGTTGAGGGGGGATCGAGGCGAACTTGGGGTTGAAGTCCAAAACAAAAGCCGCGCAAAGGATGGACGACCCTCTTTCCCCCATGGGGTCCACAACCGTGACAACCAGCTCTCGTTTTACCTACAAGAGAAACACGGTCATCTTCAACCAAATCTTAATGCAGTCTATCCGACATTTACATACTAAAACTTACCGCTCACAACACGACAAACAACAACAATCCAGTCGTCACCCTTGCGGCTAGCTAATTCAGCAAAGAAGAGCTTGTCGGAAGCATCCACACCATTTTGTTTTGCTATGAAGTTGCAATGAATCACATTACAGGTCTTTGAAATGCAAAATGGCAAAACGTCCACAAGCTTATAGGATGCCTTCTGCTTCTTGTTGTAATGTGTCAATGCAGTCAATGCAAAACAAAGCCTCAATTTGGCCTTGTCACTCAAGGTGACACCAGCAGCCAAATCATGAGAATACTCTGATACAGGTGGTGGAGCATGACGCAGCCTAAACCCAACATGGTTAACGATATTTGCGTGAATAGGGCATAGAATCACACAGTAACAACTCAATTTGCATTCAAAACACATTCTGGAGCGAAACATCACATAAGGCAGAATAACAGAATCCAAGTAAAGAATATACATACCAAATTGAGCTAAGCTCCTTATCCATTTCACTTATGTCACCTCGGGGGCACACCTTACAATCAGTTGTTAGAACTGTAACAAAGAATGCAGCAAGGACACAAACCATGTCAAATCCGGTATTCATCACAAAACAAGACAATTCTCAACTACAACGATCATTATTCTCACCATCGAGAATACGGCAAGAAGTGACTACATCCTCGCTACCATACTGTTGCGATAATTCTGAACAGAAGTACTCAGTCACGGGCTCACACCCCACAGCTGTACTCGTCGGAACAGCAAAGAAACCACAATGAATCGAGACGGAATCACCATAACAGCTTTGTACTTGTGGATAGCCTTCAGCCTTATAGTCAGTGTTCTGGAAACAATGCAAAGACGGAGCAAATTTATCATAGAAGCACAAAATTCATCAAAAGCATCGGATATACTAGTTAGTATATTAATAATAGTTGATCACCCACATGTATGCCATTGTAGTAAGCCAAAGCAAGATCAATGTAGCGGAAGGAATCCCTCGAATCCTCGGCTAATTCGTCTAATTCGCCGTGAAAGTCTTTCTCGTCTATTGGAATCCGATTCTTATATATCACAGTAGTATCATCAGGAAGCAAGTCATGGGGCCTAAAAATATGAGAAACGGTATTGAATTCGTCCGTCACAATCAATGCAGATTATTGATTATAGCAAGATCAAAGCCTAACAAAAAGAAAACCCTAAATTAACCTGGAAACAAATTGAAATAGAAATGTTCAATAAGAAACAAAAATGAATCATAAATAAACTGATAATATTAGTTTCCGCCATGATTCCCGCCATTTTTGTATGATCTTGGATTAGGGTTTTAAAACGTTTGGCTTAGGGTTCCTAACACGATATAGAAGCAATGTGGGACGGAAAAAAACTAGTGGAAATTGGGTCATAGCAAGATCTTAGAAAAACACCCAAAACATATAAATTGGTGATAGCCCTAAAACATATAAATTGGTGATAGCCCTTACAGAATGACTCCTTCAATGGATTGTACAGCTTCCGCCATAGTTGCCTGTACAGCTTCGTTGCTATGCTATCAATAGCTTGTTATCTGTTTTAGAACGCTGAGGAAGAGGCTCTTGCAAAAGCTCGAGAAATTGACCCGGGATCTCTATTTATAAGAAAAATCATATATTAAGTGGGCTTCAGAAGAATTATGGGCTAAATTTAAATTTGGGCTTCTGGTGGTTTGTCCCAAACAACAAAAATGGAAAATAATTGAGAATCTCTAGAAATTGAACTTCAATTTACTTACGTCTAAGGAAAGCTTTGTAATTCACCGATATGCAGCATGTATATATAGTGACGGTGCTTTGATTTGAGAGTGTGAAAATCAAGTAAAGAGACCTTCCTCCATTCAATCGAAAGTTTGTAGGTTTCCACAAATAAGTGAGGTTATAATTATAACAGCTTGAGTTGTCATGGCTAGCTTGGAGCCAAGGAGGAATGGAGTATCAATGGTTTCAGAGGATCTTACACTGTCATAAGAATCATCACCGTGGTTTCTTTGATGAAGATGCAGAAAGCTTTATAACGAAGTTAATATCACCGAATCTTAGAATAATAATTGGAAATGTAGCGTTATTTTTGTTATTTGCTTCACTAAAATCCCACACAGATCCACAACAAAGCTACATAATGAAAGATAAACCGAAAACAATCACAGTAAATTAATATGTTTAACGGTGACTCAGCGGCGGCAGCGGGTGATGGCAGAGCAGCTACGGACATAAGGATGAACAGGACCTGAGAGGGAGTTACAGTTGTGGGTGTAATAGGATCGGCCTGAACCGGGTCTGCAAGGAACCCGGTTCGCCGACAATGCAGCATAGGATATGTAGTAGTGAACCCTCCTCCAGAACAGCCACCTCCGCTCCACCTCATAGTCTAATGAATCTTCGTCGTCGTCGTGGAGAAGAGGGTTGACGGAGGTGGTGGGCCACTCAGTGACGTCGGACATTAGCTTCAAGCTGGCGGATCCTGCTGTGTCGAGCTGGGCGGAAACGAGGTAGAGAGGTGGGACTAAAACGCCGAGCAGAAGTATGAGAATGGGTAAAACGGTGAGTTTTGAGAAGGAAAGCGCCATTTGATAGGAAATGTAAAATGCAGAAGAGTAGAGTGAAGAGTAGAGAGTAAAGAAGAGAAGAAGGAGGCAGGTGGGGAATGAGAGTCACATGGTACAGCTGTGAGTGTCTGTAAACTTGACACATTTTGTGTGTCTACCTCCACCTCCTTCATAGTTATTGCCTTTAATGTGAATGCTACTCTTGCAACAAAAATGTGAAGACTTGCATTCAGTTGAGTTTTAGTTCTCCTCTCCATTGTAGGATCAAGATCATTTGGGTATGTGTTGTATGTGTGTGACAATGGTTAGTATGTTGTCCCATGGGTTTTCGAAATTCAAATTGGTTCATTTACTCGTTGGATCAAAGTAGGTTTTTTTACACTAGCAACTAGTGATTTTCGAGTTAGCTCGAAATATTGTAGATGCTTAATCTTGACCTTAAGGTTTTATGAAGCAAAAGTTTGTGTTGGGTCCAAGTCCAAAACCATACGTTCGGTGGGTTTCATCCAAAATCAATTGACAATTGACAATAGAAGGATAGTCAATCGAACTTATATACATACTTGACTCGTTATTATATACGGAAGAATATGTATATGATATCCAATAGTGAGTTTTCACTTGTGCTGCCTGCACAATCAAGTATGATGAAAAGTGAAGTGTCTGGTAGACCTTTATCAACTCTCAAGCCTGGATGCTGCAAAATTGTGTCAGTTAACAATTTTCTGACTCTGATGAAGATCCAGATGTGCTTTCATCATCTCAGGCTATTTCTTGTCAAACCCAGAAATGCAATTTCATCAGGTTTTGTGCTGTTTTTTGCAATTAAAAAAATATAGTTTATTAGTTTTGTTTTAGCTTCAGCTGCATCACAGGTCAGTTCACATAAAGCTTGACTCTGCTGTGCTGCTGCTGAGATTGTTACTGTGTCAATTGCAACTTTGTGGGTGTTAATTAAGTTCACCTTGCCTTTTGGTAAATTACACTTACCGCCCTTACATTGTAGTAATTTATAAAAAAGCACACATGTGTTTCGAATCAAATAATATCACATACAAATTATGTTTTCATTCAAAGTACATATATATGTTGGATACCAAACCACGTAAATTTTGTAAGTTCAGCTCTCGAGCTTAAGCTAAGTTTTAAACGAGATTAAAAGTATCTTCATATTCGACTCGTCTAGCTAAAGGAATGAGTCCAACTGTCATCTTAGGCGAACTTGAGTAGCTCAAATAATATAACAACACTATTGAAGATTTACTCGTAAAGTCATCTTAAACGGGTCGAGCTTGAGCTAAACTTAGCTTTATTTGAGCTTAACAACTTGGTCATATTCAACTTGTTTGGAAACTTAACGAGCTTGAGTCGAACCCGAATAACTTACGAGGCTAATAGTATCAAGAAAAAAGGCAGTGAATGCAAATAGTAGAAAAGTTGAGAGGTTTGAAATCATTTTGGATAATTAAAGGAAATAAAGAGGAAACAAAATCAAATTCAATCTTCCACCGACTACAATGTCTTCTCAATAGAATTGGTTATAGTCATTCATATCCCCTCTAGCTTTCACTTCCTTAGATCATATGAATGACATCGAGAGATTTTATTAATCAAAGCCCAAGTAAAAGAGCAAAACCTATTAATTTGAGTTTTTAGCATTTGTTTCTTACCCACAAGTTAAATCAAATATTCCGTAATCTTAAGATGGCATAATTGATGCCAAGCGGTACAGTAAAGGTTGAGAGCGAAAATTAATCCGCGAGTTTTAGAACGAACGAACCCTACAAGTTCGCAAACACAGTCGTTATAGAGAACCTCACGAGGAAATCAACGTATATCAAATAACACATTATGGAAATGGTAACTTCATATCACGTAATGTCGAATTTACCCTTAACTTAAATGCAAATTTACCCTATACATATCTTGTAAATATTTTTGCCCTCACAATTAATGATGTTTTTTGATGATCTCAATGGCTTAGGTCATACTATGAAATGTTATCTTAGATGATATGAAATATTGAAGTGACAAACACATTTTGAACTTAGTTTAGATGCATATATTTTCTCTAATCTAATCCTTAGCTAGCATAGAGTAGGATCAAAATTATTGATTATAAGAACAAAAATGAATATAATTATTGTTTCATTTGGAAGTTGGTGGTATATCCCTACCATTACTCTTTGGGATACCATTTTCCATCACATCTCAATATACAATTTTCAATCTTCTAATTATCAATTATGATAGATAGAAAATAAGTTGTACAAAATGTTTTACAAAATTATTTCTGCACGTATGGTTGAATCATTGGAATCATTTTATTGAAGAAAAAAATAGTTAATAATGGGTTGAAAATATTTCACTTGTACTTATTTTACACATTATAATAACAATAAAAAGAAGAATAATTTGCATATTTTTATTGAGGATATAAAAATAGGAAAATTTTAATTGCCAAAAAAGGGTTTGTTGGTGAGATTCAAGTCACAAGAAAGGACATTATTGAGTTGATATATATGTTTTAGGGCTATTTTTAAAATCCCACGATTTTTTAATCCGATAATCTATGTTCGTCCATCGTCGTACATGTAAACTTTTGTATAATCCATAATAGAAATTAAACTCGAAATAAGTGTCGTACAGGAGTAGTACGGGTCCTAAATTCTTAATAATACACTTTCGTTACAGGTTACGTCTTGAAAAACTTTGATGAGATAAATAACGTGGAGTTTTACGTAAAAATTTGTCTGGGCATATCTTATGTTAAAAGTATTAACACATAAGTTCGGTAAACTTTAACGTCTGACTAACTCTCTACGTATGAAAGAGGTTACCTAGCTTATCTTGCACATTTCTTCCTTTAATGAATTACTCTACCTATAGATAGGTTCATTCCATTCACATGGATCGATCGAAAATCTTGAAGAGAGCTATGAAAAGATTAGCCTTGAATTGGTTGCATGATGAATACGATAACAAGTACGATACATAGCCAAACGATGAATACTAGAAGATCAAAATGCAAAATATAATTGCGATGAAAATTCCACCATCCTAAATTTATTGGCAAACATATGTAAGTGCCTATAAAAAGGTATTTTTTAGGGCATTAGGTACTCTATCTAGGCTCATTGGCCATTCCTTTATCAAAGGATATCAAGAACACAAAGGCCAATAAAAACATTTCACTTTTCATGTTGTGTCATTTCCTTTACTCAAAATCAAATATATCATGCCCAATCTTTCATCTTTCATTTCAGTTTTGCTATTGGCAAAGCAAAGAAATTTGAAAAATAAAAATTAGAGGAATTTTCCCACAAAATTTTCTCATTTTGAATTTAAATTTGGCTTAGATTGAGTAAAGATAAAGTTCATGATTTTGTCTAAAATTTAACATCTTGTGTTATATATGATTTAGGATAGTATAGGAAGGGATCACGGTGAAAAGTATCAATTGTTCAATTAAAAATTATTCTGAATCAATGGTTGTGATCAATTATTTAACGATATTTAAAATTGTTCAAATATATAAAATTGTACAATTATATGAGCAATTGTTCAACTAATCACAAAGTGTAAATTTATATATCCAATGTAACACCCCGTATGATAATGAAATTGTTCTCGCACAAACACGCTTAACTTCAGAGTTTTTTGTCCTCACTCGATCGCTGAAAAAGAAGCAGTATAATTAGGTTAAGTAGCTAATTGCTACACTAATTAATATCTCTCCATCTACTAACAAATGGAGCTCTATGATATCATGAAAATTGCTTAATTATCATCATATGTGTATACATTTGTATAGCCTTTCAAAAAAAACAACCCGTATATAATAGAGTGTCACGTAAGTCGTATTTCACACGAAATGTAGGCTATATAAGCTATGATAGACAAAACGCAATGCGTGTATCTATGTCACAAGTGTCTATATATAGCTAATTAGCTCAATTATAGAGGGACAGAAGGCTAGCTAGCTACACAATTGAAAGTGACCATCAACAACAACAACAAGTGAAACACAATTCTCACACACTTCACTCTCTACTCCACTTCCTCAAAGACATGTGAGAATGAAAGCCTTCAACAAAAACAACCACAACGCTCACCAACCGCGCTCGGGATCATCGTGCGCCGCCTGCAAGCTCCTCAAGCGTCGCTGCTCGGCGACGTGCATCTTCGCTCCTTACTTTCGGTCGGATGAGCCAAAGAAGTTCGCGAAAGTGCATAAGGTGTTCGGAGCAAGCAACGTGAGTAAGATTTTAGTTGATGTCCCGGAGGAGCACCGTGAAGACACCGTTAACTCGCTAGCTTACGAAGCCGAGGCGCGGCTGCGGGATCCGGTTTACGGTTGCATTGGCGCTATTGCGTTACTTGAGCGTCGTATGGTGCAGCTTCAACATGATCTTGCTTTGGCTCGAGCTAGATTAGCTCGATACGCCGCTTCCTCTTCCGCCGCAGCTAGTGTTTCGGGACTTCCGATGGTGACCGGGGGGTTTCCGATGGGGGTTCAACCGGATTGTGGTGGTGGTGGCGGTGGTGGTGGGGTTTATGATGAGATGGGGAATTATGGGTTTGGTTGTAACGGTCTTGGTGTTGCCGGCGGCGGCGGTTGTTATGTGGGTTATAATGAATTTGGCCAACAACCGCCACCGCAATTTCCTCTTTGAAAATTTCGTGTAATTTGGTAAGTTGAATTGAAGTTTTATATATTAATCATGTTTGATTAGGGTTATATTAATCTTAAGAAATTCTCGACGAAAACAAGGGAAGTGTTTCATATTCTTAATTTGTCTAGTTCATAGGGATCGGAGAAGGTTGTTTCTAAGCCATTCGTTCGGACGGTACGTACGTCTATGATGAGGATGTGATGTTTTTTACGTTATTTATATTGTATTTTTTTATATTTATCGTTCTCTCTTTGATATATAATTATGTTAACAAAATTATATATATATATTGACCGATTATCGTGTGAACATGTAAACACCGAATATATATGACTATACTGCCGAATATATGAATCAGGTCCGGCGAATATTTATTCTACTAATCATACGATTTTTTCTCTCTCTTTAATATCGTCTAATCTCATCTATTTAATAATATAATTAATATCGTCTAATCTCATCTATTTAATAATATAATGAATACAATTTGTTAAATGGTAAGATTTGTTTACATGGGAGTCAACCTATATATAGGGTGCGGTTCACATGAGAACATGTTTATCGTGTAATCGGATGTTGAGTATTAAGGGTCGAGATTTAGAATAGATATTATAATTAATAATAATTACGAATAATAATAATTACGAATAATCCATTCAACCAACAATAATTACGAATAATCCACTCAACCAACAATAACTACGAATAATGCATTAAAAGATATGACACGTTCGAAACAAAACTAATAATAATTACGAATATGTTCTCATGATTACACGATAAGCCTGGTCTCATATGATCTACTCTCTTTATATATATATATATATAGAGTATAGATCCTATGAGAACACCCCCTAACGTGAGAACATGAGAACAGATTCGTAATTATTATTAGTTTTGTTACGAATGTGCCATATCGTTTAATGTATTATTCGTAGTTATTGTTGGTTGAGTTGATTATTCGTAGTTATTGTTGAATTCCTAATTATTATTATTCGTAGTTATTATTATTTTTGATATATATATAGGGTGTGGTTCCCATGAGAACAACCCCTAACGTGAGAACATGAGAACAATCGTACACCGTTGGATGTGAGTATTAAGGGTTGAGATTTAGAGTAGATATCAAAAATAATAATAACTACGAATAATAATAATTAGGAATCCAACAATAACTACGAATAATCCACTCAACCAACAATAACTACGAATAATACATTAAACGATATGTCACATTCGTAACAAAACTAATAATAATTACGAATCTGTTCTCATGTTCTCACGTTAGGGAGTGTTCTCATAGGATCTTCTCTCTCTATATATATATATATATATATATATATATATATATATATAATGCAATTCTTACCCCCAAGCATAAAAAAATCTTGATTTACTATTACGTTGTACTTACAAATTAAAGTAACCTAAGATATGCATAACTCGATCGATGTGTTAATTTACTGCATAGATATTTTGAACGTGGAAAGATACCTAATTAAACAATAAGCAAATATTGATTCTTTAACTTATGGTTTCGCTAATAACAATTTGACAATTTTTTACTTAATGTAAAATTCAATCACCTTGATCAGACCTAGGTCTCGTTCATCTGTTTTGAGTAAAATTTTGTGGGAGATTAATTTTATAATAATCTGACGATTCAAGTCGATATAAATGAATAATATGGATAGAATAATTGAATTTAATCTACCCACAATAATCTTTAAAATAACATTGTATAACCTATTTTCTTGAATACACTTGACAATAATTTAGTTTCATTTTAAAATTTATAGGTAAACTTTTAAAATGAATCAAATACTAAAATACCCATAATTAAAAATGATGAAATATTGAATATTATGAACTAGTTTTTACATATAAACTGATACAAATGCAGTTAAAAAAAACTTCCTAATGAGAAGTCAATATATTATATTACATGATTATTAGATCATTGAAATTCAAATATCAATTAGAACCTAACGTAATTACATTTTCTTTTGTTTTATAGTAGTAATAATATAGTATTACTTATTAATTGAGTAATAAAATTATTGTAGTAATGGATATTTTATTTATAATTTGATTTTAAATTTAAAAAAATTAAAATTGATACTTTTTTTTATAACGGAAAGCGGTTCGATCCCATAGACGGCGCCGACTATTGGATCGAAAGGCCGAAAAGGATCGGCAGACGGACTAACCGTCATGAAGGACCACAACAAATGAGAAAAAATAAATACAAAAACACATCACAAGGAACCCGAAAGCAGGACGTTTTCAGGAGAAAGCAGAATGATCCAGTTAGCCGGAAGCGACGAGTATGAACGTTTATGTTCGAAGGGAGTACAAAGGAAGGAATCCTGGATAAGAGTTGTAGAGTAATTTATATTGGGATTGTAGCCTCTCATAGGTTGGTAAATACTACCGATAATGCTTTTGAATGATTGCAAGTGCACAAAGATAAAACTATAGGTTGAAAAGTATGGATTTGATTTGACATGATAATTATGTCATTCTTGCAAAAAAGAGAAATTTAATAATTGTATTAAAATGAGAGAATAAATATGTAACATCAAATGGAAAGGGTGGCTTCCACCAAGTTTGTCTTTTTCTCATAAGGAGAGATTTCCTACAAAATTAAATCTTCTTAGCACAATGCACTCTTCGTCCATATTTGCATTGGATTTGGACCAACTTCACAAAATTTGGACAACTAAACTCAATTTCAAACCACTTAAGTTACTCACCATTCATTTTGATTAGACTAATCAATCTTCTCTTGTGAACATATGATTCAAGTAAGTAGTATAGTGCCCAAAGATCGAGAAACCATGAAGAATGTAACATTGGATTTGGTTATTGGTAAATACTCGTTCTCTTTTTCGGTTTGTAAAGTTGAATTCCGTGCATATTTTGCTTTATAGTAAGTAACTAATCAAGCTTCTAAAGTTAGAAGAAAAAACCGAGTCCAATTAGTGATTATCTTGTTTTGTTTGAAAGATGAAGAAGTGCACAGTTCGTATGACAAATCATATTGCTATAGAAGATGGTGATAGCGAAAATCTAATTTGACCCAGTGTTCCAAATCTTTTGTTAGGCTTATCAATCTTCTCTTGTGAACAAATAAGTCAAGTAGTATAGCACCCAAAGATCAAGAAACCGTGAAGAATGTAACATTCAATTTTGCTGTTGGTAAAAACTCGCCCTTTTTCAGTCTACAAAGTTAAATTACGTGCATAGTTTATATTATAGTAAGTAAGAGCATCCCAACAGCTTCACTAAACTCTTTTCCAAAATGAAGAATTAAAAGTAAAAATCTATCCTTTATATTTTTATCAAATCCAACAGATTCCCTATCTTGGAGAATTCTCCATTTATATGGAGAATGTCTTCAAATTTAGGGAAGAGTCTCCACTTTTTCCTATTATTCTTCATTTTGGAGAATGAGATGGAGAATCTGTTGGACCAAAAAATCTTCAAAATTCTCCAAATATTCTAAAATGGAGAAGCTATTGGGGATGCTCTAACTAATCAAGTTTTATTGTTAGAAGATAAAACCGAGTCCAATTAGTGATTATGTTGTTTTATTTAACAGAAAAAGACGTGCACGGTTCCTATGACAGATCATATTGCTAAGGAAGATGGTGATGGCGAAAACCTAATCTAACCTTGTGGTCCAAAATTTTTGTAATGTGTTTGGGTAATAGATCATTCATATTCATCCAAACTTTTTGTTAGGCTTATCAATCTTCTCTTGTGAACACATAAGTCAAGTAAGTAGTATAACACTCAAAGATTAAGAAACAATGAAGAATGTAGCATTCGATTTTGTTGTTGGTAAAGACTCACCCTTTTTTCCATTCTACAAACTCAAATTACGTGCATAGTTTGTATTATAGTAAGTAAATAATCAAGTTTCTACGGTTCGAAGTTAAAACTGAGTCTAATTAGTGATTATATTTTTTGTTTAACAGAAAATGACGTGCACGGTTCCTATGACAGATCATATTGCTAGGGAAGATGGTGATGTCGAAAACCTAATCTAACCTAGTGGTCCAATTTTTTTGTAATGTGTTTGGGTAATAGATGAAGAAACATTCATCATTCTTGGTTGTTGTACTTGGCTTTCTCAATTTAATAGGATTGCTCAATTCTATCATACCTAGGAAAAGAGAGGGACATAAGATGTTAAGTTGGATTTTGATTCATCAACAACTATCTAGTTTATTTCTGAGAATACAGAAGGGGTTGTTTTCCCTCTTACAATATCATCACCTCTTAAGGATTACTAACAATCATAAAATATCAAAATTTTACATTTATTTCTACAAAAGTATCAATCCCCTTATCGATCTTATTTGGGAGATCGAATCATAACAACCAGAAATATATAATAATACTTTGAAGAACAACTTTTGAAAAATCTAAATGTCAGGAATTGGGTTGACAATCATTCCCTACCCAAATTCATCCTTTGAAATCCCCAACCACACACCATTTATAATGCTCAACTTGTTATCCACACTTTGAAAATTTGAAAGCAATGATCACAGAAAAGAACCAAAACCGCAACAAGAAGGGGCCTTTGGGGGCCAAATATGTACAGCCTTCTGAATTGATTGAGAATTCTGTCTCTTCATTAATACCTTCCACTCCATTTGCACATTTACTGTAATAATGCACCCAAAACATGAGTCCTTTTAGTATCATATTTGGTGTGTTTTCTGTTGCAATGCAAGGAAACATTATAATGTCTTTGTGATCCCGGTTTGCTTCTCTTCCTCGCCTCTGGTTCGTAATCTCGATTGATATATCTATGGTGTTCATATTTCCAAACACACTATATACCCTTCTAGTGTTTTAGTGAGAACCGTTGTTTTCAATGTCAGATGTACCTCTAACACTTGAACAATCTAAAAATTGTAATAACAGTCATAATTCTAGGTAAGATCTTACGATTTTACAAATTGTATATTGTTGTATACCGGAAACATGAAAAAAAAAGGGAAATTTCGGATGGTACCCTCGTGGTTTGGGGTCTTTCGGATTTTGCCCAACAGTTTTTTCAAGTTCGGATGGTACCCTTAAGTTTATGTTTTTTTCCGGATTTTGCCCAAATTCATTACACTTTTTGAAATTCCATTAAAACATACAGAAAAAATAATAAAATTAAAAAGCAAATTAAAATAGAAAGAATGATTTATTTATTTTAAATCTAAAGTAAAACAGTAACTTTTTTTTAAAAACTTTTTTTTTTATATTAATTTTTAAAAAAATAATTTGATAATTTTTAAAAAATTCAAAAAAATCAGTTATTTATTTTTAAAATAAATAAATTAAATTAGCCTTTTTTTAACAAATTCTAAAAACATAAGTGTTATACTTTATATAAAAAATAAATAAAATAAGGACTCATTTAAAAAAATTTTAAAAATCACTGTTTTAATTTATTATTAACATAAATAAATAAATGAATAAATGAGGGAAATAGGGCTCCTAAATAAATTTTCTATTATTTACTTCCCAAAACTAAAAGAAAGAAAATAAAGTAATATTAAAAAATAAATGCAATAGAAAACTGATTTATTTATTTTAATAATAAATTAAAACAGTGATTTTTTTTATTTTTTTAAAAGAATCCTTATTTTATTTATTTTTTAGTATAACACTTATGTTTTTAGATTTTGTTAAAAAATGTTAATTCAATTTATTTATTTTTAAATTATTATAAAACATTTTTTAAATAAAAAAGTTACTGTTATAATTTAGTTTTAAAATAAATAATTCATTCTTTCTATTTTAATTTGTTTTTTAATTTTAGTTTATTTTATTTTGTATGTTTTAAATGGAATTTAAAATTTTTTATTGAATTTAGGCAAAATTCGGAAAACAATATAAATTTAAGGGTACCATCCGAACTTGAAAAAACTGTTGAGCAAAATCCGGAATACCCCAAACCACGAGGGTACCATTCAGAATTTCCCGAAAAAAAATTATTGTAAGAATAACATTTTTGTAGAGATAAAAATGTATATTGTTGTATACCAAGATTTCAAGGTAAGTCTCAATAAAGTACTAAGTTTTTATGACCATTATGTTACTTTGTTTATGTGTAATATTTTTACCTTTTTATATTTAGGGCCCGTTTGGTTCCAACTCCAGAAATGGAAACGAAATGAAAACGAATTTAGTCCATATGTATACCATTATTCATGAAACTTTATGGAATCATTCCTTGTGATTTTAAATAATTGTAGTAAAATTTGATTAGTGTTGATACCTATTGGGAAACAAAATGAGAAAAACATCTACGTTTTGCATGCAATACAAGGAATGATTCAAAAAAATATTCATGAATAAGGTAAACATATAGACTAAATTCATTTTCATTCCGTTTTCGTTTTCGGACTTCCGACCAAACGGAGGGTTAATATGTTCTCCCGTTTATTTTTTTCAAATTAAGCTGTGACCTGAAATCTGACTCGGACAAAATTGGGCCAGAATTTAGGGTTCGATCCGAGTCCAACCCAACTTCAAACAAAAAAAATTAAAAAGTCAATCCCGAGTTTGTCCACGTCCAGTTATTGTTAACCTCAACTAGTGTTATGCCATTCTAAATTTCTAATTAAGTTTTTAGTTCATTTGACCATTGAGTCATGCGAGATTAATTTAGAGTTATACTAAGTAATAAATACATAACTTAAGAGTTTCTATATATTGTGTTTTTATCTATTTTTGTAATTTACGATTTGATGTACTAATTTTTTTATCTTTATAGGCCATCATTTTTCTAAAAAAAGAATAACTAGTACTTCTTCCTAACAATAATAACAAATTATTTATTAAATAAATAAAAATGTTGAAAATTTTTTATTTTGAACAAATAATTATATTTTTTTCATGTAAAATTACTAAAAGAAGCCCATATAAGCATATATATTTGGTCGTCATAAACCAGAGGGAAAATTGCACCTGAATATCACAATCATCAAAATTTCACGAAATACACTAATATTACCCTGAATATCACCGTTGAGAAGTAAACATTACATTGAACTAACGATATCAGTTCAGTAAATTGCCGGAATGACTCAGGAACAATGAGACTCCGGTTTTCGATAGCTTCGATTACTCAAAAGATCGAAAATCATAATCAACTCTCAACTAAACTTATCCAAATGTAGCAATCAATTTACCTACTGCTTGTCTGGGCTTGAATTCTCTTGAAAATGAAGACAAACAAACACAATTCTAGCTACCAACTCCGACGGTACAACAAACTATGAGCTACCGACAGTATTAATAAGAGTATCTTCAGTAAATCAGGCAGGCAATCAAATTTTTTGAATCTATTATACAACTTATAGAATCCCTAAGATAAGCAAAGGGTAGAAACACAACCATAAATACACTACTAATTACAATCGACAAAAATCTAAAGAATACTACATTGGTTTTACTAATCCTCGTTCAATTGCAGTAGTTCTAAGTACTAAGGTACACAACTAACCATCTGAAATGGGCAATGATCGAGTTTGCAGGATATGAGAGTGAAGGAGAAATGAATATCATACCAAGATTTATTTTTCCGTTGTTTCAATAGAAGCTCTCGAGTAATATGAATGCTGCAAGAGTGTGTGGATAGTAATCGTCTTGCTATAGCTTGTTAGTTGCTCCACCTGAAAGGTAGAATGCGAGTATGGTTAGTATGAGACTGTACTGGGAGTGAAGCTTAGTGAAAGAAAGCAGAGAAAACAGCAACAAGCAAATTTTCAATGAAATGCTGTAGAAAATGGAGATTGTGATCCATGATTCAGCTTGATGAGCAAATCAGTGACCATACTGAGCCACACAATCAAGAAAATGGAGATTGTGATTCACAATTTGATCTTTTTCCTTTCTTTTGCGGTATGAGTTTATCAGAGTTTATCAGCCATTGCTCTACATTGTCCAGAGCAAGGAACTATGGCAAGCAATGGTGAAGAAGTAATTGTAAAGATTTGATTTCAATGGATTTAGGGTAAGCAAACAAGCAAATGATTAGTGTGCTATATCAAAGTTCAGCTTGACTCGACAAAATCGTTAAACTGGATTTTACATACAATTTAGATCTATTTGCATCTATCATCCAGTTGAGTTCAATGCAGTAGCAGCTCAGTTATCCAACCACATAGACGATCAGAAAATCCAAATGCGTTGATACAGACAGATCCAAAACTGTTCAAGAACATGCTACATTCTTTGAACACAGATGCATAGGCAAACAGATCACCAAATTCATACATAAATTAAGCAATTAAGCTCAAGTGTTCACCTGAATTAGAAGCATTCTTGGACCTTTTCAACTTCTCAATCTCCAGCTGAGCTTCCATGAGCATGTTCATCCTCTGGAGCTCAAGTTCCTTAGTGAACTCCATCCTCTGTCTTTCCAATTCCATCATTTGTCTCTGCTTAGAGCTCTCAATCCTCTCGTAGATCTCTCCAAACTTCAATATCGCTGTTGCCAGCTCCCTAAACGCCGTCTCCTCTGATGAAGAATCTATATAGTTTTCTGATCTCCCGTGCTTCTTCCCCACCGACAACGCTGGACCTCTCCCGTTCCCTTCGTCGCCCAATGAACTCTCACTATCGCTTGAATCCACCGAGTTAAACCTCGACGACGAACCAGACCTAGGTTTAAAAGGGATGATCACATTGGGGTTGAGGTTAGGGCTAGAGCTCAATTTGAAGCGGCTAGGTCGTTGCTTGGGAGTGAAATTGACGATCGGACTACCGGATTTCTTACTTCCGGATCCAGGACCGATGAGGTAATCTAACCGGCTGAAGAACGGCCAAGTAGATGGAACCGATTTCGCCTTCTCGACCTTGTACTTCTTCTTGATTGTATCGATCCGGTTCTTGCACTGAACATCGGACTTATGAGCCTTCATACCGTTCTCCCGGCCGTTGACGGCATCAGCAACCTCTCTCCAGTCATTCTGCCGGAGGTTTCCTCGGTTGCATCGGAGATGGCGTTCTCCCCACGCTTCGATCAGCACCTCCGTCGCTCCTTCGCTCCAACAATCCTCCCTACCAGTGACTCCGCCGGAGTTCCGGACAGGACGGCCGACGGAGTTCGTGGAAATTGGGGTGGCGGATTCAGCCGGAATTTCCATGGATAATGGTTTGTCGGAGGAAGAGAAAGAAAAGATAGAAAAAGAAGAATAGAGGATAGAACGACGTTAAGGTGCGCCGGAGAAAGAGGATAAGAATCGGACCTTCAAGCGAATGAGAGGAGGAGAGAGAAGGAGGATGGCCGTGAATCTGACCGGCGGTGACGTCACCCTGTTTCGGCCTTGACATTATTGGAGAATGTGGAATTACGAAAAAGGAAAAGAAAAGGATGAAACAGAAAGGAAACGGTAAATTTGGGCAACGGGGAAAGATAAAATTACGTGGCCGGTAAAGCGGAAGAGACTGTAAATTCTTCTTCTTCCTTGTGGTTAATTGCCGTCGACGATGACGAGACAACAACTCTACCTTCTATACCCTCTTTACTCCTCAGTTCTCCCATCACTATTATAAAATTCATGTATCCCGCCCACCAAACCGCAATATTTACAAATCGTGGCAAATCATACCATTTTTTTAAATATTGCCCCTCATACCATTTTTTATAAAAAAATATTTTTTACAAATATGGTTATTTTTCATGTTATGTTTATATGACAAATTATATTATAGGCCCGTTTGGTTCCAACTCCGATATCCGGAAACGGAATGAAAATGAATTTAGTTCATATGTATATTCTTATTCATGAAAATTCATGGAATCATTCCTTGTACGGAATAGATTCGTTTCCATTCCGTATCCAATTTCAGAGTTCAAACCAAACGGACCCTATATTTTGTGAAATAATATACGAGTAGTATTGATCTTGATAGAGGCTAGTTTTCGCAGTAAAGTCATGCTGGCCATATTTTCAGTATTTTAAAAATCATATTTTGTATTATTCTTTATAACAATGAGATTATTTCGTGTCTATGTAGTTTTTCTTATTGAATCGAAAACATATTTATGCATTAAGGTGTACCCTTTTGTAACTTAAAGTACAATGATGTAAAATACTAAATAATTAGCTTTGGTAAATAACATTATCAATCTCTAACAATATCCTTGTGTTAAATATAAAATAAATTGTGTATGATATTGAGTTCGCACACTTAATATTAAAAAGTGATGACATGTTCGAACACAAAAGTCGCATCACTCTAAGAAACGAAAATCGGAATATGAATTTTACCATAATCATAGAAAAATATGATATAAAGTTTTGGTCTTTGAATCTTCCAATTGAATTTTAGGGTTTAATTCAACTTTTAAGGATTCAAAATATTTTATATACTTTCAAATATATATTATTTTTTTCATTAAAAAAACGATCAAAATAACGTCTTGAATCTTCAAATTGAATTTTTTTCAGGGTTGAATTTACATTGCACGAAAATATGTGTTTTGTTATCTTACGTCGGTAATTAGCGTGGTTAACGTCAAGTTATTCAAAACTTCACGTGAGTCGATATTTGTAATTACGATAAATTTGTGTTAGGAATTTCTTTTTTATATATTAAAATTCTAAGTATCATATTATTGTTGGTACTAATTGTTTTTGTTGGATAAATATATTGTATTATTTTCTATATATCGTTAGTTTATAATATATACTACTCTAAGTGGATATTAAAACAATTGGTAGTAATTTTGAGTTATTTTTTCATTAAATCATAGGCTAAAAGAAACTCAAGTGTTGTTGGGCCTGTGTTGTTGGGCTTTACTTATTTGTTGGGCCTATATTCTCTCAGCGGCCCACAATCATTACATGAATTGGTACTTTTTCATATTGGGCCAAGTAAATAGGCCCAAAAGCAAAATCCAAAGTATCAAGCCGGAATGCTACAACTTCATACATGATTTGCAAAACAAAATGCTTACCAAACACCTCCTTAGACTTTGCTAAATCTTACATAATTAGGGTTTTTCACTTTCATGATTACAATTGAAGGAATGTCTAACTAACTAAGCTAATGGCTCATACGTGTATGCAAACAAGTTAATTACATCTAAAGGATGATAATGACACATATTGCTTATCAAAAAAGCAAAAGAAGAGTAACTTAGAAAAAAGTTAGGTCACTCTCGTTGACTATAACATATTTAGAATTAGCCTAAATTGGTGGTTTTGCATGCTAATAGTGTTGCCTTTTACATGTAATTAGTCTAATCACGTTAGAAAGCTCACAATTAGTTACTCCTCGATTAACAAACGATGGTTGGTCTTTTCCCGTGATTTGTTTGTTCCGACTTTCTGAATTTTTTAAAACCTTTTCGGTCATTTGTTTGTTGTGTTTCATTATTTTTTGTTACACTATTTGCATTCCGATTTTGTCAGGTTTTTGGTTTTCGGTCTCTCGACACGTCAAGTATGTTTGGTGTAGTCGAACATTTTACTTTCTTGATTAAATATTTATTTTTGTAAGTTAATAAATAGTAATTAAATGGCATGGATGCATGTTGATGCGTCATGTGTATATGTTTCTGAATATATATATATATATATATATATATATATATATATATATATATATATATATATATATATATATATATATATATATATATATATATATATATATATAGTATAGATCTTATGAGAACACCCCTAACGTGAGAACATGAGAACAGATTCGTAATTATTATTAGTTTTGTTACGAATGTGTCATATCGTTTAATGTATTATTCGTAGTTATTGTTGGTTGAGTGGATTATTCGTAGTTATTGTTGGATTCCTAATTATTATTCGTAGTTATTATTATTTTTGATATCTACTCTAAATCTCAACCCTTAATACTCACATCCAACGGTGTACGATTGTTCTCATGTTCTCACGTTAGGGGTGTTCTCATGTGAACCACACCCTATATATATATATATATATATATATATATATATATATATATATATATATATATATATATATATATATATATATATATATATATATATATATAAATTATTGTTGCTTTTAAAAGAACAAAATCTAATTTTTCCCCTACACAACAATTGGTAAGTTTTTGTGGATGCAAATAAAGAATATAAAATAACCACAAATATATAAATTTTAATTGACATATTGGCACTAATCAACATCAAATCCAAGCTTATTCGTTCATGTGGATGCAAATCTAAAGTACTATTGAGAGAATCGACATAAATACATGTTTTCCGTGAAAAGGAGTGAAGAGGAATAGGGAAGATCTACCAAATTAACCAAAAAGTTGGTCAAATTCTTGCCTTTTTTGGGTCCAATTTCATATCTTTAATATTCTTGTCTTCCTCTACTAATAATTACTTTATTTTAACCTAATTTTTCCCCTACACAACAATTGGTAAGTTTTTCACGTGCTACGGACATGCAACTCATGCTTCCATGTCAAAAATATTCTCTAAAATATAAAAGTTAAAACTAATTTTAAAGTTATGGTTAGCAAAAGCTTGTGAACAATAATAGATTGTTTTTTCTTTTTTACATTTGGCGAGAGTGTTCGATTAGTGTTGTGGAAGACGAATCAATTTTACGAGTTTTGCAACTTGACAGTTGTGTTAAAGTTTATCGGATTGCAAAGTGAGAATCACATGCATATGACTAGTATGCATCTTGCACGTGACTCTCAATTCCATATCTGAATTGAGAATTTTTCTAAGTTCGAAATATATTTCCTACGTTTTGCTTTTAAAAATGAATTGAGACTTTCCCTTAGGGTTTGGCAGCCAACAACCATTCTTCTTTTCTTTTCTTTTCTTAGTTCCCAAATCTAGGCTGGAGAAATGGAGGTTCGATGACGATATTAGCGAGGTTCTTCTTCTTCTTCTTCTTCTTCTTCTTCTTCTTCTTCTTCTTCTTCTTCAGGTTTTTTCCTTCTCGCATCCTCTATCTCTGATTTCCTTCATCTCCATAATACCTCGCATATCGTTGCAGTAGTGCCTCACGAGCCTAGACTGACTAGGGGTTCACCTTCTCTTCTCCAACTTCTCACGTTTGGGTATTGTATTGCGGACGAAAAAAGATAAGAGTTTCAGTGGGAAGCTCTAACAACGAAGAAAATATTGATAGTTCTGAGAAGTTTGAAAAAGGTGGTGGAACTGGAACTCGCATAGGATTTGGTGCGATAGAAACTCGTCGGATTAAAAGAGGTGGGAGACATCCGGCGAGGCGGTGAGAGATGTGTCTTGTTGGACTAGAACTCGTTATCAATCAAAACCCTTAGTATATTGTTTATGTGTTATTGTAAAACGATCTAATTAAATATGAACTTGTTGAGTTGTCGATGTTTATAGTGTAATTTGAATGGTGATTATGTACATTGTATTGGACACTTTTGCATTTCAAGTTTCAACAACGTATAAAAATAAAAATTGACCGAGTCTGAACGAGCGAGATCAAACGAGTCCGAATGAACAAGCTCCAATGAGCCCGAGCTCGAACGAGCTTAAGCGAGTTGGAGCTCGGCTTGCCTAAAACGAGCTATACGAGCTGAATCCCGAGCTTCAAATAGAACTCGCGAGCCAAAACCGAACATGATCCAAAACTCGTATAAAAAACTCCGGCTCGGTTCTGAAAAAGCCGAATATAAAGAGACTATAAGCACCCTTGACATATTAATTTGGTGAGATTCGCCTAACTTTTAGATATTATTATCTCCAATAAATTGAAATATTGTTATATTTGGCGAATATTACTAAAATGTGTCAAGTTATATCAACTATATTCTTAAATTTTTAAAATTTTATATTAGAATAAATTTCTTTGAAACCATTTGGTTTACTACGTTTTTTCTAGTTTGTTGTTTAGTAAATGTACCTCTTGAGAGAAGAGTGTGTATAGTTTGAGAATAAATACAAAAGGTTGGGGCATATTTACTTAATTGAAACATTAAAAAGTCTAATTACTACTCTAATTTCTCAAAAAGGTCTAGTTACCAAAATTGCCCTATTTCTTTACTCTGACACATTTGTGACTTATCGTTAAGTTAAATGTGAATCCGAGAAAATTGCTTTTTGGGGACTATACATTATTGTATTTTTCTGATTTATCTTATAATATTGCATATGTATATTTAGAAATAAAATGATTAATACTAATCACTTTTTGTTTCCGTTCATTAAAAAACTAATAACTTTTTTGGTGATCTTATTTTATTAATGTTCCTTTTGAACGTGGGTTATCTTGATTGATTTAACTTTGAAGCTAAAAAGTCGAATTCGTAGATCAAAGTTAAGATATAAAGGTAATATGTATATATATTTAAGTAGTTCCCGTAATTGATAAAAAGCTACTTTCATAGATGCCATTTTTAATCGTGTTTAATATATTGGTGTTACAAGAGAATCCAAAGATAGTAAACATTCCTCCAAAATTGAGTAAGATGCAACCATACAATAATTATACAAATAATCTAGATTAGGTTTTTTTACTTAAAATCAAAAAATATTAATCCAATTATATCTGAAAACTCAATGGAGACCGACTGGGTCGTAAAATAATGAGAGTTCACGTGTTTTTAGTTGTACACATATTCGTTAAGTCTGAATATAAAGTATAATTGTAGTGAGTATCGTGATAAAATTAATTCACAATCGAAATATATAGTCTACAATCTTTATAAATTAGATTATATATATCTTTATAATCGATGTGATGTTATTTCTACAACCAATAGATTGAGAGTGAAGATTAGATAATCATACCCACATACGAAATGATGAAATTTCCGATGACTAATGGGTTGAACGAGAACCATGAACGGCATCCCTATATCGTGAAAAAAGTGGTGTGCTAGATATGAGGAAGAATTGTAATATATTCAACAAATAAAAAAAAGAAACGAATCCAAGATTTATAACGATTGACACAATATTGAGTCCATGGTTTCGATTTTTTTTTTTGAGGAGTTTTATATTACATAGATAATAGACTATTCGGAGTGAGGAGTATCGATCTAATATATATTATAACGAAAATCAAAAGATAATACTTAACGTTCAAGTATCAAACTAAACTAAACACTAAGGTCCAAACTAAGTAGACTAGAGAACGTTACCGTCCTTCAGGACCCATGCGAGAGGAACTCTGTCACTCTCATAGTTTCGAATTACATAAAACACCAAATTATACAAGAGGGAAGAATAACGATACACTATATGGTAACTGAACCCTACATATTACACTTAACGTCTAAGTAACAAACCGAGTTAATTAAACACTAAAAGCTTACGTTGTAGTACCCGAACCTAGTATAAAAGGTCGATGAGCCTAATATATAAGTCGGTGTGTTCATATGCACACGGCCCTCAGTCTACAGTCCGTTTATGTCAGACTTTAACAATGTCGAATCCTTGAGTGAATCTAGCTACAAGGTGTGATATCGAGAACATCATCGACCACCTTGAGAAAACCCAAAGAAGAGTAAGTAGGTGGTGAGTGGGTGGCTAGTTGGTTGTGAAGGTCGATAAAGTTAACATAAAAGAAGGGGACAAACTAGGGCATGCAAATATGCATTGCAGTTCACAAATATATTTACTTTTTCGACAAGAGGGAAAGGAATAAAAATCCCTGAGAAGAAATTTGCTTAAAAAGAAGAGGTCTTCACGTTTGGAAATCTCTCACAAAAGCCAGCGAAGAGGATGGTGTCGTGCTAGACTTGTAGTGTAAGTGTGTAAGAGAGACCAAATGACAATTATTATAGTAAAGAAACATATTAATTAAGTATGCATAGAATGAGAAAATAGCATTGATTGAGAAGCATGCACATGGGGTTTCCCCCGACGCCGCAGTACAAGCTAGCAAATCCCTTCAAACACTTGTTTCGTATCTTTTTATGCTGATTGTGTCGACCCTACTATTCATTCATATCATTCTTGTAACCTTTGGTTCATAGTAGAGTCATTTAGACACCTATGCTTCAATAGAGTTGTAACCGGAATTAACCTTATATATTAGACTCGTTATCCACATGCTAAAATATTAATCTCTACACATCTACAGATCTACTCAAGTGCAACTGTCTGGCTCAGTCGACGTGCCTTAAAGTCGGCTAACTCAATCGGACGGGACAATTATTGTTTAGGGTTCTCCAATAAAGGTCTTAAGACCGACAAACACAATAAGTCTAGATTCGAGAAATCGAATGCACTGATACAGTGTGAAATTCCGATGGGCCAAGATAACTTGGGGTTCAAACGTTTGTAGGTGCACGCATGCATGTAGGGCTAAAATTCATCATATAAACTTAATTATTCAGGTTTCACTCTAACATCAAGTCTTGGTTTATTGGGTTTGTCGGCCTTAAGACATTTGAAGACGGACCCTGAACTATAATTAACACAAAGCATATAATTTTCACAAAAAAGTTGTTTAAACCCTCAAACAACGGTAGTGTTTTGGTAAAAGCATATCCTCTCTACTGTACAAAAAGCCTAAAGGCTTTCATGGGTTCCAAACCCTAGCCGCCGCAAGCGGAATCAAACCTAACTGATGAAGAACGCAAGCACGGCGGCCATCATGGAGGCCCTCTTGTCTTCCATTTACCCCTCTTATATAGGCACTAAAACATCAGCGGCGCCGGTGAGACAAGCGACGTTCAAAGGCCATCGCCACCTACTTCACCCCTTGCCGGTTTCCGGTGAGACCGCCATGGTTGGGTTATCAGTCCTCTGAGTAAAGGAGCGGGGTCTGTTTTCAAATCCCACTCTCACCACCAAAAGGGAGCGGCCAAGCTCCGGTATCTCGACTTAGTGTGCGCATTGGTGTCCTCTAGGGTGTCATCACTGTGTTCTTCCACGGCCCTGCTGCTGGTGCTCGGCGAAAGACGATGTCTCCCTGGTCAAGCCGAGGTGTACCGTGTTCTTGTTTTTTTTACCCACTTCTCTTCTAAATCTGGATTTTGGAATTTGGATCTAATTAAGCGAAACACAAGTCTGAACAAGAAATCCATAAAACGGAGTTTCATTTAATTATTGTCCTCAGTAACTCAGTAACTTGTGTATCAACAACACTTTCCTGTATTAACAATACTTGGTGGTTTTGGCTTTCTACTCATTGCACTTTTGTGGCAGAAATAGATATGGTTGTTTCTTGTCTGATTACACCAATAAAATTATCGGGCTAAACCCGTTTTTTCATTTACAAAACAAACATGGTTGAGCCCATATTCTTCTCTTACATGGATGCTAAATAGCCTTCTTGCAGTAAGAAAAACAAATCAAACATGGTTGAACCCATATTCCTCTCTTACATGGATGCTTAAAAGCCTTCTTACAGTATAGATATAATCTGGTGTTGCTTTTATCTCAGTTACCCTAATCGGTTTCTTGCCTGTTGCACTTCTTTTGGGTTGTGATAATGGTGAGCTGAAATGTTTTTATACCATGGATGCTAAAAATGCGTTTCTACATCATTAAGAAAATTTCTGCAGAAAAATTATGTTTTCAACCTTCTTTACTCATCTTGCTTATAGGCATATGCATTCCTATGTGGTTTACGGTTCCGATTGGGACATTCCTGCTACCGAACCTACAAATCCTAAAATCGATGTATTTGACAATAAGGCTCTCCAACGGGCCTATGATCAAACAATCAAATTCTATACTAGTATCGAACTCCATCAAGCGCCTATGTTGCACTAAGTTACCTTTTTAGGAGGTATTACAAAAAAAAACTCACCATGAAGCACCTTCATAGATATAATCTGGATTTTTTTTTGTCAATTTTGTCAATGAGAATTCTCATCGAACGTGGTCATTCTTGTTACACAATTAACCTTTTGTGGCTATAGCGTTTCTTATGCAAGGAAAGTAGGTCCTCCCGACTTTCTTCATCCCCTATCTTCCACCTTGGAAAAAAAACAAGTTCTTGATTGATCATAAAGTACAATCCAATGGAAATAATTTTTCACTTACCAATTTGTTATCTAACTTTCTCTTAAAAAATGTCCTTTCTGATTCATACAAAACCCAAAAATAATCACTCTCGACAATAGAAATCAACCCTCTATGAGCAATCTTCTCCCTACAAATCATCTCTCTTAACCATCAAGTTCTACACCTTTATTCATCAAGATACCCGTGTTCTGCAATCTCGTATTCTGAGGTTTGATACAATCATTTGTTGGCGATTTCGTGCGTTTGTCGAGAAGGGGGCGTGGATTTTTGATCGACTCCTGATGACTCTGTTGCAGTCCAAATCTGAGGTGTCCACTGTTGTTCCCCAGGCTTCTTACCTGTGTACTTCCTTCGAAGATGAACGTTTATGCTCGTTGTCTCCGGCTGATTGGATCATCCTACTTTCCCTTGAAGACTTTTTTGCTTTCGGTTTCATTTTGATGTATTTTTGTGTATTTCTTTTCTTCTTTATTTGTGATCCTTCATGACGGTTAGACCGTCTGCCGATTTTTTCGCCCTTTCGATCCACTAGACGGCGCGCCGTCTAATGGTTTCGAACTGCTTTCCATTTTCAAAAAAAAAAAAAAAACAGTAGTGTTTTGGTATCATCAAAGTTAGCTTTAGAAAGTCCATAAAAAACTTGTTCGAACTCTAGATCCTGATGTGTCACTATTGCTAGTAACACTCTAATAGAGGTATGCCTGACTACCGGCAAGAAAATCTCATTGTAATTTGCTCCCGTTCCGTTGAAAACCTCTTACAACAACTCAAACCTTATACCTGACCTCTTCAACAGGCGGCATCTCTTTCTTCTTTTTGAAAATCAATGTGCAAGTAATAACCATTTTCTCTTTGGGCGGTATGACTAACTCCCAAGTCCGACTCTTATTAAGTGACTTCATCCTATCTTCCATTGTTGCGAACCACTCTGCAACTTAATATCTAAATACAACTACTCTATAGGTGGATAGTTCATGAATATCCATCTCTTCTGCAACGTGTAGAGCATAACCAAACATATCTATAAAATTGTACCGTGTGGAGGTCTTACTCCAACTCTTCTTGAGCGTCTTTTAGCTAAGCTCCAGTGAATAGCTTTTGATGGTCAATTTCTGATGTTGTAGACTCACCTAGTTTAACTTCTAACTGTGGAACAGTGGAAGTTTCTCTTTTTTTTGAGGAATAAATTGGATCTCCACATGTTTATCAACAATGCTACCCTTCCTTGATTCCACTGTTTTAAGCATAAAATTACCCACATATTATTATTAGATTTTTACATGAAACCCCGCTAAACATTTTAGTTAGCATGAACTTAAGGCGTATATACCCTAACATATCAGTCTACGGTATATCAGGATTAACCTAACACACATACGTCGTACCCACGTAACCCATTGGACTTTCACACCTCAAATCTTCTATTGCTTCCAAATTCTAGGGTTTGCAACATGAAATCAACATTTGCTTTCCGGCCTCTTAATTACAACTTTGTCATAACTAAGTCGCCACATAAATGCATTACTTGCACTTCACGATACCCAAATTGTCAATTTGCCATAAACACCTAAGACAAGACATGCATATATGGTACACATTCATCACTACAAATCCAAATCTCAACTAAGCAACAACGCATAGGCGGCAAAATTTTCTCATGGTGGGTCAAACTCAAAACCCCACAAAAAATCGAATATATTTATGTAATATATTGTCAAATTGATGATGAAACTAAGGGCCCGTTTGGTTTTAACTTCGGAATCGAAAATTGAATGGAAACGAATCTAGTCAATATATATACCCTTATTCATTAAATTTTTTGGAATCATTCCTTATGATTTGTAGTAATTGGATGAGAGTTTGATTACTTTTGATACCCTATAGGGTAACAAAATGTGAGGAAGCAAGTGCATTTTTCATTAAAACATGGGGAATGATTCCATAAAATTTCATGAATATGGATATACATATGGACTAAATTCATTTTCATTCCGTTTCCGGAGTTGGAACCAAACTGGCCCTAATTCATTATATTCGATCTTCATAGAGAAGTGTCGATTTCATTAATATTTGAAACGTGACAGGGTCCAAAATTAGTGGAATCTACCATATGACATGATCATATGTGTCCAAACTCGTAAATATTGTCTTTGCAACTTGCGGTTTTGTCCAATAGGAAAAATATCAAATAATGTTTCGTTGTTTTGTGTAATTATATACGAATTGCGGGTGTATGATGATGTTTGTTAATGGATTTTGATTTGTTGTAGATAAGTTTTGTCTTACTCCTCCTTGTTTCTTTTTGAATTTATTAAAGGATAGTCGAAGCATGTCAAAATTAACTTTGTAACTATCTTAAAATAACTCTCAATGTGATGCTTTTAAAAAATTTTTTTTGATTTTTTTCGTTTTATTTAAGAATTAATTATATATTAAAATATTTTATTAATTTTAATGATATATTTATTAGATTTTTTTATAAATTACTAATAGTTAGTATTGTTTTATGTAAATAATTCATGAATTATAATTATAAAATAAAACTTAAAAATATTTTGTTTTAAAATATTAAAATCTTAAAATAACTCTATTTTAATACTACGTTTTAAGATATAATTCTTCAAATCAATGTTCCAAAATCTCCCCCATCCCGTCTAGATGGTGTCTGGACGTTGGATGACGTTCAGCCGTTTCGAAGTCGGCTAAGACGGTGATCTCTAGATAAGTTTAATAAAAGACGGATTCGGGGCAAGTGTATGGGCAAACGAGATGAGTTTCTTGACGGGTGGGACGAGCGGAAAAATAAGTGATCTCGATACATGATTATAGGTTATCTCTCTCTGGTTCCCAATTTCAAAAGAAACCTTACTCCTCTGACGACCTCCGACTCTCCCTCGTCCCCAAGTCCCTTTGTCAATCTCTTCTCCCATCTTTTGTCCGACAACCTCTTTCCTTCTGGTACTCTTCGAGTTCTCTCTTGATTCTTCTCCCCCATTTCTCTCGACGTTCTATGTTTTGGACTTCTAGGTATTTTCCGACAACCTCGTGCTCCTCCGGAGACTCCAATTTCTCTATCCGAATGGACCAAATGGGTCATTGTGATGTGTGGGTTGTCAATATTCTCAATTTCAACAATGAATTAAATTGTCAACGGAGAAATGACCGTGTTCGATCCCAAATCGACCAATTTTTTGATTGTTGGTTTTCAACAATAATAGGTGAACGTTTTTATATGTCTTTACATTTGAGTCGAACAGCGTTAAAACTCAACAAAAATATGATTTATTTTATTATTATGATTTAAAATCCACAAGTTTTGAAAAATAAAAACTTATTCTATGTCTATTTTTTTTAAAAAAAATACTTATTCATTATTTATAATTCAAATCAAGATTTTGACTCTACAAAATCCACAAGTTTTGAAAACTGTTTGTCAATCCTTATCTTAAACTAAAAAGGCATGCACAATGCAATATTATATGGGGATTATTTTAATAATTTATAAAAGAAATAATTAAAAATAACATTAAGAAACTTATTTACACAATCATATATACTTATACGTGGATTAAAAATAATGATTTACAGCACTAACCGAGAAGGTCCGAGATAGAACAACAGACATTGATGTATGCCAAACTCAACATCACTCACACCTGGCTAGACAAATGGCTAACCCTAAGCTGTCATTGTCTGCTTTCTTATCTTCATTCGTTTTTTTTTAGAAAATTAACTTATGGGTTTATTCACTAATAAATTATTTTTAAATAAATATATAACTATATTAAAAATGATAATATTCTGATTTCTCCAGGTTTCATTCAGAGTAGAATTTCAGATGACCATTTTTTGTTCCATATACGTACTTACAGCATAATGTCGACTTCCTTCCACTAATTGAATAATACGAAATTTTAAAATAAATCTTTACTAATTTAAAATTAGATTAACACTATACTTTTGAAGTGTTATAAAAAAATAATATTGTATGTGATCAAGAATTGGACAAGTTTAAACGAAACAAAAGGAACATTTATCTTTGTATTTGATGAAATTTTCAATGTATAAATATTTTCTGTAATGATTTTGATCAAAAAATGTATTTTTTGTAATATATCAATTAGATATACATTTTTTGAAAACTTAAAATTTAAATTATAAAAATATCTTTATAATAAACCAAAAAAGAGTTATAATAATTAGAAAATATAATTATGATAATATATTTTAAGTTGGTTATTTTAAGAAAAAATATATAAAAAATAATAATAATACACATGTTTGATTTAAAACACAAATTCTATAACGAAAAATATTGTAAAACTAATGGAACTTTAACTATTAAGTGAAATTTATGCATAACAATTAACATTTTTTTAAAATTGATATTTTCTTTCATCACTAGATATAGGGTCCATTGGCAGTTTTCTTAAATTCTTTTGAAGCTCTTTATTTTTAATAATCTTTTAAATAATAAATAATCAAATGTACTTAATTAAAATTTTGGTAAAATAATTTTCCAAGTTAATCTAGCTCAATATTCCCTGTAATAATCCCAAAACTTATTTACGTAACCCGCCACTAAATTTAGTTACATTACTTACATAAATTATACTAGTCAATTGGTACTTTAAAGTAATGACTTCAATGAAACAAAGACTATATAATTTATCAATGAACTAATAACTCAAAACAAATACTTACAAAGATCACTAACCTCTAAATAGACATGGGTCCGGTTTGAACCAAACCGCCAAACCGGCGGTTTGTGAACCGGCCAAACCGGCAGTTTAGGTTTGCCGGTTTGGCCAAACCGTGTTGCTTATTTTTTTTTTTTTTTTTTTAAAAAAAATGGACCAAACCGTTGGTTAACCGCCGGTTTGGTCCAGTTTTTCAATTTTTATTTATTTATTTTTTTAATAAACCGGCTAAACCGCCGATCAAACCGACGGTTTAGGTAAACCGCCGGTTTGGATTTTGACGGTTTAGGTTTAAGGCCAAACCTAAACCGACAGTTTAGGTTTGCGACTCATCACTACCTCTAAATGTCACGAGATAACATTAGCAAACTATTAAAAAAACGTCATTAATGAAAAACATATTGGGTCCAATTATCTTGAAAGATAGAAGTCGGTGCATTAAGTTATCAGATTAATTTTTTTAATTAATTTATCTGTTAAAAAAGCAATTTAAAAAGGGGTTATATATATATATCATCTTACAAAATATATACCGGACGTGTGGAAAAAAATATAAAAAATAATAGACCATTACACACACAAAAAAAACATATTTATTTCGGTATTAGCAACATATATCTCGGTTTTAAAAAAATCTCCTTTTTTTCTTCTTCTCTTTAGGACAATTAATTAGAGAGAATGTGTGCAATTATGTCGATTGAATTTTTTTTATTCGTTTAAGTTATTGGTAAAAATTAGAGTAGTATTTTTTTTTTTAATTCTTTTATAATGTTATATTCAAACAAATTGATCTACAACAATGAAGGACAAGATAATGTAATAACATAAAGTTTATTTACAAAATGCATATTTGTGTTTAATTTAGTATATTAGTATCATCGATTTAAATAAATGATTTTTTTGTTTTTTTTTTAATTTGAATAATTTTTTGTAGATTATAATAAATGCAGTATAGGGTAAACTACGTTGTAGAGTAGAAAATCTTTACCAGGATCGTTGTTCAGAGCGATGGATATCTGGGTATGACAACTGTATTGCATGCAATATTCAGAGACAGTAAAATTCGGTAAATAAATACGAATCACGAGAATTGCGAACCAAAGTAAAGCTGTAAAATTATCAAAAGAAGAAGATTTGCATATGTTTACAGTATTAAATTTTCACATGTGCGACAGTCGCTGAAGAGAATCTCACACAAATCTCTCTTAAAAACAGAAAAAGGATATCCACACATCCCCCTGTATATATATTCGCTTTGTCTCCCTCCTCATTCATTTCCCCCACTGTTGCGTTTCTTCCTCACAAATTTACAGAGATTTTTCTGTTAAACTCGTCGTTTTGATCGTTATGGGTAGTAAAACGGTGCATATTAAGGAAGCTGTTATAGTTTCACCGGCTGATAAGACTCCGTCGGAAATTCTCACTCTTTCGGCTCTCGATTCTCAGCCTTTTTTACGGTTTTCGATTGAGTATTTGCTTGTCTATCAACCTTCTCCTGCACTCGACCGGGCTTTGACGGTTACCCGCTTCAAATCCGCTCTCGCCCGGGCTTTAGTTTCGTTTTATCCGTTATCGGGTCGGGTTAGGCCCGGCACGGATAGGCTTGAGGTTGTCTGTGAGGCTCAGGGGGCGGTGTTTGTAGAAGCGACGTCGACTTACACGAGATCCGACCTTGAACGAGCCCCGCATTTTGTGGATGAGTGGCGGGACCTACTTTGGCTCAACGTGGACGACGTTCTTAGAGGGGACCCACCTCTGGTTGTTCAGCTGACGTGGCTCGCCGACGGATCAGCGGCTCTCGGAGTTGGTTTTAACCACTGCCTTATCGACGGGATTGGAAGCTCTGAGTTTCTCAACTCGCTTGCTGGGTCGACTCGCGGGCTTGTTTCAGAGCCCGTTGTATGGGACCGGCATTTACTCGACCCGGATCCGAATTTAAAACCGGGTCGGGTTATTGATACCCACCCGGAATTCAGCCGGGTTCCGGATCTCTCTGGGTTCATGGAGAAATTCTCAGCTCAACCGCTTGTGCCAACCTCAACAATTTTCACGAAGAAGCAAATTAAGGATTTGAAGAGGAGAGCGAGTCAGTTCAGTGAGTCGACTCACACGACGTTTGAGGTCGTCTCGGCACACGTGTGGGCTTGTTGGGCGAAATCGCTTCGTCTACCGCCGAACCAGATACTAAAGCTTCTGTTCAGTGTTAATATCAGGAACCGGGTTAGTAAACCGGGTTTACCAGCTGGTTATTACGGAAACGGGTTCGTGTTAGGTTGTGTGAAGGCGACGGTTAAAGAGATATCGGAGAAAGGAATCGGACACGTGGCAGGGCTTATAGCGAAGGCGAAAGAAAGAGTAGACGAAGGTTATGTGAAAGAAGTAGCTGAGTTAGTGAGTCAGACTCGAGCGTGTCCTGACCCGGTGGGTGTGTTGGTGTTATCTCAGTGGTCAAGGTTGGGTTTGGAAAGCGTTGACTTTTTTGGGCTTGGTAAAGCAGTCAACGTGGGTCCCATTTTATGTGACCGTTATTGTTTGATCTTGCCGGCGTGTGACCGGCGGGGAAGCGCCGTGAAGGTGATGGTAGCGTTGCCGATGACCGCCGCCGACGTCTACATAGAACTTCTAAAGAAGCCTTCATCTTGTTGATTGAAATCCACCTTACGATTTCAGCAATAAAAATGAAAAGAATTTCTTAATTATTTTTTTTTTGAATTTTCTGAATTAGAAATTGTTAGTGTAAATCCATCTCATTCATCATAAACAAGGTTGGTCATCGGTTGACTTTGATCATGAGATAAGATTAATTTTATTATTATTTAATCAAAGGTGGTTTGAGATTAGATGAATGATTCTTAATGTGGTATTATGAAAACATGGAAAGTTAAGTGATAGATATGAATTAGAATTGGTATAAGATAATTGGATTAAGATGGTATCTAATGGGTACTAAGAAGATATGGGTATCAATACTGATATCTTAAGCTTTGTCAAACAACAATTGTTTGTCTCCCTAATGCTATATGTAACACACTTGACTAGTGTTTGAGTTCATGTCCTTTGCTTTCTAGTACTCTAACTATGTCTTAGAATTTGTAGATTTTGGGATGAGATTGACCAAAGCTCTAACACTAGGGGCAGCGATGAACACCAAATTCATAGGAGAAGGCTACATTAGCTAAGGCGTCTACAACACGATTGCCGTCTGCAACACGATTGCCCTCCCTAAAAACATGTTTGAAACTGACATTCTAGTCTCTAATAATGAAGTCATGGCAACGCACTACCAAGCTAGAGAGCGAGTGAGCCGTGCTTAACCCTCTCTCAACGAACCCGACCACGAGTAGAGAATCGAGCTCAACCTCCACCTTCCTGAAACCCATATCCCAAGCAAAATCCAGACCATGAATAACCCCCACAGTACAACAGCCGAGGCAGCCGTAACGCCCAAATTTACGTATGCGGTGACCAAGATCTTGAGCTCACTAATTCCAGCGAATTCAAGCACTAACTTGTAAAACACTCCATTTATAACAAAATTTATAACTAACATTATTTATTTCCATGTCCTAACCCTAATTTAAAGAAACAAACTTCTATTTAGTTTTTCGATTTATGGAATGAATTCAATCAAGCTCACAACATAATCAAAAGGGAAACACAGACGGCTATCAATGGACACTTTCAAGTTTAGTCCTCTCGAATTTTTGTTCATCAACTATAGTGACTAATCATTGCGAGAGAACAAAACCCACACACTCAAAAACTCGAAATTTGTACAATAATCCACAAAACCCAAATTCGAAATTTGTGTTGTCCACGAAATTCGAATTCGTAATCAAATCTTTCCAAAAGGGCATTTTCTAGTAGGTTGAAATTCTCGACCGAAGAATCGTAATTTTCTATAGTGAGTAACTAGAGAACACTTTATATTAGTGGAGAGAACTATAAACCCTAGAATCTATAATCACAAACGAATCATATAAACACAAATCTTAGTACATACAACTTTATCTCCAATTCCAAAAAATGAAACACATCCACCACCTCAAATCTTTACAATTTATTAGACAAACGTACAAGTTACCATATGGAAAAAGGCAACCATAGCTTGTCGTTTTCTCGGAGCATAATCATTTTATGAGATTCATATCTTGTTTATAATCCGCAATTTGATGGAATTACGACATTTTTAAATCATTAATTTCGACCTCTTAATTATGTGAAATCTTAGAGTATCAAGGTACATTAAGAAAATAATATAAGTGCTATGTAGGGTACGATAACACGTGGGTCTATCTACGTACTACGTTGCTATGCCTAACACTAAAGAGTAAAACGACAATCTTGCTTAATTTGCTTGGTTGTTGCTTCTACGAGGCAAATATGTTTAAAGTGTGCCAAGGAAAATTGTAATAGTTATTGATACTAGTTTTGATTAGAGTTAGTTCATATTTGGACCGACTCGGATTTGTTGTGTCGGATTTTTCGGGTCAGTTGGACTTCTTCCACTATTCATATTCGTCCGTTTTTCTAGGCAGCCTCGAATATGATCAAGTCTAGTTTTTTTTTAAAAAAAATTTGTAATTGTATTGAGAAGGGGATAAGTTGAGAATGTACATAGGAGTCATACAGGGGCAGTTCAAAATACGATAGACAGAAACAGATGACTAAGGGGAATGAGGGGAGGAGAAGTAAAATCAGGTGAGATGCAAGTTAAGCAACCAAGCCGTCTAGAGAGTGGAGGTTGATCTGGACTTCCAGTTAGCTTCAAAGTGGGCCTTAGTTGTGTTAATGATCTAAGCAACACAATTCACAGGTCTCATAAATGTGTTGTTATAGATCATGTTGTTTCTAGCGATCCAAACGTTGTAGATGAATGAAGTGATAGAGGCGATCCGAATGCTATCCAACAAGTTTGACTTTTGGTTATTGCAAGAACTCAGCCAGTTCCAAATATTGTGGAGATAAGGAGCTGGGTAGGGGGTCTTGGTCCAGCGGGATACTATGTCAAGGACGAGTGAACCATAGCTGCAGTAGCTCCAGAGATGGTCGTCAGTTTCAGGTGAGTTGTTGTAAAGCTTACACATGTCATTGTCAGTGAGATTCCAGGATTTGATATTTGCTAATGTTGGTAGCCTACTGAGAGCGGCAAGCCAAGAGATGTAGCAGCATTTTGGAATGTTGGAAGTCAGCCAGATAGCCTTGAAGGGGTTAGGGAGAGTTGGCTGAGTAACTGGTTTGAAATGGAGCAGGCATTCTTAAGGGAGAACACTCCAGCAGTGTTGGTAAGGATGTCTCCCCTTCCTTGGCCAATAGAAGGGGCAGGTATTTCATCCTTAATCTTTAGTAAGTTCTTCCAGAAGGTGATGTCATGTTGTTTTGGGCTGCAATTCTAGATGCTACCATTTCTTTGGATCATATGACGATTAATCCACTGGGTCCAAATGTTGTTACCGCCTCTATCTATGTCATAGATGAGCCGAGCAAGAGCTGCCTTTTTCCTCGCTTGAAGGTCAATGAAGCCAAGACCACCACACGCTTTAGGCGAGCAAACAACATCCCAAGCTACAAGGGCCCTCTTGCTTTTCTCCACGCCACCAAAAGTAAGAACGGAGGAGACCATCAAGTCTAGTTTTTATTAGCCCTATTCATATCCGGGTCGGTTGAACTTCTTCCTCTATTCATACCCGTCCGTTTTTCTGTGCGGGTCCGAATATGATCAAGTCTAGTTTTGATTAGCACAGTTCATATATGGATCATTTTGCAGGTAACTTTTTTTTAATTAAAAAAAATATTTTTAATATGATTGTTTTTTAAAAGAATAAATTATATTTAAGATATTTTACGTAGATACTAAATGCTTTATACATATAATAAATACAATACAATATTCTTTTAATTGTTACCCAGGTCGGTGGGCCGGACTTTTTGGTTCGATCGGACTTCGATTGGTGTCTGGATCCGGACCGACTTTTCGACCCGAGTAGGCTTCTTTCTATGTTCATAGCATCTGTTTTTTCAGACGGTTTGTCCCCGGATATGATAAGTCTAATTTTTACTATCTGTTTAAAAATTCCAAACTTATAAAGTTGAAAATTATTGAATAGCTAAATTAATAATAAAATAGACTCTTGTACATCATTTTTATACATGATCTTGTATTGAAACTCACGTTAATTGTATATAAAATTCTTCTTATTACAATAATATTTATCATACAACTTACATTTACCATATAAACATTTTTTTTTTCTTGAATCAAAATTTTCATGTGATTCATATTGTTACACAAACATCAAAATTTGTCCGTAGATTATAAGAGCCTCATCCACTTATGATTACATATTATCCTATTTAATGTTTTTTTGTAAGGTACAAAGGTTAATTGAATCATGTGATAACGCAACAACCAAAATACAAATGATAATATTATTTATTAACAAAAAATAAATTATATAAGACGGACCTCGTATCTTACGTTTATGCTTCGTTATCACATGATTAAGTTAGGTTTGGTTTGCATATGCTAGATGGATAATTCAATACATTATTTTATTTAATGATTTAAAAAAATATTACCCATAAATCGGCCATTAAGTCTTTGACTTATTATTCTAAAATTAATATTGGCTTGGGTAAGTATTGATCTTATGTGTCATTCCAAACTCAGAATGCACGTTCGTTCTTAATGGCAAGTCATAATTTATAGTCAAATTAATTAATAATTATCTTGGTTGACCATTCAATCGTAAATATAATATCTAAAAATTATAATATTTCTTTTTGTAGATGCAATTTATTCATGTAATGGTCTTCGACGTGCAACTAATGACGTATCAAACGACGCCGTCCCATGCAATTTTAATTTAAAATTTGTTGTGAAAGTAGTGTCATTGTGGATGCATGTACTACGGCACTTGGAACTTAAGTTTAAGAAATTGAAATATTATTTATTATATTATTCCCCTAATCATAGTAAAAAAAAAAGAGTCGATTTTGATTAAAAGAATTAAAATATCCATTTAGCATTATCAACGACATTCTTTGCTCATTACTACAATAGTATAAATTTGTTTTTATTTTAGTTTAAAGAAAAACATATAATTTTGTATATACTTAGGGCCCGTTTGGTTTTAACTCCGGAATCGAAAACGGAATGAAAACGAATCTAGTCCATACGCATATCCTTGTACATGAAAGTTTATGGAATCATTCCTTAGGGTTTGAAGAAATTGGAGTAGAATTTGATTACTTTTGATACCCTATAGGGAAGCAAATGTATTTTGCACTAAAAAATCACAAGGAATGATTCCATAAAATTTCATGAATAAACATATATGGACTAAATTCATTTCCATTTCGTTTCCGTTTACGGAGTTGGAGTCAAACGGGCCCTTTGATTACTTTTGATACCTTATAGGATAACAAAATGTGGGGAAGTAAATGCATTTTACATTAAACCACAATGAATGATTCCATAAAATTTCATGAATAAACATATACATATGGACTAAATTTGTTTCCATTTCGTTTCCGTTTACGGAGTTAGAACCAAACGAGCCCTTAATCTGCACAAAATTTTTTAGAAAAAGTTTGATTACTAGTAGAAATATGTAAGAATTCGGGTAGCCACGTGAAATTAGCCATAAATTAATTTTTAGAAAAAGAGAAGAAAATAGGAGAATATTGATGGGCTTGTATTTTAGGTTATTGGGCTTGAAAGGTAATATAAGCAGTCTGGCCCAATAGAAGGTGAATCGGGAATATGGGCCTATTTGGGCCCAATGCAACAAAATGTATACGACGCCAACAGGCCCAAACTGATAAATAAACTGCATATATCAAAAGACAAGAAAATGATTCACAAGGATCCGACGTAAGAGAAGCACAAGAGAAAAGGGAAGAAAATCAATACTTAGTTGGTCTAGTAGGATGTGGCGTTAGACTCTTTAAGTAAACCCATATTCAAATATGTCCCAAATCGGGGTTTTATGAGTATTTGTGTTTTTTTCTCTTTTGTTTGTGTTTTTTTCGTGACGGTTAGTGTTATATCTATCTTTTTCAGTCTTTCGATTCACTAGACGACACACCGTCTAATGATTTGAACCGCTTTCCGTTTTTTAAAAAAAATTGTCCTATATCGAACTTGAGCGGAACTCAACAACTTGTCCGGGCGAAAACTATTGTCCATACATATCCGTTTATCGGGACCTAGTGGGCCGCGGCTGTACCGAAGTTGTACAAATCTAACTACAAGTCAACTTATAAGTTAATGGGATTGTCTTGTATCATAAAGACATAAGACTAACTTGTCTATATGATCTATATTTCATTGACACGAAATCATTCATCCAACTTAGCTCCATGCTTGAAAAATCTAAAGTTAGTAGTTGGAGAAAGGAAATTTGAAAGAGGGGAAGAGCAAACAAAGTGGGGCAGATGTTGATTGCATTAATAAGCTTGCTCATTAAGCATTTATGGCTCATATGCTTAATTTGATGAGCTTATAACACACGTATACGTTTACTCCACTCCACAATTGATAGGATTAGGTACAACCTCTTTAACCCTCTTTTGTGAAGTTGACAATGCATTTAAGCTTGTTCCACCTTTTCTTAGCATTCCCTATGAAATAATATGATTCCTCTCAAGTTGAAATTGTGACTCTTTAAAACTTAGGGTATGTTTATTTGTTGTTTGTTTGTGCTTTATTTAGTTTATAAATTTTGAATTTAATTTTGTAGGTGTTTGTTTGGAGATTGAGTTGTTTCTTTACGAGTTTATTTAAGTTTATAAACCACTCAAAAATAAAATTTTTAGATCAAGGGTATTTTTGCTTGGATGAAATAATTTTTGTTTAAAACCCGATTTTGATCTTGTGTTTTTCATCCCGATATTATTTGTCCATCTCTGGGTATTCAAAGTTATTGTTCGATTTCTGTAGGGACATGAGTGTGTTTTAAAGTAAAATAAATTCAAAAAATAAAATTCAGGTAAACAACCTTTTGTGGTTTATTTATATAAATCTGTTGAGATATAAACCTGAAAATAAACTATAAACCCATATAAAATTATTTAAGTTATAAACCAAAAAAAAAAAATCTACAAGTAACTAAACTCTTAATGTTCGTTTGAAAATATGAGTTTAATAAATGTTGAAACTTATTGGTAGCTTAAAGTTATTGGATAACCTTATATGAGTAGATGATTGAACGAGTTTGTTTTCTTTGATAAGCTTGATAGGTGATGGGAGAATAAAGCTTTTTTGTAGTTGTTATACGTGTAAAATTATCGAAAATAGTTTACTTTTTTATGGAGTTATATTTATAATATATCATAAATTTTGTTAGCATCCTTCATGTTTATATAAAATAAAAAAAAAAGCTTTCATAATCTCTAACAAGTGATGTATCCCACCACCATATCACCCAACATATATTTCATTAACTTGATAAAATACCATAAGCTTCCATAATTTAGATTCCAAATGGACCCTTAATTAATATAATTGATTATGGTAGCTTGAAGTTGAAGGTGATTGTGAAGATGAAAATGAGAATAATGATGAAGAAGGTGATAACAAATATAAGTTAATTGGGTGTTAGGTTTAAAAAATATTATTATGTGTATGGAGAGAATTATTATTGGTAAAATGTAAAAGGGTACGAAATATAAATTTATAACCTGAACATGTGAGAAGCACATGACAAGCTTCACGTCAAGGCTTTTGTTTCATCTTAACAGTTTGCATTCCCACGAAGCGAAGGAAGAACATGCACGTGAGAAGCATGTGAATCGGGGTTGTTGGAAATTATTATTGAATAGTTGGATAGCTTGCTTTAGTGAACATACAATTGGCTAATTCTTGATCGAGAGTGTGCTCAGGATGCAAAGGACGCACACATGTGCTAGAGCGATCTTGTCGTGAACAAAGCAAATGTCTTGAAGTAAATTGTCATTTATCAAATGTGCAATTTCTGATGATGAGGTAGGACATTAAATATAGGGATATAAATAGTTCGACTATATTATGGGTGATGACGTTTTGCTAGAAGTTAACAATGATCGGTGTGTTTATATGATAAGTGTATTGCTAATGTTGTCGGATCCTACGTGTCACATCATAGCGAGCACGTGAATTGGATCAGTTAGTGAGAGAATTACCATATAGGACTATATGGTGGAAAATGGTATATTTTGTATGAGTACAAAATATATTATGGAGTTGGTTATTAATAGTAAATAAGAGGTTATTTAAAATTTAACCTAATACTAGAGCAAAAATTGACAGCCCCTGGAGTAAGCCTCGGCCGTTTTTTCTTCCCAAAAAGCTCTCTCATAAGCCTTCATCATTTGTTCAAGCAATTGAAGGTTATGCCGATCTTTGTTTTGTCTCGGGTGTATCAACTAGAGGAATAACAATTGAGACTCTACATATCATCGAAAGAGTTTTGAACACGCATCAAAGGTAATCCCTCTTCCACTTGTCTAATATGATATGCATGCGATCAGTGATTTAGTTGTTAAGGAAATTGTTTTCCAAAATTTTGCTTTTACATAACTAAAATCCCAACATGTCTAACTCAATGTGCTTGGTGTGCTGATGTTTACGGAAATGCTAGTAAGAATGAGCGACGACTTTATGTTTATAGAACACACAATAGTTTGAGGTGGATCAACCAGTGTAAAAGCATGACCATTAGTCTCTTTAGGTCATACATGAACCAAAATAGGGGTGGGCATAAATCCCGCTTAATCCCGTCCCGTCCCGGTCCCGTCCCGATTCCGGCGGGATTTGGAAAAAAAATGTGTATCCCGTCCCGTGAAAAATTTGTGGGATGGGACGCAGGACGAAGACTTCTCATCCCGGTTAATCCCGTCCCGTTCCGCATTTATGTATAAATAATATTTTTATATGTATATATATATATATTATAGATAAATACCACACAAAAATTATAATTTTTAAAAAATATTTTTATATTTTTAAAATTATTAGTTCGATAATTTTTCATCAATCATTCACTCATTCTTTACGACTCATTTGGTTGGATCTAAAATACTAGAGATTCTGCTCTACCTTGATTTAGTCCGTTCGCCGTCTTGCTTTAGTTCGTTTCATCGCTGCCCTTGTTCTAATCCGTTCCATCGTTGCCCTTGCTCTAGTCCGTGAGAAGCATGCACGTGAGAAGCATGTGAATCAGGGTTGTTTGGAAATTATTATTGAATAGTTGGATTGCTTGAGTTAGCCAACATACAATTGGCTAATTCTTGATAGAGAGTGTGCTCGGGACGCAAAGGATGCACACATGTGTTAGAGCGATCTTGTTGTGAACAAGGCAAATTTTTTGAAGGAAATTGTGTCATTTATGTAAAAATATTAATAATGAGGTAGGATATTAAATATGAGAATATAAATAGTTCGACGATATTATGGGTGATGGCGTTTTGCTAGAAGCTAACAATGATCGGTGTGTTTATATGATAAGTGTATTGATAATATTGTCAGATCCTACGTTGTCACACCATAACGAGCAGGATAACTGAATCAATTACTGGGAGAATTACCATATAGGAGTATATGGTGGAAAACGATATATTCTTAGGGTGTATAAAATATATTGTAGAGTTGGTTATTAATAGTAAATAAGGGGTTATTTAAATACTAGTGCTAATATATAAGGAGAGTTTTAAGGAGTTAAAACTTAACCTAATACTAGGGCCAAAATTGGCGGCCTCTAGAGTAAGCCTCGGCCGATTTTTCCATCCCAAAAAGCTCTCTCATAAGCCTTCATTCCTTGGTCTAGCAATTGAAGGTTATTCTACCAAAAAAAAAAAGAAGCAATTGAAGGTTATGACGATATTTGTTATGTCTCGGGTGTATCAACTAGAGGAGTTACACTTGAGACTCTACATATCCTCAAAAGAGTTGTGAACATGCATCAAAGGTAATCCCTCTTCCACTTGCCTAATTTGATGCATGCAATCAATGGTTTAGCTGTTAAGGAAATTGTTTTCTAAAATTCTGCTTTGACACATCTAAAATCCCAACATGTCTAGCTAAATGTGTCTGGTGTGCTGATGTTTATGGGAATGCTAGCAAGAAATAGAATGAGCGACGACTTTGTATTTATTGAACACACAATAGTTCGAGGTGGATCGATCAGTGTCAAAGCATGACCATTAGTCTCTTTAGGTCATACATGAACCAAAATATCAATGGGACAACGTAACTAATGTCTAGACGAGTCAATGTGAAGTACTACGATGACCTGTCAAACTTTTGTACAAGTAAGAGTCCTTGACAAAAGGCTTCATAACATTGGCAACTTGTTGCTCGTCTTTATAAACAAGTAGGGCTCGTCGTTAATCATCGTTATCATGTCAACAATATCACTCGCATATTCTCCAATAAAAAATAACATCGTTGCCCGTTTGTATATGACTGTACTGATAATTTTCATCAAAATACAACTAAACTCGCCGAAAATCATAACACAACTTATCCAAAAACTTATGATATATGTAAAAGGAAACGACCTAACTAGAATATAGTTAAGATAGGTTATTAGGTACAATACTCGTGATTAGATAATAAGTCCACCACTATTATATTCATACACACTATATGATTAGTATAACTATACAAGCAATCATTCATGTTCTTATATATTGACTATAGTTTATACATATTATAATGATATTATAAACTATTAATGATTAGTTTTGCTATTTTGAGTGTTACAAAATATGTCTAAGAACTATTTTAAGGGCACGTGTTAGGTTAAAATACTCTACAAACTTACATCCCTTTTATGAGTGGAATTATATTACAATAATTAATGAGAAAAAAGAATTAAAGATTAAAAAAAGTAAAGAAAACACGTAAATTTATAGTCTTTCCACATCAGCTTACATATAAAAAAGGGGAAGAATACAAGAAAGTTATGATTAAATTGACAAGATACGTTGCAATCAAACAAGTCCCCATGAATTTATATTTGTGAATATTTTTTGGTATTGTCATTGACTCATAAGGCACTTATTTTGTATGTCTTGCTCACATCATAAACTCCTTTATTGTTTTGAACAACTTATTTATGACTTAGGTGTTAAGTCTTTGAACTTTTGAACATGTATGAAGATGGAATGACTATATGTATATCGAAAAATGATCAAATAATAATGGAATTTAGGATGAGGGAGAAAAAACGTATTTATTGGAGATAATAAAGTCCCAACGAAAGATGGGAATACTCTGAGCTTAGTATATAAGGTCGGTGGGCTACTCCTCCTATTGCCAATTGGTTTTAAGATGAAACCTCGTCGGGTTTATGTGCTGGATTTGGACCTAATGCGCATGTGTGCTCGTATGCACACGATCCCCGCTCTACCGGTCCGTATGTATCGGACTTTGACAGTATTCCAATCATCAAATGCATTAAATCTAACGGCGAGCGTAGAGATAAGACATATATACGTCTTATAAGCCACATTTTGTGTCGCTTAGGTTGTATATGTGCACATCGTAGGCCGCATACTTGTGCCCGTTAAGACATATATGCCTTCGTTTCATAAGACGCATGCTAGCTAGACTTGTGTACGTGTGCATCCTCATAAGCCGCACATATGCGCTCATATATAAGGTGCATGTCATACATGTACATCTATGAACTCTCATGAGACGCCTTTGTGCGTCTTATGGGATACATGTCTAACACACATAATGAATCACGACGCGAATTTGGATTAAATTAACGGTCCTTAAAACTCACCGGATTGCGTCTATACATTTATATAGGTTCTAACAAAATGTTTTCCGGATATATATATATATATATATATATATATATATATATATATATATATATATATATATATGAATTTTTTTTTTAATTAAAATATAATAGTTTATTATCAATGTATTTTAATAACTTATATCAAAATATATTTATATTATTTAGAAAAATATATTAAAATGGCGTATATTTGGAAAATTCATCTTGTGGGTTAGTTAAATGATTAAATATATGAAAATGATCACTTATTATTATTATATTTAAGGCTTTAAGCTTACATGATTAGCAATCTAATTATTTTCCTTTTTCCCTATTCCATGAACACATCATTAACAATTCTCTCTCGTAATCATAAAGCACCAACAAGCCATATGCAATTATGCACAACCAAATAAAGTCTTGATCATGTCAAAGTCAAGCAAAAAACAAAATGAAAACATAGGGTATTAAACAATAACATGAGGCCCGAGAGTGTGGCCCATATATGTTTCATCTATATATGGAAATGAACCATAACTAAGGTTATGCTATATCGATTTGTCATCTCAAAAGTATTTCATTGAGAGGTTTGTCTATTATATGGAGTAATTCTCCTCTCTCGAAATTTCGATCTCTCATGATAAATGGTAAAATTGAATAAATGAGTACATGCTCGAGGTCCCGGACAACCTCGGAGACCCAAGTGTCAAATCCGTGACACCAAACGGTATTAAAAACAAAATACAAAGATATATATATCTTCTATCCAACAACCGCTCACATTACCCGACATATTACCGTAATTGATCGTCGGATATCCGATATACATAACCGAAAAAAATCTTTGGAGTAGGTTATAACACCGTAACGATGCTATTAACCTACTCCATTCGGCCTAAGCCACCAACCCACCAGGTGTCGCTTGGTCATCTACGTGTCATGTATACAACTATGCAAATTAACTGCCTATTAACGTAGGACGGTTTTTACTCTCAAGTTTGTTACTAATGTATTGTGAATTCGAGTAGATTATGGAAGAAGATGTACAAAAATTTTTAGGAAATAAACCGTCCGTCGGAATTTCTTATTATTGCTCGTAATTAAAGATACCAAATACAACCCCGATGTGATATTTATAACCTGGATGCAATATTTTATGAAAACAAGGGTTAAATATGTCAAGACTTTCTATTCAGTTTCAACGTGTGTACCATAAAGATTGTACGCCTATAGGTTGAATTGCTAGTTTTGAGTTTCTTCATCTTTGATTTTTCATGTTTACATGTTATCTCTCCGATGGGTAATTTTAAACTAATTTTCGATGAGGTTGAGATCATGTTATTTTCCGCTAGCTAAGTTGAAATTGTGCTATATATTTTCGGTGCGGCTGAAAAACTCATGTTGTACAACAACTTTAGACAAGACAAGGTTCCGTGACAAATTAGGTTATTGGTTTCGCGTCTTTTTCCTCGTCAAACACATTCAAAACCCGTCAAGATTCCTATTGAAAAATAAAATTACTTTTTTCTTTACGAATTTGATGTGATTACTCTTTTCTTCGAGGTAGTTCGATCAACGTACCGCCTCGATCGATCTAAGCATCTATATCTATATTATTCTAAATAGCAAAAGATGGGAATCTACCGAAACCTAGCTAGCAAGAATACTACAATATGTGGACGAAAGTGTCGTATTTATAGGAAAAATGTGCACGATAGTAGGTCAATAATGTATGGTTGTAGTTGTGATTTTGATATTATAAAGGGTTAGACAAATGCATGTGCATTAATGTATGCTTAGAGTTGATTGTGTGTAACAACACATTAAAGTTGATGGTTATGCCTTAAGTGATCGATTTGACACTTTGGAAACTACTGAATAAAGGAATTCGTCACTATATTTTTTTTTGGAGGAGATACGAATTATTATTATTTAAAAAGGATTTGCGTAGAGTTTTGTAGGATGAAAAAATACATTAAAAATTGTATAATATTCACAATAAAATACTTCAAATTTAAAAAATTGTCTTTTTTTTAACTAAAAATACTTATCTATATTTATAAAATATAGAATAATTCGATAATTCGATATTAGAAATATATACAAAACGTGTAGATATTGATATTTAAAAAAGAAAAAAAAACGTATGAATAATTATAAATATGTGCTATAAACTTGGGGAGAAATGGTGGTAATAACCCTATTTTTTTATCTAATAATATTCAACAGTATAAAGTGTGAAATTTTAGTGGATCAAACTAAGAGTATGTTCGGTGAAGCGAGATTTTTGAGTAGCTTTAGCTTTTTGGATAGATTTTCAAATAGATTTTCAAAGAGCTTTGTAAATTCCGAAAATCTAATGTAAATTCTAATAATGTTTTTGGTAAGGTAGATTTGTGGATAGATTTTCATGGTAAATTTACTACAAATCCAAAAAGGACAAAAGAGTTAAAACTAGCTTTACGGGGTAATATTGTAACAAATTCGATAATATACACAAAAAGCTATGGCGGTTTTGGTGGAATGTACCTATTCCAATAATACACCATACAAACTAACCCTCTATTTAAATGTTTGGCAAATTATACCCTATTACATCATGTCACCTTTCTTGTAGTATTTTTCTAACCATTGATTGTTGCGTACATATAAAAGCAAAGGAAATGTTTGAAAAAGAAGAAAGTAGATTGTTGTCTAATCAGCCGGCGATGTGACATGGTTGCAGAAATCAAGTATCCTGCGAACTCCCTTTTTGTTTCCCTCCAAAACTCCATCTTCCTACAATATTACACGAAAACAACACCCATTTCATCCATTTTGAAATCATCATATCCAGAAAATTTGGGCATTATTGCTTTTGTACATAACAAATGAAAGTCTTTCTAATTCATTCAAATAGTTGAATTCGAAGCTAACACGAGTCATCCAGTACTATGATAACTTATTCGTCGTTGTCATACACAAAATGATGATATTTTCATACCCAAAGTACACATACTCAATCCATTTTTTTCTCTTCAATTTAATTCACATTTGATAGTGAAAGAATACCCAATTTGAATTTGGGAAATGTTACTATTTGTCCGGGTTTAACTGAGTAATAATATTCGTCACTGTCATAACCAAAGTATACATACTCAATCCATTTTTTTCTCTTCAATTTAATTCACATTTGATACTAAAAGAATACCCAATTTGAACTTGTCGTACCCAAAATTTACACAAATCGATATTGTACACAAACATCAATATCAAATGGCATTTGGTCATTATAACACAGTTTGGGTACCCGTAGAACATACCCAACGTTTCACCACACTTAAATAATCTTGTAAGAAAAAATACACATGCCCAAACGTACCAATAATGCTCTAACAATATACACAATTCATCAAAATACATACACAATACTACTTAACAAAAACGAATCAAAATCATACCCAAAATATAGTGGAAATAGCCTACCAGAAATTTAGTACAAATAGCCTACCCAAAAAATAAAGATCTGGTTTCCAGCAACGACGAAGCATCAATGACGAACCAAAAAATACATATCTAGTACAAATAACCTACCCAACAAATCAAAATCGTACCCAAAAATACAGATCTAGCACCCTCCGCCATGATAGCCTAGCCGGCAATCTTACGATCCTTTGTCTCGATTACGGCCTGAGTAAACCCTAGAATGAAGGACGACCTTGACGGCAAAACCCTAGATCTCTCGCTCGCCCTTCGGTGTCTGACTGGTGGCCAAATGTGATCCCCGGTGGCCGGAGTACTGGACATGGCGACTGCACACTGGAGAAGAATGAAGGGTTATGAGAGAGAGAGTTTTGGGTGAAAGAAAATGAGAAGAGAGACTTGTGTGAGAATGTACTGCAGTACCCAAAATAATGCTATATTTAAGACAAAATTCAAATTTCACCCACCCATCATTTCAATACGTGAGAGATTCAACTTTATGACGTGACTCCTGCAATACTTTCTTCATTTTTTATATTTTTCCTTTTCTTTTATATACTAGTTTATATTATTTAATATAGGTGGAAACCATGGGGGCCAAAATACAAAGATAAAGCCTTCCGGGACGAATATCACCAATTCTTTCAAAAGCTATCATTTGAACCTTTTCAAAATTGGACCAAAAAAATTCTGAAAAATCTAATAAAAAAAGCTAATCTACTATAAATAAATTGTTGTAACGAACACCCATTAACTTTCATTTTTTTCTAAAGGTCTACAAAAAGCTCCGTCGAACAGGGCCTAACATGAGAGTTTCGTTATAATTTCGAACGTAAAGTTTAAACCATCAGAGAAGAAGACTAACGGAATTTTCATCTTAAATTTAGTTATAGTAAAAAGAGTAGTACACTTGTTATTTTATAATGGATCTATAAACTATTTATAGTGACAAACGTAACGTATGCAATTACATTAAGACTTATGTAGTTGGATTTTGGTATGAGTTAGAGGCTTCCATGCTCATCACACTCGTCAAAATGGAACATCCCATCCCTCAAAAGAGCCCTTTACAAATTACAAGGTGGGGGATGTTCGGTAAAGGGGAGATCCTTGTATTTTTATTTTATTTTCCCCACTCCATACTTCATTATTAAACATTCCAATAATTTGTACAAATTCTTTATTATAAAACAATCAAATGTGTGTACTTCAATCATTATGAAGATTTTTTTTCTTGGAACTAAGTTACGGGTAAAAAAAGTTTTGGGTACTCCAATTTTTTAATTATGTATTCATTTATTGTGAATTTTAATCAGCAACCGATTTAGATAGGTTTTAATAAATGAAGCAAAACCAAATTATCTGATAATACAACAGGATGTCAAGTCCCCTAATACCGTTAGTTAACAAAGGCCAATGACCCCTGCAGGTTAACAATCGTGTGAATGTCAACGAAAAAGTAAAATCAACAAGATAGTCAGCTAATGAGTTAGCCTCGCGGAAAATGTGTCGAACCTGGACATATTAGTTCCTACGTAGGAAGTCTTGATAGTGAATTAGCAGACTAGCAAGAGGGTGAGATCGAGTAATCTTCCTCAAGAGAAGCCCCTCAATGAGATTTAAGTCCATTTCCAACTCTATTTGACGGTACCCCATGTTTCAGCATGTCTCCAGTCCAAGAGCATCCCCACAGTTCTGCAACTAGAATCGAAGAAACACCAATGTTTGTGAATGTATCCATGTATCCATTGACCATCATCGTCTCTTAGGACACCACCCACAAGCCACAGGAAGGTTTGATCTTTTCGGGTGAGGGGAGAGTTTCTAAATGGTACAACAAATAGAGTGTGTAGGAAGAGGTTTAACGGCATACATGAGAAACAAGTAGCCCGAACGAGAAGAACATACTCCATTGCTAACAGGGAACATCACTGCTCCCTTCCTCCTCGAAGACAATGATGACAACAAGCTTCAACAAGACAAAAGTTGGGAGGAGGGAGTGTAACACATGCCAATTCCAATCTTTGTAGGAACGTTATTTAGTGAATTGTTCCGATAAATTGTAATAACACCCAAAATTAAGAAAAAAGTAGGATTACAATACCGTTAGTGTGTATAGAGTCAGGATAAAAGATCTTTGTCCTTAATCTTGAAAACGCTCTAAATTATGACAGTTTGAATTGTGTTCCGAATCCTAGGATAAAACTACACTAGATCTAAGTCCCGTCATGAATTTGAAAATTTAGCGAACCGCTTTTACATTGCACTCTCGAGTTTTGAAGAGAAAGAAGGGGAGAATACGTTTATAGTCTCTTTTTGTGTATTTCCTATTGTGTGTTCGAATGAGAGGACGATATCCATTTTCATAGGCGAGCTTAGAAAACAAAGGAGATTAGCGTATTAAACAATATTTTTGATCAAGATTTGTAACTCCGGATATTTTCATGAAATTGGAATTTTTGAATTAAATCTGAATTTGAATTGTTAATTTGTGCATTAAGATAACTGATCCTTGGTTTGACTTTTGAAGTCTATTACAAGCTTTGGCTCAAACGTTTTAACTATGGGTTTATGAACATTTTCTTTTCATGTTTACACCAGCTTTCGGTTTTCTAACCCGATTAAAAAGCTTAAATTTTTTTTTTTTAAATTGAACGTCGTCGGAGGAGTGTTCTACCATTGCATGCATTATAATTTTATAATCGTGTCTGTAGCAGTTTTGAATATTATACCGTTAATTTTAAATAAATGAGGAACATACTTTAAAAAATTATAAATTCAGTGTAATGTTTACAATATATTTATATAAAGCCTAAATATTTCCACTTTATTAATCCCAATAAATAAACTATTCTCATCAAATAAAAAAAATAAAATAAAATACCATCTTCATTGTTGAATCCGACTTGGCAACTATTATAAATAACACCTCGCTCCCAACTATCAAACTCCCCTTTCCTCTCTTCTCTCAACTCTAAACTCCTCTCCACCAAACAACCACCATGTCAACCGCCACATTCCACTCCCGCCGCCATCTCAGCCACCTCCACGAGCCGTCATCGCCACTAGAAGCAGGCGGCGGAAAGCTCTTACACTGGCACTACAACGAATTCGACGACCACAACTTCCAAATCCACGGCCACACTCTCCTCTACCTCTTCATCCTCTTCGCCGTCGTTCTCCTCGCCACCCTCCTCCTCCTCTACGCCCGCTGGTTCTTCCGTCTCCGCCACCTCTCCTCCGCCGCATCATCCTCCATAACTCCTCAAATCTCCCTTCCACAACACCATCACCAACCAAATCCCCCCAAAGGCCTTGATTTCGCGACCATCAATAGTCTTCCGATCACCCTCCACGTGGCGTCTGACGTCATCGACAGTAAAATCCACGATGTTGAATGCTGTATTTGTCTCGGCTCATTTGAAGACGGTGATAAAGTTAAAGTTTTACCTGCCTGTGATCATCGTTATCACTCTATCTGTGTTGATACTTGGCTTACCGGTCATTCAAATTGCCCTCTTTGCCGTCTCCCTATCCGGGTCGAGCCGAACCCGGTTTAACAAACTCCGGTTCAAGTTTTCCGGTTCGGGTTCCCCTCTTTTGACTTGAATCCCTCCCGGATTCGGGTTGTGTGATTTGAATATGTAATTTTGTTTTCTTTTTTTGATATATTAGGTTTAGATAGATGAGGATTAAGGATGGAGGCAAATCAATTGATTAATTTTAACTTTTTCATTTAATTTGTCTCTGTAAATTGGGTTTTTCATAAGAATTAACCCTAAATCTTCCCACTGTATCTTTCTAATTTCAGTGCTCGATCATCAACATGAAATTACTATGATCATATTTATATTTTGTCTTTTTTTTTTACCTTGTAGTGAATCATATATGAGGGTAAGGTAAATAATTGACTATAATGTGCAGAATCCTATGCCAATCATTCATAGTGGCATATTTTTATTTTATTTTAATAATATTTGAATATTATAATTAAAAGTTTGAATATAATGTTTTATAATGTTATTGTGGGTTTTTCTGTTTTTTGGATTTGACAGTTTAAGTTTATGTGTTGGAGGTTAAAGGTGTCAGTGTAAGGTCCATCTTTATTTTTAACATTCTCTCTTGTTTTATGCTTGTACGTACATGAACAATTAAATTATATATAAATATTATTAATGTGACTGTAATAATGGTATTGCAATGTGATAATTCACTATTTTAATGAATTAATTAAGTTAAATTTTGAGATAAACCAAATCATACGATGTTAAATAATTGTCACAATGCTACCACGTAAAATTATCATCCTTTATGGTAAACATTAAGAAAATAAAAAGTAATTAAACTCGACCATAATCATAAGCAATGGCCACTATTGGAATAAAACCATTTAATAAACGACAACAAATAAGCAAATAAAAGTTGAATGAGGTTAAAAGAAGGTCCAGGTGTTGAATCGTGGTGTTTAAAGTACTATACTATGTTGAATGGTTTCAAGAGGGACCGTGAATTTCTTATTAGTAAGTTAAATGAAGATTAAAAAAAAGTGAACTTGGTAAAGTTGAAACAAATGTCAATATTTTTTTTTGATTTGGCCACAATTTCTTTGGTGGGAAGAAGAGATAGTGGTATCCGATACATCTAGTCGTAGACATGGGTATGTTTGGACTAAACCGCCAAATCATCGGTTTAGGTTTGTTGGTTTGGCCAAACTGTGGGTTACCGGTTTAGGTTTGGATGATTTTTATTATTTTTTTTTAAAAAAGAACCAAACTAGCAGGTTTGGTCATCAAACCGCCGGTTTGGTCCAGTTTTCCAATTTTTTTTTATAAACCGCATGATTAACCTAAATTGTAGGTTCCGAAACTTAAACCGGTGGTTTAAGTTTCGGACCCATGTTTATCTAGTCGTGCTTATTATATATGAAAAACAGGGCTAACTAATCATCTAGCGAGGGATAGCCCGCCCCTAACATCATGGTTAACCTAATTTATAATACCCCGAGAGGGTCAAGCAATACATGATAACCAATTGACAAGGTAAGAGCATAAGGCGTCAGAGAATCCGCGACATTATTTGCCTCAAGGTAGACATGATGGGCTGGAACATCCAATTTCCTTTTAATCAAATCTTGACAACTAAGCACCAGACCTGCAAGCGGATGACTCCGGTTGATATCTTTTACAAGTAGTGCGAATGCCAAAAGTGAATTTGTTTCCAACTCCATCTTCCGGTACCCTCACTCCCAAGCCAATATTATACCGTGTAATATTTCACATAGCTCGCCCATAGGAACAATACATATTCCAACCATGTTGCCATTCGCCCACATTATTCCTAATAACGCCAACCGTCGTAGCGTGTCCATCGTCTCTAACAACTCTGCCTATATTGATCTTCATGACACCATCTCTAGGTCTAATCCAATGAACAAGAACATATCTCTTGGAGAGCATATGTAACCTCTTATCCAAGTTGGAAAGCTTGCCGAGAAGAAGCCGTTATTGTGATGTGAGCCAAGCAGACCCTTCCACATCCTTTTTGTATCATCACAGTCTCGAAAGAGATGGATTTCGGATTCCGGATATAGTTTATAACACCAACAAAGATCAAAGTTGGCTATATGTCTTCTACACCTCTCCTTATTAGTAAGGACACCACCGTTCAAGAGTTTCTAATTGAACACTCTAACCGTTCAGGTTTATTCAGTTTCTAGATGTTTTGAAAGACCACTTGATCTACCGAATCTGCATTCCCACCAGATGCGAGGAGTTTGTATGCCGGGAGGAAGAGAACGCTCCATCCGGTGTCTAACACCAACCCATCAAGTCTTCGATACAAAGACCATCATGAATGTCTGTTTTATCTACGCTAGCGCTAACAAGCATAATTGTCAATGCCATATTCTACGCTTCCATAATTTTCAAGCCTAGACCACACAAATGTATGCATCTTGGGTTTTAATCCGTAGAACCCCACAAGAAATTTCTACATATCCTCTCAATCTCCTCGCAAGTAGCTTTAGGTATAATAAGCGACAACATGCCATAAAGTGACATAGGAGAGAGGACATATTTGGTAAGAGTGAGCCTACCCACAAAACTCAAATTACTAATCTTCCAATCACTCAATTTTCCTTCGATTTTATCCAAAAGATAAGTGAAAGTAGACTTAGAAAAACTAGAAGAGTAGACATGAGTCCGGTTTGGTCTAAACCGCCAAACTGGCGGTTTAGGTTTGCCGGTTTGGTCTAACCGTGGGTTACCGGTTTAGGTTTAGAGGTCAAACCGATCAGTTTCCCTTTTTTTTTTTTTTTTTTTTATAAACCGCCTTTGGTAGGCGGTTTAGGTTAACTTGGGATATGACCGGTTTAGGTTTAGGTTTGACGTAGGTTCCGAAACCTAAACCGACGGTTTAATTTTCATACCCATATCGAGAGGAGAGGCATTTCAAGATAATTCCCAATCTTCGAGGTAACATCACCCTACTTTTGAAGTTATTATCTTCAACAATAACATAACCTTACATTTGAAGTGAGACTAACTTATTAGTGACTACCCTAATACACAATGTTGATGATCTATTATCAAATCAGTTAGCACTAGGAGTGTGTTTATAATATATGTAGGTTTTTTTTTAAAAGATTAACCTAAATAATTTAATAATTTCAAGCATAATTTCTATCGTGTCAAACATATTTTTCAATATAATCTAATATAACTTTAATAATCTCTTATCAAACACATCCTAAATTAAAATATCACCATACTTATGTTTAAACATATATATATTTGTTAGTACGTGATCAAACTCGTCGAATATTTTTTGAATTTAAAGAAGTTGAGGCATGCCAATATGTGTTAATTAACATGGTAGCTAGACATCTTAATCATCGTAGGCGGTAAACCTAGTAAGTTAGACATGAGTATTATAAGATAAGGTTTGTCGTAAAGCAAAGTCACGGTTCCTAGTCACGGTTGTACCAACCCATTTGTTTGATTGAATTCCCAAGTGGGAATCATGTGTCTTCATGGGAGACAAAGGGTATGGGCATATCATCTTTCACAACTTATCTCTAATGTATTTTACCTAAAATATATATCAATAGCAAAAAATAAAAGTAGTCGATCTGGACGGTTAGAATCCTACCATTTATCTCTATATTTTACATATTTTGTTAAAATAAAATGAAAATCGGGCTTCTGGGTTTGATGGGCATGGATCGTTGCCCGAACCTATCCAACTCAAGCTCCAACCCAAGCTTTTCGGCCCGGACGAGCATGCATCCATATCCAATCAGACCGTTTTTTCTGACGGACCGACCCGACTTTAACCATTTCTATCTATAAGATACGCAGTTAATGATAAATGTTTGTTAAGTATATTATTAGAAAAATACATTTATTTTTTATGATTGTGTATACTTATAAGCATTTCAATTTCGAACAATTAACCATTTAAATATACTCATTAAATTTATATTGTTAGTATGTATACACACTAGAATAATAGATAATAAAAGTTTAGATGAATACATATATAATATGTATAGGTGGTGTGCACATGGGAGTGAAACTGTGAAAGTGGGATATAAATTTGTACTTTTGACTTATTTAAGACGGATGTATTTAAAATTTTGGTGGACTAATAGAACATAAGACTATCCACGTTCCGTTCCGTTTATAATTCTATTTATGCACTCTACTTGTATACTAAATTATGTATACCTTCCGTCTATTTCTCCTCTTCTCACATCCCATGTTCCGTCTATAATATAATTGTATTTATTTTTTTAATTACATATAAGTAAAGTTAACGAAAGAGAGGAAATATTTGATTTTTTAAAAGAAAATTTAAGAAAAGAGATAGAGAATAGATTTGATTGGTTAATTTGTAAAAGAGGTGAGTTTGATTCCTTTTGCACTCTGTCACAAATAGATTTAAATTTAAACAGAGTGAATTTTATTTTAACTCTTTTCACAGGGAGAATACAAGGGATGTGGAGATTATTTTGAATAAAAGTGTAAAATCTAACAATTTAAGTTGGAGATGTACATAGTCTAAAAGACTATTTTTAAGCTTTAAAGTTTTCAAGCTACTTAAAAAATTAATTGATAATAAAAATTTTAAAAATTTACCAATCATATATATGCTCAAAAAAATTTGGCCAAATAAGCCCTTTTCCATTTCATTAGATTTGTGTAGTACCCCTTCAATTTTTATCACTTTCGTTAAATGAAAGTTGTAAGGTAAAGAGTTTGATTAGAGGTACATTTAGTAAACATATTTATACAAAGAGTTTAGTTATTAGAGAGAAATTTGAAAAATGCTTACTTAGCTAATGTGACTTATGTACTCTAAACCCTAATCGTAGCGAAAAAGTATCATGTATATATACTTTGTAGCTATATTTTTTGTGACCTTTTGAGTTTCTAATGTCATCCAAATGAATTGTTAAACACGTTCACAGTCATACATTATAACAAACCGCTGAACATCCAGACTACATGTTTGAGATTTCATCCTAAATCAAATGATCTTAGGAAGAATAGTTGACCAACCTTGTATTAAACCTATTACATAAGTATATAGTTGAACATAATATTGATAGATGAGCACATGGGATGAAAGTGGGATAGAATAGGTTGGCTTAGTAGTGATAGGTTGGATGTGCACTCCAAATGAATTGAAAGGGAAGGCTCAGCCTAAAGCTGCCCTTGATGGCTTATTTGAACAACTTTTGCATTTCTTGTAAGTTGAGATTCCAAAACGTTTGCTAGATTTGCCACTTTTTATTTTATTTATTTCCCTATCCTCTTTATTTAGATTATTAACAAAAATAAATGTTCCTTGTCAAAAAAAGAGCTAAAAAGTTTGTTACAATGTAAAGCTAATACAAAGATCATAAATCAATGAAAGTACGACACGTTTAATCCTCATAAACTATAACACAAATATAACAAAATTAGAGTTTTACAATTTACATAGCGTCCTATTGACAAACTGCACAGTTCAATACAAGTCGACCGTGTTGAAAAAAACTTCAATGCATCTGACTTCCGTTGGAGTTGCAATGTCAATGTACTACAATAAGGTTGAAAATTTGAACTTCAATCAAGAGGAAAAATCGTTGGAAAGTAGTTTGCAGGATAGATTAAAACTAGACTCCATGATCGTGAGAAAACTGTTGAATGTGAAAATGTTCCACGTCGACTATGATAATACGTGAACCTAACATATAAGTTACATGGGTACTTCTCATGTTGTCAATTGATTTTATGATGGAACCCTGAAAGTCTTGTGTGCGTAGGTTTACTTTAACGTGCAAACTCTTAACGTCTTAGCCCCGTCGGATATAAAACATAAATTAACAGGCTTTGTGTCAAGTGCCAACTAGTCCAAGACCCGCCGGTAATGGTTGAGCAGATTGCGGTTCGGTTCACCGAAACGCAACCGAACCGCAAATTGCGGTCCAAACCACAACCGAACCACACTTAATCGGTTTGGTTTGGGGTTCGCAAGTTTTTGTTTTGCGGTTTAAATGGCAAAAAAAAACCCTCAAACCGTAAAAAAACCTCAAAACCGCAACCAAACCGAAAAAAACTGCAAAAGCCCAACCAAACCGCAAAATGCGGTTCATTTGCGGTTTAAACCGCAACCGTGCGGTTTATGTTTTCTGGGATTGCGGTTCGGTTCGGTTCGGTTTGCGGTTGTGAATCGATGTTCAGCCATACCCGCCGGATATAATAGATAAATTAACAAGTTTTGTGTCAACTAATCCAGGATAGTTAACACTTGAGGGAGAGCGTTGAGTGTGGAAATGTCTTACATCGACAATATGATAAATAATACATGATGGAAACCGAAAGTCTTGTTTGCTTACGTTCACCTTAACGTGCAAACCCTCTACGTCTTAGACACGTCGGATATAAAAGATAAATTAATTAACAAAAATTGATTTACTTATTTAATAAACAATTTATTTTTTGAAAAATCCCCCATAGGTTATAGGTACTAAGACCTAGTAAAATACCATCCAGGCCATTGAGTTCGTCTGGCCGAGCACACTGGGTGGGTATGGACAATGGTACAATCCCGCTCGGACAACAAAATGACCCGAAAGCCAGTTTATTTTTAATAAATAAAAATATATATTATATAAAGTTGATGGTGAGAATCGAACCCAATACGACTCAGACGGATATAGACAAAACCACATGCCCAAATTCTGGACTCGACCCAAGTCCGATCCAAAATAGCAGGCTTTAAGTCAAAAGTCCGGCTCATTAAGGTCCAAAAGTACCACAAAATTTGGAGGTACATATTTTACGGTGACGACTTAGTTCACTTTGCACTAAGGTATTAGGTCAATTTATGTGTCACCATACCAAAAACTCGGGCAACTACTTAAGTTCACCCGACATCGTGTATTAAAGCCGACGAGCTCAATATATCTGAAACCCAAGTAACATGAGATTTTACAGGTTCAAACATACATGAACATTAGACCCGAGTTTAACACTCAATCTTAATAAAGTTTTATCATAAAATCAATCGACGAGATCAAACGTACATCACCAAACTTATAAACCAATTTGATCATTAGTTTTTACATCTCATTTTCTATAGCTGAGTGTTACCCTCTTGTGTTCCGGACACGACATGTGTAAAGAATTTCACGGTAGAAAAGTTGGAAAAAAGTATAAACCTAACCAAAGACAAAGTGGAGAAGGAAAAAAAAAGATGCCATTCTCCTTTGGCATTTGGACAAGAAAAAAAGCAAAAGGTGTCACTCAACAAAGCTAAAACTCCATATGATTGCGATGGGAGTCCTCTAGATCTCTACTCTAGGCAATGTCTTTCTTTCTAGAGAGCTAGAGAGTCTTTAGTGGAGTATCTATTATTGTGGCCATGACACAACACAAGTTATTTTTTGTGCATTTGAAAGTTGATAACTCATATTGGAGATCCAACTTAGATCAAGATAGCCTCATTTGACTATCTTTGCCTAAATTGTACAATCCTTTAATACTATTGTGTTTTGTGTATAGCTCTTCTTTGAGCTTGTGCTTGTGAAAGCTTCCATCATTTGTGTCCGTTGGCTCTTGTGTTTCGACACGTACTGGTTTTACGTGGTTCTTGTGAAACTAGGGTTTATAGGAGTTTCGAGTTGTCGATTTCGTTAGCCTTTTTGCTATTGTTGGGTAGGGATGTACGTTTATGTAAAGAGAGTTTGTTTGGTGGAATAGAATGATGTGAAGATGGAGAAAAGGATAGTTTTTGGGTAGTATTAGCCAAATTTGGTCTAAATCATTGCAAAACATTGTATTGGGTAGAAATTCACCCACTCAAAATCAATATTTTTTTTTTTTATCACATAAAACATTAAAGAAGCCAAAAAAAAGTTGTTACATAAATCCTCTCATTAAGTTTTCATCTACTATTGTCAAATATCATAAATAAAAAATTAAAAAAAGACGAACGTACATGCTAAGGAACAATCGTTTAAGTTGCGCAACCTGATATACAATATCATAAATGTTGTTTTTAATATTACAAGATAGAATACATGAACTCCAGAATCCAACAATAATTTTATTATATACATGGAAGAAAAATAACATCAAATGAGATAAACCAAAACTTGGATTTCATGAACCTAATCTTGATGGGTTAAAACTCGATTCGAGCATAATGTCTATTGATTATGTTATTCGAAATTATAACGAAAAAGTTATTTGTTTGGACGGTAGGAAAATTAGTTTTAACTCAATAATTAAAGCATAAGTGTTTGCTCTAAAAGCTGGACTACAAGAAACAATAAGGCTAAATATAAAAAAGATCGAAATTGAAGGGATAATCGATGTGTTATTAAGGCACTCCAAGGACTTTGGAGTTGTCCTTGGGAGATCGAAATGATCAAACATGTGTTCAGAGAAATAACTTGTGTTGCTTAAGCGATTGACCAATTTAAAAGTTTCAAACCTCAACACACCCTTTTCTGACGATCCCGAACTTCGTGCTCTCACCGCAATGATGCTTTAGAATGAACTACCTCTATAAAATAGTCTTTCCTAACCGCTTTCCTTTTTTTTAAAAAAAAATTATTTTATTACCTAAATTTTTTTTCTTGAGTTTCCAAGATATATTATAACTATGCAATTTTACTGCTAAACATTATTTTTATATCATTTGACTCATTGAAAAGAATGTTTAACCACACATAAGCTATATTTTCACCATCTATTCCACCCATATACTAGATCTGCACATATTCGGGTAGGTTGGCTGCAAAAATAAAGTGAGTATAGGCAAACAATTTGGCCCGTTCAAACCCGACTAGAGATTTAAATGAGACGGGTATGGGTTAACGTTTTGGTTTGCCGGATGCCCGACCCTTATATACTTATATTTATATAGATATATAATTACATATAATACAAGCCCTACTCATTGGTAATGCATTATGCAATTATGCATGTATAATTGGATTGAAATTTTTTGTTAAATGCTTCACTTAGCTTTGTATAATAATACAAGAAAAACACAAGAATTTGTCTTATCAGGTACATAGAGGCCAACAGACATGAGACAACCCGTCTGTTTTGTAGGTGGGTGTGCATGAACAACGTTTGAGGGCCGTACATTTCGGACAAAGTTTCAAATTCGGCCTGAACCCGACACAAGCCAACTTTTATACAGTTCTACCCTAAAATCAACTCACTATCATTATAAAAATACAAATTTCAATATATAAGAAGGTACCTTAAATAAAAAAAATATTTATATTGTTATTTTCCTTGCAAATGTATGTAAAATATACCCCATAATGATTTTCATCTTCTTCTTTTTTTATGGCACGATATTGATGAACAATATATTGAGAAAATTCGTCAGTTTTGGTCCATTGGGCCTTTTGGCCCAACCGGTAGCCTACGGTCCGGCCCAATCAATATCTGAAGCCTGCTAGAATGACGACGTTGCTATAAATAAGCTGAAAGCCCTAGATTATCATTCTCCAAATACGCCGCAGCTTCTACGACGATTCTAGGGTTTTAGAAGGAGACGAAGATCAAGAGGTCAGCCGTTAGCTTATCGCCATGAGAGCCAAGGTCAAGCTCTAATCTCTTTCTCATTCCTATTGGATATACAATTGTCAATCCAAAATTATCAATTTCTTATTCGTTTTTTATTTGCTGTTTTGGAATTGCAGTGGAAGAAGAAGCGTATGAGGAGATTGAAGAGGAAGCGCCGAAAGATGAGACAGAGATCCAAGTAGTTTCAGCAACTTTCATCCTCTATTTCGTGATCTTCTCTTGTTCGTTTCCAGCATTAGTTTTCTATTTTGGTTTTGATCGGAGTAGAATCTATCTTTACATTTTCTGTATGGATCTTCATCTTCAATGCACAATGCAACTTTTGATATTTATACTTCTTTTGTTGAGTTTATCGTTGATTAATTTGTTGAATGATTTGTTGAGAATTTAGTTGGATTAGAGGAATATGCTCATTTAGGTTGAAGGAGTGATCCTATTCTCCCTATTCGTCCAATTTCTACCTCTTTTAAGCTTTTCATATTTTGATTAGAAATTATTCTCAAATTGAGAAAGAGAACGTGCCTCAATAGGATTCCATATTTCCATCAGCTCGCATCCTCTTTCCTATTTTACGGTTTTGTAGCTGAAATTCATCTCCTTTGACATTCCATCAGATCGTGATAATTTTTAGTCCTAATTATGCCTCTCCGTTGGAAATTTTCCCCGGTAATGCTGGTTCATCAAATTGAGTTCATTAGAAAGTATTGAAGATGTGGTTCATCGTACCTTCATACGTTCATACACTCAACTTTTCTATCTTCATTTCAGCCAATTATTCTTATTTGGCAAACGTTCAATATGCCTTCCTAGACGATTTTTGTCTTGCATAGTTGTGCATGCAACATAGGCTCATATATATATATACTCTGTTCAAGTTGCTAGCAGAATCTTACTTTTACGTTACATTACTTTCATGTTTACTGTATTTTTGAGCTCAATTCTTTTTCCTAATTGATTTGGGATTAATGTTCAATTGTACGCTCCTCAAGTGCAACTGTTCGTTTAGAAATAAATGGAACTTGTCCAATTGTGAAATGTACCTTAAGGCCAATTAGTATAACGAAGTCTGAATTGTCCAAACCAAACAATGATGAAAGTCTTCTGTAGAGGGACGGATTATAATCCAGATAATCTCCTCGTGCTGGACACGGGTTGATACTGATCGAGGCGTCGCCACCTAACTGAAGCTTTCACTTACAGCATAGACAACTTAGACAACGTTTATGTATAAAGAACTGAAATCTGAAGTTTAACATGAAAATCAAATCGAATACAAGATCTTGATTTATAAGAACCATAAGGTGATTTATTTTTAAAGAATCAATTTTAGATTCAATTCTAATCTCTTTGTTACTCATCGTCATTGTCTTGGCGTACAAATTATCCGAAGCAAAACCGGGGGCAGTACAAGCATCCACACAAATCCACTGAATCACAGAATATATACTACTTTACTTCTGTCAACTCTATGAAATTTGATGGATAGGATGACATCGCCGGTCGAAGGCTGGCAATTATCCTAAAAGCCTTCCTTCTGATTGTGTACCAATTCACCTTCCAAATTCAACAGTCGACCACACCTTCACTGTTGTGTATCAGCTCCCTGGTGAGTGTTTGCAGTGTGCTTCTGATTGAAGTCGATGCCTTGATCAAAATACTGGCATACTTAAATGCCTTAGAAAAATTAACTGTAAAACAACTTTTATTTTAGGAAAATTCCGGATAGTACCCTCGTGGTTTGGGGCATTTCGGATTTTGTCCAACAGTTTTTTCAATTTTGTCCAACAGTTTTTTCAAGTTCGGATGTTACCCTTAAGTTTGTGTTGTTTTCCGTATTTTGCCCAAACTCATTAAACTTTTTTAAATTCCATTAAAAACATTCAAAAGAAAATAAAGAAAAATTAAAAAACAAATTAAATTAGAAATAATGATTTATTTATTTTAAAATTAATTTTACTTTATTTTCTTTATTTATAGTTTTGGTAAATAAATAAAATAGAAAAGTGATTTATTAATTTTAATAATAAATTAAAACAGTGATTTTTTTTTTTAATTTTTTAAAAAGAATCCTTATTTTATTTATTTTTTAAATAAAGTGTAACACTTATGCTTTTAAATTTTGTTAAAAAATGCTGATAAAATCTATTTATTTTTAAAATAAAATAAAATACTGATATTTTTTGAATTTTTAAAAATTGTCTAATTGATTTATTTTTTAATTAATATAAAAAAATATTTATTTATTTTGAAAATTTACTGTTTTACTTTAGTTTTAAAATAAATAAATCATTCTTTTTATTTTAATTATTTTTTTAACTTTAGTTTATTTTTTTTTGTATGTTTTAAATAAAATTTAAAAAGTTTAATGAATTTGGGCAAAATTCGGAAAACAACAAAAACTTAAGGGTACCATCTGAACTGGAAAAAACTGTTGGGCAAAATCCGAAAAACCCCAAACCACGAGGGTACCATCCGTAATTTCCCTTTATTTTATATGATGCTAGCATAAGTTCTCGAAAGCTTAGTCTATGAAACGCCTACTTTCCCGCTTATTCTTTCTTTTCTTAATCTTCAAACCTTGATAAGCTTCCATACGCCTTGTAATCTACCTCTCAAACACATCGGTGTGTTTGGAAGTTAAATTACAATGTGATTTTCAACAGTTGTACGAAGACATATATATATATATATATATATATATATATATATATATATATATATATATATATATATATATATCATAATTTTATGCCTCACTATTTCATCAAAGAACAGTATAGTATTCTATAATCTTGGTGAACATAACTAGGAAAATAGTTCCATTTTTTTGCAGTTCCTTTTGTTCGGACATTACTTTTGATTTCTGCAATCTTGTTTCTAAAGAAAAAATAGTTAAAAGACAGATTCATATCATAGAACCGAAGATTCGAAACTTTTCTAGAAATCTACAGCTCCCTTGCTCCAAAGAGATACACATATAGTGATACAAAGAAAATAAGAAATTGACGATGCACTCTTTTCAGGACCTTATGCCAACCATCTTAATGTACTTGAATGATTCGTCGAGTCAATAGAAACCTACAAACCATTAAACGGTTGTATAATATTATGTCTATTATATAAACAATTATTACTTGAAATTAAATGAAATATGATTTTCAGCATTTAATTTAACTTCTTTTTTGTCCACTCAGCAATTTTTTTCAAAAGCAAGGTTTGATTTTTTTCCAAGTCGTACGGCGTTGCTTGCAACTAGTCCAAATGCATGCTAGCATAACATATAACCACATGAAATAACAATACATATAGAAAATATAAGCATATTGCATAAAAATCAATTGTCAATGTACTTACTCTAAAGTATGATCCATTGTTGCTGTGTTGAATCCATTGTTGCTGTGTTGAGTAGTACGGACCGATGTGCAACATCCCTATCTTTATCGGTCAATGTGATTGATGTATTCATAGATATAGGACGACCTTCTAAATCTTTGAGACCGCTTTCAAAATCTTCATTCCTAATATCTTTTTCTTTCACATGTATATAGATTGTTGCATAAACTCGCTAAATAAAGCAATGCACTCTTGAGCTACATATGCCTCTGCAATACATCCTTCTAGTCTTGCGGTATTTCGTACACATTGTTTTAACGTCTTCATATACATAAATGAATGGAAAAATTCAATACATGAATTACCCAGCTAATGTGTACCAAAATTCAACAAGAAACATAAGATGATCATATCATTACCTCTCAAATGGATACATCCAACAAAATTGAACTAGACCACACAAACCTGCCTTTCTTGCTAGATGAACCAGTAAATGCACCATGATATAAAAGAATGATAGTGGTAAGAACCGCTCAAGTTGACACAATATCTCAACAGTAACATTTTCAAGGTCCAACAACTTGTCTCTTTCAATGGCACGCTGACATAACGTATTGAAAAATCTTGACAACCGAATGATCGCTTATCTTGGACCTTTCGGTAACAATCCTCTAATTGCAACATCCAACAATTGTTGCATTAAAACATGATAATCGTGAGAATTGAGTCCTATAACCTTGCAGTCATCCAATGATATGCAATTCCTAATATTCGAGCAATAACCATTAGGCCCTTTAAAATCATATAACCTCTTACAAAAATATTTTCTTTCTGCCCTTGAAGACGTGTGTGGTGCCGGTGAAAGGTATATTTTCTTTCCGCTTTCTTTGAATGCAAATCTTTTCTAATTCCAATATCTTTCAGGTCTTTACGAGCATTGATCCCATCTTTCGATTTCCCACTATGCAACATTGTGCTTATAATTCTTTCACAAATGTTTTTCTCGATGTGCATTACATTCAAATTATGGCGTAACAATAGGTCATATACTTGTCAATAATATAATATATAATTAAAAAATTTATAAAAATTCATAAAACCGCAATTATTTGAATAGATTGGAAAGAAAAAATACCTTCCAATATGGTAAGGAAAAAAATGGATATTTTATTTCATGTAGAAAGCTCATCTTGATTATCGGATTCACTTGTGTCATCTTCCACATCACTAACATTCTCATCTTTTCTTTTTCTCTTTTTGCCAAGTCCTTTCCCAAAAATATTTGAAAAATCATTTAAAACAAGAGAAATATTGCGTCCAGTTAAGACTCTAGGCTTGTTTTCATTTTCCACAGTATTATCAAAACAAGCCTTCTTTCTTAAACTGGATGCGAGGGTGGAAGAAATATTCTGTGACCCATGTATGAGAATTTCCTGATGAAGTTTAACCATTTATGATGTGTGTTTTTCCCAAACACAGGACACACCTTTTTTCCTTTCATACTACTTCCGACTAGATTCCCATAAGCTGGAAAGCCATTGATTGTCCACATCAACATTGCTTTCGAACTGAAATTTGATTTGTTAAATGCATTATAAACCTCTACTCCACTCACACACAACAATAGCAGGTCATCTAGTAGTGGTTCAAGATAGACATATATGTCATTTCCTGGTTGTTTTGGACCAGGAATCAACACCGATAGCATTATGTTCTCCTTGTTCATGCATAAATTCAGGAGGCAAATTATAATTTACAAGCATCACCAGCCAACTACTGTATTGAGTGTATTGAGTGCTTAAGATGGAAAAAGGATTAAAGCCATCAGTCACATGTCCAAGTCTAAGATTACGTGGATCGGATGAAAATAATGGTCATTTATCATTTATCATCTCCCAAGATAAAGAATCCACTGGATGCCGTATCTTTCCATCAATGCTTTTATAATCAAAATGCCACCTTAAGTCTTCTGCCATTTTTTAAGACCTAAACATTCTTTTCAATATTTGGATTATGTGAAAAATTCTCAAAAACTTGACCGGTACACCTCTTTTGATCTCCTTAGTGCGCTTATTAATCTCCCATCTTGAAGCACCACATGTTGGACAATTGTCCAAGTCCTTGAACTTCTTTCAAAATAAGCAACAATCATTCCCGCATGCATCACTAGTACAGAAATAGTCTCTCTCAGGGGTTATTTCTCAGGGGTTAATAAAAACCCTTGTAATATGAAAACACTCTAGGGGGTTTTTAGAATAACCCCTGAGAGCATGTTATATATATATTTTTTTCATTTTTTAATATACTCTCAGGGGTTTTATTTAACCCCCTTAAAAAAAATCTCGTTAAAATCTCGTAACCTATTATTTTACGGGAGTTAAATAAGAAAACCGCTGTAAACCCTAATTTATCTTATAGTTAGGCACGGCCGACTCTATCTAAAACAATCGACCAAAATTAACGGCGTCATATACCTCATCTATCGTCTTCAACTTTCAAGAGCGTCTTCAACCGTACTCCAAAAGATCGACCAACGCAGATAGAGAGGATAAAGACTGGACGACTACAACCGCTAGAGTATCTCCTTGGGTTGTAGATCGATTGCAATTCGCTCTCTTTAGGCGCGCTATAGATTGCAATTAGGGGAAATAATCGACGGCTAGATACAACTCGAGGTTTCAATTGCAACGACGACCTCGACTTGTCGCAAGGCTTCAATTGGCATACGTTGTCGTTGGGCTGCAAAGTGCAATTAGGTTTAAATTGCAAAGAATCGACAACTATGGCTGTCGTTCGGGCATTAGGATTAACAGGTAAGAAAGTTAACACTTCAACCATTGATTTTTAGGATGCTTAGTCTGTCAGATTGAAAGAATACGAAATTTTTCTATGATACGTATAAGCCCAAACTAAAACCTGCAAGAACAAGGAATTTTTGAGTTGTTGATTTTGAAGGGAGACCCGCTGAGGTTCTCTTTGCTACATGCAGATGCAAGTTAGATTTGAATTATTGTTTGGCATTGCTATTTTGGAAATGTAATGTCAGCACGAGGTACACAGGATGAAATTTGTTAGTCCAAAGTAATTTATGAACTTGAAATTGCTTTCAGAAATTTAATTTCAAGTAAAGTAGAGCAAAACTACATTGATCATGATGTTGGATGAGTCAAAAGTAATAATGTGTGGTTTTGTGCAGTAATTGTAACTGAAATCTGAGCATTATTTGGCATTGTTTTGATAAGAATGAAATGTCGGTTGTCCCCATCCAATTCCTTTAAATGTATGTGTTTGGTACTTACAAGTCATAACTTGTTCAAGTGTCTTAGTACTGCACATATACACTTGTTTTGCATTAAAAAAAAATGTCCTGAATATCTTTTATGGTTTTGCTTCATAGGAAATGGTTGAGTTCCTGATTGACGTGTGAGAACAAAAAGGATTGTAGGATTGAACATTAGATCTAAAAATGTTTATAGTAAGTTTACTTTTGAATTCAAAAAAGTTTTTGATACATTAAAAGGCAAGTTTGCTGTTGCTTTTCTTTTTTAAATGTCATCAAAGTTAGGAAAGATTATCCACACATACTAGTGAAGCTTCTTGATGTAGTGTGCTGAAAAACCTCGAAAAAGGCCATGTATATGAGAATTTACTCGTTTGGAGAAAGATGTGTATTCACTCTTTCACGTTAAATGAGTAAGTTCTTGGTTTTGATATGGAATATAAAGCATTTAACAACCCAACCCCAAACTTTTAATACCTTTTGTTTTGCTGGAATAGGAAGAGAAATACAATTGCAACTTTGCTTTAAAAAACTGCAGGTTTGTCAGCTTTGCTTTAAAAAGCTGCAATAGGAAGAGACTTGCTTACCTAAATGAATATGTTGTTTAATGCACGAACAGTGTGTAGTTTTGCTTTAAAAAACTGGTTATTTGAAAATATTTTTTCTTGTTGTTCTTTTAGATATTTGTTATAAAAATTTAGATCATATATCTTCATATTATAATAGATAAAGTGCAATTGCAGGTTCGTCAATTTACGATCACAATCGAAAGTGTAGCTTTGACCAATAGCTTTGCACTTCCAAGTGAGATTCAAGCTTTCTAATTCTTGTTCTTCTCATAACAGATTGACTCTCTTTCAATTGGTATAAGATTCTATCTTTTTTTCATTTATATTTTTCTAATTCATTGGAATTATGTTTAAGATGACATGCTAGGACTAGGGCTGCAAGATATACTTAATCTGGATTTTGGGTATATTTTTCTTGCTATTAATGATGTTTCATTTATGATTATGTGTATGGACATTGTTTTTTCTTCACAAAAATGATTTAGAACAAATAAAAACTTTGCTTGCAAGATTTAGTTGTTGATTACTACATTGTTGGGGAATGCATCATTTTTAGATCAAGTTGAACATTCTAGACCCTGGCCTTTTGTTCGATTATTTTAGAACAGAAATATTGCGTGTAACTACATAGTTTTCTTCTTTTAAAATATATAGTCAGACCTATGAGATCTTGATTTATACTTGATGATTTTGCGAAAAATAGGCTATTTGAAAGAAAGGCTTAATTTCCGTTAGTAAGCAGGAGAGGTTGGTGGTTGACTAAAATAAAACCTTATTTCACGTGTGATTTTGTGACAAGTGAAGCTTAACGAACAATTTTGTGAACAATAGGCTATTCGAAGGATGGGTTTGTGTAATTTACTCTTAGTTGTTAGCAAAATTAAGTTTACACTTATAATTTACCCTTAAGTCATTAATTTACTAGTACAGGATGGGAAATTCCCCAACACCATTCCCATATTTATACACATTGTTCAGAGAAAGTTAAAAGAAATTGTAAAATAAAAGATGTTTAGCAGTGATTGTTCTTGATAGAGTAGACATCTAACAAAAGTTGATATTTACTAATTTTTTGTTTATCTTGATAAGGCTGTTTTTTAATACTTCCAGTTCTTGACTCAATTTCATGATAAGGCTATTTATTTTGAAATGGCTGTGCTTTTTAAAATTTTTACAGTTATTTACTCAAATTTATGATAGCACTTATACTATTTATGAAATTTCATGGAGGCTTTTCCTCTATGTGAAAGATGCATCCTATTCATGCTTAAACACATTAGTGTTCATTGAGTGAACGTGTTTTCCAAAGTCTTAGCTACTTGAAATCAAGCTCACATTATAACTAAACCTTCAATGTACTTTAACTTTGTTTAAATATTTAAAAATTCTAATTTATTTTTTTAGTGCTATTGTTATTTTCTCGGTACAGAGAAATAAAGATAACAGGAAGAAAACTCGTTGGGTGAAAATTATGGTATGTTTATTGATTATATGATGTTATTTGTTTTGGTTTGGAGTTATTATATATGATTATATTCTTGGTTTGCTTTCCTTGCAGTGTCCTAGACAACCACCAAATGCTCTTGATTCTGGTTACTATGTATGCCGTTACATGCGGGAGATAATTGATCATCAATGTACTGTCATCCCAATAAATGTAAGTGTTTGAGAAATTTACCCTTGAGAATATTATATTTTAATATTTGAGTTATTTTGTTTAATTACTACTAAGTCAATGCCATGTTTTTACAGTATTTTCGAGATGCACCTAGCTTATATGACAAGAGACTCCTTGATGAGCTACGAGAGGAATGGTTACAATATCTGGACACCCAACGATAAGTTTGTAGGATGGCATGATTATAATGATGAAATGTTGGTGTTTTGATGCAAACTGAAAGGATTATGACATTGTTTATTTTGTACTCATACTAAAACACAAATTCTTCTATGTTTTTTTGCTGCTGCAAATTCAACGTATAATGTATTTTCGTATGGATTATTGATTTTGGATATTGAGAATTTAATAGATTAAGTGTATTTATTATTATGACCAAGTTTGGCGAGAATATTGAAATTCTATTAAAAAATATTTATGTTTTGATTAGTAATAAAATATCCAAAATAAAACCGACTAATGCTTAACCCCCCGTAATTTAAAAAAAAAATCAAGAAACATCTCTCTCAGGGGTTTTTAAAAACCCCTGAGAGAGATGTTTCTCAAGGGTTTTAAAAAACCCCTGAGAGAGATGTTTCTCAAGGGTTTTAAAAAACCCCCGAGAGATATCTCTCAAGGGTTTTTTAAAAAACCCCTGAGAGATATCTCTCGGGGGTTTTTTAAAAAACCGCCATCCTTGCCACTTATTTCTCAGGGGTTAAAAAAAACCCTGAGAAATATTTCTCAGGGAGACGTATAAAGGGGAAGGAAAAACCGCCTTCCCCTTCATTAAAAAACCCCTGAGAGAGGCTATTTTTGTACTAGTGCATGAATCTTTTCATACCTCATGTCAAATATCTTTATAAACTTTTTGATTGACTGCACAAAATCCAAAAAGACGTTATCCTTGGGTAACATGGCTCCTATGATTTTCAAAAGCTTATTGAAATGAACACTAGATTCGTTTCCATTCCGTTTCCGTTTTCGAAATTACAAACAAACGGGCCCTTAGTATATTAATCTTACTTACAATAAAATCATCTGTTAAACACTCCTCCTATTTAGTTATACATATATACCTCAATGGAAACTGAAGTTGCTTGATCATTTGAGTCTGTAGCTAAGTTCTATCCACTTCAAAAAATGAAAGCCAAATTGTAGCAACCATGAAAGCTTTCTCAAGTCTGAACAGAACACACAAACACAAATACAAACCAGAAGCTTCTCAGTCAAGGAAATCCGCTCCTCAAGACAAGCTGATCAAATCTAAAGCAAACTTAATTTGATACCAAATAAGAAACCGTAAACGGGTAAAAATCTTACAAATTCATCATGAACATGGACGCGGAAATGTGGAACACATAAAAAATCATCAAGGGCTTACTTTGTTGAGGGGTTTAGAATCAACAACAGCCAACAACCGAAATTTTTGCAAAACATTTATATATTAACCAAATGGATAATATGACGCTATTCTTGTCAGAAAGTTAACAAGGATGCATTCTAGACATGGGAAAATAATTACGAGGGCGAGGGTTGCAATTGAAGAGGGAAATTAAAATGCAATTAAGGGAGACGGAATAGTAACTGGAGCGAGGGAAACAGTCGATTGCAACCCTATTCGACTGTAGCCCTCGCCCTCGTCGATTGGAGCACTCGCCCTCGTCGATTGGAGCCCTAGATGTTGTATCCGCCAATACTTCAATTCGTGTCGCTGTTAAACGTTTGAAGGGAAGAGGGGAATATTTAGAGTTTCATCCCATCCATAGCATTTCTGTCTTGGCCGCACAAGGGAGATTAAACCTAAACGCGCTAAGGGGAAAAAGAGCGCTTGTTTATTTTAATAGCGTTTTTTTATTATGAAACGCTATATAAAAAAAGTAGAACACGTAAACTATAGCAATTACGAGATAAACGCTATTACTTAATGCTATAAACACACAGTTTTGTTGTAGCGATGTTGAAATCCAGATGGTACACGACTGTGCTTGTTTCCCTTGTCAGACGGATGCAAAATTGTTGGATCCGGAGCAACTAATTCCGTCGGGTTCAACATCGTTTCCACATAAGCCCCAAACTTGTCCACAATTTCCTGGTTCAACTTACCCTTCCGGTGCATGGTCATAAAGGATGTCAGAGTAATATCTCCCATCGATAGAGGGATAGTTTCGGTTCTTCCACTTCGTTGATGACTTCGTGCCATACTACCAGCCTCCAGAAAGAATGTAGTGCAGTTAAAAACATAGGCATGTTCTCCCGGAGTGTAACACCTCGAATCTGCGGGACTCGGGGCACTACGGGCTAAGACCTCACAATGGGTACCGTCCTTTAGCTTGACAACAGTTTCACCAGATATTGCAACATGACACAAATAAAAGGCAAAACGAAATAGCTTAATGCAAATGTTATATTCCCAAATACAAACGAAAGGAGACTCCAACCGAGTTCTTACAAAACCACAACAACAAAAAACGTCCAAACGACAACGATAATATAAACTCAATCCCGTCCTATAATGTACGGGAATCCCCAAAAGACGGTAAAGGCATATACAAAATCGGTATAAAACCGTTAGTTAACATTCTACAAAATCGGTATAAAACCGTTAGCTAACATTCTAAGCATTAGAAAGACGATAAAGGCATATAAACACATAAGTCAACATAAACACATAACATGCTCACGCACACAAGCCGGTTTATTATTTTTCATTTTCATTATTCTCATTACTAGTTTAACTTCAGTTTGTGACACGAGAATCCCCGAAACTCGCCTCTGTCCCCGTATCCCATCAATAAATGATTTTGATGCATCCAACCATCTACGTGTCTGGGCTAGTCGCAGAGAAGCTCCTAGCTAAGTAAGTCTGGAGGACTTACATGTCTCAAAGATAATCCTTCTATATCCCGTACTCAGCTTCCCGTAGGAAGGCACTCAACGCCTGATCAACAAGGCACACAATCAACATCTCTCTCACATGCTAAAAGTCCTTTGACTTCTAGTCTCAATGATCTCGCAAGATCATACCAACTACATACTTCCTTCTTATTGCCATGGCTTAGCCTTATCACTCTAACGGAAAATGATTGACTCCACTAAAGAAATTCTACCATGCAAACTTTCATCATGTGATTCTCCTCGTAAACCTCATGTGTCTGAATAAGTCGCCCACTCAGAATCCTGTAAAAATCGATGCTTCACCTTCGGGTACTCCGTAAGCTTAACTTACGGAAATCTTAAATCTTACGTACTTGTTCGATCACATTTCTTATCTTGACTCCCATGCTTAGGAGTGCGCCTATGGAAGACTTGCCTTAACTGAAACGCCACTTTTATCCTCGAGCGAGATTGTACTCCTATCTACATGATTTGTGTCTTCAGTTTATCGACACGACTCTTGAAAGAATCTTAAGTTCATTGTCCCTAGTTGCTTCATTGATGCTCCATCATTGCTTTCTCATGACCACTCTCATGTCTTCATGTCGCTTCCATTTTGTATAGCTTATAACTCGGTTTTGCTTAAGTAGACTCGTGGTTCCCTTCTATTTGTTCGTCCTTGCGGTTAATGTCATCATTAGTCTTCACATTGTTGCTTTGACGTTCTCAAAAGGAGTTCGAGGAATTACTAGGGTGTTTGCCAACACGTGATGCTCAACTCGATACTTGAGCATACTCATCTTCGTATGTACATTATCCTAAGCCAAAAAGGCGTTGTCCAAGGGGTGATGATAGCTTTCTATCATCTCAACTATAAGGTCCATTATCACTAATATGATACTAGCATATCATATGTATATTTATACATAACGATATATATAAGTCCTATGCTAACACTACTACAAACAAATCAAATCAAGGAAAGCGATAATAATACAAAGTCAAAAAGTCGTAACTATAGTCCACAACCAAACTAGGCTGCCGAGATACACAGAAGGAGTGGTGGTCCCGTACATTCTATTCCAGACCGACTATGCTCGTGATTTGAAAACGAAATTCATTTGGAAAACTCAAAACCCTTGCGGGTTTCGTTTGTTTGTCTATTCGACCTTTTAGAAGATTGTGAATGTCATTATTGTCAACCTAGGGTTTTGATACCATATTGTAACACCCCGAATCCGCGGGACTTGGGGTGCTAGCCCGTAGCGCCCCAAGTCCCGCGGATTCGAGGTGTCATTATTGTCAACCTAGGATTTTGATACCATATTGTAACACCCCGAATTCGCGGATTCGGGACTTGGGGTGCTAGCCCGACCCTTATCTTGACACGAATTTCACCGGATCTTGCAACATGGCACAAATAAAAGGCGAAACGAAATAATTTTAAAATGTTATGTTTCCGAATACAAAAGAAAGAAGACTCCAACCGAGTTCCTACAAATCATAACACAACAAAATATCCAAACGACAACGATAATATAAATCCAATCCCGTCCTATAATGTGCGGGAACCCCACTTGCCCACTCCTCTGAATCACTCGGCGACATCCCTAACCTGTACGGCATCTACAAAACTTGTACAAAACTGTTAGCAAACAATCTAAGCATTAGAAAAACGGTAAAAGCATATACACACATAAGTCAACATAAACATAACATGCTCACGCACACAAGCCGGTTTATTATCTTTCATTTACGTTATCCTCATTACTAATTCAACTTCGTTTTGTGACACGAGAATCCCTGAAACTCACCTATGTCCCCGTATACCATCAAAGAATGGTTTTTAAGCATTTAATTGTCTGCCTTCATGGGCTAGACGCAGAGAACCTCCTAGTTCCCGCAAGAGCTTGGCAGTGATGTCACCATCCGTTATCATACACTTGGACTGATAATAACATAACAAGGTCGTCGTAGTCCGGTTTCATTTTAATAATGTAACTTAAACACACACCACCATCACACATCAAACTAATATATAAAAGCTAGATAAGTAAGTCCGGGGGACTTACCTGTCTCAAAGATAATCCTATTATATCCCGTACTCAGCTTCCCGCAAAATGGCACTCAACGCCTGATCAACAAGGCACGCAATCAACATTTCTCTCACATGCTAGAAGTCCTTAGAATTCTAGTACCAATGATCTCACAAGATCATACCAACTACATATACTAGGATAATCCATTCCTAGTCTTCATGAACCTACAAGATCATACAGTCCTAACCTCGAGCCTCAAGATGCTCACAAGATGAAACCATACACTCAAAGCCTTATAATCCTCTCAAGATATCAATCATACTTCATTCTCAAGAACAATTCACAAACACTCACCTAAGGTTCAAGCCACTACTTGGCATTCCACAAGGTAACGCTAGCCATCCTAGCGTGATACTTTCAATGAGCACAACTTAAGGTAAGATAAGGGTCACTAGATTGAGGAAGAGGGTACTCACTGGGGCAAAGACGTGATTGCGGAACAAGAAGGCGCGACCGCGGAGAGGGAAAGAAGGTCGCACCGGCGGCTCAAGTTGTGCCAGAGTCGCACCTACGGCCCAAGGTAGCCACAATTGCAGCCTAGGGAAGCACACCCGCGGCTCTTGGGTGCCGCCTCTGCGGCTTTGGTGTTGTGGGCGCACTCGAGGCTCTATCATGCCGCGGGTACGGCCGAACTACATAACGGCGATCTTCAAACATTCTTCGATGTGAAAAAGTTTTCCCGTCATCTCTTGGATGGCTTTCTCGGCCTTGTATGTCCACCACATGATCCACAACCAACACTACATCCTAGTCCGGATCCACACACATGCAAACACAATAATGGACAACTAGAGTGAATCCAGGCTTACATTACAGTAGGGCTCAAAGAAGGAAGAAGAATAGGAGAAGAAGGAGAAGAAAAAAGATGGAGAAGAAGTTACCTACAGTTAGATCGGATTTGCAGTCCACTCTCTCGAAGAGAAGCTCACCAAAGAAGAATGAGCACCATGGGAGAAGACACCAAGAGCTCAAAGAAGGAAATGGAGGAAGAGAGTAACGTGAGGGATAAAAGGAAAAAAGGGATGGACATCTCAGTTGGAAAAAAGAAGGGTCAAAAGGGAGTCAATGGTCAGCTTGGAGAATGAGGGGTCGGAAAGCAAAAGGAGGGAACGAGAGGTCGGAAAGAAGATGGGGTAAAAATCTCGTTTACTCAGATCACCGCGCAAGCGGAACGACTGAGCCGCGCCCGCGGGTGGCCGTGAGCGTTGTTCTCCTAAACCGCAGGGGCGGTGGCTACCACTAAAGACCATCAAACCGCTCTCCTACAAGAACTAAAATTTTGACATTACACGGAGGGCTGCTACATACTCATGCACGCAAGGGATCCCGTACGATTGCCTCCAATACCACCATCACATGTGAATTCATATTCCCCTTGGCGCCAATTTTCAATTCTCGATCAAGTACTTCATAAAGTTGTTGGACACCTTTCGGGTAAGGAATGTAAACATTGGGCTTTCTTGGATGCTTATGATTGTTTGAGTACGCAACTTCTCTATGCTACCCTGAATCTTGTCAATCTGGTATCCGATCATTCTATGAATGCCCTTGATGATAGTATTAAATCCTTAACGAGTTGAATTAATAGTTCTCTTCACCCTCGGCCTAAGATTAGAACATCATTTAAGCATAATGAGTTGATTTTTTAAGGACAATAACTAGCATCGTCGTCAGTAAAGGGAGCTGCCGCCTGTCTCCATTTTCCCTCACCTTGCAGGCTTGTACGGGCTAAACAGACAACATTTCATTGTACGAACAAAACAAATTCAAATCAAAATTATTTTTTTGTCCTCTTCCTTTCTCTTGTTTACCAAAACAGTTTCTTCCTTGAGCTCTTCTTCCTCGACTTGGATCTGAGCAGCTCCGTCTCTTCTCTTACCTATCTAGATAAGCAAGACTCCTCCTCTCTTCTTCTTCTTCCTTGCCATTATGTCACCCAAAATAAAATGAGATTTATAGGAAACTTCTCATCTTCCAGTCTAGTAGAAACCCTATACAATACAAATGATTCTCTATATTAATCGTTCACATTCTACAAAGGATCAAGCCTAAAGAGTATTGGGCCCTTGCTTAGAGACAAACCTCTTAATAGTGTTGTGGACCCCATGGGGGAAAGAGGGTCGTCCATCCTTTGCACAACTTTCGTTTTGGACTTCAGCCCCAAGGTCACTTCGATTCACCTCGACTTCGTAGTCGTGGCTAGAGTTTGCGTTTGCACGATCTTTAATGTAACTCGAATTTTATTTGCAAACCTCTGAAAACTGGTTATATTTTATCTTTCGGCTCCATTCTGTAGTTTATCTTGTCTATAATGTAAGTTACATTTGTGTTTTGAGAAAATATCTGCTCCTGTATGAATTCTTCTTGTTACAAACAAGATTTGGATATAATGATTGATAGACCTCTCCTGGATGAATTTTATTAGCAAACCTCTCCTTCGCCCTAGGGTCTTTACGCAACTAATTTTTTTATATACCAAGTCCAATAATGAATGTGTCTTGCGTTTTACTTAAACGCCTTATTTTTCTTCCTCATAGTCATCTTCACATTCTCATCTAATTTTTTTTTCAATTTGTTCACTATTATGTATGGGATTCTGGCTGTTGATGAGCATGCATGATAAACGGGTAGGTGGCGGCGGTGAGGTGTTTAACAATATAATTCAAGTTTTTTTTTGTTATTGACTTGTTTACATTTTCTAACTTTTCATTTCCACATTTTAATAAGTTATTTTAATAAAAGGTTTCAACATGTAAAAGGAGGTCTATAATGATTGATAGACATACTGATTAATGAACTATTCTCACTATTTAATTATCATTTATCTTGAAACAAGGTAAAACAAAATATAAGCAATAATATCCGATCGATCTCCAAAATACACAAAGAACAATAAAATGGTGAAAAAGGAGGCGACAAAGAGCATAGACCTAATGATTGATTGTGACTTTGGTTACGGAAACTTACAATTACTCAACGTTTCATGGGTAGTTTTGGGCTAAATTACAAAATCGATTAAACTTTGATTTGTGTTTTGGGGCCAAGTGCAGAATCAAACAAACTGTTTCGGAACCCAAGTGCGGAATTGATTAAACTCAATTTCGCTTTCGGACTCAAGTGTAAAATTAATTAAAAACTAATTTTACATTTGTTGTGTGAAATTAAGAAAAATATTTATCGAAATATATGAGTTCGTTTAAGATGAATGTAAATAAGTGCGTATACATAAAGAGACCACTAAATTGCTTGTAAAATTTGAAGCTCATATAAAAAAAACGTTGATATTGGGTTTTGAACAAAATGAATTACAAATTTCTACAGACGTGATTTGTGATATATTTAACCAAGACAAAGTAAATTATAAAAAGGCTAAAAATCTAAAAAAATCCTTCCAAATTAGATACCCTTTACATGTGGTCACCTCAAAACTAGTCAAGATCTTGAAAATAAAACAAATTCTCATCTTCTTGTCTCCATTTTACAACTAATTTAGTAGTCTGTCTCCATTTTCCCTCACCAAGCTTGTACGGGCTAAACATGCAACATTTTACTGTACAAACAAAACAAATTAAAATGAGAATTTTATTTTGTCCTCTTCCTTTCTCTTGTTTGCCAGAGCAGTTTCAACGGCTCTTTGATAAAGTGATACGATATGTTATTACGTTCGTTTATTTGCATCCAACTTTATATTCATGAAATCGTAGGATGTTATTCAATCTACAATATATCAAATATTCATTCATAATAAAATCCAAAGAAGAGTTCAAACATTATCATGTATATGTGGTAGATATCAGAAAATACATTGTATTTGAATATGCATGATTTACAGATTGTCAAGTGATAAATGCCAAGAAAAGTTAAACTTCCTTGATATTTTATAGGCAACAGATAAGAGACGAACATGCTACAAGCTTGTACTTACGGGAGCTTAAAATATGATTTAAATATCAATGTACGCTACAAATAAGAGTAGTTGTAGGTGACAAGAGTTGTTGGTCACGGGCTTAATAATATCACAATTTTGCAACTAAACCGTAAATAACCATCATCCATTTGAGAGACAGAATATGAGTGTTTTTGCTAAAATTATAATTTGTTTCCTTTATATGCTGGATTTTAGGTCTTTCTCATTTTGTTTTTATACTCGGATTTTCTTTTTCAACCAAATCATGCGAGGATCGGTCACTCTCATCATTTTCAAGTAATTCTCAGAGTATTATATTACTTGGCACTCCTCATCGCCGTCATTAGAAGTTGTAGTTTGTTTGTTACTTCTTGTATTAGAAATAAAAAATTATTGTTTCTATGATAAACCAATAATAAAAAATGAGATTTATAGGGTGTTTAGTTGTAATCCCGGTTATATATACAAAATGTAATTGTATTTTTTTTCTTTTTACCCATAGACACAGGTGAGGATGGTTCGTCCTCTCCAATTGTAAAATTACGAGCGTAACGGCGTATCGTATCCCCTAATCAAATGGTCGTTGCAACAATTACATAATAATTTACTATTATAACATTTTCATCTTATTTAATTAATTTTCAATTGATATCCGTCTTTATTATTACTATTTCTTTATAATATAACAGATGGATTCAAGTTTGTAGTCTTAACCCGTTGCATAAAATATAGTCTCCGTCTGAAGTATTTTACGGCTCACCTTACTCCAATCGTATTAGAACCAGATGAATTGGTAGCATAAGAGTTGTTGAAGGATGTATATCCAAATGACCAAGATGGAAATCAAGTCTCGTCTTTGCTAATATTTGAAACAAACGTTGGAGTGCCTATGGGGAACGAGGGTACGTTTAGAATAGGGGCTATATAAATAGTTTATTTGCCAAATCCGATACAGAAAATTTTCTAATTTGAAGGAGTCATGCCGTAAAGGTGAATATACTAACTAGTTGGTGTGAGAATGGGTTTGTATTGGCGACAATGAAAATTATCGATGATTATGCGACCAACAATGTTGAGGTATATCAGGGAATGGGTAAGTGTATGGATACAAATGTTGTTGTTGTTATCCTAGGTTTGACAAAAGTAGTCGACGAAACATATTTCATATAACAGGGCTCGCATGGTCCTGAAAATGCTGGTAGATTTGGACTTGGAAGAAGTTTAACTCACTTGGACGTGTTGATGAAGATGTACAAGCTACGAATCACTATTGCGGGAGAGCTACAACCGCGCGTGTAGTTTGATTGCTGTTGTAAATGTTTGATATATGTCAGGTCGAATGTTGTAGTCTCATACTGGTTAAGGTTTGATTATATGCTAGGTTGTCTGATGTTATATTTCAGTAAGGCTGTAACAGAAATATGAACCTATGTTTAAGTATTTTATTTGAAACTCGGATGTAACTTTTGCTATAATCGTTCTAAACTCGGCTACTTTTATGGTAGGCCAATGTCTGGTGGCTACATCATTATTATTTCTAACTAGCTATGGGTCATATTAAATGCATTTTTGATGACATGAATTATGGCCTATATTTAGGCTTGCATTTATCTAGATTTTATCTCTATTTTGCATACATAGACATACGTTCATAACAATTATGGTTATATTTACCTATATTGATAGAGTAGAGATCTACACAAAGTTTTATTACATTTGTAGATAAGTTGGCGAATTATGGAGCGAAATGGCATATGTAAGGATCAAGCCTTGAAGCGGGACAAAAAGGGGCATAAAAGGAAGCCAAAAATGTGCCAAAGTATTCTTTGATACCGTCTAACGCACCAAAGTATTTTCTGATACCGTCTAACGTGGTAAAGTATTTTCTGATACTGTCTAATGCGCCAAAGTATTTTCTGATACCGTGCGCCAGAGTGAGCTTTGATACCAGCGGGCTCAATTTCTTTTCAGCCCAAATATTTAGGCTTTTATCTTTAAACCTAGATTTATCCCTACAAATATCCGATAGCCTTCAACATTGAGAGGGAGACTTGGACAGCTGCGACGGTTGGTATCAATATCTCGAGGGGAACATAGGACTTTTGGAAGGAAGGATTACTAGGAGGGAGAAAGGACGTACTTTCCAATGACGAATTGACAACTTATTCTTTGGTTACATTTAGACACTTGTGAGGTTTTTTGTTCCTTTGATTTATATTTTTTAACACAGGCACGTTTTGATATTTGGAGATTATTTGTTTGGATATCATTGAGTTTTCTAATTTCTATTCTTTTTCTCTCTTAATTAGATAATTGATTTTAATTATGATGATTGTTATTGGCTAAGCACCCTTGCTATTCTAGGGTGAAGGGTTGATAGTTGTGGCATAGATGATGATAGATTAAACCAAAACAGATTGGACCCTGAGCGAGAAACCTCGCCGTCGTAACGTTCTACGGCCTGTTCTTGAGTTCCACGACCGTGGTTTCTCAAGAACTTACCGTAGTTTTGCCTATTTGACGTGTTTTGCTTTGATCCAAAGTTAAAGATTGGTTTTAACCTAGCCTTGGCTTACCTTTTTTAGGTAGTAGTGAGACTCAACACCTTCTACTTAGGTTATGAGTGTCACAACCTTAACCTGTTTGGTTTATCTTTGATTCCCTTGAGTTTGGGCATGGGTATTTGAGAGTTTAATCTTGTCCTTAGATCCTCTTCATAACGAGACTCAACATCCTTTATTGAGAGAGTTTTCGGGTAAGATATATGGGTTTGGAACTTCACCGTACAACATCCTACCTTAGATCTATATCTTTACAATCCTAACTTTCTTCTTATATCTTTAGAACATCTTGAATCGATTGCCACAATTGATACCTGAATTTTTAGAATCGTTGTTTTCCCGTTAATCTTTATAAAAGCTTATTTACTTGCCGGACGATTTTACGAACTGAATTTGATCCCTCAAATCCCTGAGTTCGACTTTGGAATTCTTGTTTTACTATACCGATCCGTACACTGCTAGTTCGCTTCTTTGCTTGATTCCAGATATAAATTTAAGACTTAGTGACGCACACTTTTGAGCGAACACATTTTTTCGTGTAATAGTGCGTTCCAAAGTTTATAACTCGCAGCAAGACTAATCCTTGGTTACTTTGTCGCTATACCAAATCTTCTGTCAAGAAAATTATGATTTCCCTACTTGTTTCAGCAGAGAGAGCAAGTTCTTTTTAGCTCATGCATACACTAAAATTATACGTCCAAAAAAGGAAGAAAATTGTGGCTATGCTGGGTATATCTTACACCTTTGTTCAGTTTCATTGACAAATGGATGTAACTTCATTAATCATTCACGAGGTTGTGAAATGTTGCGTTTAGCCGTACAAGGTGAGGGAAGAAAGGAGACCGGTAGGGTATCCCTTAATAAGTGTTTTATGTTCTTAGAGGGACTTATGTTTTGTTTGTCGTGTATTTCACGTCAAAATAAATGAACATTGAACCGGGTTGGGTTTGTCTAAACTTGCACAACAAAACTAATAAGTAAAGCACATCGGAATTAAAGTTACATACCCGATGCAACAAGCTACAACTGAAAACCTGCATCCGTCTTATTAAAAAGAATAAAAAAGTAAGTATAAATAGTAACTAAAAATAAATATATTAAATAAGATGCAAGACGTATAGTAGGTGTATAATTGTTTCAATGGCTCTTTGATAAGGGGATACGATATGTTGTTACGTTCGTCCATTTGCAATCAACTTTTATATTCACGAAATCATAGGATGTCATCCATTCTACAATATATCAAACATTCATCCATAATCAAATCAAAAAAAGAGTTCAAACATTGCCCTGTATATGTGGTAGATATCAGAAATTCATTGTATGTAAAGATGATTTGGAGATTGTCAAGTGATAAATGCCAAGAAAAATTAAACCTCCTTGATATTTTATAGGCAAGAGATAAGAGACGAACATGCTACAAGCTTGTACTCACGGGAGCTGAAAAGTATGATTTAAGATAAATGTACGCTACAAACAAGAGTAGTTGTAGGTGGCAAGAGTTGTTGGTCACGGGCTCAATATTATCACAATTTTGCAACTAAACCGTAAATCACCATCATCCATTTGAGAGTCACACCATGAGCGTTTATGCTAAAATTATAATTTGTTCCCCCTATATGCCGAATTTTAGGTCTTTCGCTTTTTATATAAACCGCAAATCACCACCATGCATTTGAGAGGAGTCATTTTGCTTACTTACAACTACTCTTATGAAATGAGAAAAATTTTAGTTTTCATAAGCTAGCATAAGCTCTAAAAATTTTGGTCCCACAAACGCCTACATTCCGGCTTATATTTTCTTTTCATAATTTTTGGATCCTTAGTAAGCTTCCATAGGCCCCGTATCTACCTACCAAATACACCCTTAGCATACATTCTAGTATCAAGAAAGGAAAAGTCCAACATATATACTTGGTATAATGATAACAGTAGATATCTCACAATTTTCTGCCTCACTATTTTATCAAAGAACATTATAGCATTCTTTAATCTTGGTGTATATAACAGGAAAATAGTTTCATTTTTGCAGTTTCTAGAAAACTACAGCTCCCTTGGTAAGTTGGTATCAAACCTCACAATGTTCTTTTAGATGAAGATTTTTGTCCCAAGATTTCAGATTTTGGACTTGCAAAGGTACGGAAATAGAAGAACGATCGAAAGTAAGGTTTCTATGTCGAGAACAAGAGGGAGTATAAGCTACATTGCTCCGGAAATGTTTTGCAAACATTTTGGAGATGTTTCTCATAAATCTGATGTTTATAGCTAAGGAATTATGGTTTTAGAGAATATTGGATTTATGAAGAGCTTGAGGATGGAGATGATATAGAGCTTGATGGAATTGTACATAATTTGAATGATGATGTGAAGATGTTGATATAGTAAGCTTGTGGTGTATCTAAACATGTAGACCATCAATGAGTAGAGTGTTGCAAATGCTTGAAGGAAGCCATGAGTTGAGGCCTGTTCTTACACTCAATTCAATCGATTGAATCCGTTGAATGACTTTCATCAACGTCCGGTAATACATTTTTACCATTAAATCGAGGGATTGAATTGGTTGGATAAGAGGTTGAATCGGTTGAATGATTAAATTGGGGTACGAGGTTTAATTGATTGAATCCAATTTTTATGGTAGTTGTATCCTTTTGCAAGAACCTTCATTCAATCGATTGTAGGAGCATTCTATAAGGGCTTTTTGGTCTATTAACACCTCATCCAACCCATTTATTATCATCTTAAACGAACATACAAACAAATTAATTCGATTCATTCCATTAAGTTTCAATCACATTTTATAGTTTCAGTTTCAGTTCTATTAAGTTTTAGTTTCAGTTACAGCATACCAAACGGGCCCTTGATTGAGATACCTCTCGTGCCTTCCCTTGCTTCTCCTCCAAGACCACCATTTGATTCTTATAGATCATCTATGATGACTCTATCAAAAGAATCGTAGTAACTACTACTACTAACGTAGATATGCCTTGAATATGGATCTCACTTCGCAACAAATCACACATGTCATGACACTTGTTTCTCATACATCAAGACAATATCTAGGGTTTTTAGTAGTATTGGTATGTCTTAATATGAATCTCACTTCTCAATAAATCACACATTTCACGATATTTGGTACTTATAGAGTAAGATAGTTTTTAGGGTTTCTAGTAAAATTGTCTCTTGTATCATAACTCGTTATGACTTTATGTATTGTTGAGATGTAAGGATTCCCACATCGATAACATGCAATCAAGCGAACCTACCATATAAGTATCTGGATTACTCCTCCTATTATCAATTAGTTTTAGCATGGAACTTGTGTGCTTGTATGTATGGTTCACCGGACGTGTGTTCTCCGCGTCATTTTGTCCCAGGACGGATATAAGAAAAAGTTACATGTACACTTGCCATTTATTTTTCCTTTGAAACCCATATCCTAACCCAAAAACTACAACCAACCTACAAAATATCCTTCGACATGTCAAACAAAGAACAAAAAAAAAACATAACTAAAATACATACATTTCATGGGTATGGTAAAAGAATCATTGAAGAAGAAAATGGAAGGGAAGGAGACTCGCATTTTAACCTGGTGTTTTGTATCACGACGACCGGGATATGATACGTGTATAAAGGAACTCGTTCCACGTGTCTGGTAAACCAGGGAGACACCAATGGATACAATCGGCGAAGGTTGCCGGAGAAGCCATTTGCTCCGGCGTGAGAAGCTTCCCTTGCCGGGTAGTGTGAACGGAAGTGTGAGCGTCTTTCCGGTACAACGACAGCGTTGTTATGTTGATGAAGCTCACTGGCACCCTCATCATCGACTGCGTCACGTTTTCGGCTGCCACGAAGAGTCTCCGATCAATTCCTACTCTTAACGGCGCCGTCGTGTTCAGCACCGGCATCGTCTCGTTTGCGCACTTTATACCATCCGGGTTGTTCCATTCCATGCTACTGCATATTCATATTCTTATACTAAAATGAGATTCGTTTAATGGATTAGATTATTTGTCAATATTGTTATAATGTATTGATAATGATTTTGAAATCCCAACGGCTACTTCAAGTTCAACTAACTACGTGAAAGTGATACATTGGACGCCTTTTCCTATATAACATTATTTATTTATTTTGCCATAAACCAAAAAAGTCACCGGATTTTAGAAGACGAATCGATCAATATATAAATCGATAAAAACGTATTTAGTAATATGAAGGGTGGCGTTCTTACTTGAAATGAATGGGCGCCATGCTATTAAAGAAAACGCGAGTACGATGAGGATCGATGTTCTCATCGATCCACTTAGCCCATGTCTCCAACACTCTCAAATAAGCAGTCGGCCTCGACACTTCATCGTACTCCGTCGCCCCTTCATCGAAAGATCCTCGTCTAATCAAAATTCAGCAAAACATGTCACAAAACATTCATACATAATTTTATAAAACCAAATAGTAACTTACAAGACTTTCATGTTGTCGGAGTTCATCCACCAAATATAAGTGTTAAAGATTAGAAAGTCAACGTCTTTCCAGTTGACTGCGTGCTTCTCAATTGATTCTGACATTATGATCCGGTCTTGGATACTGTGCGATTCCGGATTATCCGAATTTGATTCCACTAGAAATGGTGCCCAATAGAACTCGACTGTTGTGTTATAATCCTGTCAGAAAATATAATATTTTTATTTTTATTTCAAGAAAAAAGATAAAAAGATTTTGATTAATCAGACCTCAAGGTTGAAGATAATGAGAGACCCAGATTCATTGAAGCTCTTCCTTCCATGGGGGATTGCAGATTGGACTAAACAAACCATTGATTCCCATTGATTTCTATTCAATGAATCCCCAACAAACATCAATCTCTTCCCCTTAAGCTTCTTCAACAATAATTTTGCCCTAAATCTGTAAATCTAACAGAACATCAATTACAACACCCAAATCAAAACAATGTCGAAAAACAGAGCAAGATGAAACCTTACTTGGGAAAAGAACAATCTCTGGGCTGCCATCTCCAGTTTTGATAAAAAGAATCTTTTCTTCCATTTCTAACACAAGTCAACTGTCGAGTTAGAAACTCACATTCATCTTCTTTGTACAATGGATAAGTAATGTTATCAAATACCCAACTCCCTGTAGAAAGATCGCAATCCTCTGGTGGTAAATCAATCTCTTCTTCTTCTTCATCCTCCTGCTCTGTTTCTTCACTCAATAAAACAGAGGAATTTTTCTGAATAAAGCTATGTTGTACTAGCAATTTGGGCCAGGAGAACTGAAATTCGGTGACGGATTTGATGTTTTCGTTGCAGATGAAGATTGTGGTGAGGAGAATTGATGAAACGAAGATGAAATTCCAGACGGTGTTCCGGCCAAACCCACATGGTTTTTGCCGTTGTTGCTTCATCGCGGTGGATTCCGGCGAGGTGGCTAATGTGATTCACACTGTTGGGACTTGAGAGTCAGTTCTATAAACATCTCTATTATTCACTTAACTAGAGTTAAACTCACTGATAACTAGAGTTGAACCGCTCAAGTTGAAATGTCTAAAAAAATATATTGAGATTGAGGAAGACATGTCGGGTAGTGATATTGGCTTAAAGTTTTGGTCACTGTACCATCTAAAGCATGTGCCTTTATTAAAATATCATCATTATTTAGTAATAAAGCTGTAAACTTGTAAAGCACTCGCAAATTTGATTAGAAAATTGTAAAGTTTTTGATCTTGGTGCCGTAAACCTTGTTTTAAGCAAGGAGTATTTTTGTAAGGCAACGAGTTGCAGAACAACTTCCATCTTCAATTTTGATAGAAATAATCTTTTCTTCCATTTCTAACATAAGTCAATGGGCGAGTTAGAAATAATTATTTCTTCCATTTCCCTGTAGAAAGATTGAAATTCTCTGGTGGCAATTCAATCTCTTATTCTCCGACCTTCTGCTCTGTTCTTGCACTCGATGAAACAGGGGAATTTTGCCGAGTAAAGCTTTGTTATAGAAATTTGGGACAGGAGAATTGAAATCCAGTGATTGGCTTGATATTTCGTTGCAGATGAAGACTGTGATGAGGAGAATTGATGAAACAAAGACTAAAATCAAAGCGGTGTTACTGGTGTTCCGGCCAAACTCGCCGGAGATCTGTTATTGTTGCTTCATGGCGTTATTTTCCGGCGAGGTGGCTAAAACGATTTACACGGTTGGATGTCCACTCTATACAGATCCCTAATTTTCTTTTAACTGCAGTTAAACTCAGGCTACGTTTGGCAAAAACACAAAATACTAATGTTTACAATTAGTATTTTATTGGACCGGTTTACATTAAAAATTAGGGTTTACAAACACCAAAGAGTATTTGGCAAATACACTACTATTTTGGTCAAAATACGTGTATATCGCATGGCTTATTTTTGTAGGAAGTGTTTTGTAAGCTGCTCATTTTCTTGAACCGGAAAAATTTGTGTATAGGGCAATATCATAACGATTTGGGAGATTTCTTGAGCGATAGAGATAACCAGACGCCATCACCCTCTGTCCGTCCATCGTCCTCTGTTCCATCACTCTCAAATGAAGAGAGTCGGCGCTCGTACCTTCAGTTCGCCATCCTCTAGTTTTCCTTGCTAATCACATCCTCCTGGATTGGAGGATAGTTGGAGTTAAACTAAGTAGAGTTAGGACAGTAACAAGAGAAGCCACGCAAAACCTGCCTAAATAGATTTGGAGTTTGTATATGCGGTCGTGGTTTTAAAAGTTGATTTGTGGTTTATAGTAGATTTGTGGTTTATAGAAATATCGTGTAAATAGTTTTGATATTAAGAAAAGACCAACCATATCCTTACCAACTAGAGTTATGAACAAAAAGTGACATAATCTCGATACCGAATCAACTAGAGTCCGTAAATAAGTTATTTGTATCCGAAATGATACCAAATCAACGATCGGACACGAAATAAGATGATTTTGTTTCGGATATCCGTGGTATAATTATCCCTACGTATTATCTATAAAGTATCGTGTACTTCGATTGGAAATCAAATTGCTCAACTACAAAATAAGAGGTGTAGAACCGGATAGATCTACAGATAACCGATCCGATAATTTTATAAAATGCATTTAAATCCAATCTTGTGATCATGTAACAGTGTTTTGGGCTGCATCAGGCTGGGCCTCAGCCCTCCAGTGAAGGGAATGTTAGGGCCGAAGAAACTAAAGATTGGGCTTTACTATACCTAGTTTTTATAATTAACAGTTGATATTTACAAAAACAAATACGTATGAGATGTAATAAATATACCTTGACCTATTAAACAAAAATTCTATAGCATTATAAATGCTACCACCTGACCATATCTTATCAAATATTTCCATGGCCCCCCTAGCATGCATCTTCGTGGCTATAATCTCGACGACCCCACCCCTCTTTCTATGGTTCAAATGATCGATAACAATGTAGTATGTGTGTTTTTCTATTCAGGTCCGGTTTAAACCGATCACTTTAAAATAAAACATATATCAATTTCAACCCAACAAAATCCAGTTCAAAACGAAAGAGTTTGTTTCAAATGGACCGAGACTGAACCTGGAACGAACATAAAATTTTGAATTAGGTTCAAACAACTCGGGGTTTTCGGTTTTGATCCGGGTTGATCCGTGTTGAATGGTGAAAAAAAAAGTCCATTTATATATACACTTATATTTATTATTCTTTTCTAAGAAGATATACATTTCCGATTATAAAAAACTAATTCAAATCTACACAATTCCATTTTTTTTAACGTAAAAGAGTTACATTTCCACGGTATAGTAAAAGAATCACATACCCAAGAGTTTAAAAAAATGAAAAAGAACTTTCTTTACATGCCGGTGATATATTTCCACGTGTCACGTTGACCGAGAAACAATACGTGTATAGAGAAACTCATTCCACGTGTCAGGTAAACCCGGAAGACACCAATGAATACAATCGGCGAAAACAGCCGGATCGGCCTTTTGCTCCGGCGTCAGAAGCTTCCCTTGCCGGATAGTATGAACGGAGGTGTGAGCGTCTTTCCGATATTCCGACAACGTTGTAATGTTCACAAAGTTCACCGGAACTCTCTTCATCGACCGTGTCACGTTGTGGGCCCCCATGAATAATCTCCGGTCAGTGCCAACGTGTAACGGCGCCGACGTGTTTAACACCGGCATTGTCTCTTTTGCACATTTTATACCATCTGGATTTTCCCAATCCATACTCCTATATACATAATTCACATTAAAAATGAAATTAGAACAATAATTCACATATAAAATAAAATTATTTTTGTTTTATTAGTTATGAATTATGTGATTTAGAAACCTCAACAACTACTTCAACTAATACAATTTTTAGTACATAAGAGCAAGTACAATCACCTACTTCCTAGCAACCCACTCAATCAAATTATATCATTAATCACAAACAAACAACATTATAAATATAATTTATTCTCTCATTATAACATATTCATGCAAAAATCAAAATATAATGTATTAAATTCAAAAGCAAGAGTATGAACAACTTACTTAATATGAATAGGTGACATGCTATTGAAGAACACAACGGTTTGTTGTGGATCAATGTTCTCATCAATCCACTTAGCCCATGTCTCCAACACTCTCATATACGCAATCGGTCTCGGTAACTCGTCGTACTCCGTCGCTCCTTCATCGAACGATCCTCGTCTGAATCGAAAATCGACCAAACATGTCACAAAAGGGTTTATACATAAGTTTAAGAACTGAAATATAATAAACACTTACAATACTTTCATGTTGCCGGTGTTCATCCACCAAATGTAAGTGTTAAAAATGAGAAAGTCAACGTCTTTCCAGTTGACTGCATGCTTCTCAATGGATTCGGACATGATGATCCGGTTTTGTATACTGTGCATTTTCGGATCATCCGAATTTGACTCTACCAGAAATGGAGCCCAGTAGAACTCCACTGTTGTATTATAATCCTGTGAGAATATTGGCTTTAAGATTAAATAAGAAAAAGGGAAAAGGAAAAAGAAATTGCTTGATCTTGAATCCAAAGAGAAAGACGAAGAACAAACCTCAAGGCTGAAGATACTAAGAGAACCGGATTTGCTTAACCTCTTTCTTCCATGGGGGACTGCAGATTGAACCAGACAGATCATTGATTCCCATTGATTTCTATTCAATGAATCCCCAACGAACATCAATCTCTTCCCCTTTAGCTTCTGCAACAGCAATTTTGCACTAAATCTGCAAATTCAACATGAATTTTAATGGTTAATCAAAGAAGGTGATATAAGAAAAACAGAGTATGTTGAGAAATTACTTGGGCAAATTGCAATCTCGAGGCTGCCATCTCCAATTCTGGTAAAATGAATCTTGTCTTCCATTTCTAACACAAGTAACTTGTTCAGTAAGAAATTCGCATTCATCTTCTTTGTATAATGGATGTGTGATGTTATCGAGTACCCATTCCCCTGTATAAAGATCGCAATCATCTGGTGGCAAATCAATTGCTTCTTCTTCTTCATGTTCATTGAACAAAACAGGGGAAGGTTGTTTCTCCGAACTGGAATCTTGGAGTTCTTGCGATTTGGGCCATGAGAAAGGGAATTCAGTGATGGATTTAACGTCTTCATTGTAGATGAAGACTGCAAACAGGAATACCGTTGAAATGAAGATGAAAATCGAGACTGTATTGCTGGTTTTCCGGGCAAACCCACCGGAGATTGGCTGTTGTTGTTTCATTCCGGTGGTTTCCGGTGAAATTTGATGAAGTTTCCGGCGAGGTGTCTGCATAAGAAATGGGGAATTTTAGTGGGTGAGAAACAGAGGAGAAAGAACACTGGATTATAAAGAAGGTGAGAAATCTTACGTGTGATTAGGTTGCTTGATGATTCTGGATAAGAAAACTAAAAATTGTGGGTTTGGTGAATGGAATAGTTCTTTATTTGTTGAGAAGAAGCTATCTTGACTAGCTGTTTTTCTAATTTTTTCTTCTAATCAGAAAAGCTTTCAGCCATTGTTAAGGTCTCTTGAATTGCTCTGTTTCAAACAGCATGAGAGAGATGGAAAGAGAGAGATGAGTGGTTTGGAAGTTTCTGCTCGCTTTGTGTTTTTTCTTTAATTTTTATTTATTTTATCTAACGAATTCGAATAGAAAAATGCTTAAAAGAAAATAATAGTGGTTGAATTTTGGGGGTGGTTAAGCTGATGTGGCAAGACACTGTTGGGCCCCACTGGTGACTGTGTTTTGTGAATGAGGTCGACCTTGGTCACTTGCTGTCGTTTTAATCGAACTGGAGTAGTTACCGTATTACTTATTCACTAATTAGCCATGTCGTTGGAGATAATAAGGTGTCACATCGAAATATGAGACCCTCTGAATCTAGTATATAAGGTTGTATATATGTCCCACATCGAGAGATGAAGACTCTCTGAGCCCTTTATATAAGGTTGGTGGGCTACTCGGAGTTTGACACTTATCACAATTTAGTTATTCGCGATAAGTTAAAATGTGAAGAATTTAAGCTTATTAGTTTCTTTTATTGTTTGATAGTTTGTTAAATGTTCTCTATGGTTTTGAGTTGATAATTGAATACTAATGTAGTTATAGTGCTTTACTATTTTAATAAAAATTAACGTGAAGTGCATGCCATTATTATATTTATTATCAAGGTATTATATTAAATTTTTAGTAATTTTAAAAAAAAGATTGAAATAAAATCTACTCAATCAATTATTATCATGAAATGAATAAACGAATATATGATAATAAAAATATATTTAAATAAAAATATATATAGTCTCGTAATAAATGACGCTCTTTATAATATCTCTGTCAAGGAAAATCATGATATAAACATTCCATTGCATCACTTATATCGGAGAATCAGATGTAAATGAGTCTCATTTAACCTGGAAACCACAAACAAAACTTATTTTGTTCTTGGCAAGAAGCGAAATTTTAAGATAACACTTCCAATGAATAACTAAGCTAAAAATACACAATTAAGACGGTCAGAAAAAGTTATTTGAAAAATCGATTGATAAATGTTCAGATGAACAAGAATATAGTCAACGAGATTGAAAGAAATTTAGGAGAGCAAATAAGATTATAAGAAGTTAAGAAAAAGACCCTAAACAAATATATCATTTCAATATGTGATTTTTTTTAAACTATAAATCTCTTCTTACCTAAATTCAAAATAAGCATTTTCATTTTTTAATTTTTAGTCACTAATCACATTTCTATATACACAAATCTATTATAAATACTAAAACAGATCACAAGTTGATGACGTGGCGCGTTGTGGATGTAGTATTTTTGAAATGGATCTCCCACAATTAAAACCAATAAATCTTTATTTTTAAGCCAAAAAATCTTTTATTATTAAATTAACAATTTTATAGGAACCAACTCACGTTAGTTCGAACGACTCTATTTTATGTGACAATTTTTTTATAATAAAAATTAAGCCAAAAAATCTTTTATTATTAAATTAACAATTTTATAGGAACCAAATCACTTTTATTCGAATCTATCTTATATGTATTAAAGGAGAGCCCTTTTTTGCCACGTGTCGCAACCGTATTTATTTCAGCCTCCCAAAATAATTATTAAAAGTAATTAATAATATGTTTTTAATTGAAATTTCTTTATTAAAAGTTTGTTGAGAAAAATAACAAATGAGCTACGCTCTATTTACTCATATCTTTCAACCAAATCTTCCTCCATATCACGTATTCATCAATTAAAAAATAAAACAAATATTTATTACATCTTTCAACCAAATCTTCCTCCATATCACTTATTCATCAATTAAAAAATAAAACAAATATTTATTACGTGTTTTTTATCATCTTGGCCAATCAAATTAATCTGACACCTCGAATATCTTAATTTGTGAAGATAAACTCAAAATTTTGTTAGTGTACCGTAAATCCTATATAAGCACTTATCTTACGATTGTTATGCATTCACAAAAAAAAAAAAAAAAAACCAGTACTCATCCTCGAATGTTTGGGAGGGCAATAATAGTTGAGCGTCGTTTACCAAGCAGCTCCACGTCGTTTACCAAGCAGCTCCAATTTTTTTGATCACCTATGACAACCTCTTCCTGTTCATGTAAACATATTGTAGTGCATCGGTCCCTACTTTTTTTTTATCTTCTATTTCCATTTCTCATATGAATGTAGAGCTTAAAATCCATCAGCAATAGACAATTGTCATTTGAATATGTACTAAGCTAAGAGGCTTACCGTATCTGTAATTTAAGGTATAATGTTCTTCATATGAATGTATAGGTTCAAATCTTATCGATATACTACTATGCAAGCTTTGTACATCCAATAATTATGTATTTGCTACATCTGAAGTTTGTGTATAATGGATAGTTGGTTAGCATAGTGAACTGTTACAATCTATACTTATTTAGCATAGTCAATTGAAACTTACTGATTTTGATCAGACGATGATGTTGTATATCCCAACATGTTAAATAATGAAGCTTACTGAGTGCAGCGACTCAATAATCTATAACAAAAAAATTTGATTAGAGATACATCAAACAAGTTTAATCGATATTCACTGATATCACATTGATATCAGTAACATAACATCACAAAACAAGAAGAAGACAAAAACCCATGAATCAATCGTCACATCCATATATCAAAAGAACAATTCAACAGTGATATCACCTTCACAATTCAAAGTGAATTTACCTTCCAATTCATGGGTTTGAATTGTGGATTTCTCATTTATCAAGGAAGGAAAGATTGCATACAATTTAATCATAGGTAAATTAAAGTTGATTTAAATATCTAATATATGTACATATTATTGTTTATGTATTAACTTTTATATAAAATTTTGTTTGACAAATGTTATCAGAGTAGTCAGTTCTATTTATCCTTTGGATATTGTAAGGGGAGGAAAAAACTTATGTGTGATATTATATGATACAAGCTATGATACATATATTTATTTTTTTTACAAATTACAGCAATATAACTTAAAATTTTATTATGTTTATCATATTTTAGATTAGTCCAATTGAAATGTTCATGCGCTCCCAAGTTTTATGATCAACTACACCAAGTTGTTGAGGTTCTATCCAATAGGAGAGTTGTAATTGTTATGTAGTATGTATCATAAATAAAGACTCAGGTTTGTTAAATTTGTCTCTTATAGAATAGTTTTATAGTTTAATTTAATCCAAATTATTCAAATATATTATCGAGGTGGGTTAAACATAGTTTCAACATTGTCTGATGTTTCTAGAGTGTTGGTCAATCCCAACATTGACGAAACTAATCAGTTTATGGATAGGTATATTCTTTTAATACATGAAAGATTCAATATAGTATAATAATCATATTACTAAAGAAAGATACATGATAATCTAACATTTTTTTTTTCTTGTGTTCAGGTTTGCAACACCAGTACTTATGGACCAAAATATCAACACAAAATCATATGGAACTAAATCAGCAAAGAGGCGCATTGAATTCATATAGTCTTTAGGGCGTTTTAGATTTTATTCTATTATTGCAAACTAAAATTTCTTCTATATTGCTTTCTTATTGTTATTTCATTTCATAGTTACAGATTTTCAACTACCAAGCAATAAAAAGCATGGTAATGCTATATATATCATATATTATTTCCTATATATACTTACGGTTGTTTTTTACAAAAGATAGGATAAAATGACAATTACATAACATGAAAATATTCAGTACTAAGTATAAACATGAATCATATATTCCATTTTTATGCTTCTATGTGTGTTGTCAACTACTGAGTTGTTATGAAGGAAACTCACATCATGGAGCATTTGAAACATAAAATTTATACATATATTTTTTGGAAGTCTGAACTGTTGACAGAAAAATAAAACACTTTCAGCAACAAAATATATGATTACCAGACATAGGAATCAATTGGATATGTTGTTCTCAATTATCAATCTTCAAATCCTTATTTGTTAGATAACATTTATTTGAAACATATAATTATAATTAATGAGTAGACTGATAAAAAATTTTAATCCAAAACATATCAAGAAATTAATAAAGTATACTCATCTATTGGGTGACTTCATATAGGATATTGTTTCTTCCTCCATTATTCATTCATAATAATAGAAAGCTCCACTGAATCAGTAAATTGAAACATAATTCGTCAGACCCTATTTGAATGTAGAGGAGACAGATAAACTCGAAATTAAAAAAAAAAAGAAATTGAAATGTTCATATCAAAACAGATCAATAAAACTCAATTAATCAAATACCTTAAGATTCAGTCCCAAAATGTTGTCTCCCTTCGATTTGAGTGTGAGTATATATCTCAATACGATTCAAGTGACTTGGGAAGTAGGGTTTTTTTGAAACGATTTTCGGAATAGGGTTCTCTACATATTCATCTGATCCGTTGAGACATACGCTGAGAGTGAAACCATGAATTAGGTCCTCTAATCTGAAAAGAGAGTATACAAGCTGTAGAGTTTTTCTGTATTTAGGTTTTCGAATGGGGCTTTCTTTGTGAGGAATGTCAAGAGACAGCTGAGAGTTTTGTTGTCCAAAAATATATTCCTAAAAAAATATAATTTTATATTTACTAATTACTAATTATTTGTCTAATAGGCTTGGGTTGTGTAACATGGGCCATTTAACCAAATGTTATAGAAGAAAGTTTATAATATTAATATGTTATCAAATATTTGTATAATTAATAATTTTATTATTAGTAAATTATGTATGATAACTATTGAAGATATTCATATAAAATAAAGTTATTTTATTATTAATTACAATGAGTCAAAAAAATAAAAAGTCTGTAACATATTAGTGTAAGTTTATATTAATTAACATATTAGTGTAAGTCTGTAACATATTAGTGTAAGTTTATATTAATTAACACATGTTAAAATGATATAATTAATATTTTTTGGAAAGTAAAATATTATAATAAATATATATATACCGAAAACAATATAACAAAAACCCGTGCGGTGCACGGGTCATACACTAGTTATACATACTAAAACAGAGCACAAGTTGATGACGTGGCGCGTTGTGGATGCAGTATTTTTGAAATGGATCTCCCACAATTAAAACCAATAAATCTTTATTTTTAAGCCAAAAAATCTTTTATTATTAAATTAACAATTTTATAGGAACCAACTCACGTTAGTTCGAACGACTCTATTTTATGTGACAATTTTTTTATAATAAAAATTAAGCCAAAAAATATTTTATTATTAAATTAACAATTTTATAGGAATCAAATCACTCTCAATAAATATTGTATTATTAGAAAAACATTGTTCATGATGATATTAAAACATAAAATTTTATGTTCTTAAGTCAATTTAACCTGAACTAAATGTACTATAAATAAATATGCGGTACAGAATACATAAAAATAACAATAAAATACTTTTTATTTTAAATAAAACCCGCACAAGGTGCGGAGATTAAACTAGTTTGACCTTAAAAACACACAAAATTTCTACTTTCTAGAAGCCAACTTTCAACAATTTGTGTTTTTTACTAATTGACTTCCTCAATCGATTAGTATTCAATTTCAGATTAAAAATCCATAGATATTGTTACAACATTAAACATGTTAATCGAAAACACATTAAATTCCAATTAAAAAAAATTACTTTGACTATTAATTTCAAACATATTATTCGCAGTGAAATAGCATTCACAAAGTACACACCTCCATGTGGGCCCATAGATTTGGTGTGGGCCCATTATTTGATTTGATTTGATTTTGTGGAGTGGAAGCGTTTTGAGTGGGCCCAACTTCTCAATGAACTTTCTTAAATTGCAGTTTAAAGCAATACTATATTTGTATCCATGGCCCATTTGTTTGTGTTTTTGTAGGAAAATGGCCTAATTTTTTACTCTTACGTTTATGACGTTAAAATTAGGTAATTAATAGAATTATTTTATCAGCCTTTTTTATGAAATATAAAGAAAATTTAATAAATATATTATATGGAATTTTTTTTTATATGTTAAGACATTTTCCAATGATATAAAGACACAATTTAATATATTTTTTTTTTGGTGGAAAGACACAATTTAATATTGAAATGACATATTTATCTCATTTATTATAATCAGAAGCAAAATATATTAAAATCTAAGTAATTTATAAAAACGTTTCAAAATGTTGTTTAATACTTTGCCAAATTCCCCTATAACTTTGATGAAGGTTAATAAATTATATTTTAGTTTTGATAAACTTTATTTTATGGATCAGAACTCGATTCACGAGTAACATTCATTGGTTTTGTGATTCGAATTCACAATGGAGAATTGTTAGCATCAATGCTTAGAAATAAGTTCAACTCATTAATAAAAGCTGAAGTTTTTCCTCTTAAATTTGGCTTATAAAAGGCTATCAAATTACAAATTAAAAAGATCGAAATCGATGGTGTTAATTTGTGTGTTATAAAGGAACTTCAAGGGTTGTGGAGTTGTTTGAAGGAGGTCGAGATGATTATATTCGACTCCGTACTAAATATCGTTTCTTTGACGAAGTTCAAATCAGATATGTTTTCAGAGAAATCAACTGTGTAGCTAACCGATTAACCCATACGAGAATCTCGACCCTCAATACCAATTTTTATGATGATCCCAAACTTCGTGTCTCTTCCGCATGCATGTTTTAGGTAGACAACTCTAGGGGATAGTAGTCAATTCCAACCTAACCGCTTTCCATCCTAAAAAAAACAACTCCATTTACGAAATATTACATATATGGAGCATATAAAGTAACAACTAACCTGAATTTTAAAATTATCATCTCCAAATGTAGATTCTAATATTTTTTTGGATTTTTCCGTTTGGTACCCTTGAGTTTTTGCCTTTTTCGAATGGTGCCCAAAGTTTTTTACGTTTCCGCTTGGTATTCCTGAAGTTTCGGTTTTCCCGTTTGGTACCCTTATTTCTTATTTTTTTCCCCAAAATTTTTTACCTTCGAGCTATCTTTTTTTGAAAAATAATATAAAATCTCAAAAACATTTGACCACACTAAGGGCATCATTCATTGGTTTTAAGTCATTTCCAAATAAAGATAGCTTTAAGTTTGAGAAAGTTAAAGATTAAGAAAGCAATTAACCCAAAATTTATTATAGTCATTTTCTTGCTTAATTACGTTTGTACAAACATCTCTTTCTTTGGACCTCTACTTGTCTACTTTCATTTCTTAGTTGCTTCTACTTGGGATCATCCTTTAAGGTAAAGCATTCTATTTGTGTACATATTTTTTTAATGTATTATCTATTCTTCTTAACAAATTTGACCTAGACCAAATATAAATATGTTTTGTTACATACATTATTCAGCCCAGCATCAAAAGAGGCCCACCCACCAATTTGATTTCCAATCGAAGTACATGATACTTTATATATAATATATAGAGATAACCATACCCCGGATATCCGAAGCAAAATCACCCTATTCCATATCCGATACGTTGATTCAGTATCGTATCGGATAATCTATTATCTCACTCGGATCTTCTCGGATTGAATCACCGAATCCTCATATCAGAATTTCATAAGCATTACTAGCTAGGATATTGTAAAGCCTCTAAAGTGAATATAGATGGATAAGTGTTGGCTGACGGTCACACGAATGTAAGTCTACAACAAATATGATTAGAAATAGCGCGGAAGAATGAAAATTGGGTTTTTCGGGCACAATCCTTGAAAAAAAAATCTTTTATATAGTCATCCTCTTGTTAGTGTGACGCGTAAATGCCAAGATTTGTTGAAAAAATACTAAAATATCGAGTTTCGTCACACCTGATCAATAAACTCACTTTAACCAAAAAAAATGAAACATATAAAAACAAATACAAAAGCTCCAAATCTGAAGTCTAGAACTCCATAAACTCATCCAAAAAAAAGATAAGAAAATACAAATAAGGATGAAAACATACAAAAAAAAAGAAGAAGAAAAAAGTAAGTTCGAAATTACAAAAACCAAAATTAATCAGATAAAATGCGGTATCTATCAAGAGAATCTTTTATGAAGAGTCTTTCATGGTACACTCTCCATGCATAGTCCTCAAATGAGATGGGGTTGAACTTGAAAACCATATTCTCTCCTTCAGTATCATCTACCTCTGTCTTCTTCGTATTGACAACGAGATCTTTGTCGTCATTGAGCCGAGTAGCGGGGAGGAGAGGCGAGATCGTGCTATCGAGAGGAAGTGTTATGAGTAGCGACATTGTTATTGAATCCTTGTCCGTAGTTGGAAATGGCCTTCCTCTAACCTTCTTTGTCTTTCCATTGCTCCAAACCTGTCAAATTCAAGTTTGTAATAACGTGTGATGGAGTGTGTCATTCGATCCAATAAAACAGAGTCTTTAAAGTTCTTAGACTCGATATATATATCAAAAAAATTATAATTAATAACATTATCTTAGTTGGGTGAATGAAATTATTGTTACACTTTCTACTTGTTTGTCCATTTAAACCTCTCTCTCAACAACATTTTCAAATTTTACTCTTTTTTTCCTCTCTATTTTACATTTAATTTTGAAAAAATAATTGTAAAATTTATTATATAATAATATTATGGATTTTTATTTTTCTTCAATAATCATTTAAAACAATTGTGATTAATCTATTATTTATTTATGTAATTTACTATTATATTATTTTATTTGTATTTGTATAACTTAAACCTTCTAAACAACTATTTTTATTATACAAACTAATATTAAATTTACTAGCTATATATAAAATTAGTAAAATCACTAGGTAAATATCTTTAATCACTATTTGGAACTATGATAAATAACGTGAATATTACTAACTAAGTCTTTTAGTATTGCTATATTAAATAGGCCCATAATATATCTCATTTAGTAAACATATCTAATAAAGTAATATTAGAAGCCAATTAAATTGCTAAAAATAGAAGGATATATAAAATAAAAATCAATATAAAAGGGTCAAGTTCTTTTAAAACTATTTTATCATACAAATTTTATATTAATTTTGATACAATGCCTCTAAAACTTATTGGAGGACACTAATAAGTACTATAAAAAAAACTCGATGCGAGTTTTACTTATGTATATGTACATTAGGTTCGAGTTCAATGCCGCTCCATCAAACCTAGGGCCCGTTTGATTTTAACTCCGGAATAAAAAACGGAATGAAAACGAATCTAGTCCATATGTATACCATTGTTCATAAAAGTTTGTGGTTCCTTGTGTTTTGAAAGAATTGGAATAGAGTTTGATTACTTTTGATATCCTATAGGGTAACAAAATATGGGGAAGCAAGTGCATTTTGCATTAATCTACAAGGAATGATTCCACAAAATTTCATGAATAAGGATATATATATGGATTAAATTCGTTTCCATTCCGTTTCCGTTTTCGAAATTGGAACCAAACGGGCCCTTATAATGTAGATTTGTATTTATAAATAATATCAATCAATTTCATTAAAGAAAAAGTAAAAATGAAAAGAAAAGAAAAGAAAGAGCGATGCAAACAAAAGGGTTAAAGAGTATTTTACTTTGACCAAAAAGCCAAAGCCAAATATTGGATCATCCAGCATTTGAAATGTAGATTTGGATGCCTAAACAAAATAAAACCCAAATTTGGTACTAATTACCTGATAATAAAAAGAAAAAATATATTTAAAATGGGCCTTTCAGTCCGTAGCTTGCTTGTTAGCCCAAAACCCTAAAACCCTAATCAAGGGCCAAATTTTACTAATGTTTAATTAGGACACAAAACCGGAAAATAAGAATCTTATCTTTAAGCAGTCAAGACACCTTCTTGAAAATCAATGAAAATGACGGTAAAAACAATAAAAATAGACCAATAATTTGTTGTTGAAAATGTAAATCACCTGAGCAACGTCGCCGAGGGTAACCAATACTGAACCAACCTCCGGGTTGACCAAAACCGGACCCGTATCCGTTTCCACCCGGTAATCTTGGCTTCGACTCTGGAATCTTAACCCGACAGCATACGGGTAACGCTTCACAGTTTTACTATTTTGATCAAATTTGGATACCCACATCAACGAACTCCTTTTCTCGGGTTCATCCGCACGAACCGGGTTATCTAGACTCAAGGCGCACGTTAGCATCTCAACTAACTCAACACCAAGACTCTCCAACTCGGTGGTGAACTCAGTCAAACTCGCCACGCTTAACTCAGGTAGTTTGATGGATGTCAAGCTGTCGATGTCTAAGCACAGCGATGCGTTTTGATCGTCTTCGTCGTCCTCAAAGCCAACGGGCCAGTTAGAGGGAAAGAGGCGGCGTTTTTGGTCTAACGAGAGGGCGAGGAGTTTGACCGAGTCTGACTCGGCTGACTCAGCGAGTTGGGTGGTTAGTCGGTGGTGGGTAAGTTGGAAGAACCCTTGGTTCGACGCGGCGGAGGCTATGGCGGAGAGGATTTTTGAACGTGTGTCGGAGAGGGAGATGGTAGGAGCGTCGACTCTGGTGGTGTTGGTGGCGGAGGAGGATTTCTGGCGGGAGAAGCGGGAGGAAGGGAGGGAGAGGGTGGTGGGGAGGCGGTGGAGAAGGCTGGCGAGGGCGTCGACGGCGGAATCCGAGGGGGAATCGAGGACGTTAGGCTGAGATGAAGGTGTTGGCGGAGGAGCTGCGGTGGTGCCATGGGGGAAGAGAAGGTGGTGCTGCGGTAGATTGTGGGTGGAGGATGAGGATGCCATTTGGTTAGTTGAATGAGGAACAAAGACCGGAAAGTTGGGATAAGTGAGGGTTATTAATTTATAAGCTAGAATTTCACAACCTGAAAAGAGAATAAATTAAAAGTTGAGCCATTTAGGGAGAATAAAAAAAATTCTTTAGGTTGTGTTTGGTAATACTTATTTTATCATATATTTACGGAAATATTAGGGGTGTAATACGAGCAAACATTGGCATGCTCGAGATCGGCTCGTTTATACGAGATTTAAATGTGCTCAAGCTTGGCTCGTTTAGAAAGTGAATGAGTTCGAGCTGAGTTTTTTACGAGCCGAGCCCGAGTAGCTCGCCTGCAATAATGCTCCTATAGTGTTATTTTAGCCGAACGAGCTGAGCTTTATCCGAATGAGCCGAGGTCAAGCCGAGCCTAAAATTTATACAACCTTTAAAATGTGTTCAACTCGTTTAGAAAGTGAGCGAGCTCGAGCTAAACTTTTGATGAGCCGAACCCGAATAACTTGTTTCATATTACCGTCCTACTTGTATTACGATTGTGTGTCAAACCCAATAACCTATAGGTTGTTGAGGTTGTATACGAATGTTTGTGAGCATTGTAATTTGAACGCTAGATAGTTACATATATTGCCTTGACATGTTTATGAAACATGTAATAAAGTGAACTCCCAAATTCTTAAGATTTTATTTTGAAAAATGTCAATGCACAAAGATGAATATATGGCAATTCTAATCAAAGATTTTAACGATATGGACGGATTTCTTCCAAATCTCCATGTAAGATTATTACATACTTAAATTTTTATTTAGATATTGATTTGAACTAGATTATATGGTATAGTTATTAAATAGTAGTAAATGGTATTTTATAAACGAAATTATAAAGCCTTGTATTATTATTATTATTATTATTATTATTATTATTATTATTATTATTATTATATATTTTGCTATTATAATCTAGAATTATCGAGATCTGCGACTTTTGTGCCTAATGATAGTTGCTTCTATTATTGAAGGAAGTGCACACGACGGGAACCTTAGAAACAATTGACACCTCAGATTTGGATCAGAAGCAGAAATTTCAGGAGTCAGTCTCAAATTCACAATCCCTTCAAGACAAACAACTTGAACGATCACATATAAAACTTTATCAAAATCCGGAAGAGTTCACTGCAAAACACAAAACACTTGACAATACCAATGTATAACTGTGAAAAAATAGGTCAACGAAAAACACAAGATATTCCTAAAACACGAGCTTATATTTAGGTACGGGTTATAACCTAGTTAAAAAAATACAAATGACCAAAGTAACCTTATCTCTATAAGTACACCCGTGTGCAATGCATAAGTGAGTGAGAGTGAGGGCCCACGCGTTGTCCATGCATTCAGATTTCAGTGCTCGATGCAGATGAACGCAACAGAGATTCACGTTGCTTACAAAACAACATGCAGCATTTTCGGATTAAATGAATATTTTATTTATTATCATAATATTCTGACAAAAAATTATTATTATAAAATGAAGTTGGACATACCATATGAACTTAAATCATTGTGTTTATATTGAATTCATATAATTTAGTGGATTAGATTAAACACGAAATCAATGAAATAAGATAGGGTCAAAGTATCACCTAATCATGACAACGACTCAATCCAATATTTATGATGAAAACTTTGATAAATATATTGCCTAATGTATGGAGAAAATTATTATAAATTGAAAAATATTTTTCTTGATTTTAATCATTATTATTATACACTTCTTGTAGAATATTAAAAAAAATCCCATTATTATTGCTCAAAATACGTATTACAGTTTTTTTTTTATAATTTAAAATCAAAGTGGAGTGAATCTATATAACTTACTAAAACAAATGACACTAATGCCACGTGTCAATCAACGAGGGATGCCACCTCCGCATTTTTATAAAATATTTACTGAAATGCCACTCCTAAAAAATTTATAATAGATTACTAAATTGTCATTCTTAAAAAATAGATTAATTACTAAATAAATATTAAATATTATTAGGCACAAATAATTAAGAATATCCTTACTATACTAAAAGTGGGAGTTGGCCAAATGAATAGGGTGTTTCCCCTTTTACCCTTATTAACCTTTATTTTCTAAACTACCCTCCACTAATATGATATATTACGTTTCATTGCCATCGTCCTTTGCTTGACACCTGCCCCAATAAATAGTTAATTTCTTATTATACCCTTATCTTTTTAAAAAGTAAATTGCCTGATTTTTAGTTTTGTATGGGTAACCTTGAATGTGTGACGTGTTTGATATCCGTGTCTTCATTTTCAGTAAACGCTAATATAGGACACGTGTACCGTAGCTTCAACATATACCACCGTCTCTTCCATCTTCCTCCATACTCCATCCAACCCGTGAGCCTTCTTCTTCCACACGTGTAGCATAGCTTCAACAAATACCACCGTCTCTTCCATCTTCCTCCATACGCCATATAACCCGTGAACCTTCAATATGTGTATACAAATTGTATCCGCTCGAGTCTAGGGATTCTCCACCTCCGATTTTATCTCCTTCTCTAATCTGCATCTTCTTCTCTTCTCATACCCAGATTGTATCCGCTCGAGTCTAGGGTTTCTCCACCTCCGATTGGCCTTCCATGTCTCTCTTCTTCACTTCATTTGTTTTTATCTCCTTCTCTAATCTACGTCTTCTTCTCTTCTCGAAAGTTAATGTCAATTATATTGTTAGGTACCAACTTTATACATATTTAATTTGAGAATCGGAATAGCAGAATGAAGGGGAAGAAGCGATGGAAGAGGAAGAAGCGATCAAAGGGGTCTCAATCGATAATAGGGTATTTCATTGTTTAATCGTTTTTCTTGATTTTGGTTGTAGAAAGGGTATTTCAGCTTCGGCTTTACCTTACAAGAGGACTCCTCCCAATTTGTTGAAGATCTCATCCCAAGATGTATGTAATTCCTTTTTTCTCATATTTAGTTTAAATGCTTGGTTTTTGTATCTGGTATTCATCTTGGCTCTGGTTCAAACTTCATTCAACTTATTAGCTTTGATTTTAGGTTGTAATTTTATTTAACGGGGGATCGTATTGGACTTGATGGACCTGGTTTTACTTATCCCCTGCATAAGCTCCAAGAGGTGCTCAAAGCGTTTTCTTTTTTTCGGCTCATTCTCCTAGAAAAGGTATATTCTACTCATCATGTATACTAATAGTTTATCTTTTGTGCTCTTGCAAGTAAGCAATCAACTGAAATTTCCTTGTCATTGTTTTTGCTGTTTGTGGTGGCTACAAGTCAAGCTCCTTAATCAGAGGTTCCAAAGGTTTCTTCTACCCGATCATGCACGAAAGTGGACAATTAGATTTTCATCTTCGCCGGTGAGTGTATTTCATAAGCAGTATCATGTGCATAAACGTTTCCTGTTATTGTATATATATAATTGAAATTTACTTTGATTTAGGTTCCTGATTTTCTAGGCTAAAAATTCTTCTTCTAAATTCACAATTCTGGTTTTTGATTGTAGTTACCGTGGCACTATGGCTAAGACAGCAGTGGAAGCTTAAAGACGTATGAAGAAGGTGAGGCTAATTTATTTGTCTTGTTTTGCATGTTGATTTATGTAGTTTACTCTATCCCCTTAATTGGATGGTCACTTACTGATGCAAATTTGAGGTTTAGATTTCAACATCCTTTTGATTTGAATCTCCGGGTTGTGAAACTCAGGATGCATGTCCCGTTTCTGGATTTTGAATGCATCTAAGCTCATCTTGGAGACCCTTTTTTTTAGAGTAAGAAAACCTATGGCTTAAAAAGTTTGCAAAAAGATGATTTATCCGGGTGATTAGAGGATGCATATTAGGTGTTCGATGAAATGCCTAAGAGAAACTATAGAGCATATTCTTTGTAAATCAATCTTTGTAGAGTTTTGACAACTTATATTAGTGTTCTTTTTATTCATTTTGTGTTTATATTGTTGGCCAACGAAGCAAACCACTTCAAGTGTGTATATCTCCAGGCTACAACACTTAAGTAACAAGAAATTCAGTCGATGATCCAAAACGAGGTAAGATTGAAACCTAAACAGTGCTTGAGATCGAATAGTGTGGAAATTAATGACTGATTAACTTGTTAATTACTGACATTAATGTTAATGAATGTCGCATTTTTATCTTGTGCAGACATAAATCTACAACACCAGCAACTCCATCACAGCTACGCCTACAACCACCATACCCACAACCCCTGATACGGAATCCGGGACGGATTTCGGATCCGGGTCAATGAGCTTAGTCGGTTCAACATCAACTGGTTATGAAACCGGGTCGACTGGATAAGGATCCGAAGGTGTCAGGACCGGTTCAGGTTCACAATCAACTGCAATGTTAACTGGTGGGTCTTGGTTAGCCGGGTTAGCCATGGGAGATTCAACTAAAACGTGTTACCCTTCAATTATGTTGTTCTTTCTTGCAAATCTTTGTGTAATTGTTTCCTTAATGTATCTGTCATAGTTTTTGTTGTTTCTGTGATCTTTAAAGAATTCTCTTGCGGGTGTAATCTCAGCTTTGAAAATCATTTTACGTGTCACCATTATTTAATATAAATACACCTTTTTTGTTCCAAGCTGAATGAGATTTGTTTTGAGGCATTTTTGCGGTTGGAGTTTAATGGCGTTTGATTTTGCAGGAAAATGATGATATCATTATTTGAATAAGGTGACATCTCATAGTGTGAGGTCTTGGAATCAGGTCTTGGAATCATTTTGCCTGCAAGTCCAGGAAACCCTTGCAGAGGACATGAAATCAAGCACAATAGAGACGCATGTTGTTGCGATGTTCATTGTTATCTTTTTGCTTGGGTTACCATGTTTCATTTGAATAAATTTCAGAAGAAATTCCATTGCTGAGAAGGCAAAACTCTATGACTTTCAGGTCCCAATATATAAACAAAAAGGAAATTAGATAATTTGCCAAAATTTAAAACATAAGTTGCTAGCATCAGCTTTGATTGACTACACCCTTCTTCAAAGTAATGGATTCTACAAAGGTTCACAATTCTAACCTTCTTCACTACCCTCTTTTTTACTTCCATAATATGTTCTGGGACATGGAATGTTTAGAATATGTTATGGGACATGAAATGTTGGAGGGAGAGTTCCCCTGACGACTTGGACATTGATGAATGGCTAAATATCAGTGATCCAGCTGATGTGTATGTGATAGGGTGAGTATGATACTGATTTGAATATTTGAAGGTAGTATCCTATTGTGTGTTTCCATTCTTTTCAATTTACGGCTTTATTGCTTGGTCGTCACATGGTTCATCATAAGATTAACAAAAATGATGATATTGTTGCTGGTCTACTTGGTTTTCCTCATGTATTAATGTTAAGACTTAGTTAGCTGACATCTTGCTTTATGATTCCTTTCCCCCATTGTGTAGTTTTTCATTTCTATTAATATTTATTTTGCATGATGATTTGGTTTGAATTTTTTATTTTATATATCATGACTTTTGCTTTGTGCATGATTAATTATATTTATTTTAGCTATTGACCCTGATACTTCAAACCAACACTGAGAACCGTTCTTTCATGAATTAGTTTCGTGTAATTTATTTTACTCATTGATGTAATTACTTATATTAATATATCGAGTTATTAAACGTCTCATTCTCCCGTACTCAAATTACAAAGCGCGTTCTTTACGTAGTCTAATAGCACTTTCCCGTATTCATTTCAATGTAACACATTTTCCTTTTGATCATTTAGTGATAAATTTAACACCAAATTCATTACATTTTCCTTTCGATCATTTAAGGATTAATTTGTCGTTTCATTTTAAGGTAATAGTTTTTCCTTTCGATCATTTAACAAAAAATGTTACGTTTTTAAGTCACGTCCATACTAGTATAAAAAAAATTGAGACTTCTTTTATGTTTTTAAAAAATTTGTTTAAAAGATAGCTAGAATATTTGATTATTTTGTAAAGAAAAAATTCAAGCTCCACATTTTTATCGGATTAAATCTTTTACTAAATCTCAAATTAAGCCAATAATTTTTTTTACTAAACCTTATTATTTTGTAAAATGTGAATTTTGTTATACCACATCGGTTATCAGAGAAGGATGACACTTTGACAACATGTATAAATAGACCTAAAAGGTTTGAAGATTATACAAATCATACATTTCTGGACCTTTTAGTCAGAATCAAGTATAATACTTATTCATACCGTATTAGTATTTGTATGTGGATTGTTGTGACCTTCGTAGGTCGTTTTAACCTAATGATTTGTAGGTCGTTTTGATCTAATGATTTTTGGATCGTTTTGATCTAATGATTTTTAGGTCGTTGTGACCTACGGATTTTTAGGTCGTTGTGACCTACTAATTTTTGGGTTGTTGTGACCTACTGATTTTTGGATCGATTTGATCTAATAATTATTGGGTTGTTGTGACCCACTGATTTGTGGGTCGTTGTGACCTAATAATTTGTGGGTCGCTATGACCCACTGATTTGTGGGTCGTTGTGACCTATGAATTTGTGGGTCGTTGTGACATATTGATTCGTGGGTCGTTGTGACCTATTAATTCGTGGGTCGTTGTGACTAATGAATTCGTGGGTCGTTGTGACCTATGAATTCGTGGATCATTGTGACCTATTGATTCTTGGGTCATTGTGACCTATTGATTTGTGGGTCCTTGTGACCTACTAATTTGTGGGTCGTTGTGACCTACTGATTTGTGGGTCGTTTGTGACCTACTAATTTGTGAACCGTTGAACAGTTAAATTTGTAATTCTTATTTTATCAATATACTAAATATACATATATATTCTATATATACTTTACTAAAACAAAAGACACTAATTCTGACGTGGCACCCCCACGTTTTTTTTCGGATTAAACTTTTTACTAAATCACGAATTAAGCTAATAAATCTTTTTTTAACAAAACCATAATTATTTTGTAAAATATGATTTTTGTTCTCCCACATCGATTATGAGGAAAGGATGACACTTTGAAAACATGTATAAATAGATTTAGAGTGTTTTGACCTAATGATTTTTGGGTCGTTGTGACCTAATGATTTGTGGGTCGTTGTGCCCTTGTGGGTCCTTGTGATCTACTAATTTGTGAGTCGTTGTAACCTGATTTGTGGACCGTTGAACTATTAAAAATAGTAATTCTTATTTTATCAATATACTAAATATACATCTATATACTTTACTGAAACATACAAAATTAATGCTGACGTGGCGCTCCTACGTTTTTTCTCACATTAAATCTTTTACTAAATAAAAAATTAAGCCAATTAATCTTTTTTTACTATTTGATTTCATATCAGATTATGGTATTTTTAAATTATATGATTATGTTTTTTATTTAAATTATTATTTATTAAATAATAAATTAGATTTTAAAAAAATTTATTAGCATAAAACTAATTAATGATCAACACATGGGCTACGTGGTCTCATTTACAATGTAACACTTGACGCATTATTTATACGAGCTCATAACATATAACTAATAAAGTTAACAACATATAATATAGTAAAAAATGTATTATGATAAGCTATTTTATTAACAAACCCCCACTATAAACTAGTTACCATAAAAAGATAAACAAACTTAGGCTGATATTTTATTTAAAATGTAAAAAACAAAATTTATATCTCACTAGCTTATCAACTAAGCTTTGCTTATTTTTATAATTTATATATATAAATGGGCACAAAAACACAAGTCTGAAAAAGGGGCAGTTGTCAGTTGTCCCCCATACGTTCCGGGTTGGGCGGGATAAGATGATTTTAGGACTCGTTTGGTTCCATTCTCGTCGAATTCGGATTTGCAATCAAAATGACTCATTCTCAAACCAAGATTATATTTGTTGGGATAAATTTATTTAGGTGTAAAATCCGATTTTGACCTTGTACTTTCCTATCTCGATATTCTTTGTTCACCTAAGATATTCAAGTAAATGGTCATATCTGATTTATTTATATAAATCCGTTATAAAATAAACTAAAAAATAAACTATAAATTCATTTCATTTATAAACCCCCGCCCCCAAAAAAAAATCAGTTTACAATTAAATAGACCCTAATCTAAAATAACGGGACAATATAATTGCTTGTCTAATAACAATATATCAAATTTTCTATGTATCTTTCAATAATTTACCTATCAATTACTTTTAATTTCTTTAATTAATTGGTACAAAAATATATCAAACTTAATAATAAACTATAATAATTATATTTTTGTCAATTTAGTAAAAACACCCAAAAGTAATCTAAAACAATATAAATCATAATGTTATAGTAATTCTTCCTATCAATGTTATACTAAACCATAACTATCAAGAATAATGATTGATTTCAATTTTTTATTCGAGAAAAACATATAGTAATTTTTGAGTTTAAGTGTTAAAAAGTAGATTATCTTTTTAATTTATGAGAAACATTTTTACTAGATTTGACAAAAGAAAACTTGACAAAGGAACCAGCACAAAATATATTGTGAGAGAAGTTGGGCTTAAATAAATGGGCCTTAAAGGCCCATAATATATAAATCCAAATTGGTAGGAAATGGGCCGCATGGGCCCACTAAACAGATCACCCTTTTTTTAGCACAATATGATGAATTTTATAACTTAATATTGTAAAATTTTAATTATAGAAAATAAAAATTGCATTTTAAACATTTTAAATTGATCTAATGAACTATATGACGCTATCATATAGATCATGCTACAAACTTGATTGTGTAAGTGAAATTGTGCCAAATCAAGTTAAGTACATTTTTCGAGTCGGACTGTCTTGGAGTTGTGAAAGCGCTTAAAGATCAACGGGCTGACCGGAGTGTTCAAGGTGCAGTTATTAACACCATCCTAGAAGTGGTCAGAGTAATGGAGGTGTTCAACCGGAGATATGTTCGGCGGGATGGCAATAAAGCGGCACATTACCTTGTAGGAATAAGGCCTGTGCAAGCCCTTTTTTCTTTTTCTTTCCCTACTTTGAACCCTTTGTTAGAGCGCATTATTTTGGATGATCTAGTTTAATAAAGTTGGTTGGCTTATCAAAAAAAAAAAAAAAAAAGTTACGTACAGTTTTCATTATACAATAATTAAATTTAAGTCAAATTGTTATAAATATTTAATGATTGCAATTGCATGGAATTATATACCTTTTTTTTTATAAATGATATTAAGGGTAGGCCTCGACAATTAGGGTCAGTTTGGTTTCAACTCCGAAAACGGAATGAAAACGAATTTAGTCCATATGTATATCCTTATTCATGAAATTTTATAGAACATTCTTTTTGGTTTCATGCAAAATGCACTTGTCTCCCCACATTTTATTACCCTATAAGATATCAAAAGTAATCAAATTCAACTCAAATTACTACAAACTATAAGGAATGATTCAAAAAAATTTCATGAATAATAGTATACATATGAACTAGATTCGTTTCCATTCTGTTTCCGATTCCGGAGTTCAAACCAAACGGGCCCTTAGTTTATAAGATTATAATCGGATAATATGTAGCTTATAGTTTTAAAATACTATTTTCGATACAGTTTAACGAATATTAGATTTACAGTTAAAATAAAACAGGTTTCATTTAAGTATAAAATAAATTAGAGGGAATTTTGAATATCGAATATAATAAGATATGTGAAAGCGTGAAGGAAACAATTTTGACTTCATTAAAAAAAGAATTTATTTGGCTAGTTTGTTATCAACTAATATCGTGTCATTAGTCATTACAGTCCATTTATACGTAATTAAGGACCCACAAATTAATCAATCATTATAAAAATTATCATTTGGGCCAAGTCATAAACTAATAAATCGATTCTCATTATATCGATAATTAAAACTCTAACATTAATATAAAAAAAAAACTAGATTTAAAAGTAAGAATTCAGCCCAGTGTCCCAGTAGAGTCTTTCGGTGCCATGTTTCGGCCCCCTTCCCCGTTACTTAGAAAAAGTGAGCCACCGGTTCAGGTACAAGATACTATCATTACCGTCCGGACAATTAGACATCCAACCCATATCGCAACGACCCAGTTACAAGAGCGGAGCTCTACCAACTGAGCTATATCCCTCGAGCCAGGTGGAGCATGCAGATGCTTCTTTTATTATTTTCCCTGGCGTAGCTGGGCCATCCTGGACTTGAACCAGAGACCTCGCCCGTGAAGTAAATCATCGCACCTACGCTCCAACCAATTTGAAGAGAATCAAAAGATTCCTTTTCGGGAGCGATTCATCCTTCCCGAACGCAGCATACAACTCTCCGTTGTACTGCGCTCTCCAAGTGTGCTTGTTCGTGAATTAACTACGGAAAGTTAAGGGTTCGTTTTCCTAATTTTTCCGAAAATAAAAATTTGTTTCACCATCATTCAAATTGTGATATAAAAATATATTAAGACGTCTATTTTTGTTTGATTACATGAAGAAGAAAAACACATGGGGTTCAGTTAGGGCCTAGGGTGTTTAACTGAATCGATATGAGAGTTCGGATATCCGTCAAGATTCAAACCGAGAGCATCATAATATCCAATACTTTTTTTTAGCCGGAATGAATGTCCGAAATTACTTGAGTTCTTGTTTTAATCTTAATCATAGAGTATTTTTAGCAGGTAGATTGGATATCCGGATTAATGGAGTAATTATTATCCGAATCATTAAGATATATCCGATCTGACCCATATTCAATATCTCCGGAATCAGTTTCAAATCATCAATTAACGAATATTTTCGGATTTAAAATTTTCACAGCAAATGTTTAGGTAGTGAGTGTGATATTTTTTATGACTCTTAGCTAGTTTGAGTCATTCCAACAGGTAATTTCAAATATAGTGTTTTTCAAATATAGTGTTTCACGTAATAAATGAAAATGGACAAATTAGGCAATTAAATATTATTCATAAAAACAATATAGCTATATCCAAACACCACATTTCAATGTTTAAAAAATGAAAACTGAAAAACCCTACTCCCCTCTGAAGAACGCGCCTATACACGCGCGAAAATTTCTTCCAGAGCTGCCGCTGAACCAAAGAAACCCTAAACACCAAAAATCGATTTTCTGGCTTCTCTGTTCAGGGAGAACTTCCGAATCCCTCTACAATCTTCTTCATCCATGTGAATGCCTTTTCATCACAATTTTTAATCTCCAATTTCTCATCCATGGGGAGCAAACACACATTCTCTGGCATTGGTCTTTATGCCCACAGCCACTTCGATTCTTCTATTCCAAAAGAAAGAGATGGAAAAAGCCATGTGAAGCCCTCTTCAGGCGGCGGCGAGGAAGAAAGGGAAGTTTTGTGACGTTTCCTAGGGTTTCGTCGCAACATTGTTTGGCTTTCCTGATGAAGCGTTTCCTGGAAGACTTGGTTTCAGCACTTTGGAGCTACGTTGAAGCAGGGCCGTGGTTCTTTGGCCAGAAATTTTTAGTGCTTTATCTGGATCCTCTTCCTTTCGAACCATGGCAGTCTAATAATAGAAGCCTAACTTACCTCCAAAGCGTAGTGAGACAACAACGCGAGACGAGTCTGAGCGATGAATCTCAAGTGATGGATGGGGCGAAGACCCTGCCGTGCTTTAGTCCAGGAGTATCGTTTGAATCCCTAAAGAGTAACAATAGAACGGTGCCTCTAAAAGTCTCAGAGTGTAGGTATTTTATGCCTTCCCTGCATCTGAATGAGGATTTAGAAAATATGCATTGCTGCATCAAGAATGAACTCATTAATTGGGATTTAGAAAATAGGAATTGCTGCAACAAGAATGAATCTATTAATCTCTTGGTCACTAAACCTTTTAGATTACAAATTCATGGAATGCCTATTCATCTTTCTGATTTAAGTTTGCTCATTGACATGTTTATCATTTGGACTCAATTTTGGACTAATTGTCTTGCACCCTTCATTTTGAAATTTATGAACTATGCTCTTTTAACTCATGTAAATGATTCAGGCATAATCACATCTAAATTGATGAGGAACAATTTCTCGTTCTTTGTGAACCCTTTATGTGAATCTTACAAAAATATGTCCCATAAGAATAATGATGGGAAGGAAATGATCGAACAACAACAAATAAGAAATAGCAACAACAAGAACAAAGGTAAATTCCTTGGAAAAAATGAGTCTGAAGATTTTACCATCAGTTTTTTGGTGGGTGTGTTATGGATTTGTGATGGTAAACATATAACAATTGCCAAAAATAGAATTTTTATAACTACGATGAAATTTTTGTTGTCCTTGACTTATTCATTTGTGCATTTAGAATATGGTTGGATATCTCATGGGATGCTATTGCTTAGTATTAAAGTGCATAAAATCCCGGCGTGGCTGTTTTGAATTGAGATTGTGGTTGAGATGCAGGGATCCATTTTCTGCCAGTCTACTATTTGATCACAGTATAATTAACGAGTATCTTCCACATATTGTTGTGTGTTTAAAAAATTTCAGTGCAGGATACAAAAAACAAGGAAACCAGGCGAAAGGAGGACGAACCAGTAAATCTCAAAATCTGTTAAGAAAATCTATACTATTTGGCATCATTTGCGCAACTGTCACTGTGTGTCTTTGTTTAATTGAACAGATTTTGGTGAATCATAAAATGCATAGACTCTGGACCAAAGCTATAGGATTCCTGGAATCAAATAAGGTTGTCATCAACAAGAGTATAAAGGTTTGTGTACTCTTGTTGTTCAAATTAAAATATGAGTCCCTTTATAGGATAAGAATAAATGCATGTTCACTAAGAGTCAGTAACAGTGAAGTAATAAGAACAACAGAAGCTTGGTATGAGTCGGATGCGAAATCCTGTGAACAATGTCACACTCGACTAAAAACGTCGTCGGAGTCTATTATTACAGTAAACAGAATAATTGGCTGGACTGCAAATATTAGAACAAGTGAAGAGGCAGTGAATACACAGTTGACGAATTCAAAGAAAAAGTTCAATCAAATCAATAGTAGAACAAAACGGTGTGGATTCCTCCTAGGTCGGGAAAACTCTATCGGAAAGACTACCCTGAATTATAGGGAATTTTCTGTAATGTGTTATGAGCAATTGATGGCTATAAACCACTCTAGCTCAGCTAAAAGTTGTGTTTATGACTCGTTTGGATGTGTATGTCATGAGAAATTATTTAATACCACAAATTATACTAAAGTTTGTACAAAGTGTATGATGCAACTAAGGATTGTCAAAGTCAATTACTTGAGATTCTTCTCACACAAAAATAAAATGACCAATAAAAGAGTTTCTTTTAAGACTTTCATCAAACACGCTAAGGATACTCGGTCATATGTTTTGGTTTTTAGCCAACGAAGCCATAACCGAAACGCTTGTGGAAATGATTACTTGAATAATCTGGATACTCAAGGTGGAAAAAACTATAAACTGGAATTTTCGTTCGGAACAAAGGAATTGAACACCCAATTACAATTATTGGTTCCTTGATGAAGATCGCCTTTTGGAACTGTAGAGGTATGAAGAAAAAGAATTTCTGGACCAATTTAAATCTGACTTGTAAAAATGAGAATATTCAAATGATTATGCTAGCTGAGACAAAAATGAAAGACGAGCCCGAGGAAAGGGTATGGAAAAGTGCAGGTTTCGATAAAATATTTTTTATTCCAGCGATGGGATTTGCGGGGGGATTGTGCCTACTCTGGAAAGAATACCAAATTAAAGGGGAAAAGGTGGAAATTATTAAAGCCTCACCGAGGTTTCTACTGGTTAAACATACAAATTTTAATTCACAATTTGAATCTATGATCGTCTTCATATATGCACCGCCGAACGAGCAATTGAAACTTCCGTTTTGGATTGAACTTCACAATGTTATGGAGAGTATCCAATTACCGATGATTGTTATGGGTGACTATAATGACTTGATGGAACCATCGGACAAAAAAGGAGGAGCTACAATAGCGAACAATAGATTCGACAGACTTTTGCAATTGACTAACTAATTCTTCCTAACAAACTTAACAACCAAAGGTAATGACTTCACTTGGAAGAAAAAGAAAGAAGGAGATAATAACACTTACGAAAAATTAGATAGAGTGATGACCTCCATGGAAATCATACAACAATATCCCAGTTTACATACCAGGAATCATGCTTTTACAAACTCCGATCATTGTATGATTTCCATTAATTTACAAAATAATCAAACAACCATAAAAAACAAACCGTTTAGATTCGAATCAATGTGGATGCTAAGACATGATTGCGAAAACATTGTGAAGCAAGTATGGAGGAACCAATACCAAGGTACAGAAATATTTAATTTAGTCAAGAAGACTAGTCTACTGAAACAAAAATTAAAACAATGGAGTCGAGAAAAATTTGGTAATATAAACAAACAACTACTCAAAGTGGATGACGAACTAGAACGACTACAAAAAGTGATTTTCTCACAATTTCACCATGATATTAATAATAAGATTAACAGATTGACAAGAAAAAGAGAGTGTCTAATAGAATACCAACATAAATATTGGACACAGCGAGCCAAGACAACAAATTTACAATTTGGTGATAAGAACACCAAATTTTTTCATAGAAAAGCAACGGGCCGAAGAAATAAAAAGATAATTACAACGATTACTAAAAATAATGGAGAAATCCTAGCAAAAGATACTGACATTGATGAGGAATTTGTAAATGACTACAAAACTCGATTTCAATCCAAACCAATTGAAAGCAATAAACTACTAAACCAGTTGCAGGTGATCCTACCAGAAATTACCTCTGATGAGAATTTGAAATTGGAAATGCCTTTCTCTACAAGTGAAATTAAGGAAGCTATATTCAATATAGGAGCTGACAAATCGCCAGGCCCGGATGGGATGCCAGCAGGTTTTTATCAAAAATACTGGCATATCGTAGGACCATCAGTCACTAGAGCTGTCAAGAGTTTTTACAGGAACGGAAAAATTCTTAGACAACTTAATCACACTTTTATAACACTCCTACCAAAGATTGATAACCCAACAACAACATCACATTATAGACCTATCAGTTTAGTTTCAACGGTTTATAAAATTATCTCGAAAATTTTAGCAAAAAGACTGAGTCTAATCCTCCCAAAACTTATCCATCCTTTACAAAGTGCTTTCGTTAAAAATAGAGCAATTCACGACAATGTGCTCATTGCCCATGAAATCTTCCATGGTTTCAAATCAAAAAAAGGAAAGGAAGGATATATGGCTATTAAATTGGACATGGAGAAAGCCTATGACAAAGTTGAATGGGAATTCCTTAAAGCGGTGATGGCCAAATTTGGATTTGGAGAAAAATTCCGGAATTGGATTCATGAGTGTATTTCAACGGTTTCATATTCGTTACTAATCAATGATTCACCCACTAAGATATTTACTCCGCAACGGGGACTTAGACAAGGCGATCCACTATCTCCTCTTTTGTTCAATCTTTGTTCGGAGGTGTTAGCTAGAAACTTACAAAAAATATCAAATGAAAATCCCAAAGCTATTGGCTTCCCTATTTAAAAAAATGGGACTAGAATCCCGTTTTTATCTTTCGCAGATGATATTATTATTTTTACCAAAACCTCAGCACAAGCTAATGAAATGGTTCGGTTGGTGCTGAAGGACTTTTGTGACATATCTGGCCAGATTATCAATTATCATAAATCCATGTTTCAAACTACCAGCAATGTAGATCAAAGTAATAGGAGAAGAATTCAAGGCCACCTTGGAATCAACATTTCTACCAATCTAGAACAATACCTAGGATGCCCAATTATCAATGGACGTGTCAACAAAGACATATTTCATTCCGTCATCACTAAGACTAAACAACAACTGACTAAATGGAAAGCATCATCTTTGTCTCAAGAAGGAAGAATAACGTTAATAAAAGCTAACCTTAACGCAAAACCAAGCTATTTAATGCAGGCGTTTATGTTACCGGGAAGTATACATAATGAATTGGACAAAATTAATAGAAACTTCTTTTGGAATAAGGGACTTAACCACCATCCTTTGATCAGTTGGGATAAGATTTGTAAACCTCGATGTCTAGGTGGAACAGGGATAAGAAAAGCAGAAGACATGAACAAAGCACTACAAATGAAGCTCTTGTGGAAAATAATGGCAGAACCAGATAACATTTGGGTCAAAACTGTAGAAGAAAAATACTTAAAAGGGACGAGCCTCTGGAATTACGAATGTGGAAAGAATGTGTCATGGCAATGGAAAAACTTGTTTAAATTACATAAAGAATTTGATAATGGGTTGGCCTGGAGAATAGGCGATGGAAATACGGTTAGATTTTGGACGGATAAGTGGTTGCTGGATAAACCACTTAAACACGTCATGATAAACCAGAGTGGGGTCAACTTGGCAGAATTAACTTCCGCGTACATTACTAATAAAGAATGGGACCAACAGAAAATAGATCAGTTAAAAACAATTTTGCCAAGTAACGTATTAGACAAAGTTAAGAATTATAACCTCCCCAAAACTGAAATCCGCGACCGTCTATATTGGTCCGGAAATGAGGAGGGGTGGTATTCCACGAAATCATCTTTGGAGTTGATACAAAAACGGAAAACTGGTGTTACCTTGGATAAAACATGGATTTGGAAAATGGACATTATGCCTAAAATTAGAAATTTTTTATGGAAGTTCGCTATGAATGGCCTACCTACAAAACAAAATCTTGACAGACAGAGAATCCCGATAGTCATGAATTGTGAGTTCTGTAACCACCATACTGAAAGTGCTAAGCATCTTTTCTTCCAATGTCCAATCATGATAACAACTATCGACAATCAAAATGTAAAATCTAGTTTACAAAATATCGATATAGATAATCAAGGAATCACTGAGTCATTGTTTGAACTCAAGGAGTCAATTTCGAATAAAGATATGAAACTTGTAGTGGTAATTTGGTGGAACATGTGGATGGCCAGAAATCAATTCGTTTTTAACAAAACAAAATTTCCACCGAACGTCAAAACCACTGCTATTAACCAAATTGCTAGTTGGGATCTAGCAAATTCCGACCAAAACAAGATTTCTACATCAACGAAACCACAAAGAAGGAAGAAGAAAAACATTAAATGGCAACGACCAAAGGATGGTTCCTTTAAAATCAATTTTGATGCTTCATTTAATTCAACAAACAACTGCGCGTATGGTTTTATCATTCGGAATCAACATGCGATTCCTACGGCCGTAGGATGCGGCAAGTGTAATGCTGAGTCCGTTTTGGAAGGAGAAGCACTTGCTTTGAGATTTGGCCTTCAAAAGGCAAAGGAGTGCGGAATTACATGCATCGAGATAGAAGGAGATAGTCTTACGCTCATCAACTCGATTAAGCGAAATTGGAAGCCACCATGGAAACTCGACATGATGATTAACGATATTACCATTATTATGTATGATTTCCGTAGCTTCACCGCACAACATGTTTTTAGGGAGATCAACACGGTTGCGGACAAGATTGCTTCACACGGACACAATGGCATGATGGAAGTGGATGCAATTCCAGAAGATGTTCAAGACCTCATCCGAAAGGATGCTTTAGGACAATCGGTTTCTAGAAATTGATTCTCCTAAGTTTTTTACCTATGTATCAAAAAAAAAAAAAAACACCACATTTCAAAATAATATTCTTTATTATTCTATTTCAATCCGATACTTGCATGTATACCACTCGTACAAGAATCGATTAAAAAGTATAAGTGTGTTAAAAATATACGAGTCAATTAGAAACACTCGTGCATGGACTTACATGTGCATGTTCGTACACGAGTCGATTATTTTTACTCGTGTATGAACACTCGTCCAATAATTACATGAAAATATAATGACACGTTCATGAAATGTAAGTAAATTTTACTTTCATAACGAGAGTTTTCATTACTATTTAATCAATCAACAATCCATGTTATTATGTTGATTAATATTTTTATTAATTACTTACCATAATAGAATTATTGACGTTGTTCAATGTGAGACATAATTATTATAGTTCAACATCTTATAGTTCAACATCTCATTTAGTGCGTTTGGATAGCTCCCAAGTCTCAGAATTCTAATTCAAATTAGTGATTTTTAAAATTCCATTTGTCAATTTTTCCATTTGAATATCAAATTCCTGATTTTTTTGGAATCCCATGGGGAAATATCAAGGGATTTGGAAAGCCCAAAATACTCCCTTATAATTCCATCTATATTGACGCTTTTTGAAGTATTCTTCGCAAGAGAATTGATAAATGGTTTAAATTCCCCTCATTTAACATTCCTACTAAATGTTACCCAAATAAAGAAATTGATAAATGATTTAAATTCCCTTCATTTAAATTTCCATCATTTGGATACTCCCATAGAATTTGCAAATTCTCCATCCAAACACATTATTAGAGATTTTCGTTCTTTATGGTAATAGTAGTTCTTTAAATTCCCTTTATATATATATATATATATCCTGAATCATATGTAAACAGCACTTAGCATGTGAACATGTAAACACCGAATATGTGTGACTATACCACCAAATATATAGAGTCAGGTCCGACGAATATTTCTTCCATTAATAACACGATTTTTTTCTTTAATATCGCCTAATCTCATCCATCTATTTAACGATCTAACGGATAAAAATTGTTCCCATTTTACATAATAAGAGTTGTTTACATGGGAGCCAAACTCATATATATATATATATATATATATATATCACTAGTACAAATTCTAAGTCTCTAGGGACAATTTTCTCGGGTGTTAAAAAAAATCCCGTAACAATTTAAAACTCTCGGGACTTATATTAAAAACTCCCTTAAAAGAGATATGAATTAATTTATTTAAAAAATAAGCTAAGCTCTCGGGAGTTTTTGATTAACTCACTAGAATTATTTAACAACTCTCGGGATTTTATTTTAAAAAGACCCGAGAAAACGTCAATTAGCTTTTGCCCCCGCGCGCGCACCTTCCGCCAAAAAAATAAATACCTTTAATATTGGATCATCGCTCTCGGGAGTTATTTCGTAAACACCCTAGAGACAAAACCTAACCTAAATTACCCAAATTGCCTCGCGGAACTCGATCATACTCATTGTCGTCTCCCCTAAAAAATTGTTGAGAGCTGAGTATGGATGAAGGCTGGAATGGGTTGATTCACCTTCTAGTACATCAACTTGAACAATACTTTTGATTATCGATTCGTGTTGTCTGCACCCCAGGTTAGTCTATGCTTCGATTTAGGCCTTCGATCTATAATAAATCAAGTTTGATGTCTACTTTTGAGCATCGATTATTTCTAGTAAGGATTTATACACTACTTTCTCTTGAGAATTTTGAGTATCTAAACCTCCATCACTAACACAGTATGGATTCGTGTTGTCTGATTTTTGGTTCCAAAATCATATCCGCAAAATCTCGAAATCGAAAAGCTCTGTCATACTTCTACACAGGTTAATCCTCCAATTTGCGAATTGAATGACTAAACACACTAACACATTATTAACAAGGTTTCCAGTAATAGGGTGCAAGGTTTTTCTCAATACCTTTGTTTGCACATGAAAAAGTTGGATCTGATTCCCTGTTGTGTTAGTGATGAAAGTGAATTTGTCTATTCATAGTAACTCTCTGTGAGCTTTTTAATAGGAAGTCTACACTCTACACCTTGATTGTTGGGTATCACGAGCTAAGTGGATTAAAATTGGCACTTAAGAAACCACTTGTGGTGTTGAGGAAGGTCAATTGGGGATTCATTATTAGAAGTGCCGCCAAGAAGTGGAGTGACTTCAAACATATTATCACAACTGAATATTTGTACACGTCAAAGGACAAAAGTCAAATGCGTACAGATCCTCCTGTAGAGTATCCGTTCATTGATAAAGACACATGGGCTGAGTTTGTACGCCAACGGTGTACAAGCGAGTTTCAGGTGAAATAGAAACTGGATTCTCTTATTAAGTTATTTAAGAAGTCATTATTTTTGTAATAGTCTCCTTTAGAAAATAAGAATTGTCTTTAGTCTTATAATTTACGAATTAAGTCTATTTGACTTGTACAGGAAGTTAGTGAACGTAACAGCGAGTTTGCAAAACAAAATAAATATCCATATAAAAGATCTCGAAAAAGTTATGCTCGGATAGAGGAGGAAATGGTAAGTATTGAAAATCATGATGATAAAATGTGGTTTCATATATTGTTTTAAATATCATTTATAATTATATTCCTTCAGCTCAAGGAACAAGGCTTGGATCCTACAACTTCTTCTGTACCCCGATGTGATTTGTGGATGACCGGTAGGGAAACTCTGAATGGTGGTCATGATGAACAAGTTATGGAAGTTGTTAGAACCATTGTAAGTTGTTAAATACTTGATCAATCAATACATATTTATATTCGACCCTGTACTTGAATCTTTATAATAGTATGTTGTTATAAACAGGGTTCATTGAAAGAAAGAGTTTCAGAAGGAGAAATATCACAAAATGGAAGAGAAGATATTTTATGTTTGGCTTTGGGCAGTAAAGACCCTCCTGGTCGGATAAGGGGTCTTGGAGCAGGTGTTGGTGTGAAGTACCTTGGGGACAAAAGGTGCAAATATTCTAGTGGTATGTCTGATTCGCGAATAAATGAGCTTCAAGAGAAAGTAGAATTGCTGGAGCAAAAAAATCTTGAACGCGATAAAGAAATGGAAAAACTAAGGATACAACTAGAGTTCTTCCAAAAAGGTTGGAAAGAGATTCAAGGACATGATCCACCTATACATATGACGTTCTCTTCGAGTGTACATGGAAGTTGTTCCATGACAAAGACACCTTGCATTGAAAAACCTGCAAATGCCATTGGAAATGAAAGTTGTTCCATGCCTAAGGTATGAAATCTATATTTTTGTAAATATTTAAATCTAGTGAAAATGAATGTTGTTAACTATTATTGTATAAATTTCAGGAGGCAATAGAACATTGTGATTTGTTTTGGCCTGATTTAAGTGTCAAAGTGGCTAGAGGACGTGCATTTATGCCTACACCTGGCACCATTGCAATCCTACATTGTCTCCCACTAGGAGAAGATCGAATTAAAGTTCAAGTGGATGTTCCACTTATGCCTGATGTGGTTGTCCCATTTCCAACCAAAGAGGTCAATTCAGTTTTAGATGCAACGGGTACTCTAGTTGCTTGGCCAAAATCCATGGTTATTTTTGATTCGGTAATACTAACATTAACTATTTTCATATTACTTGAGTGCACATATATACATTTTACTGAGTATATATTTACTTCAGGATGTGATCAAACAATCAAAGGATGGAGCGTCACATGCTACTCCAGAAACACACATGGTTATATGTCCACAACGACATCCAAAATATACAAGTGCAATGGAAAAGTATCGTACATGCTTTCCTTCTATAGGAAATAATTTTCTCATAAAGATTGGAATGAAGGAAGATATTTTTCACTCTTCTCAACAATTACATGTTGGCAAAGAGCAGCTCCGTGTGTGGATAGAAAAGAAAGAAATAGATTCAACTCATGTTGCTGTTTACATGAAGTAAGTTAGCATATACTATCTATTTGGTTCACCATCTATGTCTTATATTATTGATGTTTACCGTCAATGACAGGAACTTGTATGAAAGTTATCAGTCAAACAAGTATGCATTATTTTGCCCCATTTATTTGGCTGATGGATATAAGGATTCATATGAAAACAAACAACGATACATGGTGGATTCTATGTGCAAAGCTGAACTACAAAATCATATATGGTTTGCACCATATAACGAAGGGTAAGTTTAGTTTAGTTTTTTGAATTAAATTGCATATTGGATAATTCGTCCAACTCTTATATTGCATGATATATTGTTATCATAAGTGTTCAAGACGGAACCATAACATACGATTCATTTTCTTCTTATATTTTGTAGACTCCATTGGATGCTAGCTGTTATAAAGCCAATGGATAATATAATATTTTGGCTAGATCCACTGAGGATGGATGTAAACAAGAAATTCAAATCTATGCTTGAGATGTAAGTTACTTGTATAAATAGTCGCAGTTATTTTACTAATATATATATATATATGTTATATTCTGATATTCTAATATTTTTATTTTTTCTTTTTAGCACACTTTCTATGTTCTTGGTACAAAAAGGCAAAGTCAATAGAAAAAAAACACGTTGGGTAAATATTTTGGTAAGTCTGAAGAGTTTTGTTGGTTTCATTGATTCATTTATCTTACAATTTTTCATTAATATAACATATTTGTTTGCTTTTATTATGAAGTGTCCTCAACAACAAGACATTGCGGAATCCGGTTATTACATATGTCGGTATATGAAGGAGATTATGGTTCATCAATGTAGCGTCATTCCTATCAATGTAAGTATATTAACTTTAGTTAAACGTTAAATTTTTATTTTATATTATATGTATATTAACATTAAATGCACTTATTGTAGTACTTTCGAGGTTCACCTGAGACCTACAACGAAGAACTTATTGATGAGTTGCGAGAGGAATGGCTACATTATTTGGAAACACAACATTAGCATTTCACCCAACCAGGAAGTTAGAAGGTCAAAAAAACATATAGGACTCTATTGTTGCTAAATTTTAGATATTTTGTACACTTTAAGCATATATAATGAGACGATATTTGAGTGTATGTGTTATTGAATGTTGGAACAATCGAAATAGTGCATTTGATTGTTATCATAAGTGTATGAGGAGTTGAATCATGCAACAACCAATAAGTGTGGAGAACTTTTTTATTTCTAAATGTTGGCAGAAAATAACACATTGTAAATATGTGATAAAAAACAGGTTACGGCATTTCGATAAAATAATACCCTAGGAAAAATTTCGTATAAATATCTCTCGGGTGTTTTTAAAAAAACCCCTATAGACGTCACTCGGAATTTCTATAAAAACGATATATATCTCGGGACTTTTTTTAAAAAAGTCCCTAGAGATATCTCTAGGGAGTTTTTAAAAAAAGTCCCGAGATATATCTCTCGGGAGTATTATTGTTTCTCAGGATTTGCAGAAAAACTCCCGAGAAAAAACTCTCGGCCAAAGGTTTTAAGGGACTTCAAAAACTCCCTAGCGTAATGCAAAAAAAGTCCCTAGAGACTTATGATTTGTACTAGTGTATTGACCCATAATTATTGCATATGTATGAATGATTGTCTTGGTAAGATAGAGTTCCTTTATTTTTTATCACGTTGTAAAATCTTATAATATCTTATAAGTTATTATTGAAACTTACAATTAAAAAAATCCAATCTCCATAACTTTATCATATACACATGTGTATAACAAGGTAAGATTGGACACCACACAAGCACTATGAACTCATACAAGTACATATTACAAAATATCACAAAACTTTAAACATTTACTTGTGGGAAAATATTCATGTAAGGTACTGTACATAAATCGACTACACATTCATGTGCACTACCTTTGAGAGATAAGGTTCATTTGTCCAAATTTACTTGTCCAACTTACTTTAGGAATTTTTTTCTCTTTCATTTACATGTTCACATTCACATGTTTTGCACATTTCTCTTATTGTACTAGTTTGGTTGATGCATGAAACATATCATTATAGGAAGCTACTCTGATATAGACTTATTAAAATCGATAGTAAATTAAGTGATAATTTGTATAAAAAAATATTAGGTATGTATACTAAAATTGATATGAGATATGAAAATTAAATAACATAATTAATATTAAACTTGGTATGTTTTGAACATATCAAATAGTGAATTTCAGTTTGTTATTCATATCTTGATACACAGACTTATATGGGTAATTTGATAATTGATTCCTTTTGTCAATTTTGTGATATGGAACTCCTAGTTAGATAACTGGTCAAGATCGGTAGAAGAGGTATGTCTTGCTTGACTTTGATTTTTTTTCTTGACGTGATTAGACTGCTAACTCAATTCGATAGTCAGAAAATCTAATATGAGAAATAAATGATTTAATTAATAATTAATTATCCAAATTTGATACGAGAGGTTTATTGGATCAATACATATTGAGAGTTTAAAAATATTCATACCATCCGACCTTCTAGACCGGGTATCTAATCATCTAGTCGGATATATTAAACTGATCCGGATAATAATTACTCGGATAAGACAATATCTGCCAAACATACGGGTCAAATATTCAATCTATCTAAAAATAGATTCTCCTTAAGACTATATTTTGGGACACAAAAATCTCAAATATTCAATATGGTTAAAAAGTACCAATAGTCAAAATCTCGGTTTGAATTTGGATCGACCTTCTGTAAACTTGTCGAATGGAATATTCAGATCGATTAGGTGAAAGAGTTTTGATGCTTAATATGAATTTCGGGTTTAGTTACGGTGAAGTTCTAAAAGAAAAAAATTTCACCGTGAGTTCTCTAACGACCGGAATTTTTATTCCGGAACCCATTCCAAAGTCCGGGTTCGAGACACAAGTCTACCGTTTGACTCCCCTTGGAGTCAAAGAGGAAAGCGGATAAAAGTAGTCACCGCACTTGCGGCCCGCGGTCACGGCAACCTGGTGTTGCCGCGGTTGCGGTGAATCCTTGTCGCGGTAAATTGTCAGATTGTGGCCTTATCTTCTATAACCGTTTTGATCTCTTTCCTTTTGCGTAAAACACAAGTATCCTCCTTTTTAAAACACATCTCAACACCCTTTTTCTGCCTTTTGGAGACCCAAAACAACCTTCTTCAAGTCACCGATACTCCGTCTTTGTCTTCATCTAGTAGCATCAGTAGATCGGAGGCAGTCATTGGATTCTATTGTCCCACAAAAGCATCAAGTAACGTTCTTTCTTGAAGAACTTTGGAGGAAAGTACTAGGAACGGAGTTTTGAGGAGTAGCGTGTCATTTTGCACATTGAAGAAAGGAAGGCGACAACCGCTCTAGACTTCTCGCGCGACCGTGCCTTCTCAAACCGCGGTCGCGTCTATCCATCACCGCGGTCGTGTCTACCCGACACCGCAATCGTGTCGTCCCTGATCTTGTCGCGATTGCGTCTCTCCTCCAGAACATACTAAGTTTGGCGGTGGAATGTATTCATGCGGGAATTGAGATTGTGGATAGCTGGGATTACCTTGATACAAGTAAGTCCTTTGACTTACTTAGCCGACTTATGTGTGTTAGCATGATTGTGATAGTGGTGTTTGTTTTGAGTGTTTAACAACGATAACATGAGTAAGACGACCTTTATTGTCATGTGACCCATGTATAGCGGACGGTGACATCACTACCCAACTTTGACGTGAGACTAGGAGGTTCTTTGTGACTAACCCAGATAGGTACACAATGAGGTGCATCGGATCCAGTCGTGCTGGTATACAAGGACATATGCGAGGTTCGGGAGATCCTCGTGTCACAACCTTAGTTTGAATTAGAAAGTGTATGACCTAACAAAGATAATAAATGAACTTTTGTGTAAGCATAATGAGTGTTTTATAATGGCAATGACGTGTGTGTGTGGTGTTACATCTATTCTAATATGTAGGTTATTAGCTAACAATTTTATCCGTTGTTGTAGATGCCTTATAAGATAGAGATGTTGTCAAGTGATCCGGACGGAGTAGTACTCGGCTGAGAGTCTTGTCCTTTGTTATCGGTTTGACATTTTTGCATTTTTATTCATTTTGATTTTTTATTTATTTGTGCCTTATTGTAAAATCTGATGAACTTGTTGTCAAACTAGGGTTAAAATCCATTGTGAGATCCCAACCCGTAGCACCCCAAATTAGGGTCAAAATCCATTGTGTGTGTGGTTAGATTAAGTTTGTTCTCTCTCTAATTTTTTATGTTATTTTTAATTATTTTTTTTGAGATTAATTTTTTCTATAGAAAATTTTAAATACCTTGATTTAATTGAAATGGAACCAAACTCATAAATTTCAGATGTATATATAAATACTACTGCAAGTAAACAACCTGAATAAATAAATTCCTAGTATACTCTTTATTGTGATAAATTCCTAGGTGAAAATATTCTGCTATTACTATTTATTACACATGGATATCTACACACATTGACAAGGTACCAACTATTTCAACTAAAAGAGTAATTTTATATTTCTAAGCTATTGAAATTAGTACTATTTATTGTTTAGGTATTCATAACGAAAAGTTACATAGTTTTGGAAAAGAAATTGCTAAGTGGGATCCATATTCACATATATAATTTAAATATTTTTATTTATTATAATGACACTAGTTTAATCCCCGCACCTTGTGCGGATTTATTTAAAATAAAAAGTATTTTATTGTTATTTTTATGTATTATGTACCGCATATTTATTTATAGTACATATTAGTTCAGGTTAAATTGACTTGAGAACATAAAATTTTATGTTTTAATATCATCATGAACAATGTTTTTCTAATAATACAATATTTATTGAGAGTGATTTGGTTCCTATAATATTGTTACTTTAATAATAAAAGATTTTTTGGCTTAATTTTTATTATAAAAAAACTGTCACACAAAATAGAGTAGTTTGAACTAACGTGTGTTGGTTCCTATAAAATTGTTAATTTAATAATAAAATATTTTTTGGCTTAAAAATAAAGATTTATTGGTTTTAATTGTGGGAGCTCCATTTAAAAAATACTGCATCCACAACGCGCCACGTCATCAACTTGTGCTCTGTTTTAGTATGTATAATAGATGTGTTTATTGATGATTAAAAGCCAACAAGTCTTTTTAATGTGTTTTTCCTAATTATATTGACACAACTATTTAGGATACAAATCACGTTTTGTAATCTGATTTTTTTTTTAAAAAAAAGTAAAATAAACTCTTTTTTATAAACTTTTATTTTATAAACCCTCTAATTTTAGACTATATATAACTATTTAGGGTTAAATAGGCGTATATTTATTAAATGAGTTTATACTATGAGTATTCTTAATAGAGTCATAGTGGTAAAAGACATAGTTAATCATTTTACCAGATTGTTTTAAAAATAACTAATTTAAATTAGCTAATGAAAAACTAACCTTCAATTTTTTTAATTTGATTTTTAATCACTTAATTAATTTTTTTTTTCCGATTTCTCATGGATTGTTAACAAATTGACTGTTAACCTTTATTGAACGGTCAACAAGGGTAAAATAAACTATGAACAAATACATTTATTAGTTTTTTTTTTTTATATTGTCAACAAGTGTAAAATGAATTGTAAGTAAATTGTCAACTTATTACCTGTTAAAAAAATTCATTTTCTTTAAAATTCACCCTTATGACCCCTATAAATGACATTATTTTTTCCAACTCTAAAAATTCTTCGACATGTTTTTCACTGTCACCCTAAAAATGGATTAATTTATGAAAAATTTTCCCTTTTTTTTCTTCGTCTGGAATGTCAACAAGTTGACAGTCAACCCTTGTTGATAATTCAATTGTTGACAATGTAAGAGTAAAGTGAATTGTAAATGTCTTAGAAATGACTATAAACAAATTCTTTTTTTTTAAACAAATATCGGATTGTTAACGAGGTACTGTTTTCAGCAATTTTCCAAAAGGTGGGGTAATTTCTGCAATTTTCCAAAAGGTAAACCTAGAGATGAAATTACAAAATAACCTAACCGAAGCTACGTCACCCAGTCTCACGCGCGTAAAGTGAGACTCACTTTCCACGGCTGGGAAATTAGGTTTGTGAATTTCGGCTGTTCATATATCTCCTTTGGGCGTCTGGTCTACACCATATTTCGCCTCCTCATAAAGCATATAGATCTTTCAACGCCTTCGGGCTGCAAAATTTACCGTCAAAACCGTAGCAACCGACCTTCGAAGAAAGTCTGTGAAAGGGAAAAAAAAATAATTTCCCAAGTGGGGACGCACACGCTAGTTAGAACGAATGGTGTTGACAACTTGGATGATGGGGATCTGATAAATTCAAGTGTTAAACACCAAACCCAAGTAGCCAAATTGAGAGCCTTTTGTTTAGAGTCGATTTGGGAGGACGTGGTGGAGAGGAACCCTTGTGTTATCTGTTCTTTCTCTACAAATTTGGGGTTCCTTTGCGTCCGCCCAGCATCTGTTCGACCTTTTGCCTCAAAGAGACTCTCTTATGGCGAGTTGGGTCCTCTCAGAATGCGGGGTGAGACCTCTTCCTAGGTTATATTCTAGACCTAGGACTGGATTTTGCCAGGCTCCTAAGTTGAACAATTTGGGTACTTCAAATCTTAGGCGTCCTTTGTTGTGGGAGAAGAAATGGGAGATTAAGGTTAGTGCTCCTTTGAGGGTGGCAACTTTGGATGGGGAAGATGACCAAGATGTGATGGTTAATGGAGTTAATAGGTTGGGAGATGATGGTGAGTTCTTTGACCCTGGCGCTCCTCCTCCTTTCAAATTGGCTGATATTAGAGCTGCTATTCCTAAGCATTGTTGGGTGAAGAATCCATGGAGATCAATGAGTTATGTTGTTAGGGATGTTGCTATTGTGTTTGGATTGGCTGCGGCCGCAGCTTACTTGAATAATTGGCTTGTCTGGCCTCTTTATTGGGCTGCTCAAGGAACTATGTTTTGGGCACTCTTTGTTCTTGGTCATGACTGGTAAGTCAACTACTTCAGTCTGCTTGTTTTTGCAATGTTACGTTACAATAGATGTGATCCTTATAAATTATTGTATTCTTTTTCTCCCTGTAATTGCTAGTTTCTTGACATTTCTATTGTTACAGTTGGTTCCTTATCTAACATTGTTTCTTGGGATTTCTTTTGCAGTGGCCATGGAAGCTTTTCAAACAATCCAAAGTTGAATAGTGTTGTTGGCCACCTGCTTCATTCGTCAATCCTTGTTCCTTACCATGGATGGTACTCTCTTTACTAACCTTGAAAGCCTCTTTGTGGATCAAGTATAAGTAATTCTTGACTTTCTTGATAATTAAAAGAAATGTTTTGGTGATTGCCATAGGAGGATTAGTCACAGAACTCATCATCAAAACCATGGCCATGTTGAGAATGATGAATCATGGCACCCAGTAAGTTGTTTGCAAATTTCAAAATTTTGGCATTATTCAAGTATTTTACTTTTAGAAGATTTAAAGACGAAACAATTCAACTTGTTTTCATTTCTTTTAGTTGCCCGAAAGGATATACAAGACGTTGGATTCTGCCACAAAGAAATTAAGATTTACATTGCCATTCCCTTTGCTTGCTTACCCTGTTTATCTGGTGAGTATGAAGAATACTTTCATCTGTAGTTGTTTTCATTAGTATTCTATTTTTCAATTACTGAATTGCAAATTTAATGACAGTGGGGTAGGAGTCCTGGAAAGACAGGTTCTCATTTTGATCCAAACAGTGATTTGTTTGGTCCAAATGAGAGAAATGATATCATCACCTCCACAACTTGCTGGTTTGCAATGGCTGCCGTGCTTGTTGGTTTGTCATTTGTTATGGGCCCTGTTCAACTGCTCAAGCTCTATGGCATACCCTACCTGGTTAGCATCGTATGCGCTTTATATAGTCTTCAGCTGGATAGTTGTGTCTAATGTTTTCTATCAATTTTCAGCTCAATGTTATGTGGTTGGACTTGGTTACTTACTTGCATCACCATGGTCATGAGGATAAACTCCCTTGGTACCGTGGACAGGTATGGACAATTTCATTATTTGCCTTGACGATTGCATTCAGAACTTAGTTTTTGTGGAATTTCATTCAGATAACAGCTTCTTGTGCTTAGGTGATTGATTACCATGATGTTTGCACAGTCGTAGAGAATTCTTCAACTCATCATCTCCCTTTTTTAGTTTTGAAGAAAATTACTTGAAAATGACCCTATTTTCTATCCAACAAGATGTTATTCTTGTTTGGTGTGATATTTTAGAAATTGAATGTGTCTACCACAAATTCTTTGGTCAGGAATGGAGTTATCTTAGAGGAGGATTGACAACGCTTGATCGAGACTATGGATTGATCAACAACATCCATCATGATATCGGTACACATGTGATACATCATCTTTTCCCTCAAATTCCACACTACCATTTGATAGAAGCGGTAAGTAGTCATATCAACTTTCTTATTTGATAAAATTCGTGTAAGAAGTAAGAACACGTTTCTCATATTGGTATATTAATTATAGACCGAGGCAGCAAAGCCTGTTCTAGGCAAGTACTACCGAGAACCAAAGAAATCCGGGCTGATCCCATTTCACCTGTTGGATGACCTTATAAAGAGCATGAAGAAAGATCACTATGTTAGTGACACTGGAGATGTTGTCTATTACCAAACAGACCCAGAAATCTGAATCACCCGCGCCCTTCATAGATAAAGCCGCAAAGGATGGGAGTCGTGCATGGAGGAGGAGCTGGATGAACTTACTATGATTCTTTGAAGACTCAATGATTCTTTAATGCTTAAATATCCTCAGCATAATTCTACTAGCTCTGCTTTTAAATTGCCTCTGCTGATCTTATTGTTAGCCCTCTATCAAGCAAAGGATAAAGAAGGCATAAATGTGACAGCTTCACAATCTCTGTGATTGTAGCATTAGTAAATGTATCATAGATCATAATTGGAGAAAAAGGAGGAATTGTTGATTGTCAATTCAGTCTTAAGTTTGTTGTAGACTTGTAGCTGAACTGCTGAGGAGTTGCATTATTATCAGTTAATGACAATTTTTTGGGTGGATGTTGAGATTTGCTCTAAGAGGCAGTAGATATGGTGCCTATATTGATAGGATGTGGTGAAGGATGACAGAGGACCACTCAATTATCTCTTTCTTGATAAGCAGGGGACGACTTATCCACACGGCCACATGAATTAGAGCCTAGATTTGTATAGACTGCAGTCACATGAATTTGGGCTATATTTTGTAGAGTTTTTATAAAATATAAAACTCTAATGAAAAAGATAAATGAGTGGTTGGTAAAATAGTATTTTTTTGGTAGATTTTTTTATATAAAAATTACCAAAAAGTATCCATTTGATAAATATAGTAAATACCTTCTCATTTAAACAAGGATAAAATCGTCTATTTTTTTAGAAAGCTAATGAAAAATATACATAAAGATGTTAATCGATTCAAAGCTCTGTTACAATTACTGAAAATGTAAGAAAAAATAGTTGTACTGGTTGTTAGTTTTTATCGAAATCGAATGAAAAAGCTAAGCCAAAAAAACCCTAAATTTTGAAGTTAATTTTTTTATTATGTAAAAATAGTTGTTACAACTTACAAGTAATGAAAATGACTTTGACAAACAAAAAAAAAAAGTACTAATAGTTCCAAAACAGGTTAAGCCCTTTGGACCCTCAATACAAAGAGGTCATTATTAATATGTTAGGTATCATGTCACTTACCAATGCCTAGCAACCATTTTCTAGGAATCTAGGACCAATATATGTCATTGTTACAATTTCAAAGGTCCTATAATTGAGAATTGCATTGCATCTGACAAGTGGGTCATTACAAGTTTAAAACTTGTTAGCTCTTTGTTGCATGAGACAATCAAATATTAGATAGGCTAATTTTAATTACTAATGCACAACAATCAACCAATATTATGAAGAATTATGATAAATTTGTCAACATTATCTCACAAATCAGTAAATAGGAGAAAATTAATTAAAAACATGTGAGTAAAAATAAACCATTAATTTTCATTAATTATTTGGATAGAAATAATAAAATTTAAAACTTTCACAGTTATCAAACAAATAAATCAAACCTTTAAAAACATTAAACAAAAAATGTTGGTGTTGTATCATTTGCAAAATATTTTATTTTAATATACATTGTTTTTGTTATTTAATTTGTACATTTATTTATAATTATCATCATAAAACCAGCTGATTTACCTCTTTCAGCACAACAATATTCATAAAAAGAATCATTTCTTTATTGCTTTTCAATTAAACATCAGTAATGCAGAGAGTTAACAGCATCCATGAAGGATGATATACGTCTTGGATCCTTTTGGATACCATCTGAACCGCAAATTCCACTGCTAACATCAACTCCATTTGGCCTTAGAGCAGAGAGAGCTTCTTGGACATTTTCATGGCTTATTCCTCCAGCCATCAGCCACCCGTTCTTACTCGTTATCGATGGAAGCTTGAACCGGGACCAGTCAAATCCCTCACCACTACAAACCACATGCCAACATCAAACATATCAAGCCAAAACTCTTACTGTACAAAAATCTAAAATTATCTATTCACCAGTGTATATAGACCATGAATTCATGATTCCAAAAGTAAAGATGAGGACAAATTGTTCTTGGGTAGGGTCAGATCAGTTTTCGACGTAAGCAAGTAATAAAACTTGTGGAAGGAAATGCTACCAAACAAATATAAAGTACTTGGTGTTCAAACAAATTTTACATTAGCAAGAATGCTACATAAATGACTTAAACAAAAATCAGGATTTAAATCCATTAAGCATCAGAAGCTCTTGGATACTCAATCTACTGTTAAATAGTGAAACAAGGGCATGTTTTTTAATAAACTTGAATGTTCCATCAATTGATTAAGGTTTTGATGTCATGCATCATAAAGCACTTATGTAGTATCGGGTCTTAAATTTAAACTAGGTAGTATCTGGTTTAGAATGCAGTATGGGCTATTAAGATGCAGTATGCATTCCAAGAGACAGTTTAGGTAATTGAATACAGGCCATCAAAATGGTTTCACAAAGCTTGTATTATGCATTCAAAAAAGAGCTAATTTATTTTATTTAAGAAAGAATTGGGTTAAATAGGCTTTTTTTTTTTTAGGTTTTTGTTTTGTAGACCACTCTCATTTTACCCTATATATAATTCCCATATAATTCCCCTAGATAAAAGAATTGAGTTAAATAGGGGTATATTTACTAAATGAGTTTATACTATGAGTACTCTTAATACAGTAATAGTGGTAAAAGGCCTAGTTAGTCATTTTACCCATTTATTAATGGGAGCTTAAATGAGAAACAATTTATAAAAAGATGCTGACCTGCCTCCTGTAGCACTATCAACAAGAACCCAATCAACATCAGAGCATTCTTCTTCAGAAATATGATTGAGAAGAGAACCGCTGCTATCAGAATGCAGAACGTATATGATCCGCTTTTCCTTCACCAGAACTGGAAAAGCATCCCTAGAGCCTTTCCCATGAAGCTATGCATGGTTATATGATTTGATCAGATACTAACCAAAACCATTGGAAGAAGAAATGGATTGGCTAACCATCTAGGTTTGTGTGTTATTTACCTGTACATATTCAATGTTCGATTCCTCACTAGCTCTTAGAATTATATCAGCAGTGTCATCAACAAATACTCCAACTGGTTCAGCTCCATACTCTCTTGCAGCCTTGGAAATTTCTTTCGCAACAGAATAGGAGACGGAACGTTTTGAATTTGGCCACAGAATCATTCCGATTAAATTTGCACCACCTTCTGCAGCCATAGCAGCATCTCTAGCTGATGTTATTCCACACATCTTAACCAAAGGCCGTCTTTCATGCATTTGTTCGTGATCTGATGATAAAGAGGCTTTAACATTGGTATTCAGCTTGATTCTCAGCAAAGGTTGCTCTCTTCCATGTATGCCTGCAGATGCTCAATCAGCAAGGAGAACTGAAAAGTATAAATGGCCACGAAAGTTTTGTATAATGTATCATGTTTTTAGCTAGAATATATTTGATCAAGATTTTCTGTATATTTCTTGTCCATCTCTCAAGGAATCAATTTAACATAATTCGGTCAAGTTCATAAGTTCAATATCCATAAAGCTGAAAGACAATTGTACAAAATCCTAATCCAGAGCTTACAGAAAGGAAAAATCAATGGAGAATTGCATAATGTTCAATATAGAGTACTGTCTTTCTAATGACCCCCTTTGCATTATCATTGTGACAACATTAAAAGTAGCCCTCTATTCAAATCTAGCCAAGCACTTCTCTATGCATATGTTCTCAATTGTCAGTTGCTATCACTGCTTCTCCCCACCCAAATAAGAGAACATTCTATAGTGACCTAGGAAGAAAGCAACCAGAGTTTCTCAACAAGTTGGCTTTTACGATATATTGTTTTCATAATGAAGTGACTGCAGTGTCTAAGTGCAGGCCACACCAATCTTTATAGGATGTCACTACAAAGTCGTCCTACATGATAAAATGAGTGCAATGACCACATAGATAAAGTCATCGAAAACAATAATTAGTTATTAAAGATTCTCGCAATTAACATACCAAACATCTGCTTCTGGGGCATATGTACAGCTCCAAGTTGGGTACGGATACTCATGTTCATCCCTGAAAACATTAAACATGTGGAAAAATTATGACAGTGACAGAGTTGAATACACAGCTTCTGATTACAAGCGAGACATAATAATCAAACTAAGACAGATAAGATCAATCAACACATACCTCCAAAAACCAAAGCAATTTCATCTAAGAAAACTTGAAAGAGACATAAAATGCATAAGTAAATGGCTAGTCTTATAGGTTACTACACACGATCCATCAATCAGATATCAATTCAAAGTTCAGCAGTGCCCGAAAGTGATAAAATATTGAGAAAAACATTACTATGATCTTATTTCCCCAAATACACAAAGACCCAGTTCTCATCAAGGGTTAACAGTAGACAAGCTTCTATGGGGCATTTCAACAAACAGTTTATACGCGAGATGAATTGATAAAGACACTGCATAACAAGAAATGACCTGTTGGCATCTCGAATATGTAGTTGGATCAATTAGAGTTGGTAAATAATCGCTGGCCTCGACAATTATGGAATCTGTACAAGGTCAAGGTGAACTACGATAATGTCTTCGACTTCGATATCAGCATTGATTGGTTAGTGGTTACTGGTTAGTATGGCTCTGATTTACAAAGTTCCCCGTGAAAGGACAAAGAACAGACCAAACTTGGAAGTGTGTCTATGCCGGCCTTGATCTTATGGGCTTTACTAAAAAGCCCAATTGCAAAGAAAACAAAATAAAATGTTCAAATAAAAATATTTGAAACATTGAACAACAAGTTGAGATGGCCGAGTTGGTCTAAGGCGCCAGATTAAGGTTCTGGTCCGAAAGGGCGTGGGTTCAAATCCCACTCTCAACACAATTTATTTTTATTTATTTTTAAAATTTATTCTTTCCATTCTTTTAAGAAAGTAAGGGCCCGTTTGGTTTTAACTCCGGAATCGGAAACGGAATGAAAACGAATTTAATCCATATGTATATCATTGTTTGTGGAATCATTCCTTGTGGTCTGAAGGAATTGAAGTAGAGTTCGATTACTTTTGATACCATTTATAGGGTAACAAAATGTGGGAAATCAATTGCATTTTGCACTAATCCACAAGGAATGATTCCACAAAATTTCATGAATAAGGATGTATATATATGGACTAAATTCGTTTCCATTCCGTTTACGGAGTTGAAACCAAACAGGCCCTAAAAGTAAATGACATATTTTATCCTTATTAACATGCCCATATGCCAAATAAGTGTGTTTTTGATTGATGATTTAACATATGGTTGAATAGCTTATTTTGGTACCTACCCAAGTCAAGAGAGTCATGCAAGTAAGACCTAAGCAATATTCATGGTCGATTCGTATATCCTAAGTTTTAAGGAAATAGTCATGCAAATATGATTCGACTTTAACTATTTTAGTTATATAGAAGTTGAAGAGTACCTTTTTAGTTTGACGGTTATAAAAGTTACGGTATTTTTCGTGCGATAACTTTCACACTTTTAAGTATATTGACTTCATGATTTCGGTGACATTTATTTTTTTACTGATACTTGTTACTCGAAATCAAGTTACTCTACGGTGTGTAACAAGAAAGTCTGGATTCGAAAGCATTACTTGGACGTGTACCCGCATGATTATTACATAGAACTCGATGATACTAAAATAATGAAATTTACATTAAAGTCCTAAACAAATTAATCATGAGTTATTGATTTTTTGTAGTTTATGATCGCATGCTCTTGTATGGTTGCAAACATAAAGGTTGTGTGTGAGAGATCCCGGCGGTTTATCGCTAATGCAGTAATACAACTCTTTAGGCCTCCCAAAAAAATTGTTTTTTTTTTTTTGTTTTTTGTGTTTTTGTATTTCTAGATTAAAAAAGTGGTGTTTTGTTCCTTTTTAAAGTTCATGGATATACAAATATATATATTTTTTTTTTTGATACTATACGGTAAGCAGTTATGTAGGATCATCCTCTCGAGACCTTCCAACCTAAAGCTTCCTTTCGGATGACTTCCCCCACCTGTTGGGGAATCACTGAGCATCCAAGTGGGTAGACGTGTCCCAAATCTACGAGCTTATCGGCAACACTATTGACTTCCCTGAAAACATGTTGAATCCGGACCTGTTGGAAACTGACCAAAATGTTAGAAATATCTGAAATGATGAGGTCAAGTTCCCATGGGGGTTTCCATATTTGTTTAATGGAATTGATAATTGTAAAATTATCTCCCTCAATTTCAAGATTATTGATCTCTAGATCACATGCTCTGATCAAACCTTCCCGTAGTGCACATGCTTCGGCATGGAGGACCGCTATGTTTCCACATTGTCCATAGCCTAGGGAAATAGTTGTTGCATGTTGATTTCTAAGAATGAATCCGAAGGCTGACTCCCCCGATTCGCGTTTTGAACCATCAAAGTTCAACTTGGTAAATCCAATATCCGGTTTTATCCAATGGATGTTTCTTGTTTTGCTATTGCTTTTACTTGTTTTTTGTTTTGTTTGGTTCTTCCTCTTGCTACTATCTTCCCAACTTTTTATCTGGTCTTGTACTTGACCTTCTATACAAATATAGTCGTTCATTGGTGTAAAACCGAAAATCTCTTATTTGATCGGATCAGTTGGATGGATTAGACCCTTTAAAAAGAATCGGTCCAACCATACTAGAATAAATGCAACAAATCCAATCCAATAAGAACATTTCGAACCAGATCTGATCCGAACCAGAACATAAATATCCCTATATGCAAACAAACATTTATTTCTTTTTTAATTATTTTTGTTACTTCACTTCTTTTAGAGAGTTTTACTAAATATTGAGTTTAATATTGTGTTATTTTCACTTCTAAGTGTTACATATCTATTCTATTTGTGTTTATAACGGTTAGTGCATTATTATTATTATTATCATCATTATTATTATTATTTTTATAATAAAATCGAAGGTAAAATATATTACAAGCCGTTGGATGGGAGGCGACTAACAAGTTGGGCTCCACATCCCTTCTGAATGGTAAACGCAATCCTAGTCAGAATAAAGCAAATACTCCTACTATATCTGGGAACTCTTTAGCAACCGAGCCCAACCTTTTAAGAAGTTCCACCGCGTCGTCACCCAAGTCGCCAAACGTGGAAAAGGAAAAGGAAGAAAGTGATACCGGTTAGTCCTATTATTATTATTATTATTATTTATATCGGTTAGTCCGTTACACAAGAACAAAAGACTGTTACATAATAACAAAAGAAACAACATCATATACAAATCTTTCCTTTTATTGAAAAATTTAATGAACACAAAAGTTAAAAAGAATAAATAAACATTAACAAAATACAGCAATCTCTTTTGCTATATATCATCAATGAAATTGTAGCAATTTCTTTTTTATAATACTACAATGTCTTATAAGTTATAAAACTTGATACTATACCACTATCAATATTACTCTTCTCAACATCAGCATTATATTACAACAACCAAATGAACAAATCCCAAAATAAATTACACAAAAACACCCAAATTCTACTAGCAGACACTTCAAGCCACCATCTGCTCTTGTTCTATGTACATTTGATCAATCCAAGCCGAGCTTCGAGGCTCCGGCATTGCACCCGATCCACGATACCCGTTAGCCGTCGGGTTTACTCCTCGCTGCCCGAAAGAAACCGATCTTCTCAGCTTACTCAGATCACCCTCTTGAAGACTCCAATCCGCCTTCCCGTAACCCGAACCCCAGTTCGGAGCGAAATTTGGTGATGCATTCGAGAATCCGCTATTGCTAAGAGGATTGGATCCACGATCAATGAAGCTCTGGCTTCTCTTAGAGAATGCAGCTGCAGCTCGAGAGTTGAGCATGGCGGCTGCTACTGATTTCGGTGAGCAATCGAGTTCTGTGGGTGAAAGCTTTCTTGAAGGAGCTGGATAGCTGTTACGAAGATGGTTAAGGTTCTGCCGGAGCTGGGGATCACTCATTGGAGATAAAGAATTTGGTGAATTCATTGAATTCATCAAATTGACTGATCCGAATAAGGTTTCGAGATTTGTTGGTTGTAATTCGCCGCTGAAATTCATCAAATTTCTCTTCTGTTGTGAAATTTGTGATTCCAATCGGAACAATTCCATCTCCAAATCGACATCTCTGGCATTCGAGCTTGATCGGAGCCTACTCCCGCCAGGAAGCTGCAAGGTTGGAGGTGGAGTTGAATTCAATTTTCCAACGCTAGCCCATTTAGGCGATTTCGAAGGCGAAACCGATGAATTTGAATTTGAATTTGAATCAGCAACTCCCATGGAGTCAATAGCGGATCCGGTTGAAGCATAAACGGGTCGGAGCTCATCCTTCTTATGTGCAAAGAAGCAGACTTTCCGATTACAGCCCGTTTCGTCCTTACAAAGCCGGGTTCGGTACTGAGCCGGGTGTAGCCATGACTCAAAAACTCCATGAGCGTACTCGCAATCATCAGCTTTCCGGCAACTCCCTTTCTTAAACTCCGGGCAAGGCACGCAGCTGTAGTGGTGTCGGAGCGGGTCACGACGGCGAGCGTTCTCACCGGGATGAGCAAACGGACACTCAGTCCAGTCATGAGTGTAAGCTCTCGAACAAGGTTTGATCTTGAAGCTATACATCCTGAACTCATCAGAAGCGTAAACACCCGTGTTAATATCCGGCAACGGAGCTCCTCCACCGGAGAATCCATCAACCACCGGTTCTACTTCCGTTTTCTTCGCCACCGGAGATTTCGGCATCTGGCAGGTAAGATTTCCGCCGGAGATGGACTCAGCACTTGACGGATCAACAGCGATAATATAACGGAGAACATTAACGCTACCGTAGAGAGCAGCGATCTTAGCCGGCGTACGTTCTTCAAATCCCATCTTACGAGACCCGGCCCGAGGACCATACCAAAGACCCGACCCGTTAATGGGAAGTCCAGGATCCGATTCAACAGCAAGCTTGAAAGCTTCCAGGTCATCGGAAGCGGCGAAATCGAGAAGAATCGAAGGGTTAGAGAAGAACCCAGAAGGCAAATTCGAATGAATCCGCATGATTTCGAAGAATTTGGTCAAATAAGATTGAAGAAATTAGGGTTAGAGTTGAAAATTGGGGAGAAACCGTTGTTTGACTGGAAGTGAAGCAGAGGGGAAAGAGGAGTTAAATAGGGGAATTGGGGGAAGCACACAGAAAGGATGAATCCCAGAAAGAGAGAAGGAAGAAGGAAGGAAAGTGTGAAGATGTGTTTTCTTTCAATTCTTGAATCGATTAATAATTTCTTTGGAATTAATATTTTGTTTTTTGTGTTGGGAAGGTGTCTTCCTGCGTTCGTTCGTTCGTTCGTTCGTCTATGCGTTTGCTTTGATTTTTCTATCGTGTTTTGGGTCAAAGGGGCACCACAATGCGTGTTACTATGTTGTTATAAAATATTTGGAGACTTATGTGATTTGTTTGTGTGTAGTAAACTCTTTGGTATACTTTTTAGTGTATTTTTAACTTATGTGAAGCAATCTTTGAAGATATGGAGGGTCATAAGTTAATATCATGGCAACTCACTTGTAAAGACTTCGTTTTTGACTTTTCTTTTGCTCAATTTTAGCCAACATATACCAACTTGTTCTAATACAAAACTTGGCATACAAGTAAATAAATCTAGAAATGCATAGATTGCAAAATGATTCGCGCGAACCGTTCAAAATAATAACTTTCTACGTCTAAAGTAGAAAGATTTGACAATCGGTTTTAGGATGAAATTTCATTGGACTTTCTATATTGGGTTTGAGCCTAACACACTCATGCTTCATTGTACAGTACGTATGTGTCAGATTTAACATAGTATATATCAAAACGGTTAACTTCTAATCGTCTCGCGATCCTAACCTGTAGATCAGTGTCACCTAGGTTTATACGCTAATTACAATTAAAAGGCATGTTGAAGATGGTAACTTCTCACATATAATGTGAAGAGATTCCGAATCAAGTATATAATATTAGTGAATTTTTTTTTTTTGTCAATTAGTTTTATAATTAAATTTTACTGAATTAATATGTCGAATTTGAACCTAATACTTATACATGCTCGTAAAGGTTAGTAACTAGATTACCATCTTGAAGCTATCATTTATTTGATTGAAGGAGCAAATGAAAGTAGTTTGCGGTTTTCACAATTGAAAAACTACCGACCACTTTCATTTGCTCCTTCAATCAAATAAATGACAACTTCTAAATGGTGACCCAGATACCAATCTTTGATCGGACTCAATAGACGAGGTACCGTTTTGTAGTTTAATCAATGGGTACCAAAGTTTAGTCAGCCTAAAAGATGGGACACTACTTTAGACAATTTCTCTTCTAGTTGTTACAATACAAAAATCACATTAATTCATATTTGACACAATTTTAGTAACTAGACCTTTTTGAAAAACTATAGTAGTAATTAGACTTTTTAATGTTTCAATTAAGTAAATATACTCCAACATTTTGTATTTATTTTCAACCTCTACACACTCTTCTCTCGAGAAGTACATTTACTAAACACAAAATTAGAAAAAGCCTAATAAACTAACGGTCCGTTTGGTTTAAACTCCGGAATCGGAAACGGAATGGAAACGAATCTAGTCTATATGTATACCATTGTTCATGAAGGTTTGTGGAATCATTCATTGTGGTGGGAAGGAATTGAAGTAGAGTGTGATAACTTTTGATACCCTATAGGGTAACAAAATGTGGGCAATCAAGTGCATTTTACATTAATTCACAAAGAATGATTCCACAAAATTTTATGAATAAAGCTATACATATGCACTAAATTCGTTTCCATTCCGTTTCCGTTTTCGGAACTAGAACCAAACGGGCCCTTAATTGTTTCATTCCATTCATTCCATTCTTCATATTTCAAGCTAGTATACATCTATTTTTACATTTTAAAAATAACTCCTTTCTTAAAAAATAAAGCTTTTTATTTGCCCAGTGCTTTATATTATTACATAAATTGAATAATAAGCTCTAAAATTGAAGTTTTTAATTGAAACTTTGAAATCAAGACATTTAAGAAGTCTATCTAGTATAGACCAATAGCATGAGGTATGTCTTGACCCCCAAAACGGCCAATTGGCCAAAAGGTAGAATAACGTTTGGTCCTACAATTTTAATTATGAGACCCACATTAAGACTAAATCCAATTTAAACGCCCACAATAGTTGAATAACTAATAAGTAATAATAAAGACATGACCTTTTTTTATTTATTTTATTAGAAATAGATGAGAAGTCGTTTTTCAAGCGTCAAATATCATTTTTGGGAGAAAAATGACAATTACTAGTAAATTATAATTGAAAATTTAAGATCTTGCAAGTCCTCTGACAAAAGGTTTTCGAAAATATAACTAAATTGAATGATCGAGAACCTAAATATGGACCCTTAACATGTATAAGACGACGATTTAGAGAATGTGTAGCATTCGACTTCCCCTTCACTCCATCCGGTCAGGTCGATGAGATCAATTCTCTCTAACAAAGTGAAGTGTTCAAGCAGGGACATCAACACCGACCTGTCAAAAGCTAAGAACTAGTTGAGAGTCGACTTATGCACTCGAGGATAGACAACATTGACAAATTTCATATAAATAAAGCGGCTTTGACCAAAGCCGCTTTAGTTATATATACATAGATGTACATCTAATTCAATCAAGTGATCAACACAACCATCAATCAAAGCCGCTTTAGTTATACATACATAGATGTATATCAGTTCAATCAAGTGATCAACACAAGCATCAAATTTGATCATCGTCATTCAACTTGTCACCAAGTTCATCATATAGTTATGTACAAAAGAGTAATGTATAAAATAAAATTAACCGTAAACCGACAAGATGGTTGCAAAAGCTAGGTTTAACTTGAAGAAATATGTCATATCTATGTTATATTAGGGTGGTTCACCGTCCAAGATTAGAGCACAAAAAAAATCCCTCATTGAAATGAACCAGACCGGTTAGACCAAATATTCTTTATATGTAATTTTTTAAGACAAAATCTTAGACTTTTCAATTTTGACAGACCAAACCTGAATAACAGGTACAAATTCGGTCTAATATAAGCTTTCTTTTAACTCCGGTGTAATTCTGTCTAAAATATTAATCCGGACTGAAAAATGAACATCCGGATAGATACGTCTAGATGTTGAAGTTGAAAAACTCAAACTTTAAACCTCTTTTATTTTATTTTTTTGTTCATTTACTTGGAAGATAGGCTAAATTTTCAACAAATGAAATCCTTTATCATAGAATTGAAATATGTGGGGTTTATGAGCAGCTGATCATAGTGGAATATTCAATGTAGATTGCCAAGTTGTTTATGATAGAAAAACAACTGGATTTCAACGTGTGGTGGGTCCAACTATATGGTAGTTTATCGACAGTTGAGATGTTACGAAGCTGGAAGAAGACTGTTATGGTCGGCTTCTTATGGGATTCTGTTAATCATCATTAATATTCAGGTTTAGTTATTTAAGACAAATATGTGTGTTTATAATCTGGATATTCTTAGTTTTAATCATTCTCCTCGTTATTGATTACGTTGTTGAGTAAGGAATGACTTAATGCAATTATTGTTATAATAATTTGCATTTTGCCAATAATACATCTTGTTATAATAACATAAAATATTCCACAGTGATCTTATACAATGCAAAATTTGAGTTGATAACTTTCCGTGTTCACTTTGTAATTGAGCCGAACTTAATTTGAACCTAAGACTGAGCTTCTCATTTTGCTAGTTTTTTTTTGAAACTCAGTATTAGACATGGGTCGCAAACCTAAATTTAAACCGGCGGTTTAGCCGGTTTATTAAAAAAAAAAAGGAAAAGTGGATCAAACATCGGTTAACCGCCGGTTTTGAGGACCAAATCAGCGGTTAACCGTCCGGTTTGGTCCATTTAAAAAAAAAATTTCCAAACCGGCGGCAAATCCTAAACTTAAACCACTATCCTACGGTTTGGCCAAACCAGCAAACCTAAACCGTCGGTTTGGGCCAGTTTACAAACCGCCGGTTTGACGGTTTGGCCCAAACCGGACCCATGTTTACCCAGTATATTAGGTCGGTGAATTTCTCCTCCTATCGTCAATTGATGATACTTCGAGCCTAATATATAAGGTCGGTTAACCACACGGTTATTTAATTGTCAATTAATTTATGTATTGAATTTGAGTCCATCTGTATCTAACTTTCACAGTTCCACAAACTCTTTTTTGTTAACTCTTACAAAAATCATCTATAGTTGGGAGTATTTTTAGTAAAATATATTTCTAAAAGAACTAATTGGCTAGATTGACTAAAAGATCGGGTTCGGTTCGTGCTTTAATGTATTCATGCTCGTCTTATAAACGAAACAAGCAAGCCGAATGCAAACTTTTATCAAAACGAACTATAATAACTCTATTAATATAACAACTTTATATAACTTCGATGAATTAATACTCTTATTTCAATCGGTTCAAAGATAAACTCTACTAATTCTATCAAGAAAATCAAAATAACGGTAGAAAAGTATGATCATAATTAACAATCAACCAATGTACTTATCATCTAACTAAACAAACAAAAAAACTAGACTACGTACGCTCACATTAAGCTGGATCCGAATACCAAAAGAGCCACACTGGAAAGCACCATCGAAATCGAAACCGAGTCACCACTAGATTGTGGGGCAGGCGCGGGTGCAGGTGCAGCCGTGGACCGGGGGAAGATGTCATTGAGCAACCACCGAGCCATCTTTCTATAAGCAGCTTGAGTCAAATGAACACCATCCCAACTTATCCTCTTCTTCGGATCCGAACAAAGACCAACTCCATTCCCACCACAAAAATGCACAACATCACCACAACAAGGCGTCAACACATCCTCCTCATCGAACCCGAGCGAGCCGGCATTCCGCAAAATCGCCAAGAACGCGGAATAGTAGTCTCCGTAATGGATACCCACATTCGGGTTTTGTTTCCGCAACTTTTCTATAGCCTCCTTCAAATGATCATTATGAAACCTCGCGAATTCGTTGAGCGGCTTCAAGCAACCGAGATCATCGTAGATTGTCGAGTCATTCGACCTAAATGTCGTCAAGTAAGCCGGCATACATCCGATCGGAAAGTTTCCGGGGACGATCACTTGAACCGCGCCATAGCTAATCACTTCATTAACCGCATTTGCTATGGTTTGAACCACATTGGGAACTATATCGAACACGGTTGTCATGGATTGGCCTCCTAATAACGCGTAGTTGTAGTCGTTTCCTCCGATTTCTCCCATGAGGAACAATGTCCTTTGGAACATTTGCTTGCAATCCGATGAGGAGTTGCAAAGAGGCTTGATGTGGGCTTTGAACCATTCGAGTTGAACGTTAAGAGAGCTATTGGTTGATGCAAGTGGGTATCTTTTGCCGTCGAGCGCCGTTGAACCCGCCACCGCGAAGTTGATCCCGTGAGTGAAGTCGGCTTCCTTGTTCAAGTAGGGCTTCAATAGAGGAAGGTTGAATGCTCTTGCTGCATATTTACATGTAACAGTCAGTAAGAGATCCTGCGTACCAGTTTGCATGGTTTTACATGCACAAATAACTTGTTTATTTCAATAAATCAGATAAGATAGTACACCCAATAAAATTAAAACGTACATCTGAACAAATCAAGATACGATATGTACTATAAGATATGGGGAAGTTTCCATATATATATATATATATATATATATATATATATATATATATATATATATATATATATATATATATATATATATATATGAAATATCGAGTTGAAGTAGAAACGTACCGAAAAAGTCGATCATAAGAAGACCGTTAGAGCAACGACCGGAGGGTTTGGGGGACAAAGATTCACCGTAAGGAGGAAAAGAGCAGTACGAGGTATTGGATTCCCTCATGAGATTGCCGGTGTCGGAGATCGAGTCTCCGAACTGATAGATGGAATCGAAGCTAATCGCTTTAGCCGTCATGGTGATGCAGAAGAAGAGAAGCAACAAGAAGACGTTTGCTTTCAAAGAAGCCATTGTTCTTAGGTTTTGGTGATTATGGACTGAATTTGCAGTGTAGAAAATCGATGACTTTGTTGCACCAATTGAGTCTCTATTTATAGGGTTTTCTAATCCTAATCCTAATTTAATTCGTTTTATCTTTAACAAAGATTATGGCGTTATAAGATAGATTTAAGATTTTACATCAAATAAAAGATAGATTAAGGAATTGGAATCATAATCAAGACTATTGGGCTTGATTATCTATTGGGCCTTGAACTTGGAATAGGCCCAATACCAATAGCTATTGGGCTTTGGTTTCATAGATTTGTGTCTTTCTAACTTATCTTTTAAAATATACTCGTACCGAACCAAACGATCCCGATGACTTTGTAACGTACCATAAATGAGATACTCGTAGGGGCGAGCATATGTCCAAAATTGAACTGAACCGAATCGTAATAAATCGAACCGAATTTAAAAACAAATTTTTCTGAAATCTTGAACCGAAAACTGAACCTGTAAAAATTGATGTAAATGATTAATTTTACTTCTAAAATCTTTCTTATTGGTTTAAAAAAAGGTTAAATGTTAAATAAGTGATAATATTTAGAAAAATTTTACAAAATTTATGTTATTTAATATTTTTTTAAAAAATTGTGTCAAAAGTTAGAATGACATTTGATTATAATCAGAGTATTAAATAAATTGAATAATTAGCTCTAAAATTAAGGTTTTTAATTGAAACTTTGAAATCAAGACATTTAAGAAGTCTATCTAATGTAGACCAATTAGCATGAGGTTTGTCTTGACCCCCAAAACGGCCAAAAGGTAGAATAACGTTTGGTCCTACAATTTTAATTATGAGACCCACATTAAGGCCCTGTTTGGCATCGTATGGGTATTCTTTTTTTAGATTGTTTGGGATGGAGATTCTTGAGATTATTGGGGATGGAGATTGTTAGAGATTCATTTTTGCATAAATTTTAAGTGTTTGGTATTAGATTGTTGAGACAGATTGTATACAGAAAAATTACGACAATGCCCCTAATCCCATGACAGATTAAACAATGCATTTCACAGCTTAACCTAATTTCCGAATCGATTCAGTGATTGAGTGAGCTGATGAAAAGAGTCTAACGTTACCAGGCCAACACGAACTCCTTTTAATTAAATTAGCACGTTACCTGACCTCATCTCGTGCATAGCACTATAGCAGCATCTCATTCAATACTAAAATTGTCCTAAAGAAGCTTACATAAGAGGCAAAAACCACGTCCTTATCCAAGTAGAAAAAAAATAAGAATTCAATTGTGCCCTTACTTCAATGGGGGTAACAACATGGAGTTGTTAATGTATTATCACATGGAGGGAAATGACATGGAGTAATGTTAAAAATAAAGTTATAAGAAAGCATAGAATTGAAACAGCGATATTGAATACTCGTAGGTATGCACAAACAGTACAATATATTTGTAGGTGTTAATAAGATCCTAATCCAACTCTCCTAAAATCCAATTCTCCTGCAATCCAATTTCACTAAAACACTTGACCAAACAAAACGTCCAGCTTCTTTTACATATGGCACTGAGAAGACAATTGAAGGGAAACACTATAAAATGAGATGTATGTGCCTCTAGCTAATATCTGCATCAAAACTGGAATGTCTGTAATCTTCATCAATGGATGTTGAAGTTCCAATTGATGTTGCAAACGCTCGTTAGAAACTCTTAATAGGGAGCGAGGAAGAAGACGAACCTGAAGAACTGACTACAACACATATTGGAGAACGAGCAATTCCGAATCTGAAGAACTGACTGCAACATATATGGAGAATGAGCAAGAGGATGAGCGAGGAAGAAGACGAATCTGAAGAACTGATTGCAACAGATATAGCGAACGAGCGAGAGGTGGCTCGTAGAAGTTCTAATGGATGTTGCAAGCAATCTTTAGCAGTGATTGAGGAATGGAGTGAGATTTTGGGAAGTGGAGGCAATTTGTGAGAGTAGAATGAACGAAAGGAACCAGAGGTGTCCAGAGGTATCGGGAGAAGAACGGAAGAGATGAATGAACGAGAAAGAATAGAATAAGGGTAAGTGTGGAAATGAAAAGAATCTAACCTTAAGAATACCCAAGCTCCAACTCATACCAAACAACTCCATTTTTACCAACTCGAAGAATCTCGTCAAAAAGAATCTTAATGAATCCCTAAGAATACAATACCAAACAGGCCCTAAGACTAAATCCAGTTTAAACGCCCACAATAGTTGAATAACTAATAAGTAACAATAAAGGCATGACCTTTTTTTTATTTTTTTTATTTGAAATAGATGAGAAGTCGTTTTTTAAGCGTCAAATATCAGTTTTGGGAGAAAAATGACAATTACTAGTAAATTATAATTGAAAAATTAAGATCTTGCAAGTCCTCTAACAAAAGGTTTTCGAAAATATAACTAAATTGAATGATCGAGAACCTAAACATGGACCCTTAACATATATAGGACGACGATTTAGAGAATGCGTAGGATCCGACTTCCCCTTCACCCGGCCCGGTGAGGTCGATGAGATCAATTCTCTCGAATAAAGTGAAGTGCTCAAGTAGGAACATCAACACCGACCCGTCAAAATCTATACATATTCTCCCAACAGGGCATTCCCTCACATTCTCAAGAAGTGCGGGCACTCTTGCAGATTCCATAGCAAGAAGCGGACAAGATGCAGAGATAGAGTAAGGACCCAACTAGTTGACTTCGCCCTTGTGAGAGACCACCAGTTGTAGTAGGTTCGTCCACGAGCCTCCCAGTTCGTATAGAATAAAAAAATGGACATTTTTGTCAGGTTATGTATAAGGAGTTCCCTGGGAGTTGATCCGTTGGAATTTAGGACTCTACATAAATCAGCTTAATTAGGTACGTCCGGACCTTTGTTTGTGAAGCTAAGAACTAGTCGAGAGTCGACTTACATATACACTCCACGGTAGACAACATTGACAAATTTCGTATAAATAAAGCGGCTTTGATCAAAGCCGCTTTAGTTATACCTACATAGATGTGCATCTAGTTCAATAAACGCAACCATCAAATTTGATCATCGTCATTCAACTTGTCACCAAGTTCATCATATAGTTATGTACAAAAGAGTAATGTATAAAATAAAATTAACCGTAAACCGACAAGATGGTTGCAAAAGGTAGGTTTAACTTGAAGAAATATGTCATATCTATGTTAAATTAGGGTGGTTCACCGTCCAAGATTAGATCACAAAAAAAATCCCTCACTGAAATGAACCTAGACCGGTTAGACCAAAAATTCTTTATATATAACTTTTTTAGGTCAAATCTTAGATTTTTCAATTTTGACAGACCAAACCAGAATAACAGGTACAAATTCGGTCTAATATAAGCTTTCTTTTAACTCCGGTGTAATTCTGTCTAAAATATTAATCCGGACCGAAAAATGAACATCCGGATAGATACGTCTAGATGTTGAAGTTGAAAAACTCAAACTTTAAACCTCTTTTATTTTATTTTTTTGTTCATTTACTTGGAAGATAGGCTAAATTTTCAACAAATGAAATCCTTTATCATAGAATTCAAATATGTGGGGTTTATGAGCAGCTGATCATAGTGGAATGAATATTCAATGGAGATTGCCAAGTTATTTGTTTTTTTTTTATTTTTTTTTTTTTGAAAATGGAAAGCGGTTCGAAACCATTAGACAGCGCGCCGTCTAGTGGGTCGAAAGGCCGAAAAAATCGGCAGACGGTCAAACCGTCATGAAGACCACAAATATAGGAGAAAAGAAATGCACAAAAATACATCAAAATGAAACCGAAAACAAAAACGTCTTCAAGGGAAAGCAGGATGATCCAGCCAACAGGAGGCAAAAGAGCATAAATGTTCATCTTCGAAGGAAGTACACAAGGATGAAGCCTGGGGAACAACTGTGGACACCTCAGATTGCCAAGTTGTTTATGATAGAACACCAACTGGATTTCAACGCGTGGTGGGTCCAACTATATGGTAGTTTATCGACAGTTGAGATGTTACGAAGCTGGAAGAAGACTGTTATGGTCGGCTTCTTATGAGAATCTGTTAATCATCATTAGTTTTCAGGTTTAGTTATTTAAGACAAATATGTGTGTTTATAATCTGGATATTCTTCTATTTAATCATTCTCCTCGTTATTGATTACGTTGTTGAGGAAGGAATGACTTAAACGCAATTATTGTAATCATAATTTGCATTTTTTCCAATAATACATCTTATTATAATAAGATAAAATATTCCACAGTGATCTTATATGCTGCATGCAAATTTTGAGCATGTTCACCTTATAATCGATCCGAATTCGATTTGAACCTAAGATTTCTCGTGTTTTTCGAAGTTGGGGTTAATAAAGAACACTCCGAGCCTAGTATATACGCTTGGTGGAGTGCTCCCCCTATCCTGTCAATTGGAGACACTTCGAACCTAGTATATAAGCTCGGTGAACTACTTATCTTATTGTCAATTAGTTTTAGGATGAAATCCCACTGAAAGCTGTGTATCGGATTTTGTATCGGACTTTGACAGTTCACACTGCCTTTTTTTGTTAACTCTTACAAAATCGTCTATATAGTTAGGAGTATTTTTCGTAAAATATATTTCTAAAAGAACTACTAGGCTCGATTGACTAAAAGATCGGGTTCGACTTGTGCTTTAAAATGTATTCATACTCGTCATATAAACCAAACAAGCTAGCCGAATCCAAACTTTCATCAAACCAAACAATAATAACTCAATTAATACAAAAACTCTATATAACTTCGATGAATCAATACTTATATCAATCGGTTTAAAGATAAACTCTAGTAATTCTATCAACGAAATCAAATCAACGGTAGAAAAGTATGATCATAAATCAAAATTAACAATCAACCAATGTACCTATCATCTAACTAAAAAACAAAAACTAGTATTAAGCTTTGATCATGCCTCATTGCCTCATTGCCTCCATAATCTCACATTAAGCTGGATCCGAATACCAAAAGAGCCAAACTCGAAAGCACCATCGAAATCGAAACCGAGTCACCACTAGATTGTGGCGCAGGCGCAGGTGCGGGTGCAGGTGCAGCCGTGGACCGGGGGAAGATGTCATTGAGCAACCACCGAGCCATATTTCTATAAGCAGCTTGAGTCAAATGAACCCCATCCCAACTTATCCTCTTCTTCGGATCCGAACAAAGACCAACTCCTTTCCCACCACAAAAATGCACAACATCACCACAACAAGGAATCAACACATCCTCCTCATCGAACCCGAGCGAGCCGGCGTTCCGCAAAATCGCCAAGAACGCGGAATAGTAGTCTCCGTAATGGATACCCACATTCGGGTTTTGTTTCCTCAGATTTTCTATAGCCTCCTTCAAATGATCATTATGAAACCTCGCGAATTCGTTAAGTGGCTTCAAGCAACCGAGATCATCGTATATTGTCGAGTCATTCGACCTAAATGTCGTCAAGTAAGCCGGCATACATCCGATCGGAAAGTTTCCGGGGACAATCACTTGAACCGCGCCGTAGCCAATTACTTCATTAACCGCATTTGCTATGGTTTGAACCACATTGGGAACTATATCGAACACGGTTGTCATGGATTCGCCTCCTAATAACGCGTAGTTGTAGTCGTTTCCTCCGATTTCTCCCATGAGAAACAATGTCCTTTGAAACATTTGCTTGCAATCCGATGAGGAGTTGCAAAGAGGCTTGATGTGGGCTTTGAACCATTCGAGTTGGACGTTGAGAGAGCTATTGGTTGATGCAAGTGGGTATCTTTTGCCGTCGAGCGCCGTTGAACCCGCCACCGCGAAGTTGATCCCGTGAGTGAAATCGGCTTCCTTGTTCAAGTAGGGCTTCAATAGAGGAAGATTGAATGCTCTTGCTGCATATTTACATGTAAAAATCAGTAAGAGATCCTACGTACTAGTTTGCATGGTTTTACATGCACGTACAAACATCTATTTGATTATACGTATTTCACGTCCACAAACAACATATATGTTAAACTGAGATTTGTGAACCTAAACTTGTTATTTCAATAATTCAGTTCATACAAGAATAAAACGGTAAATTAACAAATAAAAGATACGATCTAGTATACTGGAAGCATATTACGAGAGAAAATACGTACAACATATTAAAACGTACATCCTGAACAAATCAAGATACGATATGTACTATAAGATATGGAGAAAGTTTCCATATATATATATATATATATATATTTGAAATATCGAGTTGAAGTAGAAACGTACCGAAAAAGTCGACCATAAGAAGACCGTTAGAGCAACGACCGGTGGGTTTGGGGGACAAAGATTCACCGTAAGGAGGAAAAGAGCAGTACGAGGTATTGGATTCTCTCATAAGATTGCCGGTGTCGCAGATCGAGTCTCCGAACTGATAGATGGAATCGAAGCTAATCGCTTTAGCCGTCATGGTGATGCAGAAGAAGAGAAGCAACAAGAAGACGTTTGCTTTCAAAGAAGCCATTGTTCTTAGGTTTTGGTGATTATGGACTGAATTTGCAGTGTAGAAAATCGATGACTTTGTTGCACCAATTGAGTCTCTATTTATAGGGTTTTCTAATCCTAATCCTAATATAATTCGTTTTATCTTTTACAACGATTAAGGCGTTATAAGATAGATTTAAGATTTTACACAAATAAAAGATAGATTATGGAATTGGAATCATAATCAAGACTACTTCTTTTTAGGGTTCTATCTACTAGAAATTCGTTAGAGATTATATGGGCCTCATGGATAAATATACTTATTATCTATTGGGCCTTGAACTTGAAATAGGCCCAAATAGGCCCAATACCAATAGCTATTGGGCTTTGGTTTCATAGATTTGTGTCTTTCTAACTTATCTTTTAAAATATACTCGTACCCAACCAAACGAGCCCGATGACTTTGTAGCGTACCATAAATGAGATACTCCTAGGGGTGAGCATATGTCCAAAATCGAACCGAATCGTAATAACTCGAACCGAATTTAAAAACAGATTTTCCTGAAATCTTGAACCGAAAACTGAACCTATAAAAGTAGGTTCGGTGTTGATTTGGATTTAAAACCGAAAATATGAAATATTAGATTCTAAAACGGAACTTATTAGGGTTAGTTTCGGTTCGGTTTAGGTTTTGGATAAACAGAGTTTTTAAAAAATGCAGAACTAAGACCGAACATAAATTGTCAGTTTTCTTTTCGGTTTAGACCGAAACTACTTAGTTTGGTTCGATAAACCGAATCTAACTTGCTCAGCGTATACTATAGACATTCTCCCATATATTTACTCGATGATGCCCATCTCTATGTCATTGTCTTACCTCAATAATGGTCCACTATTTCACGAGGTTGAAACATACCAAAATGATTCACTCGATCACTCGTAGTAATCCCCACGTGTGATATATCGTTAGTGTTCTCCAACAAATAAAGATAGAGATTCTTGTTGGCAAGTTTTGTACCATCATAAAGTAGATTCGACAAACTTACCGACATAAACACAGTACGATTGTTGGATAAGTTTTGCTCCCAAGTTAAAGTTATTTTGGTTTTATAATATCAGTTTCAACGTTAACTTGAGGTTCTATGCGAAGGGCCTTGCCACAAGTTAGTAATCAATCTCACATAAAGTTGTGCATTTGGTCTAACTTAGGTCTATTACAAACTCAACGGTGATTAAACGTGTCAAAACAAGTATAGATCGAGGATGTTGTAAAGATGATGTCATCGACATATAGATGTAGATATACAATCACAACGCCATCGCATAGCACAAAAAGGGAGTTGGAGTGATTGCTCTTGAAACCGTGGTGGTAGAGGTAGGAAGCAAACCGTTGATATCAGGAATGATGTGAGTGTTTCTGGTTATACAAACATTTGAGGGACGGGCTTAACCTAGCGGATCGGATCATACAAGTAGACATTATTTCTAAGTGAGATGTTATAGATGAAATTTCTCTACTTGAAAAGTTGATTGTGTGAGCGTTTTCTAGTTTGACGGTCATACTAAATGTCTTGTCTTAATCAACCCCGCTAGTTGGGAACCACCGTTGGCCATAAAGCATGCTTTGTGGAGTTCCACAATATTGTCGTATGTACTTATGCTAAAAAATCCACGTGTAACAAATGGTAAGAAAATATTTCTCACGTGCCATTTCTAATTAAAATGTCAAACTCATCAATAATTGCAACGTGACCCTGTGGTCTTCAATCGTTGTTCGTAATAACTTGGATATTGACAAAATTTACAAAGAAGTACGTAATGAGAATGCTATACTTAAGATCACGTTTCAGTCATACATATACTGATAATCGAAGACGAAATGAGAATGTTATACGTAAGATCGAGTGTTTAAGAGATCGATCTCCACACATATATACCTAGGGTTATATACCCAAGATTACAAGTATAAACATACATAAGAATACTCCCAATCATAGAGTAAGAAGAACTTGGCCATGGTGCTATGGTCCATGACTAATGTTTTCCACCATGTGAAGAAGTCGATCGATCGATATAAATGAGTCCATTAACTTGTTTGTGGTTAAGGGTCAGCAAAGTCTCAATCATGGGTGTCACTACCCACTTCTCAAGTTCACACACACGAGAGCTATTTGCACATGTAGACAAATAGAGTAAGGTGGCCTTAGCTTCTATCCATACACCTGTTAAGATAAAAAGTTAATATCCATAAAACATATATACATGTGCTCAAAACCAAGGGCATCTATGTTGTCTTGCTGATTTTTGGTAAAAAGTTAGCTCACTTATTTGTTTCTATAGATAAGTATTTAGCTTATATATGTTCAATAATGCATAGTAATGTATGTACCGTGAGATGTAATGTTGTCAAAGCCCAAAACAGACGGACCGATAGAGCGGGAGCGAGTGTATACGAGCGCACATCCGCATTAGGTCCAAGTCTAGTACATAAACCCGATGATGTTCTATCCTAAAATCAATTGACAATAGGAGAAGTAGCCCACCGACCTTATATACTAAGCTCGGAGAGTCCACAACTTTCGATGTGGGAATTAGGAACTGCTCTGATACCATGTCAAAGTCTGATACAGACGGACCATCAGAGTGGATTTCATGTACATACGAGCGCACATTAGCATTAGACTCAAACCCAACACATAAACTCGATGAAGTTTTATCCTAATATCTTAAATTAGAAACATCATGTAAAATCAGGCAAGGTATATATGCATGTAACAAGCAATACTGTGTTTTAAAATCTGAGGTGTCCACAGTTGTTCTCCAGGCTTCCTACCTGTGTACTTCCTTCGAAGATGAACGTCCATGCTCGTTGCCTCTCATTGGCTGGATCATCCTGCTTTCCCTTGAAGACCTTTTTGCTTTCGGGATTTTTTTTGATGTTTTTTTTGTGTATCTCTATTCTCCTTTGTTTGTGGTTTCTCAGGACAGTAAATCCGTCTGCCGATCCTTTTCGGCCTATCGACCCACTAGACGACGCGTCGTCTAGTGGTTCGAACCGCTTTCCATTATAAAAAAAATACTGTGTTTTAAAAAGGCTAAAACTTAGGTATTATTATTTGTTTGAAATTGTCAAAAACACAATGTAAACATGTAGTGTAAAACGGTTTACTTGTTGTAGAGGTAGAATTTGGAAAAACAATGGACACAATCAAATTTGGATTTTTCCTATAAAAATCTTGTTTAGTTATTTATTGGAAGTGAAAATGAAAAAATAATAGTTAAAAAAGTATTTTATTTTTTAAAATCTGAAAGTGATGTGTGTACATGTATGCCTTTAAGTGTTGACCTTTAGTTGAGTGGCTAATATATTGAGATATTTGATATATATCTTGAAAACGATATTTCAAAGGCTATCTTAAATTATTTGAATCTATCTTAGAAATATGATACATATGTACCATGCACTTTATAAAATGACTTTATGCAAAATTTGGCATTTTTAGTAAAGTCATTTTCCCCCTCTTAATGATGTTAATTCAATTAGTCGTCTTATTCAATATTTGGTTAGTGTTTGAATTGTGTTGTGTTGTTACGTGTAGATTAAACCAGTCCTTCAAATAGTATAAACGGAAAGCGGTTTGATTCCATAAACGGTGCGCCGACTTTTGGATAGAAAGGCCGAAAAAGATCGGCAGACGGACTAACCGTCATGACAGACCGCAACAAAGGAGAAAAAGAAAACACAAAAATATATCATAAAAACCCGAAAGTAGGGAAGTCTTCAAGGGAAAGTAGAATGATCTAGTCCGCCGGAAGCAACGAGCATGAACGTTCATATTCGAAGGAAGTACACAAGCAGAAAGCCTGGAGAACAGTTGTGGAACCTCATATTTGGACAACAAACAAAGCCTTCATGAGTCGATCACACATCCGCGCTCCCTTCTCGACAAACACTCGAAAACGCCCCCAAAGACAACATCAAAACAGAAAAGACGAAGCTGCAACACACATGTATCATGATATAAAATCGTGTACAACTTTGATGGTTTAAAGAGTACGACTTATAAGGAAAATATTGTTCGAAGTGGGTTTAATGTTTTTTATGACACGCATTATGGAAATCGTTTTATTGTGACACTGGGATATATAAATCCCTGTATTTTATTACATGGTTCCACCATCTTGTATGATTTTTATTTGAATTCAAGTGGTATGGGCTAATCGAGAATATTGTAAAGAATGTTCTCAACTCATGTAATTAGAAGATGAATTGACGTCATAGTTAATTGAAATGTAACATTTGAATGGGGATTAAATATTGTTATAGAAAAATCTAAGGCAAGTTTTGTCTAGTGTTTTATAGTTGGATTTAGTTAATGGGCATGTACGATCGACCCAACATTTTGTCAATAGCATCTCCTGGAACGATTCAGACTCATTTTAATGCTGCAAAAAGAGCAGTAGCATGGAGTTCAACCAAAAATACAAAAAGGGGCAGTGTTACCAATAGTTTCAACAATTAAGCTCATACAAGTAGCTGTAAACCAAACGGAGTTCTTGTTGTTTTTAAACATCCAGAACGGATAGCAAAGAAATTGTCACATACACAAAGTGAGGATAGTAAAAACGCCACATTGGTACTAGAAATTGTCACATACACAATGTGAAGCAAAAAAGTTCTCAACAACATGTCAATAGTGTAGCAGGACAACACAAACTGGTTCTCTTGTTTTTCCTCCTTTTTTGAAGGTAGATTTTTTTCCAGAATTCTCCCGATTGGGGATGATAGATTGATATTATCGGTTATGGATATGAGCGTTCTCTTGTTTTAGAACTTTTTTTAAACACAATAACATGCCAACAGAGTTTTAATCGAAGGTGGCGGTGAGATAAGGGTTCGTGGGAAGGGTTTATTCTACAAAAGAGAGCGTTTTTCACATTAAACTATAGATTGATATTACCCGTTATGTGATAAGAAACTCCACTATACGAGATCCATTGGTGAGATATGTAACATATGTTACAGCCAAATTATAAAAAAAATTATAACTGATTTATGATAGTTCATAAGTTTCAAACCCTAGTAGATAGTTTTACCCTACCTCAATTATCAGCCAAACTAATTGAATACTATACTTTATTACTTTTTTTTATATTATAATTATATCTTTAAAGAACCGAGTAGGAGATAGAATAAGGATTAAGATACTTGAGAAAGGGATTTGAATACAGTATGAGAACTTTTCACAATCGCAGTGTCAAGGCTTTGAAATGAATCTCAAGACTTTGAAGTCGATCTTTGTAACATGTGACATTAATTGTTTTTCAAGGCCTTGAAGCGAATCTCAAGGTTTTGACTTTGAACTTGTAAAAACTTGTTAGTCACAATATAAACAATTGAAGTGCGGAAATAAAATAAAGACCTACAAGCAATATGTTTACGAAGTTTGGCTATAACGTCTACGTCTCCGCCTAGGGTTTCCGAACGTAGGACTTAACTATCTATTATTCTACTTCTTTTAAGTCCTAGATACAACCTAGAGAAACTTCCCTTCTTCTCTCACTTGTAGCCTCACTTCCACTATCTAGTCAATTCAGATCTAGCGAACAATAGCCTATTTACTACTTAGAGTAGTTCATTGAGTATGACACTTAGATAAACATATATAGTTCTTTGTGTTTTTCTCACTCTCTCAACCGAATCGAAACAAGTAACAATTGAGAGCAAGAGATCGATGTAGTAAGAATTCTTGTATCTCAATGCTTGAATCGTACTTTGAAGCTCTATCTTATTCACTGCTTTTATGTTGCTTTTATAAGCTGTTGTAGAGACAAATTTCTTTGTTGTTGAACGTTCCACAAAATCTTCACATATTTTGGTCGTTGAAACATTCGAATAAATCTCACAAAATCTATGCATATTGGTTGTTTGAAGATTGAATGTGTCCCAAAAACTCTGCACACAATCTTCAACAAAATCTGCAAATATCCTCCAACAAACAAATCTGCATAAATTCTCATAAATATATATATATATATATATATATTGATATTTAATTAATGATCACCATTCATTTGTCTGCCATCATCCTAAAAAAAACAACATTTAACTTATTCATGAAGGCGGAATTAACAATCTTGATTTTAAAGTTTTAATACTCAATATTAAATGTCCAAATTTGAATTTTTATTCTAATACCTGATCTTTATTACAAGCAAGATTCAAATTTCCACACCCCAAACATATACCCGAAATAAATATTCATTTTATTATCCGATTTTAATTAAAACTATATAGTAGTTCCTTCGTCCCCCAATATTAGTTATACATTTTAATCCCCCGAAATAAATAATAATATTAATTACTTGTTTTAATTATCCGAAATAAATAATCAATATTAATTATTCATTTCAATTAAACTTTCAAAGTTTTTTTTTAATGGATTTATATTGAAACGGAATAAATGTACAGAGAGTGAGGAAAGAGGAGGGGGGGAGCCTAAGTAGTTACATGAGTATTATCCAAAGCCTTTTAGCCCAGAAAGTGGTGTTTGGAGATATGTCCTTCCAGCACGAGGAAGTATAATTCTTGACGTCGTGAATGATGTTGTGCGCACTTGATGATGGGTGGGTAGTCTTCTGATTGAAAATTTTCTCATTTCTGGCTTTCCATATGTGGTAAATGTAAGCAGTGAGAGTAGCCAGTCTAATGTGTGAGATGAGATCAAGTTTGGTAGGTTTGTTATTGCGGATCCAGGTCTAGATGCAGTTACTGTATGGAAGAGGAGGGGGGATGTGAATCCATCTTGAAATGAGGTCGAGGACTGTTGTGGAGAAGCTGCATTTGTGTAACAAGTGATCTTCGTCTTCGATGTGGGTATTGCAGAGAGTGCAGGTGGGGTGTAATAGCTAAGATTTCCGAATTCTAATTAATGTTGATTAACTTAATCGTTGATAGTAATAGACATATAACTCGCCAAGATTTCGCAAGTGATGAGTATGAGTCCCACCGTTATGTTCCTAGTGTAATTTGGACGTTTGGGAAAATTTTTACTTTTTCCCCAGGTAATTATTTTTACCCTCCGGTGTTATTTGGAGCATTTGGGAGCTCCAATTAATAAATATGCAGTTGAGAGAAATGATGAGGACATCAATCATGTCCTAGATATGAAATAACATGGAGAGGCAAAACGGCCAAAAGAGTCGTTATTTCGTTCTTTAACGGCAAAGAAAGTCGGCTTAGGAATACACGTTTTCCGAGACAGTTGTGGAATAATTATCCCTACAATATTTCAAGATTTAATATTCCAATCTCGAGAAGTTTGGAGGAGGTTCGACCCGACTTTGGATCGATTAAAAGATAATTATCGACTTCGCTAAAGGATAATTATCATCTTCACTATAAATAGCGGAAATCCTTTATTAACTCATTTCCTTTCACGTTTTCTCGTAAAAGCTCTGATTTCTCTCCGTTCTAATCCGATTTCAATTCCGTTTGAGTTTCTAGATTCCTCTCTTCACTCTCTTCATATCGGTACCGAGTTTCTGCATTTCCTAGCAGATGAAGAGCTGGTCGAGCATATATGTCAATAGTCAGGTGATTCCGAATCTTCTTTCAAATCGTAAATCGGGTTAGTAACGAATAAGTTATGAATTTATTCGTTTTCCGTACTGCAATTTGGCTTAAATTGACTTTAGGCTTGTCAAAATGGATAATTAGAAATTCCATTATGGTCATTATATTATTCTGGTGATTATGGGTAGTTTGTTTGATGAAATCTGATGACAGGTGGATTTAAAAATTGTCTGCGGGCAAAACGTTATTTTGGCGAAATTTAATTAATTAATTAAAGGTTAATTAAATAAATTAAGATTAGAATTGAGATTGATGAATTTCGATTAGATACTACCTTGAGAATTGAGGAATTGTGAGTTATGTTGAGATATTGAGGTTTAGTTGGTTGTGAGGCTTATAGATTGAGTATGATCCTTATGGATCCCTTGGGTCTAGGTGTGACCTTCTTTATTGATAGGAGTATTGATATCTCTTTATGCCTTGTTATTAGGCAGTGTCCCTCTCAGGATTGGAGGTTGATCGTGGTTGTCATTTAGAGCTGATACACCCCGGGCTGTCCCGACCGGTCCGGCCCACCCGCCCGTAAAAACGGGCGGATATGGACAAGATGAAAAGCCCGATCGGGCCTAAAAGCCCGGCCCGGTCGGACATCCGGACCGGATCCGGACATAGTCCGAAGCCCGTTCGGGCTACTTGCCCGACCCGTTTTATAATATATATATATATATATATATATATATATATATATATATATATATATATATATATATATATATATATATATATATATATATATATATATATATATATATATATATATATACTTAAGATGAAACCCTAATAGCCCTCCCTTGCCTCTCATCTGTCTCAGACGAAATCTCTCAGTTCCTGCCGCACTTCACTCTCAGACTAAATCTATCCCTCACTTTGCCTCTCGGTGGAAGATCCTTAGTCTTCACACTCTCACCAGCCCTCCATGACGCCGAGCAACCCTTACTCTTCTCGACTTCTCTTGGATCCTCTGATTTGTGACTCTCCCTCTCCTCGGTGCATGTCTTTGAGCAATCTTCATTCTCACCTTTCAACCTCTTATTCGGTAAGTATTTCAACCAATCGGCTCTCACTCTCTCCTCGGCGTCTCTCAGATCCTCAAGAGTCTAGATCTGAAACTAACTCAAAACAACGAGATCCGAAATCACCTCAAATCAAGATTGGATGCAGTTTATACATTCACTTTCATAGATTGTATATTTTCTATATACTCTGTGTTGTTGTTTATATTTCAGCTTCAGTAAATAGTATGTTTTATGAGCTGCACTTCATACTCCGATTGTCTACACACGTCTTCTAATAAAATCAACTGAAGTGATTATCGATGAATGGTGAATTAAGAATATTGGTACAATTTAAAAGTAAAGAAGAAATGGATGTAAAAGTGGAAAAGTGAATCCGGGTACCCGGCGAGCAGCCCAGTCCGGCTTGACGGACGGGTACGGTCATGCTCTGCGGCCCGGAACCCGGGCTTAGCCCGGATCCAACCCGGACATCCGGACAAAATTTTAGAAAAAGCCCGGTCCGGATTCGGCCCGAACCCGGATAGTATCAGCTCTATTGTCATTGTATGAGATTGAGGTAAGTCCGTAGGACTTACTTAGCTACCATCCCTATATTGGGTGTTTGCATGAATGGTGTGTGCTTTATATGTTTGCTATGATAGCATGAGTTGTCGTTTTTATCGACCTATGTTCTATTGACTGCCCCACTGCGTGGCTGTGATAATCTTTCCCTTTCATCCCGCCGTGGAGTCCGGGAGGTTCTCTGATGTCGGGTTAGACTGGTTCATAGGAAGGGCGCAATCCACTCCCATAGGGTACACGGATTGTGTGACCGATACTCGTACAACTAGACATTGAACTCAGAGGCGGGGATGTATTGGTCCTCGTGTCACATACTTTCATCTATATATATATATATATATACATATAGTTTTTGAGTGAATGATTTTTATATAAAGATAATAAATGGGTAAATGTGTGATAGCATGCTGATGTGTTTATCTTTCATGATTGTGCTTATGCATTACTCTATATATGTGTATGGTTAGCTAATGGTTTATTACGATGTTGTAGATGCCCCACAGGATAGGCATGCTGTTGGGTGATCTAGTAGAGTGGCAGGCCGATGACCTCTCGTACATAGGATGGTTGTGGTCTTTTGGGGTGTTTACTTTTCTCTCCTGTGTGAGGATGTTTTTGTTTATACTCGGCTATGTTGTTGTTACCTTTTGGTTGTACAGTTATACAATTTTATGTATTTGTTTTATATCTGTCAGTGTCATGTTGTTAGGTCTAGTGAACTTGTTGTCAGGTTAGGGTCGGGATCCATTGTGAGATCCTAGCCCAATGTGGCATCTCGAGTCCCGCGGATTCGGGGTGTTACATGGGCTTAATGGTGTTGTCCCAGGTGAGGACCCTAGAGAGGGTAGGGAGTTTTTGGTGACTCACAAGCCAAGAGATGAAGGTACAACGGGGGATATTGAGTCCTTTCCAGATGGTGTGGAGGTTGTAGGTGGTAGTAGATCGATTGTTGGTGAGAAGTGAGTAGGCAGCGGATGTGGAGAATGTGCTATTGGGGCCAGATGTGGAAGTGACGAAGGATGTTCTATCTGAGACTTCGAGGAGATGGTTCCTAGTGTTGAGGATGCTGTTCCATGTAGAGTTGTGTTTGTAGTTGAGGTCAGTGGTCGATATAGAGCTATTTTTGAGTATGTTATTGGTGATCCAGATAGTCCTAAGGTTGAGTATGTTATTTTTGTGTTGCTTTCAAGGTTAGAAAGCAACACATCTTCCCCATCTCTCACCGGCGCAATCGCAAGCTTCTCCTCGACCGCTCGACGTAACCTTCTTGCCGGCAACATTGTTAGTAGGTCCGGCCACCCACTCGGTCACCAGAAACCTAGCTTGCCTCAAAGAGGGCATGGTTTTTCCAAATCTCCCTTAAATATTTGTCATGGCTATCGTCGAGTTGAAACAACCACCACCGAGATCCTTAAACACCTAGAATAGATGAGGGGCCGGCCGCGAAAGACACTGGCGAGGAGAAGAACGTCGGAGGGGAAGGCTTAGGGTTACGAGATTTGACGTCGGCGAGAACATCGGAGAAGACACCACCACCTAAACATCGGAGAAGACACCACCACCTATTCCAGATCTAGCAAAGAAGAATCTACCGATTGAGTACTAGGAGTAGGAGAGCCAATTAGCTAGGTTAATTAATATTAACTAAATTAATGAATATTAAGTTGTTTAATTAAATTATATTAATAAATAAGGGTTATAATCTCATAATAATTTTGAATAATTCGATGAAAAAATAGATAGAATAATTTTCAATTTTAAGCTTTGTTTGGCTAACGGGATTATTCCAAGTAGATTACATGCCATCACATACAAACTGTAGTATATAAGTCGGTGAAATACTCCTATTGTTATCTTATGATAAAACTCCACTAGTTTTAAACTCGGTTGGACTTCAACATACGCATATGTACACTTAAATGTACGCAATTTTTGTTAGGATTAGAGTGTAATCAAGGGAGAAATAGGACACAATACTTGGTTACCGAATTCGTCATGAATCTCTGACTACGTCTAGGGGTACTATCAAGCTAGAGTTTTGTACTATGTTTTATGATTTTGTGAGGACAATCACAATAATCAACGTGTGTATATAGAAAATTAGAATCCTACTAAAATTATAATAAATCCTAAAACATAGAATTGCACTAGAATTATAATAAACCCTTAAATATAGAATTATACTAGGATTAAAAACTACCCTAATATCAATGGGCTTAAACTTACACATCTCATCATATTCCATAACCTAACAATCTCACGACCACCTAGAGATTGGTCTCAATCGTAATTATCTTCTGATAGAAAAATAACGGATGATCTAGATTGAGGGGAAACTTCAACTACTTCTTCTTGATTGTTTGAATTGGATCAAACGTAGAATTTGGGCGGCGGAAGCGTTTAGTTGATCCTTCAAAAGGATCCTCGAATGTGGAGGCTTGGATCAAAGACTAGATCCAAGATAAGAACTTTAAGAGGGTGGGAGAAGAAGGTGATGCCTAAACTAAATAAGAGGGTTTTCCTTCTCAATACTTAGTATTCAACTTAGACATATTTTTACAAATGACTCAATCCATCCTTATATAGTGGATGGGGGCTAACTAAAGGTTAAAACATAAATGACAGAATTAAAAGCCGGAATTAAGTTCCGAATATGAAAAACCTAAAATATGAAAGGTCGGAATTTAATTAACGGAATTAAGTTCCGAAATTAAAGTTCCGAATATCAAAGGCCTATTATTAAATAGCCAAATAATAATAAATGTCTTCCAAGATGTGCGGGTCCTTCTAGCCGGAAACACGGATGTCATCGCCATCCGGGGGCGTATCATTCTCCTCCTCTTAAATGTGAAACGTCCTCGTTTCACCGTCAAAGAAGAAAGGAGTCACTTGAGGAACAAGACCCTTGAAATGCAGCACTGGATGCACAATGTCGGAGTCGGGCGGCTTGGACTTGTAGTCCTTCAAGAGGTCAGTGGTGCCGCCAAGCTTGTCGAACATGACGACAAGGTTCCGAAAAGAGCACCGATATTTGATTGATTTCATTTGATGACGCCGATACTCTTTAAAATTGTGAAGCAATCCTTGGACGGGTGGCAAGTCGTCCGACATAAAAAGGGAAAACTTTGGATCCGGCGGCTCAAACTTGTAGTACATGTGGATGGTCTCGCCGGTGAGTTTGTCTACCATACCATCTAAGCTTGTGACAATGTATGTCGGAGGCATGCCGGAAAGAAGAAAGGGTAAGCCGGTAAATATGTTATTAGACAAAACAAAATCAAACTTTGGTTCTGCCGGTTCGAACTTGTAGTCCCACAACATAATTGTGCCATTGTCGGGCTTATTGGGTTTTTCTTTTTCCTCTTCAAAGGACTCATCATACACCGGTTTGATAACTTCAATTGGGAGTATCGGGGTGCAACCTTTATTGATGATATCATCCTCGTCCATGACTTCATCACACAACGGTTCGACCACCAACTCACACCTTGGTTGTGCCATCGCTTGAAGTTCGTCTTGTTGAGCGGACGTCATGTGGGAAAGTATTGTCGCCCTTATAACTTTTATCTCATGCTTTAGAGCGGCATTTTCTTTAGTTAAGACGGCAACACATTGTTGGTGTTCATGTGGATACCATTGATACCCATGGATGCTCTCTTTGGGCCGTGGTGGATTTGGAGGAGGCAACCACTCCTCATCCTCAAAATATTGTCTCCGATGGTACCTCCGGGTGGTTTGTTTGGCCTTCGGTGGATATGGAGGAGGTAACCATTCATCTTCCTCATCATAAGAATCATAATCATCATAGAACATGATGAATGATGAAGAACACTGAAGAACACAATGATGATCTTCGAAGAACGCCGAAGAACACTTGAAGCTCTTTGAATATCTTCGAAGAACACTTGAAGATCTTCGAAGAACACTTGAAGATCTTCGAAGAACACTTCCATAACTTAGATCAAGAAAAAAAAATTTGTAAAGAAACTTGACCTCGATCCCGAGCTCTGATACCAATGATAGAAAAATAACGGATGATCTAGATCGAGGAGAAACTTCAACTACTTCTTCTTGATTGTTTTAATCGGATCAAACTAGGAGTTTGAGGTGGCAGAAGCGTTTGGTTGATCCTTCAAAAGGATCCTCGAGATGAAGGCTTGGATGAAAGACTAGATCCAAGATAGAACTTTAAGAGGGTGGGAGAAGAAGTGATGTCTAAACTAAGTAAGAGGATTTTCCTTCTCAATACTTAGTATTCAACTTAGACATATTTTTACAAATGAGCCAATTCATCCTTATATAGTGGATGGGGGCTAACCAAAGGTTCAAACATAAATGACAGAATTAAAAGCCGGAATTAAGCTCCGAATATGAAAAGCCTAAAATATGAAAGGTCGGAATTTAATTCACGGTATTAAGTTCCGGAATTAAAGTTCCGAATATAAAAGGTCTATTATCAAATAGCCGATAATAATAAATGTCTTCCAAAATGTGCGGGTCCTTCTAGCCGGAAACACGGATGTCATCGCCATCTGGGGGCGTATCATCTTCTTCACATGTGACTCTCATTTAGTAATTAATAGTGCCCTAGCCTTCAACTCGATTACAAAGGCTTATGCAAAACTTCAACTTCTCTAAGGTCACCACCTTAGTTAGTATATCTGCATGTTTCTCACTTTCTGAAATCTTTTTCAATTACAAAATCTTTCTTCTTAAAATGCCGTATGTAATGGTACTTCAGATCTATGTGCTTTGTTCTTGAATGAAATGTTGGATTATTGGTCAAGTGAATGATGCTTTGACAATCACTATACAACCATACCATCTCCTTACTAGCCTTGGTCACAACATTCTCAACTTCTACGGTAGACAAAACCACAATTTTCACAATTTTTTGCCATTTAGAAGCCCAAAAGATCGCAGTTCCACCCAATATGAAGAAGTATCGGTAGTACTTCTTCTCTTATCAAGATCACTGAATGTTAAACGTGCATCAACATAGCCCGCTAACTCGACCTTCTTGCCGTCAAAACGCAAGGCATGTTCAGTGGTACTCTGTAAGTATCTAAGGATCTATTTCATGAAATGCCTAACAATTCTCGTGTTATTTGGTCCACCGAAATTTAACATCGATCAAACTAAGATGGACCCGGAAATTGTATGGCTGAATTTGCAATGTGGGCCTTTTACAATGTAGAGTTTAGATTTAGGGTCTCTCATCATTTCATTTAGAAAATGGGCTCCTATTGTAGAAAAAATCAGAAAAGTAAGGGACATATGTTTCATTTGATTTGATGGGTGACATGTAGAAAAAATTAGAAAATAGTTCAATCAATTCAATCAGCCCATCTTTTTCCCTCCTTTGTCCCTTCTTCTTCTCTCCTTTCAAACTTAAATTTATTTCTGGGTATCCATATGCAGCTCTTTTCTTCTTCCCATTGAAACGCAGAAATCTGGACTGCTTGTTGAGCTTCTTCTTCACCGGAATGTATTTGTGGGTAAGCAGTGTTTGTTCCTATTTTTGGTAAGCAGTGTTTGTTCCTATTTCTGGGTAATCTCAAACTTCTTGGGTAATGTATTTGTGGGTAATTTGAAACTTTTCATCTCTTCTTTTTGTGAATCTAAAACACTGAAACTTTCTGTTCTATTTGTGGGTAAGCAATGTTTGTTTACATTTTCTATTTGTGGGTAAGCAGTGTTTGTTTGTATCCATGGATAATCTCCAACTTCTCATCTTCCTGGGTAATGTATTTCGGGGTAAGCTGAAACTTCTCATCTTCCTGGGTAATGTATTTCGGGGTAATCTAAAACAGTCAAACTTCCTGGGTAATGTCAAACTTCTTGGGTAATCTATTTCTGGGTAATCTCAAAATTCCTGGGTAATGTATTCCTGGGTAATCTATTTGTGGGTAAGCAGTGTTTTTTTTTTCCCAAAAAATTAACATCAAATCATTTCAAAAAAAAAGCCTGCACCCCTCTCTTTTCAATTCAATGTCTACAGTAGCCTAGTTTATACTTTTTAGACCTATTTTATGTAGTAAATTGATTAGATGTCCATTTCACAAAATGAAATATTTTGGGGTCCTCTTTCTCTCATTATTTCAAATTGTATTCCAATTGAATAGATCCAAAAACCAAATTAGCTAGAATCAATCCGTTCATAGTGGCTATAAACAACCCTACCATGTATTCATTGAACTGAACTTTAATCTGAACGTTCAAATTTCGGCTTACAAAACAACAACACACATGAAATAAATACAAGTTGAGATGTAGACCAAGCTAGGAGCTTGTTTTCATATATACTTCAAATAGTGTTAGCCGCAATAGAGATAGCGGCAAATTTTTGCTTAAAATATCGCGCAAGTAATATTTGTTTTTATTGCTTAGTGTTTTAAACTGTATTTAAATGGTTATTTGGATCGAGTTTATGTAACATTCCGTAAAGTTGTTACCTATATCAACAAGGACAAGTATCTCTGAAGTTAAGCGTGCTGGTGCGGAAGCAATTTCAGTAATTTAAGTGGGGAAGATTGCGTAAAATTGTCATCTTTTTCAGTTATAGAGTGAGGACATATAACTCTGGAGTTAAGCGTTGGTGCGGGAGCGCGAACATGGTTGCATTGGGACATCGTCCCTAAGACCTCGGGTCTTTACCATTTAAATGACCGACTGTTTTGTACAAAGTTATTTCTCTATTATTGAAAAAAGTTGTTAGGATAATTACTTAAAATTATGAAATTCTTTTTTTTTTTTTAATCTTTGAAGTATTTAGCCTCTTAATTTAAAAATCTTAATTTTAAAAAAAAATATGTTTTGGAAGAAAGTTCTTGTTATTTTTGTTAACAACCTTTATTTTTTCAATTCCTGACATTTTTTAATTAGGAGTCAAAATTTAAATGACAAAATATTTGAACTAGATTTTAATTTCAAAGCTCAAATAAATTAGTTAGAAAATTCAACCTTTATATTTTCTTTAATAACAAATTAATCAAGATATTTAAGACAAAATAATTAATACAAATTATTATGTGGATATTTAAATTAATTTTGTAAAATCAAATGAAGTTTATGATATTTTTATAACTATAATAATTATTTTTATTAAAAAAAATAACAAATAATAAAATACAAATAAAAAAAATGCTGAATAAAAACTTAAGACGCGCCATAATTTATGGGAAAGACACTTAAGTTAAAATGAATGTTATAATTCTAATTGTAAAATCACCATCCAGGTGCACTAATTGTAAAATTCTCGTGTATTTTCGTAAATTAAGGTTTATTTACGAAATATATTTATATATGAACCTAGTTACTAGAGATAAATCTTAAAAAATTTATTTAGCTAATCTGGTGATGATGAAAAATAACTTTTTTTTATATTAATTAAATTTGTAAAAAAAGAAAAAAAAGTTTTGTGGTACTGACCCGCATTGTGATTGCACGTCGTTTTTATGAGCTATTATGCGCAATTACGCATTAGTAAATTCAACGCCGTGTACCTAACAATTTCGTTTATTTATAATACGTCACCTTTCTAACTGACGTAATCTTTCTTAAAAAATTAGGATGTGCCTTATAAGGTTGATACCCGTAGAAGCCCGCGTGACCATAACTATGGGCATCTCCAATCGACATCCATCAACCTAGAGCCTCTTCACAGACGAAGATCTCAAAACTCGAGTGGCAAACTACCCTCAAGGGCCTCAACAGCAAGAACAACAAAACACAAGGTTTATTCACAAAATGTAGTAAACATATTGAATATTCCATAATCGGTTAAAATACATTAATAAGAATTAAAAGTGTAAATACATTAATTATTGCGTTCCTTAACATGAAGATGGCCTAATTTTAGACCTTTTGGTCCTATGTGGCGGCAAAATGAGCCACTAATTACAAAGTCTGGGGGTTAATCACTCGTATTGATTACATATATTTAAGTATATGAATTCATTGGATCGAAAAATACAACGCTCTCCATTTACGGCGCGTGTCTCCGCGTTAGTAAAAGTGTATGATTGTACACTTTGTAAATATATGAGAAGATTAAGGGAGTAAGATAACTTTTTTTTTCTACAATACAAATAAGGCCCTTAATATTAACACTTAAAATAAAAAGATAAATAAGGTGTGAAGAGAATCTTAATTAAGCAGTTAAGGTAACAATTAAAAATAATTAATATTTTGAAATATATTAAATAGGCTAAAAATAAGGAAACTAGTTAATGAAATTTGGTAACTATATATTTGAGATCTAAAACCCTTTATTATTCTCAACCACAAAATCTGCTATTTCTCTCTTCTTCTCCAATTGCCAGACTCATCCTTTCTTCAGCCTCCACATCTGACGTGATTGACGCCGTTGCGGTCGCCGCCTTGCTCAGGGGGTCATCGATTGTCCAGCCACCCTGTAGAACGGAGACGCTTGATGCTGTTGCCTCTGCCACAAACCGACACCGACAGATCCGCTGGAACCCAGATTGCACGGCCGCCATGTCCAACTGCAAGAATAGAGGGTACCCGCCGGGTATCGGTTGTGAGCAGTTTTGGGTAGGTGAGACTTCTACAGTATTTTGACTAACTTCAGTCGCCATAGCCAGGTATGATATATTCGGATAGGGGTTGATTATGTACACATACATATTTTGTGTGTACATATAACATGATGTCGATTAGAATATGTACAGCTTTTGTGTTTGCATGTGCATAAGTTTGCAGTATTTGGTGATTATGTACATATTTGTGTGTACATATAGCATGTCGTTGATTTGAATATGTACTGTAGAACAAAATATGTTGTTATACAGGCTTCTGTTTGTGTTTGCATGTACATATGTTTTGCAGTCTCTGTGATTATGTACATATTTTACTGCAAAAATGTTTCTAACTAACTGTATATGTACATATGTTTCCAGTCTCAAACGATTATGTACACATGTTGCTACGGAAATCTCAATATCGTCGCCATGGATGAACGCAAGTTGGAAAGGACGAAGATTTCGGAAAATATTTTGATTTGATTAATAAATGTAGATATTTTGATTCCCTTAATAAATGGAGAGATAAAGACATTTACTTTCCCGTTTTGTAATAGTTAGTTGCTTAATAAATAGAGAGAGATATTCTGATTTCCTTAATATCCGCTTTTTATTTTAATAAATCTTTTTTATATAATGTGGAGGGGCCTATTTTGTACTCATTATTAACTTGGGGCTTTTATATGCTCATGGTTACAAAATATACCTACTCCCCCATTTTACCATAAATATATGAGTGTCAATCGAGCACGATCTGCGTAGTAACGAGACGTGCAATCACGCACCTTTGAATCATGTACATCGTTCACTTATTTGCAGCCCTCGTTGTTCATTTAGAACAAAACATGGTGAATAAGTTACAAACAATATACCAAAATAAATTGAACAATTATATTTTACATGTTGAGTAAAAATTAAAGAGACCTAACTTGTTCAATTGATAATATAGTAGAAGAGGGCGTATTAATCAAAGTTTGAAAGTTCATAATTATATTGCTTAGTGCATTTCCGTGTATTTACAAGGACACACGATCATACTTATAAGGAGCTAGCACGACTGTGCGTCTCATACTCACACACAATATTTGTATCGTCAAATTACTTGCTTTGATAAACGTTTAATGAAGATTCTCACTCCTTATCGGAAAAAAAATATTCTAATCGAAACTTGATCCTATATGTACTCCATTGTCGTATAATATTGAACAAGTGGTGACTTCTAGAATAATATAAATATTAGTTTATAGTACTAAACTTTTCCATCTCTTATTACTCACCAATACTCAGTTGGTCTAGTGGTTGTGATGTTAGATTCCTTAAGTGTTAGCCCGGAGATTCGAGTTCGAATCCTCCTGGAGACATGTATGGAAAAATAGGCGAAACTGAACCGGAAACGTACCATTTCAAAAAAAAAAAAAAAAAAATAGTCTATGAATTTGTTGAATAATTTCCGTGATCGTAATAAAGTTGAACAGTTCTTATTATCCTGTTTTGGTCAGCCACTAATTTTATTCTATTTACTATTACATTATATTTCAATTTCCTTTTCTGTTTACATTATAGTTTAATTTCATATTTATAATATGCACATTTATAATGAAATATATATATATATATATATATATATATATATATATATATATATATATACACGGACTCATATGTAAACAACTCTTACCATGTGAACATGTAAACACTGAGGGCCCGTTTGGTTCCAATTCCAGAAACGAAAACGGAATGGAAACGAATTTAGTCAATATGCATATCCTTATTCATGAAATTTTATGGAATCATTCATTGTGTTTACATGCAAAATGCACTTGCCTCCCCATATTTTGTTACCCTATAGGGTATCAAAAGTAATCAAATTCAACTTCAATTACTTCAAATCGTAAGGAATGATTCCAAAAACTTTCATGAACAAAGGTATACAAATGGATTAGATTCGTTTCCATTCCGTTTCCGATTCCAGAGTTCAAACTAAACGGGCCCTGAATATATGTGACTATACCGCCGAATATATGAATCAGGCCGGCGAATATTTATTCCACTAATCACACGATTCCCCCCCCCCCTTTAATATCGTCTAATCTCAGCCATCTATTTAACGATCTAACGAAAATAATTTGTTTTCATTTTACATGGTAAGAGCCGTTTACATGGGAGCCAACCAATATATATATATATATATATATATATATATGAGTATAGATCCTATGAGAACACCCCTAACGTGAGAACATGAGAACAAATTCGTAATTATTATCAGTTTTGTTACGAATGTGGCATATCGTTTAATGTATTATTCGTAGTTATTGTTGGTTGAGTGGATTATTCGTAGTTATTGTTGGATTCCTAATTATTATTATTCGTAGTTATTATTATTTTTGATATCTACTCTAAATCTCAACTCTTAATACTCACATCCAACGGTGTATGATTGTTCTCATGTTCTCACGTTAGGGGTGTTCTCATGGGAACCACACCCTCACATATATATATATATATATATATATATATATATATATATAGAGAGAGAGAGAGAGAGTATAGATCCTATGAGAACACTCCCTAACGTGAGAACATGAGAACAGATTCGTAATTATTATTAGTTTTGTTACGAATGTGCCATATCGTTTAATGTATTATTCGTAGTTATTGTTGGTTGAGTGGATTATTCGTAGTTATTGTTGGATTCCTAATTATTATTATTCGTAGTTAGTATTATTTTTTATATCTACTCTAAATCTCAACCCTTAATACTCACATCCAACGGTGTACGATTGTTCTCATGTTCTCACGTTAGGGGTTGTTCTCATGGGAACCACACCCTCTATATATATATATATATATATATATATATATATATATATATATTCACGTATATCGCCGAATATATGTGACTATACCGCCGAATATATAGATTTAGGTCCGGAGAATCTTTTTTCATTGATAACACGATATTTTTTATCCTTTAATATCACTTAGTCTCAGCCATCTATTTAACGATCCAACGGATACAATTTGTTCTCATTTTACATGTTAATATCTGTTTACATAAGAGTCAACCCCTCTCTCAATATATATATATATATAAACTTTTATATTTTTATTTTTTTCAGAACACGGGAATTAATCACTCATTCTTTATTCTAGATGGTTAGTTTATGAAATTTCAAAATTAGTAGTTGACACAAGAAACAAAAACTATAATAAAATAAATAAGTGCCAAAGTAAACAAAAATATCATTAATTTGTCATTGACCACGTACTAATTTAACCAGTCCCCCGTAAAAAAAAAAAATTCAAAAGTCGTCATTAGTAAAGCCAACGACAGACTTACCATTTAGATCCAAATTCGCACGTGCCTTAATTCAAAACCAATCAAATTTCCCTTTTTGTTTTTACAAAAATAACATAAACTTCCTTATAAATAGAGCCTCACATCCCACACTCCCTTTAAGCCCATTCGAACAACCAAAACTAACTTGAAAAATCAACTTCAAACCAAACCCAACAAGCCTTCATTAGTTCAAATGAATCCTTGCACGGTTTGGCCTGAACCCATCGTAAGAGTTCAGTCTCTAGCCGGTCTCAAAACCATACCAGACAGATACATCAAACCAAAGTCAGACCGACCAACCTCACCATACTCCTCGTCTTCAATCAACGAGGAAGTCAACATACCGTTAATTGACCTTGGAGCAAATGAACCTGAGTCTATCAAGCTTGAAAAGATTCGGGTAGCATGCACCGAGTGGGGATTCTTTCAAGTTATCAATCATGGGATGGACCCGGTCTTAATGGACCGAGCTCGGGAAGTTTGGAGGGAGTTTTTTCATCTCCCGATGGAAGAAAAACAAAAGTACTCGAATTCTCCACAGACTTACGAAGGTTATGGAAGTAGGCTTGGAGTTGAAAAAGGAGCGATTCTTGATTGGAGTGATTACTATTTCCTTCATTATCTTCCTCCACCTCTTAGGGATATTCGAAAATGGCCAGCTCAACCTCCTTATCATAGGTATATAAACAATCTTCATCTATTTATCTTTTCATGTTTGTACATCTTTAAGGAAAAGACATGATAGTCGTACAACCAAGTTATAATATCGTACAACCAAGTTGTATAGTTGCATACAACTTTTTAAGGTTTAGACTTTAGAAAAACTAGCTAGCACGCACAAGCAATGAAAGTTTGAATTTGAGGGTATTATTAGATCAAACAAGATATATCTTTACTATTTATCTTTATTTTGATGTGTATGATTTGTGAATAATTTTCAGAGAGGTGGTCGAGGAATACCTAGAAGAGATAGTAAATCTAGGTGGAAGGGTAATGAAGATGCTCTCAAAGAATCTTGGATTAGATGAAGAAACTCTTCAAAATGCCTTAGGAGGAGAAGACATTGGGGCTTGTCTAAGAGCCAATTTCTATCCTAAATGTCCTCAACCCGATCTTACTTTAGGATTATCTTCACATTCCGACCCTGGTGGAATAACCATTCTACTTCCCGATCTTGATGTTGCGGGACTCCAGGTCCGAAAGGACGGAAACTGGATCACGGTAAAACCTGCTCCACATGCTTTCATTATCAACATTGGTGACCAAGTTCAGGTACGTGATCACCTTAGTATATGTATAGATAGGAAAAAGATCATATGTAAATATAGGAGAGAGATTCTTTTGATCAAAACAATGATAATTGAATACAATTTTAAATATTTTTTCTATAATGCATCTATTTCTAAAAGGAATTGGGTCCATAATTTGCAAATACTCGATTCTTCTTCTCTATACTTTTTGCTTACTAGTGTGGAAGAAAGTGTGTATGATTTGGCTCTAAATGACTAAATTGAAGTGGTGGGGATATTTTCTTAGTATGGATGTTTTTGTTGGCCAAATAATCAACCATTCTTACTTACTAGTCTTTTGCATGTTTAAAACGTGTCCAATAATTCTCCTTTCACACATTGTGATATCGTCTTATTTTATCTTAATCTGTTATTTTTTTGTCAATTGCGTATATAACACTATGATGTAAGGATATTCTATCATTAATTAATATCTGCTGACGTTATCTTATACTTATCCAGTTATCCATACGAATTCAATCAAGTTAAAAAGAATTGGGCCCATATTGATTGATTGATTGGTTGACTATAGGTCGTGAGTAATTCGATATACAAGAGCGTTGAGCATAGGGTGATAGTGAACCCTAACAAAGAGCGACTTTCATTGGCCTTCTTCTACAACCCGAGGGGTGACATACCAATTAAGCCGGCTAAGGAGCTCGTAACGCCGGAGCGTCCAGCCTTGTACGAACCCATGACGTTCAATGAGTATAGGCTCTACATTAGGATGAGAGGACCTCAAGGAAAAGCTCAAGTTGAATCCCTAAAATGTCAAACATGATCCACTTTGATCTTCATGCACAATTTTTCTATGATCATATATATGATATTGTATCATATATTTGCTTGTATTGATCAATATATAGAATATAAAATTTGTACTTGGTATTTTCCGTATTATAATAAATAAAAATATATTTAGCATATTATTTTCACATATTGTACTCGTTTTTTTATGTCCATATTTCTCTATAAATTTCAGAGAGTTTTTTTTAAGAATTCATTTACGTCCTAATTGTTTTATTTTAGAGAGGTTGATTTTCGATTATTTTATTTTGTTCCTTTATTAGTTTTTTGTTGTAATAATAAAGATTTCTTTCTAGTTTTTATCCGGATGATGGATGATAAGTTTTAATTTTCTACTATTAATTTTCTCTTTTTTATGAAAAATTCTCTAATTTACATTATTGAAAGTCTAGTATTTTTTTCTTTGAGTTCCAAAGATTAATTGTGTCGATCATCGTTACAAAAGAATTTTCATTACGGATACAAATCCAGTTATTTTAATGTTTGTTAATATATGCATCTTACTGATCAAAATTTATTAAACATATTTAGATTGTTAACCTAAATTTAAAAAAATCAATTCGAACACTTTTTTAGAAAAATAAAAAACAATTAATTAAAATAAGTATAGTTACTTAATATTCGATTTTTTTTATAACAAAAATACAAATTTGATGCACTAATTATAGACAAGTAATGTAGTTATTGACTTTAACCACTTTCTTGTTTTGAAAAAAAAAGTCAAATTTATTAAGTTGGCCTTTTACCATATTTACTGTATAAGCACATTTAGTAAATATATGTTTAATAGAGTAATAGTGGTAGGTCAATTTAAGGGTAAAAATTAACAATCCAAATCATCTGTCCCCTATATTGTCCCAGAATACTGTCCCTGAATTCCTATTCGTCCACATGGTCGAAGTTATTTATAAAAAATTGAAGCTTTAACTGTTTGTTTGGTTCTGATATTAAAAATAGGGTTTACTGGACGAATAGAAATTCAGGGACAATATCAGGAACAACATCGAAGACAGATGATTTGGATCGAAAAATTAAAGGATCAGGATCTGCATAATAGAAACTCATTAAAAAAAACCTCCTTCACTAAATTCTTTAAGAAAAATTAAAAAAATAGAAGTGGGCTCTACAAAACATGTGGAGGAAGACAACTATATGCAGCCTTGAAAAGTAGATATTTAAAAGCCATATCAAAGATATTTAAATAAATTTCCTTCCGGATAAACTTGAGAGAGAATAACCTAGAACGATCTTCTATGAATGTCCGGTGGAGTTTGTGGTATTTTAGAAACCAAATAATCTTTCGTAAAATCGACTTTTCTAAAAGATAATGTAACGAGGAAATTTATACTATATCGTATTAGATTACCGTTGAAATCCAAAAAAGACGAGGAGGAGGATTGCATCCTTAAGAGGGAACCGCAGTGTAGCGGAAAAAGATAAACATAAATTAAGAACCATTAAAAAAACAAATTTGTAAAACTCAGTTTTAATGGTTCCAAAACGAATAGTGGATTTATAATCTCAATGTGATCGATTGTGTTTGTTGGAGATAATAATTCTCACATCTAAAGTACATACATTTTAAGATTAGTACATAATGTCGATGGACTCTTCCTTCTATTGGGTTGAAGAAACCTAAAGATTAGGATCTAACACAGGTATTTACATTTGAGTGTGAGATATCATCGGATCTTACTTGAGAACAAGTAATGTTAAAGTAGGGGTGGACATTTCTGGATATCCGATCCGACAATCTTATAAAAATCCGATCCGAATCCGATCCAAAAGCACCCGGATATCCGATAGTTTTACCCGGATCGGATATCTGATCCGAGAATCTGTTCTTAGACTAGTCAGATATATCCGATCCGATCGGACTTTTTCCTCCAAATCTCGATCCGTATCTGATCCGAAGATTCGAAAGTATGCCCGAATCGGATCGGACTCGGATCACCAATTGCCGGATATTTTTAGATTTGGATTTTTCGGATCGGATTTTCAGATTAGCGGATCGAATTAGTCGGATCGATATTTTTGTTCACCCATACATTAAAGTATGGAGTATTTGATAACACTCAATTTAACGTATTTTTCCATTATCATTTTATTTCATTCTCCGTCTCTTAGAGCTTAATAAATATATCATTTAAATTATGGGGTATTTGATCACCACAACATGCACTATGGAGTCATTTAAGATCTATTATATAAATTTCGTAATTCGTTTGTAAGCCGAGGCTGAAAAAAAAAATCATAATTTTCGACCATTTTCATCTCCTGTAAGTAAGACAGACGTGTGAGTTTTGACATGAGACAATTGTGCGCTATTTGTTTACAATGCACTATGGACTCATTTGATCCACCCACTCAATGAACACTAGCTAGATAGGGCCCGTTTGGCATGATAGGTCGATTATTTGGGAGATTAAAATTTCACAATAATTCTCAATAATCTCGATAATCCATGTTGAAGTCGATGAAAAAAATGGGCAGAATAATCTCCCAAATTAATTTCCAGAAGTTATAATAATAATCTCGATAATCTATGTCCACCGAACACACCCATAGTCTAGATGAATTTTTTTGTACGGTACAGAAAATTAATAAATTAAAGTGTACATTTAACTTTCTATCCATTTAACTTTATATCCGCCCATCCGTCATCCATTAAAGGTCTATTTGGTATGGTGAGTTTTTTTTGGATACTTGAAACTTTTTTTTTTTTAATTTAAGGTTTTTGTATAGTTTACTGTGTAATTTTTTTTTTAAAGTTTTATAAAATATGTAAATCTAATAAAAATATTTACTTGGTGTTTGATAAAAGTAAATTTTGAGTAATTTTTAGGGTGGGTTTATCAAAAAGTTAAAAAGAACACACAGAAGTATGCATATTGTTGGGCTTTAACGTGCGTTGAAGAAACTACTTATACCAGTAGTTTGAAAAAGTATCAATACTCAATTGGTTTAGTGGGATGTGATGCTATACTCCTTAAGTGGGAGGGTGTCTCTCAGGCCACAACAATGGGCCACGACTTATTTCCATCCCGGATGTAGAACGGCGACATGTATGGAACAAACTGATATTGGGAGGGTGTCCCCACCAATGAGCCACGACTTATTCCCGTTCCGAACGTAGAACGGCGAAACCAATCGAAGCGAGAGTTACTTATCAACCTTTCAAAAAAAAATAATAGTTTGAAAAAGTTATATCATTTTGGGCTTTATAGCCCATATTGTTGGGCTTCATGGCCCATTACTTTTGGGCTTAGCATTACTTCGGTCAGGATTATATTTACAACTATCGTTGACGTACGAAACTGCCATGAGATCAATATACGACTTTGAAACACAAACCCAGAAGTATGCATATAAATTACATATTTATACACAGCACATGATACAACAACGAGCACCCAACATGAACCCTAGCAAATATACACTTGAGGAGTACAAACAAGAACTCTCCGAAACGCGAATCAACGAGCTAGCAAGCTCTAAATACACCTAATTTACAAGCTTTCTAAAGGCTTGCAATGAAGGAACAATTTGGATGGTAGCCATTCACATGCTTCCTCTTCTTCCTCCTCATCATACAAAGGTCTTATACTAGCAAGTTTCACCATATAATGACTAGCAAAATAATGGTACCTCTTTCGTGCATCGGCAAACGAGTTACTAAGTACGTTTTCTACCCAATCTTCAACCTCGGTTCTCTTCTCCGACAAGTGCGCAGCTGCGAGTACTTGATCTATTGTCCGTGTGTCGATCTCTAAGAAGCACTTTGAGCAGAAAGATTTGGAGAAGCAGCATTGTATTAAGCTTGATGTTTTCTTGGAAAGAGTGTCGTAGTCGAATGGCTTGAAACCGACTGTCACGTCCACTTGGCTTGAGAGTTCTTCTAGCCAAGCATACTCGTCTGCTGGGAGGTTCAAGTCCAAACAAGTGACTGATCCTTTACGGGTACGTTTCATCAGCACGGTCTGTTCATCCGTGCTATGGAGGTTTCTCTTGTTGAACAAGTTCGGAACAACGGTGGGGTGAGCTGTAGTAAGAGGATTGACTATAATCTGCATTGGCCAAGGCTTTGCTTTTGCTACCCTATCTTGGATCCTGCTTGTTGTGTCTGATGAGACTCGGGTTTCAAGTGCTGAGCTTAGCAAAAAGATTGCATTGCCAATGGCAACTTCTCTACCATGTGAATCTAAGAACCTACCAGTTCTAATGGCGTGTAACAAGCTCTTTTGAGTGGGTAGATGAGCTAAATGAAGATTTTCAAGGAACACTACAGAAGAAGGCATCTTGCTAAAGCTGTAAAAAATGTGATCCACCATTGTTTTCCTCCGGGTTTGCTCATCCGGGCAGCTAATCAACCGGCTTCCAAAGACCGTACGTTTATCTACTAAACCATCTTGTGAGCTTAGATCGAAATGGATTAGCTTACTCTTGCTTCCAGTGTGTACCTCTGCAAGGGCCATGGCAGTTTTCCTCATGTCAATTGTATTGGATCCGATAAAGTTCATCCAGATGTCTCCTCGGATTGTTGATCCTTTAAGCTTTCCATTGGAGGTTTGAGTGTGAGAAATTGTCTGGCTTATTATTCTTACAGCTTCCTCCTGCCCATGAATTTGTCTAATGAGAGCGTCGAACAGGGACTTGAAATCATGTGTATCTAGATTAGATCGCGGCAAGGTAGACGAGTAGCTAGATAAGTCCTGCAGCAGTTTCGTTGATTCCCTTTTTTCGCTGCTACAAGAATGAGAGGATACTCCCAGGACAAGATCTGTGGCAACCGAAGTTCCAGAGCTGAGCGATGCTTGACAATCATTAACACCAGAATAGAGCATATTGTCAAGACGAGATACAAGTGTAGCTGGAGAAGGACTTTCTGTTCTTGAAGGCCTATTTGATAGTCTAAACGGGAAGTTACTGTTATCAGGACTTGATCCAAGAGGGCTGTTTACGCCACTTCCTGTAATAGGCGCATTTTTGTTGTGGCTGCTCTTGTTGTCAATTTGTGCCTTCTCTTTTTCGGAACTCGGCTTTCCTTCCACAGGAGGGGCCTGAGCTACTTTTTCATACATTTTAGCCGTAGGAAACGTCTGAGTAGAGTGAAAATTTTGGATTCTTTCATCCCGCTTGCTATGACAACCTGCGGTCATAGGTCCCAGCACCACAGCATCATCTTGAGCCTGTGCTGAAGAAAGATATTTCAGTTGGGCGAAATGCAACATAAGACTCTTAGAAAGACCTCATCAATAATTTTACAGCTACTGTAAACTTTACCTTGAATTTTTAATACAAATAACAGCTCTTTAAATTCCTGGTTAACCACAAACAAAGCATGTAGAGACTGAGAAGGGGATAAGATTACAGAATCAGTGCAGGAACTGATTGTTTCAAAAGAAAACAGCTAAGTCGTAATTTCTTATAAAGATTATTATTATAAGAAAAATATATTCATTAATTTTCTATTCTATGTCCTAAAGCAATGACTAAAGTAATCAATTGAACAGTTGCATGACTTGTGCTCTATAAGAGGAAATGCTGAGACAGATAAAAGACCTTCAAAGTGCTTGATCTATTACTTTTGCTCATTTCAGCCATACACAACCAAGAGGGTAAAGTAGATTGGCATCGATCTGCAACCGAGTTATATGCAGATCCAGTACTAACTTCTTGTGAATGTTTTTCATTGCATGGGATACCACGGATTGGTAGTTGATAAGAACTTCTTAACGTACCCCTCATATCTGAAGAGGAAGGGAAAAAACCGGCAAATGGAACAAAGGATCCCATCATGCTGCAAACATATAGTACAAGAACACAATAATTAGATCGAATCAGCCAAGAACACTGCAAAAGTTGGGGTAAATAAGCAGCTACAAGTTAAAAAATATATTGGTGAAGATTTGAAGTAAACATACAAGAAAGAAAAAGAGTGATAACAATATAAGACCAAGTCTAGGATAGTAGAAGAAACAACGTATAGATAATGGAAGAACCACGTGAAACACTTATGAGTATCGGAGTGTTCCACGACGTGCTAAGCTCTATATTCTCAGTTTCCCAACTCGTCAAGGATAAACTAAACTAACTCAAGTACCTCGCAGAATACAACACCTGCCATTATTTTCCTCTTACCATTATTGCTCAAACTTATCTTAAACTTAGAACCTGCTCATCTCAGGAAAGAGTAGTACAGTTTCCAAAAGGATTCAAGATGAAAAACTAGAAACACCCTTTATGGCTTTATCAACTCTAATTTTGATAATAACTCAAACTCTCCCCTCATCTTATGGATGAGAACTCGACATGTATAAGTGCAAGCATGAACCACCATATCAGACATATTGGTCTTTAACACTAAAGTTTTAATGGACCACTGGACCTTAACTCCTGAAGAATTAATAAATACCATACCTTTGAGAATTTAATAATCTTTCTCAGATTCATACTATATGTATATTTAATACAACTGAAAGTGTCACTTTAAAAATGTTGGAGATAACCCAACAGATCTTTAGTTTCATTAATCTGTGAAATCTGCTTAAAGCTGAACCTGCATCTTAAAATATTAAAGAAAGCAGAATACTTAACATGGCAAACATAAACAAAGTACTTGCCTGGATTTGAAGCACATGTCTCCCTTTGAAGTCTTCATAGAAGTCATAGCAAGAGGCTGCAAATCCCAATCCTTCTCAACAGAAGGAAACCTGTTCAAGAACTTCAAGTAAATCTCATAAGTTGCACATCCAATCAGCCAAACACGATCCCTTTGAACCTCGATAAATTTGGTAAAATTAGCAACCAAAGTACTCAACAAAACACCGTGTTTGTCAATATCATGATCATCTTTCACAAAAGCCTTCAAATCACCAAAAGAAATCATCAAACCTGGTCCACAGCAATCTTCCACCAATGCACCGAGCTCTTCAAATCTACTTTTGATCATCTCTTCCCCAGAATTCTCACTCATAAACTTCAAAATGTCATGCTCAACACTAACAACACTCACCCCACGGATCTCTAATGGCAAGAAATGATTGATTTCACTCAATTTGCTTCTCTCTACAGCGTCAACAAATCCCTGAAGAGCATCATAAGCACAAACCCCAAACAACAATGGATTCCTCCCCTGTTTCCTAACAAGAACTTCAGCAACCCTCCTAAAATCCTCATCACCACCCGAATCCCCCATAAACGGAAACCTAAACGGACGAATCATCCTCTGACGCGGATTAAATCCACTATTATGCCTCCAAAACCCTTGCAATGGTCTCACCATAGCCAATTTCAAATCAAAGCTACTAAATCCAGCTTCATTAAAAACCCTGCTAACAATCGGATCATCGAGAATCGCAACAATCAGATGCTGAATTTCAACTTTAATCCCCGAAGTCCCTAATTGTTCCCTCCCATGATCTTGCTTGAATCCAAAGCTATCAGGCTGTCTCCTCTGATTCGCCTGAGCTCGTTTGATAGCCGCCATAAGAGAGTTCGAAATCGGAGGCTCGTTGACACGTTGTTGAGACGCCGGAGATCGGTCAAGGGAGAGAGACAGAGCGAAATCGAGAGCTCTAATTTGTGAACGAGGAGATGAGTAGTAGCAAAACGTAGCGTTTCGAGTACGAAGACAAGCATCGCGAAGAGGAGAGGAAGGGAGGGAAAGGAAAGCTGAGACAGCATGAAGCGACGTCGTTTGGGCGTGGCTCCGGCCACGTGCAACAGCAACTGCTTCGTCGAGTGCTTGTGCTGCTTCCGGTGTAAGACATTGTTTAGCTGTCGTTACCGGCGTCGGCATTAACAACAGCAATAAAAAAGGAGATTGTTGGATTCTGAATTGTGATCAGAGAAAAGCAAGGACGAATTGAAAAATACAGAGTGATAGTGAGCAGGGGTCTCTTTTAGAATTATTTAATGGGGAGAGAGACAGATTAGACAGGTGGTGGGGTTCAGGGGGGTGGTGGAGGAGGTGGCGGAGACGGTGGTGGTGGTGGCGAGCTCTGTAGACTGTAGAGTAATTGAGTGTTGGGAACGTGGGTGGGGGTGGGACTATTGTGTTGGAGAAGAGCCACGGGAGGAGACTGTGCTTCTTTGTGTCGTTCTCTTTGAGGCATTTGTGCGAACAGTTGGTGGGCATCTCTTTTTACGTCATTCAACAATAATTCTGGGGGGAACTGTATTTTTCCATTTCTAAATCTACATCAAAAAAGGTTCCTTTTTACTCAAAATTTCAATTAATCATATAATTGCTTACAGAATGGCATATTATGTCAACATATATTTGGCTTTTTTGCATTATTTTTAATGACTATTTTCTTTTCGAACGGAACGGAAATTAATAATTGTCTTAATAATAATGATATATCAATAGCATGTCACCCGAAAAGAAATAAACAAACATAGGGTTTTAACAATGAGATTTTGAATCACATAACATGATCAAAGAGACGTGCAAGATGGAGCGTAAATATTTCAAAGTTGCCTTTTTCTTGAACCTTTATATATCGATCATTGGTCAACGCCCCCTCGAGACGAAACAAGTTCAACATATCTTCTAAAACAAAATCTGGAGAAGAGTGTTGTGTTGATTGTGAGTGATGAGGCGTAGTTATGCATTGTAGTGCACGTACGGTTTCGTCAAGCGAGATGGGGGTTGTTTACCTTTGATCATTGGGTTTAAGGTATGAGTAAAAAAATAGAGTTTCTTCTTAACTCGAATGGGATTTTTAAAGTAATATTTGATTATAAAAACACGTTAATGATCTAAACAAAGATAAATAAAAAAAAGCTGGAATATGAAAAATATCCATCTATTGTCTTTTTTTTTTGTGTGTGAAAGCCATCTATTGTCTTCTATGATCTTCTTATTTAGTATAGCTTAGATTTGATCGTATCAGGAATATCTTTATTATTTTATTATTATTTTCTTGTAATTTCCCATATACATGGTTACAAAGTTAATATACATGTGGTCTTATCCCACCATAATCTATCAAAATATGCTCGAGAAATTAGAGGTAGATAGAAAGTTAAGGGCTTGTAATGGGCTAATTGTTCCAAAGTTTAAATAAATTGTTGTTGTATTGCAGGAAGAGAGAAGAAGGAACTATATTGTTTTGATGTGGTAGGAGAGTTGTCTTTTATTCGTATGTTGCGTCATCCTGTCTAATTGTATGATACAAATAGGTTGGATTTACCATCATAGCCGCATCGCTTTCGAGGACGATGAGAGCTTAGTCCAATATAGGAATGTTTTCGGATATAATCTTCGGATTTTCCGGCAAAGAGAAAGACTATTGAGATTAGATCTTTATCGACAACAAATGTGTAGCCTCCAAATCTCGGACTCGGGGCGCTACGGGGTAGGATCTCACAATGGGTCCCAACCTTAGCTCGACAACAATATTACTGGATCTTACAACAAGGCACAGATGATAAAAACATAGAAATCCAATGTCAAAGTATGCAATGCCATATAAAGTACCGAGACTCAGCCGAGGTACAAAGGTAAAACTAAAACCATAAACGATCTATCAGGGTCTACTACAAACGACAACCAAAACCCAACACATCATATCAACGTATGGGAACCCCGACTGACCACATCCTCCGAATCACTCGGCAGCTTCCCTATCCTGCACGACATCTAACAACACGGATAAACCGTTAGCTAACTATAACATAAAGGGAAGATACTAAAGCACAACCACACACAATGAATACAGTAAACATCCATCATGCTATCACAACAAAAACCGATTATTATTATCTTCGTTAAGTCATTCACCTTATCAATTATAAGTGTATGTGATACGAGAAGTCACGGACTCTCTCCTTCGGACATTATTCAACTGGAGTGGATCAGCGGACCAGTCCGTATACCATGTAGAGTGGACCGGTACCCTCCCCGTATATCCAAATTTGGCCTAGTCACAAAGCACCTCCTAGACTTCAGCTGGAAAACTGGACAAGTAATCACCGCTCGTTACTCGTGGACCAATAAATAAGTCGGTAGATAAATATAAATACTACCTAAGCCACAACACGATATCAGACACCAATCAAGCATCAATCAACCATATCATAGAAGCTAAGTAAGTCCTATGGACTTACCATGAATCGACTATCCTCAGCTATCAGCACAAATCGATCTGAACTCACTCCTCAAATCCTAATATGCATCAAGGCAACGTGTTACTACCACAGCACAACCATATGAAACTGCATCTAAGCAGTTTCTTATCGAAAGTCATCTCAACGCAACTCGGAACACAACCTAGCTACAACTAGCCCACTACATGGGATTTACTCATGGTCTGCTAGGCCACCTATCATGATACTACATCATACTCAAAAGGGTACAAGGAAGGAGAAAGACACACCACAAGATCACACTTAAGTCGGAAGAACGACTTAAGTGTCTAACTGGAGGAAAACCAAAGCCGTGGTGGTGAAGAGGCGCAAGGGCGGCAAAGACACAATAGCCGCACCCGCGGCAGGAGAGACCCGCAGAGGCGGTGAGGCTCGGTCACGCGGGAATGCAGGCGCGGCGGCACTAGAGACAGAGCACTCCGCCTTCTCTTCTTCGCTCGATCTTCTTCCTCCACTACTTCCTGCAACCCAATGTAGATCCAGGCAAGTCTACTCAATCAGACTCTCATGTAGCCTCTAGGTGATCAAGGAACGGGACGAAGAAGGACTTACCTCTCATCAACGGGATCGAAGTAAAGGGCTTCCTTCCGACAAACCACACGGATGGTTTCTCCAAGACTACTCACTACAGTTCCGGTGAAGGCGAACAACACAACGTTGTTGTTGCCGGAATCTGGAAGGAGATGAAGGGAGGAGGAAGAAACGAAGAAGAAGGAAAAAGAGAAGAGGAATAAAGAGGGCTTCTCACCTACGTCAAATCTCCAAGGTGAAGAGCTCCAGCAAGACGGCAGGGTGCAGAAGAGGAAAAGAAGAATGGTAGGGTTTCGGACAAATAAAAAGGTGTAGAGTTTGTAATCGTCGAAGGTTACAAATAAAAACGACGCGGCCCACTGTTTTACCGCCCCCGCGGGTCGGCGCACCTGCGGCACACCCATGCCGCCCCGCGGGTCGACGCTCCTGCGGCTCTCTGAGGCCGCTCCTGCGGTTCTCCTACCCAAGACCTACCCTAAGGGCCTATGAAGAACCGGGTGTTACAAAATGTAGTTCTCTCTTTTAGGGTTTGGGAGAGTCTAGCTGTTTGGGTTGTTTGTTTGAGGCGATATTCTCTAGACAAACTTGGTGTATCTTTTGGCTGAAAAAATGGACAACCGAAGTAATCATGTTAGAAAAGAATATATATATATATACACACACACAGAGACACAGCGAAATAACAAAAGAAAAGAGACAAACAGAAAACAAGATCATCCCATATAATCGAACTGAAAATAAAACGGAGAATACTTGATAGTAAACTTATTGGACGAGAACACATGATGGATGAACTAAGTCAAACGACGCATGTTTCGACATCCAAAGCCTGACAACATAAACCCTCATGAGAAAAGTAATGTCAAATAGGCGAATACAAATCATTTATCGACCGATATAGTTTTACTTGTTAGTTGTTGAGATATAATATTTTACAAAAAACTAAGTTAAATAAATGTTAATTGTTACGATCAACAATAAATATATATATATATATATATATATATATATATATATATATAATAAGAAGGAACCTTAGATAAAAAGTTATAATGACTCACAACCTTTGAATACAAATAATCATCTAAAAGTTATAATGACTCACAACCTTTGAATACAAATAATCAATGATTGTGATTGTCCAAATTAATTAACATTTTTCATATATTTGAACTAAAGTTGATTTAAACAAAATATAAATTCGTATTTAAATAATAAATTGTATAGTTGAACAATTTCAAATACAATTGAATAATTAGTCATATAATTGACTAATTTTTAATTGAACAAATACATATTATATTTAAACAATTATTACTTAATCGTCCAATGATTATGTATTTTTTTTATTTTGACTCTAATACTTATTTACATAAAATCAGCCCTATATATATAACCGAAAAGAGACCAAAAATGTGGCATAATGAAAGAAAAGTTATAAAAAAACAACAACTTTATGTTGGGGTTTGAAAAATTCAAAGGCAACCCCACCACTCTAAAGTCTTATCAAAGCTCATTGGGTAAACTATTTACGATTTTAACTCTCGATTGGTTCGACAAGTGTCGACCAATACGCCTTATGAACATGTAACATAGAATTACGTATACGTATAACGAATAAGAGCTCTAAGGACATACCATTGTCAATCTCTAGCATGTTACCTAGTGAGGATGCATGGATCTTTACGCATCCTCAATGTGTATGCATAACTTTCTAATATATATTTTAGTACGTATGTTCGATAAGAAAGAGTACGGTTGAGACATTATTATCTTTCGATTTATATGTTAAACTCGTTTGTAACACAATTAGGATATTGGATTTTGATCTTGCATTGAGCATTTTTTAACTAGTGTATGTTGTGTACAAGTTCTTAGTAATTCGAATGAATTAGTTACATGCATGTTGGTCCATTCCGGAGATTCAATCAAAAAAATCTCAACCAAGTCGGACCCAAGTCCGGTGTTGTAGAGGTCTAGGTGACTAACCTAAATGCGATAGTTTTAAACGCCGAATAAATTTAGTTTTAAGCAATTTCTTTTTAATAAAGTATAATGAAAATATATGTTATATAACGGTCTCGTGACTAACAAATGAGATAGTTAGTTGACTGAACGGTCGTATTTTTTTTTAATAAATTTGATGGGTGTTTGAAAGAACGAAATTTATTAAAGTTGAAGTAATAGTAAAATAAACAAAAAAAAATAGTTTTTTTTTCTTGTGTTTAAGTAGCTTATATGGTCCGTTTGGAAGACAAACTTACATAGCATATCAAGTTTATCAAGATTATGAGAGACATGGCTTATCAAAAATTGCGCAAGTTGAAAAGTTTCTTATTTCGTAAGCTATATGGAGAAAGTTTATAGAGATTATGATAGATTATTGAATGATATATTACAAATACAACCCTATAAAAATCATATTTAAATCTAAGTAAACCCATTTTGGTAATTTTGCCATTACATAAGCTCTAATAAACTTTGTTTTCTCAAACACTCATCAAACTTATCCAAAAAAAAAAATTAATTAATCAATTAACTAATTATTTTAGTTACCCAATAATCTTCATCTTCAAGTCTTCGCCTATTAATAAGCTTCAACTTCATCTCCAATAAGTAAGCAAAATTTAAACTTTCATCTCCAATAACCCTATTTCATGGCTTATAACTTTGTCAACAACTCTATAAACTCTCGCAAACTTATAAAATTGGTCTCTCAAAAGGACTCACTCTTCGTAACCAAGTTAATATTTTACTAATTCAACTTATATTGTCACACTAAAATCACCGTGCATCGCCTCTGTTCCTGTCGGTGAAAGGGGACAGAGGCGAGATCACGGTGATTCTCGTGTGACAACATAACTTGAATTAGTAAAGTGAATAACGTAAATAAAGATAATAACCGAATTGTGTGCAAGCATGTTTATCTGTTTTTACTTTTTCTTATGTGTGTATGTGTCGTTATCGTTATTCTAATATTTGGAATGTTAGCTAACGGTTTTAAAACCGATGTTGTAGATGTCTTGCAGGTTAATACGGTTGTAGAGATTCCGGAGGGGATGGTCAGTCGGGTCCACGTACTCATATAGATGAGAAGGGATAGTCTTTCCGTTTCCGCATGCACATTATGTTAACTGTGATGTTTTGTAAGGCTGATCCATGTATACATTCATCACTTTAACCTTTATTGATTTCAAATTGTTTTACTACATTTGTGTCTTGTTGTAAGATCCAGTAATTTTGTTGTCAAATTCAGCTTAGGACCCATTGTGAAATCCTAACCAGTAGCTCCCCGAGTTGCAAAAATTTAGAGTGTTACATTCAAATCTTCCCCTAATAATAAGTTTCAACTTCATCTCCAATAAGTAAGCAAAATTTAAACTTTCATAAAGTAATAAATTTACATAAGCAAAATTTAAGATTTCATAAGCTAATGTAAACTTTCATAAGTTTAGACTCGATTTAAAACCCCATTTCATAGCTTATAACTTTGTCAATAACTCTATAAACTCTCGCAAACTTATAAAAATTGGTCTCTCAGAAGGACTCACTCTTCGTAACCAAGTTAATATTTTAGCAATCAAAACACTCTAGTAACAAAAAAATACATATGATTAGATAAAAGATAAAAAGAAAAATTGTTGTACCAACTAACATGTGACTAGCCAAATGAACCTACTATAAGGCTTGTGACTAATGAGTTATGATTTTGGAGTCTAAGAAGAGAAAGAAGAAGCTAGAGGGTCACCCTCCATGTGTAAAGGCTTGATAGCGATGGAGGAAAAGCATATTGAAAGCTCCATAACCTCAATGAGCCACCATATACATTACACATGCCCTTTCATGTCCTTATCACTCTTTCTTTCTCTATCTTTACCAAAATTCTACCTAACATAACAAGGGCCGTGGAAAAGCCACAATCATCAATATGTATAATTCGATTAGGGTCACACTCAAGGAATTTTAAGATTATGATGAAATATCTTTCGAGTTTTCGAACTCGGTTGAACCATTACGATGAACTAACTAAAATTCGATGAATTTATCGTTGAGAGTTGTGTATGTTGTCAAAAGTCCGATACAGACGGACCGGTAGAGCGGGGGTCGTGTGCATACGAGCGCACATGCGCATTAGGCCCAAGCCCAGCACATAAACCCGGCGAGGTTCCATCCTAAAACCAATTGGCGATAGGAGGAGTAGCCCACCGACCTTATATACCAGGCTCGGACATTTCCAACACGCCCCCGCAAGTGCAACTAGAGGATATAGACCGAGTTGCACTTGTCCACAGGTTAGGATCGCGAGCCGAATTGAGGCTAACCGCTCTGATACCATGTCAAAGTCCGATACAGACGGACCGGTAGAGCGGGGGTCGTGTGCATACGAGCGCACATGCGCATTAGGCCCAAGCCCAGCACATAAACCCGGCGAGGTTCCATCCTAAAACCAATTGGCGATAGGAGGAGTAGCCCACCGACCTTATATACCAGGCTCGGACATTTCCAACATATGTTGGGTCTTGATAAGTATGATAATCGGTTTAGATTCAGATTGGGTTGTTTTGAATAATTTGTGTGTTGTGTGTCGGGTTTTTTAAAGTCACGATTGTATTCAAACTTCTCGAGTTTGTCAATATGCTATTTTGATTTATTTTATTGTGTAATTGGAATGCAAAATAGATTAGATATTCATTTACTACATTTGAATTTTATGGAATAAATAATAAAATTGTATTGGATACTTGAAGATTGAAAACAAAAACTCTTTGGGGTATTTTTTTCCGGTCCGGACTCCTCTTATTAGTCATAATATGAACAAGTTATTTTGGTTCATATATATATTCATCCAGTCATCCACGAAATAAAAGGACTAAAAATTTTCAACCAAAATTAAATAACATTTGGTCCAATCCGACCGAATAACCATCACATATCCACATCGATGATGGGATTTTTGGACCGGTTTGGATCCGACCTTAAACCGGTGAATAACTCTAATTAGATGGTTCAAGTCGATCCATTACCCACTAAAAAATTTACAAGCTAAACGAGTTCGATTAAGATACTTATGTCAAAATCCATAACTTGCAAGTCAGGTTAGGTCAATTATGTGTTTCTGTGTTAATAGAAGAATTTATGGCGAGTAAATATACGCTAAAAATCAACACATAAGATGTAAGACCAAAGAAAATCCATTTAAAACTAATCGGAAATTAAAAAATATAAGCAAAAATCCACTTACGTTAAGACGTTATGGCCGTTTGACATTACCCTATATTTTTGATAATTTCCAGTAATTCTTACAATTTATTAAAGGTCAAATTTGCTAAGTAAGTCTTTTTAATATTTCTTTAGTGACTAGGTTCATGGTATAAATATGTTTAGTAAATGCACCCATAATTAAACCTCCTTACCTTTCAACTCGAAAGTGGTAAAAGTTAAAGGTACACAAACTTAATGGAAATACAAAAGGGTATGTTTAACCAAATTATTTCTTTATTAAATTAAAATTGAAAAAAAACCACAATATATCCATCATCTTATCAAAATTTACTTAATTTATTATGTTAACTAAAGTCCAAAACCCTAAAACCCTGCAATAACCCTACACGTGTCGCCTTTTAAAATAATATATTTAATCCTAACTACAAAATTCCATAAATATACTCATGTAAGAAACCAAAATGATATTCAAATCAATTTTTTTCAAAAAGAAAAAATCTAAAAAAATTAAAAGAATAATTCATAAAAATATTTTACAATAAATTATACCAAAATTATCAAAATATATTTTATAGTAAAATTCATACAATTATAGTTAGAGGTCATATTTATAATATTAAATTTAAATGAATATGTAAATTATTAAAAGAATACTGGTACTATACTACAAGATCAGTGTTAAAAATCAGAATATATCTTTTGAATATTAGACAATAGACAAAAGCCATGAGGACTTTTCAGGTGCGATTTATATTTTCGGGTAGGGGCGTGCGGCTGAACGCAGAGCTAACACATGTCCATTTTTTTTTTCTTCTTAGAAATGATTGAATTTTTTTTTCAGAAACGTATGAAAAATTTTTTTTACTACCATGTTATAAATTATGCACTAAACTCTCATAAACTTTGAACTATTCTCATATAATTCATGAACTATCATTTTATAAGTTATGCACTATCCTTTATAAATTTTGTACTATGAATTATTCTATTATAATTCATGAACTATCCTTTTATAAGTTATGAACTATCTCTTAATAAGTTTTGAACTATTACTTTCACTCGTTTTTGAAAAAAGAAAAAAAAAAATTGGGACACATGTCAGCTCTACATTTAACCGCGCGGCTCTACCCTGACCGTACCTGAACACTACCCTAAAAGAGGAACCATATGGTAAAATATACATTTGATGCAAAGATATTTATTAGATATCTATTGTTTAATAATATTAACCACTAATAATTATTTGTTAGTTTTATTTAATTTTTGTAGTTTAATGAAAGGCACCAATGCACCACAAGATTTAACCTAAATGATATAGATCGTGACACTACAATACATTGTTCATATTTGTACTAAGGGGTCCGCCATGCACTAAATTAATTAGATTGTGATTTTAGCCTATAGTTTTATACTACGTTTGCTATGATTTTACGTGACAGTACGTAGGTAGGGCGAAAAAAAAAGTCATTCAACAAATGTTGTGTTGAAAAAATATATATATGCAATAATGTTATTATTTGTACAAAAATATATTGGCTTAATTCTAAATTTGAGGTGTTATTGAATTATGAGTTTTATAAGAGTTTACTAAAATTAGATTGGCAGTAAAATTATTGTGTTTATATAATAAAGATATGATTAAATATAAAAATATATTTGATTTTAAATAAATGCTCGGGGTTTATAATTAAATATTGTATACATGTTTAATTAAACGAAATTTCAAAGGATTTTGATTATGTAAAAGACACAAATGCCCTTAGCAAAAATCCTCGTCACCAAATCCTACATTTTCCGCTCGTTTGTCAATTTCTTCGCTTTTGACCTCTTTGTCACCGTCTAACCCTAAGTTCCACAATTAAAGCACAATTTATTTATTTTTCCAATTACGCCTCATTCGACTTCTATCAATGTTTTTAGTCCCGCAAGGACAATCTTGGACGGTTATTTGGGGAATAAGCATGAAGAGATTCAAGAAGTGACCACGAAGTGGGAAAATGGAGCAAGGGTATTTGGAGGAGGGTTTTGTCATAAAAGTTTGCATATTGACCGGTGATGGATGTTGAAGAGGATAGTGGAAAAGATTGATTGATAAGGAGAAATTCATATTCTGTTTGAAATCGATAAGAATCATTCTTGAAAACAGACCGATTCCGAATTTATAAAAAAGTCATGTTCGTTTAGCGACTAAAATTGAATGTTAGAAGTCGTTTAACACATGAAATTAACCTAACAATTTTCAATTACATTTTCATTCACTTCAACTAAACGGACACTCAAATTTAGAAAGGAATTAGATAAATAAAAGATATATCGAAGGAAAGAAGTGAGAAGAATCCGAAATCCGATATAGATTCTTCAACAAACCTTCATTCAATAGATTCAGAAAATTAGAGCTTTGAAAAAACTCAAATCTAATTTGGAACCCTAAAATCCAACACTAAATCTACAACTAAACTGGGGAAATGTCAATGAGCTTCTTACAAGAATCTAAAATAACCTCTTGCAAGGTACAATTAAGGGTATGTTTAGTATTGCATTTATTGTCGTTGTTTTACAGCTTTTACTTTTATTTTATATAAAAAATGTGTAGTTATTGTTTTGGAGATTGTGGGGGATTATTGTTTTATTTAAAATCATAACCACAATTCTAACTACAACCACACTTATAACCACAACAACATATCTAACATACTAAACACACTTTAAATATAACTTGAATTCAGGTTTTTTTATCGGTAAGCTTTTCATTCAAATTTAGGCCCGTCGGGTGGTCGGGTGGACTGAGCTTTTTTACATGTGACTCATGACATTAAGTTATTAGCCGATCAAACACTAAATTAAAGATTACCGATCTAACAATAAGCTCAATTATCTCAAATATAGAAGTTAAAAATCAAGTAGTGTGCTGAATTGGTACCATAAAATAATGGTATGTATCGGAGAGGGTAATTAAGTCATGGGACAATTCGGGTTAAGTTAATATTAAATAGCAATTAAGTATTAAGGGTAAATTATGTTTATAAAAGCCTAATAATGTACGGTTGGTTCTGATCGGGCTATGGTTTCGGTGATAAGTCGAAAAAACGGGGTTAGACTAGTCACACAAACTCAAACCAGCATCGTCCTACAACACGTCTCACCAATACCCGCGTTACACCCCTTAGCGGATCTTCGCTTATTTAATTTTGGACGAGTTTTAGTGGATTAGACTATTGTTCTTAATATTTTATGTTAGAAGTTTTCCAAAATATAGTTTCGTTTTCGTATAGCAAGATAAAAAGAATTCAGGCCACCAAACATTCCTGAAAATCCGAAAAATCATCAAAACACGATAAATTCAGAAATCATCACGGCGAAGGAATCATATCAACCGGTCTCTACATAACATCCATCGAATTAGATCTTTAACTTGTGAAACATCAATGATCAAAAAAATACAGCTAGTCATGTGCAACAAGGGCATCGTCGCAACATGAACTTCCCTAGATATATGCATGATCTAAACATCGTAAAGACAAACAATTCATGATGGTCGAAAGTTGGAAGGGAGAAGGGAGAAATAGACATGAGAAGCTGATTAACATTAACTAGTTATACACGATTAGTTAGGTTTTTTCCTTGCATTTGGCTATTAATTAAGTGTAGTTTTTTTTTTCTTTTATGAAAATCTTTATATCAAAACATTGATTAAAACAAAGTGTGGATACTCCAACGATCGTTTTCCTGTTAAAAGAGGTATTAGCCATTAACCCCTCAACCGTCCAAAGAGACATGAACATCACCATCACATGTTTGCTTGTTAACAAAACAAAAGGCAATCAAGGAAGGCAAGAATATTCCTCCCATGGAAGAGATTCATAATTCATAATTTAAATTAGCTAAATTATCATATTCAATCGATTAATAGATATTTGAGTCAAAACATGGCGAAGACATCGTCTATATTAAAATTTAACTTAAGAATGGTATATCTCGACTTTAGACACGGATAAATCCGGACTCGGGCCTTTTCTTTTATTAATAATGTTCGTTTTTCGGATCAAATTCGGGTTGAGTCCGGAATTCAGATGTAAGATAAAATCAATATTGGCCTATTATCATCTAGAGATACAATAAGATACTATAAAATAATAGGTATAAACAAAGTATTAGAAGTATATTTTTTTATTTTTTTATTTTGAAGAGTTAATTAGGACACCCGGTTCGATTGGCTTTGCCGATCTACGTCCGGATCGGGTACTAAATCGTGGCCCATTGCTTGGGGATACCCTCCCAATATCAGTTTTTCCATAAAAAAATGCCGGGAGGATTCGAACTCGAATATCGAGGCTAACCACTTAAGGAGTCTAGCACCACATCTCACTAGACCAACTGAGAATTGGTTATTAGAAGTATATTGATTACAAAAATACTCTCCTGCTAGTCTAGTATTAGTTTGCCAAAACTTTCTAAAAAAAACTGAAATATTCAATTTTGGCATGCCTATCACGAGGCGAATAGAGTAGCGGATTGTATTGCTAATATTGCTTAAAACCTTCTTCTTGGATTGAGTGTATTGTATGACCTGCCGGAGGGTGTAGTTCATATTGTGTGATGACTAATTATCCCTCTTTTTTTTGAAAAATGGTACGTTTCCGGTTCGGCTTCGCCTACGTCCGGATAGGGTATTTACTGTGGCCCATTAAGGGGATACCCTCCCAATACCAATTTTTCCATACATGTCTCCCGGAGGATTCGAACTCGAATCTCCGGGCTAACACTTAAGGAGTCTAGCACCACAACCACTAGACCAACTGAGTATTGGTACTTATCCCTCTTTCCTATTAATAAAAGCGCGTTCAGATGCGCTGGAGACCACTGAATGTGTTTCCCACCAAAAAAAGAACCAAACCATAAATTTGAGCATAGCTAATTTTGACGGTCCAGTCTACGGTCCTTATTTATGTCGATTTCGGTTTCCAATTTGATCTAGGACTGTAAAACATCGGTGAATCGGATTGATCATAAATATAATTTTGTAAAAAAATTGTAAAAAAAACCCGATTACTAATGTAACCAAAATCAATTGACATTTTTTAACGATTTTGTTTTCGGTCATCATCGGTTCTTTTCTCTCCAATCTCATCTTCATTCTTCAAGTTCAATCGTTGACTTGTGAAACTGAATATTACGCATTGTATGTATTACCACCAACCATATGAATTAACCCCCCATTTGGTTGTAACTTCGGAAACGGAAAAGAAATTAATCTAGTCCATATACATGCCTTATTCATAAAGTTTTTTGGAATCATTCCTTGTAGCTTCATGCAAAATGCATGTGTTTCTCTCCATTTTGTTTCCCTATAGGGTATCAAAACTAATCAAATACTACTCCAACTAGTTCAAATCACAAGGGTATACATATGGACTAAATTCGTTTCCATTCCGTTTTCGTTTCCGGAGTTGAAACCAAACGGACCCTAAGACTAGTAATCGACAAATCTGGTCCGAAACGGTATAACCTTGAACCATAACCGTTCACTTTCAATTTGGTCTACGATTTTGGACTTCTAAAATTCCGGTCTAGCTACACAATCCTATTCTTACTTTTAAAAAAATACATGAGAAGAGCACTAAGCAAATAGAATTGGAGATGTGGCCATGTTTAGACCAAACAATATAATGTAGACATAAGAAAAATGACAACATATATTCTAAGGAGAAGTTAGATAGTGAAAATGGTAGGAATACCTTTCAACATCTTTTTCACTTTCAAGTTTGAAAGCAATTGTATAGGTTGCCCAAATGCACCCAATGATGTAACATCCTTGTCTCTTAAATGGCTATTAGATATGACCTCTTTTTTAACCACTCACTACATTGTCTTTCCATGATTTCTTCTTTTCAAACTTTCAATTACTAAATCATACTATTTACACAATTTGACATCATATATAATGCATCATTACTTTCATTACCCACCAAGTAAAACTATTGGTAATCAAATAGGTTAAAATAAAGCACCTATATTAGGGTCCGTTTGAGAACCATGAGCCTGAAATTAGTAGTTAACTGAGTAAATTTACCTGTCTTATAAGTTTGATTGGTGTTTGTGATAAAAAAAAAGCTTATTGTAGTTCATACACTTATAAAATTACTTTAAAGAGTTTACCTTTTTATTTAAGCTCTTAAAATAAGTTCCGTATGTTTTAAATTAAGCACCCTCAAATGGACCTTAGTCCGTTTTATGTTATCTTGATTCGTTACTCGTTAGGTAGTAGATCGAGTATTTTTTTTTCTTTCCTTTTATTAAAAGGTTAACATAAAGTAGTATTCGTTTTTGAAAGTTTAAGCCGATCAAAACTAAAAATATGATAAATTTGCATGAAAAAATATCTCAAACCTTTTGAAACAAATATAAACCAAATTACCAATATATAAATAGGACATTGCTCATATATATATATATATATTGCAGTATTGATGTCCGAAAAGAAAAAAGATAAACTGTTTTATTCAGTGTATTATTAATTTATAAATTGAAACAATTTGGTTTACTAGGCTTTTTCTAGTTTTGTGTTTAGTAAAATGTACTCCTTGAGAGAAGAGTGTGTAGAGTTTGAGAATAAATACAAAAGATTGGGGTATATTTACTTAATTGAAACATTGAAAAGCCTAGTTACTACTATAGTTTTTTTAAAAAGGCCTACTTGCCCATTATAATTTTCATTGTTTGAATTATTATATATATTTAACTTGGCACAATCTGATTTAAAAATTGTTTTTTTTAAAAATATTCAAAAAATGAAACAATAATGAATATAAACTTCAGATTTACATTAATAGAAATAGTGGCATGGCTATGTAACATTTACTACAATATGAATATAGACACAAAATTTATTTTATTATTGTAAAATATTATTCGACAATTTACTTTTGACTTTATTTATTATATTTCGTTTATATTTTTGTAAGATAGACACAAATTTTATTTGATTATTCTAAACCTAAATGACACCGGATGTAAAGTGGGTATCCAAATTGTGATACCTGATTGAGAGATATACGGTTAACCGTAGACAATGAAAATGACTGTACATGATAGTGTAGGAGAAGATTGATGGCTGTAATTGAAATTGACCACATATGTATGGTAAACCACAAAAGTTACTTCACATCTCAATTTTATGGATTTTAACGAAAGTCAATAATGCTAAAGTATTATTTTTTTTGGGTAAGGATGACTCCATGGTCCGTACACAAGTGTAAATAGAATAATTTTCGGTAGGTCTGAGTATATTCGGCTCGGTTTATAGAATTGAATTCGATGATCTTGTTCAAATTGAACCTAAATCGTTCATAAACGGTTTAGTTTACGGTTCGAAATTCTTTGTTTATTGGTTTTTTGTTGGTCTACTCAATTTTTTCAGTTGGGACCGATTTAAACCGAATAATATATATATATATATATATATATATATATATATATATATATATATATATATTCCAAACATTTTACCTAGTATTCTCACAATTTTATGTTACTTTTTTCTCTCCTTTAAGGTCTTGAAGGAGAGTAAGCATAAACCCTTCATTTCTCTAAATTTAAATCAATCAGATATGTAATTATTCACACTAGTACACTTGACTCATTGTTCATCCAATGTCAATCTCTCCGTGTCTGTTATCAACGCTACTCATAAACACACTTCTTCTCGACCCTCAACGTTTTACTATCCCTCTTACTCCCTCACAAACCTCTTGACCAAACATACAACCTAGTCAATAAGATTAAGTAAACTCCTCCTATTGTCAATTAATTTAAGATTAAACTTAACCCACGTCCCCATTAGAATTTTACAACATAGATTTATATATATCATTATTTATAACATTTAACTATCATATATTACAAATAACTATTCATGATTTACACTACAATAATCCATGTGACACATTCATATCTTGAATTGTGATTTAGGAAGAGGACTTTGCTTCAAAGGTTCCCTTGAAAGGACACAACCCCACTTACAAAAAATCATATATATTGAAAAGAAGTCCACTAACATATCCTCCTAAATAATTTTGCCAAGTTGGTGATGAACACCCAATACCCACCTCCCACATACCCATAAGTCATATTTCTATCATATGATATTATTCTTCTTCCCTATACTATTCTCTATAGTACTATTTTTATACCTCTAGCCTACTAAACCTACACTCACTTTTTTTGGGTATATATTGTCCAAACAAACCCACTAAATGAAATTTTGCAATCAAATGTCTTCTCTCCACTTTTGATAGTGTTACAAAAGCTAGTTTAATGGTGTACTATTGTTTATGTTGGTCTAATACATCTAAATTAAAGTTAGACCTGAGTAAAGTCATGTCCACACGTCCGCCAGGATAAACGGGAAGATATGGATAGAGAACTCAGGCTTGTTCGAAAAGTTCAGTTGAGTACGAGTCTAGATTAGGAAAAACTTTAGGTCCGAATTCCGGATTCGGTCCGAAAAAACGGACAAAAACCTAAACAGTTCGGACTGAGTCCGAGTTTGCTTAAATATAGTTAAAGATTAAGTCTCATATTGCCTTTGTTCGGTCTAAATTTGACCTGAGCTTCACAATACTCGGTTTGTGCTAAAACTTAGGGGTTTTTAGCTTTTCTGCTCAATTCAATCGGCCAAAGACAACACTTAACGAGTTTAGTGTTACTTTACACGGTAAAACTTGATATTTTTGGTACGGCTATCATACGCCATATCATGTATAGTAATAAGTTTACCGTGTAAATAGCCGTTAGTGAGATATGCATGCGCAAGGCCATTGAAAGCAAAGGGAAATAACGATCCATGAACTGTGGAAAGTGTGATTTGCTTTCCATGTAAAGAAGTAATTATGCAGAGAATGAATTGTCACTATTGGTGGGGTTCTCAATTCCACTCTTGGATCTTACTCTTTATGGGAATTTTTTTCTTTATTGTTTTTTTAGGGAACCTAGTTCCTCCTCATCTTTTCAATTCATATTATATATATATATATATATATATATATATATATATATATATATATATATATATATATATATATAGGGTGCGGTTAATATGAGAACAATCTCAGAGACTTAGACGTCGGATGAAGAGTATTATGGATTGAGATTTAGGGGAGATATCATAATTATTAGATAAATAATATTCTGAAACTAATAATAACTACGAATAATCCATTCAACCAACAATAACTACGAATAATGCATTAAACTATATATAGAGTATATATCATATGAGAATAGGTCTTATCGTGTAATCATGAAAATAGTTCGTAGTTATTATTAGTTTTGTTACGAAGGTGTCGTATCGTTTAACGTATTATTCGTAGTTATTGTTGGTCACATGAATTATTCGTAGTTATTGTGGTTGAATAGATTATTCGTAATTATTATTAATTATGATAGCTACCCTAAATCTCGACCCTTAATACTCACCATCCGACGGTCTAAAATTGTTCTCATAATTACACGATAAGGTTGTTCTCATGGGAATCGCACCACCTCTCTCTCTCTATCTCTCTCTCTATATATATATATATATGAAAAGCAGTTAAGGTTAGACCTAGAGGTAGTCCACCATAAAGTATCCTTGCGAATATTTTATATTTTTTTTAAAAAAATATATATTTGGGTGTATTTCACAAGATATTATAAATTATTTCATATTGAAAATATAGTAAATCCAAATATTAAACATTCAATAATTTCAGGAAATAGTATGAAATGCTCTGATTTTTGTAATTGAAATTAAGAAAATAATATAGTATATTAGTCAATATAAAATAATTTAATAATGCCAAACTTTCAAATCAATCAATTAAAAGATTTCCACTTTTGAAGGACACTTTTCAATTTCATCTCACCATATGTTTGTGATCTTTGGTGAATCTTTTTGTGAGGCCTCTCCTTAAATGCTTTATTGTTAAAAGGTGCCTCTTTATATATGCCTTTTACCCTATGAAGCCATTAACTTTTTTATTCTTATAAAGCTGCCCTTTCTCATTCCATCCATTCCAAGGGTATAACCGGAAAATTATGATTAATATGCTAATGTTTTTGTAGGTATTTAAAAAATGAAAATGCTGGCTCACAAGAAACAACCGAGTTTTACTAAGCCCGTTTAGTGAAATTTTTATTGGGCCAATAAAGGCCCATTTAGTGAATATTTATTGGGCCACGAAGGCCCATTTAATGCGGCAGGGCTTAGCTTAGTAGGCCTATATATTTGGGCCCAAATACAACATTGAAATGTTTTATAACAAAAAAAAAAAAAAAAAGTATGGTCAATTTTGGTAACTAGGCCTTTTTGAAAAACTAGAGTAGTAAATAGACTTTTTAATATTTTAATTAAATAAATGTACCCCAACTTTTGTATTTATTTTCAAACTTTACACACTCTTCTATCAAGGGGTAAACACAAAACTAAAAAAAGCTTAGTAAATCAACCGTGTTGCCCGTGGGAGATCGAGATGATTATTTCCGACTCCATGTTGGATCTCCGCTTCTTTGACAAAGTCCACATCAGACATATTTTCAGGGAAACCAACCGTGTTGCTAACCGACTGACCCATCTGGGAATTTCGAACCCCAACACCAATTTTTCGGACGATCCCGAACTCTGTGTTCTCATCAGCAAGGATGCTTTAGGTTGGACTATCTATAGGAGATAGTCCATCCTAACCGCTTTCCGTTATTCAAAAAAAAAAATTATTTGGGTGAACCAAACAGAAGTCACTTGGAGACTCCATGTTGAATATATGATTGTCAAATTCTTGTATGTCGTCATTGTTACTGCTTTGTTGCAACTTATTGTGAGATACTATAGAGAACCTGCATGGTAACTCATTAATTTGTATACTGAATCTGCAATGTTGGAAGATATGCTATATTATATGTAGTGAAGTTATCTTATTATTTTAGTATAGTTTCTATTTTATATTATATCGTATAATCTTTATTATTCTCCTCTAATCCTATAAATAGGGTGATAATAAACTCAGTATTAGTGTGGTTCTACCTCCACCATTCGTGTGGTCTTCTTCCACCAAAATCTACCATGCAACACTGACTATTTTGCCAATTGGATTGCGGTTTTTCCATCATTATTTTGTAAATATCCAGTTGATAGTTTTCCACGTGAACTGATTTCGCTGTTGATAAAACTCTGTCGAAGATTCAATTCAAAATAAGACAGGATCTATAACGATCCAATTGATCAAAACTATATGAACACAAATCAATTTGGTGACGCAGTTTGAGTTAAGCTCTACTCTGCGGGATCTCAGGAGGGGAGAGCCAACCCAATCCACTAAGTAGATGTACAATATAGAACGGTTACAAGATAGGCAAAACAACAACCAAAAACATAACAGATCAAAGTAAAAGACAAGAAAAATAAGGGATAGATGAGAGGTCTGTAAACCACCAAGGTAACGATCTGTGCTTTGAGGCAAAGCAAGATCAAGACGACAGAGAACACTTCAAGACCAATCTTGAGTGAAGCACTCAACTCGGATCTCTCTCAGGATTTCTCTCTAGTTTTCTCTCTTCCCACTTTCTCAGATCTAGGTTTCTAAGCTGAAGTGTTTTTGGCGCACAAGGGTTGAAGAAGGAAGGGAGCTTAAGTACTCTGTGCCTATAGGTGAACCTTAACAACGCAACGTTTCATCACTTAACGCTTCGTTCAACAGCTCAGGATAACACACGTTCTGTTTTAACCAGATGAAGGTGGACTGAAGCTTCTTATAGTTGGACCTTGATCAACTAGGCCCAACCCGCTCTGCATTCAACCCATCATCAACTTAACACAAGTACCCTGTCCAACTCTTCACCAAATCAAACCGACCTAACACTCAGATCTCAGACCCAACTAAAACGGGAGCGACACGAACCGGGTTTATCACTAACTAACAAATGCCCTCCTAAACCTGGTTCTATATCTGCATACTACTAGTAGTGGATTAGTGGTGCTCCTGTACGTCCTCAATCCAATGTTGCATATCCATTAGCCATTCTCAATGTGCAAAGAGTCTCTACACTAGGAGAACTTGTCTGCTGTGACAATTTTGGTTCCAAAGTCAGCTGGATTGAGATCTCCTTTGATCTTCTGTATAAACAGTTACTTGTGCTTGATCTTCTTCCTTATGTAGTGGTACCTGATATCAATATGCTTTATTCTTTCATGATACATTGGATCTTTACAGAAATACAATGCACTTTGACTATCAAGTATAAACAACAGGAATATAGGTCTTGTTCTCTATTTCTTCTAACAATCCTTTGAGCCAAGTTGCTTCTTTGGCAGCTTCAGTAGCAACCATGTACTCAACTTCAATTGAAGACAATTGTACAACAGATTGTTGTTGAGACTTCTAGGAAATACAGTTTCCGGCCCATGTGAAGTAAATAGTAGAGGTGAGCTTCATGTTATCTTTGTTACTAGCATAATCAGAGTCTACAAATCCAATCAATTTAGTACGAGAGATATGTTCTTTATATACAATACATTTTTCTTTTGTACCACACAAATATCTAAGCAAATATTTCATGGCATCCCAGTGAGGCATCCCAACTTCCATGATTCAGGATCTTGCTATGGTGTTTCTGTTTTGGATAGGCTATGTATGTATCATCTTTGAACCAACCGTCTTGCTCTCGCATTCTGTCACTCAATCTTGCAAAACTCTCTCGATCGAGTTCTCTCTACTTGTTTTTGTTACTTCTTCTCTGTTGACTTGATCAAAATTTCTGGAATTGGAGATCTGAAAGTGTTGAAAAATCAGACATATATATCTGATTGTTAGAGAAATGAGACGGGAGAGTTGAAGATCTAGAACTTTGGAAGTATTTTTTCTTCATTAGAGCGATGAGCCGGGGGAAGAGAATGGAATGAAGAAAAAGGGTATGAAAGATATAAGAAACAATCTATCCCCAACAATCTATCCCCAACAATCTCCAAGAAGCTTGGATGAGGAAGATTGTTTTTACGAGATTCTTTAACCAAGAGAATAATCTCGCAAAAAAGAATCTAAATAAATCCCTATAATACAATACCAAATAAAGCCTAAGTTGCAGTTGGGAGGTAATTTGGGACATTTAGTTTGCCTAATCTTGTGGTTGTGAGATGTTATTGATGAGTCACGTGATGCTTCAATAAAACGTCAACCCAAATCCTTCTCGATCCACCACATGCGATCCGTTTTCACCCGTCATTTAACAAATTTTCATCATTTTTCGCTGAATGGGTGATCGAATATATATCTTACACGAGTAAAATGGTAATCCCTAGTCTTGAACCCTTTCTAACATTGATTGTGCAAATATTGTCCTTATAACGACAAAAGAACCTTCAAACAAATGTGGGAAATGGACCAAACGCTCCATGAATTTATATATTTCTTAGGTCTATTAGACTATCGTCCAAAGTACGTAATGCATTAGTTGACCCAGCCAACTTTGTATGTCAATTAAACAAAAGTTTTTTGTAACACAATCTATACTTTAACACTATAAATATAAATATAAATATAAATAACCTTATTTAAAGGAAAAGTCACGTACAAGAGACAACTTGAGGTTTCACCTTGAATAAAAAAATAGTGACGAAAATGGCAAAATAACATTAAATGATGGACGAGATGACACTACCAAAACCTTTATAATTATAGTGTTGGTTTAGTTGGGACCATTCTTACGAATAAAATTTCTATGAGTATCTTTTCTTAAATAATAACGCATTTGTTTGTCAAAATATTAAAATATTATCCCTAATGCACTTTCAAATTTTTTTAAAAAAAAACTATGTTTTTTTTTTTGTATCCATGATACAAAATTGAAGAGAAATTGGTGTAGTGAAACCCTTTTTTATCCATGATATAATTTAGGCCCCTCCAATTTTATCCTTAAAAATAAAACTAATTAAAAAGATTCTCTTCCTTAATTAAAGAAGATAAATAACTATTAAAAATTAAAAAGATAAACTAAATTAAAAAGATAAATGAATATTAATTGTGGGGACCACTCTCATTAAAAAGATTCTATCTATTAATTAATATGGCTGTTTTTTAATTAAATAAAAAAAATGAGAGTGATTCCTACAAATTCTGTACATAATTTTATGTACATACTTTCACACGCAGATTATGTACATAAATTCGCACGCAGATTATGTACATAATTTCGCACGCAGATTATGTACATAAATTCGCACGCAGATTATGTACATAAATTCGCACGCAGATTATGCATAATTTCGCACGCAAATTATGTACATAATTTCGCACGCAGATTATGTACATAAAATTATGTAATTAATTTTAATGCCAACAAATAAGCGACTCTTTGAAAAAAAAAAGCAATATTAATTAAGGGAGAGAATCTTTTTAATGTTAAAACTTATTCCTTAATTATAGGGGATCAGTCTCATTTTCCTTTTTTATTTTAAAAATTTAAGGGAGAGAATCTTTTTAATTTTGAATAATTGTAGGGGACCACTCTCATTTTCCTTTTTAATTTTGAAAGTATCTTAAATTTTTTGGGTAAAATTGGAGAGTAGGTAGGTTTTGTAACTATGAGCATATAAAGGGCCACAAGTTAATAATGTGTACAAACTAGGCCCCTCTAGATTATATAAAAAAGATTTATTAAAATAAAAAAAAGATATTAAGGAAATCAGAATATTTTTTTCTCTCCATTTATTAAGTAACTAATTATTACAAAATGAAAAAGTAAATATCTTTCTCTCCATTTATTAAGGGAATGAGAATATATTCATTTTGCTCATCCTCTCCAAAATTTTCGTAACAGACGGTTGTTAATCCAACTTGCGTTCATCCAAAATGTTCGCAGCAACGTATGTACATAATCGCCAGCAACATATGTACATAATCGCCAAATACTGCAAAACATATGTACATATATAGTTAGTCAGTAACATTTTTGCAGCAACATATGTACATATCACTAGAGGCAACAAACATATGTACATACAAAAACAACAAAAGTTTGTATTACAACATATTTTGTTCTACAGTACATATTCTAATCAACAACATGTTATATGTACACACAAAATATGTTTGTATTTCAACACAATCCATATATTAAATGTACACAAACTACATTTGTACATAAGCCTTTGAAGAAATTGGTAACTTATACCTGTGGAGGACTTGAAATGATTGGGAGAATTCGAGCCAGAGAAAGAACATGATCGATTGAAGAGGTGTGATGAGGAGAGTTTCCGGCGAGTGAGGATTGAGAAGAAGATTTGAAGGAGGAGGAGGAATCGGAAAAGCAGAGGAGCCATTGGAAGGGGTTTTGGAACGGTGCCAGAACCGGCGGGCTTCGTGAATCTCGGAAGCGGCGGAGAGGAGGATTCCGGCGAATATGGTTGCGGAGATGATCGATACTAGGAGAGAATGAATCGCAGGGAGAAGACCGAGAGGGATGGGACGGCGACGGAGGAAGATGAGAAGGAGGAGATGGAGGAAGACGGAGGTGATGATGTAGAGAGATAAAGAGGTAAATAGGAATAACAGTTTCCTTATTTTTAGCCTAATTAATATTTGAAAATATTAATTATCTTATAATTGTTACCTTAAATACTTAATTTAAGATTCTTTTCCCATCTTATTTATCTTTTTTTACTTTAATTGTTAATATTAGGGGCCTAGTTTGTTTTTTTAAAAAAAAAGTTACCCTGCTACCTTAATCTTCTCAAATTTTTTTAGATTTTATCTTTTTCTCAAAATTATAAGGGGCCTTGTTAATACACATTGAAACATAAAAGCCTACTTAATTTATATTTATACAATAAAAGCCTACTTACCCCATTTACTCAAAATTAAAATGATTTAAATTTGTGTACAATAACGCATTTGTTTATAAATGATTTTGTATAAATTGATAATCATAAAACAACTTATATAGGTATTTAATTGAATTTTATAAATAATTTATAAATGATTTAGTTTGCCAAAATATTAGTTTTTTAAAGACACTAAAGACAATTACTTTAAAAAAGAGTTACAAAGTATATGTCGATTGTTGTTTTTTTTTCAATAATTTATTTTTTGGGATTTAATTTTTTATTTATATAGGTATTTAATTGAATTTATAATTTATAAATGATTTTGTATAAATTGATAATAATTATAAAAAATATTTAATTAACTTATCACTAAAAATTAAAATATTTAAATACATATAAAATATGAAAACTCACATTAATATATTCGAAATATAAAATAAAATAATTGATTTTATATTCTACGATAATTTATTCACCAAAAAACTCTATTTTTCAATATTTTCTCAATTTTGATATCTACTCATTGTATCTTATCTAAATAAGTGGTAACTTATCGAGATTGAGTGAATGAATGATGGTGATCACGTGATTTGCGTGTGCATGCTGTGCGGTGAGGTATATAAATGATTATATCAACACGTGAATGTAATTAAAGTGTTGATTATTATTCATTTAATTGCTAATTAATCAATCAAATCAAGCTTTACATCTCTTAATAATTTGTTGTCAATTTCGTTTGGTATAAAGAAAAACAAAATAGAATCCAAAGGCATCAAGTGAAACTCATCATAGAAAAAGAAAAAAAAAAAACTCTCAACTAACAAGTTTATGTTGCAAGGCTTAATAGTTATGATGAACCCTAATTGCATCCTTAAGCAATCTCCTTAATAGTTGAAAGTAGCTTATTACCAAAAATTGAAAATTACATCTCCCTACAATATTATGGATTGAAGCTATAGCTAATATATATATAGAGGTTAATGTTCAGGTACGGTTCAATTAATGCGGTACGGTCGTACGGCCGACTGTACAGACGACACGTGTCGCGAAATATTTTTTATTTTTTCTCTTTGCTGAAACGATTTTTTTTTCCCCTCTTTTCTGAAACGATTTTTTTTTTCGGAAACGAATGAAAATTTGTTTGAACTACCATGTTATAATTTATGCACTATTCTCCTATAAACTTTGAACTATTCTCATATAATCCATGAACTGTTACTTTTTAATATAATCCAAGAACTATTCTATTATAATTCATGAACTATCCCATAATAAGTTTTGAACTATTACTTTCACTCCTTTATAAATTTTGCACTATGAACTATTCTATTATAATTCATGAACTATCCTTTTAGAAGTTATGAACTATTAATTAATAAGTTTTGAACTATTACTTTCATTCCTTTATAAATTTTACACTATGAACTATTCTATTATAATTCATGAACTATCCTTTTATAAGTTATGAACTATTTCATAATAAGTTTTGAACTATTACTTTTACTCGTTTTTTAAAAAAAAAAACTCGTTCAGGAATTTTTTTTTTTTTTTTTACCGGAATAATGTGCTTTACTTGAACAACACCCTCTCTCTCTGCTTTCCCTCTCCCGATAACCCTTATTTCTTGCGTCCTGGCCGCCGTGCCTCTCTCGGAGGAGCAGCCGAGCCACCACCACCGGCGACTTCCACCAGCGACCACCACCGGCGACCACCACCAGCGACTTCCACCAACGACCACGTCCGGCAACTGCTTTCTCTATCTGCCTCTCTTCTGAACTGGGTAGGATGCCGGCTACTACTTTCTTTGTCCGCCTCTCTCTCGGAGGAGCAGTCAAGCCACCAAGCGACCAACAACGGCCGTCCTTACCGCCGCCAAACGTTGGAGTCCTGTTTTCTTCGTGGATTCGATGCCGCCGGGGTTCCGTCACCACCACGAGACCGTCATCGTTGCCTTTCCGTCTTCACTGTTCCGTCCGCCACCACATCCACCACCGACCATCGTTCGATTGCTTTCCCAGTCCAAATCACCATTGTTTTCCTTCCTCTTTGTTTGCAGATCTAGATCCGGACTTCTAAAGGTAAGATGTGAGAGCTTTTGCTCTTGTTTGATGAAAATAATTTGGTTTCTGAGAATAACTAATACAAACATTGAATTGAAAAATCAAGAAACTACTAGAACAAAGGAAGAAACTACTGGTGAATACGGATCAACTATTGGCCGTTTTGGCTTCCGACCCTCTGCGTGTTTGCTCTATGCAACGGAAAATCTTCAATCTATACAATAATGACACCGTGTTAGTAAGTTAGAAACATAAAGCATATGTTGGTTTTGTGTGTTTGATGGATTGTGAGCAGGTGTTTGTTCTCGATCTCTTGCTTACTGAAATTGTAACCTTGTGGTTATAATGTTTCCCTACCTATGTAACTTCAAACTTTGAACTTATGACTCTCCGAATCCATTGGTTTGGTTAGAACCACCTTTTGGTTTGTTCTACTAACTATTAACTAATATGCAGGAGTAATGACATCTTTAGAACAAATTTCTACATGAAACTCTCAAAGAATGGACCAAATTTCTACATGAAATTCTCGGAAGTATTTCTTTTGCATGTGGTCACCGGTTTTCGGCTGCTATGCCGCCCGATTCCAACCACCGCTAACCCACTCCCCCTCCCAAACTCCAAATCTTATCCGATCCGTGATAGAAAAAAACAAAAAACAAAAAAAAAAAAACAAAGAACAAAAAAAACAATTGTTTCTATAAAAGTCCACCAAGAACAACTCAAACCTGATCTACTATCATTGCCGAAATTGCATTTACATCAAGAGCTTTATGATCTGGAGCTTCCAGGCCCTCTTCAAGCTCGAATGTGAATAATGTCTCTGCGTGAAAATTCATGTCTAAGATAGTATTTGAACAAATAATCTCATGAAATCCTTTTAAGAAAATAGAAAATAGAATGTCAACAATTCTTCTCCTGAAAATCTTTTGCATCTGGTTTTATGAAAACAACCTTGATAGACTCAAATCATCCCTATCGACACTAAGATCGTGAATGATAACGAATAGACATTGACCAAGAGTTATATTCAAGATTCAATTTTGTAGATCAAGACTAGCACAATAAGGATAATGTTTTCATTTCCTTACGACCCATCACAAGTCCAACTTCAGAGGAACCAAAATCGATCAACAATAACATCTAAAACTGATTCGTGAACAATAATTTCAAATCCAACTTTACCAAAATATCTGAGAGATGTCTCGAATCATTTCCAAACAGAGACAAACGGTATACCAATAGAATAATAATGATCATTCATCTCATCTTTGTTTTGAGGGAAATTCATCTTCATTCTAAGGTGCGGAGATGATAGAGGAATAGTTTTCTCATTTTCTTTGTTTTCCTTTTGTTTTTTATGTCCGATTTGTGATTTTGTGGGTTTAGCTCTTTCCTTTTACGATCTACCTTATCCTTTTGTTGGGCTTTTATATCCGTTTCTTAGTTTCTTTTTCTTTCGTATGCCTCTTTCTCTATTTTTGTTGAGTCTACTTTCATGTTTATCAGCTTGTGGTTTTATGAAGATGAATTTTTTATCGTTTTTGTTTTTTGTTACTCCTTTAGGTTTTGTTGTTTAAGTTTGTTTGAGTTAATCTCCTTTGCTGCTTTTTCTTTTTGTTGACCATTTTTGTTTTGTTTTGCTTAACTTAACTTCTTGTTTTTGTTTTTCTTACACTTGCTTCCTTTTTCAAGGTTTATCTTTTTTAAACCTTTCTTTTTACACATCTTTCGTTTTCCTTTTTTTGTACCTCTAATCTCCGGTCTTGTTTGAAATTTCCCTCAAAACTGAATTAGTTATGAACAATTGGAACCTAGAACCTTGAACCTTTATCTTCCCAAACCTTATTTTGACCCCAAACTAACTTGTAGAAGTAAATTGTCCAACAACACTTGCTATTTGAGTCAAATGTAAGAACAAAAGGAATAAGAGTGATGATATGTGGATCTCTTGTATGACCAACCTTGAACAACCTAGAGCAGCTTGTGCTCATATGACCAAACTTTAGTGTAATGCTCTAATGTGTGACTATGTATGGTATATTTACCTCATAGTGACTCCCCGACTATTTTCTTGATTAGTTGAGGATAATAGGAGAGGCAAACGCCCGTTTGATGTCCCTCTTCGCCTTGATTCACTTGGGAACAAATTCCTATCAACAAACCATCACATCTAGATTTGAGATCTATCGACCTTATTCATAGTGTTGAAAATTTGTCTTTTTTCATGGATTTGGACTTTTATTTTCAATCTTTTTGTTGAAAAAAGTTGTTTGAACTTCTGGAAAAAGCATGAAGCTTTAGACAAGTATATCATGGCTTGTGAACAACGACTTTCGTCATACCACATATAGAATATGTTTTATCGACCAAGAGTCACAAATTCCGACCTTTTTTGGTCTATGAAATCTTATTGGAATAAAGCTTTTAACCGATAAACTTTTAAATTGGAAATGATTCTCCTTATTTGAACCAATATTTGAAGTTGCGAACTAGTTTGAGCAAAAGCTCCTTATGAACAAATTTGTGAGTTTTGTTGAGGTGGACATTAGTATGTTCTTGTTTTCAAGCTCTCCTATAGATTACAGGGTATGAATAGAGTCGTGTCTGGAATGCGGTCGTGGTAGTGTGCCTTCATGACGGTTTCTTTTGATGGGAGGCTCTTCCCCGAATTCTCGTCTGTCACTTCCCCCAGGAGTTCGTGTCCTGTTGTACATGCATCTGGCGGTGCTATTCTGATAGTGCTTGGCTCGCCCATTACCCGCCTCATCTTTGGAAGATGCTCTACATTTTTGTGCTTTTGTCCTCCTCTGGCTTCACCCGTCTTCTCTTTGTCACCATTATGATCTTCTCGGACGTCTACTCCTTGATCTCCGGTTGGATCAGCTCTGTTCTTACCACCTTTCTGGGATTTCAACACCGTAGCAGATTGACCTGCGTTGTATGGTTTCGCGTCAGAGACTAGTGACGAGGTGCTACCGGAAGCTGTTGAAGACCTCATCCGTTTGGATGCTTTGGGTGACCGGTCCTTAGAGACTGCTCCCCTTTTCCTTACCCTTGTATCAAAAAAAAAACAAACACCCTCTCTCTCTCTCTCTCTCTATATATATATATATATATATATATATATATATATATAAAAGAGCTTTCATCATTGGTTTTAAATAAGTATAATAGCAAAATAAATCATTTTAATGGCAATATGGGAATTTACCATTATATTTGGGGTTTTTAAACTATTTTTTGAAAATTTTTGAATGGTGTTTTTTGTTTTAGGATTATATCCAAAGATTTTTTTACATTTCGAAGGTATTTGAGCTATATTTTATGGAATATACTCTTCCACCTTCATAAGTTATATATCTGAAAATTATCTTAGACATTTAAATTGGCTAATAATAATAACTAGCAAATATATATATTTTTAAAATATTAACTTATAAATAATAAAAGGAGATATTCGAAAACAATGACGGACGATAAGACAATCAAACCCAACAACAGTTGAGGGAAAAAAAGAGGAAAAGGGTAAAATATTGATGGGTGAAAATTTGATTGAACTTACTTATCTTGGGGATAAATATATAAAGTTAAATCGTTAAATAATATCACTTCCTCTTAATAAAATGATTTAGAGTGAAAATATTTATTATTGTTTTTGTCAATATATCTCAAGTTATTGAAAATTCTTGCTTCTTTTTATTAAAAAAATTCTTAAGGTATCGACTTATTCATATTTTAACTTGATAAAATTTTCAATTTTTCTACAAAATACTCTTTTCGATTACCTAATGTTAAGACACTCGATCCACCGTCACTCAAAAAATTATAAAGTTTAGGAACACTATCCGAAAACTAAAAATGGTCGAAAATAATTTGAAAAACAAGTATATTATGCTTTCGAATAATCAAAAGGCATCGTAATAACTAATAATTGCACTTTAATGGGACCTCTTTATTTTAAAAATTACATTAAAAAATATATGAACAAAAAAATTTACAGATTTAACCACAATGTTTTGTCTACGTTATTGGATTCTCTGAAATTCATATTTTTATTCTGACTAATCATTCTTGTAGTAGTTAATATGGTATCACGACGTTACATTAACCGGTGACGATATTTACGAGATTCGATTAGCTCAATAAAAAAATATAAGGGCAATTTTGGTAATTAGGCCTTTTTTAAAAAGTAGAGTAATAACTAGGTTTTTTAATATTTCAGTTAAGTAAATATACCCCAACTTTTTGTATTTATTTTCAAACTCTACGTACTCTTCTCTCAAGGGATACATTTACTAAATACAAAAGTAGAAAAAACCTAATAAACCAAATTGTTTCAAAAAAAAATATAAAGGATAAGCTAGATTTTATGTATTTATTAAAAAAATACACGTTAAAAAAATTAAGATGCAAATAACTCTTTTGAAATGAATATACGGTCAAAAGTAATTGTATTTGTACTAATTTTTATTTTATTTACTAAGTATCATTCTATGTATTTTCATATTAGGAAATTTTTTAAGAAAAACAAATTAAAGAGAAATTTATTATGAAATTTGTAAATTTTAAGAACAAATGACTAAAAAAGTTTTATAGAGTCTCTATTTAAATTATTTATTAGATTTTTGTAGAATGATAGATATTATAAAATAAAATTTGGATTTAAAGAGAAATTTATTCTGAAATAAAAGAAGTATTTTACAACATATAATATATAACATGGGGTCTTATTCAAGTCAGGTTCATTATTAGGGTATGGTTGTGAGGCGGAATCTGGACCGTAGATTACAATAACAATCAATGGCTGGATGGAAGGATAAGATTACAAGGCTGCGGTGGCAAAATTGTAAATATAGCAATTTGTAGAAAACACGATAGAACGTTCAGCGAAATCTCAAGCTCCCTCTCCCTCTTGCTTCCATGGCTATGGATGATTGTTTTTGCTTAATCTCAAGCTTGAGAGAGAGAAATCAGACATGAAGCTTGATCGAAATCCATCTTCTCTCCATCTTCTATGAGAATCTTGAACGAGATCCGACAAGAACACTAATTAGGGTTTTTGTTTTCAATTTCCCTCTTGCAAATCATGGATTTCGGTGGGTTTGAAACATCAAATGACTGTTTCGTTTTTTGTAGTTGTTGATTTGTAGTTCTTATTGAGTTTGTGAAACTTTAATTTCATTAGATTGATGTTATTTCAAATTTGAGATTTTAAGGTCCAACAATGGAGTTTTAAGGTCCAACAATGGTGTTTTAGCAATCAATGACAGTTTTCACTGATTTAATGGGTTAATTTGGGGTTGTTGTTGAGAATGTGCTGAACTAATCTGATGTGCTATACGAACTAGTACTAATTGTACTGTGCACTATTATTTGTAATACAATGAACTACTTCTTGTTGTAATGTGAACTACTCATTGATAAACTAGTAGTTCATAATTTTACGCCTTTTGTTTTTAAAAGCATAAACTACTCTTTTAAATGGCATGAACTACTTGTTTACAAATTATGAACTACTCTAATTTATATGATGAACTACTCTTATGTATATTGTGAACTACTCTCATAAAATTAATTAGTTGTTATTTATATGTACTTTCAGGTTTGCAGCCCTTAACAGCGGAAATGTTTATAATAGAATAGTTCAAAACTTATTATAGGATAGTTCATGAATTATAATAGAATAGTTCATGGATTATATTAAAAAGTAATAGTTCATGGATTATATGAGAATAGTTCAAAGTTTATAGGAGAATAGTGCATAAATTATAACATGGTAGTTCAAACAAATTTTCATTCGTTTCCAAAAAAAAAAAAAAATCGTTTCAGAATTTTTTTTTTCCGGGACACGTGTCGCCCGTACGGTCGGCCGTACGACCGTACCGGAATTAATGGGCCGTACCTGAACATTTACCTATAACATGATCTTAAAATGTATAGTTATATTTATCACTTGATAACAATTTAAATTTTTTATATTATAATATTTAATTTATCATAAAAATAAAGATTTATATTGAAAAAACCATAGTTTATCACAAAAAAAATAAATATTTATATGTAACTTATATATACACATCTATACTAAGAATTAATTCGTACCTAATATCTACCTAAATGACTAGTCATTTTAAAAAAAAATATTTACAAGTTCAATTAGGTTTATAAGATAATTCTATGTATCTTCCTTGTCAATATATCCCTACATAATGAAGGAGAGTTATAGAGGACCTTATTTTTATAGTAATAAAAGATATAGAAATCTTTCTAGTTAATAGGTTTTTAGTGAGATTAATTTCTTATTTGAGAAATTGAATTGTTAGTTGCTGTTATTTTGTACAAGGATAAGCATAAGGGATCAGTCTCTAGAGATTGGTCACCCCAATGCATCCAAATAGACGAGATTTTCAACATCTTCCGGTAGCACCTCGTCACCAACCGCTGACGCAAAACCATGCAACGCAAGTCTACCTGCTACGGTGTTGAAATCCCAGAAAAAGTGGTGAGCACAGAGCTTATCAAAATCGGAGATCAAGAAGGAGACGTCCGAGAAGATCGAAAAATAGAAAAGTCGTGAAAATAGGCCGCACACAAGTATATCAGTTCATCTTAGATGAATCGATGGGCTGCATTCAAACGGAACCGAAAATAGCATCTTATATGTCAACTAAATTCGACTTATAATGAAACTTTAGTTTTCGGTTGATAGATCGAACAGCGGTTTAGCAGTTCAAATCGGTTTTTTAAAATCGATTTTTACAAAAAATTAGTGTTATCGTTCTTATTAATAGAGTTGTAATATGAAACAAGCTATTCGCGCTCGGCTCGTGTTCAATTCTTCAAAAGCTCGGCTCGAGCTCGCTTATTTTATAAACGAGCCCAATATGAACATATTTTAAAACTCATATAAAATTTTGTCTCAAAACTGACCGAACTTAAGCATATCATACTCAATACTCGGCTCGTTTGACTTGTATTATAACCGCTGATTGTTAATTTCGTAAGATGAACCTTTTTGCAACTAACCTATTTTAATTCCTTCCATTTTTAAAAGAAAAAAAATAAAGCACTTGACAACTCAAGCTCAATAATTTGCTACAAAATTATGTTGATAGATCAAGTGATTAACAAGAACTTTGAGAACAACCATGGCCCCTCCTCAAATAGACAAGTTTGACTAGCCACCAAAAAACTTTACTAAAAAGCAAATTGATTCCCAAATCGCCTTAAATTAGGGTTCTTTCTACAATAAAAATAAAAAAAGAAGGATAAATCATTTGATTGTTTTATTTAAAAAAAATAGCCGTATTTTTATATTCAAATCGCCTTAAATTAGGGTTCTTTCTCGAGTGTGGCCTAAACGATTGTCTTGGAAGATGCCGTAGTCACATGCCCCTGTTGATCGTGTTGATTGTGATCGTGGTTGTGTTCGAGGTCTCCGAAGATCCTCCATCTAGGTGGGGGCAACGTCGTGGGATCCACATTTCCGCAGGAGGTATGACATCTCCTAAAAAAGGTTTCTACCATCCTGCTTCCCGGCGGCGAGATACCGCGCCAGTTCATCTAGCCCGTGTCTCTCCATGTTTTGCTAGCCTCGAGTGTTCCGCGTCTTCTCCCAAGGTGCAGTTGTTCCGAATTTTTGGATCTTTCTCTCCTTTTCGGTCTTTGCTTACGGTGATTGTATTGATTCCTTTTTTGGTTTTTCCATTTGCATGACGGTTTGCCCGTTTGCCGGTTGTCGGCCTCTCGATACACCAATTATCTTTGGTGTAATCGAGCCCCTTACCTTCTTGATAAAAAAAAATTTGTTCTCTTTCGTTAACTAGTTAACTTGTTACACTATTTGACTTGACTTTTTATTGATGCATTGAATTACTTTCTTTTTAAATTTTTTTTTATTGTACATTGTTACTAAATATTTAGGTAAATTTCTAATGGAGTTTGTATACTTTAACCTTCGGACTACGTCTAAAAATTTTACAGTGTTTAGACTGCGTCTCTAAACTTTATCTTTTTTCAAAATGTATCATTCGACCACCATGAGTTAACATTTTGAAAAAAAAAGATGATAAGTTGTGCACGATATTTTTAGATATTCAAAGTTCATTAAGGGATAATTATCATTTTTCCTCTCAATATATTATATAAAGACTAATTGAAGTTGTCTTTGCTCTTTACATGCATGCTCAATGTGCACATCAATGAAAATTAGCTAAGCAAAGTCCTTATAATAGTATATGGGTTCACTGGGTTGGTAGCATGCCATAAAATCTAATTCAATCAAAATACTTTGAGGTTCGGTTCGGTTCAGTTCGGTTCGGTTCATAATCATGGGTGTTTGTTTTATAATGTTGAACTTTATAGATGGTTTTATGACAATATTATAATTTGAGGGGTGGTTTTGTGTATTTTCCCAAATAGTGAATCCAGCCAAAAAAAACACATTCAATTAAGAATTCAACCCCACTTTCACTTAGGACCCACAAACCTAAAAAAAATATATGTTTTGATGAAGAAAAATTCAGGAGTTGGTAAAGAGGAGAAAAATCTTGTTGTTGGGTCTCCTCTCAATTTCACTTGCCAAAGCAAAAGTGGTAATAAAGTTTCTTCATTTCAATTTCGATTTGTAAGGAGCAAAAGTATAAGAGAAAGCATGAGAAGCCTGAAGATTCGTCATCTTCCTCCTCCTTTTGACCCTCCCTCAGATCAAACCACCATTTTTATTTCATCACTCATGGCTCTTTCTCTTTACCCCTTTTCACTTTTGAATGATTTCGACTCAAACATTTGAAAAAAAGGAGCCCCTAGAATATCTTCTTTTGATTTCTCCTGGTTAATTAATGGACGTCCAATCCGTGCTTGATTTTCTAAGGAAATATGGGCTTTCAGATGCCGAATTGGCCTTGAAAGAGGATATCAGGGAGAGTAGGCGAACTGGGTCTTGCGATTTCGAGAAGTTTCTGTTTCCGATGAACCCTCCTTTGCCTCCAGTCAGAGTTCCGGCGTTGATTCGTCGCCGTCGTCGGAAGGACGGCTCTTTTTCTGACACGGGTTTGGTTCCCCGGCCGGGTTCGGGTTCTGGGTCGGGTGCAGAGTGCTCCGATGACGACGAGTTTGTGAGCATGAATTCTTCCACTAGTGGTCTCTGCAACTCAGGTACAAACAACCCAACCCTCTCAAATTCATGCATTGTTTTACTAAGTGAATTTTTAGTATTTATTCAGTCCCTTTTCAATTTCCATCTGATAAATTGGTACTAATAGTGATTTGGTACTACATATGATAATTTTAGCGAAACTATGATTCATGACAAGATAGAAACTACAAAAGATGTCACATGCTCAACGCCAGTGAGGCTTTCGGTTGGTAACCAGTTTTCATGTGCTTCACTTGCTCTTTATTGTGATGGATTCTACCATAAAAAGTATGCCTGATATATTCCTGAATGGACTGTTTGAAAGCAAGTCTGCAGATTTTCCCTTTACAATTTAGACTATTTAGTAGTGTTCCTTGATGGTCTACTGTAGCTCTATTTATTTATTTATTGCAATGGCTTAGGGTTTGTCAGAGAACCAACTTTAGTCTAAAAATATGCCTTGTTTATTCTTGGGAAATTGCCACTGTGACTTGGTAATGGTATTAGTCCCTTAAAGGCTAATTCTTGGCTTTTCTGTGTTTGCTACTTGTGTTTTTATCAAAAAGGTTTGATATGACATATAGAAGAGCTTCTAGATATTGTGTTGCTCTTTTCTTAGTTTTGTAATCTCTTTGTGTGACTTCAATCATGAAATTGAACATTGTTCAGATTTTACAAACCCATATGGACATCATTCTGCAACAAACGCCGAGTCTGATGCTTCGTCTGATAGACTGTCTCAATTTGGAACAGCAAGGGAATACCATGAGTTTGACATGCAAACTGACCTTTGGTACGGCGAAAAGGATGAAGGTTATTACTTGAGTCCTCATGTTGGTGGATTGGATCCTTTCGGCACTCCTACAGAGGATAAATTTGTCATGACTTCAGAAACAAAGATGCAATCAATAGGAGGCTTTGACTTTATTGATATGAATGAGAAATATCAACCAAATGAAGTTGATGATCTAGAAGACTCTTTTCAATTGAAGACAAGTGATTCGGTTGACAATTTCAAGTTTGATCAACTCAAGGATTATTATCATTTAGATGAGAAAATTCCGACGATGATTGAAGAAACAAACTTAAAGATAGCTACGGTTAATGGTTTGGTTGTACATGAAAAATCTAATGCACATCATCTGTCAAAGGATGAAAAACAAGACTCGTATAGTTTTTCTGCAGAGGATGAATCAGACAAAATATTTGATGGCTGTAGTAGTGTATATGAAGTCTCCAAGGAAAGTTTCATGCAACAAAGTAATGACAGTTATGGAGATAGTGATGATAAGAAAGTTGCTAAAGCATCAGAAGAAGAGCTTTCCATGGCTGCGGATGAAGAGGAAGCTACACCGCCTGAAGAGCTTCCGTTTTGGGAGGCCAAAGACGATGAATATGAAGTATTTAATCTAAGAATTATTCACAGGAAAAACAGGTTTGTCCTAACTGGCTAAGGTTTGTGTTTATGCTAACTGCTTTGTGAATGAAGCTCATTTGTGAACTTCTTCAAAGACTATATGAAGAATGATATACTTTTTGGTTTCTTACCCCTTTATCTATAGGTTTGAGGATCTTATTTTGTAACTGTGTTATGGGATTTTCAGGACAGGATTCGAAGAGAGCAAGGAGATACCAATTGTCACAAATACTCTACTTGCTGGGAGATATTATGTAACTGAGTATCTTGGCTCGGCTGCTTTCAGCAAAGTTGTCCAGGCACATGATATTCAGACAGGGGTGGATGTTTGCCTAAAGATCATTAAAAATGATAAGGATTTCTTTGATCAAAGTCTGGATGAAATTAAACTACTGAAGTATGTGAATAAGCATGATCCTGCTGACCAACACCATATTTTACGCCTCTATGACTACTTCTACCACCAGGTATGAACATAATATACTTCACACAAACCTGATTGAGGATCATTCTTTCTCTTGTTTTGGAATTTCATCAATGTGATATTTTACCTGTCAAGTAATTATAATCTGTTGTTCCATGCAAAATAATACGTAACAACAGATGCTTGTGATTTTGCAATCTGATTATGTGAAAGGAGTAAATATTTTGATATCTCTTAAATTGGAGAGAGAATAAGTGTGCCATTGCTAAGAGAAGTATATTGTTCTACAGGAGCATCTCTTTATTGTTTGTGAACTCCTCCGAGCAAATTTGTATGAGTTTCAGAAGTATAATTTAGAATCTGGTGGGGAACCCTATTTTACGGCGGAGAGGCTTCAGGTAAATTAAAATTTCCATTTTATTCTTATTTCTTTTTGTTGAATTTGTGGCTGGCTTGTGATGGTTATAATATCTTAAATTCATAGGGCATAACCCGACAATGTTTGGAGGCATTGGACTTCTTGCATGGTCTAGGAATTATCCACTGCGATCTAAAGCCAGAAAATATCCTTATCAAAAGCTATAGTAGATGTGAAATAAAGGTAATAGATCTGGGGAGCAGCTGTTTTCTAACAGACAACCTGTCACTGTATGTTCAGTCTCGTTCTTACCGAGCTCCAGAAGTTATCTTAGGCCTCTCATATGACCCAAAGATTGATATTTGGTCACTTGGCTGCATTCTTGCTGAGCTATGCTCTGGCGAGGTAAATTCCCTTTATTCTTTGTTTTGTTATTGATGGAGATGAGCATAGTGTCTTAGTCGTCATTTTTCGGTTGTTTGGGCAGGTTTTATTTCCTAATGATGCAGTTGTAATGTTGCTGTCTCGTGTGATTGGGTTACTTGGCCCTATTGATCTGGAGATGTTGCTACTAGGACAGGAAACAAATAAGTACTTCACCAAAGAATTAGACCTTTATTACATTGACGAGGTTTGTTTCTTGTCTATCCTTTACTATTATCTGTCAACAATTGCAACTTTAATCGTTCCAAAGGAATAAGGGTTCGATTGGTGTTGATTCTATGAAATTGGTAATAAAAATGAGAATAATCCATTCGAATAATCAGGTTTTGTAGAATCAAAATGATTTAAGAAATGAGTTATTTGAGATTCATTATCAAATTTTCAACTGTTCAACAACATTCTAGACCTTCTATTGGTAATTAGCTTATGTCATTCTTGATCCAAATCAAATCCTTGATTTCAACCAAATTCCCATAACACACCAAACGAGCCCTTAGGCCCGTTTTGAGCTTTTTTTAAAATTGAGTTTTTCATCATCCCTTTCTTAAAAATTACTTATCTAAGCTTTCATAAACTGGATTTAAGTTTTTGGTCAATGGGCACTTCGAAATTTACATGAAAATTATTACGAAAACCTACCATTTGGAAACCGAGAAATAACTAAACTCACCACCCTCTATCAAAAAGAACAGTGCAGAAATTAATGAGAATGAGGACTCGAGTATAAGGGTAAGTAAACCATTTGTCTGTATGAGTGATACCGAGCTTGCTTCAAGCTGTAAGCATGTACATTCTTCCGATATACTGAATAGTCTACGTCTGTGAGCTTGCTCAAGCTATGAAGCACGCGCATCATGGACAAAAGCTGAGTTTTTTCAGTTTTCCACATGTTTGCACTGAATTTTCTGTGATAGCCACTGTTAGCCTGAGTATTTGTGTTGATATGATTTGGACAGAGTTGTGTAGTAACATGTAAGCTTGATGATTCCATTGGCAATGCAGGATACAGAGCAGGTGGAGTACATAGTACCAGAGAAATCCTCCTTAGAACACCAACTTCCGGAATCAGACGCGCTATTCATAGACTTTGTCAAGTATTTGCTACAGATAAACCCGAAAAGACGTCCGACAGCTAAAGAAGCTCTTCAGCACCCATGGCTTCTGCACAAATACTGATCATTACCTTTCACTGGATCATATGGCTTTCTTTGGTTTGTTGTGTCATCATACATGTATATACAAAAGATCCCACACACGGTCCTGTAGACAAGTTTACGTGTTTTCGGGTCCTGGGTGAATACAAACAAGTGTTGTATTGTTGCACTACGTACTTGTATGATTGTATGTGCCTTTAAGCATATAATTCAATGTGAAGGTTCATTCCCTGGCTTTATGGGTTTTGTAATTGCTTATTCATTCTCTCAAATGCAAGTATGTGATGTTGGGATTCATCTACTGTCAAGTTTATTGGTGGAAAATAACACAATTTTCAAAAAAAAAAAAGAAGCCAAATTTAACTAAGTAAATCTTTTTTATATTTCTCTATAGTAGATATAAATATATTTAGTAAATGTTCCATGTACACAAACCTAATATAAATAAAAAAAAGAGTATTTGGCAAAATTCTTTCAAAAAATAATAGTGAATTATTAATGAAATATTGTTTATTTGATCATTAAATGAATTATTTCTGTATTATAATTCAGGAGTAGAACAAATGACCAAATTCAGTGCACGATCTATTGGTGGACCAAATTCAACGTACGATCATCATAAATTTATAATCTCCCATATTATTGTAAATTGGACTAATTATAAGTTGCATTTATCACATTTTTAAATTTCAGCATTTATCACATCTTGATTTGTATAAGACGTACGTCTAACTTATGATCTCCCACATGCCCTTTCCAAAATTTCTCATTCATCAACCCCATCTGCAATGGAGATGGCGAGAAGAAGATACTTTTGTTCTTTCTTCCCTTTGTGCTTCATTGTTGAAACTCTCTTTGTCGCTCCTTGTCACCCCTTCCAGATTTGCCTTGTCACCCCTTCCAGATTTGAGATTTGGGCACGATCGTGCTTGAGGGTTGCGCAACTTTGTGTAGAAACCTGTAATGCAATATAACACTAAGGGAACCGAAAGCCAACGAATCAGCACTCTTGAAAGAAATGAGAGGAGAACTCTCTATTTATAGAAGCCTCCGATCCGTTTGTAAAGATGGGCCTGACCCAAGGCCTTCCTCATCTGGACCGTTGGACTTCGAGTTGGGTCGGCCAAAAAATAATATAGGTGACCAGCCCAAATTATAATTAGGTCCACCCGCCCCGTAACACAACACGGCTCGGACTCGGACTCGGACTCGGCTCGGCACGGCACGACTACGAGCTCGAGCTCGGCTCAGCTCGCGCGTGTGGTGGTTTGTCTACGCCGTTCCCCCCATTGAAATTGGGTAGTGACCCAACCAAGGCCACATGTCTTAGAGCAAACCTTCCTCATCTGGATTGTTGGACTTCGAGTTGGGTCGGCCCAAAAATAATATAGGTGGCCAGCCCATATTATAATTAGGTCCACCAGCCCCGCAACACAACACGGCTCGGACTCGGACTCGGCTCGGTACGACACGAACACAAGCTCGAGCTCGGCTCGGCTCGCGCGTGTGGTGGTTTGCCTACACCGTTCCCCCATTGAAAATGGGTAGTGACCCAACCAAGGCCACATGCCTTAGAGCAAACCTTCCTCATCTAGACTGTTGGACTTCGAGTTGGGTCGGCCCAAAAATAATATAGGTGGCCAACCTAGATTATAATTAGATCCACCCACCCCGCAACACAACACGGCTCGGCACGACCACGACCACAACCACAACCACGAGCTCTGCTCGCGCGTGTGGTGGTTTGCCTACGCCGTTCCTCCATTGAAAATGGATAGTGACCCAACCAAGGCCACATGCCTACGAGCAAACTTGCCCTATATATCCCATTGTTTCTCCCTCCATATAGTCGATGCGAGAAACACCCAATTTTGACTATTTTCGCAAGTTATTGCCTATCACGCAACCAACTTTGGGCATCCATTTCTCATTCAAACGGAACTCAAATTTAACGTATGGATATACCACGAGCAAGAGCTCACGGAGATAAAGTGCCCGGCACACACATGTGTTAAAACATCATTAATTCATTCTTTTAATAATTTAGTTCCAACACTTTGGGAGTCAGATCTCTGTAAATAAGCATTCCCTCCCACCCTAGTTGATCTCTTTATATATATATATATATATATATATATATATATATATATATATATATATATATATATATAGTATTAACTATTAACACGAACAATTAATATAGATGAGTATAAAATACAAAATATTATTAACATGAGCAATTAAGAGCCTTCACCATTAGTGCTTTGCATATATGATGAACAATCGAATAGAATATGATGATCTCATAAGTGTTTCTAGAAAATGCAGAAATATGATGAACAATCGAATAGAATACGATGATCTCATAAATGATACTAGAAAATGCAAATATATATTATGAAGACGAGTAATCACTCTTCTCCATCTCTCTTGTATTCTTGCTTCATTAGTTTTATTTTGTGACAAACACAGCATCAACATCATTTGGTTTATATTTCTCAGTCATATCAATGAAGTCTAACTAATAACCTTCATCTTTTCACCATACCAAAACTCAGTTTGCATGTGAAGCCTCAGACGCAGCATTTGCTGCAGAATAATGTCCATATGTGTTTGTAAAATCTGAACGTGCATAATAAGTACTCTAAGAAACAAAGAGGACAACTTCCAATCCAAATATTTCGAAGCTTTTCTATATACCAAATAAAACTTTTTTTATTATTTATATATATAAAAAAAAAAAACTTATAACTGATCCCATCTACGTCGATCTACAAAGATTTTAAAAGATATGAATCTATCAAAATGAATCTCCGTTTTACAGATTCTAAAAGATTCATATATATCCAATTGAAGTTTCATTTCATATAAATACACATACGACTAACCCTAATCGTCTCTTCCCAACTAAAAACCCTTCAACAATGGCGATCCGATGCTCAGCGACGGCTATCATCCTTGCATTTCTCTATCTGCAAGCCACTACTATATTTGCAGCAAAAAAGTCGTACATTGTGTACATGGGATCACATTCTCATGGCCCAAACCCTACCGAGGATGACATGGACCGCGCTGAACGTTCGCATCACGAATTCCTTGCTTCTTATCTTGGAAGGTATGGTGAAATTCTTTTCTACGAATTGATACATCTGTATATGATGTTTTAATATATTAATTACTCTTCCTTTGATTCAGTCATGAAAATACACATGATGCAATCTTCTACTCCTATACAAAATACATTAACGGATTTGCTGCAAACCTCGAAGAGGAGCAGGCTGCTGAGATTGCAAGTATGTTTATATATATATATTCATTCAAAGTTCAAATCTTTATTTTTTTTAAACATTTCTGAAACTTAATCTGCAGAACACTCAAGAGTGGTTTCAGTGTTCTTGGACACATTTAAGAAGCTGCACACAACCCATTCATGGGATTTCATGAATCTAGAAAAGAACGATAAGGTTCTTCCCCATTCTCTATGGAGTCAAGCAAGATTCGGTGAAGATACGATCATCGCGAATCTAGATACAGGTGTTTGGCCTGAATCTGCAAGTTTTAATGATGCTGGTTATGGACCTGTTCCGAAAAGGTTCAAAGGAATATGCGAAACCGGCGGCACAGATTTCAAGTGTAACAGGAAGTTGATCGGAGGACGAATCTACTCCAAGGGTTACCTCAACAATGGCGGAAATATCAGCTATATCACGCACTCGCCACGTGATAAAGAAGGTCATGGATCACACACCCTCTCGACTGCCGGCGGAAACATCGTACCAGACATATCAGTTCTCGGTACACTCAACGGCACAGCTGCGGGCGGTTCTCCGAGGGCGAGGGTTGTGGCTTATAAGGTATGCTGGAGCGATCATTGCACCGATTCCGACATCCTCCAAGGGTTTGAACAGGCGATTCATGATGGTGTTGATGTTATCTCCATTTCTCTTGGTTCCCCCGCCGTTAACTATTTCGAAGACGTGATTGCCATCGCAGCTTTCCACGCTTTCAAAAAAGGAATCTCGGTTGTTTGTTCTGCCGGAAATGATGGACCTAAAGCTCGAACTGTAACAAATATCGCCCCTTGGATCTTGACTGTCGGTGCTAGCACTATTGATCGGGAGTTCCAAACCTTTGTTATGCTCGGCAATGGCCGTCGCTTCAAGGGAACAAGTATCTCAGTAGCTCTTAAAAACTATACCTTCTATCCTATCATTTCCGGCGTCAAAGCCAAGCTCGCAAATGCTTCAGATACAAAAGCGTAAGTTTATTTTATAATCTCTAAGTAGTCACCACAACTACGCATTGCTGATTTGATATATTTTGTTGTATAGTATGCTATGCGAAGCAGGAACCTTGGATCCGAGCAAGGTGAAAGGAAAGATATTGGCATGTCTTAGAGGTGAAACCGCTCGTGTCGACAAAGGTATGCAAGCGTACCTTGCCGGAGCCGCGGGTGTGATTCTATGCAACGACAAGGCGAGCGGGAACGAGATCATATCCGATGCTTATATCCTCCCTGCAGCTCATGTCAACTACGAAGATGGTCGTCAGGTTATGGCTTACGCCAGCGGTAACGGGAAGCCAATTGCTTATCTAACGCCTTTGAAGGCTGTTCTGAACACTAAGCCGGCTCCGGCCATGGCGGCCTTCTCCTCTAGAGGACCCAATCCAATTAACCCAGATATCCTAAAGGTTGGTTCTTTGTTGTTGTGATTTTGAGTATATTAAAGGATTTGATTTTTATGATTTTATGTGCAGCCTGATGTAACAGCACCTGGAGTGAACATCATAGCAGCCTTCACCGAAGCTATAGGCCCGACCTCGGAACCCGGGGACAACCGAAGGACCGGATACTTAGCACTGTCGGGAACTTCCATGTCATGCCCACATGTCACCGGCGTCGTTGGACTCCTTAAAACGCTGTACCCTCACTGGAGCCCTGCTGCCATTCGTTCCGCCATTATGACTACAGGTAACTCAAAATGTCCCACATCGATAGTTTTAGCTTGAGGTAAACCTTATATAAACTCGTATTTTATGTTGTTTTGTTTTGTTTTGTCAGCGAGAAGAAGGGACAACACATTGAGCACAATAACAGACCAGAGCAACAACGCAGCAGCGGACCCATTTGCCTACGGTGCAGGCCACATCCGACCAAACCACGCTATGGATCCGGGTTTCGTCTACGACATAACACCCCTAGACTACATCCGGTTCCTCTGCGCCATCGTCTACAACGAGACTTCTCTCTTGCCCTTCCTTGAGAAGGGACACCACTACAAGTGTCACTCGGGCGACAGCGTTAACAACTTAAACTACCCGTCTTTCTCAGTCCCCCACCTCCGTCACGGCGAAACCGTCACCCTGAAGAGGTATGCCACCAACGTCGGAACCCCAACCTCCGTCTACAAGGCCTCCGTTACAAATCCAAAAGGAGCTTCGATTTCGGTTGAGCCAAAAATACTGAAGTTTAAGCATGCCGGTGAGAGGAAGAGCTTTAAGGTTATTATCCGCGGCGAGGCTAGTTCTTCGGGTCAGTCCTTTGGAGAGCTGTCGTGGTCCGATGGCAAGCATTATGTTCGGAGCCCGGTCGCAGTTAATGTTTATTGAAGATTTCCTGTTGGATAGTTAGTTTTTCTCTTTTTCTACGGATTCAACATTTATGGATTTATTAGTAGTAATATTAGTTTGCTTTAACTTTGAAGTTGTGCTTTGATTTATTCTAGTTTCTGTTTTAGTAATTGAACACTGAATCAGGATGAAGAAATAAATTTGATAGAGTGATGATCCATGTGCAGCTGCAACATAGTTAACTGTTGGATAGTTAGTTTATTATTAGTGATATATGTTACCACTTTGTTAAATATACAAATATATATCGAAGTTTGGCAGCTAAGAATCAAATTGTCTAAGTCTAACAATGCAAGCTGATAAGTCCTGAGAGCCCAGTTATGATGCCTGCGTGGTCCAGAGACTTGTATGGGTCTTTCATCAGATGATTCAGAGACAGGCCCAAAATGAACCAAATACACAACTCGCCAACACAACTTCAGATTAGGGATTTTAGCTTCTTCTCCAGAGACTAAGAACAACAGCTAGTTACAAGAAGTTACGAGGTTCAGGTCTTCCAAAATCTCATCTGTTATGAGAAGGACCTGATAGAGTGTAGTTGAAGACAACTTGATCCAGAAAGCTTCATCTCTGGATTGAATGTTTGAAAGCTTCGGATAAGCTTTCGAGTGGCCTTTGAAGGGGGCTTTTCTCAACTTCTTGCTCTCGTTCTCTTTTGCTTGCTAGGACCTTAGATCTGTTAGAACTTGGTGTTTTCCCCTCTTGAGATTCGCAGACTAGGAAAATCGAATTGCGTTACCAATTTTCTTGTGTCTCATCTTGTATTCTTTTATGTGTTCTTGTGTTTCATAAAGAATTTGGTTCTCAGGACTTGGGTTTGGATTTGAAGGTTTTCCGACGGGTAAGACCCGAACCTATATCCGGGTCAACTGGGGTTTTAGGATGCTTTTTGGGACTAGGGCTACTGTTGTTGATGATGGTTTCGGGAATAGACATTCATCAGGCTGAGGCGTCAGATTATTTGTGTAAGGGGGTTTGGAGTCACCTGCTCTCATGGCTGCCATGGAAGATGAAATTAGGGCAAAGCTGGAAACTTTAGCTTTTTGTGGACTTCAGAGCCCCTCTGTGCTTCCACTAGTAGATCTATTGGCGTCTCCGCCCACTATTCATAGCCAATCTGGTGATCTATTCTCTCTGGGTTATTGAAAATAGGGTTTCATAGGGATCTAATTTTTGCAATTTGGTTTATACTCCTGTATTCAAGAAACTGCTGAAATGATTTTTGTTTTGTTTTATATATTTTTTGTTGTTGTTTGCGATGGATTTTGGATGTAAAGAGATTGATTGGTGGAGAGTTCCTTTAATGGCTCTTTTGAAGGTGAAGAAACAGGGAATAAGTGAGAATGACAGAGGAGGTGGTGGTGCAGTGGTGGCGCTCACATAGAAAAATGGAGAGGATTTCATGAATGAGGTTGCTAGCATCAGAGGAGACTACCTTTGCAAACCCGCAAAATGCTGCTACTCGTCCAACACGGAACTCAGGCGGCTTATGCAAAGGTTACTTCAATCTAGGAAACTTATGATGAATTCGATAATCTTAAGAGGATCATCCAAACAATCCAAGCCGTGTCTTGTTGATTATGAGAGTAACCAACATCTCCATGCCGTGAATAATTGGATTAAAAGGTTAGGGATGTCTTGCATGTTGCAGATATGATCTGTTCGATGAGGTCACGGATATCATCAAGCGGTTCATCTGCATCATACAATACATCCCTAACCCTCTTAATCCAATCATTCACAGCACGAGAGCTCTGTTGCTTCTTCTCAGCGTCAGGAAGTACTGTTTGGATTGTTTAGATGTTCCTCTTAAACTTATCGAGTTGATCCTCCGAGATTGAAGTAGCTTTTGCATAAGCCATTGTGGGATCTGGGATGTGTAAGGAGAAAGGGACTTATCCGTCTACAGTTTAAATCTTCAGAAATAAGATTGCAGAAATCTGTCTTGTAATTCTCTGGTGTGAATCTGTCTTGTAATTCTCTTCAGAAATAAGATTGCAGAAATCTGCCTTGTAATCTTCTGGTGTCAATCCGTCTTGTAATTCTCAGAATTTATCTTAATATTTAGATTAGTTTGTATCTTATATTATCTTGTGTAATCTCAGTATAGTGAAGCAGATGTTTCATTACCTACTGTTATAATTATAAGCATAGATATTGGTCTTCGTCTTCCTGCAATAAATGTTGAGAACCACCAGACTTTTCCTTTGTTGATACTAGATTGTATACTAAGGGTGTGTTTGGGAGGTAAGACTTTATTTTCCTAATTTTACACTTATATCAACTACAGTAAACATTGTTTTTACTACCAATAAACTTTAGGAAATATATCTCTTTCATATGGACCATATATATTTGTGGAAGGTCCTTCCATGGCGTGAGAATCACTGTGGCATCGGTAGAAGAATGTTAGGTTCAAACATTGGTAAGAAGCTTATGGATACCAGGATAGACTAGAACTAAGGTGTTATTGCCCGATTGCTATTCGTATCACACGTTCTATGCTACGTGTACCACATTTATGCCTACGCATTCCGTATGCGTAGTGTTAAGGTCAATCAAATGTATGCGTCTAACATGCGTAGGTGTAAATGCTTGTTTTTTTTAAATGTATATTTTAGCGCTGGCTGCTAGCGCCGATGCTCAAATCCTAAATCAGATTAAAATACCGGTGTTTTTCGATGTAAAACGTGAAATCTCGTTGAAAAAAAAATTGGGTTTTGAGCACAGGTGCATGCCAACGCTCAAATTGAAAAAACGCTTACTACGGCTCCACAATACGTAGTCGTACAAGCGGTATAAATAATATGTTTAATATGGTACGAATAGTATGTTGCAGTCCAGGACACACAGCCCACATTGGACCACATATATATATATACCTGACGAGTTATACTTGAAGCAATAGCCCAAAGGCCCAGCCCATCCCAGAAGCCCATCCCAGCCCAGCCCAGCCCAGAGGCTCAGCCCAATAAGGATGGAGCCCACAGACATAACCGGGCCCACATTCTCTGAAAATCACAGACACAAAAAACAGTTTCCCATTTCGGGCTTTTATTGTTTTTCATGGCATATGCTACTCTTTGCAATCATTCAAAATTCAGTTGTCAGAAGAGCGCGTGAGATCCAAACACCAACTAGAAGAGTAGATGAAGGTACCTGACGGTGGACCCCATACATCATTTGTCTCTTCTGATTGGAAGAATCCTCCCCCTCTCTTTCAGAACAGTTATCTTGTCTTCTTTATAATCTCACGCGCTTCTCTTCGCGCGTAAACTGTACCTTCTTTCTCTTTCTCTCTCCTTAGACTAGATCTGGGCCACATCTCTCAGTCGCGTCATGATGGAAAGGCGAGTTTGCAGAGAAACATAGAGAGAGAGAACTCGACAACTGACTTTTTTCTAATGGCGGTATATTAAGAGACGGAGAAAGGTTGAGGTTGATTTCATTTGCATAAATTTTGGGGGAAATAATGAAATTAGGGTTCTTTCAAATTCGGTGAACGGGGACGGCACGAGAGAATTCAATTTCGGTGTTCGATTGTGATTTTTCTCCTCCTATATTCCTCCCACATGTATTGAATTTGAATCTTGTATTTCCAATTTGAAGAGTTTCAATCGCTCCAAGCCCTAAGTTCTCTTGTGGTGATGGCTCAAACTGAAGTATATGCGCCAAAGTCGTTGCAGCTATGGAAGACGGTGTTGAATTGGCTAACTTTCGTTGTCCAGATCTTCGTTCAGATTATTAGGGGAACTCCGTCTATCGCTCAGGTCTTCTCCTACATCGGATTCAGCCAGACGTCTTTACTTTCTTCTGCTTCTCCGGGTTTCAAGCCTCTTCCTGTTGTCGAAATCCCTCTCCAGTCGAGTGCTGCAGTCGATATTGCTGAAAGTGAAGCTGCTGGTGCTGTTGATGATGCTGCTGCTGGTGGTGTGGTCGATGGTCCATTGAAGAAGCTTACTGTATGTATTACGTATTGAATTATACTATGCTTTGTGGTTTCCTTGCTACTCTTCATTTTACGTCTTGATTTGATTGGAGATGAGAATTGAACATGTTTCCGCTTGGAAGTTGATTCCATGCCTATATATCTTCATTTCTCTAGCTGACGAACTGTTTGGGCCAGTTTGCATCTTTTCTGTTTCAGTTTTCGTGCATTTATTCCAGGTATATGTAAAGGTATTTAGTTGCAATGGTGATTTGCAAGATATTTTTACATGATAGAGATAATGCAACAATGATGATGTTTTCTAATTTGCAAAAGAATGGTATGGGACTCTTGGCTGTGATGATTGAATTGCTGCCTGCTTGAATCATTGCTGTTCTTAGGCATGGTGCTTGCTATTGATTTGGTGATTATTTTGGTTTACGTGGATGATTCAGAAATTTCTTTCATTATAGCTAATTATGTTATGTCCTGCTTGTTATAATGATTCGGGAAGCTGGATGGTGTCTGATAATCTGTTGGTTGACGAGTTTACTGTTTGATAATGAGGACCTTTTTTGTGATAATTGCTAAGAGAAATAAGGCACTACCTCCTAATGGATTATCCTTACAGAAGCTGATTGTTATGTTGCAGGTGGTTCTTGACTTGGATGAAACACTAGTTTGTGCATATGAAAAATCTAGTTTACCTCCTGCTGTTCTTACTCAAGCCACTGATGCTGGGATAAAGTGGTTTGAGCTCGAGTGCGTGTCTTCAGAAAAGGTGCGTTTCTTAGCTATTCTTTATGTTTTTCTGTCTTCAGAAAAGTGCGTGTCTTCAGAAATTTGCAATATTCAGGAGTTCGAAGGTAAACCTAGGGTCAGCTATGTTACAGTATTTGAGCGTCCAGGATTGCACGAGTTCATAGAAAAACTTAGTGAATTTGCCGAGCTTGTGCTATTCACGGCTGGTCTCGAAGGTTATTTATCTTTCTGGGCTTTTTCTATGTCACGATGATTCAAATCTGTTAATTTTATAGTCGGGCTAATTTATTTCTCTATGCTAATAGGGTATGCAAGACCTCTTGTTGATAGAATTGATGCAGGCAACCGGTTTAGTCATCGTTTGTACAGGCCATCAACAACTAGAACGTATGTATCAATGTACTCTATGCCTTTCCCTAAATGCACAATTTTTCTATCTGAATTTGCTTACTTCTACTCTAGACTACCATTTGTGGTGAGTAAGGGCGGTTGCATAGTTTGCAGTTAACTACCTGCAACTCATGCCTATGGATAGACAGAAGAATTGTTATGCAGTCTTTTGGACCTCTCTCAAATCATTATTTTCTTGGTTCTTTCTCCCTGAAATGCTTATAAACCTTGTGACAATGGCTTAGCACATTAGTGGAAATACATTTTCCGATAACAAGAACTTCATAGTGACAATTTCTTTGGTGAACGGAATAATGTAGTCATAGAACAATGTGATTCTGAGTTTGTTGCGAATGCATATATTCTTTATAAAGTATATGTGATATGGCATAGAGGAGAAATCCATTTATGTTTAGTTAGGAAGGATAAATTACAAAACATTAAGTACCTTCTGAGAGGACATTGTCATTCCCACATCCTATGACCTCTAGCATAAAGAGTACTTCCATTTCTTTTTGGCATATTAAAAATTAGGCATTAGACGAGTTCCTTTTTTGGGGAATATTTATAATGTCAACCACTAATCAATCCATGTAGATTTTAAAATATAGATCTACCTTTATGGACTTCATAACATTGATAACAATGAGCACATTCCTTCATAAACAAGCAAAGATTAATATATTTTGCATATAAAGCATATCATGATACAGCTTAGCTACTAGACATGAAATCTGCATATGTATCAAACAGAACTTGACCTTTTGCTTCAATCAGAATTTGTGTTTCTTATTGTAAGAAGAGTTGCAGACTTTTCATGATTACCTACCCCTTTGCATCTTGATTATCTTCGATAACAAGATAGAGTCTGTGTGTAATGGGACAAAATCTGGGGATGTTGGTATGATTAAATTTCCTTCATGCGTATGTTTCTGGGCTCAACTATCTTTATAATAGGCACTATGGACTGCTCTTGATATGACAAATGAAATCTGCAGTCCATGAGTTATGACGGAGTTTCGGTCCTTAATAATTTCACTATATCATTTTTTTTTTGTTCATGTTTTTTTATGTTCCGATACTTTTACTCAACCTGTGTTAACGGTGGAATATCTTGCAATTTTGCAGAGAATATAGGGATCATGTCAAAGACTTATCTTCCTTGTCCAAGGATCTTTGTCGAATTGTTCTTGTTGACAACAATCCCTTCAGCTTCTTATTGCAACCATTGAACGGCATTCCTTGTGTCCCGTTCTCTGCAGGACAACCGAACGATGAACAGGTATATGCACTTAAAAACTGAAAATCCGTCAACTAGGTGATGAAAAACTTGCTACTTAATAAACTCTTTATTTTCAGCTTTTGGAAGTGTTGCTCCCCTTGCTCAAGCACCTTTCCCAACAGAGAGACGTAAGACCCGCACTCTATGAGAAATTCCACATGACAGATTGGTTTCAAAAGCATGGAATTCCAGCTTCATTTTGGCCCTTGTAGGCTGCAAACCAGTTATTTTAATTGTATGTATATTAGCACTTTAGCAGCATCAGTTCTCTGGATTGACTTCTGTACAGCGAAGAAAATCGTGTTCAAGGTGTGCTGTGCCGTCTCAAACACTGAAAATCTTGTGTCTTGCAATTAGATTCTTCTTCATTGCTGTATGTAAATTGCTGGCAATTACATTCATGATCTGCTGTAAACTTATGCCATAGATTTGTTAGTTTCAACTTCTCTATACTTTTGTTCATAAATTTCTGTAATTCTGGTAAAACCGATAGGCTTTGGTCAACAATTGGAAGATTATTTGTAGCTGTATTGATATCTGCTTGACAATATTTGTTTCTGAAACATCTTTTGATCAGTTCCAGTCTGGTTATAGTTTCAACTTCTCTACACTTGTGGCCGTTTAGGGCTCGTTTGGTTGTTCATCCGCAACGGAAACAGAATGGCAATTGTGATGAAGGCTCAAATGACAATTATTGATGAAGCAGCATCAGTACTTAGTCAGAAGAGGCCCAGCATGTTGCCAGCCAACCACATATGGGTATGGCATGGGTTACACAAAAGAGCTTTACAGTCTTGCTTAGCATTATATTGAGTTTGATGATGCAAATACAATCATTGTCAATTAGGTTTTGCTTGACCCTCTTGTTCATGATCAACCAAATTTTTTTGGCTGACTAATGACTTTGATTAGTCAATATTTTGAGCTAACTAAAGAACCCAACTCGCTCAAGAAACTTCTTTTTTGATAGAAGAAAATTTAGGTCTTGATTCAAGAAAACTAGTGAGAGTCGAACCTATATTTGTCAATATTAGGTACAATCGTGTCCCAAATGGAAAAAAAATGCAACGGTCAAGTTTAGATAATATTAGTATGGGAGTTGTAAACGCACGGCGATGGAATTCGCAAATGCACAACGGTTACGGAACCCGTAACCGTGGTTATTTTCTTTGTAAATTCTAACAAAATAAATAAATAAATAAGTGAAGAAAATCATCACGATTACGGGTTCCGGATCCGTGATAATTTTCTTTGTGAATCCTAACCCTGAAAAAAAGCTGACAATGTTACCGTAACCGTGACAGATGTAAGGGATATATATATATATATAGAGAGAGAGAAAAAAAAAATATCATATGAGAACAAGTCTTATTGTTTAATATATTATTCGTAGTTATTATTAGTTTTGTTACGAGTGTCATATCGTTTAATGTATTATTCGTAGTTATCGTTGGTTGAATGGATTATTCGTAGTTATTATTAATTATGGTATATACCCTAAATCTCGACCCTTAATACTCATCATCCAACGGTTTAAGATTGTTCTCATGATACACAATAAGATTGTTCTCATGAGAACCGCACCCGATATATATATATATATATATATATATATATATATATATATATATATATATATATATTTCCCGGTTTTGAAACCCGGGACCGTGGCGGTCATGAATTCTGTAACCGTCGTGTGTTTACGAAATTCATCGCCGTGCCCGTAATACCCCACTAGTATATGTCTAAGAAGATGCAAATACCTTTCAACTCACAAATAACTCAAATCGAAAGCTATTCGACCTTGTCTACTCTCGAAACGAGACTACCGAATATCTAATCCGAACGTAGAGCGGTATTTTATCGATTAAATCGAGCTAAGTCATTATATTTGTGATGTATAGTGTGAAAGGGAAAGCATGTGTTGTAAGAATCAGTATAGAAGTTATAAATGGGCAATGGAGGTAGTTGGTATTTATTAGGTTAGCTTGAGAACTTCTGAAATGTGTTCCTTTTTGCGATGTTTCATTCTTGTCAACTTGACAACATTCACACTCAACGGCTCCAATTGTCATTTCAACTCACCCTGTAGATTATTTATAGTTAATTATTTGCTGAATGTGTATTGAATGTCTATAATAAACTAGTGGGATATGATGTATCATATTAATGTATATTTTTAGACTTAGATTAAACATAGGCCCGTTTGGAAAGCAGCTTATAGAAGCTGATGGAGCTTATGGAAGCTGAAATTTGCACTGTACAAAGTGTTTGGGACCATTAGCTTATGAAAGCTTAAGTTTTTATATCGATAATAATGGAATAATAAGTTTAATATACAAGGTTAGTGGACTATTTCTCCTATTGACAATTGGTGGCAAAATTGGCAAACTAGCCCTTTTAAGCAAATCAATTGAGAAACAAAACTCCTAGTATTTGGGGTTGATATTTTGACCCCCTATAAAATAGACTAGAAAAAATATAGTACAAAAAGAGGACAAAGTTTGACAACCCATCGGATGTGACATGTTGTACTATCTCACATGTCACATCAATCAGTAAAAGTAATTCTCATCATCCTCACTTTCTCACCTATTACCCAAAAATCCGCTTACCCAAATAATGTCACAATTCTACCCAAAATAAATTTTTCAAAGTACATAAACATACTCGAAAACAACATACCCAAAAATCAAATGTCAAAATAAAACCATATTCATAAATTGGATAATATTTTATATTTATACCCAATTTAAACATCACTTAATACAAAAACCATACCCAATTTAAATTTATCATACCCAAAATTTTAAAGCTTGATATTGTACACAAACATCAATATCAAATGATATTTGGTCATTACCCAAAAAATCCGCTTGACATTTGATCATTATAACACACTTTGAGTAACCATAAAACATACCCACAATATCACTTTAAATATACTTAATAATAAAAAATATATTACAAAGTCAATACACGTATATAAGCATACCCAAATAATGTTACAATGATACCCAAAAATAAATTTGTAAAATACATAAACATACTCGAAAATAACATACCCAAAAAATCAAATATCAAAATAAAACCATATCCATTAACTTGATAATATTTTATATTTATACCCAATGTAAACATCACTTAATACAAAAACCATACCCAATTTAAAATTTTCATACCCAAAATTTTCAAAACTCGATATTGTACACAAACATCAATATCAAATGACATTTGGTCATTACCCAAAAATCCGCTTGATATTTGATCATTATAACACAGTTTGGGTAACCATAAAACATACTCGCGATATTACTTTAAATATATACTTAATAATAAGAAATATACTATAAAGCCAATACATGTATAAAACATACCCAATTTGAATTTGTCATATCCAAATTTTACACAAATCGATATTGTACACAAACACCAATACCAAATGACATTTGGTCATTGTAACACAGTTTGGGTAACCATAAAACATACCCAAAAAATATCACTTTAAGCATACTCAACAATAAGAAACATACAACAAAAACAATAAACATATACTCAATAATTAATAAAAATACTACAATTCATACTTGGGTAACGAAAACAATGTGACCCAAAAAAATTAAACATTCATGGACTTCAAAATTTCATCAAACTAGCTACATTAACCAAAATTTTTTAGTAAACATGTAAAAAAATATTTAAATTAAAAGTAAACATCTAATCACCATCATTTCAATTAGAGAAATTATTACCCCTACTTTCTAGTTCTCATACCTACTTTTTCTTCCTTTTCTATAGAAGCCTAGTTTATAAAAGAGAATTTTAAGGAGTCTTATTCCCCTAATTAAGTCAAGTAAATTTGTGGACAGATTTGCCAAAAAGTCGAAAAGGACAAAAATGTAAAGATAGCTTTAAGGGGTAAAATTGGAAAAAAAATTCGATAGTCTACACACAAAAAAACTATCATTTGAAGCTTTTTAAAATTGGACCAAAAACTTCTGAAAAATCTAATAAAAAAGCTAATCTGTCAAATAAGTTGATGTATCGAACACCTATTAGCTTTCCGAACAGCTATGCGATAGACTTCATTCCCGGGTACCGATAAACTTCCGCTCCAATGAACTTAGGTTATCCTCCAACAAACCGCTTATGTACATTTTGGAAATTACTTAATGTTCATGTCTACTTTGTAATTTTTATAAATCATTTATGTACATAAACTAATTGGTAGCATAGTTTCGAAAATGACAACATTTCACGTGCGATGGCGTGCTTACTATGCATTATGAACTCATTTGTTACATGATACATGTGTTCCAAAATATCATTAAAGAAGTTGACTTCTTTTTCACAAAAGAATACATTTTTCATACATGTTGAGCATGTGGAAGACCAATTCATCACCTTCAATACCAACATCATGTAAACCCATCGCCCAAACTCGGGTAAATGTGTGAACGATCCATGTTCGCATGACACGTGTTTCGTAATTAAGTTTATATTTTTACTAATAGTAATTATGAATTTGTTAAACTACAAATATAACTTAATTTATGTGTTCAAACAAATGATGAGTATTATCACCAATACTCAGTTGGTCTAGTGAGATGTGGTGTTAGACTTCTTAAGTAGTTAGTCCGAAGCATGTATGAATAAACTGATATTGGGAGGGTATCCCTCAACAATGGCCACGATTTATTACTCGATTCGAACGTAGAGCGGCAAAGATGATCGAACAGGGTAACCTACGTACCTCTTCAAATATATATATATATATATATATATATATATATATATATAATAATAATGAGTATTATCAAAATGTGATATTTTTATTCATACAAGATACTTATAAATCTTAAAACGAATATTTTATATATACTTCATGGTAACTAAAATACATAAAATATAAAATTATGTGTTTTAAATTAGATAATAATTATAAGTAATGTGAGATGAGGTGTTTGTCTATAAAAGAGAAGAAACCAAAATGTGGAATTTGGATTAATTATTATTTTGTCATTTTTTTTTGGACAATTTCAAAATTTATGGAATGATATAATTTTATAAATAATAATCGATCGTGATCAAAGTCAAAGAACGTACGTTGCTTATGCCTTATAGTAGTAGTTAGATTTCTTTCTGGGAAGTTTATTTAGTTTTATTCAAAGTTTTTGATTTTAACGTGTTTGCTATTTCGTGTATTACGATCGTGTTTTAGCTATAAGATTTAATGAGTATGGTCGTGCTCATTAAGAATATAATCGTGCTACGCTTGTCTACGTGTAAGGACACGTGGTACAAATCGCGAGCTTTATATTTTGATCCAATGCTTGTAGATACAATATGTATAACGGGTATATGATAAGCATAAATGTAATATATTTACGAATTCACCAATCACCCGATCAATCATTATCTATATATCCATCAAGGTTTGTGGACTTTTATTTTATCTAAATTTTCAAAACCAAAAAAAAATAATCTGAATTTTGTTCAATATTTTAGCCTATTTTTATAATGACAATATTTTATATTTAAAATTCTCATTAGAGTTACCTTCTAATTTGCCTTTTTATATATCCATAGCTCAAATTCTATGACATATCGTGGAAATTGATATTTTATAATTAACATATGCAATTTCTTTGCTAAAAAAAGTTATATTGGGTGATGAATTTGATGTTGAAATAGATCATTACTGTGGTGTAATACCAGTCGAACGAATAGAACAATATTGACATGCTCAAGTTATTTATAAATGAGACGAGTCTGAACCGAGTTTCATCGGGTCCGTGTCGAGCTAAATTTTATACAAATTTTAAAATGTTTTCACATTCGCCTCGTTTAGAAAATAAACGGACTCGAGTTAAGTTTTGCCGAACGCGAGTAACTTGTCTCATATTACAGCTCTAACCACTGCCCGTTTAATGCACGTGGATAAACTAATATGATAAATAGATGAAATGAATTCACCTCTACATAGTAAAAATACATCCAATATGTACATGCCTTGAATCAAAAGAATGGATCTTGTGATGGATCATATACCATTTATCATATGTTACATACATCCAATACTTTTAACGACAAATCATAACAATGTATGTCAAAAATAATGAATTTGTTCAAATTTTCAGTGGTATTATTACAATATTATAAATATTTATTTATAACTAAATTTTTAACTATTTTACTTGAACTTTAAAATGATAAATCATAACCAAAATAGACTATTATGGAATATACAAATCTTATTTCATGTTATTATAATGAATTAGAAAATAAAAATATCCAAAAAAATAATATAGTTTTCGTCAAATGTTCAACCTTTTTCAAAAACCATTAAACAAAAACTTCCATTCAACAAAATATATTCAAACAAATCAATTTTATTTACTCTCATAAAGAAGAATCTCCATTTATGTTCATTAAAAAGTGAATATTTTTTATTTTCTCTGAAAATGACTTCTGACAAATGCTTTTAAAGCTCAGACCTTTGAACTACAAAACAGAGCTTCATTTCCTTCACCATGAAATCCTTCCATCTTCCTCTGTTCTCCTACCAATGAAGGGATCAAGCTCCATTAGATGACGCTAAACCCAAAACTCTCCGTAAACCCTCATCTTCCCACCACCGCCATTTTCACCGGAGTTTTCGGTATCTTCTTCCTCATTTCCCATATCAACTCCGTCAACGCTTTAGGCGCCGGAGCTACTATCGCCGCCGTCTATTCCACCGGAACAATCTGCGGAATCGTTGCTGGCGAGTCTAATCGCCGGATTGAGTGTTACAACAATGGCCAGAGAGTTTTCGTTAGACCCAATATCTCATATGATTTCATCGCCGGAGGTAATGGTTTCTTCTGTGGGTTACGAGCCGGTGGATATAGTCTCCTTTGTTGGGACACCATTGCACGAAACGGTACGTTTCGTCCCAAGAGGATTTACTTTAATAGCACCGTTAAATTGAGTGAGATCTCAATTGGAGATAACCATGTTTGTGCTGTTACTAATTCGACGAATCGTGTCACTTGTTGGAGAGGGATTAATGGTTCGATTCCTCTGCCGGCTGGGTATGATGGGTTTCGATCGATTTCATCTGGATTAGGGTTTTCTTGCGGAATTTTGATTAATAGTAGTAGCAGTGATTCCAGTGATAATGGAGGTAGGGTTTGGTGTTGGGGTCCCAATCCCAATTTCACCATAGCTAGGGTTCTTACAGATCAATTTAGTAACTCTTCTATGACAAAGATTGTTGCTGGTGGGTCCCATGTTTGTGGGTTCATGTCATCTGATGGATCATTGTTATGCAAAGGAGATAATAGTTCAGGTCAATTGAATTCCCCAATTGGTGATTCATTCTCTCAGCTTGCCCTGGGGTTCAATTTCACCTGTGGTATTAGAACATTGAATAAAACAGTAGCTTGTTGGGGTGATGGAGGCCGGTATTCAAGCAATTTGATGAATGGGGTCTCGTTCGAATTGATCACAGCAGGTTCTGATTTCGTTTGTGGATTGATTTCGAACAACTTCTCGGTTATCTGTTGGGGACCCGGTTGGTCTGGTGATCCAAGTGTTAATCTGAACATGATCCTCCCCGGCCCATGTGTTCAGTCTTCTTCTTGTCATTCGGGTTTGTATCCCGAATCTCAAAAGCTTTGTTCTGGTTCAGGTGAAATCTGCATGCCGTCTGATTCTGTAATTTTGGTACCAGCCCAGAATCCGACAGCATCACCATCATCATCTTCGACATCAAAGCCTTTGAGGAAAGGCTTGTTGGCTTTCGCGATTATTGGATCAGTTGGGACATTTGCAGGGATATGCAGCATTGTATACTGCTTATACATGGGAACATTTTGTGGCAGAAAGAAGATCCATAACTCAGTACAGCCACAGATCAGTAGAGGCGGGTCTAATGGCGGGCGTTTATCCAGCAACAGTCCTCCATCAAGATCATTGACGATTAGACGACAAGGATCAAGAGCCATGAGACGTCAGAGAAGCGGAACTTCTTCTATGAAGCATCCCGACACAGCTGAAGAGTTCACCTTCCCCGAGCTTGCAGCTGCTACAAATGACTTCTCACTCGAGAACAAGATTGGAGCCGGGAGCTTCGGTGTAGTGTATAAGGGCAAGTTATGGGATGGCAGAGAGGTGGCGATTAAGAGAGGAGAGACGGGCTCGAAAGCAAAGATGTTTCAAGAGAAAGAGAGCGCCTTTGAATCCGAATTGTCGTTCTTATCAAGGCTTCATCATAAACACTTGGTTCGGCTTGTCGGATTTTGTGAAGAGCGGGACGAGAGACTACTCGTATACGACTTCATGAAAAACGGTGCTCTCCATGATCATCTACACAAGAAGAAGGACACTACATTGGTACATTCATGGAAAATGAGGATCAAAATCGCGTTAGATGCATCCCGCGGAATTGAATACCTTCATAACTACGCAGTCCCGCCTATCATCCACCGCGATATCAAGTCATCAAACATACTACTCGACACAACATGGACAGCAAGAGTGTCGGATTTCGGATTATCCCTAATGGGTCCAGAAAACAACCGTGATTTCCGACCTCTAAAGGCAGCCGGAACAGTCGGGTACATAGATCCCGAGTACTACAGTCTAAACGTATTGACCACAAAGAGCGACGTCTACGGCTTTGGAGTCGTCTTACTCGAGCTGCTAACGGGCAAGAAAGCCATATTCAAAGACGATGAAAACGATGGAGGACCAACGAGTGTGGTTGAGTTCGCGGTACCAGCAATCGAAGCAGGAGAGTTGACGAGGATCCTAGACTCGAGAGTTGACCCACCGGATCATAACGAATCGGAGGCGGTCGAGCTGGTGGCTTACACTGCAAGGCATTGTGTGCATTTGGAAGGGAAAGATAGACCAACAATGACTGATATTGTTGCTAACTTAGAGCGTGCATTGTCACTTTGTGAAGAAAGCCGTGGGAGTATATCAAGTGTTTCAATATCAATTGGTTCAGATTAAAATTACTCAAAAGATTATTTCTTTATTTACTTTTCAATTGTTTTTTTTATAGTTTTTTAGTGATTTATGTTAATGATTTGCATATTTTTAGTGTATAGACTTGAGAGTGGTACCATTGAAGTTTTGTTCTTACTAGAGGATTGCTAACATCTAACAAGACAAATATAAGCTTTGATTTATTTCTGACACAAATATTTTACAATATTATTATTGTCTTAAGTTGATGTTACATTTTTAGACTAGTATACAAATAAGACCGAGTCCAATGAGACGACTCAGTTGTCAATTCTTGACCAAGCATATAGAGATGGCTCTTGACTGGAGTTTATGTTGAAATTTTTAGGCTGAATTGGCATTTAGGGCCTTTTACACTATAGAGTTAAAATTTAGGGTCCTACCAATTACAAATTGAGAAATATGGCTCCTACTTTACTTGACTAATTCATAAATAGGACAAAAAGTTGACAAAAGTGAGTGATGGCTGATGTGAGTGCTGACTGTGACACTTTTGATTGACATTTGGAAGGAATTTGGGGGCCAAAAAAACGCAGCCCTTTGCCCAGAAAAAATCAGCTTACCCAAAAATCTGCTTACCCAACTAATGTCACAATCATACCCAAAAATAAATTTGTCAAAGTACATAAACATACTCGAAAACAATACACCCAATAAATCAAATATCAATATAAAATAATATTCATAAATTGGATAATATTTTATATTTATACCCAATTTAAACATCACTTAATACAAAATCCATACCCAATTTAAATTTGTCATACCCAAAATTTTCAAAACTCGATATTGTATACAAACATCAATATCAAATGACATTTGGTCATTACCCAAAACTTCGCTTGACATTTGATCATTATAACACATTTTGGGTAACCATAAAACATATCCACGATATCACTTTAAATATAACACATTTTGGGTAACTATAAAACATATCCAACATTTTAACACATTTTGGGTAAGTGTTTTTTAAGATATTGATATGTTTGAGTAAGTGGTTTGTTCGTATGGTTGTCAATATAGTAGATCGAACATGGTAAGTGCATATCCTAATTTTGAGATCGGAATTTTGGGTAATCAAACATAAATCGTCATACAACACAAAAAAATAAATAACACACCTAACATACCCAAAAAATAACAACCCAATTTCGTCATACAATATCCAAAAAATAAATAACACATCTAACATATGAAAGATTAAGTGGGAGTCTACCTCACTTTATTTAAAAAACCAAAAAGTATGAATAGTAAACATCCCATCAATATTTAAATGTTGTGTAGTACCATCATTTCAATTATATCCTATTTCCCTAGGTGTAGGCCTAATTTTTATTGTTTTCTCTAGAGACCCATTTTACAAAAGCAATATATAAAGGGTCCCATTTCCCTAATTTATTCAAATTTTTATTCTTAGAGATGTTTCTATAGTGAAAGGTTTTATATATTTATATAAATGATTTCTAGTAGTTCGACTCATATAGCAATACGTTTGTTATTTGATTAGAATATGTCGAACCGTCGTTTTTTTGCTCAACCGGCCCTATTAGTTAGGGTCGGTTTTCTGGTCAGATATTCCGTTGATTCATATCAGTCTAGATAAGTACAAAAATATAAGGAAATACGACCTGACTAAACACGAACTGACTGTAATTACTGAAACTGGTTTCGATCAAAGTAAAGTTAAAGGTCGAGTTTTTAAGTCGTTTCTTGCTCAACCGACACTATTAGTTAGGGTTGGTCTTTTGGTAAGATATTTCGTTGGTTCAGATCAGTCTAAGTAATTACAAAAATATAAGGAAATTCACGTGATCAAACCCCAACTGACTATAGTTATTGAAACCGGTTTCGGTCAAAGTAAAGTTAAAGGTCGAGTTTTTAAGTCGTTTCTTGCTCAACCAGCCCTATTAGTTAGGGTCGGTCTTCTGGTCACATATTTCGTTGTTTCAGATCAGTCTAGATACGTACAAAAATATAAGGAAATTCACATGATCAAACCCCAACCGACTATAATTAATAAAACCGGTATCGGTCAAAGTAAAACTTAAAGGTCGAGTTTTTAAGTCATTTCGTTCCAAATCGATTCTGAACTGATTAAAAACCTTAAAAACTACCAAAAAAAACCCTTATTTTATCAAACAAGAGCTTATTAACATTCCAATTGACAAACAAGATCAAAATCTAGAAGTTGAAAATATCTTTTTTCCAGGATTAACAAGTAAAAAATTTTGAAAGTAAAATCACTTGAAGATGCAGTTGCCTCATACTTTTCAGAGCAAGTTACTGTGAAGAGAGGTGTGAAAAGTCGATGACTTTAGTGTCTGATTGGGAAAGAGAAGCCATTTTCAAATTCAGAGCTTTGAATGTGGTCCAGTAAAGTGTAGCTTTAGCCTATAGAGGAAGCTGGTAGGGAAGCTGTATTTGTTGAAATGGGGTCTCTATCTTTGACTTTGAAATTTGAACATACATTTTTGGATCTTCATATCATTGGGTGAGGAATCAAATCACCTAAACCAAGCAATATATAACCTACATGGGTCCCTTTCTTTTCATAACTAGCCTAATACATGGACCTCCCACCTATATTACTTGCACTATTCAATAGCCGGCTTGATTGCAAACAAAACCCAACATATAAGTCCGATAAACCTAATCGATGCCAACATCTCCTTATCCAAATGCCCGTAAGTGCAACCACCTAACTCAGTTAACACTTAAACAACATATCATATGGTTGATTAACCCAACTGAACGACACAATCATTGTCTGAGCCAGATCTATGAATATGCAAACTCACGTCTTTGAAAAGAAAAGAAGTGTAGGCGTAAATGGTAAACTTTTTGTTCTTGATAGGCTAAGAATATTTAGCCCGAGTAGGTAAGAAAATCCGTTTACTAATTATTATCACATACCATAAGGTCGGTTAGTCCAATCAGATGATATAATGAGTATGCAAATCCTTATATTTCCGGAAAGAATCGTAGAACTAAATGATAAACCGAGACACTATATTCATCGCTAATCACTATAAATGTCTACAATCGATATCTCAAAACAATGACTAATTTAGCGGGTCAATATAACGAAGAAAGTTCACACGTCCAATCAAAAGCTTTATGCACTAGGTCATATGCCAACCCTTAAGACCTCGAGTTTATATTACGTATTTATTAACTAACCGTTCATATTTACTCATCCACGAATACAATTGGTGAAAGCATAGTAAATCCAAGTGTTTTAATGTCATAAGAATAGTGGATTAGAGTGTGAAAGCTTGTACAAAGGGGAAACCTTTTTAGTAAGAAGTGGAGGCAAGTATTGTTGTTGTTTGTTGGTGATTTATAGTTGCAGGTAGCTTGGTCGGTTAGGTGAACCGGGTTCGATTTGGGCCTTTCAGATTATGGTGTTACACTAGAATCTTAAGTTGTGTTAGGTACGTATTTCAGCTATATTGTATTTCTAAAGTTAATGATGAGTTTAGTAAACAAATAAAATTAAAAAGTGGTGTGCATATATATTACAATATTAGCATTGTATAATATAAGCTAAATATATGATGACATGACAAGCCTATGAAGGTTGGTGACCGTCAAATGGTTAAGGCCACTTCTCATGATGAAAATAATTTAGAGTTTGATTTATATTGGACCAATTGAATGATTGTTTTAGCTGGGATACCTTATATCAGATTCGTAAAAATGGTGAAAACCCGTTAAAATACTGGTGTAATGTAAGTGGTCGAGCGAGTTTGGGTGATTAATTTGGCTCCCATTTATCCGGCCGATCACCTAAACTATCACGCGATCCGTATTTACCTGAAGAATATTATATTTTTAAATAATATAAGTTTACTAAAGAATCCGGAGTTGACGAGACAATTGTCGAGTATTATGAATTTTTGAGGTAGTTGAAGTAAAATTTATGTTTGTGTTTTTCTACTTTCAAACTATTAATGATTTAGATTAAAAAATGTGTAATTAAATCTGAATTACCAATTTATCGGATTTATATTTGTAATTGAAAATTCGAGTCATTTAATTACTGATTTATTAACGATAATTTTTAACTTTTATGTTTGGAGCAATTGAACTTACTACTAAGTCGTTCACCTTTTATCAATTTTTTTATCTACCAATATATATCTTAATGTAACGGTTCACCCGAAAAAATCCGATCCACGCGATCACTTGACGGGTTCGGCTGAGCAGTGTAGCGGTGAGTGCGTTTTTAGGTTGGAACGGGTAACGAAAGCAACTCATCCATTCATCACCCGACTTATTGTCGTCCCTAGGTTAAATGCATAGAATTGGCCGTTAATTCTACTTATATTAAGCTACCTCTTATAAAATAAAGGGAAGTTGAACAAAACAATTATTTACAATCTAAAAGTTTGTACAAAATCATTTTACATACAAGTCGCAACATACTAAAAACGAAAGTCGTAATATATAATTTTTACCATAATTACAGAATAGCATTTTTTTTCTTCTTCAAATTCCATTGAAACTTTCAAATTGAATTTTAGGGTTTAAGTTTTACCATAATTACAAAATATAGGAATAATTTAGACGTGCATGTTACCAAAAGAATATAAATAAAGGGTGGTTTTATAAAAAGAACAACAACAAATTATTTGGTATTGGAATGTGGTATTGTCATCTTGAGACAAAGATAGGGATGTGTTGGTAGTGAAGCAGCGTAAAGTTCACTCCTTTTCACATCGAAATCAACATCGCACAAAATAAGCCAATGGCAAAAATACACAGTTGCAGTCAACAGTCAATGGAACTCAATATATGAGTGTCTGATCTAACTTACTGCTTCTTATCTCTCAATCTATGAAAAGAACATAACATGAATCCTTAATGCTTCAAGGGCAAAGTTTTATGATAAGATCAACATCAATTGCAACAATCAAGCCAACTCCAAACAATTTTTCTTCTCAAAATGTAAGTCTTCTAGATTATAGTAACAGAAATGCAAGGACTTGGTATAATTATCAGAGATGTCAAGAAAAATCCATATATAAAAGAAAAAACTTGACCTGAACTAAGTTTCTCAGGTGTAAGAATCTACAGTAATGGTTTAGCTAAAAGAACCTTCCTATTTCAGAAGAATCGTCAGTAAAGCGAATGTGTGTGTATAGTAATTTTGGTACTGAGGCTAAGCTAACCTCGATATCTCTCACTGCAGATAAGTAAAACTCCGTGATCAGATGCGTGGGTATTTTCTTGATTGTCGGCGCTCTTCAGCTTCGTTCATCCAGTCTGATAGGATAAGAAGACCCTTGTAACCGAAATATGCAACTGCAGTGAGTGTCACTACAAGGGTGACTATCAGAATAAACTTCCACAAAGCAGACATGGTTTTCTGCACAAAGAAAGACAGATTTGGTTATGTTAATAAAAAACAAAAATAAAAATGTGAGAAACTTGGAATTTTTGTTGGAGAGTCTAAGACTTGATATGTACCTGAAGTAATGAAACCTGTTTGGTTTCTTGTGTATGTTCACGTCTTTTTCTACGCTTTTTGACAGTACTTGTATTCTCTGATTCAGTCTTTGAGAGGGGGAAACATCACAAGAGTAAGAACCAAGTAGCTATTTACTTTCAGGAAAATAACATACTTGTCTAAACAAAATTAACCAGTGAAAGTCATATTTTGCTCTTACATTAGTTTAAGACGATAACTTTCTATTCTAGCAAACTTAAGGGTATTTTGCTCATGATAATAATGGAAACATCCTCGACATCATTAAAAAAACATTGTGCAAAATCACCCAAAGTTTACTATTGCGACAAACAGAGGCTAGCGTATACGACACAACACGAAGAATTCACATGACCCAAGGGTTAATCCACTGTTTTTCCACCAAGGGGCACAATTAGATGCATGAAAACGTCAAAATGATAGAAAATCATATAAATACATATTTTACCTCAAGATGAACCTAAATCAGCGGTAAGAAAGCAGTTCAAGTGATGCCAAAATGACAATACAGATGTGGATAAGCAATTTACCTCTATAGCCTTAGGCTTACGTAGCTGTAACTCCGGCTCAACAACTTGTAATTTACTCTTGCAGTCAGAAGCGCAAGGAAGAAGTCCAACTCCAAACTGACTTTTTGGTATATCTTTAGGTTCACGGCCAGCTTTTTCATAAGCAGCTTGAACGTCTTTGCAAAGCCAATCTTTCTTCAGGGTATGGCATGCACAGCGAGCTATAACCTGATAGCACAAAAAAGTTGGGTGTTAGGCAATATGCTTAGTCAGATACAAGTTGTTACTTTTTTTCTACACCAAGGTGCATACTTTCACGAATATTCTCGTATGAACAATGTTATTTTGCCGTATTTTTATCATTACGTACATGCAGTAAATATATCATCAGAAAAAAACCATCAACAAATTAAATTTTGTACAGTTCCTGGATAGTCTTTAGAGAAAAGAGAATTAAGTTTAGATCATGGATCTTTCCCTTGTACAGATAGAGGGTGAGAGGGGATGAAATGATATGATTCCGTCCCTTCTGTCCAAAGGACTTTCATTTCAGCCCTGAACTTCAGACAGGGTTCATAAACTCCCTCTAAATCTAGTTCTCTTCGTTTATAAGATTGACATGATTTTACCAAAACAATGCATCCTCTTTTGATACACTGATTTTCCCCATGCTTTTAAATTTTCACCCTATAGTGGATACAACAAAGCAGATTAAAATACTTTTGACAAGGCAATAGCTAAATTCTGATGCTTTTTCCTAAGTGAATACCACCAATTGACTAACAGAATAAGTACCAATTTACCACCCACAAAAGTAGTTGTAGCATAAATAAGAAACACGCATATAACTGACATCAAACTACCTTTTTCATGCATTTATCTGGAGATGGGCATTCCCCAGGATGACAAATCTGTGGGCAGAGATGTGTACAGTTTGGTAATTTGCTGCAAAGACATAAAATGGATGTAAAAACGATCAATCTTAGAAATACAAGAACTACTTTGTCGATTAAAGACCAGCAATATATAGCCATATTTATTTTGAATGGCAATGATCAACCAGAGCAATAATTACCTGTGACAAGGTCCACCACATGAACGAACTTTTGTCTGTTCATCTTTAGACAATGTGTTATAATATATGCACTCGAAAACATGGACCATTGCCCCACAGTGGCATCCCCGTTTAACAAGTGTTTTACATGGAGGGCATTCTCCAGGGTGACATTTCCTTGGACAAGCATGTGGACATGTTGGACTCCTTTCCTGATGGTAAAGGCAAGGTATTAGACGTGAATAATTCATAATGTGGTCAACAACAAAAATAAGTGGAAAAAATTAGAGATAGAAATATACAATAAAGCTTTTGACAGAGGAGTGAAAAGATAGGAACCTTGTCACATGGAAGTTTACACACTTCACACGACTCGCCTCTTTCGTGACCAGAGGATGGTGACAAACTCTTCAGGCTGTGACACGTTTTGGTGCAATAGTGATTGCTACAAGCAAGAGGATTTCCACACAAGTTGTCACAGGAAAAATCTGTTGTTTTGGAACATACCATCTGAAAAGAAATATTTCCAAGGGATAATCTTTGACAAAATTAATAACTGTTTGGGAGCATTAACATCTGTTAAAACTTAAAAGAGGCAAAAGAATATAAACTGCATCAAAGAAGGCTTAAAACTAACCATTCTATCCGCTCCAATGTGTTGGCCACGACATGACCTCCAAACAAGTTCTGGACAAGGCGGGCATAGTGTACCTGGAGTTGGTTCAGTCTGGTAATTAAATTTCTTCTTCTTTGGCTTCAGTGTGTACTCTGGATTAGGAGGAGGTCTAGGACCATGGCACCTGCAGTTAGAAAGACAGGATACTGGATGAGAAGAAGAAAAGGGAAAAACGCACTATAATGTAATTGTCAGAACCTGTTTCATGAAAAGTGGTGACATACTCTAGTTTGCATGTGTGGCCACATGGATAGTCTTCTCCACAAGGAAGGCGGCATGGAGGGCAAGCTCCATAGTGACATTTGTGTGGCTGTTGTACACAATTGTCAGCATGACAAGTAAAATAATGGCGAATACTAGATCAAACCAAAATTTATAAACAGCTAGGAAGGGTGGCAAAATGCATGAAAAACATTAGAGGTTGTGTTGATAAGAAGATATGGATCATATCAAAGAGAAAACTAGAAAAGGACAGTAATTTGACGATGTGGGTCTACATGAAAAACTTTGCAATGCTTCGTAATGAGCAAAGATACCTTTCCAAAATAAAGATTAAGGAACTGATTGAAGAAATACAGCGAAGCGAAAAGTTTTTTTTGTAGAGAAGGGAAGGAAATAGGATATTAATTCCGAACACCTAATTTAAGAGCTTAATCTTCGATGAAATAAGTAATACCTTGGTGATTGAACTATGCCTGCATAAACGAGGAATGTGACATAATTTGCGACAACGAGGTGGCTTCTGTTCTGCTTCTGTACCACATGGAACCTATTACAGACTTCATCTAATTATTTTAACCACAATAAAGATAGGAGTAACCAATAAACAATATTGAAAAAGATGCAAGACTCCACAAAATATAAACCCAGAAGCAAACAAAGTAAAAGATAACAACAGCATCACGCTAAAAAAAAATTGCACAAAAAATCAAATTAGATTTTCCGGCTATCAAACAATCATGTGACTTCAGGTTTAAAATGAACCAAATATTTTCAGAGAACAGCGAAGGGGCAGAGAGAGAAAAGTGGAGGGGTGGATGAGAAGATATAAATCTAAACAGCCAGAGGTTTAACACATAAAACAATCATTTCAGTTACTCTTTGCTATCAATACATAATCAGTACTTCTGGAGTTAGATCTTAACCTCGTATCGTGTGTGCCCACAGGCACACGAAATTGTAACCATGAGCGGACAAGGTGCACAGGGACCCCTGGGACAATAAATCAACATGCAGAGAGCCTGAGAATCCTTTGAAATTAGACATATACATTCTCCACAGAAAATAAACATTACACAAGAGGTTCAGTTCAAAGAACAGATTGCTTCATAATGGAAGCAGCAATGGCATGATATATAACAAGAGGTTCAGATTTGACAGAGAAGGATGAAGCCAAGAACCTCAAAAAGCTACTGAATATATTCATATTTCCTTGTCAAACATATACAGAACTAATATCATCAAACTGTTCTCTATAAAGTGATGGAAAACTTCACACCAAACCAGTGACAAGAAAAATAAATATGTACCAAAGAACAGCTACAATATAATCATCAGGTGAGTTCAGAATGAACAAAACTCAAGGCAGCTGTTGACATACCTATGACACGGTGAAGGACACTTGTGATTTCTACATCGAAGCTTCCTGTCACATACCTAAAAACATTGCAAGTTCAGAACATCAGATATTCAGATGAAACATTTTTCACAAAATGAATTTACAGTGAATGTAAAGTCAGGCTTGCCTCTGAACAAGGAGGACAGTCCCCATCACAGCATCGCCGCCTGCAAGCATGGCGCCCACAGTCCCGTACTGACAAGCACTTCCTTTCACATACTAAATCTTGATAACACGGTACCTACTCTAGTGTTAGTATACATAGCTGTATGAGATATTGTACAAACAATTTAAGTATGCACAAGCACATTATCAAATGAGAAGTGCTTATTACAACCACTTGATTTAACTTCATATTTCAAAATTACACATTAACTTCCATCTTTTCCTATTTTTCTACTTCTCTCTCCACTGTTATATATCTGTCAGAAACTGAATTATCCATACTGCAACCTTTATTTATAATCCTAAATGTCAAGACATTGACCCTAATACCCCATACATACACTAACACACCAACATTGTTCATAAAGCAAGAAGCTTATGCATTTACCTGTTTCTTCAAGCCTCCACACCTGCAAGCTTTCATAACAACACTCCTACAAGTCTCTAAACATGGACCGCGATGACACCTCTCAGGACACCTATGCACACCACAGCTCAACTTCTTATCACAAGTAGCCCCACACAATGGTGCATCCACATCACAAGCGATCCCTTCATAACCCCTCTTGCCACAAGGGCAAGTCCTCCTTCCCTGCATTGGACACTCACCACACTTTCCCCCATGGCAACCTCGCTTGCAAAAATGCTTCCCACACCCCAAAACCCTGTCACAAGCACTCTCACATCGAAAAACCCTCTCATAACACTCCTTCTCTTCTTCAACCTCCCCACATTCGCACCTGTAAACCCCCTTCTTCTTACAAGGCGGACACTCTCCTTCATGACAAATCTCGTTGCACCTATGATTCCTACAACTCAATACCTTCCCACATTGAGATTTACACGAGAATTCCTTGAAGCCGCATCTTCTCACATCCTCCAACTTTCCACAGAAGCACCTGGTTTTAACAAGCTTAGGGCAGGATGGGCAAGGACCCGGGTGGCATAACAGCAAGCAATTATGCCCGCAATTGTGCTTCAACGCCCTACCACATATTTCTCCACACGAATGAGGCAAAATCCATGGATCATGAGGCGGGTTCTCCAATTTCCCACAGTAACATAGATAGAGTTTAGGAATTAGGTTTTTGGGGTAATCAGAGCGACATTTAGGGCAACTCCAGATCGAGCTTTCCTCGGCACGATCGGCGGATATAGGGAGGCGGGTGAGAGCACGTGATGCAGAGAGTGAAGAAGATTGCTGACCCCATGTCTGGATGCATTGGAGATGGAAGACTGAGAAGCATATAGCCGAACATGACCAAGTGGGATCATGAGGGCGAATTCGCTCGAGACAGATGAGGCAAGAGAGTGCGCCAGAGGAGGATGAGACGAGGAAAGATTGGATCTTTGAGAGATCGAGATTCGGATCTGAGCTTTGATGGCCGTGGGTGTCGATGTAGGATTTGAAAATGGAATTGGAGAGGTCGACGTGGCGCAGGGATTTGCCGCTGGTAGTGGATGTTTGGCCGGCGTCGGAATCGTAATCGGAGTCGGATGAGAATGATTGCGGTTGCCGATTAGCGGCAATGGCGGTGGCCGGTGGAGGCATCTTGGTGACGGAGATCTCAGAAGTCAAATGTGTTTTTCCTTGATTGATGATGAGTTGCGACCTTGCAGTTGCACTGTGAACGTGTGTGCTCTCTCTGGGAAATATATAGGAAACGGAATGAACTGGAAAAACACAGATTTGCAAATTTAGCCCCCCAAAAAATGGCCTCAACTTTTCAAATTTTGTAAAAGTTGTCCAAAAAATTGTTCTCTTATCAAATTAACCTAAACCTATATATCATTTGTAATTGGGAAAAAAAAAACATTTTAGTTAGATCCAATAGAGTCGTACTCAAATCTATTTGGATAGACCCTCACCTTTAATATTAGGATCAATTATTTCAACATATTCGAAGTTTTTGATAGATCTAATAAGTTCAAGTCGGATTTGGATCGATGACCTAAAAGTGAGTATTCATATAAAAATTAAAAGGTGTGATTAAGTTTGAAGATACAAGGTTAGACTAGTTAAACAATGTTTTACATACGGGTATACATTCAGAGATAATGAATGTTACTTGACGGATCTCACTACACAAAAAACCTTGACAACATTCCACCAAACTAGCAAGTTAGGAATCACATTCAACCTTAATTTTTCGATATCCTAAGTTCAACGCTAATTGGAGACATATAACTTAACTTTCTCATACATTATTTTGAAGTCTCACTATCTAAATAAAAAGGACATTGTTACATAATCACATTTTTTCCCCTTGTATTCCCTTTGTAGTAACTTTAAAAGAGATCAAACAAAAAGTGGACTACATAAATGGAAATTTAAACGAAAAGATCCGAAAACAAACTAATGTCTGTAACACGTAAATCTTAGCGTACAAGGCACGAAACATCAATAACATCATTCGTTCATTAAATAAAAAATAAATATTAGTTCACAAAGTACCGTAAATCTATGAAAGTGGCGATTTGAGTTAATCTATTAAGTTATGAAACGTCATATATTCTAAAAAGTGCACTCCCTCTTTTCTAAAAAAATCTTGAGTTTTACTAGTTAAATTTTTTATTTTCCACGTTAATGAAATAGTTATAGACTCCTATATAACAACATGAATCGGAACAAAGACTGAAACGACACGTAGAGTTATAAATTTTAACATAAAACGACACTTCTTTTTCTTAGCCCTAATCTGTTGTATATAAATTAACGTGTTCAATTATTAATCAAAAAGCTGGAATAGCTCAGTTGGTTAGAGCGTGTGGCTGTTAACCACAAGGTCGGAGGTTCGACCCCTCCTTCTAGCGACTATTTTTTTTATTTACATTATTTTGAATATATCTCAAACTAACTCATTCAATGGCTTTCATAAGTTGCAAATGCAAACTACAAACAAGTTCTAAGGCAAAGCAATCCCAGATTTCTAGATCAAACAGAAAAACCCTATTGAGTTATTGTAAAACAAATATCATAAAGAGGCTTCAGTTCAACCATCTGAACCTAAAATCTTCAGCAGATACAATAATCAACCCATACTGATGAGATTTTACTCCCACTTGTTTTCCCAATAGTAGTTCCATTGAGAAGGATTGATGGTCGTTTTTCCGTCGGCTGCAACGAGATCATATGAAGAGTCTTCAGTGAACTCGGTTGGCATGGATTTCCAGTGCAAACTCGGCTCCCATTTCGCTTCCTTGAGAACCTTCAGTATCTCTTCCACTACTATCTTGCTCCCGTCTGCTGATAAATGAATCCCATCACTGAACACACCACAAGCCAATACATTGCTGTTAGATAACCAAAAAGAAAGTCCTGAACTGAGCCGAACACGCTGAGCTTTAAAATGTGTTCATATTCAGTTTCTGTAGCTAAAAGAACGAGCCTGAGCCGAGTTTTGTGCAAAATGAGCCAAACTCAAGTAGCTCGGAGAATATAACAGCCCTAATAATGTTTAGAAAGTAAATGAGCTTGGCTCATATAACATCTCTACTTATAAGTAGCTTTTAATCAACTCTTCATTGCAGTTTCTGAGCAAAAACAACAGGTTAATCAACTCTTGATTGCAGGCTTCAGCTATAACGAGGAGCCGGTACACAAATTCATCACATTCCTCCCACATCCTAACCAGGAAACTACGATCTCCAAGAATTGCTCTTGTTGTATAGGTATCATCAATAATAAGCACGGAATCTATTGCTAAACCACGAAGACGAAATCATAAACGACTTACGTGAAACAGGCAGTCTTCCAATCCTCCCTCTTCTGAATAGCAGTATAAAGATCAACAACCTCAATGTTCATCTCCTTGCATAGATCTATGCAGGCTTCAGAATATTTCTCGCATAGTTCATTTGTTCGAACTAGCTCACTGAATATTGTGCTGGTTCAAACAACAAGCATATATAGAATCAGCAATTTGTCTTATAAGCCTATAGCTAAAAAGAAAATAAGAGTTGATCAGAAGACCTTGAATTTTCTCGAATTTTCTCCTCGTTTACTGGTGGACAAGAGAGGAAAATGATCCGTGTTTTGGACGAAAGGCTCTACATTCAGAAAAAATTAGAGTAAGTTGTGCAGTGGCTTGTATATGATGCAAAGTTCATGCAACAGAAGAGAGAAAAGTTCTTATAAGAATGTCAATGTGAAATTGATACGAGTGAATTGGTTAGGTAGACCTTATTTGTCTAATATAACGTCAAACAGGCTTTTTTGTTTTTTAGGAAACAAACTAAACCTCTTTTCACACCCATGTTTCTAGAATAAAAAAGAAAATCTTTAACTAAAGGGCTTAGTTTATATCAGCGATTCAAAAAAAGCCTTATTAGACCAATAATTGATATCCCATATTCATATCTGCACCCTTATACAAGATTAGTGTGAAAGATTGCAGATCATTTGGTCTAAGAGTTAGTACCTTGATATGATTCGCAATCTTTCTCATGTTCTCAACGTATTCTGGGAGTGGCACATGAGGTCCAAGGCCTGATGGATGAGGTCCCATTGAATCATTACCTCCAAAGTAAACTATCACCAAATCCGGTTGTGCAACACCAAGCTTAAACTAGACAAAGATAAACATCAAATCACAATTCGGCATCAGTTTACGAGTTAAGTGAACTTAACATGCTCATAACAGATACAATACATCAGTAAAGAGGAAAACAGAAACTAAACCTTTGGGAAAACTTTCCCAAGGACTTGAAGTGCACGCCGAGAGTTCCAACCAAAGTATCCCCGAACCACTATGTCTGCCTACAAGAGATCGGATTCATAAGAAGCTTCTAAAGATAATTAACATCAGTGAAGTAAGACAAATACATTACTCTTGTTTGTTCATCAGTGATACATTTGCTGAAGATGCTGAAAGTACTAAACAGTGGCCCAAAAAGTTCAAAACCAGAGATCAATACAGTCAATGAAGATCTATCCAATTACAAGAAGACTCAAATCTACATTACAAGTGTATGAACAACAAACAAAACATCTCCTTTCTCCTTTCTACATTATATTAATATCATGAAACCTACATTAGAAGAACTCCAAAATCTGTAATGCTGCTGTGATGTATCTTACTTCTGACAAAATGGATCTTCAGAGTACAAACAAATCTCAAACATTTAGCTATGCAATGATCCTAAGAATCATTTTTAGAATGTACAGTTGATCTATGAGGGCTTGTCTTCACTTAAAAGCTCAACAACCAAAACACTAGTTAAAAATTTCAAAGCTTTGATCTTTCAACAAACACATTGTTGGGTTCTTCACCAAAATATCCAGGGTCTGAACTCTGAACACAGTTAACGACAGCAAAAGCAAGGATCATGTGAATCCTCGAATTTTATAATTTTAACACAGTACATGAGTAAAGATTCAAGCTTCAACCATGTTAGGATACCAATTGCAGGCCCAGGAAAGTAAAAATAAAAAACCCAAAAGGGGAAGAACTGAGAAAACCTTGCGAACATAGATATCAGAAAGCATGGCGGCCCAACCACTATGGCCGAAACTCATCTGAACAATCGAAGAGCCGAATAGAACGAACTGTGGTCTACCGGGACCCACCATCTCAACCCTGAGAAAACGGAAACAAATTACCACAGAAGATGAAGAAGAAGAAACAAGAGGAAGAATTGGGGAAGAATGATTTGAGAAAATACCCAATTGGGTGGGGATCTTATTATAGATTGAAATCTATGAAAGAGAAAAACCGCATTAAATGTGTGAAAGTTGTTGGCACCAGCAATTGCGGCCGTACTCTTCTCTATCTCTGTGTTGTTGTCTGCTACTGAGGAACTACAGAGATGGAGAGAAGATTCAACTGCGACATATTTCCATTTTTTCGGTTGATTTATTAATGATTTGAGCAGTGAAATCCCATTTTCTCCAGATTCTATTTCATTTTTGACAACTTTTACATACTCGAGCATCCCGTTTATAAGTTTTTATGATACTTGAATTTGTGGCTAGTGGAAGTATGAACTTTTTCTTGAGAGAAGATTCAAATGGTGAAGCTCTTCTGCACATTTTTAGTACAATCATAAATCGATTTGTCGGGTAGGGGTTAGGGTTTGGACGGTTGTGTATCAAATCATCATTAAACAATAGTTTTGCCGGGCAACTATTTAAGAATTGGTTTGTTGTTCGTATACCGACATAAAACCTTCTTACAAATGAGAAAATATAAAGTTCGAAAGGTGTTTCATATAAATCAAACTCGTTTGGTTAACAACTTTACTTCGCCTCTTGTTTTGTTTTTGAGGTTTTTGACAGATGTTCGATCGATTCTATATTAAAGCCGAAGTCTTTGTTCTTAGGAAGGGTTCTCAAGCGGTTAATATTGGATTTTCAGCTATTTACTTATTATTTATTAGATAGACAAATTTGGTACTTACCAACCCAATCAATCTCATGTAGAAACCGCCTTGGAATGTTGATATGAATAATGAGTTTTTTGGTTCTTGTTTTACTATATCTATCATATCTTTCGGGAAATTATCCGGGAAATCAACACGGTGGCTGATCGTCTAGCTTCGCTCAGACTTACTCTTAACGGCTGCGATTTTCCCCTTTCACATGATGTTGAAGACCTCATCCGCAAGGATGCTTTAGGGTGGTCAGTCTCGACTCTCGAGAGGTTGACATTCTCTTTCCTCTTACCTTTGTATAAAAAAAAAACATTTGATCGTAATTGAGTCATCTCAATCTCTCAAGGATAAGTTCGAGCATCTTTTATTTAAGATTGGGTGTCGAAATGATTAGATGGATTAATCTTAATCGGTCTGCAACACAGTTCACTTCTCTGAAAACATGCTTAATTTGGACTTCGTAAAAAAACAAGAGGTCCAATTTAGAGTCGGAAACAATCATCTCGATCTCACAGGGGCAACTCCAACTACCTTGAAGTGTCTTAATAACACAAAAATTATCCCCTTCAATTTCAATCTTTTTTTATTTGTAGTCTAATTGCCTTGTGAAGGCGTGCTTTTAGTGCAAAAGCTTCGGTTTTTACAACCAAGTTAATTTTTTCCCCATCAAGACTTACGATTTTTCCATTGTGGTCCCGAATCACGTAACCAATAGATGTAATACCCGAGTCTAATTTTGACCCGTCAAAATTTAGTTTATGAAAATCAAGTTTTGGTTTATTCCATTTATTATTATGGTTTTCCTTGAGGTAGGATTTACAATCTTTTTTTGTTTAATGTCATAGTCATTCTCATCAAAAGTGTTGATTTTCCACCTTTGGATTTGTTCTCTAATGAAGCTGGTAACCTTGTTTCATGACCCAATGAGTTAGATGATTTTGTTTCCGAAGTACCAAATGCTTCACCAAATAGTTGTGATGCAAGCAAGCTTGTTTAGTCCTAGTTTCTTTTTAAGTTCAGTTAGAATTTCATGAGTTTTTTTGTTATAATTTATTTTATTTATTTCGATTAACATTGTTTTATCAAAATTTTCAATAATTTATTTACTAAAAGGGTATTTGAAAAACAAATTGACCAAATTCTCGAGGTGATGATACATAGTTCGCAATGTGTTAGCTTCGAGCATCTTGAAAACCTTTAGCATGATACAAATATTATTTTGTTTTTGATAATTTTTCATACTTAAAACTTTAAAAGTTATGCTTGTATGTTGGAACTTGGCGATAATAAATGGTAAGTTGAGCACATTCCAAACTTAGTATATAAGGTCGGGTTTATGTGTTGGGCTTGTATCTAACGTACATGTACGCTCATATACACCCGACCCACTCTACGGTCAGTCTATATCGGGCTTTTGACAATGCATGTGTAAGTTATAATGGTTTATGGATATTTCATATTTGGCTAAGTAGGACCATTATATATACGGCTTGTAAAAGATGTGATGCATATATGTGTTACGTATGAACCAAGTTTATTGAGAAAAGATTCAAATGGTGGAGCTCTCTTCTGCACATGTTTCATAATCGACTTGTCGATCAAGGCTTGGTCAACTATGTGTCAAATCATCACATCAACATTTCACATAAGTTATGTGACATAAGTCACACGGAATTGAACTCGGGCGAGTCCGACATTAACGTGAGTTGTACATATTTGAACCTGATCATAAAACGAGCTTAATCTATTTTTTATGGTTTGATCTACAATCCATGTGTAAGTTAATTTTTAGACCCGGTCTATGACATGGGAAAAAACAATGACTGGACCGACCGAAAATTAAGAAACAAAAGTTTCAAAAGAATTCTAAGAGAAAAAAGAATTATATGGACTCGAGTCACACCGAAATTCCTATCTTGAAACACCCAGTCTGATTGAGTAATCCTATAAATTCCAATTATCAATAACATAAATTTTAACACATTGGAGTACATTAATACATTAAGATCTTAATCAGGCTTACAAGATTAACAAATTTCATTTTAAAATCAACTTAGTATAGAAAGGTAATTCATTAAATCATTCTTACAATAAGGATGTGAGAACCTCTATAGTGATTGTGCAATTTTTTTTTTCATGAATAACATGATCGTTCATCATATTCATGTTATATGTATAAAAGTCAAGTGCTACAACACAACTTTGTAGCTTCGAATCCTGATTGAAAACCCTCCCACACCGTTACAAGTTTGATCTCTTTGTGTTTATTTATACAAAAAATATAATTGTTCAAGACGTATTTATTATATTATTCATAGCTTGTTTTATGTTATATTGCTTTTTTTCTTTGAAAAAAACATATATAAATGAACAAATAAAAATGAACGATCGTGTATCATGGTCGTGCACCTTCTATTTTTTCTTCCATAGTGAACGGTAAAGAGGTGCAACCTTTTATAAAAGCAAAGTGACGGTCGTGTATGAAAGGGTGTAAGATATTATGAGTCTTCTTCGATTTCCTTCTTCAACTTCAATCGAAATATGAAATAAACATCATCTCCCCTACGTTAATTATTGATGATCATTTTGACGTGTAAATGTAGGTAAGTTGAGGCTTTAACTTGTCACCTACCAAGAAATACATTATTGGCATTCAAGATTGACCATCTTTAATTACTCTCATCAACCTACACTACCAATGACCAACTCCTCCATTTGAAGATCAAGCCATAGACCCTTTTCTAACCATCGTTAGTATGATTAGTGGAAGAAATATCCGGCGGTATAGTCAGATATATTCGACGGTACATACTCGGCTGATATAGTATATATTCTGTAATTTGTTCTCATGTTTATATGGCAAGAGTTGTTTACATATAGTCAAGATATATATATATAATTACAGAATATGTACTATACTACCGAATATATGTGACTATATAAGCCGAATATTTCTCCTTTCACTTCCCAACAGAGTTAATTGATGGAGACGAAGCCTCCCATATTTGAAAGCTTCGCCTCCCCCATATAAAAGTCAGAGACTCAGAACGTCGACATCATTAAATTTGAAACGAAAAATTGACTCTCCGATCAACAAGTCTCGAATTTACCGAGAATAAAGTGGGAACTAACCCCAATGTTTAACTAAATAATATCTCAGCAGTTCTCCTTTCACTTCCCAACCACCTTTCTTCCTAAGGACAAACATCCATACACTTACAAATCAAAGCATCTAAACTTGCATGGATGATACATGACTCAACTAAATTAATCTTTATTCACTGTTATAAAAACATACTTGTCATTTTAATTATTGCCCTAGACCTAACATAATAAACTCCAATAAATATAATGTTATAATAATACACATTTTTTTCTCATTTTTGAACCGTGACTTCTTAATCTCGTTTGGTAAAAAAATGAAAGAGACGGAGGATATTGAATTATGAAGATTAAGGAAATTAGATTATGTTAATAGTATATCGAACTTTAATTATAAGGATTATAATGTTTATTGAGTCTTAGATCTCATTTTACCCCTCTTCCTTTTTTCCTCCATTTCATCTACAACAAAATTTAACACATTTTTTTTGTAATTTTATCCCCAATCATATTCATTTTATCAACCACTCATTTCACTTATTTTCTTATCATCTCCTTAATTCTTCATCTGAATAATTTCCGTCATCTTCAGCTTCATCTACGTAATCTTAAGACCAATAGCTTGAGAGCTCTTCCTTCTCCATGGTTTGGCTCCCTATTGCCTCCGCATGGCAAAACTTAAGTAAGATCTCAACCGTCCAACTCTTCACGGGTAAGCGCTTGGACTTAACACGCCACTTACGACAAACGAAGGCGTGTAAGCTTGCTAGCCACGCGTGTGAATGTTCACTAAGAGCCTAAGAGGAGAGGTTGTTGACGTTGGTAGTTTAGGGTTCACGACCTCGTTGAATCTATATAGAGTCAATACAGATTATGTGAAAATCTTATGTGTTGGGGAAGACTTCTATAGACTTTAGGTAGTTATATAAGTAGTAAAAAATTCTACAAAATCAATGAAATAAAATATTCTTTTAAAATCAACAAACTTTTAAATATCATATGAATTTTATGGAAAATTTAAAATTCTAATTGAATACCAAAAAATTTATATAGATTTTTAAAAATTATATTGAATACTCATAAACTTTTAAACTCCAAAAAAACTCCAGTAAAATCTTAATCGAATACATCCCTAAGTTACTCATCTTGTTTACAACCAAAGTCATCCTTATGTGAATTTTTTTCTTCTTTCTTGAAGTATTGGGCTGAAATTTGTTTAAGTTATAAGTTGATTGATAATTGATACATTTGCTTTATTTTGAGCTATCAAAGTTGATGATACCCAAAATGACAACCCATAGCCCAATATATGGACCCAAAACTCAAATGAACAAACCCAATTCAATTTGACATAAGATCGAATTTAAGCATAATCTAATCCAATTCAAATCGGGACCAAGTGATGATTTTATCAAATATAAGTGAATTGTCATAAATCTAGGAATCTTTAACAAGTCTGAAGCATCAAAATCTAGTATATAGAATCTTATTACATATAAAGTTAAAAGAGATTTTGAGCATAATACAGAATTCAAGTGAATGGAACCTCAACTAGCGTATATGCTGAACATAATATTTAAGTGTGTTCGTACGTACACGATTCCCACAGTTTGATATACTTTCACATGGTAAATTTTAATGGAAAAGAGAGAATGAGGTGAAAGAGAACCTCCTAAGAGCAGTTAGATTGTTGGATGAATAACTCATGATCAATCTATAATATAATAAGCATTAAATTGTTTAGCGGATTGAATATTCACAATATTACGTATTAGGAATAAGCTTATTTTTAGAAAATTGTGTTCCCATGAACACGGGTGGACGTCTTTTCCTCTTATCACACTAATAAAAAACAAATAAGCGTTGGCGAGTGTAGTACGTGTCTTGGTAAAAAACTTGCTTCGGAAATCTTCTAAGTTTGTGTATTAACTCCGTCGGTGAACGTGTCACGCATGTTGATATTAGTTGAACAAGTCCCTTTTATCTGTAAGCCCTAACTCATTCTTGCACGTTGATACCAGTTGAAGTGTCATGCAAAGTATTCAATGTAACTTGTGTTATAGTAAGGTAACAATAAGTTCATTTGTCATGTATAGTGAACATGTCATGCATGTTGATGTTAGTTGAACGTGTCTCTTTTATTTGGAAGCATTAACACTAGCGAACAAAATGAGTTTATTTTATCTTACATGTTGAATGTTGGAACTAAATTAAATAAAGACTATTAATAAAACATGTTTTAACACATGGGTGCGCTAAACACTTTTTCGGTGGGCTCCAGCCATTGTCAATACCGAAAAGTGAGAGTTTTGACTTCGTCTTCGCGAGCTCTTGCTCGTGGTATATTCATACGCTAAATTTGAGTTCCGTTTGTATGATAAATGGAGGTCCAAAGTTGGTTGTATGATAGACAATAACTTGGGAAAAATAGTCAAATTGGAACTTCTCACATGGACTATATGGAGGGAGAAACAATGGGATATATAGGGCAATAATGCACTAAAGACCGTGACCTTTGGGTCACTACCTATTTTCAATGGGGAAGTGGGGGACGGCGTAGGCAAACCACGACGCGTGCCGAGCTTGAGCTTGTGTCGTGTTGCATTGCGACGAGACGGGTGAACCTAGTTACAACTATATTATTTTTGGGCCGACCCAACTCAAAGTCCAACAGTCAGCAGACCCATTGGACCGAATCGGTTATCCGAAAGCGGAGTATGTTGGTTCAACAGATCCAAGATTTGGGGAAGTGGATAAGAATGACTCCTAAAAACGTGGCTTTTTCTGTGGATCAGAATTGCCCTATGTTTTGGGCTTTCTTGGGCTCAATCAGTAACCACCTCCATCAGCTCTCCTGCTCTCATTTCAATCACACCATGACACCAACATTCTTATCCTCCTATCTTCAGCTTCCGAGCTCACTTATCTCGAGAGTGCAACACACTACTAGTTCGTAGGCTTCCGATAATATTACGAAGGCCGGATTCGAACGACGGTTGTATCCTGATATTCTGACACGCCAGTAACCGTCGTAATACGAGGTATTTTTAGAATTAAGGAAAGAGATTCCGACCTCGACTCTGCTCTAAGTACACACTTAAGGTGATATAAATTCTAACTCTTAAACGTTGTTATACTTACAGTTTAACTAACGTGTTACAGGGTTCCTACAACTGAACGTGTCGGACATAAACATAATGTACACATTAGTACTAGGTGTCTGAGTGCTACGACTCATATATCACAAATCCGTTTTAATACGTTGTTCAATAGACTTTCCCAATGACTAAGAAAATTAATATATCTAGAAACCGTTGTACGTACCAAATTTGGCTAAGTCGAGGTCGATATTGGGACTTGTTTGGACACGGCACAAGATTCTAACAAAAAACCGACACAATAGGAAAGTGTTGATGTTTTGATCGTTTTCGAGGGACATAAATACAACACTTGTAATGTTATAGATTGATTAATTTATATCTTAAACTTTTTTTTCCGTGTATAATTCGCGTCCTGGGCCCATTTTCCATCATATGTAATCACACGATAGCTCTATTGATCATTTGGATAAGACTAACTTTCTTTATCTTTTGAGGAAAAAGCCATGCGTCAAAATATACCTCAAATTTTGTTATCTTTTTTTATTAAATAAATTATTTGGAAAATTCCGGACGGTATCCTCGTGATTTGAAGTATTCTGGATTTTGTCCAGCAGTTTTTCAAATTCGGATGATACCTTTAAGTTTATGTTATTTTTCGGATTTTGCCCAAATTCATTAAATTTTGTTTAAAGTTCTATTAAAAACATACAAAAGAAAAAAAACTAAAATTAAAAAATAAACTAAAATAGAAAGAATAATTTATTTATTTTAAAACTAAAGTAAAACATTAAGTTCTTTTTTTTTAAAATGTTTTATATTAATTTAAAAATAAATAAATTACATAATTTTAAAAAATTCAAAAAAATCATAGTTTTATTTTATTTTAAAAATAAATAAATAAAATTAGCATTTTTTTAACAAAATCTAAAAACATAAGTGTTATACTTTATTTAAAATAAAATAAAATAAAGGTTCTTTTAAAAAATTAAAAACAAATTCATTGTTCTAAATTATTATAAAAGTAAATAAATCAGTTTTCTATTTTATAAATTTCCTTTTACTTTATTTTAAATAGTGAATTTTTTTTAATTTTTTAAAAGAATATTTTTTTATTTATTTATTAAATAAAATAAAACACTGATTTTTAAATTTTTTTAAAAATTATCTAATTAATTAATTTTTAAATTAACATCAAACATTTTTTAAAAAAGAAGTTACTGTTTTACTTTAGTTTTAAAATAAATAAATTATTTTTTCTATTTTAATTTATTTTTTAATTTTAATTTATTTTTTTTTGTATATTTTTAATGGAATTTTAAAAAAATTTAATGAATTTGGGCAAAATCCGGAAAACAACATAAATTTAAGGGTGCCATCCGAATTTGAAAAAACTGTTGGGCAAAATCCGGAATACCCCAAACCACGAGGGTACCATCCGGAATCTCCCTAAAATTTATTAAATGTATTTGCTTAAAGACAATTTATTGCTATATATATATATATATATATATATATATAAATCAATTTCATATAAAATTTTTAAGATTATCATAATTTATTTAAAAATATATATATGATATTAGACATGGGTCCGGTTTGAACCAAACCGCCAAACCGACGATTTGTGAACCGGCTCAAACCGGCGGTTTAGGTTTGGCCGAAAACCGACGGTTTGTGAACCGGCCCAAACCGTAGGTTACCGGTTTAGGTTTAGGTTTGACTTTCGGACAAACCTAAACCGACGGTTTACCCCAAACGGGCGGTTTAACCGCCCGTTTGCTATTTTTTATTTTTTTTTGCCCAACCGCCGGTTTGGTCTAGTTTCCAATATTTTTTTTTAATATAAAACCGGCTAAACCGCCGCCAAACCGCCGGTTTAGGTTAAAGCTAAACCGGCGGTTTGAATTTCTACGGTTTAACCGTCAGTTCCCAAATTTAAACCGCCGGTTTAGGTTTGGATCCCATGTCTATATGATATAATACATAAATTGGATATTATTTTGGAGGAAGTTATTAAATTTATAAAATATAATGAGTTTAAGTAGTAATATTTTGAAAAGGAAATATTCAAATTACTTTATAAATTAAAAAAAATCGCGATATGAAGTTATTATTGGACATAGTTGAATTTCGATTTATTAGATTTTGAAGATTTATCAATCTTAAATGATTGGAAAGTTGAAAAGTTATATTATATAGTAATTTTTCTTAATTCAAATGATATGAAACTTTTCAAATCACGTTGGTCAAAATTTTTGAATTTTATTTGTTTTGTTAAGTTGTTTAACTTTTATTTTACTTCTTTCAGCTGGAAAATAAACCAGAAACTTTATATATATATATATATATATATATATATATATATATATATATATATATATATATAACCTTTTACGTGTACATGCTTTATTTCTAATTTTTATTAGATGCTTTGGTATTCCTTTCACACCAATAAAAACATAATACATTATTTATATTGACTTTCAAACACGTACATATAATCAAACTTTCTAGAACATATATACTGACTGGACATTGTTCGCCTATATATGAAGACTTAATTATAAAAATATTTGAAGATTAAAATCGCAATTTAACCAATATTTATCGCAAAGTTTTTGTATATTTGATGATACGTGTTTTTCCCCAGATTCAACTCATTATTACGATAAAGTAATATATAGTGTTATACTGGATGATAAATAGGGGTGTTATACGAGTCAAGTCTTAGCATGTTAAAAGTCGGCTCGTTTACAAACGAGACGAGCTTTTAACGAGCCGAGTTCGAGTAGCTCGCCTAAATAATGCTCATATAGTGTTATTTTAGCCGAATGAGCCGAACTTTACCCGAACGAGTCGAACTTTGACATGCTCAAACTCAGCTCGTTTATAAACGAGTCGTACCCAGTTGAGCTTTTGACGAGTCGAACGCAAGTCAAGCCCGAGAAGCTTGTCTCATGTATCAGCCCTAATATATATATATATATATATATATATATATATATATATATATATATATATATATATATATATATATATATATATATATATATATATATATATATATATATATATATATTAGGAAAGTTGAAAAGCATGCTTCCTCTCAACTTCATGGTAGGAAATTGATTCGAAAGCATGTCCTATAATCAACCATAAATGGGATAGTATTTAACTATTTTATTGCTTGTCAAAATTGACTAATATAGATTATTTTATCAACTGTTTTTTTTTTGTTTATGTAAGAAAAAAAGCACAAAATAGTTTTTTAAACATCTTCAATTGAAAAAAGTTGCATAAGATATAAAGAGTTAAAATGAGGAAGAAAATAAATTACCTTATTACCTCATTTTACATATGACAAGTGATACACCTCAAAGCGGTGTTCAAGTCAATAATTATCTTCACAAGAGTCACAACAATATATAAACCGGTCAATATTGGCAAGTATAGGTAAGTAATCATCTCCGTCATAATACAATCACGGTAAAGTGGTACAATCGTCGCCCCATTGAGCGATTTAGCCTTAAACATCTCAACATCCGGCTCTAGTTGTTTCTTTCAAGAGTTCATAAAATCTTTACCCCCAATTATCGGTGCACACTGTCATGCTATCCCGAAGCCTCCCCACTACCACCATCGAGTGGGTTGCTGCTATTGGACTTGCCGCCACCATCCGAACCTAAAGAAAAAATGATTTAACGAATTCAACCCAAAATCCACCACCCAAAAGCGGTTGTTCTCTTGTCCATCATACAACCGTTTATTTGGACATACCAAATTTACCAAAGGATCGCCATCCATTTTCATGGGAGAAAACAATCCGGAGAAGAGGCAATATAATCTTCCCAAAATAAAGATATCATCTTCTTCTTGAGTATGAAGAAATACAACACGACTCCAAATAAATTTTTGAGTGAGACAATCATAAAGGGCACGAATAATCTTGAACAATGTAAAAAAAATTATTATTAATGTTAATTTTGATTGATATTATGAATTATTATTATATAAACTAATAGCCATGTTGGAGATAATAAGGTCCCACATCGAAAGATGGGGACATTCCGAGCCTAGTATATAAGGTCGGTGGGCTACTCCTCCTATTGTCAATTGGTTTTAGGATGAAACCTCGCTGGGTTTATGTGCTGGGATTGGGCCTAACGTGCATGTGCGCTCGGATGCACACGACCCCGCTCAACCGGTCCGGCAGTATCGGACTTTGACATGGTATCAGAGCGGTTAGCCTCAATTCGGCTCGCGATCCTCCTGTGTATTGTGGGGGCGTGTTGGAGATAATAAGCTCGCCTGTATTGGGCTTGAGCCTAATGCGCATGTGCACTCGGATGCACACGACCCCCGCTCTACCGGTCTGGCTGTATCGGACTTTGACCAGCCAAATGTTTTAGAACATTCTAATTTCTAAGACCTTGTTCCACAAACAAGTTCTGTATAGTCCAAACTTTTGGTATTTAGGTAGTTTTTTTTGGCAATTTTGCTTAAATATGTAAATATTTTGAATAGTCTAGCTACATGTAAAAATACTTTGAAATCCAAGTTTGAAACTATGTTTCCATGAAAATAGGCATAAAAAAAATTCAACTTAGACTTGAGATTCAAATCTGAATAGCCAATACACGTAATCAAAATAGGCAACCATTCTCATGACTCAAGAAAAAAGGGCGTTGATATTACTACTACTCACATAAAGTTAAATCACGAATGACGTCATTAATCACTATTTTCTCATTTTTTAAATTTTAAAAATAAAAAATAACCCGAAGAATCCTAAGAATTGCCGTTAAAATCAGTTTTCAACTGCCGTTAGTCTCACGAATGTCAATTTTGAATCGTCACATTACGCCATAAACAATGGCCGCCAACTCTACTCGTATTCTCCGCGTGTTTATTGCTTTACACCTACACTTATTTCCTTTGTCCACTTATATTAATATCGATATCGGTATTAAGATATGTGTACGGAAATATGTGTATGAGGTATCAAAATGTATTTATGGTGGAGTTTATTAAGGAGAAAATGTGTAATTGATATATATATATTTGTACACTAGATGTATGAGATATTTTATATTGATACTCGGATCTGATATCTAGATAGCAATACTAAATATGTCCTTACATTCACTCGATTGATAGTATCAAAGAAATTATACAAGTTGAATATCGACATGTTCAGGCTTGAATCATCTATAATAATTTCGATTTAAGGCTAAGTTTTCAAATTTTGTCATACATTCAGATTCAACTCATTTAGAAGGTGACGTCGAGTCGAGACCGAATAATTCATCTTATATGCGTAGTTAGTAATGATCATAAATAGAATTTAAGATTCTTGTATCGTAGTTGGTGTTTTATTTCACTTAAGTTTACGGTTCATTTCACCAAAAACTAAAGGTACAATTATATAAAAGTTAAAAAATACGGAATTGAGTCGACACCATGTGCTTTCCAGTGGTTGTGTAGAGACAGAGAATACTGAAGTTAAACGTGTTTAACCAAAAACAATTTCAGTATGAGAGATCTTTTGAAAAGTTTTTATGCGAGCATGATAGACATAAAATCAGTGTCTCTAATATCTCAATTCTTACAAAAATCTCATAAAAATTTGTTATGTAAAAACATTTTTTTTTGGTGAAACAAGGAGTACACTACTTCATTCTACCTATTATTATTAAACAAATGGGTCCCCGATCGAGATACCCTTGGAAGGGAAACACCCCGTAAATCGTCTAACAAAAAAAAAAAAGAATACAAGAAGGAGGGGAACTCAACCGGTGAACCCCCAAGTCAAAAGAGAACGCAAAACTAGCTAGTGAGTCCGCCACCCTATTTCCTTCCTGAAAAATATGGCCGAGATCGATCACCCAATCTCGGGTAAAAAAGCCTTGGCAACTGATCACCAGGCTCGAAAGAGGGTGTGAAGAACTAACCCCTTTAGTGATGAAGTCAATAACAATCATCGAATCAACCTCCAAACATACCTTCCTGAAACCACAGTCCCACACAAGATTTAAACCGCACAACACTCCCCGTGTTATGTAGTAACATACTTGATATGAATCGGTGTCTTTAACACCTTATTCTTATTTATTACAGAACTCGTAGTTGACATGAAGTCAGCGTCCTAACACCTCCTACTTGATTGACGTGTATGGAAAATAAAGTTGATCGGGTGTTAGATATTTTTACTATTGCTATATTATAAGTTAGGTGCCCATCTAATTGTCGATAATTACAATCTAATGGATTAGCTAGGATACAATCTATATAACTTACTAAAACAAAGGACACTAAGTCCACATGTCAATCAACTAGGTATGCCACATAGGATTTTTTGTGAAATATTTACTGAAATGCCACTCCTAAAAAATTTATGAGAGATTACTAAATTACCACTCCTAAATAATAGAATCCTAATTACTAAATAAATATTAAAGATTTCTATCTATAAATAATTTTTACAATTTTGCCACATAGGATTTTTTGTTACAAATTCAAGGCTATTATTCCGAATTGTAAAATATTTATGTAAAATATTTACTAAATTATCATTGTTATTAAATTGTAAAATATTTATTTAATTATTTTTATTTCTAGATTCTCATAACTAATTTTGAGATTTAACAAAATTTCTTGTAAAACAATATTTTGAATTTTAGTTAATAAAGATTTTGTAATAGTTTTTTTTATTATTTTCATATTGTAATTGAACAATTATTTGAAAGTGTTAAAAAAATATTTCGAATAACAACAATTTAAACAAAAATGTTTTGTAAACTAACGAATTGTTAAACTATAAATTTTGAAATAGTTTCTTAAAAAAAATTTTTTTGCCTTTTATTTATACCTTTATAATAATTATTTTTATTTATCTATTTAACAAAAATTCTTTTTTTTAAACGTAGGTGACATAAAAAAAATATTGAAATTTTTTGCTATTAGCTTATCATTTGAAACAAAAAGATTTTGTTATCAACCCATTGCTAGATTAATATATTTCAAATTATTTCTTAAACATATATTTCTCCGTAGATTTTAATTTTTTGTGCCTTTACGGTAATTGTTTTTAATATCAGAATATTTTTTATACACGTATTAGTTTAGATCATATCTCACGTACCGATCTGATACACAAATCTTCTCAAACAATCTTTCTTTTGATCAACCTATATATACGTCTATCATCATTCATCTCTCAAAATAAGATACTTTCTTCTCTCAACAATGAATTGTGACAAAAGGTTTCGTCTTCTCCCCATGTCTCCCAATGCAGATTAGTTGCTAGATTTTTTCTTTCTTTCTTAGTTTCTACCCATTTCCTTTTAATCCATTGAGCTACTGTTTTGTCATTTGCCAAATTATTTTATATTCGCCTGTTTTGATCCTAAACTTTTCAGGGTAATAGAGGTTGATTTTATGACCTTGAAATCTGTTGTTTAGCTTTCAAAAGTATGGAATTTAAGGATGGGGTCATTACATGTTCTAATCAATTATTTTAAAAAAAGCTTAGTACTCAATTATATAAGAATGGGAGGGAGAACGGGAGTGAAGAAGCTGGTGGGAAACACCGACTTTCTCTATTCGCTCCTACAATCCTCGCAAATCGACCACCTGATCGCACTTCGGTATCGCTTATAGTTTTGATCAATTCATCCCCAAGGTTTCATTTTAATGAAAAATTTCATCTTTATTTTGTAATTTTACTTGATAAATTGTAATATATTTAAATTAGATCTGATTCACTATTTGAAGGAAATGCAATATAATAAAATCTATCTATTTTGACAATGTAAAACAAATCCAAAAATCTTTTTTTGAGAGAGATTTAAAGCAAATTCGTATTTTGTAACTCTAAATCTATTTTTTTAATGTTTTTTTTCTCTTTTATAAAATTCCGACTCCAAATTTTTTTTAAAATGGCAATCACGCTATAACATCTTACACTTAACTCAATAATTATATCTGAAATATTTTTTGTTTTATTATTTAACAATTATTATTTTCGTTATTATTTCCTTCCATATATATTATGGAAATTATCTTCTTGAAAATATATCGGTAACAAATTTCATTAAGATTATAGTATGTTCCGATATCTTATCTCATCGAAATCCTAATTTTAATTTTAATTTTAATTTTAATTTATTTTTTTATTTAACAAGTCAGTGATAACCAATATAAATATGGGTCAATCTTCTTAAAAAAAATCTCATAACCCACTTTTATTTGTTGTTAATTAGAAAACAAAGTAAATTAACACTCTTCGTAGCTAAAAGTATTTGAATTTTGGTTATCAAACACTAAAGGTAAATTTATTTATTTATTTATTATGATTTGATTTTTTTGGTTAACTATTTGATTGTTATATTTCAACAATTTTTAATATTTAGTTTGCTAAAGATATAGAGTACTATAAATTAGTAGCCATATTCCAAATACTTTTTTCTATATTTTTTAATATATATATATATATATATATATATATATATATATATATATATATATATATATATATATATATATATATATATATATATACTCATATTTTGGTAGATTATAAAATAGAAAATATATTTTGTTACCTATAATATCTCTACAAATCCAAATATAATATATATAACTATATCCATATTTATTACCCAAGATATCTTTCACGTATAATAACTCATTTTACCCTATTTTATTATAGTGATAATTACTAAAATATATTTTTATTTGATCAATTAATTTGTCTCATGTGGATAAAGTTAACAAATCATATTAAATTTTTTTCTGACAATTTTCATATACTTTAATCTCAATAAATTTTACTTATTCATGTCTTTCCAAACCATTCTCCCTAACAAAATCTAATCTTAACAAAAAAAAAAGAAAAAATAATAATAGGACCTTTTTATTTTAGATTCGATTACTTTAAAATACGGATTTTGTGTGTGCTTTTTATCAAAAAAAAAATATCATATTAAGTTTTAGTTGATAAATTCCGATCAAAATATTCTTTACAAACTTTTTATAACATTAAAGTCTTTTAACCTTTTTCAATCATTTTACCTAAGGTAATTTAATCTTAACAAACAAAAAAGTAACAAAGTTTCATTTTATATCTATTAAAATAAATAAAAATTTGGAAATTTATTAATTGCATATAAAGTTTATCAAATTTAGTTGTCTAGAATGATTAGAAACATATCTATAAACTAAACTTTTATACTCATGACAAATATTATAGAATTCTAAACTTTGTAAACTTTTATACTCATGACGACGAATTTGTACATAAAATTTGGTCAAATTTACAATAAAATATTATCTCTACCTCTAAAATGTAGAATATAGAGATTTGGTGGAAGGAGTCAAGACTCAAGGGTAATGGGATCATTGGTCTAACCATACATGTTAGCCACGGCCACAACTAGAGAATAATTAGTATGAATTAGAGTCATATAATTACCGTGTCTAAATTGATGCACCGAGTGATAACAATCATGACGATTTAAACGTTTTTTCTAATCATGGCTAATAATAATTGATAAATTATAGTTATATTTAGGCTATTTAGATATGAAACATAATAATCGGTATCTTTGTACGAGGTCATATTTTTAAGTTAGATATTATCGAATAACGTCTACTATGGATTCATTTAGTGCGGAATAGACTATATTATTATAAAAATAATTTTGGATGAAATATAATTTTATGAAAAATATTAATATAAATGAGACTAATTTTACATGGTTTTAATGGACGTTATGGTAATTATGTATATTCATCATAATTATTTTGATTATACTTTTTGGTTATTTTACTATATTTAAATTATATTGGATTAATAGGGTCAAAGAATTGAAGTTATGACAAGATATATATATATTTTAAGTGCCCGTTTGGTTGGAGCGGTGGAATGGAAACGGAATGGAATTGGATAAGGGTTATGAATGGAAATGGAAATGATGGGATTACTTTCATGTGATAAAAGACATTTAACCAAACGTATTTTTTGATTGATTCGGAATCATTCCGTTACCGGGAATAATTCCTAGAGCTTCCAAACGGGCACTAAAAGTATTTCTTAACAAATACCCGTGCAAGGCACGGGATATAAACTAGTTTTCATTATATTATTAGAAAGAACCCTACCCAATGCAAAATTCAGAACAACTTGCTTGACTATGTTAAGGAGGCTTATATCAACACATTTGTATTTATATAATTAAATAATAATAATAATAATAATAATAATTACAAGATTAATATTAAAAAAAATATATAAATAACACTGCTCAGGCTGCGCAGATTTTTCGTCTTCCTCAACACGAGAACAGTTAGACCGTTCCACCTCTTCCCTTTTAATCTCCACCTTCTCCAATTCAAAACTCCTTCAAATCTCTATCACAGCTCAAAACCCTCGCCCTCACCTGCAAATTCCATATCCGCCATGGCTTTCTCAAAGCTCGACGACAAGCCTTCATGGCGATCAACTATTCGCGCTGTCAAGACAATCTTCTTTCTTATCACCATGACTCTTTCATTTCTGTTTTTCTCCGCTCCTGTTCTCCTTGCGATTGCTGATGCTCTTCTTCCTTCTGCTCTTCTATCCGCTTCATTACCGCCAACGACGCCTAATCGAACTGATTTCTTATCATCGCTGTTCGGAAATCAGTCCTTCTTCTCGTTTTTGCATGATTATGATTTCAGATACTCACTCGTCGATATCCCTCTGCTCTCCATCGCTCGGTCCGTCCTCATCCTTTGTAAGTTCGCAATTCAATTTCAATTTCAATTTCGTATTTATTGCTTCGTCCAGATTCAGTTCAAAATCGGTCGGTTTATGTGATTCTTAGTACTGATTAGTTGAAATGGATGGATCTGTAGGTGTTTATAGTTGGTGCGATGGACCTAGACTGTCATGGGGGCCTTATCTGTGGGTTGCGACTGCGTGTTCGGTGGTTTCCTTAGGGTTTGTGTCACTTAAGGCTTCGTTTGTATTCGGAAGAGGCGGAGGAAGACCAGCGGAAGTGGCTCTGTTTTGTAGCTCCTACGCACTCGCCGTTGGACACGTACTTGTGGCGTACCGCACCAGCTGCCGGGAACGCAAGAAGCTGCTTGTTTACAAGATTGACATTGAAGCCGTAAGTCCCTTTTTACTCTTTTCTCTCTAATTTAATTGTATATTCATTCTCTGTTCACTTTTTGAATCTTGATATATTTTTTTCTCTAAATATTTTCTGAGTAATAATAGTAGGAGAAGATTTGGGGAATTCTATTACTAACTAGGAAGAGGTATTGATATACAAAATACAAATAATAAAAAGTACTTCTGTTATAAGCTTTTCTTATTCTCTTGGGACCCTAAATTCAAACCGTTAATTGAATACCAGTGTCTTTGGTATATTTGAAGTAGTGGTTAGCGTTTTGTATCGAGAATTGTGTTTGACACTATAGCGGTTATAATTTCAACTAGTGTTTAATTACCCATGTAAAAAACCCCAAAAAAATGTAAAAAGTGGTTGTTGAAAACATTACTCAATCCCTACCACTCCCTTGTACATGTACATGGTTGTTATTCTCATACTTAGAATATGATCACTGATATTTTAAGGAGGTTATTTAAGACGAGATGAAGAATTTTGACCAATTTTTAAAAAATGTAATTATCATCCTTCTAAAAATGTGATGAGTGTATTTCAAGTAGGGTATTGTAAGTTAGTAATTACAATTTTGTAATTTGTACCATATTTGGTGGATCTTGACTAGGGAATCTTGTTGATCAAGAAGAGGGGATATGAAATTTCCGATGACAGAGACATGTGAGAATGACATAAACTATATGGCGTACGCAAAAATATGAAATGTTATAGCTAAGTAGCTTAACTCTTGTGAAATATTAATCAAATATAAGTTAATTAATTAGGACTTAGAAATTTCTTCACGATAAAGAAGTTTAAAATCCAAAATGAAGCCCAATTTGGCTTGCTTATCTTGCTGTATGAGAAAGAGCTAAGAAAGTTCAAACTTCCCCACCTAACGTCCAACCTTTGTAATTTTAATCTTCCATGACCGTTGAACAAAGGTTTCTAGAAGGCAACTCTGCATGATTTCTTAATTCAAACTATACATTCAATTTTAGATTCTCAGAAAACTCAAAATTTTAAGTCAAACACGATTTTGTTTCTTAAAAAACACGTTTTTACCAAATGGGTATCGTGTGGGGTTCGGGTTAACTTTGATCCGCTCTCTCCCTTTCACTCTGAGTAGTTCGGTTAAAGAAGGTTATGAAAAATTATGCATTTTTATTCTACCCACCCTATTAGAATAATCGATTGTTAGATCTGTACGAGAAATTGTTATAATAAGACAATAAATCTTGGTATACTAATACGATGAACTAAGGACCGAGCGAGCGAGGTTTGTATTTTTTTATCCACGAAAGTATATTGAAAACCATATCGCAAGGTTTGTTCAACAAAACCACAAAATGTTTTGTCTTCTCTCTATTCCCTAAGTAACTCGTTGAAAATTACAACAAAAATATAGTAAAATTATAGGCTTTTATAAGTTTCAATCAAGATCACCGAATAGACTCTAAGTTAAACAAACCGGTTGTATCTCATAACACACTACTATGGCTTCAAATCATATTATAAAAAAGAGGGAAAATAGGCTAAACTTTACAGAATGTGATGTGTAATACTTTTCTATATTAACTTCATTATTAAAACATTTTAAAGAAATATTTACTTCTTTTTTTACACATTGGAATTCCCATTTGTATTTTTGTGTAGTAATTGAACCAATTGAACACATTTGAAGAAGTCAACCTAAAACATAATTTTCAAAACTTCACATCATGAAAAAAAACTAGCGTGATATCCTGTGCTATGCTCTGTCATATATAGTATTTTTGTTGTGATATGTCTTTGAATAGTAGTTTTGCTAATCAATTGAGTGACTATTCAATTTGGTAAAGTATTTGATACTGTATTCAACTAATTAACCTAACAATTACAGCTCTTGCTATTTGAACAATTGAGCCTCCTTTCTCTTTTGCACGTGAAATTAGTTAGATTAATTAGTTCAAAAAAAGAAATTATATGGTAATTCGAACTACTTTATTATGTCTAATAACTCAATAATGTAAACCATTTGGTTGATTATGATATGATTGAAAACAAGATCCAATTATGTTATTATAAAGTGATGTCGTGTCATGAGATAAGCCCATTGGCTTAAGCTCCTCCACAATCATTCAATGGTTGAAATGCAAACCCATTTCACCATATAATATGATAACATTTCTCATTCACCTAAATCTTTACATTAAGGGCCCGTCTGGTTCCAACTCCGGAAACGGAAACGGAAACGGAATAGAAACGAATTTAGTCTATATGTATATCCATATTCATGAAATTCTATGGAGTGATTCCTTGTGTTTACATGCAAAATGCACTTGTCTCCCCATATTTTGTTACCCTATAGGGTATCAAAAGTAATCAAATTCAACTTCAATTACTTCAAATCACAAGGAATGATTCCAACAATTTTGATGAATAAGGGTATACATATGGACTAGATTCGTTTCCATTCCGTTTCCGATTCCGGAGTTCAAACCAAACGGGCCCTAAATGTAAATCATTTTTGATATTTACAGGTTTCCGCTTGCAAGAATAGTTTGCTTTCCTACCAAAAGACGTTACAACTAGAAAGAATCAAGAAATGATGTTCTTCCACCTTAAATCGACATTGTTTCATTTCTTGTACATTGCCGATGTTCTCGTGGACACTTGTATATTCAGGTAAATTCTCCATCTAAATCAATCATTTACTTAAATCAACTTACATACGCATTTGATTTGCTGATTTAAATCTTTGGAAATTTTAGATGGTTTCCTATGCACTCTTGATTATTCGCACTTTAGATTATTCGGATTATACCAACAATTTTTTAATGGTATCATTAGCTTTATACTTTTATGTAATATATCACATTGTTCTTAACCATTGAGAAAATAAAAAATAATTTAAACTTATAAAATGACTATTTATAATAACTATTAATAATAATTAAAAATTTCCCCCTGAACTCGGTGATATCTTTAAATACAATATCAAAAAAATACATACGGAAGAATTGGATAATAGACTCTTTTTATAGGCTTTTATTTCGTAAACCTAGAGGGGTAAAAATTAGAGAGGTCTATAAAATAAAAGTTCCTAAAGAAGATATTTTACTCAATTTTTTTAAAAAATTAAGTTAAATAGAATATATTTACTAAATTAGTTTATACTACGAGTACTCTTAATATTAATATAAGATTTAGTTAGTCATTTTATACAAAAACAAAAATACAGGGTATTATCCGTAATTTTTCTTATATTTTCATAAAAAAAACAACAAACTATATTACATATTTTAAGGTCTCTATCCGATTCAACCATTGAAATATTCAAACCGTGAACATTGACCTGAAACCCAGAATCACGTGTGCTTACGTGTAAAAAATCGGATGGTATCATGGATGATTAAATGATGATATCATCAAATAACAATAATAAAATTTGCACAATTAATGATAATAGGAACTGGAAAACTATATATTAATTAATATATAAATTATTAAAATTACTATATAATTTGTTGGTAAAAAATAATTACTAACGACAACGTTCAATCTTTGTTGATTGCAGGATATGGATCGTTTTTGCAAGGGTTTACTTTACATTGATGGGCAGTAAATATTAAAATATATAGAGAAAGGGTGATTTACCAGAGGCTAGTCCATCGTCGCAACAGGATGAAAGAGATTGGTCGTCTCCCCAAATAGAGAATGTATATTCACTAATAAAACAAGGGGAATAAAAAAAAAAGAAAGAAAAAAGAAAATTTGAGGAAAATATAGGCAGATTGTTGTATCATATGCAGAGCAATGTATTAGTTTCAAAATCATCTTCTTTGCAAGAAATATAAGATTTGCCCATTTTCATGGGTTAAATAGAAGATTGTGTATCTTAAATAAACAAATGAAATATCAACTCTAAATTTTGTAGTATTTAATATTCACCTACAATTGTATTCATTTGTACATTTGGTTCGGTAAATGCTTAGATTATATCAATTAAAAGATTTACCCCCGCGTTTGGTTAAAAGTCCGGAAACTGAAACGGGATGAAATTGAATCTACTCCTTACGTTTACCTTATCATGAATATTTTTTAGAATATTTTCTTATGATTGCATGCAAAATGTAGTTGTTTTCCCATTTTGTTTCAACACTGAACAAATTTTAAATGATTTCATAAAATTTCATGAATAATGATATACACATGGACTAAATTCGTTGTCATTCCGTTTTCGGAGTTGGAACCAAACGGGGCCTTAATATCTTTTGTAGCATCTATCTTTTAAAATTTTATACATAGAAATCACCATCCAAAATTTTTCCCTGCAGAAGACCACCCAGTTAGTTCAATTACATTACCAAAATATCATACACCTATATACATATATATAACTTTGGTTAAATATTCATTCAAATAATTGTTTATTATAAGATTATTTTCATTTTTATAACTTAAATAGATTAAAAAGAAGTGTAAAATTGAAGAAAAATAATCAGTTAGACTATCTACGTCCCTAGTGAAAAGGGTTAAATTTTACATTCTTATCTAAAACAAATTTTTACATCCCATGTATTTTCTCCGAGTAAATAGTTAAATAAAAATTCACTCCGTTTAAATATAAACGTCATCCTCCAAAAGTGCAAAATAAAGTGGGTCCTACTCCTCCCCAAATAAACCAATAATATCTTTTTGTAATTTATTTTTTATCAAATATTTTATGCGAAAAAAGGGAAAGTAAGGTTAAAATAAGATTATAGACGGAATGAAATGCAACAAAAAGCTATATACACGGAGTAAATAGCAAATACGTATATAAATACTGTGCATAAATAGCATTATAGACGGAATGGGATGCGGTTAGTCTTACAAAGGATACTAGAAAATCATGCCCGTGCTACGCACGGGACTACTAATATTATTTTGTTGCATTTTGTATCCAATATTCTTTTATTTTGTGATTATTATAAATTCATTACTTATATTGTCATTATTAAATTATTATAATATGAGTTACATTGAATTATTTATTTTTAAACTTATTAATATTTATATTTTAATCTCTATAAATTCATTACTTATATTGTCATTATTAAATTCATTACTTATATTGCCCGTGCTATGCACGGGACTGATTATATTATTTGTTATTTATCAATGTTTTATTATTAGAACAATATGTTCTATATTCTTAATCAATATCAATTTATTAGTAAATGTTAATATAAATATAAATTTTTTTAAAATTATTAATTATAATCCTAAGTATTTTATGTCTACATTTAAGCGTGTTATCTTACCTTGGTTGCAATATATTCCATCAAATTTTTTTGAAAAAAAAGAAATTCTATATACAAGGATAGTGCTTAATCTATGTTAAATTGAAAATTATATGTTGTTTGGAGCTTGGGCGGCAGATTAATCTCTGACAAAGTCCTTTTCACCGCCACCATCCGCCCTATGGACGGCGAAACCCTACAGCCAGCGCAATCCGTCTCCGGTGACGGTTCGGCGATGGAAGAAGATGAATCCACGGCGCTCGATCTCACCAGCTATCAGCTTCACGATCTCGAATCGGTTGAATTGCCTCTGGGCTTGATTGAGTTGGACCTCACCGCTAATCGGTTGTCGAAGCTCGATCCTCGGATTGCTCAACTCAAGAGCCTCAAGAAGCTCTCCCTTCGGCAGCCGGGTAATCGAAATTTGCCAGCCGGGATAGGATTGCAAGCGAGATTTGCATCCCCGCAGCCTAATTTGGCTTATATGAGAGCCGGGACGCGGACTTTTGCCTTTCCCCAATTTTAACCTAATACCCAAATTGGTTGCCGCTTTCCTCAGGTCGAAAAGAAGGTATATGTGCAATCTTTCTTCGTTTTTGATCTTCATTCTGTGTATCCGCTTTGAAGCCATCAATATTCTTCTACAATACATCTCGCTTGTCTCGCCAACGACTGATTACGGTAAGATTGAAATCGAGATTGATATTTGAATCTCTTGAATTAGGATCACGAATTTGTAACTGAGGATCAGTCGTAGTACTCAACATTAAACCTTATTACGCTTGCAAATCACCGTTTTCCTGTTTCTTTATCCAAGGAATCCACCAGTGGAGCCTCCTTCTTCTCGAGGATGTTGCCTGCAACAAAGTTACGATGTAGGTGGATAAATAGGTAATAGCGTAGTTCTGCTAAATGACCTATCTAATGGGGTTTGCTTACCTAATCCTTCTATTGTAAATTTCTCTTTGCTGATTGATCTTTCTAATGTGGTTAAGTTAGCTAATCCTTCTCTATGATTTCAGCTGGTCAAGCATTTTTTTGTGGCAATTGAGGAAGAAGGATGAAATCTAGATACAGTTAAGCGCAAGAGATGTCTAAGGTGAAGACACCATGTCTATGTGTTGTAATTAAAATTTTTTTCTTCATATTTATAATTTAGTCTTTTTTTGTGTGAGGAGCACAATGAAATAGTGTCTGACTCACAAGATCTAGCTTGCAGTAGGTGTTGAAACCTTAATATTGAATGATAATTTTATGTTAATTGATTTGGTATTCTTCTTTGTTGTCAGGAGCATCCATGATTGAGCAAGGTGAGAAAACATGCCGACTTTGTTCAGAGGAGATGTGTTTGACTGATCTGCAGATAAAATTATGTCAATGTAGTGATGAGGTAACTATAAATGTTACTTTCCAGATAGTATATTCTCTGTCTATGATTGTTATGACTTGATATTCTATTTGACATTTGAGCCATGAATTTTGCATTGTTTTCAGTATGAGAAAGTTTTGTATTATGTTTCTTGTACATGATGATATATACTTGTTCACTGGTGAAGAAGTAATCATTTTTTTAGACAGTTAACACATTTCTTAATTTCAAGCCCTTTGATAGTTCTGAATACAAATAAAACATAAGTAAGGTATTGATAATATTGTATAAAATATAAAAGTGCACCTTGTGGGTTCGTTGATGATCTTCATGGCCCCTGCTCGTGTTCCTGAGTTCAAGTTGACAATTTCTTGTATGAGAATGCGTATAGTATTGATTTTGTGATAGTTAATCAATAGGTAAGGCAAAATTTGGATCACAAATATTATGTTTACCTGCGCATGTGTTGGTAGGTTGTTAAATGCTTCCTTGAAGACAATATTTCTTGTTTGGTTGTTGGTTTGATCATTTTGCTCAACCATGAGAATTTTGAGACCTTTAGGATTTGTGACTCTTGAAATTGCCACGTATAATTGACCATGACTGAAAACTGGTTTTGACAAATATATGCCAACAAAATTTAAGGACTGACCTTGGCTTTTGTTTATTGTCATTGCAAAACACGGTTTGATTGGAAATTGTCTCCGCTTCATTATGAACGGCCATTTACTTTTTGTGGATTTTAGTGTTATTCTTGGTATGATGACCTTCTTTCCCAAGTTGCTCCCCGTAATTATCTCAGCCTCAATTACCCATGCCCCCAATCGACAAATGATTAATCTTGTCCCATTGCATAAACCTTCACTTGGGTTGACATTTCTTAGGAGCATAACCGGCAATCCTTCCTTTAGATGTAGTATGTGAGGCGGCATACCTATGAAATGAGTAATCTTATTGAGTGTTGAGTATATATATAGTTACCAGCCATATATAAATAGAGATTCATAGCATACCTGGAAATTGTAGTGTATTTAGGAATTCCACTGGATATAAATGTTGTTGTTCATCTGTATCCATCGATGCCTGACAAATTTCGTCAGAGCTGTTGTATGTTCTTACTATTCCATTTAAACATTTGAACATATGCTCATTAATTTGATCAGCATCCTCATTTAGAGGTGTCAAAATCGCTCTTTCACGAAGGTACTGTGCGTGTTGTTGCTCGGTGAAAAAACCTCCGTAAATTTCTTCCACAATTCTTTTAATAGGATCTGCTCCTGCTGGGACAATGAACTCTTCTGGGATTTCGATCCACGTTGCCTCGTCTTCTTGCTGTTTAGCTACTGTTGGCACCACTCCTTCCCCAACTTGTAGAATCCATTGATTGAATTTCTTCTTTTGATAATCAATCCTTCCGTGCTCATCCCTTTCATTTACTCTCATACTCCTTGACAACGTCAATACTTGGCAGTGGTTCCACAAAGGAGAGTTATTTATACATGCCTGAACAATTTCTTGTCTCCTTCCCTTAGGTATTACCGGAAGTATTTGCCTGAAATCACCTCCTAGTAGAACAGATATTCCTCCAAATAATTTCTCCCTGTTTGCCTCTCGCTTTGTCCCACGAATATCCTTTAGTGTTCTATCAAGAGCTTCAAACGCAAATCTTTGAGTCATGGGGGCTTCATCCCAAATTATCAGTTTGACCTCACTCATTAGCTCCGCTAAATGAGTGTTTTGGCTTATTCCACAAGTACTGTTATCAAGCAACTCTAATGGAATAACAAACCTACTATGTGCTGTCCTCCCGCCGGGTAATAATAATGAAGCTATACCTGTATGTAATGTTTACAATGAGTCACTAAACAGGAAAAATTAAATTTGTTTTTGCTGTATGTTTTGAAAATTAAGGAATGTAAAGTAGCGAGAAATATATGTGTATTTAAATCAACTACCTGAAGATGCAACTGCGAGTACTATGGCCCTTTCAGATCTTAATCTGGCTATTATGGTTTTGTATAGAAACGTTTTTCCCGTTCCTCCTGGTCCATAAACGAAGAAAAATCCCCCTTCTTGTTTCTGCACTGACGCAATCACTGAATCATATACTGCATGTTGTTGTATATTCAGTGATGTGTGTAAGAGATGATGTTCTCGAGCTAATTCTACACAATTGTACCTCATCTCTTCCTGAATAAGACGGTTATCCATGTTAGTGAGAAGACTCTTATCTGGCATAGGCAAATCTGGATATTCAGATAAAGATTTCCCATTTTTGTTCAATAATTCTTGAATATGCAGCAAACAATAGTTTTTCCTCTGATTTTCGGATAATTGTAAGTCGGGGTAACGAAACTCCTTTCTCTTCCTGTATTCAATATCTTCTGATAGAGATTCCCAATTTTTTTCCCACAACCCTTTAGGATCGCTGACATCACAAAAAAGGAGTATAGTAACGAACAATTCTCTTAGTTGGACTGCTGTTGCCCACAACTTAGCCTCTTCAATTGCATCTATCCATTCCTTGTCTTCGTTTAGCATACCAAGAGCATAACATGCTTTTTTGAAGCTATCATATATCTTCCCATTAACGGTTCTGATTTCTTCAAATGACCTTGGACCTTTTACGACATTTAGAAGCATTCGTAGATAATAGCGTTCTCCAGATGCCGGATGACAATATAGTATTCTGCCAATACTTCTTCCTTGTTTTCTCCTTTTCCAGACCTTCTCTTTAGCACTCCAAACATAATTTTTTGGTACTTCTGCATAAGTATACTTCCTGGCCTCTGCATCAATTATGTTCAAAGTGAACCACTCAGTAAAGATGGTATCTTTTAGTCGTTCCCTTCTTAATACTGCTGGTAAACTTTGGGAGTCTTTGAGAGTTATAGAATTCTGATTTGGCAAATGAAATGTCAATCTCATAATCGATGGAGCGCTGTAGTGAATATCAAATCCAAAAATACGCCACGCTCCTTCACATGGAGATAGGTACCGACATTCTAGATATTGCTTGATCTCATCGACTTCTATAGTGTTATGTGAGCTCGTAGGGTCTGATTGCATATTTTTTCCTTCAAGCAATATAGTTGCTCTATCTGGCCCTTTATGTAGGTATTTGAAGAGGTACTTGATTGCCCTTGAGCGGTTGCACCATTCTACATTAATATGTGCTTGATACTTTAGCAACAAATAACGGTTGTAAGGTACAACAAACCTGTTATCTAGCTTTGTTCTTCCCTTCTTTACATGAACACCATTGTTTCTTCTTCTATAAATCGGAAAGCCCTCTTCATCAATGGTTGTTTCTGCATAAAATGCCTTTGGGAAATGCTTATTGCATGCTCCATTAATCATGCACGGAGCATTTTTATTTCCTTCACCACATGGCCCATGCAACATATGCTCTGTCACAGCTTTGTAACCTGCTGGATCCTCTTCTATACATGGGATTTCTGCTGATATGATATCATCAATATCCTTTGTTGTTTTTCCTTGAGCTTCTTTCTCTAACCATAGCAAAATATGAACATGGGGCAAGCCCCTTTTCTGGAATTCTATGGTGTAAACAACTACATAAAAACAAATAATATTGATTTTGTAGTTAAATTAGTTCTAACAATAAATATATTTTTAAGTGAACAATAAATTTAAGTTTAGCTTACCAGCACTGTGTTTTCCGAAAATGTCATCTTTTAAAATGTCTTTCATCAACTGTGCCAACTTTAATTTGAATATTCTTGTCATGATATCTGGCCGATCCGCCGGTGTCTGCCCTTGTATTTTTGAGAGCATTTCATCTACTTCTAGCCACTTTGGATTTGCTGTAAAGGTGATGAAAAGTGCTGGATTTCCTAGTGCTCGACATATTGCCATTGCATCTTGATAGTTTTGTATCATATACCTTGGGCTACCTGTAAAAGTTGAGGGTAGAACAATTCTTTTACCTATTGTTTTTGCTTCAGTGTCCCCTCTTGTAACTGCATCACAAATGTTGTGGTACAAATCAGCTCTCACATTGTCTTGATTAAGTTTTAGCCACCTTAGCCTCTGCTCTTCCATTGTAGTATACGCATCGACCACATACTGTTGGAATAATCTGCCCCCCTGTAATAGTGTTGTGCCTTCTGTTGTTCTTTGTTGAAGCCTGTAACTATAAAATTCTTTCATGGTAACACAATCTCTTTTTGTTTTCCTATTTCCGGTGTTTGACTGATATAGAATGTTCTCATGATAGCCATCCTCCCCGTAAGGAAACAACAGAGGATATTGTAAAGCCATGTAAAGAGGATGTAAATCTGATATTCTTTGGAGCCCACTTGTTTTACTTTGAATCAATACATCTCTAGGCCCATTGCATTGTCCAAAATCTCCAACAACTAACGCTGCAATCTCTGCTACACTTGGCATGTTGTATTGCCTCTTTTGAGGTTGTCTTTGCCCTATGATGTTTATCTTCACTTCTAAAGTATTGTGTTCATTGCACCAATATCTTGCCATTCTAAATGCTTGAGCAACACAACTATGAGAATCAAACATGTCAATTAAACTTCTAACTATTGATTCTTCATGCTCATCTCTGTCATGATCAATGCATGTCATTCTGTTTTGAATCTCAATTCCTGTATTGAAGAAGTACAATTGGCAATATGTTGGAGGATGTCCCTCCTGAGGTAAAAGTGCACCAAATCTATGGTAGTTTTGCCCTGAAATTCTGAATGTATAAGGTCCACGTGAACGATTGATCGAATCATCAATTTGCCCACCAAATGAAGTAAAACAAAACATACTATTATATATCCTGATTTTCTGTCGAAAATTAGTTCCCACATGGCCCTTATCTTGTAGTAGGTGCTTTAGAGTTGTCGGCGTTTCTTGCAGCCTTTCCAAACTAACCTTTCCTTCTTGACAACAGATAGAAAACTTTACATTCTCTTCTGTTGACTTGCTAGTTTTCTCTTCTTTCCACATTACTGCATTGCAAAACTGACAATTGATTGTTGGTTCATCCAGCTTGTTGTATGCTACATTTGCATCTACATAGAGTATTGTAGTAAGAACATGTATGCTTAATTCACATTTATACATAAATGAAGATAAAGACTCTTACGACTTGAGGTATAAGCCTCTGGTATATTGGTGCTCAGTTGTGTAGTTGGCTGCATACAATTTCCTGTGTTTGTTATCTTCAAACCACAAAAACTTTGCAGTTTTCCATTTGTCCTTTGTGTAATCTGTGATATGATTGTTATTGACTTATCCCAAATATGTATAGGATTTGGCACTTCAGTCATGATTCAATAACAACCTACAACAGTTTTAGTAGTATTAGGAGATAGGAGATAGACTATAGGTATGTATATATATGTATTCATATATGTCAATGTAAAAATATCTAGATTAGTGTTGAAAACATACCTTAAAATATTCCTGAGCTCTGATGTTCATATTTGTAAAGTTAACTGGTTTTAGAAGACATTCCAGATTTTATAAGCAGCTTTAAGAATAGAAACGTGAGTATTGCAGGTGACAATGAAAGGTTTTTTTCATTTAAGGCTTTTATGCAGTTTATAAACAATCATAGAACTTCTATGGACATATAGTATATTAAATGTCAATCCTGCAGGGTTCTTGTTGTTCAATTGGGTTATAGTTAGGGACCATGCCATGCAATATATATATGCTTCGACTTAAATATTAGTTAACAGCTTTGTCATTTATTATTACTATTTTGATAAACTGTCTTAAATATTAGTTAACAGCAGTAACAATTTTTTTCCTCTCTTGCAGGGCTAAACCTTGCAGGGTCAATACATTATGTGGTTTCCAGGGTCAAGCTTCTTCAAGTTAAAACGAAGATAAAGGGTTCCTGATTATTGTACTTTGCTCTGCATGGTTAAGCTTCCCTCTCATAGATAAATGTTACTGCTGTGCCAAATTAACTGGCGGGCTAAACTGTATTTTTAGCATGGTTTTATTATTATGTTGAGTTGTGGTAAATCAATTGTAGGGCAAAAAATTTTTTTACAGATATGTTTTCAAACCTGATGTAATTTCGTTTTTCCTAATGTAGTAAAAGCTGCCACCCACAGAGGCAAGGCTTAGGCAGTAAGTATTTAAGGTAAGGTTTCAATGACTGTACTTAAGGTAAGGCTTCTTACTTTTTTTTCTTTATTATAGCATAAGAAAAAAAAATTGAAGATATTAAAATATTGACCTCTGTATGTGTGTTGTACATTCTTTGACTGTATAGTGCATAAATCCCGTGGCATGTGCATTTGAAAGCTGTGAATTCATTCATGTTTCAGATGCATTAGTGAAGCTTTTCTAACTTGATTAAACTACCTCTTGGGTTGAGATTCAAGATTTTGACTCTCCTAATAACTTGCATCGTACTGATTCTCCTTCTTCTTTCTTGGAAAAGGTTATTGAATTATAACATATGATAGTTAGAAAATCAGCATACCTTACCAGGGATGCAGTGACAATATCACATGTGTGTTACTTTAGTCTTGTACCAAAATAGAGAATAATGGCCTGACATTAATAGGGTAGAGGAACTGTAGTGGGAAAAGGTTAAGTATGTAGACTTTGAGTACCTGTTTGCTTACTATTTAGTGTTTTTGTAAAATTTTAATATAGTTTTTTTATTGTGGGTTGTTGCCTCTGTGTTTGTGTCCTCTGTCGGTTTATTGGTGGGCAGAAACAGAAATATACAATTGCTGGAAAGTGTTTTATAACACTAAGGGAAATAAAAATATAGTGGTGACATTTTATAATGAACTTGAGAATGAACTGGATAATACTTATCATTTGTCCTTACCAACATGTGTAACACAAAACTGCAAGAGTTCAATTTGGGCATAACATGAAAATGAAAAACAACTAAGAGGGCTAATTTTTATTAAGCATAGTGAAGCATATAAGTATCCAATGCTTGCATATTTAGATTGCGATTATTTCTGAATTGAGTTTCGTTTCATTTCCTTCTCTGTCAAGCTTTGTTCCATCTTCATCTGCATCTGGCTTCATTCCATTCGCATCTGCATCAATCTTCATTCCATTCACATCTACACCAGCATTCAACATCACTCCATCCACTGAACACCTGCATACGTAAAAAAACTTAATATATTAGGTTGCACTATAATATAAACTCAACCCTTCCCAAGATATGATGTTTGCTACAATTTTTTTGGTGAATCACTATCCAAACCAGTGTCGATGTGCTGTGAATCATCACGCCCCCGTTTGGTTGGACTATTTGCCATTATGGTCTGCTGCATGTTTGAGTTAGTTTATTTTCAATTACATGGCCAATACAATATTTTTTTTTTACAATAAACTAACATCATATATGTAATTGCTAGGGAATTGACTTTTACCTGCTCTAAGGAGTTATCCATAATGTTGTTGCAAGCGAAGCTTTCAAAATCACCATGGTTAAAGTAAGTATTTGATTTCAGCTCCATAATGTGATAGGTGTCTCTTAAACTGGATATTGCTTGTGGTAAGCCAGAATCATCACTATCATGCTAGGTTGCCCAAAAACTAAAGAAGTCAGGTCCAAAAATATTAGTAGATTTTAAACAAAAATAAGACATAGATATTACCTGGGTTTCTTCCATTAACTTTTCAGCTTTTACTTTGACTAATTTCTCCGCAGCATCATCAAATAATGTGATAACAACTTTTGTGGTGTTGTCTTCAACATCGAGCTGTAATTTGAACCTGTTCATTTACAAAAGCAGTGAAATAAAGAAGGATAACATGCATTTAGCTATTATTTTCAATAAACAATAAGCACTTTAATTAAAAACTATTGCACCTTGTTTGTGGAAAACTAATCACTTTATCACATGAGGTGCACCAAAAAGTGCCATCTCTCCTTGATACTCCTTTTTTGCATTTTCCACTGCTACATGAAAAATAATACCACCCAGTTTTTGTCCGAACATCTATAATCTTCACTCTGCAAGTTATTTGTATGGAATCCTGGCATGCGTTTAAGATATAAGCAACTTGGTAGAATACAAATTAGAAGTCAAAATATTTGTGGGATTATAAACATAATACAGATACAAACCTTTTTCCCTTGAGCAATAACTTTTTTTCTTTCAGCTCCATGCTCGGCTCTTGACCAGTTCAACAGTTCTAACAATGTCCCTATTCTGCTTGAAATTTTCTCAGGCGGGATAATACTGACAGACAAATCACCGTTTCTGCAAGGAAGGATACATTGGTACGGATTATAAAAGAAATTGTAAAAATAAGGTAAGCCATCATATGTTTAAAGGAATGTGACAATTATATATTTACGTGTTCTTTATACGGTTTTTGAAATCAGCCAATTGAGGAATCTCCACAACATCAAATATAGTTGTGGCTGAAGTGCTAGAAATATAGACCTCATCTGAAAATAATAAAAGATAATGAATAAAGTTGCATAAAACTTAGAAAAATTGAATAAGAAGAAAGATCCAAATAATAGATATCCATGAAAGATAATTCTATCATACTTCTATATTCCTTCACATTCATGCCGGACAATATCAGTATGTACATCTTCTTATGCAGTTCTTTCCTTTCAAGAAATTGATCACACAGATGCCCCCACAATGTAGTTTTAATTCTCATTCCCCTGTATTATTTAGATTAATAAATAAATTAGCCATCGAATTATAAATTAAAAACTATAATATTAGTATGACTTTCACCGTTCATTTATAAGGTATAAATCTATATTCTTGAAACCATGTTTAGTCTCCCGAACCCGTCCAACATTAGCAACACAACCTATTACATCTCAAAGCAAAAAAGAGGGGATTGTTAGAAAGGTAATAAACTACAACTTGTTTTTTAAATAGTATAACTTGCCAATAAGATATTTGTTTCCGGATAATGTGATTTCTTCAAAGGGAATGGGTTGAAAAGGATATCGTAAGAAACCATCAAGGTTGCATTCAATCTTGCTGACAATAGTTTTGCCCTCCAATTCGATCATATAAGTGTTATCCTTACAAACCCGGTAAAAATCAGCATTTGAGACAATACTGAAATTTTTGAGGATGTATATATTCCCTTCTTCTAACTTAGTAATGAAGCACTGTGATACGTTGCTCTTTGCAGAGCAATGAATAAGATCTCCCTGAAAATAAGATCATAGAATGTTAGAAATCAATGAAATAGGTCCAAACGACAATTATACACTCATGATGCAGTATGATACCTTATCATCTGAAACAACGAAATCGGTGCTAAGATATTTTCCAAATGGGTTCACTGCATCCCATTTTCGACATATCATGACTTTGATTTTAGATTGTGTTCCTTTGAACAACTTGCCTAGTGGAGTATAAGACTCGTCGACCTCAATGATTTGATCACTGCTATTGGAAATGGAATCCATGGTAGTTGATTTTTGAGTTGGTGAAAATACACCAGGTTGTGGTGATGAAGAAATACAATGCTGCCACTTTTATAATGTACTTGACATTGAAGTAAAACGTCCTGCTGATGATGGTAGAATGTTAACGCTTCTAATTATTTAATGTTTGAATGTAGTTTTGGTAAACAGCCTTGGCACCTAAACGGTCGTTCTAAGAATCAAAAGGACCTCCCATATTTAAGTGACATTTAACAGGTAAAAAGGAAATTTTCGAATCATTGAATGCTTTTATGCAATTTTGTAAACAGCTTTGTCATTAATCGTTACTATTTTGCTAAACTGTTGTGGTGAAAAGGAAAGTTTCGAATCATTGAATGCTTTTATGCAATTTTGTAAACAGATTTGTCATTAATTGTTACTATTTTGTAAACTGTTGTCCTATTCTGATGAGGTTGTGCTACTGATGGCTAACTCGTTGATGATTGTTACTGCTATGCTAAATTAATTGAAGGGTTCAACTGTTTTCCTATCTTGCAGGGCTAAACCTTGCAGGGTCAATACATTATTTGGTTTCCAGGGTCAAGCTTCTTCAAGTTAAAACGAAGATAAAGAGTTCCTGATTCTTGTACTTTGCTCTACATGGTTAAGCTTCCCTCTCATAGATGATTGTTACTGCTGTGCCAAATTAACTGGCGGGCTAAATTGTATTTTTAACATGGTTTTATTATTTTATTATTATGTCAAGTTGTGGTAAATCTGTTGTACGGCAGAAATTTTTTTTAAGCAATGTTGTACTAATTTATGTTGAGCTGTATATATATTGCCTATATCACTTATTGCTCATGTCATTTAGTTCTCTAAATGCATATTGCCTATGTCACTAATTGCTGAAGTCATTTAGTTCTCTCAAAACCTAACTTTACATGTAGATAAGGATTTCTACACTTTAATCTTTTTTATTGAAGAAAGTTGGATTAATGAAAGATTTATCACAAATCGACATATTTATCAGGTGGTAATATGCTCTTTATCCAAGAAATTATGTAACCAAGAAGCTTCAATTGGCCCAATCCAAATATGGGCCTCAAATCGCAAGGCCCATAACTTATACGACCGCTAAGGCCCATTTCATGGGCCCAATCCAAATGTGGGCCTCAAATCACAAGGCCCATAACCTATAAGCTGAAACTTTACTGAAAAGTCACAATGTAAAAAAATGACCAAATGATCAAAATTGTCACTAGAGCTCAAAGATTAGCAGATTAATCATAAACTCCCCTTCGTAACATCATGTGAATACAACAAAATTAAACTGAGTTAATTTACATATTCACTAATTGTACTAATGCATCTTTTTTATTCATCATCTTTCTTAATTCATCATTGTTTTGATCCCAAAATATATATATGTTATCGTCTTTGCATCGCTTCTATTAGCCCTACCTCTTTTCTTCTACCGATCATCCTTCTCCCATTGCTCCTCCTTTTCTCGCGACACTACTTATATACACTCCTCCGCTTGCCGCCTCTGCACACGAATCGGGTAGCGTTTTTGCGTCCGTGTCGTCGGAAAGAAGACTAGCTTATCGTCTTCCGTCGGAGTCCAGCTAGAAAAGAAGGTAAAATAACACTTTTAGGTTCATAACATATAACTCGACCATCCGGATATCCGGATCGGCTAATACCATTTTCCGGATATCCGGATATATCGTGTTGAAAGCTTTTGTGGTTTACCTGAAGTCGGTAACCATATGATGGAGGAAGAGTGAGATGGACACTCTTGCGATCTCATACCCCGGACATATCCGTGGCCCACCGCCAAATGGAGTAAATACACTAGGCGGGCATGGCGATCCGTTTTCGCTCTATTTCGGTTTAACCATCTTGTTAGCATGACATTATAAAAAACACGAAGAACAAAAATAGGTTAACGTAACGGTAATATCACCTTCCACCTCCACGGGTTGAATGATCGAGCATCCTTGAAGTTATCCTCGCTCATGTGTACGGCTCTAAACGACGCGAATACCTTGAATCCTTTCGGGATTGTATAGCCTGTAATTAACAAAATATAAGCATACGTAGACAAAAGGGTCACTAGGACGCTAACCAAATTGCCTTTACCTCCGATTTCCACGTCGGATTTCGTTCTCCGGAATATTCCTCCGATTATATTCCCCATTCGTAGCGTCTCATTCACAACCTGAATAACACATTGAACATTTCAGCATTCGAGTAACATAACACGAAATTTTCGAACATTTTTGAGTCGTAAAACGTAACGAATGATCATTAACTTACACATTGAGTAAAGGACATAGATTTGTAATCACTCCATGTTAGTGTCTCGGATTCACCCTTTCCCGCTTTAATCTTCTCTTGCTCTTCCTGTGATAAGCACCAATGAGATTCAAACACGTCAGCCACTGTCGACAATGAAGCGTGTAACTCACGCGCCCTGGTAGCGCGTGGAGAACAGCAATAATAAAAAGTAATCTTAAAATTTTTTAATTATTTATTTTCAGAAAAAAGCATTTTAATGTTTAAAGAAGAAACGAGAATGTCTCTTGTCTGTTGTTTGTTTGTTTTTTTCTTTTTTCATGTTTACCCCACTTTTTTGACTTTTTACTCCAAATGCCAACAGCCCAACATTGCTCTCTCTAGCTATTTCTTTAAAGGTAAATAGTTGTGTTATTGAGGGTATTATAGTCAATTGTACATCATGTCCCTATCCCTCCACTTGATTCAACCCACACACCTGTCACTCTTTCTAAATGTCCAAACCCACGTGGGCAGTCTCTCACCCATTTCTATCATACTAATTTTCCCCTTTTTTTATATATATATATTCCATTAATAAAACGATTTTTTTCCCTTTAATATCGCCTAATCTCAGCCATCTATTAAACGATCTAACGGATATAGTTTGTTCTTATTTTACACGATTTTTTTCCTTTATATATATAGGATGCGGTTTCCATGATAACAACCTTATCGTGTAATCATGAGAACAATACCGTCGAATGATGAGTATTAAGGGCCGAGATTTAGAGTAGATATTATAATTATTAGATAAATAATATTCAGAAACTAATAATAAATACGAATAATTCATTCAACCAACAAAAACTACGAATAATGGATTAAACGATATGACACCTTCGTAGCAAAACTAATAATAACTACGAACTACTCTCATGATTATACGATAAGGTATGTTCTCATATTTTATTAATCGAAATAGAAAAAAAAAACGGATTGAATAAGCACATTTAAACAAGTGAATCAAATCGATAGATCAAGTTTTATTATATAGACATGCATGATACAAAAAATTAGGTATGATAAAGAAGTTGAATTCTATATGAATAAAAGGAAGTGCATTTATAAATATTAAAAATGGTATAAGCACTACAAAATGTATTATATTTCTCTTATTTATACACTTAATCATTGGATCAACCTTTTGTTACAAAAATTACTATTAAAACTTTTCTACGTGGGATATAAATGACAATATTCTTGAGGATATTTTTATGTCCAAAATTCTATGATTATTATAACCTAGTAACTATTTTGTTCTAATGTTTATAAATCATTATTGTTGCCACCTAATTGGTCCACTAAAACCCTCAAAGTATCGGATCAAATAAGGATTCGGTTATATGGTCATATCATTAGTCTAAGAAGAAATAATAATAATAATAATAATAATAAGCTTAGTTTTAGGATAAGTTGGATATGTATGTTTTCTTATGATATATTATATATATATATATATATATATATATATATATATATATATATATATATATTGATAACGGAAAGCGGTTTGATCTCATAGACGGCGGGTCGACTATTGGATCGAAAGGTCGAAAGAGATCGGCAGACGGACAAACTGTCATGAATGACCATAATATAGGAGAAAAAGGAAACACAAAAAAACATCAACAAAACGTGAAAAACAAGGAAGTCTTCAAGGAAAAGGCAGAATGATCCAGTCCGCCAAAGCGACGAGTATGAACGTTTATCTTTAGAAAAAGTATACAGACAGAAAGCCTGAGGAATAGCTGTGGATTATGATACTAAAACCTAATACTCAAACTAAAAAGATTACCTAAATTATAATACTATAATTAAAAAATGTATATTTTATTATACTTTATTTCTTCTCCATGGGAAGGTGGTGGTGAGGACAAATGCAATGATAGTGTCACATTGCAAGATATAAGCAAGTGTATATAGTATTGTGCATGGAAAGCGATAGTGTATTCATAATGCAACATTTTCATGAGCATCTCATGCTAGTGAGTTGTCACAATCATGGCCGTCCATTCTGCTTGGCTGAGAATGGAGATAACAAGATAAATGCTACGAGCCCTCCCTCGTGTATAAAGTTAGTATATATGAATACGAATGAACCTTCTAAGGAACCAAATCATAGCGCAAGGTGGCCTTTACGGGTCCCGAATCCCGATAGGAATGATTAGAACCCATCAAGATTTTTAAGATTGTTATTCAAGCCGAGCATTGACTCAACTCGTTTAAAATATGAACGAGGCAAGGTGGTCATTATGAGTTCTGATAGGAACGATTAGAAACCATCAAGATATTTTTAAGGTTGTTATTCAAGTCGAACACTAACTCAGTCAGTTTGATTAATCTAACAATTATAGGCAGATCTCTATTTACGGTAGTAAGATTGAGACTCGTACCTTGAGTTGAGCTAGGGCTAGCGGCGATTCGGTCAAGAACTTGACGGCTAAGGTCATGATGGTAGAAGTGGTCTCATAGCCGGCCACGAGTAGAGCCACCAAGAAGTCAACGATCTCCTCGTCGGAAAAACCGCCGTGGCCGAGTTGGTCTTCCTCTAAGAGAGCTCCTAACATATCATTCTTCTTCTCTCCTCCTTCACTTTCTTTTCTCCTTTGTCTCACCACCAACATTAGTGCCTCCACCACCTTACTCCTTGCCTTTTTTACACATAAACATAATATTTTTTTAAACAATCAATCATATAGATCTATCTTATGCACTTATCATGATTGTTATAGTTTGTGTTTTGGAGTTCAAACATATAATGTAATAAAGTATTAAGTCCTACAAAGAAAAAATTTAGTATAGTAAAATGAATAAATCATAAGTTAGTCAAACTTTTCAATATAATTGAAATTAAGAATCTTGATTAAAAATACTCCAATAACAATATAATTGAAATTAATAAAGCTATTAATATACTTTTAAATGATTTTTTTATAATATTTATCATAAATATAAGTGCAACTTGAAAATTGTGATGTTTAAACGTGACAATATCATTACTGACTTCACACCTTGAGAGAGAAAAAAAAAAGAAAAAAGAATATATATATATATATATATATATATATATATATATATATATATATATATATATATTATTTAAAATAAATCTCGAGACCAAAAAAACCATATTAATAAATCTAAAATTGATTTCTTTCCAAAATCTGAAAGTAATATTTAAAAAGCTGGTATCTTTATTTGACATTAATTTATTTATTTAACGTTAATAAATTCAAGTTGTAGACTACTCGATTGATAAGACTGATACACGAAAAACTGACTGGTCCACCAGTGGGTAATAAAGACTTTTGCTTGAAAAAAAGTGTTTATCTTTACCCTATTTAATATATAAAGTAATTAATCTAAATTCGAAACTATTAAACATATAATAAATATTAATATAAAATTATCTAAACAGTATCCCACTTGGTAGTCCGTCTAAATTTTTGTACATCATCTTAGTATCTCAACATTTAAACTATCAGATGGGTACTTTATCTATTAAATCCGACTAAATATTAGTACATAAATTACCGTTCACACTTTAAGTTGATAGACCGGTGTTAAATATTTAACAAAGATCTGTTAAGTGTGAATAGTGATTTAGGTACTAAACTGAACTGAAACCGAAACCCGAGAAACCCGAAACCGAAACCGAATCGAAACCGAAACCGAAACCGACCATTTTGATAGTTTAAACGACGGGGTACTAAAGTTTAGTCGAGCTAAAAGACGGGTAATGTTTAGGGGCAATTTTCTGAAATAGTAAATGAAAAAGATTGTACCTTGAGAGCTCGATTGTAAGTGGTGGAAAAGAAAGGCAAAGGGATAGAGAAGAAGCCTTCAATTACAAGCAGGTACTCTTTTCTCAGGCTTTCTGTCCACTCGCATGGATCATAGCTCATCAATTGTTTCATTGATAATGCAAATGATATCTGCAACAATTAAATATATATTTAATCCAATATTAACCCACGTAATCAAACATTTATTATCAAACTAAAATACAAATTTGGTAAAAAGGGAAAAGTTGTTAAGATTTCTGGGATTTTTTAGATATATTTAGAAATATAAATAATTAGGAAATAAAATAAATATGAAAATATTGATTTTATCCTTGTGCTAACGTGCGCCGTCCCATCAAGTAGACAAATAGACATGTTAGCACCGTCCAAGTGCTTTAAGCCCACGAGGCCATGATTAATACGACATCGTTAGCTTCCCCCACACCTTCACGTGTGCTAACATGCGCACCGGTCCGGTTCACCCGGCCCACCCTGACCGGTCTCCATCAGAACAATCAATTTCACACTTAACAAATCATTATAGCTCCAAAAGACTTTTTATGACTTAAAAAATATAATTTACAAATATTGTCCTCAATATTATGATTTATTGTTAAAAATAGTTTTCATTCTCAAAATTCAGTAAAAACCCCTATTGCCTTTCCCCAAAGCTCCCAAATAAGCAAGATAATTAAAAAAAAGCACACTAAAGGCCCGTTTGGTTTGAACTACGGAATCGAAAACGGAATGGAAACGAATCTAGTCCAAATGTATATACTTGTTCATGAAAGTTTTTGAAATTTTCTTGTAAAGTAATTGAAGTTGAATTTGATTACTTTTGATACCTACAGGTAACAAAATATGGGGAGACTGTATACATATGGACTAAGGATATACATACGAACTAAATTCGTTTCCATTCTGTTTCCGTTTTCGGAGTTGGAAACAAACGATACCTAAGTTTTGTTTGAGTTAAAAAATAATTTGCAAATGACAGCCTTAATAAATCTCAAAATTGAAGAAAATGATTATATACATTTTAAAATTCGAGTTAAAATATAGGATATTTTCCGAAAATTCCAAAAAAGAAGAATAATTTGCAAATACCACCCTTAACATTGTGATTTTTTGTTGAAAGTAAGCTCAAGTCTCAAAATTGAAGAAAATTTTACAGTATTTATTTACAATTTTGGGTGAAAAATAGAGATTATTCTAAAGATAAAGATTGAAGCTTTAAGAAAAAAGAACAGACCTTTTTAGCTTCTTCCATGAGGAAGACATGAGAGGGCCAAGAACCCAAATGAAATCGAATGAGACGATCAATATCCAGAAGCAAATGATCTCGAATAATGGCGGAATTCGCAAAGCTCATAGTAAGTGAATGCATTCTCTTATGAAGACTTCCTTTCATAAGCACCAACGAATGTTTTCCCAGAAGATTGGAGATTGAGCTTGGATAGCTGCTTTCAAACAGCTTCCCTTCATTCTGAAGAATGAACCGGTTCGCTTCCGAGTCGGCTGAGAAAACAGTCGGTTCACCGAACACATGGGTTGTGAAGATCGGACCGAACCGGTTCACTCGCTGGTCGATGAACGGTTCAGGGTTTTCGGTTTTGTAAGCGGAGATTAGTTGCAGGGTTTCGCCGATAAAGGGTATTGCTCCGGTGGTTCCTGGTGGTAGACGCTGCCGGCGACGCTGTAGACGGCGGAGGATGTGGAGGAGAATCGGAGAAAGGAGGAGGAGGATTAGGAGGAGATTGAATTGGGTTTGATTATCCATTTTTTTTGAGTTGGTTGGAGAAATTGATGAAGAAAGAGAGAATTAAAGAGCAGAGAAGCACACGAGTGGGTATCTGCAAAAAGAATCTTAAATGGTTTTGGGAGAGATGAACTGACTTTTCTTTTATTTTTTATTTTTGGAAAAGTAATTAGATTTATACCATATATGAAAATATTGCATTAATGACATTTATTGATTTTTGTTTTGTGATTTACTACTTTAATAATTATAATTTTAATATTGAATCTACCCATTATTTAGTCATGTATTGTTTTGAACAATGGATAATATCTTTTGTTACTATAATTAGATATTTTGTGGTTCTTATGCATTTAGAAATGGATTTGTCTTTGAGGAATAAGTATTCCTAGTAGATAAGATTGTAATAAAATTGAGATCGTGATAAGATTAACGTATTATTTTTGTTATTATTTAGTTTTTTAGTTATTTATTCACGTATTTATATCCCTTGAGTGGTCATTAATAAATCATCCAATCAAACTTATCAAATCCTTCTTGGTATCAACCAACGTCTTACGACATTAGTTTACCGGCTCCCAAGGACGTTTGTATGCCGGTGTCTTAAAGCCGCCAACCAACTGGAGTTGTCCTAGCACCACTAATCAAATCAACGTTCTACTGCCGTCATACAAACCGAAATCCTGTTGTCACCACACAAACCCGCGACATATTGTCGTCAAACAAAACTAAGGCAACCTTAACAACTTTCGCTCAGAAACCGTTGCTTTAAATGAATAAAATATATTAAAAGACAAGTCAAGATAAGTGTCACAAAACCACGTAGCTTCTTGCCCATGCTTTATATATTCCACTGACCAACTGGAAGATTTGTTTACGAAGACTTTAGGTCCGAGTCGTTTCCAGTTTCACATGTTCAAACTTTGTGTGGTGCATCACTCATTCCGGCTTGAGGATTTAGTTTCGTAACTATTGTTATTTAGTTTCCTAATTATTTATTCACTTTGTGTATTTAAATCATTTGAAAGATCGTTAATGAATCATTCAATTAAGTTGATCAAATTCTTCTTGTTTATGATTTTTCTAGATGAATTGTATTGATTAATTGACTTGATTTTATTTTTAAAATATAATTTGTACACTTGTTGTAAAACTCAAATTATTACATATTTAATGAACTTTTAGATGAAAACGATAGGAAGGAGGAATTTACAAAAATGCAATTCACTAAGAACTCGTTTTGTACATTTGAATGAATGAAATTGTGATATGACCGATTCCTAAAATATAGTGTTTGATCAAGATTATAGTTAAAGTTTTAGGTTGAAAATACATTAATTTGATAAAATAATGATTGATTTGTTAATTTGCTCATAATAAATCGATCACTAAAATTTGAAAATACAAGTTGGAATAACTAAAATTCATTAAAAAAAAAGGAAACGAAAAATGAAAAATACTAAGATCGTTCACTTTACTATTGAAATAACTCTTGATTTTATAAGAATCGTACCAAACATGTCTTAATAGTTTTAAAGTCAAATAAGAGTATACAAAAGAGAAAAGAGAAGAACGTAACAATAATGTAGAAGATGAAAATTACTCGAGTCTGGAAGTCCGATAACATCCTTCGGGTTCCACACAAAGTTGAACTCAAGCTTTCTCTCAATCTTCGATAGAGGAAACCACCATCTCTCACTCTTTGATTGAATTGCTACAGACTTTTCAATACTCTATCTTTTTCATAACGTCGTCGTTCAAGTTAACGAAGGCTCATGTAGAGATTCAACATTACCTTGAACCCAGTTTAACGTTAACAACATTGCATCCAAACATAGCGGACTCCATAGTCGTTTGCACCCGACGAAGCCAAATGAACCACTACCAAATTCTAACTAGCCACAACTCTTTTCGAGCGTCAACACGAGTATAAATAGATCACAAAAAAACTCTATTCAACACATCACTACCCAAACATTAATGTAATAGGGTTACAATCCTTACACTTAGAGTATGTTATATTGTTTTGCTTATATGTTATGTTACTTACCAAAGTTTGTTGTTACAATTATAACTTATGAGATACTCTCTCCATCACTCGCAATCATGCCACATAATAATTAGATCCACTCCCTTTGTACCTAGCCAAGCCTAACAATTACTCACTAGTAGTACATAAAATTTGTACATAGATATGGTAGTATATGTTAGATGTACTTTGTGTGTAACAATATTATTACTGTCAACATCGTTATAATTGGGATAACGGTACCACTTTTGTTCGAGTCCTTCCAAATTGTTGTGACAATAGGAATAAGTTGTTCCATGTTAATAATGCTAATTGGTTTTGAGATAGACAGATTCTATATATGTACACCCTCCCCTACTTCTATAACCCATCGAATATAAAAATTAATATCGATAATAAGTTGTTTCAACTATCAATATCGAATGAAGATTTTTATTTAGATTAATCTAGTTAGAGATTGTTGGAGGTTGAGCCTAGATTTTTGAGATTATATTTGGACCCAAATTATTTTGTCCAAAAATTTTAATACATTTACACTTGGATTATCGATGATTAGAAAGATTATTGAGAATTTTAATCCCGAAAATTACCGAAAGCACCCTAATCTCCCATAATATTGGGAAATAACACTATTTTTCGGGATTATTTTCACCCACATAAGTGATTTTAACAATCGAATCTATAATCACCCCAATACCAATCACTTGAAACCACATGATACGATTCCAAGACGTTAGTAAATAAGAATATATATATATATATATATATATATATATATATATATATATATATATATCGTTTATTCCGTTTCCACGTGCTTTCCCTTTGTACGTTTACTACTACATTAAAGCTCTCTAGAAACGGTTAAATTTCGTTTCATAAACTCTAAAATCCGCTTCCTAAGATATAATGAAACGGTTTTGAGCCGTTTCATCCGCTCGTGTTGCATTAGGCATATTGAAGCGTTTAATTTAGGTTTTTGTAGCGGTTTTTTCCAACCTAAAAAAAAGTGTTACATTAGATTAATAAACCGTTTCATTTGCAATTTACTTAATGAAACTCTTTTTCACAGCTGTTGAAGCGCTTTTTATGTATTTAAGGCAACAAATATGTCAGAGCTATTGAAGCGCTTTTAAATGTTTCCAAGGCAACACATATATGCTTATAAGGAAACGGTTTTGCAATATTAAAAAATACCGTCCACAAGCATTTGATATAAGAAACATATCATCCACATTATCACATGTTTCATTACAGTGTAATCAATATGAATACATAAATTAGACAAATTATCACTTCCTTGGTTACAAAAACTAACTCAATAAGAAACATTTGCTTGATTACAAACACCAACCCAAACTAAGTAATGTATGTATGTGTGTGCTTGATAATTGTCAAGTTGGACACATACAAGACTATTAATTCATGTTCAACCCACAGATATTATCTCAAAAAACCCAAAACTCCAATTCACAAACATAAACTTAGTAACGTTTCATCCTCCTTGCTTGTCATCCTGCAAAATACCATAAACATGATTTACTTAATACAAAATTTCTTAAATGAAAATATAACTAAACTTATAATGTTTTGAAGAGATTGTTCATAATCAGCCTTGTATATACGTCCAGGTTGTTTTAGTATTGACTAATAAAATAAACTGAAATAGGTCAAAAACTATAATCATCATTCAAAGAAAATTCCATGAGAGGTTATAGGGAAAGACAGGGGAAGAGTAAACTAAGTGTTGCAATGCATTTCTACAACATAATCATACATACAAAAATCGAACTACCACTATAGTACCCATTTTATTGACATGTATACCATTATATAGACTCCTATTGTACAATGAAACATCTAGGATGCTGGATGAAATTTATAAATAAAGTATAATTAAACTGATTTTCTTGTAAGAGACGTCAGATGAATTGGAGAGAGTCTAATATTAATAATATGATGATACTAGGAAATCAAAAACCAACTACTAGAAATATAAATCCAAATCAATACTCTTAATTGGATAGAGTTTAATATTCACTAAAAACCAAATCCATTTGTGTGGATATACTCCACCTCCCAGCCACTATTGTACAGGTTGTGTCACTGTTGCTAAAAATTAAAAGCCTTAATAAATTTTGCAATGCACTTACTCCAACAAAAACATAAGCCTTTTCATGTTTTCCCTTCTTTCCATCTAGAAATACCAAGCCAATTTTTCTCACAGTAGAAAAATATCACAAAGCACCTTCTCCAAATACAATGTCGTGATCTAAACTACATGTAAAACAAATACCATACTAGGCATGTTTAGCTGCATTTATAACACATTGAACTGAACAATACATTAACTGAACTTAACGGCAGTAGAAATGCACACCCTTAAACACTGAGTGTGAACTTCAGTGAAACCATTAGCTCCTATATACAACATGTAGGCTACAAAAACTGGAATAATTATTTTATTCAAACCTGAATTGTTTGCCTATGTTGCTTGTTGATGTTGATCCTCACGGTCACTTTCTTAGAGTCACGGTTGGAGCTTTGCTTTCCCATGAAAAAATCAATATGGAGCTCTTTACAACATCATAGTCATTATGTTCCTGAACATAAGAAAGCGCGTAAGAAACATATACTCCAAACAATAGCGTTAAAAACTGGTGCATGTTTTCTCATAAGCTTCATTCTCCTGATAGAACAATTGCAGTAGACATGGAATGAGGATTCTTGAAATAATTTTAAGGGAGAAAGTAGAACGCAAGAAAACTTCCGAATCGGTCCTCTTAAACTAACAAAATGCAAAGGAAACTTTATAAGGTCAATGCTATTCAAAAGGAATGTCAAGTGGAAAATTGAAAATACAAGCAAATGAAACAGGAAAATAACCAAGCTTATTTGAAAAACACAATAAAGGTCATAATTATTAGTCTTAGTGTAACAATGCCTCGAGTCACTAGGCTAGACACATACAATCAGAAACCTCACACTCCTGCTTCAAGACTAGTACATTGACTTTTTACTAACTTTTATTGGCAATGTGAAATTAAGTAAATATAGTTTGTATAGGTAGTAGTTAGATAGAAATATTCTTATCTAGCACCTTACTGTCTAATAACGTCACCTTTTCTCTTGGAAGTTATTGTACAACAAAGTGTTTTGGTTGGAATTCCATTTTCTACGAAATTACACTCAGCAGGAGATAATAAACTAGAATTTACATAGTGACATATTAACCAAAAAGAATTGTCTAACTTGAATGATTGTGCAGATTCTCAATCTAGAGAATGATCATAAAACATGGTCATAAAATACAATCTCACCCTTGAAGAAAATTTATTATAGTTAAAAATGACACAAGTCAATCCACTAACTTGTAGTTTAGTTCCTATAACTCAACATAGTTATTTCATTATTAGTTTTCCTTGTTTCCTATATTCACTCTTAGTAGATGATTAGTAGTGTCTATTATTTTTTACAGTTCAACGCAATCCCTTTAAAAAATTATGGATGCAAATTGTAATCCTAGATCAACTCTTTCATTGAACAACAATCTTAACAGTTCCAACCGAGGCAAAATTCACAAGAGCTGATAAACTTTTAACTAATGCCACAACCGTACCTTATACTAAAGAACTATGACCGACTCTAACTAGAACTTACTTGGTATTAAATTAGAGTTCCCCCATAGAGCTGATGACCTGCAAACTTTATTCACAGCTTGTGTTAGCAAACCCTAGTACTAACTAGTCTCATCCTTGCCTACACGCACATTCCAAAAGTGGGTTCCAATTCAAACCAAACGCAGCCAAGAAGCTGGATGGAAAAAAAATATTGTTACGGTAAAACAAAAGAAATAATTGAAAGTTTTTCACATAACAGAGGTTGAAATTCACCTTGAATATTCCTTCAACTCTAACGCTTGAACGAAATTTTGATTTGAGGGATGCTGAAATCTTCAAGACTTGAAAGCCCTAAACTTAACTTGTATGCATAGACCTTCAATGAGAGCAGAAATTGATACGGTTGCTGTTCATCGGGGCTTCGGTCTCCCTTTTCATCGAAACTTTTGTCAAAGATTTGGAAGAAGGGGCCGGTAGAGATCGATGAAATCTTTTAGCGAGATTAGGCAAGAGTCCACCGGCAAGTATCTCCAGTGATCGATAAGCGAGTAAAGAATTAGGGTTTCCTCTAAAATTGGGGGTTTTGATATGTAAATGGAGTGGCGCAGAGTGAAAAAATTTAGCGGGTTTTACATATATATACTCCTTTGTTCTTTTTTGAAGCGGGTCTTTTATAAAATGCTTCAATATTAAAAAATTGTTACAATAAACCGCTTCATTTGTATAAACCGCTTCATTTTTCTGTTGCATAACCTGATTTTTTTAAAACCGCTTCTTAAAATGCTTCAAAAAGTTTGACCGTTTAATTAAACCGTTTCATTAAATATCACCGTTACAATGAACCGTTTCAAAAGAGCTTTAATGTAGTAGTGGTTGTTGATTAGGTTGTTTAGAATCGAGTCGAGCCTAACTTTTAAGCGAGATTAATGATGTGTGCATACTCAACTTATTTAGTCAAGTGAATGAGCCCGAGTCAAGCTTGAATACACAACTCCTATATTGCTCAATTTAAAACTTTACCCATCAACTCATCTTCAGGGTTAATATTTGAGTCGAACAATCTTATTTGTCCATACTCGTATTCAACTCATATCTAATCGATATGAACATAAAATTTAGTCAAACTTCAAAATGTGTTTACACTCGAGTTGTTTAGTCAATTAAACGAATCCGAACATATAAAGCCCAAAACTAAACTCAAATAACTCGACCATATACCATACCTAAGTTTATACAAGGAAGACTCAAAAGTAAAAACTCATGAACTAAAACTATATACAAAAAATTTGATTCTATACAAGTAATGAGTCTAATGACTCGATCGAAATCGCATATCTTACAAACGAATTGAACATGGTGTCATAATAAGGTGTTGTGAATGTTTCGCATGGTATACATAAAATATGAGTATAGGTTAGGGACATTGAAATGGTAGGTAGCATGTGTATCTACTTGAAATCTTATATAAGAATTAGAGGGTAGATAGAAGTGGGCACCTCAAAGGCCAAAATGTACATTTTTGGGGATTCTTTTACAATTATGTATCTAAGATGGAAAGAAGGATGAATGAAAGAAGATAGTGATTGCATGTTAATCTCACATGCCAACCTAAATTTCTTTTTCTCAAACATGTATGGGTGTCTTCATTCAAGACCACAAGATTCTTTTTCAATCATTACTCTATTTTTTGTTTAATCTTTTGTCGAATTTGAACGGTACAAGACATAAGTTCAGTGAAATTTCACCATAAAATACATCGATAATAGTGAGAGTAACTCACTGAGTTTATGGTTATTGTTTTTATAATCGAATTGAAAGATACACCTCTCGATCAATATGCTTTTTTGACACTTTGGCAAACGAGCGTACGTAGCATGCCGGTCAGCCTGTTTATAGTGAGAGCCCAAAACATTGGAATACGGGTTATTTGGGTAACTTCTCGGATATCTTGTTAACAATCCAACATACTTTAGATTAGAGGTCATGTTCAAACATTTACGTCATATCCAAACCCAACACATAAGTCTAATAAGTATCGTCCTAAATCAAGTAACAATAAAAGACAACCTTACGATTTTACTAGAAAGAGCACTGTAATAATCGAAAATTTTAACTTTGTTAAGATTATCATGCAATCACGAGAAAGAAATAACGAGAACTGCTAATTCAATTTGTCACGAATACCTATATACAATCAATATAGATATAAATAAACCGAAATTAACAAGCCAATATACAATACATCAAACTCCACGCCCAATGTACTCGACTTATCATACTCAATCTAGAAAGTGACCTCCTTCTACTAATCACTACAAGAGTACAAGCTGTATGAATGAGACCACCATATACATCCATTGGTGTTCTTAATTTTAGTTCAGATCTGAAAGCAGAAACAAAGATTTTTCTGGACCATTGATCTGATTTGCATTAGTGTAAAGCTGGACCCGGTTCAATTTTTTTGAATTCATTTTCATTTTGTAAGTTTTGATCTCAAATTTGATATCTTTTTTGAACATAAAAACCACATGTTATCATTTATCGATATTCTGAATATACCAAATACATATAAATCTATGATAAATGATACCCATATCGAATATTCATATCTTATTCCATATTTGACATAGCTATCAAACAAACAAGTAATCAAATTTCAGATTCTCAAATTAATCAGTATTAATCCATTTGCAAATTCTTTTTAATAACAAAATCTGTGGCTTTACTTGTATAAAAATGTAGGTTATCTCATTTGTGTGGAAAAGACATTCTTTGTCATCAACCACTCACGTGAAAGTGCTTATGAGAATAATTTTATACTTAAAATAATACTACTAAAATAAAAACCTACCATATCCTATCACATGTTGTACTTCTATCGAAAGATTTTCCTTCAAAAATTGTATCATTGCATGTTTGAGTAAATTATCAATATACATTTATATATATACATTTGTTAAGTAGACTATTTTTATACTTTGCTCTACTAATTAGGTTTACGGGGTATGGCATAAATTTATTTAGAAAGTGTACCCTAAATTTTTTAATTGTTTTCTCAAACCTAATCTACTTATGCCACCTCATTCTTCTCTGTTTCTCTCCCTCACCTTGTTCTCTCGCCTTATTGTGGGTTCTTCACCGGAGATTCACCTCTCTCACTCTGTCCGCACTCTCCTCCGCTCCCATCTGAATCTGCTATTCGGGACTGGGAACCGGTAGTCATCGGCTTCCTGGTGATGTACTCTAGTGACTATCGACAGAAGAGTGGATAAGAAGAGATGGAGCTGCTACCGTTGTCTTCCCCGACACAGTTCGAAGCAGGAGAGGTGTACCTAAGCGGCGGTAGAGCTGCTACTGTTGATTTCATTGATCTTCTTTTTTGTATAAACCAGCTAAGTATATCACCTACTGAAAATTAAGAGGATAATTCTCGATAGGGAACGATAGGAGATGTCTTATGGTTGTCTGTCAATGATTGCAGCCTCTCTTCTATATACTCATCAAGACTCATGATCCAACTAAGACTATTATAGGGTTTTTGATGCACAACTTGGGTGAAATTTTCTGCATTTTCTGGCATAAATTTATACTTGAAAACTTATATTTCTGGTATGAATTTTTGACATGAATTTCTAGTATGAATTTTGTGGTATGAAAAATATGGAATGAATTTTCTTATATGAAATTTCTGGTATGAATTTCATACGAGAACATACTAAAAAATAAAAAAGGACAAAAAATACAAGAAAATAAAAAACAAAGTCAGGAATTATCTATACGTAACAAATGTTGTTGTTTTTTAATAAAGAGGTTAATTACTTTACCTATCATTAATGAAAATAATAAAAGTTAAAGGGTACTCAAAACAAAAGGAAATAGCAAATAACTTATTTGATCAAATTCTTTCGAGTAGACATATGAAGTTATAAATTCGATAATCTAATCCTAGCTTTTTTTCGTCTTTTGATATTTGATCCTTTAATTAAAGGGAAATTTTTTTTTTTTTAAATTTCCAAATAATATTATTGTCAACTAGCGTTTAATTAAAGAGTTATATTCTCGATTAATAGAGCTCTGTGCAAAAAGATAAGCCATAAGTATACCATATGCACTGCATTTTAATTTTCTTATATTAAATAAATACATGAAAACAAAAGTTGTAATTAACATAAACTAATAAAGTAGGGAGGAATGAAGTATTGATGGGTTTGATAGTGCAAAATAGACCCAATTATGGAGTCTTTCGTTCTCCTGTGACCTAATACGGGACTTCCTCTTCTATCCTAGCTAGGTTAATACTTAATTGATTGATTATCTGATCATGCTTTCTTAGACTCTTAGTCCACTTCTTTTACAAGTAGCCGAACATGTTTTCAAGTTTGCCTAAAGATTGACTAATAGTCTAGTAGATTACCTATAGAAATGCCTTTAAAATAAGAAATTACTTACAATAAAGGGAGAAGAAACCGATACTCAGTTGATCTAGTGAGATGTGATGTTAGACTTCTTAAATGGTTAGTTTTGAGATTCGAGTTCGAATCTTCCCAGCAATGGGCCACGATTACTGCCGATTGGCGAAGCGGGGAATTGAAACAAAACATTCACATATATATTTTGAATAAAGTGTTTTATATGACTCTCACATTTTGTAGAATAAGGAAGGTATAAGTGACTCGATTCTCGCATTTTGTTATCAACACCCGATGAGCAAAAAAAAAAAAAGAAAGAAAAAAAATAATAATAAAGTGTTTAACACTTGGCTCTCACATTTTGAATAGAACAACTCAAAACTATCATAACACTTGAAGACGTACGATAATGAAAATCACAAACGTCATAAAATTATTAATGCAAGTCGGACTCTCCAAACCCTAAAATAACGAGATTTCGAATATACATACTTACAAAAACCTCTTCTTTCTTCTTCTATGCGAGTAAAGTTCCGGAATTTAAACATAAAAACTAGATCCAAAATTGGATGAAATTTTGGGTGATAAATCTAATGGATGAATAAGAGGATGATTATCCTAATTCTCCTAGGAATTGCAAATCAAAGAGAGTGAAACATTGTGGGACCGATCGGTCGAACAATGGGACCTGGTCATTCGACCACCATAAAACGGTCACATCGTCTTGGAGAGTAACTCAATAGTGAGATTTGGTACGGGTCGGTCGATCACTAGTCTTAGTCAGTCGACAACTAGGGAAGTCTTGGTCAATACATATTCTCATAAATCAACATTTGACAACATTGTGACATTTCAGTAAAATTGGATTTTCCGTCGTTGTGGTTGGAACTAAACAACTGACAAGTACTACTTTTGATGATAAGTCTAAGCTCTACTGTAACACCTCGTAAAATTATCATCCCGCATCATTTGAACGGAAATTCATGTTTAACTTATAAGACTGTATTGTTACTCACGTCAACAAGAATTCTTCTTTATTAGTGGTCGAATTAGGGCAAAGTAATTTCTCGCTATATATATAATGGAGCCATTATCCCACTGATTTTTTCTTATTAAGCTATACAAAATGTGTCCTTATCCTCATTTCAACAAAAAAACAATTGAGATTTCACTATGAAAACATAAATGAAGCATGCATACATATAATGTGTCCAATCAACTATAATGCGTTGGAGCTAATTTGTATTGATACAACTCATGTGTTAGACGAATTGGGCAAGTTATAGTGTCACTATCTCTATCTTAATTGATTGCATTACCAACCAAATTTTGTTAACTCTTTGATTGAGTATCTATCTTCAATAATATCGCAAAATCCAAATGGATGGATGATTTTGGCAGGGCATATGCAATCAATCCAAGGAGATTTAGGAAGTGGAATCGTGTAGGGCCTCGATCATGCCTTCTTGTGCCGTATAAGCACATGCATATATGCATGAATGTAAGTCGTAACTAAGCAATTTTGCCGACATTTCATGTGCTCTTATCTACAACTATTGCCCTTAACTTCAATTCTCTTACTTTCTTTAATTCCTTCGACCGACACCCCCAATTTTTAGGGTTATATATATATATATATATATATATATATATATATATATATATATATATATATATATATATATATATATATATATATATATATATATAGGGGTTGGCTCCCATGTAAACAACTCTTACAATGTAAAATGTGAACAACTTATAATCGTTAGATCGTTAAATAGATGGTTGAGATTAGACGATATTAAAGGGGGGATTGTGTTATTAATGGAAGAAATATTTGCTGGATCTGACTCTATATATTCGGCGGTATAAGCACATATATTCGGCGGTATAGCCACATATATTCGGTGTTTATATGGTCATATGATAAGAGTTGTTTACATATGAGTCAGGAATCTATATATATATATATAGTATAGATCATATGAGAACAATCCTTATCGTGTAATCATGAGAACAATTCGTAGTTATTATTAGTTTCAGAATATTATTTATCTAATAATTATGATATCTAACCTAAATCTCGACCCTTAATACTCACCATCCGACGGTATAACCTTGTTCTCATGATTACACGATAAGGTTGTTCTCATGAGAACCGCACCTATAATATATATATATATATATATATATATATATATATATATATATATATATATATAGAGAGAGAGAGAGAGAGAGAGTATAGATCCCATGAGAACACCCCTAACGTGTATACATGAGAACAGATTCGTAATTATTATTAGTTTTGGTACGAATGTGCCATATCGTTTAATGTATTATTCGTAGTTATTGTTGGTTGAGTGGATTATTCGTAGTTATTGTTGGATTCTTAATTATTATTATTCGTAGTTATTATTAATTATGATATTCACTCTAAATCTCAACCCTTAATACTCACCATCCAATGTGTACGATTCTTCTCATGTATACACGTTAGGGGTGTTCTCATGGAACCACACCCTATATATATATATATATATATATATATATATATATATATATATATATATATCCTGGTGAGTACACTTCTTCTCGAGACTTAGAGAGGATCATGCCTCGATCATATGCCTTTTTTTGCGTTAGTTGTTCGGTTTATTTTTGGTATCAATATTTAGTTTTTATTTTATGAAGAAAATTACACGTTCAATTTTTGGGAGAAACGTTTCATTTTTTAAAATTAGAATGAAGAGCATCTCGGTCTATAGAAGCTTTTTTGTATAGTTGACAAAAATAAGGCCCCTCTATTTATCCGATAAAGTTTTTAATTCTAAAATCAATTAATGAAAGGGGTATTGATGCGGGGTTGAAGCCGTAGTTTTCGATCTAGATTGAAAGCCCTCGAAACTGTCTCAAAGAACAAATCTCGGGCGAGATTATGCAGTTTGACCGAGATTTTTGTAACTTCGAACCAAAGAACGTAAGTTTTGTGGATTGATAATGGAAAGAAAAGAAAATGGTTTATGGAATGAAATTAATGGAATTATAGGAAGATAAGAACTAAGATATTTCCGCAAAAGAACCTTGACCAATTATGTGTTAAAACCCTTTAACGAAGAACTTACCTTAAACCTCACTTCTTTAACCTTACACAAGCCTTTTAAGTAAGACAACCACAAGGAGGGACTAGAATGAATCAGGATCACCAACCTTTAAGAAGATTAACACACACAAGCACAAACTAGCAAGGACTCACGTACAACGATTCAATCAAGGTTCTCTCTTTGATTGAATAGGAATGAATAAAGAAAGAATTAATAATGTAGGCCTTTTACATTATTAAGTTTAGAATTAGGGCCTCCCAATTTTTTGTTTAGAAAATGGGCTCTTATATTGTAGATAAAATCAGAAAAAGTAAAAAAAAGTGGGTATTCATGTGATTTGATGGGTGACATTGTTGATGGACATGTTGGATGGAATTAACAGCCCAATCAATTTAGCTATACTTTTTTCCTATTTATAAGCAAACTCATGTCTCTTCTTCTTTTCTTCAAACGTAAAAAAAAGTGGGTAAGGTAGAAATACCTAAATACTTGGGTAACAATATACATACCCAAAAAACATACCCAAAAAAGTTTCCCATTTAACAAAAAAAAATACGGAATCCAATTATTACTTGGATAAACTACATACCCAATTAATAAATAAATACATACTCAAAAAAGCATACTAAATTACCTGTTTGGATAAAATACATACCCAATTAACGTAGAAATACATACTCAAAAATATCATACCCAACAAATAAATACATACCCAGTTCACTGTTGGGTAAACTACATACTCAATTAACATATAGATACATACCCAAAAAATATCATACTTGGGTAATAGTATATATGTAATATCATACTTACTCGATTAACAAAAAATACATACACAAAATACATACCCAAATAAATACTTGGATAAAGTGCATACCTAATTAACATAGAAATACATACCCAAAATACATAGTCTTTTCTTTTTGGAGAATAGTATATATGTAATATCATACTTAATTAACAAATGATGTGACTGCTCTAATTGAGTAATAAAGTGACCTCTCTGCAACAAAAAAGAGAAAAGTAAATACTGCATGATTTGACCCAACACTTTACCCTTTTCCTTTTTTTTGGCCTGTAAATATGAATGGAAAAGTTGGGGTCCTATACACAAAGAGCATAAATATGAGACCCTATTCCTCCAATTAATTCATGAATAAAACACAACTTCGTGGATGAAGTAGCGAGTTCACACAATATAGTGGAATTATAAAGGCAAAATTGGCAAACTAGCCCATTTAAGCAAATCAATTTAGAAAGAAGACTCCTAGTATTTGAGATTGGTATTTTGACCCCCTATAAAATAGAGTAGAGGAAATATAGTACAAAAAGAGGGAAAAGTTTGACAACCCATCGGATGTGACATGTTGTACTATCTCACATGTCACATCAATCAGAAAAAGGAATTTCCAATATCCTTACTTTCTCACCTATTACCAAAAATCCGTTTACGCAAATAATGTCACAATCATACCCAAAAATAAATTTGTCAAAGTACATAAACATACTCGAAAACAACATACCCAAAAAATCAAATATCAAAATAAAAACATATCCATTAATTGGATAATATTTATATTTATACCCAATTTAAATATCACTTAATACAAAAACAATACCCAATTTAAATTTGTCATACCCAAAATTTTCAAAACTCGATATCGTACACAAACATCAATATCAAATGACATTTGGTCATTACCCAAAAATCCGCTTGACATTTGATCATTATAACACAGTTTGGGTAACCATAAAACATACCCAATTTGAGTTTGTCATTACAAAATTTTACACAAATCGATATTATACACAAACATCAATACCAAATGACATTTGGTCATTATAACACAGTTTAGGTAAGCATAAAATATACCCAAAAATATCACTTTAAGCATACTCAACAATAAGAAACATACCACAAAAAAATAAACATATACCCAATAATTAGAAAAATACTACAATTCATATTTGTGTAACGAAAACAATGTCACCCAAAAAAAATTAGACATTCATGGACTTGAAAATTTCATCAAACTAGCTACATTAACCAAAAATGAAAAGTAAACATGTAAAAAAGATACTTAAACCAAAAGTAAATATCTAATCACCATCATTTCCAGTAGAAAAATTATTGTCCCTATTTTCTAGTTTCAATACCTATTTTTTCTTCCTTTTGTATAGAGGTGTAGTTTGCAAAAGAGAATTTCAATGGGTCCTATTTCCCTAATTAATTCAATTATAAATCAAAGCAAATCTACCTAATAATCTCACCGTCTAAGGCTATTCATAGGTGAGATTCTAAAAAAGATATAATCTACAACTAAAAGATAATCGTAAAAGATAGGATCAACAAATACCTTTAAGAATGTTTTAAGAGCTTTAAAGATATTAAAAAAATTAAAAAAAAATCTAAAACTATTAAGATCGCAGCTTGATCTTTATCTCGACAGGAGCCGAAATCTCGGGCGAGATTTTGGTCCTCAGGGCCGAGATTTCTTCTTTGAGACTCGTTCTTCGTTCTAGCCACCTTTTTATGCTTGTTGGATCTTCATGGTCCTTGCTTAGTCCTTCCATTGTGGTCACCAATGTCACCAAAGGAGAACTAAGTGTGAGTAAGGTCTCCGTGAATGTACATTTTGCTAATAAGCTAGCAACGTCATCACGGATCCTTTGGAAATCACAACAAATTAAATAGCTATGTACTAGTGAATAAAAGGCGAAAAATACCTAACATGACAATTGTTCTCAAGCAAAAGTAAAAGGTTAAACGAGAGTTACATATAGGGTAGATAGTAAATAGTAAATATATTTGATATCCATGTAAAGTAATTTTTCCCGAGAATCACTATAGAATGGTAATTCACTTGCACGTACAGATTCTACTTGGTTCAATTATTCAGTGAAACAAAAGTGGAAACTGTCATTTCCAAGAAACGAAAGGTAGAATGAGACACATTGAGAGAAAGAGTAGAAGAGTTGGATTCACATGCATGCATGGATCATATACTAACACTATACCAGCTGACGTCATGGTCAAACTCATGACCTCACCACTGACCTGCACACGTGTGGGTACCTTCTGCCATTTTTTTCTCTGATCACTACTGTGTAACCAGTAACCTCATTCAATCTTTTTTCTTCTTCTTCTTCATCACAGTTTATCGAATCACCTCCCTTTAGTTAATTGATTTTAAAATGAAACCCCAAAATTTTGTATACGTAGGTTCGTTTTGATGTGTCCTACGTCGAGAATATGATATTGCGTTAACCTACATTAATATGGTATCATAAATTGCATCCGTGAAAAGTGTTAGACCCGCCAAATATAAAAAGATAAAATAACACAACATGAGAATGACACATAAAAAAATATATATATAATCGTTTAAATATTCATTTTAATATGTACGAATGAACACGATCTTGAAATAGTAAGACACGAGATCGTGCATAGCAAGATTGCTATTCGTACCACATGAAACATGCTATTTGTTGGAGATAATAAGGTCACACATTGAAAGATGGGGACACTTTGAGCCTAGTATATAAGCTCGGTGAGCTACTCCTCCTATTGTCAATTGGTTTTAGGATGGAACCTCGCCGGGTTTATGTGCTGAGCTTGGGCTTAATGCGCATGTGCGCTCATATACACACGATCCCCGCTCTACCGATCCATCTATATCGGACTTTGACACTATTCATACCCTGACTACGCGTATGCAATTAATAGCCGTAGTAACAAGCTCATTTCGTTTAAAAATAAAGGAAAATGACTACGGCTACGACTACGCATACGCCATGCGTAGTAGTCCATAACATACATTTAGTTCGAAAAAATAAGGAAAACTTACTACGCCTAAACAATACGTAGGCGTAGAAAAGGTATATATAGTATGGTTAATGTGGTACGAATAGCAGGAACCCGTGCATAGTCCTGTATATGTGAACGAGTTTGCTCTCACTTAGTCAGTACAGTCGTGTTCATTTGGTCCCTTTCCAATTTATGAGTATAGTTTGAAAAGAAAGTGAAAGACGAGACGAAGGCACATAGCCAATAACTCGACATGCAAGATTTGCAGGAAATAATTGAATGACTGCAACAGTATGTATAGCAGCTGAGCTGAGAAAGCTATGGCGGTAGGCCTGTCTGCAACATTTGAGTTATTTGCTTCTCTGAAGATAAGTCAAACCACACACGTCCTCCTTACGTTTCTTCATGCCAATTTGGTAATCTTTTCGACTGCTATTTTACTCTAATTATATATGCATTTAAAGATAGGAAATGCTATTTATTCAAACATTTTTACTTTTTTTTTTCCCGTTCCGATCTGAATTCGCCTCTTATTTGTATACGAAATACGATTTTAAGACGTAAAATTCGAGAGTTCTCCAATACTCGTGATTTTAATTGTTGGATTCGATTTTGGACACATCGTAGATGCGCCTACTTCTCGACTTAATGAGAATGTATCCCTCCCCATCACAATGGGAATGTGCCCCATTTGCCAAACCTCAACAAATTTGAACGTTGAAGCAACAATTATAACTCTGCTGCTCCGGACGAACTTGTGGTGCAAGCGGAAGGCGACGGATTGCATGTGGTACATTTGGAGTACGCCCTTGTGCGTTCTGTTTAGTTATTTCGTAATAAATTGTTGGTCTAAATAAAATTACTCTAATTAAAGATCGAGGAAGTTTATAAGTTTTTCTTATATTATAATGTTTTGATTAAAAAATAACAATTATATAAGTGAAAAATATAATATTTAAACAATTATTTTGTTTTATTAATAAATTTTTTTATTGTTCTTAGAATTATTTTAGATATGTTCCAAAAAAAGTAATAAAGAAAAATAAATTTGCAAATGTTAAACAACTAAGAAAGTGATGTAAAAGGGACGAGAACATTGGTGAAATAAGGTACTTTTTTTTTATCTTAGATACAAATTAGGCACCCTAATTTCATCAATTAAAAATAAAGATGTGTGAAAGGTAGGATTCGAACTCTGGACGAGTTCCCCGCCCTTATACCAGTTATAGTAATCAAACTTCGTGTATTCTTTTGATAATACACAATATTAATACACAATTTTAATACATAATTTTAATTACACAATGTCCGTACACAATTTCAATTACACAATGTTAATACATATAACACAAATATCAGCTACATAAAATACATTGGGCATACATATTCTACACTCCAAGATATATTATCCATGTTTACTACATAATTGTAATAGTTGTGTAAAAAGTCACAAAAAATATGTATTCATAACGGATCCACAAGGAATACACATCTACTACATAATTTTGTTGAGTTATGTAGAACATATCTTCATCAACTTTCGTCTTATGTAGCACCGACTTTCATCTACAATCCTCCATTGTTGATCGTAATTAAGAGCTCTGATATATATATCTCGCTTAACAATGGAGAGCTTTAGATAATATGCAATATTAGTATATATTTACAGCAAATCAATTAGGAGAGATTCTAGAAAAATTTTAAAAACTATTTCCTATAATAACCTATTAACAAATCTGCTACAATATTTATTAGGAAAACATTTAAGTTTTTATGGGAGAGAATATCTTCAAATTAGGTAAATAGATGTCATTATTTTCAATTAAATCTTTTTCTACTTAATTCTAAGTGCCTACTTTATCTACACATTACAAAACATATACCTATTATACCTACTTAACCAACTCATCCAAAAGGGATTTATTTATATTGTTAGATCAAAACATGCCCTAAATTTTAATTTTAGGTATGTTTTCTAATATTAAACCCGGATATATAATTCCAATTATTAAATTTACGTATTATATTTTGATTATTTAATTTGAGTTATAATAGTTTTTAATATATTTTTGCAATTAGAATTCAAATATAAAATTTGAAATATTTTGAACATTATAATTAAGATAAAAAGAGAAAGAAAATTATTAAATAAAATTTCTTCGGTTGTTAATCAGGTGAAAGAGTTTAAAACTAAAAATCTATACACAAAATATTTATAATTTTTTTTTTTAATCACGGGTTTGAAACTTAAAAATTACATAATGTTTAATTTTTTTTATACCGATCTATTTAAATCTATACGATAACAAAATACTTAACAACAGCAGGAAAATCATGATAAGAAGAACATTAAAATCTCTGTAACCGTAATTTAATTTATACAATCGAAAATGATCCGAATCAAACTCATTTGCATTGCGCATTTATCACACAGCAAAATTTATTGCAAAATAAATGGAGAGTTGAAAATGGATATAGGGATGCCTTCACCCTGTAACCCTAATTTATTTGCAGCATATACGTTCAATTTGTAGGGCTCCATTCCTATTTAAATACTCTCTACTATATACAAATTTTACATAATAATAATCCTCAATTTTGGAAGTTTATGATACGTATTTTGTGATCGATATATAAAAATCAAAAGTATATATATATATTGACTCATAGGTAAACAACTCCTACCATGTAACATGTAAACACCAAATATATGTAACTATACCGCCGAATATATGAATCACGTACGGCGAATATTTATTCCACTGATCACACAGGTTTTTTTTTTTATCAAATTTGGTTGCCTAAAAGTCAAAAATATGCTTAAATAAAATGGCTAGAGTTTTTTTTTTTTTTTTTAAAGTGATATAAATTTCTAATTTACCCTGAATTTTGGACATTGTAAATTGTAATGAGCCCTTTACTGTTCAAGACCTAGCTTTGTGCTTCTTTGATGTTGCATAAAGAGAGGCATATATGATAGTTACCATAATGTGACAGATGACACTATAATTATGATTTTAATTATCATTTTAAAATAAGTAAACTTTCTGTTATATTCCTAATGAGTGGTAATTAATTATTATACCACCTTCTTCCTACACTTTTTTTCATTGTTAATCTGTGATCAATCAGGAAAAGGATGGATAAATTTAACTGTTACCCGGGGTAAAAAAATAAATCATGTTGTCATATCCATACATTTTAAAAAAACACAATTTTGGTAAAAATCACCCCCTAACTTTTATCATAACCAGTTTTATTTAATTTTCGTAAATATAAAAATTACTATAATATTAAAAAATTTACTTTTAAATAATTTTAATTACAATTAATGCAATATATAGTGTATATTGAAAATAAAATAAGTTTGTTTGGTAATAGTTCTTATTGATATTATTTAAACATGACTTGAAAAAAAAGTAATTTAAAAAGATATTTAAGACTCTTTGAACTCATACAAAAATGATTAATTAACGTTTATTTTTTTAAAAATCTTTTCAATGTTGGTTCTAAACTTGTATCCTTTTATAGTCGACACGCCGTCTATAACATCGAACCGCTTCCATTATAAAAAAAAAAAAAAAGTATAGAAGGACAAACATCCGACATGATAATGAAACATATGCCTAACTACTAGAATATGGAGTACTTATGTTGAGAGAAAAGGTGATTAGGAAAGAAAGATGATTAGTGGTGAATAATTAATCTATGTATTGAAATCATAGGACTAATGATCAAGCATAATTACCCATAAAATACCTATTTCAATCTCGTTTCATGTATAACTAGGCTCGAATCACTCAACGGGTTGTATGATCGATCGAGTAGGGTTATGCACTTTTGAACTGAATTTTTGGATCAGTTTTTTTACAGTCCGATCACATCCTGAACGGATTCGGCCGGCTATAAGGTGATTTTCGCCTTTCGGTCTAAGATTGGAAAAAAACCGACGGTCCAAGTCGGGTCAATTTTTTTTAAAATCCATAAAAATAAAAAAAAAACTAATAGAAATTACTTAGACATACCTAAGCTGGGCCAAAACTTCGGTCCGGGTCCATTTTTCCAAAAATTATAGCCATTAGGACCGGACTCGTAATATCCGGTCTGGATTTCTAAAAATTTCGGTTTGGACCGGGTGAACAACCCTATGATCGAGAAAGAGATAGTCGGTGGATTCACCTTAACCTTTTGTTAGAAGCAAATAAGTTTATCTCAAGTCTTTAAGGCTCTACTGTTAGATCAGCCCAAACTTGTCATTCCAATAAACCTATAGGCCAAAATTCATTTCAAGCCCAAAGTATTTTAAGCCTAATGTCGAAAATTCAAACTCAAATCTTGAATCCTAAGAACATAATAGTGTTTATGAAGTTGTGATTAGGATCTATTACTAAAATCTTGATTTGTTAAACTTTTTATAGATCTTAAAATGTCGGCCTCGGAAAGACGTCGAAAAGAAACAACTATAGACCGTTATAGTTCTGTAAGTAATTACGAAAACCTCGTAATACTCTCCATAATCCTCATAATCTATTAGTATTATTTTTAGATAGTTCAGTATAACTTTTTTTTATTTACATAAAAGAGGAATGAAATGTCGATAATTTTTTTTAAAACTTAAAAAATCTAAAACCATATGTTTTGAATTATTTTCTTGTGTTAATTTTAAATTAAATTATTTTTATCAAATTGTATGATCATGAAATATGGCTGAAATCCGATCTTAAATTCCCAATATCTATCACCTCTACCTAAATGGCATATTTTATGAATCAAATAAGTTTGTCTTTGAATGATCACTTTTTATAATGATTATTAGTGGATAAAATGATCCCTTTATTAGGAAGTAAAGTGCAAAGAAACAAACACTTTTATTATTTTATAGCAAGATATGATATTATTATATTGATATCATTTGAGTATGATTTGGTTGGAAACAAACAACAATGGGGGTTGGAATATATTCTTCTTACCAAAACCCACATGGAGTATATTAATTGTGTTGAGAGATAAATGTCATCTTCCCATTATTCATATTCCAACCACTTGTGTTGTCAAAGTCTAGGACTGATATATGAAACAAGCTTTTCGGGCTTCCCTCGCGTTCGGCTCGTTCAGGAAAAGCTCAGCTCGTTCGGCTAAAATAACACTATATGAGCGTTATTTTAGACCAAGTACTCGGTTTTGGCTCGGGCTCGGTTCGTCAAAAACTCGGACTCGGACTCGGCTCTTTATAAACGAGCCGAACTTGAGCATGCTAAGGCTCAGCTCGTTCGGCTCGTATAACACCCCTATCAAAGTCTGATACAGACGGACGGGGTAGAGCGGGTTTATGTGCATACGAGCACATTCGTATTAGGTTCAAGCCAACACATAGATCCGACGAGGTTCCATCCTAAAAGTCCACGACCTTATATATTGGTCTTGAAAAGTCCACAATTATTTTGACCAACAGAAATGGATTCAGATTTGCTGAACATTCAACTGATATACAACAGAAATCATATCACAGTATTCAACAAGAAGCCATTGAAACAAAGGAAGTGTTTTCCATTTATGTCAACCGCAACCATTCGACACTAGCCTGAAAGTTCAAGAGGATAAACAGAAGGCTCAATGAGTTGATTGAGGGTCAAGGTTATGTTATGTACACAGAAATATTCGCGCAAACACAACCCCAATCACGTGTCGTCTGCATCGCTTCCACTGATATGAGCTTCATGACTTGCCCAGTATCTACTACCGTCTGGTCCTGAAACCTTAAACCTGATCAAACATAACACAATGCATCTCAAACTCTGCATTTCTGTAGCAAAATCGCGGTTTCTTTGATATTTACTAACCGCTCAAGAACAGATTTCCCTTCCTTGTACTTCTGGCTTTTCTCATGTGCAGTTTCCTGCAACACATTAACAGATCAATAAAATGTGTGCAAACACTCACTGTATACATTTATCTATGTCTGTAGAATGCTTACATATCGCCATCCCACAATCGATCCACAGCCAACACAGAAGATATCAGCAACAGTGTGTAATCCAGTCATCATCAGTCTCTCTTCGGTTTCTCCAATGGTGACGTTTACGCTAAAAAGGATGTAACATGAAACTTAAATCTATAAAGAAGTCAAAAATTTTAGTTTATGTATCATAGTCAGAAATGCAATACATCTATAGAACACAGCACGATCATCTGATCACAGTTACAAGATACCCGAGACCGAGAAAAACTTACACCTTCTTGAAGAGGTAAGCCTTCCCATGCCTGCAGTGAAAAGACTGAACGTAGAAACACCGGAAAACCGTAGTCAGACAAAATTACACAATCAATTGCTGATAGAACCACTCATACAAGCACACGGGTTCCATCCTAAAACCAATTGACAATAGGAGGAGTAACCGGTGACTTATATGTTAGGTTCACGTAATGTCGTATTCTCAACACAGGGGACTCTTGATGAACATCAACTCGGACAAAATTCTCGCCATTGATGTCTTTCAAGTAAGCTTATGATTATAACTTGAAAGATGCAACAAATTTCTTCATTGTCAGAAAATGGTGGAATTTTCAGATACTGATAAGGATGATAATCCGGCTTCATTCATGTCAATATCAATGAATTCAATTACAGCAAACCAAATATCAGAATCAGTAAACTACTTGATCAAGGTTCTAAATACTGAAAACACACTTACACAAAAAGGCACAGTTGGATTCACCATTGCTTTACCAAATTCAAAAGCTTAACCTAAGTTAGATCATCACGAAATACGCAGCCACTAACTCAATTCAGAACCAAATAAGGCAATCAGTCTAATTCAGCAAACATCCAAAAATGGACTGCAATCATCTATGAACATAAATCGTTTTCATTGAAGACCACCGCAAATTAGGTCAATATTTCCACACCAAAAACCATAAAATTGAGAAAATCCAAACCATACCCAGAAACCAAAATTGCAAAATCAGCAACAACACCAGTGAACAAAAATCAGAAACTGAATATACAAAGTAAGAAAGACCCAAATTTCAGCACCTTTGAAACTATGTCGTCACAAAGAGCAAGATGGGTACGGCAATGCTTGCAACTGTAGATCTTCCCCTCCAAATGCACCAAGAACAGCCTCCCCATTTTACCACTTATCCCTCAAATAAACGCTAACCCCTCAATTGACAGATCAAAACAGAAAATCAATACAATAAATTGGAGCACTGAAGAACTTCAAATTTTGGTGAAACAAACTATTCAATTTGTGGGTGAAAAGGGTGTTGTTGAGGTTGAGGGGATTGAAGTGTAGAGGGAATATGTGGGTGGGGAGTTGAATATTACCTCTGGTTTCTTCTAGTGAGTGGAATCCTAGAGAAATTTGATGCAAAAACTAAAAACCAACAATTTTTGGGACAAATTGTTTAATTATCTCAAATTTTATACCAGTTCAGTAAATATCACTTTTTATTATGTATTTATTAAATTTTAAAAAATTATCCTAACTACAAATTGATTAACATAAAATTATTTGTTTTTAAAGCAAATGAGTTATATTAATTTCTAAATGTGGTGTATTATTCAGATCACATTTAAATTTTATTATATATCTGATAAGTTCATGAATTTACAAATATATAAATATTATTATATTTGATACTATTAACTTTTTTGAAAATAAAGCTGACCAAATTATGTGAGATTCAGAGATTGTGATTTGTGCATGACTTGTTGTTCCTTTGGCTACACGTACTGTTATATATTTTAGTACAGTTACTATAGTAGAGTTACTGGTACGCATCATCTTGCGCACTTAAGTTTTGCAGACAAGTCCTCAATATTGTCCCAAATTACAAAAAAATATTCTTCTTTCTTCTTTCTTTTTATTTTTTTTAATTTTAGAAAAGAAACCAATAACTATCAAAAAAAAAAACCCCATAGCTATGCTTTCTGGCTACGTTACGAGGTTTTTCTTTTGTTACAGATTTTAAGATCTCATAAACTCCTGATTTTATATCGTAAATATGGGGAAATTTTAAGAAATAAATTGCATACAGTGAATTAGTTGGTCGAATGTTCAATCGAATTATTTTATAGGCGAGCCATTATTTTCTTAATTCTAAAATCGTTTCTTATTATAAATTTAATACGCAGAGACATGATCCTATATTCTCGCACTACATTAAAACGACGTTAATGCTTGATACTCTAGAGAATTAATATAGGCTTGTTGACTGGATCGGTCAACCCATAATGAATGATGTGGATTGACATAGTTTGTAACCCCTCAAATTTTCAAAACTGGGTGCGCTACGGGTTGGAACCTCACAATGAGTCTTAACCCTATCATAACAACAACTTCAATGTATCTTGTAACAATGCACAAATAAATATTAAACCGAAATAGATAAAAATGCAAATGTGTCAATAATCCGAAATAAAGGACATGACTCTCAGCCGAGTACTACGAGCTATAATGTCAAATTGAAAATAAAAAGAAATAAAGAAACTGAACATCCCGTCCTATAATGTACGGTAACTCGGCTAACCACTCAGTCCGGATCACTCGGCAACGTCTCTATCCTGCAAGGTATCTACAACAACGGATAAAACCGTTATAACATCCTCATATTAGAATAAATGTAATAACACACACAAAACATACAAAAACACATAGCATGCTTACACATAAGCCCATTTATTATCTTTGTTAAGTCAACACTTTCTAATTCAACTCACTTTGTGACACGAGGATCTCCCGAACCTCACCTTTGTCCCTGTATACCAACAGGACTGGATCCGATGCACCCACCATGTACCTGTCTAGACTAGTTGTAGAGAACCTTCCAGTCTCATGTTAAAGTTGAGTAGTGGTGTCACCGTTTGTTATACATGGGTCATATTACAATAAAGGTCGTCCTACTCAGATTATCTTTATTAAATACTCAAGGCAAACACCACTATCACACTCATGCTAACACACAAAAGGTCAACTAAGTAAGCCCAAGGGACTTACTTGTATCAAGGTAATCTCAACTATCAACAATCTCAATTCCCACAAGAATACACTCCAATGATTTCACCGCCTGATAACAAGGATATGTGGATCAATCAAGAAGTCTGTAACTCTTAGGTCAACTATGAGTACGTCGGTCTAAACCACAACGTAATTCCATTAGCAACCATCCTTAACAATATTCGAAAACTACATTAAGGCCGTTTTCCTATACTTAACGGTTATCCTCGAAATCCCCAAACAACCTAAAGCATTCATTCCTCGAGATTCATACATCCAACCCACTAATTAGGATTCACTCTAATTTCTGCTAGGTTCCAACCTAACATGATACTAACATTGATCAAACTTAGACAACGAAAGAGGATCCACATACCAACAATCGGTACCCTCTACAGTGATGACGCGGCCGCGGGAATAAAGAGGCACGATCGCGAAAGGAAGGAGTCGGCGCGACCGCGGCAGGGAGAAAGCGCGACTGGGAATTGGCGCGACTGCGGCAAGATTGAGGTGCGACCGTGGCGATAGATGCAGGCGCGATCTTCTTCGATCACCATTGTTTCTCTTCGTTCCAACTAAGCTATACATTCTCTTGATTCATTGTTGCTATTGTTGGAGAAGGTTTCAACTACAATGAGACACAATCAACATCAACAACCGAGTGTAAGGGAAAGAGATAGAATCGGTTCTTACTCATCTACAACTTCAAGGGGAAAACCGGGGATGTTTCTCCTGCGTGCAAGAACAACGACGAACCCTACTGCTTCCTCAAGTCCAATTCCTCGATTGACGAAGGTAGATCGAAGTGTCATTGTTGTCCAAAGCAAGGAAGAATGAAGAGAGGGGAAGAGAAGGCAAGAAAGTGAAGAGGATAAGGAGAGACTTACGTGATAGAGGTGAACGACTGTTAGGGCTTCAAAGAGGCAGGAAAATTAGGTCTGAATGGGTATAAGAGGAGAAGGAAGATTTCGACGGTTACAAAAGATACGCCACGATCTGCTATCTTACCACAACAAGATTTGGCCGCCACTGCGGGGCGCACCCGCTGGTAGGCAACCATACACGACCGTAGGGCGCTGTCGCGGTGACTCACAATAACACACCGGAATAAAATTCCGGTTACAGAGTTGGCTGGGCAACTCTAGTCAATTAGTATATGCCTGAAGCCTTTCTTAAGAGCCCAAGTCCCTCGCCCGAGCGCGACCCAACTTGGCTCAAAGTGGGACAAAATCTTCATTTTAATCCAAATTTGTGGATTTCATTCACCCACTTTGGGTCTCCGTTTTTTATTCGAACAAAAATTATTTTTCACGTATGAGTATGTTACGAGAATGTTCTCGTGTTCCCAATTATAATCCAAGTGTGTGCATTTCATGCAACTCACTTTGAGCTTCCATTTCTCATTCAAACGTAAATCAGTTTTCACAATATAAGTATATTACAAAAACTTGTTCGAGTAGACGAAACCCACGCGTCCACTTTTCGATGTTAAGATGACCGGAACTCGCAGGAATAGTACCCAGAAAGTCACCGACGAATCACTTATAAAATGAGTTTCAATAATACATATTTGATTCATAAGAGTTCGTTTTTTTTCATTAGGGTAAGTCTTTTTGCAGATTTATTGACTATATTGACACATTTCTGCCATGTTTTTTTTACGTGTTCGAATTAAACTATTTCCAATATCAATACATCGACTTTTTATTCAAACCATGCAAGTATATTTTGATTTTTAAATTAGCGGTGAAAACACTATCTTTGGAAACTATTTTTTTTACTAACATATAAAATAACGAGGTTTCTAACCATATAATTGTAATACCTTATAAAATTTTCATTCTGCATCATTTGAATGAGATTTATGGTTAACTTATATGGATGAGTTGTTACCCATGTCAACAAGAATTTTTCTTTTTTAGTGGTCGGGTGAGAACAAAATACCTCTTAAGTTAAGTGTGCTCGTACAAGAATAATTTAAGGAGTGACCCTGGTCTTACAATATGTTAATATGGCTAGTATATTGTAATGTACATAATATACATCAACTAAACTTTATTAAGTGTGTGTGAGAATATTAGGTAATCATAGAAATTTGCAAAAGTTCAAAGGTTGTTGAAGTGTTTGGTAAAATGTTGAGTTTAGATAAGATTATATTTAAACAAAAATTACGTATGAATTTCTTAAAAATCCACCAAGCATTTCATGTTTAATATTTTTAACATGATTTCCATGTCCCAAAATTGAGTCCACGTTCAATGAATCTAACAAATTATTGTATCATCATTAAAGGCATGAACACTAAAAAAAAGATTACTTATGAATTTTGGGATGTTCTTTTATATCTTCACCGAAATTATAATCCGACTTTAACCCGATTAATCATAATCCAAATTTCAACATCATTTTAGCGGATTTTTAACCAGCCGTATAATTCGATTTATTGGATAGCCATTGGTTGCGGTTGAGACCGTCAGCTAAAACACGACACATGTTAAACTAATTACTCTAAGGGCATGATTAGTTCTCATATCCTGATATCGGGTATGAATATCACATATCTGATATCCGTGTTTGGTATTTGGGTATATGAGTACCAAATTGATATACTCATATATTCATACTTTACTTCTTTTAGTGATTCTGATATCGTATAAATCAACCGGTATCACTTCTCCTTCACGCTCTTTGTCTCCCACCTCATCTCCCTTTTCGGATCTCCATAACAACTCTCGCTCATATCTCCAAAGTACGATTTTTTTAGTTCCCTTTTCGGATCGTTCTTTCAACACAACAACTCTCGCTCAACTCTCCCGTCTCTACCGAATATTTTTTATACGAGTCTCCCTTCTTATTCAATTTTTAAATATTTTTTTTATACATGTTTTCTTCTTTGCTGAATTTTGTTCTTCTATGTTAAATTATGTTGATATGGGTCTCCCTTCTCTGCTGAATTTTTTGTATATGCATCTCCCTTCTTTGTTGATATGAGTGTGAAAATCGATTTTTAAAATTGTTATTTTACGGTGTTGAATATTTTTGATCTCCCCATATTCTGATATCGATTTTTTCAATCTTGCCAAACACAAGTTTCAGATACAAATATCAATTTTACACATATCTCTGATATCGATATTGATATCTGATATACTGATATCAAAATATAAAAATCAAACATATCTTAAATATCTATCCTTTATTATAGCTACTAAGGCAACTTTGATCCCCAATGGAGTGATTATGAAGGTAGTATACCACACCACTCACACAAAAAACAACTTATAGGGCCAATCATTCATATTATTTTAATTTGTATGAAAAGTGACAAATGCATACCTACTACCTAAAATTTAAACTTACCTTTCATCATAATGAAGAGCTATGTTTATGTTTATGTACAAACATCTTCATATGAATTTTTCTAGGCCACACCCACCACACATGTCCATGCCAAATAAATCATAGAATTTTCATCTATTATAACAAAAATGGAAAAAGTAATAACTAAAAACCCAAAATGCAACCCACTCTTCGGTATGAAATTATCAATTTTACATAAAACAATTTTTTATAAGGATAAGTTCGTGTTAAACACTATTTTGTTCATGAAATTTTATATAAATTCGTGGATACGTGATTGAAATTTGTCAACTTAAGATAAGGTTCAAATATGAGGTTTTCATCGATAGTCTCTACTTCTGTGGATGTTTTTTTGCTCACCTTTCAGGTGATCGACATGTTCTTACTGTTTTTTTTAAACTCCTCGGATCTCCTGCCTTTTCCTCTTGTGCTTTTCTTATATTTGTTCGTTGTGTATCATGTTTTTGTTTCTTATGCTTTTGTTTGGTTGGTTTTCGTTTGCACTTTTCTACTAGTGGTTTAGTTGCCTACCATATATTATGGTGTCCGTTACATTAGACACGTCTTGGGTCTCGATTTCATTTCCGACATCAAAAAAAAAAGTTTTATTTATTTTAACAAACAAACAAACCCATCATGTATATAGGTGAATCCAAAATGGCCAACATACAATATTGTCAGGGAAATGAGGAAATCTTATGTGAAGACATAAGAGAGACACCATCAAATATTACATTAAAAAAAAAAGTTTTTTAAATATTACACTAAAAAATGTAATGGTGATTCCATAATTCTTGTAACATTAACAATTGAAACAAATAATTAAATATATAATTTCAGTATATGCTGTCTCACTATCTAATCTACACCTTATCTTCATTTATTATTTGTCTTCAATATGAAAGCTTCAAGGGAAAAGCGTATATACCAAAGTCCAATTCATGTTTTTATAAACGTCTAAATCCATATTTTTTTTAAAAAGTTTATCTAAATTTAGGTGATTAAATTTAATTTCGGTTTCTTACCCGGTGCAAATTAATTTAATTAAATCCTAAGTTTCGGTTCCTCACTCTAAGTACGGAATTAATTAAACTCAGTTTTGATTCTGTATTCTAAGGGCGATATTAATCATACCCAATTTCGGTTTCGCAATCCAAGTTCGGAGTTAATTGAATACTAGTTCCGTATTTTGGGTGTAGTATTAGGGAGCTGATTAAAGAAAAAATATGGGTTCGTTTAATATTTCGTTAATAAACCGAGTAATTTTATTTTTAACCTTTTTAGAAATAATATAAAAAAAATTAGCAAACTTTTATTCACTTGAAGTAATCCACCTTTAGTTTTCACAATAAAGAAAGACGTTGAGTTAGCTATAAATTTCTTTCAAGTATTAAACATATACCCTTGCCTCCATTAAGACTTAGAAATTGACTTCAATATATATTTTTATTCATATGGTATGTCGTGGAGTTGTTTCCAAGAGGGAGCCACATAGTGCAATGAGTCCCACTCAATTACACATGTATGTTTTTACATGAACAAGCTAGGTGGTCTACAATTTCAAGATGTGAGCAAAAATGTTGGCCTTTCAAATCACATCTACTTATGTTGTGGTGTATGTTTGCTTTGAGTTTGATCATAAAAAGAGTTCTTCCACGGAAACGTGGAATATGCTAATCCGATACCCTAAAAGTTTGGTTAATACCGATATCAGGATATCAGATTTGGGTAACGATTTGGTATTTGTTTCATTATTTATTGAGCCTTGAGATTGATATGAGATATTATTATCAATAATATGTAGTTTATGTATTTTATATTGATATCATGATATCTTTTGTAATCAAAATTTAGATTACAAGGTACGAATACAAGAGATATCAAGATAAACCCTCGTTCCTTATATTAGTTTATAGATAATGTGAAGGAATCATAACATATTAGTGTTGTTATGAGTGATGTTATTTGCCGCGCAGTAGATGAGGGTTACGCAACACTTGGGTGCATGCTCTCATGAAGCGCATGCACCTAGTTGGGGCGCATGCGGACTGTGCATGTGCTCCAACCTTTTTTTAGAGTTACGTCCATCTCTTATTCTCTTATCCGCGAAGAAACTCTTCTTCTCTCTGTAGCGGCTCCTCTGATAAATGTGCGCCTCAAGAGGCGCTTAAGACGCGCAGGGAAAGCCTGATGCGCATGCAAACTCTACATCCGCAACTCCCTAACGCGAATGCGGAGTCTGCATTTGTGGCGTAGTTGTATGTGCAAACAGTAAGTCTGCGTCGTAATTAACACGACTTTCACGTATAATGATTCTCAATATCCTTGAATCATAAATCACTATCTTTCATCATAACCAAGAGGATCACTTTACTAGATCATCAATAAACAAGTAAAAAAGTAAGCTTGCAGTACAGACTACAGAACAAGATTTAGGCCACGTCCACCCTTCATCGATTTTTTTATATTTTTGTTCTTATCTTTATAATAAAGATTTGTAATTATATATTTTTAAAAAAAAACGAGTAAGAAACTTAGTAGATGAATAATTGACGACGTGTGTGGTTTTGAATGAGCAACACTCGAACCAAAGTGGAGCTTTCTGCAGCATGTGTTGTTGCTATGAGTGTGCAGAAAATGTGTTTGTGGTTGTTGTTGTTGGTACTTGTGTCCATTTTAGGTCACCAATTACACTAACATTCATGGTCTTTGAACCAAAAAAATTGTTTTAGTTCTTGTCTAATGTATTGCAGGTTGTAGCATGAGTGTTTGTTTTTTTGGATCGGATTCGGACCGAAAATATATTTGTCTGGAACTAGACCGGTTATTCAGATTTGATTTGATATCGAAAAAAATTACATAATTTTGTGATAGAAGAAAATGTTTTAACTTTCTTTTTAAAAAAATACCGGGTGTTCGGGAATTAATATAGTTCCCTGTAATGACAGGCATCACATAGGCCCAATAGGGTTGATTTGCAACAATTCGGTTTGTTCATAAACGAGTCAAACCTAAATTTAAACGAGCTGTAAAATGTGTTCATATTCAACTCATTTAAAAAATAAACGAGCCCGAATAGCTCGGCTAATGTACCAATCTTGAAATCTTATTTTAGTCAAAAGAGGTCAACATTAACATGCTCAAACTCAATTTTCTTATAAGCGAGCCGAGCCTGAGTTATTCGATTTGTTTATAAAAGTGAACGAGTCGGCTCGTATAACGACTAGGCATAAATTGCAGCCTAACAAGAGAAAGAAAAAAGAAAAGACTTCATAGACAAAGCAATGCAACACTGAACACAATTTCATCAAGACACCAAAACAGAAATTCGAGGATGCGTTGGAGCTTCAATCCGAAGGAGAAAATAATCTAGTCATTTTGCATGTATATAAATAGGCAATACAATTGTTGAACTGAGATGAGCATTGAGTGATGATAACATTCTAGTACAGATCAACTGAGGGTGTATACCATTTGCTCGGAAAGCTGTGGACTCACCACCTTCATGTATCTGCGTAACTGGTTTTCCAATTGTGAACGATGAGCGGGATCGAGGATTCCTCGGAGTTCCTTCAAGAAAACAAAATGTCATTTGTGAATTGCAGGATTGGAAAAGAAGAGACAAAATGTGTTAATACATTTCACCATATGCAGGTGTTTGTTTGGATGATTGCATCCATAACACTAAGGGCCCGTTTGGTTCTAACTCTGAAAACGAAAACGGAATGGAAACGAATTTATTCCATATTTATATCCTGATTCATGCAAAATGCACTTGCTTCCCCCACATTTTGTTTCCCTATAGGGTATCAAAAGTAATCAAATTCTACTCTAATTACTTCAAACCACAAGGAATGATTCCAAAAACTTTCATGAACAAGGGTATACGTATAGACTAGATTCGTTTTCATTCCGTTTCCGATTCCGGGGTTAAAACCAAACGGGCCCTAACACTAGTAGATCCAAACAAACCCAATAAACCAAAATATACAGAATTTGGCATGATGATGATGATAAAGTTGGATGTCAATTTCAAAGCAAAGTTTTAAGTTTTTAGCAACAAGATACCACAATTGTTTGCAAATATAAGGAATAGTATCAGACAAGAGGCAGATTCTAGATTCAACATTTTTAGATTAACTTTGGCAAATGAAACAAATCCAACATACCTTGTATTGAAGATGATATCCATTCAAATCAATCAAGATATTACCAATATAGCCATCTGATTCGGTCAAAGATGAACTGGGGTCGAGTTGTAATTCATCTGCAGAGGAATCATCATCACTATCATCATTCATTTCATTATCTCCTTCGTGAATCTCATTTGAGTCTTCAAGATGGGTGTCATCATCCTCTCCTTCTGTGAGACTTTCTGGTGCTGGTGATGAATCCTGGTTTTGAGAACTAATTGGATCTGACAGGATAGAATATTTTCTTCTATCGAGCAAAGGTTTGGCAATGCTAAATGGAACCCACCTAGTTAAGCAAAAAAAAAAATTTCAGGGAAAAACTCGGAAAGAAAAAAGATGTTACCGGATTGGAAGTTGTCCACAATAAGTTACAACAATTAATCGAAGTCGTTAGGTTTATAAAGAGCAAATTTAAAAAAGGGTTCAGAACTCCATAGATCATAGGTGCATGCAGCATATAACTGATATGACAGTTAAGTCTAATGAGTACGTCCTTCGTTCCTTCTTTTTGTTCAGTTCAAAACAAGCAACAAAAAAAACATAAAGTTTCCTTGTAAGACAGCTTAAAGCACTCAAGGCACACTAAAGTACTTAAATGTTCAGGCATGCATAAGTGGTGTGGAAAAATACACAAATTCTTTAGATCTCTTTCCCATTTCCCTCTTGTGTATGTATGCAAGAGAATACCTAAGAAAACTGATGACCGAGAGGGAAATTAACAACCTCCAGGGTTGTACAAAGTTAAAATGGTAGGTAAAACAAATTTGACAAGTAGGCCAGGTTAAGCAATTATCTTAAATTTTCCACACACAATTAGATGCATATTACACCTTTCGTGAACAGAAGTCTCATTCAATCTCAACAGTAAACATTTAATAATGAAGAGAAACGAAACTTACTGGTAACGAAGAGGGCAAAGCAGCTCTGATGGACGATAAGCTGCTTTATATCTCATCTTGTTGCAAGAGTGAATATAATAGCCAAGGTAATAGTGTTGTAGGCTTGGACAATGATGTTTGTTCTCTTTCACCCAGTCTATTTCTTTTAAAGCCGAAAATTTTCCAAGAGAAAGAAAGGCATAGTCTGGGTCCCAAAATAGATATTTGCTTGATAAACATTTAGGAAGAATATCTACCACTCCTACAGCAATAAGCTTGCCATCAATTAGATATTGCTGATGAAAAGAGCCAAAACCACAAGGAGGAACACTCTGATCAGTAGTACGAGCTATATAAATCAAGGGTGAATCAACCAGAAACCTCTTGTATGAGCTTTCTGTCACCGTATCCTCTTTTTCGTTATGCACAATTGTCTGATACTTTTTGTACAATGCAAATTCTACAGGATCAAAAGTTGCCGTTTTCAAACGAATCTCAAATTTCCGCTTCTTAGTCAGGGGTTCTTGAACTCCATTCTTTTGCTCTTTTCCCTTGCATGGATTACCAGATTTGATACATAGGACAGCAGAATCATCTTCTTTATTAGAGGTTTCTTGTTTCAAAGCAGAATAAAAGTTAATGTGCCCATTGCAAGCCCTTACTGTCATATCTGGTATTTCAGCGAGATTCGGCAAAGCACTTGCTATCTTTTCAGCAATATGTTGTGGGGAGCATTTATAAGATGGTCTAGGTCCATCAACTTGGCATTTTGAGGATCCAGGCTCCTCCAGATCATTTTGAGCAGATGCCACCCGCTTTAAAGAAGCAGCTATCTGAAACGAAATGTTACTTGTGTACGATAGATCCTCAGAAAAATCCACTAGCTGCCTCTTTTTGGTTTGTAAGACCTTCTTGACCAGACATTTAGGAAACTGAAGGTCATTGGGAAAGTCTCCAGCTGCCACACATGATTGAACGGCCTTATCAATTTGTTCAGACAAGTAAATCATGAATCTTTCGTCCTGGCTCTTCAGTTCATTTTGATTCGCTGTGCATGTAGCTTCCGAATTGCTAAGAGATCCTCCACTGTTACATACTGAAAATTTTTTGGGAATCTCAGCAAGTTTGTTCTGTTTCTTCAAATCCATTGTACCACTAAGATACCTATCCATTATTCACAGAGAAACATCAAGACTATAAAATAATGTTATATATAGTAGAGAAAACGAAGCATCATTAAATACATCAGGATTCATCTAAGACCAACATCATACACTAATCATGCGAAAGGGAACTGCAGATGGAAGCCCTTTCATTTTATATACATAATAATCATTTAGCTTTAGCAAATCTACACAAAATGACCAAAAATTAAAGCAAGAGTGAAGAGCCTAGACATCAAAGAGTCCAAATATATGCTACAATCTTAAAGATAGAGACTGCACATGCCAGTATTTTGCCACCGGGTCAATATTCTAAAATGGGTTGCATGATGACATCAATCCAAGTGAGTTTTACTGCAGGTGCCACTTCATCAAAATTGCTTTCACATTCCTGGGGGAAAAAACCATATTTTTCTCCATGTTTTTTAATTTATTAACGGCGATCTCAACTAAAGAAAATGTTGCAGGTAATTGCTTTTGTGTGTAAAAAGCATGTACATTGTATCTAAAACCACCCTCTACCAAAGCTGCATAAATATACCTCTCCATCCGTCTACAGACTCGCTGTTGCTCTTTAGAAGGAAGAAAATCATCAGCTTTCAGACGGATGGTATATGGAGGGCAGCAGGTTGTTTCCATCTCAGGTTTGTAAAGGTAACAACCAGACCTCCTCCAACCTCGATCAAGTAGATCTGGCAAAGAAGATTGGATTTGAAACGGAAATGAACATTCAGAATGAAGTGGCAAAACCTCCAGAAAGACAAGCAAAAAAGTGCACAGAAAACAATAGTGTCTTTTCTTGGCCTTGTACTGGTCAAATATATAGAGAAATGGTACCAAATCTAGCAAGGAACAGATACTCTATCGAGCATAAAAACTAAAATTCCATCCAAACACTATTCAACTAAAACTTTTGTTCGAGGAAAAAAACCCTCTTCAAGTAAGAGAGTTAATGATATTCATTACTATGAGGCATTCAAATACATTTACCAGCAACCTTTACAAAAGGTTCTCCAGTTTGTTAAATGAATCAAGTTACACTAGCTATTGGCCATTTCTCCATCTGATCACACTTAACAGCAGTATATCAACATTCTCAGAGAAAGAATAGATCTTTAAGAACCAGAAATTACATGCAATAAATGACATAGGTGCACCCAAAAGTCAGACAACAGCAGATTTCATTCATTCTCATTATCAGTTTATCAGGTTTGAAGTATAACTAATCAGGATAATATCCAAGAGAGATTGGCTGATCTCTCAAATCATTTCACTTCCCCAGTACAAGCTTTCCTCTCAGCATCAAAGAAGGGGGGAATGGAATAGAGATATTAGCTGCAAGGTACAACAGATTCCATATTTTGCCAAATTGCACTTGTGTGGGTGCTAATGAAAATTTAGCAGCTTTAAAGATAAATGTTCACGAGTAGTAAAAGTATGTAATGGACAGCACCCAATTTTGAAGACTTTCAACCAAGATACAAGCATAATGCTGGTACGGTATTATGAGAATGAACAAAGAAAACAAAAGGTGCAACAGAAAAGACTTAGTTAGAAAATATGAAGTGCAGCTTAAGGGGGTGGGGGCACATTTCAGGCTAAGGAGCAAAGCACTCCGCTATAAAAGGATAATGAAGTTAGAACTTGCTTGTGTCAATAGTGCATACTAATATGAAAACCAATTATAGACATTTATAAAGGAGCACATCCATAAAAGAGAAGAAAAATACAACAAAAAATGTGACAGCAACAAGATCTAACCTTGATAGTCATGAACAGTGAGACTATGTGCCCACAGACCTGCAAAATGTAGACCACAAACTATGTTAGCTAAACAAAAAAATATTGCATGATCAGTTTTTAAACACAAATGTTAAGAAATGGCATGCAACATCTGGTAGCATGGAAAAATTTAACCACCGTACACTGAACTCATCATTAGCCTTTCCTGCAATTTCAAACTGGTGGGGAATCTCTCAAACTCTCTCAGACAGGGAAATAAAAGTTCAACACACCTTCTTATTGCTTGATACTAAGCAGCTCAAACATACATTAGTTGGGAAACGACAAAAACTGTTAAAACAACAGAATCAAGGTTGCTTATAAGGCTATGACCAGGCCATTTCAGATCTATCCGGTATGTCACGAAGCAATCACCAGAAAACTTATAGACTAATCAAACCAAATAGCAGTGTTCGGGCATTTCCCTTTGACAACTAACAAGTCTCAACTAGAATTACTTGCTAGAAATTATAGACCCTTGAAGTAAAAAAGAAGCCAGAACACTCAGGTGATACCGCGATTTCACTTGATTATGTTCCTAATCAGCTTATCAGAATGCTGAAAGTCTGAAACAACCAATTTAAGGTGAGAGCAATTCAACCAAAGATGTAACAAATTTCAATGACCTAATTACATACATTTACACTCTTGATCTCTGTACACTGCAATCTGATCAACAAATTCTACAAAAATGGTGAAGGATTGAATCTATTCTACCACGTTAAACATATTCGCCAAAAAAGAACAGTAAGAGAGGGAGAATAGAAGAGAGAGACCGTGCGTGATGCTGGAGCGGCTACCGGATTTACAATAGCCACAGGAACTCCGACGCCTGCCAACGTCAACGACTACGCTCTCCACTCGACTGCTTCCGCTACCGCTCGCTTCGTTCATCATTTCCTCCTCCCGATCAATTCACAATATCGCAATTTCAATTGCTCACCATCAAAACTTCGATTGAAGCTTGTGAGTGTCGGATCGATACAAATCGAACCTATGTCTCAACCACTCGCCCCGATCAATCAGATCAAAGTATCCAAATAAGAGACACTTTTTCTTGGTGAGAATTGACCAACGAAGAACTGTGGTATTTTGCTTGCATTGACCAACCAAGAAGGGTGTTTGGTTTAAACTTGGTTTTCAAAGGGAAATGGAAAAGGTTTGAGGAATTTCTGGATGGGGTTCGCATTACTGCGTTAGTGCATAAACCTTCATTAAATAATAATTTAAAAAATATATTTTTTATTCAAATAAAATAAAATAAGGTTACTTTAGTTTATCTAGTTTAGTTCAATCGCATTCCTAGTCGTGGCGAAGTGGAATGTTTTGATTAATTGTTTTAACAATGACTCGTGGTCACGAATGACAAAACCATAAACACATACACCATTAATATGCTTTAAACAATTGAAATTAAAGTTTTTTCATTTAAAAAACTATACAATCATTTTCTCATAAACATAAAGATTAGTAGTACTAAACCATGATATATTAATTTATGTAGAGCGAAAATATAATTAGAATCTTGTTTATATTTTTTCAAGAGATTACTAATGACGGAAGTTCGAATAAATCGAGAAACAAGCTAACCATTATGAGAAAGTAGATGGCGAAAACGAGCAAGTTTAGGGGACGCGATCGGGAAAAAATTCTTATCAAAGAAAATACACATGAAAAACGAGGAACAATTGTTGACACCTAAAGTGCAAACGGTTATATTTTGAACAATTTGATAAGAACTAGTTTTGATACCATTTGTGCATAGTTATCAATTTAAACGAAATTGACGTTTTGATATCGTTGATGATATTGGTAAATAGTTATAGCATGTTAGATTTTGAAAGCTACATCCTTTACCAAACTTGTCAAAAAAATGATTTTTAAAAATGTTTTTTTTTTTAATTTTACTTAAAAAAGCTTAATGTTTGACGATAGGGTAAAATGAAAACCAAAAAAGAAATGGTTAATGAGAATTAGCTTCTGGGGGCAAATCCCTCATCACATAATAGAACAAACAAGCATAACAGAAGATCAAAAATTGGTCAATTCTCAGAACAAATTCTGATGCTGCTAAATTGATAGCCAAAGCCACCAGCTGAAAACTGCTGCAGATCAATGAGCAGCAAAGAGTCTCATAAATGGTAAATTCATCACAACACAAGAAACAGGCAAAACTCATTAGGAAATAGCTCATACAAGGCGATGAAACAGTACCAGAATGTTATCAGATTCAAAGATAGTGTGATATTAACCATTTCAAACAAAATGCAGCTACACAACAAGGATTACAGATCTAATATGAATTACAGGAACCGACCATAGTTTCACAGCAAAGTGATAAGCTACTCATCCTTGATGTCAATCTTGGTCTTCTCAGCCTTTTCAAACGAGTCCGTTTTAGGCTCAGGTGGAGGGACAGGAGGTTTAGGATATCCTCGCCCTTTCTTCTTGTCTCGTGGCCTTGCCTGATAGTTTTAAGAGAAAACCAAATGAAATTCTTGAATTTACACATGAGATCAGCAAAAAACTTGAATTTCAACAAGACATGGGTTTGCACGAAACAAAACACTCCTTCAAACCAAACCTAAAGCCATCTGAACAAGGCAATGTCATGTTCCATAGAGAAAGCTTTGAGCTTAAAACTCATTATATCTTGCCTCAAAATGATTCAAACCAAATCCAATTTTACTAGAGCAAGATTAGCTTTTTCTATAGCCCTGGCATGACTTAGCAAATGAATCATATAATTGACATCTGAGATGAGAAAAAACATGGTTTTACACTGCTGGAAATGAAATCAATCCCACCTGGCCAAGACAACGCCATGTTCAGTGGAGAGAATGTTTAACTCACCACTTGAATAAACCGAACCTAAAAAACACGAGCCTCATGATATATTGCTTCAAAAGATACAGCCCTAATCCAAATTTACATGTGCAAACTTGCTTCACCTGTAGGCTATCGGGACCTGACTTAACAGCTCAATAAATTTGCAATTTCCTTACAATCAAACCTAGATGACTCATTTGACAAACCCTAAATGCAATGGCTTATCCAAGATACAATGGGATAACATAGCACTAATTGGACAGCTTCAAGGTGATAAGTTCAGCAAAAAACATGGAGATATCGAAAACACTACACAATTCACAAATATAACAGTGCAGAATAGCACCTGAACAGATAAATTTCAGAAATGAATAGCATTAACTAGTCGTAATTGTCAACTAGTGAGAGAAGCAAAGAAGCGGAGAATAAGAAGAACTGACATTTCCAAAGGAATGGGCGAAGCGTTTGCCTTTGGCGGTCTTCCTGTCACCTCTTCCACAATAAACTGCCATGGAAAGTTAAAAACAAGGGAAATTGAATCTCATAGATCAATAAGTAGCTCAATTTCGAACCGAATTTGAAATTGTTGTTTAGTTAGGATTTGCATAAGTGGGGATTTTACTCGTTGGAAGCGACGGGCATAGCGAGGGGGTTGAAAGTGCCAAGCTGCGAGAAGGAATGGAGAGAGAGATTCCGGAGAGGCACTTTGAAGAAGAAAGCGTGGAAGGGAGAGAGAGAGTTTGTGCTGCCATGGAAGATGTTCCCAGGATTAGGGACGCCATGGGAGAGCTTGATTGAAAAGATAAGAGACTGTTGTAATGTATTGCTCTCTTGGTTTACTCTTAGCTTCACTCACCCGGATCAGAAGATTATAGACGACGACGTTTAGTTTTCGGTTCAAATGAAACGACTCGTTTCCTATGTTCTTTTCCCCCTTGTGTGAAATGTTAAATTTTTTATTTTTATTTATATATACTATGACAAAAGCCAAGGGAATATTTAAGCTAGGGATAAAATGAAAAAGAAGTTGAATAATGAGAATTTGAAAAAACTTTGTGGATATTAATAGGAAAAAAAATATAAAATTTGAATGAATGAATAGAGAGAAAGAAAAAATGATTTTAAAAAAGTAAGAAGATCGAAATACGAAACTATTTGAGTTTGGTATGACTGCATGAACGGGTTTGTAATCAAAATTGAATTGAAATAATGAATAGCAATAATTTATTTTTATACGAACAGGTTTGTAATCAAAAATTAAATTGAAATAATGAATAGCAATAAGTTATTTTTATATAAGTTGTTTCGTAATGAAGTGGGATGAAACATATATCTAAATTTTTAAAACATGTTGCAAAAATATTTTACAATCAATTGGTGAGTAGTTGTTTTTCTAGAAAAAATATTCTAAATTTATTACATTAAATATTTAATCGTAATCAATTTATTATAAGAAATATAAAGGTAGTGTTACTTTTGAAATGGGATAAAATAAAAACCCTTTATTTTGGAACCAAGTCGTATGACTCATTTGGATCGGTGATTTCATAAATATCCTACCAATTTTCGTAGAAATCATACCTACAAACGTTTAGAGAGATACATTTTAGATATGTTTGATGTAATATTTATATTATACGTCACCCTTTATACCCTTCACACACATCATATACTTTTTTTTGGGTAGGAAGGAGACTTTTTTTTGGGTAGGAAGGAGAGTCAAGGGTCTCGGCTGGACACAATTTTATTAAACACAAGTCATATACTACAATCTATGTAAAACAAACATTTATTTGGGTAAAAATTGATGACCATTGGAACAATGCCTTAGATTATCACAAATGCAGCTTCAAATAACGACTCTTTGTGACATGTCATAATCATCAATCTGAAGATCTGCAATTTCAGCATTGGAACAATAATTTGTTCCGAAACCCTACTAAAAGTTCAACTGAATTCTGCAAAGTACACTTACTCATCATAACAAGTAGAAAGCATTCACAAATTCAACCAAAATGGCGACACAATCAAAGATTCGACCCAATTGTTACACTAGGTCACCAACTTGAAATCAGAAGACTGAGACAAGAGGTTCTTTGTATCCTCTAAATTTATTATCCAGGCTGTATGATGATCATCAACTGATCTTGAAATAAAGCGGATGAATAGAGAAGACAAGATTTTAACTTATCAGCCTGCGAGAGCAGAGTTGAGAGCACTGTGAACATCAACTCCAATTTGAGCTTCGGCTTTTTCAAGGTCAGTGCTTGCTGTGTTGAGTTTTTGTGTAAATTCAGCTAGCCCTTTCTGAACCTGTGCCGGGTCAATTTGGTCAATAGGCACCGCCTCTACAGCAACTATATCAGCATAGGAGTTTGGATGGACAAAAGCAAATCCGCTGCTGACAAAGTATTTGGTCACATCGTTTCCTTCATGAACAGAGAGGATCCCAGGTTTTAGTTCGGCAATGGTAGGAACGTGACCTGGTAGAACTCCCATTTGTCCGGTTGTTGCGGGAATTATAACCATGTCAACCTGATAGAAGAAATACACCATAAGGAAGACTTAACACGTTGTGAGCTAAAATTGGTATCTGACATAGATAGTTTGAGTTCAGCTGTGATAGTGGAATTTAAGTATAATAGCAAATCTTTTGTGCACAGCAAAGAAATTTGCACTTTCGAGTTACGAGAATTCATTGAACTACAAAGTTCAGAAACCGTATACCAAAGACTAGACATAATTCCCGAAGCTATAACAAAATGTATTCAGAGATATCAAGTGGTAAATTTGTGTGGAGAATTCAAGAAATACTAGGTCCAAACTAAAGAACTACAGAAATGACATCCAGACATTTTTGTCTTGCATTGCCTATGATTAAGGCACAGACAATTTATCTCTCCATATATTCGTTAATTCTGAACTCTTTCAATATTTAAACTCCCATAATACTGGCATAACTTCTCCCAAAGTTGTATACCCGGCTTATAGAATTCAGTTTTGCATTCCCACAAGATCAGCCAAAATGTAGGGTTCACTACTGGCTTATAACATTCACTATTCAGCTATTCATACTTACGGAAGAAAACAAAGAAAACTTGAACTTTATAACATAAATAAAAGTGTTTGCAGTCAGATAACATACTTGATAAACACTTATATGCAAGTAGTCAAATTTGTCCATATACCTCACCAATAAAAGTGTTTGCAGTCGGATAAAAGTGTTTGTAGTCAGATAACATACTTGATGTGTACCACACTTAATCGAAAACATTATACTCAACCTTTCAAGCATATGATGAAGACACAAACACTTTATCTTGTCACATTCTTTAATACTAAACTCTTTCATTGATTAAACTCCTCTGATACCGAAATACCTGCTCGCAACAAGGGGATCACCACAGTCTATCCACAACAATTCACAATTCCATGATAGGTAGTACAAGAAACACACTCAATAATCTTAAGGATCGGGGATGCAAGGGACAGTGTTTCATCAGATGCTAGGATTTCAACCATAGAACAAATTAATATCAGTTTTTTCTCGTTATTCCCAATAAAATTGCCAGACAAACTACAATAACACAATGAAATCAAAAGTCAGCTCCTAATTTGTCAACCACTAAACTGATCTACTACATACAAACCCTAAAACAATCCCAACAATATCCTAAATCCCGAACCAAATAAAAAAAACACACGAATCAAGCCAATAATTCAAAATAAATAGAAAATGAGAGGCAAAACGAACCTCCTTAGAAGCGAGAACAGAAGAGTAAGGGAGAGCGAGATTGACGGTGAGCTTGGTTGGGATGGAAGCGGGCGTAGGAGGACGAGGCTTCATGTACGCAGAAGGTGTCTTGGGAGGATCCAAGTTCGGGAGAATCTTCTTCCAAGCATCTACGAAGGTGGTGTCCTCGACGACCTTCGACGGCGCATCTGTCGAGAAATGACGAGCCTTAATAACGCTGGAAGCGGCGATGGAGCTTCCATTGGTGGTGGAGGCGGCCGATCGGATGAGAAGGCGACAACTTTGACGAAGCATCTTTAGATCGCAAGGGTTCTTCAGGGACTTCGATTTAGGGATCGAAAATGGCGATTGTGAAGGCTTCCACAAAGATGTGAAGAAAATGAAGCTCAGAGTCAAGCTTCAAAAAAGGGCTTTTGGATTGTATTGGGTTTAGGCCTTTGGATTCTATTGGGCTTGGGCCTTTGGATTGTATTGGGCTTGGGCCTTTTGATTTCAATGTCACAATAAATGGCCCAATTTATCTGGTCCAATTTGTAAACAAGACAACGTTTTGAGAATGTGTATTTCTTTTACTTTTATTTTATTTTGGTTTCCTCGTATCCGCCTCCAGAACTTTTAACCTTTTGATTCATTGTATACCATTTATTGCATCCAACCGTTTTTCTTTATGAAAAAAACACAACACTCATAGTACAATATAGTAGGGACCATAACACTTTTATTACGAAACATGTAGTTTATGTCCAAATCAAAACCTAAATTATGCACTTCGTTTCGTGCTTCTCTTCAATCGACCTTGTAATTCAAATTATGGGCTGTTGTGTATATCTTTAATTTTCAGTAATTGATCCGTCTGTCGAATTTTTCAGTTTTTCGATCTATTAGACGATATGTCGTTTAGTACATCGAACCGCTTTCCTTTATACGAAAGAACATGCTACCCATATTTTATGTATTATGGACCATAACAGTTTTATTGCGAAGTATTATACTTGGACAAAGTTGGCCCGGCCCAAAAAGCCGAACTAGGGTACGGGCAAGGGCACATGCCCATATGAGCCTATAGTCCGGCTTGCAAGCCCTTTTTAAATTTTAATAGAATTAAAATGTAAAATATAGGGGTAAATGGTAAGATTCGAACGTGTAACCTCATGAAAAGGTTTTAAGTGTTTAAAACATTTAGACTACTTTGTTTTTCTTTAATATTTTGAAAAGTCCGACCCGAATCCGGGTATACGAAGCATATAGTTTATGTCCAAACTAAGACCTAATTTCCGTATGTCGTATTCCATAATTTTTGGGAACAAAATTCTTTGGTTTTCTATAAAAAAATCCAAGATATCTATTTTATTCAAGAGCTCTAGATTAGTCTAAAAATTTGTGTTGTATAGTAAGCGATGAACTGCTTTCCTCCAACATCAATGACTCCAATTACCTCACCTCCCCTCAAGGCTCTTTCTCCACCTTTACAGCTTACACCACTCTTCGTCATCAATGCCCCCACCCACCCTCAAACACCTTCAAACACATCTGGATCAACACAAACATCCCCAAATGCAGATTCATCTCATGGATTACTTGCCACCAAAAACTTCCCACCCTCCACAAGCTCCGTCGCTGGAACATCGTCCAAGATGAAACATGCCCTCTTTATAACTCCTCCCCCGAAACTGAAATCCATCTTTGGAATACTTGCAGTTACTCTTCCTCAGTCCTTGACCATATCTCTACATGGATTCGTATTCCCCAGCCTTACCCCTGCAAAGATGATCTTTGGTCTTGATACGGATCCACCAAACCCTCCAAAAAAGATCTCATCACATGCACCCGTATCTCCACAATCACTGCGTACGTTTACTTCACCTGAAAGGCCAGAAACAACCTATCTACAACAACCACTACACCTCAATCACAGACTGTGCTCATGAAATCGTCCAAGCAACAATGAACTTCATTTCTCACACATGGAAAGACCGCTCTTCCCTCTCCAAGATGTGGGCTGCTACTCTTGGCATTCACCTACTGTAACCTCTCTATGTTTTGATCCCTCCCTCTATGTCTAAGAGACCCTTGTAAATCCTCATTTAATAACGTAAACTTTTCAAAAAAAAATAAAAAATTTAGAATTCTTTAACAGATGAAAATAAATAAATTATTTTTATTTTACTTTATTTCGCTTACTTATTTTATTTCACCCTTCTAAAACAAACACTAAAAATAATCGGACGATTTGTTATTTCGTATCTGTCATCAGAAAAAAATGTTTCATTGATAGGTTATCCAATGCAATTTAATGACCTTTTCATTTTAGTGATAACTTGACAACACCAGTTCTCCTTTGAAGAAACACTAAACACTAAGGGCCCGTTTGGAAGCTCTAGGAATCATTTCCGATAACGGAATGATTCCGAATCAATCAAAAAATACGTTTGGTTAAAGGTCTTTTATCACATGAAAGTAATCCCATCATTTCCATTTCCATTCCTAACCCTTATCCAATTCCATTCCGTTTTCATTCCACCGCTCCAACCAAACGGGCACTAATTTTATTACAGTGAGTAACTCAGTACAACGAAACATCTCAATTTACACTTCCTCAAGCTATAGGCGGGGGAATGGTGTAACCTGCAAAACAGTAGAATAAATTGTATTCGTTAGATCGTTAAATAAATTATTGAGATAATGCGATATTAAAGGGAAAAAAAACCGTATGATTAGTGGAAGAAATATTCGACGGTATAATCACTTATATTCGGCGTATAGTATATATTCTGTAATTTGTTCTCATGTTTACTTAGATAAGAGCTGTTTACATGTGAGTTAGGATATATATATATATATAAAGTAGAATATATATTGATCTTTAATTTGCCATAAATAATGAACAATTATTACCTACAAGTTTCTTATAAACTATAACATTTTCATACAAGTTATCGAAAATATGTTATTATCGTATGTTGTTTTGGGTTGACTAAACACTCTAAAGTTTGGTTTGTCACGATATGAACCGTAACAAATCCGCTACTAGATTGACAATGAATCAAAGTATAACAAGTGAAAGTTTGGGCCAAAGTATTAACTTACTTCCACACTTGGTTCCGGCCTTAGCTTTGCCACCACAATACCTAACACAGTACACGACCTTCTCCATGCTAAATACATCCTCCGTTTCCTTAGGTATGTGTTGACACGCGCAAGGTACATCCAAGTCCTTCATTACACTGCAACATGTCGTTGACGGTGGGATCTTGGGTCCGTCCTTCTGCACATATTTCGTACATTGGGTGATTAAGTAGCCGAGATCTACCTCGCATATTTGGGCTTGAGCTGGGCTTCGAGTCAATGCCATTAACCCTACTACAACAAGACATGTAACAATCGCTAGACGCGTGTTGTTGGAAAAGTATGTCATTTTTGTAGTAGAAAGGACCGGAAAAATTAATTTCTTTTTTGTTTTTCTACGAGGATGAAGACGAGGACGAGGACTTGATCGATGATAGAGTGTATATATGATATATAGTGAAGGAGGTGGTTCAAAATTTTGTATTATCTATACTAGTTGAATTGTTGTGTTCATATATTAATTATATACTTTATGGGTTCATGCATGTAATTACTAGAGGTAATCTTTACTTTAAGAAAGTTAAGAATCATAAATTTACAATAATGGATAACAATAGACACGTACGTTTATTTTATAGCTTGAAAAATCTATAAAGAATTAAATAATATTCTTTAGTTCATATCGATGTTTTTTATAAAGGTTGGTATCATCTTAAAGGGAAAAGTAGCAGGAGCCTTTTAAATTAAATAAATATTTTTTATTATATAAATTAAATAAATATTTTTTATTATATAAATTAAATAACATAAAATTACCTATCATGCGAATAAAAGATCAAATATATAACTAATATATCTAAAACTAATTAAAATAAAAATACAATATATTAATTTCTAAAATTTCAGTTATCTTTTCATAGAACAAAATTTTATGCTTTTACCAACCTCTTCTAAAAATATCGACATTTTTAGAGAAATATTTATCTTTTCATCAAACGAAATATTTATGATTTTAACCTTCAAAAGAAATAAACCCTAATCGGCAATAAGAGGGTAACCATGTTATATAGGATCACGAGCCGAATAGAGGTTAATGTTAGACCCAAACCCGACACATAAACCCGATGAGGTTCCACCTAAAATCAATAATAGAAGGAATAGTTCACCGACCTTATATATTAGGGGTTTGATAGATGTGCCCGCGAAAATCTATAATAGTCACTCAAACTAATTTCTTTTTTTTGGAACTATTACGCTCTGGTATGCTTAATTGAAGACCCTATCTACTACTTAGAGATTTTCACCGGTACATTTAAAAACCACGTATATACGGCTCAGAATGTCCTAAGCTTTCTACGTGGGAACTTACCGACTCTAATGAGATTGAAAGCAACTTCTTGCATGATTTAACACGGCAATTTCCAATTTAGTTTTCTTGTTGTGAAAATATTGAAAGATTCATAATATATTCTTCATCACGAGGACCATTCATACAAGCGATAAAAGATTAATATATAATCTAATACCAAACATTATAATATTTAGAAAAGTCTACAAAATACAAATTCAAGAGAGATCACGAAGACCATTCATATACAAGTAATCAAAGATCAATATATGATCTAATTCGAAAACACAATAATGTTGAAAGTGCAAATCCAAGAGTGAAACAAAAGAGATGTATGTGACAAGGCCCCTTTCTTTGTATCGATCTTCACCCCAAGCGATCTATGAGTCACCAAATGAAGGTCCAAACTCTGGTTATCTAGTAATTAGTCGCCAAAGGGTGTCTCCAATCTCAGCAGAGAAGATCAAGGAGCTGCCTTTGCCACAAGACAAGATCCTCTATACAACATACATGGATGATGAAGGTGGTGTCAGTTCGCATGTCCTCTTCATTCCTGTTATCAATCAACCGTTATCTTCTAACCGTTATTATATGATCGTTGCTGACCGTTACAATCAAGGGTGAGTAGAACAAATGCATGGATATTTGGAATATTTGATCGTGTTGATATGCTTGAAATGTTATATTTCACAGATTTAGTCAGGGATCGTCCCCCTCGCCTAGAGGTTTGGGGCGGATATGCCTCTTGCACAAACGGTATGGTATCCGTGTAGTTTAGGCCACCTGTTTGAGTCTTTACCGTTTGACCCAATTCTATACTTGACGACAAGTATTATCTAGAATTTTTTTTTTTTATCAATATATGGTAGCTCTTAGTCATGGGTCTGGTTCAGGACAATCGCTGAACCTGCGGTTTTCAAACTGGCCCAAACCGCCGGTCGGTGGTTTAGGATTAGGTTCGGTTAAACTGCCGGTTTTGTTAGGATTTTTTATTTTTACTTAATTTTAAAGGGAACAAACCGGCTGTTTATGTAACACCCGAAATCCGCGGGACTCGGGGCGCTACGGGGTTAGGATCTCACAATGGATCTTGACCCTAACTTGACAACAAGTTCATTGGATCTTACAACAAAACACAAATAGATTAAAATCAAATACATAAAACTGTACAATATATACATCAAAAGGTTTAGAACATCACAGCCGAGTACAAAACGGCAACCACATATCCAAATGTATACAAAACATCACAAACCCTCGCATAACCTAGTGTACGGAAGCCCTCAGTTGATCACCCATCTGACTCACTTTGCAGTCTTTCTAACCTGAATATCATCTACAACACGGTATGAAACCGTTAGCTAACAGAAATGCATAAGAATGAAGTGATATCTCCCCTACAAAATAGCATAAGATCATCAGCGAAGCACGCATAAGTGTGTGATGCGAGAGGAAGTACACTTTGGGTGTAGATTGAAGTTAGGATTGAAGGTTTTGGTTCCAATCATTGAGGAAAGAACCTCCATGGCAATGACAAAAAGAGGAAGGGAAAGGGGACAACCCTGTCTAAGACCCCTCGTTCCTTTAAAATATCCCTGTAGAGTGCCATTGATATTTAAGGAGAAGGAGGAGGTGGTGATACATGCTTCAATGAGTCTGATAAAATTACAACTTCAGCCTTGTTTGGTGCCATCTGCTTAAAATCCGTGATGAAATCACGGCTGCTGCCGATAGGGGCCATTTCATCTCTCACACCTCCAAAGCAAATGGTAAATTCTCCATAACTGCCGCCTAAAACCTCTGTTGGAATACCATTGCTCCCGTCACTTAGTTCCACTTTGGTATCATTTGGGGTGGCCTAAATGTGCCAAAATGTAGCTTTATCTCGTGGATGGCCAGCCATAAAAGACTACCTACTCTCACAAAGCTCAAGGAATGGCATATTGTTAATGATAACATGTGCAAGTTATGCAACATCTCTGTCAAAGACGAAACCCATCTACTACAGCAGTGTAACTTCTCTACCCTTGTCATGGATCTCATTTCAAAATGGATCAGAGTTCCCTACCCATACCCCTATAGAGACTGCATTTGGAGTTGGCTGAGCTCTTTCAAGAATTCCAATTCACACAAGAGGGATCTGATCTCTCAAACTCGTATCTCTGCTGTCACCTGCTACATATACTTCATATGGAAAACTCGTAATGATCTGCTCTATAACCTGATAACGTGATTTATGACGTTAGTATAGGCATACAATTAGATAGTTTTTCCCGTTATCCATGCACGGTTTGACATTAGTTTAAGACGATTGCGCTCATTTCGTGCATATTTCTAGAAAAGACGTCTACACGAGCTTTTGTCGGTTTTGTAGGTATTTCGGGGATCTTTTGGACATTAATCGATACATTCGAGGATCAAGCCTCATGGTGGTACATATCCGAGACCTTGAAGGAACATAATTGGAGCAATGAAGGGCACAAGGACCCTTGTTGGTGCAAGCAATGGAGCAACTCATGGCTAGATGATCATAACAACTCTCTGTTGAAGAAAATCGACCTACACCTAGGAAAATCGGCCGATTTTTCCTAATGGGTCGATTTTTGGGCCTTTGACAGCTTTAGCCACGTGTCCCACGATCTCTTGTCCGGCCTTGCTCTTGGTGGAGAATATAAGTGGTCTTGCAGGCTGATTTATGGATCCCTCTCTTTCCTTTGGACCCTTCTAGCATCTTCTCAAAGAATCTTCCAATTGGGAGCTCTCTTCAAGACACCCTTGTGGGTGTTCTTGAGGGAGATCAGTGTAGATTTCAATTTCATAGTGAGATTTGAGTGATTTTTGTGAAGAAGATTGTTGAAGGTTGCAAGATCCGACTTGGAGCTACATTTGGTGTGTTGAAAGACTTGTTTTGAGCTCAAATCTAGCTAAGTTTCATTGCTTTCATTTCCTTACTTCATCTTCTTGCTATGGATTCCATGTATGCTTGTATGATGCTTCTAGATCTTGAAATGCATGTTATTGGCTAGTTTGTTGTGATTCTGGAGTGATGGATTGATGGTTATTGCTTGGGTGATGATAGAATGGACTTATATGTTAGTTTAGGATGATTCGTATGCACAAAACCTAACTCAGACATAAAAATCGACCTGTTCTTCATAGTAAATCGGCCGATTTTTACTATGATCCACCCGATTTTTCCTTCTGTTGCTCTTTAATTGATGAATCTGTATGTTAGGATGTTAGATTGTTGAAATCCTAGTGTTTGTTGAGCATGATATAGCTTAGGGTGACCTAAGGCTAGCAAACTAAGTGAGGAAAGAGACCTACCCGGTGATTTCCGATCTTAGATACCTAAGATGATGAATTCTAGGTAGTAGTGAGCCTCACAAGCCGCTATTGGATTGAGTGTGCTAGGATTGTTGCTTGAGACTTACCTTTTCCGAGACTTACCCGGTAAGGAGAGGTTTGCCCCTTAAGTAGTGACCGGTTTGTGTAGAATTCCCAACTTTACCTCCTTGAGACTTACCCGGTAATAGGAGTTTGGTGCGGGATTAGTGAAGCGAGAGACTTACCCGGTAATTGCTTCCATTTGAGAAACACCCTTTCCCAACACCTCAGCTTTGTCCTTAGAATCTTTAGAAGCTTGAGTCCAATGTCATAACCGGAAATCTTGACCTCTAGAATCCTCTTTTTCTATCTTTTATCTCATATCTTGTGTTTGTGTCACTTGTTTGTTTTGCTAGCTTGAGTTGTTAGTTTGTTTTATTACCTTGCCTAATTTGTGATCCTTGCTTGATCACCACAAAAACTCAACCAAAAATATCATCATTTTCCTTTCTTTATTTCTTTCTCTTTTCTTAGACTAGATTTGCACTATCTTTTGATCATTAAATGACTTGATTTCGCCTCAGTCCTTGTGTTCGACCTCGGAATACTTTCCTTCCTACATAACGATCCGTACACTGCGGGTTTCGCTAGGTAGTTTAGGATTTTAGTTCGAGTTTATAAATATAAAGCTTTTTGTGCTATTTCCTAGCGTGACATAACCAAAAGCAAACTCATCCCGCCACCTGCGCTCACAACATCATAAACACTACGAAATCATTCGAATCTAGCCACTAGACTGATCGTTCTATGTCTTCTATTAGTTGGGCCAAGATCTTGGGAATTCATCTAAACTAACCCTGCTTTCCCTTTTACCTCCTGTTGCTCTTTTCGTACTATGTACTCTAGGCAAGCTGCCTATGTAAATTCTTGTTTCTAATATATACATAACTTTTCAAAAAAAAAGTTATCACCACCCGTTATCATACACTTAGGCCAATTAATATACAAATATGGTCGTCCTAGTCCGGTTAGGTTATAAATACAACATACATATGCACACACACCACCACAACAAACACTCAAACCCATAACTGCTCGCTATTTAAGTCCCAAGGACTTACCTGTTACAAACGCAATCCGTATCAAGTGGTCACAATTTCCCCTCGGGGAAACGATCAGTGCCTGCATCAACAAAGTATAATAATATCAAACGTCGTCCCAAGATTAGGAGATTCCACCTCCTAAACCCTATAACCATCCTCAAACCATAACTCGAATCCAAATCTCGATATCCCATCATAGCTCACAAATGCCTAAGGAATTTTCAACATACATCTCATCTCAACACAATACTAGCCTAACTACTCTAAAGCCAAGGCCAAAGGAAAGAAAGGAAACATATCAACTAGGTATGTCCTGACACACGCACCTGCGAAACAAGGAGACGCAGAGGCGAAGCACTGCACAACCGCAGGAACGGTTACAACCAGCGCAGGGGCGGTGACACACCAAGCGCAAGGGCTGCACTGCCTATGCGCAGGGGCGGTCGAACAACAGAGGAACACCTTTGAGGCTTCTCTTCGATCCGTCTCTTGATCTCTTCACTTCTTCTTTGCCCCAAAGGCAATCAACATACATATAATACTACATATGATCATCAAACATTCAGGAAAGATCCAACACAAGCATTGTTTGTGGATTCCTAACTATAGAGGAAAAATGGAAGAAAAGAAGAAAGAAGAAGATGAAACTTAGCACAACAACTAAGGGAAAGGGAAACATCCACACAACACTCAACCTCAGCACAACAACAACAACAACAACAACAAGCTCAATATCACAACAAGAGCAGCAACCTCAACCAAGATCACTTCCAAAGATCAACAATTGCAGGAAAACAAAGAAGAAGCTAATTAATGAGAGAAGAAGAGGAAGGAGGAACGTGAGGAAGAGAGAGCTGGAGAGAAGATAAAATGGAAACCCTCATCATTAAGGGAAGGAAGACTTGAGAAGAAAGAAAAGGTAAAGCACGGGCCAAAGAAGTCAAAGAAAGCGGCTGAGGCCGCCATAGCCGCAGGGGCGTGTCCTCAGACCGCGGGGGCGGATCACTGCACCTACGGCCATACAAACCGCAGGGGCGGGGTCCCTAAGAACACTAATGATATTATAGTTTAACCGTTGGTCTGAGGACCAAACTGTCGGTTAACAGCCGGTTTGGTCCGGTTTGTCAATTTTTTTTAATTTTATTTTTTTCATCAAACCGCTAAACCGGCGGGTTGGCGGTTTAGCAAACCTAAACCGTAGGTTTGGTTTTTCCCGGTTTAGGTTTAGGCCCCATGTCTAGTACCGCTTCCTTTGCCTCTAACCACCCGCTCATCTTCAATCCGAAACTTTTTAATAACCACTATAAATCCGTGTTTTATTTCGTTCTTAATTGTTGAATTATGTTATTTCTCAGATTATACCTAAACCGGTGGTTCCAAAACTTTTTAATAACCACTTAAACCGGCGGTTTAAGTTTAGGACTCATGTCTAGTAGCGCTTCCTCTACCTCTAACCATCCACTCATCTTTAATCCAAAACTTCTTAATAACTAGGGGTGAACAAAAATATCCGAGCCGACTAATCCGATCCGCTAATCCAAAGATCCGATCCGAAAAAATCCGAATCTGAAGATATCCGACAATTGGTGATCCGAGTCCGATCCGAGTCCGATCCGATCCGGGCATATTTTTTGGATCATCGGATCGGATACGGAATGGGGTTTAGGGGAAAAATCGGATCGGATCGGATCTTCGGATTATCCGACTAGTCTAAGAATAAATGTCCGGATCGGATATCCGTCCGAATAAAATTGTCGGATATCCGAGTGTTCTCGGATCGGATTCAGATCGGACTTTTTAAAATTTGTCGGATCGGATATCCGAGCCTTCGGATCGGATATCCCGAGATGCTCACCCCTATTAATAACCACTATAAATCCGTGTTTATTGGCAAAATTGGCAAACTAGCCTTTTTTAAGCAAATTAATTGAGAAAGAAGACCCATAGTATTTAGGATTGATATTTTGACCCCCTATAAAATAGAGCAGAGAAAATATAGTACAAAAAGAGGGCAAAACTTGACAACCCATCGGATGTGACATGTTGTACTATCTCACATGTCACATCAATCAGAAAAAATTTCCAACATCTTTACTTTCTCACCTATTACCCAAAAATCCGCTTACCCAAATAATGTCACAATTATACCCGAAAATAAATTTGTCAAAGTACATAAACATACTCGAAAACAACATACCCAAAAAATCAAATATCAAAATAACACAGTTTGTGTAACCATAAAACATACTCACTATATCACTTTGAATATATTTAATAATAAGAAATATAATACAAAGCCAAATACACGTATAAAAGCATACCCAATTTGAATTTATCATAACCAAATTTTACACAAATCAATATTGTACACAAATATCCGTACCAAATGACATTTGGTCATTGTAACACAGTTTGGGTAACCATAAAACATACCCAAAATTATCACTTTAAGCATACTCAAAATTATCATTTCAAGGGTACTATTTGTCTAATTAATTCTGTTTTATTTCGGTCTTATTCGTTGAATTATGTTATTTATCTTAATTCCACGAAACAAATCATGATTTCATGTATTTTAGATTTTGAACTTGTACTAATACTGATCATATATTTTCTTAAGCTTAGATTAGCGCATGAATGCTCAGGAGAGGAGGACATGAAAACTAATTGTTGGGGTCAATCCTACATAGCATCAAGAAGATCAAGAAGGCTTAACCCTGTGGATATATACCAACAGTTTAACATAAATGTAACTGGATCAACCCATAATTCGTGTCACTTCAAGTCTGTTGCTCTTGATGGTGTGGTTACAAACTTTTTAAGGCAAACATGCGATATCTATTTTACAGCATCATTGAAGTACAAAATTCCTGAACTAAGTGAAGATGCTTCTGGTCTAAACCCTACGCTCAGGAACAGCCTCCTGGGTTTCGATTTCTCGATAGCAGGCGAGTGTACTCCTCCGGTTGTTGTAGGCAAATGGGTGTGCCCATTCATGTTCATAAGGGAGGGAGAACTTAAACACCAAATGAAGTCACCTTACTATGAGATGACACTTGAGCAAAGATGGGACTGTGTTTTCAGTAGTGAAAACACCGATGGAACCGATTCAGTAGCAGTGAAGTCACCTTACTATGAGATGACACTTGAGCAAAGATGGGACTGTGTTTTCAGTAGTGAAAACACCGATGGAACCGATTCAGTAGCAGTGAAGGCTGTGATACCAACATCAGTTGTGAAGGTCAGTGGGAAAGATGTTCTTGAGAGGGGTGAAGGTGATGGAGTGCTGTGGTTTTGGAGCAAGGATGATCAAAATCGGTACGCGAAAGTGGGGCTCAGTCTGATGATTGTAGAGAGGATGATGTGGGAGCAAGATCGAGTTGGGTGGGTAGAGAGAAACGAGAAACAAGTGACAGTGGAGAAGGTAGAGACCTTTAGTCAAGGAGGATCGAGGTGTTCTTTATGGAAGAGATATGGATGTTATGTGTTGGTTGAAAGTTTTGTTCTGAAACGAATGGATGGAAGTTTGGTATTGACCTATGAATTCAACCATACACACCAGATGAAATGCAAATGGGAGACGAGTTGATCCTTTCAAGTTGTATTTTGTGTTCATGCTACATTTGTTGTGTTACATAAATTTGTGTTCATGTTGTGTGGAAAATCAAGAGTGGATTTTATATACATCGACACTTGCATATGTTATCTTTGTTGTGTAATTATCTGCATTAGTTGTGTTCAACTCGGTCTAAAACCTACTAGTTTGTTAGTCACTTCATATAAGCATCGGTTGAAAACCGAACCGAACGGCACTGAAAACCTATAAACCATGAACTACAGACGTATGTGGGAATGAATATGATGTGAGAATGAATATGAATTCCCCTTAGGGTTTTCGTCATAAGACGGTTCATATTAATAAGAATACGAGTTTACATAATTACATTAGGGCACCTTCTATTTACAATAATTACATAAACTATCATACCCCGCAGTCGAAACCGGAGGAGGTTGAACAGTAAGACTGAATCTAAAGTCTAAAAACAATTGTCGGGGAAGACCCTTTGTAAAAATGTCTGCATACTGAAAACCCGATGGTACGTGAAGAACTCTAACGTGACCACGGGCAACCTTATCTCGGACGAAGTGAATGTCAATCTCAATATGCTTGGTCCGTTGGTGTTGAACTGAGTTGCTGACAAGATAAGCAGCAAAGATGTTGTTAGTGTATACAATAGATGCCTTGGCAAGCGGGCAATGTAGTTCAAGTAAAAGGTTTCGCAACCATGAACATTCTGATACAACATTGACAACTCCTCTATGCTCTGCCTCTACACTGGATCTGGATACTACATATTGCATTTTGGCAGACCACGAGATTAGAGTGTCATTGAAAAAGATACAATAACCTGATGTTGAACGACGTGTATTAGGACACCCTGCCCAGTCAGCATTTGTATAGGCAATGAGATCAGATTTCAAAGAAGAGGAGATGGTGATACCTAATGATAACATGCCAGAAATGTATCGGGTGATGCGCTTGAGAGCTGCAAAATGAGCTTCCCGAGGGTCATGCATAAAGAGGCATACTTGCTGTACTGCAAAACTGTGAGGTATTGAAGCGCCCCAACCAGACTCCGGTAAGTGTTGGATCACTAATAGGTGGGTTGGATGAAGCACTTAACTTGACAGACGTCTCAGTAGGGGTAGCAGACGGTTTGCAGTTAGACATCTTTGCTCTTTCAACAACCTCTATCCTGAGACAGGAATAAACCAGAGGATGTCCGTCGAACAGATATGCCCAAGAAATAGGACCGAGGGCCTAAGTCTTTTAGGGAAAATTCCTTACTCAAAAGTTGTATCAGATGCTTGCGCAGGGCGTCAGAAGAAGCAGTAAGGATAATGACATCGACATATAGAAGCAGATAAGCAGTGTCAGGTCCTTGATCATAAATAAAAAGGGAGGAGTCACTCTTACTGCCGATAAACCCAATGTGATGCAAAAAAGCCTGCAAAATGTTGAAACCATGCTCGGGGAGCTTGCTTCAGGCCATAGAGGGACTTTTGCAGAAGGCAAACATGATTGGGTTTGGAAGGGTCGCGGAAGCCTGGTGGTTGAAACATATACACCGTTTTGTTTAGATGTCCATGGAGGAAACATTCTGAACATCCAACTGGTGAACGGACCAAGAGCGGGATACTACAATCCGAGAACCATACGGATGGTTGCTGGTTTAACAACAAGACTGAAAGTCTCATCACAGTCAATGCCAACCTGTTGAGAACAACCGTTAGCAACTAAACAAGCCTTGTATCGCTCCAGGGATCCATCAGACCTGTACTCATGCTTAAAAATCCACATGCATTGCACAATATTAGCATCCACAAGATGAGGTATCAAGACCCAAGTCTTATTCCGCATAAGGGCTCAATATTCAACGAGCATGACAACGGTCCTATACGGGTCTTGAAGGGCTACATTGTGAGATTTGGGAATTGGGGATAAGGGAGCGGTCGAAACGGATAAGTCAAAAATCGGTTTGGTTTCACAATGCCGGATTGACTTCCGGTGTGGGGCCGATTCGGTAAAGACGTGAGCTGAAGGTGCGGAGCTGGCTTATTTAAGGAATGACCGGCTGGGGTGATAAGGGAGGATTGGAGGTGGGTTGGGCTGATTAGCCGGTGGGTGTGTCGGGTTGGTAGGGGGAGAGCAGGCCGGAGGGGTGATGGGATGCATTGAGTTGGGTAAGGGTGGATCAAGCCCAGAATTGGAAAGAGAAGGGGAGGGGTTGTCACTGCTGAACTGGGGCGCCTGGGCATTTGGGCCGAAGGGCGTAGATGGGCCAGCGGCAACAGTAGTAGGAAGGGGCTGATTTTGGGCCAGAAGGTAGGGGGATTGGTCATCATTAGTAGGAGAAGGTGTAACGAGATCCAGGGTGACTCGAAAGTTGGTATAAAACGGAAAAATAGATTCATCAAACGTTACATGACGGGAGATGATTATTTTATTTGTTGCTAAGTTTAAACATTTGAATCCCTTATGGTGTTTAGAATATCCTATAAAAACGCACGGAGAAGTGCGATGTTGAAGCTTGTGGGAAATAGTGGCACTTTGGTTTGGATAACAAAGGCAACCAAAAACTCGTAGATGAGCGAGGGAAGGTGTAGTGTGATATAACACTTGAGTAGGGGATTGATTATGAATGGAAGGGGATGGAAGAATGTTTAAATGATAGCAAGAAACCTCCACGGCATGGGGCCAATAAGAGGTTGGAATGGAGGCATGAAATAACATCGCACACATCATGCTATTGATTGTTCGAATTATACATTCGGCCTTACCATTTTGAGGAGATGTGTGAGGACATGAGAAACGAAAGACAATGCCATGGTCAAGGAAAAATTTGTGGAAGGTAGTGTTGTTGAACTCGCCTCCCATACCACATTGAATGGTTTTGATGGGTAAAAGAAATTGTGTTTTGACAAATTTGTGAAATTGAACAAAAAGTTCAAATACTTGAGACTTGAACTTGATTGGAAAAATCAATAGAAAATGGGAGAAATCATCAAAAAAAAACAAATAGTACTTAAAACCGTCCCGATTCGGGATGGGTGATGTCCATAAACCACTATGAATAATGTCAAAATGAGCATTAGAACGAGTTGTAGAACGTTCAAAAGCTAATCTATGATGTTTTCCTAATTGACAAGCATGACAAAGAGGAGTCACATGAGACTTATTACACTTAATGAAAGAGGATTAACGAAGCAAGTCTAAAACCGAAGCACTGGGATGACCAAGACGGGCATGCCAACGACTGGGAGACTCGACTGAAAGAGCATGATGATGACGAAGGGGAGGATGTGTGACTGGATCGGAACTATTACATCTCAAACGAGTGATCCCCGTGTGTAGATCCTTCACAGAAAAAACAAAAGGGTCACATTATACTAAGGCATTGTTATCAGTTGTAAAACGTCTAACGGATACTAAATTTTTGACAATTTGTGGGGCAATAAGGACATTTGATAGGTGGAGAGGTTTTGTAGTGGTGAGAATAGTAGTATCTCCAATACATGTAGAAGGAACACGCATACCATTCCCAACAAGTATCAAATTTATTAAACCATTATGCTAAAAAGATAAGAGAGAACCTGAATTATTCATCATGTGTGAGGTGGCGCCCGTGTCTATGTACCAAAAGTTATCCGTATGATATAACGTCATGGTAGCAAAAGATTGATCCAAACAAGTGGGCTGAGGGTGTGCAGCGAAATGGGCTTGTTGTTGGAATTGCTGAGCTTGATCGGGCCCAAGAAGGCTTTGCTGAGGAAAAGGGTAAGGGGGCTTCTGTGGGCCTGTTGTAGAGTGGGCCGGCTACCATCCTTGGGGAACTGGGCCGACAAAGTTGGGTTGAGGAAGGGAAACCCAACCAAGCTGAGGGTGCCACGCAGCCTTAGCTGGGGTGCCGTTGGTCCGCTGCTTGCCCTTCCGACCTCAACCACGCATGGGCTGCGGTGAGTCCGGTGCCACAGGGGAGGAGCCTGACTTGGGATAAGCCGGCGACCGGAATGGTGGTTCGTAGACGAGCCCCCGGATGTGGGCGGGAATCTGCGGTGAGGGCAGTTTGCGAGTTGCCGGCTGCGGATTGAGCCGTCATGCGGGTTTCCTCCAGTAGCAGTTGAGATCGAGCCTTGGTGAAACTTTGAAGGGGGTCGGTTTGCTTGATAAAACTCGCGGCAACATTATACTCAGCAGGCAATCCCGAAATCAGTTGAAGAACAAGACGAATTTCGGGAACCGGTGAGCCAACGTCCTTGAGTTGATCCACCAAGGACGTTGAGTTGAAGACAGTAAGCATTAATCGAAGTGAAGCCATATAACTTACAGTTGGAGAACTCATGCTCGAGGTAGACGGCACGGGTGCTTTTGTTATCTTGAAAGATATCTTTGACTCGATTTCATGCCTGAAGTGCAGTATCATCTGAGTCAAGAATTTGCAAAAGTATCTCCCGTGAGACTGTACTGTAAATCCATTGAAGGACTGCAGCGTCAACTTGAAGCCATAAAGAATCGTCAATATCCGTTGGTTTGGGTACCTTCTCATCGATATGATCGAGAACGTTGTGGCCTTTGCGGTAACACGGAATAAGGTAACCCAGGAAGCATACGGAGTGTCATGGTCAAGGACAAGGGCAATGTTGTTCTTGATGTTGGATATTCCGAGGGCGGAGTGGAAGGAAGGTTTCCGTTCCGTAGCCATCGAGGAATTTCGGGAAGGGGAAAACGGCGGCGACGAGGAATGTACGTAGGGTTAGAGGAGAGCGGAAGAGGATTTTTGGAACGAGAAGTCATGAGAATGAATATGGATTTCCCTTAGGGTTTCCATCATCAGACAACTCATATTAATAAGAATACGAGTTTTCATAATTTTATTAGGGCACCCTCTATTTACAATAATTACATAAACTATCAACGTCAACCAATATTGTCGATTTACTTTCGATTTTGAACCTATATTTTTGGTTGAACCGAAAATAAGTCAGAGGCAGAAAGGACTTGGGTTGAAAATCCATTTTCCGCATTCAGATGCATTTCAGCAGAATGAACACAAAGTTTACAAATCGATCCACATTTACAATGGAATTATTGTAAGATTATTGGGGAGATTTGCTTCCAATTGGTTGTTATGTTTACGTTAAGTTCCCGGCTAAAGTCACGTTTGAAGCATCGGAAACAATTACCAAAACTTATAAAAAAATAATCGGAAACTTGTTACTTCGTATTTGTCATAAAAAAAATGTTTCATTGATTGATTACCAACACAATTTTATGTAACTTTTCTATTTTAGTGATGATGTATAATATCACGCGGCAAAATGATAATGTGATAACACAAATATATTACTATAGAGTATAGAACATGAAGTAACGAAGCACAAGGTCTTCTATAAAGAAAGACTAAACACCAATTTTATTATAGTGAGTAAAATGAAACATCTCAATTTACACTTTCTCAAGCTATAGTCGGGGGAATGGTGTAACCTGCAAAACAATTTCCATATACACAAGAGTTAAATTTCAAATATTAAAAAAGAAGCATGACATACAATCTTTATATGTATAATATAAACAACATTTGTCAAATTCTGATACAGATGGGCCATAGAGCGGGGATCATGTGTATAAGAACGCACATACGCGTTAAACCTAAATTCAGAACATAAGTTCAACAAGGTTCCATCCTAAAAACATTTGGCAATAAGAAGAGTAACACACCAAGTCACCAACAGTATATACTAGGCTCGGAATGTAGAAACTTAACATCTACTACAATATTATTACATACAAGTTTCTTATAACATTTTCATATGATGTATGGTAATTATGTAGTTATCATATGTTGTTTCGGTTTGACCAATGTTTGGTTTGTCACGAAATGAACCCTAACAAATCCGCTACGTACATTGGCAATGAAATCACAGTATAACAATCGAAAGTTTGGGCCAAGTAATGTAATTAAAGTATTAACTTACTTCCACACTTGGATCCGGAATCAACTTTTATACCACAATACCTAACAACGTATACAGCCTTCTCCATGCTCACTACACCCTCCGCTTCTTTAGGTATGTGTTCACACGCACAAGGTACATCCAAGCCCTTCAACACACTACAACATTTTGCCGACGGTTGGATCTTGGGGCCGTCCTTCTGCACATATTTCTTACATTGGAGGAGAATGCCACCGATATCTACCCCACATATCTTGGCTTGAGCCGAGCTTTGAGTCAATGCCGCAAGTCCTACTACCACAAGATATGTAGCGATCATTAGACGTGTATTGTTGGAAGAGTATGTCATTTTCTAGTAGAAAGGACCGGAAAATGAATAGCGTTTTGCTTTTTTTTTAAAGATGAGAATGACGATTTGGCCGATGGTAATTATAAATGTACTATAGAGAATATGATATATATAGTGTAGGGGGTGGTTCAAAGTTTTGTATTATCTATATTAGTTGAATTTTTGTGTTCATATATTAATTATATACTTTATGGGTTCATGTACGTAGTTACTAGAGGCAATGCTTACTTTTAATAAAGGTAAGGGTCATAAATTTAAAAGGGCAAATTTGATAAGTAGGCTGTTTTGAGATTATCTACTACTAACTAGCCCTTTTAGTATTTTTATTAAGTAAATGTACCCCTTTAATTTTTTTACCGTCAAACCCTATCACCTCCTTCTCCACCCTCTTCCCCTCAACTCCTCTCTCTCCTCTTCCAGATTTGGATCTCGCAACACCCTTCAGAAGCCTTCCTCCTTCTTCCTTGCAAAAATCGCTCATTCGTCTCCTAATGTTACATTTAAAAATCAATGTCTGTAGGTTTAATTTTCAGGAGATCCACCATTATCCTCACTATTCCTTCATCGGCCAAGGCTTGCCGGACTTCAGGAACAACCGAGAGTTTTTTCAAAGTGCAAGCAGCCGCAACCTGCGAACGGAGGCCCCGTTCCGACAGAGCTCCACTAGGGGGCCTACGCCGCCGTGTCCCACCGCAACTCGGGCCGTCTCCCCTTCTTTGCTGGTCAACACAGTCCAACTATCTCCCCTTCACAACCCTCTTTCGATCTAAATCTAGATCTAGATCTTTAGATCTGGATGCTGAAATGTTGGTTGCAAGGTTTTTCATCTTTATACTATTGTTTTAGCCCCTTCTATTGTCCCCTTTTTTGTGTTTGTTGTTTGTGGTTGTGATTACAAGTTCTCTTTACTCTATTCGCACGCCATGGGTTCATGCTCAACATCTCGAGGTCACGGCTGTCTATCCAGAAAGAAGCCCAAGTTCATATGTGAAGCCACTTCAGTTCACTGATATGTGAAGCCTTGAGGTATCGATCCACAAAGCTTGCTTGCTCTGAAGTTTGTGTGCCTGAGATTCTTCAACCTTAGCAAATATAGTTGAGCATGTTAACTGATATGTGAAGCCACTTCAGTTCATTTAAGAGCCCCAAGTTGATAGGAATGTTTCAAGTTTTGTGCATCTGTTAATTCTGGGATAGGAATGTTTCAAGTTTTGTGCATCTGTTAATTATGGAGTTGTACCGGAAATCAGGTTTCTTAATATGTGTATGCTCTCTAGAAAGCTCTTTGGGTGGTTGAAGATCTTTGAAACAGACCCATATAACTGATTACAGCTTAAATTATTGGATGAGAGTCATCTGACAATGTGATATTTGAGATGTCAAATATATAGATAAGATTTGTTCTTGGTGCGATCCATCTTGGGATAATGGTAGAGTAATCTGGCAACCTCAGTTTGAAAAACGGACCCATAAGTTTGAAACTCATCCATTGATATGTCAAACTTATGGTATGAGAGTCATCTCTTTGTGTGGATGAAGATCTTTGAAAAAAAATTCTGGTATGAGTTTCTGGTATGAATTTTGAAAAATTATAAAAAAAAAGATAAAAAAAACTTATGGTATGATAAAATTTCTGGTATGACAAATTTCCGGTATGATAAAATTTCTGGTATGATAAATTTCTAGTATGATAAAAATTTTGGTATGAAAAAAATTATGGTATGATAAATTCTGATGTGATAAATATTTGGTATGACAAAATTCTGGTATGAACTTTTCGTATGATAATTTCTGGTGTGAAATTTCTGGTATGAAATTTCTGGTATAAACTTTTCGTATGATAATTTCTGGTATAAAATTTCTGGTATGAACTTTTCGTATGATAATTTCTGGTATGAACTTTTCGTATGATAATTTCTGGTATGAAAATTCTGGTATGAGAAATTCCGGTATGAGAAATTAAGTCCAGAAAATAAAAAAGAAAATAAAAATTAAATAAAAAAAAAGCAAGAAAAATAATAAAAGAAGACAAATTCAGTAATTAAAAATTAAAACTTATACTTTTATAACAAATAACAAACATCATTTGATTCTTTCTTTCTAAATAGAAGGGTTAATAATTTTAACCTACTATTAAATGAAAGTGGTAAAAAATTTGGGGTACACTTTCTTTAACAAAAACTCAAAAAGGCCTAGTATATCAAATTCTCCCAATTTAAAATAATGGATAATTATGGACACGTATGTTTGGTTTAAGGTGGCTTTAGTGAGTACTGAAATCTTTTATAATGAGATATAAAATACGTCTTCTAATAATTAATTAGTGTATATAAAGTTGACCCTTATCTTAATAATTCTAAAAAATAACAAAAAATTTATTAGTTTGTATAAATTAGACCCATATCTTAATAATCTTAGGGGGAAAAAATAACGGAAAATTTTTTTTTAGTTTTTTACCCAATATATTAAGGGGCATGTTAGATGTATCCATATATATCATTAGGGAGAATTTGACATACTAGGCTTTTTTGAGTTTTTGTTTAAGAAAGTGTACCCCAAGTTTTTTACCACTTTCATTTAATAAGGGTAAAAATTATTAACCCTTCTATTTAGAAAGAAATAATAGATGATGTTTGTTATTTGTTATATAAGTATAAGTTCTAAATTTTAATTACTGAATTTGTTTTTTTTATTTATTATTTTTCTTGTTTTTTTTTATTATTTCTTTTTTATTTTCTGGACTAAATTTCTCATACCGGAATTTCTCATACCAGAATTTCACATACCAGAATTTTTATACCAGAAATTTCATACCATAAATTTCATACCATAAATTTCACACCAAAAATTTCATACCAGAAATTATCATACGAAAAGTTCGTACCAGAAATTTCATACCAGAAATTTCATACCATAATTTTTCATACCATAATTTTTCATACCATAATTTAAATACCAGAAATTTCATACCATAAATTTCATACTAGAAGTTTCATACCATAAAATTACATACCATAAAATTACATTTTATTATACCAGAATTTTTTACACTAGATTTTCATACCATAAAATTACATACCATAAAACTACATACCATAAAGTTACATACCATAAAATTACATTTTGTCATACCAGAATTTTGTAACACCGGATTTTCATACCATAAAATTACATACCATAAAACTGCATACCATAAAACTACATACTATAAAGTAAAACTGCATACCATAAAACTACACAACATAGTCATAATCTGAACTTCGAATAAAAATGAACAATGCATCTAGATCACTATCTCCTTTTTATGAGCTAAATCAGGCCTACAAGTAAAATTCCTGAACTGTTGTTGGTGTAAAGGATTCCAATGTTCAGATGCCTGCAAAGTAGGGAATAAAGTGCAAATGTGCCCCCTGTGGAAATTTTCAGTTATAGACAATAGAAATCTCCTGCAAATATCTCAAATGTTTTAAACTGAAGGAAATAAATTTCTGGTATGTTGATTTCTGGACTCTGGGAACTTCTAATAGTCAGGGGGTCTATCAGCTTAATAAACACCCTAGCAAGCTCCTCGGATTATTTGGAACATGATGAGCAATCTCATGATCATGAAGGTTGAACAAATTAGGCTAAAGAGATCACTAAACACTGCATAAGCCATAAGTACTGTAGATTGTATAGCTGACAAGTGACACTACCGAATCATGCATTAAGTAGAAGTGTTCAGCAGAATAAAGTTTTAGCAGAAAACTATGACCCTTTATCACAAATCAAGTCATTAGCGAATCCAGACCTGAAAACTAAACAAAGCTCAAAGATAAAACGAGATCATAAACATTGACGAAGATACCTACAGAAATCAACTGTATACTTACAGTAGTGTACATATATTCACTCATCAATAACTCGAGAGGCACCACTGACGGACCATGAACTTGTGAGCAAGAGAGTAACAATCATATAAACTATCAGATAGTTGATGCTAAAATAGCAAAATAACACTTGATTTGTTAAACATACCTTTTCCTTGATCATCGGCATTGAGAGCAATTCCATTATACTTGACTACACCAATAAGAGTAAGTGTCCAAAACATAATACTGTAAATCCCCAAGTAGTCAGCTTCCGTTGGAGACTTCAAAGGCATCGACGGATATACATAAAGCGGGGATGTAACCAATCCTCCAAAGACAACACCAAGTGTTCTATACGCCATTAGACCTGTGCTCCATTTGCCCGTCTACAAATTCATAACTTCTGAATTAAATTTTTTAAAATCATCAGTACCAACAAACAATAACTCATATTGTCAACACAAAGCCTTATACAGTACATCAGTCTTCCAAGCACCACTGTATGGCCTAACAATTGTAATCCAAAATATTCATTGAAGTATCATGTGGTATTTAAATTAAAAAAAACATAATTAATGTCGTGGTAGTTGAAGAAATATTAATAACTCGTTATAATAACAGTAGTTAGGACATGTTGTCAAAATTCCCTCCATCAATAATCAATTCAGCCTACTAAACAAGTAACTGAAGTACCAGTCCTTCTGAACAAATGCATACTTGCCTATATATGAAAACTAGCTCGAAAATTTGAACACCGTACAAAATTCAAAGCAAAAATAGGTCGCAATAAGATTAGACAGCTGGGGATCAGTGAGACTCATGGCAACAGAACAATCACACGAAGGAAGTAGACAAAAAAACTCGAACTGCAATGACGAATCCTAATCTGGAATTAGATTAATGAGTAGAAACTTAACGCCGTCGGTATATGGAGGTAGTGCGAAGGCGCGTGTAGTATCGTCACCGTCAACCACAACCTGGAAGGCCTTGGGAGGAGCGGCGACATGGCATTCCGTCGACAGTGAGAGGGGGCGGAGAAGGTGAGGAGGAGAACGATAAGCAAGGGTATCAAATCAAATGTGAAACCCTAACAGTAAAAATATTAGTGGGTACATTTACTAATTAGAAAACTGAAAAAAGCCTAATTAGTGTACAATAAAAAAAACAGCCTAGTTACCTAATTAGCCCTATATATTATTAATAGAATTGTCCGATTCCGCACTTCGGGTGCGGAATTAACTTAGTTCAATTAAAATAAGAAATTTTATTTCTTTAGAAAAAACTCTGGTTTCAGATTACAAGTTCGAATTCATTAAAATCAATTTCGCATTCGCACTCCAAGTGCATAATTGATTAATCCCAATTTCACTTTCGGACTCTAAATGTGAAATTAATTAAACACAATTTTGCTTTCAGACTCCAAGTGCGAAATTATAATTAAACACAATTTTGCTTTCGCACTCCAAATGCGAAATTAGGGAGATAATTAAAGGAAATATATGAGTTCGTTTAAGATCCACGTAACTTAATACTCCACTGTGGTACCCAATATGTTATTATTCACCCGTAATGCCCAATATGTTTATACTCAAGTCTGATACTCAACATGTTAATACCCATTGTAATACACAATATGTTAATACGCAATCCTCATACCTAATGTGTTACCCAATTTTATTAACCCGTTTTTTTATGAAAATTTAAGTATGTATATAGTGAAGAAGCTTCTCAAGGGAGTGTCGCTAGACAACATACAAGAAGGGAGATGTAACACCCCGAATCCGCGGGACTCGGGGCGCTACGGGTTGAGACCTCACAATGGGTCCCGACCCTTAGCCTGACAACAATTTCACTGGATCCTACAACAAGACACAAATAAAGGCAAAACCGAAATTCATTTTAATGCAATGATATGAACCCCAAAAGAAAGCAACGAAAGACTTCAGCCGAGATACAATGCTAAAGGCAACCGCCATACACGCGACATACATAATACCCTAAACAATACATAAAAACAACCCCCAAAACCCATCCTAAAATGTACGGACCCCGGCTGCCCACTCTTCCGGATCTCTCGGCCGCGTCCCTAACCTGCAAGGCAACTACAACAATATCGGTATAAAACCGTTAGCTAGCATTCATGGCATTAGAATCATGGCATTGGCACACACACACACATAAGGCATCATAAACACACAACATGTTCCAAAAAACACAATCCGGTTTATTATCTTTTTATTATTAGGTCATATCCCGTTCTAATTCAACTTCTTTTGTGACACAAGAATCTTAAAGATCTCGCCCTTGTCCCCTTTCACCATACGGGTTTGTACTTGATGCGGATCAGCATCACCCGATGGGTTGGTCGCAAGGCACCTCCCAGTCATCCCCATTTTGGACTGGACAAGCGGTCACCGCCCGTTATCATACACTTGAGCCAAATATAAACATATAAAGTCGGTGGTCCTATTACCGGTTTAGATGTTATAACATAAGCAATAAACACACACATAAACAATAAACACACACCACCAAACACGCATTGAAACTAATACAGAGAATACGAGCTAAGTAAGTCCGAAGACTTACCTGTCCCTAAGATAAACCCGCTAAATACCGTACACAATTTCCCGCTGGAATGTAACTCATCGCCTGATCAGACAAGGCACACGATCAATAACTAACCAACAAGCTAGAAGCCCGAGGCTTCTAGTCTCCCAAACCTATATGAGGTCAAAATCCTAGCATGCTAGGTCCAACTCCTAAACCCGAAGATTATCCTATGATCGTACCAAAACATCACAATACTCCTAAACCATTCAACAACCATATACGGTTCAAGGCCACTACTTGGCATTCACTCTAAGTTATGCTAAATCCAACCTACCATGATTCTACAACTAAACATAACTAAATAGAGGAAAAAGTAGCTCACATGACGTCCAAAGACGGAAGTCGATCAATGGATGTCGACTTTGGACTCTTTAGGCCTTTATCTGGACGCTTCCGAACCTAACACCAAAATTAAGCAAATTTAGCTCATATGCTAAATTTGAATGGAATATATAACTCTAAGGAAAAACTCGTTTTCAAAAGTCAACGTTAAAAACCCGGAATCAAATCTTTGATCCATAACCGAATTAATCCAACAAAGACATAATGTACCGTGTATAAAAATATAAGAATATCCCGTATTTGAAAACGAGTTTAAAATCGACAATTACATTTTTAGGGTAAAAATGAGCAATTTCATAAACTTGGGTCATATTGCGTAAATAAAACATTGGGCATTTTCTGTAAATATACAAACAGAGGGCACAATTGCCACCATCAAGAAATATGGGTTAAAGCTGTAATTACAAACATTGGGTAAAAACTGTAATTAATCACAAACTAAGGGTGGCCCGATTTAATTAATACAAAAAGGGGTTTCTTTAACCTAGAAACAACACGCAGTCGGAGATTAAGAAGGTGAGGGTGCGGCGCAGGTGGCAGGGTTCTAGTCGACTCCAACACGCACCGGGGCAGGCAAATACAAGGCTTTCCGGCGGCTCCGGTAATGCGAGACTGGGCCTCTCCGGCTCTTCCTTGGTGTCTCGACAGAGGCTCGAGAAGAAGACGGTTGAGGGTGGCTTTCATGGTGGATCTGACCTCCGGCGAGGCGAAGACAGAGAGGACGAGGGGGAGGATAAGGCGGCTTTAGGCTCCGGTGGGTTCGACAGGGACCCGAAGAAGGTGGGGCTGGCAGAAGGTGGCTCGGGGTGGTTGTGTGTCTGCCTCTGCGGGGGGGAGTTGAAGACGACCGAGAAAGGTCGAAGGAAAAGAGCGAGGGCATGTGAGTTGCTTGCTATTACAGGTAAGGAAGAAGCAGGGAGTTTGTAGAAGAGGTTTCATAGGGTGAGAGAGAGAGAGAGCTGAAGATGGAGGGAGAGGAGATCACTGGTGTGATGGAGAAGGGAAACAAGGGTGAGCAGCAAAGAGATCAGAGGAGAAGCTGTAGGTTCCAAGGAGAGAGCAGATGAGGCAAGGGGGGATCGGGATAAACTAGAGTAGGCTAGCACCAGGGTTTGATGAGGGGTCGGGAGTGAGCGAGAGGTCGGGTTGCAGTGCTCGCAGAGGGAACGAAGGGTCGAAGTGCAGCAACTGCGCTCACCAGTTGGGGACAGAAGCGTGAAGAAGGTAAAGAAAAGGGAAGAAAAGAAAAAAAGAAATAATTAAAGTAATAAAGAGGAAAAAGTAATAGAATAGACTCGGTTAGAGCATTAGGAACGGGATTATCGGATCGGAGAATTTTTCCAAACTTTACTCGAAAAATAAATACGGAAAATATATGCGGATTTAATATGTAAATAAACTTGCAAAAATATACTTGAAACACAAAAAAAATCTTCTCGCGATTTGTTTTACAAGATCATATAATAATTTAAACACGGGTAATAGAATTATATCAATGTATATATATACTCATATAATTTAATTTACGTCGTAAAATAGTCGTAAAAATTTATAAGCTATTAAAATATCGATAAAAGCCGAAAACAAAAATATCGAAAACGCGCCTAATAAAATGGGGCTTTACATCAGATTCCCTTAAAAACAAGTTTCGTCCCGAAACTTGCTATATGTCGAACTTCTCGGTCCCTAAGGCCGAGGTATAAACTCTGAAACTAAGGAGGCTTAAACCTTCTAATGTATATACACAAACTAGTCAAACTACCACTGCAAGATATATTAGGTCATGTAACCCGTTCCCGCACACGACACAACTACACATAAGATCACACATGCACATAACTCAACCAAGGAAGAACTAGGTCTAACTCGTCGATTTTATTGATGCTACTAGCTCCGCATAAAACCCAACCAAATATACTATCCCCCGTCTTCCAGTTAGCCTCATCGGCCCCTCGTCTACCACCAGATCATCATGACTGACAACATGTCTCGAGTCATGTATGTACTCTCTCGACTGATACTCATAAAACACCTGGTGAACACCCTCGACTCTCGGTGTCCATGCCAACCGGTAAATCACTTTCCAACTCGCGCTAAGATCTCAAAAAGGTCCGATATATCGGAATCTCAACTTCCCTCTCGGGTCCTTCTCAATGCAACATTTTTCCATTATGTTTCTCTTTGATAGTCTCTAACAAGAAAGATCGAACTTCCAATTTATACCGTTGGTTTTGATTCTTGTCAAACCAAACTCTGATGTCACGTTTCCTCAATACTCAATAAAGACCTTGTCTTGGAAAATCACTTGTACACTTCAAACCGATCATACCTCGACGCGATTTCAAAACAGTTGAAACAATGAATCTCCTCTTAACTCTCAACAACTCCATTGTCAATTTTGTCCAACTCAATATTTCGTTGTCATCCGGAGTAGGTTAGTCATAGATGGTGTCACTTGGAGAATCTATCCGCAAGTCCAGTAATGACCAGCACATCCAAGAAAACTTGTAACTTCTTTCACATCCTTCGGGGGTTGCCATCCCGAGACAACTTATCATACGACTTATCTCTTCTTCGAGAGTAGACCAAAATACCTTATCCGGGACATTAGTAAGCCCATATCGAATAACTACAACTCGTAGTGACTCCGATTGGTTCAAAATGCCGTAGATAACCGTCTCTCCTTTCGCAAACTGGTGTCCTCGATAACAACTTCAAATCAAGAATTCAAGATATATCCCAACATGAACTTCAAATCAAGAGTTCAAGATATATTTCAACGTGAACTTCAAACTATCTTAATGGTAAATCCTCCTCCCGATGCATTGGAATCCATTCTTTCTCGGGTTCCAGCTTTTCTTCTCCCATCACATACCGTAAAATATCGACACAATCTTGTCTTAACATTTGTCAAGTGGTCCACCCCGATCTGTTGAGGGGACGTCCATCAAACACGTGGTTTAATACTTCTTTAGCTGCAATGTTCACCGTCCTCTTTCAAAGATCTTTCATCTCCGGAATTCGAGAGACTTGCTCAAGTCTTCCGACCCTTGAAGCCTTGGTTAAGCAATAGTTCAGTTTAATCCCCTTTTTCACTTCAAAGGAAGGCGATAATAACATTTCTTGACTTTGCACATATGTTCAGTCACAAAAGTCCTAACTACAAGACTCAATCATGTCATATAACAAATCGATACAATATTCTTCGCTTCCTCCGACATCCGAACATAGGGGAGAAACTCCTCGTATTCTACATCAGCTTTCACCATAGACATCCTTTTTTCAATTAGGCATAAAAATTTACATTTCACTTTCTATTGTAACGCCAAACGACCGCAGAGGCTCTAACCTCGATCGTTTCATGTACTTCTTGTACATATCATATCAACATCGAACTTCAAAACTTCAATCTTCTCCTACTCTTGTTGGACACCTTATACATCTCTTGGCATTCCATGAACAACTTCGCGACCATATCAGTATGCCCCATGGAGAATGCTAGGCAAAATTTCCAAACCACCATCACTGCAAGATCCACCCATTACTTTACCAAGCACTAACATCATAATCTCTAAGCTTGAAGTGTTGCCCTAGTTCAGGTCCTCCCGTTCACGCCATAGCCACCATGTCTCTTCCATGTGAGTCACAAACTTGAATTAGCTTTTGCTCGCGAAAACATACACTCTATTACTTTGAAACAACTTACCATACATCCTCAAACATACCATGCATCCTCTTTATGTATTCCCCATTTCGTACATCAACTATAGAAGCCTCACCTTCCTCTCGCTCCTCTATTCTCTTCACTCTTATCAAATCTTAATAGTTCTTATACGTGTCGTTTCCTCCTAATGTTGACCCCATGACCTACAAAAGTCTCACCAGATCGTTACAATCCCTCTCAACAAGGTACGTCACCATCACTTGTTGGAATCGATAAAATGCTACTTGATTAAGATACTTGCACTTCCCTTGATATACTTCTTTATTGTCGACTTTCAACCACCACGAATACTCGAAGTTCTTGTTACTCTTCTTCATGATCCTACATCCTGTATTACTCTCCCCACCTACAGTCACCAGTATATAACATGCACCTGTGCATTTTTGGTGGTCACCGATTAACTTGTATTTGACCTTCTCCGAAGTCAACGACTTATTAATCTACTACACTTCTCATGTTACCATTCTCATGAAGGCTATCCTCCTCAGGGTACTTTACCTTAAACTCCGTTAGTTCTTTCCCCGTTTCATGCTTACTTCCTCTTCCATAAGGTAACCATACTCTTCTAGGCCTCGCATGCCGTATAACTCACCTTCATGAGCTTAATCGTTCTTCATAAGGTTTTGCAAAAGTACTTCTCAAATATTCTGACATTAATTACCCTCCACTCGCATTCCTCTCGTTGGTATCTTAAGTCTTTGGATCCAAGCTTCTTGTTTCGTCTATCATCTTCTTGGGATCACCATGTAAACGCACTTCCTCCTTTTTGGAGTTTCTTAGTCTTATCGTCATAACGAAAACCGGTCACCTCAACGTGAATTCCCACCATACCATTCTTCTCATAACTCTGTTAATGTTGACTCTTCACTTAATGGTACCTCGTAAGCTTAACTTACGGTAACTTACATCTTTCACACCTAGTTCGATCACTTTTCTAATCTTGACTCCAAAGCTTAGGAGCGTCTAAGGAAAGTTTTTACTTCTTAATGGAATACTACCTTTAACCTTGCTAGAACATACACATCTTCTCCTTGATTCGCATCTTTATTTGTTCACGCGTCTTCTTGAAGACTTAAGTTCGTTATCAATTGGTCTCGTTGTCGTACAATCACAGTTTCTTTATAACCACTTATACACCTTAGCGTTGCTCTCTTTACTTGTATTGCTTCCATCTCGAATTCTCTTAAGTTGACTAAAAGTTCCCTTCTATTTGTTCGTCCTTGCCGCTAATGTCCTCTTTATCCTTCAAATGGTTTCTTTGACGCCCCCAAAAGGAGTCCGATGAATCACTAGGGTGTTCGCTAAAACGTGATGCTCAAATCGGTACTTGAGCATACTCATCATCGCATATATACTATCATAATCCCTAAAAGGTGTTTGTCCAAGGGCGATGATAGGTTCCTATCATCTTAACTATAAGGTCCACTACTAGTAATATAATACTAGCATACCATATGTGTATGTATATATATCTATATATATAAGTCCTATGTTCACATTATTAATAATATATCACATCCGGAAATCTAATACAACAATACAAGGTCCAAACATGTACTATAGTCCACATATATTCACTATACATATAAATCAAGTCATCATTCAACTACAATCCTCATATTCATATCTATCATATCTATATATACATATGTATACATATCAAAATCTAATAAGCTAAGCTGCCGAGATCTGCGGAAGGAGTGGTGGTCCGTACATTCTACCCCGACTCATGCATGTGATTTTGAAAACGAAAACTCAGAACCCGTGGGGTTCTGTTTATTCCTTATTCGGCCTTTAGAAGATTGCGAGTGCCATTGTTGTCAACCTAGGGCTCTGATACCACTTTTGTAACACCCCGAATCCGTGGGACTCGGGGCGCTACGGGTTGAGACCTCACAATGGGTCCCGACCCTTAGCCTGACAACAATTTCACTGGATCTTACAACAAGACACAAATAAAGGCAAAACCGAAATTCATTTTAATGCAATGATATGAACCCCAAAAGAAAGCAACGAAAGACTTCAGCCGAGATACAATGCTAAAGGCAACCGCCATACACGCGACATACATAATACCCTAAACAATACATAAAAACAACCCCCAAAACCCATCCTAAAATGTACGGACCCCGGCTGCCCACTCTTCCGGATCTCTCGGCCGCGTCCCTAACCTGCAAGGCAACTACAACAATATCGGTATAAAACCGTTAGCTAGCATTCATGGCATTAGAATCATGGCATTGGCACACACACACACACATAAGGCATCATAAACACACAACATGTTCCAAAAAACACAATCCGGTTTATTATCTTTTTATTATTAGGTCATATCCCGTTCTAATTCAACTTCTTTTGTGACACAAGAATCTTAAATATCTCGCCCTTGTCCCCTTTCACCATACGGGTTTGTACTTGATGCGGATCAGCATCACCCGATGGGCTGGTCGCAAGGCACCTCCCAGTCATCCCCATTTTGGACTGGACAAGCGGTCACCGCCCGTTATCATACACTTGGGCCAAATATAAACATATAAAGTCGGTGGTCCTATTACCGGTTTAGATGTTATAACATAAGCAATAAACACACACATAAACAATAAACACACACCACCAAACACGCATTGAAACTAATACAGAGAATACGAGCTAAGTAAGTCCGAAGACTTACCTGTCCCTAAGATAAACCCGCTAAATCCCGTACACAATTTCCCGCTGGAATGTAACTCATCGCCTGATCAGACAAGACACACGATCAATAACTAACCAACAAGCTAGAAGCCCGAGGCTTCTAGTCTCCCAAACCTATATGAGGTCAAAATCCTAGCATGCTAGGTCCAACTCCTAAACCCGAAGATTATCCTATGATCGTACCAAAACATCACAATACTCCTAAACCATTCAACAACCATATACGGTTCAAGGCCACTACTTGGCATTCACTCTAAGTTATGCTAAATCCAACCTACCATGATTCTACAACTAAACATAACTAAATAGAGGAAAAAGTAGCTCACATGACGTCCAAAGACGGAAGTCGATCAATGGATGTCGACTTTGGACTCTTTAGGCCTTTATTTGGACGCTTCCGAACCTAACACCAAAATTAAGCAAATTTAGCTCATATGCTAAATTTGAACGGAATATATAACTCTAAGGAAAAACTCGTTTTCAAAAGTCAACGTTAAAAACCCGGAATCAAATCTTTGATCCATAACCGAATTAATCCAACAAAGACATAATGTACCGTGTATAAAAATATAAGAATATCCCGTATTTGAAAACGAGTTTAAAATCGACAATTACATTTTTAGGGTAAAAATGAGCAATTTCATAAACTTGGGTCATATTGCGTAAATAAAACATTGGGCATTTTCTGTAAATATACAAACAGAGGGCACAATTGCCACCATCAAGAAATATGGGTTAAAGCTGTAATTACAAACATTGGGTAAAAACTGTAATTAATCACAAACTAAGGGTGGCCCGATTTAATTAATACAAAAAGGGGTTTCTTTAACCTAGAAACAACACGCAGTCGGAGATTAAGAAGGTGAGGGTGCGGCGCAGGTGGCAGGGTTCTAGTCGACTCCAGCACGCACCGGGGCAGGCAAATACAAGGCTTTCCGGCGGCTCCGGTAATGCGAGACTGGGCCTCTCCGGCTCTTTCTTGGTGTCTCGACAGAGGCTCGAGAAGAAGACGGTTGAGGGTGGCTTTCATGGTGGATCTGACCTCCGGCGAGGCGAAGACAGAGAGGACGAGGGGGAGGATAAGGCGGCTTTAGGCTCCGGTGGGTTCGACAGGGACCCGAAGAAGGTGGGGCTGGCAGAAGGTGGCTCGGGGTGGTTGTGTGTCTGCCTCTGCGGGGGGGGGGGGGGAGTTGAAGACGACCGAGAAAGGTCGAAGGAAAAGAGCGAGGGCATGTGAGTTGCTTGCTATTACAGGTAAGGAAGAAGCAGGGAGTTTGCAGAAGAGGTTTCATAGGGTGAGAGAGAGAGAGAGCTGAAGATGGAGGGAGAGGAGATCACTGGTGTGATGGAGAAGGGAAACAAGGGTGAGCAGCAAAGAGATCAGAGGAGAAGTTGTAGGTTCCAAGGAGAGAGCAGATGAGGCAAGGGGGGATCGGGATAGACTAGAGTAGGCTAGCACCAGGGTTTGATGAGGGGTCGGGAGTGAGCGAGAGGTCGGGTTGCAGTGCTCGCAGAGGGAACGAAGGGTCGAAGTGCAGCAACTGCGCTCACCAGTTGGGGACAGAAGCGTGAAGAAGGTAAAGAAAAGGGAAGAAAAGAAAAAAAGAAATAATTAAAGTAATAAAGAGGAAAAAGTAATAGAATAGACTCGGTTAGAGCATTAGGAACGGGATTATCGGATCGGAGAATTTTTCCGAACTTTACTCGAAAAATAAATACGGAAAATATATGCGGATTTAATATGTAAATAAACTTGCAAAAATATACTTGAAACACAAAAAAAATCTTCTCGCGATTTGTTTTACAAGATCATATAATAATTTAAACACGGGTAATAGAATTATATCAATGTATATATATACTCATATAATTTAATTTACGTCGTAAAATAGTCGTAAAAATTTATAAGCTATTAAAATATCGATAAAAGCCGAAAACAAAAATATCGAAAACGCGCCTAATAAAATGGGGCTTTACAGGAGAGGAAAGAGCATATCACAAAACAAAAAACACAATACAAGAGATAATCATCTATGTGAGATGAATACCAAGGAGACGAGCCCACATGAGGGAATCGGGAGAGCGGTCTTTCCAGTGGTATAGGTATTGTTGAAGATGAGATTATTTCGGACTTTCCAAGTGGTGTAGGTATTGTTGAAGATAAGATCATTTCGGACTTTCCAAGTGAAGCATATATAGGTTGTAATCGAGGCAAGACGGATATGGTGTAGGTATTGTTGAAGATAAGATCATTTCGGACTTTCCAAGTGAAGTATATATAAGTTGTAATCGAGGCAGGACGGATATGGTGTAGGTATTGTTGAAGATGAGATCATTTCGGACTTTCCAAGTGAAGTATATATAGTTTGTAATCGAGGCAAGACAGATGTTTGAGAGGAGATCATTCTTACGAGTAGGGCTGAGAAGGTTGCGGTTCGGTTCACCGAACCGCAACCGAACCGCATTTTGCGGTTTGGACCGCAACCGAACCGCACTCAATTGGTTCGGTTTGCGGTCCGGCATTTTGTGTTTTGCGGTTTATGGTTCGGTTCGTCAACCGAACCGCAACGGTGCGTTTTATTAAAACAAAAAAAAATAGCAGCTCTTTCACACATTAGGGAAATTGGGAAAGGGGAACGGATTGTCGCGATTTAGGGCTGGCTGAACTTCTTCGGCTCATTCGCCTCCTCCGGACCAACAACCGAGTCGCCTCCTCCGGACCTCCGCCTCAGTCGCCGGTCAGCCCAGCCGGCCAATAACCGAGTCGCCAGTCCGGCCTAGTCACCTAGTTCTAGACTCCAGTGTTCCACCCATTCGCCACCCTCCGAGCCATTCGCCAGTCGCCCAGGCAGTCCGACCCATTCGTCCAGTCCGACCCATTCGCCTCCTCTTCCCCATTCGTCCAGACAGTCCGACCCACTCTCTCTTTCACTGTGAGTCTCTTAACTCTCTTTTGAGTCTACTCTTCTCAATTGCTTCTGTAACTTCTGTTGCAGGTTGTGTGCAAGAATAAGGTAAGGTAATTTGGTTATAATTAACTAATGATTATTACTCTCTGTGCTGTGCGTACCCTTTTCTCTACTGTAGTTGTGTGCAAAAATAGACCAAAGATTGAAAATAGGCCAAAGACTGAAAATACCTTGCAAGAATAAGACAACAACTTGTGTTACCTTCTGTTTTGTTGCTTGTGAGCTTGGTAATGGTTTGTAAAATAGTTTTTGGGCGGTAAATTGAATCTTGACATCAAAATGTTGGTGCAGCAACCAACTGACCTTAGCTCTGCTGTAGTTGGTAGAACATAAGTATTTACGTGACTGTCACAAATGTGATGATCAAACCGCAAAACCGCAAACCGAACCACAAAGCCGCAACTAAACCGCAAAACCGCAAGCAAACCGCAAATTGCGGTTCATTTACGGTTCAAACCGCAACCGAACCACAACCGTACGGTTTAAACCGCAAATCGAACCGCAAATTTGCAGTTCGGTTTGCGGTCCATGTTTTTCAGATTTGCGGTTTGCGGTTCGGTTGCGGTTGGATTTGCGGTTTGCGGTTTTGGACCGATGCTCAGCCCTACTTACGAGGCTTTGAGTTCATAAGCCAAGTCCAAATATTATTAGAGTATGGGTAAGGATTGTGAAGTCTAGTCCACTTGGAGATGATATCGAGGACGAGGTTGTTGTAGCTACAAGAATTCCAAAGGTGGGAGATGGTCTCATGATGAGGGCCACAAAGTTTGCAAAAATCATTTGGGACGAGATTCCACTGGAGGAGCTTGGAGACGGCGGGGAGTTTTTGATGGTAGGCCATCCAGGAAAAGAAACTACATTTAGGAATGTAATTCCATGTCAAATGTGTTTGAGATTGGTGAGGGGGGAGGGGGGGAAGGGGGACGCCTGAAGAAGTTGTAGGTGTTAGTGGTCTTGTAGGAGCCGTTAGGGAGAAATATGAGACTAGAAGGGTTAACACCTTGACTGGCATCGAGAATCTCATCCCGAACATTAAGGATCATACTCTATGTGTGACTATGGCAGTTCTTGTTCTCAACATTCCATATAGATTGTCTTTTGAGAATGGTAACATGGATCCAGTTGCATCAAACGTTGGAGAGGCCCTAGTCAATCTCGAAGATGAACTTAGAAATGCAAGCTTTATTCCAGGAAAGTATTTCTTTGAAGCCAAGACCGCCAACCTCCAGAGGAGATCACACAATGTTCCAAGCAATGAGGGCACATTTGTTGCAGTCAGTGCCGGACTAGAGGAAGGATCTAGGGAGGCCTTTAATCTTGTTCAGGATCATTGAAGGGATGAGGTAGACATTACACCAATAATGTTGCATGGCTAAGAGAATGGATAAGATCACTTGCTTCTTGCTGGGGTAGGAAAGATTTATGGCATGCCAAGAGTTAATTCTGGATGTGATCTTGCGGATGAGAGGTTGATAATCATGGGTATTCAGGTGCTTGCTACCAATGGGGACTCCGAGATAGTAGAAAGGAAGTCAACCCCATTCTTACCCACCAAGGAATATGGAGGATTTTTCGATGTTGATCTTCAGGCCTGAGTATAAACCAAAAGAGTTAAGAGTGCTCTGTAGGATGGAAATAGAAGTGATATCAGCCGTGTAAAAAAGAAAAAGATCGCCAGCGAAAGATAAGTGGGGAAGAATGGGGTTGCGGTATTTGGGGTGGGGATTAAAGTCAAGGTTAAGGGTGGACTCATGCATCATGGAGGAAATAACCTCCATGGCAATGAGTGGGGGGCATCATGGAGGAAATAACCGCCATGGCAATGGGGAGGGGGGGGGACAGCCCTGCCAAAGGTCCCTAGAACCTTTGAAAAAATCCTTGAGTGTCCCATTAACATTGATAGAGTAAGTAACATTAAAGATGCAATCTTTAACCATATTAATGAAGGGGGTAGGAAAGCCAAAAAGGTCCAAGAAGTGAAGGATGAAGTTATGCTCAATAGTGTCAAAAGCTTTGGAGATGTTGACTTTGATATCACATTTGGGGGAGATGTGAGCCTGATTATATTTCTTGAAAATCTCGTGATAAATCTGAATGTTGTGCTTGATAGAACAGTCTTCACAAAGTCACTTTGATAATTGCCTATAATGTTAGGCAGGGAAGAGTTAATCCCGAACGCCAGAATCTTGACAATGGTTTTGTAGGCTACGTTACAGCATGAAATAGGGCGGTAGTAGGAGGGGTTAGGAAGGGTTTGGCTTCTTAGCAATGAGGGTGAGGGAAGTATGATTAATCTGCATGAGAAGTTTGCTAGAGTGGAAGAAGTTGTAGCATGAAATATTGTGATATTTTAGGCACGTTTTCTAAGTATATTTGATTCATGTTGATGGTCTTTGATTTAGCATTGTTGCATTTGTGAGCTAGTTTGCCTATATTGTCGATATGGATGTCTACACTAGCTTTATGTTGATTATAGGTGATTGAGAGTCATTTCCGAACGAAATCGAGCAAAGAAGAGTTGATTGAGTATGTCCATGGATTAAGGGCATTCTTAGGAGCAAATTGGAGTTCAACTTGAGGAATGCACGAGGCTAGGGAAGAATCACGTTCTTGCCCTAAACCACGCACTAAAATACGGCCGTACTACAAACCACGTTTAGTTCCACGGCCGTGGAACCTTGCAAAGAGAGGCGTGATGCATTCCAGTAACTATTACGGTCGTGGAATCCATGGTTCAAACCGTGACACTTTCCACGCTCTAAATTACGGTCGTGGAACCTTCCACGACCGTGATCTTGGCGATCTTTTTTGCCACATTTTGAAGCCACGATCTTTTGAAGATTGGGCCGGGCCGATATTTTATCTTGCCCTATAAAAAGATGGACGAAGCAAGATTTCAGAGGCTCGCTTATCCCCGCTTAGACACATTTTTGCGACCTCGCTTTAGGCTTGGCTTGCGCCTTTGCTTGGCGGCACAACCCTCGTTTGGAAGCATTTACATCTCATTGGAGATCGAAGTTCGTGTTGGGATTTTGCCCTAATCTCGCACTTTTGGTGGAGATTGCTGTTAAGATTTCCGGATTGGCGGAAGATCGAAGCTTTTGGAAGATTGTTGCAAGAAGATTTCTCTTCTTGTTTAGGTTTGAATTAGAAGACGGATTGACATCCCGTTCTTCCTTCTTTCCTAAGATTGTGTTTGTTTGGCTTATTCTGAATCTATTGACAACATTCATTCTTGATTGTGACTTTGAGATTGGTTTGAAGTTTATTGAAAGTTTTCGGAAGTTTTCATCTTCTTATCTTTTAATTCTTGAATTTGATATCAACATGACTGTTATTGGCTAAAAACCCTTAACGATTCTAAGGTGAAGGGTTGATAGTTGTGGCTTAGATGATGATAGATCGATCGTAAACAGATTAGACCCTGAGAGTTTGAGAGAATCGTCGACGAACCCTAAATCACGGTTTGTTCTTGAGTTCCACGGCCGTGGAGTCTCAAGATCTACCCGTAATTTCCCTTAAGTTTACGAACCTGCTTTTACTTTAATCCAAAGTTAAAGATTTGCTTTAACTTAGTTTAGGCTTACCTTTTCTAGGTGGTAGTGAAGCCTCAACAACCTCTACCCTGATTGTGAGTGTCACAACCGTAATCGGTTAAGTTAGTCTTGATCCTTGGATTTCAAGTTTGGGTATTTGACATTAATTCTCGCCTTTAGAACCTTTCTATATTGAAGCCTCAACAACCTGTATAGAGATGTCTTGTAGGTGAGTCATATAAGGTTTTTGGAACTTCACCGTACGATTACCTTACATTAGCATACCTTTGCATATCTCAACTCTGTCTTTATATCATTAGTATATCTTGAATCAATTGCCACAGCTGGATACTTGGATCTTTAGGATTGTTGTTTTCCCAATAATTTGCGAAGCTCTTACATTTAACCGCTTGATAATCTGCAATTGAATTTGTTCCCACCCAAATCCTTGTGTTCGATACTCTGGAATTCTTGCTTAACAACGTCGATCCGTACACTGCGGGTTCGCTTGCTTGATTCTAGTTTTATAAATTTAAAGCTTATTTGCACACACCTCTAGGGGCGAACAAGTTTTTGGCGCCGTTGCCGGGGACTGTTATTGCTTTTTCTATTGATCTTTCTGCTTGAGTGTTCTTGCAGGTTTGTGTTCTTAGGTACATACGAAGTTCTTGTTCCGGCAACGGAACAGAGTTTCGCCAAAGAACAAGTTTTTGGCGCCGTTGCCGGGGATTTGGTTTCGGCCGAATTCGGTAGTAGGTTGTCAAGCTTGGGAGCTTGCTCTCGTTATTTGATATTACTTTGAGTGCATGCGCAGGTCTAGGAACACCGAAGATCTCTTACCTCTTGATCAAGAGCTAGAGAAAACTTTAAGGCAAAAGCGCAAGGAAAAGAAGATTGCTGAAGGACACGAACGTGATCTTCAAGCGGAGTTGACGGAGAAGGAAGCTCAACTCCAATGGAATGAGACCCTCCGCCAGGATGAAATGGATCGTCATCAATCTCAAGTTAACAATCTACAAGACATGATCTTCCAGATGAGGATAGAGCTAAGCGACCTTAAGAATAAGGGAAGCAAGAAATCCTCAAGGAAAACATCAAGGTCTAGAAGAAAAGGTCACTCATCCGCTGATGATAGTGATTCTTCCATGCCACCGTTAGAGGAGATTGATCCCACGATCAATGTGAATCCTTTCCATCCACGGGGAGCTGCCAATCGTCGTGTTCCACCTAGGAATGCGAGGATCGAACGTGCAGATGAAGAGCCAAGAACTCTTGGCCAGCGGATGGATCCAACACAACAACCACGCCGTTTGGGCGTGAACTTTGATGCTGATGATGTGCAAGGGTTTAGCTTCAACCCTCAAGTCATTACTCTTGTTCGCCAAAACCAATTTGGCGGGACAAGCGCTGAATCTCCACACCAACACTTGCAGAACTTTGAGTGTATGATGGAGACAATGAGGCCAAAGAGCGCTACTACCAACAACTATAAGCTCAAGCCTTTCTTCTTCTCCTTGAAGGGGAAAGCGTTGTCTTGGTATCAAGCTCTTCCTAGTGGGAAACTAGACACGTGGGAAGACCTTTCCGCGGAGTTCCTCACCAAATTCTTTCCGCCATCCAAAACGGCGGAACTTAGAGGTAAGATCAATGCATTTTCCATGAGATCTAACGAAAGTTTGTTTCAATCTTGGGAAAGGTTTCAGGATTTGCTCTTGGATTGCCCTCATCATGGCATATCCAAACTTGCCTTGCTGGAGATCTACTACAAGGGGTTAGATGCGGGAACGCAATTCAACCTCCAATCCCTCTCATGTGGAACATTCATGGACATGAGAGAAGATGACGCTTGAGACTTCATTGAGAAGCAAGCAAGGGTCATAGAGAAGTATTCCCACCGGAAAGTGGAGGGAAATCGTGTGGAGCAAGGAGCAAAGCTCACACATGAAGCTCAAAATCAGATTTTCTCCCTCAACAATGAAATCAAAGAGTTGAAGGAGGCTATCAAGACCAACTTCCCAAAGCAACAAGAGAAGGATGTTGGCTATTTGGGCAACAACAATGGCGGTGATAACACAAACCGCAACAACAACAACAACCGGAATAATAACCGGAGCAACAATTGGAATGGCAACAACAACAATAATAACGGTCGGAACAACAATTGGAACAACAATAGGGGTTCAAACAACAACAATTGGCGCTCCAATCAACAAAATTCCGGTAACTCTTATCCTTCCAATTCTAATTCACTAACTCCACCTTCCTCTTCCTCTACTCCTTTGAAAAGCCAGGGGCAATCATCTAATGAAGGAAACAATTCGGGAAAGGAGAAGCCCGATCCCATGTTGGAAACGATTTTGGGAAAGCTTCAAGGGTTGGAGAACCGCTTCATTAAGGTTGATGATCAAATTTCCAAGGTTGACAAAGCTCAAAAGGTTTTGGAAAACCAAATGTTCAACCATGCGGAGGAAGTTTCTAGGAATCAAGGGAAACTTCCAGGAAAGACGGAGGACAACCCTAAGGGAAGGGTTATGGCAATTACAACTAGGAGCGGAGTGACTACCACCGATCCGCAGCCTAAGTTCGTTGAAGTCTCCGTAGAAAAGGACAAGGAGAAAGAAAAGGGGAAGGAGAAGGAAGATGTCTACGTTCCTCCTTCAGCTTATAAACCTCCCCTACCATTCCCTCAATCTAGAGCGAGAGCGCGCCTAGATAAACAATTTGGTAAGTTCATAGAACTCATGAGCAAGCTGCATATTAATATACCATTTATTGATGCTATCGTAGGTATGCCGGCTTATGGCAAGTTCTTGAAGGAGCTCCTCTCTAACAAGAGGAAGCTTGAAGACTTCGGAGAGGTTAAGATGAGTTCGGATTCTTCGGATCTCATCAAAACCATGAAGGAGAAAATGCCCCCAAAGCTAAAGGATCCGGGGTCATTTTGCATTCCCATAGGAGTGGGAGATGTCACATACGATGCGTTATGTGACTTAGGAGCAAGTGTGAGCATCATACCACTTGCATTGTGTAGGAAGATCGGTTTAGGCGACCCTAAACCGGTGAAGATGACGTTGTACATGGCGGATCGATCCATCACTCGCCCCGTCGGTATTGTAGAAGACGTCCCGGTCAAGCTAGGTAAATTCTTTGTCCCCATTGATTTTGTCGTGCTTGACATTCCTGCAGATAGTCCGGTCCCGATCATACTCGGAAGACCGTTTCTTGCAACTTCCGGCTGCATAGTCGATTGCAAGAATGGTAGACTCGCTTTTGACATATGAGAGGAGAAAGTAGAGTTCGTTCTTTCTACTCTAGTGAAGGAGCCAATCTATGATGAGGATATTTTCGATATCCAAGATGAAGAAGGTTTGTCTAGGGAGGAGGTAAGTGCGATTCTCTTTAACGATCCTTTACAAAAGGTTATCACTATGAGTCTAACCAATGTAGGGGAAGAAGAAGAGTGCAATGAGGCAATTGAAGCCTTAAAAGCACAAGAAGAGATAGGTGAAGTGGAGTTTGAGAAACTCCACGATGAGGCAGAAAACGTGAGAATCCACGGTTATACCCTGTATTCCACGGCCGTGGATTTCACAACCAAAATCGTGCCTCACTCCAGGGAGTTATACGGTCGTGGAGAAGATGTGACAACCGTATTTCCCTTCCACGCCCTAAACCACGGCTGTGGAGGCCATGAGGAACCCGTAATTTTGGGCGTGGAAACGAGTGATCGTGACACTTCTTCAACTTCTTCTGATTCTTCTCCCACACACTCATCACCCTTAGAAACTTCTAAGGAGACATCGGACGCTTCTCAAGGATCATTGGAAGCTCCGAAAGCAATGGAACTCAAACCACTTCCTACTCATCTAAGGTACGCTTTTCTAGGATCTAATTCTACCTTTCCGGTTATTGTTAGTTCCGATCTAAGCATAGATGAACATAATCAGCTCATGATTGTCCTTAGGAAACATAGGAAAGCTATAGGCTATACTATTGAGGACTTAGTAGGAATTAAACCCTCCCTATGCATGCATAAAATACTAATGGAGGAAGATTTTAGAACTTCAAGACAACCTCAAAGGCGGTTGAATCCGACCATGAAGGAGGTTGTCAAGAAGTAAATTCTTAAACTTCTTGATGTAGGTATCATCTACCCTATCTCCGATAGTAAGTGGGTGAGTCCGGTTCAAGTAGTTCCGAAGAAGGGAGGAATGACGGTCATCACCAACAAGAACAACGAACTCATTCCTACCCAAACCGTGACTGGATGGCGGATGTGCATAGACTACCGCAAGCTCAACAATGCAACGCGGAAGGATCATTTTCCATTGCCATTCATTGATCAAATGCTTGAAAGGTTAGCACAACATTCACATTTCTGCTACCTTGACGGTTATAGTGGTTTCTTTCAGATTCCGATACACCCGGATGATCAAGAGAAGACCACATTCACGTGCCCATGGGGTACGTTTGCTTATAGGAGAATGCCGTTCGGGCTTTGCAACGCCCCAGCCACCTTCCAACGGTGCATGATGGCCATCTTCTCCGAATACGTAGAGGAAATCATGGAAGTCTTCATGGACGACTTCTCCGTATACGGTTTCTCTTTTAACGATTGCCTTTCTAACCTTTCTCTTGTTTTGCAAAGGTGTGAAGATACTAACCTAGTTCTTAATTGGGAGAAGTGTCAATTTATGGTTAAGGAAGGAATTGTATTAGGCCACTTAGTCTCTAGTAGAGGGATAGAAGTAGACAAGGCTAAGATAGAGACAATAGAGAAGCTTCCTCCCCCAATTTCGGTGAAAGGGATAAGAAGTTTCCTAGGACATGCTGGATTTTATAGATGTTTCATTAAGGACTTTTCTAAGATATCAAAACCTCTCACTAATCTATTGATGAAGGATGCGGTTTTTGAGTTTTCGCAGGAATATTTTGATGCGTTTAACACCATTCGGCAAGCTCTAATTTCAGCACCTATTATCCAACCCCCGGATTGGACTCTTCCCTTTGAGATTATGTGTGATGCTAGTGACGTAGCTATTGGAGCTGTTCTCGGACAACGAAAGGAAGGGGCAACCCATGCCATATACTATGCTAGCAAGACGCTAGATGAAGCGCAGCTCAACTACGCCACTACCGAAAAAGAGTTTTTAGCCATTGTCTATGCTATTGACAAGTTTCGCTCTTATCTTGTAGGTGCAAAGGTGATTGTCTACACGGATCATGCTGCGATCCGGTACCTCCTTGCGAAGAAAGATGCGAAGCCAAGGCTAATTAGATGGATTCTTCTCCTACAAGAATTCGATCTTGTGATCCGCGACAAGAAAGGTTCAGAAAATTCTATTGCGGATCATTTGAGTCGCCTAACACATCTAGAGGACGACCATTTACCCATCGACGACTCCTTCCGGGACGATCACCTACACCTTATTGAGGAGTGCATCGATGTGATCTCCAAAGGTAACGAACCATGGTTTGCTGATTTTGTTAACTATTTGGTTTGTCAGGAGATACCGCCCGGACTATCCTACGCACAAAGGAAGAAGTTCTTTAAGGACGTCCGGGAATACTTTTGGAACCAACCTCTCCTCTTCAAGAGAGGTCCGGATGGCATCATTCGGCGATGTGTGCCGGAAGATGAGATGCAAAGTGTCATCCGCCATTGTCATTCACTACCTTGTGGAGGACACGCTAGTTCGAACAAGACTAGCGCAAAGGTATTACAATCTGGATTCTGTTGGCCTACTTTGTTTAGAGATGTGCAATCCTTTGTTTCTTGCTGCGATGCTTGTCAAAGAACAGGCAATATCTCTAGGAGGAATGAGATGCCCCTTAACAACATCCAAGAGGTGGAGATTTTCGACGTTTGGGGAGTTGATTTTATGGGACCATTCCCATCCTCTTGTGGAAACCAATACATACTATTGGCGGTGGACTATGTCTCTAGATGGGTGGAAGCAATTGCCTCTCCCACCAATGATGCCATGGTGGTGGTTAAGTTCTTCAACAAGACCATTTTCCCGCGATTTGGGACGCCAAGGACGATCATTAGTGATGGAGGTTCTCACTTCATTGCCCGGCGCTTTGAAGCTCTTCTAGCTAAGTATGGGGTTACTCACAAGATCGCTACCCCTTACCATCCACAAACGAGTGGACAAGTTGAGATCTCAAATAGGGAGATCAAAGGAATTCTAGAGAAGACGGTTTCAAGGACTAGGAAGGATTGGTCCTTGAAGCTTGACGATGCATTATGGGCATACCGGACTGCATACAAGACTCCCATAGGAACCACACCATACAACCTTGTGTATGGGAAGTCTTGTCACTTGCCGGTAGAGTTGGAGCACAAAGCGTTTTGGGCTATCAAGTGGTTGAACTTCAGCATGAAAGAAGCGGGAGAGAAGCGTCTCCTAGACATCAACGAGCTGGATGAACTCCGCTTGAACGCTTATGAAAACGCTAAGATCTATAAGGACAGAGCAAAGCATTGGCATGATAAGCATATCATTCCAAAGGACTTCAAAGAAGGAGATCAAGTTCTCCTCTTCAATTCAAGGCTTCGCCTCTTTCCAGGTAAGCTTAAATCTCGTTGGACCGGACCTTTTCTAATTAAGCGTATTTTTCCCCATGATGTAGTTGAAGTATGGGGTGAAGCGAGCGGAACTTTTAAGGTGAACGGCCAACGACTCAAGAAGTATACGCCGGAACTCCAAGCTGAGGAGTTCGCGCCTACCGCACTCGAATAAGTGCGAGAGTGGTCTAGCTACGGACCTTAAACAAAGTGCTTCTTGGGAGGCAACCCAAGGTATTGCATTTTTGTTTTTGTTTTCGATTCATAGATTAGCTTAGTATAAACGTTTTTTTTTGCTTTGTTTTTGCCTTCGATTTCTTCCGGTATGTTCGTGTTTTTGGATATAGGAACGATGGAAAAGGGAAAGGAGAGGATAATGTTGAAGAAAAGTGACGAAAATTGGACTTTGGAGCTTTACAGAGGATTCCTCGGCCTAAACCACGGTCGTGACAGCTACAGTATCCGTAATTTCCAAAAGCCTTTGAAAAATCACCAAAACCACGGTTCCGTACACTTTCACGGCCGTGGAACACCCCGACAGACCGTGATTTTCAAAAATTTTGCCTGTGACTATATAAGCCACATTCTTCACAAAAATCATTCCAAAAACCCCTCTTCCACGCCCTAATTGCCGAAATCCACGACCCTTTCTCAATCACTCGGTTCCTAATCGTTTTTAACGATTCTTCCTCCTAAACTGAAGCAAATTCAACCACAAACAAGATCTAAGCGACGAATCAAGCGGAAACTCACCAACGAACGCACAATTCGGATTTTTCAATCCGAAAAATAGGTTTTTTCTCTCTTCTTGATTCTTGCCGATTCGGTTCGTTTTTGTTAGAGATTTTTAGGGAGAACTGATTGAGATTGGAAGAAATTAGATTAGGACTGCCTGTTGTGGAGTTTGATTGCTGATTTGCTGAGATTTGTGATTTTTTGAGACGAATCACGGTCTCTGGGAGAATTACGGCCGTGGTTCCTATAGAACAGACCGTAATTTTGAGCAGAATGGATTTTATGAGAAGAGTTTCGGGGAGGATAAAAGAGAAGAAGAATGATCAGAATAAGAAGAGGAAGGGTAATCCCTCCTCCTCCTCATCCTCTAGGGCACCACCACCCTCTTCCCCTTCACCTCCATCCTCACCTTCACCTCCATCCTCACCTCCTCACCCTAGAATCCCGACCATACACGACGATCATCTCGATGCACTCGAGAGGATCAAGGAGAGGCCAGTGATTGGCCCTAGATACTTGTTGTTGGAGGATCTAGCTCCTCTCAACATTGTTGATGATCTTACTTGGCTCTTGGATAGAGCCGGACTTATTGTCTTCTCGGCTATCCGAGAAGACGCTTATGAGGAGATTACACGGGAGGTTGTGACATCTTTTGAGCACAGCCATGTAGATAGGACCGTCTCTTTTCGTCTCATGGAGAGAGACTACCATTTGAGCATCCGTGAGTTTGGGACCATTTTCGGGTTTCAGGAGACCTTTAACGGTCGATTTCCTAGTGGCGTTTACGCCAAGGATTTTTGGGAGGAGTGGCGATGATTTATGCTAGCGAGGACCGCTGGCAGCCCGCTGACACCAAGGCTAGGTTGATGTACCACCTAGCCTTGAAAATTGCTCATCGTGTTCTTTCGGAGTGTCTCTTCCCTAGGACGGAGACGCCCCAAAAGATCAAGACGGATGAGCTCTTTTTACTCTACTCCATGTTGTATGGACGCCGTGCTGATTGTGCTACCCTCTTGACTGCTACTATGAGCAAGCTCAAGAATAAGAAGAAGGGCAACATAGGATATGGTGGGATAGTTACCCACATTGCTAGGAGCTTTGGTGTTGATTTTTCTGCTTGTACCCGCATACCGGCCGTTCCCTTAGGTCTCCATGCATTCATGGTTAGGGGTCTCATTTTCCCCACACATAGAGGTCCGCCTTATGCGGGCATGCCATGGGAGAGCAGGACGGGTAGGGGTATAGAGTGGCTACCGGAGTACTCCATTATGGCGGGACGCCATAATTGGAAGGAGACGTTCGCTGCTATGCATGCGAACAGGATAGCAGCTCCCCCATATGTCCCACCGCCGGTTGTTGAGGAGGAGATGGGAGATCAGTTTGAGAGCGGAGGAGGAGCTGAGGAGGAGTTTGGCACGTTTCCGGATCAGCCGGAGGCGGCCCCCGATGCACCTAGACGTTCTCCACGTCCAGCTAGAGCTTCAGGCTCGTCTTCTCGCCGCGCTAGCGTGAGCGAGAGGCCTACGTGGATGACCATACCTCCTACATGGTATGGCGTTCCCCCTCCTTGGTCTACAGAGCAGACAGCAGCACCAGCACCACCACCAGCACCATCCGACGCTCCAGCATGGTATAGTCAAGCCCCGGGATGGTACGAGCAGATGCCGGATTGGGCTACCGGACTTTCAGAGAGAGTAGGAGCATTGGAGATCCGAGCCGATGCTAGAGACGGACGCCTAGACGACCTCGACCACATGATGAGGGATGTCTACCGCCAGTAGTTTGGGCGGTTCTATGATCCTAGCTTCTCTCCATTCCCGCCTCCACTAGCGCCGCAGTGATGAGGATTTGATGATTGACCATTCGCTTTAGACATTCCGCCACCACTTTGTGAGTTTCTTTTTCTTTTCTTCTTTTCTTTCTTTCTTTTGAACATTAGGGACAATGTTCGTCCTAAGTATGGGGTGGGATGTACTAAAAGTTTGTAATAACTCTTACTCACTATGCTTGCTTCTATTCGAGACTATTTGCATGTTCATTATATTGTTGTACGTTTCATTATCGCATTGCATGAAAAAGAACTTGAAAAACCCATAAAAATTGAAAAATTTTGAAAATTATGTGCTTCTAATGAATTGAGATGATTTCTATGATAATCACTACTTGTGAATTGAGTTTGATGACAATTGCATGCTTAAAAGAATAGTGAATTGAAAAGAATTTGAATGAATGAATTTTACCTCTTTTGCAAGTTTTATAATGTGATGAATATTGTCTAAATCATGTTGAAAAATTGAAGTTGAAATCACACTATACGTTCTTATACTTCTTGTTGAGATGATTAAGGCAATTCGAGTTTTCTTTCTTCTTTCTTTGATCATTTTAGCTCCTCATTGAAATATTGACCTCCTTTACCTATCCGGGAATTTGGAGAAGTGAATGAAAAAGGCATGTTTGATGTGGGAGGGTCATGAGAGCAATTATTTGCAATCAAAAGAATAGAAAGGAATTCTAGGTTTGGGGAAGTCAATCATGATGATGAGTAACTCGGCACCATTCACATAGCCGGATGTTTGTGTCTTGCCAAAGTCGGATTGAGCGATATTCCTAGCGGATTATGGTATGTGCGCTAAGGGTTTGACGCATTTCATAAAAATTGAGAAACGCCAATCTCCTAGGCTTCGGTTTTTGTGCACCTCTATCCATAACTCCAAAAGTAAAGTCGAAAAATGAAAAGAAGAGAGCGAAGCTCTAAGTTGAAAGTGCTGCGGAAACCGCAAAAGAAGAAGAAGGGTGGTTGTCCACTTTCCCGGATTCATGCACCACATTCCTTAAAAGTTTCCTTCCCTTTCCACATTCTAGACCTTTTCTTTGGAAGTCCTTAAGATCAAAAGAATGTTATATGACTTGGTGATCTAAATTGAAGTTTCTTATGATTGATTTTGATAATGTTTGAAGGTTATGATGCTTGTTTAGAAGTTTGATTAATTCATGAGTTTTCTTTGCTTTTTACTCTTTGGATAAGTGTATGAAAGTCTTATAAACAATTGAAGCAAGGTTTGAGAATGATCTATTCTTTAGAAGGCACATTCCTCCAAAAGAAGTATTGCTTTGAGAAGGTACACATATTTCATCCTAACTTTTGTTTAAAGCTTTTTAAAAGACCTTGCTTAGGGACAAGCAAGTGTTAAGTATGAGGTTATTTGTTAGCATGAAATATTGTGATATTTTAGGCACGTTTTCTAAGTATATTTGATTCATGTTGATGGTCTTTGATTTAGCATTGTTGCATTTGTGAGCTAGTTTGCCTATATTGTCGATATGGATGTCTACACTAGCTTTATGTTGATTATAGGTGATTGAGAGTCATTTCCGAATGAAATCGAGCAAAGAAGAGTTGATTGAGTATGTCCATGGATTAAGGGATTCTTAGGAGCAAATTGGAGTTCAACTTGAGGAATGCACGAGGCTAGGGAAGAATCACGTTCTTGCCCTAAACCACGCTCTAAAATACGGCTGTACTACAAACCACGTTTAGTTCCACGGCCGTGGAACCTTGCAAAGAGAGGCGTGATGCATTCCAGTAACTATTACGGTCGTGGAATCCATGGTTCAAACCGTGACACTTTCCACGCTCTAAATTACGGTCGTGGAACCTTCCACGACCGTGATCTTGGCGATCTTTTTTGCCACATTTTGAAGCCACGATCTTTTGAAGATTGGGCCGGGCCGATATTTTATCTTGCCCTATAAAAAGACGGACGAAGCAAGATTTCAGAGGCTCGCTTATCCCCGCTTAGACGCATTTTTGCGACCTCGCTTTAGGCTTGGCTTGCGCCTTTGCTTGGCGGCACAACCCTCGTTTGGAAGCATTTACATCTCATTGGAGATCGAAGTTCGTGTTGGGATTTTGCCCTAATCTCGCACTTTTGGTGGAGATTGCTGTTAAGATTTCCGGATTGGCGGAAGATCGAAGCTTTTGGAAGATTGTTGCAAGAAGATTTCTCTTCTTGTTTAGGTTTGAATTAGAAGACGGATTGACATCCCGTTCTTCCTTCTTTCCTAAGATTGTGTTTGTTTGGCTTATTCTGAATCTATTGACAACATTCATTCTTGATTGTGACTTTGAGATTGGTTTGAAGTTTATTGAAAGTTTTCGGAAGTTTTCATCTTCTTATCTTTTAATTCTTGAATTTGATATCAACATGACTGTTATTGGCTAAAAACCCTTAACGATTCTAAGGTGAAGGGTTGATAGTTGTGGCTTAGATGATGATAGATCGATCGTAAACAGATTAGACCCTGAGAGTTTGAGAGAATCGTCGACGAACCCTAAATCACGGTTTGTTCTTGAGTTCCACGGCCGTGGAGTCTCAAGATCTACCCGTAATTTCCCTTAAGTTTACGAACCTGCTTTTACTTTAATCCAAAGTTAAAGATTTGCTTTAACTTAGTTTAGGCTTACCTTTTCTAGGTGGTAGTGAAGCCTCAACAACCTCTACCCTGATTGTGAGTGTCACAACCGTAATCGGTTAAGTTAGTCTTGATCCTTGGATTGCAAGTTTGGGTATTTGACATTAATTCTCGCCTTTAGAACCTTTCTATATTGAAGCCTCAACAACATGTATAGAGATGTCTTGTAGGTGAGTCATATAAGGTTTTTGGAACTTCACCGTACGATTACCTTACATTAGCATACCTTTGCATATCTCAACTCTGTCTTTATATCATTAGTATATCTTGAATCAATTGTCACAGCTGGATACTTGGATCTTTAGGATTGTTGTTTTCCCGATAATTTGCGAAGCTCTTACATTTAACCGCTTGATAATCTGCAATTGAATTTGTTCCCACCCAAATCCCTGTGTTCGATACTCTGGAATTCTTGCTTAACTACGTCGATCCGTACACTGCGGGTTCGCTTGCTTGATTCTAGTTTTATAAATTTAAAGCTTATTTGCACACACCTCTAGGGGCGAACAGAAGTCAAGGATGGCTTTGGAGAGATCAAGCCCGGTGATACTCCAGGAAGCCTTGTAGAAAAGAGAGTTGAAGTTGTCGGGACATTAGGCCTTGTTGTCCCCCATACTGAAGATGGTACTCTTGATATCATCCAGGGTGATCGGCTTGTTAATGGACAAGAGATCAATATCATTTAGCTTAGTAACTTGGGTAATTGGAGCCGGTGGAGGAAGGGTTTTTGTTTGGAGGGTTAAGGATGGATGAGAAATGAGCCACGAGAGTGTCGGCAATAACAATCGGATCATGGGTAAGGGTGTTAGAGGAGGTTGACAATAGAGGTGATGGTGTTGGCACTCCTGCGAGACTTTAAACTTTTGAAGAAAAAAGTCAAACATTGGTCACCGTACTTGACCCACCTAGCCTTCGAGAGTTGGGCTAGGGAAGAATGAAGTTGGTCAAGCAAGGTATTGAGGTTTGAAATGGTGGAGCGTTCGGCAGCCAGAAGACTGTCATCGAGGGGGTGGATTTGGAGGATAGCGGGTTTTGAGTCTGTCAAGGGAAGCATATAGGTCCTCAATCTTAATGCTAGAGAACTTCTTAAGAGACGACTTAAGCAACTTTAGCTTGGATGCAACTTGGAACATGAGATGACCATTCATAGGCTTAAGCCAAACATCCGAAATGACATTGAAGAAGTTCTCATGAGTGACCCAAGAGTTATCGAAACAAAATTGGGTATTGTGGGAGGGGTTCTTATTATCCAAGGCGAGGATAACGGGTGAATCGTCAGAGATGTATGGATTATCAAAGAAGGTGGTGGAGTTGTGGAAGGTAGTATCCCAGTAGTTATTGACAATGACACGGTCTAGCTTGCACCAAATTCTATCCAATATCTACTTATTACTCCACGTGAATTTACAACCGGAGAAGGCGGCAACGGAGTTGAGGCTGGAGCAATCAGAGATCTCAGTGGAGGGTTGAGTAACGGAGTGGGCGTTTTTGGAGATCTTCTCGTTTGGAGTAAAAATGACATTAAAGTCACCAAGTAATGCCCAGGGAGAGGAGGAGTTAAGGAGGTTTATGGAGGCAATAGATTCCCATAAATTGCAACGGTCGTGGGGAAGGTTAAAAGTATAGATGAAGGTGCAGTCAAGGAGGGTGGCATGGGAGGGTTATGGGTAAGACGGTTTGGTGGATCGGTTATATGGCAGTGAATGAGTTGATCGGTAGTGATGAGGGGTTTTAAGTGGAGAGTAAGAGGGTTCCACCATACCTAGATTCGATAATTTTGATCATGGGAGAAATTGGATATATGCTTCCATCCAAGGAGAAGATGGTTCGAGAGGGAGGTCATGTTCCTTCTTTTGAGTCTAGTTTCAAGGATGGCGATGACATCCAGGTTATGTCTCTTGATAACATTCTGAACGGCCTTTTGCTATATTAGGGTGATTCAAACCCCTAACATTCCAAGCACAAATGTGGGAATTCATTAAGATGACAATGTATTGGCCGGGCATCCCTTGATGTTTGGGGAAGAGGGGGGAGGAGGTAGGGTATGGGGTGTTGGGGTGGGAGAGAGGATCCTTTGAGCCCACAGATGTATCAGATGTAGTTATGGGCATCAACACGGAATGTGAGATGATGAGAGGGGTTTGTATGGTACCATGGTAAGGATCAGGGTTGGGGGAGATACTAGGTGGGTCAGAAGACATATCAACGTCCAAGGAACGGTCACGACAGTTCATAGGGGAAGAGTGAGCAATTGGGAAAACCAAGGATATAGAAGAAGGTAAGGAAGGGAGGGTGATAGGTAAAACACGTAGAGAGACGTCATGAGTGGGGAGGAGAGGCTCCAAGGTTGAAGCAGGAGGGGTACGTCGAGAAAAGAGGGGTTGTAGAGTTTTCCCCGACATGGCCAAATAGGGACGTTTTGACCCTTGCATCAGTGGCCAAACACCAAACACTTGGAGCAATGCAAAGGGATCCATTCGTAAGTGATTTTCTGAGAAATTTCCTCACAGAGCCTTTTAGAAGAACGTCACGGTGGAGAGGTTTTGAAGCATGCACATCCACGAGGATTCTAGTGTACCCAAACCTCTCATGGAAAGAATACCTGAGAAGAGCTCTTCTCGCTCGGTCCATGGCCCATGGTATCATTATACCTAGATTTATTATCTTATTATAACAATCTACACCTAGACAACATAATCTAATAAAAAAATTGGGAACACACAAACAACTCCAGGACCTTGTACGTCATATCCTCCTTGCTTCTCTCGACATGGGTCTTTCTCATTCATCTAACAACAAGTGACATGAACCAAATCCAAACAATGCTTGAATTTGTCTGCAGTAACCGGTATGGCCATCATATCAGCCGCATTTTGAGGATTTTGTACCTTCTCCAAGATGATCTCACTAGAAGCTAATAGCTCTCTAATCTTGTGAAATCTCATCAATATGTTTAGTCCGAGTATGGTACACATGATTCTTAGCCAGATATATAGCACTCTGACTATCACAATGTACCTCAACTCCACCTTGCTCAACACTCAGTTCCTCCACAATTCCCCTAATCCACAATGCCTCCTTAGCTGCCTCTGCTAATAAAACCATGTACTTTGCCTCAATAGTAGACAAGGCTACTATAGACTGTAAAACCGATCTCCAACATATAGGCCCCCAACAAGAGTAAAGACATACCTTGTAGAGGATCTTCGGTTGTCAAGATCACCGGCATAGTCAAAATCAATATACCCTACAATTGAAGGATCACCTTCCTGACCACCAAACATAATTCCACGGTTAGCTGTACCCCTCAAATACTTGAGAATCCACTTGACTGCCACCCTGTGTTCTCTCCCAAGATTAGACATATACTTGCTCACTTGGCTAACGACTTGGGCCAAATTAGGTCTTGTACACACCATAACATACATCAAGCAACCAACTGCACTTGCATAAGGAACTTTGGACATATCTTTGATTTCTCCATTAGACTTTGGCACTGAACTGAGGAGAGTTTGAAGTGATTCGCTAGAGGAGTGCTAACAGATTTGAAGTTGGCCATATCGAATCTGTCAAGCGTTTTCTCAATGTAAGTATTATGAGACAACCATAACCTCCCAAAACTTCTCTCCCTACAAATCTCCATGTCAAGGATCTTATTTACAACACCAAAATCCTTCATATCAAATTCCTTGCTCAACAAGGTCTTCAACTCAACACTATCGTCAACATTATTTCCAGCAATCAGCATGTCATCAACATATAATAGCAGGTACAAGGGAGATCCATCATCCAAATATTTCATATAAACGCAACAATCATACTCACATCTCTAGTAGCCTATCCGAAGCATATAAGAGTCAAACCTCTTCTACCATTGCCCAGGAGCTTGCTTCAGACCATACAATGACTTCGTCAACTTGCATACAAGCTTCTCCTCTTCAGGCTGAACAAAACCCTTTGGTTGCTCCATGTAGATCTCCTCCTCCAAATCACCATGAAGGAAAGCTGTTTTCACATCAATTTGCTCCAGATGCAAATCCCAGCTAGCTACCAATGTCAACACCAATCTGATAGATGTGTGTCGGACCATGGGCGAAAAAATCTCATCATAATCAATCCCCTTCGGCCATGAAGAGCTCGTCTCGCTCGGTCCATGACCCATCGTATCGGTATACCTAGATTTATTGTCATATTATAACAGATGAAGATTGCAAGTGTAATGAGAAGATTTGCAATTAAGATCATTTGCAGGCAATTAGCTTTTTGTTTGTTGTATAATCTCGATGATTGAAACCTGAATCGAAAAACTCAATTTCAGCTCTGATACCATATTACAATCGAAGAAAGCGGAAGAAACACTAGAAAAAGATGAATCGAAAGAGAGAATTTGTTGTATTGTATTGGTGGATTTGGGAAAAACTGTTCTTACAAAGACTATCTATTACTGAACCACATTTTAAGCACATAAAACCTGTCATTGCATGATATAATTAATGTTTTATTAGTATCTTACTATACTATATTTTTAGCTTTTGAGGGGCATTAAATGATTCATATTTTGGTGTATACTATCAAATTTTATATCTTCACAAAAGTATATATTTAATCCGATACACAAAAATGATTCATATTAAAGCCATATTTTGCAACATACTATCAAATTAACTCTCTTAATTTTTTTTTGTCTTTGCACTTCTTTTTTTTATCTTCACAAAAATAAAATATATTTTATTAAAGTATACATTTTTGTGTATCGGTAAATGTATAACCTATTAGTATTGAATCTATACATAAGTATATATTTAATCCAATTTTTTTATTTGATATTTATGATAAATAAAAACTTTTAAAATTTTATATTTTTAGTTTTTGAGGACATTAATTGATTTTTATTAAAATCATATATTTTTAGCTTTTGAGGAGCATTAAATGATTCATATTTTTGCCTTATTTTGCCACATACTATCCAATTAACTCTCTCAATTTTCTTTGTTTTTGCACTTCCTTTTTTTTTTTTATCTTCACAAAAATAAAAATGTATTTTATTAAAGTATACACTTTATGTATTGGTAAATGTGTAAACTATTAATATTAAATCTATACATAATTATATATTTAATCCACTTTTTTATTTGATGTTTATAGTAAAAAAAAAAACTTTTAAATTCTATATTTTTAGTTTTTAAGGACATTGAATAATTTTTATTAAAATTCTATATTTTCAACTGTTGAAGAACAAACGACCTTTCACAATGTAAACATTTAATGATTCATATTAAATATTTTTCATAATAACATCTAATTAACTTCTCAAAATTACTAATTCTTACTATACTATATTTTTAGCTTTTGAGGGGCATTAAATGATTCATATTTTGGTGTATACTATCAAATTTTATATCTTCACAAAAGTATATATTTAATCCGATACACAAAAATGATTCATATTAAAGCCATATTTTGCAACATACTATCAAATTAACTCTCTTAATTTTTTTTTGTCTTTGCACTTCTTTTTTTTATCTTCACAAAAATAAAATATATTTTATTAAAGTATACATTTTTGTGTATCGGTAAATGTATAACCTATTAGTATTGAATCTATACATAAGTATATATTTAATCCAATTTTTTTATTTGATATTTATGATAAATAAAAACTTTTAAAATTTTATATTTTTAGTTTTTGAGGACATTAATTGATTTTTATTAAAATCATATATTTTTAGCTTTTGAGGAGCATTAAATGATTCATATTTTTGCCTTATTTTGCCACATACTATCCAATTAACTCTCTCAATTTTCTTTGTTTTTGCACTTCCTTTTTTTTTTTTATCTTCACAAAAATAAAAATGTATTTTATTAAAGTATACACTTTATGTATTGGTAAATGTGTAAACTATTAATATTAAATCTATACATAATTATATATTTAATCCACTTTTTTATTTGATGTTTATAGTAAAAAAAAAACTTTTAAATTCTATATTTTTAGTTTTTAAGGACATTGAATAATTTTTATTAAAATTCTATATTTTCAACTGTTGAAGAACAAACGACCTTTCACAATGTAAACATTTAATGATTCATATTAAATATTTTTCATAATAACATCTAATTAACTTCTCAAAATTACTAATTGTTTTAATTTGAGAGTTACAAATAACTCTTCCAAAACAACCAACTTATGGCATACCTCTAATAACTTCTCAAATCACTAATTGATTCATATTAATATCTTATATTTTGTCAAACCAAATATTATTTCTCACTTATTTTTGTTTTTGAAACTCCTATAAATTGTAACTCCTACCATTAATCCCCTATTTAACTCTCAACTTAACTACTACCATTAAGTACAATTGATTCCAATTCTTACACCTCCAAAATACACTATATTATTGCATTTTCTCTTTGTCTATCCATATATTCAACAAATCTTACTAACCCATAATTTCATTTTCAGTGTTAAAAAATTGTTGGAGAGCTTGATAAAACTCTTCAATGACACACAAATTAGTTTTGGGGCTTAATCTCTAACTATCTCCCATTTTGACTCAACTACAAATTCTTATTTGATATTGTTTTTCATCTTAATATGCAGAAATAGAGAAGTTGAACTGAAGAACAAGAAAGTAGTTGTTGACTCTGAGGATATTGACATGGTTGTAACGAGTAAGTTCTTCATTTGATAGTAAGCTATTGTTTCTTTGCTTTGTAGCAATATAGTATTACATATCAAATTCTTACTTTAGGGATTTCAAGAACAACACTGTCATGAAGAAGCTTGGATTGCCTTTTTGTTTCGTCTCTTTAATTTTATATTGTGTTTATTTTCAGGTTTGAGCATAGAGTGACTAACTTGCAAATAAATTTCACCTACACTATTGTCACGTGGTCAAAGTTGATAAGATATACTCCCTCTGTATTTTTATATTTGACGTTTTAGTGTTTGAGTTATGTATATAAATATTTGACGTTTTACGTATTTTTGCCATTCCCTTTCCAATTTTACCCATGATATTAGTACAAAAGTAACATCATTTTTCTAAACACTAACCAACACGTGTATGTGTATACAGGGTTAACAGAGAATGAACCAATTCAAATTCTCCTTTTGTCAGGTTTCTCAATTTTATGATAAGGGTAGTTTAGTCTAAATTTTAATTCCTAAATACTTGTGCTAAAGGCCAGAACGTCAAGTATTCACGAACAGAGGGAGTACATGTTATGAGGAAGAAAACAATTATGTTATGAGGAAGAAGACAATTACATGATATTGTAGTAGAAGGTGGTGGAAGTTTGAATTCAACTCAAGCTTGGATTGTCTTTTCGTTTTGGCTCTTTAATTTTATATGATATTTCGTATATGGTTTGAAACTTGGCAGTGATGAAACTAAAGATCAGTGTAGAGAATATTAAGGTTTGGAATTTTATATTACACAAATTATTACTTCCTTTTACTTAAGATAGTCGATTTTTTATTTTCTAAAATTTATTAGCGGGTGAGAGTTTATACTTTTATATGAGAAAAATATTTTTGAGCTATAAATGTAATAGGACGTCCTTATATTTTTTCCCCTATCGCTTATCTTTGTATGACTTTAAATATTTTAAAGTTATTAACTATCTTGTTATATTGTATTTTCAGTTTTTAGCACATTGTTTGTCTTATATTAAAGTATTTAAATATTGTCTCTAATCTTACTATCCTATTTTAAAACATTTTGAATATTAACCAGTAAAAACTTATTTATAATTAGCCATTTGTACAATCAAATTGAAGATTAACTCCTTCGAAATAAGTCTAATTAGCCATTAAGTGTAGATCACATTGCTTCCGCGCGCGAAGCGCGCGGCCATGTCACTAGTCTTTATATAAAATCTGCTATCACATTATAGAACAAGGAGGGTTAGGATCAGGATGAGGAATCTCGTACATACAATACTGTGGTTGTGGATAGTAATAGTTATTATAACCCGGCAATGAATATGGCGGCGGCGGCATTCCGTATGAAGAACACCACGACGGCGTTGGCTGCATTGCCGGCGGCTTTTCCTTCTCCTCTTCTTTCTTCGGCTGTTTTTCCTTGGGTTTATCCTTGTCTTTGTCTTTATCCTTCTGTTCTCCACCGCCGTTCTTCTTTTCTCCGGCGCCGGCTTCTTTTTCACCTTTACCGGCCGGAGGCGGCGGAGATTCTATCTTTGGAGGTGGTTTGATTTCTTCAACTGAGAGAAGAATTGCGGCGCCGACTTTCTTGCGGAGGGTGGCGGTCAACTCCACCGGGTCAACGGACTTTCCTGTCACCACTATCGCGTCATCTCCCTGCGCTGTCACCGATACTACTCCTGCAAGAAAATAATGCATTAATATAAATAATGTGAATTAAGTTTGATTATTTTCTGGGATTATAGATTGAGAATCAGAGAATGTAGTACCTGATGCACCGGCGGCGATCTTTAACGCTTTGGTCCTGCATTTGTGGCAGGATATTTCCATTTTGATTACGATCTTTAGCTGTTCAAGTAATACATATTTATAATAACAAAAATTAGATTTGCTATGTGATTCGAGTCAATTGAGTTAGGATCGAGTCACATTTTCATGTTCGAGTTCGAAAACATGGTCATTGGACTCGAACAACAAGTACTAAAGATGACGAGAAGAGTTAATCGTAAATAAATTTGTTACATGAGCCGAATTACTTTCAGGATGGTTCATTTAACTAAACAAGGTGAATATAAACATATTTGTAAGATTTATGCTCAACTCCATACTAAAAGATCCAACAAAAAATTTTAAATTTCGGCTCAAATAATGTGAAATTCCGGCGGGTCGAAGAACGCATTGGGATTTCGTCGCACATATAGTATAAGTGCACACACGTTGGGCCGAATCCGACACATAAACCCAATGTTGATTCATCTTACAACCCATTAACAACAATAAGATGTAGAAAATGAATTTTTGCTCGTATTGCTGATTGGTTTTAGGATGAAACTTTACTGGGTTTATGTGTTGGCTCGTACCGAACATGTATATGAGCTCAGACGTGCGACCACGTCATATCTAACCCAACTGATTCCCACAAAAGAGTAGGCCACCCACGTCATATCTAACCCAACTGATTCCCACAAAAAAGTAGGCCACCAACTTATGTAGAAGACACGCTATCTTTTTATTATCGATGTTGACGACTAACATACCTATAACAACGTACTAAAGAGAAAGCTAAACAAAGTAAGTTTATAAGCAAATACCTTCATGCTTAATGTGGAAATCTTAGCTAGAGATCGAGAGAGAAAGAGATGTTAGGTAGCACAAACTCTAGACAATTTGAGTATTGGTATGGGTTTTAACGAGGATTCAATGATCGATGATTGAGCTAAGTAATCATGCATCATGCATGCACTCACGTTCTTGAGACGACGTTTAGCGATTTTTAATATTTTTAAATAAATGATTTTTTATATTATATGATTCTTAATGCAAGAAGGCATGTTTATCTCCCTTAATTATTGTAACAAAGAGATATATATGAGAAGTCAACTTCGATTAGTATAGTTGAACACAAACATGCTTGTTACATATTAGCAACGAAGTAGTCATTTCTATTGTATGGTGTAGAATATGTTTCAAAACAATATAATATAATACATAATTTCATACTATACCTCTGAAATCTTGTTAATTTTGATGTACCAAACCAATAAATATTCAAAAATATTGTTTTTTTTTTGGTGAAAATTCAAAAAAATATTATTGAGGCTCATGCTTGTCTCGTTAGTAAACGTATTTAATGTTTGACTCGTTTATAAATCAAACAAATATGACAAAAAAATATGAGTTTTTTCGAGTTGAATCTGAGTCGCTCGACTCATATAACAATCATACTTAAGGGATGTCATCGAGCGTCAATCAAACTAGAAAATCAAATGCCAAATATAAAGAAAGAATTTAATCTTCACTAAAATGATTTTACTTTCTTATATATTATTTCTAGAGTTAATAAAAGTAAATTCATTCAACATGAAATATCATTCACACTAGAGGATCCAACTCAATATGCAACAGGCTCTCGGCATTGCCTTGGTTCACCTTCATATTCCATGTCCTTGTGAGATTCGTCTCCGGATGCCAAACAACAGCCTCATAATCTCCATGAGGGAGCGAAACACTACAAGATCCATCACACTCGAGCATGATCTCCGACTCCTTCGAGCCCCATTCTTTGATCAAACTATCCACGAGATCTCCGAGTGGCGTGTTATGGTACTCTTTGTCCGTTAAACACATCTTGCATTCATCGATCAATGGACAACTTGGCCACATAACTATCCCTTGGACCGCCGGATGTGCATATCCTTCTCTTAGTACTTGCTCCAAGTTTTGTACCTACACAAAAATGTTACATAAGTTATGTTTATGTGATTAATGTGGTAAAGTTTTATCTCCACAATGTACCTGATTCGGATTTTGATCCACGAAAAGCTCGGTGAGCCAAAGAGGAAATCCGGCTGCAGCCAAGGTATCCATCCCGGCTCTCATGTAAGCTATGTTAGGTTGTGGGGCTGAAAATCTCGATTGTAATCCAATCCCGGCTGGCAAATTCTGATTACCCGGGTATGATAAGATGCTTCTTAGCTTGGCCAAGTACTTATCCGGTGTAACATCTTTGTCTCCGCTTTCCTCAATCGTGTTATAATCGTTCATGAACATGATTGCCGTGGGATCAAGTTCGTGAGTCGTTTTGTATGTCGAGGAAGAGATATCATTTCCGAGTTTATCCTCAAAGAAACGAAAATGCACGTCTTCGTTCACAACGTCCCAATGGATTAACCTTCCTTTGTACCTTGACACGACCGAGTTGATCCTCTTTTGAACCGCGGTTTGGAGTTCACTAGGCGATAAGTTGTTGACCCAATACGGTTGGTATTTCGGGTCATCCCAAAGAACGTTGTGTCCTCTCACTGCAATCTTGTGTTGCTCGGCGAATTGCATCATAGCATCCGCCTTTGTGTAATCCTCATGACCTTGCGTATTCTCACTACTATACCATTTCATCTCATTTCTAAATGTTACCACAGTAAATTTTGAGGAGACCCAATTTTGGTATGCCGTGTTGGTTAGGATTTCCGGGTTGATTTCCGTGCCTACGGGGAAATGCGACTTGGTATGTGTGAGCTTGATCATGGTTCCATTGACACCGGTTTTGTTATAACTCATTTGGAACTTCACTACACTCTTGCGCGTCTGCAAGATAAAACCGATAACTTTTAAACCCGAAACTCGAAACCCAAAACCCTAAAAATAAGTTTAGTTTAAAACCCGAAACCCAAAACCCTAAAAGTAAGTTGAATGTATCATATTTTTACTAACCTTTTGAATGCTACTCTCTTGATGAGATCTCCATTGCTTCTCCGAAAAACTCTGCAACGCGACGTTATCTGCCCAAATCTCCACCCTTGTGTTTTTGCTCTACAACAACATGATCAAATCAATGAGAAACCCTAATCTAGTTCATGTAGTAAAAGTCAAAACCCTAAGAACTACTTTCATTAGACTAAACCCTAAATTTTACCTTAAGAATCATATCTGCAGGACCCGAAAAATTCGAAACAATCCCGCCTTTAAGCAATTTCCAGCAACCATGCTCGGCCACAACACCACCACCATAGAGCATTTCTCCATTAGGGTTTCTAAATTCAACACTAACTGTTGCATTGCCTTCATTCACTTGCACCCAAGCTAACATTTCCAAGTTCATAAACAACAAATCAAAAAACATACCATAAAAACAAAAATGTAAGTATAACAACAAGATTGTGTAACTAGTTAACCTGAGAAAGCGTAAATGCCGCCTTCTTCGAGCTGAACTTTCTGCGAGAAACTGTCGTGAGGATTCTCTCTATCGAATGCAACAACAAACTTGTTTCCTCCTTTTGTCGTCTCGGCTTTGATACTTGCTTGCCCGTAAGTGGTCCATCCTTCGATTCCTTTGTCGAAGGTCGGATTGGTTAAAATTCCTCCTTTGTATTGCGCAGTCCATGGCTCTTCTAAGCACTGTAAGTGAACATGGAAATTTCTTAGGGAAAGGCAATGTAAGAGATATGATTATGAAACTGAAAACCAATTACAACTTATGTAATCACATTTTATAACAAGAAGTAATTAACATTGTAAATTTGTAAAGTACCTCTGCAGTTGCCGAGTAATCGTAATCTAAGCCTTGAGCAACATTGACTGCAATATACGCAAACAACATGTGATTAACTACTAAACAATCAAATTCAAAAAACAACACAAATCAAGGAAAAGATAAAGAACTCAAAATGCAAAATTTCTTCTTGTTTTTGCCTTAACCTGAGATCAGCAGAAACCAAGCATGCAACAACAAGTAAAAGAACAAAGCAAATCTCTTCATTTCTACAATGTTACAGTAATCTATACTACCATGTGAAGTGAAATTTTTGTGAGCTGCTGATAAACTCTTGTTTATCAATGGAGTTGCTAGTTAATATATTTTGCAATATATATCAGAAAGAATTATTTCATTATGGGGTTTAAGGAAAAAAATATATATTATTACCCAAAAAGAAATTAACAAAATCATGTTTTTCCATTAACAATTATAATATGCATATGAGTAAGCGAAGATCCATTGTGAACTTGTGAAGCATTAAATCTTTATTAATGTTAATGATAAGGCAACATGGCATTATGGCAAGAAGGATCAAATTTCAAAAAAAAAAAAAAAAAAAAAAAAAAAAAAAAAGAAGGATCAAATTAACGAAGAAAGAAATCTTATTTTAATTGGTTTTCAGTTTAATTTCTACCGGTATGAATCTTAATTACCTAAAAGGCTAAAACAGATGAACACTAAGAAAATTATTATGAATAGTAAAGATATATAGAAAATAGATAAAATAACGACCATTAGTTTATAAATTAATTAATTTAGTTATCATATTAAACATATTTTAGAATAAAAATATGTTTAATATGATAACTAAATTATAATTTTGTATATGACAACGTAAATATAAGAGTTTTTCATCTAAAACAATTAAGTGTTGTAGTTATCATATTAAACATATTTTAGAATAAAAATATTATCAAAATATATAAAAAAATTTTGTTTTTTAAAATCACCGTGATTATTTAAGGGTCAATAGAATATTGTTTGAATCTTCATTTTTTTTTACAGCTAGACGCCTATCTTAAACGCGTCTATCTTAAACGATCTCATATATATATCATCTAAATATTTTCCTAATTCCACATTCAAAGTGAGAAATTAGTGATTAATTAATACACACTTGGGGCCTGAAAGTGAAATTGAATTTAATCAATTTCGCACTTGAACCTCAAAACTAGAATTGAGTTTGATTTGATTCTGCACTTGGACCCCAAAACCGAAATCAGGTTTAATAAATTTCGTATTTGGATTTCATCAATTTTGCACTTGGGACCCAAGCCCCAAATGAATATTTTAATTTTTTGTGATAACGGATTTGATTCCTCATCCTAAGTGCGAGATTGGGTAATTTTTATAAATAAAACACATGAGTTTCCAACATAACCCATATTATATTTTCAATTTTGTGGAATTAAAGTACCTTCCGTAAGATTTAATTTAAATGATTTTTTAATAATTTTTAAAAAAATACAGTAAAATTATATCTTTATGCAACACGTATGTGAAACGAACTTGAACGTGACATATAAATATTATTGTTACCGTTGGAAGAGTTGGGTTTGGTCCTCTTCAGTGGCGTCTTTCCACTATGCCGATTAGCGATGGAGGGCTCGGTATCCTCACTTGTGTTGATACGTTGCATTTTGCCTTCCTGACGTCGAAGACCCAATCCCGTGGTTTGCGGGATCAGATTTTGAGACAATCTAGTGTGTCAGGTGATGGTGCTACTTTTGAGTTTGTTGCTGCTAGTTGGGTCATCTTTACAAGTGTCTTCTAGAAGGAGTTTGACCTTTCGGTTAGGCAGAAGACCTTAATTGGTAACCTGAGATTACCCTTGGCTCAACAATGGCTTAAGGCCGTCCCGGTTTCTAGTCTTGGTTAGGTTATGAACCTGGCTACCTTTCGGGTTGTCGTTAAATAACGTCTTGGTATTGAGATGTTTAGAGAGGGTTCCAAATGTCTTGCATGTGATAAAAACATTTTGGACGCTTGGGGTGACCATGCTCTTACTTGTGCTGCGCAGATTGACATTGAACATCGACATAACATGGTTCGTGATGCCTTATATGATGAGTGTTAAAATATTGGGGTTTTTGTTCGGAAGGAGGTTCCTACTTGCATGGTTGATGGTGGAGAGATCCGCCCACCGGCATCCTTTTATATTGGTTTCAAGGCAAAGACACACGTGTCGACATCACTGGTTCGTCTCCTTTCTCTTCATCTGACGTTTCTAGTTTCATCCCAGGTAAAGTGGTGAGAGTTGATGCTGAAAATAAGAGAAAGAAATATGCTGACATTTGTAGTTCCAAGGAGTATCAATTTCTTCTTTTTTCCTTTTTCATGTTTGGTGACTTGGGAGATGACGTGGTGGAGCTCCTTAAAAGATTGGACACGTATATTAAAGTGTTTTCTGGGTATAGTAGGAGTACTTGTTTTATTTTGACTATGATTGTTTTTACCATTCAAAAAGGGTGTGGATCTCAACTTTTTAGTCGGCTCCCATCCAACTAGCCGGAGAAAGGGGATGAAGAAGTGGTGGTGTGGAGGAACCAAAGTTATCACCGGGGAAGGGTGGGGATTAGTGTATTTCCTTCTAGCGTTGGTTCTAGAGCTAAGGCGGTGGTGTGGAGGACCCGAAATCGTCAGCGGTCAGCCAATGAAGAGGGATATAAAAAAAAATTGTTGTTCTTTTGTTCAAATTCAAGCATCATCTTCCTGAAATAAGAAAGACTTGAAGAAAATAACTCATAAATTAAATTTAATAAAACCAACTTACAATTTTAAATTAACAACTTCATATTTTGATTATCTACTTATATAATTTTCTTATTATCTAGATGTTATAATATTTTATAAATCTAATCTCTATTTAATATTTACAAAAAAATGTTAAAAATAAAAATATAATACGGATGATGTACTTTTTTTTCGTAATTTTACGTTCATATTAACTTCGATAAGCTCGTACACTTCTCAAACGCTCAACAAGATTATCAAAAAAAAAAATCTATTATAAAATTAAATGTCATTGTAGATTTGCAATTTGTCGATCATGAATCATAAAACTACGCACTTTCTAACTTAGATAAGTTTATTTTTTTTTACAAACTATCAACGTATTTACCAAAAATAATATGTCTTACTTTTTCTGCGAAAATATTAACTCCGGCGATAAGATGTCAACCGGAATTTGACATGTTATTAATATATAATTAGGTGACGTGAAATTTATTTTTTAAAATAAAGTTAATAACATTTAATATGTTAAAATTATTTATTATTTTTACAAAAATAAATTCCCAACTATTTTTTTAAATAAAAAAATTGTAAAAAAATAAGTTAGATAAATTTTTTTGGAATTTTATATATTTTATCAAATTTTTAAATAAAAATTGATTTTTTTAAAAATAAATTTTTATTTTAAAATTTATACAAAATAAATTTTTTTAAAAAAATTCACAAGGAAATGATTTATTTTTAATATATATATATATTACAAATTTTTTCTTTCTTTAAAAAAAACTTTTACAAAAAAATTTGAAACTTTATAAAAAAAATTATATTTTAAATATAATAATTAAAAAACTTAATTTATATATTTTAAAATTTTTATGTGTTATTAACTTGGTTGTAACACCCCAAATTCTGAGAACTCGGGGAGCTACTGGTTAGGACCTCACAATGGGTCCCGACCTTAGTTTGACAACAATTTAACTTGGATCTTACAACAAGGCACAAAAGTATTTAAAACATTTGAAAACTTTAAACAATATATACATGAAGAATATGTATCAGCCTTACAAAGCAAAGGTACCAAAACGACATATATGAAGAACATAAGACATTCCCGTCCCCAACTAAATGAGTACGTGGACCCGGCTGACCATTCCCTCCGGATCTCTCTACAACTGTCTTAACCTGCAAGGCATCTACAAGCGGTATAAAACCGTTAGCTAACATTCTATGCATAAGTATAAAGGTAAAAGCACAAACACACAATATACACAATCAACATGCAACACTCAATCCTTTTATTATCTTTAATTAGGTGATAGGTTATTACTAATGATACTTATTTTGTGACACGAGGGATTCCCAAACCTCGCCCCTGTCCCCGTTTACCAACGCGGAATGGTACTAATGCATTTGACCGTCTACCGGACTGGGCTGGTCGCAGGGAACCTCCTAGACTCTCGCAAGAGCTAGGCAGATGATGTCACGACCCGTTATCATACACTTGGGTCAATTACGTAAATAATAAAGTCGGCCTAATCCGGTTTCGTTGTTTATCATAACTAACAAACACCACTCATACACATTACACTCATACAAGAAGTCAGCTAAGTAAGTCTGTGGACTTACCTGAATCAGATCTCGACTCTCTTAATCACAACTCAATCTGTAACTGTATAACTCGGTTGCCTGTCAAAGGAGGCAAGTGTGTCAGCACACTTTCTTGGTAATTAGAAGTCTAAGACTTCTAAGGTAGTAGGTCCTATTAGAACATAATTTAATACAGTACCAATTTATGGTAAAATGACTATTTTACCCTTGGTCCCGGAATTTCCAAAAACTCGGAATATGTACTTAAATTATAATTTGAGGCTAACTAACCCTATTCTACTCCCTAGGATGATTTTAGGTAACAACTAGAAAAACTACTCATTTTCTATTTCCCGAAAAGTCACTAAAGTCCAACTACAGCTTCAAATATAAAATTCGAATAATCTTATAAAAATTCCGAAATAATTCCCTAGATCATCTATGATATCCCATCTACTCCTACGAGCAAGAATTTCTTAAAACTGTTCACCCTTCACTTCTACAAAAATTTCCAAAGTTGGTTACAACACTTGAAGTTTGCTATACTTAGCCAAAATCTGAGTACACTTTGAAAAATCATAACTCCTAAACCTCTCGATGAAATCCTCTCAAATTTTTATATATTCTACTATGAAGTCTTGACTATGACATATCCAAAATTCAAGTCTAACCGAGAAATATAACCCACTCAAATATATATCACCAAACTGGATCACAAGCAGTTTTAGACAACATTCAGCATAACCTATAAACTGCTCAAGGTCTCTACTTTGGGACGCCATAACTCTTAAACTGCAACTCGGATTCCTCTCAATTTTCAGTATGTTCTACTATGAATTACCAATTATAACATATCCAAAAATCAGCAATAAAGGAGGTGTCTAACTTACCGAAATCTGGATCACAAAACTAGCAGTTTTTTTTCCAACACTTACGAAATATCAGCACAACAGGAAAAAAAAACTGTTTACGACTACATCTTTGAAAAATCATAAATCCTAAACCACTCGCTGGATTTATCCCAAATTTTGATATGTTCTATTATCAAATCTTATCTATAGGATGTCCAAAATTCAGTAGCAACGGAGGAGTATAACTTACTCAGTTCTGGTCCCGAAATTGACTGCTCGTCAACTCTGAAAACTCGGAATTGTAACAACTCTTCTAGTCATCTACCATGGCTTCTATGAAGGGTCAAAGGACACACATGGGTATTCTAATCAGCATATACTCAAAGAGGGTAACGTAGAGAAGAAGGTTGAGGTCCTTACCCGACTAGACGGACTCAACAAGCTCGCGTGTAGGCTGAAGGAGAAGGGCCGGATCGATGTCACCTGGACGCACCCGTGAGAGAGCAGCCACGCACCAGCGGTCTGGGTTCCCAACTGCACCAGCGGCCCTGCTCCCCGCCCCTGCGGATCTGGGCTGCTGCCCCAGCGGATCTGGGTTGCCGCCCCAGTGGTTTGGAACTGTAACAGCTCTCGCAAACTCCTGTTTGCAGCGTTGTTGTCGGTTGTTGTTGCCGATCTGCACTCGATGGTATTACCGACCTGCTGGAGTCGATAGAAGAGGAGGGCAAGCCACCATTATCACAGGTGTAAGAGTCGACAGAAAGGAGGCGCGAACCATTCCGGCGTCGTAGCTAGCGTGGCCTGCGGGAGAGAACGCAAGGTTGTTGGATTCCGAAGATGACTCGAACCTGTGCACTGCAAAGCTGGAGAAAAGGCTCGTTTGTTGTTGTGTGATGGATGGCACGATGGAGGGGAAGAGGAAGTCGCATCCATGGTTGCGTTGTTGTGTACGGAACAGAAGAAGCGATGCTAGGGTTACAGAGGAGCTGATGGCGTGAGAGAGTACGGCGTACACGCAGGAGAGGAGGGAGAGCTCACAGCCCAGCTGGCTGTCCATGACGGGCCCAGAAGGTAGGCTTACAAAGGCCCAAAATACTCAGCTTTGTAAAGGCCCGGAAGGCATGCTACAGATGGGCCTGGATGGGTCCAATTTACAGAATAAAGAAGGTAGATTGACTTGTATATTTTATGTGAGTAAGGTGCTCACATAAAATGATAAAAATTATCAAAGGATAAGAAACCGGTGTCACATAGGATATAGTAAGGTCCTCACATAAAATGATAAAATGTGTTAATTTATAAAACTAAGGATTATGTAAGAAGATTGAAGCCTCACATAAAATTATAGAAGTTGACAAAAGCATTTTATGTGCTTAACTCTTCACATAATATGACAAGGTTTATGATGACTCGGGATTTACCGGAAATTAAATTTTCGGGTATTACATTGGTTTTTTTGATAAATAATCCACATCATACAATTAATCCATTTTTGATGACATGTCAAATTCCGGTTGCCACGTCATCGCCGGAGTGTATTTTTTGTCCGAGAAGTAAGACATATTATTTTTGGTAAATACGTTGATAGTTTGTATCCGTCATAGTAATTTTCAAAGTTGATATTATTTTGGGTTGAATGTTGATAGTTGGTATTATTTTGGTTATTTTTTCTAAATTTTATCCTAATTTAGACATTTCTCTTATAACTTTACTATAACTTATTCTTCTGAATGAGACCGAGTTTCTTGTAAATTTATAATTTATTCTTGTAAATGATACTTATTTTTTTGTAATTTTATAATTCTTACAAGAAATATGAAAAATTAATAAAAACAAAAATCACACGGTTCATTATTTCTTCCAAGCGCAAACTCATTCATTCCACATAGAAATTGATGATACATGATTTACATGAAGAGTACAAGCATGTAACATGCTAGTTTTATCAATTCTTGTGAAATTTTCTTGTACACGATTAATTACTAATTGATTACGCTGATCAAAATTGACAACTCCTTCAAAATACACCTTCATCAATTAGGGATTGATGGTCAATTAAAAGACAATAATCAATTAGCAATCTTTTAAATTCATGTATAATAGATAAATTAATTTTAATATTTTAAAAGATGTCATATTTTAACAAAGTTATTGAGGTGCACAATTACTAAAAATAAATTAGTGAATAAAGACTACAGCAAATTCCACTTGGGCCCGTCATCAAAGTAAGGATGAAGGATTGTTGGGCCGGATCATCAAAGAAGGTGTAAATCAGTGATCCGTTAACCCCCATCTGCTGAATCAAAGGAAAGGGACAAGGCCCACCAACCGGTTAGAAGGAATAAATGGCCCAAGATCCGGAATAAAAATGTGTTTTGCTCCAAAAAAAATAAAAAATTTAGGGATTCCAAAATAAAAATTTTCGGGTATTACAACCTAGGTCGTCTGCCTGGTCAGCCGGTCCGTGAACAAGAGGAGTTAAACTGAAAGATGCTCAAGCGAGACACAACGAGATGAAGCTCGTCGCGAACAAGAGGAGCGTGACGGAGAAGACATCACAACTTAGATCTAGAGAGTGGAGAGTGATTATAGAGGAATATGAAAATTAGAATTATGAATTAAAAATTTAGCATTCAATTGAGAAAAAATAATTTTAGGTGTCGCCAAGTGATATTTTAGGAATTTAGTTTTTTTAAGTTAAATATATATGAATCGGGTTGACCCGTGGACTAAAATGCTTACCCGCGCTCACAAACGAACAATTACATAAAAATAGACTAGATTAATTTTCATTATATTTCTACTATTACAACCAAATGGACCATAAATTCTAATTAATCCAAAAGTCCACGTCCTTGATACCTATTTGACAAAAAAAAAAGACACTTTTCGAAGCGCCAATTATACATGTAGATTAATTTCTAAAGGCTTTGATTAAAATGTAGGATCCAATTCAATATGGAAGGAACTTTGTGCGTTGTTTGGCTCAACCTTCATATTCCATGTTGTTGTGAGATTCGTCTCTGGATGCCAAACAATGCCTTCATACTCTCCGTGAGAGAGTGTAACGCTACAAGATCCATCACACTCGAGCATTATCTCCGAATCCTTGGCGTCGCCCCATTTTTTCATCAACCAATCCACAACGTTTCCAAGTGGCGTGTTCTTGTACTCTTTGTCCGTCAAACACATCTTGCATTCGTCGACCAATGGACAATTTGGCCACATAACTATCCCATGCACCGCGGGATGTGCATATCCTTCCCACAATACCTGCTCCAAGTTTTTTGCCTAAACACAACGTTTATGTAATTGATGTGAGATAATTTTATTTCCACGATGATGATAACTTTAGAAAAAGAAAACAATGTACCTGATTCGGATTTTGGTCAACGAAGAGCTCGGTGAGCCAGAGAGGATACTTGGCAGTAGCCAAAGTGTCCATCCCGGCTCTCATATAAGCCAAATTAGGTTGGGGGGATGCAAATCTCGCTTGCAATCCTATCCCGGCTGGCAAATTTCGATTACCCGGGTATGACACGATGCTTCTTAGCTTGGCCAAGTACTTGTCGGGTGTAGCACCGTTATCTCCTTTTTCCTCAATCGTGTTGTACTCGTTCATGAACATGGTTGCCATGGGGTCAAGTTTGTGAGCCGTTTTATATGTGGTGGCTGAGATATCATTTCCGAGTTTATCCTCAAAGAATCGAAAATGCACGTTTTCGTTCACAACATCCCAATGGATCAACCTTCCTTTGTACCTTGACACAACGGAATTGATCCTCTTTTGAACCGCGGTTTGGAGTTGACCGGGCGATAATTTGTAAACCCAATACGGTTGGTATTTCGGGTCATCCCATAGAACGTTGTGTCCTCTCACTGCAATCTTGTGTTGCTCGGCGAATTGCATCATAGCATCTGCCTTTGAGTAATCCTCGTGACCTTGCACACTCTCAGTACTATACCATTTCATCTCATTTCTAAATGTTACTACGGAAAATCTTGACGAGACCCAATTTTGATATGCTGTGTTCGGTAGGATTGTCGGGTTGATTTCCGTTCCTACTTTAAAATGCGGCTTGGCATGCCTTAGCTTGATCATGGTGCCATTGACGCCGGTTTTGTTATAAGTCAAGTGAAGTTTCACCGTACTCTTGCGCATCTACAACATCAATAATTCATAATAAAATTATTTTTCAACACCTAAAACAATAAACCCTAAACCTTAAACCTTGAACCCTTACAAACCCACTCTAAGAGGAAGCTTTTCTTAGGGGTAATGTTTTACTAACCTTTTGAATGCTGCTCTCTTGGTGAGATCTCCATTGCTCCTCCGTAAAATTTTGTAACGCGACGTTATCCGCCCAAATCTCCACCATTGTATTATTGCTCTACAAGAACATAATCACATCAATGGGAAAACATGAGGTAGATTCATGTAAATGGATTTCAAAAGCGTCCATCCATGAAATAAACAAGAATATTATAACATATATAAGTCAAGGCGAATTTCATTCTAAAACCAATTAGTTATAACTTATAACCGGACTAGGTTATCAACCTTATACACTATACTCTTCGATAGTAAACAAAGCATCTTGGATTTAAATTTTACCTTAAGAATCATATCTGCAGGGCCAGAAAAGTTAGAGACAATTCCACCCTTGAGCATTTTCCAACATCCATGCTCAGCCATGACTCCACCACCATAGATCATTTCTCCATTAGGGTTTCTAAATATAACACTAACTGTTGCATTGCCTTCGTTCACTTGCACCCATGCTAGCATTTCCAAATTCATAATCAACAAATAAAATCACAAACATCAAAATATAATAAAGACATATACAAAAACCATATCAATGTGTTATTGTGTTAACACTATTTTTTTTTCTCTCGATGATTAGTGTATCAAACTTCTTTTCTTTATTAAGAAAAACGGTTAGTAATTAACCTGAAAAGGCGTAAATATGTCCCTCTTCAAGCTCGACTCTCTGTGAGAAACTGTCGTGAGCATTCTTTCTATCGAATGCGACAACAAACTTGTTTCCTCCCTTTGTCATCCCAACCCTAATATTTGATTGCCCATAAGCTTTCCATCCTTCAGTTCCTTGGTCGAAGGTTGGATTGGTTAAAATCCCCCCTCCGTAATGCGCACTCCACGGCTCTGCCAAACACTACAATTGAACGTATCAAAAGTTTTAGAGTTACTTAAAAAAAACGATAGATGATAAGTAGTAGCACACCGACCATACATATAAGACTCTATATTTATTTGTAAGACATAGAGTGTCAATGAGACAAATTCGAAACGTGACCCAATAACCCGTATCCATCCCAAGGCATAAAACGACTTTCGACTCCATCATTATTCACACCCATCTATACGTTTCCAATACCCGTCTCCGTGATGGAGATTCTCGGCCTGATCCTAACACATCGTAACGTTGCGAATTACCTCTGCAGTGGCCGAGTAATCGTAATCTAAGCCTTGAACAACACTTCCTGCATTACATGTAATATAAACCACAAATGATTAGATACTAGACAATTAATTATAAAAAAAAACATAAATAAATATGCAAAAATGCTTAATTTCTCCTAACCTGAGATTAACATAAAGTAACAAATCAAAGCAAATCTCTTCATTTCTCGAATCATATCTACGTTAATCTATGAACTCCACAAGTCTGGGACACCAATATCTTATTCTTCAGAAAATATCACATTATATAACACAAAGAAATCTTATCTCATTGGCTTTAATTTGGAAATAATATTATTACCCGAAAAAGAGATTACAAAATCTTGTGTTCATATTAACATTCATCGTATGCATGTGAGGATTAGATCCATTATGCACAGTATTAGCTAGTGTACAGTTTGATTCTTCGAATGTATAAGTGCCAAGGATAAGATGTACAGCTCAAGGATCAAATTTTAAATATTAAATAGGAAGAATTATGCATTTTTATTGATGTAGATTATGTATCCTATCTAATTTTAACTATAAAAAATACTTTTTTATCCGAAGAAGTTAAAAATATAATCTTAACAATCAAAAGACATCTGATTTTTTCCCTTATATTTTCCTCATTAATTTTAGGATTTGGGTGAAATTTAATGGGTTCTTCCACTGATTTGGGTACAAATGTACATCCTGTAACCTTTGAGATTACCATTCACGTAGTATCTATTTATTTTGAAGATAAATATTTAGTTAAATTTATCTAATCTTTCATATTCTACATTAATAAATTTGTTTGGATAAAATGAATCATATTTTATAAAAATTACAATTGAAAGTTATAGGAGTATGAAAGGAAGTTACGTAGATACCAATACTCAGTTATAGCATGTATGAAAAAATTTATATTGGGAGGGTATCCCTCAACAATGGGCCACAATTTACTACCTGATTCGAACGTAGATCGGCAAAGCCGATCGAACCGGGTGACCATTAACCACTGATGACTGCCTCTCAATCTTGTAAGAATAGGTAAACTCTGTTGGATTGATAAACTCAATAGATTTTTTTTTTTTTTTTTTTTTTTAAAGTTAATTGTATTAGAAAGGCGGAAAGAGATTACAAGAAACAATCGGAGTCCACGCAAGGAGCCACACAACCAGCAACGACCGAGCGACAATCGCAAAACAAATCAAGCACAAGTAGAGAGAGAGGGGTTCCCCAATCAAGGGGAATTAACCAAATTGGAGAGCGATGTTGAGGGAGGAGGCCATGGCGCGGGAGAGGGTTGATCGATCCTTCCAATTATGAGTGAAGTGCGTCTTAACGCTTCGAATAACCATCCCAGCGCAGTCAATTGGAGTTGTGAAGGTTTGACAATAGAGCAATTTGTTCCTGGCGACCCAGACGTAATAGATGTGAGCAACGATCGCAGCAATTATCGCGCAATCAAGGGGGCGGGACTTCTTCCTTGACCAAGACGCCATCCAGGACCAAACGTCATCGAGAAAGGGGGCAGGGTGGGGAAGATTCAGCCAGCGCGAGATGATGTCTAATACCAAGGTGCTGAAGCTGCAATGGTTCCACAAGTGCGAACCATCTTCAGGGGCAGCGTTACAAAGCTTGCAGGTGACGTCGATGGTGGGATTCCAGTCCCTAATCTTGGTAAGAGTAGGAAGGCGATTAAGAGAGGCAATCCAAGCAATGAAGGCAGTTTTAGGGGGGTTCAAAGCAAGCCAAATAGCTTTGTAGGGGGAAGGATGTGGTGCAATGGAGGGAGGTCTGAGGTAATCGTAAATTTCTTTCTGGCAAAGGAGCCATCAGGATTGGCGAAAAGGGAAATCCTAGGGATACATGGGGTAAGATTAGCGAGATCATCTCGGAGGTCAAGAAGACGTTTCCAGAACTGGGAATTGAAGGTCCTAGGGACGCAGTTCCAGATGTTCGCAATAGATTTGCTTTTGCGTATAAGCTTTGTAGAGCGGTTTGGGCTAGCCTAAAATATACTTATAGTGTTGGGTGGCCAACCTTAAACCATATTGTAAGGCCTTAAGTACGTCCAACTCCACAAAACGTACGGGCCCTCAATCATCTATCACTGACTCACTAATACACGGGCCGCGAGTTGCGAGCGTGGCTCAGCTCAGCTCGGCGTGTGAACATGTGTGCTCTAGCAGAGTAATTAGGGTGTCTCTCCATGGACATTGGTAATCATATACCATATCTCTTGTTTTTTTTGAAAGATTAATGTATTAGAATAAGAAGGATTTACAATTTGGGTCAACTACACCAAAGAAGTACATAGAGAGCAATGTAGAAGGGAATTTAATCCAAGTGGATGCCAAGAATCTTAGCCCACATAAGAGAGTTTGGTGACCGATCTTTCCAGTTGATAGACGTGAAGTTCTTGGTAGAATTGATTGTGTTCTGAGCGCAAATGGAGGCGTGAGTGAAGTTGTTGTACAAGAGGTCATTTCTAGCTTTCCAAACAAAGTAGATAAAACTTATAATGGAAGAGATACGGACATGGGTAATCAGATTGTGTTTTTAAGGTTTGAGGGAACGAAGCCAATTCCAGATGTAATGATTGTACGGGTATGGACATGGGTAATCGTCGTCTAATGTGATGTAAATTTCTAACTTTGTGCCCAACAATTACACGAAAATATACTAGATTTTTTTTAATGTTTTTTACTATTACAACTAAACGGACAATAAATTCTAATCAAATAAAAAAACATCGTCCTTAATAAAACTTTTTGAAGGATCGATTCTACACGTCGATGAGTTTTTGAAGGCATATATTAAAATGTAGGATTCATTTCAATATGAAAGGACCTTTGTGCATTGTTTGGCTTAACCTTCATATTCCATGTTGTTGTGAGATTCGTCTCTGGATGCCACACAATGCCTTCATACTCTCCTTGAGATAGCAAAACGCTACAAGAACCATCACACTCGAGCATGATCTCCGAGTTCTTGGCATCACCCCATTTTCTCATCACCCAATCCACAACGTTTCCAAGTGGCGTGTTGTTATACTCTTTGTCCGTCAAACACATCTTGCATTCGCCGCTCAATGGACTATTTGGCCATATAACTATCCCCTGAACGGCAGGATGTGCATACCCTTCCCATAATACTTGCTCCAAATTTTTTGCCTACTCACAACGTTTATGTAATTGATGTGAGATAGTTTTATATTCACGATGATGATAACTTTAGAAAAATAAAACAACGTACCTGATTCGGGTTTTGATCCACGAAGAGCTCGGTGAGCCAAAGAGGATATCCGGTTGCAGCCAATGTGTCCATCCCGGCTCTCATGTAAGCTATGTTAGGTTGTGAGGATGAAAATCTCGATTGTAATCCTATCCCGAATGGCAAATTTTGATTACCCGGGTATGACAAGATGCTTCTAAGCTTGGCTAAGTACTTCTCCGGGGCAACATCCTTGTCTCCACTTTCCTCAATCGTGTTATACTCGTTCATGAACATGTTTACCGTGGGATCAAGTTGGTGAGCCGTTTTATATGTGGCGGCCGAGAAATCATTTCCAAGTTTATCCTCAAAGAATCGAAAATGCACGTTTTCATTCACAACATCCCAATGGATCAACCTTCCTTTGTACCTCGACACAACGGAATTGATCCTCTTTTGAACCGCGATTTGGAGTTGATCGGGCGATAAGTTGTAGACCCAATACGGTTGGTATTTCGGGGCATCCCATAAAATATTGTGTCCTCTCACTTCAATCTTGTGTTGCTCAGCGAATTGCATCATAGCATCCGCGGTTGTGTAGTTCTCATGACCTTGCACACTCTCGGTACTATACCATTTCATCTCATTTCCAAATGCTACCACGGTAAATCTTGACGAGACCCAATTTTGGTATGCCGTATTTGTTAGGATTGCTTGGTTGATTTCGATTCCTACTTTAAAATGTGGCTTGATATTTCTTAGCTTGATCTTGGCGCCATTAACACCGGTTTGATTATAAGTCATGTGCAGTTTCACTGTACTCTTGCGCATCTACAACATTAATAATTCATAAAAAAAAAAATTCGACACTCTTAATAGTACGTCAAAATTCTTCCAAACACTCTAAGAGAAGTTGTTCGAATGGGTCATGTTTTACTAACCTTTTGAATGTTGCTCTCTTGGTGAGATCTCCATTGTTCTTCTGTAAAATTCTGCAACGCGATGTTATCCGCCCAAATCTCCACCATTGTATTATCGCTCTACAAGAACATAATTTTTTGAGTTGAATTAATAAACAAGATATTATAATGTGAGCAAATATAAGCCAGACGAATTTCATTCTAAAATCATTTAATTATAACATGATTAGGTTAACAACCATATATACTATACTCTTCGTATTTTCATAATGGACATGACATTACAAGAGCCTTAGATAGCAAACAAAGCATCTTGGATTGAGATTTTACCTTAAAAATCATATCGACAGGACCCGAAAAGTTCGAAACAATTCCGCCTTTAAGCATTTTCCAACATCCATGCTCAGCCATAACTCCGCCACCATAGATCATTTCTCCATTAGGGTTTCTAAATATCACACTAATTGTTGCATTGCCTTCACTCACTTGCATCCATGCTAGCTTTCCAAATTCATAACCAACAAATCACAAACATAAAAAATATAATAAAGATAAGTAAAAAGACCATATGAATGTGTTAACACTTTTTTTCATCGACGGTTATTATATCAAATCTCTGTTCGTTATTGACAAAAAAACGGTTACTTATTAACCTGAGAAGGCGTAAATATTTCCCTCTTCAAGCTCGACCCTTTGTGAGAAACTGTCGTGGGGATTTTCTCTATCGAATGCAACAACAAACTTGTTTCCTCCCTTTGTCATCCCAACCTTCATATTTGATTGTCCATAAGTTGTCCATCCTTCGGTTCCTTTGTCGAAGGTTGGATTAGCCAAAATCCCCCCTCCGTAATGCGCACTCCATGGCTCTTCCAAACACTACAATTGAACACGTCAAAAGTTTTGAAATTAATAAAATAACAACTAACTATAAGAAGTAAACACACTGGCCTTATATACACTACTTTATTATCACTCAGTCGGTAAACCTTTTTATCTAGTGTTCTAAATCAACAAGGGAATAACGATAGTTGTCGGTGAGTTTAACACGCTAACAATTAAACTAACAACCGACCTTAATGAACAAAATTCTACTATAATCTTAGTCCGAATTCATTAAAACCCACATTTAAGCTCATTTATGAAGGAATTGTGTCCTTTATCCAAGGTGCAATTACTGATGATGAGATAGGACATTAAATATAGGGATATATATAATCCGATAATATTAGGGGTCATGGCGTTTTGCTAGAAGCTAACCATGATTGGTACATTTATATGATAAAATGTATTGCTAGTGTTATCGGGTCCTACGAGGTCACACCATAACGAGCAGGAGAACTGAATCAATTAATGAGAGAATTACCATATAGGAGTATATGGTGGAAAAGGATATATTTTGTAGGAGTACAAAATATATTAAGGAATTGGTAATTAATAATAGATAAGGGGTTATTTATTTATTAATTATTAAAATATATATCTTATATTTTAAGGTCGGGCTTTTTAATAGTTAAAAAGCCCAACCCTAAATTTATATAATTGAACGATCGATTAGAAGAAAAGAAGCTTTTTCAGCCGTGTATGATAGGCGTTCTTCCTCTTCGATCCCTCTCTCTTAAAAGCTTCATCCTTTGTTCTAGCAATCGAAGGTTAAGACGATTCTTGTTCAATCTCGGGTGGACCAACTAGAGGAGTAACACTTGGGACTCTACATATCCTTGAAGGAGTTATTGAACACGCATCAAAAGGTATTCCTTTTATCCCTTATCTAATCTATTATGCATGCGATCCATGTTTAGATGTTTAGGAAATCGTTTCCTGAAATTCCGCTTTTACACATCTAAAATCTCAACAGTGGTATCAGAGCCTCTTGCATAAATTGATTAGATCAAATTAAAAAGGCCATGTATTGATGCATGTATTGATTGTTTTGTTTCAATTACGAAAGAGATTGTTTGTATGGATTAATTTGCATGATTAAGGTGTAAAATTGGATGCTTAATAATGATTAAGCATGATTAGTTTATTAAGGAAATTGTTTCCATGAATGTTGCGGCAGTTTACGTAGGTTAATAGGTTTCTATAAGATAATGATGAAACAAAAATCCTTAATGATGATTAAGGAATTGCTTAATATGATTAAGCAAGTTAAACTTACGCATACATGTAGCTAATATTGTCATATAAAATTATTATTTTTTTTTTGTTGGCAACATGTACGGCATTAAAATTAGGGTTTTTAATTTCATTATTTTTTAGGGTTTTAGATTATTTTTATTAATTATCTAATTTGATTAGTTATTTATTTAAATAATAATTATTTCTAAAAGATATTATATATGATATTATATCTAGATAAATATGATTTATCAAGTTGGAAATAAATAAATTTAATTTGTTAAGATATGAGATATTTTAACTTAGTTAAATTATACCCTAAAATAAAAGATAAGATTTGCTTCCTAAAAGATATTATATATGATATGATATCTAGATAAATATGATTTATCAAGTTGAAAGTAAATAAATTTAATTTGTTAAGATATGAGATATTTTACCCTAAAATAAAAAGATAAGATTTGCTTCCTAAAAGATATTATATGAGATATTATATCTAGATAAATATGATTTATCAGGATGGAAACAAATAAATTTAAATTTGTTAAGATATGAGATATTTTAACTTAGTTAAATTATATCTTAAAATTAAAAGATATTATATGAGATATTCTATCTAGATAAATATGATTTATTTTCTTTTTAAAATAATTTTTTTTTAGGATAAATATGATTTATCTTATTTGGAGATTATAATTTAATTATATTAGGATATATGATATCTTACTTAATTAAATTTTATCTTAAAATAAAAGATACCCACCTTTTATGGAAAATTGCTTATTTATGTATGAGGTCTTAATTTAGAAATGTTCTAAATTTTGACAAGTTACTAAAATAATAAATATGTCTAATCTTAGCAATGATCTAACATTAGAAACGTTCTAATATTAGCTAGTTACTAATTTTAGAAAGTTACCATAAATAGAAAGATACTAATTTTGGAAAGGTTATGAATTTAAAAATTTTACACCTTTAGCATTTTAATGATTAATATATGATATTAATACCATACACAATATGATTGATTAAAACAATACCGGAAAGGAGTTTTCAATTCTATATTTTTTTTTATGTGATAAAGTGGTTATGTGTATTTTTTTTTTTAATATCATATATGCCATGCTTGTATGTATGTGTATAGTGATATGCTCGTGCAGGCGGTTACTAGTATGGCCCCAATCTTAGGATAGTTAAATACGATCTGCGCATCGTTATGGTTTTATTGTACACGATCTGCGTATCGTTATGTATTTTTGTAATTTTCAATTTCTGCAAGAGTTATTTTTTAAATTCATTATACAAGAAGACTAGAGTCCTAAGGAGCCCGAAGGATGGAGATCCATGGAGGTCCAAGAATGAAGATTCTTTTTGAGGGGCCATACTAGGAACCATTTATTTAATGCGTTTTTTGAATGCCTTAAATTCCCACTTGTATGCTTGTTTGTTATTTTTACTATGAGTTCGCTTTAAAATAACAACCTCGCATGCTTAAAAACGTCCCTTAAAAGAATATTGAGAATTGTCTTCCCATATCATAACCGATCCCTATCTAGGAATTTGTAGGATAGGTTCCGTCAAAGCGGGGTGTCCTTACTTTGACCTAGATATATTGCGGGTATGCTCATACTAAGGGGCATGCTGCTTTGATATGGTTAACTCAACAAAAGACCAAAAGATAAAGTTTTGAATTTTGAGACATTAGGGTGAGTTCACATGAGATGTGTTCCCATCAACCAAGAATTATAAGGAGTTATAATTAGTAAAGGAGTTTACTTACCTTGATTATATGAGACTTAGGGCAGTGCCAAAGTACGCTAAGGTTCATATATGATAGGATCTTGGAATCATTTTTGCTCACTAAGGGAATTGATAATATGAGTAGAAATGTGCAAAAACTTCAATTGTTTATAATTGTTATAATAGTTTATAGCTTTTGCAAAATCAATCATAACTTATCTGCATTTTATTATTCTGTGTTTTTGTAGTCCACCATGTCAAAGAAAAACCTCATATCTTCTTTACGCTCCATACTCGATAAAAAGAAAATGAACGAACACAACTTCCTTAATTGGGAGAGAAATCAGAGAATTGTTCTCAGGTCGGAGAACTAAGAGGATGTCTTGGAACATCCAATCCCTAAACTCACATTGAACTCATCTGATGAGAACCATGTGACGTACATGGAGGATAAGAAGCAGGGGAATGTCTCCACTTTGGGTATTCATGTTGTTGAAATTTTGTCAACTAATTCTATTTCATGGGTATTGGATACCGGATGTGTTTCTCACATTACTTCGAATGTACAAGTACTAAGAAATAGAAGGACGTTGCGGAAGGGAGAGGCAGATCTACGAGTTGGTAATGGAGCAAGAGTTGCTGCTGTTTCCATTGGAGATTATTGCTTGACTTTACCTTCTGGCTTAGAGATAGAACTTAATAATTGTTATTTTGTTCCATGCATTACTAAGAACTTAATTTCAATTTCAGTTTTAAACCGTGAAGGTTATACATTTACCATTACTGGTCACATGATGATGGAGATTTATAGGAATGGTATTTATTATGGTCGTGCGAATATGAGTAGTATTGGACTATACATATTAGACCTCAAAACTGAGATATATAACATTAATACAAAAAGGCAAAAGTCGAATGAAACAAACGAAGCAAACCTATGGCATTGTCGATTGGGTCACGTAGGCATAAAGCGCATTAAGGAACTCCAAACAGTTGGATTACTTAAACCATTTGATTTGGAATCATTTGAAACATGCGAGTCGTGCCTAATGGGAAAGATGACAAGGTCACCCTTCACTGGTAAGAGTGAACGGACTTCTGAACTTCTAGCCCTCATACATACGGATGTATGTGGACCTATGAGTAAAGAGGCTAGGTCTGGCTATCGCTACTTCATTACATTTACTGATGATTTTAGTAGATACGGGTATATCTACTTAATGAAACAGAAATCAGAATCCTTTGAAAAGTTCAAGGAATTCCAGAATGAAGTGGAAAGACAAACAGGCAAGAAGATAAAAGTGCTTCGATCAGATCGAGGAGGCGAATATCTGAGCCATGAATTCGATCATCATTTGAGAAATTGTGGAATTGTGACACAACTCACTCCCCCGGGCACTCCACAACTAAATGGTGTGTCTGAGAGGAGGAACAAGACTTTGTTAGACAGTGTCCGTTCAATGATGAGTTTTGCGGATCTTCCATTATCCTTTTGGGGATATGCTCTCCAAACAGCTGCGTTCGTTCTAAACAGGACTCCGTCACGTTCAGTTGACAAGACACCATATGAGATATGGACAGGAAAGGTTCCTCACTTGTCATTTCTGAGGGTCTGGGGGTGCGAAGCTTATGTAAAACGTTTACAATCTGATAAACTAGCACCGAAATCAGACAAATGTTACTTCGTAGGATATCCCAAGCAAACAAAGGGGTATGATTTCTACCATCCCATAGAGAACAAAGTGTTTGTTGCTCGGGATAGTGTCTTTTTGGAAAAGGAATTCTTTTCCAATAAGCCAAGTGGGAGAAAAGTTCAAATTAATGAGATTAATTGTGAGCAAGAAACGCAACAACACGAGGACATACAAGATGTCACTGAGGAACTTGACTATTTTAATGAACCTCTTATGAGGCAAGTTAATCCAGTTCAAGAATCAATTCCTACAGTAGATCAGGCTGAAGAGGAACCACATATTGATGTGGAGAACTCTACAAATGAGGAACTGCATAATGATGTAGGAAATCATACAGCTGAAATCTCTCCTATTGTTGGCCCAAATTGGAGATCAAATAGGGTAAGGCAACAACCTAGACATTTGGATGACTATGTGTTGCATGCCGAGATCGAAGTGCTCCTAATGAAGCATAACGAGCCCGCTTCCTACAAGCAAGCTGTGACGGATCAGAACTCCGAAAAATGGCTTGAAGCCATGAGATCCGAAATGGAATCCATGTCTGAAAATCAAGTATGGGACTTGATTGATTTGCCTAATGGGGTAAAACCTATTGGTTGCAAATGGGTCTTTAAAGTAAAGACAGACAAGGATGGAAATATCTCTGTTTATAAAGCAAGGTTGGTTGCTAAGGGATTTAAACAAATTCATGGTATTGACTATGAGGAGACATTTGCCCCGGTCGTCATGATCCGGTCCATTAGGATAATCCTAGCGATTGCCGCCTTCTATGATTATGAGATATGGCAAATGGATGTCAAGACCGCATTTCTAAATGGCTATTTAGAAGAGGATGTATATATGATGCAACATGAGGGTTTTGAGGATCCGAAATATCCTAGGAAGGTTTGCAAGCTTAAGAAGTCCATTTATGGACTGAAGCAAGCATCCAGGAGTTGGAATCTTCGATTTGATGAAGTGATCAAACAGTTTGATTTCATCAGATGTGAAGAAGAACCATGCGTTTACAAAAAGTTGAGTGGGAGCAAGGTGACTTTCCTAGTCTTGTATGTGGATAACATACTACTCATTGGGAATGACATTCCGATGCTGGAAACAGTAAAGGGGTGGCTTAAGAAGCATTTCTCAATGAAAGATCTGGGGGAGGCCGAGTACATACTAGGCATCAAGATCTATAGAGATAGATCTAGAAGGCTTATTGGTCTCAGTCAAGGAACTTATATAGATAAGGTTCTACAGAGATTCAAGATGACAGATTCCAAGAAAGGATATCTGCCTATGCAACATGGGATCCATCTCAGCAAGACCCAGTGTCCTAAGACACCTGGTGAGATTGAGAGGATGAGCAAGGTTCCCTATGCCTCTGCTATAGGATCCATCATGTATGCAATGACCTGTACTCGACCAGATGTTGCATATGCTTTGAGTATGTGTAGCAGGTACCAGTCGAACCCCTGTGACATTCACTGGCAAGTTGCGAAGAACATCCTAAAGTACTTGCGAAGGACTAAAGATGATCTACTGGTATATGGAGGTGATGATGAGTTAGTCATCAAGGGCTATACCGATGCTAGTTTCCAGACTGACAGAGATGGCTTTGAGTCACAGTCTGGATACGTCTTCATTTTGAATGGAGGAGCGGTAAGTTGGAAAAGCCAAAAGCAGGACACGGTTGCGGACTCAACCACAGAGGCAGAATACATTGCTGCGGGAGAAGCGGCTAAGGAAGCGATCTGGATTAGGCAGTTTATAGCTGAGCTCGGCGTTGTCCCTAGCGTGACGAGGGCAGTTGACGTCTATTGTGATAACAATGGCGCGATTGCTCAAGCGAAGGAACCTAGCTCAAGCTCCAAATCCAGACATGTTCTGCGGAAGTATCACATGATCAGACACTATGTTGATCGGGGTGATGTAAGGGTGTGCAAGGTGCACACAGATGATAACATTGCAGACCCACTGACTAAACCCATGAATAGGCCTAAGCATGATAGTCATACTCGGGCCAAAGGGCTCAAACACGTTAGAGAATTCTTTTGAACTTATGTGTTTGGATTGAGAAAACGTTTGTTTTTGTCATGGAGTTTATGATTGTTTTATATATGAGTTTTCATATTCTTATTTGATTATTACTTGAATATTAAATAAAGTATCCAAACAATTTATTAATTATCAAATGTGCTTACTGGAAAAGTTCCGGTGAATGAAACCACATTAAGTGAACTGAAATTATTAAATTGAAAGGATCCGTGGTCTAAGTCGTTAACTTGGATACAAACGACTCTAAAGTAGACCATCTTGTGAGCGAATGATGAACGTGGGTTTCATAGTTCATAGGACATGGAGATGTCCAATCGCTTACATAGGTGAGTATGGTGATACTCATCGGATAGACCGATCCTATGGTTCTCATGACTTATTGAGGAGTTATAGCGATTATCATTATCAGTGAGTTCCTTAACATGAGCTTGATATAACTTTCATTTGAAGGATGACATATCTTAGATACTGTTAAGCGCTGACCGTAACAGGCAGTTATAAAGGCAGTAATCAGGGTGGTCAAAATTTGAGTGGGAGTTATAGTCGTTGCAAGATTGGATTAATCCTCCTATACCGGCATACTTTGATGTGTTGGAAAGGATTGGTGTCCCCGGCCACTTGAAGAGTGAGAACTGTGTAAACGCATGGCCATGCTCAGATTTGATCTGTACTGACAGTTTGATATCAAGAGTTCAAGAAACATATCTGATGGCAAAGATGGTTTCCATCACATAGTCAGATAAGGACATTAAGCGATAAGGGAATTTTAACATTGCACACTTGTATGAAAGTACAAGTGGGAGACTGAAGGAATTGTGTCCTTTATCCAAGGTGCAATTACTGATGATGAGATAGGACATTAAATATAGGGATATATATAATCCGATAATATTAGGGGTCATGGTGTTTTGCTAGAAGCTAACCATGATTGGTACATTTATATGATAAAATGTATTGCTAGTGTTATCGGGTCCTACGAGGTCACACCATAACGAGCAGGAGAACTGAATCAATTAATGAGAGAATTACCATATAGGAGTATATGGTGGAAAATGATATATTTTGTAGGAGTACAAAATATATTAAGGAATTGGTAATTAATAATAGATAAGGGGTTATTTATTTATTAATTACTAAAATATATATCTTATATTTTAAAGTCGGGCTTTTTAATAGTTAAAAAGCCCAACCCTAAATTTATATAATTGAACGATCGATTAGAAGAAAAGAAGCTTTTTCAGCCGTGTATGATAGGCGTTCTTCCTCTTCGATCCCTCTCTCTTAGAAGCTTCATCCTTTGTTCTAGCAATCGAAGGTTAAGGCGATTCTTGTTCAATCTCGGGTGGACCAACTAGAGGAGTAACACTTGGGACTCTACATATCCTTGAAGGAGTTATTGAACACGCATCAAAAGGTATTCTTTTTATCCCTTATCTAATCTATTATGCATGCGATCCATGTTTAGATGTTTAGGAAATCGTTTCCTGAAATTCCGCTTTTACACATCTAAAATCTCAACAATTTACACGAGCTTCCAACACATAGAGTGTCAATGAGACAGATTCGGAACATGACCCATCGACCCGTATCCATCCCAAAGCATAAAACGACTTTCGACTACATCGCATTTTCAATCCTCATCCCCGTGACGGAGATTCTCATCCATATCCTAACACACATTGTAACATTGCAAATTACCTCTGCAGTGGCCGAGTAATCGTAATCCAAGCCTCGAACAACACTTCCTGCATTACATGTAAACCACATATGATTAGCTTCTAGACAATTAAATTTTCTTAAAAAAAATGGAAACTAAGAAAAGATAAATAATGCAAAAATGCTTAATTTCTCCTTGTTTTTCTCCTCACCTGAGATTAACAGAAAGTAACAAATCAAAGCAAATCTCTTCATTTCTCGAATCATATATACGTCAATCTATAAACCCCACAAGTCTGGAACTCCAAATATTCTTCAGAAAATATCATAATATATACTACAAAGAAATCTTATTTCATTGGCTTTAATTTGGAAAAATAATATATCACCCGAAAAAGAGATTACAAAATCTTAAGTTCATGTTAACATTTATCGTATGCATGTGACTATAAGATCCATTATGCACCGTATTAGTTTGTGTACAGTTTGATTCTAAAAAAAAAAGATCAAATTTTACTAAACAGGAAGAATTATGCATTTTTATTGGTGTAGATTATGTTTCCTCTCTAATTTTAACTATAAAAATTACTTTTATATCCTAGGAAAATAAACTTAGGGCCCGTTTGGTTCCAACTCCGAAATCGGAAACGGAATGGAAACGAATTTAGTCCATATGTATATCATTATTCATGAAATTTTATGGAATCATTTCTTATGGTTTCATGCAAAATGCACTTGTCTCCCCACATTTTATTACCCTATAGGGTATCAAAAGTAATCAAATTCAACTCCAATTACTAAAAAGTATAAGGAATGATTCCAAAAACTTTCATGAACAAGAGTATATATATGGATTAGATTCGTTTCCATTCCGTTTCCGATTTCGGAGTTCAAACCAAACTGGCCCTTACAATCTTAATAATCATAATAGATCTGATTTGTTTCCCTAATTTATGTTTACCATTCACGTAGTATCTATTTATTTTGGAAATAATATTTAAAGTGTGTTTGTTTGTCCCTAAACACTTAGTTTATAAGATAGGGCCGGTTAAAATATAATATACTGAAACACTTCAATTGGCGAGAATATTTTTAAATGAACTAGTATATTATAATAAAAAAATATCAATATCTCCTTTCGTTTTTTAATTAATAACAAACTAACCATGATATATAAAACTAATAGTTTACATTAATTATAATGTGTAAACTTAAGCTTTATTATACAAATAAACACAATTTGTGATTTTTTAAACTACACTCAAATTTTTATCAACTTTTTCTTATAAACTCCCATTTAAACCTGCACTAATTTATAATTATGTGCAATCAAACACAACATTAGTTAAGGACGTGTTATTGACCAAGTTTGTTCCATGAACTACTACGAAGGTTATAAAAATTAAAAATCCAAGGCGTTTTCTGTCGGTCAATGTAAGTAAACAATGATATATATCTTAAGCCTTCAAGACAAGGTCACAAAAAAAAGTTCAAAAGGCGATTTTTGTGTTATTTGGAGGAATGTTTTTATTCATATCGAAATTTTAGGCTCATGCATTCGAAGTACATATTGTGCATGTACCACGACAATTTGTCGTAAAGACAATACACGAGCCTCTTGTGTAAGGGGAGACACTAGATTTTTTTTTGCTTAATTAGTGATTTAGTAAAAAAATGTAATCAAAAAAAAAAAAACATGAGACAACGTACGCACAAGGTATGTGGGTTATACACGAGCCTTGTGTAAGGGGAGACATTGACCAATTGAACCGGACGAGGAGTAAACAAAGACAAGAAAAATTATAAGCCCCAAACAGCTAAAAGGATTTTTATTTTCAAATAATCAATTCACTGAAACAAATTAACAGTAAAAAAAATTTATCAGAAGATTTGCCAAAGATTCAGACTATAAACTATAAACTAATATGAACCAAAACAAGATCAAAACGGCAGCCATTGATAAGCTTAATCTAACGCCCATTCATTTTCCTTCCTTATTGCTGCTTCTTCCTCGGGAGTGAAATCATTCTCGATATTGAATGTCGTCCTTACATCCTCAACAGACATATCCTTAATCAAATCCGCTATAGTTTGACAGCACAAATCCAAAAGTCCCTTGATGTGCAGATAGTTCGCAGCCTAAAAGATTCAACTTTTAAGGGTTAGATAAATCAAATTACTGAAAATTCAATTGAAATCGATCGAAACATAAAATTACCAGAACTAGTTGGAAGAGTTCGCTCTGATCAATCTTGATAAACTCAGCATCGAAGGCCTTCAGATCTTCATCTGAGGGTTTGGGGCTCTCAACATGCTTTGTGCAATACTCATCACCTTCGCGAGTACTTTTCCATCGACAATGGGGAGAAGGAATTTGTTTTCGTCGGGGACGTCTTCAATCATGTTTCTGATTGTAATCGATTCCCTTGCCGCAATTTCGGATACTTCGAAGGGTTCTTTCTCGCTGCTCAACAGAGTAATCTTCTTTGAGGACGATGAAGAAGCTGAATTGCTTGAGGACGAAGAAGAAGCTGAGGCGGACATCTTTGCAGAATTAAAAGTGGTGTTATTGAAATCAGCCTACGATTGAATATATAGATTTTTCTAAACCATAATCAATAGTTTTATTTTTAAAATTTAAAGATATGAAAAAATAGATAAGATATCCTAAAATTCTAAATATATCCCACTATATAAATTATTTTAAAACAAATTGATATTTATTAATAAATTATTTGAAACTTGTTAATGATATAAACTAAAGAATAACGTTAACGTGTATATATAATTGGTTTGGTAAAAAGATATATGAAAAAACTATTTTTTTAATTTGTAATAACATAACTATCAATAAAAAAAATCTATACGACATGATGAACCGATAACATAAAACTACTAATCTATCACCGATAATTGATTGTGTTGAACCTTTTGGTATCGAATGATTATGAGAACGTGCACATTAAGGAGACACAGTAATGAAAAAATTATCATCAAAGATAAAGCGATTGAATATTTACCTAGAACGAAAAGGATTCTTGCTTATATGAATGTGAGAAATTGATGAATCCACTACAATTAGATAATTCATATATTTATAGCGGAAAGTAAAGCGAGATTACAATAGAGTTTATCACTCAAGTTTTACGTTGAAAAATAACTTATTTGATAAGCTTTGTTTTTGTGATTATCATTATTGATCAAATATTTACGTTACATTACAAGTTTAACCGGCACAATTTTTTTAGAATCTAGTTCAAGTATAAAAAACGATTTATTGGTTTAACTAGTGATTTAGTAAAAAAACAACAATTCCGAGAAAAATTGTGTGACCGACACGTCATCATCAATGTCGTCTACTTTAATACAGATATATAGATTATAATTTTTATGGTAATTTTTAGATTAGGCAAACCCGGATTATTACGGGACATTAAAAAAATCTCTTTTTTTTGGGCCGGGCTCGGGCCGAGTACGGAATTCGTATCAAAGGTCTTGTCCATACCTATCGCGACGGGCTTCGGACCGAAAGAGCGGATCCCATATTTAAAAAAAAAAAGAAAATATTCCAATTAAATATAAAAAAATCAAAGTATTATTAAAAAAAAAAGTAGTTCAATTGTGAACCTTTGAACTTTAACTTGTCTCAGGTTCAAAGGTTCACAATTGGACTACTTTTGTTTTTGGGATTGTTGAGATCAGTCCAAATAGGGGTGTACCAGGAGGTAGTAGGACCATGACTTGGACTCCTGAAGATCTTGTAGGCCTTTGTAGTTGAGAAGGAGACATTGGTGTTGGTGATAGCGTCCGGGCAATTGCTAGGAGACTAGGTGGTAAGAAGCTCATCTCTTATCTTAATTGCCATATTCCAGTTATAACTCTAGGAGGTTTTGGGAGAGCAGTTCTTGATGGTGTTGTTTTTGAGGATATTTTTGTTTCTTCATGCTTACCCAGTAAGCATGAAGAAACAAAACAACAACAGTTCAGCACAATGACAACCCAGATTAGAGTCGATGCCTATTGCCTAGTGTTTGAGCCATCAACATTCAGCAACTCCAAGGAGAGGGTTTTGCACAAATACTTTCTCAACAACCTCCTTTCCAATGGCAGTGTTTCCGATCTTTCCTCCGTTTACCAAATCCGATCAACTGTGTTCCCTATTTGCATTTCCTAGTTTGTCAGTTCCATCTATTTGTTGCTCTTAGTTGTGCATTTATAGCAACTAACATGGAAATCTTTGTCGCTTTCATGGATTCCTTGAAAATGACCGTTGGTTGTATGCCTGTTGATGGTTTCCAATTTCAAGTCCCTTTTATCCAACCATGGATGCATAAAGCAAGCACTTGCTCTTCAGTGTATCCTCAAATTCAACAAATCCATTAGAGATCCATGAGGCCGGAGTCCTTAGTACATCATCCTTCCTCTTCTAGTGAACACTCATCTCAAGACCATCGAAACTCGAGGGCAATGTCTCAATGTGGTGAACATGACAAAAGAAACAAATATTGAGTTTCCTACTCCAGATATGGGAAATTATATTGCTTCAGTGATTTCCATGTTCAATTGAATTTTATTCTTTTGTCCTCACAATGTGGAATCCTAGATCAGACATAATTTTTGAACTAGGAAGAATGGTATTTTGGTAGATTCTGATTGTAGATTGAGGAAAGAAATCAAAGTCCTTTGAGAGGTTTTGCTTGCCTGCTCAATTTCACGCAACAATGAGATGAGAGGCAAAACTAGAAGGGATGCATGGAGAGGAGGGTAGGAAGGGTAGGACAAATAAACAAACACCATCAATCTCCTACAATCTTGACTTTCCAAGATTGTTTGTTTGAGATTATTTAGTAAAAAGAATCCCGTAAAAGAATACAGTTCACAATTTTAAAATGATACTAAACAGACCCTAATATTTCATCCCAAATAATCCCCTAAAAAGATTCTAAATGAATCCCCATATATCTCACACCAAACAGGCTCTAACACTCAGAAAGTATGTTACGATGGATATACCTCTATACTCGATATATATAATCAAAATGTTGACAACACTAGGGAAGTTGGGTTGGAGATTACACAACGAACAAAATGCATTATGGGCAACCCTAAAGCGGGATAAATACAATATGCACGGAGCTAGAGATGGTTTACAAGATCATGCAGTGCAGGATATTGATGAACACCATCTGATGCTAAAGTAAGCGATCTATGGGTTGAAGGTCAGGGATGGAATTAGCAGGTGAGGATTTCTAAGGGTAATGAGAGGATAGATATTTACTCTCATGATGGTAATTATTCAATTGTTATGGGTTGTCACTATGTTCAACATCTTCATAACACTTTACCACATCTTCCATTTACACTATAATATGGTAATGATTGAACCCAAAGAATATTAAAATGTTTCTTTGGACTACTACAAAGGGGAAAGTACACACTAATGTATAAAGGTTTAGGTGTCATACAGCTACTTATGGACACTGTTGTAGATTATCTCGCAAATTTGGTCTTTGATTTTCCCATTGGAGAACATATTCTTATGCTTTCTGTAATGGATTGATACCAATTACAGTTGACGACAATAAAGGAATTGTTACTACGATGGTGTAGTTTAGTATTATGCTCGTGGGCCTGAGGGTTTTACCCTTTTTCAATACCAAAAGAAATGAAGTGAAATTGGATTTTGCGGTGCAGTCTAAAGTATATGTTAACAAACCAAAAGAAAAGAACTATAAAGGCAATTGTGGTTGACAGACGGGATCAAAATAATGGCCATTGATTTAGTGTATGTAATCTTACTCAAACGCCCATGCATTTTCCCTCCTAAGCGCTGCTTCTTCCTCAGGAGTGAAATCGTTATCGATGTTGAAAGTCTTTCTCATATCCTCAACAGACAAATCCTTAATCGCATCTGCTACAGCTTCGCACGTCAAATCCAAAAGCCCCTTGATATCCAAATAGTTCGCAGCCTATGAGAATTCAATTTTCAATAGCTAGTTAGGGATATATCGAACATATTGGTGAAAATTCAATTGAAATCGATCAAAACAAACATAAAATTACCAGTAGTAAATCGAAGAAATGATTGTCGTCAACCTTCACAAGCTCAGCATCGAAGGCCTCCAGATCTTTGAGTTCTTCAGCGGAGGGTGTGGGACTCTCAGCATGCTTCTTGCAATACTCAACCACCTTAGCGAGCGTTTTTCCGTCGACGTTGGCGAGAGGAAATGTGTTTTGGTCGACGACGTCTTCAATCATGTTTTTTATTGTCCCTGATTGCAATGCCACACTTTCGTCTACTTCGAAGAATACATTATCGATGCTCACTAGAGTAATCTTTCTTGAAGATGAAGCCGCCATGAAGTTTTCGCAATTTGAGGAAGAGAAACCCTAATTCGATGTAAATAGTAGAAAGTGGTGATGCTGAAATCAACTTATATGGACTAGGTTGCGTGTGTGCTTCGCACGTGCTTTGTAGATTAAGTACGGAAGCACGCGCTTTGAAAATTAAACACGGGAGAATGAGAAGTTTTATAACTCGATGGGTATATTATTACAAGAAAATTACATCGGTGAATAAAATAAATTACATACTAAATATGATTCGAGTGTCTATGACTCACAGATGTACGTCAAAAGAAGAGAAGTATATAAGATTGGTAACTTATTTCACTGTTCTTAAGTGCTATTGATAATAGCGTATATGTTACAAATCTCAAATAGTGGATGAAAAATAGGTAACAAGTAACTATTATAGGCTTCCTAGAATACACACAAAGAGCACCACCACCCACCACCCGGTTGCCATGGCAAGAAACTTGAATCTCGGCCAAAACCGAACAAAAGCAAAATTAATCGAACCAACACCGATCAAATACATAAAACAAATAATCAATTAAAAACGCATTAAGCAACATCAAGATGGTTATCACAATTCACAACCACAGGTAAATCATATAACCAATTTCTTCTCTAATTACATAATCTTCTGTATTGTTATCTCATCTCTCCTCTATGCATATATTGTAGGGTAGACACATGCACATATAACAGTATAACACTAACTATATTTTAGCCGCATATTACATGAGAGGGAGTGAAGCATGATGCATGGAAGATTAAAACAAGAGATAATTAGATAAAATGTCCCCCAATATAATTTTTTTTAACCAAATAGTATAGGCCTATAATTTATTAACTAAATAGCATCTTTTAATTAATAATATCAGATCTGTCCCTATTAACATATTTTAATTTTATCCAATTTAGTTACAAGAGAATCTGAAAATTATTAATACAATAATCTAATTAAAGAAGGTAAATAATTCCTACAATAATTTATCAATATTCATGCTGGAACGTAATATTATTGAATTCGATAATTTTATAATATCATCGAAATGTATAATGCTGCATGAAACTAGTATGTATACAAGAAAGATACAAGAATTGAATATACATGATTTGCATTGAATTGTACAAGCATGTACGGGTCATATATAAGAATCTCACACGTTATTTGCAAAAAAATTGATGATGTATGACTTACGTGAATTCATAAATCTACCATGTTACATGAACTACATAGATTAGCATAAGATAATAATAGGGATCTTCAATGTTACAGGAAATTAGTACATGTAGAAGAAAGATACATGATTGCAGCTACATGATTTACATGGAACTGTCAAAATTAACGTTAATGTATAATTTTCAAAAACAAAAGATTAAATTGTGAGATCTAACTTGTCCGGTTGACATTAGGGTGGGAGGAAGAGACTATCAACCAGAGATAAAGTCTCCATGCCTACATTTATTTATTAATTTTTTATATATTTCTTGTAAGAATTATAAAATTACAAAAAAATACTTATCATTTACAAGAATAAGTTACAATATATTTTGATTGAAAACTTATTACGTTAATTCAAATTATTAACCATTAATGATTCACCTTCTACAATTAGATTGTATTATGATTTAAAAGGGAATAATATATAAAAAATCTTGTAATTGATTATATGAGGGCAATTTAGTCTAAAACTTTTAAATGGTGTCATATTCTAATAAAATTAGCGAGGTGGACAATTACTAAGCAATATTAGTGAGCTAATGCTACATAGCAAATTCACTCTTAAAACAATTGCAGAGGTTATAAAGGGATGAAGTTAATGCCGAGAATCTTGGCCCAGCATAGCGATTTCCTTGATCGGTCCTTCCATTTACAAGAAAATAACGCCTTGGTTGTGTTGATGATGTTGTGAGCACATGATGTAGCGTGAGTGGTTTTGTGGTTGTAGACGAGGTCGTTTCGAGCCTTCCAGATGAAGTAGTGTAGCTTAGAATGGTTGAGACTCGAACTTGAGTGATCATATCGTCCTTGCGCGGTGAAAAATTACAGAGCCAGGACCAAACAATTGTAGATTTTATGCATTGGTCACACTAAAGTTGTCAAGCAGAGAAAAATCACCGAGTAAAAAGGATTTGTGGTCAACTTGTTAGAAAAAAAAAGAGAAGATAAAAAAAAAGTAACCGTAAACTCTCAATTACCTACCCGTAAGGTGGACGTCACGGTTCACTCTTCGTAGACGGAGTAAAAGGGATTTGTGGTCAACTTGTAAGAAAAAAAAAGAGAAGATTAAAAAAGAGTAAACGTAAACTCTCAATTACCTACCCGTAAGGGATGAAAGATTGAAGTGAGGACAGAAGAAGAGACGAAGAATTATATATTGAAAATGGGGAATTGAAGAGTTACATATTGGACTCGATGAAGATCGATACGAAATCGCCTTTGAAAGGGAGTGAGTAAAGAGCGGTGCGTGATGTAGTGGGGACGAAGAAGAAATGTTGAACACGTAAGAGCATTAGTGAGTAAAGATCGGTTTAGGTTTAACATAAATCGTTGGTTTGTTTGACGGTTTTGCGGTTTATTAAAAAAAGAAATTGGCGAATGGGACCAAACTGGCCGGTTTGGTACCTTTAAAAAAAAAATTAAATTAACCAAACCGCCGGTTTAGGTTTGTCGAAGTGACAAATCTAAACCGTCGATCGGCAGTTTGGTCAAACCGGCAAACATGCCCCGCTCATTCTCAATGAGTATAAGAATGAACATATTTGAAGGGTGACATTTTTAGAAGTGTCGCAACAAGAAGATAAACAAGGAGATAGGCAATTTCCGCCACTCCTCAATACATAATCTTTGTAGGGTATTTTCTTCCTACGTGTCAAAACTCAAAGAAAAATGCAACAAAATTTAAGCAAGTTCATGCCCAAAAAATAGTATTGTTTTCTGCAGGAATGTTTAGAATAGGGAGAGAACTCGAAACCGTTGATACTAAGTTCACGGTTGTAATCGATGTAGTTGCATTTTCTGTTCATTCTTTTGAGGAAACGAGGACTGGATACCATAAGAAGATGATGATGAGTTTTAAGGATAAGGAGAAATCTCAAACTAGTGATTGCGCGTAGCATTGTTACCTTGGGCCGTAGTTGCATTGCGCATGGCGCTCACAATCTGACTGAGATTGCGCCCCGTTGTCTGCTTGTCTCTTCACCTCGTATTAGGACTTCGATTGGGTTAGCTCAGTCGTAATTTTGCTTGATATCGGAAAAAATCACTCATCACCTGTATCCAAGCAATGACCAAAAGATACATTGATTCTCTTTAAGACAAGTTGGACCTTGACGTGGGTGATGATTGGCGTATGATTAGTAGGGGAATGTGTGTTAGATGATGGCAGATATTGAGGGAAATCTGCAGAAATTGTAAAACTTAGATGAACTGGAGGAAACGTCTATGAGAGGCAATGAAACGTCTGACAGTAGATTTTAGCTCGATCTTGTGGACCTCTGAACTTTGAAGTTCAAATTCTACCATTTACCCTTGTAATTTTATAAATTGTTTATATAATTCGTTTGCATGTATTAAAATTTATGAAATTATTGAACTTTTCATTATGATATTAACCCTTATCTAAATTGTTGTTGTTTGTTATTATTCTTACTATGATCTCTAGGAGCGTAATTACGCATACATTGATGGCTGTATGTATATGATAATATATGAAGCTTGTAAAGAGTTACTATAGCTAAATTCTGATCAAATTCATTATGCACAGAACATTGGCTTGCTTCACCTTCAAGTTCAATGCTGATGTGAGATTCGTCTCAGATACCAAACAATGTCTTCGTACTCGCCATGAGAGAGTGTGAAACGCAGTAGGATCCGTCACACTGCAGTGTGATCTCCAAGTGACGTGTTGTGAAAATCTTTATCCGTTAAAAATATTTTGTTGTGAAAATCGAGGGATGATTTTAAGTTTCGATCGATTGTGCTCGAGCATAGTGATGATCTTATGTTCGATCTCGACTGCTCGAGTCTTGGACGAGATCATGTTGTTAAGATTCTTCAACAAGTCTGTTGAGAGAGAGATCGACATTTGCTCAGGCAAATTAACAACTAACAAAATTAACATTATTGAAAGATTTTATCAACAAATTTGCTTAAGTTCAGACCTATAAACTAAAATATGAGTCTACTATTAACAAACCAAAGAAACAAACTATAGTAAGTGATCAAAACGAAAACAGCCATTGATTGAGCGGTCTGTAACCTTAATTAAAAGCCCATTCATTTTCCTTCCTAATCGCTGCTTCTTCCTCCGGAGTGAAATCGTTCTCTATGTTGAATGTCTTCCTTACCTCCTCAACAGACATGTCTTTAATCAAGTCTGCTATAGTTTGACAGCACAAACCCAGAAGCTCCTTGATATCCAGATAGTTCACAGCCTAAAAATTCAGTTTTCAATCGCCAATTTAGGGTTTTATCGAATAAAAATTCAATTGAAATCGTACAAACACAAATAAAATTACCAGTACTAATTCGAAGATTTCATTGTGGTCAATCTTCATAAACTCGGCATCGAAGGCCTTGAGATCTTCATCAGACGGCGTGGGACTCTCAACGTGCTTCTTGCAGTACTCTATCACCTTACCGAGCGTTTTTCCGTCGACGTTGGGGACAGAGAATCTGTTTTCGTTGACGACGTCTTCAATCAGGTGTCTGAGTGTCCGTGATTGCAATGCCACAACTTCGTCTACTTCGAAGATTACTTTATCGCTGCTCAGCAGAGTAATTTTCCTTGAAGTTGAAGATGAAGCCGCCATGGATTATTTTGCAAGTTGAGTGAGAAAAGCTAAACAGACGTAAAGAGTTAAAGAAGAGTTGAGAAAGGCGGACTACTACCCTCTCATCCACAAAATCACATCAAAAATATCCTCTTGGAACTCCATTCAGCTCTCCTATGCTGGTCGCCTCCAAGTAATCAAATCTATTCTCTTCGGAATGCAAAACTATTGGTGCAATGTTCTTCTCCTCCCTCTCTCCATTGCAGGTACAATAAAGTCTCTCCTCCGTTCTTTCCTTTGGTCGGGTTCTTCCAGCTCAAAGAGAAGCCCTGTCGCGTGGAACAACGTTTGCAAGCCTCTTTGCGAAGGTGGTCTCGGCCTGTTGGATATGAGCGCCTGGAACATCTCAAGCATCGCCAAGATCATCTTCGAACTGGACACGTACAACGACAGCTGCCCCAACCTGTGGTGCCAATGGATCAGCGCCAACACCCTCAAGCATGCTACCATTTGGACTGCTTCTGCCTCGCCTTCTCACAGTGCGTCCTGGCGTACTATCCTCTTGGTGCGGGACAAGCTCACAACTCTTGGTACTCCTTCTCAACTCAAGTCTCTTATGATGGGCGCAAATCAGAAATACCACTGCAAATCTATCTACAACCTGCTCCGAAGCCCCGGCCCTCTTCTCCCTTGGAACGTCTCCATCTGGGGAAACCTGAACTCCCCCCGTTGCAGCTTCATCACCTGGCTGGCCGCTCTGGGGAAGCTGCCCACTAACTCTAAACGTCTCATGTGGGGATGCTCCTCCTCTGCGGCGTGCCCCATGTGCCACTCCCACCAGGAAACGGAGGACCATATCTTCCTCCACTGCCCAACTTCCAAAGCCACCCTGGACATCATCCTCCGATGGTTACTTATCACGCCGAGACACCACTCCATCCTTGACTGGCTTGAATGGCTCCGTTCATCCAGAAGACAATGCTTTAAGACCCAACTCTATGCTACCTCTTTTACCTCATTCATCTATCATGTGTGGAAAAGCCGAAACGACCTTATTTTCAACAACATCACCCCCAACCCAATCCTCACTGCTCACAAAATTATGAACCACATTAAGAGCATTGCTATCACAAAATGGACCAAGATCTCCCCTACTAGCTCCAATTGGATGGCATTTCTCCAGACCTCGTGAACAGTTCCTCTCTCCTGATCTTACTTGTGTGTAAAATTGCCTCTCTCTTGTGTTGAGTCCCTTGTATTGAGTCCCTTGTATTGCCTTTAACATCACGTTGTCCCCTTCACTTGTAACTCTCCTTCACTTCTTAACACGTAAACCCCCTCGGTTTCAAAAAAAAAAAAAAGAGTTGAGAAGAATGTGGCGCTGAAATCAATTTATATATGGATTTTTTAACCTAGAATCTATAGGATTATCTTTTTAAAAAAATAAAGATATAGAAAGAAAACATTTGTAAGGAAATAAATAAATCTATTTTAGATAAGATATCAGACATCAGACTTAAGAGATAACATAAGAAAATTTTAACTATAAAATTTTATATAAATTCGAGTATATATATTATATCTTAAAATATATTTTTTAAAATATTGTAATTTTGTTGATTTATATTCCTTTAATATTAATTGTTTTAAATATATCTCTAACAGTTTTTATTTTATTGGATTAGAATTTATAAAAAGGGATTAAGTAAAATATTATATTTTATTATATTATATTCACATATAAATTATTGTACATACATCTTATTTTCATAATTATTGATTTGGTTTTTGAAAAGTACTTTTATTTAAAAAGATATTATTCGATAATTTTTTAGTTGAATAATACTCATTCACTCATGGTTAATTTATAATAAATAAATATTAGTAATAATTATTTTACTATTATTAATGGATAGTATGTGCATATCTATTGTGCTCTATGATCGATTGATTGTGCTCAAATCTTGGTTGTTAAGACTCTTAACAAGTCACCTGACCGCACAAATTAACAACTATAAATTATTGTGCTCGTTTGACAATCAATTCAGTAAAATAAAATAACATTATAGAATATCTTATTAGCATATTTGCTTGAGATTCATATTTTAAAACATAAATTAATATAAAGTAAATTTCGTTGTTACAAAGCTTGACATACAAAGAAAACAGCAACGTTGTACTTTTCCAAATTCTTGATAGTTGATAATGAAAATTGATGAATCTATCATCGTTTTCATATGATATTTTTCGGAATTGATTGACTCCGGTAAAATGGGAATTGATATTTCTTCATCAGAAAAGGGTTTGGCTCAGATAGAAATTGTTGATGATGTTATTACATCGCTGAATGTTAAGTGGACGTCGGTCGTGAATGTGAAGGTTCTGGTCGTACCATTCTATTCTTGACACCCGATCGCAGACTATACTAGATATGGAGCTTTAAAGGGACATTTTCGGATATTATATCACATTAAGACCATGATATCCAGATTTTGATCCATCTAAGGAACGCATACAATTAAAAAAACTTCATATGAGTTCAATAGGGATCATACTTGACTAAATTCCCTTTCCTACTTCTAGCACCATATACCCAACATTTCTCTTCCACTGAACACTCATCTTGATCAAATCCGTCGAAACTCGAGGGAGATCTCTCAATGTGGTGAACATGATAAAAGAATAGACAAATGAATTTCCTACAACAGACATGGGAAATTTCTTTCAGTGGCTTCCATGTCCAATTGAATTTTATTCATTTATCCTCATCAGCGTGGGAATCCTAGATCAAGCATAATTTCTAAACTAGGAAGAATGGTATTTTGGGCAGATTCTGATTGGAGATTGAGGAATGAAATCAAAGTCCTTCGACATGCTTTGCTTACCTACTCAATATCACGCAATAATGTGATGAGAGGCAGGATGATGTTGTTGGCACACTTGATGGCTGAGGTATATATGTTGTTGAAGATCAGGTTATTTCTTGCTTTCTAGGTGAAATAGATGAAGGCAGTAACGCTGGAGGTGCGGATTTTGCTTATAAAGTTGCGATTGGTTTTTTTTTTGTGAGCTAAGCCAGTTTTAGAGGTCTTGGTGGTATGGTAGAGAGTAGGGGACGCGAGTTCATCTTGAGATGATATTCATCACAAGGGAGGTATGGTTGCATTTGGTGCATAGGTGAAGCTCATCCTCAGGGTGATTAAGGCAGAGTATACATGTGTCATTTGAGATGATATGTCAGCTATGTAGTTTGGTTAGAGTGGGGAGTCTTCGGTAGCCTACAAGTCAGGTGATGAAACTTCATTTGGGAATGTTGAGATCATTCCAAATAGGGGTGTACCAGGAGGTAGTAGGACCACGACTTGGACTCTTGAAGATGTTATAGGCCTTTGTAGTGGAGAAGAAGCCATTGGTGTTGGTGATAGCGTTCAGGCCATTGCTAGGAGACTAGGTGGTAAAAAGCTCATCTCTTATCTTAATGATCACATTCTAGTTATGACTATAGGAGGTTTTGGGAGAGTAGTTCCTGATGGTGTTGTTTTTGAGGATATTTTTGGAGATCACGAGCACCCGAGGTTATTGTTGTTAGAAGCAATTTCATAGATGCTTTTGAAAGGGTGTTGCAGAAAGCATAACAAAGATTAACAAGATGAAAAATTAAAACTTTGAAGTTGGCGGGAACAATAATGGCTAGTTTGGTATGAGATGAGGATTCTTAGCAATATGCCCTTTAACAAGCTTCCAAAGCAACAACCAAATAGTCAATCAGTTCAATTTATGAAGCAAGTTGAATGAATAATATCATTCAAGTAAAAATCCAAGCATAGACTCAACAAAATCAACGTCAACAAAGATCAACTTTTGAGGAAAGAAATCAAAGTCCTTTGAGAGGTTTTGCTTACCTACTCAATTTCATGCAACTATGAGATGAGAGGCAAAAGTAAAAGGGATGAATGAAGAGGAGGGTAGGAAGGGTAGAAAAAATAAAGAAACCCTGTCAATCTCCTAGAATCTTGACTTCCCAAGATTGTTTGTTTGAGATTATTTAGTAAAAAGAACCCCGTAAAAGAATACAGTTCACAATCTCAAACTCATACTAAACAGACCCAATATTTCATCCCAAATAATCCCCTAAAAAGAATCTAAATAAATCCTCATATATCTCATACCAAATAGGCTCTAACACTCAGAAAGTACTTGATGTATATAATCAAAATGTTGACAACGCTAGGGATGTTGGGTTGGAGATTACACAACGAACGAAATGCATTATGGGCAACCCTAATGCGGGCTAAATACAATATGCACGGAGCTAGAGAAGGTTTATAAGATCATAGAGTGTAGGATATTGAAGAACACCATCTTGATGCTGAAGTAAGTGATATATGGGTTGAAGGTCAATGTTGGAATTAGCATGTGAGGATTTCTAAGGATAATGAGACTATGAGAGGATAGATATTTACTCTCAAGATGGTAATTGTTCAATTGTTATGGGTCGTCACTATGTTCAACATGGTTATAACACTTTACCAACATCTTCCATTTACAATATAATATGGTAATGATTGAACCCAAAGAATATTAAAATGTTTCTTTAATTGTACTACTGCAAAGAGGAGAGTACTCACTAATGCATAAAGGTTTAGGCGTCATATAGCTAATTATGGACACTGTTGTAGATTATCTCGCAAATTTGGTCTTTCATTTCCCCGTTGGAGAACATATTCTTATGCTTCCTTCAATGGAATGATACCTATTATAGTTAACAACAATAAAGGGATTGCTATTACGATGGTGTAGTTTAGTTTTATGCCCGAGGGTTTTACCCTCTTTCAATACCAAAACAAATGAAGTGAAATTGGATTTTGCAATGCAATCTAAAGTATATGTTAACAAACCAAAAGAAAAGAAGTATAAAGGCAACTATGGTTGTCAGACGGGATCAAAATAGTGGCCATTGATTTAGTGTATGCAATCTTACTCAAACGCCCATGGATTTTCCCTCCTAAGCGCTGCTTCTTCCTCGGGAGTGAAATCATTATCGATGTTGAAAGTCTTCCTTACATCCTCAACAGACAAATCCTTAATCGCATCTGCTACAGCTTCGCATGTCAAATCCAAAAGCCCCTTGATATCCAAATAGTTCGCAGCCTATGAGAATTCAATTTTCAATAGCCAGTTAGGGATATATCGAACATATTGGTGAAAATTCAATTGAAATCGATCAAAACGAACATAAAATTACCAGTAGTAAATCGAAGAAATGATTGTCGTCAACCTTCACAAGCTCAGCATCGAAGGCCTCCAGATCTTTGAGTTCTTCAGCGGAGGGTGTGGGACTCTCAGCATGCTTCTTGCAGTACTCAACCACCTTAGCCAGCGTTTTTCCGTCGACGTTGGGGAGTGGGAATTTGTTTTGGTCGACGACGTCTTCAATCATGTTTTTTATTGTCCCTGATTGCAATGCCACACTTTCGTCTACTTCGAAGAATACATCATCGATGCTCACTAGAGTAATCTTCCTTGAAGATGAAGCCGCCATGAAGTTTTCGCAATTTGAGGAAGAGAAAACCTAATTCGATGTAAATAGTAGAAAGTGTTGACGCTGAAATCAACATATATGGACTAGGTTGCGTGTGTGCTTCGCACGTGATTTGTAGATTAAGTACGGAAGCACGCGCTTTGAAGATTAAACATGGGAGAATGAGACGTTTTATAACTCGTTTGGTATATTATTACGAGAAAATTACATCGGTGAATAAAATAAATTACATACTGAATATGATTCATGTGTCTATTGATAGATGTATGTCAAAAGAAAAGAATTATCTAAGATTGGTTACTTATTTCAATGGTCTTAAGCGTTATTGATAATAGCGTATATGTTACAAATTTCAAATAGTGGGTGAAAAATAGGTAACAAGTAACTATTATAGGCTTCTTAGAATACACACAAAGAGCACCACCACCCGGTTGCCATGGCGAGAAACTTGAATCTCGGCCAAAACCGAACAAAACCAAATTTAACCGATCCAACATCGATCAAATACATAAAACAAATAATCAATTAAAAACGCATTAAGCAACATCAAGATGGTTATCACAATTCACAACCACAGGTAAATCATATAACCAATTTCTTCTCTAATTACATAATCTTCTGTATTGTTATCATATCTCTCCTCTATGCATATATTGTAGGGTAGACACATGCACATATAACAGTATAACACTAACTATATTTTAGCTGCAGATTTTATGCATTTTTTTTTTTGAAAGTTTATGTATATATATCCAGAATAGGAGGATTACAAAGCTACTAGCTTAGATTACAGGAGAGGGAGTGAAGCATGATGCATGGAAGATTAAAACAATTGCAGAGATTATAAAGGGATGAAGTTAATGCCGAAAATCTTGGCCCAGCATAGCGATTTCCTTGATCGGTCCTTCCATTTACAAGAAAAGAACGTCTTGGTTGTGTTGATGATGTTGTGAGCACGTGATGTAGCGTGGGTGGTTTTGTAATTGTAGGTGAGGTCGTTTCGAGCCTTCCAGATGAAGTACATGTAGCTTAGAATGGTTGAGACTCGAACTTGAGTGATCATATCGTCCTTGCGCGGTGAAAAATTACTGCGCCAGGACCAAACAATTGCAGATTTTATGCATTGGTCACACTAAAGTTGTCAAACAGAGAAAAATCACCGAGTAAAAAGGATTTGTGGTCAACTTGTTAGAAAAAAAAAAAAGAGAAGATTAAAAAAAAAGTAACTTTAAACTCTCAATTACCTACCCGTAAGGTGGACGTCACGGTTCACTCTTCGTAGGCGGAGTAAAAGGGATTTGTGGTCAACTTGTTAGAAAAAAAAAAAAGAGAAAATTAAAAAAGAGTAAACGTAAACTCTCAATTACCTACCCGTAAGGGATGAAAGATTAAAGTGAGGACGGAAGAAGAAGAAGACGAAGAATCATATTGAAAATAGGGAATTGAAGAGTTACATATTGGACTCGATGAAGATCAATAAGAAATCGCCATTGAAAGAGAGTGAGTAAAGAGCGGTGCGTGATGTAGTGGGGACGAAGAAGAAATGTTGAACACGTAAGAACATTAGTGAGTAAAGAGCGGTTTAGGTTTAGCATAAATCGTCGATTTGTTTGACGGTTTCGCGGTTTGTTAAAAAAGAAATTGGCGAATGGGACCAACCCGGCCGGTTTGGTACCTTTAAAAAAAAATAAATAAATTAACCAAACCGCCGGTTTAGGTTTGTCGAAGTGACAAATCTAAACCTTGGTCAAACCGGCAAACGTGCCCCGCGCATTCTCAATGATTATAAGAATGAACATATTTAAAGGGCGACATTTTTAGAAGTGTTGCAACTAGAAGACAAACAAGGAGATAGGCAATTTCCACCACTCCACAATACATAATCTTTGTAAGGTATTTTCTTCCTACGTGTCAAAACTCAAAGAAAAAGGCAACAAAATGTAAGCAAGTTCAAGGCCAAAAAAATAGTACTGTTTTCTGCAGCAATGTTTGGAATAGGGAGAGAACTTGAAACCGTTGAACTGAGTTCACGGTTGTAATCCATGTAGTTGCATTATCTGTTCATTCTTTTGAGGAAACGAGGACTGGATACCATAAGAAGATGATGGTGAGTTTTAAGGATAAGGAGAAATTTTGATTGCGCAGTAGCATTGTTACCTTGGGCCGTAGTTGCATTGCGCATGGCGCTCACAATCTGACTGGGATTGCGCCCCGCTGTCTGCTTGTCTCTTCACCTCGTATTCGGACTTCAATTGGGTTAGCTCAGTCGTAATTTTGCTTGATATCGGAAAAAATCACTCATCACCTGTATCCAAGCAATGACCAAAAGATACATTGATTCTCTTTAAGACAAGTTGGACCTTGACGTGGGTGATGATTGGCGTATGATTAGTAGGGGAATGTGTGTTAGATGATGGCAGATATTGAGGGAAATCTGCAGAAATTGTAAAACTTAGATGAACTGGAGGAATTGTTGAGTAAGTCTTAATTATTTCAATAAAGCCCTATTCTTCAGGGTTTGAACGGGTCAATTTTTGTTTGCTATTTTCTTGTTATTAGTGGAACTAGTTGAGTCGTGAGTCATGTCCTTTATTTTCTCTCTTGCAGTTTTTCTCATGTATTCCTATAAAAGGCATTGGAACCTATGAATACAGACAGATCATTCTGGTGCATTTGCAATTCTCTGAAACTTACAATTCACATTTGGTATCAGAGCCAAAGCAAAACAAAGTGATCCAAGAGAGAAAAGATGAGCGACGACAAAACACTCACCAAGATTCCAAAGTTTGATGGTCACTATGACCATTGGAGTGAACTGATGGAAAACCTCTTGCGTGCCAAGGGTTTATGGAGTCTAGTGGAAGAGGGTTACACTGAACCGGCAGAGGGAATCGAAGTGACTGCAGCGCAGACGAAGAATCTTGAGGAGCTCAAGATGAAGGACCATCAAGTCAAGCACTACCTGTTCCAGGCAATTGACCGGGTTGTGTTTGAACAGATTTTGGATCGCAAAACATCCAAGATCGTTTGGAATTCAATGAAGAAAAAGTTTGGAGGCAACGAAAGGGTGAAACGGTCTCTTCTCCAAACCTTGAGGAGAGAATTTGAGGTTCTTCAAATGAAGAATGAAGAGAACATCGATGATTACTTTGGAAGAGTAATGTCTGTCTCCAACAAGATGAGAAGCAATGGAGAAGACATGTCAGATTCGAAGATTGTTGAGAAAATACTTCGAACTCTGACCAACAAGTTCACATATGTGGTGGTGTCCATTGAGGAGTCAAAAGACACAGAAAAGATGACGATTGACGAACTGCAGAGCTCTCTGTCCGTACATGAAAAGAAATTTAAGAAGATCGGTGATGAAGAAGATGATCAAGCTCTCAATGTCAGAGGCAGAGGCGGAGGATCATATAGAGGTCGAGGCCGGGGCAGAGGACGTCCATTCAACAAAGCAACAATCGAGTGTTACAACTGCCACAAACTTGGACATTTCCAATTTGAATGTCCGAATGGGAACAATGGAGCACATTTTGCAGAGATCGGAGAAAAGGATGAAGTTCTTCTCATGGCGTATGTGGAACTTCAAGGTACTAGAAGAGGAGATGTGTGGTTCGTGGACTCTGGATGTTCAAACCATATGTGTGGAGAAAGAGGTATGTTCTCAAGCTTGGACACTAGCTTCACACATAATGTCAAGCTTGGGAACAATCACAAACTGATGGTTGGAGGAAAAGGAGTAGTGAAGATAATGCTTAAGGGAATAAGCTATGTGGTCAACGATGTGTATTATATTCCGGAATTGAAGAACAACCTGCTGAGTGTTGGGCAACTTCAAGAAAGGGGTTTAGACGTGCTATTCAAAGGAGGAGATCGAAAAACATGCAACATCTTTCATCCCTCAAGAGGAAAAATAGCAGAATCTGTTATGAGTGCTAATAGGATGTTTATCCTGCTGGGTGAATCAAATGACAAAACAAAAGAGGAGAGATGCCTGCAGGTTGACATTTCAGACAAGGCAGAGTTGTGGCACCATCGATATGGGCATCTCAACTACAAGGGACTTCACACATTATGCAGTAGAAGGATGGTTGTGGGTTTACCTGAAATTGGAGATGTGAAAATCACCTGTGAGGCGTGTGTCAAAGGGAAACATCATCGTGTTCCATTCCCAAAGCAGAGCAAGTGGAGAGCCACTGAAAGATTGCAGCTTATCCACTCTGATCTCTGTGGTCCGATCAATCCATCATCGAACAGTTAAAAAAGGTACTTTATAAGCTTTATTGACGACTTCTCGAGAAAGACATGGATATATTTTGTACTAGAAAAATCAGAAGCATTTCATCAGTTCAAGACATTCAAAGCGTTTGTGGAGAAGCAAACTGGATTGTTCATCAAATGTCTAAGAACGGACAGAGGAGGAGAATACAACTCAAATGAATTCAAGGAATTCTGTAAAGAGCATGGAATCAAAAGACAGTTGACCACCGCCTTCACGCCGCAGCAAAATGGCGTTGCCGAACGCAAAAACCGCACAATCATGAACATGGTGAGAGCAGCCTTATTAGAGAAGGAGGTACCAAAAGCTTTCTGGCCAGACGCTGTACAATGGGTGAATCACGTTCTTAACAGATCCCCTACACTCATTGTAGAAGATATGACTCCAGAAGAGGCATGGAGTGGAAGAAAGCCATCGGTGGAATACTTTAGGATTTTTGGATGTATCGGATATGTTCATATCCCTGATGTTAAAAGAAGCAAGCTCGATAACAAAAGCGTGAAGTGTGTTCTGTTGGGTTTCAGCAGTGAATCCAAGGCCTTTAAGATGTTCGATCCAATGGAGAAGAAGGTTCACATCAGCCGAGATGTGATATTTGAGGAAGATAAGAAGTGGAAATGGGAAGATGTTGGTTATTCTGGTGAAGAAAGCGTTGAACTTGAGTGGGAAAATGATTATGAAAATGCTGAGAATGCAGATGAAGTGGAAGAAGCAGCAGAAGGAGACAGTGATGAACTTTCTTCACCAAATGATCCACCAACTGGAGAAACGATAGCAACGACGGGAAGGGTGAGAAAACCACCAATTTGGTCTGCAGATTATATCTCAGGAGAAGAGCTATCAGATACAGAGGAAGAAGCAAACATGGCTAGAGTCGAGATTGAAAAGCTAGCTTTTATGGTCATATCAGATCCGACCAGTTTTCAAGAAGCAGCAGGACATCAGAAATGGAAACAAGCGATGGACGCTGAGATACAGTCCATCGAGCGGAACCACACGTGGTCGCTGACTGCACTTCCCCTTGGAGCCAAGGCTATTGGGGTTAAGTGGATTTACAAGACCAAATTGAATGAACTGGGAGAGGTAGACAAGTTCAAAGCTCGGCTGGTTGTAAAAGGGTATGCCCAAGAGTACGGAGTAGATTACACAGAGGTATTCGCACCGGTGGCTCGAATGGATACAGTGAGGATGATCATTGCTGTAGCAGCACAAAGAGGATGGGGAATCTATCAACTCGATGTCAAATCTGCTTTTCTGCATGGTGAGCTAAAGGAAGATGTATATGTAGAGCAACCACAAGGTTATGAAGCAACAGGGAAGGACATGGTCTATAAGTTACATAAGGCTCTTTACGGACTAAAACAAGCTCCCAGAGCTTGGTTCAGTCGCATTGAGACTTATCTCATCAAGGAAGGGTTTGTAAGCAGCTCTAGTGAACAAACATTATTCATCAAACAAAAAGGAGGTAAAATCATAATAGTGAGCATTTATGTTGATGATCTATTGTTCACTAGTGATGATGAGGACTTGCTGAATGAATTCAAGCGCTCCATGAAGGATGAATTCGACATGACTGATTTGGGGAAAATGAGATATTTTCTTGGCATTGAAGTGATGCAGAAGGCTGATGGCATCTTTATATGTCAAAGAAAATATGCTGCTGAGTTGATCGAGAGGTTTGGGATGCAAAATTACAACTCCGTTTGCAATCCGATAGTCCCTGGACAGAAGGTTGGTTGAGATGAAGCTGGGGTGAAGGTCGACTCAACGCTATATAAGCAAATGGTGGGCAGCTTAATGTATCTCACAACCACACGACCTGACTTGATGTTTGTGGTAAGTCTTATTAGTCGTTTTATGGCAAATCCTACTGAGTTGCACTTTGCTACTGCAAAAAGAATCATGAGGTACTTGAAGGGAACTCTAGAATTTGGGATATGGTATCAACATGAAGGGAAGAGTGAACTCTTAGGCTACACCAACAGTGACTATGCGGGAGATGTGGATGACAGTAGGAGCACTTCAGGCTATGTTTTCTTGTTGAGTGGAGGAGCTGTGGCATGGTCCTCAAGGAAGCAACCAATCGTAACTCTATCAACTACTGAGGCAGAGTATGTAGCAGCAGCTACATGTGCTTGTCAAGCCATTTGGATGAGGAAGATATTGCAAGAAATCAGGCATGAACATGATGAAGAGATGGTTCTGTTTTGTGACAACACGTCCACTATCAAGCTGTCAAAGAATGCAGTCATGCACGGGAAGTCAAAGCACATAAGAGTTCGATACCATTTTCTCAGAGAATTAACAAAGGAAGGTGTCATTAAATTGGTCTATTGCAGCACTGAGGAGCAGCTGGCCGACATAATGACAAAACCTTTGAAGATGGCATCATTTCAAAGGATCAGAGAAGCGTTTGGGATGAGTGTTGTGAGCTGAAACTCTTGATTAGTTCAGTTCAAGGGAGGGATTGTTGAGTAAGTCTTAATTATTTCAATAAAGCCCTATTCTTCAGGGTTTGAACGGGTCAATTTCTGTTTGCTATTTTCTTGTTATTAGTGGAACTAGTTGAGTCGTGAGTCATGTCCTTTATTTTCTCTCTAGCAGTTTTTCTCATGTATTCCTATAAAAGGCATTGGAACCTATGAATATAGACAGATCATTCTGGTGCATTTGCAATTCTCTGAAACTTACAATTCACAGGAAACGTCTATGAGAGGCAATGAAACGCTGACAGTAGATTTTAGCTCGATCTTGTGGACCTCTGAACTTTGAAGTTCAAATTCTACCATTTACCCTTGTAATTTTATAAATTGTTTATATAATTCGTTTGCATGTATTAAAATTTATGAAATTATTGAACTTTTCATTATGATATTAACCCTTATCTAAATTGTTGTTGTTTGTTATTATTATTACTATGATCTCTAGGAGGGCAAATACGCATACATTGATGGCTGTATGTATATGATAATATATGAAGCTTTTAAAGAATTCCTATAGCAGATTTCTGATCAATTTTAAGATGCACAGAACATTGCCTTGCTTCACCTTCGTACGCAGTAGGATCCGTTAAAAAATATTTTGTTGTGAAAATCGAGGGATGATTTTAAGTTTCGATCGATTGTGCTCGAGCAGAGTGATGATCTTACGTTCGATCTCGACTGCTCGAGTCTTGGACGTGATCCTGTTGTTAAGATTCTTCAACAAGTCTGTTGAGAGAGAGATCGACATTTGCTCAGGTAAATTAACAACTAACAAAATTAACATTATTAAAGATTTTATCAACAAATTTGCTTAGTTCAGACCTATAAACTAAAATATGAGTCTACCATTAACAAACCAAAGAAACAAACTATAGTAAGTGATCAAAACGAAAACTGCCATTGATTGAGCGGTCTGTAACCTTAATCAAATGCCCATTCATTTTCCTTCCTAATCGCTGCTTCTTCCTCGGGAGTGAAATCGTTCTCGATGTTGAATGTCTTCCTTACCTCCTCAACCGACATGTCCTTAATCAAGTCTGCTATAGTTTGACAGCACAAACCCAGAAGCTCCTTGATATCCAGATAGTTCACAGCCTAAAAATTCAGTTTTCAATCGCCAATTTAGGGTTTTATCGAATAAAAATTCAATTGAAATCGTACAAACACAAATAAAATTACCAGTACTAGTTCGAAGATTTCTTTGTGGTCAATCTTCATAAACTCGGCATCGAAGGCCTTGAGATCTTCATCAGACGGCGTGGGACTCTCAACGTGCTTCTTGCAGTACTCGATCACCTTACCGAGCGTTTTTCCGTCGACGTTGGGGACAGGGAATCTGTTTTCGTTGACGACGTCTTCAATCAAGTTACTGAGTGTCCGTGATTGCAATGCCACAACTTCGTCTACTTCGAAGATTACTTTATCGCTGCTCACCAGAGTAATTTTCCTTGTAGTTGAAGATGAAGCCGCCATGGATTATTATTCGCAAGTTGAGAGAGAGAAAAACCAAACAGACGTAAAGAGTTGAAGAAGAGTTGAAGAAGAATGTGGCGCTGAAATCAATTTATATATGGATTTTTTAACCTAGAATCTATAGGATTATCTTTTTGAAAAAATAAAGATATACAAAGAAAACATCTATAAGGAAATAAATAAATCTATTTTAGATAAGATATCAGACTTAAGAGATAACATAAGAAAATTTTAAATATAAAATTTTATATAAATTCGAGTATCTATATTATATCTTAAAATATATTTTAAAAAATATTGTAATTTTGTTGATTTATATTCCTTTAATATTAATTGTTTTAAATATATCTCTAACAGTTTTTATTTTATTGGATTAGAATTTATAAAAAAAGATTAAGTAAAATATTATATTTTATTATATTATATTCACATATAAATTATTGTACATACATCTTATTTTCATAATTATTGATTTGGTTTTCGAAAAGTACTTTTATGTAAAAAGATATTATTCGATAATTTTTTAGTTGAATAATACTCATTCACTCATGGTTAATTAATAATAAATAAATATTAGTAATAATTATTTTACTATTATTAATGGATAGTATGTGCATATCTATTGTGCTCTATGATCGAGTGATTGTGCTCAAATCTTGGTTGTTAAGACTCTTAACAAGTCACCTGACCGCACAAATTAACAACTATAAATTATTGTGCTCGTTTGACAATCAATTCAGTAAAATAAAATAACATTATAGGATATCTTATTAGCATATTTGCTTGAGATTCATATTTTAAAACATAATATAAAGTAAATTTCGTTGATACAAAGCTTGACATACAAAGAAAACAGCAACGTTGTACTTTTCCAAATTCTTGATAGTTTTTTTTTTTTTTGAAAGTTATGTATATATATCCAGAAGAGATGGGGGGTTACAAAGCATCTTAGCTTAGAACGAGATCAGTAACTACATGAGACGAAGAACAAAAGAGAGAATGGGAGAAACGAAATTTAAAGCGAGGAGAAGCTGATGCCGAGGATTTGAGCCCAGCAAAGAGAATTCCGTGATCGGTTGTTCCATTTGAGTGAGTAGTGAGTCTTGATCATGTTGATGATGTTGTGGGCGCAAGATGTGGGATGAGTTCTTTTGTTGTTGTATAGGAGTTCATTGCGAGCCTTCCAAATGCAATATACATAACAGAGTAAGGTTGAGATACGAACATTGGATATCAGGTCATTTTTGGGAGGCTTGGAAGTGCTAATCCAGGTCCAAATACAGTCACTGTAAGGAGTGGGTTGGGGTATTCTGATCCAGGAGGAGATGAGGGTGAGGACAAGTTGTGAGAAGGTGCAGTGGAGGAGCAGGTGATTCTCATCTTCGGGGTGGGTGTTGCAGGTATGGCAAGTATTATTTGTGACAATATTCCAGTCCCGAAGCTTATTAAGAGTAGGGAGCCGATTATGGCTGGCTATCCAGGCGATGACACGGCATTTAGGCGGACAAGGAACGTTCCAGATGATGCTGTAAGGGTAGGGGGTAGAGGGAGGGGTCATGGGCCAGCAGTGGTGATAGGCAGCGGAGATGGAGAATTTGTTGTTTGTCCCAGTAGTGAGGTTGATGAAGCAGTTACCATTCATCCTAGAAAGGATATCATCACGAACTTTGATGAGCTGACACCAGGAGTGGCTATGATTGAAGTTTGCGAGGCATGTCCAGATAGAGTGAGACTTGATGATGTTATGGGTAACCCAGTCACCCCAGAGGCTGCGCGTTGCATTTGTGTCATTTAGTTCATAAAGGAGCTTAGAGAGACACGCCTTATTCCATGAGAGAGCCTCCTTGAATCCCAGCCCTCCTTCGGACTTAGGAAGGCAAGTAGTGTTCCATGAGATGAGGGCTCTCGAACTAGATGCCGTTCCAGCCCAGAGGAACGAGCGCAATATGCTTCGAATCTTCAATAAGATGGTAGAGGGAATGAGGAGAGTGGAGCACCAGTAATGATGAAGCGTCAAGAGAATAGAAGCGATGAGTTGTTTCCTACCCGCGTAACTGAGGTGACGGGCGCTCCAGGAGGTGATTTTGTTTGTGATTTTAGTAATGAGGGGGGTGAATTCGGATACATTCAATCTTTTGCTGCCCACCGGGATACCAAGATATGTGAAAGGGAGAGAACCTTTTTGAAGACCGGAAGAGGAAGCAAGGAGGTCGCTGTCAGATTCGGAGAGACCGCCCAAAAAAATGGAAGACTTGGAGAGGTTAATTTTGAGTCCAGAGTAGGATCCAAAGAAGTCCAAGGTGCGCAACAGAATGCTGATAGATGTTGCATCTCCTCTACAGAATAGCATGAGGTCATCTGCGAAGCAAAGATGAGTGATTCTTGGAGTGGAGCATTTTGGATGCACATTAAAGTCCGGATTTTGAGTGTTGATTTTGAGCATGTTGGAGAGCACTTCCATGGCAATAACGAAGAGCGGGGGGGAGAGAGGGCAGCCTTGTCTAAGGCCTCTCGAGCCATGAAAGTAGCCGGTCAGCGAGCCTTGAAAATTGATTGAGTAGGATACAGTGGAGATACATGCATCAATCAGCTTAATGAACTGAGATGGGTACCCCATACGACCGAGGCAATTCAGGATGAAATTGTGGTCAATCATGTCAAACGCCTTTGCAATGTCGAGTTTAAGAGTGCATCTAGGTGAGATGTGGCGTCTGCTGTATTTCTTCAGAATTTCTTGGCATAATAGGATGTTGTGTTTGATCTGTCTGCCTTTTACGAAAGCTCCCTGGTACCTACCAATAACTGTGGGTAAAGTAGCATTTAGTTTGTCTGCAAGCAACTTAGCGATAACCTTGTACGTAGTATTGCAGCAGGAAATTGGTCGGTAATCCTCAGGCAGTAAGGGGTTTGGCTTTTTTGGTATAAGTGTGAGTGCGGTGTGATTTACATGCCTAGGCATAATGCCAGTGTTGAGAAACTCCAGGACAGCATCAGTGAAAAGCTTACCAGAGATATGCCATGAAGATTTGAAAAACTTGGCATTGTAACCATCGGGACCAGGGGCTTTAAGATCGCTCAAGCCAAAGACGGTTCTTTTGACGTCTTCCGGAGTGAAACCGACACTAATGAGAGTGAGATCAGCGGAGGAGATTATGGGGAGTGGGCAGTTAGGAAAGAGATTTTGCGGGTTAGCTACAATTGGGGGATTTAGGATCTTTGTGAAGTGGTTAATGAGGATAGAGATAATCCCGTTCACATTGGAGGTAGGCCCACTGGCGTGATTTGCGGGGTCAAGCAGGAAACGGATAGAGTTTGAAGCTCTTCGCTTAGCAATATGCTTGAAAAAATACGATGAGCATTGATCCCCGAACTTGATCCAAGATTCCTTGGAGAGCTGTCCGAGAGTGGTCATCAAATTAGCCTGGAGGGTTTGAAGTGATGCAAGGGCATTACGTTCAGCAGCCAAGAGTGTCTGGTCGAGGGGCGAGGTGATGAGCCTGGACTGGGTGATCTCCAGCGAGTTTTTGAGGTTTTCAATGGAGGTGTTTAGAGATTCAAGTGTGGAACTAGGGAACCTCTTCAAGCTACACTTTAGTTTCTTGAGGTTGCTGTACAGTTGATCCATGAAGCAGGAACGAGCCAAGGCATTCTGAGAGGTCCAGCAGCGGGCAACAGTGTCAAGGAAGCAGTCATGGGAGGCCCAGGAGTTATTAAAACGAAATTGGCGGTGGAGCTTGGTCTCTTTGGGGAGTATGGTGAGAATGGCCGGTGAATGGTCGGAGATGTAGGGGTTGTCAAATAGAACGGTGGATGAAGGGAAAGCAGAATGCCAATTGTCGTTGATTAAGACTCGGTCCAGCTTACACCAGAGCCGCGATTGCACCTGCTTGTTGTTCCATGTGAACGTAAATCCGGAAGAGATATGATCAGAAATGTCATTCAAATGGAGGCAGTCAGCAAGTTCAGTGGATTGCTGAGGAGAGGATGTTGGCTTATCTGAAAGTCTCTCCGCCGGGCATAGGGTAGTGTTAAAGTCGCCAAGTATGACCCAGGGCTTGTTTGTAGTGAGGAGTTTGATGGTGGAGATGTTGGGCCAGAGAGAGACACGGTCCGAAGGGTTGTTATGTGCATAACAGAAGGTGCATTCGAGAGTTGGGTGGTTTGGGGTTGTGAGAGGGGAGATGGTGCAGTGAATGAGCTGGTCGTTAACAAAGGTAGTGGAGAGGCACAATGCGGAGGGATCCCACCAGATCCAGATTCGACATCGGGAGGATGGGGAAACATTAGAGGTGGAGGACCAATTAGGGAGGATGGAGAGGGTTGACAACTTGTCAGCATGAATTTTTGTTTCCAAGATCGCAATGACGTCCAGGCGGTGTCTTAGAACCACATCTCTAACAGCTTTGTGCTTGCTAGGGTGATTAAGGCCCCGCACATTCCATGAACCGATGCTAATTGACATGGACATGGGTGGGGGAGGTAGATGTGGTAACATCCTTGATGCTGACACAGGGGGAGGTAGTAGAGGGGTTGAAGGTCATGGGGTTTGGTGGTTTATTGCTGTCAGGACACGTTGTGTCCGGCCAAGGGTTTGGGATTATGTTTTAGGGGGGTGAGGAAGGTTGGGCGTTGGTGAGTTGAGGTTGAGTGGTCATTTGGCCAGTGGAGTGGAGTATGGTGCGATTCCATTCGACGGTTTTGTTAATAAGCTGGGGAGTTGATGAGGTAGGTAGTAGCCGGGAGCGATCGGGTGTGGGTAGTATGGGGGTTGGGTCTGCGGGTAATGGTGGCTGGGGCCTGGTTTTTTTTCGTTGAACCTTCCGAAAACCCTCCAAAACGATCTTGTTTTCCTGGGGAGCCCTGAGAGGCGGGGTGATGCATCGATGTCCGAAAGTGAGGCACTTTGTGCAGTGCTCAGGGAGCCATTCAAACGAGATCTTTTGAGTGATGATCTCATCATCCGGCCCAATAAGAGTGATTTCACGAATAAGGGGCTTAGTGGCTGAAATCTCAACAAGGATCCTCGCATGGCCGAGTCGATTATGAGAAGCGGAGCATTGATCAGTGAGTATTGGAATTCCAATGGCCGAGCCAATTCTTGCCAACATGAGTGGGGACCAGAATCTATAGTCCAGATCGTATAGAGAGACCCAGACCGGGATGGAAGAGAGGCTCGAGAAACTAAGATCCATACCATGGCACCAACGCTTGAGGAGGAGTGTGGTGGAACCATTGACAAACCATGGGCTACCCGCAAGTACGAGGTTTAGGTCCTCTTCAGATGTGAATTGAATGACGAATATGCCATGCTCGTTCCTAAGAATTTTTGGCATGGCAGAGAAGTTCCAGGCGGTGCCAGCGAAGGATGAGAGTTTGTTGAAGGATAAGGGAGAGCCAAGTGGGTAGCCGATTAGGGCGTGGGACCATCGGGATAGAGTGTCGGCTATGTCCTCCTTCGAGAATTGAATGACGCCGTCCTCGTAACCAGGAGAATAAGTAAGAGGGACGTGATTCCAATGCGCGCCAGCCGAAAGGACTTCTTTAAATGAAGAAGTTTGCGGAACATCACGCTTGCAGCAATTAATGTTGCATGGGGTTGTGAAAGTGGGGGGGGTTTGTGGGGCCAGGTGGGAACAGAGGGGGAGCTGAAAGGTTGCCATTAGGGTTTGGATTAGTTTGGTCATCTGAAGGGTTTTTGGTGATAAGACAGTTATTGTTTGTTATGTCCTGGTCATGGATAGGCTGGTGGAGAGATTGAGCCGTCTGGCCGGAGGACATCAGACATGGTGGTGGGGTATCCCCAGGGCCAGGGGTCGGTTTTGGAGTGATAGCAGCAGGGAGAGGGGTGTTGGTTTGATTGAGGGCAACCTGGGGAGGGATATCCATCTTCAGCGCAACATGTGGAGGGCCAGAAGTTATGGATGGAGTGGCAGTGTTGAGTAGGTGAGGGAAGACGACCGTGGAGGAGATTTCTAGGTTGTGTTGGCCTGAGTCTTTCGTGATTCTGGCGTTGTTGGAGCGAATGAGTTCCTCCGGGATTGCATCAAAAGGGCTTGGGGGTCCGAAGGGTCTTGTTGTTTGGAGGGGCTGAGGTTGATCTGTGAGAGTTTGATGGATTTCTTTTTTGAACGGTTTGCACCACCCATGGTGGATGCAGAGGACGCAGTGAAGTGAGTGAGGGGAAGGAGGTAGCGGGGAGGCCACCACCGCCTGGGGAGGGGGGTGGAGAACGGCAGGGAAGCCGGCTCCAGGGGAGACGGTGCAGCAGGGAGAGCAAAGGAGAGAGGTTTTTTCTAAGAGGATAAATTTTTAGAGCTTATAAATTCTTGATAGTTGATAATGAAAATTGATGAATCTATCATCGTTTTTATATGATATTCTTCGGAATTGATTGAGTCCTGTAAAATGGGAATTGATATTTCTTCATCAGAAAAGGGTTTGGCTCAGGTAGAAATTGATGATGATGTTATTACATCGCTGAATGTTAAGAGGACGTCGTCGTGAATGTGAAGGTTCTGGTCGTACCATTCTATTCTTAACACCCGATCGCATACTATACTAGATATGGAGCTTTAAAGGGACATTTTCGGATATTATATCACATTGAGACCATGATATCCAGATTTTGATCCATCTAAGAAACTCATACAATTAAAAAAAACTTCATATGAGTTCAATAGGGATCATACTTGACTAAATTCCCTTTCCTACTTCTAGCACCATATACCCAAAATTTCTCTTCCACTGAACACTCATCTTGATCAAGACCGTCGAAACTCGAGGAAGATCTCTCAATGTGGTGAACATGATAAAAGAATAGACAAATGAATTTCCTACAACAGACATGGGAAATTTCTTTCAGTGGCTTCCATGTCCAATTGAATTTTATTCTTTTATCCTCATCAGCGTGGGAATCCTAGATCAAGCATAATTTCTAAACTAGGAAGAATGGTATTTTGGGCAGATTCTGATTGGAGATTGAGGAATGAAATCAAAGTCCTTCGACATGCTTTGCTTACCTACTCAATATCACGCAATAATGTGATGAGAGGCAGGATGATGTTGTTGGCACACTTGATGGCTGAGGTATATATGTTGTTGAAGATCAGGTTATTTCTTGCTTTCTAGGTGAAATAGATGAAGGCAGTAACGCTGGAGGTGCGGATTTTGCTTATAAAGTTGCGATTGGTTTTTTTTTTGTGAGCTAAGCCAGTTTTAGAGGTCTTGGTGGTATGGTAGAGAGTAGGGGACGCGAGTTCATCTTGAGATGATATTCATCACAAGGGAGGTATGGTTGCATTTGGTGCATAGGTGAAGCTCATCCTCAGGGTGATTAAGGCAGAGTATACATGTGTCATTTGAGATGATATGTCAGCTATGTAGTTTGGTTAGAGTGGGGAGTCTTCGGTAGCCTACAAGTCAGGTGATGAAACTTCATTTGGGAATGTTGAGATCATTCCAAATAGGGGTGTACCAGGAGGTAGTAGGACCACGACTTGGACTCTTGAAGATGTTATAGGCCTTTGTAGTGGAGAAGAAGCCATTGGTGTTGGTGATAGCGTTCAGGCCATTGCTAGGAGACTAGGTGGTAAAAAGCTCATCTCTTATCTTAATGATCACATTCTAGTTATGACTATAGGAGGTTTTGGGAGAGTAGTTCCTGATGGTGTTGTTTTTGAGGATATTTTTGGAGAGCACGAGCACCCGAGGTTGTTGTTGTTAGAAGCAATTTCATAGATGCTTTTGAAAGGGTGTTGCAGAAAGCAGAACAAAGATTAACAAGATGGAAAATTAAAACTTTGAAGTTGGCAGGGACAATAATGGCTATTTTGGTATGAGATGAGGATTCTTACCAATATGCCCTTTAACAAGCTTCCAAAGCAACAACCAAATAGTCAATCAGTTCAATTTATGAAGCAAGTTGAATGAATAATATCATTCAAGTAAAAATCCAAGCATAGACTCAACAAAATCAACGTCAACAAAGATCAACTTTTGAGGAAAGAAATCAAAGTCCTTTGAGAGGTTTTGCTTACCTACTCAATTTCATGCAACTATGAGATAAGAGGCAAAAGTAAAAGGGATGAATGAAGAGGAGGGTAGGAAGGGTAGAAAAAATAAAGAAACCCTATCAATCTCCTAGAATCTTGACTTCCCAAGATTGTTTGTTTGAGATTATTTAGTAAAAAGAACCCCGTAAAAGAATACAGTTCACAATCTCAAACTCATACTAAACAGACCCAATATTTCATCCCAAATAATCCCCTAAAAAGAATCTAAATAAATCCTCATATATCTCACACCAAATAGGCTCTAACTCTCAGAAAGTAGGTTATGATAGATATACATCTATACTCGATGTATATAATCAAAATGTTGACAACGCTAGGGATGTTGGGTTGGAGATTACACAACGAACGAAATGCATTATGGGCAACCCTAATACGGTCTAAATACAATATGCACGGAGCTAGAGAAGGTTTACAAGATCATACAGTTTAGGATATTGAAGAACACCATCTTGATGCTAAACACTTTACCAACATATATAGTTATAACACTTTACCAACATCTTCCATTTACACTATAATATGGTAATGATTGAAACCAAAGAACATTAAAATGTTTCTTTGTACTACTGCAAAGAGGAGAGTACTCACTAATGCATAAAGGTTTAGGCGTCATATAGCTAATTATGGACACTGTTGTAGATTATCTCGCAAATTTGGTCTTTCATTTCCCCGTTGGAGAACATATTCTTATGCTTCCTTCAATGGATTGATACCAATTATAGTTAACAACAATAAAGGGATTGCTATTACGATGGTGTAGTTTAGTTTTATGCCCGAGGGTTTTACCCTCTTTCAATACCAAAACAACTGAAGTGAAATTGGATTTTGCAACGCAATCTAAAGTATATGTTAACAAACCAAAAGAAAAGAACTATAAAGGCAACTATGGTTGCCAGACGGGATCAAAATAGTGGCCATTGATTTAGTGTATGCAATCTTACTCAAACGCCCATGGATTTTCCCTCCTAAGCGCTGCTTCTTCCTCGGGAGTGAAATCATTATCGATGTTGAAAGTCTTCCTTACATCCTCAACAGACAAATCCTTAATCGCATCTGCTACAGCTTCGCATGTCAAATCCAAAAGCCCCTTGATATCCAAATAGTTCGCAGCCTATGAGAATTCAATTTTCAATAGCCAGTTAGGGATATATCGAACATATTGGTGAAAATTCAATTGAAATCGATCAAAACGAACATAAAATTACCAGTAGTAAATCGAAGAAATGATTGTCGTCAACCTTCACAAGCTCAGCATCGAAGGCCTCCAGATCTTTGAGTTCTTCAGCGGAGGGTGTGGGACTCTCAGCATGCTTCTTGCAGTACTCAACCACCTTAGCCAGCGTTTTTCCGTCGACGTTGGGGAGAGGGAATTTGTTTTGGTCGACGACGTCTTCAATCATGTTTTTTATTGTCCCTGATTGCAATGCCACGCTTTCGTCTACTTCGAAGAATACATTATCGATGCTCACTAGAGTAATCTTCCTTGAAGATGAAGCCGCCATGAAGTTTTCGCAATTTGAGGAAGAGAAAACCTAATTCGATGTAAATAGTAGAAAGTGCTAACGCTGAAATCAACTTATATGGACTAGGTTGCGTGTGTGCTTCGCACGTGATATGTAGATTAAGTACGGAAGCACGCGCTTTGAAGATTAAACATGGGAGAATGAGACGTTTTATAACTCGTTGGGTATATTATTACGAGAAAATTACATCGGTGAATAAAATAAATTACATACTGAATATGATTCATGTGTCTATTGATAGATGTACGTCAAAAGAAAAGAATTATCTAAGATTGGTAACTTATTTCAATGGTCTTAAGCGTTATTGATAATAGCGTATATGTTACAAATCTCAAATACCGAGTGAAAAATAGGTAACAAGCAACTATTATTGGCTTCCTAGAATATACACAAAGAACACCACCACCCGGTTGCCATGGTGAGAATCTTGAATCTCGGCCAAAACCGAACAAAACCAAAATCGAAAATCAAACCAACACCGATCAAATACATAAAACAAATAATCAATTAAAAACGCATTAAGCAGCATCAAGATGGTTATCACAATTCAAAACCACATGTAAATCATATAACCAATTTCTTCTCTAATTACATAATCTTCTATAGTGTTATCTTATTTCTCCTCTATGCATGTATTGTAGGGTAGACACATGCACATATAACACTAACTATATTTTAGCTGCAGATTTTATGCATTGGTCAGACTATAATTGTCAAGCAGAGAAAATTACCGAGTAAAAGGGATTTGTGGTCAACTTGTTAGGAAAAAAAGAAGAAGAGAAGATTCTAAAAAAAAAAGTAACCGTAAACTCTCAATTACCTACCCGTAAGGTGGATGTCACGGTTCACTCTTCGTAGACGGAATAAAGGGATTTGTGGCAACATTTTAGAAAAAGAAAAGAGAGAGAGAAGATTCAAAAAAGAGTAACCGTAAATTCTCAATTACCTACCCTTAAGGGATGAAAGATTGAAGTGAGGACGGAAGAAGAAGACGAAGAATCATATTAAAAATGGGGAATTGAAGAGTTACATATTGGACTCGATGAAGATCGATACGAAATCGCCTTTGAAAGGGTGTGAGTAAAGAGTGGTGCGTGATGTAGTGGGGACGAAGAAGAAATGTTGAACACGTAAGAACATTAGTGAGTAAAGAGCGGTTTAGGTTTAACATAAATCGTCGGTTTGTTTGACGGTTTTGCGGTTTGTTAAAAAAAATGGCGAATCGAACCAAACCGCAAACCGGCCGGTTTGGTACTTCTAGAAATAAAAATATAAAATAAAATAAAAAATAACCAAACCATCGGGTTAGATTTGTCAAAATGACAAATCCAAACCGTCGGGTTAGATTTGTCAAAATGACAAATCCAAACCGACGACCGGCAATTTGGTCAAACCGGTAAACTTGCGCTGCTCATTCTCAATGAGTATAAGAATGAACATATTTGAAAGGTGACATTTTTAGAAGTGTTGCAACAAGAAGACAAACAAGGAGATAGGCAATTTCCACCATTCCTCAAAACATAATCTTTGTAAGGTATTTTCTTCCTACATGTCAAAACTCAAAGAAAAAGGCAACAAATTGTAAGCAATTTAAGGCCAAAAAATAGTACTGTTTTCTGCAGGAATGTTTAGAATAGGGAGAGAACTCGAACCCGTTGATATTGAGGTCACAGTTAAAAGCATGAGACTTTCAACCACCTACTTTAATATAGCTTCATCAACTCTAACTTCTCCCTCATCTTTGCACAACTTTGTGTTTGTCATTATTGAATTTTTTAGTGCATTGTTGTTTTCCAAGCCAAACCTTGCTAAGACTTTTTGTGGATACCTTCTCCGACATATGAAAATTCCCTCTGAACTTTGTTTAATTTCTACCCCAAGAAAATATTTCATTTTCTCGAGATCAAACATATCAAATTTTGACATCATTGAAGCATTAAATTCATCACACATGCTTCTATCATTTTCAATAAAAAAATCACATCATCAACGTACAAATTTACTACCAGATTTTACCTCATTTTGTCTTAGTGAACAGGGTGTGCTTGTTGGGACATCTCTCAAATCCTCCATACACAATATAAGCTTCAATTCTGTTATAACAGGCATGTGGTTCATGTTTGAGGCCGTAAAGTCTCTTCTCAACTTATAGATTTTCTCTTTTTCTCCTTTCTTTATGAATCCTTCTGGTTTCTGCACAAACACTTCTTCCTTATATAAGCTCTCCGTGAAGAAAAACACTCTTTACATCGAGTTGATAGACCTCCCAACCGAGTTGAGCAGCCATTACAATTATGAAACAAATAGTGTCAAGTCTTGCTACTGGAGCAAAAAATTCAGTATAATCTACAGTTGTGCATACCCCTTTTCAACAACTCTTGCTTTGAATCTCTCTATTTCTTCGATTTCATTGTGTTTAGTCTTAATAGCCATTTAACTTCAATGGGTTTGACTTCTTTAGGCAACATTGTAAGCTCCCAGATTTGATTCTTTTCTATTGCTTCAATTTTTGCTGAAATTGCTTCCCTCCATTTCTTGCTTTCATTTGCTTCTTCAAATGTAATTGGGTCAGATATTGTCATCATCAAGTTCTCTTCCTTTGATATTTCTGCTCCGGTTTCATAATTTGTCATTCAAAATGGCGCTCTTTGATAGAAATAAGGGGCGATCTAGATCAAGGAAAAATTTCAATTAATTCTTCTTGATCGTTCGACTTGGATCAAACGTAGAACTTAAGCGGCAGAAGCTTAGAAATTGATGCGGAAGCGTACGGTCGATCCGATCTAGTTAGATCGAATCATCCATGAAGTGGAGTAGATATGAGTTGATCCTTCGAAAGGATCCTCGAGTATGAAGGCTTGGATCAAAGACTAGATCCAAGATGGAACTTTAAGAGGATTTAAGAATAAGAGGTGATGTCTAAACCAAGTAAGAGGATTTTCCTTCTCAATACTTGGATTCAACTTAGACATATTTTAAAATGAGTCAATCATCCCCTTATATAGTGGATGGAGGCCATACAAAGAGTCGGAACATCAATGACAGAAATTAAGTCGGAATTTAAGGTTCCGAAATGAAAGGTCGGAATTTAAGTCACAGTATTAAGTTTTGGAATTAAAGTTTCGAATATAAAAAGCTTATTATTAAATAGCCGAAATATTATCAATGTCTTCAAAATGTTGTCGGCTCCTTCTAGCCGGAAACACGGATGACATCACCATCCGGGGGCGTATCATTCTCCGCCTCTTAAATTTGAAACGTCCTCGTTTCACGGTCAAAAAAGAAAGGAGTATCTTTGGGAACGTGACCCTTGAAATTCAGCACCGGATGCACATTGTCGGAGTCGGGCGGCTTGGATTTGTAGTCTTTCAAAAGGGAGGTGGGGCCGCCAAGCTTGTTGACTATGCCGAAAAAGGTGCCGGAAAGAGCACCGATATTTGATTGATTTTAGTTGATGACGCCGATACTCTTTAAAATTGTGAATCAAGCCTTGGGCGGGTGGAAAGTTGTCCGACATAACAAGGAAAAACTCTGGATCGGGCGGCTGAAACTTGTAGTACATGTGGATGGTCTCGCTGATGAGTTTGTCTACCATGCCTTCTAAGCTTGTGACATTGTACGTTAGAGGCATGCTGGAAAGAAGCAAGAGTGAGTCGGTAAATAAGTTATTAGACAAAACAAAATCAAACCTCGGTTCATCCGGCTCGAACTTGTAGTCAAACAACATAATGGTGTCATTGTCGGGGTTGATGGCTTCTTCTTTGTCCTCTTCAAAGGACTCACCATACACCGGTTTGAGAACTTCAATTAGGAGTACCGGGGTACAATATTTATTCAGGACATCACCCTCGTCCATGACTTCGTCATACAACGGTTTGAGCACCAACTTACACCTTGGTTGTGACACCACTTGAGGTTCTTCTTGTTAGGCGGACATCGTGTGGGCATGAAGTTGTGCCCTCAAAATTTCTATCTCACGCTTAAGAGCATCTTTTGTGGCTTGAGCACAACATATTCCTCTTGGGGACTAGCACATCGTCAAGGGGGCAACGTTGTCAACTTTTTCATGATGAGCATGCCGTTGGGGAACAAAGTTTACAACTTGCTCATGATTGGCACGCCGTCTTGGGGAAACATAGGTATCCTCAAAATAATCTTGTCGGTGTGGATACCGTTGGTGCCCGTCCATCGAATGATTCGGTCTCGGTGGGTCCGGAGGAGGCAACCACTCCTCGTCATTAATATGGGAACTCCAACGGTTTTGTTGATACTGCCAGTACCCATATGTAGCTGCTTTGAGCATTAGTTCATGAGGAGAAGGCAACCATTCTCCATACAAGTCAAACTGATCATCATCGTCATAGAACATGATGAACGATGAAGAACACTTGAACAATGGTGAAGAACGGATGAAGAACATTCAAGAACTCCAAAGAACACCGAAGAACACTTGAAGATCTTCGATGAACACCGATCAAGAAAAAAAAATGTAAAGAAACTTGACCTCGATCCCGAGCTCTGATACCAATGATAGAAATATGGGCGATCTAGATCGATGAGAAACTTCAACTACTTCTTTTTTATCGTTCGAGTTGGATCAAACTTAGAATTGAGCGGCGGAAGCTTAGAAATGGATGTGGAAGCGTACGGTCGATCCGATCTAGTTAGATCGAATCATCCGCACGAAGTGGAGTAGATATGAGTTGATCTTTCGAAAGGATCCTCAAGTATGAAGGCTTGGATCAAAGACTATATCCAAGATGGAACTTTAGGGGAATTGAAGAAGAAGAAGAAGAAGAAGAAGAAGAAGAAGAAGAAGAAGAAGAAGAAGAAGAAGAAGAAGAAGAAGAAGAAGAAGAAGAAGAGGTGATGCCCAAACCAAGTAAGAGGATTTTCTTTCTCAATAATTGGATTCAACTTAGGCATATTTTACAATGAGTCAAGCATCCCCTTATATAGTGGATGGAGGCCATACAAAGAGTCGGAACATAAATGACGGAAATTAAAGCCGGAATTTAAGGTTCCGAAACGAATGGCCTAAAATACGAAAGGTCGGAATTTAAGTCACGGAATTAAGTTCCGAAATTAAAGTCCGAATATAAAAAGCTTATTATTAATAAACGAAATATTATAAATGTCTTCAAAATGTTGTCGGGTCCTTCTAGCCGGAAACACATATGGCATCGCCATTGAGGGACGTATCACTCTTCTTTCTCGTATAATCCTCCCCTTAAGTCAATTCTTCAATTTCATTTGATGAAAACTCGGTATTTAGCTCACTTGTGGTTGTTTTCGTTAGATCACTACTTGATCTTGTCGCACCATCTTCTCCTCCAATCTCTTCTTCACTTTCATCTACATCATCCCATGCTAAAATATATCCTTTGAGTTCTTCGTGTACTTCGTCTCATTCCTAACTTTCTTCCTCTTTAAATATTACATCCTTGTTGATGACAATCCTCTTTGAGATTGGATTATATAACCTCCATGCTTTGAACTCTTGGTTGACACTTAGTAAGATGCATTTTTACTTTCATCTTGCTCCTTTTTTTATCTAGTACATGGACGTGTGCAACACAACCAAAAATCAGAAAGTACTTCACCAAATGGTTTCTTGCCACTTAATATCTCTTTTGGGATTATGCCTACTACTATTGTTATTGGCGATCAATTCTGAATATGCACACACCATCTTACAGCATCATGCCATAAGGTTTTGGGAACTTGTTTCCCACTTAGCATAGATCGAGTTGCATTCATGATCGTTCTTTTCCTCTTTTCAGCAACCCCGTTCTACTAAGGAGTATAGGTTTTTGTCAATTGTCTATTAATTCCTTGTGATCATAAGAATTCTTCAAACTCATTTGAGTTGAATTCACCACCCATAATTGTCCTCAAACAAGTTATATATGCGTATGTCTCCTTTTCAACACAAGTCTTGAAATTTCTCTTATTGTTGCTTGAAGTTGGCGTAAGAGGACCGCATATATCTGAATGTATTGGCTGAAGCGGTTTTGATGCCCTTCATATGCTTTTATTGGGTATAGATTTTCGGTGTTACTTCCCAATTAAGCATGTGGTATATATAGTTTGGGGACTTCAAGGTTGGTAGACCAATTACCATTTGATTGAGAGACAACGTTCTCAACCCTTTGTAATTCAAATGGTCAAACCGGCAATGCCACATATGAGCTTCTGTGTTAGATTCAGGTTCGATCTTCAAGCACATAGAGTTATTTGTTGCCATGGAGGCTATCACAAAGAACGTTCTATTCCCACTCATATCAGTTTGTATAATAAATCCTCTCTTAGGATGAAAAACTTTGCAAGTTTCATTATGAATCAAGACAGCTAGTCCCTTCTCTTGAAGTTGTCTTATGCTTAATAAATTGTTCTTAAGCTTAGAATGTAATAAACACCGGATATTACCTGAGTTATGCCATTCACTTCCACTCTTATACTTCCTTTTGCAACTATCACCATTGTTGTGTCATATCCAAGCTTTACTGTCCGGTTGAAAACTTCTTTCAGATCAAAGAACTACACCTCTTCCTTCTTTGTGTGATTCCACTCTTCATACGACATCGGCAAAAGCTGCTCTTCTTCTACTGTAGGATAGTTTGCTTTATTATCCCAGTCAGGACATTCATATTAGAAGTGTCTCAACTTATGGCATTTGAAACACTCAATGGTTGCTTTGTTTAGAGGTTGCCTTCCTCTACCTCGGCCATATTGCCTTATCTTCCTGAGTTACTTAAACAAGCATACTCCCGTGCAGTTCACCAATGCTCAAAGTATTTAAACAATTTGACTCCTCTATTGAACAAACAACATAGTTAAATTTGGATGTGGTAAGTAGTTCAAACTTCTTTCTTAGTGCTTTAAGTTGAACCCTTTTCATTTTCGTTGATCCTTAATACTTCTGCTTCATTGAATTCCGGATTGCTTCAAACATATAGTTTCTGATCTTCAAGTCCTTGAGCTTCGCTTCCTCCACCGACTTCCTTTGGGCCTCATCTTATATATATTACAGCAAAAGCCTCTTTTATTACGTGTCAACGTTACGTTTGTCGAAGTCCCGGAAATTTATTTGTAAAAATAATTTCTAAATGTTAATATAAATTGAAAAGTAATATCTAAATTTTTTTTAAAAATATTTAAATAAATAGTTTTTCAAAAATAGTTTCTAAACTTTTACGGATTAATTTCCATCAATTTTACAAGCAATCATATCTTAACAAATCTTTTAGTTTTTATTTTTCCAGGTAATTTATTTTGTTTTTTATTTTTGATCAAAATCTAACTAAAATTATTTTTCCAAACCTATTTGTAATTCATAATTTTAATCTTATTTTGTCTTAAAATTTAATTTGTGTAAGTAGTTATTTTGTATAAAATTCAATAAATAACATTTTTAACTAAATTTACTACTTATAAATAAAAAAAATTTAATTGTTGGATTACAAACTAAAATATTTTTATTATAATATTTTGAACCTTATTCTTAACATATTATAATACTTATTATAAAATTTAATTTTAGAAAATATTACACTAGTTTATTAGTGATGTCCCGATCGCCGGTGTCGGAATTCCTTCAACCACCAAACTCCACATTCCCTTACTCTTAGGGCATGTTCACCAAAGGTTTATAAACCTTTCATTTAATTTATTTCGGATTTATTTTTGAACAAGTTTATTCAGGTTTATAAACCTCTAAAAAAATATGAGTTTATTTTTTCTTTATACCGAAATTGCCCGTGAATTTCCTTTCCTTCAAAACAACCACATCATTGTCGTCCACAACTATACCTTCGAGAGTGGATTCTTAGACTACCCTCCTACTCATATCTAGATTGGATTATTCTTTAATTTTTATAGGAGTAAACATGTATTTTGCACTAAATAAACCCACAAAAAAACCTTAATTATACAGGAATAATGTATATAAACTTAACGGATTTATAAAACTAAAAATAAACTCGTATAAACTCGCTTAGTTTATAAAAACGAAAAAACACAAACTCTTGCTAATTCGCCCGGAAACCAATCGATAAAACTCAGTAACTCAATTGATTCAGAAAATTACAACTCTAATCTATCAGTCTAAACTAGGTTTTCCTAAAGAATAGCCAAGAAACTGAGTTTATTTAACAAATTAAATAACTAGAGTTCACCTACGCTTAACAAATCAAAAGAAAAGAACATTAAACAGACAAATCGAAAGGCGGCCATTGATTCAGCGTCAAGCTTTCTCGAACGCCCACTCATTTTCCTTCCTAATCGCAGCTTCTTCTTCGGGAGTGAAATCGTTCTCGATGTTAAATGTCTTCCTTATATCTTCAACAGACATATCCGCAATCAAATCCGCTACCTTCTGACAGACTAAATCCAGAAGCCCCTTGATATCCAGATAATTCGCAGCCTAAAAGATTCAATTTTTAACCAATTGAAATCGATCAAAACACATAATTCAATTAAAATCGATCAAAACAAAGATAAAAAGAGATAAAATTACCAGTAATATTTCGAAGATTTCGCTCTGATCAAGCTTCATAAACTCAGAATCGAAAGCATTGAGTTCTTTGAGATCTTCATCGGACGGTGCGGGACTCTCAACATGCTTCTTGCAGTACTCGATAACCTTACCGAGCGTTTTTCCGTCGACATTGGATACCGGGAATGTGTTTCCGTCGAGGACGTCTTCAATGAAGTTTTTGATCGTCCGCGACTGCAATGCCACACTTTCCTCTACTTCGAAGGATACTTTATCGCTGCTCACCAATATAATCTTCTTTGAAGCCGCCATGGATTGGAGAGAAACTAAATCGACGGAAGCAGTTGAGAAGAAAGTGATGATGGTGCTGAAAGCCCTGAAATCAATTAATAAGGATTTTTTAACCCATAATCGGTAGGTTTTATCTTTTTTCTAAAAAGATAAAGATATGGAAAAAATCTCTACATAAGGAAAAAAACATTTGATAAGAATCTATACGTAAGGAAATAAATTTCTCTGTATAAAAATTGTAATTTTGTGGTAATTTTATATTCCATTTATATTAATTATTTTAAATTATCTAACAGTTTTTATTTTATTAAATTAGATTTTAAGAAATCTTATAAAGGTTATGTAAAATAATATATAATATTATATTCACATATAAATTATTTTACATACATATTATTTTGATAAGTATTAATAAAGTTTTTTAAATAGTACTTTTATTTAAAAATATTATCATTCGGTAATTTTATAATTGAATGATACTCATTAAATCATGGTTAATTTGTTTTAAATAAATAATAGTAATAATTATTTTACTATTTGTAATGGATAATATTATATACGTTAGTGTTATACTTATAGGGAAGTGTTCAAGTAAGGCCCATTATTCCGGTAAGGCAAGTACGGCCGACACATGTCCCGGGAAAAAAAAAAAAAATTTTTTTTTTTTTTAAACGAGTAAAAATAATAGTTCAAAACTTATTATGGAATAGTTCATAACTTATAAAAGGATAGTTCATGAATTATAATAGAATAGTTCATAGTGTAAAATTTATAAAGGATTGAAAGTAATAGTTCAAAACTTATTAAGTAATAGTTCATAACTTCTAAAAGGATAGTTCATGAATTATAATAGAATAGTTCATAGTGCAAAATTTATAAAGGAGTGAAAGTAATAGTTTAAAACTTATTATGGGATAGTTCATGAATTATAATAGAATAGTTCATGAATTATAATAGAATAGTTTAAAGTGCAAAAATTTATAAAGGAGTGAAAGTAATAGTTCAAAACTTATTATGGGATAGTTCATGAATTATAATAGAATAGTTCATGGATTATATTAAAAGTAATAGTTCATGGATTATGTGAGAATAGTTCAAAGTTTATAGGATAATAGTGCATAAATTATAACATGGTAGTTCAAATAAATTTTCATTAGTTTCCGAAAAAAAAAAAAAAAAAAAAAAAAAAAAAAAAAAAAAAAATTTCGGGACACGTGTCACCCTGTCGTACGGCCGTACCGCAATAAAGCAACCGTACCTGAACATTTACCTATACTTATAATCCTAATTAAAATATTTAAAAATAATTGAAGTAAATTATTTATATTATACAAAGGAGAGGTTAGTATAAACAATATTGATATAATTATCATGTAAAATTTAATTCATGAGATTTTTTATTCGTTCTAAAAATAATAAATAAATATTATTCAAAAAAAGTATGACTAAATAGTAGATATTTGTTTGTGATAACAGAAAAAACTCCATATTATAAACATGTATTTTTCCCTATTAATTTAGTATTTTCTTACAAAAAATTAATGCACATGTATAAAATTATGAGAAAAGGATTTTAACACATCAATTTTCTCTAAAATTATTATTATATTTTATTTTATTTTATTTGTATACAATAGTAAGTGAACAAGAAAGATCTCTAACGTCCCGCGAAAGGTTCTCATCGTTTGTATTCAAGCAATGGCAAAAAGATTTGAGCTTATCTCCGACGACGTTGAATTTCCTAAATACGTTTTGAACTATAACATGTGTACACCTTGAAATCAAAATAGAGATGCCAGAAATTGTCAAATCCACTTCTCATAGCGGTTTTTAAATCTGATTGATTGAGTTAATGAGTTAAAAGGTTATCTCCTTAAATTTCAAAAATTACTATCATATAACTTAGTGTTAGGATTTTAATTGAATTATAAAAAAATCAAAAACAATTGTGCATATAATATTAATTGGAGAAGTATGTATTAAACTGTTTAAAAAACTTGTTTGTGGGTATTAAAATTTATGAACTTTTTGTTATGATATTAATCCTGAAATTAGTTGTTAATTGTTTGTTATTATTATTACTATGACCTCTGGGAGGGTAAATACATATACATTGATCGCTACATGTATATGATAATATGAAGGTTTCAAGAATTACTATAGTTGATTTCTGATCAAATTGTATGATCCAATTCAATATGCAAAGAACTTTGCTCAATGCCTTGCTTCACCTTCACTTTCAATGTTGATGTGAGATTCGTCTCCGGATACCAAACAATGCCTTCATATTCGCCATGAGAGAGCGAAACGTTGCAGGATCCGTCACACTGCAGCGTGATCCTCGAGTTCTTGGAGCCCCATTCGTTGATCAACTTATCCACGACGTCTCCAAATGGCGTGTTGTGAAAATCTTTGTCCGTTAAACACATCTTGCATTCGTCGATCAACGGACAATTTGGCCATATAACTATCCCTTGGACCGCCGGATGTGCATATCCTTCCCTTAGTACTTGCTCCAAGTATTGTGCCTGCTCAAACAAGTTACAAGAACATATGCTTAGTACATTTTAAACGAGAAGTACGGCAATCAAATAGTCGATCTACTCAATCTCGTTCACTTTTAAGTAAATTTTGATAAAAGCTCGTCTTTGCTCAAAAAAAACAACCATAATGATGACTACGATAATCAATCTTCAGTAGGCTGTTATATTGATCAAGATTCTTGACTCACTATATTTTTGGCTCGGACTCATTCAATTAATTTAACAAGCTAGTATGAGCAATTTATAAGCTCGGCTCGAATAACAAGCCTAAAGATGACTATAGGTGAGTTGATAGTTAATAGGTTGTTATGTTAATTGAACTACTCGAGCTCAACTCTAAAGAGCTTGACTCATAATCATTCATTTAGCCAAAAAAAGTATGACCATATTTTTATGCTCGACTCGATTCTAAACGATCTAAATATAAATATATTAAAGTTCAGCTCGTTAAACTAGAATATCAACCCTACTTATTCTTAGGATGTGTTTGGTAAGAGATGTAATTTATGTAGAAGAATCTTCATCTTTTATCAAACACACCCTACTCATTTCTTCTCATTCTTCTTGATGTTCATACACACTAGAGAGTATAACACAAAGTACCTGATTCGGATCCTGCTCGACGAAAACCTCGGTGAGCCAAAGAGGAAAACCGGCTGCAGCCAAGGTATCCATCCCGGCTCTCATATACGCCAAATTCGGCTGCCCAACTGGAAATCTCGATTGCAATCCAATCCCAGCCGGAAAACCGCCATTACCCGGATAAGCCAACATACTCTTGAGCTTGTTCAAGTACTTTTCCGGCGTAGCATCATGATCTCGGCTATCCTCAATGGTGTTATACTCGTTCATGAACAAGACCGCGTTCGGAACAAGTTTATGAACCCTATCATACACAATGGAAGAGATATCCTTCCCTAGTTTATCCTCAAAGAACCGAAAATGTACATTTTCATTCACAACATCCCAATGGCTCAACCTTCCTTTGTACCTTGACACAACCGAGTTGATCCGGTTTTGAACCGCGGTTTGGAGCTGATCCGGTGAGAGGCTATAGAGCCAGTAAGGCTGATATCTTGGATCATCCCATAGTATGTTATGTCCTCTTACAGCAATGTTGTGTTGCTCAGCGAGTTCAATCATTGCATCAGCAATTGTGTAGTTTTCTTGGCCTTGAAATCTTTCTGTACTGTACCATTTCATTTCATTTTGAAATGTTGTTACTGTAAATCTTGATGAGAACCAGCTTTGGTATGCTGTGTTTGTTAGGATTTCTTGATTGATTTCACTTCCTATAGGGAAATGTGGCTTGGTTTGTGTGAGGATGATTTTCGCGGTCTTGACTCGGGTTTTGTTGGTGTAAGTTATGTCAAAGTTCATGACACTCTTGCGTATCTGCAACACTAATTCATCAGTAAAGACCAAGGAGTAAGGATCCGTTTGGTTACAACTTCGAAAACGGAACAGAAATTAATACAGTCTACTTCCGTGTTATTGTTCATTTTATATAACTAATCTTAGGTCAAATGCTTTCCCATTCTCAAAATTAATCAAATTTTACTCGAGTTTGTTGAAACCACTTTCAAGACAATTGTTGAATGAGAGTGTATGTGCACTAAACTCGTGTTCAATCCATTTTCGAAGTCGTAACCAAACGGAGTAAAGTGAAAGTAAGGATTATGTTTTACCAACCTTTTGAATGCTTTTGTCTTGGTGTGATCTCCATTGCTTCTCTGTGAAAGGCTGCAATGCAATGTTATCGGCCCAAATCTCCACCATTGTGTTATTGCTCTACAATTGTACAACATAAATGACAAAGCATAAGCTAGATTCATGTGTTCATAAAATCACTAATACTCAGATATATGAGTCGAACTAGTCGAGTTCATTCACTTTCTAAACAAGCGGAATAATAGTACATTTAAGCTCGATCAAATTTTAGTTTAGGTTCAAGCTCAAATCAATTATAAACTAGTCGTACATAATATATTAAAGCTCGACTCATTATGCTCAAATAGCATCTCTAAAGATTACTTGATTAGTCGTATTCAATAGAATTGTTGCATGAGGCAAGTCACTCAAGCACGGATCAAGCTTATTCACTTTTTTACGAGTTGAACATTAACACATTTTAAAACTCGATTAAAGATGACTCGTTCAACCCATATAACATCCCTAAAAAAGACTCCTCGATAAGGCAATCTTCAGTAAGATTGTTGTATGAGACGAATCACTCAAGCATACCTCGAGCTTGCTATAAACGAGCCGAATATGAACATTCGGCTTGATTACTTTAACTCAAACAAGAAGCAAACACAAACTACAAAATTTCTTGCATCTTACTTGTATTAACCTAATATAAAGGGCTAATTACAATAAACCACCCCAAATTCATGGAAAACTTCTCAAGATTACCTCAACTTCTTATTTCTTTCATTAACCCAAACCATCTCAAATCCCTAAACAAAAACATCAGCAAACAATATAGACAGTTTCCTGTCAAAACCTTTGCTCAACAACTAACTAAAACACACATCAGCAATCCAAATCTTCCATCAAAACCTCTTTCAAGTACCAAAATCACTATGCAAACTAAACCCTCTTGGATTGAACTCATACCTGAAGAATCATATCAACAGAACCAGTAAAACTCGAGACAATTCCGCCTTTAAGCATTCTCCAGCATCCATGCTCCGCCACAACTCCGCCACCATAGATCATTTCTCCATCAGAACTTCTAAATGCCAAACTTACTGTTGCATTGCCTTCATTCACTTGCACCCAAGCTACCATTTCCAATTTCACAAATCACAAACACAGTACCATAAAAACCCTAAAAATCGCGAAAAAAAACATCACCAAACCTGAGAATGCATAAATCTTCCCTTCCTGAACTTCAACTCTCTGTGAGAAACTGTCATTCATATTCTCTCTATCAAATGCAGCAACAAACTTATTTCCTTCCTTTGTCAATCCAACTTTGATATTTCCTTTACCATAACTTCTCCATCCTTCGATTCCTTTGTCGAAACCCGGATTTACCAAGATTCCTCCTTTATACTGCACACTCCATGGCTCTTCCAAACACTGCAATTGAACTTATACTTAGTTAACATCTCCTAAAGAACAAAATTGAATTAGTTTCCGAAAAGTACCTCCGAAGTCGCCGAGTAGTCGTAATCTAAGCCTTGAACAACACTACCTGCATTACATACAATTATACAAACAGCAAATGATAGTTTAGTACTTAAATCATTAAACCAACCAAACAACACAAATTAAGCTAAGAAAAAGCATGCAAATTGTTTAACCTGAGAGCAATAGAAAGCAAGAAGGCAGCAAAGAGCAGAAGAACAAAGCAACTCTCTTCATTTCTTCAATCCTATGTTGTTCTCTAGCTACTCTTTAGAAAATATGAGTTTTCATTATTATTAATAGAATTAGTGTAACTTATGAAACTTATTTTGTGAACCAAAACAGAAAGTTGAAAAACTGAAGAAACCATAAATTATGACGTAAAGATGGAAGCTTTTTAGCTGGCAATGGTGATGGAGGTTGTATAGAACAATCTTTCTGTTCAGATACAGTGAAGCAAACTTGTCTTGCAGGTGGTTGTTGGAGTTTGTTTGCATGTAACTGATAGAAAATTTAATGTTTTAAGGAAACTGACGATTTATTATTGTTAAGTTTATAATATTAGTAGCACTAGCAGTATTTTATTATTTTAATATATGATATCTTACACAGGCACATAATGTAAATAATTTTATTCAATATTTTTAGTAAAATATGCAACATAAATTAAAATAAAAGGTACTTTTTTTTTTATATTTTAGTATAACTAGTTTAGGACTCGTACCGTGCACGGGTATTTTTAATACACATAAATAGGGGGTAAGAATGATTGGATAATTCGAATTTTATTAACAAAATAATAATATCCAAAAATTTTGAATAAAGATTAATCATGAAAAAAGAAATAATTATTCAAAATCTAAAATTGTTTTAAAATAATAATTGTATATGATTATAAACCGAAGAAATTAAAAGATATAGTGCACAAATTTTGTAACAACTTAACGTTAATTTTTTAAATAATTTTAAGTAATGGCAATCTAGTAATATACGAAAATTTAATCTTAATACTCAATTCCTAAGACCACGTTAACAGTTTGTACACTACTTTAGTAAGTATATATAGATTTATTAGGAGATTATAAATTTAACTATTTTATCTTACTGAAATTTTGGTTATATTTAACATAGTTTCTTAGTATTTATCTGCTTATCTTTTTATGTATCAATATTTTTGTTACTATTTCATATATTTTATAAGAAAGTTACTCCTTCCGATCAAAAATAATTGTCATTTTAGCTTTTGACACGATTTTTAAGAAAAATATTAAACAACATAGATTTTGTAAAAGTTTTTCTAAATCTTATCACTTATTTAATATCCAACCTTCTTTTAAACCAATAAGAAATATTTTAGAACTAAAATTAATCATTTACACCAATTTTCAAGAACATTTATAGTTCATTTATTGCCCTAGAAAACTTAAAACGACAGATAATTTTGATCAAATTTCTAATGCTAAAACGACACTTATTTTTTATCGGAAGGAGTATTAATTAAGTGGGATTAGGGATGTAATATGAGACAAGCTATTCGGGCTCGGCTCGCCAAAAGTTCGGCTCGAGCTCGTTCAATTTTCTAAATGAGCCAAGTTTGAGCACATTTTAAAGCTCGTATAAATTTTAGGCTCGGCTCGGCCTCCACTTGTTTATAAACGAACCTAGCTTGAGCATGTGAATGCTCGGCTTGTTCGGCTAAAACAACACTATAGAAGCATTATTTTAGCCGAGCTACTCGGGCTCGGCTTGTCAAAAGCTCGGCTCGAGCTCGTTCACTTTCTAAACGAGTCAAGCTTGAGCACGTTTTAAACCTCGTATGAATTTTAGGCTTGGCTCGGGCTCGGCTCGTGCGGCTCGTATTACACCCCTAAGTGGGATTTGTAAAAAAAATCCAGATATGAGATATTTAATAAGATAAATAATATAAAAAGTGAAAATTAGTTTTTAAAAGTTGGGTCAATTTTATTTTTAATTATCTTCTTATAACTTATTTTGCAACTGGAATTATAGAATCCATTTGCAAAAATTATGCAAAACTCCACTAAAACAATACGACTTTTATCATTATTAAGTTTAATTTATTAGCAACATTTATTATAAGGTCTAACCATAAAATCCAGTATGCACCACATTTATTTTATTTATATTTTTGGTAGAGCACCATATTTATTTTATTTTTTTTGGTAGGAAGGAGAGTCAGTGGTCTCCTATTTTATTTATATATTCGGTAGAGCACCATATTAATTATTGTGCAGTATGATTCTTCACATGTTGGTTTTTTCACCACCGACCTGTTTTATTGAATTAAGTGCTGAAGATAAACATAAGGAAGCTCATATTTTAAATAAGACTTGGGCCAAAAATGGTCAGTTTTTTATTTATTTTATTATTAATATTTTGGTGAAATCGGTCGGTTCATCTCCTTACTATGAATGTTATAACACCATTAGATACCGATAGAATATGTAATTAGCGGTAAATAAAGCGATGCATAATGTAATTTTGTAAAGTCATATTATTATATATTAATATGAGCCATCTATTGACGTAAATGATAAAATATGTAATTAGCGTTAATTAGAGGGATATCTAATGTAATTATGTAAAGTTAGATTGTTATTAATATGAGACGTATGTTGACTAAACCTTAAGGAAAATTATTCATCATCTCACATATACATCATTAACTCAAATATGTACGGACAAATTAAAAAATGTGTAAAATATTTTATTATTATTAATATTTTGGTGAAGAACCAACTAATTTTGATTTAATGGCTAAAGTTTAGAGTTTTTCTGCAATTTCTCTAAAGTGTTAGGTTATATATTGGACCCTTCTATTGTTCTACACACCCAACTTAAAAGGTACTTTTGGACTATTTGGGTAGTCCCAAAAATAGATAAATTACATAAGATCACCATAAAGTTATATCATTTTTTCATAAGTTTACCAGTAAAATAGAAAATTACAGCAAATTATTCATAAATTAAATTTTTTAAAACAAAACGTCATTTTATTTGAGCTAAAAAGGTACTTAGAAAATGTAGAGTTATTACTTTATTTATATAAAATATTTAAAATATATAAGAGTATTATGATAAATTAACATTTGATTATAATTCATATTAAGGTGGGAGATGATTGTTCAAAAAAACTAATGTATTGATAGTTTTGTGCAACTTTTTTTGTATGGGTGCTTTTATTTTTTTTAAAAAGTTGATCAAGTAGACTTCTATAATCCAAACTAGATCATTTACCAATCGGATTAAAAATAGTTTGTGAAAAATTAAGAAACTATATTTTACATGGAATAGTCTATGAACAAAAACCATTAATACTTTATATAGTATGTGTTGTACAAAACAATAGGAGTAATTACTTGAATATACTTCCTCTGTAAGACAATGTTTGTCATTTGAGAGTTGGACACATGAATTAAGGAATAGTTAATAACTTTAAACAATTAAATAAAGTTTTTAATTGTTTTGGTGATAAGTACAATCTTTAATAGTTTTATTCATGTTTCCTAGAAAAAACTCATTTTTCAATAGATTTTAGCCAATTAGAAAAAGAGTTAAATGGAGAATAATTAATTCATTGATAGTAGTGTAATCATTCTATCTATGCATTAATATTATAGAACTGTCAAACATTTTGTTAAACTAAACTAATTGCTCAAATGACAAACATTTTGTTACGGAGGGAGCATGTCGTAAGAGAACATTATTCCTAATGACCTGGACAAAAAAGTATGGCATTTAGACGGTGTTCAGTTTAAAAATAAAAGTAAAAAGAAAAATGGACACTCGGTGTATTTTGGCGTCGTCCAATCCACTTTTTAATATTTCCCTTTTAATTTTTCTAAATTTGATCAAAACTTCAACGTTGTCGTAATACATTCAATATGCTGTATTATGTGTTTCTTAGAGTACATACACTAGTGGTTTCTTAGCATATAATAATATTGGTTTATAGATAAAAGTGATGTTTGATCTAAGAAACGGGAGAGAATGTTGTTTGGTTGCTTGCTAAGCAATGGCTAAAAAATGGGAGAGAAGAAGAATGTTTAGTAAAATGGACACTCGGTGTAGTCTGTGTAGACGGGTTTGTGGTTGTTGTCTTTTAAATTATATTTTAATCTCACTTTTTTACGTGAGTTTAGTATAAGTTTTCAGACAATTATGATTTTGCAGATTTCAAAATAACATCCAATTATCTCCTCCATATACTAACTCTTTTCAATCAAAACCACAACAACAATTATAGTCATAACTACATCTATAACCACAACAACATATCTAATATATTGTATAGATTAATAGCATACTAAGCAGTAAACACACCCTAAATACACCTTAATTTTCTGTTAGAGTCCTTCAAATCTCCTTTATAAAAATGAGAAGAAACAGCAAGTAACATGTGAGGATGGGGCAAACCAAACCGCAATGAAGAGGGTTAGTATCCGTGCAATAGCTCACATGTTGACACCCTCTGCTCTGACAATTACTGCTGTTGTACAAAGCAGTGCATTGGCTATGAGCTGTGCATGAATCAGTGCAATTCAATTTGCTTAATTGAGAGATCCAAAGTGGTCTTTGGCTATCAATTTTTTTACACTTGTTAAGAACCGTTTGAATTTCAAATGGGTTGACTCGGTTGTTCACAAATGTTTATATGAAATGGGTTTTGAAAATTGAATGTGCTGAAATTTGACGATTTGGAAAGTTGGGCGTTTCCATGAGGATGATTGGGAATGGTGGGTTCATTAACGAATCTCACTTCTGAGTTCTGAACCCTGCTTCATATTGGGACCATTGGGGAAGAAACCTATGGCCTTTCTTGAAAGTTTTACCTTTTGAGGATGAAATGATGAGTTTGTTATGAGTTGAAATTTGAAAACTTTACTGAACTATCCAATTTTACCAAAGATTAAACTTTGGAATAAATTTTTAAATTCGTGATCATACATATGGGTCAGTTTGGTAACATAAAATTACGTAGATGAAGATGAGGATGAAGATAATTATTTAGATAAAGAATTAAGAAGATGAAATTGTTTATGAGGATGAAAATAAGTGAAATGGGTGTTTGGTAAAATTAATATGATTATAGATAAAATTACAAAAAAAAGTACTGGTTTAGATAAAAGAGAGGATAAAAATAACGTTCGATCGGCTTAGCCGAACTACGTCCGAATCTCTCGAATCTCTAAGAGAAACACTTAGGGAGTCTAGCACCACATTCACTAGACCAAATGAGTATTGGTGTAATCTTCTTAATTTAAAGGCTTACCAAACGGAGCCATAATTTAGAAAGATTGATATACAATTATTTGCGATTAGAGTTTTTTCCATTTGTTTTTTGTAAATTCTTCAAGGAAAACAAACAAGTAATTTCACATTTTACATTATTTTCTCTCTTTTGGTGACCATTTTTAATTTTGAATTATTGGATGAGTTAGGCTTTCCAAATGCAAGGCAAAATTGCTCTAAATCACATATTGGTTTTGGGTAGTTGCAAAAATTGCTCTAAATTTCACAAAATATCTAATATTTGAGGCAAACTGCAGGTAGCAACCCAAGTCACATTGTGGGCAAGTATATATTTCAATTTATATCCACAACATACCTTAAAGATTTGGATGCTTAGAGCAATTTGTATCATTCGGGTTAGAATCAGCAACCATCAGAAAGGTTGGGATATTTACAGCAATTTTCCCGACAATTAAACACCTGTATAGTTCAATATCAACTTTACAAGAAAGAACAAACATCTTGTCAAAAAGCTCACTTCATGGTGGTCAAAAGATTATGAAATTCAGAACTTAAACAAGGCAAGATGATAAAACTAATGCATTGGTTTACAATACAATATAATACAATACAATAGCTCTCTATGTATAACACTCTTGCCTCCAATCATAATCAAAACCCTATTGTGAGAGTGTACAGCTAGCTAATCCCGCAATTAAGTGGGTCATTAGAAACAAGCTTAGGCGCATGAATATCTTTGCAAGGCGTCGGCTTCTAGGAAGCAAACAAAGAACAGCTTGCATCAACTGTTAAACAATTTGCTTTCTTCCTGGGACTCGGATTCTCAAAAATTTGGAAAAAAGATTGCATTCTGATTACCTGAACTACTCGTCCATTGAAGCATTATCTGCAGCTTCACCATCAGCAACAGTTTCTGCTGCATCAGCCTTGGTTTCTGGCTGGTGGCTAATTTTCTCAATGTGACCGTCTTCAAGCCCTTCCATGTCAGTTGCATTGTCTGAAGCAGTTGCGCTTTGGAGTTCACCTTCACTGTTGGCTTGATCACCGTTCTCTAACGTGGAATTTTGTTTATGATTATTCTCGGATGTGTCCATTGGTGCCTCTGTTTGCCCGTGGTAGGATTGGTTGTATTGATAGTTCATGTTGGCCTGTATAATAAAGATAACGATCAGCAGCTGCAAGTAAACTTGACATGGATCTCAACAGTTGGTGTATCCATCAAAACAGTTCACAGGAAAACTCGACTATGGTACAGTAATTATAGTTATCATCGCAAATATAAACATCCTTTTACTGACACACAATTCACTATTTATTGGAGGCATACAGATGGAACACGGAAAAAACACAATCCTTCAGAATATTAAGGATTTCAGATACAAAAGTCTAAAAACAAAAACATAGAAGATTTTTTTTATAAAATTTCATTGTTCATATCAATCTTGCAAGCATCACAGAAATTGCAGAAGGTTAATGAGAAAAAGTACAGAAGAGTGCTTCTCTAGTTCTAACCCCATTGAATGTATAAATTGCCAAAATAATAGTGACCAAAAATTCACTATTCCAGTGAAAATCAAAGGTTAATGAGAAAGTACAGACGAGTGCTTCATTACAGAAGCACAACTTTTTTCTGTCGCATCACTTTAGAGAAGAATGGTGAGAACCATATGCATGTGTATAAGCTCAACTAACACAAACGGAGGTTAGTATACATAAAACGAAGTCTAACTGCAAGCAAACAATTTGATTGAAAGTAGTGGATAGTAGAAATATAAAGGTGCAGACTAGATAACCAAACCTGATAGATCAGCTGCATTCTAGCATTGACAATGTGTTCCATCTCTTCTACTCCTTCAACAAGATAACTTGGTTCAGTGTCATTAACATCACGGTCTGTGAATGGCATGTTCTCACTGAGATTTAGAGCTAGATGATCAGGCCTCTTAAGAAGTTGTTGGAATGTAGGTTGCAGTTCATAACATTGTTCAAATAGAGAACGTCTGCAGAAAACATAAAGTCCAAGCCGAGCACGAGACATTGCCACAATCAATCTTCGAACATCGCGAAGGTGACCAACAAAGCGAGTGCGCACAAGAGATAGCAGAATGAAATCATTCTGCTGACCTTGAAATTTATCAACTGTAGCAACCTGGAAATCCAGACAGCATTAGAAAATTCAGGCAAAAGATACCCTCAAACAACTGACATAAAGTGTACGACTGCAAGCTAAATTCTACGCAGACAAACAAAAGAAACCTCAAGAGTAAAGAAACATAGTAATATTAAGATTACCTTGCTAGGGGGGCCAACGAAATCACATCGCCTATTTATAACATCACGAATCAAAAGTTTCTGCCCATTGTATGTAGTAAGGATGGATATCTTATTCGCAGGGTACCCCAATAAACGCATGTAGATGTAAACACTGACAATGTATTCAGCCTCTCCCTCATTTTGGTAGAACCATGGAGAAGGGGCACTTTCACCTTTGTCATGGTAGTCTGGCACATCCACCAACTGATAGTCAAAGGAAAACCCAGAATTTGCCTTGTGGAAGATGGGTTCCTGTTTTACGTTTGGAAGGTCACCTAACTCTCTGTATCTCCAATTATAGAGCTTTGCAATACTTGGCCTTGCTCTACCCTGAGCATTTAGTTCAATATATGGAATACCAAGACGGACAAAGCGAGTAAACAGACTCTGATCCATGTGGCTGTACTTTTGAAAGGCCATATTCTTCACAACAGGTGGCAATTGATGGTGATCACCGATTAATATACACCGCTTGAGACGAGCGTGACCATCTTCCTGTCTTTGCAGTAACATGGGAATGAAAGTCTCAATCTCCAGTATTTGTGCACTTTCTTCCATCAGCAAGTTGTCATACTTGAACCCTAACTGCAGAAAATCCTTCCTCTTAAGAGCTGCATGTGTGCAAGTCATGGCAACAATTTTTGCCTGCTTGGTCATAAGATAGTTTGACCTGTCTACTGTTGACTTTAGCAATTCAAACGCTCTACACTCTTCAAGCTCCTGAAACATAGTTTTAAGGTGGCGAAAGCATCCATTAGCTGCCCGCATATCTTTCTCGTAGGATTCACCAGTAAAGATTGGCTCGGGTGCATTAGAGAAAAACTCTTTAAAGGGAAAACGATCTTGTACAAATGTAGGTTTGCCTTTTTTATTAATTTCACAATCAGCAAGAAATTGCTCCCATCGAGAGTACACATGGAGCAACCAAAAGTACCCAGCAGTTTCACACGTGTAACCTACATCCTCGGGCAGTTGAAGAGATTTTGCAAGCCTCTCCACCTCACTGAGCAATTCAAGCCTTCGAACAAGCATCGCATTCACACGCCCTTGACGACTAAAGTCAAGATCAGTCGATAATTCCTGTTCTCCTTGACCCAGACGAAGAAGATAGCGAGCAGGTACATCCCTCTAAAAATAATGCAAAAGTGAAAATTTTAATAAAAAGACAGCAATGAGACAAACAAACATTTGACAATGATCATGCGCCCCTTGATAGGGATTAAGCCGCAGCTTATACCTGCATTATCTTCTCAAAAAGATCATTCAGCGCCTGATTTGAATGAGTAATTATCAATGTCCTTTGAGAAGGACAATTGTGATAGAGAACATTTAAGATTTGAACTGCAGTGTCCGTTTTTCCTGTACCTGGTGGACCCACAACCATTGTCAAACCTGGCTGGACACCGGAAATGATTGCTTCAACCTACACAAGAGAAATATCTCAAAACATAACTCACACAAACCACACAGGATTAAAAGATCTAACAGAAACTAGACAAGCAGCAATGCAAACTGTCAAAAGATCACATGTCCCAAAACATAGGAATTTCAAAAGGACGATAGTTGTGGTTTTCAGTTTTCCCCACTCCTTAATATAGAGAAATATAGGATCAGCTACAGCCACTACACCAATTTTTACTGCATTCATTTTAGATATAAATGTAGTTTCGTTCCCAAAAGGAAATGCTATAAAATTGTCCATTGTGATCCATAAAAGACTAAAATTACATATTAAAACTTATAATAACAAAAGCTTCACATTGCAAACAAACTGCATAAAACTTTATAATGCATAGTTTTGAGGCCCATGGGAAAGAAAGAAAAGTAAACAGCTATATAGCATGAGGACCAACACTTAATTCATGTTATCCTGGGATGATGTTAGGAAAGACAAAATGGTACACAAGCAAACCTATGGTGACAATGAGCACATTCTCCAACAAGTTGAATGATGAAAGCGTATTCATGGACATGCTCTCCACAAAAAAAATTACTAAAAATAGATATGTAATGGAACAAGTGAAGACATATTCGCAGCATTCCACAAATACTTTCATGAGTGTTAACTGTTAAGCACATTATCCAAGCCTTACCAGCTTAGATTTACATAAATAAACTAGCTATTTTTCTTCAGCGAGAAAAAAAAAATTAAAAATACCATTGAACACGCATTGGGGGAGTATACTAGACAGGCTAGAGTTTCATAGAAGTAGAATGAAGTCATTAGCACCAAACCAACAGATATGACTCCACATTAATACAAATCAAGAACTCCGGTATATAAATTAGTAACTTCATCAGATTGTTTCAGTTACCTGGGTCGGTGTAAATCTAACAGAGTTCTGCTTTGGTTTGTCCTGAGGATATGGCCCCGGGTCAGGAGGAACATAGGCCTCAACAACCAGATTCTCCTTGGCTCCAGCATCATCATTCACAGCCAGAGATTCACCATTCTGAACAGTCCTAGAATTGTTCTTTAATCTCCTAGGAAACGTGATTCTGAAAGGTGGCACTAGATGTGGGTTTTCAGGATTTTTGAAAGAAACCTGAATACCATCACAAAAGCATACTTTTTATCCAGTTCGCGTTGCATTGAAACTAAATAGGGAAGTCACGTGAGAAACATCACAAAATGGAAAAGTGAAGCAGAAAATACCTGGTGATTTGGAAAACTATCCTTCAGATGATCCATATCAAGGAAAGTATCCTTGAAATCCACTGTTTCCAAAAGATGAGGCATGTTCATCCAATGTGCCGCAGAAGGATCCCCATACCCCAAGAATATCTCATGCAACCAATCAGGAACTATACAAGTTTCATTCATAAGATCTCTTATGGATTCCAGAATTGCTTTGAAATTGTTTTCCTTTGGCTTTCTTCGCATTAGCACATTAAATGTTCCATAAACATCTTCAGAACCCTTTTCTGCAATATCAGTGACATCCATGTGGTATTGAGCTGTGTCAAGTGCAACAGTGACGGTTCTCAATTCACCTTTCGGAGGCTTCCACTCATCTCGTTTGATTCTACCAGTAAAATCATTCATCAGAGTTCCTTCCTCATCACGAATTTCTATAACTTCACATCCACGTACATACTGAAGGCCAAGCCTCTGCGGGACAGTTGCATTAGCAGCCTCTTCTTCGCTTAATGGCTCAAATGAAGGGCGTATGGACAGTAAAAATAAAACATCATGCTCTTTGAGGGCATTCCACTCTGATCTTACTTGTGCTTTATAACTAGAAATGCTAAAAGTTATGTCAGCTGTCACAGCTGCTGGCTTGACTTCACCAATGTTAGGCTGCTTCACCTCAGTAATCTTTAGCTCTCGAAATGGTACAGCCATTCTGGACCATCCACGGAAAGTGGTATCCCCCTCACTGTTGATATATGCAAGAAGGTGAGGCACAGCTTCTTGAATATCTTCACGGATCTCGTAGGTCGACTCAAGACGGAAAAGATTGAAATTTCTCAGCAAATAATCATGAAGTGTCAGAAATTGTAGGTTAAGCTTTGGGAGAGCCAGACATCCTTCTCCAGAGTAATTAATGCTTGGTACAACACTTTCATCCCACATTATTTGCTCATTCGGATACAGAGGAAGGGAGTTTATGGCCTCTTTCTGAGACTTCTGCTTCTCAAAGAAGGATATCATCACCTCAGTTAGAAAATCAACCCTCTCGGACCATGGATCATCTTTAGATATCAATTTCAGCTATATCCAGAAAAATAAACTACATTTAGGTCATTTTAACAATAAAGATGATAACAGCGTAGGATCCCGGGTAGCTACAGGCAGTTTAAGCTAAGCACCATTTACCTTGCAGCAGACCAAATCCTTCAGCTCTTCGGGAGATAGAACAGATAATTTCTTTGACAGATCAACACGCTTATGTATCGAACCAACATTTGCCAGAGCCAAATCCCTCAACTATTATAATGAGAAACTCGATTGGTAACAAATAAATGAGAAAGGCTTATCTGCTGAAAATTCATAAGCTTTTTTGAAAGAGAATTAACTATTTTTAGCAAAGGAAAAAATATGAATACTCACCTTTGGAATTTTCTTAAAGGCAAGCAGTTGAAATGATTGAAATCGGTCGTAATGAGCCTGTAGCACCTCATCATCATTATATTGCTTCCCTTTGTAATCATCAATTTCAAATGTTTCATAGAATTGTAACAAGTCAACGAGTTGAGAAAATAGTTTTCCCTTTTCATGGTTATAAAGTGCGCTCAGATGACATTTCGCAACTACCGCAACATCGGCTACAAGGGGTCTCGAGTACCTGTTTGGACAAATCCGAGAAACACCCATAAGGAGAGAGAAAGAAGGGGCAAAGATGTAAATTATCAGGAAATACGGAGGAATGAAGAGAAGAAAATTCGAAATGATTTAATAGGCTAATGCTTTTATACTTAGATGAGCCTTCATTTTTTCAGCTGATTGCTACCTTTTTTTCAATAACAATTGAAAGGATTCCTTTTTTGACAATATTATCATAAACTGCTGCAGAGCACTGATTATTTCACAAACAACAGAGCTGGATAGAACAGGCTCTTGAGTCTGTAAATACATTCCACTCACCTTCTCGTTGGAATTTGGCTTAATAAATCAATCAGAAATTCCGTGAATCTCTCACAGTATAAGACGCATGCATCATCAACTCCCTGAAAACCCTTAGCAACTGCATCTGAATCGTCATGATTTATTTGGGGAAACACCTGAGAATCCAATATCTGAAAACAAAGCATTATATGTGAGGTGATTCCACAATTACTACTGACTGCAATACGGCTGTAATTGTTTACATTCAACGCATACCTCCAAAAACTCTAGCATCAGATTTCTCAAGAACTTCACTTCCACTAAATTTGCAGGGTCAAAATTCTCTTGTGCCGCTTGTAACTTGGCCTCTTTTTTGATCATTCTTTTCCATTTTCTAATATAATCTGGATTAAGACACAGCTCCATCTGCAGTTTAAGAGGCAGATTCCTCATTATAATGATAATAGATATGAACAAATTCAGCAGGCATGTCAAGTAACATAGTTTAAACTCTAGGGCATACCTGAAAACGACCATGAGACAAACAATGCCAAGATTGTAGGCTTGTCAACCTCAGGACAGACTCACTGACAACTTCATCTTCCAGACTCTGCCAGAAAGAGATGTTGTTTTAGACAATACAAATGCAGAGGGATGTGAAGGGCTGAAAGGCGTGAATGCGAGAATCAAGATCATAGTTTTACAGAGATCTATTCGGTAATAGCTTGTACGGCTCCAAAGTAACTGAAATATTAACTGTCAAAGACAATGAAACAGATCTAATTCATTTACATTGCACATGGGCATTTTGCTCGCCTTACATTCTTGTGACAGGAACAGAAAGATACCCTAAATTGATCATAAATTCATAATCACGACTTCACTCGAATCTAAGTCATGACCAATTCTATTGTGACATTAATGCAAGCTAGATTCGTCAAGCAAGACAACACCCTCAAATAATATGAGTTTAGGAGGAAACTTCAACGGGCAGTACAAGGAGCCATTCAAGCTCAAGAGAAGGTCAAAGCCTGATCTGTAATCCCAGTTGCCAATAACAACCTTTCCACACCACCCAACATGATCAAACCTCATAATTTTACAAGGAGAATGATCCCCTGAAACTTTTGCGTTTGTTTTACCATAACTTATACTTAGGTGTATCCTAGACCCAGAAACCCATTGTGATATGTAGCCACTGGTAAGATCTTCCAAAGCATAAAGCAGATAAGATCTTGCCGAGACACTAAGGATGGTGGAACCATAGCAACACAATCTACACAAGTTATATACATTCAGCTTAGTGTTGCTGATGGATGCAATGACATTATGGTGGCTCATAGAAGATATTACTCATTTCAGTAGAACGTCAATGTTTGTGCTTTGATCATGCATTGGATTCCGTATGGAAATTTCATTGTTTATCTTAATTCTTCTTTATTTGTAGGGGCAACAACAGGTGTTCGTTCAGGGACAGAACATATTACAAGAGGCTGAAGATTGGATAGTTCCAGAAATAAGACATAGCAGGACTGCAGGAGAAGCTCATGCAGTTTGAACAAGAAATCCAGGAATGGTATCTATAACGGATGGAAGAAAGAAGACAGATACAAATGAGCAGAACAATGGAGAGAGATGATTGAAGCTGGAAATTGTAGAGGGGAGATTAATGAAGAAAGAACAGAGAAGACATCACATATGGGGATGATATATAAAAACTACCGAGTCAAATGAAGCGCTTGAAGTTCTTCAAAGCTTATATATATATATATATATATATATATATATATATATATATATATATATATATATATATATATATATATATATATATATATATATATATATATATATATATATATATATATATATTATCAAAACATGATCTTAGGTGAAAAGGAATTACAAATAGGTCATTGAATTATTTATGGAAATTTAGGAAAGCAAAAAAATATAGCTCTTAGCATCATCGTGCAGAAATATGGACAGCAAAGTTCCAGAGGAAATATAATACATTAGTTCAAAAACAACAAAAGAAGGGGGAAAACAAACATATATGAAGCATAAGACTGAATAACAGCTCACCTGAAAGGCATTAATCATGAAAACCAAGTAGCTTGTCTTCTCTGCTATGCTTAAATCTCTTCCCTGCAAGTTAAACGTAATCACCAAAATCAAAATTTTGTCTTATTGTTTGTTTCCACTAGTGAGAAAACCAAAATGTCATACCAAAAATGTCATAAATTTACAGAACAAATAAGAAAGCTTCCACTGTTAAAAGGAATATATTCCATTACTCGTTAAACAATGAGAAATTAGTGGTGTCTAGGCAAAAAGAAGATCTCAGGTGAAACCGCGGGGAATCGTTTTACAAAATCTCTTCCGCAAGAATAGTAGAAATTAAAAATATGGAAGTACAAAAAATCAAAGCCTGGACACCATGAAAGTGGTAAATCAAAAGCGTTAAGGGATCATCAGTAATATAATAAGAGATTCAACTTTCAAGCAAGTGCATATATGCAGCATGCATACATGTGAAGGCAATTGATTTTTTTTTCTTCTTGAGATTACAAGTAAAATTTGCCATAAAAGTGTAGCATTACAACTATACCAGAGGTTAATAAAATTGTGATCAGAAGTTTAGGGTAACAAAATTAAGAAAATTAATAGAGCGTCAAAAAGTAAATAACTCCAGCATAAATGACAGTTACCTCCTCCTTAACCCGAAGAACTCTTTCAAGGAATGCCTTAAAATTATCTTTTTGCTCATGAAAGCATACCCAAGCAGCTATGTTCTCTCTGAACTGCAGTGAAGAAGGTCATGACGGCAGAACATGTCAGCATATATATGACAATTACCTCCTCCTTAACCCGAAGAACTCTTTCAATAAAGCATCACTTGCTTGAAAGACGTACTTTATCATTAAAGTCACACAAGACACAACTCCTTTATAACAAGTGAAAGCTTTTGGGTGCAAACTTACTTTAGGGATGGGTAATCAGTTAACTTCTAGTGCTACACAATAAGCCCTATCAAGGAATTGAAGGCTTTGTAGCCTATAAACAAATTACTAAAAGATGTGTTTGAGCAATTTCTCTAATTAAACTCTTTTACTTGCCCCATATTTCTCAGGTCCTGTTTGCTACAATTCTTTTCCAACTATTCAAATGATAATTAGCTTGAGAACCTAAAGATATATAGCATCCTTAAGCAGAGCACATACAGATTCCTATAGACGGTGAAAATTTAACAACCACAAAAGCCAATATCTAGCTTCTCCATTAGCCAAGAAAAGCATTTGAACCCTTCACAAGAAAACTTCTTATCTTGATCAGAATTGAATACACCGCATATTTAATAAAAGAAAAGTGAAACTTAAGGAATGCGGTCAGAAACTAAATTAGATCCAGAATAGCATGCACCAATCTCTATGCTAGGCCCTCGTTGGCTAGAATCAATGTTCACTAAAAATATTGTCAATGGTCTTGTCCCACAATATGTTCAAGAATCCAGAATCTACCAAACCTAGCTGCCATGTTGATAGCAGAAGATAATGCAAAAAAAAAAATGCATCTTTTAAATCATAGACTAGCATAAGTAAACACCAGAAAAAGCTAACCAAGCTACTTGGATTAACTGGCTTCAAATTGCCATCAAACGTAAGGAAAATCAAACATTAGCAATATTGAACCTGAGTCAACTTGACACAAACTCCATTCACCCCTTTCTCTCAGGAATTAGGTTTTCTGCCTCCAACTGCTATAACCCCGCAACATACAACTTCCCTCCCCTTCTAGAAAAAGGACAAAAATCTCTTAATCTGCTCTTAGTTGGACAAACTTACAGCTTCACATCTAGCATAACAAGCAAAATCCACTCCCGATCACAACAAAATCGAAATTCAACGTATAACTTCCTTATCCAGTTCAAATTCCATACAAGAAATCTCCCTATGTGTATGCCTAACACTCCAGCGCGAAAGTTGGTGTGGAAAAGAACTGGAAATCCAACAAGAATAGCAATTCATTGTATAATATCGTACCTTCTCATTAACCATGATAATCATCGACATAACGTGCTCAAAACTAGCCGTCTCGGGATCAAAATTCGGCCAAAGATAATTCTCCAAGTACTGGCTAACCTCGAGAATCATCACTCGTTGCAAAGGGACAGGTTTCCTACTACCGACCTTCACCAGAAGCTCCGACTGGTAAATCTCCTTAACCAACTCCGCGCTGAACGGCTTCTTCGGCTTTGATTCGGCGGATTTGAGCCAATTTTCGGCGGCAATTTGAGTGATGCGGTCGTGCTGGATCTCATTGAGAGTGATAGAGTTAGGGGCGCTGGAGATGGGGACGGATTCCGGCGGCTTGTCGACGGCGATGTGTGCGGCCACGTCGACAGGGTACTCGGCGACTCGGTGGCGCTTGAAGTCGTAGACACCAGTGCCATAGACCTTGGTCATGGCGATGAAAGAGGTGGTGGTGTTAGGGTTTTGCGACGAGGTTTAGGGTTTGACACTCTGGTTGGTGTTGAGGATGACCCTTCACAGTGAGATTACACTATTCTAGTGAAGGGGCTGAGATTCGGTTCATTTGCAGCGTTATTATATTTGTGTGATAATCAAATATCAATTCATAAAACTAAATTTTGATGGTTCTAAACTTTAATTTGACCTTTAGTTTTTAGATTTATCGTTAAAAATCAACGTACGTCAATATGCCCTTATTATAGACAATGTGAAATATATCTGTCAATATGCCCTTATTATAGATAATGTGAAATATATATGTCATTTACGTTGAAATAGGTACGTTATTGAAAAGTCTTATTATGTATTTTGTAAATTAATAAATTGAATTTGAAGGAAATAACTTACAATTATCAATTTAATAAACAAATTTGGAAATTTCACGGAAACTTGATATTATTATTTCGGATATTTTTAACATATGGTTAGTTTCCGTCAAGTCAGATTTGTCAATTCTGGAAGTCAATTATGTTGTCAATAAGCTCGCACAATTGGGACCGCATGGTTCGTCGTCCATGGTCGTCCAATGGATTTTGGTGGGCTGTTCCAAAATAAAAATATCACCATATTTAGAACTATAAATTATCATACTACAAATTTTATTTTAAAAAATCGCTAAAGGCATAATATATAACTCATTTCGATTTCCAAAGTAATAGAAATTTGAATGTCATTACAGGTAGATAATAATATACTAATCTCATAGATAATAAACTAATAATATGGGCCCTCCAAAATTGGGGTTTTGTTCCGTTTGACTCTTTGAACAACCCAATGGACGCCCTGTCGTCGACAACTCCTCATGTGGGAGTGGTTCACCCCTCCCATGCTTTTACCAACTAGACTGATTGAATTTCATTATTCTATTATTATTATATAGATTATAATTAATACATAACATTAATAAACCATGTTGATACATGGTTTTAGTTATATTTAATATTTAGTGTTAATACACAATTTTAAAATTATACTTATACTCAAAATAGCAACCAACTAACCCCGGCAAATGGAGAAGGAGGAGGAACATATATACTCGGAACTGGCGGATTTGGACTCGAGCGATGGACACCGGAGAAGACGAGGAGAATGTCAGCCTTTTTGGTATCGAGCGTTGCTTATGTACGTCCTTTTGATGATAATGAACCCGGAATTGGGGATATGGGTTTGCATTGTTGATGGAGGACGCCCGATAAGTTCTTCATCTCTCGCTTGCACTGTCATCGACGGCGGCCTCTTCGTTGATAGCGACGGCGGTGGGCACCATTGCCAATGAGGGTATCTAGCTTGCACCGTCGTCGACGGCGAGTTTCCTCTCTCAAACAAATCTAGGATTTTTCCGGATGCAAATGGAGAGAGATGAAGAAAACGGCGGCGGCTCTCGTTTTTGCGCTTCTTAGATCCGACGGCTACTAGTGCGGCTTTCCCAACGAACTCAGGACGAAGAAGACGAACGTATGACGGTTACAGACTAAGCTAGGGTGTAATCAAAAATGTACCTGCACAATTTATAGTGTTTTTATTTAAACCTCTCTCTCAAATTCTCTTTTTGTTTTTAGAATTAAAAAATAATCTTAAATTAATAACTTACTTTGTCTTGGATATATAAAAAAAATGTTTATTAGATCAATCTTCTCATTTTAGATACATAAAAAAAATATTTAAAAATAAAAGTGGTTCGAACCAATAGTACAATGACCCTGGAGCGGTGAAAGAAAGAGTGGGGAAAAATAGATACGGGTTTTTAGTGATTTTCTCAGTTGAAAAATACCCTTGATATCGGTTCTTCCAACCGTTCCAACATAAGCGATATCTAGGGGGTCTTTGCACTATTGGTTCGAACCGCTTTTCCTTTTTAAATTTTTTTTTTATGTATCTAACATGAGAAGATTGATCTAATAAAACATTTTTTTTATATATATCTACAAAGTAAACTGTTATTAATATAAGATTATTTTTTAATTCTATAAACAAGTTATTAAAAATGAAAAGAGAAACTAGTTTATCTGCTAATTTTTTTTTTCTGTAGTAATGTCCTTGATGTTTTTCATAAATCGATACTTCAAAATTTACAAAGAGGTAGAAGGAAGACGGGCAACAAGTTGTGCCGCCAATCCTTTCTGGATAGCGAAACCGATCCTCCTAAAAACAACATCAGAAGACCTAGGAGACGTAACATTGCCATGCAAAACCCGTTGCACCCTCTTCAGAATTTCAATAGCATCGGGCGCAAGGAAATCAAAGGTGTCGAAAGCGAACGGAAGAAACACATGTTGATTTTCAATACAAGCTTTCTCATGTTTGGCCACCTTAGCAGAAGCTGCATTAAGCGCCGCCTTACCCACCGCAAAAGGCCCACTACCCAGACAAACAAGTGGGGAAACTCCAGTCAAATCGATGCAAGCATGTTTTCCACCCACCCATCCAAACACCAAGATATCCGCCGGCCTCAAGGTGGACCTCCCCTCTCGTGGGTCAGTTAAGAAGGACACAGGCGCCTCCTTCTTAACCGAAACCCCCGCCCTCCTAAACACATCACACAACACATCACGGACCAAATCATGCCTATATTTGAAGTCAGGAAGCTCTTTACAATGAACCGCATGCTCCCCAAAAGAATCTAGAATTCTCCGACAATTGGGCATAGGACAAATCTCATCGACCGGGTATAGAGGAATCATAAGACGATACTTAAGAACCGAACGATACTCAATCGGGGACATACATTGCCCAAGTCCATCAATGGGTATGGCAAGAAGGAAATCTTGGCTATGTGTGGATTGAAGACACTTGAAAACCGCTTTTTGTCTTAGAGTCAAATCAAAAGTAACGTCCATCTCCTGCACGGTCTTACTGAAAAGAGCACCCGCCAAAGCATGTTGGGCTTTAGAGGGGACGGTGTTCTTGACAGTAAAGACAGAAAGATCGAAACCAGGAATAGAAGTCTGAAGATTGCCCAAAGCTCCATAAAACTCAGAACACATTTCTACAACTCCACTGTCCCGCAAAATATGGTCTTGGAGCTCCCAAGACTGGGCCCTAGAGGCAACAAAAGCAAAGGAAGACGTCTCAATAGCAGAGTATAGCCCAAGCCCCCCAAATCGAATAGGCAAAGAAGCAAGTCGCCACTGAAGATCTCCAAAAAAAGGACCCCACAAACCACAATATCCTCGACTGAGCTACGGAGCCCGACATCAAAATAAGCTGCTGCACTCTCCCAATGCTCCGGATGACAAGTCCTCAAGCCAAAATACAACTTAACAACACCCATACATGAACGAAGCAGGAGAAGCTCACTCTGCGGGTCCCTCAACTGTGGAAGAAGATGCATCAACTCAACCGCCTTAACAGCTCTCTTCATGACAAGCTCTCTAACAAACTCCTCATCTCTACTCACTGCCCCACCTAGCAACTTAACACCCAACGCTGGCCTTGCAATGTCATGTGGAAATAGTCCATCTCTAAGTTTAGACCCATCACATGAAGGCCATAAGAGCTCAGTTTTGCGAACATTCAACATGAGGCCTAAACCTGGACCAAACTCACGAATGATATCAAGAGCTCTAGCCACCTCCTCAGATCGACCAATAATGGTCCCATCGTCAAGATACCAAGCATGTAGAATAGTTTTGCAACTGTCTCTGATCTTATGCAGAAGCGGGTGCAAGACAAGAGAGAAGAGGAGGGGCCCCAAAGGGTCTCCTTGTTGCACACCAGTAGCCGACCAGATGAACCTATCCCCAATGTACAACCTGGCGGCCTGACCATACAAGAAATCAACCCATAAAGAGATAGACGGACATCTCTTTCTAACCTCCCTAAGCAAAATGGTCCTGTCAACCAAGTTGAAGGCATTGGAAAAATCCACTGTCAACATAGCTAGAGAACCATCGGTAAAACGATCACTCAAAACTCTATTAACACTATGTAGAATAGCCTCTGCACCACCTGAAACACCCACTCCAAACTGGAAATCTCCCAAATATCCTCCCATATCCTTACACACACTCTTCATAGCAACTTTAGACACCAACCGTCTCCATATAGTACCAACTGCAATGGGTCGGATCCCATTGTCAGGCTTCAACAGCGACGTAAGAGGAGCTGAAGCCACAAACTCGGCCAAACTCAAGGGGCACCTGCCTCCCAACCATAGATTAACCACTGAGGTGATCACTCTCAAAAGACTCGTGGCAACAGAGGAACCCTCACCACACATAGCGTCTAAGATGTGTTGTGCCCTCAAGCCATCTCTACCGCAAGAAGTACCTTTGGGAAAGGACTTGATGCATTTAAATACCGAATCGATGTCAACAATGAGGGGTGATTCATGAATGGTAGTGCAAGACTTAGAAGGTGGAGGTTTGTGGGGATGTTTAGCCTCTAACACCTTCAAAGTCTCCTCACTGTAAGAAGCAACACCAGAAGAGCACAAAACCTTAACAACAGCTGTAAAATGCCCATCCGAAACCTTGCGGAGGCATTTCTTGATATTAGGATTTCTCTCTAAACCCCCTCTATCTCCAGAGCCACCATCCACCATCCCAAAAGGCCTATGCTCCGAAGGGTCTAACAAGGCTTCCACTAGACTCGAAACACCCTCAGCCTCACCCCAAATAGACAATGCCTGCAAAATCCGCTGATGTTGTATCGACTTTCTACTTCCCGATCTTCTGTCTCGCCTGCTCATAGGCCTGAACACCTGTAAAGTGCACCGAGGAAGTAAAAACAACATAACCCAAGCAGCAACACTCCCGGGCTCAGCTACCACCTTCAAGAGAACACTCAACAACGCTTGAGAGAACCTAAGACGACAACTATGAGGGATGCTTTTCACGGTAGAAATAGGAACTCGCATAACCCTCTCCAACAGATCTGCATCAAAACACATGCTAGCATCGTCCACCCCAACTTGATCTCCAGCAACAGGCCTCGAAATAGCCACAACCGGCCTCAAGATACCACAATGTATCCACCCTCATCACCAAAGGAAGAAATAGAGTCATCTGGGTGACGGCATTCACGACTCAGAGCATGAAGACTCATACACCGGCCACACAACCACATCCTGAGCGCAGCCAACACCTCCACAAACGCCGTAAAAACATCAAGATCACACTCAAGTAAGCCCCGAACTTCATTCTTGCGTTCAACCGCAAAGAGATGTTGCCTTTTCAAATGACTTACTAGGCAAGAGAAACCTTTACTTCCCTCCCTTCCATCACCACACCCATGAAATGATCTAAGCGGACAATGACGGAAACCATTGCCTACCGGCGTCATAGAAAAATTCAGCTCACCAAAGGGAATTTTCTTTGGGACATAAAAACAAACACTTAGTGGGCATCATCCTTGTATCCCTAAAATTCCAAACCCCTGCTTGATTTCCAGCAAAATCAACTCTTTGCTAGCTTCTAAAATGAGTGATAGGAGAAACAGTTTGTCTGTGTATTGGGTAGTGACAAATACGAGCACTTGGTCTGTATATCCAAACCCAGAAACCCTTAATGGTAGTTCTTCAGCTGAATCAGCCTCTTCACGGGATGAAGGTGATCAGATTCAAGAATACTAAGAGGCCAGTAATCCCTCAGAGAATCAACTGCCAAAAGAACGATGAGGGCAGCCCGGAGAAATCGAATCGGGAATCGTCGTCGTCGATTGGGCTTCTGGGCGGAGTTATGAATGTGGGTTCATTTCAGTCAACAAAATGATACGAAGAAGAAGGCTAAAAATGGTAAGTTCGTCCTACTCTTAGAGATGGTCCCCACAACAAATCTTATTCATCTGAACTAGAAGAATCTAATGGAAAGATAAGAGAGAGAAACCAATGAAATTGGAAGCTTGGTTTAACAACCAATTCACTCTTAAAAAAATCCAGAAAAACAACATCATCTGATTCATTTTAGTAAGGTATTAAACTTGCAGGGCACCGGAGAAGATGAGTGGCCAACAGGGACGGCAGGACCTCATGGGACGTTCAATTATGACAAAGCCAACCCTGCTCAAAGACTTCTCATCAATCTATCATCGCTCCAACCAATTTCAGGATAATCGCCATGAAGAAAGCTGAATTGGTCTTCATCCCTTCAACGGGTGCTGGTCATAAGGTATCAGCTGTAGAGTTCGCCAATCGCCTCATCGCCTGTGATGCTCGCCTCTCTGTCACTATCCTCACCATGACCTCGCCTTTTCCCACAGCCGCTTCTTCAACCGCTCCCAATCCTGAGCCCGCCGTCGATGGACCTCGCTACATCTCCCTCCCACAAGCTCAACTCCCATCGATAGAGATCATGCAAGAGTCCATTGAAGATTACGTTAGTACCTTTGTAGCTTCTCATAGCCATTATGTGAGAAACGAGCTCATCAGCTTGCAAAAATCTCATGAAATTCCAGTTTATTTAGTCGTCGATATGTTCTGCACCTCTTTTATTGATGTAGCCAATGAATTAGGTATTCCGTCTTATGCGTTTTTCACCTCAAGCGCATCCTTTCTTGGTCTTCTCCTCCACTTCCCTGATCTCTATGAGCGAACGGGTATCCCCAATTTCATCGAATCCGGACCTGAGTTACAGATTCCGAGTTTTCAAAACTCAGTCCCTGCTTCCGGCTTGCCTGCTTTTACTTTTAACAAAGCCGGATACACTTCATTTATGAATCATGCAAGGAAGTTCCAAGAAACAAAAGGTATTATGATTAACACTTTTGCAGAGCTGGAACCTTATGCTATCAAATCCCTAACAGAAAAGGTACCAGTAGTGTATACAATTGGGCCAGTTCTTGACCTCAAGGGTGCAATTCATAAGCCGTGTGACCAAAATCTAAGAGCAAGAATCATGAATTGGCTCGATGTTCAGCCTGATTCATCGGTGGTGTACTTGTGTTTTGGCAGTGTAGGTTGTTTCAGTGAAGAGCAGGTGAAAGAGATAGCAAAGGGGCTCAACCAAAGCAAGCAAAGATTCTTATGGTCATTGCACAAACGAAGAACAAAAAGTGCAAGATTTCCTACTGATTACACAGAGAAGAGCTGAAGAGTGTTTTGCCAGATGATTTTCAGACCTTGGTTGAGGAAGGAAGAGGGATGGTTTGTGGATGGGTTCCGCAAGTGGAGATCTTAGCACACAAAGCAATTGGCTCCTTTGTGACCCACTGTGGATGGAACTCGACCTTAGAGAGCTTGTGGTTCGGGAAGCCAATAGTGGCCTGGACGTTGTACGCAAAACAAAACACCAATGCATTTGAGTTGGTGAATGAATTGGGCTTAGCAGCGGCATGGTTAGGTTACGGAAGAAAGTCTGGTGATCTTGTGACAGCAAATGAAGTGGTGAGTGCAGTAAGGTCTGTTATGGAGAAGGATAATCCAGTGAGGAGTAAGTTGAAGGAAATTTCAGAGGTTAGTAGGTTAACTCTACAAGATGGAGGATCATCCTTCAATTCAATAGGAAGTTTCATCAAGAACATCATCCCAGACGACCTCTGAGCTCTGAATTGTTCTTGTATCTTTGAGTAATGTTTAAATAATCAAGCAGGCACTTCCTTTGTTATGCAATTTCATCTGTTCAAATTTGTTTGTGTCAAATTGTTAATGTTATGCTCTTCTTAATCTCATATACTAGCACAGATAATCCTAATATGAAATAAAACAAATTAGATCAGATAATTAATCAAGATAATCGGATTATCCGTTAAAATTTAATATTCGAATGTGATTTTTCCTCATTTCCTTAGTATAATTCTTTCTATAAAAAGTAATGCAAATAAAGGTGTAATAATACTTTTAAATTAATTAAAAAAAAACTTCTTTAGACATATGGATATACATTTTATTAAAATACTAGGCGATCCCGCGAGCACACGCGTTCATTTATTTTTGTTAAAGTTTGTTATAGCAAAATATTATTTACGTATACAGCACTTGAGAAACGATATTGACGTGATAGATATTATTGAGACAAAAAAGAAACATTACATTGTGAAGTTAAGGGTACCATAATTAAACAACAGTTGAAAATAATATTTTTTTCTCACTTGGAATGAAATTAAGTTTGAGCCTTTTTTTAAAATTTAAAATGAGACAGTGTTCTTTATTTTATCCAAAAAAACATTGGCATCGCCTTCTTTTGCAGTGAATACATGAATCACTTATCTTTACTCTCTGATCATCATCTTCTTTTGCAACGAATCATGAATACCTTCTCTTTACTCTCTGACCACGGCCCGATGCTGATGAAGGTGAATCCCCTTCTTTGATGGATGCCCCTGCCATGGAACTCGACCGTTATGAAGACTTCCCGCTCAGTGACATCAACATTGAATTCATCTCCATGCCCACCTTTAGGAGCCATTGTTATCATGGGTGGTGGAGGTACGAAACCTCCTCGGAAGAGACTGCGTTCGACTGACTCAGATGGTTGGGCTCGAACTGATAACCAATACCTAGATATAACAAATATTAGAAGCATGAAAACAAACAATTTAACGCATATACAAATTGTATTCGTCATTCAGAAAAACTGGAGATGTCCGGATTATAGTGAATTCTAGATCAATGTTGTTCATAGTCCCTGCTTCAATTCTAAATGGTGCAACCAAACTTGGATACTTCAAGTCAAGGCTCTATTGTATGATGTGTTTTGGTAGTTTTCTTGAGGGTAGTTTTTTTTTTAGTATCTAATCTTATCATAGTAACAACCGTCTCAACTACAAAGGAGACATATTTGTTACATTTTAGTCTAGTGAAAAGGTTGTTATCTAAATGAAACAAGCGGAATCAAGTACCAAAATTTAAAAAACAATGGGAAAAAAGACATAAATCAAGATGAAATACAAGACAATGTAGATAAATAAATGTAATTTACTACCACTCTTTTTGAGATGGGAGCTAAAGAGCTTAATCCATAGACGGTTAGAAGATCCATGCCAAGTAATAAATAAATGTAATTACTATCAAACAAGAAGTACAGAGTAATTTGGCAAATTATGCAACATTGAATACAAAAGCAAAAGACAATTAGTCAAGACTCACCAGGAGTCACCCAAATGACCCAAGCGGTTAATACCTTGCCCCTCCAAGAGCAATAAGCCATGATGATTGTAATGTACCTCCTGCAGTAGAGAACCAAAAGCTTGTAAACATTCTAGTACTAATAAACAATGGATAGGATAAAAATGTACCTTCACAATTAGGAAGTTGACCGGCTGAAAATCCATGATCTGCACGCAAATACAGGCACAATGTAAAAAAAACTCAAAAACTTGAGGTGCACTACAACAAGGATTCACTTGAATAACTTCATCGAAGTTATCCGGGGTAAGCACCAAGACAGTTGATGGAGATGCACTCTATTCACTGCTTACAATTGTATCTATTGACATTAAAACATCAAGAGGAGATCCAATTTGAGTTCGTGGGAATAAGATATCTGATTACAATCATCCATGGAGTTCATTAGTCCGGTAAACTTCTTGAGAGTGCTACTGAATTCAAATCACAACAGGTAGGCAAGTTTCCTTTTTAGCATTTGAGCTTCTTCCTCCTCTACACATTGCTTCAGAATAAGGATCAGTACTATTTCTCATATTTCCAAGGGCTTTCCCTAACCCATTATTGCCTCGATTGCCAAATCGCGGGGTTGTATCTAGCGGGCCCCAAGCATTGGGTGCTGAACTTTGAGAGTCCCGTTGTCTAGCTACATTGTTTCCACCTTTGCTTTTATTTTGTTGTTGATTTTTCCCAGTCCCCGTCTCTAAAACTTAGGCTCATCCCATATACATTTTGTGTAAGATGAGCAATGCCTCCGTTTGATGTCTTGCTTTACTCCATCCCTGCTATATTTGGTATACTTAATGTTTAGAAAATCCAATCTTATATTCATACACAAAACTTTGATTAACAATATATCATGAAAAAATATTACCAAAACTCATACAGAAAGTTGAATAATATATAGAATAAAGTAGTGCATAATCTAAGATTACGGGGATGAACAAATAAGTACATAACACACTACACGTAAGAAGTTGATTGGAATTAACAATATGATGTAAATGACACTAAAATGATATTTTCCGTCTCTAGATTGGAAGTCATTATAGCTTATTCTAATTGCTCAAATTAAGATGCTAGCAAATATTTCAACAGCTACCCAATACATTCTCAAATGTTGCATGTTATACAGGAAAAAAAATTCACTAATTTCACTTGTCTTTAAAAAATACCTCAATACGGCGCGGGGGGGAGGGGGAATTGGAAACAAATACTTCCGGGATTCATAAAAAATTGACTTGCCCACATAAGCATACATGATACTTTTTACTTGATTAATTGTATAACAAATATATCACCAAAATTAATTTATTGCCATATACCCAATAAACATGTCCCTGAAATTTCCCTTTTTTGTTCAACAGGGATAAGCCTTTCACATTTAGACATCAAGCATAAACATCACCAGAAAAAAAAAGAGAGAGAAGAAACATGTCCGGTGAAAAAACCGATAGGGAAAAAAAACTGACACGAAGAACCTGTCCGGTGAAAAAAAAAGATAGGGAAAAGCCACATGAACCAAAAATGAAGAAAACAAGCGGAGATTTTTTTACCGAATATCGTCGAAAATCGATCGAAGACTGACTGCAATGAGCTACACGGAATCCGGCGACCGCCGTTGACGAAGTGAGAGACGGACTGTGGTGGCCCTTAGTCAAATTAACAACAACAGAAAAGCAAGAATCCACCTCAATTTGGGCAGAAGATTTCGTAAGATGCAGAAGAAAAAATCATACCCCGTGGATTTCACCATTTCCAGTAGGAGAGAACCACGTCATCAACTACAAAAGCAATGAAGGTTAGAGAGATGACATACAAGGGAGTGAAATTAGAGAAAAGAGAAAAAGCCCTCTATTAATCCTGGAACAAACTTCAGGCGGCTCTCAGACTAAGAAAGGTGACAATCAGTCAGACATCGAGGATGTTGGGGAAAACTCCGCGCACCTTCCCGACTCACACCGAATATATAAACTTGTATTTTGTTGCGCACTCACACTCGAACAACACATCACTTACAAGCTCTCTTTATAAGCATTTTATTACTCTCTTATAGATGGAGTTGTATAAATGAGGGGTGGTCTCCCCTATTTATAGTCATTGCCACCTCCTCTATGGGGAGGTTCCGAAATTCGATTCTCTTAGATTATTCTGGAGCCTTCTCATTTAATCATGTACAAATCTAGAGCTTTCCCTAGATTTCTAATATAGTCTACATGGATCCGTCGAGTTCTAGATGTCTCCATCATCTTCCGGGTAGCTCCGCCTCCTTCCGGAAGGTTCCTTCACCACCCGGAGTATTCCACTTCATTCCATAAGGTTCCACTATATTCCGGAATGTTCCACCATCTTCCAAAATATTTTGCCTTCTTCCGGAATATTCAGCTTTCTTTCGGAATGTTCCTCCACCTTCCGGATCGGAGGGACCTATTATCACAATATTTATGTTTGAAAATATGAATTAGTCTAACAATTCCTCCCTTAATCCATATTTTCAAATTTCTCCATAGCCTTTGAAAATCTCACCTTTGTCTTCTTAGTTCCGGTGCCACTACATCATTTTTGCACCGCTCTTCCATCTAAGAAGCAAATATTCTTCTAATCCTTGTGGCCTTGCATCACCAAGTGTCTCCCCTTGAACATCTTGCACCATCTTCTCGTGCCGACGAACCTATACCCCTCAATCGTCATCGAACCTAACGAGATGACATTTATGTTCACAATTGGCACATACCTCACATTGTGCGGAGTGTGGCTTGTAACGTTATGACGCCTCATCCTCATGCTTCTGGTACTTCTACCTTCAACTTCTTACCACTCATTGAGTTGAAGTGACCAAACTCTCCACGAGTCTCCAAGGTGTCAGTCATTGCTTCGTCTCGACATACATGCATTGAGACAACACTATCCATCACCCACTCTTTCTCTGTCTTGGCAACCTCCTCTCTCGTTGCCAAGTAATAAGCATCCCCGTAATTAACTTCATCAACTTCACTGACCATATTTGTACGAGAGTCCTCTTTTTATTAAAATAAAAATAGAATATTAAGGAAATCAGAATATCTTTTTCTCTCCATTTATAAAGCAACTAATTGTTACAAAACGGGAAAGTTAATATATTTTTCTCTCCATTTATTTTGAAAATAAGAATATCTTCCTTTTGTTCGTCATTTCCGGAATTTTCGTAACAAACGGTTGTTAATCCAACTTGCGTTCATGATGTTCATCCATAGTGACGATATTATATTAATACTAGTAAGATTTCCGCAACAACATATGTACATAATCGCCAAAGACTACAAACATATGTACATATATATAGTTAGTTAGTAACATGTTCGCAGCAACATATGTACATAATCACCAAAAACTACAAACATATGTACATGCAAACACAAACAGAAGTCTCTATTACAACATATTTTGTTCTACTTTACATATTCTAATCGACAATATGTTATATGTACACACAAAATATCTTTGTGTATCATCAAACCCCTATCCAAATGTACACAAACTACATATTTGGTACATATATAGTTAGTTAGTAACATTTTCGTAGCAACATATGTACATAATCAGTCTTTAACATGCATTCAAATCGATTGATGAGTTACATAGTAATTCTAATATGTATAGGTACGAAAGAGTGATTTTCTTCAAAAACCTGAGTACAATCGTCGAATATATCATACATGACTATGACGACTGAAGATAGTCGATTCGAGATTTCGATAATCCTTTGAAGCAATTGGTAACTTATACTTCTTGAAGACGACCGTTGAATACTCGATTGAAGGAGAATGTCGAGGATAAAGAATGGGTTGAAGACTAGACATCGAGATGACTGAATATGGAGAATGTTGAGGATGAAAAATGACTTGAATGACGAAAATGGCGGATATTCGATATTGGAAAATCTCAAGCACGGTTACTTTTTTTAACCAATTTCCTATTTTGAATCTTAATTAATATATTTTACCAAATAAATATCTTCGATTAAGTTTGTAACGGCCTATTAAAAATTCCCTTAATTACTAATTTATCGTTTCCTAAAAATTGTAAAATACTTGGGACCTTATTTATTTTATAGTAAAATAAGTTACCTTAATAGCTTAATCTTCTCATATTATTTTACTACATATGTGTCGGATTTACTACAATAAAAATATTAGACCCACGAATCTAAGAAAATATATTTTAGAACCATAAACCATAACTACAAATACCAATCTAAAATTTACTTATGGTTTATATGGACTTTTAAAAATCTATATTCAATACCCATAGACTTTTAAACTCCAAAAAATTCCTATAGACTCTTAATTGAATACACCCCCTTAGTGAGAGGCATGATATAGGGTCCGTTTGGGGATCCCTAGTTTATTAGGGTATTAAGATGAAGTTGAAGTTGAATACGAAGATGAAGTTGAAAAACGAGGATGAAGATTAAAGAGATGAAATAAAATAAAAGTTGTTGGTGTTTGGTAGGAAGAGTATTATTATGGGTATGAAGAGAATTAATGTGGGTGAAATTACTAAAAAGGGTACGAATTATTTTTTTTTTCAATGAGGCACATTACTACCAAACCCAAGGAATAGAATAATGAACAATTGATCATTGATTTTGAGCATTAGTATTTCTATCTATACGAATTAAAGTGTCACTCTTCACTAGTAAATAACTGATTTTCAGTGTTCGAAATCGAACTATTGTGACAAGATTCGGGCTATAAGTTGCCACAATTTTAAGGTTCAGGAAACAACCTTAGTTCATAAATATTTGGCAAAACAGCGCACACGAAGCAAAATTGTTCTCAAGCAAGCACAAGGCAACAACAAAAGGCCAATGAACCCATATTTGATTAACTAGTTGATGCCAAAATGCAAACACAATACTAACTTGCTATCATGTAGACATGAACAATAAGCTAACTTGCTGTCAAGTAGACAGGAACAATAAGCTAACTTGCTGTCAAGATGCAAACACAAGACCTAAGTCACCAACTTGTTGTCAAGAAGGCATGAACAAGAAACCAACTTGTTGTCAAGATGTAACACAAGACCCAACTTGCTGTCAAGAAGGCGGGAACAAGAAGCCAACTTGCTGACAAGATGCAAACACATGACCAACATACTAAGAAGTCAACAACAAGAACCAACAATCCTATTGCTTAATTGGAATTAGATTCTAAACAAGTTCAATCAAATTTCACAAAAATAAGTGAAAACCAGTTTGAAAATGAAGATTCGCTCAGGAAGAGAAGGATATAAGAGATGAATAGTAACAAATCCAAGTTAAAACCAAGAAGAACTCGGTGCAACAAGTGTTCATTGATGACCCAAACTGTATCCTTTGGCCTCTCAATGTTCCTAAAACACATGACCACACGTGGAGCTCTTGTTGGTTAAATTTGATATCATCAGTCTTCACTAACATCTTCAGTTGGGTTGACCCTTCCCGTGAATCCTCTTTATTCAAGACATTCTCTAGCGTGCCTCAAGTCCTTCATCGTCCACGATTTAAGTTACTTCGCTCTCTACTCGGCTCACCACTTACTTCATTTGACATACTCGTAATGCCTACATCTTCAATGGGTTCGAACCTTCAATTGTCCACTGCACTAGACAAAGCCTCTCTCACCTTAGACTAATTGCACAAACTAACAACAATGCATTCTCTTTATCATTGTTGTTGTTTTGGGCCTTTTGATCTTTCTCTTTGCTATGTACATAAAATCTCTCTGTAAATTCTGCATATCTCTATTCAATTTAAATTTAACTTTTCAAAAAAATGAAACTCATGGTGAAAACTACAAAGAGATTCCAAGGATATGAGCGATGAATTAGGGAAATAAAAGGATGTAACGAAATCAAGCTTATTGAGGCTTTCAGCCTTTCGACTTTGAATTAGGGAAAGGAAACCAGGAAGAACTCGGTGCACCAGGGTCAGAGACAAGCAAATTGATGAAGAAAAAATTGAATAAAGGCTCCTTGAGAAGAGAACATACATGTTAAAAGCACTGTTGGTAGGCAAGGACAAAAGGAAGCCCGGATTGGGTCTCGCCGGCGATGTTTTGGAAGCCCTAGATGTATAGAGATCGACGATGGTTGGCTCGATGGGGATGAGATAGGGGTGACGAATTGAAGCGGAGAAGGGAAGAAATGAGCATGGAAGAGTAGAAGAAGAGATCATGATGGAAGGCGAATGGAAGTAGAGAAGGGAATTAAAAAAAGTAGGGAAGAGAAGATGAGGGAAGGGTAGAAATGTGAAACTCGATCCTTCAACTCCTTAAGCTTGGGGGTACTAGATGATGATTTTGCCATAAATTCCTTCAACTTCAACTCCCTCAACCTCATCTTCATACGTATACAAAATTATCACCGAACATGAAAAAGCAGACAGAGGATGAAAATAAGTGATAATCTTCAACTTCATACTTGATAAACCAGCATCCGAACGGACCCATAACCTTGATTAGGATTTTGGACCGGTCATAAGCGAGGCGGTTCTATAGACCATGCAAAAGCCGATGATTTTGGCCTGAACTGAACCGGGTTTGACGACCGCTCCACTGTTTTATTATTTTAGTTTTCACGGTTCGGTTAAGGTGGATCGGCTCGTCCTGAACCGAAAACAGAATTTGGAATTAGGGTTTTTATTGTTTCATCGTTTGGGGATTCGACTTCGAGGGCTGTTCACTACTGACTGCGTGAGCCCTTTCCCATTTGCTTCCCCTCATATCTCGCCTCCCTCGCCGCTCTCTCCCGCTGTCTCGCACCCTAGACTTTCCAGTGTCTCAAACACTCTTCTGTTGGCCTCCGTCTCCGTTGCTTCCTCTCTATTTCTTTTCCATCCTTGAAGGCTTAGGTGTGTTTACAGTTATTGCTTACTCTGAACCTGTTCGATCGACATCAAAATGATTTGTGGCGGTAAGAGCTTAGTTTCTTGTCCTCCATCTTTCTCAAACGATGCAAAGAAGCTCCTTTTTTGCACGGGCAACACAGTCACCATCACAAGGATCGACACTGGCATGATGGTAAGTTTTTCTAGTACTTTCTCATGACTTCAAACCTACGTAATTACGAAAATAACGTAAACTGACGATTTTTTGGGGTTCAGATAGCGGAATTAGTAGGACACAATGCATTGGTGACTTCGATAACGGTTGTACCAAATGCTAGTAAAGTGTTTTGCTTTTGCTGGACATCGTCCCTGGACGGTACAATTCGGTATTGGGATTTCTCAGTGGCGGAGCTGGTCAAAACGATTGATATTCGGCTTCCTATTTTCTCTATGGTGAGACTTATTACTATTTCTATAGACAAACGTGCTACTAGGAATTGCATGATGCACATAAGTGTATGACTGAATGAGAACAATGGCCATGTTTCTGTGTATTGGATTCATCTATCTAACCTGAAAAATCGATGATGATTTGTTGCAATTGTTTGTAGTTAAGCGGCTGAACTTGTACCCCGTTGCTTTTCTGAACTTGCATTATGTTATGGACATTTTAGATCTTTTATTTTTGTAAGATCATGTAAATGCTATACTTCTATATTTGTATAAAGTTATTTTGATTTTTGGCTACCGCCGTTTATCAATTTCAGGTAATTCCAAGTCTGATTGGTAAACGAGAAGTGAGTGATCAAAGGGAAGCAGATCTAATTGCTTACGTCTCTGTCGAAGATTTGAGTGGCCATGGAAAAAAACCTGATTCCTCCACTGCACAAATTCGAAAGTGTAGCTTAAGAAGGAAAAGTTCTTTGGCTCGAGCAATTTTAGCTGAGGTTTGCCAGCGGGAAATCTTAAATATCTTAAACTTTGCATCACTGTTTCTGTCTTTTATTGGCAGTTGTACTTGATATCGATTTAACTAATTACCAGTTTACAACATCTGAATCTGATTAGCCTTAATTACTGCACTAGCACATGCACTGAGCTTTACACAACTGAACTCGAAGATATTTAGCCTCTATTATTTATTTTGATACAAAGGTAAGGTAAAAGGGAGGGTCAGTTTCTATTTAGCCTCTATTATGGATGGTAATCACTTAATAAATTTCTTTATTTAAATATTCCAGCTGACAGAAATTTGTGTGTAAAATCTTGAAGTACAATTCAAACAAGCAAGATTCCATGAAGCATGGTTAGGGTAGAGTTTATGTTCATTGTATGTGCAATAACAATGTAGTTACATATTATGACTTATGAGAATAAAATTTTAAAATTATTGAGCTATTTGCTATTCAAGTTTGATATTTTCTTTACATAACTGCATAAGCCTTCTTCTTAACCATATTGGTTTTACTGTAGAAGTTGCTTTTATAAGATTAGCTTAATTTTCATGAGTATCTCAGCACTCATTATCATGCCTTTTGATGCATTCATTATAATGGAACCTAAGGGTTTGTTCATTATTGTCATGCTATTGGATTACAGATGAGTTTAAATTGGTGAAGATCTAAATGATTGTATGTAAAATGTGATTATCTTGTTATTTACAGACGGCAGGCCCTACATTTTTGACTGTTAGTCCTTCTGGCCAATTCCTTGGTACCCAACACAAACGCACCACTCATATATGGATGGTCCCCGATAAGGATAATGATAAAGCTGTGCTTAAGAAGATGAAGTTGCATCACACGAAGGAATTTTCTGCATTGGCTTTTCATCCAACTGAGAGAATTGTTGCTGCTGGGGATGTAACTGGGAGAATTATGATTTGGAGAGGTTTTGGTGGGAAAAAGTTTTCTGCTAATGATTTCAACGATGTAAATTTCATGAATATTGAGGATGATAGGCCCGGTGTCAGAGGAAATGATGATGCTGAAACATGCTCCACGTTGCATTGGCATTCAGATGAAGTAAAGGTTCTTTCCTTCTCTTCTGATGGAGCCTATCTATACTCAGGTAGATATGATGTTTAAGCACAACACTTTATTAGTATTCCTAACTTGATAATGACCTCTTGAAAGGCTGTTAATTGGGCAGGGTATCTATATGTTAGAAAGCTGAAAAGGGGCTGTTTGCAGTATTTTTCCAAAAGTGTAGCTATTACCAATTTTTTTAACTCATAAGCCATAATTCCAAATTTTGTAGTTTATGCTGAAGCCGTTGTTTGTCTCAATAAGCAACTGCCACAAGAATGTGTTTAGGGCATGACGACTTACAAGTTATTGTGGTCCTCAAAATTGTTCTTTACAGCTATACATATTCCTGTACTTTTGAGTAGAGTTCAACTTATTAGCTGCTAAATGTTGACTCACTGACTTTGGGAAAGTACACCTAGGCTACAAGTTTTGTGATGGGTCTTTTTGGTGTAGGTGATGCTACAAGAATTTGTGCTTTTTTAATAAGAAGATGCTTCTCGTTTTAGTGGGATCTACCTGATACGGACTTGATTTTGCTTTATTCTTACTTTGAGTAGAGATTGTCCTTTTTTTTTCTCCACGGAAAAATGTCTTATTTCTTTATTTGTGTATAGGTGGAAATGATGGAGTCCTTGTGCTCTGGCTTATAGATTCAGGGAAGAAAAAGTTCTTACCAAGAATTGGTTCACCACTTTTGTATTTTGTTGACTCTCCCGATCCTCTTCTTTCATCAGTAAGAATTGATATCCTTGTCGATGTTCTGTTTCTGTATCCAATTTTTTTACTGTTATCAAATGAAGAAAATCATATAGAGTAGATATTTCATTCAAGTGCAAGATGTGATAAATTTAATTTTTTTGATGAATTGGATCCACCCCCCATTTTCTAATATTATCTTCTTTAGATATCTTGTGCAGATAATCGAATTCTTCTTCTAAACATGGGATCGCTGAAAGTTCTAAAGTCCATTTCAGGAATTAAGGTTGGTGAGATATTGATTGTTTATTCCTGTCGCAAATCACAAGTGCAAGTCTTCTTAGAAGTCACTTTTTTTATCACAAGATATCTGTGTCATTTATGCCAATAGCTTTTGTTGAACTAGAGATTAAATCAAATCACCTAACCAATAGAGAAGTGGAAGTTTTAGCTTTTTTCACAAGTGTGTAATCTCTTTTTATGCTTGTTTCTAACTTAAAATCTGTACTCTAGAAATTGAGATCCTGAATTTTATTTATTGCTTGTTCACTTGGGTGTCTTCTTTCTAGACGTGGAATCACTTGGATAACTCATGTTTGTTCACCATGTTGACTTTTGTAGGAAAGCATTATCCTCAATTTTTTTTACTGTTGATTTGCTTGCTATAAAGATAATGGTCAACATGTTTCAGGCTGTTATATTCTATAAGATATATTGGGCATTTTTTGCAGCTTCCGTGTTCCTTCATGGAGAATTGTAACAGTTCTTCTAATGGATTTGCCTTTGATGAAGAAGCTGGGCTGGTGTGCTTACCTTCAGACAATTATTGCATCCAATTTTATAGCTTGCTTGATAACCGTGAGATTTCAGAGGTATTTTTGTGTAATCCTTGTTCTTGTCTGTCATATATATATATATATATATATATATATATATATATATATATATATATATATTAATATATGAGTATTAATTGTTAAACCAGTAAGCCACAAATGTTATTCTATAACTGATATTCGTTTTTTCATTTGTTCGGACATAGTTGGCCATAAAAACTTTATCTCATAGTTAGGCAACTAGTTTATGAAGAAGTGCCAAAAGGTTATGTTGGTTGCTGAAATTAGATATTGCAGTGATCAAGGAAAGTGTCAATACATCGAAATTTACAGATTAGATATAGACTCCTTCATTCTAGTTGAAGGATGAAGAAGTATTATTTGTCAGAAGATTGCGTTTCTTCATATTTTCTGAAAATTCACTTGGTCATACATTGCATACTTAATTGGTTGTTGTCTTTTTTTTTTCAGGTTCAAGTATGTGAAAGGAATCATGAACCTGGTGATGATCTTACAGTAAATCACTCTCTTCCCTTCTCTTGCATCACACTTGAAACTTTTGCTTCCATCTTGGTGCATCATATATTTGTTTTTTCTTTGCTATCTAATAGTAAAATTGTGGCATAACCAAATGAAATACAATAATGAAAGAAGCCCTAATAGGTTTCTCTTCAAAAAAAAGGATTAAGTTTTAAGTTCTATTTCTTAAAATAGGCCCTCATGTTTCCTTGTTCAGTACTTCAGTGATACATTTCATAAATTTAGGACAAAATATTTTAGTTATGAGAAAATCACACTTGGGACCAAAAACTTAAAAAATATGACACTAGAGGATAACCTGTGATGTGTTTCTTTCCAATACCTAACCCAAGCAGTCTGAAATATGAGGGGTTCTAACACCTAAGAAGATATAGTTATCAGATAATGAAATAAGTATCTAGTGATTCTAGTGTCAGTACCAGTGGTGGGGCCTTTGGACCAATATCACCCGCACTATTGCATTTTGAGCTGTTTTTATATAATTAGGCCATGTTTGCCATGACAACTTATCCTGCTTTTGTTCATGAGCATCTACACCTTATTGTGCTTTATTAGGCTTTATCACAAGCTCAGTGGGCATGCCAGACGAGCACCTGTTTTTAATTTTGTCTCTCCTAATGAATGACTTCTGCTATACTAACCTTTCTATCTTGTATTAATATCCCGTTCTTCTATGGAATCTAAATATTTAATTGATCCGTAAGTGTATTGATTATTCAGAAAGCTATGTGTGACAAATGATTTCCTAATCTTCCTGTTTGTTTTCTTTGCAGATAATGGTGACCTTAATTGCTCTATCACCTGATGGCTCTGTGTTGTGTACTGCTGAAACTAGACTTCCAGAGGATGGATTGGGAGGTTTGATCAGCCTGAAGTTTTGGATGTGTGATACACAGAAAAAAGATTTTAAATTGTCAACTATTGTTTATGAACCACACAGGTGAGCTGCATGTTCTGGGAGTACTTGTGGTTTTATTTTCTTTTGATGATGCAGTCAATTTTTTTTATATAGAAAAAATGCATTCCAAGTTGGTGTATCTTATCAGGAAAATTGATGGTTGTGAAAGAACCTGTCTAAAACTTTCTTATGCTTGATCTTATTCTGAACTATATTAATCTTACAGGGATGCTGCTATTTCTGCTATTGCTTTTCATCCTGCTTCCCACATGGTAGCCAGCGCTTCTCGTGGTGGCGACTTTAAGGTGATACCCATTCTCTTTTGTATTTCATAGAATATAGTTCACATGTTCAAGATTCATGTGCCTATTTGATTTTTCCTTCTCAGGTTTGGACTGACAAAAACATAGTTCATGGGAAAGATCAAGCTCTTGAAAATACTGGCTGGGCGTGCCATTCTGTTGGGTCATACAAGTATGGTTCTCTGTCAATTTTCTACCTTTTACTTTTATTATTGATACTTTTTGTTTACATAAGAATTTTATTTGAACTTTCTAAAACTGAAGGATTAACTGAAAAGCTTATCATTTATTAGAAACAGTGATTGATTGGTCGAATGAACCGTCTATAATTCAATTTCCTTGAGTGCCTGACTAGCTATTATTTCTCAGACTGTAAAAAATTTGTTGTTTAAATTGCTGCAGGAAAAAGCCCATGACTGCTGCTGCCTTCTCCGCAGATGGGTCTGTACTTGCTGTGGCTGCTGAAACTGCAATTACTTTGTGGGATCCTGAGAGGAACTATCTTGTGGCTGTAATTGTGGAAGATTTTGCGGTAATTTATACTTGTGATATAATTGCAAGGATTGTTGTCAAATACATACACAGTAGGGGTATCCATACATCAGTAGAGGAGTACAAGTTGAGATCTTCCTTTACAATTTAAATATATCAAAACAAATGAAAGCCACAATTCATGCAAAGGATAAGATTATCCCCTTACCGAACGGAGACATATAGGGTTTGTTTAGTTGAATAAGAAGGAGACGGGAAATTATGATATCATATTTTCAAAATCGTGCTATTATATTTTTAGCGTACATGTACAAACAGATTTAAGCATAGAGTTTTGATTAGTGTGTAGCGGGAGGGAATTGGATCAAAGGAAATATGAAGCAATGTAGTGAAGAAAATAAGGGTTAGTAAACACAATACATTTTTTTTCCCTTTCCGTTGGATATTTTCTATTCTCAGACCGAGGATTGTCTAAGACATGAATACCAATGGTTCCCCATTATCGATCTTGTTTATCACTTCTCATGCAACAAATTTAGTGATCATGGAACCAACAATCAACAATGGATTTACCTTCTTACATTTGGAAAAGAGAGTTGGTCCAGTTTAGCTTCAGAGAAAAACTAAACTTCTTTCTAATCTTTAGAGTAAAGGAAAACCTTTATTAATCCATTGTATAATAGATGATATACCTTTATTCAATTCAATATTGAAGATGAGCTTATGTGGTAGTGAGAACTGACACAAATTATGAAGTGTGGAGAAAAAAAGAGTATAGAACTTCAAGAGATTTTGTTTTATTCTTATATTTGACATTTTTTTTAAAAAAAACTGCAGCCTATTCACAAACTTTCATTTATTGGAAATTCCGAGTATCTTCTGTCAGCCTCCAAAGGCTCAACACCCCAATTAAGTGTCTGGAGTTTGTCAAATTTGTCCTTAGCATGGTCATACAAGCTTCAAGTGCAAGGTTAGTAATGTTAATTTGAGCCTTATCCAATATGACAATTTCTTAGGGTTGCATGTGTGTTGTTTTGTAGCTCAGGTTCTTAAATTCTTGAGTACAAGCATAAATCATATGCTTCGGTGTATGATCACTTGTATGACATTCATTTTTCATCATGCAGCTGTAACTTGCGTGAAGAATACAACAACTTTTGCAGTTCTTGCACTTCTTCCTAACTTGTCCACACATCTTACTTCTCATGGTAGCTCCGTATGTCCAAGAGATGGCGTAATCTTAGTATTCAATGCTGGTCATCCAGACCCTGTTGCTTCTTGGTCTGTAAGAAAGGTATTATTCTCTCTTCTCCATCTTGCTATGAACTTGAGCACTGCAAGAGATTCCATTGTATGTTGCTGGTCTGTTAGGCTGTGTTTGGCTGGGCATCACCATCTCACGTTTGACAGCATTGGGCAAATGATGTAGACATGCTCGTATATTTACATACTTCCTGCAACTTCTAAGTCCCCCAAAAAGTTCTTCTCACTTCCATCATCATCTTTCATTTCACTGATAACCGAGCAGAGTATATTCAGAATAGAAAATTAGGTGCCCTAGAAAAATTATGCAACTTATTCTTAGTTATTGACTTACTCGAGTATTTCCCAGTGCTCTTATGCAGAAAACATTTTACTAATCATCGAACTAGATTTGATAGTCTTTATTTTGATTTTTGCTGTACTTTTTAGGCAAATGGAGGTGGTCTGGTGTTTCTTCAAGCAAACAAACTTCCTTCAGAAGCATTTGCCTCTTCTGGAGAAAAGCCAACCATGTTACTCGCTTATATCAACAGTGATCATGAATACATTGTCTTTGACCCTTACAACAAAGATGCAACAGGATTCGATTTCATACGCCAACTTTGCAGTGTTGAAGATGAAGCAGGTAAATTATACTTCCCCCCTTATCTATATTCTCTGTTAATATATTTCTTCATTTTTATTTCCAATTGACCATTTGTCATATTACATCTAATCGCTTCTCAAAACACTGTCTGAACAATCTGCTTCATAATTACGCAGAGCAATTTGGTTACACTGCTTTGTACGGCGAGCTTCCAAAGTTGGAAGCAAAGATGGAATCTGATTATTCTTCCATTATACCATCCGAAAGATCTTGGGAGACATTATTTTCTGGTCCATCTTATAATCTCCCACCACTCTCCAAATTATCTTATGCATTTTTGGAGTCCTTGCTAGAAAAGAGAACAAGTGTTGTTGAGTGAATCAAATGCAGCTAACTAGTTTAAATGAAGTAGAGATCTTTGCTAAGCCAATCGAGTAGAAGGCTCTGTTTGGAAGAAGGCATTGTTTTTGTGTCCAGGTTTGAATAGTTATGTGAATCATGGCAATGCCACAATGTAGCGTAAAGCTGCCTTAAGTTTGAGCTGTGCTGCGTAGCTTTGGTGTCTTTCCGAGCTGCAAAATTTTGTAGGGTTATTGGAGTGACCGGATATTGTATTAAAGTTTAGTGAAACTGTATTTCTTGACTACTTGTTGAAGTTTTTGCATCCTGTGAACTTGATTAGCTGCATGGGTCAAATTAACAAGTATTGTCGATGATGCAAAGGATCGATCAGACGTGTTTTGTATAGAAATGATAAAATTATCACATGATCAGTGATGTGTGCACCATCTGTCTGTGTGTGGTTTTTAGGTGCATGAATGTGCGCTCGAATTCGTGATGCACGACCATGGTGCATAGTATACGATCGCAGATCATACCCTTTAAAACACTTCTTATTGTAATTGAGATTCTCACGCCCTCGTTGGTGTAATTTGCTCTTCCTAGTTTATTTGCCAACCTATTTAGGGATTAGGATCGTTTGGTAAGATTGTAGTAACGAGAATGGAACCAGAAATCGGAATGAAATAAATAATTAGAATCAATCAAGTGTTAGGTACAAATTAATCAATACTTGGTGTTAGATATGAAGTTGGAATGAACGATTCATGAAACATATTATTTGATTTTATATCATTATGAATTATGAATGATAAACTATATTATATTTTATATATGTTGATGTTTTCAACATTGGTTAATTTTTTAATTTAACTTTTAAGAAAAATGATTTCAACATAGGTTAATTTATACTCTACCTTTTAAGAAAAATAAAGACCCACTAGTGACTTTAAATACAAAGATGAATAAAAAGTCAACTTAAATAAATAAGTATATAATTTCTGTTTTGTTTAATTGAGCCAACATATTTTTTGAACATTTTTCAATGACAAATCATCTTGATCAAAATATTCGTATCATTGTTAACTATTTAACGTAATAGTTTTTTGAAAAATAATTTTTAAAAAAAAAATTGAAACATAACTTAAATTAATTGATGGAAATTTATTATAAAATTAAGTGATTATAGTATATGTATAATAAAAAATATATAAATATAATTTTAAATTTAAAATGACTGATACCCACTTTTAAATTACGAAATCAACTTCATTTTTAGGGTTCGAATGAGTCGTTCCATAAATCATTTTCATTTTAATTCACACAAAGTATTAGTATGACTTATTTTTTATTACGATTACTGATTCCATGAAAATTGTTCGAAACAAGCCCTAAATGCGGATGATATCATAAACTGACTATCCTCTATTTTGAGGATATCATATTGCATGTACGACATACTTGTGGTGCTTCAATATGTTGACGGGTGTACAACAATAGACATGTAGCCATGCAACATTGCAACCTTCACGTGTAAGACATACATATTTCCAAAGCCCCCTCAACTTAGTGACATGTATGCCTCCGCCATATCCATGCATAGATACACTTTGACTTGCCACTTGTAAATAACCTCAATCGGCTACTATATATATATATATATATATATATATATATATATATCACCATCTTCGTTCCTGCATCTACCATTTGATACAAATCGAGCAATCAATGAATATGGGGAAGAACATGATACGGCTTTTACTTGTCTTCGTTTTCGTCTTGGCTTTAGGTATGCAAACTGAATGAAGCTATATTATAAACATTAATTTATGGCTGATCTAATTATAATTGGCTATTCAGGGACGAAGATGGTGGAAGTTGAAGGAGCGACATGCGCCAAACCGAGCCAGTACTTTGAAGGTGTATGTATATTTTCGATGGACTGCTGGGCAGCTTGCCAAGAGGAAAGCTGGCCTGATGGCGTCTGCACCACTGTGGAATGGAGTTATTTCCCGGCTTGCGAGTGCCGTCGCCCTTGTTAAGCATCCAAGGCCCGATGAATGCCTAAGTGTATGCACTAGTTATGTCTAATCAAATAAATCGATGTGCAAGATTGTCGTTTTTGCTTTTGAGTCGATGAATCATGTAACGCATGTCTTCTAAGGTTGTGCATACATGTGCATTGTATGGAAAGAGTTTGCTTGTTTCGTTATGCTTTCTTTCTTGACTAACGTAAATTCAGTTCAAAGTCGAACTAAAGTTTGCGGAAAACTTAGGTTAGACTTTGAAGTTTATTTTTTCATTTTAAACAACCAATCGTATTCTTCTATACTGTACACCTCTAGAAGGCGAAAAGGGAGGGTCCTATGTACTACCATGTTGGATACGGGACACGGCTCGAACATTGTCAAATCTGGTCCAATACCGTTAAATACATGGTTCGTATGTATGGCATGACGAATGTACAACATGGCGAGGACACGACGCGGATACGGTCAACGCGGACACGGTCAACGAATGTTATTAGACATGGTGAGGACACGACGCGGATACGGTCAACGCGGACACGGTCAACGAATGTTCTTTCTAATAGGCTAATTTTTTTTAAGGCTAAAAAAAAAATTAAAAAAAAAATTACCCTAACATTTCTTCCTCTCTCCCATTTTTTCCTGCGACCAGATTGTGGTTGCTGGTAGGGTTGTGCCTACGGTCCTATCCGGACCGGTGGACCGTAAATTGATAACACCTTGGACCGTAGACAGAACCGTTTCGGTACGGTCCAGACCGGTCCAATTTCGGGTTTGACCGGTTTGTATCTAAATTCTGCTATTTTGAATATTTCGACTGGACCTAAAATATGGCTTTTAACCTGAAAATTAAAACTTTTACCAATGGAAAAATACAATCTAAACAATTTTGGTGAGGTTTTCCGGTCCAAAACTGGTCCCGGACCGTAACCCGGGTTTTTACAAAAACATGGACCGTAGACCGGACCGTAAATTTCGTTCCGGTATGATTTTACACAACCCTAGTTGCCGGAGGCAAGACACCGGTCTTCTTATCTTCGACTTTGACTAAACCCTCTTCTTCACTTATTATGATTTACAATTTTCTATTATTGTTTTTTTTTGGTTAATTACGTTTTTCAATTCTTGTTGACGTGTGAAATAGATGATTTGTTCTTGAATTTTGAACTAAGTAATTTTATTTGAGATTATGAGGCTAAATATGTTTATTTTTATATTTTATAAGACTGAAAACATTTGTTTATAAGTTTTACATCTTTATACTTCATAATATCTGTGTTTTGCAGATTCGTCTTTCGAGGTTTGTTGTTGTGTTTTTATGGCGGTTTTGAGCGTTTGACAAGGACATGTGGATTTGTGATCCACTCTGACGGCCCTGTTGCAATCCAAATCTGAGGTGTTCACAATTGTTCACAAGCTTCCTTTTCATGTGTATTTTCTTCGAAGATGAACGTTTATACTCGTTGCGTCCTATTGATTGAATCATCTGTTTTCTCCTCTATTTGTGGCCTTCTTGACTGTTACTCCGTCTTGCCGATCTTTTTGGTCTTTTGACCTACTAGAAGACGCGTCGTAGAATGGTTAGAATTGCTCTCCGCTTTCAAATTTTTATTTTTTTAAAAAAATCATTTTCTCCCTACAATCTTGGGATATTTTCTGAAAATTTGAAAATTTAGGCTAAAATGAGAAACCGGATAAAACACTGTGGCTTCGGACTTCCCGGTTTTGCAATCTCTTCTCTAAGCACCACTCAGTTCCAAGTTCCAGCTATGGCTTCTCCTCTCCATCCCCAACCGCCATGGATGAGCACCCTCAAGACCTCCAAACCATTCAATTCTGCAAAGAGTCTCCCAAAATCTCCCCCGTATGTATTCCTCGTAAGACTCTCTTCGTCTTCAAACTTTTCCAATGCGGACGGTTCCTCGTCGCCGGATTCTGAGCAAAATCAAGACAATTTGAAAAGCGATCGAGTGAATATCGCATTCAATAAAGCTTTAGAGTACAAGAAGTCATTGCGTTTGAACGATGTTCAGAAAAATGGCGTGGTTCTAGCTGAAAATTTGTCTAGAACTGATGTGAGAGGCGGTGGAATTCGTGACGGCAAGACTTCAAATTTAGGGTTTGGTTTGGATGAAGAACAAGTGGAGCAGACGACGGTTTCTGATATTGCAGAAGGAAATAATGAGGGCGAAGGTCAGGACTCACCAGGTATTGTTTTTGGACTAGTATTGTAGTCATCCTTCTATGATTGTTATGTTAGTTCATTGTTGTGGATTGCAGTCTCTCTCCAAATTGGCCTAGGAAGATATATATCTTCTTGTTAACAATAAAGATGTTACCATTATCCATTATAACAGTCAAGATTATTTTTTTGTTGGAGAAATGAGAAGTTCAATATGTATATATGCTGGTAGCAGTTGAAAAGGCCAAATTTCAGTTCTAAATTCGTTGTTTCATAGAGAAAGAGTGTTGCAGCTCTGTTAGTTGCATGCATTTGACATAAAAGAGAAACGACCCCCATATTCCTTTTTGTTTCTAATTTTTTTATTGTAGAGAATATGATTGCTTGTTTTACTTAAGCAACTTACAGTGGATTTGACTATAATGAATTGATATCAGAAGATGAAGATGGAAAGAATAAAATTCCTGAGGCTGTCAGGGCTGCCATGGAGAAAGCCAAAGAATACAAGAAGAATAAAGAGACAGTTAGCAGTATTGAAAGTAGTAGAATGGATGAAACATTACCAGGTAATGTTCTCATATAGAATGGCATATCCTAGACGCAAGGCTTCTCTAGATTTGTAGTTGATAATAAAAAAAAGAAGCAACATTGCTTCTTATAGGATGAAAATGTATCTATCAATTGTTTGTTCGTAAAATAGACCCATATTATAAATATTTCAAATCTATGTTCATGAAAGAGAAGTTGATATTTGTATCAAAGATCATATTGCCATCTTCATTTCTGTCTTTGGTAGAGGGTATTGATTAATTAACTTATGGAGCTTTGCATGAAATGAGAATGGTAGGTTGATTTCAGGGGATGAAAATGGGAACACTGATGTTCCGGAAGCTCTTAAGATTGCTATGGAGAAAGCAAAAGAGTATAAGAAGAACAAAGGAAAAGTGAGCAGTGGCGAAAATAGTGGGGAGAGTGAGAGGCCGTCAGGTAGTGTTCTGAGACTAAATTTTACCATCAATTTTTTATGCCTAAGACTTCAAAAAGTACCATTTTTCATCAAAGAAGTAACTCATATGTTACAAGTAATACTTGTTGTCTTTATTTAATTTTGGAGAATGCTTTTTTGTTGTCTTGGTTTCCAGGTCCACGTAATGGGAGCAAAAATGACGCGGAAAATGGAACTAATAAGGGTAAATTTGTCAAGAAGGAGCTCAGCATTTCCAAAATTGATTTCTTAGGGCTTGATTTTTCTGATAAAAAACAACGGAGAGGATTGCCTCCTGGTTTGGTTCCAGCACCAGACCCATTTATGGGGAAGGAATTACCTGAGGTGGAAATTCTCATTGGGGATGCTAGCAAGTTTGGGGATTCTCCTTCTTCAGAACTACAAACTACACAAGAAGATGCATCAGATTTGTATAAGCCAAAGGTTTCAACTTGGGGGGTGTTTCCTAGACCTAACAACATCTCAAAAACGGTAACGTGAAGTGGATGTTGCATCACTATATATGAACGCTCTCAATGTTTACAAAATATAAGTAGTGTACCTACATCTGAAGCCCACACTTCCTCATAGAATGAACACCTGAGCAATGCGTACTAATCTGACCAGTAGTTATTTCCTTTGCTTCAAATTAACTATTCATTTTTTTTGTTTTTTCTTCAGTTTGGTGGTGGAAGAAATATTCGCCCAGGGCAAGCACTTGAAACAGAAGAGGAAAAGGCGGCCAAAGAAGCACGCACCAAACAACTACTTGCTGCATACAGAGATCAGACAGGCTTAAATGTCAATCCAAAGCTAAAAGCTGAGTGTCAGAAGGTATGCTTACAGCTATGATATAATATTTGACAAGTCAATAATATTTCCAGCCTTTGAATGCAATATAATTAAGAGGTAAAAAACATATTAGCGTGCTTAAGTAGAAGGTTATTCTGAAGCATCTTATGCTCACATAAAGATCCACATGCTATATTGGTTTGTTTACAATGCTTACGGCAGTTTTCTGAACAGTGCAACTGTCTTTGATCATATCCAATTCTGTTTATTTGTCAAAATACTGCTATTTCCCCAGTTGGTGCATAAATGTTGCTTTTCCTTCATTTATTACAGTATTCTTCTTCTTCATGGGAATGTAGGTAATTTTATAGGCTTGTTGTAGTTGATTCGTCTCAGCTTTTGACAATTTTAGACTAATCAAATAGCCTATCCTTGCTTTGTCTGTTTCTTACTTGTGTGTTAGATTCAGGAGTTTAACAGGAGGTGGTAGGACTTAGGAGCTGAAAGTTTATAGCTGGGTAAGAAAATGCAGGGTACTGAAGGCCAGCGAGTGAGATGTATTTTTTATAGAATGGGGGTAGTCTGACCATAAATAACGGAGTGTGCACTACTAAGTATTATAGCATGGACAGTAATCTGACTAATAAATTAAAGGGAAATTCCGGATGGTACCCTCGTGGTTTGGGGCTTTCCGGATTTTGCCCAACAGTTTTTCCAGTTCGGATGGTACCCTTAAGTTTTTGTTGTTTTCCGGATTTTGCCCAAATTCATTAAAAATTTTCAAATTCCATTAAAAACATACAAAACAAATTAAACTAAAATTAAAAAACAAATTAAAAGTAGAAAGAATGATTTATTTATTTTAAAACTAAAGTAAAAGAGTAACTTTTTTTTAAAAAAAATAAACGTTTTATATTAATTTAAGAATAAATCAATTAGATAATTTTTGAAAAAAAAATATCAGTGTTTTATTTTATTTTAAAAATAAATAAATTGGATTAGCATTTTTTTTAACAAAATATAAAAATAAATAAATTGGATTAGCATTTTAAAATAAAATATATCACTGATTTTTTTGAATTTTTTAAAAATTATGTACTTGATTTATTTTTAAATTAATATAAAACATTTATTTTTAAAAAAAAAAGTTACTATTTTACTTTAGTTTTAAAATAATTAAATCATTTTTTTAATTTTAATTTGTTTTTAATTTTAATTTGTTTTTAATTTTAGTTTATTTTCTATTGTATGTTTTTAATATTATTTGAAAAAGTTTAATGAATTTGAGCAAAACCCGGAAAACAACAAAAACTTAAGGGTACCATCTGAACGGGAAAAAACGGTTGGGTAAAATCCGAAAAACCTCAAACCACGAGGGTACCATCCGGAATTTCCCTAGATTAAACCATCATCGAAATTAGGGAACATCTTTTTGGGGTGCCGGCTGAGCCTGGGCAAGGGCAATCGTGTATGGGGAGTGTAATCCCCAGAATTTTGCTTTTCCACTTCACATAATCTCTTTATCCGTATTTTTATCAATGATACTGGTTCCAACTTGCTATGCACTGGCATGATTGATTTTTACTTTGGATATGTGCACTCAAGGTCTATTATAGTCACACACTCACATAACTTCAGCGAGGGTAACCGAAATGTTTTTGTAGCAGGCTTCTAGTGTCTTTGTATCCTTCTTTCAGTGAAGATTAATCGCAAGCTTACAGAAGTATCTTGTCTAAATTATTTACAAAATCATCTGGTTTCATGAGAGGTTTACATCTAAGATCTTGGAACTCATTCCCTTTCCCCGATTATATGGATATAAGTTCATTGCAGTCATTATGTTTGGTGCTTTTTGTCAATGGTAGTTAGGTGCTAATTCTAATCGGAATGATCTGGTTCTGTGTTGTCTCATTCTTTTGCTCATTTTTGTAATTTTCAAGAACTGGGTAACTTCCATTTCTTATCATGTTGTATTGAGAAAGTTACCTGAGGTGCTTGTTTTTAGAGACTATAGTTTCATGGTGCAGTAGTTGCAATTGCGCTTGTTCTGAATGCTTGAAGAATAATATTACTTTATTGGGATCCATCAACTCAATCAAACTCAAAATCTTCATGATAATTATGTGGTTAATTTGTTTTATCCACCTAATTGTGCCTAAATCTCTAGAAGTTCACATCTACAAAATTTGCAATTCAGTGAATAGTTTGTACAAGCAACTCTGCAAATGAAGTCTTTTGCTATAGGCCACCATTTTCTGAACTTGTTGGCTATTTGTTGAACTTGTATCTGGATAGTGTTTTACATCACATCATTTAGATGTTTTGATGGTCTTGACTGTATAATTATATTTTTATTATATGTAAGCCGTATAAGATGCACATCATGTCTTTGTTTCCTGAACCTCTGCATTATATATACGTTTTTTGCAGTGTATCCTGACAATAACAATTGAGTGGAGCAACATGTATATTCTTATTTCTTCTCCGTTTTCTGTTTGTTTGAAGCAAATACATTAGGCATAATGCAAAAGCAAGCCAGAGATGTGGCATACTCTCATCCCTCACAAAAAGAGAGAATTCTTAACTGAATGACTGCATGTTTAATTCTTCTTCTTCAACAGTCCATGGAAAATGTCTAAAGAATGATCCATGGTTTCTGATATCTCCTGCAAATGGAAAGAATGAAACCTTATATTGTTGTTCTACCAGAGTTTGCTAGTGTTCTAAAACTTCTTGCTAGGAACAAAAGATCTGGTCATACTTCATTTCCTTTATTAAATGAATCTTACATTACTAATTAGAATTTCGGCTGTTACATTCATAAACTAGTCTATCACTTTTTTTTTGCTTATGTCAGTTAAGATAGCCTTAAAATTTATGATTCTAATTCAAGCATCTAGTCTTTTAGGCACTGAAAGATGGCGACGAGTTAATGGATTTAGGGAATTTGAAAGAGGCATTACCCTATTACCAGCAGGTGATGGACAATATGCCATTCCAGGTAATTTCAAAGTTGATTATTTTGCAGCTTCAAATTGCTTCTGTGTTTGCAATTTTTCAAACTACTGAATGTAACCTTCAATTTTCTCTGTTGGTCTGCAGTCTGAGCTACATGGGTTAGCTGCTTTGCAGTGGGCAATTTGTCAAGATTCACTTAATAGGTAAACCCAACTAATTCGACTATAGTGGTTTCCAGCTCAGCTATTGGTAGTTTTAAAAAGGTTTAATAAATGGGAAATCATGACGCATTTACATGTCTTTTGATATTGCTAGACTAGATTTATATTATTTTACTCAAGCTGCCAGGATTATTGTAGTTGGATAACTTCACAAGCTTTCAAACTTGTGTTAAACATTGCAATTAATTTTTATCCTTTGCCATGACCATAAATCTATAATCCCTAAATTGTTCTGTTGCTAATTTTCTACTCTCTTATGGCTCACAACTCCATTTAAAGTAAGTCCTATGATATTGATTATACTGTGCATGATTTGCAGGACAGACGAGGCACAAGGAATGTATAAGAAGCTTAAGTCCCACCCTAATGCTCTAGTAGGCAAGAAAGCAAGACAGTTTGCATTCAGCTTTGAGGTAAGCTATGATCAACCTTTCCTACACTGCTAGTTTGCTACATCATTATGGTTCACTACACAAAGAGGCATGGATTAACTTCAGTTAGGCATTTCCATGATCTTCCTGTTTCCATGAAATGTATTGAATGATTGATGTAATGCTTATAGAAAAGGAGAGTATGCTATCCCAGAGTTGTGCTTCAGAATTAGCAAAAACCACACGAGTAAGCTGCTTTGCTTACTACCCAAAACTGGCTGATATTGTGGTACCAACCCAAACTATCAGTTTAATTAGTTTTTCTAATTATCGAAATCTGTATTTTTCCATTTCTAGTAATTTTCCAGATTTTCGCTTTTTTTCAAAGGCACTTCCATGTCCCCCATTTTCTCCATGTTTCTTCCATTATCATTCTTCTGCATAAGGCAGACTTGAGTACTGAATTGAATACAGAATTGCCTGTATATGCGAGATTCTTTCATTACAGTCATCCTGAGCTCCTGGGGGTGAGACCCTAGAATGATATAATAAGGTTTAGTACACAAAACTGATCGGTAGGTGTAGGATATTTTGATGAATCCATTCCTTATAATATATTATATTGCAATGCATATCTTGAAGTCCTTGCAGAATCACAAATCCATGTAAGGACCTGCAAATTATGCCCTTATGACACCTAAACCTTTTTATTGGTTAGTTGAATGAAAATATCTGAAACTACAGTTTTAACCTTGTTCCTCAAAAATAGAGAGGGCTGGTAAGTATGGTATGACCCCCCAAGTATAGTTACTGTTAAGTTGATGTCCAGCAAACCAGAAAAAAGGTAAAGATGCGAGTATATGACTACGACTTTGTGGGCTCAAGAGGAATGTGGGCTAGTTTGTTGCAAATAATATTATAAGTAGTTTGTCAAAACATCAAAAAGTTTTTGTGCAGTTATCTCAAAAAAGAGCAAGGATTATTAGATTTCTACTTTAAATGGCTTCCATTTTGTTCCAAATCGGCATATTTCTTTGATCAAGTATTCTATCTGCACATGAAAGCTTAATTAAAGGTAGATGCTAATTGCAGGCCATGGAAATGATGAAAGTTAGAAGGTCAGCTCCTAGAAACCCAGGTTACGATACATATTTCGATGCATTTGTTCAAGATAAGCCAAAGTACACATCAAAAGATTCAGAGCCGGAAGAAGGTGCTCTCAATGAAGCTCTTCCCTATATTGCTTTTCTCGTTCTCCCGGTTTTGATCGTGTTACTTATTGCTGCAAAGCATGGTATATAGTATAACTTGCAGCAAATACTGTACAATGTAATGTCACTCAAAATCATGATAAGGTATTTTCTAAGATGATCTTGGTAGCTGATGAAGGAAGTGTGTTTGTGGACTCAAAATCATATCTGGGTTCAGTTTGGAAAACTGAACAGGATCATTTTGCATTACAGTAGACCTCGGAAAAGTCGGGCGAGTATGGGCAGCGCCTGTAGGCCCTAGTCCAATCAGACCGGTCAAGTCTGGCCTAAGACTGGAACAGTCCGGTCCAAATGGTCCAAATGATCCTCGACTACGGGTTTGGCCGAGTCCGGGTTTGTCTATTTAGGCAAACTAATGAAACAACAGCAAGAAAAAGTTATAAAATTGAAGAACCATTGACGTAATTTGTAAGTTTAGGAAAATGTGGACCAAACTATGTGTGAAGGAAAATATGCATGCTTTGTTCTAGATGAAGGAAATGTAAAACTAAGAATATTGTGCTACTTTAGGGAAAAAAGGTAACTGGGCTGCACCGAAAGTTATGCACAATATACAACTAACACAAGCAACCAACTTTTACGTTGAGATGGGTGATTCATATTCCACAACACCTCTATAATATCTATTCCCCATTGATCGCATCTATTCCGAGTATAAGACGAAAGTTCGTCACACTTATCTGTTGAGTTTGAACTCAACACACATACGTGCCGATAAATTTCTAAGTGATCCTCGATCTGCCGGAATTTCTCGCGATGAACTATCTATAATCAATTAACTTTTAAATAAAAATTATCTAGACTTATGTGGTAGACGGATAAATCGGAACTTAACACATATATGTCCGATTACACATATATCAATCTTGTTCATTATTTATCTTACATTTAAAAGGAATAGTGTATTAGAATTATAAAGCGCACATCTGGAAGAAGACTCGCCGTGTCAATAACAATCTTATTTTTTTTAATAATGGTCGGGTTTGCGAACCTACAAATGGTGTATAAGTAGACATGGGTTCGGTTTGGGCTAAACCGCCAAACCGGCGGTTTAGATTTGTTGGTTTGGTCAAACCGTGGTTACCGGTTTAGCTTTAGGCTTGACTTTTGGCCAAACCTAAACCGACGGTTTAACCGCCGGTTTGCTTAATTTTTTTTTTAAAGAAAGGACCAAACCGTCCGATTTGGTCCAGTTTCGCTGTTTTTTTTTTAAACCACCTAAACTGCCAACCAAACCGACGGTTTAGGTTAACCTAAACCGCCGGTTTGGGATATGGCCGGTTTAGGTTTATGTTTGGTCTTTGGCCAAATCTAAACCGTAGGTTCCGAAACCTAAACTGACGGTTTACGTTTCGGACCCATGTCTATGTATAACGCTTAAAAAAACATATATTATGATATATCTGTATATATGTTATCACAACACCTTAACCAAAATAGCTCAAAGGAGCGTAAGAATGATGGATTTTTGGTTTGAATTTAAATTGTGAAAAGTACGAAAGATGGACCAAATTATGTGAATGTAAAACTCCTCCTGGTGTAAATGGCAGAATGTAGGGATTGTTGTGTGGTGAATAAAGGCAAACGCTCCTCCTCTCTGCACACACTGTAAAGACTTCTGACCCAAAGAAAAAGAAAATAAATAATATCAAACCCCTTTTGACCCAAACCTACGCTCCCATGTGTGGGCCCGGTGGACCGGGTTCACCCCTCCTCCAACTGAACCGGTTCTCCACCTATACTTGTCGCTTCACCCAGCACTTCAGGCTTTTGCCCTTCTAGTTTAGTTGACACAGGCGGAGTCAGTCCCACGTCAGCGCTCGCGGAGGTGCAGTCCGGATATGCCCCAAGGTTGGGCGGACTCGGATTGAGCCTCCGCCCTAAAAAATGTTGTTTTCTGCACCTCAATTAGTAGGTGAAGATAATGTATAACTGAAAAAAGATAGTAAAATTGCAAACATTGACGCGCAGGTGGAGTCTGTCTGTGCCCCATCCCAGACACATTTGTAATGCGTCCCGTTAGAACGGATTTGCAATGTGCCATAACTCGGACGGAGTCGAACTTCGACTCTACCGTGTTGTTTCCGCTTCCAAATAACATCACTCTTTTTTTATTTTTACTAAATTCTTACACGTGCATCCAATTGAAGTGAGGATGGTGTTTTTCAATCGTATAGATCATATACACCTTTTTAAACTAAGTATTATTCACGCTATAAAACTAATAGATTAAATTCTTGTCGAATTAATAATGCATCACGACATTAATATTTCTATTAAAGAACATTATTTCATTACTTTATTTTCAATATTATTAAAGTTTTTCAGTGAAGAAATAAGTTCAACATAAATACTTCTTTATAACTTATAAATAATCTATTTGCTTTACATTATCATCTATTCCATAAAAATAAACGTTATTAAAAATATTCACCTGAATTTTTATTTAAGACGAAAAGTCACTATCGGTTGTCTCAAATATCATCCTACTTCATCTTCCAACATTGATCAACTACCTACATGGGCGGTGCAAGATAACACCTTTTTAAATTGTGTTCAACATCATGCTTTAATTTTGTCTATTTCATAAATCAAATTACCAATAATTCAAGATTATTGAATCCTAAATTACACCTAGTAAATAATCAATTGTAAATTTATAAATCTCACCGATCAGAAAAAAATTAGATAGGTCAAGATGAGCTACTCGAGCTCGTCTCGGAAAAAAATTGGCTCGGGTTTGTTCACTTTTATAAACGAGTCGAATACAGCCATATTTTAAAGCTTGTTGAAAATGTAGTCTCGACTTGTTTGACTAAAATCCGGTTCGTTTGACTAAAATGACACTATACAGTGGTATATTAGTGGAACTCTCGGGCTCGGCTCAAAAAAGTTCCGTTCAGACTCGTTCATTTTCTAAACGAGCCGAACATGAATACATTTTGAATATCGTTTAAAAATTAAGCTTGACTCGTTATAAATCAGCTGAGCTTGAGCATGCGGCTCGTTATCCTAATGTTAGATGCAAATTTTCTTTTCTTCCAAATAATAATGAACATAATCATGCCAATTATACAAGACTAATTATCTCATACTCTTTTATAATTTTTATTCAATTCTTATAACTAAAAAATGAGATCTTAAAACAAAAATGTAACATAAAGCTAAGGATTATATTTTATTCTCATTATACACATTAAAAAGAGATAAGAAATAAAGCAAAGTGGAACATTAAATTGTGCAACCTTGTCTTATCAATGGGATGAGTTAACTCATTTGGCCACCCAAGCACATAAATCTTGTCTTCCCCGTGTTTCATAATACTTTTCTTGACAATGACAATTTAAATTAAAGTAAATTTCACAAATGCATTCTTAAAGTATTTATTTTGTAAAATTACAACTATATATATATATATATATATATATATATATATATATATATATATATATATATATATATATATTTTCTTTCTGTCAATCACCCACCCGTTAATTTAAACTTAAAAATTCAAATAAATTTATAAATTATAAAAAAATTCTTATAAAAGATACTCTTTTGTATAGAATAATTTATGTTTTAACATTTCACACCCTAGTTAATAAAACTATTAACATACTATTATATTTCTAGTCTTTATTTTATTTTTTCACTTGATGAAAATAATAAATATGAAATCCCACTAATGATTTTAAAAATAAATCTGTAAAGTGAATTTTAATATAACTAAAACCATAATTATTTTTTTTGGGGTAGTTTTGTGAAAATAGATAATATTAAGGTAGGTTTTGTGTAATTCACTCTTTATATTAATTATATATTATAGCTTATAAATGAAAAAATAAAGCCCAAAAATTCAATGAGAATTAGTGGCTCTTCTTGTGGCCCCATTTCCATTCCATTATCTTCAATATTGAGAGCCCTATCATCATATTCTTGAATGATGCCAAAAAGCTTACCCACCCACTTATAACTTAACCAAGAAAATTAAAAATATAGCCACCTTGACTGCAAATTCTCCTCTTAGTAGTTTGTTTTGCTAGAACACATTCTCCCCTTCCATGGCCTAACCTTTCCCAATCTTCCAAGAAAACCCAAAACTTGATGTTTCTTTGTTGATCTTCCTTTGTTTTTTGCCCATTAAAAGATGGTGCAAAGAAAGGCTCTTACCAAACCTAGCTTGATTAGCTTCAAGGCTTCTCCTAGCCATGAAGAAATCAAGAAGCCATCAACCAACATGAAACCATACATCCAAAGCCTTGATAGCAAGGCCAAAGGAACCGAACTCGCGAAGAAGATGAAGAAATCGTGTTCATTCAAGCGTTCGTCGGATCTCGACACCCTCAAAAGACCTTCTTCAAGAAGGCATCAACCACCAAAACAACAAACTCCTTCTAGCCTTGTTAAAGTGTCACCATCAAGATCATGTTCTTCAAGCTCTCCAAATTATATGAAGTCAACAAGTAGCTCTGAGGCAAGAAAGGAGCACAAAACACTTACCAAAAGTGTTGTTGATAGCACATCCAAAAGACTATTTGCCTCTCCTTGTAGAACTTCAAGCTTGAGCAAAGTTAGGAACTTGACAAAGGCTCCTAGTTTTAAGCCTTCAAGGAGTATGATATCTAAGAAGTGTTCAAAACTTGATGTTAAAAGGAATACTTGTTCTTCAACCATTAAGGATTCTAAGTTCCCTAGCTATCTTGATCTTAGCCCCGGCTCGACTCAATCCGAAGGAACTTCTATTATGAAGGTTTGTCCTTATAACTATTGTTCTCTTAATGGCCATAAACATGCTTTAGCTCCTCCATTGAAGAACTTCTTGAGTACAAGAAGAAGGATGATTAAGTCTCAAAGGAATTGCAAGGTAAAGCCTTGTTTGGATGATGATCAAGAGAAGAAAGAAGTTCATGTTGCTGATAAGCTTGCTCCAATCTCGTTCATCGAAGAGAAGGCCGATTTCTTCGTGGAAATCTATACAAAGGAAGGTGAGGAGAAGGAAACAGGAGAAGAAACATTAGATGAATGTGTTTATGATGTTGGAAGCTTTGATTGGGAAAGCTCGACGAGCATTACACTCGATGAGGTCTTTGCTGAGGGTTCTGATATGGAGTGGGAGGAGGAGAGTAGGGTTTATCTTAGAGGAATTGAGTTAGGAGATGGAGTTTCGACACCAAGTGATCATACTCAAGAAAATGAGATTGTATACTTGCAAGATGAAAACGGTTTCAAGAAAGATGATGTAAACTTGGAGTTTCTCAAGGAGTTCTTAGCTGAGTGCTCTCATGATGAGATCATAGATTGCCATGAACAATTGACTGATTCGGATTCGTCGATGGATTATGTGTATGAGGAGACAGAAGTTGATCAATTCTTCCAAGGTAATCCCCTGATTTTACTTGAAATTTCCCACATCGATTATAATCAAACATTTATACAGTAGGTCAATTGGTTTTACCTGTGTTATCCCACATCGAGTATAATCAAACACTTATACAGTAGGTCAGTTGGTTTTAGCTGTGTTATCCCACATCGATTATAATCAAACATTTAACCAGTAGATCAATTGGTTTTAGCTGTGTTATCCCACATCGATTATAATCAATCTCAGGTAATCCCCTGGTCTTGGTTGTTGTATGGTGTACTAATACAGGAATGTCCCACATCGATTAGATCAATTGGTTTTTATGTTATGACAAAATCTCAGGTGATTTTGAGGAGAAGACAACAGAGGGTATACCTAAGAAATTCTCAGTACCTGATGAGGCAGATGAAGATTCATCCTTGATTCAAGACATAGAAAACTCGGGATTTACGAAGAATGCCACTCGGGATGCTGAAGAAGAACAAGATGAAGCCAATCTGAAGAAGCTTCTTTCGGTTGAGAGTTCTAACGAGACAATACAAGCAGCAAAAGAAGAAGAACAAGAAGAGGTAACCACATCAGTATTAGAAGATCAGTCCAATGCAGACAACAAACCCGGAAATGTCATGAAAAACAACTTCAAGAAAGAAAGAACCGAAGGAGAGTTATCCGGTTATCCGGATAATAGCTTGATCATTACAAAAGGAAGGAGAAGCCGAGGAGACGAAACAGAGGAGACAAAACCGTTCAATCCACGAGAACCGAACTACTTGGAGGTTGAACCCGATGTTGAATCAGAAAAGGTTGATCTAAGGCACCAAGAGATGGATGGAAGGAGAAATTCCGAGGAATGGATGGTTGATTACGCGTTGAGGAAGGCGGTTAGCGAGCTTGCTCCGGCTAGGAAGAGGAAGGTGGCATTGCTAGTTGCAGCATTTGAAACTGTTATACCAACACCTTCACGTATTCAAGCATGCAATTAACCAAGGTAAATACTCTTATCAAGTCTTGGAAAACATGTTTAGATTCTGAAAGATACGCGTTATCAATTGTTGCAGATAACGCGTGGATATGATGCGTACAAGTTTGATCTGAATCTCGAGTTGGGAGTAGTTGATTGTGGTATGTTTTATGAGAGTGTTCATACACTCAAATGTAGCAAACACTAAATCTGAGTGTCTTTGTTTGTTGGTTGTGTAATCAGCTTAACTATTGATATGGTTGGCTGTAATATTAGTTAAGTTAAGATGTGTTTGGTATGTTTGTTATTCCTACTAATCATGTATCCTTGTACTGTGTTCTATGTTAATGTTACTGGTAAGTCTTATGAGAGTGTTCATACACTCAAATTTAACAAAAGTTAACAAACACTAAATTTAAGTGTCTTTATCTCTTAATGGGCCTGGGTTATAGTAAGAAGGATTGGGCCTGGTGCAAATTTAGGCCCAACATGCATACATTACATTGTTGCTCTGATGCTGAAAAACAAAAGCTCAAATCTTTCGTTAGCTTTGCCATCCTCTTCAAGATCATCTTTTATTCTTATCTTGTGCAAGTTCAGAGTAAAATCAAGGATGATAATAAGTAGTATAGTGAGTGGATTTACCACTTCAATCACCTATCCGTTTGGGTGGGCATGGACGGGATTGACGTCATCAGTCTTGTCCCGACTATTTTACATAGGACGAGATCAATATTGATGTTGGGATTTTTAGATTGAATTTCACCGGGTCCTATCCCGATGGGACGGGACGAGACGGACTCAATCCCGCTTGCCCATTAATTTTGTTTAATGTTTTTAAATTTCACGCTTTATCCACAAAAATATTTGTATATATCATACTTACAATACAAAAAATTAAAGTTTTCAAATATCCAATATAACATATTATAGTCTACATTAAAGTTTCCAAGTATGCAAATTAACATGTTACACGTCTAAATAAATCTGGATCATTTGTCAATTTTGACGGTTTGACCAACATTGTTTATTTTTTTAAATATATAAACATGACTACACAATAACTATATAAGTATATCAATATCAATAAATTTCTAGAGATTTTATTTATACTTACCACATAATTTTTTTTTTTTTTATATAAGAGAGGGCATAGGCTCACTGCCCTAAGGCATATTATTGAAAGAATGGAACTACAAATGAGTGACACGAGGGAGGGCAATTCCTCTTAAATCACCAAGAATCAAAGTACGAACGAATGGAGGTTCTGCCAAGCGGTGAACCCCAAAGTTCAAAGTAAAAACTAAGTTGGCAATAGTGTCTACAACTCGATTGTCTTCCCGATAAACATACTTGAAACTAAGGCTCCAGTCTCGAAAATTCTTGACAACGAGCCACCCGGCTAGAAAGCGGGTGGGCATTGCTCACCCCTTTCTCAATAAAACCGACCACCAAGAGTAAGTCTAAACCCACCTCAACTCTTCGAAAGCTCAACTCCCACGCTAAATACAAGCCCTTAATCGCCTCCACAACTCTGCAGCAAGAGCCGAAGTGGCTCCAAGGTTAATGCTTAGAGATTTTATTTATATCTAAATACTATGAATAATAGGTTACCATAACATAAATAATAATAATAATAATAATAATAATAATAAATTTTTTTTTTATTTATGATTTTATAACTTTAGCATTAAAATACAAAACTTAGATAGTTAGGGTTGTGGACGATGGACCCTCATCCACCAATCACTTATCAACTAATTTTTTGATATTAATGTTCGATCTTGATATTGTAATATAGATACAAATAGACCCTAATTTTGATATTATAACATGATACGAAATAGACCTAAGTTACACTTAGTTCACAACTTTACCATTCTTTATGCTAATCATTAATCAACCTTCACATTTACACTTGATACATCTATAATGAAGGCATAAAGGAAAAAGGGTTAGGGAATAAAGCTAAAATATAGGCAAAGACGTAAATATACACAACTTATATATATGTAGGTCCTCTACAACAAGGCTTCAACAAATCAAGCACAAGTCTTTTAGATAAACCTTTTATCATTGAGTTGGCCATTATACTAATCCTTCTTCTCTACTTCATCTAAGCTATATCATCTTCTTTAATGCACTTTTCATTAACAATAAAAAGTAGGGTTGTAATATGAGACAAGCTACTCGGGTTCGTCTCGAGCTCGGTTTGTCAAAAGCTCGGCTCGAACTCGTTCATTTTCTAAACGAGCCAAGCTTGAGCATTTTAAAGCTCGTATAATTTTTAGGCTCGGATCGGGCTCGGTTCGTTTATAAACAAGCCGAGCTTGAGCATGTCAAAGCTCGGCTCGTTCGGGTAAAGCTCGGCTCGTTCGGGTAAAATAACACTATAAGAGCATTATTTTAGCCGAGCTACTCGGGCTCGGCTCGTCAAAAGCTCGGCTCGAGCTCGTTCACTTTCTAAACGAGCCAAGCTTTAGCACGTTTTGAAGCTCATATAAATTTTAGGCTCGGCTCGGGCTCGGCTTCTTTATAAACGAGCCGAGCTTGAGCATGCTGATGCTTGGCTCGTTCGGCTCGTATTACACCCCTAATAAAAACCTCTTCCCAAAATTACAAAATGAAAATATTACATAAACCATCCATTAAAAAGGAAAATTGCAAAAATGAAAAATGGTTTGTCCCTTTTTTAGACAAATTAAAATGTTTAATTTACCCTCTTTATTTTCTTGTTTGAAAACTTGCTAGTATTTCGTCCATTTAATATAAAAATACCCTAAATCATTCATACAAATAATCTTAGGAAAATATATTATAAATTTATGAGATTACTCGAAACACTTAGTATTGTAATCTCTCTTTGTCACACATAGTTTGCTTGTTGCATTTTTCTAAAAGATATGAAAATTTTCAAATACTTGAAATTATCTTTTTCTTAAAATAAATTAATTTCTTACAACAATAATAATCTGAAATATATAGTTTATAAACTTAGCTATTTAGTTTTAATTTCAGAATTTTAAACTTTAGCTATTTATTAATAATTTATTTTCCAAATTAGTGTTTTAAACCTCTACCTTGGAATAACATCATAGCAAAATATAGGATGAAATTAACATCGTATATCCGTTTGGTAAGCCTTTAAATTAAGGGAATTAAGATTATGAGAATTAAAATAGAGAAATAATTCTCGTAATTTTGTTTGGTAAGGGAATTAAGGAGATTACACAAGTTGTATTATGAAGATTAAGAGAATTAAATTATAGAAATTTTGTAATCCTTTAACAGTTAAATTATAAGGATTATGAGAATTATTGAAGCTAAAATCTCACATTTGTCCCTCTGTTTTTTTCATCTCTTTCATCTATATAAAAAAAAATTAACCCGTACTTTTTTTGTAATTTTATCCACAATCATATTAATTTCACCAAACACCCATTTCACTTATTTTCATCCTCATCCTCTTAAACAATTTCATCTCCTTAATTCTTCATCTAAATAATTATCTTCATTCTCATCTTCATCTACATAATCTTATGTTACCAAACTGGCCCTAACTATGTAGTTAACATTCGTGGAAGCCTGGATGAGTCAAGTTACTATGGAGTTTTTTTTTTTAAATATTAGGTAAAACTATTAAATGTATTATAAACTAAAGGTCAAAATCATATGTATTCTCCTCTCAAATTATTTTATTTTTTTTATATGCCTTTTGAGTTAGGGTCTCTTAGGTTCGTTTGATATCAATACCTTATTAAAGGTATAGGTATGTGTATCACCCATATCCATAGCCGGTGTTTTGTATTTTAGGGTATCGGTATCAATTTGATACCTCATATCCAATTTCTCTATTTTGATATCGTAATATTTTTGAAGATATCAAAATACACAGAGAGAGCATCCGCCTCTTCTCCCGCCTCATGCTGCCGGCCGCCTGCTGCTATTGCCGCCGACCGGAGCAAGGAGCCGCCACCGTTGCTACCCTACTCAAGGATGTCCTTCAACACAGTGGAGATAGGCTTATAGCCCTATCGATCTTCGTTGATTTTGTTTTGTTCTTGCTCAATATGACATCTGATATCCATACCAAATAGGATATCATATATCAATTTGATACTCACACCTTTGATGTTCATACATGATATCATAACTAATACCTTCCTAATTAGGGTATCGATACCAACAACCCCTTAATTCTATAAAAGTATGACATTCATGAACAACTGAATAAACATTAAAACATCCAAACTAGTGGGTATCAATAAAAAAGAACATACACAGTAAAAGAGCAAAAGAAAAATGTAACAAGTCACTGTACAATATCAACGTGTTTTGTGATTAATTACCTTTAGTACAGACACAAGCTTCTACTTCCACTCTAGCTTACTGCATCACTTAAAGCATTCATCTTTTGAACTTCCTAGCTTAAATATAAACACTGCTCCCTCGTCGAGTTTGCTCTGATCAAAACGCGTTCTCGTGTTCATCTCATAGATCAATCATTCACATATAATGGAAGTATTTCAGAAGTTTCCTATCAAATTTGCTGTCATTTTCTTTGTTCTTGTAGCATTGCACAGCAATGTTGTTGTAGTGCATGGTAAGCATGTAAGTGTAGCTCAGGATGGAACAGCCGATTACTGGACTGTTGCTGCTGCTGTGGCTGCTGCTCCATCGTTCAGCAAACGTAGATTTACGATACATATTAAGGGAGGTGTTTATATGGAGAATGTAAGGATTTGGAAGGAGAAGACCAACTTGGTTCTTGTTGGGGATCGGGATAAGACAACGAAGATCGTTGCTGGTCGACATTCTCCGGACTTCATAACTTCTGATACAGCCACCTTGTGTAAGTAGCTTCTATGTTTATATAGGGTTGTGTTTTTGGTTGCTTAGAATAGAATTTAGCTTAAATTTTAGCCTCTCATGCTCAGCTCGTTTAGGAAGCGAATGAGCTAAAACTAGCTTTTTTTTAGCTGAACTCGAGTAATATGAGAAACTTATTGGATATTGACTTATTACTCCCAATTAGGGTCGCTATTTGAGCCTAAACTTTAAACAAACTTAAAAATGTGTTCATACTCGGCTTATTTAATAAGTGAATAGGTTCGGACTGAACTTTTTTCGTGTCAAGCTTGATTAATGTAGCAAACCTTATTGAAGATTTACTTGTTTAGCCATCATTAAAATTGTTATCTGAATCGAATGACCCAAGCTCAACTCATTTGAAATTGAGCTCGAGCACATCCGAAATTTTAATCGAGTTTAAAAAATGTGGTATGCCTTTATTAAGTGAATGAGTTCAAGTCAAGCTCGAACCAAGCTCGAGTAGTTTCAGTAATATAGCAACTTAGTTAAGGTTGACTCGTTTAATTACCATTAAGATTGTTATTCGAGCCAAGTGAGCCGATATTTGGTATGTCCGTGTTCAACTTGTTTGAAACCAATGAAGCTCAAATGATTCTAAATTTTAACCGAAAAGGAGAGAATTATGATAACATATATAACATGTGACTTTCGACGAGTTAATCAGTGAATAGAGAGAGAAGACAAAACGTTTGCTGCACAAACCTTGCAGATAGGGTTTTCAATATACTTTTGTGGATAAAAGAATACAATTCTAGCCCTATCTATTTATAACAGAATAGATAAAATCCGTACCGCGAAGCCCCCGCACACCCTATCGCCTCGGGCCCATTAATACATTAGCCCAAAATATGTTTCCACACTTATTCGTCCAGGACCTCGCTCGCTCGCTATTCTTCTTCGACCCAGGAAGGGCTCGTCTCACTCGATCCTTGGTCCATCGTATCTGTATACCTAGATTTATTCTCTTGTTATTACATAACATATATGGTTAACATGGTTGTGTATTAGATGTGGAGGGAGATGGGTTCATAGCAAAGTACATTACGATTGAGAACTCAGCAGGACCCATGGCAAACCAGGCAGTAGCAGTCCTAAACAAGGCAAATCAGTCCATCTTCTACCAATGTACCTTCCTTGGCTACACTGACACTCTCTATGCCAAGTACTCTTTGCAATTCTATCGAGACTGCGACATCTATGGAACTCGCGACTTCATCTTCGGTAACGCAGCTGCCGTCTTCCAAAACTGCAACATCTATGCCCGTCTTCCCAACAATGTCATCATCTTCACCGCCCAAGGAAGATCAAGGCCTCAAAGGTACTATTATTCGAATTAGAGTAAAGAGTCTGGCTTTGATATGTTCATCTTGTTTAGAGTCGAACCAAACCTTAATTTTAACCGAGCTTTTATTGGTTTCGTAAAGTGAATGAAACTTATCTAGCCGGTATAAGGGTTTCATTCACTTTATGAAACCGTAACATCTAGTCCGCTTTAGGTTTTTTTAATCGAGCTGACTAGATGAGGTAATATTAGTAGAGTTGTTTAGTCAAGTGAATGAGATTAAACTTGAGTAGCTTGACTCGTAAAACAACTTTACTAAAGATTAACCCATTCAGTCAGTTGTAGGGTTATTATTCGAGTGTAAAGAGCCAAGATTTGATATGCTCATGTTTATAAGCCTACATTTTAATCAAGCTTTAACATGTGTTTGTAGTTGGCTTGTTTAGTCAAGTGAACGAGATAACATCGATCCCCTAACGAGCTCGAGTAACTCGGCAATTAGGATAACACAATGTGGAATGGAATTTCAACATGTTTTATAATAAGATAGTAAGGTTTAGGGAACGTTTAAAATTGTTAATAATTATTTTTGAAAACAAATTATTACTGAATCAATCAAAAATCATATTTGTTTAGCAACTTAGTCATTTTCATTTCATCTTATTCTCTTTACGGTTTCCATTCTGCCTTTCTAACCAAAAGACACTGTGGTTCTTTGTAACAGTAACACAGGATTCACAATCCAAAACTGCACGATCACGATGGACCCAGCTCTAAGTTCATCATACAAGACGAGCATCGTAGGGTTTCTAGGCCGGCCATGGTTCAGGTACTCAAGAGTGATGGTAATGGAGTCATATTTAGACAGCATCATTCATCCAACAGGATGGATGAGCTGGCCAGGGGACAAGATTGATAGGCTCATCTATAGAGAGTTCAGGAACCGCGGTCCGAGGGCTATGACTGCATCCCGGGTCTGGTGGGCTGGCTTCGAAGCCCTCAACGAAGCTAACATGGCGAAGCCATTCACAGCTTCTAAGCTTATTCATGGAGATGGCTGGATTCCTAAGACAGGGATTCCTTACTATGGCAGCTTTGCATCGATGTATGCATCAGCATGATTTATCACTTAGAAATTGAGATTGTGGATTATAATAGTTCATTTGTTTGGTTTGTGTTGTTTGAATTAAACTATGATCGATTCATGATTTACGTTTTGAAGAAGATTTAGAGTCTCAAAAATGTTTGGAAGTTTGAAAGTTTAAGAAGTTGAATTGTTTTTTCAGTACAGTGAGGCCCGTTTGGTTTAAACTTTAATAAAACAAAATGTAAACGAATCTAGTACATACATTGATACATATATCTTTATGTAGGTTTTTGGAATCATTTTTTGTAGTTTGAACTAATTGGAGTAGAGTTTGATTAATTTTGATATGAGAAACAAGATAGGGGAAGCAAATGTATTTTGCATGGGATCACATAATGATTTCAAAATAATTTATAAACAAAGTACATATATGGACTAGATTCATTCTCATTCCGTTTTCAGAGCTACAACCCCTGTTTAACCGTTTTCAGAGCTACAACCAAATGGGCTGAATGTTTAACCATTGGTTTTGCTCTTAAGGGTTTTTTTCTATCTTCACAATCAAAATGCATTAGTTGCTCGTCGTAGGGCGAATATTGGCATGTAGTTGAGTTTTTTTGGAGTTGAGTTTTAGCCTAAGTAGTTTGCTTAATTTATCAACATTATATTATAATGTTATTTTAGTCAAACAAGTCTAGTTTTAATCAAGGCGAGTCTAAATTTTAAACAAGCCACAAAATGTGTACGGTATTCAGTTCGTTTATAAGTAAACGATTCCGAGCTTTCTCCGAAATAACTAGTATCATATAACCGCCCTAATGATCAAGAAATATGGGCGAAAACAATACCCTCAAAATACTATTTCACGTCCAAAAACAACACAAGTAAGCACACATAAAGCACAGATACTTCATTGAACTTATTAAAACCAGTACTCGGCATACAACTCTAAACACGCATAAATCGATCCTTTTGTCCAAAAACTCAAGCTAGTCTCACCGAGATTTTTTTTTAATAATACGCAAAACACGGTACGATCGCGATTACTTTTTTAATAACCTTCGGCTCCGAGAAGGGCGAGGAGGAAAGCTTTGTAGTCACCATGGGTCTCCTTGGCCACGGCTTTCTCAAGCTCGACGCTGTTCCTCTTGTAGTATTGCTCCTTGATTTGCCGCAAGTCCTTCTCAGCCCTCAACACTATCACCCTGGTTACTGCATCCTCATCTGTTCCCCGCTTCAGGAGCCCATCCCTCACAACGCCCTCGAGGTACTCATGGGGAGCCCTGATGCAGTCAATGGCCGTCTGCAACACTAACACGTACTCGTTGTCGTGGTTCGCTTCCAGATGCTGGTGAAAGAGCAACAACAATGAATCTTTCAATATAATTCAAGGGATTCAAACTGTGGGTGGAAGAGCTGGGTTTTTTTTTCCAGATTGGTGTGTTACCTTAGTGATGGAATCTCCATGGACATCCTGGTAACGGAAGAAAGTAGCAATGAGCTGTGCCTTGCTCCTTGTAGCCACAATCCTTAGAATCTCATCATTGTTGTACTGCTTGTCCTTGATGGCCTTGTTGAGAATCTCAGCCTCTGTCTCAGCAAGCTTTTTCTCGGACTCATTAGCCTCGTACCTGTAGGCGCTCACAAGTAGAACCAGGAGCTGCAATCCAATGACAACTGATCAATATAACATTAAACAAATAAAAAAGAAAAAGACAATTTCTAGTAGATTCTTTGAGAAGTCGAACTTACCCTGCGAATGTCACCGCTGGTGTGGGAGGCAACATCTTCCTCCAAGCTGTGCTTGTAGCGGGCCTGATACGCCCTCCTCAGTCCCAACAGCTCCTCAGAGTTAAGGATGCAAGCGAGCTCAGCGATAACACGGTAGTCGCCTTTCTTCAGAGCATTGTTAGCAAAGATTGCCTCACGGTCAAAAGGCTCATGCATCCATCGGTATACAGCTCTCTGTGATCATCATATATTTGTTTGAACATCAATTATTGTCCATCTAAATCATCTAATGGCACACAGACTGATCATGTTTCAACCGCGTGGAAAAATTAAAGTAAGAGATAAGAGCAAAAAATCAGGAAAGAAAGACACATCATCAATACCAAACAATCTGGTTAACATGATCAATGATCAGATCGATTTTAAGTAAGGATTTTTCATCTCACACCACAACTAATATCTCAGTTCATATTCTAACCAAAACAATATATCTCGCTTCGTACACAAATGTAAGCAGATCAAACGGATGAATGTAAGAACGAAACAAAGCAAGCAAGGAAACAGAGGAAAACGAAAAAAGAGACCTCAAAATCTCCAGAAAGTTCCTTCTCGAAACGCTTGACGAGATCCTCGTTAAACTCCTGGAAGTATGCTTCCTTGATCAGCCTCAACTGAGGTCCAGTTCTGTGTCCGATCACCTCAATAATCCCCTTCTCATTCGTTCCCCATCCTACATTTATAACAAAATCAATCAAATCTCACCAAAAAATGTCAAAAGCCACAAATCAATCGAACATACAACAATGACTTCTCAAAATCAATCGAACATACAACAATAACTTTCAAAATCAATCACGATATCTTACGATAAACAATTAACGATGGCTGGATTCGATCATAGTTATACTATAACAAAAACTTCTAAACATCGATCGCGCTACATCAATGTCTAGATTAGATCAGATTTATACGTGATCAAAAAACCGAAACCTAAATCTGAATGACGAAATGAATAAATAAATAAATAGATCGATCGATAATATACTCAAACTGACCTTCACAAGCTTGCCTGAGAGCTTGAGCATCAGCGATCGGATCGCAGCTTTGTGGAGCAGTCAAGGTCGCCATTATCGCTCTCTCTCAAAATTTCAGACCCAAATTTTTAGACAGGAATGTGAAATGTTTACTGATACGCCCTCACCCACTCCCTGTATTTATAATCAAATATTACGATTTATTTCAATTATTGAATTAATTTTGGAATAAATAAAAATTAGTAAATTTGGTAATACAGGGTGCGACGTCTGAACCAGTTTGTACGTGGCGAGGAGTAACGTTTCGGGTGGCCCCCACCTGTCAACAATAAACTTTATGCCACGTGGCAAAGTATGGCCTACTCTGTGAACGTTACGCCTCGAAAAAGTATAAATTATAGTCACGATTCAGAGTAAGCAAATCAATTTGATGATATTGCCAGCAATGGAATTTTCACTTTTAGTAATGTTTTGAAATTTGAATTCGAGGTGCAATTCACGCGGATTTAATTGTTTTTTTTTTATTTTTTTATATAAAAGAATTTAAATAAATATTTATACTAATATAATTAAGGATTTTTCCGTTTGGTGCCCCTGAGTTTTTGGCTTTTCCGGATGGTGCCCAAAGTTTTTTACGTTTCCGTTTGGTACCCCTGAGTTTTTGGCTTTTCCGGATGGTGTCCAAAGTTTTTCACGTTTCCGCTTGGTACCCCTGAGATTTCGGTTTTTCCGGATGATACCCTTATTTCTTATTATTTGTCTAAAATAACGTTTCTTATATTATATTTATATTAAAAAATGATAACAATTTTATATTATATAAATTTTGAAGACAAGTATATTTTAGTTAAACCAATTTAATCAACTATTAATAAATTATGATATTTCTTAAAATATAAGATTTTACATATTATTTTATGATTTTTAATATGTTTATTACTATTTGATAATTTATCATATTTTGCATCAAACCATGAAAAAAAAAATATTTGTACAGAATAATTATTATAAAAAAACATGAGTTTTGTATGTACATTTCAATAGTTTTATTAAAATTTAAGTAGGATTTTTTTTTTTTCATTTTGAAAAGTGAAAATAGTATTCAAAACGGACATTTATCAATAATTATTAATTTTTTTTTGAAAAATCAAATGTCCAATTTGAATATTTTGCGTTATACATTTATCAATGATTTATTTCATATATCGTTATAAATAAAACATAAAAATTGTTTTAACAAATATGATTAAAAAAAAATTGTATAAAAATCATGTTTTGATGCAAAATAACGTTTCTTATATTAAATTTATAAAAAAATAGGAAAATTTTTTTTATAAAAATTATTTCTATAAAACATAAAAAAATTTCATGTTTTGATGCAAAATATGATAAAGTATCAAATAGTAATAAATATATTAAAAATCATAAAATAATATGTAAAAACCTTATATTTTAAAAAATATCATAATTTATTAATAGTTGATTAAATTTTTTTAATTAAATATACTTGTCTTCAAAATTTATAATATAGAATTGTTATAATCTTTTCCCCTATTTTTTTTTTATAAATTTAATATAGGAAACGTTATTTTAGACATATAATAAGAAATAGGGGTACCATCCGGAAAAGCCGAAACCTCAAGGGTACAAAGCGGAAATGTGAAAAACTTTGGACACCATCCGGAAAAGCCAAAAACTCAGGGGTACCAAACGGAAACGTGAAAAACTTTGGGCACCATCCGGAAAAGCCAAAAACTCAGGGACACCAAACGGAAAAATCCTATAATTAACTATTATTTGCAATAAGTAAATGTTATTGTAACTAATAGCTATATTATTATAAAATAATTGCATTAAAATTGACTTTCTTTATTCATAAGGGTGGCCTAGGCTTGAATATATATTCATTTAAAATTTAGGGATATATGGGTCTCAAAAATTTTTAAATTTTTTAAAAGAGTTGGTAGAAGAGTTGAACAACTTGGTAAGTGTTGAATCATATAATCCTGTAATAAAATAGATATGGGCTAAGCAATTAACAAAATAAACAAAACAATCAAACTTTCATACTCCGATAATAGCGTCAAATCTCAAATCTCGTAAATGATTATAAGACTCAATAGTAGTGTATGGTTTGGATCCAACTCACAAAGATTGATGTGATGATTTGAACATTAAATTTAAAGCCTAAAACAAAATAAGAAATGTAAACAAATTAACAAAGGTGAGAACACAAGGCATAAAATAAATCCATATAGGGTATTGATGGAGTCGAGTGGTATACAAATCAAGCCGGTCGGTGAACGATCGGGAAGAAGAATATATTTGGATAGGTTGATTCAGTCTCATACAACCAAGAAAACGTAAAATCAACATTTCAGAACTTGAATCAATACGACAATACATAATATGTAGAAGCTTAACTTATTATTAAACATATCCAAAGTTATATAAGCATGTTATGAAGGAAACTTTCATCTGCATTTCTCGCATTTGCAAGATATCAATGACATCAATTCACGAAACTCTCACCCCTTTAACAAACACCTCACGAAACTCTCACCCCTTTAACAAACACCTAGAAGTACAAATAGCCTAGGAATCCTATGTGTGCAACTCTAACATCTTGCATTGGATAATCGTCATACTAACATTACATATGAATTAAACATATGATGAAAGGATAAAGATAACCACAAATGTCATGAAATCATCATATAAGTTGGACTCTCTAAACCCTGCAATAACAAAAAAAAACAACAAGACGTACATAGTTACAAAAATTCAACATTTATTAATCAATGGTAACAACATCATCAAGCTGACATGGACCAAAGTCAGACCGACAGACAAGACAACGGTCAAGCCGACATCCAATAGAGATTGAGTCGACCGGTGCAACAATTTAATGTCTATGAAGGATGTCGAATCCGAAACGGTTACTATAACAAATCGTCCGGCTCACTGCAATGATTCAACCTAATTTTGTGTAAAATACACCGTATGAAAGATGTGGTCACAAGCTCATAAAGGGGATAGATCGGCCCAACTTGTAGTGATGGCGTGAGCAAATCATCTTTTTTTTTTTCACTCTCATATATGTTCGATAAATGGACATGAGGGCAGAATAAGACATTAAAATGGATGGTATCGGTTGTTTAATACATCAATTTATTATTTTTTATTTATTTTCTATTGAAATAACCAAAATAATAGATGTGTGTACGTCACATTATCTTGGTTCACCTAAATTTCGCTAAAACCAATATAAATAAGAAAACCCAAAACGCGAAAACTCGAATTCGGAAAATCTACTGCACAATTTTTTCCGACCGGCCGTTGAATGATAAGTGCTTTTCTCTCTCAACTATCTTCCCTTTCTTGTTGCGCTCTTGTGATTCCATGTGCTCCATGTTCTAGTTTGTAATGTTATAATTTATCATTTTGGTTTCACTTTTGTTATTTTCTTAATTGATTGATTAATTCATCTGTCATTTAGCTTATGTAGTTCACCGATCTACCTTTCTTTTTTTTAAAAAAAAAATGGAAAGTAGTTCGAACCACTGGACGACACGCCGTCTAGTGGATTGAAAGGCCTAAAAAATCGGCTGACGGACTAACCGTCATGAAGACACACATACAAAGTAGAAAAGAAATACACAAAACTACATCAAAAAAACCCGAAAGCAAAAAGATCTTCAAGGTAAAGCAGGATGATCTAACCCTCGGGAGGCAACGAGCATACACGTTCATCTTCGAAGGAAGTACACATGTAGGACGCCTGAGAAACAATTGTGGATACCTCAGATTTGGACTGCAACAGAGCCGTCAGAAGTCGATCACAAATTCACGCCCCTTTCTCAACAAACGCTCGAAACCGCTGTCAAAAGACCGCGTCTACCTTTCGTTGTTAAGAAAGTAAGACCTAAATTATTTTTTACACATAACTTAAATTTAAAAAATAAACAAACTAAATAGTGGATAAAGGTGAGTCGGGTGACTCAGGACTGATACGTTCCACGTGAGGCACTCGTACATCATCAGAAGAAAATAATTGTTGTTTTTGTATTTACACATTTAATAATATCATTATTAGCTAGTTAAAATATACATAAAGTAAAAAATCTACCGAATCAAAATGTATAAAATTAATTACAAAACAGTGAAATTGTTACAAGAATAAATATGTTCATAACTATTGAAATTATTATCAGAAATAAATTAAATAAATAAATGCTAATATATATTATATCAAAACACAAATATATTGTAGTGTCAATTGACTTTATAATGGAACCTCGTTGGATTTAGGTGTTGGATATATATATATATATATATATATATATATTGTAGTGTCAATTGACCCAGGCTCCTTCTCCGTATATATCGGACTTTAACGAGTTATTTTGAAACAAAAGTAAATAAATAACAAAATAAATATTATATGTTTTTTTATAACAAAAAGCGGTTCGAAGCAGTAGACGGTGCGCCGTCTAGTGGATCGAAAGAAAATACATCTACGAAATACACAAAATATACATCAAAAGAAAGCCGAAAGCAAAAAAATCTTCAAGGGAAAGTAAGATAATCCGGCCAACAGAAAGCAACAAGTATAAAAGTTCATCTTCTTCGAAGTATATAGGTAGGAAACCTGAGGAACAAATATGATACCTCAGATTTAGACGGTAACATGCATAAATATTATATGTTTTGTTTTTACACAAACGACGAGTATAGTAAGGAAAAAAGTAAAACCGACCACCAAGGTCACCGTCATCGCACCTTATTCTACCAATAATTTATGCCTTCTTTACTTTGTTCAACCACTTGCAATCTTTTTCTTCTTCTTCTAATAGTACACCTACATATATTTGAAAATATGGATACTCACAACAAAAGAAACAAAAGATGATAAAGTTTGAAAATAGTAATATATAACACACGATTTAAATTATAATTGAAAGGTGTATTATAAATCAAGTTGAGGATTAAAAAAAAAAGGATTTTTTCTCTTGGTACCCTCAAGGTTTGGACTTTTTCTCTTGGTATCCACCATGTTTCAAAATTCCTCTTGGTGCCCTCAAGGTTCCATTTGTTTCCTCTTTATACCCATTCTTAATATATTACAATAAAATTCATTATAAAATAATTAAAAAATCAGAAAAATAAATTTAAAATAGATTATGACTTAATTACATTTTAAACTAATAAATTTATAATGATAGTATTTTTTAAAAATATTTTTCTAATTAAAAAAAAGTAAAGTAAAATAAAGATATTTTTTTTTGAATTAAAATAAATCAAAAATAAATTTTTTAAATTTTTTTAAGAATCTAGAAAATTAAACATATAGTTTTTTTTAAAGTTAATTTTCTATAATTTATTTTAATTAGAAAATAACAGTATTATTTTTTATGTGTTAATTTATTATTTTTTATAATATACTTTTCCATAATCTTAAAATTTAAAAAAGCATAATTTTTTTTTAAATTTTCGATTTGATATAAATTATATAAAATTTAAATTCAAAATAAATAAATTTATTATATTTTAATTCTCTAGACTCTCAATAAATTTCAAAAAAAATGTTTTTTATTTAATTATATATATAAATATATTTATTTATTTATTTATTTGTCGAAATAAATATATTTTTAATTAAATAATTTGATTTTACTTTTTACTTTCGATTTAAATAAAAAAAATAATTTATATTAATTCGTAAATATAATAAATTTATTTATTTTGAATTTAAATTTTATATAATTTATATTAATTCAAAAAATTTTAAAAATTATGTTTTTTTAAATTTTAAGATTATGAAAAAGTATATTATAAAAAATAATAAATTAACTCATAAAAAATAATATTGTTATTTTCTAATTAAAATAAATTATAGAAAATTAACTTTTAAAAAAACTATATTTTTAGGACTCTTAAAAAAATTTAAAAAATTTATTTTTGATTTATTTTAGTTCAAAAATAAAAATTATCTTTAATTTACTTTCATTTTTTTTAATAAGAAAAATATTTTAAAAAAACACTATCAATATAAATTTATTAGTTTCAAACTTAATGAAGTTATAATCTATTTTAAATTTATTATTCTGATTTTTTAATTATTTTATAATGAATTTTAATGTAATATATTAAGAATGGGTATAAAGAGGAAACAAATGGAACCTTGAGGGCACCAAGAGGAATTTTGAAACTTGGTGGATACCAAGAGGAAAAGTCCAAACCTTAAGGGTACCAAGAGGAAAAATCCAAAAAAAAACTGTATCAATTGTTACTATTGAAGAATCGCATGAAAAAGTTCGGGGATTGTTAAGTACGCGAGATTAAGTTTACTAAAAACATAATTGACGTGCACTGAGATTGCGTATTATTTATATTTTTTTAAAAATATATAAATAAATTCTGACTCACAATCTCGCATCGACATCAATTTTTTTATTTCTGGAAAAAAAAATCTGAATTTTACAAAGAAAATCCAACACTACCGCACAATTATAGTACGCGTTAGTTTTATGCTAATAATTCCGATGATATCGTTATTTAACAATCCAGAAAAGGTTTCGTTTTTACATAATATCGGTTGAATTATTATTATTTTATTTGTTAACTCCACCTTGATAAATAAGACATTACTTATGGTTGATGAAAGCCAAAACCTTGGTTTCCAGGTTTTTGTAAGATCTTACAAGTTTTGGTAAAGTCATTACAGTGTCTGGTAAGGCCTTACCATATTACAGAAAACCTTGGTTTCCAGGTTTCAGTAAGGCCTTACATAAACTGGTAAGACCTTACCAAAACTGGACAAAAACTACAAGTGAGTTACGTACGTCCAAATAGCTTTTCCTTCTTGTTGAGTTAATTAAGGGATTTGATTTTAACAAATCTTTGATTTGTTTTAATTAAATCTTCTTGAGATAAAATTGAAAGATTTCCTCCAACTCAACAAATCGTGCTTGACTTTGACTGCTTGACTTCAACAAACAAAATCTCAACAAAATAGGATTAGATCAAATCTCAACAAACCAAGATCTCCGAAGATCACGAAGGCAAGATTGTTCTCAACGTCAAAGAATGCTGATACGCTTGCCTATTTAAAGAGACAAAGAACAAGAGATAAGATACACGTTCATTGCCTACTTCGGAAACACAAGTGACGATTCGACTTATCTCACAAAGTATTGTTCTCACATTCGAAGCTTCATCATTCTACTTCCCTGAGAGTGTGCGATCTTTTTCGAGCTAATAGTACAATTCAACTAAGATCATACAAACCGTTATCACTACTAAACACGTTGGATACAAGTGTTGTATCTGGAGTACTTTAGGTTTCCTTTTCGAGTGTGTGAGTTGCTAGATAGGAAGTGTAAGACTTCTGAGTTTAGAAGAGGGAAGGTCTTCTGAAGATTGTATCTGGAACTCATCAAGAAGAAGGAAAATAAAGCTACTTGGAATCCTAGGGTTGAATCAATCCTAGGCGGGAACTAGGTCGTGTTGGTGACCGAACCTCGTTAACATATCGTGTGTCCTTTACTGCTCTTTATATTCCTGGTTTGTCTAAACCTTTACACTTAATTCCAATCTTAGAGAAACGTGTAAGGTCTTATAATTACAAGTAAGACTTTATCTCATTTGATAAGGTCTTATCTCTTTCGATAAGGTCTTACCTATCCTAAGATTGCGAAAAGTTTCCATACTCTATTCATCCCCCCCTTCTAGAGTATTGGATAAACTATTTTATCTGCCTATTCCGCATTTCAATTGGTATCAGAGCCTAACTCACGTCTTCTTAGATATTATTATCTGTGAGGCTAACTAATGGCAGGTGAAGGTCAAGGCAGATTTGGTCAAGGAAGATCAATTTCTCGACCACCTCTTTTTGTAGGAAACAATTTTATGCACTGGAAATCCTTGATGCAGATGTTTATCATTGATCAAGATTTAGAGCTTTGGCATATTATCAAAAACGGACCTCTCACTCCTACCAAGGATGGTCCCAACAATACAACAGTAAACAAGACAAAAGCTGAATTCAATCAGAAAGATCTTGAGAGCGTGGCGAAAAACTACAAGGCTATTAATCTATTATATTGTGGTTTAAGTACTGATGAATTTAATCGTATATCTTCATGCAGATCCGCTAAAGAAATATGGGATAAATTAGTGGTCACCTATGAAGGAACCAGCCAGGTCAAAGAAACCAAAATTAGTATCTTTCTGAGGCAATATGAATTGTTTAAAATGATCCCAAATGAATCAGTCAAAGTAATGTTCACCCGTTTTACGGAGATCATTAACAATCTTGACTCATTGGGAAAGACTTTCAACAATGAAGAAAAAGTCAGAAAGATACTTAGATGCTTGCCTAAAGCAAAATGGGGTCCCAAGGTAACCGCTATAGAAGAAGCACAAAACCTCAATACTCTTGCTCTTGATGATTTGCTGGGCAAATTAAGCACCCATGAATTGATCCTCAATGAGGACGATGGGGATGTGCCAACAAACATTAAGAATTTGGCACTCAAGGCAAAGAAAGAGGAACCATTGGAAGATTCTGAAAGTGATGATGAAGATCCTTTTGCTCTTATCACAAGAGGACTAGCTAGAATATTAAAAATGAAAAAGCAATTATCAAATAAAGAATATGCTGGATCATCTAAATACAAAGGTAAGTCTTCTAACCCCTTGAAGAAGAATCGTGTTCTAAATTGCTATGAATGTGGTGAAACAGATCATCTTGTTAAAGAATGTCCTCAAAAGAAGAAGAAAAAATTCAAGAAAAAGGAATTTGGCAAGAAAGCCATGGTAGCAGCTTGGAGCGATTCAGACTCCTCGAGTGATTTAGATTCTGAAGATGATCATGCAAACTTATGTCTTATGGCAAAATCCGACAAAAATCAAGATCAACATTTGGATGGAATGGTAAGAGATCTTATATCTAGTCCTACCGATGTTTTATCAGAAGTACTAAAAAACATGATTTCTAATGAAGAAATTTACAGCAAAGAAATTAACATTCTACAAGAAAAGCTTAATGATCAGGAAAATTGCATAAGAATGCTTTCGCTGAAAGTTCAAGATCTTGACAGCATACAATCAGATCTTGACACTGAGGTTAAGGCCTTACGATTGGAAAATTCCGATCTAAAGGCAAACCTCTCATCTCTTAAGACATGTAATACTGACTTAGAGATTGAAAAAGTGAAACTTTCTGAAAAATGTCAAGAACAGCAAATAGCTCTTGTGCAATTTACTAAATCTAAAGCTACTCTTGATAAAATGCTTGGAGAACAACAATTATCCTTAAATCGAAGTGGAATAGGATATAACAGGAATTTTCCTACTAAACCCACTACCACATTCGTTAAGGCAAAAGGAAATTGGAGATCTCCTACGTGTTTCTTTTGTTGTAGAAAGGGTCATGTAAAGGAAACTTGTCCGTATAGGAGAACGGATCCATACATTATTAGAAATACCTTTCCTGTACGTCTAAATGAACGGGTAAAACATATATGGGTTCCTAAAGGGACTAGGCCACCTAACATGGTCTACCCCCATAATGGATCTAACTCTGTTTATTGGTCAAGCCGGAAAGAATGATTTTCCGTTTTGCAGGATATCACCAAGACTCAAAAATGGATAATGGACAGTGGTTGTTCAAGACATATGAGTGGGAAAGAATCTCTTTTCGACACTCTAAAGAAGAAAATCACTGGCACTATAACTCTTGGTGACAAAGGAAAATGTGACATTCTTGGTATCGGTAATGTTGGTCTTAATTCAAATAATAATATTAAAGATGTTTATTTGGTGGATGGCTTAAAATATAACATTCTCAGTGTTTTTCAGCTTTGTGATCAAGGAAATTGTGTTAGCTTTGATAAGAGGAAGTGTGAAGTTCGAGATGAGATGACAGGAAATTTAGTGCTAACAGCTCACAGAGATAATAATATATATGCTGTTAATACTAACCAAATTGCAGGGACAAATTTAAAATGTCTCAAGGTCTTATCAGATGACTCAAGACTATGGCACATACGACTTGGTCACATCAGTCTACATTCTCTTAACAAACTCAAATCAAAAGATCTTGTAAGGGGTCTTCCTGACCTAAAATTCAAGGTAGATGAATTATGCAATGCTTGCTCAAGAGGTAAACATACTCGTAGTTCTTTCAAAAAGAAGCAAGTGGTAAGTACTACTAGACCTCTTGAACTTCTCCACATGGATCTTTGTGGACCTATGTGCGTCAAATCTCCCAAAGGCAAGCAATACATTCTTGTTATTGTTGATGATTATTCTCGATTTACTTGGGTTTTCTTTCTAAAAATGAAATCTGAAGCACTTTTATATTTCTCAAAACTTTGTAAGGAGTTACAAACTTTGAAAAACCTACCTATCGTTTCTATTAGAAGTGATCATGGTAGAGAATTCGATCAATCAGACTTTGATGCATTTTGTGAAGAATATGGTATTTCTCATAATTTTTCAGCTCCTAGAACACCTCAACAAAATGGGGTTGTGGAACGAAAGAACCGCATCCTAGAGGAAATGTCTAGGGCAATGCTATTAGAGAATGATCTGCCTAAGTCATAGTGGGCAGAAGCTGTTAATAAAGCAAATTACATTCTTAATAGATGTTTGATTCGATCAATGTTAAAGAAAACTCCTTATGAGCTTTTTAAAGGAAGAAAACCAAGCATATCTTACTTTAAACCATTTGGATGTACATGTTACGTGCATAATAATGGGAAGGATAATCTTGGAAAATTTGATGCTCGTAGCGACGAAGGTATATTTCTCGGATACTCGACTCAAAGTAAGGCTTATCGAGTATACAATAAACGTACCAAAGTAGTCGAAGAAAGTATCCATGTTTTGTTTGATGAAAACTATAATGGTATCTTGAGTGAGAGCTTTGCAGATCTTGATCTAAATAAACATGAGGAAGAAGAAGAAGAAGTTGATAAGAACGTCAAAAACATGCAAGAGCCATTTCAAGACCTTACAGACGTATCTCAAGATCTTACAGACGTGTCTCAAGACCTTGAAGCACCTCCTCAAGGTCTTACAAATGAAACCAATCTTGAAGATACATCACTACCTGAGCAACAAGAGCCGTCTTCCCCACTTCCTATTAATTCTGAACCCGATGCTTATAATCAGAGAAATGTCCGGAGGAAATTCAAACATGCATCATCCCATTCAACTCAGGATATTATTTCTGATCCCTCATCTGGAATACAAACTCGCTCTAAATTAAAAGACCTATGTGCTTTTCATGCGTTTGTTTCTCTTGTAGAACCTAAGAGATATACCGAAGCTCTTCAAGAACCCGACTGGATTATTGCTATGCAAGATGAGCTAAACGAGTTCGAGCGAAACAAAGTATGGACACTTACTGCAAGACCCAAAGGTAAATCAGTTATCGGGACAAGATGGGTCTTTCGAAACAAGCTGGATGAAAGTGGTAATGTCATTCGGAATAAAGCTCGTCTTGTAGCTCAAGGTTACAATCAGGAGGAAGGTATTGACTACGAGGAGACTTTTGCTCCCGTAGCCAGGCTTGAAGTCATTCGTATACTTCTTGCTTTTGCATCTTACATGAGTATCAAACTTTTTCAAATGGACGTAAAGTGTGCCTTTTTGAATGGTTATCTAGATGAAGAAGTTTATGTCGCTCAACCTCCCGGTTTTGAAAGTAATGAATTTCCAGATCATGTTTTTAAGCTTGACAAAGCTCTTTACGGCTTAAAGAAAGCCCCAAGAGCTTGGTACGAGCGACTTTCAAAATATCTTGTAGAAAATAACTTTAAAAGAGGGTTGATTGACAAAACTTTATTCATTAAAACTCGTGGAAAGAATATTCTTGTTGTTCAAATTTATGTGGATGATATCTTGTTTGGTGCAACTAATGAATCTCTTTGCAAGGAATTTTCTGACATCATGTGCAAGGAATTTGAGATGAGTATGATGGGAGAATTAAATTTCTTTCTTGGACTACAAGTACATCAAAGTAAAAAGGGTATCTTCCTCAATCAAGGAAAGTACACAAGAGACCTTCTGAAGAAGTTTAAGATGAATGAATCGAAAATAGCCAAAACACCAATGAGATCTACTCTCTCTTTGGATCAAGACCTTACCGGCAAACAAGTAAATCAAAAAGAATTTCGAGGTATGATCGGATCTTTACTATATCTTACTGCTAGTAGACCTGACATTATGTTTAGTGTTTGCATGTGTGCTAGATTTCAAGCTAACCCAAAGGAATCACATCTCATTGCGGTAAAAAGGATATTAAGATATCTTAATGGTACAAAAGATTTAGGTCTATGGTATCCCACACAAAGTAGTTTCAATCTTATCGGATATTCCGATGCTGATTTTGCAGGATATAAAGTGGATAGAAAAAGCACATCAGGGTGTTGTCAATTTCTTGGTACATCTTTAATAAGTTGGCATTCCAAGAAGCAAAATTCGGTGGCTCTCTCAACAGCCGAAGCCGAATATATTGCTGCTGGAGCTTGTTGTTCGCAAATCTTATGGATTGCGCAACAACTCCAAGATCTTGGATTCAACTTTAGGGATATACCAATAAAATGTGACAATACTAGTGCTATTTCTATTTCCAAAAATCCTGTACAGCATTCAAGAACGAAACATATAGATGTGAGACACCATTTTATACGTGATCATGTAGAAAAAGGTGATGTGTCATTGACATTCATTTCTACTGATCTACAACTGGCCGATATCTTTACAAAACCTTTACCCGAAGAGAGATTCAACTTCATAAGGTTAGAACTTCTGAAGAAGTTTAAGATGAATGAATCGAAAATAGCCAAAACACCAATGAGATCTACTCTCTCTTTGGATCAAGACCTTACCGGCAAACAAGTAAATCAAAAAGAATTTCGAGGTATGATCGGATCTTTACTATATCTTACTGCTAGTAGACCTGACATTATGTTTAGTGTTTGTATGTGTGCTAGATTTCAAGCTAACCCAAAGGAATCACATCTCATTGCGGTAAAAAGGATATTAAGATATCTTAATGGTACAAAAGATTTAGGTCTATGGTATCCCACACAAAGTAGTTTCAATCTTATCGGATATTCCGATGTTGATTTTGCAGGATATAAAGTGGATAGAAAAAGCACATCAGGGTGTTGTCAATTTCTTGGTACATCTTTAATAAGTTGGCATTCCAAGAAGCAAAATTCGGTGGCTCTCTCAACAGCCGAAGCCGAATATATTGCTGCTGGAGCTTGTTGTTCGCAAATCTTATGGATTGCGCAACAACTCCAAGATCTTGGATTCAACTTTAGGGATATACCAATAAAATGTGACAATACTAGTGCTATTTCTATTTCCAAAAATCCTGTACAGCATTCAAGAACGAAACATATAGATGTGAGACACCATTTTATACGTGATCATGTAGAAAAAGGTGATGTGTCATTGACATTCATTTCTACTGATCTACAACTGGCCGATATCTTTACAAAACCTTTACCCGAAGAGAGATTCAACTTCATAAGGTTAGAACTTGGTATGCTTAACAGGGAGACACAAATGTAGGGGGAGCAATTATTGTTTTACAATATTGATCTTATTCCCTACATTAAGACCTTAACATGCATTTCAAGGTCTTACTACAATCGTGTTACAAACACTGATCTTATTCATTATATTAAGATCTTACAATACATTTCAAGGCCTTACTAAATAATAGTATGTTCTTGATTTTTATTTTTAAAAGATTAATTTGGATCAAATCTTTTAGTTATTATCTTAATAGATAACTAACTAATAGATTATTTTATTTTTGGAAATCTTTCGGTTTTAATTTTGATCTTTTTAAAATTTGTTAAAATTTTACGAAGATTTTTAAACAAAGATTTTCCTCTCTCTCCATCTTATATCAAATCTTCAAAGATCTCGTTTTATGATTCCCTTCTGCGCTTCATAAATTCTCCGACTTCTCGTCTCTCTCACCTTCAAACCCTAATCGGCGATGGCTCCCAAGCGTTCTTCAACTGCGTCCACTGCTCGAGCATCCAAGAAGCAACGATCATCCGCTAGAAAGGGCAAAGCCATTCTGAAAGAATATAATCCCGATTCTGATTCTTCGATGTCTACTCCCTCTCCTTCTCGGCAAATTACTCAAGCCGTTTATCCCCCAGCCGCAAAGGACATACCTCAACATCGTCTTCGATCACCACCTTCGGGGTTTGAGGTTAGTAGTGAAGCACCGTTCTCTTGGTTCTTAAACTATACTAAAGTGGGGATGTGGAAAGATGGTTTTGCCAATCGCCCCTTAAGTTTCTGTGAAAACGTTGATATGAGCTTTCTTGAGTCTATGAATCTGCCGTGTGTTAATCTGCTGAAATGTTCTAATTTATGGAGCTTGTTTAATCTGGGTGATTTTGCATTTCCTCGTCTTACTCGCCTCTTCTTTGTCAACCTCACTGCTCACCGAGAAAAGGGAATTCTGACTTTACATTCCCAGATCAAAGGGCGACAAATTACCCTTTCTGCTTCTTCCTTGGCAATCATTTTAGAGGTCCCTGAGGAAATTGACACCAAAACTCACCCTTCGAAAAATGTGTGTCGTGCCCATGCCTAGAAAACATTTTTTGAGAAACAAATTCCTTCTGTTGCTACTTCCTCAAAGCCAAAGCAAAAACAAACCCATAATGTCTTAACTTTAGAGGCCAAGATTGTGTTTACTTTGCTTGCTAGGTGTGTTTTACCACGAAAGCACTTCAGAGAGATTGTCACTGACAATCTTTTGGAAATTCTAGATTTGGTCCTTACTAGGTATGCTATTGATGTTCCTAACCTCATTTTATCCTACATGATGCATACTGTAAACACTCCTTTGACAGCCCCTCTTCCTTATGCCAACTTATTTCCAAAGATCTTCGAGTTCTTTGAAATTGATACTACAGATGAGGATAAGGTTTATCATAAGGGACAAATTGATGAGGAATGTTGGGGAAGGCTTGGGGTTGAGAAAACTTTGTCTGGAAAATGGATTTTGAAGAAACATCAACCAACTGCTCAGCTCTCATCTGAACAGAGAATTCAGGATTTAGAAGCTGAAGTGGATGCTCTGAGGAAAGATCTGAATACTGCTCGTGCTGATATTGTGGATAGACAGGATGATACACATGAGAAGCTGTTAATGGTAAATGAGAAGCTAAACTAGTTGCTATTTTTGACATCTCTATCTCATAGGGCAACTACCACAATCATGCCTTTGGATGAGGATGCTGTGGAACACATTCAAAAAGTATGTCAGAATGTTGTGATTAACTGTAAACGCAAGGTGTTAAAACGTGGCATTCTTCGACCCTTAGTACCTGAGCCATCAATCTTGACTGTAGAGGAGTATGGATTGGTAAAGAAATACCGAAATGACCAGGAAAAGCATTTAGCGAAACTGATGGCATGGACCACAATTGGTGAAGCACAGGATAGATGGAGGGAAAAGGTGCGCAATCGTTGTCGCAAATCAAGGGCTGGTTCTTCTTCAAATTATGGGCAATGGTTTGATGAAGTGGTTGAAGTCTCGGATGATGAAGATTGATCCTTTCACATTCTTGATTTTTTTTGCTGAAAGACAAAAAGGGGGAGAATATTTTTGGTTTTGAATGTTTTGAAAACCTTTGATTTGGCTGTTTTTAGTTTTGAAAAACTTGCATGGTTCGATCTTTTTCAAAAATTTGATCCTACATGTGATTATGCTATATTGTTTGTTATTGTGTTGTTGTGTTGTTCAAATGCAGGAAAGAGATCATAAGTTTTGTCTTTCATCAAGGGGGAGATTGTTAACTCCACCTTGATAAATAAGACATTACTTATGGTTGATGAAAGCTAAAACCTTGGTTTCCAGGTTTTTGTAAGATCTTACAAGTTTTGGTAAAGTCATTACAGTGTCTGGTAAGGCCTTACCATATTACAGAAAACCTTGGTTTCCAGGTTTCAGTAAGGCCTTACATAAACTGGTAAGACCTTACCAAAACTGGACAAAAACTACAAGTGAGTTACGTACGTCCAAATAGCTTTTCCTTCTTGTTGAGTTAATTAAGGGATTTGATTTTAACAAATCTTTGATTTGTTTTAATTAAATCTTCTTGAGATAAAATTGAAAGATTTCCTCCAACTCAACAAATCGTGCTTGACTTTGACTGCTTGACTTCAACAAACAAAATCTCAACAAAATAGGATTGGATCAAATCTCAACAAACCAAGATCTCCGAAGATCACGAAGGCAAGATTGTTCTCAACGTCAAAGAATGCTGATACGCTTGCCTATTTAAAGAGACAAAGAACAAGAGATAAGATACACGTTCATTGCCTACTTCGGAAACACAAGTGACAATTCGACTTATCTCACAAAGTATTGTTCTCACATTCGAAGCTTCATCATTCTACTTCCCTGAGAGTGTGCGATCTTTTTCGAGCTGATAGTACAATTCAACTAAGATCATACAAACCGTTATCACTACTAAACACGTTGGATACGAGTGTTGTATCTGGAGTACTTTAGGTTTCCTTTTCGAGTGTGTGAGTTGCTAGATAGGAAGTGTAAGACTTCTGAGTTTAGAAGAGGGAAGGTCTTCTGGAGATTGTATCTGGAACTCATCAAGAAGAAGGAAAATAAAGCTACTTGGAATCCTAGGGTTGAATCAATCCTAGGCGGGGACTAGGTCGTGTTGGTGACCGAACCTCGTTAACATATCGTGTGTCCTTTACTGCTCTTTATATTCCTGGTTTGTCTAAACCTTTACACTTAATTCCAATCTTAGAGAAACGTGTAAGGTCTTATAATTACAAGTAAGACTTTATCTCATTTGATAAGGTCTTATCTCTTTCGATAAGGTCTTACCTATCCTAAGATTGCGAAAAGTTTCCATACTCTATTCATCCCCCCCTTCTAGAGTATTGGATAAACTATTTTATCTGCCTATTCCGCATTTCAATATTTATCGTTAGAGTGTTGAATAATAGATTTGATTCCGCTTGAGTGTGTGTGTGGGAAAGCGATCCGGATTGGGCTTTCAAAAAATTTGAACCGGGGTGGGACTGGAATTTCAGTCCGATCTGAAGAACCTAATTTCTTAGTATTTTGAAAAAAGAGATTAATTAATTTTCCCTTCAATCCGGTTCGTCTGCCCTTTTCGGTATTAAAACGGAGTTGGATCAGAACTCGAAATCCAAAAAATGGTGGACCATACTGGATCCAATACTGCTGAGAAAAACCGGTCCGTTCCAATCCGGATCAAAATTGAACAACCCTAGATATAATGACAAAGATGGTAACTTGTGTTGTAATTTATTTTCTAATATTCAAAGGAATAAACCGATTAACATTCTTTTCATTGAAACTAAATTTCGTTTAAAAAGTTTGTGGTATTAGATGATAGGTTGGGCAACTTCACAGTGAAGTCTTGCTCTTTGGAGAAGGGTTTGGGCTGTTAATATGGGTTTACCTGTTCTTTTGGACACATGTATCCACTAATGGGCTGAAATGTGGGTCATCATGAAGGCCCAATAAGAAAGAGTTGATGGGCTAATAAGCCCAATGTATTATCTACAGTGGGTCATTTAAGTTTGCTTGTTCCATCATGAGCCTAAAAACAATTTCAAATGCGTTGGAACAGTACTTTTTTGGTACAACCATTAAAGTCTTTCAAATTTAGGTCCAAACCCAAAATTTTGGACCCGACCCGATTATAAACCGATCGTAATGTGCTAGGGTTCGGTATTAGGTCCGAGGTTTTTTGAAGTATGGATTAAGGTAGATTCCATTCAAAACCGGTTTAGATTCAGGGTCTGTTTGGTTTTAATACTGGAATTGGAAACGAAATGGAAACGAATATATTCCATACGTATACCTTGTTCATGAAAGTTTTTGGAATCATTCCTTGTGGTTTGAAGTAATTGCGGTAGAATTTGATTACTTTTGATACCTAATAAAATATGCGGAATCAAATACATTTTGTATTAAACCACAAGGAATGACTCCATAAAATTTCATGAATAAAGATATACATATGGACTAAATTCGTTTTCATTCCGTTTTCATTCCGTTTTCGTTTCCGTTTCTGGAGTTGGAACCAAACGGGCCCTCAGTCCTGATCGAGTAGTGGATTTAGGGTTACCCGATTCATGCACATTGCGACTACTTCACTCTACTTGGGTCCATGATATTTTCTATCCAATGTACAATTCCTCCGACTGCACTTTCATTGACCCAAAATTCAGTTGTCAGCTATTCAAGCGACCCGATTCGGATTACCTCAAGTAAGGTGGCAATCCGCTACTTGTTGCCTCCCAAGCTTTGATGGGTCGGAGCTTTTGTAGAGATATAAGGGCAAGACTGTGATGCTTGTCGGTGGTTCTTTGACAAGACGGATTATCATAGAAAACCCCTTTCTCATTGATAGTTTACGTAATTAGTGTAAATAGAGGGCGCCTTAATGTAATTATGTAATCTTGTACCTTATTATTATGAGCCACAACGACGGAAATTCTAAGGGGAATTCATTCCATTCTCACATGGTATCAGACTTTAGCCGACGTTTTTTTTTACAAAGGGTCTTCCCCGACAATTGTTTCTAAACTTTAGATCCAGTTTTACTGTTCAACCTCCTCCAATTTCGACTGTGGGGTATGATAGTTTATGTAATTAGTGTAAATAGAGGGTGCCCTAATGTAATTATGTAATCTTCTTATTAATATGAGCCGTCTGATGACGAAAACCTAAGGGGAATTCATTCCATTCTCACACTCATATCAAGGTCTTGGTACGTGCCCGACTAATTTCATCTAAAGTCGATTTTAAAAATGTATTCATACTCGTCAATTCAACGAGTTCAAACTGAGATTTTAATCGAGCATAAATATATTTATATGTTTGACTCATACAGAAAGTGATTGACCTCGAGCCGAATTCGATAACTCATCTCCCATAACAGTTGTATATAAGTGTGCCATTTGTTGGCTTGCTTCGGTATATGGTTACTGTGAAATTCTGGCGGATCAAAGATCACGAGGGGATTCCGTCGTAAGTTTGAAAACACATAAGGGTCGGGTCCAAGCCAACACATAAACCTAGTGAGACTCCATGTTAAAACAAATTGGCAATTAGGAGGAGTAGTCCACCAATTAGTTATCTAGCTCAATCGCACGAGACAATAATAGTTCAAGGTCCACATCAAATGGCTTAAGGCTGACAAGCCCAATAAACGTCTGAACACACATGCGTATTGGATCTGAGTCCAACACATAAGTCAAGTGAGATTTTATGCTGAAGCCAATAGACAATATAATGACTAAATGAGTAGTCCACCAACCTTATATAGTGACATCATTACCTTTTGTTATGAATATCGTAAGATGTGAACCTCCTCTCCGTAAGAATGATTCTCTCCGGTATTACCATAATGAATATTTTATACTTGTCATTTGTATAATTGTATTTATCAAATAACGTCCTTCGATTTAGAAAACAATGTTCTTAACTTTATCACTTGTTTCACACTTAATTAGATTAAAAAATGTATAAATTTTTGGCTTAGGTCTTGATTTGCCAAAACATATTTTTGAAAACCGATTGATAATACACTATTACTAAGCTAAATGTGTGTTTGGTTACTGTTAAATTTTCCTACCAAAACAAATCTATGTAGAAGGAATTAATTGTGAAGGACGCATGATCACACGCCTATAAGAATCCTACAATATGTCGAGATAATAAATTCCACATCTAAAGTTGAGAGATTGCTAGCTAGTCTAATGTACGAAGTCAGTATATTACGTACTCATCATGTTGTCAGTTGATTTTATGATAAAACTTCATTAAGTTTATTTGTTGATTAAATCCGGATATAACATACATGCATGATGCACATTTATAAGACGTTGGGATCCCACGTTATCTTGGCCTCAGTACGTACGTATACGCCACAATCTACAGATCTGCTGAACTTTGATGATATGATCCCAAGTGATTGAAATTTTGACAGCATGTTAATTAGGTGGTTGTTGTTCGATTGGTTGGCAGCTGTCTAAACTCAATTTGAGGCTGAGATAAATGACCTTCTAGCCGCTGCCGAAGCATAAATGCTATCTAGCTATATTTGCTAGCTAGTTACAATTGGGTAGTTGGACTGCCTTTTAATCACATTTATTGGTTTTCTCAAAATAGAAATCACATTTATTGGGTAGTATTACTAATCAAATTTCGTGTATTCTTTTGATAATACACAGTATTAATACATAATTTTAATTACACAATGTCCGTACACAATTTCAATTACACAATGTTAATACATATAACACAAATATCAGCTACTTAAAATGCATTGGGCATACATATTCTACACTCCGAGGTATGTTATCCACGTTTACTGCATAATTGTAACAATTATGTAAAAAGTCACAAAAATATGTATTCATAACGGATCCACAAGGAATACACATTTACTACATAATTTTGTTGAGTTATGTAGAACATATCTTCATCGACAACCCTCCATCGATGCTCTCGAACTGAAGATCCGAGTTCTTTTACGTTGAGCAATGGAAAACAAACAGAAACCTCCACCTAAATGAAATCAAAGTTGAAGACGGACGACACAAAGTTTATTGCGTTTTATTCGTCTTATGTAGCACCGACTTTCATCTACAATCCTCCATTGTTGATCGTAAATAAGAGCTTTGATAGATATCTCACTTAACAATGGAGAGATTCAGATAATACGCAATATTAGTTCGTTATTGACAGCAAATATTGCAAATCTCTTACAATATTTATTAGGAAAACATTTAAGTTTTTATGGGAGAGAGAATATCTCCAAATTAGGTAAATAGATTTCATTATTTTCAATTAAATCTTATTCTACTTAATTCTAAGTGTCTACTTTGTCTCCACATTACAAAACATACCTACTATGTACACAAAAATACGGTATGTACCTACTTAACCAACTCACCCAAATCTCATCAAACTTACATAAATGTCTTATAGTTCGATTCAAATACGGAAATATGAAATATAAGGTGTTCGTGTTTGCCTCTTTGGTATTCATATATAAATATTAGATATGAATATTGATATACAAAATATATATCTAGTATTTAGTATATAAGTGTATGAATATGAGTTTAATGTATATATATATATATATATATTACATTTTTTCTCCTTTAATATATTCTAAAAAATATGGTATCACATATCTTATATTTTACCTCCTATATTTCCTCTCTATAACTCTTTCTCTAGTGGATATTAGTCTTATACTCATATCTTGATATCGACACCAATACCTGATGTATTGATATTTAGATATGGATGCCAAACAGACGCTTAAGTGTATTATGTTATGTTTTCGGCTTGTTAATTTGGTCTCTTTTATCGATATTTATCACGTTTGACTACTGTGCTTGGCATGAACACTAAATACCATCAGTTTATTTGTTTGTGTGTACTTGTTTTTCGTAACTTTTTGTGTTTTTAGTCGATTGTTTTTTCTCTCTCCTTGTGACATTTAGTTCACGTGGTGAATTATCCGAGTTTCTGTACTTGTTTGTTGTACCGAATCAATTTCTTTTTGGTCAAATTCACTAACTAGGCCTTTTACAAATATTGATCAATTAAGTAGGCTCATAGCATAAACACATTTAGTAAATGTACCCCTACTAAAGTAAGTGATAAGTCAATTAGAATATAAAAAACAAATGGTTATAAAAAAGAGTGTATTTAACCAAATTCTTTCTTTTTTTTTTCTTAATAAAAGTTAATAGGGAGAAAGTTTGATTTTTGAACTTTCGCTAATATATACACCATCTAGATTTAGGTAAAGTCGTGTCGGTCCGCCTAGGTAGATAAAAAAAAAATCCAAAACATGTCCGGCCGGTCCAAAGTTTGGGTCAACAGGTATAAACAAGACATTAGTCCTGAATCCTAGACTCGAAAACGAATAATAAAGTATAGTGAGTTTCCAAAAATCAAAAACTCCTTCTTTTTTTGGGTGGGAAGTGGTATCCGGCGCATCTAGACGCGCTTATTACATATGAAAAAAGGCTAAGTAGTGCGGAAACGGGGGATAGCCCGACCCCTTACATCATACTGTAACAGATCAACTACACCCTCGGGAGGGTCACGCAATACATTAACACCAAGAGGGAAACCAAAAGCTAGAGTAGCTTAAGAGTCCGCGACATTATATATTCACCTCACGGTAGGCATGACGACACTGGATATTCCAGTCCCTTCTAAGATAGTCTTGGCATGAACTAACCAGAGTGGGAAGGGGATGACACCTCGGTATGTCTTTGTTTAGAAGGGTGAATGCTAGCTACGAATCTGATTCCAGATCACAATCCGACTCCCACCGTCCCAAGCCAACTTCAACCCATAATATATGCCCCACAATTCCGCCATAGGAACGGTGCATATACTTAGATTTACTACATAGACAAGTTGCCACTCCCCTACATGATTTCTAAGAACACCAACATCAGTAGCCTTCATGTCACTCCCAACAGCACCGTTTGTATTAATCTTCAACGTAAACTCCGGAGGGGGGGTCCCATTTGACTCGAATCACAGCCGGGGCACTACTCTTCTTCATCAAGGACATCTTCCTCCACGCTTTAAAGTACTTCATAGCTTTCTCAACAAAAAATAAGTGTCCATCCGTCCTTGTAACCTTGCCTTTGAAGATTCTCTCGTTTCTCCACCGCCATAGCCACTAGAGACCTACGGGGAAAATAGTATTCCAACTACAATAATTATTGAAATTACGTGTAGATTCTTATCTATGTAGAAAACGGTAGCTCAAAAAACTTGGCTCCATATTTTCTAGCGTTAAGATTAGTCCAAAGAGCTATACTAGTGTGACAATCTCTGAAAAGATGTTTGAACGATTCGAGTTGCCCTTGGCATAGGGAACATTCTGCATTGACAGTTAAATGCCTTCGTACCCTCTCGACGTTTGACAGGATACCTCCGTTGCGGAGCTTCCAAATGAACACCTTGACCCGCTCTTGAGCACCCAGGTTCCACACCCTCCTGTACACCTCTCTGTCCATACTACACCGGTGAGTCTCTTACTTGAGCATGCAATACGTTGATGCCACCGAGTAGTTTCCATCACTATTGTGCTGCCATGATATCACATCGCTGGAGCTCATTTTTTTGGCATCCTCCTGAGTACCCTTACGCTGCCTTAAACCCATAACATCAAGTCTGAATGTGGTGGCCATCGGGAGAGCATTCCCGATCAACTCCCAGTTTCAACCCTTTTCTTCCCTCTAGTAATCTACAAACTTCATATGCCGAAATTGTGGCTCGATCGGCAAGGTAGCATCTTCAACGAGAGGCCTATCCGGAAGCCAAACATCACCCTAGAAATCAGTATCCTCCCCATTTCCGACGATCCAACGGTGTCCAGGCTTCACCACTTCTCTAATGCCTCTGATTATACAGTTCCAAACATAAGAGGGCGCCGAATGAGCTTGTCCTGACCCTCTAATGTACTTGCTTTTAATCACTCTAACCCATAGCTTTGAGTCATCCCTAAGGAAGCTCCAACCCACTTTTCCAATCTGGGCCAAATTGAGTTCCTCTATAGACCAAGCCTCCGTTGCTCTTCAAAGTGCATAAAGTATCCCATGTAACCGTGTGCATCCTTCTACTTCTCTCATTGTGCCCCCAAATGAAGTTTCTACTAATCTGATTAATTTTCTCACAAAATCCTTTCGGCAAGATCAAGGACGACATATAATAGGTAGGGATGGAGGAAATGACCGCTTTAGCAAGCGTGATTCTACCGGCAAAACTCAGGTTTCTACCCCTCTAGCTATTGAGCTTTCTATTAACCTTATCAAGGAGGTAAGAGAAAGTAGCCTTGGTAACATGTCCTTGAAGCAACGGAACACCAAGGTAGTTACCGAACCTCCTAGTAACCTCAAAACCACTTATGTTCTGTAATATCGAACGTAACTTGCTACTAACATTCGGGGACACAAAAATCTGCGATTTTGATACGTTGATTTTCTGTCCCGAAGCCTTGCAAAACACATTCAGGCAATCTAAAACCACTCTCAGCTGATCCATGTTAGCCTCTGCAAAAAGGGTCAAGTTGTCCGCAAAGAAGAGGTGTGACAACATGGGCCCTTCACGAGAAAGGCGAATAGATTTCCATCGGCCCTGGTTGACTTCCTCGATAATCAAATGACTCAGTCTTTCCACACATAGGACAAAGAGATAGGGTGATAGCGGATCCCCTTGCCTGAGACCTCTCTCCGGGAGAAACATCTTGGTGAGTTCACCGTTCCAGTTCACTTCCATCTTGGTGGTGGAAACACACTCCTTTATCATATCACACCACTCAGTTGGGAACCTCGCGGATTTGATGGCGTCTCTAAAAAAATCTCAGATCATTGTATCCTGTCGTAGGCTTTCTCAAGGTCAAGCTTGAGGATCATTCATTATTTCCCCGTCTTCTTTCTCCTGGTAGAATGAATAATCTCTTGCATAAGGATAACATTGTCTTGAATGTACCTTCCCGGAATAAAACTCCCCCGGGTTGGTCCAACAAGAGTATCAATGCAAACTTTCATCCGCTGCACCATAACCTTAGACACAATCTTTTAGATAACGTTGCAAAGAGCAATGGGTCTGAATTGAGTAATCAACTCAGGAGTGCCCACTTTAGCAATAAGACAAATGATGGTCTCATTCATCCCTTCCGGAAGTTTTTGGTCCCTGAAAAACTTAGTGACTTCTTTCATCACCGAACCGCCGACAATGCTCCAACAATTCTAGTAGAAGACTGGTTGAAAGCCATCCACCCATGGTGCTTTGAATGCACCCATGCTGTTAACAACCCTACAGACTTCCTCTTGGGTCACACTTTTGAGGAGCTCCGCATGGGCATGTTCTGGAATCATAGGAAAGCCATTGGCTCAATCTGCATACTAACCGAAGAAAGTTCCAAACTGTCTTCCTCCCATCTCCCATCCGTTCTCTTAAGGCCATCTACTTTTTTCCTTCTTCTTTTGATCACTGTCGCCGTATGGAAGAAAGACGTGTTCCTATCTCCCAAAGGCAACCACTGCTCCCTCGATTTCTGAAACTATAGGATTTCCTCCTGTTCCAAAACCTCCTCAAGTCTCGACTGAAGATACAATTCCTTAGATTTCCCCACACTCGTTAGGGCCGACGTTGGATCACTTTGGAGATCTCCTAGCTCTTCATGATTTTGTCTTTCTTGCAAAAGACATCACCAAAAACCTGACGGTTACAAACCAAAAGCCAACTTTTTAAGAGCGGAAAGAGGAATACTTGAACTCGCATGCATGTCCCAACAACTCTTCACCATAGGGAGAAACTCCTCATGGATCATCCATGCCGCCTCGAAACAAAACGGCCTTCTATCCCACCCCGGGTAATACTTGGTTGAAACCTGAATAAAATAGGAGAGTGATGTGAAGAGAACCTGGCCAAGTGTCTAACCGATGCATCCGGTCAAACCATCCTCGCTTCTTGACTCATGAGAACTCTATCCAACCTCTTTTGAACCCCTATATTCCGGGTCTTGCTATTGTCCCAAGTCAATTTTGGCCCAGTGAGCCCCGGGTCAAGGAGGCCATAGCTGTGAATGAGGTCAATAAATTTCTCGGAGTCGTTATGAAGGTTTCCCGACCCGCCTCTACTCTCATGCCTTGCAATAATGCAACTGAAATCACCCCGATTATATACGGATCCTCAATCCCCGCAAGCTCCTTATCTAGGGCGTCCCAAAACCTGATGCGCCGGAGGCGCATATACTGCTATGAGATGGGTATGCTTACTAGCGATAGTAATCTTCACGGGAATGAAGAACTCACATGAAGTGATAATAGTAATATGACTATTAGCATCATCCCATAGGAGCCAAACACCTCCCTCGAATCTTGTCTGATCAACTCTTTTACAACTCTCAAAATTCAGACGACTACACACATTATCCGCTCTAATACTCGAAATACTAGGTCCGAATAACGCAAGAATGCCAATCTTTTCAGCTTTGCACAAATGCTTTAAGCAAAGGGGAGGTTATAAACCTAATTTACACTTTATGGAAATTTCTTCTTCTGTTAGAAAATTCAAAAGTGGTAATTTCTCTAAATGTTTTATTTTCTAAATTAGCTTTTTTTCACTCACGTCAAAAATATAGACAGAAAAATCAACGGGTAAATTCAATAATATGGTTAGTAGTCTTTGGTATCACAATAATTGTGATTTTGAAATTTTACCTACTTTTGGTAACGTACAATTCTGCATGTAATTATTATACATATAATATATATAAATATATCTTTATTTCTCAAGGATGGACATGAGGAGTATGTAAGTCAAATTTGCAAAGAGTTTTTATAAAATAAAGTCCAAAAAATAGTTGTTATAATATTTGAAAATTTAACAATTTAACTGCATTTATTATTTCAAATCAAACCCAAGTTCAATTCTTATTTGTTCTAATTTTGTAAAATTTATTTTACTATTGAGATTTTATTTAAATCTAAATAGTGGAGTAATGTGAATTTAAAGTATATTATTTATGTTTAAAATTTTATCTAATATTAAAGTTTAGTCTATTGATTTATAAACATGATGATATCCTTTTTGTTTAATTGAAAAAGCATAAACTTTTTATATCAGTATATATATATATATTATTTATGAACTGATATAAAAAGTTGTATCCGTTCGTTAAATAGATGACTGAGATTAGGCGATATTAAATATAAAAAAATCGTGTTATTAATGGAAGAAATATTCGCCGGGCCTGACTCTATATATTCGGCGGTATAGACACATATATTCGGCGGTATATTCACATATATTCGGTATTTACATGTTCACATGGTAAGAATATATATATATATATATATATATATATATATATATATATATATATATATATAAACATTCAAGAATAAAAATAAAAAAGCAAAATGAGTGTTGAACCATTTAAGAAGCAGCCAACAACCATTCAACCACCAGAATAGTCGATCATTAAAAGTATATAAAAGAACAACTTTTCTTCTTGTCCTTCAACAAAATCTCACGTGAATTCTATTAGCAATTTCCGTCGCTAAAACAAACACCATTCTTTCCCGGAAAATCAAGATCCAAAGATGGAGGAAAGCAAGACTGTTAGTACGGAGGAGAACAACCACCAACACCAAGCCGACTCGGAGGGCCCACTTATAAGCCCCGAAGAGAAACATAAACTTGCTCTGTTGAGAACCTTTGTTCGAACTCGAGATCACTTGTTTAAGGTTATTCTTTCTATATTGTGTGCTCTATATATCTTCCAATGCCAAAATATGCGTCATTGGGTATAATTGTGGTTGTTTGCCATGAGTTTCTAATTAGGTTGGAGTTAGGAATGACGGTACATTCCGTCGGCATGTCTCATTTCCGACGCTGTAACTATATCACTGATTTTGAACTTGATTTATTTAATTTCTACTAAACCGAAAGAGACCACATATATATTGTATCAATTTGTTCATTTAGTTGAGCATAGTTGAGCTCGCTTGGCATGAATTTAGTAATTAGGTTGGAATTAGGAATGCCAAAATTTTTTGGTTATTGCCGACGCCTAAAAAAAATGTTGCAATAACCATATTATTGAGATTGAACTCGAATTCTAATTTCCACATTACTGAAAAGGGGACACCGGTATACGTTGGCTTGCAGGGCCCACTTATAAGTCCAAAGAGCAACATAAACTTGCTCTATTGTGAACCTTGGTTCGAACTCGATGTCACTTGTTTTAGGGTTTTTCTTATCCTTCTATATATCTTCTATTACCAAAATATGCTTAATTTAGTATAGTTGTGGTTGTTTGACTTGAATTTCGTTAAAAGATTGAAGTTAGGATGAGGTCGGCATGTATTATTTTCCGACGCTTATTAATGTCGCAATAACCATATCACTGATTTTGAACTTGGTTTTTTCTTTATTTCTACAAAATCGGAAAAGCCGACATCTTGTATCAATTTGGTTAATTTCGTTAAATTTGAAATACTTTTTGTTTCTTACTCTTGATCTAATGTTCTTCGATTTAGGAGGAAGAAGAGAGATTCGATGATTTGACAATCCGAAGATTTCTAAGGGCAAGAGATATGGACATAGAGAAAGCAGGAGCAATGTTTTGCAAGTATCTTAGTTGGAGAAGAAATTTTATTCCGAAGGGTTTTATCTCAGAAATGGACATTCAAAATGAGATAGCTCAGAATAAGATGTTTCTTCAAGGCAACGATAAGAAAGGTCGTCCCATTACACTTGTGTTCGCGGCTAGACATTTTTATCACAAACAAGGCGGCGTCGAGGAATTTAAGCGTATGTTCATCATCCTTCCCTATTATCATCATTCTTGGTCTTACAATTTCTAAAATTGTATTGAGTATTTTCGTGAAGGTTTGGCGTTAGATTGTGTGATCGAGATTAAAACTCCTCTCTGGTACATGTGAATTTCTGACGGGTCAAAGAGAACTTGACATCCGTCGTATGTCTGGATAAACCCAATGAAATTGGCAATCAAAGAAGTAGCCTAACGAATTATGTTTTTATCATCATAGTTTATGTTCAAATGGATCAATAATATTGTTTGTCATTGTTTTAGTATAATGTACTTAGATATAATGATATTTGATCAATAAGATAAGTGTTTTGTCTCTCATATAAATTGCAGGCTACGTGGTCTATGGTCTTGACAAGATATGTGCAAGGTATACAAGGATTGCTTAGTCTTTGTCAAGCCCTACCTCTTTGAAAATTTTCAATCAAAGGACCCTTATTTGAAAAACACGTAGCCTAAAGATTGCGATGTCTAAGGTTATTTGAAGTTTTCAAAATTTATCTTTGGAAAATTTTGGATGGTCGTACTTTTGATTTTTTCTAAGAGAAAATTCTCCGAACAATACCAATCTTTTATGCTGACTAAACTTTAGTACTCCATCGTTTAAACTTTTAGAACGGTACAGCCTGACCAAAGATTATATCTAGATCACTTTCACACGTTAAGTTAACACAACAATTTTGCCCCTATAACTTTCCCTTATGTTTCTTGTTGAATAGGTATATCATGTAGCCTCATTGCAACTATCTTAACCCATTTACTTAACGTGTGAATAGTAATCTAGATACCAATATTTGGTCGGACTCAATAGGCGAAATATCGTTATGATAGTTTAAACGACGGGGTACTAAAATTTAGTTAGTCTAAAAGATGGGTACTATTTAGACAAATTTCTCTTTTTTTAATTATGTATAAGAATTTTTTTTATTTTTCGGTTGGTGCCCTTGAGGTGTAGACTTCTTCTGGATTATACCTTTTACCATCTATAAGTTAACATTTTGAGGAGAAAAAAGATAATGGTTTTGGATATCATTTATACTCATTTTAAAGGTATGTATAGTTTCTTATATGAATAGCTTATCTTTTTACTTCCTTAAAATGCTAATAAAAGTTAATTTATGAATGTGACATAATTCAGAAAAGTTTAAAATTGAAGGGCACCGTACCATCCGAAAACGAAAAAACTCTTGAAAATAATCCGAAAAAGTCAAAAACACACAAGACCATCCAAGATTTTTCTTGATTTGTAATGGTGGTCAATTTTATGATTTTTATATATAATTGTTATTTTCTCATTATAAATATATCACTATTAATTAATATGATAATATGATAAACTATATTTCTGTTTTGTTGTCTTCAAATAGGATCCCAGTAGGGCATGAAAAATTCGTCGCAATTGGAGATCTTGAAGGATGGGGATATTCCAACAGTGACATTCGTGGCTATCTTGCATCTCTCTCTATTTTACAGGTATTTTTAAGTTTACATTTTGATTATTAATCTTATAATATTGTTTTAAATTGATAATAATACCTTTATTTTCAAATTAGTATTACTTTGTGCTGATCACAAAAGAAAAAAATTTTTTGGAGAACTGAATTCTAGTAGAATTTTATTTAATCATATTTTTATAAGCACAAATTTATTGAATTGAATTTTCTTAGAGGGGCGAAATCATTTACAACTTCATGCCCAATTGTATATATTAAATTGAATTTTAGCGAATTTTTGTGACAAAATATCATTTTTAAGAATTTATTTATTGTATTAAGAGATAATTATTGATCGCAGTGAACTCTCAATAAAATATTAAGAATACGTTAAACAAAATGCAAAACCCTAAGGTTTATAAGAAAAAACATAAAGAAAAAATTGTGTTAAATAGATTTTTTTTTATAAACTTTTGTTTTGTAAATCCTCTAATTTTATAAACTTTTGTTCCCTTAGATGAAAGAATTGGGTTAAATAAGAATATATTTATTAAATAAGTTTATACTATGAGTACCTTAATAGAGTAATAGTGATAACAGATAGTTAACCATTTACCCAAAAATAAATGAAAGTAATTACGAATTTACTACAAGAATTTATTTATTGTATTAAGAGTTGATCATTGAAATTACACTCTTTTAGTAAATTTTATAGTGAGCCAACGGGACCACTGCCCGTTTGCCCCTTCTCGCCCCCAACTTGGTTGTTACTCTATATAGATAGATTTAGAGCCCGTTTGATTTTAACTCCGGAATCGAAAACAGAATGAAACCGAATTTAGTCCATACGCATACCTTTGTTCCTGAAAGTTTTTGGAATCATTCCTCGTGGTTTGAAGTAATTGGAGTAGAGTTTGATTACTTTTGATGTCATATAGGATAACAAAATGTGGGGAAGCAAGTGCATTTTGCATTACACCAAAAGGAATGATTCCATAAAGTTTATTCATAAGGATATACATATGAACTAAATTCGTTTTCATTTCGTTTCCGTTGCCGCTAGTAATGGATTGAAACCCGACAACAAATATAAAACCAACGGTCTAACCGTCGGTATTACGAACATGCTTCAATATATGAAATACATGCTTACATTGTAAGTAAATGAATGCAGGATTATTATCCAGAGAGATTAGGCAAATTGTTTATAGTACACGCACCAAGAATCTTCATGACGGTATGGAAGATCGTTTATCCTTTTATCGACGCCAACACGAGATCAAAGGTTACGTCTTTATTACACTTTTATCATAGTCTCGGTTTAAAACAACCATAATTAGGGATGTAATATGAGACAAGCTACTCGGGCTCGACTCGTCATAAGCTCGGCTCGTTCGGCTAAAATAACACTATAAGAGAATTTTTTTAGCCAAGCTACTCGGGCTCGGCTCGGCTCGTCAAAAGCTCGGCTCGAGCTCGTTCATTTTCTAAACGAGCCAAGCTTGATCACATTTTAAAGCTCGTATAAATTTTAGTCTCGGCTCGTTTATAAACGAGCCAAGCTTGAAGATGTTGATGCTCGGCTCGTTCGGCTCGTATTGCATCCCTAACCATAATTTCACAAGTTAGCTAATTCGTGGGCATGCCATTCATTTTTTACAGATAGTTTTTGTGGACAACAAGTCACTGAAATCAACTTTGCTGCAAGACATTGACGAAGATCAATTGCCTGATATTTATGGAGGGAAACTTCCATTAGTACCTATTCATGAGTGCTAATTAATTGTACCCCTTCAATGATTTAAACTTAACATATGTTTGTACGTGAGCTTAGATATATATACCCCTGATTATAAGGGGTCGGTCCAATGAAACTTGACAAAGTCGATCTGAAACCTGATAGATAGTACAGACTGGTCCATCTAGAACACCGTTTGCTTGACCCAAGCTTTTGACGAGCCGATCACGAGCTGAGTACGAGTAGTTCGCCTAAAATAATGCTCATATATTGTTATTTTGGCCGATCACGAAGGCTTTGGATAAATCACACGAACAATATTGTTGAGATATATGATGTGAAAAATATTATTACATCTTAGTAGTTGGTCTCTACTAAAGTTGTATTATGCTCCGTGCTTTGATGTACTTTGTTTATGGGTAAATTTTGATGAATTTTATAATTTGTTACCCACTCACAAAAAGATGAAGTTCATTACAAAACGTCATTTTGATTAATTTGTATAAAACAAATTGGATTGTGCAAAATATAATTCCCATATACATATACATGCTTAAGGGATTTATGTTTATAAGCACAAAGTCTAACAAAGACTCAACAACTAATTAATTAAATAAAATTTGAATTATAAAGAATATCATTTAAATTTAAAGAAAAATAAAGAAAATGAGAAATAGGATTGGAGGAGTGCATGAACGTGGACAATCAGTGTAAGTTTCAAATCCACACTAAATGAAGTTAATTAATTAACTTTATTAAGAAAATATTAATTTCAATTGTGGCATAGTGGGTAGTTTTCACGTAACTTCTCCCAAAATCTCTTTATTAGGAAGCTTTAATTTACCTATAAAAAAGGGTTGAAAATCCTTCTCTCTCTTCTTCCCTACATTCGTTGTCTTCTTCTTCTTCCCAACATCCGCAAGATTGAAATCGATCAAAATAAACTGCATATTTGGCTTTGTTTCTCTACGATCAAAGTTGAAAGTAAGTATGATTTTTTGTATAGAATTCAATAGCTTCTTTCAATTACAAATCATGCTTTTTCTTCATTCTTAACGTTGATCAAGATTTTGTGTTTTGGTATAAAAAACCATTTGCTCTTCCTTGGTTATGGTCTGTAGAATCCTTTTTGTAAAACAAATCTTACATTTTGTTTACAGGGGGATTCATAGCTATTGTCAGGATAAATCCACATATATTTTTTTAAGCATAAATGCTTTCTTGATATCAATATATATGACAGAGAAGGATGATATTGTTCTAAATTTCTTCTGTCATACAAATTAACAAAGTTAATTTATAGATCGTAGTTGATTGAAACCGATGGGTTTCTTTACTACAAAATCCGTGGTTGGTCGGAATCAAACGATTTCACCTCCGCAAAATCCGTAGTCGGACAGAATCGACGGATTTCTCCGCTACACCAAACTCCGTAGTTGATCGGAATCGATGGATTCTATTGCTACAACTTGAACACTTTGTGTCGATACAACGGCCACAATCTGGACTAGGAAGGAACGACGGATTAATCTGAAGGGATAATAAAGAGACTATAAATCAAATCTTCTGTATATCTTCACTTCACTTTGAAACATAAAAGAAAGAAGAAAGTATACAGAAGGAATTAAAAAATGATATTTAAATTACCTTCCTTTTAAAGGATTTTGATTTCCAACTAAATACGTGGAAATGATTCAACTCCTATTTAATAGGAGTTAATCAGCCTTAATTGTAATCAATTTGGTTATAAAAGAGATTAAAAATTAAAAAAAAAAGCCTTTAAAGAAAAACACACTTAAAGATAAGAAGACAAAGTGAAACGAATTGTTTCTTTTAAACTTTTGATTACAATATAAAAGACCAATCAATGGGATTTAATTATTTTCCTATTAACAAGGGATCGAGATTAATTCCAGATCACTCAAAGTAATGAGGCTCACGTACATGGTTTCATGCATTGGAAGAAAAAAAATTATATATTGTTATTTTAATGAGCTTGGCCAAAAGAAAGTTCAAACCTGGTTTACAAAATAAAAATAACTGCTTAAAGAACGTAAATTGTAGCAAAAAAAATACAATTGTATACAAGTGTCGTAGTCGGTCCGAAAGTATATACTTTCGACCGCTACCTAAACTCATAGTTGGTCCGAAAGTAATTTATTTTCGACCTCTACTCAAAACCATAGTTGGTCCGAAAGTAAATACTTTCGACCACTAGCTTAACCCTTAGTTGGTCCGAAAGTAATTACTTTCGACCGCTACTCAAAACCTGTAGTTGGTCAAGTTTAATACCTTTGCACAATTCATGCATAATCAAGGTGAAAAGCTAGTTCATCGCTAAAATTACCCCTTCCTAAGTGAAATACTAGTAAGCATTACTTACCGGTGTGAAAATTTTAACAGTTACGGACATGACTCTTGGCTTATAAAACCATACAAAGTCAAAATATTAAATAGTTCTAAAGGAGAACTACGTTATGACTTGATACTCGTTTTGAGTTACGTAGGAAATCCGATCTCAAATTAAATTGGATTCAGTTGATCCGTCCAAGTAAAGTATAATTAAACTCAAACCTTGGACTTAAAAAATCAAAATTCGCCAAACGAACTACGAGTGATTTGATGTCTTAAAAATAAAAAGACTACGTAGGAAACTCGATTTATAAATTATCGAGTTCAATCGCACAAATTAAATTGACTTTTAAAATATAAAGTCAAACACGGTTTTAAAAGAACTACGTGTGATTTGATTCCGTTTATTTTTACGGATACGTAGGAAATTTGATACAAATAAATATGTATTAAATTCAATCGTAAAATATATATTTTTGACTTTTATATGAAATGAAAGTCATAAAGTTAAATTTTAAATATTCTTTTAATACAAAAGGATACATATTAAATTTAATCGCAAAATATATTTTTGACTTTTATATCAAATGAAAGTCATAAAATTAAATTCTAAATTTATCCCTTTAAGAACTACGTACGACTTGATTCCTAATAAAGGATACGTAGGAAATTTGGTAAATTAAGAACCGAATTCAGTCACAAGTCTTAAAATAAAATAAAATAAAATAACCTCTCACTAATCTTGATCATGCGCGTGATAGCGGGATGAATTAAGCAACCCTTCCTAGAAGGTGGGTTTAATTTAATCTTATGATGCATGGTCGAGATATAAATACCATGCAAATGATAGTTGAATCATCGACTAGGCAACCCTTCCTAGAAGGTGGGTTTGGACTTTGATTCTCTGATGCATGAAAACACCGCACGGAACTACGTGAGGCTTGATCCTCTTTAATGAGGTATGTAGGCAACCCGTCTAAAAACGGGTGCAGCCCAAATCAACAAAACAAACCAAATATCGGTATTTATATAACTTAGAATCAAAAGGTCAAAAAGAGAGGGTCGAACTTAAATAAAATAAATAAATAAAATGTGTTTTGTAAATTTGTATTCAAATAAAACATAAAAAGGCGTTTTGTAAATTTGTGTATATTTTTACTCAACATACTTGTTATCTATGTATGTACCGGGTTTGGTTTCGGCCTGCTGACGGCTTTGCCGAAGGTGGACTGACCATTGTCCCGAGGTTTCGACACTTGTTTGGTTTGTGAGTGTCTTTATCTGCTAATGATATTGCCGAAGATGGATGAGTATCATGAGTTGTGCTACTTTTCGATGTAATTTCAATTTCATCTACTTCAGGATAATTGGTATTTTCAAGAGGATTGTAAGCCTCTCTGGAATACTTTGAGTGTGATGTTTTGGGCCGTAAACCACGAGTCACAGACATGTACATAAACTTTGTTATTTTAGTATAATTGAGTCTTAACGAGTCTGATTATACTGTTTCTCTTTTTTGTATGAATTTACCTTTACCTAAAAAAAGAGCACACCTTATATAGAAGATTAGTGCTTGTATTACTCCTATTGTTTTGAAGACAAAAAAAGGTTTCCACATTAATAATAAATTTATGGTTTTAAGATGAAATATGATGGTATCAAAGATGTTAGACTTCTGGTCTCGGCTTGGCTAATTCGACTTGTTGCCTTAGAGCATTGATTATTCCGTCCGATTGACTTGTAGACCTTAAGGCATGTCAACAAACGTTAATTACGTTAAACAATTGCACTTTAGGGGACGTGTGGAGAGTGAAAAGGTTCTCACAATAATAATAAACATATCCTAATATTCTAGTATATAAGGTTGTTAGACCACGTACTTCTATTTCCAATTAATTTTAAATTAAATCTCAATGATTTTATGAGTGTTCGGATTAGGATACATGTGCACTTGAATGTGAAAACCCCCCACGTTATATTCGTCTACTGAAACTTCACGATCATCACATAATTTTCACGTGAAATTTTAGTGAAGTTATTTGTTGAACTTTTTTCGCATGTGCAACGTAATACACATGGCACGATCTTCCGTGTGTAATCCATTATTAAACAAATAATGGTAGATTTACCCTTATTTATTATAATAAATTTTATTCTAATTTAGACGTTTCTCTTATAACTTTACTAAATTATTCTTGTAAATGAGACAAATTTAATTGTAAATTTATAGTTTATTCTTGTAAATGATACTTATTTTCTTGTAATTTATATTTTTTGAATTTTCTTGTAATTTTATAATTCTTACAAAAAATATAAAAAATTAATAAACGAGTGTAGTCACCAAGAATTGATCTCTGGTTGGTTGCCCCTCCCTCCCACCATAATATCAACTGGACAAGTTGGATTTCACAATTTATCTTCTTTTGAAAATTATAAATATACGTTAATTATTATACTTGAACTTTCGCTTGTACAAAAATTATTGTAGCTAATTTTCTTTAACACGGTTCAAGCGTTTCATATAAAATCCAAACTCATTTATGCTAGAGAGAAATTGATGATACATGATATACATGAAGAGTACAAGCATGTAACATGCTAATTTTATCAATTTTTATAAAATTTTATTGTACACGATTAATTGCTAATTGATTACGTTGATCAAAATTGGTAACTTCTTAAAAATACACTTTCTTCAACTAGGGATTGTGGGTTAATTAAAAGGTAATAATCAATTAGCAATCTTTTAGATTCTTCCATAAGGATAAACTAGTGTATAGCCCGCACCTTGTGCGGGTTTGTTAATAAAATAGCTTATCATATTACATTGTTTACTATATTATATGTTGTTAACTTTATTAGTTATATGTTATGAGTCGTATAAATAACGCATCAAGTGTTACATAGTAAATGAGACCACATAGCCCATGTGTTGATCATTAATTAGTTTTATGATAATAAATTTTCTTTTAAATCTAATTTATTATTTAATAAATAAAAAATTTAAATAAAAAACAAAATCATATAATTAAAAAATACCATAATTTGATACGAATTCAATTAGTAAAAAAGATTAATTGGCTTAAGTTGTGATTTAGTAAAGATTTAATTCGAGAAAAAACATAGGAGCGCCACGTCAGCATTAGTTTCTTATGTTTTAGTAAAGTATATTGAATATAGATGTATACTTAGTATATTGATAAAATAAGAATTACGAATTTAATAGTTCAACGATCCACAAATTAGTAGGTTACAAGGATCCACAAATTATATCACAAGGGCCCACAAGAGCACAACGACCCACAAATCATGAGGTCACAACGACCCCAAAATTAGTAGGTCACAATGATTACATACAAATAATAATCTAATATGAATAAATATTATATTTGATTCTGACCAAAAGGTTCAGAAATGTATGAATTTTATAAGCCTCAAACACTCTAGATCTATTTATACATGTTTTCGAAGTGTAATCCTTTCCTCATAATCGATGTGGGAGAACAAAAATCATATTTTACAAAATAATTATGGTTTAATTAAAAAAGATTAATTAGCTTAATTCGTGATTTAGTAAAAAATTTAATTCAAAAAAAAACGTGAGGGCGTCACGTCAAAACTAGTGTCTTTTGTTTTAGTAATGTATATACAATATATATGTATATTTAGTATATTGATAAAATAAGAATTACGAATTTAATAGTTCAACATTCCACAAATTAGTAGGTCACAAATGACCCACAAATCAGTATGTCACAAAGGACCCACAAATCAGTAGCTCACAAACGAACCACAAATCAGTAGGTCACAACGAAAATTAGTAGATCACAATGACCCCCACAAATTAGTAGATCACAAGGACCCACAAATCATTAGGTCACAACTCACAACGACCCACAAGTCAGTAGGTCACAACGACCCACAAATAAGTAGGTCACAACGATCAAAAAATCAGTAGCTCAGTAGGTCACAAACGACCCACATATCAATAGGTCACAAACGACACACAATCTAATAGGTCACAAGGACCCACAAATCATTAGGTCACAAGGACCCACAAATCATTAGGTCACAAGGACTAGAGCATCAGTAGGTCACAACGACCCACAAAGTATTAGATTAAAACGACCCACAAATCATTAGGTTAAAACGACCTACGAATTAGTAGGTGACAACAATCCACATTCAAATACTAGTCCGGTATGAATAAGTATTATACTTGATTTTGACCAAAAGGTCCAGAAATGTAAGCTTTGTATAATCTTCAAACCTTATAGGCGTATTTATACATGTTGTCAAACTATCATCTTTCTTTGATAACCGATGTGAGATAACAAAATTTATATTTTACAAAATAATTATGATTTAGTAAAAAAAGGATTTATTAGCTTAATTCGTGATTAAGTAAAAATTTTAATTCGAGAAAAAACGTGAGGCACCACGTTAGAATTATTGTCTTTTGTTTTAGTAAAGTATATAGATGTATATTCAGTATATTGATAAAATAAGAATTACGAATTTAATAGTTCAACGGTCCACAAATCAATAGGTCACAAACGACCACGAATCAGTAGGTCACAACGACCCATGAATCAGTAGGTCACAACGACCCATAAATCAATAGGTTACAACGACCACAAATCAATAGGTCACAACGACCCACAAATCAATAGGTTACAACGACCCACGAATCAATAGGTCACAATGACCCACAAATTCATAGTTCACAACTACCCTCAAATTCATAGGTCACAACGACCCACAAATTCATAGGTCACAACGACCCACAAATCAGTGGGTCACAACGACCCACAAATTATTAGATCAAACCGACCCACGAATCATTAGGTCAAAACGAATTACAAATCAGTAGGTTACAACGACCCAAAAATCAGTAGATTACAATGACCCAAAAGGTCTAAAAATGTATGATTTGTATAATCTTCAAAACTTGTACATCTATTTATACATGTTGTTAAAGTGTCATTCTTCTCTGATAACCGATGTGGGATAACAAAATTCATATTAAAAAAAATAATTAAGGTTTAATAAAAAAAAAGTATTGGTTTAAATGGTGATTTAGTAAAAGATTTAATCCGATAAAAACGTGGAGGGTCACGTCAGCATTATTGTCTTCTATTTCAGTAAAGTATATAGATAGGAAGGAAGTTAAGCTTACGGATATGAAATAGGCTTATGAAAAATATTTTTTAATTTTAAATATTTGGAAAAATAAATTAAAAGAAGAGGAAATGTTATTGTAATCGGAATTAGTTAGTAATTTAAATAAAATACTTTAAAATTGGAACTAATTAAAAAAGATTTAGACTAATTATGGTTTAGTAAAAAAAAGATTTATTAGCTTAATTCGTGATTTAATAAAAAGTTTAATTCGAGAAAAAATGTGGGACGACACGTCAAGAATTATTGTTTTTGTTTTAGTAAAGTATATAGATGTATATTTATTATATTGATAAAATAAGAATTACAAATTTAATAGTTCAACGGTCCACAAAATTTAGTAGGTCACAAACAACCCACAAATCAGTAGGTCACAAGGACCCACAAATCAGTAGGTCACAAGGACCCACAAATTAGTAGGTCACAAGGACCCATAAATCAGTAGATCACTACGACCCACGAATCAATAGGTCACAACGACCCACGAATTAGTAGGTTACAACGACCCACGAATCAGTAGGTCACAACGTTTTTTCAAGCATCCAAACACCCGGAATGACAAACTGTAATGTAGGACAAGTATCAAGCCCTTATTCGAAATAGCACTTGGAATCTCGTTCCTTTACCTAATGGCTCTAATGTTGTTGGTTGTAAATGGTTGTACAGGATAAAAACTAATGTGGATGGCATTATTCAATGGTATAAAGCACGTCTTGTTGCCAAAGGCTTCCATCAAGAGGAAGGGATCGACTACTTCGATACATTCAGCCCCGTCATCAAGCCACCATCCATCTTGTGCTCTCTGTTGCTCTTTCTCGAGCATGGTCAATCCGTCAACTTGATGTCAACAACAATTCTTGAATGGTGACTTAAATGAACGTGTTTATATGCAACAACCCCCCTGGCTTTGTTAACAGCTCATGTCCAACTCATGTTTGCCAACTCTGCAAGGCTCTTTACGGTCTCAAGCAAGCACCCCGGGCATGGTTCAACAAGCTCAAAACCTTCTTCACCACCCACGAATTTTGCGCATGCCACTCTGATACTTCTTTATTTGTGCGTCACACGCCTATTGACATTATTTATGTCCTTGCCTATGTTGATGATTTAGTTGTTACAAGTTCTAATGTCGCCTTTGTAGATTGCATCATCACTATACTACACAAAGCCTTCTCTATCAAAGACTTAGGCCCGTTGAATTTTTTCCTTGGCCTGCAAGTGAGCAAACATGGCCACAGTATTTTGTTGAATCAAACAAAATATATCAATGAGGTTCTCCATCAGGCTCGAATACACGACAACAACCCGATTAGGTCCCCAGCCGACTCAGCTTCTCGCCTCACTCTTGATGGAGACCCAGTCGAAGACCCTCGACTATACCGCTAAATAGTTGGTGCCCTGTAGTATATCACTATTACCCGTCCCGAGCTATCATTTGCAGTTAACAAAGTCTGCAAATTCATGCACCCCCCCGTACCCTATTGGCAAGCGGTTAAACATATACTTCGATACTTGAAAGGTACGTCTTCTCATGGCCTCATCTTACGTCCCACAACCACCAACACTCTGGCTACATATAGTGACGCTGGCTGGGCTACTGATCGGACCTATTTTCAATCCCAATACGGATTTGCCATTTATCTAGGTGATAACCTCATCAGTTGGACGTCTCGGGAACAACGAGTAGTTGCAAGATCCAACACGAAGGTTGAATACCGTGCTCTTGCCTATACAGCTGCTAAACTAATGTGGATAGTAAAATTGATCAATGAACCACAGGTTCCTCTTCATATACCACCTCGCCTTCTCTACAACAACATCGGCGCATAATTCTTATCAGCAAATCCAGTTGTCGGTTCTCGCTCAAAGCACATGCACTTAGACTATTTCTTTGTTCGCGAACAAGTTAAACGTCGCAACCTCGTGATCCAACATGTCTCATCCTCAGCCCAGGTCGCAGACATCTTCACCAAGCCTCTCGCCTCCAGTCGCTTCATTGAACTAAGGTCCAAGCTTTAGGTCGCAGACCGTCCTTCTGCTTGCGCGGGGGGGGGGGGGGGGGGAGGGGGGTAATACCGAAGGAAGTTCATCGGCCCAAATCCTAGTCCAAGCCCATGAGCTTATCATTGTAATCTTGTACTTCCAACTATCATATCTCTGTATATATTGTAACACCCCGAATCCGCGGGACTCGGGATGTCACATTGGGCTAGGATCTCACAATGGATCCTGACCCTAGCCTGACAACAAGTTCATTGGACCTTACAACATGACACTGACAGATATAAAACAAATACATAAAACAGTATAAACTGTACGACCCAAAGTAAACAACAACATAGCCGAGTATATAAAACGACATCCTCACATAGGAGGTACAAAAGATCATCCTCACGCAGGAGGGGAAACACAACAACCCCAAACCAACCACCTAATGTACGAGAGTCCTCGGCCTGTCACCCTGCCAGATCACCCAATAGCGCCTAACCTGTAAACATCTACAACACGGTATGAAACCGTTAGCTAACCATACATATATGAGGTAATGCATAAGCACAAGCACAATCATGAAAGATAAACACATCAGCATGCTATCACACATTTACCCATTTATTATCTTTATATAATAACCATTCACTCAAAAACCGTATATATAGATAGATGAAAGTATGTGACACGAGGACCGATACATCCCCGCCTCTGAGTACAATGTCCAGCTGTACGAGTATCGGTCACACAATCCGTGTACCCTATGGGAGTGGATTGCGCCCTTCCTGTAAACCAGTCTGGCCCGACTACAGAGAACCTCCCAGACTTCACGGCGGGATGAAAGGGAAAGGTTATCACAGCCACGCAGTGGGGCAGTCAATAAAACATAGGTCGATAAAAACGACAACTCATGCTATCATAGTAAACATATAAAGCACACACCACTCATGCAAACACCCAATATAGGGATGATAGCTAAGTAGGTCCTACGGACTTACCTCAACCTCGTATAAAGCTCAACCATAACTGAATCACCTCAACACTGGAGGGACAACACAGCCTATAAACAAGGCATAAAGAGATGTCACATCTCTTATCAAACAAAGGGTCACACCTAGACCCAAAGGGATCCATAGGGATCATATACATCCTATAACCTCGAATAATATGCTAAACCTTAAAGCCACATCAGGGCATAAATCCAACTCATGATATCATCACCAACTAAAATCCTATAATTACCAGAATAATATAACGACCAAAATGGAAATTCCAATTATCCATTTTAACAAACTTAAGGTCAATTTATACTAACCCGCAATACGGAAAACGAATAAATTCATAACTTATTCGTTACTAACCTGATATACGAACCGGAAGAAGATCCAGACTCCTAGCGATACGGGGAGTAAGAGCGCGGAATAAAACCTTACGTTTGATGACTTGCGGTAGTCCGTCGGCGTTCCGATAACGGTAAACGGAAGCTTTACCAAAAAGCTATCAATCGGGAAATAGCTTGGCACCACGTTGAAGAGAACAAGATAAGGGACTCGCTGGTACAAGCGGATTTGAAAATGGATCGAAAATGAATGATTTTTGAAAGGTTGAAGAATGGATCGTACGTTGCGGCGATGCTTCGACCGAAAGAATTGCAATTGCAATTGCAATTGAAGAAGAGATATACAACTGACTGCAAATGAATATATATATTATATATTATATTATATATATATATATATAATATAATAATACTTATCCAAAATATTTAATTAAAACACGGTTATATTTTCCGATCTCCAAACTTTATGAAACTGAAATATAAAATCCGAAATATTATTGGGATAATTAATCCATACATATCTCGTAAAATGGGCATTCCTAAGCCGCATTTCTTAGCCGTTAAAAAACGAAATAGCGACTCTTTTGGCCGTTTTGCCTCTCCATGTTATTTCATATCTAGGACATATCCGATATCCTGATCATTTCTCTCAACTGCATTTTTCTTAATTGGAGCTCCCAAATGCTCCAAATAACACCGGAGGGTAAAAATAATTACCCGGGGGAAAAAGTAAAAATTTCCCCAAACGTCCAAAATTACGCTAGGAACATAACGGTGGGACTCATACTCATCACTTGCGAAATCTTCGCGAGTTATATGAGAATTACTATAAACAATTAAGTTAATCAACATTAATTAAAATTCGAAAATCCTAGATATTACATCACACACCCCTAAAAAAAAGTTTCGTCCCGAAACTTGCAAAATCCCAAAGTCATCTCGGACCCATAAGCCGAGGTATAACTCTCACTCTCTCTATCGGAGGTATCACATCTCCGTTCAAAAGATCACAACCTATAACAATCTATAACCTCAAGTATAAACATGGAGGAATCATCACTCCAGGAAACAGGGCCATAACGCTACCCAAAGGCGTAGAGGAATCACGTCTCTCGCCATACCACATCACAAGGCATAGAGAAAGCACATCTCTAGCCAAAACATATCACATGCATAGAGGAAATACGTCTCTAGCCAACCCATAAACATATACATCGCATGGAGGAATCACATCTCCACTGAACTATGTCCATCAAGGTAGCATGGAGGAAAGAACCATCTCCAGCTGAATCCTAATCCCACTCAAATAGCATGGAGGAAAGAACCATCTCTAGCTATAAATATGATCATACTCGGGTAGCGTGGAGGAAGTAATCATCTCCAGCTATAGCATACATCACGCTAGCACATCAAGATCTACGAAGATCATAAATCACATCACAACTAGCATAGAATAACATATCAAGGCATATAAGCACATAAGCACAACATTCATCAAGATAGCACTAAGATCTACTCGTGCTCCCACAAATGGGTATGTCCTAACATATACTCTGGATAGTTCCTCAGGACACTATCCTTAGTCTCTCACATAGCCTCTTCAGGTCTTCATCTCGACCATCATATCCTCAATATGGGCATGTCTTTCAAATGCAAGTGTTTCATATCTTATTCCAAGAATGTAATCAGATGCTCAACAACGATGTGGTTCAACTTAACCACTAGATCATTATAACTCACAAAGTGTTTCCAACCTGGTATATACTTTCTCAGTTGAGACACAGGAACACTGGGTGAACATCCACCAACTTCAGAGTGAAAGCTAAACATCATGTTGCCTTCACAAAACTGATCAAGATCTCAAGTAACCGACATATTGGAAACTCAGTTCCCCTTTCCATAATACACAACTAACGTCTCACAGCTGAGATACCTCCAGCCGGACATGAACTTTTGCTTGAACTTTAGAGGTTAACGCCTCTTGTCTACATATAATATCTGGTGACTCTGTACATCCAGCATTCTTCCTACAATCAACGTTACTTGAACTATAAAATCCTGAGTCTGGTCAGGTGTTATTCCACTCTACTGCTAGATCACTTCTAGCATAAGGATATACGACATCTATGTCTATATATTGACTCATAGGGTCATCCCAAAAAGATGCTCGTCCTTCATTGTTATATAATAAACTCATTAATGGAAGGTAATATAACCCTCCACGTTTCCCATTCAACTTACAACTTATAATAGATCTTTAAGATCTAGATGATCCTCTCTAACTAAGCATTTGTCAGGGGGTGAAGTGTAGTCATGAGGTACATACTTGTCCTCAAAGCAGTCTGAATCTACTGCCCACAATCTCAAAGTAAAAACATCCATCTCGATCAGAAATGATCGTTCTCGGTATACCATGGAGTCTCACTATTTGTCTAGTGTACTCCTAATCCAATTCATTCACTAGCCACGTCCTTCTGATAGAAATGAAACATGCCGGTTTCATTAATCTGTTACCAACAATCCAAATAACATCAATCTTCTACAGGGTCACAATCCCATAACAAAGTCCATAAAGATGTCCTCCCAAATTCTACTACTGCACTGGTAGTGGGTGGGAGCTTATCTCTAGATCGGAAATACTCTATCTGGACCTGCTGACATGTTACACACTATATCACAAATCTGGTTATATCGGCTTCATACAATATAATCGTCTCATCTCGTGGTACATCTTACTCGTACCTGAATGTACTGAATAAGGCGTACAATGGGTATACCATAATATTCTATGTCTCCATCTGCATCAGCAGGTACACAAAAGTGGTCATGACTCTTCATCAATCCATCTACTCCCATGGAGAACTATGGTGCCTCAGTAGACATCCTTTCTCTAAACCTTGTCAAGGCCGGGTAGGTCTCCTGCTTCTGTTGGACCTCATCCAACAGACCAGGTAGAACCTCTGAGGTAACTGGGTATCCTCATCAAGGAACTGATTGTCCAACTCTAGCCAAGCTAGATCTATTTGAAGCTGAGGTTGAACTATCAGTCTCACAATCATCTTCTCTTGGAGCGTCTTTCCATTCAAGTTATCGGCGACAACATTCAACTTCTCTGAATGATATGTAATCTTCAAGTCAAAGTCTTGATCAACTTAAGCTCTTAATACTGGCGGTTATTCAACCCTTGTTGCATAAAATATACTTCAGATTTCTATAATCTATAGAAATCTGACATGAAGATCACACCGGTACGGTCTTCAAAATTTAAAGGCTTGAACTACCACTACTAACTCTAAATCATGAGTCGAGTAGTTCTCATCATACGTTCTCAGCTGTAAACACACATATTAATAACCCTACTCCTTTGTAGTAATACACATCTCAAACTTAGCTGGGATGTATCACCATAAATCACGGGATCCCAAAAATCTTCTAACTACAACAGAATGGAAGCAGAGGTCAAATGCCTCCTCAACTCTTCAGAACATAGACACATTGCTTTCATCACGTAGTTATGGTGGTCTTTTCAAAAGACTCGCAAATGAATACATAATCATATAAAATCCTTCGTCAAAGCATTGGTAGCAATCGGCTGAGCCGAGAAAACTACGTATTCCTTAATGTTCATTAGTATCTCCCATGTTACAACATACTTAATTCTCGCCAGGTCAACCATGATCCCACTGGTGGAGACAACATGGCCTAAAAGGCTACCACTGGCATCTCAACTTACACTTAGAGAGTGTAGCATACAACCCTCTATCTCTCGAAATCTGTAGAATGGTCCTCAGACGATCGGTCTACTATTCTCTGCTATGAGAGTATACCGACATGTCATCCATGGATTCCACCACCAACTAATCAAGGAAGTCGATGAAGATACTATTCATCAACTCCATAAAAACTACTAAAACATTCGTCAACCCAAATGACATCACTACAAACTCGTAGTGTCCATAACGGGTATGGGATGCTATCTCATACACATGCTGCTCTCTCATCCATGACTAGGGATATCTTGAGCATAAAAGAATCCCGAAAACACAATTGCTTCTTGAAGTTAACTCGTCAAGTCGTCAATACGGAACATGGAACCCACTAGGGTAAACCCGTTTCAGTAAACTTTTCAAGTTATCAGTACAATATCTCAACAAGCACCATATAGTGTGGCTTTCCCATTCAATCTTGTACCATACTTCAACTCGATAACAATGTCCACACTCCGTTGAGGTGGAAACTAGACATTTCAGTAACACATATATAAACTCATAAACAGCTGGAATACCTTCCAATGTTGGACTATCTCGCTCCTTCATGGTATAACACTAGAAGGTGTCATATCCCTGTGCTATCAACTCGTTGCTCGTACAGTCCTGATGACAAACCCATCTATTCAAAGGTCTTAACCTTAGAAGACCTCTATTTACCATCTCAATAAAGACTATAATAGCCTTACTATTAATATCTAACACCGCATGATATCTATTCATCCAATCCATACACATAATGACTTCCTCATGCACCTACGGCATGACAAAGAAGTCTACAAGCCATACACAAGTCCCGGAGTAAGGGAGCAAACACATATCTCGCGGGTACCTCAGACCCCTAACTGGTAATCCTGTAAAGGAAAGTCCACCTTCTACTATATATCAAAGATCAACCACTAACGCATGCATCGAAAGACAAAAAGTGCATAACACTCATAACAAACAAAACTCCACTAGGTAAACCATTAACGAGAATGGTACCTATAACAGCTAACACTCGTAGCTCCACTACATATCATCACTCAATGTCAGATCCATGCTCCTCAAGTATCACTGAGGTCCTCACTATAGCCTCCACTTCCACTCTTTCAACACCGGAAAGAGGAAGGTCTTGCTGGGAAGAAACACTACCTTGCTGACAGAAAGGGCCATATGGCCTAGTTCACCACAGATGAAACAAGCTATCGGTGCCAAAGGGCACTCAGAACGCAAATGATCTGGATAGCCACAATTGTAATATAATTGTCCCATTCTTGCAACCTGTGCAACTGAAGGGTAACTTGATCTTCGTCGTCCACCTTGAATAATCTTATTCCGAGAGGGAACTTGTAAAGGCAACGCCTTGCCCTGTCGACAAAACTTCGCTCAATGCCCTGCTTTACCACACGTAAAGCATATTATGGGCGCCTTTGGGCACACAGCTTGCCGGTGTCCAAACTTCCCACAATTAAAACACTGTAGTTCCTTGCAAGTAGTCTTCATGGCCAAAGGACCACTTGGTTGTCCTGGTATCTGACTTGGTTCACCATTCATCATCTTTGCTTCTCCACTAACTGATTCAATCCGTTGCTTCTTCTCGGATCAAGAAGCTTCAGTTGATCTCACAATTGTTGGTAAATCCGGTGTGGATCTACCCGCTATCACCGCTTCATGTACTTGCTACATATATTCTTGAAACTTGGATCTACTCATGGAGACACGATCAGCCTCTTCAAACTCGTTCTCTGCCATAGGCGAAACAACAGCGGAAACTGGTCCCTGACTTATCACCACTGGAGGAAGAGGGGGTGTACCCCTACCTCATCCCACTACAGATACTACTCTAGTCTGAGTCATCTGTAGGATATACGCACCTAATCTTATAAGGCTATATATATACGCCATAGGTATCAATATGTATATAATACATCCACATAATCCATAGTACACACAGATATATATACATATCTACGCTGCAGAGATCCATGGCAGAGGTGACGACTTCTCGTACATTCTATCCCAAAACCACACTTAAAACCAAAACCTTTGAAAACGTCAGATCCCATGTGGGCTCTGTTTATTTTACCTATCAAACCTCATTGCAGGTAGCAAGTGCCATTGTTGTCAACCTGGACTCTGATACCAACACTGTAACACCCCGAATCCGCGGGATTCGGGATGTCACATTGGGTTAGGATCTCACAATGGATCCTGACCCTAGCCTGACAACAAGTTCACTGGACCTTACAACATGGCACTGACAGATATAAAACAAATACATAAAACAGTATAAACTGTACGACCCAAAGTAAACAACAACATAGCCGAGTATATAAAACGACATCCTCACATAGGAGGTACAAAAGATCATCCTCACGCAGGAGGGGAAACACAACAACCCCAAACCAACCACCTAATGTACGAGAGTCCTCGGCCTGTCACCCTGTCAGATCACCCAGTAGCGCCTAACCTGTAAACATCTACAACACGGTATGAAACCGTTAGCTAACCATACATATATGAGGTAATGCATAAGCACAAGCACAATCATGAAAGATAAACACATCAGCATGCTATCACACATTTACCCATTTATTATCTTTATATAATAACCATTCACTCAAAAACCGTATATATATATAGATAGATGAAAGTATGTGACACGAGGACCGATACATCCCCGCCTCTGAGTACAATGTCCAGCTGTACGAGTATCGGTCACACAATCCGTGTACACTATGGGAGTGGATTGCGCCCTTCCTGTAAACTAGTCTGGCCCGACTACAGAGAACCTCCCAGACTCCACGGCGGGATGAAAGGGAAAGGTTATCATAGCCACGCAGTGGGGCAGTCAATAAAACATAGGTCGATAAAAACGAAAACTCATGCTATCATAGTAAACATATAAAGCACACACCACTCATGCAAACACCCAATATAGGGATGGTAGCTAAGTAAGTCCTACGGACTTACCTCAACCTCGTATAAAGCTCAACCATAACTGGATCACCTCAACACTGGAGGGACAACACAACCTATAGACAAGGCATAAAGAGATGTCACATCTCTTATCAAACAAAGGGTCACACCTAGACCCAAAGGGATCCATAGGGATCATATACATCCTATAACCTCGAATAATATGCTAAACCTTAAAGCCACATCAGGGCATAAATCCAACGCATGATATCATCACCAACTAAAATCCTATAATTACCAGAATAATATAACGACCAAAATGGAAATTCCAATTATCCATTTTAACCAACTTAAGGTCAATTTATACTAACCCGCAATACGGAAAACGAATAAATTCATAACTTATTCGTTACTAACCCGATATACGAACCGGAAGAAGATCCAGACTCCTAGCGATACGGGGAGTAAGAGCGCGGAATAAAACCTTACGTTTGATAACTTGCGGTAGTCCGTCGGCGTTCCGATAACGGTAAACAGAAGCTTTACCAAAAAGCTATCAATCGGGAAATAGCTTGGCACCACGTTGAAGAGAACAAGATAAGGGACTCGCTGGTACAAGCGGATTTGAAAATGGATCGAAAATGAATGATTTTTGAAAGGTTGAAGAATGGATCGTACGTTGCGGCGATGCTTCGACTGAAAGAATTGCAATTGCAATTGCAACTGAAGAAGAGATATACAGCTGACTGCAAATGAATATATATATTATATATTATATTATATATATATATATATAATATAATAATATTTATCCAAAATATTTAATTAAAACACGGTTATATTTTCCGATCTCCAAACTTTATGAAACTAGAATATAAAATCCGAAATATTATTGGGATAATTAATCCATACATATCTTGTAAAATGGGCATTCCTAAGCCGCATTTCTTAGCCGTTAAAAAACGAAATAGCAACTCTTTTGGCCATTTTGCCTCTCCATGTTATTTTATATCTAGGACATATCCGATGTCCTGATCATTTCTCTCAACTGCATTTTTCTTAATTGGAGCTCCCAAATGCTCCAAATAACACCGGAGGGTAAAAATTATTACCCGGGGGAAAAAGTAAAAATTTTCCCAAACGTCCAAAATTACGCTAGGAACATAACGGTGGGACTCATACTCATCACTTGCGAAATCTTCGCGAGTTATATGTCAATTACTATAAACAATTAAGTTAATCAACATTAATTAAAATTCGAAATTCTAGCTATTACATATATACCCCATATATTCATCAATAGAAAGCGTGCAGATTATTATTCTCTCTATCTCTCTATAATAAGATTAGTAATTAGGGTTTCTGGTCATGTAATGAAACCTCTATCGTACGTTTTTTGCAGTAAAAATTAATGTAAATTAGATTTGTTCTCCTTTTATAAACATATGTTCCAATACAGTAAAATTATGGTTTTTGAAAGGCTTATGATTTGTTTATGAGCATTCGTTGTAATGGAATGTGATGATTTAATACTTACACGGATTAATATTTGTACGTGACACGTGAGTTGTTGTGATTTACAACCAACATTGTAGACCTATGTATGTGAATTATTGACCTATTATGTTTGTAATTTATATTTTAACAATGTAATAAATATTTTTAAAAAAAGTTAAATTTTTATTAATAATACTTGTACGGTACACAATATAAACTAGTGGGATAATTTGACATACTAGGCATTTTTGAGTTTTTGTTTAAAAAATTGTACCCCAAATTTTTTGCCACTTTCATTTAATAGTAGGTAAAAATTATTAACCCTTCTATTTAGAAAGAAAGAAATAAATGATGTTTGTTATTTGTTATATAAGTATAAATTTTAATTTTTAATTACTGAATTTGTTTTTTTAATTATTATTTTTCTTGCCTTTTATTTTATTTTTTTATTTTTTGGACTAAATTTCTCATACCGGAATTTCTCATACCAGAATTTCTTATACCAGAATTTCTCATACCAGAATTTTTATACCAGAAATTTCATACCAGAAATTATCATACGAAAATTTCATACCAGAAATTATCATACGAAAAGTTCATACCAGAATTTTTTACACCAGATTTTCATACCATAAATTACATTTTGTCATACCAGAATTTTTTACACCAGATTTTCATACCATAAATTACATTTTGTCATACCAGAATTTTTTTACACCAGATTTTCATACCATAAAATTACATACCATAAAGTTACATACCATAAAATTGCATTTTCTCATACCAGAATTTTTTTACACCAGATTTTAATACCATAAAATTACATACCGTAAAGTTACATACCATAAAATTGCATTTTCTCATACCAGAATTTTTTTACACCAGATTTTCATACCATAAAATTACATACCGTAAAGTTACATACCATAAAATTGCATTTTCTCATACCAGAATTTTTTTCACCAGATTTCTTACCATAAAATTACATACCATACAGTTACATACCATAAAACTGCATTTTCTCATACTAGAATTTTTTTACACCAAATTTTTATACCATAAAATTACATACTATAAGATTACATACCATAAGATTACATACTAGGTAAGACCATCATAAAATTACATACCGTAAAAGAGCCTACCCTCTCCCTTCATTAAAATGCAAAACAAACATATGTACACCATTTCCATTAACAAATTCTAAAAGTGATTTCACTCTTTGTTTCTGTAGTGATAGATTTTTGGCTGGTTTTTCCATATCTCGATCCACATTTGATTCTGGCATTTCATCTTGCCTTCACACAAACGCCTTGTTTCCGGCCCAAGACTCGATCTTTGGTATACAATGGAACCACTGCTTACACCCTATATCGGAAAACTCCAAGCTACCCAATCGAAAATCAACAAGGTATTAAAATACCAGTTGGTGCTGAGACATCAAAAATTAACATCCAGAAGGCTGCAAAGTCAAACAACTACACAATCACTTTTCATGCAATGAAAGTAAAGGATTCATCCCTCATCGGATCGTTAGACAAACCTAGAGATCGAATTTTGTGGTAACGACATGTATCTCACAAAATTAGAAAATAAAAAATCACAACTACTCAAAACAAAAATGAAAGTAAAGGATTCATCCCTCATCGGATCGTTAGACAAACCTAGAGATCGAATTTTGTGATAACGACATGTATCTCACAAAATTAGAAAATAAAAAATCACAACTACTCAAAACAAAAGCTAAAGAATGAACCAAAGTCAAATCTGTCCATGTCTTTAAGCAACTTAAAAATGTTAAATGCAAACTCGAGGAAATCCAAGGTCCTTCAAACTCAGTCGTAACCAAAGTAATAAAGCTACCCAAAGAAGCTTCCTAAATAAATAAAACCGTCTAATCACATTTCACCAAAGATTTTGGCGGCAAATGGTGGCAAAGAACCAAAAACAACTAATTGAAAATATAAAAAATCTTTATTGTTAAGGGTTCATCTTAGACATTTCACAAAAACAATTTATTCCTAACGCATACAAAGTACAAAACAATCAATTTCAATCACTCCCGATAACATAAATCAACTCCTATGACAATCTTCTCCATACAAATCACTTTTCTTTTACCCATCAAGTTCTACACTTTTTTTCATGAAGATACCCGTGTTCTGCAATCTCGTCTTCTGAGGTTTGATTCAATCATTTGCTGGTGGTTTCGTGTGTTTATCGAGAATGAGACGTGGATTTGTGATCGACTCCTGACGGCTCTGATACAGTCCAAATATGAGGTGTCCACAGTTGTTCCCCAGGCTTCCCCTGTGTACTTCCTTCAAGATGAACTTCTTAACTCGTTGCCTCCTGCCGGCTGGATCATCCTGCTTTCCCATTGAAGACCTTTTTGCTTTCGGTTTCATTTTGATGTAATTTCGTGTATTTCCTTTCTCATTTATTTGTGCCATGACGGTTTGTCCGTCTGCCGATTTTTTCGGCCTTTCGACCCACTAGACGGCGCGCCGTCTATTGGTTTCGAACCGCTTTCCTTTTTTCAAAAAAAAAAAAAACATATGTACACGTAGAAACAACCACCCCACCCCACCCACTCCCCACCCCCACCACAAATTCTGGTATTTTTTGTCTTTTTATTTTCTTTAATTTTTTTTATTTTCTGGAATGAAGAATTTTTCACATACCGGAATTTTCACATACCGGAATTTCACTTACCGGAATTTCAAATACCGGAATTTCACATACCGGAATTTCACATACCGGAATTTCACATACCGGAATTTCACATACCGGAATTATGTAAGACATTTTTATACCGGAAATTCATACCATTCATACCGGAAATTCATACCGTTCATACCGGAAGTTCATAACGAAAAATTTCATATCGGAAGTTCATACCGAAATTTTTTATACCGGACATTTACATACTGAACATTTTACATACCGGACATTTCACATACCGGAATTTCACATACCGGAATTTTTACATACCGGAATTATGTAAGACATTTTCATACTGGAAGTTCATATCGTTCATACCGAAAGTTCATAACGAAATTTTTCATACCGGAATTTCATACCGGACATTTTACATACCGGACATTTACATACCGGACATTTTACATACCGGACATTTGCATACCGGACATTTACATACCGGAATTTTCACACACCGGAATTTCACATACCGGAATTTTCACATACCGGAATTTCACATGCCGGTATTTTTACATACCGGAATTTCACATACCGGAATTTCACATACCGGAATTTCACATACCGGAATTTTCACATACCGGAATTTCACATACCGGAAGTATGTAAGACATTTTTATACCGAAACTTCATACCGGAAGTTCATACTGAGAGTTCATGCCGGAAGTTCTTAACGAAATTTTTTATACCGGAAGTTCATACCGAAATTTTTTATACCGGACATTTACATACCGGACATTTCACATACCGGAATTTCACATACCGGAATATCACATACCGGAATTTCACATACTGGAATTATGTAAGACATTTTCATACTGCAAGTTCATACCGTTCTTACCGGAAGTTCATAGCGAAAGTCCATATCGGAAGTTCATAACGAAAATTTTCATATCGGAACTTCGGAAGTTCATACCGAAATTTTTTATACCGGACATTTACGTACCGGACATTTTCCATACCGGAGCATTACATGGAAACCCAATGCAGGGTAACTCGAACAGACTAGCAAGAGAAGCTATGTGTGTCTTACTTCAAACATCACGGTTTTTTAAAGCTCAATCCAAGAGCATATTGAAAGTAAAATTAAGGGGTTTTCAAGAATAGCATATGTCGTTCCAATGATTAATTGCAACAAAGTCGTGTTGCCACAAAACTCAAAATTTTGATTCGGCAGACGGCAAAGCAAATATATAATAACATGCATGCAAGTGGATACAATCTCATCATATATCTCCATCTTAAAAATTAATATATTATGCATTACAGGTCTCCCACTTCTATACTTGTACTCGCCTATGCAGTTGCTAGGTTGTGCTGCGTTTTTTTCCTTTTGATCAGTTAAAAAAAATTTGGGGTACACGAACCTAATAAGAAAATGAAATAGCCTACTTACTAGATAAACAACTCAAAAAAGCCTAGTTACCAAATTAACCCTAAACTAGTTAACAGTAGAGGGTAGAAAAACAATTTGTAAGTTAAGCCTTAAGTTAATTGACGTTAGATTGCTGTTGATTTCTTTTGCATTAATAGTTTTATTTTGGGGGAAAAATTTTGTGCTAATAGTTAAAACCATGATTACATCCTAAGGCTACATGTTTAATATGAAATTATGAGAGGTAGCCATAAATGGAAATGCATTTGAGGAAAATTCTTCATATATACTAAGGATCAGTTTGACATCGATATTTAGATATAAGATATGAGTATAAATATTTCGTATATAAATATATAAATATCAACTTGATATATTGATATACTTCTATTAAACTTTTTCTCTCTTTTTGATACAACACATATATTATATTTTTCATCCCTCTTCTATTCTTTCTCAGTGAAAACTCTTTCTCTAATGATATTGATAGCATGAAATATGACGTTAGTATAGATGTGCATATAGATAGTTTTTCCTCTTTTTTCGTGTACATGGACATATATTTGTGGCATTTATGAGCATATTCACCTATTATGCTAGAATCGAGATCTACACAAGCTTTGTGATGATTGTAGGTGAATTGACGCTGATTTGGAGTGGAAACGGAGCATTCATGAGGTATTGATCAAAGTGGATCTCAATGGGAAGCATATGAAAGCTTAAGGAGAAGTATAAGTTAGGACTTAGAAGGTACATTGAAGAACAAAGAGGAAACACGTCTCAAAAAAGAAACCACGGTCAAGGACGGATTTCCACGGCCGAGATTTCTTCCGTACTGGACCGTGGTTTCCACGTCATCAGCCAAGACTAGATCTTTTTCAAACCTAATTTTATCCTATAAGAAGAGGGTTGCAGCGAGGGTTTTTGGACGATGTTTTACACGAGGATAGGACGGCTATTGAGAGTTTACACACGGAATACGGCATTGAGAGCTTGGATTCATACTCGGAAACGGATTGACAACCTGTACTTTGGGTACATTGAGATTGGGAGATTTTTGTGCGACCTTTCTAGTTTTTGAATTTCTTCTTTTAATAACACAAGAACGGAGATTATTTATGGATTGATTGAGTTTATGATATTTGGAGATTCATTACATGGAAATCATTGTGTTTTCTTGAGTTTATTGGTTATATCTTATCCTTGATTTTTTTTATTGATTATTGATATGAATATGATGATTGTTGGCTAAACCCCCTGCTATTCTAGGGTGATTGGTTGAAGATTGTGATTTAGATGATGACAGATTGACCTTACAAAACATATTGAACCTTGAGAGTTGTGATTTAACCCTCGAAGAGGAGTTTCCACGGCCTGTTCTTGATTTCAACGGCCGAGATTTCCCAAGATCTTGTCGTGGTTCCCTTTGTCGTACCTTACATGCTTTATCCTTAAGCCTTGGTTAAATATTGCCTAGCTAAACCCTAATCTTGTTGAGCCTTTCTAACCTATATCCTTGCTTGGGGAGAGATTTACCCGGTGATTCCCTTGTTTGGTTATCAACGATTAAAAGTTCTAGGTAATAGAGGATTCAAAATCCTCTATTAAGGTTGAGTGTGTCTTCCTCTTGCCTTTGTGAGTTAACTTGAGACTTACCCGGTGATGGTTAATTCTATTCCCTTAGGTTGAGTGGTTGGGTTGAGACTATCATTCCTTTTCCACTGAAGCTTTGAGACTTACCCGGTAATAAGTTTCATTGGATTGGAATAGCGGATAGTGAGACCTCCCTCGTGATCTATCTCACCTTCAAAACACTTTCTTTTGCAATCCCAGCTATGTCCTATACACCCTTAGACATCTTGAATCGACAACCACAATTGTTACTTTGATATCTAGAATCTCCGTTTTCCCATTATATTACATATTCTTATCATTGCTTGTGATCATTGTTATTGCATGCTTTCAAAGTTAGACTGCTTTGCTGAATTTACTTTCACTAAATCCCTGATATCAACTCCGGAATATTAACCCTTACTACGATTGATCCGTACACTGCGGGTTCGCTAATCGTTCAAGCTATATTTCAGGATATAAATTTAAGACTTTTTGCACACACGATTTGGAGCGAACAGATATCAATCGCATACTCTTATCTTGATATCGATATCTAATATATTGATATACTTATATTACACCTTTTCATGAATAAAGTTTTGTCTCGGAAGATGAGATGAACTAGTTTTATTTAGAGGGGTCGTGGATTGGTGATTGAAATTTGAAAGTTCTTGAAAGAGTTCAAATATGAGATTTTCATTGGTGGTCCCTCAAAGATTCATGTACAGGTTTTCGACTAAAATGTACATGTCTTCCTTTGCTTTGGTTGTTCGGCGTTTTGTCCTGCACCTCTATTTTATTGTTATGTGGTTCAAAACTCGTTAGTTGATGTAGGAATGAGCAAAATGGGGGCGGTTTAGAAGAACCGAATCGAAACCACAGTTTTGGTGCAAACCAAACCGCAAACCGCACATATAAGTTCGGTTTACGGTCCAGGATATTTCATAAATCGGTTTTGGTTTGATTTACGGTTTTGTAGTTCAAACCGCAATAATTAAAAAAATGAGCTTATCCACCTAAGCCTTAACCCTAAGCATAACATTAGAAGGACTAAAGGAGTAGATGTCACCCAAAGTTGCACTTAATGCTCATTTACTTAGGGTTAAGATTAGGGTGACGACGACCGAAGGCTTGGGAGGTTTTGACCTCCGTTTTTTTTTTAAAAAAAAAAAAACCGCAGAACAGTTCCGAGCGAATAACGAGTATTATTTCAGCCCAGTGTTTTATTTGGAGAGCCGGCCCAACATACCCAGCCCAATTACATTTAAGCCCAACCCATAATCTAATTAATCTAAACCCTAATTAGCTTCTTAATCGTGTTTAAACCTAATTCTTTCCCTAACCTTGCTGCTACGTTTCTCGTTAACTCCTCCCTCTCTACCGCAAAAGCAACTCACGCTTTCGATAAACCCATACCATCCTCACCTCTCTCCTGCTCAACCGCCAGCCCCACCGGGACGCCGCTCGTCTTCGCCGGGAACCGAAGGGAAACGCACAGCAAACACCGCCTGTGTTGACATGCCGGACGCCGCCCTCAATCTCCTACACTCAAACGCTCAGCCTGCTGCACGTCTCCAGTGGGAACCGAAGGGAAACGCACAGCAAACTCAGCCTGCCGCCTGTGTTGACACGCCGGACGCCGCCCACAAGACAGAGGCCGGTCAATCACTCAGCCTGCCGTAGAAGAGGATCGGCCCTCCAGTAGACTTCGAACAACAATTAAACGGGATCGTCACCTGCGAGAACAGTCGGAAACCGTAGCCAACCCTCGACCTTCTGCATACACGACCCATCTGCGGTGCAGCACATCGAGCCTCCAGCAGGGAAGATAGAACCTCCTCGCCACCTCGAGTACGGACCAGCAAAGGTCAGGCTTGGAACGTCACTCTACTGCCGGTAATTCCTCGGTGTACCCCTCTCTTTTACGGTCATACTAGTGTAGAGGGTAGTAGGCTTTTGGTTCCAAGGTTGAAGGTACAATATATGGATTTAGAGGAAGGGGTGTGTAGCTGTCTTATGTGTTGAACATAGAATGTGTGAAAGTATGTTTGATAGTTCAGAATAGCTAACTGTGCGAATTGAACCCAAGACCTCATAAATTCTTGTGCCCAGTTTTTCTGTTTACTACACGTAAGTTGGGTTTTGGGGAAGAGTTTTCGATATAATAGAATGACGATCCACCGTTCAATTTTTAGTATGACAAAGAAGGATGTATATAGTTTAACATATCAGAAGTTGAGACCGATCCAACGGTCGGATTTGAATCTATGGGAGCTCAAAGTAAAGCCGTTAGGCTGTTTTTACAGCATAGGAAAATTTACTAAGTATGAGAAATTTCAGCTTTTAGCTCAACTTTGGGGATTTATGGGAGGTTTATGGTTAAGTGTTTTGGAGAGATCTCTAACCCTATGTTTAGTATGTATACCATAGAGAACCTAGGATTTTTATATCAAAATTTTATATCCTTATCCAAGCCGTGTATATGAACCCAAAGTCGAACCGTAACGACTTTGGGGTAAACGAAGAATGTTGGAGAACTCTTATAAAACCTTACGAAATCCTTACCAAACTTTTCAAGGAGAACTAGATTATGGACATAGGTTCTAAAAGAAAATATTAGAACTAAATGATAGACTTTGAGAATTTCCGGTACTAAGGGTAAAATGGTCTTTTACCGTAAGAGAGCTTTTTCCGTAATTCCTTCGCATGAGGTTGGACATCTGGATGTGATTTTGATCCACATGCCTTATTTGACAGGCATTTGAGTTACCATGGGTTCGGACCGAGTTGAGATTTGAGAAAGCGTTTTGGATCAAGGTAAGTCCTTGCGACTTACTTAGCCAGTTTCTGAGTGTTAGTTGAGTGATAGTAGTGGTATGTGCTATTGCGTGATTTAATAATAATAACCTGCTAGGACGACTGTTATTTTACGTTTAAGGCCCAAGTGTATGTATAATGGGCCGTGACATCACTGCCCAGCTCTGACAGGAGACTGGGAGGCTCTCTATACCCAGACCATGCAGGTACAAGGTGAGGTGCATCGGATCCATTCCTGATGGTTACACGGGGGCGGAGGCGAGGTTTGGGAATCCCTCGTGTCACAAAATAAGTATCACTAGAGTGAACGAGTAAATTAAAGCAAGATAATAAAACGGACTTGTTTGAAAGCATGCTGAGTGTTTATGTTTATCTGAGTGTGTTTGTGCTGCTATTATTCTGCTAATATTTAGATAACTAACTAACGCTTCTTCTTGTTGTTGTTTTAGATTTACCGCAGGTTAGATCAGCAGCTGAGTGATCCGGAAGTAGTGGTCAGCCGGGTCTCCGTACTCCTTAGAGCGGGGTTGGGGTTGTTTTGTCTTTCCTTTCTTTTGGTTAAGACATTTGTCTTTTCTGTTGTTTAAGTACTGTAGGCTGCTAGACAGTGTTGCATTCATTACTCTAAAAACATGGCTTTTATGAATTTCGGTTTCTTTATTTGTGTCTTGTTGCAAGATCTTAGTAATGTTGTTGTCAAACTGAGGTCGGGACCCATTGTGAGGTCCTAACCAGTAATACTCCGAGTTCTGAGAATTCGGGGTATTACAACATGGTATCAGAGCTCTAGGTTGGCAACAATGGCACTTGAAATCTTCTGAAAGACCGAATAAGTTTTAAGCAGAACCCAAAAAGGGGTCTGAGTTTTAAAAAGAGAATTTTGGTTTTAAATGCATGCATAGTCTGGTTGGGAATAGAAAAGTACGGCTGACCACCACTACTACCGCGGATCTCAGTTTGCTTAGTATGGACTGTAGGTTTTACTGTAGTTGGACTTTTAGCTTGTTTATAAAGATATGTTATATAGATAGGTATATGCCGAAGATTAGTAGAAATTGTAGTTATGTTATGTCCTTAACGGAGATAACATAATGAGTTTCTCACCCCTTGGACACATCTAAGTAGTTTTGAAGAGTGTCAACGTGAGGATTAGTATGTACATCTTATGTGCATTAGGGTAGACGAACGTCGGACAACTCCTTCGAGCTTGTTGAGGAACGTCGAGACGGAAAAGTGAAGACTCAAAGACAACACCAATTACGATGACAAGAAGAGAATTCCGAATCAACTCAACGGGATCAAATGAAGGATATACAAGAGAGTAGTTTCGGAGAAACAAGAGATGATCGCCAACTAGGGAATTGAGAAAGACGACGGAGAGGCTAATTCAAGTTGTGTAAAGTGACTTCACAGACAAAGAGGATGACGTCGAAAATTTGCCATATACATGATAGTCAAAAGAGAGATACAGTAGCGATCAAGAAAAGGGACACAAAATTTAAGCTCATTGACAGACTAGGAGGTCAGAGTTGATGCCAAAAGCAATGCGAAATATGATCACTCTCACCAAGCTAATTGCCACCGCAATCCAGATTGATAACCGAGACAGTCAAAAGTATGGAAGTCAACACGAGATACATTATCCATCCAAATAGAAAGAATTAAAGAGCTGCAACTTGGAAGCGTACGCATTGCTAGAAAGGGAAAGGTGGATTTCACCAACGTGGAAGTGGAGTGATTTCGTAGAACACAAGAGAAATTTTGGCATAGACCGTGATACAACAATAACCATCTTCTGTAAAGGCAGCATTACAAGCAACACTCAAGGAAGAAGAGTGTGTGAGAAGAGTATTGGTGAACTCGAGGGACCCCAATAACTTCTCATTCAAAAGGAATTTAAGCTAACAGCACTACAAGTTCATAATAGAGAACCGCAAATAGACGATAACTAAGGTAAAAGAATCACGGAGATGTACCTACAAGCTATCCTAGAAGGATTGAAAAGTCTGTTGATGGAAGAAGAATGATACAACTGGACTCGTAAGAGTATAACGATCTTACAAAAGTGTAGATTGTAGGAGGAGCTAAAGAAGAATAAATAAGGAGACTGGAGAAGATATATTTTACCAAGTATATCAAGCCTCAAAATAGATGGAAGAAAAGTAAGTCTATGATGTTGTAGAAGGTCAACTACATCCTACTTGGACAACTTAAAAAGTTACATGCGCGGGTTAACTAGTGATGGTTAGTTAACTGATAAGAAGAATAACCACAAGGTTATAAAGGAATTTTATCGACTTCTAGGGAATTTCTTTCGGAGATCCACGACGAAAATGGTGAAGTCAAATCAATACAAGTACTAGTAGCCTGGATGGTAACGTTAAATGAGTCCAATACGATAACTCTAATAAAGAAAATTTAAGAGCAGCTCTTGACGGTCGGTAATGACCCTTGATGATAGTAATGGTGTAAAGGAAATTGTTGGGAGTAGTTACCTACTACTGACTACGAAAGATACATATCAGAGTTAGAATGAAGGGATCCCTGTAAGAAGAACTAGAAGACTAAGAGGAAGCAGATGATTAGAAACATGTCCTATGTCTTAGCATTCCACACAAGTAAGACTGATGGTACTCCTTCGAGAAAAAGTAGGGTCAGACTGTCTAGATTGACAGGGAAAATCCTTGTGATTTAAGATGTGACACAGAATAATTGGAAATTCCGAGGAGGCACAAACATAAGGAGTATGACGTAAAGCCTTGGTGAAATGTGTGTTCGAGTTGTGAGGTGATTGCAGATAGAATCTACAGGTCGACTAAAACAGATATAAGAAGGAGTAAAAGTGAAAGACTAAAGGTTGTTATATGGATCCGGTATCACACCAATAAGATGGTTACCGAAAGGACTAAAGACTGTTATTTAAGGAGAAATGGAGGTACTCCATGGAAAATTCAGCTGGACTGATGACCTAAGAGTTGATGAAATTAATAAGACCAACCAACGCGGTTGTAAAGTGTGTACAAGAAAACTCAAAGGGATTTAAATATCAAAGAAGGTAAAGCGACATGAGTATAAGGAAGACATAATAAATGCGATGCGAGAAATTTGATTGGTGGGAAAATCATATGCACCTAATGTGTTGTATACAAATGGTACCATTGGATGTTTAATAACAATCATACCAACGGACTGATGAGACTATGATGGATTTAGTGTAAACCAAGTGTATAACTTATCCAGTGAGAAGGAAAGTCAGGTATCAAAATTGCGAGTTATGATAAATTTTAAATAAAGTTTTGAGATGAGGATGTCCTTAGGAAATCTATGCAAGAGTACAAAGCAACTGAAGTTCCAACACAGAATGGGTAGTAATGATCAACAGACAGTTAGAGACCGATGCAGAGAAGAAAAATGTATAAGATGAGTCACCTAGTAGAAGAGTTCACAAGACAAGCTTGTAAGACCAAAAGAGATAAAATGTCGACCCGGATATGAGGGTCTAAGGTGCATGGAAGGGATACCTACAATGGAGTGTAAATGCAAATGTAGACTTTACAAGTGTGGAGAGGTTTTAACCTCCTCAAAAATATAGGAATTTGAAAGAAATCGCAATGTCGGTATCAAAGAGTTGAAGCCCTGTAGCGGAAACAAAGGAGTATCATGAAGGCAATGTTGCCGGTAACGCCAGCGAAGGAATGTATATATAAGAACGGCCTTGGTAGACTCGAAAATCCAAGGTAACCCCAATTATCACGGGACCTAAGTCATCAAAACCGACGGTCCGTGCAAGGGGAACTGCAAGGGGATGATAACTAAAATCATCAAAACTACAAAGACCCTTACCAGCTATCGTTGAAGACTTGTAATGACTATTTAGGTCAAGATGAATGACCTAGTTGAGCTCGAGAAGTAGAGTTAGCCTAAGGAAACAGAAGTATGGAATAGAAAACGAATTGGTGAAGCATGAAAGGATTAATCGAGCAGATGATGCTCACTGAGGATTTAACACCAGTATAGGTATGAGAAGAGCAGGTCCGAAATATTGAGATAAGTCAATTATAGAGTGACTGACATCAACTGAGGACGTATAAGTAGATTGATATTGATGAACAGGTACCGTTAAGAAGAGATATTAGTGACTGCGAATTTAAGAGATAACTTTACCGATGACTTGGAGGAATCCCCAAGTAGGCAACGACAACTTTCAGGGGTGATCTAAAGATATAGAGAGAATCGGTTAGAGGTTGCTCACTAGTTGATTAAGAACAGTCTACGGGTGAGTAAGAGAGTAAGGATCTGTTTGAGGAGGATCTTGATGGTAGTAGAAGAAAAGTATAGGCGGGAGTTGGGTAAATCATGTTGACCCTTAGAAAGACGCCATTGGGGCTAATGGGTGTTACACCAAAAGCGTGGTAGGCCCATAAACTACAGATGAAGAAAATCAATGTTAGGTTAACTCCGATTTCAATAAGGAATTAACGATCTATATGAAAAAGTCCACTTGTGTGTGTGATTTGTTTGGAGTTATATAAATTTTAAAGCTTGAAAAGAAGTAGGTGGAAACAATTAAATGAGGAACGATCCGATAAGGTCACATTGAGAAACCGGGTCAAGCGGTTTGTATTACAAAGAGCATTAGGCGACAGAAGTTTAATATCATTATTTCATAATCGATAGTCGGGAACTTTCGAAAGGAAAAAGTTTTTATGGTTTGGTAGAGTCATCAACAGAGCTGGAGGTAAGTTTAGAAAAACCAAACCGTGAGAAAGTACCTACCGAATCCGAGATACGTCATCAACTATGAAGATCAGAAAATTTAGCCGGTTGATACTTTTGTAGAGTTCCAGTGGTCTAGACGAGGAGCTGATGAGGCTACCTGGGAGATAGAGAAGAGTATTAGACGTAGTTATCCCGAGTTCGTTGCGGGGTTAGAGGTTACTCCTGTTTTGACGAGTTAGTACTCGGATGTTGTGTTGTTTGACCTTTCAGGTTTTTATATTGTTTTGAGTGATTACGTTTTATGTGGCACATGTTTCCGTTGATGGTTAGTAGTTACTTGTAGCCAACGAAAATGTCGAGAAAATTAAATATACAAGGAAAGTCGCTTGATTAGATACATTACTCTAAGTTTCGGGACGAAACTTCTTTTAAGAGGGCACTGATGTAATAACCGAAAATTTTAAACTCCGTTCACTACCAGATCAAATCGGATTCCGATCCGCCATTTTTTTATTCTTTTAAATAAAATAAAACGATATTAGATTCTATCATTTTAGGTGACCTTGATTCACCTAAAATGATAAATTATGTAACCCGTATATAAATTCCGTTTTTTTTTAAAAAAAAAAAAACCGCAGAACAGTTCCGAGCGAATAACGAGTATTATTTCAGCCCAGTGTTTTATTTGGAGAGCCGGCCCAACATACCCAGCCCAATTACATTTAAGCCCAACCCATAATCTAATTAATCTAAACCCTAATTAGCTTCTTAATCGTGTTTAAACCTAATTCTTTCCCTAACCTTGCTGCTACGTTTCTCGTTAACTCCTCCCTCTCTACCGCAAAAGCAACTCACGCTTTCGATAAACCCATACCATCCTCACCTCTCTCCTGCTCAACCGCCAGCCCCACCGGGACGCCGCTCGTCTTCGCCGGGAACCGAAGGGAAACGCACAGCAAACACCGCCTGTGTTGACATGCCGGACGCCGCCCTCAATCTCCTACACTCAAACGCTCAGCCTGCTGCACGTCTCCAGTGGGAACCGAAGGGAAACGCACAGCAAACTCAGCCTGCCGCCTGTGTTGACACGCCGGACGCCGCCCACAAGACAGAGGCCGGTCAATCACTCAGCCTGCCGTAGAAGAGGATCGGCCCTCCAGTAGACTTCGAACAACAATTAAACGGGATCGTCACCTGCGAGAACAGTCGGAAACCGTAGCCAACCCTCGACCTTCTGCATACACGACCCATCTGCGGTGCAGCACACCGAGCCTCCAGCAGGGAAGATAGAACCTCCTCGCCACCTCGAGTACGGACCAGCAAAGGTCAGGCTTGGAACGTCACTCTACTGCCGGTAATTCCTCGGTGTACCCCTCTCTTTTACGGTCATACTAGTGTAGAGGGTAGTAGGCTTTTGGTTCCAAGGTTGAAGGTACAATATATGGATTTAGAGGAAGGGGTGTGTAGCTGTCTTATGTGTTGAACATAGAATGTGTGAAAGTATGTTTGATAGTTCAGAATAGCTAACTGTGCGAATTGAACCCAAGACCTCATGAATTCTTGTGCCCAGTTTTTCTGTTTACTACACGTAAGCTGGGTTTTGGGGAAGAGTTTTCGATATAATAGAATGACGATCCACCGTTCAATTTTTAGTATGACAAAGAAGGATGTATATAGTTTAACATATCAGAAGTTGAGACTGATCCAACGGTCGGATTTGAATATATGGGAGCTCAAAGTAAAGCCGTTAGGCTGTTTTTACAGCATAGGAAAATTTACTAAGTATGAGAAATTTCAGCTTTTAGCTCAACTTTGGGGATTTATGGGAGGTTTATGGTTAAGTGTTTTGGAGAGATCTCTAACCCTATGTTTAGTATGTATACCATAGAGAACCTAGGATTTTTATATCAAAATTTTATATCCTTATCCAAGCCGTGTACATGAACCCAAAGTCGAACCGTAACGACTTTTGGGTAAACGAAGAATGTTGGAGAACTCTTATAAAACCTTACGAAATCCTTACCAAACTTTTCAAGGAGAACTAGATTATGGACATAGGTTCTAAAAGAAAATATTAGAACTAAATGATAGACTTTGAGAATTTCCGGTACTAAGGGTAAAATGGTCTTTTACCGTAAGAGAGCTTTTTCCGTAATTCCTTCGCATGAGGTTGGACATCTGGATGTGATTTTGATCCACATGCCTTATTTGACAGGCATTTGAGTTACCATGGGTTCGGACCGAGTTGAGATTTGAGAAAGCGTTTTGGATCAAGGTAAGTCCTTGCGACTTACTTAGCCAGTTTTTGAGTGTTAGTTGAGTGATAGTAGTGGTGTGTGCTATTGCGTGATTTAATAATAATAACCTGCTAGGACGACTGTTATTTTACGTTTAAGGCCCAAGTGTATGTATAACGGGCCGTGACATCACTGCCCAGCTCTGACAGGAGACTGGGAGGCTCTCTATACCCAGACCATGCAGGTACAAGGTGAGGTGCATCGGATCCATTCCTGATGGTTACACGGGGGCGGAGGCGAGGTTTGGGAATCCCTCGTGTCACAAAATAAGTATCACTAGAGTGAACGAGTAAATTAAAGCAAGATAATAAAACGGACTTGTTTGAAAGCATGCTGAGTGTTTATGTTTATCTGAGTGTGTTTGTGCTGCTATTATTCTGCTAATATTTAGATAACTAGCTAACGCTTCTTCTTGTTGTTGTTTTAGATTTACCGCAGGTTAGATCAGCAGCTGAGTGATCCGGAAGTAGTGGTCAGCCGGGTCTCCGTACTCCTTAGAGCGGGGTTGGGGTTGTTTTGTCTTTCCTTTCTTTTGGTTAAGACAGTTGTCTTTTCTGTTGTTTAAGTACTGTAGGCTGCTAGACAGTGTTGCATTCATTACTCTAAAAACATGGCTTTTATGAATTTCGGTTTCTTTATTTGTGTCTTGTTGCAAGATCTTAGTAATGTTGTTGTCAAACTGAGGTCGGGACCCATTGTGAGGTCCTAACCAGTAATACTCCGAGTTCTGAGAATTCGGGGTGTTACAACGTTGGCCTCCACCCTTGGATCCATCGTCCTTAGACTTACAGTCCTGCTAGAAGTGGCCAGTCTTGCCATACTTCCAACAAGCACCTTTTGATTTCTTGTCAGCATTATCCTTGTTGGAATTCTTAGACGTATTTCCCTTGCCCTTGTCTTTCTCCTTTCCATCAGATCTCTTCCTTTGCTCTTGTCATCCATCATGTTGGCCTCGTGGGAAGTAGAAGTATTATCCTCCTTCTTGATTCCCTCCTCTCGTTCTGTAAGGCCTTGTTCAATTTGAAGGTGGGAGCCATGTTCCACCAACGTGAGTTCTTCCTTCTTGTGCTTTAGCATATAGCAGAATTCCTTCCATAAAAGGGAGAGCTTATCCATTATAGACAAAACCACAATGGCCTCATGCATATACATGGCATGTTGAATGAACCTACCAAGAATCTGGAGCAATTCATTGTATTGTTTCATTACCGGCCTTGAGTCCACCATTTTATATAAGTTAAAACTTGAGACTAAGAATTTGCAAGATGAAGGATCCTCCGTCACAATCGAGCAACTCTTCTGCCTTTGTCGGATCTCTCCCAATAGACGAGGTAACATCTTCAAGGTGGACAGGTGACTGTCTGTATCCGGAAACTGGATATCCACCTATAGCCACTCTAAGGGCCCATTTGGTAACGGAAGGAGAAACAGAAACGAAAGTGGAATGAAGAAATCAAGGAAAGGAAACGGAAAGGGTTAATTTTATTGTATGTTTGGTTATATTTAGGAATGGATTCATTGAAGTCAATGATACTTTTTCTTGTTTGTTTGAATGGACTCATTTAATGGAATCATTAATCTCTTTCAATAAAAAATAAAATTTATTATTATAGAAGGTAAAACACATTACATGTCGTTGGATGGGAGCCGACTAACAAGTTAGGCCCCGCATCTCTTCTGAATGGTAAACGCAATCCTAGTCAAAAGAAAGCAAGTACTCCTAATATATCCGGGCAACTCTTTAGTAACCGAGCCCAACCTTTTAAGAAGTTCCACCGCGTCGTCACCCAGGTCGCCAAACGTGGAAAAGGAAAAGGGAAGAAAGTGATACCCCATGGAGCTACAAACCTCCGCATACTTCTTTCTCTTGTTATCAGTAGCAAGCCTCACAACTTTACCCGGAATGAAGCTAGAAAGTCATGTGAAGAGAAAGGAGATGTACCACTGATGTCAACACATGTATCTTTGCCCTGAAACCAATTATAGAAAAGGATGTCGGTCGGGCGCAACTCCCCACCACCACCATCAACCGTACCAGTATGAACCTCTTTTCGAACAGGGATACCAATCTTAAGACACTCATCAAAAATGGCATCACGCACCATGTTATGTCGGCGCTTAATATCAACCTGTGCAGTACAAGCAAGAGCATGGTCACCCCAAGCGTCCAAAATGCCCTTCTCACAAGCAGGGCACTTGGAACCCTCCCTAAACATCTCGATACCCAAGCGGTACTTAACGACGGTCCGAAAGGTAGCCGGGCTCATAAACTATTATTATAACTATTATTATTACTATTATTATTATTATTATTATTATTACTATTATTATTAAACTATTATTATAACTATTATTATAATTCATAATACCGAAGGGAAAACACATTACACGACGTTGGATGGGAGCCGACTAACAAGTTGGGCTCAACACCCTTTTTGAATAGAAAAAGCAATCTTAGTCAAAATAAAACAAGTACTCCTACTATAACTAGGTATCCCTTTAGCAATTGTGCCCAGTCTTTTAAGGAGCTCCACCGCGTCATCTCCCAAGTCACCAAACATGGAAAAGGAAAAGGGAAGAAAGTGATGCCCCTTGGAGCTACAAACAGCAGAATACTACTTTTTCTTGAGTTCAGCAGTGACCCTCACAACTTTACCTGCAATGAAACTAGAAAGGCCAGATGAAGAGAAAGGAGGAGATGAACGTGTGATGTCGACAAATGTGTCTTTGCTCTGAACCCAATTATAGAAAAGGATGTTGGCGGGGCGGAGCTCCCCATCATCGTCATCAACCATCCTATTAGAAACCTCCTTCCGAACAAAACCCCCAATCTTAAGACACTCCTCAAAAAGGGCATCACAAACCATGTTATGCCGGTGCTTAATGTAAACTTGCACAACACAAGCAAGATTATGGTCACCCCAAGCGTCCAAGATGCCCCTCTCACAAGCAGGGCATTTGGACCCTCTCTAAACATCTCAATGTCAAGACAATACTTAACGACAATCTTAAAGGTGGCCGGGTTCATAACCTTACCAAGTCTAGAAACCTGGAAAACTTTAAGCCACTACTGAGCCAAGGGTAATCTCATATTTTCGATTAAGGCATTCTGCCTAAGCGAAAGGCCAAAGTCCCTCAGAAAACACTTATTCACGATATTGTAATAACATAAGCCAATTTCTTCATTAAATGGGGGGGGGGGGGTGGGCGTATCACACACATGTCCAAGTCGTAATCTTTACAAAAGTTGATGCAACAAGAAACAACCGTCTCCAAAGCAAGACCATCACCTCAAACACTAGAAAGTCTCAAGATCCGATCGTGTAGGCCACGGGTCTGGGATCTCGATGCAAGGAAGGCAAAATGCAATATATCAACACAAGTGAGAATGTCAAGGCCTCCATCACTAATCGGCAAAGAGGAAAGACACCACTGATGAGGGTCAAATCCAGCTCCTCCAGCGGTAAAAATCAGCTCGACCGAACAATGCAAGGAGTGATCAAAGACACTCATATCCTCGCAAAAATAAGATGGGGGAGAAGTCCGCATCGCAAAGTAAAGACGGGACACCCTAGAACAGGCACGAAGAAGCAATAACTCGCATTGGGGGTCCCCAATCTTATAATTGTCTTCATCAAGGAGCTGGTTTTCACAACCCTTTTCAAATCCACTTGAGAACAAAAGGCCGGGTCAAGACTTACAACACCACACAAAAGCTTGACACCATCGAGCGGCCTAGAGGTATGCTTAGGGAAAACACCAAATTCACTACTAAACGGATGAACTGTAGACCAGAAGATCTCTAATTTACCGATATTAAGGCTGAAGAACCGTTAGGTGAATATAAAGAATAAAAGATACTCTAGAAGGGGGGTTGAATAGAGTATGAGAACTTTTCGCAAAACCTATCTCAATGCTTTGAAACTTATTTCAAAGGCCTTGATGTTGATCTCAGCTCTTTGTAACACACTTTGATTTCAAGGGCTTTGAAACTGATTTCAAAGGCCTTGACTTTGTTCACCTGCAAAACAAAGTTAGTCACAATAAAGCAGATAAAGTACGGAATGTAAAAGATCGACACGAGGATATGTTTACGAAGTTCGGCTCTAAATAGCCTACTCTCCATCTCAGGGTATAGCCTTAGGATCTAACTATCTATTATCACCTTCAAAGAGTCCTAGATACAAACTAGAAGAAATTCTCTTCTTCTCTCACTATAGTCAATGCTACGATCTAGCTCCAACTCTTCACCTTACTATAATAGCCTAGTTACTTCGCAGAGTAACACACTTAGTAGTGTTTTAAAATTAAGATTCTTAAAACGCAACCATTAGTTCGTCGGTTATCATCAACTTTTGTAGTAGTGTTTTAAAATTAAGATTCTTAAAATAAATCCTAAAAAAGGGCTAATTTGGTAACTAACCCTTTTTGAGAATTTTGTTTAGTAAGTAGCCTTTTAAGTTTTCGAATTAATTAAGTGTACCCCAATTACAATTTTACCGTTTAAAGTTTTCACCTACTCTCCTTCTCTTGTTTTCCACGGAACTTCCACTTGAAACCAAACCCTGGAATCAATGGCGAAACAAATCTGCAGCAGAGTCTCTCGAGAAGTCCATCTTCGAACTCGTCTAGACTTCCCAGACCATCCTCCCTGACTCTGAGGGCGCCATCGACGGTCACCTGCGCGAGGTCGGGCTCATCTTCCACCTTCTCAAGGATGTCCCCGGCCTCATCTCCAAGAACATCGAGAAGAGTCTTACCGAGGCCTTCTCCCCTCTTAACATCGCCAACTGGAAATCCCTCTTTTGGATCGCCCGCCCCGGTTGCCCTGCTATCCTCGACCAGGTTGAGGCCAAGCTCGGCCTCAAGGAGGAGAAGCTCAAGGCAACCAGACAAGTCTTGAGGATCCGGGTAGATCTAGATCTAGATCTGGATGTGGTTGTGAAAGAAGAAAAGATCCCTACTCAGAAGAGAAGGAAAACCTCACATAAGCCTTGGAATTTGAAGGATGGTACCGATGAAGAAGAAGTGACCTAGGAGATAGAAGAGAATGACCGTGAGAATATAGACGGCAGTCTCCCTGGCAAGGAAGCTGCAAGAAATCGGGATTCGGCTGTGAAAGAAGAAAAGACAGATGGTACCGATGATGAAGAAGAAGAGAGCCACGAGATAAAAGTGAATCTTAAAGCTGCAAGATATCAGGAATCGGTTGTGAAAGAAGAAAATGTTAGTGCTACTAAGCGAAGCACTGACACTACTAAACATGTTGGTCGTAGTGGGAAAAGACGGAAATGCATTCCTCATCGTGCAGCTGAATCAAGTCCTCCCTTGGAGTTCTCTGAATGAGGTCTGAATTCTATTATCACCCTATTGCCTTCTCTCATTGTTTGTAGCTAAGGTCTCTGCGATTGAAGTTCTGTGCATGTTTTTAGTTGACTAGATGCTATTCACTGTATGAACAAGTTCTTGGCTGAGCAACATCCGTCAGGGTTTCAACAAGATAAATGAATAGGCAACACTAAGATTCGTCTCTCTTGCAACAACATGGAGATACGAATCAATCAGTTATGCTACTTTGCCTAGAGAATGACTCTCTTGCAAATGACGTCGTCTCTACAGCTCTAAGAAGCTCTATGCGCAACCTTAATCAGGTCGATGTCATTTGCAGTGAGTGGAAGATCATTAGCCTTTGCCTCTTTAAGTTGTAAATGTCCGGTATGTAAAATGTCCAGTTAGTAAATGTCTGGCATGTAAAATGTTCGGTATTTAAATGTCCGGTATATAAAATGTTCGGTATGTAAATGTCCGGTATGTAAATATCAGGTATGTAAAATGTCCGGTATGTAAAATGTCCGGTATAAAAACAAAAAATAAAAAAAATAAAAGAAAATAAAAAAAAACTTCTCGTATGATAAATTTTTGGTATGATAAAATTTCTGGTATGAAAAAAATTCTGGTATGATAAAATTTTTGGTATGATAAAAATTCTATTATGATAAATTTATTCTAAAAATAAAAAATAATAATAAAGAAAATAAAAAAGACAACAAAAATTGAATAAATAAAAAAACAAATTTAGTAATTAAAATTAAAATTACATAACAAACATCAAATATTCTTTTTTTTAATAGAATGGTTAATTAGTTTTACCTACCATTAAATGAAAGTGGTTAAAAAATTATGGGTACTTTACTAAACACAAAACTTAAAAGGATATTATGCCAAATTCTTTTAAAAAAAATGAAAATGTTAGTTAATTAAAAACTAATTTGATATCTTCCACATGAAATAATCTTATAAATAAAAAAATAATTGTTTTTGTCATAAAATAATCTTATAAATAAAATAAAATATTAAATTGTGCATGATTAAATTATTTAAAATCTAATTAAATAAAAAATTTTAATATTTATAAATAGTTTATATACACTTGTTAGTTTTCTTCAACAACCTAGTCTTATGAAACTTAATATTTCGATGTATTACACAAGATTTATGAACAAATATGTTCGTTAGTTTTATAATGTAGTACTATTTTGTTATTTACTGTATTTGCATATCTTCAATGAATAACTATTGATAAATAGTTTGGGCCAATCCGAATATTATCAACTAACAATTTTTATTTATATATTGCTATTAGCATATCTTCGATGAATAATTTTTGGTAAGTAAATATAATTATACTTGCCTTAAATCGACAAAGATAGAAAAAATCTGAAAAGATAAAATATAAGATTAAGATAGCCCCGGGTAGGATTAGGTTTGTAACAGATTGATTAGTGTAACTATAAATATAATCCATTAGCTACAATCAAATTCTAATCTGAATAATACCTACGTACTTTACCGATTATCACAGCAATGCATATGTACGGGGCCGTGTTTCCTCCATTGTTTCGCATCTTAAATAACGCCGGAGACGCCTACAAGCCGCCGGAGAAGAAGAAGAAACATACATTGGACGGCGTTCCGATCGAATTAGACATCAAGTATGCGCCAATCCGAGTTATAGGCAAGGGCTCATTCGGCGTCGTTTGCTCATGCCTGAATGAAGAGACGAACGAGCGGGTGGCGGTGAAGAAGATCGGCAACGCTCTCACTTACGGTCAAAGTACACTCCGAGAGATTCAAATACTCCGACAGATGAACCACCAGAACGTTATGTCGTTGAAGGACGTTATGGTTTCGTCGTCAATCAACGGAAAGTCCGATTTTCAGCATGTGTACTTAGTTCAAGAGTTAATGGTCTGCCATCTTGGACACGTGATCGACCTGAAACTATCACGTCACTGGTGCAAGCCCTTGTTGTTCCAGATTCTGATGGGAGTTAGATATCTCCATGCAGTGAACGTGATTCACCGCGACTTAAAGCCGGCGAATATCCTCTTGAAAAAGAAACTTGATCTGAAAATCAGTGATTTCGGCTTGTCCCGGACCAAGAATCAAGATTCACTGGTCAGGAGGGGATGCATCGGCACGTTTTGGTACCGGGCGCCGGAGCTTCTGTTAAAGTGTTCTTCGTATGGAAGTGAAATCGACATGTGGTCGGTCGGATGCATCTTTGCTGAGATGATTGGAGGATTTCGCCTTTTCAAGGGGGCTGATAGTATTACTCAGATTAAGGAGATAAATATGATCTTAGGGACGCAATCCGATTTGAGCTTTGTTGACAACGAGAGATCGAGGAAGCTTCTAGAAGATTTGCCGTTTTCTTCGGGTTTACACTTTCGGAGTGTGTATGATGATATAGATCCCATGGCTATTGATTTGCTGATGAAGATGCTTCAAATGAATCCTTTGAAGAGGATTTCGGCTGCGGAAGCTCTCAAGCATCCGTATTTTAGCGGATTTGACGATCCAATGATGAAGTCTTCGGCTCCGAAGAAGGTGGAACTGGAAGTTGATGAGAGGCCTCATCTGGTGAACGAGGAGATGCTTAGGGAGTCGATTTGGGAGGAGATGCTGCTCTTCCATCCTGAAGAACGGGTGTAACTATACAGATTGTTTTGATCATAGCTTCTTAATTGGTTCCATTCTTCAATTCCATGTAATGAAACCTCTATCGTACGTTTTTTGCAGTAAAAATTAGACTAAATTAGATTGGTTCTTTCTTTTATAAACAAGTGTTCCAATACCATAAAATTATGGTTTTTGAAAGGCTTATGTTATGGTTGGTTTATGAGCATTCGTTTTAATGGAATGTGACGATGTAATACTAATATTTGCGTGTGTGGGTAGTTGTGACCTACCGACACGTGAGTCGTGATTTACGACACACATTATAGAGGTACGTATGTGGATTGTCGATCTATCACATTCGAGAAATGTTATGGTTTAGTAAAAAAGATTTAGGCTAATTATGGTTTATAGTAAAAAAAGATTTGGGCATTCGTTTTAAGAGGAAATGTTATTGTAATCGGAATTAGTTAGTAATTCAAATAAAATACTTTAAAATTGGAACTAATAAATTAGTAGATCACTACGACCCACAAATCAATAGGTCACAACGACCACAAATCAATAGGTCACAACGACCCACGAATTAGTAGGTCACAAGGACCCATAAATTAGTAGATCACAAGTCAGTAGGTCACAAGGACCCACTAATAAATTAGTAGATCACTACTGATTCGTGGGTCGTTGTGACCTATTGATAAAATAAGAATTACGAATTTAATATTTTAACGGTCCACAAAATTTAGTAGGTTTCAAACAACTCACAAATCAGTAGGTCACAAGGACCCACAAATTAGTAGGTCACAAGGACCCATAAATTAGTAGATCACTACGACCCACGAATCAATAGGTCACAACGACCCACGAATTAGTAGGTTACAACAACCCACGAATCAGTAGGTCACAACGACCCACGAATTAGTAGGTCACAACGACCCACGAATTAGTAGGTCACAACATCTCACGAATCAATAGGTCACAACGACCTACAAATTCATAGTTCACAACGACCCACGAATCAATAGTTCACAACGACCTACAAATTCATAGGTCAAAACGATCCAAAAATCTGTAGGTCAAAACGACCCAAAAACCATTAGATCAAAAGGTCCGGAAAATCATTAGATCAAAACGACCTACGAATTAGTAGGTCACAATAATCCACATACAAATATTAATCCGGTATCAATAAGTATTATACTTGATTCAGACCAAAAGGTCTAGAAATGTATGATTTGTATAATTTTCAAACATTTGATGTCTATTTATACATGTTGTCAAAGTGTTATACTTCTCTGATAACCGATGTGGGATAACAAAATTCATATTTTACACAATAATTAAGGTTTAGTAAAAAAAATTTATTGGCTTAATTCGAGATTTAGTAAAAAAATTTAATCTGATAAAAATATGAAATCTTAATTTGTCTTTTACAAAATAATCAAGATTCTGCTATCTTTTAAACAAATCTTTTAAAAACATAAAAGAAGGAATTTTTTTTAATATTCTTAATAATTTGTGCTGAAAAAGTGTTTACGAGTTTGTTTATAAAATCTATATACTTTAATAAAAAAGATTTTTTTGAGCAGTTTATTTTCTGGCACAAAAAATAAAGATTTATTGGCCTATAAGATGTTGGAGAATCTCCAACAAAAAAAAGGTGCATATAATTTTGAATAGCTGTTAGTTTAGTAAAACAAAATTTCTGACTTAAAAAAATAAAGATTTATTGACAAAATATTGTGGGAGCTCCATTTTATTGCTGCTCCAACAGCGTGTCACGTTATCAAATCATGCACTCTCTTTTAATATGTATAATAGATAATAGATTGATAATAGATTAGTCTTAAAATTTTAAAAAGTTCATATTCTACCAAAATTATTAAAGTTCACAATTACTAAACAAGATTAGTAAACTAAGATTACATAACAAATTCACTCTTATTTCATTATCTATCCACGCTCACAGGACTTTCACAAGTAGATAGCAAATATAGTTAATCAAGCTCTTATTTCATTATCTATCCACGCTCACAGGACTTTCACAAGTAGATAGCAAATACAGTTAATCAAGCTTTTGATGCACGTGACATCGTCGGAATATTTTGGAAACAAAAATGATTAGTGTACAAATGCACGTGCATTCACCGAGATTGTATATATATGAAAACAAGTACGGGGACAGATCTAAAGCCTAATCGAGGACTGATCGAGTTTGCATCTATACCTACATTTCTTTTATGGCAATGATATTCGATCAAGGATGATCGAGGACAAGTAGGGGTGTAATATGAGACAAGCTACTCGGGCTCGGCTCGTCGAAAGCTCGGCTCGAACTCGTTCACTTTCTAAACGAGCCAAGCTTGAGCACATTTTAAAGCTCGTATAAATTTTAGGCTCGGAGGAAGGGTAAACGAGCCAACCGAGTGTCAGATGATGAAACGATAGAATGTAGATGCTTTATTAATTAGAAACATGCCACTCGATGTTTTGCCAACCCTAAACTCGATCTTAATGAAAAACAACAAAGAAAAAGAGTAGCAAAATATGGGTGTCTAGTGAGTACAATTTAGAGCATATGAATCTCTTTAGACAAACACTAATTAAACAACACATTTATTATAATAATCGCATCATTAGGGCACTTGATCTCGATCCACACTTGCTTTAAGCTCGATGAACTATTTAACCTGCATAATACAATTTCCACGAAACATTATTAACATGAAAAAAAAAGGTCGGATTTAATGTATCCGGTGACTAAACAAACGTTGTCGTAGTCACCGGATAAAATATTAGAGTTTATTTTAAACTTTAAGAAAAATAACGTTTTCATTTTATTTATTTTCCCTTAACGATCATCTTTTCGTTTGTATTCTTAGGTATTTACGAAACACACAAGTGTAGGAATCGATCTTCTAAACTTACTTCCGCACTTGGTGCCGGACGGAACAGGGTTACCGCACGTCTTAGCAACATACACAGCCTTCACCGGATCAACGCCCCCGAGATTGTTCACCACCTTGCAAGCGCACGCAATATCGAGTCCCTTCACCACTTTGCAGCATGCAGCCGATGGGTACGCTTGAGGCGTCCCACTCTCAACGTAAGTCCAACACGAGTTGTAGAGAGCGAAGTAATTGAGCCCTTGGCATGTTTGAGCCTGAACCAGGTTCAAACCCGATCCTATGAGCCCAACCACCGCCAGAACCGCAATGATCACTACATGGCTCGGGCTAGAGGCCATCTCTAAGACTCTTACGTCAATGATACTTTGAGATGGCTAAGGGTGTGAGGTGGTAAGTAGAAAGTGTATATGCGTTTAAATAGAGGGTTTGTAGTGGCAACTTGTAATATAATAATAATAATAATAATAATAATAATATCAATAATAATACAGTTTATAAATTTTTATTGCTTGTTTAATCGCTAAACATGTTTAGTTATAATATATTTGTATCAGTACATTATCGTTCTACTAAATTATGTTATATGTTATGTTCAAGGGATACCCTTTGATTTGTTGCTTAAATTGCAAGTTATATATATATATCTGTGCATGCATGCATGTGCATATTCATATCAGTATTTATAAAGCCAATGCTCTGGTTGAGTAATTTCCAAGTTATATAAACAGCTTGTCATTAAGCTCAATACTGACGGCGCCTCGAGGGGAAACCAGGAACAAGCCTCTGCGGGAGCAGTAATTTCGATCTGATCAAGGTGAATGGGTGCGAGGCATGGCGGTAAACCTTGGAGCATGTTCGGCCCAAATGACGGAGCTATGGGGAGTTATTCATGGGGTCAAATTGGCCTGGGAGTTGGGTTTCAGACGAGTGGAGGTTGAACTTGATTCGCTACTTGTGGTGGGATTCATTGAGAAAGGAGTAAGCCGGTCACATCCCCTCGCTAGCCTGGTAATGTGTTGCCATGGCTTCTTTACTAGAGACTGGAATATCAGTTTCTCGCACGTTTTTAGGGAAGGTAACAGGGTCGCGGATGCGATCGCGAACCATGCTTTCTCCCTTGGTTTTGATTCTCATTTGTTAGTTGATCCCCCGCTCTCTGTTAGAGTTATTGTTTTGGATGATTTAAGGGGTGTTGCCTTACCCCGGCTCTCTCGCAGTTTTATTAATAAAGTGCATTAGCGCAGGTGTCTTTGACCCCTTTTCACCAAAAATAAAAAGGTGAAGTTTTTGCCCAAAAAAATATAACAACGTGAACTACGTATCTATGGGCGTGTTTAGTTTGAGGGTTTATGGGTTTTTTTTAGTTTCGTTGTGTTTAGGCAATTGAAGTGCAACGATCGATGCTTAGTTTTAAGGTTTAGGAATGTGATATGAGTTTTTTTTATAAAAGCATATGAAACACAAAAAGAGGTTATGTTGCCAGTCAATAGTCTAAAATCTCATCTCCAATGTCTCCAGGCAACAACGCTTGCAAGAGCCTAAACATGTGAGTTTTCACAAGACGGATAAGCACTTCCTCCGGCAACAAATTGCCCTCGAAGATCTAGTTATTCCTTCATCCAAATAAGGTACACAGTAGCCACAAAGGCGAACCTCCAAGAGCTTGCTTTACAATGCTTTTTTCCCTTGCGCCTCTTCAACCAACTCAGGGTAATTAAGGTCCAGTGTGCCAAGTCCGGCCGGCATCCAAAGCAACGTCTCACTTCTCATCATACCAACCTCGTATATCTGCATTTGAAGAACAAGTGCTCATGTGTTTCAACCTATCTCTTACAGAAATGACATACCAGATCAATCCCAAGAAAACCCATTCGATCATGGGTTGACAAAGCGCTTGAGGGTGACCATTCAAGCAATGAATGAGTGTCTCGGCGTGTGTCTTGAATCCCAAACAACCCTAGACCAGGGAACCATTTCCCCTCTTCGTCGAACTAGATTATATGCCTTCGTGACCTTGAACCGACCTCCCTTACAAAGCTCTTCCATAGTGTCCTCAAGGGTATCTCCATGCAACGTACTATCCACCATTCTATCCATTCCATCCAGCATGGCTTTAATAAGGGGAGAATCACGTCGATGAGGCTGCCACTCCCTTGCCTCCCTCGCTTGCAAGTATTGGTGATGTATCTACCTAACTCACAAACTCTCTCTCCTTTCATGTGCCAATAATGCTTACACATGAAGGCAATGTTCCAAGCTCTAAGATCAAGAAGTCCTAGTCCACCTTCATCCTTTGGCTTACACACCCTCTCTCATACATGCGACACTTGGTCTCGAACAAAGAAATTAACGACACATCTTGATCACTCTATCGATCACCAAGCCAGACACATGGAGTATAGAGAGCTAGAAGTTGTCGATGTCCTAGATGACCGATGATATGAGTTGAACCCTTCCGACAAAGGATAGGTGCTTCTTATTCCAAGCACATATATTCTTCTCAATCATGTTAAGAAGAAGGGTGTAGTCAGTGGCTCTTAACGTATGTGGTGCAAGGGGTATACCAAGGTACCTGAACGGGAACTCACCCATTGGAAAGTCCGTAAGTGCTCGCAACTCCAAGGCCTCACTTTCTGGAAAGGAGGCTAAGTACATTAACGACTTAGGAAGGCTGACATTCAATCCACTTATCGCTCCAAATCGATGAAGGCACGTACCTCATTAGCACACTCACTGAGTCCTTGTCGCCTCTACAAAACAAGACTACATCGTCGGCGAAGGCAAGATGAGTGAGCCTTTTCTCATCACAATGTTGATGGTATCTGAAGCCCGATTTAGAGGTCTCGGCTTTGAGTGATCTAGATAGAAACTCCATGCAACAAACAAAGAGGAGAGGGGGCATAGGATCACCTTGGCGTAGGCCTCGCTTCCCTTGAAAGAACCCATGTAACTCCTTATTCACCTTGATCGAATATGATGGTGTAGTAACACATTCCATGATCCAACCGATGAACTTCTCAGGGAACCCTAGCTTGGTCATATCCAATCTCAAAAACTGCCATGACACGGTGTCAAATGCTTTGGCAAGGTCTATGTTGAGGAAACATTGTCTAGTGTCACGTTTCACATTGTATCGCCGAAGTAGTTCTTGTAAGAGGAAGATGTTGTCACTCATTAGCCTTCCCAGGACAAAGGCCGCTTGGCTGGATCAATGAGGTATGTACGACAATGCCCCATTCTCTTAGTCATAACCTTCGCTATGATTTTGTACACAACGTTGAAACACGAGATCGGCTTGTAATGCTTAACCCTACTAGGAGCATCGTTCTTCGACACAAGTGATACTATGGGGTGGTTAAGTTGAGTTAGGAGTTTACCATTAGTGAAGAACTCCTTAACAGCTACACATACCTCACTACTAACCACCTCCCAAGCCTCCTTGAAGAAGCAAGTGAACCCATTTGGGTCTGGCGCCTTGTCGTTGTCAATATCCCACAGTGCTTCCTTTACTTCTTGAATTGGTTAGAGACCAGCTTGACAAGGCTTCCTTGTCAAGCCGTCAACCCATGCCAATTTGGCAAGTAGGTTCAGGTGTATTTTTGTTGATTTAGCTTTTTGATAATCAAGCTTAAATTTTTTAAGTCCAGTTTAAATATGTGCTCGGACTCGGCAGGATTAGTCAAATGAAAGAGCCTGAACCTATTTGTTTTCGAGTCAAGTAGTCCGGGTCTTCTTATATGTTGATTGTTGTAAATTGTAATCACTATGGCTGTTCATTCCCGAATATTTGATTTGTTTGGATATTCGGAAATTTTTTAATGTAAATCTCGTATCGTACCCGATCCGAAAACTACCGGATATTCATCTTAAAAAGGTAAACAAATCCAGATATCCAAAATTGGATAACCGAAATATTCGATCACACGCGATTTGAATTTTGCTAGTCGCCGGTAGATGAAGGGGGAGAAACGAGAGTGACTTGTAGACGAATGGGATCGAGAAGAAGTGAGAAGTGCCGCCTAGTGCCCACTCCTACTCAACTAATGGAACATTAATATTTGGTTTAAAAATGTATTTTACATACACTCAGCTCGGATATCGGATATCCCGGTTACAAAAAAATATTATCTGTATCCGATCCGTAGATTCGGAAATATTAAACGGATTCGAACGGATACAAATGAACTTCCGTCATATACATTAAAAACCGAATATTCTCGAGCCGGATTGTCGAAGTATTGACAGATCGTATATTTTTTTAACATCCTTAATAATCGCTATTCCAAAATAAAATAAAATCCTGATTTGATACTATCTTAAACCGCCTCGTACATGGATTTAGGGATGGACCGAGGTCTATTGTATTTCATCTATATATTAATAAAACTAATATGAAAATATAAACATGAAACCTTGTTAGCACAATGGTATTAAGGAGTGAGAGATGCAATAATAGGTTAACCGGTCACGAGCTCAATATCCACTATTGACTTTCTTTTTTCATATTTTATAAGTTTTTTTTTTTGATCACGTTTTAGTCCCACATATAAAATGAGAAAAAAATCTATAGATTATACATTTTAAATCTATGTAAATTATGTAAATTTATAGGCGGTTGTTTAATGTATGGACGAAATTTTTTATTCGTCATCAAAATTACGCAAGTCTGGTGCGTAGTTTTGTTTTTCACCTCAGAATTACGACTACGTTTATAGTGTGCGTAGTCGTAGTAGAACTTAAGGGGGAAAAAGATCTATAGATTATACATTTAAATTCTATGTAAATTGTGTAATTTTATAGGCGATTGTTTGACGTATGGAAGAAATTTTTTATTCGTCATCAAAATTACGCAAGTCTGGTGCGTAGTTTTGTTTTTCACCTCAGAATTACGACGACTACGCTTATGGTGTGCGTAGTCGAGTCGATGGGTGCTATACGTAAAAACTCGCCGTCCGTGGGGATCGAACCCACGACCACGTGGTTAAAAGCCACGCGCTCTACCACTGAGCTAGGAAGGCTTATATTTATTACCACTATTTGTTCTTACCCGAGGGAATAAATAATTTTTTGAAAATTTACGGCCTATCTAATTTTTAGATCCTATATTTGTCCTTATCTAAACATAATCATATCTTAACGACGAACATACAATTAACCAATTCTCATTTTAATTTTCTCTTTTAGTTTGCATTTGGAACCAAACTTTTGATTCTAATACCAATTCACTGGAGAAAAATTGGCTTTTGGAACTTTTTTTTTTTTAATATATTGGGTAGAAGTTATGCATGATCAATAGCGATTGGTGAACCATCCTATGATATTCTTGTGGATGAGAGCTTCAGCTTTGAAACGGACCATTTCTTCGGCTATAGAGTTGTCTTGACCTAAAGGTGCGAGTTTAACTGCAATACCATTGACTTCTCTGAAAATTGACTTGCACCACCAAAAATCTCGGACAAAATAAGAGATGTATCAAAAATGATAATATTAATTTTTCACGGAGGCTTCCAAACTTTCTTTATAAAGTTTGATTATCGTTAAATTGTCTCATTCAATTTTAATGTTATTAACTCTCAATTCCTTGCTCTAATTATTCTTTTCTAAGTGCATATGCTTCCGCATGTTTGGCTGAGGGGACCTCACACCTACCAAAGTCAAAAGCAAATGTCGATGTTTCACAGTTCCTCAAAATGTATCCAGATGCACAATTATCGTTATTTATTTTGAGCCGTCAAATTTTAGATTTGAGTTTCCCTCTTTCGTTTTTGGATATTTCTTATTTTTCCTCCGATTTGTTTGAATGTTGCTAAGGCAACATCTTTTGGTTAGCCAAATCGCATTCCTCCATTTGTTTGGTGACAAATTGTTGAATATCAAAAGGTGGTTTATTGTTAAATATGTACCGGTTATGCATGTTCCATATGTTCCACCATGTAGTGACTAAAAGATTCAATATTCTTTCATAAAAAGAATTGCGAAAAGAAGATAGGATTTCTGAGATTTCCCCGGACAACGTATATGTAGTCATTAGGTGATCCTTAACTCTTTTATCGTCACAACTATTGATTGTAAACGAGTATTCAACGATCACGTGTTTAGCACTTTCGAAGGGGTGCTGACATAGGACACAATTCATTGGAACTATAACCTTTTGAATTTTTGTTGGTAATTCGTCAATGGGTAGTTTTCATTAGAAGTCTTAATTTTAAGTTTTATGTTGATATTCCATATTCATGCGTTATCACTCAAAGTAAAACATTTGTGTTTAAAGAGGTGTTGATTTTGTAGAAAACCATAATTTTTCACAAGGTTTTCATTATAATCTATCTTGTATATTTCTAGTAGACAAAGAATAACCAAGGTTTTCATTGATCAAATTTGTGGGAATCGAATGACCAATACATCGTTTATTTTACTTTTATTTCATTCCTTACTTAATAAGAGCACTTATTATTTTGTTCTCGTTAATTAAGCAACTATTAGGGATATAGTGTTTAAAGTGTAACTCTGAAATCCATGGATCTTTCCATAGCTTTATAATTTGTTCATCTTCAACGCTCCACCTGAAACCCTTTTCAAATTTTGAACGTTACCCTAATAGTCTTTTCCATTGCCACGAAGTATTTCATCCCAAGCCATAATCCCACTGTCATTTTCCTTTTAGATATTTTTCCTCAATGACCTTAACTCGTATGTTATTGAATTGAATCATAATTTTTCAAAGGAGTTTCATTTGAAGTGTTTTGTTCATATCTACTGATTTCCTAATATCCACTCTTGGCCCCGTCCTCCTTTGGTCGACAAATTTTACCCTAGTTGATTAGAGGATGGTAATTTACTCATTTGTACTACATTAATTGTCTGATAATTTGGTCTAATTCCTAGTTGATAGCGTTTGGTAACATGAAGTTTTGCATGATGAAATTCGGTTTTGCATTCAGGTTAGCTTTTATCAGTGTTGGTATCCCTTCCTATGAAAGGAACGACGTCTTCCATTTGGTGAGTTGTTGTCTTAACTTTATGATAACATCTTCAAAGGTAGACTTGTTCACTCTTCCATTGATTATAGGACAACCTAGGTATTTTCCTAAATAAGTACTTGATGAATGCCAAAGTTTTCTTGTTGCCTTCTTTTAGTCGTATTATCGATATGTGAAGCAGCCTAGAAAGTGGATTTATGGTAGCTTGCTTTTTGACTTGTTTTACAATAGTCATACAATGTTTAATTTGGAGCATTGTGCTACATGGTGAGCAATGTGTTATAGGACAACCTAGTTATTTAATTTGTCATTTAGTGTCGCGGTGAAGTTTTCATGTGTGATATTTTGTAGCCTCTCATGTTCGGATTTTACTTCTTAAACTTGCTTATTTATATTACCTGATACGGGGTATTCGCGGAGATGCTCCTGCATCATTACCAAAACTTGTTTTACTTCAGTTTTTAATTTGAATTTCAATAGGCTCATATTTCTTACAAAGTTATACATATGAGCTCTTTGATATTGACTTCTTCATACTTGTTTAATGATATTTTGTGCTCACATTAACTCAAACCAAAAAGACTTATTTTTATTTTTGTTTTTGTCTTTGAGCTAAGTTTGATAGTTCAATAGATATGTGATAATGATCAAATGTGGTGAACACATGATTCCTGGTGTATATGATGCTTGAATTATATATGGGTGTGATGACATAGCTAAGTTTTTTAAAAGTATTATTTTCTCCACCTTTGAGTTTTTTCCAAGTAAAATCATTACCTTTTGTCATATTGCATTGTTGTAAGAAAACGTTTAATCTTACAAAGTTACGATTTATTGTAGGAGTACACCCATTTTATCTAATAGCTTAAGTATTTCATTAAAATCACTTACACCCTGTTTGGTTGTAATTCCGAAAACGGAAACGGAATGGAAATGAATCTAGTTCATATGCATGTCTTGTTTATGAAATTTTTTGGAATCATAGTTTCATGTAGAATGCAGGTGTTTTCCTCCATTTTGTTACCCTATAGGGTATCAAAACTAATCAAATACTACTTCAACTAGTTTGAATCACAAGGAATGATTTTAAAAAGTTTAATAAATAAGGATATGCACATTAACTAGATTCGTTTTCATTCCGTTTCCATTTTCGACGTTAAAACCAAACGGGTCCTTAGAGTTGAAAGATTACTTAAAAATATTGTTTGTCGTTAAAAAAAAGCATCATTTTAGACCTAATTTCTGATAACACACAAGTCCACGCGGTTCATTCTATTTCATAGGGGGAATCTGAAAATTCGACTAAATTTCGAGTGTTTTTTTTATACTGTAAGCTACCTTGAAAACGACAGCGTTTGAATGATCTGGAAAATGCAAAATAAAATGAAAAATATAAAGAAGGCGGACCAATAGCATTGCTGGATTTGATGCAGCGATGTGAGCCACAACTTAAGATACAGACCTTAACACGTGTCACTCCCAGGCTCTCCCATTCAGTTCTTCTCACATGGGCCCCGCCCACCTTTCGCCCCCCAACCCTTACCTTCAATTTCTCTTCCCACCCCCAAATCTCTGCCATTTCCCTTTTCAGCCTTCTTCTTCAACCTTCGAGCTTTCTCTCTCTAACCAGCTTCACTGCTTCCTACACTTTTACTGTTCCTCTCTCTACTTCCTCTTCTTCTTCTTCCATCCTTTGTGCTTCTTCGCTCTTCAGTTTTCATTTGGTCTATCCTATTTACCTCTTCTGGTTGAAATTCTGCTGGCCGATGCGCAAATCGAGTCACGAGTATGGGGTAAGCTTGGATCTGGTTGGATTTAGCCTTCGCTTATACGGAGATGTTTGATTGGGAAGACCAAGAGGTGACTTCCTCACAACTCTCACCTTTTTCTTTAGTCAATTTATGTTTTTATTCTATTTGGCCTATAATTAAAAACCATAATATTTATTTAGCAGAAGAATTTTATCGGAAATTGTTTGGTTTTATAAATGCTTTGAATTTTCCCTTGAGTTCAGGTAATTTAGTTTTGGATTGATTGTAATTCAGTGGATGCCAATTGTCAAGGATCGACGGACATGCTAGTTTATACTCTCTATTGCATAGAATGTTATTTTATTTGTATGTTTCATGGAAAGGGAGTTGATTGTGAGAAGAATCTAGTCTAGAGATGGTCTCGGAATAATTTACCAAGTTTCTCTAAGATCCCTTCTACCAGAATCATCTCATGTCCAGATTTGACCATGTGAAGACCACAGATAGTGGATTTTTTAATGTCTACCTTGCTGATGGTGAACTTGGGTGCTATGAATTTGATGGAAAAGAGGAAGCAGCCTCATGTAAATGGGTAGGGTTTCTTTTTTTTTTTTTGAAAATTTGTATATTTGACCAGAAAAAAGGTTTTACAAAAGGGGTCATGCTATGACAATTCAAGAACAAGAGGTACAAAGAGGAGGGGTTACATGAGGGTTATTCCGAGCTGGTTTGCCCAGAAGATGGTGTTTGGTGTTCTATCCTTCCAGTGGTGGGTAACTCGGTTCTTGACACTTTGAATGGCGTTGTGAGCACAAGTGGAGAAGTGAGTAGTCGGGTTGTTGTAGATGAGGTCATTTCTGGCCTTCCAGAGGTAGTAGATGAAGCTTGTGATAGAGGCAATGCGGATGTGAGCGATGAGATCGTGGCGATGAGGTTTTGTGGTATCAAACCAAGCCCAGATGGGTAGGGTTTCTATGTATGGCCTTCTTGTGTGTATCATGAAGGCCTTTTGTTTAGGTTGTCTGATAGTATGAAAGGTTTAAGGCAGTCAGTGGTGGTATCCTTTAGGGAACCTAGTTAGTGTTTTGACGTTTAGGCTCTTTTAATAATAAGCTCGCAAAGAAGTGTTGCTCTTATTGTAGCAAAGACGGGGAATCAAGACAATAGGGTTACAAGCTTTGTGGGTTTAACATATTAGGAATGTTACCGAAATTGATAAGGTAGTGTTTTGAGAGCCATGGGATTGCTGTAATCTCTTATAATCTCGACAAAATAATTAAGCATCCTTGATAGAGATTCGCTTAAACACAACTTTCCTATTTCGGCAATATAATAGCCACATACTTTCCCTGGATCCGAAGATTCCTTTCGTGAAATGACTGAAATCTGCACCTCAAGACCAAGGAATTAGTCAGATTTCCTTGTAGCATGCTCCTAGTGTTGTGTTTGGCTTCTATTCTTGTCATGCTCTCAAACGTGATGAGAATTTTCTTGGTAGGCCATGCTATTTATTTCGTAACAAGCATAATAAAATGTTGATCCTAATTTTCTTGTTCTTGGATTGCCGGGAATCTTAATTGTAGTAGATGAGTATGTTTGACATATTTTTTTTTGTCTAAATGTAACAATTCATGCACTTTTCAGCTTGCGAACATAATATGGGGTGAGGCTGATGACCACATTGTTCCTTATCCTGAGCAAAGTGAAAAGAAATCTCAATCAGCTTTTGAACATCGTGGCAACAATGAAGCTAATGAGGAACCTGCCAATAGTAAGCTTTCTGAACAAAGACGTGCTGCCACTAAAACCATGCTGCATGGGGGTAAACCAGAGAGCAATGCTGATTTGTCTTTTCTTGCATCAAATCCTGAACATAACTGCATAGGTACATAAAATGTCTTTCGTACAATTCAGCATCACGAGGTAGGGATGGCAAATGGACGGGTAAGGCATTCACTATTCCTACTCTTCTGATGTGGTTGGATTTAGTGGAGATGGGACTAAATATTGTTTGGTTAAGGGGTTAAACCCCTGCAAACAGAAAAAGTTCGGTACAAAAATCACTTACTCTAAAATGAGACCAACTGCTTTATATAATCCTTAGGGCCAGAGGGTGATAACTTATCCTTATTGATGTATTTATTATTTCATCTTATATATTTAATCTTTTACAACTTCAAGTGCTTCAAGTTCATGCTTGATAATATCCGTGTAGCTGAGCTTTTAATGCGCTTTAGACCTGACTTTGTCTGCCTAATGGTCCAAGTCAGGTTCTTTCCTTGATTTTTGCACTATATAGATGCTCTTTATTCTGAAGATATACTGGTATGATCTGTAAATTTAGAAAATTTTCAAGCTAATATGTTGGTCATTCTATTCAGACGTGTATCTTGTTTCTCTGTAATTTTGGATTCAGTAACATACTTTATTCTTAATATTAATCAATGCTTGTGTTAAGTCCAGCCATTTGCTATCCCTATGAAAAGGTATACCCGCTAAATAATCATGATATCTTACTGTTAGATTTCTGTACAGGTAAGGAAGTTGATGTAGAAAAGAGTTCTGAGATTTCTAAAGATCAAAATGAAGATAGAGAGCTTGGTGATATTATTAGTAACAGCTGGGCTAACATTGGAAGTTTCGATGATCTTGATCGCATGTTTAGGTGATACGACTTTCTTATTTTTATAATTATTAATGCAGTCTAATTTCATTTCTATCTCCAGACGTCCCTCTTAAATTAATTGACTGGATACATTGTAAGCTATTGCATTTATATCCCCTTTCTTTATTCGTATTATCTGTCATTTGTCTGAGCATGTGGTGTATGTTACTTGTTAAAATGTAAGAAACAAGAATGTAAGTTAATATATTTGGAAAAGAGTCTATCATGATAAAAATAAAATTTGAGTAAATAACCTAAGTAGCTAACATTGTTTATCAATTAATGATTAGTCTACCTGATTCATATAGGCAAACTTTGTGAAGCAATCATACTCATCTCCTACTTCTTGAAAAATAATCATCTCCATAAGCATAAAAAAACTAACCTATACTATTTTTCGTGTGATGGAAAACTATACTATTTTACAATAAAAACAAATGACACCCTTTTCCCCCTCTTTTCTCAAATTTTGAAATATTTACCATTTTCAAAACCCTTCAGTCTTTTTGACGTCATTGGCCACCTCCCCAATGATGATGAGTTGTGAGTTTATATATCCCTCAGTGGTTCTGTCCATCATCCAGAAGCATAGCCACTGGCCACCAGGTCAAGATTTTTATGCCACCTCCACTAGCTATCAACTACCAATTTCTCATTGGCCACAACCACCAGCCATCAATTCTGGCTTGAGCTTTTCCATCTTCAATCTTAGCCTGGGGAGTAGATAGGTAGCTGTTCAAGAAGTGGGAATGACTAGTATTGTGCAATTTGTCCCACAATTGGATTAACAGAGATTGTATTGCTTCAACTCACGTACTGGCATCTCATGTCCTCTTTCCTGCTTCTGAGATATACTGTAATTCTATCATTGGTGATATAGTGTCAGTATTGGTGTTGCTTCATCTCACGTGAATTTTTCTTTTGTGGTTTTTGGTGTCTATAGATGTTTCTTAAGGATGTTTTGGGTTTTGGCTGCAAAAGATTGTGTCTCTTTGTTTCATGGTACCGTTTAGTTTCCTATCTTTGTAACCAATTTTTGGTAAGTTGATGTCCTATATGAAAAAGGATACTGCTGATGTCAATAATACTACCTGAGCACGTTCCAATTGTGTCCTTCATTTGTCAAATGCTTTTGCAAAACAGTCCAACCAAGCATGCTATGAAAAAAATATTTACCTTCAGTTTCATAAAATCTTGTCATGTGGTGATGCGACTTCATGCAGAGTCTTTAATGCATCTGATGATCAAAAGTGCAAGAAACCGTTGGAAATCTTGACGTTCCAAAATTGACAGGCGAACTTATGAAGTTCTGATGATCAAATTCTGTTCAGTTTCCTCTGTGTTGGATGCATTTGTTGTACTTTATTTGACTGACAGAAAGAATGCTCAACCATAAACCTGGGGTATCCGGAGGGATGCACAAAAAGTCTACAAAGCAAAAATTTCGCTTAGCTAGTTTTCATCACTGCCACACTTCCCAGTGGAAACCTTGCTGTTATTTATTTGTTCTAGTTTTGTTATCAAAGCATATTCTGCCATTGCATATGAAACCTACATAGCTATTTGTTTTTGTTTTCCAAAGAGCTATATTGGCTTTTTTGTGGACTTCCCTTTATATCTTGCGTTTCCATCTAACACAATATTCACAAGTGGTGATTTTGCAGCGATGATGTCTTAGTGGACCATGCCGGTCTTGATAGCACGGATGAGTTGTGGACATCATCTCGAGATGCTGTGAAGTCCTCATCCTTAGCTCTAGACTCCACAAGTTGGGGACTAGAGCCTCTAGGGAACTCATCTGGCCAATTCGATTTTAATACTGAGTATCTGCACAGTGGAAATCAGCCTTTTGCTAGTAGATTTGAAAAACCAGCAGACTCAACATGTTATACACAAGAGCGGTTAAATTCAAGCATTGACGGGGGAGAAATTGATGCCACTACTGACCCGAATCTGAACTTGGAAAAGGTAGAGCATGACTTAGATTGTAAACAGTTCAATCCTACCATAATACATTACTCGGATTGTAAACAGTTCAATACTACGATAACACTTGAGACACTTGTTTATCTGTTTTGCAGACAGCTTTGGATGTGTCTGGAAAGACCATTTCGGAACCTCAAGATGTTGCAGGGAAGGTTCCTTCCGCTAGTAAATCATCACATAAGGTAAGCACAATTACTCCTTCCCATTATCTATAGAGTAAAAGATGATAAAGTCATAATGAGTATAAGTTACTTTTATGTATGCACTTGTAACTGTAGATGATAAAATTAAAATGAGTATAGGTTAGTTTTATCCAGTAGGTTCTGGGCCTCTAAAATGATGTAATAATACAGTAGATGACACTCTTTGGTTGTTTGAGCATTAAGGGAAAGTAATTTTATGTTTAAATATGTAAAATATAGTAGATGACACTGGTTTTTATAATTTGCTAGCAAGCTCCGGAAACATAAATGATTGATTATCACAGCTAACGTGTTACCTTTTTCTCGTAAATTTGCTCACGTAATGAGGTTTTTTAGTGTATTCATCGGTTCATAAATGTTTTGTAGCTTTACTTTTTAGGATTCTGGAGTTGGATATTAGATATTCTATAACTAGAAAAGCTATAGTAAAAGAAGCCCATGGTTTGTTTCATTTATGGTCTTCTCAATCTACAACAAGATACTAGTATGTGTTATTGTCTAAGATTAAACTTAAATTGCGAGATTTTTCCTATGATTGATAATTTTTCCCATGAGGAAATAATCGATCTTTCTACTTCTGTAATGTGAGAAGGTACTTGGAGTAACTAGTCTATTTTTATTATTGTTCTTGGCTTGAAAATGATATTTCTTTATTTGTATAGCACAAGTGGTCTAGATCTCAATCAAAGCATGAGCTAAAGTCAGACAAGATGAACGATGACAGAGAGCCACGAGACATATTTGGCACATGGCTACCACCTGAGATTAATGTTCAGCAATTTGATTGTCAATCGGCGCCAGATAAATCAAAATCTTATCTGTCTTCTGTCCATAACCAGGAAAACATGCCTCATCAATCTACATGTTTACCGTATCAGAACTTTCCAAATCCGTATATGGCAACATATTCATACGGGAATCTCTCAGATCCGTGCACTGCCATGTCCATCTTGCCTGGAACAGGTGGTGAACATCAGCCCGTTCTTTCAAATAAAGAAGCCTGTCTAAGCGAGAGAGTTTCTATGGACAACTCAACAAATACTCGCATAAAAAATCAGAACATGACTCCCCAAGAAAAGATTGAAAAGCTGAGAAGGAGACAGCAAATGCGGGCTTTGCTTGCTATTAAGAAACAACAACAACAGCTTACTCACCCAGTTCCAATAACTGATTATTCTATGACTCGTGAGAGCTCTGAAGAGGATCAGGTTCCACCTTTAGGGAAAGCTGATTTTGAGGTTGAAGAAAATACAGCTACTGTCTTTGATCCAAATTCTCCTCTAAAGCAACACGGTTCTAGTGCAGTCTCGGAAGTGGTTGATCACAGTGCAGAAGATACAGTACTAGACCAGCTCCAGGGTGTTGTTACCAAAGTAAGTGAAGTTTGTGAGAATTATTTTTTTCTTAAGTTGCCAACTCTAAATGATCTATATCTATATACTATATTAAAGCAAAATACTTTAAAGTCACTTGTCATTCTCTTATATATCGGATGACACATGCCATTTTTTTTATCGCATATGTACGTTTTGCTATTTATTTATTTTTATTTATTATATTTCTTTTAATGTTTCATTAACTACATTTAGCTCTTTTTACCATATAAGTCGAGATAAAAAAATTCTGTTATTCGAAAAATGCAATATCTAACTACTTGATATTTCTCCTAAATACATTTTAATTTTGAAATGAAAAATATGTTCATGTATTCCTTTCCTAATATATTATTGGGTAGATATTCTTTCAAACTTAAATTTTGTATTACGGAAAATTACATCATATCACCTTTATAATAAACCAAACAAATATGTACTTTTTAATTGTAATAGTTAGAAATTATAATAATGTATTTTATGTTAATCTTTTTAAAAAAATATCTGTGCAAAGCATGTGAATTACACCAGTTGTATGTAATGTTGGTTTTCTGCAGTTGGATATGAAGGTAAGGCTTTGCATGAGAGAGAGCTTATTCCGATTGGCCCAAAGTGCTATGCAAAGGAATTATGCAAGTAATTCAAGCAGTGGAAACAGAGATGGTGGTTGCGGACCTGATATCTTGAAGGAAAACATGAGCCATCAAGAGAGGTTAGTGAAACAATTCCATCCCATTTCTGTTGGCCATGACATAACATGAACCTGACGATTAAACTCAGTTTAGTAGAGACTTATGTGCTTCTTGTAAATGAAATGGGAAACATGGATGCCCAACTTCCTCAGCTGTTGGACAACATCTTGTAATCATATGCTTCTCAGTGAAGTTAGGAGACATTTGATAGAGTTAGGGCCCGTTTGGTTTTAACTCCGAATCGAAAACGAAATGGAAACGAATCTAGTCCACTCGTATACCCTTGTTCATGAAAGTTTTTGGAATCATTCCTTGTGGTTTGAAGTAATTAGAGTAGAGTTTGATTACTTTTGATACCCTATAGGGAAACAAAATGTGGGGAAACAAGTGCATTTTGCATTAAATCATAAGGAATGATTCCATAAAATTTTATGAATAAGGATATACATATGGGCTAAATTTCGTTTCCATTCCGTTTCCGGAGTTGAAACCAAACGGGCCCTTATACTCTTCAAATGTACAAAACAGAAAGAAAGTAGGATAGCAACAACAATCTACACAAACACCTGACTAGGGGCTCGACACTAAGGCCCCGTAGAACTGTCGAGTTCAGGATAGTAAAAGAACAACATTTCCACGAATAAAATCTCGAAAACAAAAAATCCCTGACCCAGCTGAACGTATTTCTGATTTCTAAATCTCTCATTCGTGCAATACAATCTATAATTCAAACTTGCACTATTAGGGTTTTAGGCTGCACTATTATTTTGTTTCTTCTTTCATATATTTGAAATCCTTTTTTTTTTTTTTGAAATCTCCTGATTTCCTTACAATTGTACTCGATTTCTGAACTCTATTGGTAGGCGTATTCTCAGAGAACATTTTAGGGGTATATAATTGAGTTCATATTTATCAGACAATAGATGATTAGTAGGATTATATTATTCTCTTGTTTGTAACTTGTTCCTTTTTTCTCCCATTGCGTAAGGACATGAGTCCATCCATAGACATTTATTTTTGCAGTTTTTGGATTTAGACTGAAAATTCATCTATGTTACCTTATCTACTTCTCTATCCTGTCTTTTGACGACTTACTATGTACTACCATTATCTCCAGTTTCATCAAAATGCCGAATGCTGAAACCGAAACCAATGGTATAGATCGGGTTGTTGCTCACTTGCTATTTCATCAGCCATTGAAGTCAACATCAAAGCAACCCGGAACTCAAGTATCATCTATACCCATCAAGATCCCACCCGGTCTTGAAATAGGCGGTTCAAGCAGTAAACCAATGAGTTTCATCACAAAGATCTCCGAAAATGAACACAAGGAAGAATCATTTCAAGAACCAGATACACTTGCGAACATGAACCCGAAAATGAAACAAAAGATGATAGAAAGTGTAGATTGAACACTTCCCAAATTAGTCATGCCGCGTTATTATAACGGTATTTCCTTCCTTTATCTCTTCCATGCTTGCTATCAGCAATCAGCATATGAACTTATTGGATTACTGGTAATCATGAAGTAATTTTTCTTCATTGTCAGTTAACAAGATTGGTGCAACTGCATGAAAATCAATTTGGGGAAGGAGACAGCAGGCATATATGTTAATATCATCGGACAACACTCGTATCTAATCATCTTTTTATGTTTGTTGAATGTGGTGTCATTAAGAACAAATCTTGTTTGTGTTATTCGTAGTTGAAGCTACTTAACTTCATGTCATAAGATAATCAACTACTTGTGCACTATCCATGAATCATAAGTTGTGCTTTGCCTTTGACATAGCAACATGCATAGCAACATGATATGTCACCGTTTGAAGTTACGAACTGATTTTTCATCTTTTGACTGTTAACCGTTTAATTTAAAAATAATTTACCGCTAGAACTGAACCAATAAACGTATACGATTCCAAAGGTTCTCTTTGACATCAAACATAAAGGTTCAAACCAAACAATTTCGTAAATTTTACATTGAGAAAAAAAAAAAAAAAAAAAAATCAATTCGCCGTCTGTGGGGATCGAACCCACGACCACGTGGTTAAAAGCCACGCGCTCTACCACTGAGCTAAGAAGGCTCTTTTGTTTTATATTTACAAAATTAAATAATTATAAGTTGAAGTTTTAAAATCACTTTGATCGTACGTCTGATTATACCCTAATCTCTACGTTTCATATACGTTATCTAACTTATCTTCATCACACTAGATTAAAATAAACGTAATTATTGATTTTTGATCCACTTTAGCTTTTTCAGACAATTAATTAAGATTGAACCAGTTTTGAGAATAGTTACTTTGCATCTTTATCTTTATCTCTACTATTATTTTGTTAATTTTACAGTTACAAAGCTTCTTTTTTCCAAACATCAATAAATCTATTAAAAAAAAAAAGTTAATTTCAAGTATAGATAAATTTGGTTTATGCTAAACAGTGGTTTTTGAACTGATGTTGAGATGCAAGGAAAAAATCGATAACACGCAATCAAGTGAACCTACCATATAAGTATCATGGTAGGTTCGCTAGACGTGCGTCCTCCGCGTCATTTGGTCCCGTGACGGATATAAGAAAAAGTAACATGGTATCAGAGCAGGTCCGATTCGGGTCCGGTTTCCTGACTTCGGGATTCTCTAAAAGTGAATGAAATGTTAAACCCGTCGAAAAAAGAAAAAATGAAATTGTGGGCGAGCTAAAAAGAGAAGGGGGGAGTGTTGAGATGTAGGAAAAAGAATCTCATATCGATAACACACAATCAAGTGAACCTATCATATAAGCACTAGACGTGCGTCATTTAGTTCATCAGAGTATACTAAAATGTGAAAACACATCTACAAAAGTCAAATTTGAAATCCCGCTGACCAAAGCTGATCAAAAGAAACATGGATTAAGCCGAATTTTAAGGCCAAACTCCACAATCTACACCAGACAACCACCCTACAAAAGCCATTATTAATATCTTCCTTGCTTCAGTGGAAAACAAACCAAAAACCTAATCTTTTTCCTCCTACAAATCCCATCATCCCAAATTCTTCACTCCAATCTCCTTTCATTACCCATAAAATCACGATGAAATGCACATCATTTACCCTAATAATGCCCTTTTTTACTCTACTGGCCGTCACCGAAGCTTCTTCCTTCGCCGGCAATGGCACTTTCCGGTCGCTTCCTCCACGGGGGAAGCAAGAAAGGGCGGTTTGCACAGCGGAGGGTAAGTGTTTAGATATGGTCGTGACGTGTCCGACCAACTGCCCGGAATGGAAGGCGTGCTCTGTTGACTGCTCCGGCGACTGTACCGCCACTTGCAAGAGTAATTCACTGTCCTGTATCAACTTAATCATTGAGTTTTATTATTAATTAATATCATCTCTTCCAAATTAGTTGTTATTTTGTTGTTCTTTTTGTAGAATTTTTATTTAGTGTTTGATTGGTTCTATTTTTTAATGGGTCTTTTGGGTTTTCAAATAAAAAACTCCAATGATTTGGGGTTGTCGTGTAATTTTAGTTTATTATGTAGTTGGAGTTGTAATCTAGATTTACATTACAACTTCACATGAATTGATTCGAAAAAAAACTAGGCTTTTTAATGTTTAAATTAAATAAATATACTCCAACTTTTTGTATTTATTCTCAAACTCTACACACTATTCTCTTAAGGGTACATTCACTAAATACGAAATTAAAAAAAACTAATAAACTAAATTGTTTCAAAAAATTATAGTGCACACTATTTTTTTTTATAAGAATTTATAATAAAAAATTGTGTTTTATAAATGTGGTCATAATTGTGTGAATTTTGTACTTTCTTTATATTTTAAAATAAAAATATATTAATTTAACTTATTATTATTATTTTTATTAAATAATAATTTATATTTAACGATGCAATAATTATTTTATCCATGTGCATGATAAAAAAAAAATTTTATCAAGAAGAAATATAATGCAGTTTTATTATAATCTTTGTTGAAGTTTCTAAGAAGTTACAACTTTTTTTTTATATTTTATAAAATAATAATTCATTTTTAACAATGTATGTAATTTGTCTTTTACTTGTCCATAATAAAATATTATTTTTAACTTAATTTAATATTTTTTAAATAATAGTTCATATTTAACAATGCAAATAATTTATTTTTCACTTGTGCATAATACAAAACTCATTTCTTACTTGAACATTTTCCAAGTCTATTATCAAGAAAATTATAGCTAGTAATTTTACAATAATCTTTTATTTTAAAAAAAAAAAGTTACAATTTTTTTATTTGTTCAATCCTAATCTTGTTAGATATTTTCACAAACATGTCATTGTAGTTGTTGGTACCCATAAAGACAACCATCGATGATTGTGGCTTATAAAAAAGAAAAGAAATGGCAATACTTGTCTCCTATCGAAGCCTCACATTATTGCATGTGTTTGATTTGTAACTTTCCAATCTCTATCCACAGAACAAACACGTAAAACAATGGCATCCAATGCAACCCATGCCTACAAAACATGGTGCAACAAGACCAACCACGAGAGCCTTTGTGTGTCGATGGCTCAATCCGACCCACGGAAAACCCTAAAGTCGAGCCCACAAGGACTCGTGGTCATACTTGTAACCGCGGCCCAAGCTAAGGCGAATGCCACGAGATTGTTCATCAATGAATCCTTGAAGAATGAGACTAGAGGTGAATACTCGGGTAATTCTACAACGGTTCTTGAAGGTTGTTTGCTTGCTTATGATTTGGATTGGGTTAATAGTTCGCTTAGTGTTGATATTGAACAAGTGAACGATAAAGAACGTTGTGGTGATGTTAATGATTCGTTAAGATTGGTGGTGAGTGAAGTCACTTATGATTGCGAGTGGGATCTCCCAAGCCCGAGATCTTCTACTTTGAGCCAAATGTACGACAATGTGGAGTCGCTTGCGTCGCTTGTTGATTCGGCTCGACAAATTTTGAGTATTATTGGGTGTGGTGATCTTTAGTAGATTTGTTTGTGATTGTTTGAGAATTTTTCAAGTAGAGTTATTAGTCTAAGGACCAATTTTTAAGATCTATACTTGTGTAAGTTGTGTTGAATGTTGATGATATGTGCAACAAAATTTCTATTAATGTGAATTGATTTTTTTTAATAAATTTTTTTGTTATACCATCAAATATTGTTTTTATTGATGTAATAAAACGTTTACACGTCAATAATAAAGAAATTTTATTCCAAGTTATTTTATGATAAAACTCATTGAGTTTATTTGAGCGTTCTTGATCTTCGATCCTTCAGAATTTCACGTGATATTAGAATAATCAACTTTCGATGTCTTATTAACTTAATGTGTTCAAACTATTGAGTTGCTCATTGAAACTGCTCAATAACTTCCAAGTCTCATTGGATGTGGCACACATTAATGCATACAATTATAGTCTTTTTTTGGGGGATAAATATATTTTTTCCTCATTGAAAACAAATTTAAATTATATTTAAACTTGAATAACTGTATAAGTTGTTTTCTTTGCTTACTCATATTAAAAAATAAAAATGTTTTATTCTCATTTATTTTCCAGATTATATCAAAGAGTATTTAATTTTGTTTTTGAACAGTGTACATAAACTTTTAATAATATTTGATAATAAGTATTAATATTCATTTTAAATCTCTAGACTTATATATTTTATTCCCTATGAAAATTAACTAATGTTATATTTTGGATGATAGAAAAATATAATAAATTTTTTAAAGATTTTGGTCCACTAGGCTTTTTTTAGTTTTGTATTTCGTAAGTATATCCCATAATTTTTAACCACTCTCATTTAATGGTAGGTAAAACTAATTAACCCCTCTATTTTAAAAAAAAAAAAATAATGTTTGTTAGTATTACGTAAGTGTAAGATTTTAGTCCACTAGACTTTTTTTCAGTCGGAGGACCAATTTTTAAGATCTCGGATACCCGAATGCTCTGACTGATTCACTTTATACCATACTATAAGGAACGTAGGAAACACCCAAAGCTATCATAATCCATAGTAGCTTGGATATCTTCTTCCATGTACTCCTCTTCTTTGCATATATCTTCTATTCATGAAACTGGACAATGTTCAGCTCAGAGAAGTAGAGCTTCTATGTTATCTTATGCACAATATCAAATCTAGATCTAGGTCTGGATCGTTAACTTTAGTGGCTACACGCTTGTGGGTGTGAATTTTTTGACAAAGGGTGCTCGAGGAATGTGCAAAAAGGCTGCTCTAGTTCTCCTTGTTCCAACGGTTATTGGGGCTGCATATGGAGAGGAGACGAGTGTTGGGTGGATATCGATGGTGGGAGAGATCGATCGGCGATGCAAACGAGAGGCTGAAGCAAGAGAGACGTCGGAAATGTTAAAGAGGGCTGAAGCAAGGGAGGTGAAGACGGGCGGCAAAGAAGAACAATAAAAAAATATATTGTTATATTAACCTAATAAAAAAGGAAAAATAACTCAAAATAATACCAACTATTATCATTGAACCGAAAATAATCGAACTTTGAAAATTACTAGGAGCGATACAAACTATCAATGTATTTACCAAAAATAATACGTCATATATTTTCCGGCCAAAACCCTAGCTCCGGCGATGACGTGGCAGGCGGAATGATACATGTCATCAAATAAAAGGGTTAAATGTGTGATATGGATTTTATTTTTTTTAAAAAAATTTAATAATATTTAAAATATTAAAAAATAAAAAGTTATTATTTTTAAAATTTTAAATAATAATTTTTTAAAAAATTGTACAAATATTTATTTTAAAAATATAAAAAATATAATATTTTTTTAGAATATTTTGTTAATCAACTTTATTTTCGATTTTTGTTATAAAATGAAAAAATATTCGAATTTATTTTATTTTTTTAATCTTGTATCTAATCCCTGTAGAATTTTTGTCACAAATTTGTTTACAAATTCTGTTTTTTCCTAAAAAAAATTCGAATTTTTTTTTAACAAATTTTTTAATAAAAAAAAATTCATAAAAACCTTTTTTTTACAAACCTGTTTAATAAATGTTCAAACTTTATTTAAAAAATTTTTTACAAATTTTTTTTTATATAAAATTTGTACAAATGTTTTTTAAAAATTATTATTTAAATTTAAAAATATTAAATATTTTATTTTTTAATATTTTAAATATTATTAAATTTATTTTTTGAAAAATAAAATCCACGTCACACATTTAATTCATTTATTTGATGACATGTAACTTTCCGGCTGCCACGTCATCGCCGGAGGTAGAGTTTTTGCCGGAAAAGTGTGACGTATTATTATTGGTAAATGCATTGATAGTTTGTATCGCTCCTAGTAATTTTCAAAGTTTGTATTATTTTCGGTTCAATATTGATAGTTGGTATTATTTTAGGTTATTTTTCCAATAAAAAATAAGAAAAGCGAAACTCCAAAAAGTCGGTTATCAAATTAGCCCCATTTTATAAGTCTTATAAAAACATTATCAAATTAAGTCCTCTTGTACGTACTCTTAACCACCGGAGCCGCGCAACCGTCCTTCCGTCTCTACGGAAATTTCACACTAGTTTCTGACGGTTGATCATCTTCAACGGCTGTAAATATCCGGCGTTGCAGTGGCCAAGGATTGTATACATAGTTGTTGATTGTGGTGGAGCAATAGACTGCCTATCATTTCCCGTTCCCCTTTCCACAGTGGTTGTGCTTTGGTGAGTTTATTCAATTCGTTTAAATACCTTATTGGTTCCACATACTTTGATTGTGGAGGTGTGCTGGAGTTTGATGCTTTAAGTTTGTTCTATTTTCGTTTCCAATTTGTTTTTTAGTCGGTTGATGCAATCACAGTTGGTTACATGTTTGAACGTTTGTATAGATTTGATCGCAATTTTTCGTTCTAGGTTTGTGTATATACGTTATTGAGTTACTAGCTCATTCACGCTGATTGCCTGATTTACAACGTCTGAATTAAGCAACGCGAATGACTGAATCCAAGTAAGCATATAACAGCTACATGTTTGTGGCGTTTACGCCTTGTTTTAATTGGTGCTCTGCTAATTTTGTATTCTCCATCTCCGATGAGACAATTCACCTTTAGTGAGCAATTAGCGTGAATGAGTAGTAAGCCCATTACATAGATATAGATTATAGCCCATCGCATAAAGCCCATCCATGTATAGGACAAGGCTAAGTCCTTTATATATACCAATGAATGTAATGCAGTAGACAAGAAATACAAATCATATTCTCCATTATGGTATCAGAGGGATAAAGGACAAACGTCCAAAACAACAAAATGACAGATATCGACCCACCTCCTCCCCTGCAACCAAACCCAGCACCTTCTTCCCTAAATCAGACCCTTAACCCACCATCCCCATCCATCACCACTCACTCTCATTCCTCACCTACACCGCCCTCTCTTTCGGCTTTCACACATCTTGTCACAGTTAAGCTTACATCTGATAATTATCCAATCTGAAAAACTCAAATCGTCCCATATTTCAGAGCCTATGACCTCTTTGGTCATCTAGATGGCTCCCTTCCATGTCCGATTACTGAACCCAGTTCTTCTCTTCCTCACAAAGAATGGTCTTCCCGAGACAATCTGGCCATCGCCCTTCTTACCTCCTCTCTATCAGAGTCTGTTCTTACCCACATAATGGACTGCACAACAGCTCACCAGATCTGGTCCAGTCTCTCGGACCTCTACGCCGCTCGTTCAAGTGCCCACATAGTTCAAACCCGTTTTCAACTTGCTTCCATTAAAAAGGGAAACGATTCCATCACTGACTTCTATAACAAAATCAAGACCCTTGTCTCCACCCTCAATGCTGCAGGACAATCTGTAAGTGACTCAGAATTTATTGTCTATCTCCTCACAGGTCTCGGTCCTGAATACGAGTCCATAGCCACATCCTTATCCACTCAAAGTATTCTGCCTTCACCAAGCCTTGTCCTATCCCATCTTCTAAACCATGAGGCCAGACTTACCCACCAAACACAACAACAAGCCACTGTACCCACAATGTCTGCCAACAATACAACCACTTCCTCAAACTCTACCTCATACAACAATGGTGGTCGAGGACGAGGTCGCACCTCCAACAACAATGGTGGTAGAGGACGAGGTCGCTCACCCTACAGAGGTGGTCGCTACAATCACCAAGGAGGTCGTGAAAACCCCAACAACACATTTGCAGGACATCAGGATTCCAGACCTACCTGCCAAGTTTGTCTCAAACCAGGACACTCTGCTCTTCAATGCTGGCACCGTTTCAACCACTCTTACCAAGCACCTCCACCATCGTCATTTCAAGCTCACTATTCATCAAGCCAGTGGACTCCAGACACAGCAGCAACATATCATTTCACACCAGACATCAACAACCTGCATAACACACTTCCCTATCATGGCTCGGATGAAGTCTCCATTGGTGATGGTTCATCTCTACCCATTCAGCATCATGGTTCTTCCTCTTTTTCCCCTCTTTCTAATCCTTCTTCTTCATTTTCTTTCTCTAATCTTCTTCATGTTCCAAATCTTCAACGAAACCTCTTATCTGTGCGACAATTTTGCCTTGACAATCCTGTTTTCTTTGAATTTCATGCTAATCATTTTCTTGTGAAGGATCAGACAACCAAAGCAATTCTTCTTCAAGGCACTGTTGATAGCGGCTTGTACGTCCTTCCACTTCAAGCTACTCGAATCTCCTCTCCACAGGCGCACAACACTCAAACAACCTCCTCTATCCTTCTATGGCACTCACGCTTCAGACATCCTTCAATAAACACCACTACAAAAATGCTTCGCTCTTTATCAATCACTTGCCCTAGCAGGTTGCTATCCTCTTTTCGTTGCGTAGCTTGCTCCAGATCCAAAGCCCATGCTCAGCCTTATCCGTCTTCTCCAACCAGATCCACCGCACCGTTTGAACTTTTGTTTATGGACATATGGGGCCCAGCCCACACAATCTCTGTTAGAGGAAACAGATTTTACTTGTCCATTCTAGATGACTATAGCAATTATCTGTGGATTTTCCCCCTTTCCAGTAAAGCTCAAGTCTCCCCTTTTGTACATGCTTTCATTAATTTTGTGAAAAACTTCTTTGCATCTACCATTCGTTCAATTCAAACTGATGGGGGCACTGAATTTAAGCCATTGAAACCATTATTCACTCAATTGGGAATTAACCATCGATTAACTTGTCCACATGCCCACTCACAAAATGGTAGCATCGAGTGTCGACACCGACGCATCGTTGATATGGGTCTTTCCCTACTTGCACATGCTTCTTTGCCTCTTGAATTCTGGGACTATGCCTTTGAAACATCCACCTTCTTAATCAATTATCTTCCTACCCCTACCCTTCAAAACAGCAGCCCATACCATGTCCTTTACAAAACACCTCCAAACTTACGTTTCTTACGAGTATTTGGATGTCTGTGCTTTCCTAATCTAAGACCATATAACACATACAAATTATCTTTTCGATCGAAACCATGCCTTTTTCTTGGTTATGCACCAAACCATAAAGGATATATTTGTTTTGATCTTCAGGCAAAACGTATATACATATCCCGTGATGTGTTGTTTCATGAGTCTTATTTCCCTCTAGCAAGCCCACACAATAATCAGGCCCAATCCACTTCCCCTAATTCACTAACTCATACATCGTTGCCTCTCCCACATATACCTTCAATCCCTACTCCACGGCAAAATAATCCAAGCCCAGAAACTTCCTTACCCAATTCTCCTACCCCAAATCAAGAGGATTTCAATACCTCAATGACCCCATCGATCACCACTAGCCCAATTTCACCAACAGAACAATCCTCATCCTCTAGCCAGACCCTATTCCCCTCTTCTCCCACATCTCTCGCAGAACAATCTCCTGTCACCCATCATCGAATGACTACACGATCCAAACACCAGATCACCAAGCCTCTCATTCGCTCAGATGGCACCATCCCGTGGCCTTCCAAACCATCTTCCTCCTCCACAACACTCATTCCCAGTGAACCAACATCCTATTCTCAAGCCTCTCGATACCCAGAATGGCGTGAAGCAATGTACCAAGAATTTCAGGCCTTACTTTCAACCAAAACTTGGTCTCTTGTTCCACCTTCCAAATCCTCCAACCCCCTTGGTGTCAAATGGATTTTTAAAACAAAATTGCGAGCTGATGGCTCTATTGAGCGTCGCAAAGCGCGCCTCGTCGCCAAAGGATTTCACCAACTCCATGGGATAGATTTTTCAGAAACCTTCAGCCCTGTTGTCAAAACCTCAACTGTGCGCCTTGTGCTTTCCCTTGCATCAATGAACAATTGGGTAGCCCGCCAACTAGACGTACAAAACGCTTTTCTTCATGGTGACCTTGAAGAGGATGTATACATTGTTCAACCACCAGGTTTTATTCATCCTAAATTCCCTAATTACATATGTAAACTTCACAAGTCTCTTTATGGCCTTCGACAAGCTCCCAGGGCTTGGTATTCCAAACTGAGTGATGCTCTCATACATTTAGGATTCTCCCTTTCTCGAGCAGATAACTCTCTGTTTTATTACAGAGTTCAATCCCACATTGTGTTTGTCCTTGTCTATGTCGATGACATTTTGGTTATAGCATCCCAACCAAAATTGGCCTCAGATTTCATCTCCTCTCTTTCCAACCTATTTCCTGTAAAAGACCTTGGGGATCTTCACTTCTTCCTTGGAGTTGAAGCCCACCGTAATTCCACTGGCATCTCCCTCCATCAAACAAAATACATCAATGACCTTCTCACCACCACCAAAATGAATCACTCCAAACCAGTAGCAACCCCCATGTCTCTTACAATTGATTTTTCTTCCACCTCATCCCCATTATTCTCTGACCCTACACTCTATAAAAGTATTGTTGGTAGCCTTCAGTACCTTCAATTCACTAGACCAGACATAGCCTTTGCAGTTAACAAGGTATGTCAATTCATGCATTCTCCCAGGGAGATACACTGGCAGGCTGTTAAAAGAATCCTTCGCTACCTTAACTCTTCTCCAAATCTTTCCTTACACCTTTCTTCCACCAGCACTCCTTTCCTTTCTGCCTACTGTGATGCTGATTGGGCAAGTGATCTCACTGACAGACGATCAACATCTGCTTACTGCATTTATTTGGGAAGCTCTCTCATCTCCTGGTCATCAAAGAAACAACCTACTGTCTCTCGATCATCTACCGAAGCAGAATATCGCTCTCTTGCACAAACAACTTGTGAACTACTATGGCTTCAGAGTCTTCTTGCTGAGTTAGGGGTTCGACTCCAACAACCTCCTCTTTTATGGTGTGATAATCTGGGTGCCACCTACCTTGCTGCCAATCCTGTCTTTCATCAACGCACGAAACATATAGAACTTGATTATCACTTTGTTCGAGAAAGAGTGGCTAAGAAAACATTGCAAGTTGCATTCATCTCCTCTCAGGACCAAATTGCTGACACTCTCACAAAACCTCTATCTGCAGCTCGATTTCATAGAATACGAACCAAACTCTGCTTAGCAGACGTTGGTTCGAGGGGACATAGTAAGCCCATTACATAGATATAGATTATAGCCCATCGCATAAAGCCCATCCATGTATAGGACAAGGCTAAGTCCTCTATATATACCAATGAATGTAATGCAGTAGACAAGAAATACAAATCATATTCTCCATTAATGAGCTTACGTTTTTTCAGCTTTCTATATCGATGCTCTGCTAATTTTGCACGATTGATAGATATCACTAAGATCCGAATATTATAGCACCTATCAAGAAGATCTTTGAAGAGTTACATTGGCGAACGATTGATCCTGAAGATGGATTTCTATATGGTTCCACTGTACCAAAATCAAAATCCGCCGTCTACTGTCTAGGGCCGTCTAGACTGGACGGGTTTCTAAGAAAACGGGTTCTGGAAGGGGCGGGACGGGTTCTGGTCGGTTAAGACGTTTTTTTTTTTAAAATCCAATTTAGGGTTTCAGTGAAACAAACCCGACACAGGCGACGGCCGCTCCAGACCTCCGGCGACTCTGTACCTTCAGTTCTCCACTCTTCTCTCTAGTGGCAGGCCTCCCCGATTATCTCTCTAGTTCTCCATCCCGACTCTCCAGTGCTTCAGAATTTTCAAGTGTTTACGGTCAGTCAATCTCTCTGGCGACGGTTTGCTTCTCTGCCTCTCTTGCGACAACTGAATTCTGATTTCTCTGCGAACCTGTTATAGACTGATAGGGTTGTCAATGTTTTTCTGATGAGTGAGAGTGAATTCTGATTTATTTAGCTTCAGACTCTTCAATTTGTTTTCTGAATGCTCTCTCAGTTAATTTAGTTTTCTGAATGACTTTCAATTTGTTTTCTGAATCTCAGATTCTCAGTAGCTTCAGACTCGTCAATTTGTTTCTCATGAATGTCAATTCTGAATCTCAGTAGCTTCAATTTGTTATCTGAATCTCAGAATGTCAATTCTTTTGAAACTATTCTGATTTGTTGTTGATCGGAATTTGTGACATAGATTGATCATGTCTCAATCAACTCCGACATCCATTGCTTCTAACCCTATTCTGTGAGCGACACTCCGACATTCATTTGCATAACATTTTCGGTTTTGTAAGATTTTTAAGACTATGAAAATGAATATTTGTTTGTATCATATGATTTTGTACACAAATTTAGGGGTCAAATACATGAAAATAAACTAAAAACGTCTTGAATTCATCTAGACGCTAGATGGTTGGCCAGTGGCTCTCCATCCCGTCTCCGTCTTACGTTTTTGGAACAATGTATGGTTCTAACTTCTAATCATACATTTTGTGTTTATAATTTATGATGGGTTATTGTACTCGGATGCTCATTATATCAATGTTTTTCTTGCAATATATGTTCAATACTGAGAAACATTTCTTAAAAGGTAACGAAAGTATCAGAGTTCTTACAGATTTCCTGTTTTGCAAATTGTGCTCAGACAGGCATACACCAATCACTTATGGAGCCTTTTCAGGTGGATCCACCCAAATCTGCCAAATGTAAGTTGTTGGACGTTACTTTGATACGTTCCTGCTTCTTTTAATTAATTTTTAGTTTTAGGATTTAGTTTTAATCAACAATGGGCATTAGCTTTTTTTCTTAATTCCCAACTGTAGCCCACAAACCCTGTTAGTGTTTATCCATTTTTCTTAGTTGCTTGTATCTAGGATTAGTTTATTTTAGTTTCTATGATAAAAGAAGGCACATCATTAGTGTATTGGATCAGACTTGATTATTAAATCAAATACAAAACTGAGAATTCCTCAAATTTACTGTGTTAGAGATTATTTAGCACAAATCCAGTGCATTGCGAGATTCTTGCTACCCAGTTCTAGGGGTGAAATTCTTGCTTGTAGTGGGGTTCTAACATACTTCATATAATGTTTTTTCTATCAGGGATATCTGTTAACTGTTTACAAGCTGAAAAATCGTTCCTCATTACTTCTATTTTGGATTTTGTTCTTCAAAGTCAGGAATCAATATCCCTAGAAATTGGTTTGAACTATGTGCTATGATTTTGTTGGGTGTAGTGATCTTTTAGGGCACTCATTAGTTGGTTTCGTACATATGCACATTAGATTTTCCATGTAGAGGACAGTAGTCCATGTTGTAACTTGTATGTGCTCATCTGGCAATTTCACACTACAGATCATTCTCCAATTTTTTTTTTTCAAAAATGAATAATGTTTGTACCAACGCAATTACAATCATGCTAAAAGGATAATAATAATAATACATAGCACCTAATAATAGCCTTCGCTGAGATGCTTTTGCCTTCAACTTCATGTGTAACCCTTTGAGAGTTGTTCAAAATTTAACAAAAATCTTTAATATCATTTTTTGGAGAATCTAATTTACAAACTTTTGTATGTTCTCAGTTCTCAGTAATGAGATCTGTAACTTCAATGTAGAATGGAAATATTCTTACTTGCCTCACCAGCACGCATCATCCTGTTATTTTTCTCAAAAGATCACACCCAGTTTCTATATTTTTCTAGTTGCTGACTCATTGTGCATGTATGTATTGATTATTTGATTTGCTAGACAACTTGTAATAATATTTTTTGTTTTATCACTTAATGATATTATGAAGTTTTCTTGTAGTGGATGTTTCTAATCTGGCATTTGATCCAATGTTTTCAAGTGAATAGCTCATATGAAGATGGATCCTTGTGGGGTGACTCAGACGATGACATAGCTGGAGTATCTGAACTTGACCGAGAATGGAAGAGCAGGCGTGATCAATTTTACAATGTATACAATCCTTTTCTCAGCGAGTTATATTCAATTTTTAATCCTATTTTCCTTCTACTAATCATGTTCTGGAAAATGTAGCATGGATATCGTGAAGGCATTTCGGCTGCAAAGAATGATTCTGCACAAGAGGGTTTCAATGATGGATTCAAGGACTCTGTGCTGTTCGGATACAACTGGGGTCTTGTTCGGGGCGTCACCAGGTAATTCAGATATACATAATATGATAATCTCAGTTTCCATTCCCCTAATCATGCCTACTGTCAAACTTTGTCCTCTTGTCCATGTTAATGCAGTGCAATGGCTTACCTCCCAAAAGAAACTAGAAGCAAAATGATTCACTCAGAGGAAAAGTTAACAGAATTGAAGTCATTGCACGAATCTGTACATTCTATCTCAACAAACGCTGCTCTTAAGCTATTTTACGATGATATCAACAAAAAGAAGGCGCCCTCAGACCAGCAACCAGGAGATCCTGTTTCTGACTCTAATGTTCTTGGAGACCACTTTCGGCAGCTTCAGTTACTTCTCCAGCAATCTCCTGAGGTAGGTATACATCTTGAGATGAAAGAAACAAAGGCACAAAAAGCATCTGATGCATAGAAGCTTTCTATACATAAATATTCTGATTGAGCAGTTATAGTAGTTGCAAAAGGCCAACAGATCATGAAACTAGGATGCGGAAAATGATCGTTGAGTTGAACTGTGCTTACGGTCTTGCCCGTTAATCTGACATTAGTTCAATTACTTGGATCTGTATTTGATTAGAAGACAGAGTTATAGGCATGTGATTAAGCAAATGAATCTGTGAACTTCATTGGCAAGCTTAATTTATGGGTTTTGGTCATTAGATCTGCTAAATCATCCTTCATTTTTTAGGCATAATTGGGTCTGGTCCGGGTTTTCGGGCTGGGCCGACCGGGATCTTAAAGTTCAGGTCCGGTCCAGTCCAGACCTGTCTTTTTGTTATAAAAAAGATTAAATATAAATTATTGTATTTATAAAACATTATATTTATTAAAATAAAATTACACTTTGTTCAATTTTCTTTGATACTTTCAGCTTTATTAATTTTTTTGTCCAATTATTTTTGAATTTTATGAAAATGTGAGAAATAATTAGTTTAATAATAAAAAATAAATTTATGTTATATTTATTAAAATAAATTATTTATGCTAATGACAAAATGTATTTTTATGTACATAAGATTAACTTTTTTTATTTGTATTTAGAAAGAGTAAATTAGAAGAAAAAAAAATAGTGTATGTTCCTAAACCGGTTGATCCAGTCCTGGACTGGTTTGAAGCCCGATCTGGACATGTTAAATCGATCCGGTCCGATCCAAGTCCGAACACGTCTAATTAATTATCGAAAGAAAATATTTCCTCTTTTAAGTGCTAAATGTAATTTATATTTTAGAATTTAGAGTTTTAGACAATTAGGGCTCGTTTGGAAGCGCTAGAAATCATTCTCGGTAACGGAATGATTCCGAATCAATCAAAAATTACGTTTGGTTAGAGGTCTTTTATAACACATAAAAGTAATCCCATTATTTCCATTTCCTTTCCTAACCCTTATCTAATTCCATTCTATTTTCATTCCACCGCTCCAACCAAACGGGCACTTATTGTGTTGGGGGAGACGAGATTTTTGACGTCGTATACTTCACACTTTTATAATTAGTACTTCGTATTGTACAATATATTGCTGTCGGTCAGAGTATCATACAATAATATCTTACTATGGATTGTGACATATAATGCCTTTTCAATGGAAATAGATTGCAAAAAATGATTTTCCAGCCGAAAATATAAATTAAAATTCAAGATGAAGTAGCATTTGAGGTTCTGAAAATGCATTTTGTCAAAGAGATGCAAATACAAAGCTGGATTTTTCTCAGTTCCAAAGCTTAATGGAGGGCTTGTCATTGAATTTCACAAGAGACAGCTGTTTAATAATGTTATAAAATTTGGAATGTTGACTCTTTGTTTTCAACAAGAATTGAAAATCCAAGATCAACTCAAAAAGTTTGAGTAGTTTGATGTTATAATAAATTTCAAATTTTCCGCATTCGTTTGATTTTAACTTCAAAAATGGAATGAAATCAATATATGTTCTTTCATAAAACTAACCTACGATATGCATATTTTTCGTTTTCAATAGAAAATGTGTTTTCTCACCCATTTTATTTATCGGTATTACAATTAATTAAATTTCACTTTAACTATTTTAACTCCCAATAAATAATCCTAAATCATATTATGAACAAGGACATAATATATATATATATATATTATGAGAATAATAGTACACAGTTGGATGTGAGTATTAAGGGTTGAGATTTAGAGTAAATATCAAAAATAATAATAACTACGAATAATAATAATTAGGAATCCAACAATAACTACGAATAATACATTAAACGATATGACACATTCGTAATAAAACTGATAATAATTACGAATTTGTTCTCATGTTCTCACGTTAGGGGGTGTTCTCATAGGATCTATACTATATATATATATATATACTAAATTTACTATCAGTCCTCCTTTAATGATGCAACCAAACGGGATAAATTCCGATAAATTTAAAAAATTTTCATGAACAAGAGCATAATTGAACATATAAGATAATCTAATGTAACCACAAATATAAAATAATCTAAAAGAACTAAACACGTCCTATGTATATCGAACCTGTAAATTCTTTGTAGGCTAAAAATGTTGACACTTATACGGTTATACCCGCTTTTATCACAATGAATCGAGTTATACTTATTACGAAGTAAATACCTCGTATATTTATTATTTCTTTTTGACATTTCTTTGTATTTTTCATCTTCTAGACTGTATATTCTCAATAATCAATACTCCAAGTGATCTATTATATCAAAGTATTATAAAATTTCCCGCAAGTGTTAGCATTTGTACGGTTATATTAAGGAATAGATTGTTGCATTGGCTTATCCAAACACGGTGTTAACCTGGTGGGTGACACATTGGAGAGTGAGTGGAGGAAGACACTCTCCCCTCCTCTACACCTCACAAATAATCTTTTAATATATTATCATCCACAACAACCAAGAATCACACTCTAAAATCCTTTCAAATGATAAGAAATGTATGGTAAATAACATTAAACCACCCACTAATTATATCTATTTACCGAAAAACACCCATTACACATAAAGTTTTTATCATAAATCACCCATTGAATATGGATGTTTGAAACTATAACTCATTAGTATAAAATTTACATAAACCACTAGCTATACACTATTTTTTTTGATAATCCACCGTTCGCTTCCTTATTCAATAAGCATTTTTTTAAAAATTATGAACGATAAAATATGCTTACTAATATTGTATTTTCTCTTACATTTAAAATAAAAAATGATTGTGGGATGCTATTTTGTTAGCATTGATGTCTAATGGCTAGGGTGAACGAAAATATTATATCCACTACCTAAAGATATGACCGGGGAGGATTTTTGGATACCGGGTTAAATTCAGATAAGGGTTTGGTAAAAAGAAAAAAGAGAGAAGAAGTCGGATATGCTCTACTGATTTGGTAATAATTACTCAAATGGGATGTTCAATCTATCGGGATAGGATATCCATTCAACGAATATTTGAATACTTCCGAATAGCCTTTTATAAATTATGAGGTCAGATATCCGGGCTTTTGGATTGTCTGATTTGGTTGCATATCCCTAGTAAAGACCGATTTTGTGCAAATTTTGTTTAAATGCAGGCTTTTATACAAATTATCATATTTGAAGGACAGTTTATGCAAATCACAACATTTCCTTTTTTCTTCTTCTTCTTTGGTCAGAGCCCTTTGCTTTCTTTTAACGGTTGTTCATTCTTGTCTTCATTATAACCAGAGTATTGTTTTTTGAGAATTTAATAAAAGTTTGTATTAATAAAAGATGATTATCCACATTAAGAAACCTTAGTTATATAGCCACGCAGCAGATCACCTAACTGGCTGCTTTCTTAATTACATACCTTTGTTGGTTTCCACGTCTTCCCACCATTTCTCTTCCTTTCTTCTTTTCATTTTGTCTTACTTGACCTCAATTGTTGATTTGTTTTTGAGCTTTGAGCTTTAATCTGCGTTTTATTCCACAAATCTTACAACATTCTTCATACCCACTTGAGATTTGTTCATATCCAGTTGAGATTTGGTGCCCAACTATCCACCAAAACTTACCAATTATCTCTTGAATGTAAGTAGCTTTGTTCTTATTTTCGTTAATCTTCTTCTTAATCTGATCAAGAAAGGCTTTTCTTGAATACATTTCTTTTCATTTCAGGGAATGATGCAGACTAGATTTTGTAGGACTTGAATGTTTTCATGATTTCCATTTTCAATCAAGGGAGCTTGGGGATGTCTGTTCATCAAGATATTGGATGTGAAACTGTATCCACTGGTAAATTTCCTTTTCTGGGTTATGGGTAATTCATTACTTGCAAAATTACTACATAATCTCATCTCCATTGATTCATATGAAACTTTTTCTGGTAAATTTTCCCTTTTAGGGTTATGGGTAATTCATTACTTGCTTGATTGCTGCATAATCTTATTGTCTGCTGATTTTAGAATGAAACCCACTATATGTTGAGCTTATATGCACAGGTCGACAGGGGTGCGGCGGGCGAAGCCCTAGTACGTATTCTATATATTGGAGTAAATAGATAGGTTTAGGGGGGCGAAGCCCTAGTACGTATTCTATATATTGGAGTATAAATAGATATGTTTAGGTTTGTATTCTTTTTATCCACAAAAAGTATATTGAAAATCCTACTTGCAAGTTTCATGCATCAAAACAAAAAAACGTTTCCTCTTCCCTCGCAATGAATGTATGGTAGATCCAGCTGGTGGCTGGGTTGCCTTAATGACTATGTGACTATTCAGCTTAGCTGCAAATATGCTGTCAAGTGTTGATCTACTCAGAAAAAATATACTAAAGTTTGCAATGACCGAAATCAAATTTAGCTTTTGGTATCATTCATGATAGAATCTCTCAAAACTTGTTAAAATTCTTGCATCCAGGACGCTGTCTCTATGATCTCTTGCGTGCAGATTCCCCGCGGTATGGCAGCATACAAATTAGAGAAAAACCAGGTAATATCTGATATTCACTTGCAGTTCTTCAGAAAATTCTAATGGTACTGTGATCATTGTTCTTGATTACAAGACTTACACTCCTGAATGTATCGTCAGACCACGAAATAAAACTCGAGGAGCTGTTGTCTCTACCTGTCAATAAGTATTGTGCAGATTGTGGGTCATTGGATCCCAAATGGGTGTAAGTATTATAACTTATGCTAATTTACACTTTGAAGTATAATGAAGAAGACTGAACTTATAGATGTAACTAGTTTCTTGCATGTTTTTCGAGTTTCAGATCCTTAAGCCCTGGTGTATTCATCTGTATTAAGTGTTCTGGTGTCCATAGAAGCCTAGGAGTACACATTACAAAGGTAGATATGATTCTGTGTAAATGATCTCCTTACAAACCGAAGCAAGGCTTGGACCTAACGCGCATTTTGGTTTTAGGTGTTATCTGTGAGTTTGGATGAGTGGACAGAGGAACAAGTATATGCAATGTCAGAGAATGGTGGTAATGCTGAAGTGAACAAGAAATTTGAAGCTTGTATCCCGGGACACATCAAGAAGCCGAGGCCAGATTCATCGAGTGATGAGCGCGCAGACTTTATTAGGTAACAACATTACCATGTCATGTATATTATCAAGACAAAATTTGGGCAAATAGGCAGAATTTGGGCAAATAGGCCCTTTTCTATTTTCATTAGGTTTGTGTACGAGTTTGATTAGGGGTACATTTATTAAAAACATTTATAATATGGGCTCAGTTACAAGAGAAATCTCAAAAAGGCTTAGCTAATTTGGCCTCAATATGGATGCAGATTCATCTTCTTGTTTTTTGTCAGGAGAAAATATGAGCTAAAACAATTTGTCTGTGCTGATGATGAGAATGAGCTTTGTTGTTCATATCCAAGGCGAGAATCAAGTTCGTCGGCTGATTGGTCAAGTGATGGTTTTAGTCAGCCTCTTGATAAGAGGCAGGCTAACAACAAGCAAGTAGCCGGTGGTCGTATGACTGGACTCGGACAGATGTTCCGTTACAGCTGGAAGAGAAGCAGTGATCCTAGATCCTTGAAGAAAACCCACAATGAGGTAAATAAATATTGATTCTAAAACCATGAACATATCAAAACTCGGCTTGGATAACATTTCTGAAGATGATTATCAGGCTAAGTCGAAAAAGCTCAACTCAAGCTCATTCACGTGACTATAACAAAGTTCAGCTCAATTGGCTCGGATAAAAACCTTAATCTCGTGTACTTGTTCATGTCTTTTTTGCAGCCAGGCATGGTGGAATTTGTAGGGTTAGTTCATGTTAAAGTTCTCAAAGGAACCAATCTAGCTATCCGAGATATCTTGAGTAGCGATCCGTACGTCATCATCTCGCTAGGGCAACAAGTAAGCCACTCTCTATCTCTCAGCTGAATTCTATTTCATCTTCATGAGGAGTAACAAATGAGCTATTTGTTGATAGAAGTTATACATGAAATGTCTTACAGACAGTCAAAACTCGGGTTGTTAAAAACAACCTAAACCCGGTTTGGAACGAGAAGCTATTATTATCGATTCCAGATCACGTCCCTCCTCTAAAGTTGGTAAGTATAAACATTCTTGTTTATACCATCAAGCAAATTCCCTTGTTTGAACAAGAACATTTGTTGTTTCGTAGCTTGTTTACGACAAGGACACGTTCAAACCGGATGATTTCATGGGGAAGGCTGAGATTGACATACAACCTCTGGTTGCAGTTGCTAAAGCTTACGAGAGATCATCTCTCAATGAATCAACTCAGCTGGGAAAGTGGATGGCTACCAGAGACAACGCTCTAGTCAAAGACAGCATCATAAACGCCATTGATGGCAAGGTTAAACAAGAAATATCCATCAAGCTTCAACGGGTCGAGAGAGGGATCCTTGATCTTGAACTTGAATGTGTTCCTCTAACCCAATAGCATTCGCCACTCGAACAACATTGTCTGTATGGATTTGTAGATCATATTCTTTGTTTGGCACAAATAGCTTAACAAGAAACAATTCAAGGCTATATTTTACTTATATCACTCGAACCCATATCTTATTGTAATGGTAAGATTTAAAAGGAATTGCCTTTCAGGGTAATGAGAATCTGCAAAAATGAACTCATAAGCCAAACAGATCCAACATTCAGTAGATACAGAAGAGACAATTTACATTATAATATAGGAGAAACCATCTCCTAAACTACAAATATTGTCACAAGGATCAACCTTTCCACTTCTTTTATTTTCATTGAAGGAAAACAAAAAACACAGCAGTAAAACTGGTAAAAAGATCAGTAATGCTGTACAAGTTTCAGCTTCCTGACATTTGTAATATCACAAACCTAATCTGCATATGTTGCAGATATCAACAGAAGTTTCATAGGTCATCCAGATGATGAAAACAAACACACCACAAGCTAAATGATACATATTCAAGTCCTACCAACTGCAATAAGCAAACAATCAACGTGAACGTTGAAAGTTATCGCATGAACATACAGGGCATCGAATCAAACCGTTTTCATTGCAGTATAAGCATCTCTTCATGATTCCTTCATCCTCATCAAACACCTTCCTACTTCCACTACAATTCGAACAAGGTAAGAATCGAACGTCACCGCAAGCATCACAAAATACCCCTCTTTCTCGAAGAGGCAAAATTTCTAGCATTTTTCGTAGTTCCAATGTCTCATTCAAGTATTTGATCAACTCTGCCCCACCGATGTATCTTCCCTTGATAAATACCTGAGGCAAGCTCACATATTTCTCACCCATCACGCTTTGTAACTCCTTCCTATATGAGGAATCCATGGATACGTCACGTTCATCTACATAAACCCTATAACCTCTAAATATCATCCGAACAGCATAACAATCCTCAAACGTCCTCCTCACGCCACGCAAACTTGTGAAATACACAACCACGCGATCTTCCGTACCTGGTAATCGAATCGACGAAGCATTCAAGACCGAATCTGAGCTGGCATGCTTCAATTTACCCGATGATTGGAACTGTACTTGCTCCTTTGGAGGTTCAAATAGATTCCTTAGCAACCTCACCTTCCCTTTTATCGTATCACCGCCTGAATCAAATGGATCGTACGGTTTCTTGACGGTTGAGCTTCGATCTAGCTGCGAGAAGGCAGGTTTCTGAGGCTTCTGATACGTCGAAGGTGTGATTGTGAAGGATCGATTAAACGCTGGCTTCCTCGTCCCAGGCGATAATTCGCCATTTTTATCCATAGCTCGCCGATGTCGAAATCCGATAGCGGGTTGGTAGCTACGATGATGAGGATTATGGTTCAAAGGACGATGATTTGTGGCTTTTTTGTATGAATTTGCAAAAGCGGAACCTAGGGTTAGGGTTGGGAGATAGAAATGAAATTCGTCGATGATAGAGAAAGAGTTACCTGGTAAGGAGGGGAAGAATTAGGCGGTGGGGAGGTGGCAGTGGCGGTGCAGTGGTGGATAGAATTGAGGAATTTAGGGAGATTTTTTCTGTGAAAAATGAATTGAAAATTTTGGAATGATTATGAGGAGAGAGAGGAGATGAAGAATGTGTGCTGTTCGTGTGAGGAGACGTGAGGTAAAGGCAAAAACTTTATATTTTAAATTCAAAAAGAGGAAATGGAAAACGTGAAGGAAATTTCTGCGAATAAGAGGAAAGAAGAAGGAAATTGGAGACGAATAAAGGAAAATACTGTAATTATTCGAATTTTGGGCTTCATTTGGTAATTACACTAAAAATGGAAGTTGTTCATATGACTAGATTTCCATTAAAAGCATGAAGTATTTATTTCGTTCATTATTAAAGTCATAACCCATTAAAATAAAAGTCACAACCTATATTTATATAAATTATAAAAATAGACTTATGTAAGTGAATATAAAAATAAAATAACTATCACAAAATGGAAACTCAAATTGGATCTTAATATATAAATTGTTTGTTAACGTGACTCATTTTGACATTGAGTGTTTACGCTCAAACTTAACATGTTCAACAGTTTGGCATAATAAATATTCTTATTTTATGCAATTTAATTGTCTATTGGTCAAATTTGTTGTCAAATAATATCAGTTCACTCCTAACATGATTCAAGCTTTGATTCATAAAAAAACTCAATGAACAAATTTGAAATTATATTTCAAAATACAAAATTGCAATTGGTTTGATTTTGATTTTTTAAAAAACATTATAGATTTTTTAAACCAGACATCCCGCCCCCAAACGAGGGGACTTCCTCCTCCTCAACCTTGACCGAATTCGTGAAATATGACATTCAAGACATATTAACCCTAACAAAAGTAATAAGTCTTGTTATAGTCGATTTTTGTATCAATTCTACAAACATTACGTATTAGGATTGAGCTATGATGCACGGACACTTCTAGAAGGCAGCGTGTCCCGTGTCCTGCCGTGTCGGAAACGGGGACACAACCGGACACGGCTCGGACACGGTCAAGACACGTTTCCAAGGTAGGACACGTCTAGAACACGGTGAGGACGCGGATTGTGTCCGGTCAAGACATGAGCAACGAAATAAAAACTTATATACCGCAATATTTTTCTTCTTTCCCATTTTTTCCGACTAAACCTAGACCCACATGATCACGTGCGAGATTGTGGTTGTCGGAAGTAGGACACCGATCTTCTTCTCCGGCTCTAATGTTGAAATATTGTTCCGCCGGCCGACTCTTCTCTCCATTTTTCTTCTGATTTTATAAACTAATTTTGAATCTTTGATTATTTATTTATTTTTTAATTTTTATTTGTTGAATGTTGATAATGTTATTCTAATTCTTTCACTTTTTATAATTCACAAATATTTATTATTATTTTCCTTTGTTGATCATGTTGTTCGGTTATTGTTGATGTGCAAATGAATGATTCATTCTTCAATTTTGATACTAAGTATGATTATTTCAGATTATAAAAATAAAAATGTTTATTTCTAAGTTTTGTAAGACTGAAAATGTTTGTTTCTAAACTTTTGTTTCGATTATTTTATCATCATGCTAATATTTTTATCAACTCATATATCATTGATTTTTTTTCATATATATGCATCTCATTATGATATAGTAATTCTATATTTCAATATCTTTAAAATAATATATTAATTATTTTTCTTGCCGTGTCCCCGTTTCCTATACTTTTGAGGATTGCCGCTTCCCCGTTTTCCGTATCCGTGTCCATGTCCGTGCATCATAGGGATTGAGAATACATAGAACTATAGAAGAGGCATAGACCTGTTCAAGTCCGGGCCAGCCCGCCCGCCCCGGCCCGCCAGTCCCGGCGGGCCGGGTATGAACAAGGCACCAGGCCCGGTCAGGCCGCTCGGCCCGGCCCGGAGCCAGGCAAAAAAAATAAAATAAAAAATATATATATATATATATATATTTCGTTACTTTCGTATAACCCAAAATTTCTAAACTTCTAATTGAACCTTTTGATTATGTTTGTATGATATTTTTCGAGTTTTACAGGCACACTGCAAATTATACAGGTATATACTGCTGAAGTACTGAATTACAAATAAAGTCACAGTTAAAAAAAAAAAAACGGGTACCCGCCGGGCAGCCCGGCCCGGGTCCGCCAAACGGGCTTTTTTTGAAAATGCCCGGCCCGAACCCGGATATGAACAGGTCTAAAGAGGCACTAGTACATATATACTCTTATATGGTGTTTAAAAAACACAATGACGAACCTTTAATGGCGTTTTCGGATGTCGTCCATGTATTGATTATTTCATGGCGTTTTTAAAACGTTATGAAATAATGTGTATTTTGAAAGCAATTAAATTGATAAAAAAAAAAGCACACAACAATTGACTATATATTCATATTAGGTAAAACAAAATCACCATAGACAAGATTAGCCTTTGGTGGAGAAAGACTCATAACAATCCACTAAACAAATAACTTCAATTCGATCACCATATATAATCAAGATCACGTTTCACCTAGTCGGGTTTTTATGATTCGAAACACAAAGAGGCTCAAAACACTTCACCAAACGATTAAACCGATTTTTGGCTCAGTAAAAAAAACAAAGACTATGTCACAAATTAATGATATAGTGAACCACACGTACAATTACAAAGTAAGTAAATATTCATCCTAAAATTGACTAAGCTCATGTAAACGTGGGACAATCCACGTATCTCGACACTAACAAGATAACGACCAATTTTCGTTATTTCCCCCTTTGATGTGTATTCATAAAACAACTAGAAAGAAATGTGGGGTACTTTTGGAAGCAATAATGCTTCCAATAGCCCAAGTCCAAAGTAAAAGTAATTGAAGAAGAATTCTTGACCACCCACTTCACCAAAGTGGACATACCAAACCCGGTTGGTGTACGCTCTTTGTCGTTCCAAACCGGGCCAACCATGTCTATGTGCATTCACTCGACTTTCTCGTCCACAAACTGCAAACCCACAAAACAACAATGTGTTGTTGATGCGAGATTGATTTAAAGGGCAACGACGTAGAGCAAATTTAGTTCTCTAAGAATTTCATGGCGTTTGATTGACGGCAAAAAAACATCCGTTAATTTTCGTGATATTTTAAAAACGTTATGAATTTTTTTCCGCTTGTTCAAGGATAACGTTAGCAAACCTGTTTTTAACTATATTGCTCAACAAAAATCACGATTTAAATGCCGTCTATAATGATACTTGTAGTACTGAGGCTCGGTCTAAATCCATGACTCATTCATCCATCTATGATTAGCGTAAATAGCCCAATTACTATTTCCATTAGGTTTCCTTCAACTTTTTCCATTTTCGATTAAGGTAAGAGATTTGATTATGTTACATGTACTAAACATATTTAAACCATAAGCCTAATTAGTAGAGACAAATTTCAAAAAGACTTACTTAGTTTTAGTAATGTTGTTCGGTCCGAATGCAATGACTGTAGTAACTAGGCCCGGTCTTAATGCATGACTAATTTTCAACTAAAACATACGTATTAATATCAAGAAGAAGAAAAATGTCATATGATCAAATCCTAATTAAATTCATACTATATATACTATTAAACATATAATACCATCTTTCTTCCTCGTCCAACCCTTAGTTCTTTACAAACATAATTACTCTAACATGTATTAGCACGCGAACCAACGAAACATTGATCGGAACTCCAAGAAATGATCCATCTCATCATCGGCGTCTGAGATTATATTTCTTCTCCGGCGAACTCATATTCACAACTTTCTCATGAGGCAAGTAATCAGGATCTTCATTGTATCCTACGTCATCCGGAAGATCCTCGTCAACAAACGAAGACCAGTCGACGTCACCATCCTCATCCTCGTCCTCGTCCGACCAAAGCTCGTTGACCCTCTCCGTCAACGTCAACAACAATTTGTAATTCTCTCTTTCATAGTTTCTATCATAACATAAAAAACAAATAATCACATATTCTAAACTTGGATTAGATTACTAAATGAAAATTGTTCAGAATCTAACCTGTATGTGAAAAAAGAGTATATAAGCCAAAGCGATGAACCAGTGAGATAACCATAACGAGCTCCCAGTATCAACCGTGCTTGCCAAACACTGTCGTCGCTAGTGAAACGCAGCGTTGCGATTTCGATCAAGATTGTTATGCTTAAACCTAACATATAAGAAGAATTAGCACATAAGTCAAGCGAGATTTTTCCGAGACCAAATGACGTGGGGCACTCGTCCAGTGACACGGAGTTCCATCCTAAAACCAACTGGCAATAGAAGGAGTAGCCCGAATGCTTATATAACAGTATCACTAATTGTGTGTTATCGACGTGGGATACTTTCACCTAGGTCTCAACAGATTTCATCGTCAATGAGTTCATTGAGTACTTACCCATGTACAAATGGAACCTCGCGGTTTGCGTTTGCGTTGCGCCGGTGAGCATGAAAACCGAAAAGATCGCGATACAGTAGATGAAACATGTTTTTATGAGGCGAGATTCTAACAACAATGCCTTCTGTAGAGCAAAGAGCTTGTCGAGTACTGTTAACATGTTTGCTTGCTTGGATTCAAAAGCTTCCTAAAAATTCAGTAATATATATATATATATATATATATATATATATATATATATATATATATGTTCTTGATTAGTAAGAGAATTAGATTGAAATTTAATTGTGATTAAGAAGGAGAAGAAGAGAGTTATGTAACCTGAGCAGCCAAAATGGTTCTTGATTTTTCAGCCAATTGTACATGAACTTGTAAGAGTTGATCTTGCTGTAATAAAAGTTTCTCATGTTGGCCTTTCGCGAATTCTTGTAACTCTTGCAGTTTGTTTCTGTAAACCGAAACATAGTTAGCGAAGTTCTTGTGAAAAAGTAAAATTATCCCACGCCGATTATCAGAAAAAGATGAACCTGCTTTCTTCGAGTGCTTGTGATTGAACTTGATTCATAGAATGAAGACCTTCAAGAGCTTTGGTTTGTCCATCAAGAAGCTCTTGTTGCTTGTCTAATGAATGCCCGGCTTTGCTATCGATTTCGTTTGCTTTCCCTTGAAGAGTATCCATCCTTGAAAACATAGCTTCTCCATATCTAATGATCTCTTTCTCAATCTCAGAAGACTTGAGCTGCAAGTTATCTATCTCTTGACCTAAATTATTGTAAGAATCTTGGACTCTTCCCATATCTTCCTCCAATTTATCCTTCATCTTGTCTTGCCCATCTAAAAGCTCGGTTTGAGCAGTCGCGATTCCTTGAGCTTGTTCTTGAAGCTCCTTTGAATGTGTTAGGATACTATTCACATGATCAAGCATGTTTCTTAGTGTTTCACTAACTTGATTCGTTTGAACATCGATTGAAGACACGGACTCTTGCAATTGATCCGAGGTTTGTATAAGATGACTCGATTTCTCTTCTATACTCTCTAGCTTTTCCTCGGCAAATTGAGCCGAGTCCTTCAAGTCATTCACCAAGCCCTCCACTTGAATGCTGAAAGCTTTAGACCTATACACAACACATATTCACTTAACAAGCGTTTCATCTTAAAACCAATTGACAATAGAAGAAGTCAGATACTTAACTGTAACTGATAGCATATGGCATTCGTTTCAAGATAGAACTCTAGATAGATCTTATGCTCATCATTATTCAACTTTTGCAAGCAATCCATCATGGAGGACTTTATGCCACACGACGGGAAAGGAGACCTACCGGAATCCTTCTGAAAACACACGGTAAGATCCCAAGCAAGCCGGCTTCTTTTCTCATCATCGGCATATATCTCTGAACACGACGAGAATAAATTTCCATAAGCCCTTAACCAACATGGGTTTGAACCACCCATCTTTCTATTAGCTTCATCAAGAAGCTTCATTGCCTTTTGATCATCAGGAGATTTCATCGAAAACTTCGCCACCACGCCATCTAGACCAATCTTAGCCTTGGAGTAAGTTTCTCCACTCGAATGCGAAGAACTAGATGAAGGAGAAGAAGAGAACCATCCCCATGCAATGCCCTTAGACAGAATTGAGAGAAAAACAACCACAATCCGAACACAAGTATGAATTCTTAACATTTTGAATTCCTTCACTTGCAGTTCCTGTGATCATATGCAGTAAATGAATGAGAAGATCATCACAATCTTTTCAAATATATAGAATTATTCTGATTTGTTCCTTTATCTGCAACTGCAAATCCCAAATTTAGTAGCTATAATGAAATATCAAACTTAATAGTTGATACCATATATTCATGAACTTCTAATTGAATTCAATCAATTCTGGGCTTTTAATCAGAATCATATTTGAATAACTGTAACATATCTTTCGCCATACAACTATCAAACAACACCAATGCAATCAACCAAATTCCCAAACCCAGAACTGAGATCAAATCACATATTCAGACAATAATCGAATGATATAATCAATTCAGTTGAAAACAATGGAGAAATCGAACCTGGGAATGTAACTGTTGCTTCAGCACTCAATCTGTCGATGAATTTGGGGTTTATAGTTGATGTTGAAGAGTCGAAAGGGAGAAGACGATGGGGTTTGAATGGGTTTATATATTGAATGGGGAGAGGAAGTTGAAGTTATTTGGCGCGAGTAGCCATTGAAGGAAACTGAAAACCGCCTTCTCGGCTGCCTTAAAATGGAAATATAGACTGCAAAATATTTTTACAAGGAAAGAAAAAGAGTTTAAAAGTGTGATTAAATTTACTTTCTAAATTCTCACCAAAAAATAAATATGCTACTTTCTAAATTCAACTACGAAAAGTAACTATTTATTTCCTTGGGATCCAAGGACCTTATGGTTCAATAGTCTAAGGGCCCGTTTGGTTTGAACTCCGAAATCGGAAACGGAATGAAAACGAATCTAGTCTATATGTGTACCCTTGTTCATGAAAGTTTTTGGAATCCATCCTTGCGGTTTGAAGTAATTGGAGTTGAATTTGATTACTTCTGATACCCTATAGGGTAACAAAATGTGGGGAGACAAGTGCAAACCACATAGAATGATTCCATAAAATTTCATGAATAAGGATATACATATGGACTAAATTCGTTTCCATTTCATTTCCGTTTCCGGAGTTGGAACCAAACGGGCCCTAAATATGTTGAGTGTTGTTTAGTATTTTTATTTTATTGTAAATAATTGATTTCACACCTTGCGATCCAAGAATGGTTTTTTTTTTTTATATCTCACGAGTAGTTAACCAAACAACGTCAGTCAATGCAATCACAATCCGAGTGTGAGTCTCAAGCGGATTAGAGTGTGCCCACGCTGTCATTTTACACCAAAATTTGAAAGTCGGAGCAACGCTTACAATCCGAGTGTAAGTCTCAAGCGGATTCGAGTGTGTCCATGCTGTCATTTTACACCAAAATTTGAGAGTTGCGAGTGTAACTCTCAAGCGGATTCGAGTGTGTCCATGCTGTCATTTTACACCAAAATTTGAAAGTCGGAGCAACTCATAATTCTAAGCGTTGGAATCTCATGCGGATTCTGAGTGCGCATCCCGAGTGCGCCCTACAAAATCACTTTCCGTAAAAATGCGTGATGAGGTCCCGCAGCGACGCTAATTTTCAAGGGCTCAACATGTTGGGTGCATGCGCATTGTGTCCGGATTCTAGCAGTTTGATCATTCAAACTATAAGGATCATCCTTGCATTTTTGTTTGTTCAGCACTTCGGCTTGCGTTTTACAGATGATTATCAGGAAATCCTGAAGGGGCAAAAAGATTGCTGACTGTCGCCTGAACATATTATTGTGAACTAGGCTACATACAAAAAAAAAACACCATCCATGTCAAGGAATATCCAGGAGATAGCAAAATCTCATTACAAAAAAGAGAGAATAAACCAACTGAAGTTTAAGGAGGCAGATAAATCAGTAGGATTTTCCACAATGAATCAAGCTCCCTGCACCGAGAAAGATGCCGAAAACCGCAGCACTGCCTAAGGTTGTCTGCCCAATGTACCGAATCTTTAGAAGTCCTGGAACCTGCACAGTTAAAGAGAGAGAATGTTTAGCCATAAGGAAGTCATTTTCACATCAAGAGATCAAATTCGTTCAAGTTTCGACCAACTTATGTCACATAGCGAAAGACAACATGGAGGTAATATAAACTTGTCACCATGAACTCGTCCATCAAAGTTCAAAAGCATATTCTGATAGGGTAAAATGGCTAACTAGGCCTTTAACCACTATTATCTATCAAAAGTACACATTAAATATACCCTTAGAGTAATAGTGGTAAAAATTAGAGGGGTCTACAAAACAAAAGGCCATAAAAAAGAGCCTATTTCACCCAATTCTTTCTATTCTAATATCTTTTGGGTGAACCATACCCTAAAAGCTTGTGATTTGGAGAGCTTGATAGATGTGACTATGACAAGGAGATAAAAGAAACAGCACACTCTTCATTTTCTTGTACAGAAAACATTAACACTCAGTGACAATTGTTAAATGTAGGAAATATGACTATGAGTGATGTATTTTCCCTTTCTATTTCAAACATAAACAAATACACCATCAGTCAGTACCTTGTATTTTATTTCAGAAAGAAATTAGAAAGCATACCTTGTATCTCACTGCTTCGAAAGTCCCATATACAGCACCTAGAAAATAACAACATTATTTAGTACAACAAACTAATCATTTCAGACATTAAACGATAGAGGCAACCCAATCAATTCTAATATAGGAACGGGAACAAATGAAAGAAGGAAACATCAAAGCCTCCTGCATTCAGATTATTCATTCTCCAATTTGAGTCTAATGATAATACTGCACTAGCATTATGGTTGGTGTTGGTTATTTCATACGTCATGATGAAGCTTCACACCATCCTCTAATCGGTCAAACAATGAAACAGGTTATCTAGTAATTGACATTTGCCTGATCTAGTGATGTCCCCTGGTTATACTAAATTTCTCAACTAGGAATATGGTCCTATGGATCAGAAATAAATATAAGTTTCTAGCTGCTCTAATACACAAGCTGAAAACAAGCTGCAGAGGTATAAGGAACTTAATTGCATGAGAAAAGAAGCACGGATTTTTGAATGAATGTTTGTATATGTAAAAACTGAAACCAAGCTGCAGAAGTATAAGGAACTTAATTGCATGAGAACTAGCTGGTCCAATACATAAGCTAGCTGGTCTAATACACAAGCTGAAAACAAGCTGCAGAGGTATAAAGAATTTTATTGCATGAGAAAAGAAGCAAGGATAATGGTGAGTGTTGGTCTTATTTTTTGAATGAATGTTTGTATATGTAAAAAAACTGAAACCAATCTTTTACAACTCCATTCCAATTTCTTGCTTGATGAATGATGAGCTCTGTCACAAGGTTGGCATAAGAGCTAATAAACATTGGAATGGGATAGACCAAGGAGATGACAATTTATATATTTGTCAAAGGTCTAGATGAGAAGGGTGAATAAGTATCATTGAAAACAAAGAGCAACGTCACTAAATATCATTCTCTACTCTGAACAACATTAAAGAGCTCTAAAATACTCGGTAGCGCTGGTATCATCAATGGATCCAAACTTATCTCCACCAACATTCAACACTTCTTTATCAATATCTCCATATTGTGAGAAAACAGTGATTGTTTTGATCAAGACCAAATCATCAAAATGCTTCAACTTAACCGATATTTCCTCACAAGATCAGTAACTGAACGGGAACAATAGGTATTGTAATTCCCCAAATTCTCTCATAAGATATATAAATAACAAATTGAACAAGAATTCCAAAATTCTATCCTTGAAGGAATATCGTTTATGCACCAAAGACAGAAGGCTTGCAGCAAGACCTCATATCTTTTCAATCAATTGACAGTGAAACACGCAATAAGAAGTAGATTCGACTTCTTCAAACCATGAATTAGAAAGCAATAAGCTACATTGAGCAATTCCAGATTTTAATTTCCTCCTTCAGGATGCGCACAAAGTTTCAGCAAATCGCAATAAAGGGGAGCTAGGTTTAGGGTTTTGTAAAGGAGAAAGAGAAGAAGTTGCCGTATGAGTCCGGCCACATAATAACTTACCAACGGCACCGCCAAGGGCACCACCGAGAGCTGCACCGGCGGCGACTCTTGTCAAACAACTATCTCTCGCCATCTTCGCCTCTTAATTCAACTGATTACGAAAAAATTGAACTTCAACCGAAGGCTAAATTGCTTCCTCTCCCTTTTAATGTAAGGTAAAAATTTTAGGTTTCTATAACATGAATCTCTTGCAACATGATAATTATTATCTTTACCAACAAGGTGTAATACGAGCCAAAGGAGGAACCTCAGCGTCCTCAATCCCGACTCGTATATAAATATTATATGAGTTTTAAAATGTGTTTATATTCGGCTCGTTTAGATAGTGAACGAGCTCGACTAACTTGGCTAAAATAATGCTATTACAGTGTTATTTTAGCCGAACGAGTGTTATTTTAGCCGAACGAGCCGAGCTTTACCTGAACGAGTCGAGCACCATGCTCAAGTTCAGCTCGTTTATAAACGAGCCGGGCTTAAATTTTGTACGAGCTTTAAAATGTGTTCGTATACAGCTCGTTTAGAAAATGAACAAGTTCGAGCCAATCTTTTGACGAGCACCCAATCTTTTGACCGAGCGCGAGCCGAGTAACTTGTAGAGCGCGAGCCGAGTAACTTGTCTCATTCTACGGCCCTACCAACAAGTTGTATGGCTTCTTTATTTCATTCATTATTTCATTTTAGGCTTCTATTCAATGAATAAAAAACTCAAAACATCTTCTGAAAAAAAAATAATTTAGAAATACATTTCTTATTAGATTTTTCTCTTAGTAATTTAAAAATTCAATGGCATACTTGATAAAAGCATGAAAAAATCATGAGTGACACTTGTATTGTTTTTCTTTTGTAAAAAAAAACACTCTTTATAATATTGCAAATCCATTCCATTCTTGTAATTATTGTGTGGAATTTATGATTTACCATTAACTTTAGTGGAACCCTTGCTACATGAATCATAACCTGAGGTTCAAGTGCTTGGCTGCAATTTATTCACTCTGCATATCAGATAGAGCTGAGCTTGTGTAGATGAAACCAAGATGATATAAAATTGGCATGCAAAGAAGCCAATGGAAAAGTTGGAATGACTTCAAAATCAAAGCCATTCAGGAGACAATAGCCATTGTCAATTGCATTAGACTGTATGACATCTCATTTTCAATACACTAATGAATTTACAACGAACCTACACACTAACAGACTATACATCAATTCCTAACTCTATAAAACCCGAATTGCTTCAAGGCGAGAACTGATGAAAGAAAAACAAGGCTCAAGGAAAGCCTGCGTGATTTTATGACATTAAAACAATGACACGCATACTTCTGTCTCAGCTTGCTTCCTCTTTGAGTGCTGAATTTTGAAGATGTGATGCATAGAGTGTATGCTCTTCGGCTTTAGTCTTCGGAAAAAGCCTGGAATCTATGGATTAGGATATTGTTAAAGCAGTTTCTATTGCATGGTGACAGTTAAGTGTTTTTTTTTCTCCTGTGGATCAATGTGGTATGCCTTCTTTCCCAACATCACTGCTGGATTTGTCGGCCATGGGAACGTTGTATTGCTGGTAGATACGAGCTCTGTTAGCAGCCCACCAGCGCTCTGCCTCCTTCTCACTGAAACGCTTTCGGCTGCATTGGAAAACACTTGACAGAATTTGTTACCATGATAAGAAAACAACTTACAGAAACAGATACTAACATGACAAACATGGTGTCACTGTGAGATCCTTGAAAATGCACGAGTTATCATCCAGCAAAAAATCAACAAGGAAGCCAATAGTCCCACATCAAGATAAAACAGAAGTAGTACTAAACAAGGATATAATTGTGCATATTTATGATAATATCCATAAAAAGGTGTGCAAAATGGAAAAATGCCAAAATGCTAAAATGAAAAATATTTGCATACCTGAAGCGGACGCGTTTTAGATCTCTAAGACCACCCGGCATGGACACAAGAGTTATATACACGCCCGGTTCATCCTGCTCTACCCATTCTGAACCAGGATTGGTCTCACCGTCTGATGTTCTCGTTTTATTACTTGCCACAGGTTCCACCTGGCCGGTTCCAGGGAGACCTGAAGTGAGATTGCTGGAGATACTTGATCTATTAGAATGGTCTGCAAGGTTTGGCCCGTTTGGAAGTTCATGATGGGTTGATCCATTCAAACCAGATTCGTAGAGTTCGGTGGTAGTATTTGAAATAGGGCTTAAATGATCAAGGCCAGGAGAAGTAGGCATGGAAAGACGACCATTTCTCGTTGCTCCAAGAGGAAACCTTTCAGCCATCTCCTTCAACTGTTTATACATATAAATTTAATAAGATAAGAATCATTTGGGAGTATAAATTTCAGATTCTCAACCCATTACAGGAAAAGAAGGATCAGTCTTACAAAATAGAACCCAACAATTATTTTTCATTAGCATCAAACAATTGGTATAAGACGGGAAAAGGGAACAAAGATGAACACGTGTATATCTTACTTGTGCAGTAAGAGACCTGATCACTTCCTTTGCAGCTTTGCATTTAGCAGTCTCTTCCCCTGCTATTGTTATTGCTTCTTTCAGCTGTTTGGTAGTTTTCTCCAACTCAGCATCTTGAAGCTGGGTTTTCCGAGTAAGATCCTCAACCTGTGTCAAGAGTGACCATTAACTAGTCATAATTTGACTCTCGGATGGAATGAATAAATTCTACACTTTTAGTTCTCCATTGTTTGATGTGTCATGAGGATGATGATGGGCAAATCAAGGGTAGGATGAGAATTAAGGAGCACTGCAACTCTTAAATGCAAAGATCATGTAGAACATTTAAGTGAGGGGGTATATGTAAAAGTAGATTCAGCTTGCTGGGAAAACACAAAGTAGCTTGTCACCAACCTGGGCTCTTAATCTGAGAACTTCTTGACTTAGATTGTTATTCGCTCTTCTAGCATCACTCAGAGCATTGTTAGGGGAAATAAGTCCTGCCAAGTTCGGGCTTGGTGTTGCAGCACGAGGTGGACTAGAGCGTCTAGAGGTTGGTGAGGTTGCTCGAGAAGCAATACGTGATCCAGGAAGAGAAGCAGAAAACATCTTGAAGGATGATCCAAATGTTGGAATTACAGATTTAGAGTTGCTTATAGTACCCCACTGAGACACACCATTTGGAAACGGTGATACACGACTACTGTTAAATTCTAGTTTCTTCTTTCTCTGAGAAGGAACAGATTCGACTTCTTTGAAGGACTCCATGGAAGATAACTTCCTGACTGGAACAAGAGATTGTGTACCAGCCTTAACATCCGTTTCAATACTTTCATTCACTCTTTGGTTCATACTTCCTCTACGGCTCAATGTGGATTGTGACGATGTATCATTTTCAATAGATTTCCTCAGTTTGCAGAGGCAATTATCACAAACCCGATATGGTTTATTCGGATCAGGTGCCATAGAAGCCTGTACAGATTTGTGACTGCTGCATGAGTGACAAAATACAAGACCACAGTTGTAACAGTTATGTCGTTTCCTTTTGAAATTGAATGGAACACGGCAGCCAGAGCACATAGACTGATCAGCACCTGATACCCACTTATGAAGACAAATGGCTGCAGTAAAATTAGTACCACAAGCAACACTTTTTACTTGCTTGTCTTTCAAAGATTCAACTAATGTAGGCAAATTCTTGTCATCTATAGTTCCATGACCTAACCTACCATGTGCACCCTTACCCCAAGTATAAACTTCAGTTCTTGAAGTCAAAACAGCAACATGATAAGCACCACAAGAAACCTCCTCAACAAAACTCTTCAGAAGCTTTCCCTCAACACGAGTAGGGAGCTTACCATCAGCTTGAGGGTTCCCCAGTTGACCATAGACGGTGCTACCCATTGTATAAACCTGTCCAGTGGTCGTCAGTGCAATAGTTAAGCTATGACCGCAGGCAACTTGACAAAAGTTGGGGTCAACAAGGGCCGCAACACAGGTAGGTACAAATCTTGCTTCCCTATCTCCATGTCCAAGACGCCCTTTATCCCCATCTCCCCAAGTAAACAATTTTCCTGAGGAGGTATTGCTAGAACCAGAAGACCCAACCATAACTTCAACAACTGCAGCAGTATGCCATACACCACAAGCTGCACGAACTGTTCGCAGACCCTTAAGAGACTCGACCTCTCTAGGCATTGAAATGCTCTCTCGGTCACCGTGTCCCAAAACACCAAAAGTTCCATCCCCAAATGTAAACAGCTGTCCAGCAGAAGTTACAATAGCTGTATGCCAAGGTCCACATGAAACTGCAGCAACATGTACGCCCTCCAAAGGTCCAATTAACCGTTTAGGTATCCAATGACCCATCTCATCTCCTTTTCCAGGAAACCCACAGCCGTATTTCCTACCACCCCACATAAACAGATCACCAGATAGTGATAAAGCACAAGTGTGATTCTCTCCACATGCTACAAGTTCAACATTGATGTTCTTTATTGCATCAACGAGCTTCGGATGTGAAACATCAGAATCAACACCATGACCAAGCCTACCTCCTGATTCTTCCCCCCATGTGAAAACCTCCCCATGCTTAGTTACTAGCGCAGCATGCCTTCTGCCACATGCTATGTTCTGAACATCGAGTACCACAACAGATTCCAATGCTTTAGGTACCAAGGATTCCAATTTAGCACCAGATGAACCTCCATTTTTATGGACTCCCCCACCAATGATGCCATCCCCACTGAACTCTCCCCAAACGTAAACATCCCCAAGAGCATCACCCTCATCATGCCCCGAACCGTGACTGGATGAGCTGACAGCACTTGATAGGCTAACACGGAAAGCATCTCCATTTCCATTTTTCAACCTTGAATTTAGGCTTTCAAAGCCACCAGATGAAGCAGATTGAACAGAAGCAGAAGTAGAATCAGGAGGGTGGAAACCCTTCACAGGCATCGTGTATAGCATCACATCAGAGAGTGTCTTTTCCAGACCATCTTTATTTGGGCTTTCATACGAAGTGTGAAAATGAAGAGTATCTGAACCACCCTGATTATAAAAAGAAAAAGGGAATCAATGTATAAGGGAAGTAAAATATTCAAGGGGGGAGAAAAAAAGGCAGGCCAAAGTGTTCAAAAAAGCAATTGACTCTTAAAAAAGATAATACCTTGTGTGAACCATCAGCACTACCGAATGGAGAGCTCAAGGGAGAACTCCTGACAGTGTGAGCCTTTGGACTATTTGCTTCAGAGGAAAGCCCACTTCTTGGTTCAATTCTTCCTCTTTGATGATTTCTTGATATTAGTGCCTTCAGACCAGTCAACCAGACTTCGGCTTCATCTTTGTCTTTACAGATCTGCAAATATACTGAATTAGCAATTACACCTTGACGGCTCAAGTTTGAAAATCATTCAAAAGAGAAAGCAACCCAATGGAGCAACGATAGCCTCAATAAAACTAGTACACCTTCCAAAGATAAAGAGTCCACAATTTTTTGAAGAACCAGGGTGCAAATTTATGGTGATCTAAACTGCTAAACTACCTGTGAGATTGCATGGATTGAAGACTTGGTATAACATAGGGATAATGGTCGAACAAAAAGTAATGGCCATAGCAAGAGAGGAAAAAGCCCAAAACAAAGAAAAAAAGAAAGGTGTAAACTACATGATCTGAATTTTTGGCATGGAGTATATGAAAAGAATATAAAGTTTCTAAATATTCTGCTAGTTAAGAGGTTACTGTAACAAATTCCGTGACATTTCTATGGAAATTTCTTTTCTAGTCATCTGTGTAGTTTGTGAAATGGGTGTTTATCTGTGTATTAGACTATTAGTTCGGCACAGACCACTTCCTATTTCAGAATCCCATGCACACCATCTAGATTAATCATATGAAATCTTATGTTGCTCAAAAGATCAAATTACTATATCCTGGGTAGGACTAATTACAAAAGATTGAAACAGCTGAATGGAATCTCACCATAATCTCTGAAAATGAATTCCACAATCATCAGTGAAGTAAGGCCAAATGTGATTCAAAATCACTAAAAGCTGGTCGCGTATTACTAGATGTAGCAATGTATAGATATAATATAGTGTCAAAGTATTATATTTAGCTGCAAAGGACAGACTGAAACTGGGGAGGCAGCTACACAGATTGACCAAGACATCAGATCTACAGCACATCCTGAGTCATCAGGCATATAAAAATACCATTTTTATTATGTTACTGCACATAACCATGCTTCAAGAAGTGATCATGAAAAAACCACAGTAATCATTGGCTTGAAGATGGCAAAAAGGAGAAAGTGCAGTGGGAAGACTGCTTACCAAATCAAGAGAACGGTCACTATATATAAGAGAAAATGACTGATATTCCTTCTCGGGGCGTGGGTATCTTTGAAATATAGGCTGCAAGTGATTAAATCAATTTAGATTACAGAGAACTTAAGGATGAGTAAACATGTCGCAAAAGTAAGCCTACATTGAGTGACTAGATTGTCCATATATTTTTCAATTAAACATTTGTCACTATTATTGTATGCCTTTTTTTTTGGTGTGAATTATAGTATGCCTTTATAACATGGAGTATTGTTAAAAGATTATACTAAATGCAAGCATCAGTGCGACATACATCGTCCACAACTATACAATGCAATCTCTTTCTTCAAAAGAATCGTCTTCTTTTTTATTCGATGTCACATAGAGCATTATTACAAAACATGCATAAAAGGACATGTAAGAAGCAACTTACTGTTCGCTGACCAGGAATGATTCGGGAGACATGAGTAAGTTTAAGATGTTTTTCCTCTTTCCCTGAGAACCAAACAAGAACAGTCTCATCCTGCAAGACAAAAATACAAGTGAAATACAATGAAAGATTGAGAAAAAAATGAAAGAAGAAAAGAGGAAAAGGATAAGTTACAAATTTTTCATATGACAGTATATGTTAGAAAGTCTCAAGCAACAATCTCTAACTGTAAGCACAACAAAGATATTCAATACCACTGAACATCAACTCCACAGGGAAAAAAAATACAATTCTTTCCATAAAACCAAGTCATGCCACCGTAATTTTTGAAAACTGCCCATTATGACGATAAAAGATAGCCAGAAGATGAGGACATTTTCACTGCTCCTGAGGCCATAGTTGACATTGATCTAATCAGCTAGATTATGAGCTGTCCTTTTGGGGTCCAGATGAATTGGAAAATCGTTGGTTATGCACTCGGTCACTCGCATTGTGATCCTCTTACGAGAGAGAGATCACAAAATTACATTTAAATGCAATGAATATAAAAAGAGACTTACATTAGATAATCTGAATGGACAGAACTTGGGCTTTCCTCTACGCCCGTACTTGAGCAAATTTGTTCCTTTCTTCAAAGCAGTGATGGCCTATTACAGTAAAACAGTAACAAAATGTGTTAAAAGACAAGTAGGATTTAGAGACTGAATAAAGAGATTCTAACATTATATACCATACAAAAATAAAGAATCAAAATTATGCACAGATGAGCGATGATGGTTGACATGCTTGATTCAAAACATCTCCTACGGCCAATTTGAATAGAAAACGTGGACAAACGGAAACTAGAAATCTCAATTAGTCAACAGCTACATTTACTCATTTACCGAGAATATAGAGAGTATGCTTAACTTGTTTGTATAAATCATGAAGGCAGTGGCCTTTAATTATCAATTTGCAGGAAAATATCATTTAATAGAAAAGAACGACAAGATTAAATTCAAAAAAGTAGAGAATATTATAATTGCAATTCAGGGAAGCAAAAATGAGTCACACAAAGCAGACCTCAGCTCTGGTTTTTCAAAGTTAACTCATATAAGAAAATCAAACATTTTCATTTTGCCAATGGTAGGTCACCATCATAATCTTTCAAAAAGTAGGTGCAGTGAGCGTTTAATATACGGTATATACTTGATCTCCCTCTTCCCAGCCCCCACCCCCTCTTTCTCACATAAAAGGTGTCTACATTCTCTTTCATGATATTGTCTACAATCATCTCATAGAGCACAAATAGTTTAACAAATGAATGTACAAACTAGTATTATTAATGTAGTTTTATACTGTACATATCAATGTAATTCTATATCCATGTAGTTCTATATAGTATACAAAGTTGTACATGTTCCACTTTCATGTCCTAATATTCCGAGGAAACTTGTTTCCGTGCCTATCATAGCTTATATCAAATGCGCTATATAGAACTACATTGATCAAATATTAAATCATTACAATAGCCAAAGATTATGCTCATCACAAACTCAAACAATATTTGGCATGAACAAGCCATCAGTCTTATAACCAAAAAACAAGCCATCAGCCAAATTGAACAAGCTAAGGAAGAAACATGCCTCCTACTCCAAGTTATTTGATATTCTAATTTAAATATTTATAAGTAGTTAAGAGTTTTCAACAGGCTCACAAAACTCCTTAGATCTTGCATAAGATGATTTATATTATTTTAGAGCATATGTTCAACAAACACTCTTACCACTCATAGATTGATAAGTATACAAAATGAAGACCGTAAAATAATTAGTAGAATAGACATCAGCTATATAGAAGATATAGGTTGTTGAGCTCTATGGATGGTTTTTTTTATGGAACAAGCGTTTTCTTGGTGAAATCAGATTCAGTTAAAAATGTTAATTATCTCATTTGCATCATTAGATGAATAGGATAGCAAATATATGTTAACAGATACACTGCACAAGAGCAAGTCACGTGTACATGCACTTATGCAATGAACAAGCCATTGATCGCATTAAAGCCAATATGGTAGGCTGGTCATTGTGTAAGACAAATGCAAGAGTTGTAAAGCAGAATAGCACAGAATCAGCAAGATTTCTAAATTCAAAAGAACTTCAACGAGTATAAAAAATCCATTGACAATTATGAACACTGAAACATTCTAACACCAACTTATCCACAACAGGACGGAGGATACTAAGCAGATATCCCAACTGCAAATCACGTCAAGATTACAATATCTCAATAATACAGAATGATTTGGTCAGTTTGATCAAAATTTGACTTCAGGGAAGTTAGTAAATTATATTATTGATGACATAGTGAAGAAACAATATGTCAAACTACTACTATATAAAGCACTAGTTGTACCAACTTCTGTTACAGAAGATAAGGCTAATAATAGAAGACTTGCTTATCTACAAACAGTTCAAGTACTTCAGCTGTCATCCGAAACAATCATGCATATAGACAAATAAAAGACCAAAGCACATAACACCAAGAAAGTGCAGTAGAGCAGCACCATTACCAGTGAAAAACAAATTAACTTCACTCTCTCACAATAACAAACACGGAAATTATATTATTTATCATATATCAATTTCTCCAATTCTATAATAGCACCAATAGAATCCAAATTCCACAGCTAACAAGCAATCATTAAAACTTAATTAAAAATGCAACAAAATAGTTGCGAACAAGATTCAAATAGAAACCGTAGTCTTACCAACTCAATATCTCTCTCCGCGGGCCCAGCCCTAGCCTGATCGACAGTCATTGCCATGCGACGAACAAACAGTCATTCACCGCAACATCAACGCACCGCCACCTCTCATTACCACCACCTCGCAAATCGCATTCCACACTCCCAACAATCGGAGCTAAGATGCACAACCACCGACACCTCAGTAGCTGCCGAAACTTGAAAAAACGAAGCAAAAAACCGAGGCGCGAGGAATCGGAAGGTTGGATCGAAGCACGAAGAATGTGTAAGATAGAGATTGGATTCGAATAGAGATAAAACAAGGGAAGGAAATCGAGAATTTTAGGGTTTTGGGATTGCAATTCCCAACAGTAGTGTGTTTCTCTCACTAGATTTGAGAGAGAGGAGAGAGAAGGGAATAGTAAAAAGGGAAAGGAATAAAATGGGTTGAAGGAGATAAAGCTGAAGTAAAATTTTTGAGAGTGAGATGTGAGAGTGGTTGATTCTCGTTAGTTACGCCTCCTAGCTGGACCCCACAATTTCCGGCTTTCTTTTTACCCTTTTACAAAATTTACTGTCTCTGTAGATGAGGTAAATTCTCCGAGGTGACAGTTTGACTATTGTCAACCAATTACTGGCCGCCACCGCATTGAATGAGAGTGAACTAGTGATTAGAGATACATTAGACAAGCTTCTCGGGCTCGTTCGGCTCGTTAAAAGTTCGATCCGGGCTCGCCTCGTTTATAAACGAGACGAGCTTAGCATGTTAATGATCGGCTCGTTCGGCTAAAATAACACTATATGGGCATTATTTTATACGAGCTACTCGGGTTCGGCTCGTTAAAAGCTCGGCTCGGGTTCGACTCGTTTATAAACGAGTCGAGCTTAAACATGCTAAAGTTCGGCTCCCCTACGAGTGATGTATTCGGTACTCCCTCACTAAACAAATATCATTTCAATAAAAAAAATATTGACTAAATAAATACAATGTTTTTTAGATTAAAAGTTTCATAATGATTTGTATAGATACTGTATTTATTATTATTTTTAAATCTGTGATATTTGCATGAACTTATAGTTTCTATATCAATGAATTCAATAATACAACAAATTGGCATATGTTGTGTCAGCTTAATAGTAAAAATCACGGTAATTAATTGATGAACAAAAATATATAAAATCTAAAAATAGAAGAATTTATTTATACTTTTTCAGAATAAAAAAAGCTTACAGTTAAAAAATAAAAGCGTGCAAATTGGGCACGACAAACAAAATTTTGGACTGGTGTGTTTTTATTGGTTGTCTTTGGCATAAAATAGTAACGTGTCGTCCACTTTGAGTCTAAAAGGTCATCTTACATAATATTTCATTATTGTACGTGACCTAAGTGCAACAAATCGGAAATTTAGTGCTTTTACTAAAAAGTTACGTGTTTATTTATTGTAAATTTAAGTATTAGATAACATAAAATTATAGGATAGATAACTCTGATATAGGCAACAAGTTTGGTCTAGATCTTGGTTGGGTTACTCGTAATTTATGAGAAAAGGCCCAAAACAAAACTTAGAAGAAAAATGTTCATCTGATTCGAGACAGACCCGGAACAATCATGAATCGATGAACACCCCTACTCGGATAATCGAACATGTGACATTTCCCTCTAACTTAGAGGATAAAAATACCATGGTCACGTTTAATAAGTAAATAAATTTAGGGACTAAGATTACGTGAATTAAAAGGAATAAATAATTATCATAATCTCGTTTGATAAATAAGGGTCTGTTTACTTGTAGCTTATTTCTGTTTCATTTAGTTTATAAACCCTAAGTTTAATTTTTGTAGGTGTTTACTTAGGGATTGGTTTATTTCTCTAGGGGTTTATATGAGTTTATAAACCACTAAAAAATAAACTTTTCAAACCAAGGTTATTTTTACTTGTATGAGTTTATTTTTGTTTAAAACCCGATTCTGGCCTTGTGGTTTTCCATCTTGATATTATTTGTTCATCCCTGGGTATTCAACGTTATTGTTCGGTTTTTTTTAGGGGCATGAGAGTCTTTTGAAGTAAAATAAACCCAAAAAATAAACTCCAAGTAAACAACCTCATCTAGTTTATTTATATAAACCCATCAAAAAATAAACCTGAAAATAAACTATAAACTCATATAAACTCATGTAGTTTATAAACCCGAAAATAAACTAATCTACAAGTAAACAGGCCCTAAATTAAGGAGATTAAAGGATTAGATTATGAAGATTAAGAGTATTCGATTGTGAGAATTTTATAATCCTACAAAACTTTGATTATAGGGATTATAAGAATTATTTAGGAAAATTTTTTATTTTTACCTCTTTTCCTTTTTTTCCATCTACTTCATCTATTAAAAAAAAATTACCACATATTTTTATAATTTTATTTACAATCATATTCATTTTACCAAACACCGTATAATTTATTTTCATATTCATCTCCTTAATTGTTCATCTAAATAAGTCAACAACGTAATCTTAAGTTACCAAACGAACCCATTTTTAGTTTATGGTCCAATAGATTGAGTTTTAGAATTTCTTTATGGGTCATAATAGTGTGAATTTTGATATGATAATAATAAATCAAGTTTTTTTAAGAAAAAATTCAAAGGGAAATTAATGATTTAATAACAATAAAAATTTGTTAGATAATCATTACCTAATGCCAACATGATGTGAGGTTAAAGTTGGGTTGAGTGGGCCCAATTTTAAAATATTGTGGGCCACTTCAGGCCCCATAAGCCCAACATTTAGGAACAAAATATTTAAAGAGAGGCCCCAAAAGTGACATTGCCATAAATTGGACAACTATACCCTTATGTCGTTTTACAACCAAAAGAATTCTTGGCGGGTCATTTTGTGTTATTTATTTAAATTATTGGAGTATTGAGTGTTTTCTTTACTGGAATCCAATTTAGGATAAAATACACAACTCGCCCATTAACTTATATTTTTTTTCAAAATCAGTATTTTATGCAAAATTAGATTACCCAAATATATATTTCTTTTTGTATTAGTGATATGGTTGATTTTCTAATTGGTTTGGGCTTGATTCTAGTATAGGCCAATGTTTTGAATATTGGCGTGGCTAAGCCCATAAAGGCATAAACCCGGTTCAGATGGACCGCCACTTGAATGAAAAGAAATCTCTCCTTTTTTTTCAAAAATATAAAATGCTATTTTAATGTTTGTTGATCTTGTATTTGATTCATCCGGTTTGATAATGGTTAATATCATTCTTGGAGTAGTACTTAAAAAAATTCGGTCCATGCGCCACGCCGCACCGACTTTATCCGTTATTGTGTTTACTTGGTTATGCCATATTTTTCGAGTTATATATAGTGACTTGTATATACTATAAATCTCGATAAAATAAAACTAACAAATCTCGATAAAATAACAATAAAATGAAATTTTCAATTATATAAAAATTTTAGTGTAAAGAGTTAAAACCTACAAAAATAACAATCTCAATTAAACATCAAGTAGTGTTATATTCAAAGCGTTTTTTTTTTATTAAATGAAATTCGGTTTTCGGTTTTTTTTATCGGTTTTCTCGGTTTTGGACTAAAACCGAAATCATAAAATATATGGACCGATGACTGAACCTAAATTGTCGGTTCAGGTTCGATCTAGACCGAAATTACTCGGTTCGGTTCAGTTTACCTGAACCGATCCGAAATTACTCGGTTCGGTTCAGTTTACCTGAACCGATCCGAAATTATTCGGTTCGGTTCAGTTTACCTGAACCGAACCGAACTTACTCAGCCCTACTCACGATAATTTTAATAATCTATTACTTTTCCATAACTTTTATCCCCATTAAAATTTATAAATTTCATAAGTTACTTGCATGTGGACAGGATGATTATTCAAAAATCACATAAATATATATATTTATTTTATTGGATTTTTATGTTATTTTTCATAATTTCCTTATAATATTTTAAAAGTATAATATCAAGAGTCTTTTTATATTATGCAACTATCCTATATCTAACCTACTTCCAAATTCAAGGTAAGTTGAATTTCGTTCTCAATTAAAGATTTGGTAGGTGTATGACTCAATCAACCGTAATAACTTGACTTTGACGCTTACATATAAAAACAACAAATAAATACGTCAAAGGATATAAAATGATCAATCATGGGCACTTGGCTCTTTGACTTTCGACGTTGTAGAAAAGTCAAAGGCTCAAAGCTCATAATGTTATTGTACATATAAATTTGAAGATCGTCTTGTCGCGTAAATAAAAAGAGATGTTGACATTTAGAGAGGAAGAAGATCTATCGTATCTATTATTCATATTATAAAATATGTTACATTTTTTTATACTCTTTACTTAAATCATTTTCTTGAATATGACTCTTATGTAATAGTTTCATGAATCGTATGTTTAAGTGGTAGGTGGTGAAGGTTATTGACTTTGTCAATCACTTTTTTACTTTGATTTTCTTAAGATTTTATTTTTACTTTGATTTTTTTAAGACCCCGGTTTTAGGAACCTCCGAAGCGAGTGAGGCAGCGGAAGGCACGAACCAACAAATGAGACATGCTCGGACGAGGGGCATATGAAGTCGAACACCGGGCATCATGATTCATTTGAGAAGATAATGGAGTGTTAGTGACTTCATTGGTGAAGAGATATTTGTTCCGCGTATGAGGAGAGTATAGGGCGAACTAGATGATAGTATTGATCATCGTAATGTTTATCGGTTTAGTGCATTATGACAATATGACTGGAGTGTAGAAATGAAAACGTGTTGTTAAGAAGAACAAAAATGAAAATGATTGATATTCTTTCATCTAGTAATCCATTATAGAAACTAACTAATCACATTGTTGGAGATACTAAAGTTCTACATCGATAGTTGTGGACATTCTGAGCATAGTATATAAGGTTGTTGGGCTACTCTTCCTATTGTCAATTGATTTTAGGATGAAACCCCGTCAGATTTATGGGTTGGATTTGAACCTAACGTGCACGTATATTCGTATACACACGAATTAACAAATTAACTGTCATTGATAGTCTTGTAACCTTTTGGGTCCATTTTGCACTAAAGGTCTATGAGGGTGAAGTTGGAAATTATAGGTCTATTTCATGGAAATTTTTTGTCTTTTTATGAGAAAATAGACAAATAATCTCGATTATATTTGTTTTTTTTTCCCTATAAGTAGATGAATAAACAATATAAAATATTTTAAAAAACTATAGAACTAAATCTAAAGAAAAAAACTTTGGATAGGATCTATGCCCACTTTGAAAAAAAAAACCATTCTTTTACTACAAAAGTTTAATGTGAATATGCAAATTTGGGCATTGATGTCAAAAGCTTCTAATTGCTACAACAAAATAACTAAGAATAATTAAGCTCATAATATTAACAAAAATGTATATAGTACATATTGTTTTGAACTAATAATAAAATTACCCATAAATTACATTTGGTTAACTATAAAATCTCCTCTTTAACTCTAATCACTCTTACTCCATCTATACAAATTCCTCATTCCTTAACTCGTCGGTAACAATCTTCAAAAGCTCTGGTTTACCCTCCACATTCCGCGACTTTGGCGGATCAAGGAGAGACATTCATTCGAAGGACTCGACTTTCCGATCGGATATCCGTTTCAACTATTCTTGATCCGGTTAAATACCCGATTAGTAAAATCCCGGAAAACCAGATCATATCAGATTGGATATCCGATTTGGTGTAACCCTAATTAAAGGGAAAAAAAAGCCCAATTGGCAACCAAGATCTTCATTGATTCTTGAGCAAATGGGGTATAATCTTGTCAACATCAGACAATTGAACAGGCTTTAACAAGAATTCTTCAGCTCCTTCTTCCAAGCATCTATTGATCCTTGATGGGATATTCTCAGATGACATTATCACAACTGGTATACATCTCAGATTCTCTGATTCCTGCAAGAATTGGCCCAAAGATTCATAAATACATATTTCACCACAAAATCATAATGAAAATGATGCAAAAATTTCAAAAAATTTACCTTTATTTTCCTAAGAAGATCATATCCAGTCATCCCAGGCATAGAATAGTCAGTAATGATCATATTCACAGCCAATTCCCTACCCGAATCCGAACCCGAATCCGAAAGCCCCTCTTCATCTTCATGACTTGACATCAAACCAAGAAGTTCCAAAGCCTTGCTACCAGAATCAACTGCAGTAACTGCAAAAACCGCGAAAAACATCATTCGGGTATTCGAAACATCAAACAAACAACCTTAATCAAATCATTTCCAACGATTCTTACCTTGAAAAGACGAGGTCTTGAGAATCCTTTCGATTAGCTTCCTATCTGTAACACTGTCATCAACCGCAAGAACATGGAATCGGGTACCCACAGCCATTAGAGGAAAAGCAAAGAAGGGTTTCAAGAGAGAATTGTTAAGGACGCGTTTGGTTGAGGATAATGCTGATGATTTGGGTGTTTTATAAGTATATATAAACCATTGAAGAACAAGTCAAGTTTATGACAGGTTGTGTTAACTAGCCAACTAGGAAATTACGAAACATCAACCGACCAAATGAGATTTGCAGAATCCTTACACTTGTGGCCGTATCTTCTCTTTATTGGGTATCGATTATTTTTTTTGTTTTGTGGGCCAACCAAACAAGGACTTAATAATTTAATACTAAATTCAGGTCTTTTTAGGCGTTTTTTAGGGTGATTATGCTTTGACCCTTTGTGATTATAAAATTATTAGTTCAAGATACGGGATTGTTTGGCTCTTAATAGATCTTAAGGGTCGTTTTATCCTTCCTATAAATGATTTGTGTTGATAAAATATTTTTTTTTGGATATATTGGACCGATTATCAACAACTAATGCAACTACTTGTGACGTACAATCTTACCAATTAGTGTTAATTATCAATTGCTAATATCTTTTGGATTATAGTAATTTAGCCATCGTTTGTCAAAGGATTTGCTAGTTAGTATTAGTGATTCTTACATTCATTTTTGTAAGCATGTCCACGGGTCACGGATAACCCGTGACCCGGCGGGTTACGGGTGTGAGTAAGGGTCGAGGTGATCCTTACGCGCAGACCCGACGTGTCGACCCGCCAATGGTCAATTTAAAAAAAAATAAATTGACCCAATATCCGTTGGGCAAACTCATTGGCGGGTCGACCTGGCGCCGGGTCACCAACCCGGCGGGTTGGCCTTTTAGGCAGGTATGGGTTACCTTTCCCGGACCCTTGACCCGACGGATCCGACCCGTGGACATGCTTATATTTTTCAATATTTTTTTATTAAATTTTATTGATATAAAGAAAAAATGAATAAGACTGTAAGAATTTAGAAGACTTAACAATGTAAGTCAATTTTAAATTGATGTATGATTTTTTGGATTAATCTTTTCGTGAACAAAGTAAATTTCGATCTAATATTCGTTTTTTGTTGAGATAATAACATCTCACATCTAAAATTGGGAGCTTCCGAACCTAGTAAGATCAAATCTAAGATATCTCAAGTCTTTTTCGTTATGATTTCATACATTGTTGGTTTTTAATAGTTACCATTCTCTTGTATAAATATTTACGTAAATCTTCGATAAAGATCATCAATTCACTCCTATCAGTAAATGACATGATTCATGAGCAAATTGGTTGATTTGGTCATGAACAAATCAAATACATCGAGATCGATAGTCTTACGATTTGTGATCAAATTCAAGCACAGGCCATCCACACGTGCTTTAATCGTTCAGTGAATCAGTTGGCCGATTTGATGACTAAGGCTCTTGAACCCACTCGCTCCATAATCTACTATTCAAGGTCATTGTCGTTCTACACACAATTCGACTCAAAGAGGAGTGATTATATTAGATCTCGCCTCGGATATCTCTATTTCCTTTCTTGTTATGATTACGTACCTTTTAGGTTGTTACAAATTACAATTTTCTTGTATAAACAGGGAACCTCATGTCATACTTCGCCTTCCTTCATGTTATGCTTTGCCAAATGGTTATAGGATGAGACTTATTAGACTTAAGTGTTGTTCTAGAGTTTAACGCGCATATGTATTCGGGTGCATACGCCCCCCTCTATAGTTAGGGTTGAAAATTTCTCATGGTATTAGAGCAGTTAGGTATCTCACTTCCTAGATTATTTAATTTGTTTGTCAACCTTGAGACATTTGATGGGTTAAGCAGTCTTCAAGACTGTCGTCAAGTGTCAAATGAGCCAAATCGTTGCCCTTAAAGGGACATGTGGAGGATGAAATGTTTTCACATCAATAATAAAGAGATAATGAGCCTAATGTATAAGATTGATGAGCTACTCTCCTATTCTCAATTGGTTTTAGGATGATACATACCTCATTGACTTTATGTGGTGGGCTCGGGCCTAACACGCATGTGTGTTGAATGTCTGACGAACCCCCACGTGATCTTTGACTCACCGGATTTCCACATGGTATCAAAGCTGATCAATCTCAAGTCCTAACAAATTTGGGATTGTGTGCCTTACGACAACGCTCTCAAACCTGGACTAAAATTTTCTTGTCTAATTGGACTAACCGGCCTTAAGACACATCATCAAGTGTCAACTGAGTAAGACGGTTGCACTTGAGGGAATGTGTGGAAATAAAGTTGTCCCACATCGTTATTAAACGAACATGTAGCTTTATATATAAGTTTGAGGAACTACTCCTCTTATTATTAATTGCTTTTAGGATGAAAATTCATTGGGTTTACGTGCTGAGCTCGGGCTCAACCCCCATGTGTGCTCGGACATAGACAAAACCATTCATGCACGTTAAATCAGACATGTCGGATTTTCACATGTTATCAAAGTAGTTCGATCTCTTGGTTTGTATCTTATCAAACTTGTTAACCTTAAGACACTGATTGTGAACATGTACATCGTCAAGTATCAACCGAGTCAATCATAGTCCCGAATCCACCATTAAATGTACGTCATAAGGTCGACAAACTCAATAAGTCAGTACTCGAGAAATCATATTTCTTTAATACTATGTGAAATTATGAAAGTTCAAAGTTCACGTGAGACCGCACACGCGCATAAGACCCAAGCTTAACACATAATACAATACACATCGCTCAAGTTTACTAATGAAAAGTTATTATCTCTAACATTTTATGTGAATATTTTACATCCATCATGAACATGATGTATAGACTTATTGGACAAGTTTCACGCACTAAGTTAAACTTGAAATGTGATTTGGTGTTGTTTTAACTAGTTGAAATATTTTAATTAGTGTTTTGTTTATGATATAGGTCAATTTTAATGGTCATTTTTATATATGTTTGGATTTTACCGTGAATTAAATAATGTAGAGAATCTCATTTTATAATAAATTAATAAAATAAAATATATAAAATTACACGTAATTGTGACAGGGCGACTTTAGTGAATAATCAGGAGATTGCACGTGAATTCCCCAAATTCCGAGCAAGATCCTCTTTGGGTTTCTTCCAATCTACTTATACACAAATCAACTGGAATCCCTTTGTGTATAACAAGAGGCAAGAGCCACCAAAGCAAAACACAAATAAAGATAAATTATATTGTAATAGTGCATTTTATCTAAGATTTGAATCATTTTGATGAATTCGATTTGAAAAATGTGATGATATTGTTAAGATGTGTGGAATACGATATTGTGTGAAGTCCCAGAGTTATTCCTCCTATTGCAATTGGTTTTCGGAAGTTACTACGAAGTCTTGTGTGTAGGATCACTTCGACGCGCATCTTTTCCGCGTCTTAGACCTGTCGGATATTAAAAAAATAAAGTAAAAGTTACCTGACGAAATATAGATATATATTTTTTCATATTATTGGTACATGTTGCATTTTTTAAAATAAATTTTATACATGTTATATTCAGTTATATACGGATATTTGCGTTATATATATAATCAAATATTATCATAAAATGATTTAACTAATACCCAAAACATACTCTTAACCCTACTTCTCATAGGGTAGATATCAATGGATAACTATGCGAATTAAACCAGTTAAAATCATAATAGTATATTTAGGTTTTATGTATCGGATCAAACGGATAATCAAGATATTCATGAATGATTAGCCGATACGCTAAAATTTTCCAAAAAATTGGATGAGTAATGATCGGATGTGGAACAAGGTTTTTGTGAAAAACGTAGTGGGATATCCGGGTATCCGGATCAATTTATTTTCCCACCCTTACAACCATGCACCACTACATACTGGCCGGTTTCATTTGCTTTATCGGGACGTGGAATAAGACCTAATTCGAATGTATGATCGTTTTATACAAGGTCGATCTTATCCGATGTTAGAGTACTTGGATATGTGAATAATTTTTTTTATCCGGATCGGATATTCGATCCGAATTGTTAGTTCTTATAGCTGTCTTCAAGATAGACTATTTTACCAAATAATTTGGATATCCAACCTTGATATTCCGTCCAATCCGAGTAATTGTTGACCAAATTAATATGATATATTCGATTTTAGTGATCGGGTATTTGATTATTTATCAAAGATCTTGATCCGGTGATACGATAACCTCCGGCTCAGCTCGGATTTAGATCAATAATCTACTAATCATTTTCAGATTATTCTAGATCGGATCTTTAGATTATTGGATATGCCGAACCGGATTATATAACCTTTTTTTTGAAAATATGTGTATTAATGTAACCAGAAAAATGTGCATATGAGATTACTACACATGGAATGCAAAAAAAGTTGTCCTAGAATTAGATTGATTGATAGATGGGTAGACAAGATGAACACAAATTTATAACTAAATTAGAATGTCTCTAAAATTGGACCATATACACTAGGCAAATTAATTAAAACAATTTCCATTTCATATTTAAAAAGAGACAGATGATAGATTATATGAACAAATTTAGTGTTAAATAGTATTAGAATCACAAAATTGTCCTGATTCAATTTTCTACTGTCATACTTATGTTCATTGACAGGAGGATCACCAAATTTAATGATAATTCATACTAAAAATAAAATAATTATTTGATCAAATTAGATGAATCATTTTACATTCATACTTAGTTTTATAGAATACAAAGATTGACAGAAAGGTCACCAAATTTAATGAAAATTATTACCCAATATACTTATATATGTGCAATGTTTATGATTTAATTTTGCATATAAATATGGCCAATGTTCATCTTTCTACTTCATTCCAACATGGGTATTTTTACTCCTTGCATAGTTTTGTTTCTCATTGTTTGCATTTGCTTTTCTTATGCACTATCCGATGATAGTAGGAAGGTAAGTGCCCTATCTTGCTTATCTATGTTTAATCTTATTCTTACATTAGCACATGTTATGGGTGGGCTCGGATTTGCTGATGTTTGTATTTTCCGTTTTAGATCGGACTTCTGGATCTGGTTTTTAGATCGGAGAATCGATCTGAAATTGAAACGTTGTGTTCATTTTCGGTTTTTTCTTTTAAATGTATGTAAAATCAGTCTATTAAGATTGGTGTAACGTGTATTGTGCCACGTCCTCCGAAATTTGATACTTAAGTCTAGGTTCAATTCGGATTTGGATTGATAACCAATCCGGAAGTCACGATCGGTCCATTTTATTTATAAAGTTGATTTTTTATACATCAAGTAAATAAAGGTTACTTCTTTAAGTTGTCTTAATTTGTATTTGTATTGAATATTTATCTTTAAATTTGTACTTAAATCTTACAAAAATATATATAAATACAAGTTTGTGGGTTGTATATTTAACTTTAGATAAGTGGTGTTGTTTCACATCCATTTCTCCATTAAAAATGAATTTTTTTACACTTTAAGTAAATAAAGGTTACTTCTTTTTTTTGATGGGGAAATAAAGGTTACTTCTTTAAGTTTTTTTAATTTGCATTTGTATTGAATATTTAACTTTAAAAACTTCACTTTCTATCGTTAATATTTTTTATAATTATTTTTGTTGAAAAGTTATAAAAATGATGTTTTTAATACTTTAAGTAATAAATCATAAATTACGATTTAAGTCCATAAATACTAATAAATTGCGTAAATATTGCAGGCTTTTATCGTATATATGGGTTCGTTACCGAAGGAAGTGGAGTACATACCATCTTCTCATCACTTAAAAATCCTTCAAAGTGTTCTTGATGAGAGGTACTTCTACACATCAAATCTCACAAACATATATTGTTTTATCTAAGCATGTATAAACTTATAATTACTTCAGTTAACCCTTTCTTTTCTTTTGTATTAAAAAAGTACCATAGCCGAGGACTCGATCATCAGAAGCTATGGTAATAGCTTCAATGGTTTTGTGGCCAAGCTCACCGAGATAGAGAAGCAAAAGCTCAGTCGTACGTAACTTTTACTTTTGTGTACCTTATTAACGTAGTTCCTCAAATCACAACGATTCAAACCCACTAAGAAATAGCACGAGCTTTGCACCGTCTCCTTTCACGGATGACATGTGCCCGACTGAGAACCGAGATCCACCATGCAACGGGTCAAAGGTTAACCCGTCGGATGAGACTAAAGATCTCAACTTTTTGGATATTATCTAATGATGACTTTGATTTTCTAGGTTTGAAGGGCGTGGTTTCGGTATTTCCAGACAGATCACTTAAACTTCAAACGACAAGATCTTGGGATTTCATGGGATTTTCCGAAAACATAAGACGCAACAAAGTCATTGAAAATGATATCATTATTGGCGTACTAGATACTGGAATCTGGCCGGAATCGAAAAGCTTCAGCGATGAAGGTGTTGGTCCGATTCCTAGTAAGTGGAAAGGACAATGCCCACCATCTTTCCCATGCAACAAGTAAGCCTTTCTTCCCATTGATCAATTTACAAAAACTTCTCAAATATGTCAAATCAAACAAACTTATTTCATGTTCTAATGTTATGATAGAAAGCTAATTGGAGCAAGAGATCTTTTATCAATCTCCACTGGACCCAAAACTCCAAGAGATTTTCAAGGCCATGGATCACATACAGCTTCAATAGCAGCAGGAAATGTAGTTCATGGAACAAACTTCTACGGAATCGCGGAAGGATCAGCAAGAGGAGCAGTTCCATCTTCTAGGATAGCTGCATATCGAGTTTGCGAAATTACCAGCAATTGCGAGGAATCGGCTATCTTAGCAGCATTCGACATTGCCATCAAAGATGGCGTCGACATTATTAGTATTTCAATCGGTGATAGCCACGGTAAGGAGTTCTATTCGAGTAGCATCTCGATTGGAGCATTTCATGCTATGGAGAAAGGGATATTGACTGTACAATCCGGTGATAACACGGGTCCCTCGTTGGGTTCGACGTCGAGTCTTGCACCTTGGTTGTTCTCCGTTGCTGCAAGCTCCATTGATCGTCACATTTTCTCGAACACGGTTCTTGGAAATGGACAAAACATGATTGTACGTGAGTTTTTACCTAGTTCTTATGAGTATATATATTTGTTAGTGAGTTTACACTTGTTATATATTTGTAGGGTAATGCTATTAACTCTAATGCGTTGGAAGCAAAGAACTACTCTTTGGTGTACGGGAAAGATGCCACAAGCACATGTTCTCCAATGGATGCAAGGTAACGCATATATATATATGACAAACCTATTGAGGATTGACTCATATGTTGTCTTCAATCAATAGGTTTGTTATACTCAGGCTTGTTTAGTAAGTGAACGATCTCGAGTATCTTGACTCTCGAGCCCTATTTTGTTCATATGGGATAACATGTTGTGTAATGAATTTCAATGCAGCACTTGTTTTGATGGGTGTCTTGATACCAAGCTAGTGAAGGGGAAGATTGTGATATGTGATGGAGTTTTCGGTTTCGATGAAGCTGCTAGAGCTGGTGCAGCTGGGGCAATTAGACAGTCAATTATCAGCAATGTGTCTTTCATTTACCCCTTGATTGTCTCCTCTTTGGAACCTATTGACTACTTTGCACTTCAAGATTACTATAAGAAATCAAAGTAATCATCAACATTGATCTTCTTAATAACTCTAGCATTCAAATGATTTCATTTTTGTTCGTGGTAAAGTTGACCCACTATTCTTTTTCCTAGCAGATCCCCCTTCGTGTCAATCCAAAAAACCGAAGGCGTTAAAGACTCATTCGCGCCTGTTGTCGCGTCGTTCTCTTCTAGAGGCCCAAATAAAGTGGCTCACGATATTTTGAAGGTTTGTAGATTCGCAATTTTCTTATCTTGGGATAAATTCGGTGGTACATTAAGACGTGGATTTCATACGTACATTTGAGTGTATATGTGTGTTAGGTTTGAGTCAAGCACGTACATAATTCATGTTGTAATGTTATTGTAGCCGGATATAACAGCTCCAGGGATTGACATTCTTGCTGCATATTCTCCCATGGCTCGTCTTACAACTTATGCTCAAGACAAGAGGTCTGTGAATTACAGCATCGTTTTCGGAACATCCATGGCTTGCCCTCATGTTGCCGGTGCATCCGCTTACGTTAAGTCGTTCCATCCGACATGGTCTCCTTCCGCGATTAAATCTGCTCTCATGACAACCGGTAAATGCAAAACATATAACATGCATGTCCTACGTACATACATGACTGAATTTTACGTAACTCTTTGTTGTTTTCCTTGTACTTACAAATATAGCTTGGGAAATGAACGTTGTGCAAAACCCAAATGGTGAATTCGGGTATGGAAGCGGACACATTGATCCGGTGAAGGCAGTGGATCCGGGGCTAGTCTACGATTCCGACACAAATGACTACGTTAACTTCATGTGCAAGATGGGGTACAATGCAACAATGATCGAGTTGGTAACAGGACACAAGATTACGTGCACCACAAGTAATGTTGTATCCAAGAACTTTTTACCGGTTGATATGAACTACCCGTCCATGGCCGCTGCTAGTCGTTCTTCTACTACTGACTTCACTGTTGAGTTCCAAAGGACAATAACGAATGTGGGTCGCGCAAACTCCACTTATAACGCAATTGTTACGTCGAGTTCTAATATTAAGGTGACAGTTCAACCGAGTTTCTTGTCGTTTAAGTCATTGGACGAGAAGAAGTCTTTTAACGTAAGTGTTGAAGTTAGAGTTATTGGAAATGAAGGTAGAGAGACTGCATCTCTTACGTGGTTTGATGGTTTTCATAAGGTAAGAAGCCCTATTGTCATATACAATAGGAACATAACTCAAGTCTAATGGGATGTGGTTAGTATCATTATTTAGAATTTGTTTTTATGTTGTAAGAATTTATATTTGTAAGGTTTTGGGATTATTCATTTTAATCCAACAACTAGAGCACTCACCAATACATTTTAAGTATTTTGAAAGGAACATAATTCGACTCGACCTGAATAATCGAGATTAATTTTTAGTTAACGTTTACTTGGATGCTGGTTTGAACAGATCTACTACTTTCCGTAAACACGACTTTGAATATTATTATTAGTAGCTTGATTTCCACGTCCCATCACATGATGTGTTTGAGTTTGATCTAATTTCGGGGTTTAAACTCTTTTTTTGAAACGTTAGCTATTGATTTTTCGTTTTTATATCACATTTCACATTTGGACATGACTTGGTTATTCGGATGATGATGTTGAATAGAAGTTGTGTGCCTTAGGTTTTTTTGGGATGTCATTATGTCTTGGTCTTTAGCGTAATTTATAAACTCAGTTTAGACCATTGTTCTTTAGCGTAATATAGTCACTCTTATCTTTCCCGATAAAAATAACCAATATGAAATATCCAATTCTAAATCTACCTCGATAAAATAACAAATATAAACCGTTTCTTTTTTTTTTTAATAAAAATCGGTTTTTCGGTTTAGACCATCGGGGGTTGATGGACCTTCCATGTCAAACCATAAGTCGTATATAGTGTGTATAACTTAATGGAGATAATAAATGGATTTTTGTAGTGAAATCATGTTGTGACGTTATTACTTTACTTATGTGTGTTTGTGCTATCTACTTATTCGCTATGCTAATGAAGATGGTAAGCTAATGGCTTTACCACTTTTATTGATATACTACATGTCATGTAAGAAGTTGTAGGGTGATTCAAAGCAGGTGGTCAACTGGATTTCCGTACTTTGAGTTATGTTTTTGTTATTTTGTTGCATTCTATTCCGACTAGTGTTATGTTAGAATGCTAGTTGACATTGAGGCTGATAATTTCATTGCACGGCTTTGGTTTCCGCATGATATATTTAATTTTTGTAAATTATGTCTTATTGCAAGATCTACTTTTGTCATTGTCAAACTAGAGTTAGGACCCATTGTGAGGCTCTTGCTCCTAGCATTCCGGGTTTGAAAATTTGGGGTGTTACACCCGTTGTTGACAAAATCAGTAGGATATATTCGATTTTAATGATCGGATATATGATTATTATTCAAAGACCTTGATCCGGTGATCCGATAACCTCCGGTTCAGCTCGGATTTAAATAATTAATCTACGAATAATTTCGGTTTTAGATTATTTTAGGTTGGATCATTAGATTATTGGATACGACGAACTGGATTATACAACTTTGGCCATCTCTAATACTAACTTTATGCTTATAATGAGTACAACTTCAGTCCCGATCCATTTGAGTTTGAAATGTGGAGTCCCCTTCTTTACCGTCAAGTCTACGACTAACGACAAACTCTGCAAACGAAATCGCATACTCGATCTTCCAAAAAAGTCATAAGTTTTTGGGCGTGTTTGGTAAGAAATTATAAAAATGTGTCAACAAAATCTAACTTCTTACTTCTTGTCGGCCTATTTATTTTTGTCTTTGAGTTCTTTGCTTCTTTTTTGTTCTCGATCCACCATCTAATGTTATCTTACTTCTCTAATTTGGTTGAATCCACTGCGAACACTTAAATCGATGACAACTAATTCCTTATATTGCTGGAATATATTTGGAAGATGAATCATATTAATTGAATTGGGCAATTTGACCAATCGTTATCTGAATTACTACATTTTGACACATCGTTATCGAAATTTGACCGATCATTATCACTTGTTCAAATAACAAAGATTTACTAAAATAACGCAACATGTAGTCGGCTTGGACGTTAGTGTGAAGTTCAACGTTTTAATAGATCGTTGTGTAAGAATTTCCTTTTGCGCTGAAGCGTAATTTTTTGTTTGATGCTATGTGTTGCATTAACAATTACTCATATTTGCAAATATAATACTAGAGTTTTAATGGATGGTAAAAATATACTTTATATTATTTCATGATTCTTTATATAAATATAATTTAGATCACAAAATTTACAAAAACAATTAATAATATATAACATGGTAAAAAAGTATAATATCAATTTGTCAAAACGACGTAAGGTGCGTGTATTAAACTCATCTTATTATTTATTAAAAAATTATCCTACAATTAGATTGATTGATATATTAGTAGACTATATGAACACACATTTATAACTAAATTAGAATTTCTCTATAATTGGACCATATACACTAGACAAATTAATTAAATCAATTTCCACTTCATATTTAAAAAGGAGAAAATTGGTGTAAGGAAGTCCTTTTCGTATACATGATACAATCTAAACCCCTCCAAATTAATTGAAACAATTTGGTTTACTAGATTTTTTCTAGTTTTGTGTTTAGTAAATATACCCCTTGAGAGAAGAGTGTGTACAATTTGAGAATAAATACAAAAGGTTGGGGTATATTTACTTAATTGAAACATTAAAAAGCCTATTTACTACTCTAGTTTTTCAGAAAGGCCTAATTACCAAAATTGCCCATCCAATTTTCTCCCTAAAAATAAAACTAAATTAAATTATAAAAACGCTATTAACTGTGGGAGACCACTCCCATTAAAAAGATTTCATCCCTTAAAATTAAGAAGGATAAATAACTATTAAAAATTAAAAAGATAACTATATTAAAAAGATAAGTGAATATTAATTGTGGGACCACTCTCATTAAAAAGATTCTCTCCCTTAACTAATATGACTGTTTTTTAATTAAATAAAGAAAATGAGAGTGATACCCCACAAATTCTGTACATAATTTTATGTATATAATTTCACACGCAAATTATGTACATAATTTCGCACGCAAATTATGTACATAAAATTATGTAATTAATTTTAATGCCAACAAATAAGCGACTCTTTGAAAAAAAAAAGCAATATTAATTAAGGGAGATAATCTTTTTAATGTTAAAACTAATTTTTTTAATTGTAGGGGATCACTCTCATTTTTCTTTTTTATTTTAAAAAATTAAGGGAGAGAATCTTTTTAATTTTGAATAATTGTAGGGACTCTCATTTTCCTTTTTAATTTTTAAAGTATCTTAAATTATTTTAGATTTTATCTTTTTTTTAAAATTACAAGGGGTCTAGTTAATAGAAATTGAAACATAAAAGCCTACTTAATAATCAATTAAATTTTATAATTTGTTATATCGGGCAACTAAATATTCTTATTTATCCTATTAATTATAATAAGTAAAAGATTGTGTAGAAGGTAGGATTCGAACTCTGGACGAGCTGCCCTCCCTTCCACCCTTATACCAGTTAGACTAATTAAACTTTGTGTATTATTTTGATGATACACAATATTAATAAATAAAAGACTTGTGTAACCAAAACCTTGTGTACGAAATACCTTTCACTGAATTTCTTTCTTGAATAATATGTAGGTACATTATGTATTATCGAGTCATTTTATATTGCTCGAGTATTTCGTACACAAGGTTTTGGTTACACAAGTCTTTTATTTGTTAACATTATGTATTTGAAATTATGTATCACTATTGTGTAATTGAAATTGTGTATGCTCGAGTATTTCGTACACAAGGCTTTTTGTTACACAAGTCTTTCATTTATTAACATTATGTAGTTGAAATTATGTATCACTAGTGTGTAATTGAAATTGTGTATTAATATTGTGTATTATCAAAAGAATATACAAAGATTATAATTAAAAGATTATAATTAAGATGAGAGAGAATATAAGGAGAGATTCTAGGAAAATTTTAATTACTATTTCCTATTTTAACATATCAGCAAATCCGTTTACATTATTAATTAGGAATCTTTTATTTAATATAGGAGAGAGAATATCTCCAAATTAGGTAATATCTATTATTGTTTTCTAATTAATCTTTTTCTACATAATTTTAAGTGCCTACTTTGTCTACACATTACAAAACATACCTATTATATACACAAAAATACGTTATGTACCTACTTAACCAACTCACCCGACAGATTATATGAACACATTTAGTGTTAAATAGTATTTGAATTACTAATTTGCTATAAATTGTCCAAATTCAGTTTTCTACATCGTACATACATTGACAGGAGGATTACCAAATATAATGATAATTCATACTAAGAATAAAATAATTTTTTGATCAAATTAGCTGAATCATTTTACATTCATACTTAGGGCCCGTTTGGTTCCAACTTCGAAAACAGAAACGGAATGAAAACGAATTTAGTCCCTATAGGGTATCAAAAGTAATCAAACTCTCCTCCAATTACTTCAAACCACAAGGATTGATTCCAAAAATTTTCATGAACTTGGGTATACGTATGAATTAGATTCTTTTCCATTCCATTTCCGATTACGGAGTTAAAACCAAACGGACCTATACAAAGATTGACAGAGATGTTACCAAATTTAATAATAATTATTATTAAAATAAAATTTAATGTTATTGAGTATTTAATACCAAATATACTCATATATGTGCAATGTTTATTATTTAATTTTGCATATAAATATGGCCTGTGTTCATCTTTCTACTTCATTCCAACATGGGTATTTTTACTCCTTGCTTATATTTGTCTCTCATTGTTTGCATTTGCTTTTCTTATGCACTATCCGATGATAGTAGGAAGGTAAGTGTCCGATCTTGCTTATCTATGTTTAATGTTATTGTTACAATAGCAGATCTTATGGGTGGATTCGGATTTGCTGATGTTTGTATTTTCCGTTTTAAATCAGACTTTGGGATCTGGTTTTCAGATTGGAGAATCGATCCGAAATTGAAACATTTTGTTTATTTTCAGTATTTTCTTTTAAACGAGTCATGCGAAATCAATTTATAAAGATCGGTGCAAGCTGTATTGTGTCACGTCCTTTGAAATTTGATATTTCAGTCTAGGTTCAAATCGGATTTGGATTGATAATCAATCCGGAAGTCACGATTTGTCCATTTTTTTATAATTATTTGGTTGAAAAGTAATAGTTTTTTTTAATACTTTAAGTAATAAATCTCTCTAATTTGTTTTGAGAATAAATCACGATTTAAGTCTATAAATACTAATCAATTGCGTTAATATTGCAGGCTTTTATCGTGTATATGGGTTCGTTACCGAAGGAAGTGGAGTACATACCATCTTCTCATCACTTAAAAATCCTTCAAAGTGTTCTTCATGAGAGGTACTTCTACACATCAATCTCACAAACATATATTGTTTTATCTAAGCATGTATAAACTTATAATTACTTCACCTAACCCTTTGCTTTCTTTTGTGTTCAAAAGTACCATAGCCGAGGACTCGATCATCAGAAGCTATGGTAATAGCTTCAATGGTTTTGCGGCCAAGCTCACCGAGATAGAGAAGCAAAAGCTCAGTCGTACGTAACTTTTATTTTTGTATACGGTACCTTATGAGTGTGTAACATATTAAAATTGTTGTTCGAAAATTTACCTTTTGAGCCCAATTCCACGAATCAAACACAAAACAACTGAAACCCACTAAGAAATGGCACCTGCTTTACACCGTCTTCGTTCACGGATGACATGTGCCCGACTCAGAACCGAGATCCACCATGCAACGGGTCAAAGGGTAACCCGTTGGATAACACTAAAGATCTCATTTTTTGGTGATTGTTCTACAAGTCTTTAGGTCCATTTCCTTAAACCCGACATGTGAAACACTTAAATTTTCCACGTGAGACATATATAGGCACAATGGTACCCTATAAAAACACCATTATTTCATAGTACATTGGATTATAACTAATGATGACTTTGATTTTCTAGGTTTGGAGGGCGTGGTTTCGGTATTTCCAGACAGATCACTGAAGCTTCAAACGACAAGATCTTGGGATTTCATGGGATTTTCCGAAAATATAAGACGTAACAAAATCATTGAGAGTGATATTATCATCGGCCTGCTAGATACTGGAATTTGGCCGGAATCTAAAAGCTTCAGCGATGAAGGTTTTGGTCCGATTCCTAGTAAGTGGAAAGGTCAATGCCCACCATCTTTCCCATGCAACAAGTAAGTCTTTCTTCCCTTTGATCAATTTACAAAAAAAATTCTACAACACACACTAGATGATCGAAAAAAATTAAGATATTGTCCCACATCAACAATATAATAATACTAGGGAATAGGGATCCACGTCCTATTGCCAATTGACGATATCTATTAACAACATAGATCCGTGTTTTCGAATATGTTAAATCAAACAAACTTATCTCACGTTCTAATGTTATGACAGAAAGCTAATTGGAGCAAGAAATCTCTTCACAAGCTCCAACAGACCCAAAACTCCAAGAGATTTTAATGGCCATGGAACACATACAGCTTCAACAGCAACAGGAAATGTAGTTCATGGTGCAAACTTCTACGGAATCGCGGAAGGATCGGCAAGAGGAGCAGTTCCATCGTCTAGGATAGCTGCATATAAAGTTTGTGAAGACGATTGCCCTGAATCAGATATCTTAGCAGGATTCGACATTGCCATCAAAGATGGCGTTGACATTATTAGTATTTCAATCGGTTATAACGGCGAAGGCGTGGAGTTCTATTATAGTGGCATCTCGATTGGAGCATTTCACGCTATGGAGAATGGGATATTGACTGTACAAGCCGGTGATAACTCGGGTCCCTCGTTGGGTTCGACGTCGAGTCTTGCACCTTGGTTGTTCTCCGTTGCTGCAAGCTCCATTGATCGTCACATTTTCTCGAACACGGTTATTGGAAATGGACAAAACATGATTGTACGTGAGTTTTTACTTGGTTCTTATGAGTATATATATTTGTTAGTGAGTTTACACTTGTTATATATCTGTAGGGTAATGCTATTAATTCTAATGCGTTGGAAGCAAGGAACTACTCTTTGGTGTACGGGAAAGATGCCACAAGCACATGTTCACTAATGGATGCAAGGTAACGCCTATATAATTGACTGTGCATGTGTTGAGATGTAGGGAAAATCTCAGGTCGACAATACGATAGAGGGTGAATCTACCATATAAGTCCTAGAGCTACTCCTTCTATTGTCAATTGGTTTTAGGACTGAACCCTGAAAGGCTTGTATGTGTAGTTGACTAGACGTGTGCCCTCAACGTCATTTGGTCCGGACGAATATAAAAAAAAGTTAACAACATGCACTTGTTAACGGGCCTTTTATTCAAGCCAACTAACTCGAGCTTCAAAATGTGACCGGGCTCGAGTTGCTCGGGTTATTTGACAAACCTATTGAGGATTGACTTATATGTTGTCTTCAATCAATAGGTTTGTTATACTCGGCTTATTTAACAATTGAACGATCTCGAGTATCTTGACTCTCGAGCCCTATTTGTTCATATGGGATAACATGTTGAGCAATGAATTTCAATGCAGCACTTGTTCTGATGGGTGTCTTGATACCAAGCTAGTGAAGGGGAAGATTGTGATATGTGATGGAGTTTTCAGGTTCGATGAAGCTGCTAGAGCTGGTGCTGCTGGGGTAATTAGACAGTCATCTTTCAGCAATGTGTCTCTCATTTACCCCTTGACTGTCTCCTCTTTAGAACCTATTGACTACTTTGCACTTCAAGCTTACTATAAGCAATCAAAGTAATCAACATTGATCTTCTATCTTAATAGCTATTTCAAATCATGTTCTATTTTTGTTAATGGTAAAGTTGAATCTCTATTCTTTTTTCTTGTAGATCCCCCGTCGTGTCGATCCAAAAAACTGAAGCCCTTAAAGACTCATTGGCGCCTGTTGTCGCGCCGTTCTCTTCCAGAGGACCAAATACAGTGGCTCACGATATCTTGAAGGTTTATCAACTCGATCTCCTTTTTCTTATCTTGTGATAAAGTTCGACAATATAATATAATGTGGATTTCACACGTGATATTAGGTTTGAGTCAAACACATTGTGTTCTTATCGTATTGTAATGTTATTGTAGCCGGATATAACAGCTCCAGGGGTTGCCATTCTTGCGGCATATTCTCCCATGGCTCATCTTACAAGTTACGCTCATGACAAGCGGTCTGTGAATTACAGCATATTTTCTGGAACATCCGTGGCTTGCCCTCATGTTACCGGTGCATCCGCTTACGTTAAGTCGTTCCATCCGACATGGTCTCCTTCCGCGATTAAATCCGCTCTCATGACAACCGGTACATGCAAAACATATAACATGCATGCCCTACGTACATACATGACTGAATTTTACGTAATTCTTTATTGTTTTCCTTGTACTTACAAATATAGCTTGGGAGATGAACGTTGTACAAAACCCTAATGGTGAATTCGGGTATGGAAGTGGACACATTGATCCGGTGAAGGCAGTGGATCCGGGGCTAGTCTACGATTCCGACACAAATGACTACGTTAACTTCATGTGCAAGATGGGATACAATACAACAATGATCGAGGTGGTAACAGGACACAAGATTACGTGCACTACAAGCAATGTTGTATCCAAAAACTTTTTACCGGTTGATTTGAACTACCCGTCCATGGCCGCTGCTAGTCGTTCGTCTACTACTGACTTCACTGTTGAGTTCAAGAGGACAGTGACGAATGTGGGCCGCGCAAACTCCACTTATAACGCAATTGTTACGTCGAGTTCTAATATTAAGGTGACGGTTCAACCGAATTTGTTGTCATTTAAGTCATTGGACGAGAAGAAGTCTTTTAATGTAAGTGTTGAAGTTAGAGTTATTGGAGATGAAGGTAGAGAGACTGCATCTCTTACATGGTTTGATGGCTTTCATAAGGTAAGAAGCCCTATTGTCATATACAATAGGAACATAACTCAAGTCTAATGGGATGTGGTTATTATTATCATAATTTAGAATTTATTTTTATGCTGTAAGAATTTATATTTGTAAGGTTTTTGAGGTATTCACCTAAATCCAACAACTACAAGTCTACAGCACTTGCCAATATATTTAAAGCATTTTGAAAGGAACATAATTGGACTTGACCTGAATAAACGAGATTGATTTTTAGTTAACTTTTATCTTGACCCGGGTTTGAACTGATCTACTACTTCCCGTAAACCCAACTTTGAATATTATTATTAGTAGCTTGATTTCCGCGTCCCTCACGTTATGTGCATGAGTTTGATCTAATTTCGGGGTTTAAACTCTAATTTTGAAACGTTAGCTAATGATTCCTCTATTGTTATTTTTATATCACATTTCACGTTTTGGACATGACTTGGTTATTCGGGCGATGATGTTGAAAAAAATACGTGTGCCTTAGGTTTTTTGGGATGTCATCATGTCTTGGTATTTAGCATAATTTACAAAACTCACTTTAGAGCATTGGTCTTTAGCGTAATATAGTCACTCTCATCTTTTCCAATAAAAATAACAAATATTGAATATCCAAATCTAAATCTATCACAATAAAATATCAAATATGAACCGGTCCTTTTTTTAAAATAATAAAGTCCATTTTTCGGTTTAGACCATTGCTATTATTACCCGAAAACCGAACATATTTTCTAAAATATGCATACCTAAAACCGTACCTAAATTGTCGATTGTCGGTTCGGTCTGGACTGAAATCACTCGGTTCAGTTCGGTTTGATAAACCGAACCCAACATTGGTCAGTCCTGGAGTTAATTAAATTAGTAGAGTTGTATTCAATTTAAAAAAGGATAAAATTTATTCGATTTAGTTGAGTAGGATTTTAGGTAAAATAGATAATCTAATAAATAAATAGTTCTCATTAAAGCAAAATTCGGACCGGTTCAATGTTTGAACCGAGCCGGTCCAGTCAAAGCATATCTTTGTTCTCCAGTTCTTCCTCTACGTCATTCATCTTTTTCCTTCCTCCTCAAACACCAATCCTCCATCTCTAGACATCCTTTCACGCCGTAACCGACGTCCATAGGTATGTCAACGAGGATAATCGGTGCAAAATTTTTCTGATTCAGTCCGACGAGTCCTTTTGGATCGAGCAATGAAGCCACTACCTCATTCTTATTTGGTTCTTATTAAATTATCTTTTATAATCCGACGGGTCTAATATGTGGAGTGGATACATGTAAAGTGAACCTTACAGACAAGCATTTGGGGTTCCATTTTAAAACCAATTGACAATAGGAGGAGTAGTCCTAACTCTTATATGTTAGGTTCAAGTATTATCATATTGTCGATGTAGGACAATAATCCACACATCTTCACAGTTCTCGCTTCCTATTGGGGAAAACTTCACGTTCCCGACTCACTCCGAGTATATACACGGGTATTTTGTTGCGCACTCACACTCACACAACCTCACTTTAGTGTATAAGCCTTTGATCGAAACACACACTCTTATTTCATTGCTACATTTCAAACACAAAATACATATATATAGTCTGGTCCATGTATTTTTAGGTATTTAGTTCGGTCCGTGTACTTGATTATATAGCAATATATATAAATAAGGGGTCACTTTTGTAATAAGGGCTAAAAGCCTAACAAACTCTTTCAGGCTGTATATAGCCTTGTACACGTATGCTTCAATATATGAGATTCAGCTCAATACTTCACCTTTTCACATGGTAACAGAGCGATGATAATGGTGAAGATGCTCGTGAATCCTTAATTTCTTCCTTCTCGATTTCTAATTATAGTTAAACACATACACATATTAAGATAATCGAATCGATTATCTCCTCCTCCTTCTCTTTTGAAGCAATTCCATGGAAAATAGAGACATGCTTGGATCTGGAAATAATCCTCTCAATCCAAATCTGACTCGGAATGCATCCGGTAACATGAACGATCCCTTACACTTGTCCAATTCGGACAATCCTGGAATGCAGTTCGATACTATTCAACGGTTCCAATTTTGTATCCTAGAGAAGAAGCATTTATATGGCACTTGGAGCTAACCAGAAGCTCGGATTTGTTGATGGAACATGTAAGAAACCTACATTGGATGATGAAGATCAACTTACACGCTGGATTAGAGCAGATTTCATGATTAGGTGCTGGATCCTGCATTCTATGAAACCAGAGTTAGTTGAGCTATTCACTTATGCAGAATCTTCAAAGTAGCTTTGGGAAGAAATAGTTGAACGTTTTGAGGTATCAAATGCTCCTTTGATATATCAAATTCAGAAAGATCTTGCATCTCTCAAACAACATAAACACATAGTAGCTATCAATTATGGAAAATTGAAAACAATATGGGATGAATTGTCGACTGTTGATGCAATTCCTTCATGTCTTTGCAAAGGCATAATGCAATGTACTTGTGATATTCTTAAGAAAACTTGAGAGAGGGAAGCTAAGTTGCGTGTCATGCAGTTTCTCATAGGGTTGAATGACCAATTTGAACATATCCGTAGCAATATTTTGTCTTTAGATATTTTACCTACTATGAATCGTGTGTTTCATATGGTGATCCGAGTTGAAAAACAGAAGGAGATTACATGTCATATGTTCCTATACATGATGCTTTAGCTGTTTCTAGAACTATCCCTTATAGACAGGCTGGTGGGAGTAGAAGGGATTACAAGAAGGAAAATTTGACATGATGTGCTCATATTGTAAAGAGAGAGGTCATCTCAAGGAAGCTTGTTTCAAGCTCACTGGTGTACGTAACTGGTACAAGGATTTCAAGGCTAAAGATGAGAAACCACATATTACTAACCAATTTGTCAGATCTTCTATGTTTTGGAATCTTCTGTTAGAGACTGTCCATTGGATTTTGCATATTCTTCTTCTTCATCATCTATGGACCCTGCTATGGTGAATGTTGTGTATCAAGAAGTGCTCAAAATGATGTTTGATAAGCAATCTCCTGCTTCTACTAATTTTGCAGGTATTATTGATAAACTTGTGAACAATGTTGTCAATGTATGCACATGGATCGTGGACTTTAGAGCCACTAATCACATTACTTTCTGCAAGGAACATTTTCTCAACTACATGATCTTGCACACCTATTATCATTGGACTTCCAAATGGTTCAATGAAAAAGGTCTATCATCGAGGCACATCTATTCTGTATCCAACCATTACACTTCATAATGTGCTTTACATGCCACATTTTCAAGCACAATTTGATCTCTATATCTAGACTTATTCATGATTTGAAAATAAAGTTGATCTTCACTGATACTGCCTGTTTATTTCAGAACCATATCAGTAATTCTGCCTTGGCTAATGGGTACAAAGAAGGAGGACTATACAAACTCGACTTTCCTACTCTTCCACCCTTGGCGTGTGTAGTTGATACACATGCTAATAAAATTTTTGACGTGCATCTATTACACTCTCGTTTAGGACATTTGCCTTTGACTAAGCTATATCACATTGATGATTGCTCTACTTCTAATGTTGATAGTCTGAACTATCATACTTGTATTTTAGCAAAACAGCATCGACTACCATTTTTTCCTAGTGTTTCTCATGCTACACATATCTTTGCCTTGATTCATGTGGATATATGGGGACCATATCACACAACTGCTTTATCTGGAGCTAAATACTTTCTTACAATAGATGATGATTGTGACCCACCTATTTCATTTCTAGTTGATTACCAGTTAATTAACCCTGTTTAAAACAATAAGCGGAAAAGCGGAAAACGTAAATTTTTTAAAACTTTATCTTACAATCATATTCACAACATATACACATACTAACATACGTCATAAAACTCCGTTTAACCAAAACACAACTGTTTTAAAACCATGCAAAACATCCTAGGCGGTAGCATCCCATAACAGCCCACCTGATATGATCTCAAATCCAGGTGTTGGGTCCAACGTCCTTGCCTTGATCAGGCTGAGTCTGAGTAGCTGAAAAAAATATGTGGATATAACAACAATGAGCCACACGCTCAGTAAGGGTATACAAATCGCACTCTCCCAATATATATAAGTATCTAATATCCCGTCCCCAAAGAACACTCTATACCCTTCCTCACATTTCAGAGTCGATCAATGCATACATATCCACATTCACATATAATTCCACAACCATTCACATCACATTTCACATAAACATTCAAGCATGTTATCACACATCACATATAAACATATCATCTCATATAAACATCTCATATCATCTCATCACATATAAATAATCATAACATAACATATAACATGCTGGACTCGATCGCATCGATGCATAGGTGATAATTAACTAACTAGCTCCAACTGATCGTACGATATATTTTCTCATTGCTTTCGTATTTCTTTTCTTTCTTTCTTTTTTTTTCTTTCGGTTGGCCAACCCGATAGCGTCCTCGGCCCCCTGTAGATCAGGTAGCGACCTCGGCCATCTTGTCCTAAGACCCCCTGTAGATCAGGTTGTGATCTTGGACTATTTTTCTTATCTTGAGGCCCCCCTGTAGATCAGGTAGCGACCCCTGGCTTTTTTCTTATCTTGAGGCCCCCTGTAGATCAGGTAGCGACCTCTGAGGCCCCCTGTAGATCAGGTAGCGACCTCGTCCCCCGGAAACCCGTGCGGGACCCAGTTGGGCTAATTAATCAATTACCATCCTATATTATCACTTTCATATCATAACTCAGTTTCATGCTTTCATCATATTCTTTCATCACATTCTTTCCACTATCATCTCATGTACCTCATGCATGCTTTCATAAGGAATATCAAGTCATCATCATCGTCTCACTCATATACATATAAGCATGCATACAATCATAACAAACATATATATACACTCAAGCATGCATAAAATCATGGCATATTAAATACATAACATATATTAAGCAAGTGTAATTCATATACACTTACCTCGCAGGTAAGAACAATAAAACCTCGCAAACCAACTATAGAGTCCGTTTCCCACTCGGACTATCCTCCTTTTTTGTGTTGGGATACGCTCACAAAGAACTAAGCTATAGTTAAACAAAACCTTCAACAACACCTGCGGAGAATATCATATTCCTTGTATTAAACTTCTCGCTTCAAACACCAGTTAAATTCATTCCTTTGAATTTAATTAGCTTATAGCATTTTCTGGAATCCTAATTTAATTAATTAACCTTTAATTAATTAATTAAATTTCGCCAGAACAACGTTTTGCCCGCAGACAATTTCTGAACCCACCCGTCATTAAATCTTAACAAACAAACAGCCCATAATCACCAGAATAAAGTAACGAGCATAATGGAATTTCCAATTATCCATTTTGGCAAGCCTAAGGTCAATTTAGGCAAAATCGCAATACGAAAAACGAATAAATTCATAACTTATTCGTTACTAACCCGATTGACGATCTGAAAGAAGATTCGGAATCACAACGACGCAGGCTACGCTCGGACACCATCAAATTCACCGGAATCTGAGCAACGGAACCTCCCTAGTATCATATATGCTCGACCAGACCTTCCCTTGCTCGGAAATGCAGAAACTCGGTACCAAAATGAAGAGAATGAAGAGAGGAATCCAAAAACTCAAACGGATTTGAAATCGGATTAGAAACGAAGAGTAGATCTGAGTTTGAAGGTTAAGAGAAATCAGAGCTTTTACGAGGAAACGTGAAAGAAAATGAATTAATAAACGATATTTCAGCTATTTATAGCGAAGACGATAATTATCCTTTAGCGGAGTCGATAATTACCCTTTTACCGATCCGGAAGCGGTTTAAGCCCCCTTCTCCAAACTTCTCGAAATTGGAATAATAAATCTGGAATATTGTATGGATAATTATTCCGCAATTGTTTCGAAAAACGCGTATTCCTAAGCCGTCTTTCTTAGCCGCTAAGAAACGAAATAGCGACTCTTTTGGCCATTTTGCCTTTCTATGTTTTTTCATATCTAGGACATGTCCGATGTCCTGATCATTTTTCTCAACTGCATTTTTATTAATTGAAGCTCCCAAATGCTCCAAATAACACCGGGTTTATATCATCTAGGTATCGATCTCTTGTTAAGACGGTTTTGATTTCGTTAAACCCATTTAACTTCCTAAAATTCCCGATTAGGCCATATTTGATTTTTGACTGTTACAATGATTGCTCTCGTTGCACATGGATCTTCCTAGGGCTGTGCATACGGTCTGGACCGGTGGACCGTAAATTCATAATACCCTGGACCTTAGACCGGACCAGGACCGGACCGTTACGTTCCGGTCCAGACCGGTCCAGTTCCGGGTTTGTAGCTAAATTGTGCAATTTTGAATATTTCGGACCGGACTAGACCGGACCGATTTGTACCTAAATTGTGCAATTTTGGCGAGGTTTTCCGGTCCAAAACTGGACCCAGACCGGACCGGATATTCGTAGTTTATGTTCCAACCCGGTTTTCGGTTTAATACGGTCCAAAACTGGACCTGGACCGTAACCCGAGTTTTTAAAAAAACCTGGACCGTAGATCAGACCGTTACCGGTCTGCATAGACCGGAACGTAAATTCCGGTCCGGTCCGATTTTGCACAGCCCTAGACCTTCCTCATGTCTAATAAACAACAAGTTTTTAAGCTAATTACTGGGTTATGTGCTTATGTTGATACATAGTTTAAGACAAAGGTTCAGGTCTTCAGATCAGATAATGGTGCATAATTCATGCAGCACCAACTTCAAGAGTTTTTTCTTGCCTCAGGTATCATTCATCAACGATCTATACCTTATGTCCCACTAAAAAAAATGCACGTGTTGAGAGGTTACATTGCCATCTCCTTGAGACTGCTCGTGCCCTTCGTCTTCATGCCAATCTTCCCATTTCTTTTTTTTAAAAGGTTGTTATATTATCAGAAAGAATTTACATGTAGTTCATACTAGAACTGAAGGGAGTGTGGAGAAAGAGTTTACAAGAGATGAATGCCTAAAATCTTGGCTCTGGAGATTGAGTTTGGGGATCGGTCATGCCATTTGACAACAATAAAGTTCTTTGTGTTAGAGATGATGGTGTGAGCACATTGAGAGGGGTGAGTAAACTTCTGGTTGAACGCGAGCTCGTTTTTGGCCTTCCAGACGTAGTACATGAAGCTGGTGAGGGTGACTATGAGAGTATGAGAGATGAGGTCATTTTTGTGGCGTTTGAGATTGTTGAGCCAACTCCAGAAGTTGATCCTTATAGGGGTGGGAATCGGAATGCGGAGCCAGCGGGAGAGAGTTCCAGAACCATGGAGGAGTAGTTGCAGTGTAGAAATAGGTGATCTTCGGTTTCGGATTGAAGCCCGCAAAGCTTGCAAACGTCCGAATGGACAATGTTCCAAGATAGAAGCTTATTGAGAGTGGGAAGTCGTTTGTGACAGGCAAGTCAGGAGATGAAGCTGCACTTTGGGATGTTGAGTCCTTTCCAGATAAAGCCGTGGGTGAAAGGCGGGTCAGGTGGAGGCGCCTTCCACAAAAGGTTGTGGGCAGCAGTGGTAGAATAAGTTCCATTGGGCCTTGTTGTGATATTGGAGAAGTTGGAGTTATGTCCGGTGTCAGAGATTTCGTTTCTAACCTTCAGATTGGAAAACCATGTGTGGCTGTGTTTATAATTTGATGGATAGGTCCAAATGGTGGATCTTTTGAGAATGTTATGGTGAATCCAATCTTCCCATTTCATTATGGGAATAATGTATCCTTAAGGTTACTTACCTCATTAATTTGATGCCATCTCAAGTGCTTGATTAACGTATACCTTTTGAGGTGCTCAATCATTCCATAGTCACATATGATCACTTAAGATTTATTGGTTGCTTGTGTTTTAGTCTCAGGTCCCACAAGGACAAGCTTGAACCTGTTTCTTTTCCTTGTATCCTTGGGTAACCTGATCAAAAAGCTTATAAACTCTTCAACCTTGAGACAAATAAAATTTTATGTTACTTTTCAGGAAACCATTTTTCCCTTCAAATCACATTCTCTTCCTTCCACTCCTTCTCTTCCTCTTGTCACTCCAGCTCTGGATGATAACTTCTTCATACCTCATACTTTTCCATCTCCTCCATCTTCATCTTTTACGACCTGATTTCTCTTGTCCCATTTTTGTCCCTTTTGCTACTCCCTTACCACATTCTAATCACTCTTCTTCCTCTGCAGATGCTCTTTCCTCTTCTCTAATTATTTCTTTTCCATCAGTAATTATTTCTCCTCATCTTATGGTTTCTACTAAGCCCACTCGTATTACTCAAAACCCACCTTATCTCTAAGATTATGCTTGCAACTCTCTTAATTCTGTTAAGCATTTTAACCTTTCATGTCATTCTTCTGAATATGTCCATGCTTTATGCATTTTTATCAACTCTTTTGAGCCATCTCATCATCTTTCCATCCTGTCTGGGTTGATGCTATGACCAAGGAGCTCACCACTCTCGAGCATAATGATACATGGGATCTCCTTCGTTTACCTCTAGGTAAATCTACTATAGGTTCTAAGTGGGTTTATAAACTCAAGCTTCATCCTGATGGTACCATTGAATGCCACAAAGCTCGTCTGGTAGCTAAAGGCTGCAATCAAATCAAGAGCAAATTCTACAAGCACACGTTCTCTCCTGTGGCTAAATTCTCTACCATTCGAGTGATTTTAGCCTTGACAGCTTCTCGACAGTGGACACTTCATCAACTTAACATAAATAATGCCTTTCTCCATGGGTTTTTGGATGAGGAGGTTTACATGTTGCCACCTCCTAGTTATACCAAGGCCCCACCTGGCTTTGTTTGTTGTCTCAAGCGTTCCCTATATGGTCTTAAGCAAGCTAGTAAGTAGTGGAACATGAAATTGACCAAGCTCCTTACTCGTCTTCAATTTGTTCAAAGAAGGTGGATGTGACCGCCTATACCGCGACCATGGCCCAGCAGTGCCGCGCCCGCGGTGACCCGCGGCTGCGGGCAAGAACCGGCGCGGTCGCGGGATCCTAATTAGAAAGAAGAGGTTATCACAACAACTTCAGTCCCGATTCATTTGAGTTTGAAATGTCGAGTCCCCTTTTTCACCGTCAAGTCTAAGACTAACGACAATCTCTCCAAACCAAATCGCATACTTGATCTTCCGAAAAAGTCATAAGTTTTAGGTCGTGTTTGGTAAGAAATCATCGGAATTTGTCAACATAATCTAACTTTCTTACTTATCGTTGGCCTATTTATTTTTATGTCTTTTAGTTCTTTGCTTCTCTTTTTGTTCTCGATCCACCATTTAATGTTATCTTACTTCTATAATTTGCTCGAATCCACCAAGAACACTTACGTTGACAAATTCAAGTAAACTCCTACTCTTATGCCAACTTCTTTACTAATTTTCGATATTAAAAATCTTACATACTTCGATTCTTATTACACTAATTCCTTATATTGATAGAACATATTTGGAAGATGAATCATATCAATTGGATTGTGCAATTCGACCAATCTTTATCTGAATTACTACATTTTGACCTATCGTTATCAGAATCTGACCGATCATTATCACTTGTTCCAATATCAAGATTTACTACCACATCACAACATGCAATCGGCTTGCACGTCAGTGTGAAGCTCAACGCTTCAATAGATCATTGTGTAAGAATTATTTTTTGCGCCAAAACGTAGTTTTTTTGTTTGATGCTAGTTCGACGCACGATCTTACCACATTTCGTGTTGCATTAACAATTACTCATATTTGCAAATACAAAACGAGAGTGTTAATGGATGGTAAATATATACTCTATATTATTTCAAGATTCCTTATATAAATATAATTTAGATCACAAAATTTACAATAACAACTACTAATAATATGGTCAAAAAATTATAATATCAATTCGTCAAAACGACACAATGTGCGTTTATTAAACGCATATCTTATATTTATTAAAAAGTTATCCTACAATTAGATTGATTGATGTATTAGTAGACTAGATGAACACACATTTATAACTAAATTAGAATTTCTCTAAAATTGGACCATATACACTAGGCAAATTAATTAAATCATTTTCCACTTCATATTCAAAAAGAAACACATGATGGATTATATGAACAAATTTAGTGTTGAATAGTATTAGAATTGTAAATCCACCGTAAATTGTCCAGATTCAGTTTTTTCCATCGTACATATGTTCATTGACAGAAGGATTACCAAATTTAATGATAATTCATACTAAAAATAAAATAAATTTTTGATCAAATTAGCTGAATCATTTTAAATTCATACTTGATTCATAGAATACAAAGATTGACAGAGAGATCACCAAAATTTAATGATAATTTTGCATATAAATATGGCCTATGTTCATCTTTCTACTTCATTCCAACATGGGTATTTTTACTCCTTGCTTATATTTGTTTCTCATTGTTTGCATTTGCTTTTCTTATGCACTATCCGATGATAGTAGGAAGGTAAGTTCCCTATCTTGCTTATCTATGTTTAACGTTATTGTTACATTAGCACATGTTATGGGAGGACTCGGATTTGCTGATTTTTGTAATTTCCCTTTTTGATTGGATTTTTGGATCTGGTATTCACATCGGAGAATCGATCCGAAATTGAAACATTATATTCATTTTTGTTTTTTTCTTTTAAATGAATCATGCGAAATCATTTTATTAAGATCGGGGTAAGTTGTATTGCACCACACCCTCCGAAATTTGATACTTCAATCTAGGTTCAATTCGGATTTGAATTGATGACCAATCCGAAAGTCACTATCCGTCCATTTTTTTTATGAAATTGATTTTTTATAATTCAAGTATATAAATACAAGTTTGTATAAGCGGTGTTTTTCCACGTCCTCCTAAATTCTGAACTTCAAATTAGGTTCGGTTCGGGTTTGAATTGATACCAATCCGTGCGTCACGGTCCATCCATTGTTCCATTAAAAATGATTTTTTTACACTCTAAGTAAATAAAGGTTACTTCTTTACTTATTTTAAATTTGCATTTGTATTGAATACTTAACTTTAAATAACTTCACATTCTATTGTTAATATTTTTTATAATTATTTTTGTGAAAAGTAATAAAATGATTTTTTTTAATACTTTAAGCAACAAGTCTCTCTAATTTGTTTACAGAATAAATCACGATTTAAGTCTATAAATATTAATCAATTTCGTTAATATTGTAGGCTTTTATCGTGTATATGGGTTCGTTACCGAAGGAAGTGGAGTACATACCATCTTCTCATCACTTAAAAATCCTTCAAAGTGTTCTTGTTGAGAGGTACTTCTACACATCAAATCTCACAAAAACATATATTTTGTTTTATCTAAGCATGTATAAACTTATAATTACTTCACTTAACCCTTTGTTTTCTTTTGTGTTCAAAAAGTATCATAGCCGAAGATTCAATCATCAGAAGCTATGGTAATAGCTTCAATGGTTTTGCGGCCAAGCTCACCGAGATAGAGAAGCAAAAGCTTAGTCGTACGTAACTTCTACCTTTTTGTAACTTTTACTTTGGTATAATATATCCTCGAACCCAACACACGACAAACACGCTAAGAATTGGCACATGCTTTGCATTGTCTCCGTTCACGAATGATATGTGCCCGATTCAGAACCGAGATCCACCATGCAACAACTTTTTGGTGACCGTTCCACAAGTCTTTAGGTCCAACTTCTCAAACCCAACACGTGAAACACATAAATTTTCCACGTGAGACCTACATAGACACAATGGTACACTATGAAAACACCATTATTTCATAGTATATTGGATTGGATCTAATGACGACTTTGATTTTCTAGGTTTGGAGGGTGTGGTTTCGATTTTTCCAGACAGATCACTGAAACTCCAAACGACAAGATCATGGGATTTTATGGGATTTCCTGAAAGTATAAGACGCAACAAAATCATTGAGAGTGATATCATCATCGGCCTACTAGATACAGGAGTCTGGCCGGAATCTAAAAGCTTCAGCGATGAAGGTTTTGGTTCGATTCCTAGTAAGTGGAAAGGTCAATGCCCACCATCTTTCCCATGTAACAAGTAAGTCTTTCTTCCCCTCGATCAATTTACAAAAACTTCTCAAATGTGTTAAATCTAACAAACTTATCTCACGTTCTAATGTTATGACAGAAAGCTAATTGGAGGAAAAAATCTCTTATCAATCCCCACCGGACCCAAAGCTCCAAGAGATTTTGATGGCCATGGATCACATACAGCTTCAATAGCAGCAGGAAATGTAGTTCATGGAACAAACTTCTACGGAATCGCGGAAGGATCAGCAAGAGGAGCAGTTCCATCTTCTAGGATAGCTGCATATCAAGTTTGTAAAGGCGGTTGCTCTGAATCAGATATCTTAGCAGGATTCGACATTGCCATCAAAGATGGCGTCGACATAATTAGTATTTCAATCGGTCATAGTGGCGGCGGCGTGGAGTTCTATTCGAGTAGCATCTCGATTGGAGCATTTCATGCTATGGAGAAAGGGATATTGACTGTACAATCCGGTGATAACACGGGTCCCTCGTTGGGTTCGACGTCGAGTCTTGCACCTTGGTTGTTCTCCGTTGCTGCAAGCTCCATTGATCGCCACATTGTCTCGAACACGATTCTGGGAAATGGACAAAACATGATTGTACGTGAGTTTTTACTTAGTTCTCATGTATATATATTTGTTAGTGAGTTTACACTTGTTATATATTTGTAGGGTAATGCTATTAATTCTAATGCGTTGGAAGCAAGGAACTACTCTTTGGTTTACGGGAAAGATGCCACAAGCACATGTTCTCCAATGGATGCAAGGTAACGCCTATATAATTTCTAGTGCTACTCCTATTTGATGGGGAAAACTTCGCGTTCCGTTGCCGGGACTTTGATCTCTGCCTCTGGTTATCATGCCTCCTCCATTGACTCCTCCCTCGTTCTCGCTCCCCCGCAACTAGTATGCGATCCTCTCCTTTGTCGGTAGCATCATTCTTCATCATCCTCTCACTCGCCCGCAAAGCGGCGGTCACCTCATCTAGAGTGAGAGACTTCCTTCCTACAAGTAACGTCTACACCAAAGACTTGTAGGACTTCGGTCAATGATGCTAGCAACAACAACGCTTGCTCCTCCTCTTCAATCTTGTCATCGGCATTCAACAATTGACATACTAGTTGATTAAACGAGTTAATGTGGTCATGAAGATTACCTCATTCCTCCATCTTGAGCGAGTAAAGCTCCATCTTCAAGCACAATCGATTGGTTAATGACTTCGACGTGTAGATGCTCTCGAGCTTCTCCCACAACGCCTTCGGTGTGGTCTCCTTCAACACACCGTACTTGATCTCGGGACCAACGCCAACCGAGTTGTACTCACCGCCTTCCTCTGGATGCTTCGCCACTTCTCATCGCTCATCGATCCAGGCTTCTCCTCCTCTAGAGCTTGGTCAAGACCCTGCTGCACCAAGATGTCTTGAATCGTACTCTGCCACAAAGTGAAGTTGATCTTCCCATCAAATAGTGAAATCTCGAATGCCCTCATCACCTCGGCCGCCATCACGCCAATACGAGATTCTTTAAGCAACAAAGTTTACCTGAACACCATCACCGTAACCTCGGCTCTGATACCAGTTGTTGGGGAAAGCTCCGCGTTTCCGACTCACACCGAGTATGTATAAACAGGTGTTTTGTTGCGCATTCACACTTGTACACCAACCTCACTTACAAACTCCATCAAAAAGAAAGTAATAAAGGCTTTTAAAAAGAGCTTGTAAGTGAGGTTGGTGTACAAGTGTGAATGCGCAACAAAACACCTGTTTATACATACTCGGTGTGAGTCGGGAACGCGGAGCTTTCCCCAACACTATTGTCAATTGATTTTAGGATGAAACCCGAAAGATTTGTATGTGTGGTTCACTGGACGTGTGCCCTCCACGTCGTTTGGTCCCGGGACAGATATAAAAAAAAGTTAACAACAAGCACTTGTTAACGGGCCTTTTATTCAAGCCAACTGAGTCGAGCTTTGTAACTCGAGCTTCAAAATGTGACCGGGCTCGAGTTGCTCGGGTTATATGACAAACCTATTAAGGATTGACTCATATGTTGTCTTTAATCAATAAGATTGTTATACTCGGCTTATTTAATAATTGAACGATCTCGAGTATCTTGACTCTCTATAGCCCTATTTTGTTCATATGGGATAACATGTTGAGTAATGAATTTCAATGCAGCACTTGTTTTGATGGGTGCCTTGACACCAAGCTAGTGAAGGGGAAGATTGTTATATGTGATGGAGTTTTGGGGTTCGATGAAGCTGCTAGAGCTGGTGCAGCTGGGGCAATTAGACAGTCATTTGTCAGCAATGTGTCTTCCATTTACCCCTTGACTGTCTCCATATTAGAACCAGTTGACTACTATGCACTTCAAGCTTACTATAAGGAATCAAAGTAATCAACATTAATCTTCTATCTTAATAACTATTTCAAATTGTGTTCTATTTTTGTTAATGGTAAAGTTGACTCTCTATTCTTGATTCTTGCAGATCCCCCGTCGTGTCAATCCAAAAAACCGAAGCCATTAAAGACTCATTCGCGCCTGTTGTAGCGCCGTTCTCTTCTAGAGGACCAAATACAGTGGCTCGCGATATCTTGAAGGTTTATCAACTCGGTCGCCTTTTTCTTATCTTGTGATAAAGTTCGACAATCTAATATAATGTGGATTTCAGACCTACTATTAGGTTTGAGTTAAACACATTGCGTTCTTATCGTATTGTAATGTTATTGTAGCCGGATATAACAGCTCCCGGGGTTGCCATTCTTGCTGCATATTCTCCCATGGCTCATCTTACAACTTACGCTCAAGACAAGAGGTCTGTGAATTATAGCATAATGTCCGGAACATCCATGGCTTGCCCTCATGTTGCCGGTGCATCCGCTTACGTTAAGTCGTTCCATCCGACATGGTCTCCTTCCGCGATTAAATCCGCTCTCATGACAACCGGTACATGCAAAACCTATAACATGCATGCCCTACGTACATACATGACTGAATTTTATGTAACTCTTTATTGTTTTCCTTGTACTTACAAATATAGCTTGGGAGATGAACGTTGTACAAAACCCTAATGGTGAATTCGGGTATGGAAGTGGACACATTGATCCGGTGAAGGCGGTGGATCCGGGGCTAGTCTACGATTCCGACACAAATGACTACGTTAACTTCATGTGCAAGATGGGATACAATGCAACAGTGATCGAGTTGGTAACAGGACACAAGATTACGTGCACTACAAGTAATGTTGTATCCAAGAACTTTTTACCGGTTGATATGAACTACCCGTCCATGGCCGCTGCTAGTCGTTCGTCTACTACTGACTTCACTGTTGAGTTCCAGAGAACAGTGACGAATGTGGGCCGCGCAAACTCTACTTATAACGCAATTGTTACATCGAGTTCTAATATTAAGGTGACGGTTCAACCGAGTTTCTTGTCGTTTGAGTCATTGGACGAGAAGAAGTCTTTTAGCGTAAGTGTTGAAGTTAGAGTTATTGGAAATGAAGGTAGAGAGACTGCATCTCTTACGTGGTTTGATGGTTTTCATAAGGTAAGAAGCCCTATTGTCATATACAATAGGAACATAACTCAAGTCTAATAAGATTTGGTTGGTATCATTATTTAGAATTTGTTTTTATGTTGTTAAGAATTTATATTTGTAAGGTTTCGGGGTTATTCACCTAAATCCAACAACTAGAGCACTTACCGATACATATTAAGTGCATGTCCGTTTGATTGGAGCGATGGAATGGAAACGGAATGAAATCAAAAAAGGGTAAAAAAGGAAATGGAATGATGGGATTACTTTCATGTGTTAAAAGACTTCTAAGCAAACGTAGTTTTTGATTGATTTGGAATCATTCCGTTACCGGGAATAATTTCTAGTGCTTCCAAACGAGCCCTTAAGTATTTTGAAAGGAATATAATTAGGCTTGACCTGAATAAACGAGCACATCATATGTTTACTTGGATCTGGGTTTGAACAAATTAAATCTAGTGATCTACTACTTTCCGTAAACCCGACTAAATTTTATTAATTATTAGTAGCTTGATTTCCGTGTACCTCACATGATGTACATGAATTTGATCTAATTTCGGGGCTTAAACTCTATATTTAGAACGTTAGCTAATGATTGCTCTATTATTGTTTTTATATCACATTTCACGTTTTGTACATGACTGTTGGAATTTCGGTGTCCGGTTTTAGAGCAAAGGGTCGTGGTCTCACTTATGTGAGTAGACGGTTCTCCCAATTGCCAAACAAATTAATATAATTATCTTGAACTAAAAACAAGTTATTAACCAAGGGTTTGTAATCTCCACAAAGGAGTAGACAAAACCCAACCAAGAGTTTGTAATCTCCACAAAGGAGTAGACAAAACTCAATCAAGAGTTTGTAGTCTCCAAAGGAGTAGACAAAACTCAACCAAGAGTTTGTAATCTCTACAAAGGAGTAGACAAAACTCAATCAAGAGTTTGTAGTCTCCAAAGGAGTAGACAAAACTCAACCAAATGTATTCTCCCCTACACCGAGAATATCCAAATACCTTAGTGGGATAAAACGTTACACGTTACAAAGACTAAGTAAGAGACTTACTTGTCTTACTTTGTAGAAAGGGTATTCCTAGGTTTTGTCAGTACAAAACCAAACTAAGAAGGATGCCTATCCTTTTTCAATACAAAGAAACTATACTGGTCTTTCGAGTTTTGCAAACAAGCTTATAAGAAGGACTATACAATGTCAATACAATGGAACTAAAAGCTTTATTGTTGCAAAAACGAATCTGGAATCAAGTGCAAATGGCTTTCCCTTTTATAGGCATAGGGGGCCACGGTTTTGGGGAGTTAAAAGCGGTTAAAATCGGTTATGGAAGTTACTTGGAAGATGGGCCTTGAAGCCCTAGAAAGCCCAAGGCCCGAGGCCCACAAAGGGAGCCCAAAACTTTTCCCCGGAGATAGCTTAGAGCTAGCTTATTTTTCTTGGTCCAAACACTTTCAATGAACTTCATTCACTTTAATATAGCTAGGGTGAGCTCCAAGATCCTCAAATACTCAAGATCTTAGCTCAAGCTAGTGTAGCTCGTTGACATACGCTAAGTATTTGAGCTTGGATTGCTCCCAATTTTTAACCACATATTCTTTAGCCAATATAAGGCCTAAGAACCAAAGGTGTGATGATAAAATGTGGCTAAAAAGCCCTAAACGTCGGCCTTCTAAAATCTAGCACAAGTTGACCTTGTCGTGAATCACCTTGCTTTGATTCGACTCCCCTTATAATACTAGTTGTTCTTAGTGCCGGTCACATGGCTTGCCTCCCGCAACCTGGACCATAGTGACACACATGTGAACAACTCATTGCACCTTGTCTCAAGACAAGCTCAATGGTTACAATGAAGACTTAGCCCAAATCTCCAACAATGACTTGGTTATTTGGGCGATGATGTTGAACAAAAGGCATGTGCCTTGGTTTTTGGGGATGTCATTATGTCTTGGTCTTTACTATAATTTACAAAAACTCCCTTTAGACCATTGTTTTTTAGCGTAATATACTTACTCTCTTCTTTCACGATAAAAATAACAAATATTGAATATCCAAATCTAAATCTATCTCGATAAAATAACATATATGAACCGGTCCTTTTAAAAAAAAAAAAAAAATTGATTTTCGGTTTAGACCATCGGTTTTGTTGTTAACTTGTTATTACCCAAAAACCGAACATATTTTCAAAAATATGTATACCTAAATCCGTACCTAAATTGTTGATTATCGGTTCGGTCTAGACCGGAATCACTCGGTTCAGTTCGGTTTGATAAACCGAACATAACATGGTCAGTCATATAGTTAATTAAATTAGTAGTAGTATTCAATTTAATAAAGGATAAAATTTATTTGATTTAGTTTAGTAGGGTTTTAGGTAAAATAGATGATCTAATAAATAAATAGTTCTCGATCAAAGCAAAATTCGAACTGGTTCAGTGTTTGAACCGAGCCGGTCCAGTCAAAGCATATCCTTGTTCTCCGGTTCTTCCTCTACTCATTCATCTGTTCCCTTCCTCCTTAAACACCAATCCTCCATCTCTAGATCTCCTTTCACACGGCAACCGACGTCCATAGGTATACCGACAAGGGCAATCAGTGCAACACACTATCCTGATTCAGTCCGACGAGTCCTTTTGGATCGAGCAATGAAGCCACTACCTCATTCTTATTTGGTTCTCGCTTCCTTCGACCGTCCTTCTGTGCTAGGTGATAGAAGCTAGTAGACTCCAAATCAACGAATTCCAACGTTCAGAGTAATGTCTCGATAACCTTTAGCCTTGTGTAAACCTCCTCAAGTTTGATTGATTAACGAGTATGAAAATGAAGCAATAATCTATGATGAATTGGGTGGTTACAATAGAGCAGGGGCGGAGTCAGAAATTTTCGATGGATGGGTGGAATTTTACCACTTACTACATATGTACACAATTAAGTATAGTTTAGCTCTATTAAACTAATGTACATATTAGGTGAATATATAAAATATAAATATATTAACTAATACTCCGTAAATAACTATCTAAAACTTAGTTACCGTTATCGTTGCCGTGAAACAAAAAGATGGATATCAATGGAGTAATTAGTATCACATACGGTATTTAAAGTTCTTTTTTTTTACTAATTTTTAGTTAAATGAAAAAAGGGTAATATATTAAAATATTGAGTTGGGGTGGGCCACTGCCTAGTCAGCCCACCCCCTAACTCCGCCTCTGCAGTAGAGTCGAACGATTGCGGTATGCAACTCGGATGTGGTTAGATAACAGTTTAATTAAGAGTTAGATTTGGTTAATGAAGGGGTTAAACCCAGATTATAGACAGAGGGTCCATGTACTTTTAGTCCGGTCCGTGTACTTTCTGAAAATTGTTATCCTTGTTCTAGATTGTGTTATCTTCTTCAAGTCGAGGTAAGTCCTCAAACTTACTTAGCTGCCTTTTTCATTGGCTAACTAGCTTATAATGGTGTGTTTTTTTTAAAGTTATGAACTTGAGTAGGATGATGATGCAATGATTCTGATTAAGACTCGAGTGTATGTATAAGATGGGTTGTGATACCTGATCCACGCCGATTACGGTATATAGGAGGGTCTCTAAAACCAATCCGTCATATGTATACGGGGATATGCATAAATACCATTCGTGTATATGGGGACATAGGCGGGGGTTGATGAACCTTCCGTGCCAAAACATTAGTCGAATATAGTGTGTATCACTCAATGGAGATAATAAATGGATTGTTGCAGTGAAATCATGTTGTGGCGTTACTACTTTACTTACGTGTGTTTGTACTATCTACTTATTTGCTATGCTAATGAGGATGGTTAGCTAAACGGTTTTACCGCTTTTGTTGATAGACTAGTTGTCATGTAAGAAGCTATAGGGTGATTCAAAGCAGATGATCAATCGGGTCTTCGTACTTATTTGGATTGAGTTATGTTTTTGTTATTCTATTGCATTCTATTCGGACTAGTGTTATGCTAGATTGCTAGTTGCTATTTGACATTGAGGCTGATAATTTCACTGCACGAATTTGGTTTTTGCATGATAAGTATATTTAATTTTTATAAATTATGTCTTATTGCAAGATCTACTTTTGTCATTGTCAAACTAGAGTTATGACTCATTGTGAGACCCTTGCTCGTAGCATTTCGGGTTTGAAATCTGTGGTGTTACACCTATTGTTGACCAAATTAGTAGGATATATTTGATTTTAATGACCAGATATTTGATTATCAATCAAAGACCTTGATCCGGTGATTTGATAACCTCCGATTCGGCTCGGATTTAGATCATTAATCTACTAATCATATCGGTTTTAGATTATTTTAGATTGGATACGACGAACTAGATTATAAAATTTGGCCATCTCTAATACTAACTTGGGTAAAATGACTAATTAGGCCTTTTACCACTATTACTTTATTAAAACTACTCATAACATAAACTCATTTAGCAAATATACCTCTATTTAATCCAATTATTTTTTTTTTTTGAAAATTTTCGTTTATAGAAGGAAAGATGAATGTACATACAGGGGTCAACTCGACCTAGGAAAGAAAAGGCAAAAAACAAGAGCAAGGTAAGGGGGTGATTACATTAGGTGAATTCCGAGCATGCTTTCCCAGGCAAGGGAATCGGCGGATCTATCTTTCAGTGAAGCACTTAATGGCATGATGATTGGGTGAGCGCAGGTAGTAGCAGGGGTAATCTTGTTGTATAAGAGCTCATTCCTTTCCTTCCAAGTGAAGTAAATGAAGGCAGTGATCGAGGATACTCTGATGTTGGAGATGAGGCTACGCTTAAGGGTGCCCTGGGAGGAAAGCCAATCCTAGAGGTTTTGGAGGTAAGGGTAGGGGTAGGGTTGTCTACTATAACGCGAAATGATGTTGAGGACCAGGCTAGAGTAGTTACAATTGCTCCAAAGATGGGACTCATCTTCAGGTTGGTTCCAGCTGAGCTTGTAAGTGTCGTCAATAATCAAGTTCTAGTTGAGGAGCTTGGTGAGAGTGGGAAGTCTTTGGTGGCTCGCAATCTAGGTAATGAAGCTGCTTTTGAGGATATTAAGGTCGTTCGAGATCATGTTCAACATGGTGGCATTGGGATGGAGTGAGGGGTTTTTGAAGAAGGTGTAGGCATGCTTGGTAGAGAACGACCCATATGGTCAAGAGATCATGCTAATGTGGTTTTAACCAGCCCTAGAAGAGAGAATGTCATCCGTACTTTGATAATTTTGCTCCAGATATGACTGTGGTTGTAGCTAGGGTGATAGTCCCAGATGGAGCGTCTCTTGAGGATGTTCTTGTCAACCCATTTCTATCATTTAGGGGGAATCATGTATAGGGTAAAATTAGAGAGGTCTACAAAACAAAAGACTAAAGAAAACGTATTTAACACAATTCTTTTTTACTAACTTTAGGCTTATAGTGAGTACAACTTTAGTCTCGATCCTTTTGAGTTTGAAATGTTGAATACCCTTCTTCACTATCAAGTCTAAGACTAACGACACACTCTCCAAACCAAATCGCGCACTTGCTCTTCCGAAAAAGTCACAAGTTTTTGGGCGTGTTTGGTAAAAAATTATCGGAATTTGTTTACAGAATCTAACTTTCTTACTTCTCGTCAGCCTATTTATTTTTATGTCTTTGAGTTCTTTGTTTCTCTTTTTTTTTCTCGGTCAACCGTTTAATGTTATCTTACTTCTCTAATTTGCTCGAATCCACTACGAACACTTAGTCGTCGACAAATTCAAGTACTTCCTACTCTTATGCCAACTTCTTTACTAATTTCACCCTAATTCATTAAACTAAACTATTAAATTCGATATTAAAAATCTTACATACTTCGATTCTTTTTACACTAAATCCTTATATTGCTAAAATATATTTGGAAGATGAATCATATTAATTAGATCGTGCAATTCGACCATTCGTTATCGAATTACTACATTTTAACCCATCATTATCTGAATTTGACCGTTCATTATCACTTGTTCCAATAACAAAGATTTACTAATACAACGCAACATGCCATCGGCTTGGACGTTAGTGTGAAGTTAAACGTTTCAATAGACCGTTGTGTTAGAATTTCTTTTTGCGCCGAAACTTAATTTTTTTTTTTATGTTAGTTCGACGCACACTCTCACCACATTTCGCGTTGCGTTAACAGTTACTCATATTTGCAAATATAAAACGTACTAGAGTTTTAATGGATGGTAAAACTATACTTTTTATTATTTAATGATTTTTTATATAAATATAATTTAGATCACAAAATTCACAAAACAATTACTAATAACATGACTATAAAGTTATAATATCAATTCGTTAAAACAACGTGATCAAAAAGTTATAATATCAATTCGTCAAAACGACGCAAGGTGCGTGTATTAAACTTATATCTTATAATTTATTAAAAAAATTATCCTACAATTAGATTGATTGATATATTAGTAGACTAGATGAACACAATTTGTAACTAAATTAGAATTTCTCTAAAATTGGACCATATACACTAGGCAAATTAATTAAATCAATTTTCACATCCTATTTAAAAAGAGAGATGGTAGATTATATGAACAAATTTAGTGTTAAATAGTATTAGAATTACAAATTCGCTGTAAATTGTCCAGATTCAGTTTTCTACATTGTACATATGTTCATTGACAATAGGATTACCAAATATAATGATAATTCATACTAAAAATAAAATAATTGTTTGATTAAATTAGCTGAATCATTTTACATTCATACTTGGTTTTTATAGATTACAAAAATTGACAGAGAGGTCACCAAATTTAATGATAATTATAATTAAAATAAAATTTAATGTTATTTAGTTTTTAATACCCAATATACTTATTTATGTGCCATATTTATGATTTTATTTTGCATATAAATATGGCCTATGTTCATCTTTCTACTTCATTCCAACATGGCTATTTTTACTCCTTGCATAGTTTTGTCTCTCATTGTTTGCATTTGCTTTTCTTATGCAATATCCGATGATAGTAGGAAGGTAAGTTCCCTATCTTGCTTATCTATGTTTGATGTTATTGTTACATTAGCACATGTTATTGGTGGACTCGGATTTGCTAATGTTTGTATTTCTAGTTTTAGATCTGACTTTTGGATCTGGTTTTCAGATTGGAGAATCGATCCGAAATTGAAACATTGTTTACTTTCAGTTTCTTCTAAAAATTAGTCATGCGAAGTGAGTCTATTAAGATCGGTGTAAGCTGTTTTGTGTCATGCCCTCCGAAATTAGATACTTCAGTCTATGTTCAATTCAGACTTGGATTGATGCCCAGTCCGCAAATCACAATCCGTCCATTTTTTTAAAAAAATGATTTTTTTAAAAATGATTTTTTTATACTTCAAATAAATAAAGGTTACTTCTTTAAGTTTTTTAAATTTGTATTTGTAATGAATATTTAACTTTGAATTTGTACTTAAATCTTAGAAAAACATTTAAATACGAGTTTGCAGGCTTTTATCGTATATATGGGTTCGTTACCGAAGGAAGTGGATTACGTACCATCTTCTCATCACTTAAAAATCCTTCAAAGTGTTCTTCATGAGAGGTACTTCTACACATCAAATGTCACAAACATATATTGTTTTATCTAAGCATGTATAAACTTATAATTACTTCACTTAACCTTTTGTTTTCTTTTGTGTTCAAAAAGTACCATAGCCGAGGATTCAATCATCAGAAGCTATGGTAATAGCTTCAATGGTTTTGCGGCCAAGCTCACCGAGATAGAGAAGCAAAAGCTCAGTCGTACGTAACTTTTACTTTTGTATACCTTGTAAACGTACTTCTTCAATGAGTGCAGAACATACTAAAATCATTTTTCGAAAATTTATCTTCTGAGCTTGATTCCTCGAACCCAACACACAACAAACTCGTTAAAAAATGACACATGCTTTGCACTATCACCTTTAATTAATCCGTCAGATGACACTAAAGATCTCAACTTTTCGGTGACTTGAGGTCCAATTCTCAAACCCGACATGTGAAATACTTATTTCATAGTATACTTGATTGTATCTAATGATGACTAATTTTGTCTAGGTTTGGAGGGCGTGGTTTCGGTATTTCCAGACAGATCACTGAAACTTCAAACGACAAGATCTTGGGATTTCATGGGATTTCCCGAAAACATAAGACGCAACAAAGTCATTGAAAATGATATCATCATTGGTGTACTAGATACTGGAATCTGGCCGGAATCGAAAAGCTTCAGTGATGAAGGTGTTGGCCCGATTCCTAGTAAGTGGAAAGGTCAATGCTCACCATCTTTCCCATGCAACAAGTAAGTCTTTATTCCCTTTGATCAATTTACAAAAACTTCTCAAATATGTTAAATCAGACAAACTTATCTCATGTTCTAATGTTATGACAGAAAGCTAATTGGAGCAAGAAATCTCTTATCAATCTCCACCGGACCCAAAACTCCAAGAGATTTTCAAGGTCATGGATCACATACAGCTTCAATAGCAGCAGGAAATGTAGTTCATGGAACAAACTTCTACGGAATCGCGGAAGGATCAGCAAGAGGAGCAGTTCCATCTTCTAGGATAGCTGCATATCGAGTTTGCGAAATTACCAGCAATTGCGAGGAATCGGCTATCTTAGCAGCATTCGACATTGCCATCAAAGATGGCGTCGACATTATTAGTATCTCAATCATTTCAGACTTCATTGGGGACTTGTATTCGGATAGCATCACGATTGGAGCATTTCATGCTATGGAGAATGGGATATTGACTGTTCAAGCTGGTGGAAACTCGGGTCCCTCGTTGGGTTCGACGCCAAGTCGTGCACCTTGGTTGTTCTCCGTTGCTGCGAGCTCCATTGATCGTCACATTGTCTCGAATACGGTTCTTGGCAATGGACAAAACATGATTGTACGTGAGTTTTTACTTAGTTTTTTAATTATGCGTACATTTGTTTGAGAGTTCTTTATTTTGATTAGTTTTCATTTGTTATTTTTAGGGTAATGCTATTAATTCTAATGCGTTGGAAGCAAGGAACTACTCTTTGGTGTATGGGAAAGATGCCACAAGCACATGTTCTCCCATGGATGCAAGGTAACGTATACATCAAGCAAGGATCTAAGTATTAATCTAGCTTCAAGAGATGGTAATATTCGGCTTGTTTCGAGTATTTCGACTCTTGAGCCATAATCGTTCACCGGCCTTTTATTCAAGCCAATTTAATCGAGCTTTAAGATGTCACCGGGCTCGAGTTGCTCGGGTTATATGACAAAACCTATTGAGGCTTGACTCATATATGTTATCTTCAATAGGTTTGTTATACTCGGCTTGTTTAGTAAGTGAACGATCTAGAATATCTCGACTTTGGAGCCCTAATCGTTCATACCGGATAACATATTGAGTAATGAATTTCACTGCAGGACTTGTTCTGATGGGTGTCTTGATACCAAGCTAGTGAAGGGGAAGATTGTGATATGTGATGGAGTTTTCGGGTTCAATGAAGCTGCTAGAGCTGGTGCAGCTGGGGCAATTGAACAATCAATTAGCAGCAATGTGTCCGTCATTTACCCCTTGACTGTCTCCTCTTTAGAAGCTATGGACTACTTTGAACTTCAAAATTACTATAACCAATCAAAGTAATCATCAACATTGATCTTCTTAATAACTCTAGCTTTGAAATCATTTCATTTTTGTTCATGGTAAAGTTGATCCACTATTCTTTTTCCTTGCAGATCGCCCGTCGTGTCAATCCAAAAAACCGAAGGCATTAAAGACTCATTCGCGCCTGTTGTCGCGCCGTTCTCTTCTCGAGGCCCAAATACAGTAGCTCGCGATATTTTGAAGGTTTGTATACTCGACGTGGATTTCGTACGTACATTTGAGTGTAGATGCGTGTTAGGTCTGAGTCAAGAACATAATTCGTGTTGTAATGTTATTGTAGCCGGATATAACAGCTCCAGGGGTTGCCATTCTTGCTGCATATTCTCCCATGGCTCATCTTACAACTTACGCTCAAGACAAGAGGTCTGTGAATTATAGCATAATGTCCGGAACATCCATGGCTTGCCCTCATGTTGCCGGTGCATCCGCTTACGTTAAGTCGTTCCATCCGACATGGTCTCCTTCCGCGATTAAATCCGCTCTCATGACAACCGGTACATGCAAAACATATAATACATGCATGTCCTACGTACATATATATACACATTTTACGTAACTCTTTGTTGATTTCCTTGTACTTACAAATATATATAGCTTGGGAGATGAATGTTGTACAAAACCCGGATGGTGAATTCGGGTATGGAAGCGGACACATTGATCCGGTGAAGGCAGTGGACCCGGGGCTAGTCTATGAATCCGACACAAATGACTATGTTAACTTCTTGTGCAAGATGGGATACAATGCAACAATGATCGAGTTGGTGACAGGACACAAGATTACGTGCACTACAAGTAATGTTGTATCCAAGAAATTTTTACCGGTTGATATGAACTACCCATCCATGGCCGCCGTTAGTCGTTCGTCTACTACTGACTTCTCCGTCGAGTTCCAGAGGACAGTGACGAATGTGGGACGTGCAAACTCCACTTATAACGCAATTGTTACGTCGAGTCCTAATATTAAGGTGACAGTTCAACCGAATTTCCTATCGTTTGAGTCATTGAACGAGAAGAAGTCGTTTAATGTAAGTGTTGAAGTTAGAGTTATTGGAGATGCAGGTAGAGAGACTGCATCTCTTACGTGGTTTGATGGTTTTCATAAGGTAAGAAGTCCTATTGTCATATACAATAGGAACATAACTGGAGCCTAATAAGTTTGAATGTAAGGTAATACGATGGGGTTAGTATCATAATTTAGATTATGTTTTTATGTTGTGAGAATTTATATTTGTAAGGGTTTTTGGTTATTCATCTAAATCCAACGGTTAGAGCATTTGCCAATGCTTTTTATTTATTATGAGAGGTTCCTCATACATTCAAATTAAACACTTTCCAAAACTTGTTATCCGGCCGGGTCTCCGGTCTGTTGGATGATTTTGAGTGTTATTCTCATACAATTAGATTCGATCCGAATAGACGGGTTTGGTTTTTAAACAAAATTCATCGGGATCCGGGTTTGAACATGGCTACTACATTCCCTAAACCCGACCATGCATCGATAGGGTTGTTTTGTATAACTTTATGGTGATTTTGCATAGTGTTATATGCTTGGGGTACTTGAGGGAGTGCTAACCAACGCCAAGGCTGGAACTGGGTTGTTATTCACACGTTTCTCCCCGCTTCGGTGATTTTGTATAGTGTTTTGTATAACTTTACGGTGGCTTTGGAGATGGAGATGCTATCGTATTTTCCGTAGCTTAGATCCCCTCTCCTCCAAGAAGTTTTCATCCTAAAATCAATTGGCAATAGGAGGAGTAACCCACCGACTTTATATACTAGGCTCGGAGTGTCCCCATCTTTCGATGTGGGACCTTACTATCTCCAACACGTTCGCAAGCCATGGAACTCACTCATCATGCAACGAACCAAAGATATGGTTAAAACTCCAAAAAAGCATGATCTGTGCATTAGCTTGATTTTTCACATCGAAAAATCAAGAGATTTAAATATGCACGAGTACATAAACACATTTCCATAAACACGCTAGTAATCCGTATGCATGCTAGTAATTCATATGCACGAGTAAAGAGTATTGATGATCACTAGTACTGGTGAACACGTTCGAAAGTCATATGCACGTGTACAACGTAATTATAAGCACGCACTCGTGTAAGAGTGTCCGTGCTTTGTGCAATCTGTATGCATTCATAAGAACGAGTACAAAAGCACAACTAGATAGTTTCGATGTAACTTTAGCATATAAAGTGTGTAATACAATGAAATATGAACACTAGTAATACACAAGGAACAAAAAACGAAAAATAAAGTAGTCTCCTAAAAAAAGCTCTCTTCTCTCTCCTGGCGACTCCGGTGTAAGTCGCCGATCCTCCCCAGTGCGGCCCCCAGGCCGCGCCCCGCCCCTCCTGTCCGGCCACCCCATGGCTGGCTCCAGGAGATCCCGCCGCCTCACCATAAAGCTCTCCGAACTGCACCGACCCTCTACAGCAAACCACCAAACCCCCCCACGAAAGCTTCCGCTTCACCCGAAACTCCGGTTGAACCATACACCGACGAGGTCTTCCGTTCTAACAACAGAAGACTTACCACTGAAACCCCAAACTCACCTACCCTTGGGTCGACAGCCCTCTTCCCTCCACTGAACCAAACCTTGCCGAAACCTAGCATCAGCCACCTATCCCCCACCACCAATGTTCTTCCAGTCCTAGCAGTCCTTCCGGAGGCCAGTGCTGAGACGTCTGACATTCCACCCCCAACTGCCTTGCCAGTTGAACTCCCCTCCAACGTTGGAATTAACAGCTTTGCATTGAAAGCTGACCCTTCGGCTGCCATGCAAAAAGACTCTCCTTTTCCCTCCCCAGACGTAATGTTGGTGGGCCTGGACTCCCAAGAGACAAATGCTGCTACACTTCCAAACCCTCCATCTCCCTATCCCGCTGCTCAAAGCCAAGCATGCACCCAAACCCTTCACCCCCAAGCAAATACACAAATCTTACCCCCCGTCCCCAAACTTAACTATAGTGAGATAGTCTCCAAAAGCCTGCGATGGAACTACATCCCCTTAACTTACACTCCAGGTCTTGAAACCGGCATCATCCCTTTCACCGAGGACGACGTGATGGAGGCCACTTCGAAATGGCAGTTGTCCCTCGTAGGTTTCCCTCTTGGTAGCCCTATCTCCTACCAACGTATGGTTAAGTTCGTTGCTGAGAACTGGATCTCCATCGCCACTCCAAAGATCCTTCGTAATGATAAGGGCATCTTTGTATTCCACTTCGCCTCCGAGGATGACCTCAACTCCATTCTCTTTGACAGTCCTTGGACTACCAATGGTTCCACTTCCCTCCTGTTGAAAAGATGGACCAAAGATCTCCCCCTGGACTACTCGAGCCTCTCCTCGCTCCCTATCTGGGTCACCTTACATGACTTGGACTACAGGTTCTGGTCCAAACACATGCTTGCGAAGATTGGCTCCGCGTTGGGCACCCCCATTCTCACAGACACTTGTTCTGCTAACCAAGAGAGGCTCGGTTATGCTCGAATTCTCGTGGATATTCATGCTGCTCGCCCCCTCCTTCGTGAGGTCACCCTCACTGGGCCTGACGGGCTGTCCTTCATCCAGAAGATCTCTTATGACTGGCTCCCTCCGCGTTGTGACATCTGCAAAGTTTTTGGGCATTGCTGCAAGATTATCTCTGCATCCGGGGACGCTCAAAAGAAGCCACTCTCCAAACCGGCTTGTTTTGCTAAGACTCCAAGACCTAACCCTAATTCTGAACCAATACTCCCCACTCCGGACTCCTCCAAAAGGATTGTTTCTAACCCTGAGCCCCCTGGCACTCGGGAGCCTGTCATCCTCAAAGGCGGCCATCACCATCACCCACTCCCTGCCTCCCAGCAAACCCTAGTGCTTATCCCCCCCTCTAACCTGCCGCCCAAGATTCTCGCCCCCCTCAAACTTCCAAACCCCAACCAACTGGATCCTATAATCTCTCCCCCTTCAGGAGATCTCCATCCCTCCGCATCCGATCCTTCTGACCCCACAACTATCCTCCCACAACATCCCCAAAACTACACATCAACAACCTCCGCCTCCCCCTCCTTGACAGCAAGAGCTCCTCAAGGTCCCAACCAACATGTTTAATGTTATTACGCCTATGTTCCTGGAACATACGGGGATTAAACGACCCCGCAAAGCAAAGAGCTACTCAATCCCTTGCTAAGAAGCACAACCTCGATCTAATTGCTATCATGGAAACAAGACTCAGATCCGGCAATGAAAAGAGCATCGCCTCTTCCCTCTTTCCCTCTTGGAAACAAGTTTCCAACTCCTCTCTCGCTCACAACTGTCGAATATGGATTTGGTGGAATCCATCTAGAATCAACCTCTCCACAACCATAATTACTGATCAGATCATTCACTGCCAAATTACGCAAAATTGCTCAAATGGCAGTTCCCCAACTACTGCTGAGGTCTCTTTTGTATATGCTCACAATAGGGTTGAGGACAGGACGTCTCTTTGGCCCACTATTTCTATGCTTCGACAACTCAACTCCTCCTCTCCCTGGGCTTTGATGGGCGACTTCAACGTCACTCTCACTCCTGATGAAAAATCTGTCCAGGGCATGCCCAACATCACACAAGCATCATCGGAACTGGCCACATGCTTTGAGCACAATCATCTTTCGAACCTCCCTTACTCCGGATGCAAGTATACCTGGAACAACAAGCAAGTGGGGACTCGTATCTGGTGCAAGCTCGATCGCATCATCACCAATGAAGCATGGAATATGTCCTTTCCCCAGGCAAAGGCTCACTTCGATCCTCCTGACACTTCAGACCACTCTCCGGCCCTTCTCTTTTCTGACGTAAATCCGGTATCTAGAAATATCCCTTTTAGATTCAACAATACTTGGGTTAACCACGAGAACTTCCTGGACTGTGTTGAAAGGGCTTGGAATTTGACGGTTGAAGGAAACCCAATGTTTATCCTCACTAAGAAACTGAAGATCCTCAAACCAACGCTCAAGAAGTTTCCTAGTATGAGGATGGAGGAGATCCAAACTAAAATTAACGACCTACGTACCCAGCTCCACTCCTCCCAACGCCATCTACAAGCCAACCTTCATGACACAGCCCGTCAGGAGGAGGAGAAGTCCCTTTCATCGGCTTTGATCGAAAGCAACAATACTCTTTCGACCATGCTGGCGCAGCTCTCTAAATCCAACTGGATCAAACACAGGGATCAATGCTCCTCCTACTTCTTTAGGGGCATCAAAAACCGTAGAAGAGCCAATCAAATCAACACAATCAAAACCTGCAATGGGTCCTTGACTATGGACCCCGAGTCCATATCCAATACCTTTGTTAGCCACTTCAAAAAAGCCCTTAACCTACCAACACCTTCACCACAACCTACTGTCCCCTATATTACCCTCCCCCAACTATCTCCTGAGGATGCTGCAATTCTTGACAGGGAGGTCAACATGGATGAGATCAAATCTGCTATTTTCAGCATAGGGGCAAACAAGGCTCCCGGCCCTGATGGGTTTGGTGCTCTTTTCTTCAAATCGGCTTGGGACATAGTCCAACACGACTTCTCAAAGGCAGTCACCGACTTCTTCACTAATGGTCGGATGCTAAAGCAAGTTAACCACACCACAATCTCCCTCATCGCCAAGTGTGATAACCCTTTGGAGCCCTCGGACTTCCGCCCCATCTCCTGCTGCAATGCTATCTACAAGACGATCGCCAAGATCCTCTCCAAGCGCATAAACACCATTCTTCCTACCATAATTAGCTTCAACCAAGGGGCTTTCGTAGCACAAAGATCCATCCAACACAATGTTCTTCTTTGCCAAGAGCTGCTACACAAGTATGGTCGTAAGCATATTTCCCCAAGATTTGCGATGAAGATAGACATCTCTAAGGCTTTTGACACTGTGAGCCATGAATTCATCATTCACTGTCTCCACAGTATGGGTTTCCCTCGTCACTTCATTGGGTTGATCAAAGAATGCATCACCACCGCGTCTTTCTCGGTTAATGTCAATGGTTCCTTGGCTGGACACTTTAAAGGAAGTCGAGGTTTGAGGCAAGGTTGCCCTCTCTCCCCACCTCTATTTGTAATCACTATGGAGTTCCTCACCAGGCTGATCAAAACTAATACCGCTAATCCTAAATTCAACCATCATCCCAAATGCTTCTCCCCGTCCATTACGCACTTAACCTTTGCTGATGACCTCATCCTTTTATGTAGGGGTGATATACCATCAATCCAAATCCTCAAAGATACTCTGGACCAATTCGGACGCTTGTCTGGGCTGAAGGTGAACCCTTCCAAGTCTCGATGCTTCACTGGTGGTATGAATTCCGCTGACTGTGAACGGGCTGTCAACATTACTGGTATGTCCCTGGGCTCCCTTCCGTTCCATTACCTTGGTGTCCCGATGGGCAGCAAACGTCTCCTGATCAGCGACTATCTACCCTTAATCCACAAAATCACCAACCGAATTCAATCCTGGAATGCAAAATCCCTTTCTTATGCGGGTCGGGCGCAGATCGTCAAGTCTATCCTCTTTTCACTCAGTCACTATTGGAGCTCTATGTTCATGCTTCCTGTAAAGGTGATCAACACAATCAACAGCCTCATTAGATCTTATTTTTGGGCTGGCACTGTTAACAGCAACCGTGCTTTAGTCGCTTGGTCCACCATTTGTACTGCAAAAGAGGAGGCTGCTTTCTCCAAGCTGATCTATGAACTGGATTGTGGCGGGGACAACATTTGGGTTAAATGGGCTAACCATCACATAATTAAAGGGAACTCTATCTGGAACTGCAACATTAAACCGCACCACAGTGCTTTCTGGAAAGCGTTACTTGCCACTTCGAAAGATATGCCTCCTACCCTTGCCGACAGCCTGAGAAGGAACGCTGCTCTACCAAACCCCCCTCCCTTCTCCCACAAGCATGCGTACTCAAGCTATAAACCTGACTCTACCCAGATCCTCCCGCTCCCCTTCAAAGCTATCTGGCTCAAGTCCAACGCTCCAAAAAGCAGCTATGTTGCCTGGCTCGCATCGCTCAAACGCCTTCCTACCCTCGCTACTCTCAAGGATTGAAACCTGATTGCTGAGGATACCTGCAAGCTTTGTCGTAGTACTACGGAAAAAGACGACCACCTCTGGACGCACTACAGCTACGGGTCTCTCGTCTTAGATATTGTTTCCCGTTGGACCAAAACACCCTATCCCGCACCCTATATCCTCAATCCCTGGGAATGGCTGGCCTCCTGGTCATACAAGCATCCCAACATGCTGGATAGGATCCGTATCGCCTCTATCACTTCGTTCATCTACCATGTGTGGCATGCGAGGAACAAATTGATCTATGACAACACCTTCACAAGAGCGATCGATTGTGCAGGCTCCATCATCAGATCCATCAAGACCCACTTTGAACTGAACTGGAAGGACAGGACTCCTCCATCACTCGCCACAGCTAGCATGTTAAACTTGCAACTTGTCTAAACTGCCCCTCAACCCCCCTCAACTTTCTTTTTGCAAACAGTCGATCGCTTCTCAGCTGTGTTTTGTAACTGCCTAATGCACCTTGTAACTGTTAAATACCCTTTCTAATACAATTACATTTTCAAAAAAAAAAAATACACAAGGAATGCACGCGTGAGAATAATTTCTTCGGACGATGAACACGGTATCTTGATAATATTTAATTAGGTAAACATGTATATTTAATTATGGAAATTGACTATTACATTCTTGTTAAAAAAACATATTAATTATTATCCATAAATATTACCGTATCATAGCCGTTAGTTTTATTTAATCATGTGGTTGAAATGTGTTCTCATTTTATACCGTATCACTTGTTCATCCTAACCCATTTTTAATGTTATTGTTACATTAGCACATGATTATGGGTGAATTCGGGTTTGCTAATGTTTGTTCATTTTCTATTTTGTCATATATTTTTAGGTGATATCTTTGTGCATGATCTTATTCTTGGTAGCTATTGGGCTGAATGGCCCAAATATCTACTTTGGGCCCACCAGGGAAAGGCATCCAGTAGCCGTTACGTAGTGATGAATACAGGATTCCAGGCTAGTGTTTTGTAACGTGAGAAGTCTACCTGTATCTCACACATGATATACATTGACAGTCACACAATCAGCCGTCAGTTTGCGTAACGTTAATCTGTTGAAAAGTGGGTCCTAATAAAGCAACGCCTTTCTTCCCAGGGTCAAAATATTCTTTATAAAGGGCAACCCATCATCATCATCATCCTCCATTTTAATTTCCAGTATAGCAATCATGATTTTGAGCAGTTTCAATGGTCTGCTTCGATCGACTCGCAAAGCAACCCAGGTTAATATCTCTTTTTCACCATAGCTTCTTGATTTGGATCTTGTTTTCATAAGATAACAATCGCAATATCTTGTAGGCTGCTCCTCCTCTTCTCTCCAGATGCATCAACACAGAAGCAGATGGTCAAAGGTCGATCTTTCTTCATCAATATGGTTAGAATGCTATTCATCTGTCTTTCTGGTGATCATAGTTATTCTTTGGCCTTTTCAGTTTCAAAGGGCACAGTATGTTAGCTCCGTTCACTGCTGGGTGGCAAACAACTGATTCAGAACCTATAGTGATTGAAAAGTCTGAGGTAAACTATTCTGCATCACTGAAATACAATACTATCTATCAGCTTGTTGTGATTTGAACGAGTTGATCAGATGAATAACGAGAAAAAAGGAAAACGTTTTTGGTTTTGCTGCACGGAACTTGCAACTAGGATTTGCTATATGCTTTTTTGGGCGGAAGGCTTAGGAAGAGCTCATCTCATATCAGTATACCTAGATTTATTGTCTTATTATAAGACATCTAAACCGGATTATTAATTGCTTGTAGGGGTGCTATGTGTATGATGTACATGGAAAAAAGTATCTGGATGCTCTTGCTGGTATATGGTGCACAGCCTTAGGTAACTGTAACTTGATTTATAATATTGAACTCTTATGTAAAAATCCATTGTATTTGATCCGTTTTATGTGATGATGCAGGAGGTAGTGAACCGCGACTTGTTGCTGCTGCAACTGAGCAGCTAAAGAAGCTTCCATTCTTTCATTCATTCTTCAACCATACCACAAAACCCTCTTTGGTCTGTGTGATGCCTTAGATATATTACATTATTTATTGCAATTAGTAAAGTTTTTCTATGATCATACAATAGTACTTCTCTTATTTTTGCAGGAGCTTGCAAAGGAGTTGTTAAGTACCTTTACTGCAAGGAAGATGGAAAAAGCTTTTCTCGTGAGTAGCGGTTCAGAAGCCAATGATACTCAAGTAAGTCTGTTGTTTTATCAAGATATGATTCGTGTTTGTATCAGTTGAGTATGCCATCACATAATCTAAGATCTAATGTGAATGTGCAGGTGAAGCTGGTTTGGTATTACAACAATGCCCTAGGCAGACCTAATAAGAAGAAATTTATAGCCCTATCAAAAGCGTAACATATTACTTCTCGACTTATAAAAGACTTTATCTGTAAAAAAAAAAAAGAGCTTATTTAACCCAATTCTTTCTTATGTCATCAGGTATCATGGTGTAACTGTGATGGCTGCGAGTTTATCAGGGTAAATTGTCTATCTTTGGAGTTCAGCTGTGGAAACTGCTTGTATTAATGACTGATTTATGTTTGCAGCCTACCTTTTCTGCATCAGCAATTTGATCTGCCAGCTCCTTTTGTTTTACACACAGATTGTCCTCACTATTGGCGCTTCCATCTTCCAGGTGACAATGTTGCTACTTGGAGTTTTTTCTTTCATTATTTTTACTTGGAGTTTTTTCTGTTTTGCTTGGGCTAGGTGAGACGGAGGAGGAATTTGCTACTAGGTTAGCAAACAATCTGGAGAACCTTATTCTGAAAGAAGGACCAGAGACAGTAAGATAGTAATCATATACATTATGATTCATTAGGACAACCTGTAACTGAATTACAATAACATTTTGCTGCAAAATTGCAGATTGCAGCTTTCATTGCTGAGCCTGTTATGGGAGCTGGAGGAGTTATAATACCCCCTGCAACTTATTTTGACAAGGTAGAAAATTGCTGTCAACCCTTGATGAACTTCCAGAATGTGTTTCTTAACTAACATATTTTGTTTGGACCAGATTCAAGCTGTAGCCAAGAAATATGACATCCTTATTATCGCTGATGAGGTATCATTTTTACGTCTAAAAGTAATTCGATCTAAATATTGTTTGGCTCACCGCATGTTTATCTATCTGTCTAACTGTCTATCTATCTATCCAGGTAATTTGTGGCTTTGGCAGGCTGGGAGAAATGTATGGATGTGATAAATTTAACATTAAACCGGATCTTGTTTCTGTAGCAAAGGTAAGAGTAGTCTTGATAGTGTTGCATTTTGTTAGGTTTCCTTTGGGACATTTAGTATTCATTTGCTTCTCCATTCTCCGACAGGCGCTCTCTTCAGCGTATATGCCCATTGGGGCTGTCCTTGTAAGCCCCGAAATTTCAGAAGTTATAAACTCCCAAAGTAACAAACTTGGTACGCATGCTGTCAACAATCCTAAGAAAAAAAATTGTGTTGCTCATGGGATTTAATTAAAAATGCTAGTTTGCAGGTATTTTCGGTCATGGGTATACTTATTCCGGTCATCCTGTATCGTGTGCTGTTGCACTTGAAGCTATAAGGATTTACAAGTATGAACTGCTTTCCTTGGCTTGAACTTGAACACCTAAAGGATGAGACAATTAACCTAATAGTATGACTTTGTAGGGAGAAAAACTTTCTTCAAAGAGTGAGAGATTTGTCACCAAAATTTCAGGATGGGCTGAGAGCTTATTCTGACAGTCCAATAGTAGGAGAGGTAAAGCATGGGTTTCTCATACTAGGGGTGAGCCAAAATATCCGTTCCGACAATTCCGATATGCTAATCCGAAGATTCGATCCAGAAAAATCTGAATCCGAAATTATCCGGCAATCGGTCCAATCCGTACATATTTTTTGGATCATCGGATACTGGTCGAGGTTTTGAGGAAAAAGTCGGATCGGATCAGATATATTCGACTTATCTAAGAATAAATACCCTGATCGGATCTTCGGATTGGATATCCGATCCGAATAAAACTGTCGGATAACTGGTGCATACGGATCGGACTTTTATAAGATTATTTGATCGGATATCCGGAAATGTCCACCCTATCTTATACGTAGTTATGAAATATTATTTTCCTTATGTATAGTGTTTGTGATGCAGATAAGGGGTATTGGCTTAGCTCTTGCGTGCGAATTCACAGACAACAAATCACCAAATGATCCATTTCCTTCCGAATGGGGTAACTGTAACTGCTTATTCATTTAGGTTTGAGTTCTATAAATAGGTAACTATGCTTATCTATGTAGTGTTGTTGGTGTTTGTGTATAGGGGTTGGTACATATTTTGGTGCTCAGTGTCGGAAGCATGGGATGTTCGTCCGTGCTGCCGGTGATAATGTCGCGCTATGCCCTCCGCTGATAATCTCAGAAGCAGAAGTTGATGAGGTACGTCTATTGAGTGACTATCAACTTGAACTTGATATTGATTTTGGCATGCATTGATTTGGACATGACCGTTGTTTGTCCCAGTTGATAACCATATTTGGGAAGGTTATGAAGGAAACCGAGGAGTATGTGAAAGAACTCAAGGAACTCAAGTCCCAGCAAAAGTAGGAAAAAAGAAGCTTATTGTGTGATGGATAAGATGCTGGTGTAATTTGAATCTATTAGCATGCTCAACTCCAACTGTGTGGAACTTACTTATCATTCCTTACAAATATGGGCAGATAAAAAATATTCAGCGTCGTAAAGTAGCAATTTTAAAAATCGATTTTCAGTCATATCAACAAAGAAGGAGACTCACTTAAAACAATCCAGCAGAGAAGGGAAACTTGTATAAATAAAATTCAACAAGGGAGACTCGTATAGAGTTGAGCGAGAGTTGTTGTGTTGAAAGAACGATCCGAAGAGGGAACTAAGAAAATCGTACCTTGGAGATATGCGCGAGAGTTGTTATGGAGTTCCGAAAAGGCAGATCGATTTCTAGGATATCAGAATCACTAAAAAAAGTAAAGTATGGATATATGGGTATATCAATTTGATACATATATACCCAATTATCAAACACGGATATCAAATATGTGAGATCCATACCCATATCTGATATCAAGATATTAGAATTAAACAAACCCTTAATTATGCGTTTTCTTAATTAACAAGATAATCAACGGTTTTCTTTATTTTAGGGTTTCAATAGTGTTATACCGTTTTTCTACATTATCGTTTCCATCAACCATTCTTTCAAGCAATCAATGGAATAATAATAATAATCTCCGTAGTCATGCAGAAGAAAAAGTCAGTTGAACTTCGTTTTTCGATCTTCTACTCAAAACTCATACCGTCAACGAAGAAGTAGACGGTGAAGGGGTTGAAGACGATGACGAAACTGTGGTACAACGAACTGAAATCAAGTTCCGACAATCTCGGTATATTTTCAATAATTGAGGTGGAGGATTTTCGGCATACTTTTGGTATATTTTCAAGAATGGAGGTGTAGGGGTTCTGGTATATTTACGATTAAACGTGTGTAGTGTTTTCGCCTTTTCTGTATATTTTCGGAATACAAACAATACTTCTAGAACATTACTCTATATTTTATAAAATTATTAATTTTAAAATTTAATGTGGTCATAATTATTTTTAAATTTATTATTCTGTATTTTTTAATTTTAAAATTGAAGTTTTAATAAAATATATTAAGAAAAAGTATAAGGGAAAAAAAATTAAACCCACGAGGATATTAAAAAAAAACTTAAAAATGTATGGATACCAAATTGAAACCACCCAAACAAGCAAAAGGCCATTCGTGACATGGTCAACCGTCACAACCTCGATATCATGGCTATCATTGAAACCAATCTTTCGATTAGTACGATGGACAAACTCTCTACTCTCCTACCAAATTGGAGCCATACCTCTAACGCCTCTCCCGAACACAAGTGTCGTATTTGGGTTTGGTGGAATTCTCGCTCCCTTCAACTCACCCCATCTTCACCAATGATCAAGTGATCACTAAAACATTACCATGCCTACCTCGATCAACATCACAACTCCTTCACCCGCCTTTAAATGTTCATTCATTTACGTCCACAACCTCCATGACGATCGTATTCCCCTATGGAATAACTTAGCCACAATAAAGCTGCTCAACCCTAACACTCCATGGATCCTTACGGGGGACTTCAACACTATTCTAAGCCCCGATGAGAAGATTTCTTACGGTTCTACGGTTCTACCAACTCTACTCACCCATCTGCTGATCTGCTGAGCTTGCGGATTGCTTCACGTACGATTAACTCTCTCTTGGATCACGATTTTTCTGGATGCAAATTCACTTGGAACGTTAAGCAAATCGAGTCCAGAATTTGGTGCAAATTGGATCGCATCGTTACTAATTCCCCTTGGGCTTCCTCATTCCCCAACTCCATGACATTCTTTGACAACCCTTTTACCTCTGATCACTCCCGGGACATTCTTTCCCTTGAAGCTAAGCCTTCCGCTCCACGTCGCCAGTTCCGTTTCAATAACGTTTGGGCTTCTCACGAGGGGTTCCTCTCCACCGTTGACCTCTCCTGGTCCCTCCATACCTTATCTTATCATGATAATGCCCTGTACAATCTTACCCAAAAGCTAAAGCGGCTAAAAAGCTCACTTAAAAAATTTCCGAGCCTTAAGATGGAGAACATGCACTCATCTATTGAATCCCTCAATCCACCCTAGCCGTCACCCAATCCAGCCTCCAAACTTTGCCTTTTGATCCTCACCTCATGGACATTGAAGGAACTACTACCTTATCCCTAAACTCCATAATGGATCATCTCCGTACCATCCTAGCCCAATTATCAAAGGCCTCCTAGGCCAAACCCGGTGACCAGTGTAACACTTTTTTCTTGAAAAGTATTAAGTTAAGGCGTGCATTCAACGAAATCAAGAGCATTGTGGACCCGGAGGACCCCGTTGCCAGCCTTACTCTAAACCCGAACAGGATCTCGGACATTCTTGTTAACCACTTCTCTAACATCCTAAACCCGGATACTCCTTTTAGCCCTCATAACTTGTTCCCTGATTGCCCTCTCCCCTCTATCTCTCAGAATAATGTGACCATGTTAGAGTGGGAATTGAAGTGTCCCATGAAGATATCAAAAGAGCTCTTTTTTGCATTGGTGGTTACAAAGCCCCTGGTCCGGATGGGTATAACGCATTCTTTTACAGGGCCTCTTGGAGCATTACGAGTTAATCCTTCATTGCCTCCATTTTGAGCTTCTTCAGAACCGGGAGACTCACGCAAGGAGTAAACCACACCTCTCTTTCCTTAATTGCAAAAAAGGACAACCCCCTGCTTCCCTCCGATTTCAGACCCATCTTATGTTACAATACACCTTATAAGGTCATTGCAAAGATCCTCGCTGACAAGCTTAATGCTACCCTCCCTTCCATCATTGGCAATTATCATGGAGCCTTTGTTAAAGGCCGGTCCATTAAACAGAATATCCTTATGTGCCAGGAGATCTTGAAGAGATACAATCAAAGTCATATATCCCTAAGATGTGCTTTGAAGATTGACATATCTAAAGCTTTTGATATGATTCATCATAATTTCGTGTTAAATTTCCTTGCAAGGATGGGCTACCCGAACTACTTCATCCCCCTTATAAGAGTCTGCATCACGACCACGTCCTTTTCCATTAACCTTAATGGATCTCTAAGAGGCTTCATCAAGGTTTCTAGGGGTTTGAGGCAAGGTTGTACCCTCTCTTCCCCACTGTTTGTCATTGTTGGAAGTGCTCTCTTCTATGTTAAGGATCAACACCACTTCTTCGGACTTCAACACCCATCATAAGTGTGCTTCTCCCCGCCTAACTCATCTTTGTTTTGCAGATGGCTTAATGCTTTTCTGTAGGGGTGGTTCTACCTCCATCAACATTCTAAAAAGAATGCTTGACTCCTTTGTGAACTACTTCGGGTTATACACCAACTTAGCCAAGTCCTCTTTATTCACTAGAGGGCTCTCTTCACACGACTCCAATCTTCTATCCTGCTCCACAGGGCTTCCTCTTGGCACCCTCTCATTCACCTATCTAGGTATCCCGATTGGCAATAAAAGGCTTTGTCTTGTGGAGTATCTCCCTCTCATCACCAAGATCACGAATATAATCAATTCATGGAGTGCTAGGAACCTATCGTATGCAGGAAGAACTCAGGTCATATCCTCCATTCTCTCGGCATTGTAGTGCTACTGGTGTGATGTGCTCATTATCCCTATCTCTATCATGAACAAGATATGTGGGCTCCTTCGTTCTTTCCTTTGGTCAGGTAAATCCTCCAGCCCCCGAGCTCTTGTTGCCTAGACACGATCTACCTCTCAAAGAAGGAGGGAGGGCTTGGTTTCAAAGAATTGTTATTATGGAACAAGACTTGCCTTTCTAAGATGATCTTCAAGCTCGACCCGGCTAACCAAAACCACAACCGTTGGGTAGACTGGATTAACGCCAACATCCTGAAAGGGCAATCCATTTGGACCTACGAGTACAACTACAAGCATAACTTCGTCTGATGTCAAATCCTCAAAGTCCGGAACGAGGTTGTTGAATCGGCTAATGGACATAACTTCATCAACATCACCACCAAGCCATATGGTAAATTCTCCACCTCTACAGCCTATAAGCTTTGCGAGAAGCCCCAAGCCCCTCACCCTCCCTACTGCCTCAGTATCATTTGGAAAGGTCTGAACGTTCCTAAATGTAGCTTCATAGCATGGTTGGCAAGCCACAACCGTCTCCCTACTCTTTCCAAACTTCTCTCATGGAACATCATCTAGGATGACACTTGCAAGATGTGCAACATTCATGTTAAAGATGAGGATCACCATCTTCAGCATTGCAATTACTCTACCCTTGTGCTTGACCTTATCTCTAACTGGCTTAGAATTCCCAATCCCTAACCGCACGGTAGCAGCATTTGGGACTGGATCAACAAGATGAACCCTCAGAAGACCGACCTTGCTGCTCATGTGTCCATCTCCACCATCACTACCTACATCTACTTCAAATGGAAATCCCGTAATGACCCCATCTACAATCATAGTTTCACTCACGCAGCCACATGTGCCCACAACATCATCAACCCCACAAAGAGCTACACATCGAGTCATTGGAAAGATAGATCCCAAAATTCTCTAACTTAGGCTAAGATCCTAGATATCCACCTTAGTGATGTTGCTTAGCTCAGTTTCTTTTGAACCTGTTGATCTCATTATACATGAGGCTAGTTGCCTTTTTGTACATCCTTTCTCTCAATACAAATTAACTTTTTGTTAAAAAAAAAAGACAAAAAGTCTGAACACAAATAACACTAAGAGGATAAAATCCAAAATTATTTTAACCAACTCATAAATATGTAAATGTTAATTTGTTTATTTTTATCTTTGTACGTTATCTTTAATTTGTAACTTCTCTATCCTTCGTCATCCACTAGGACCACAATTTGCCGCTTATTATTCTTCTAAAATATTTATTTTAATTTATAAATATCAACAAATTTAATGTAATTGATAAAAATAAAAAAATATTATCAAATTAATTAGCTGAATCATTTTACCTTTATACTTAGGCTTATAGATAAATACACAAATTAATGACAAGGGTCCCCAAATTTAATGATAATTATTATTAAAGAAAATTTAATGTTAACTTAATATTTTATACCCAATATACTTATATATGTGCAATATTTCTGATTTTATATATTGTACATATAAATATGGCCTATGTTCATCTTTCCCCTTCATTCCAGCATGGCTATTTTTACTCCTTGCCTAGTTTTGTCTCTCATAGTTTGCATTTGTTTTTCTTATGCACTATCCGATGATAGTAGGAAGGTAAGTGCCCTCTCTTATTTTATCTATGTCTAATCTTATTTGTTGCATTAGCCCATAGTTGACTCGGGTTTGCTATTGTTTATTCATTTTATCTACTAATCAATTGAATACAGGCTTTTATTGTATATATGGGCTCGTTACCGAAGGAAGTGGAGTATGTACCATCTTATCATCACTTGAAAATCCTTCAAAGTGTTCTTCATGAGAGGTACTTTTGCAGATCAAATCTCACAAGCATATATTGTTTGATCTAAGCATGTATAAACTTATAATTACTTCACTTAACCCTTTGTTTTCTTCTATGTCCAAAAAGTACAATACCCGAGGACTCGATCATCAGAAGCTATGGTAATAGCTTCAATGGTTTTGCGGCCAAGCTCACCGAGATAGAGAAGCAAAAACTCAGTCGTACGTAACTTTTACTTTGTATACCGTAAAAACGTACTTTCACTTAACCCTTTGTTTTCTTCTATACTAAAATTGTTGTTCGGAAATTTACATTTTGAGCCCAATTCCTCAAACTCAACACACAAAATCCTGCAATGAAACGCCAAACAACTTGCACTGTCGTTGTTCAGGGATAACATGTGCCGGACTCGGAACCCAGATCCACCGGCCATACAATAAGAAATGTTAACACTTTAGGCGACAACTCACTAACTTTTAGGACAAACTACTCAAACCCGACACACAACTCAAAACTCTCAAAATTTTCATGTGGGACACAACTGTAACGCAACAATTATGTGATAGTATATTTGATTGTATCTAATGATGATTTTAATTTTCTAGGTTTGGAGGGTGTGGTTTCGGTATTTTCCGACCGAACATTAAAACTTCAAACAACAAGATCTTGGGATTTCATGGGATTTCCCGAAAACATTAGGCGCAACAAAATCATGGAGAGTGATATCATCATTGGCGTACTAGATTCTGGAATCTGGCCAGAATCGAAAAGCTTTAGCGACGAAGGTTTTGGTCCGATTCCTAGTAAGTGGAAAGGTCAATGTCCTCCATCATTTCCATGCAACAAGTAAGCCTTTCCTTATACACACTCACACTCGTAACTACAACCTCACTTATGTATACCCTCGTGATGGAATATCACTTTCTTGTATGCACATATGCAAACAACAAGTATATATATATATATATATATATATATATATATATATATATATATATATATATATATATATATATATATATATATATATATATATATATATATATATATATATATTTATATATATTTGTATGTCGGCTAGGTAGATTATTGTAATGATTATTCTATACTAATTCTAATAACAACACAAACACAAGACAACAGTCATTTTCTAATATTTATCTAAATATTAGCATTAGCCACTTTCTTCAAACCTTGAGTTCTCCATTCTATTTACACATTATTTTTCCTCTTCGATTTGGGCCCTAATGAACATAATCAAGTCTAGTTAATCCATAATTAAATAGGCCCAAAATATAAATTATCCTAACACTTCGCCCTCAACCATACTTGCTTCACAAAAGGATCTCTCCCCTTTCACTACTTCGTGTTCCGATTGACAATAAAAAACTCAACATCGCTGACTATCATCCACTCATCTCAAACATCACTAAAAGAATCCAGTCGTAGAGTGCTAAACTCCTCTCTTATGGCGGCAGAAAGCATCTTATCTCCTCTATTCTCATGATTATGCAATCCTTTGGGAGCTCGATGTTCCTTCTTCTTGCCTCCATCATTAATAGAATTCAAGGTATGATTCGCTCCTTCCTTTGGTGTGGTAAAGAGAGCAGCAATAGGTCACTTGTTGCTTGAAAGAAAATGTGCTAACCCCTGAATGATGGTGGTCTTGGTTTCAAAGAGATCATTGCTTGGAACAAGGCCAACATCTCTCGCTTCATCTTTAACCTTGCTTTCAATGATTCCAATTTGGATCTATTGCAACACGCTCAAGAACTTCAACATCTGGAACTGCACTCCTAAAGCTTCTTCTAGTCACAACTAGAACATAATTCTCAATATCAGAGATGATTTACTTCCTCATCTACCTACTACTACCTACCATAGCATCATATTCAACCCTAATGACTCCTCTCAATCCAAAACTACAATCTCTTCAGATCGCTGAGTAATGCCACCCTTTGATGCTCCTCCATCTGGAACGGCATCAACCCTCCCAAATATAGTTTCGTCACTTGGCTCGTTAGTTTTCACAAACTCCCAACACTCTCAAAAATACACAATTGGCTTCATCCCCAATAACACTTGTAAACTCTGCCTTAACCATCCTAAGGATGAAAAAGCAACAGAAACTTCATCGCCAATGTTCGTGTTTCAAGTATCACCTCTTTCATCTACTTTACTTGGAAAGCTCATAACGACCTCATCTTCAATAACACTTCTACACCTGCCATCAATTATGCTAGCAAAGTCATTGTCATGACTAAGAACTACTCATCCTACCACTGAAAAGAACGCTCCCCAAAAACCCTTTTCTAAGCCAAAACGCTCGGAATCCATCTCCATTAATCATTCTCTTCTTTCTCTCCTTCTTTATCTCTTGTAATGCTAGGTATCTTTTGCTCTCCTATTTCTAGTAGACTCCTTGTAAATTCTCCCCCATTCTTATAAAAGTAAACATCCAAAAAAATAACTTATACAACACAGCACGTACAACTTTCAAATTCTTCCAAGTCATACATACCAATTTTCTAAATTAACCCAAAATTTATAATTTTATGTATTATTTTCATGTCCATTTAACAATTTTATGAGAGTTTTTTTTTTCACTTTTCGTAATTTACAAACTCACCTATCCATAAAAAACAAACAATCATCTGGAAAGTTTGAAATGACCTTCTATACAACAAAAAGCACATCCATCCCGCCACATGTGCCCATAACATCATTAACATCAACAAGACCTACACTTCAAGCCACTGGGTTGACCGTTCACAGTCATCTCAAAGCTAGACTAGTATTCTCGACATCCATCTCAACTAACTCTTGTCTCTAGTTCATGATGGTCAGGGGCGGAGACAGGGGTGGGCTTGACTGGACAGTCGCCCACCCCAACCCAAAACTAATTTTTATGCCAAAAGTCCAAATAGCCTTCAGTAGACAAAAAAACAAAAAATTTATGCTGTACCTTTTTATGATTTACAACAAGTTGGGCCGGTGGTCCCTCCCAAATTACTGCAGTTATTAATATATTTTTATGATTTTCTTTCTTCCTTATTTTTATCACTATTTTAACATTACTAATTAAATTTAATATAAAATTTGATTTATAAAATTTAGTAATAAAGTAATCAATATTTAAAGTAAATACGTTATTAAAGTTAATTAGACAAGTAGTATATATAAATACAAAATTGTTAGTTTTTATTTTTTTCAATTGGTTTAACTTTAATTCTTTATAAATTAGGGATATTTTACTAGATTTAAAAAATATGTTCATAAACAAAGTAGTGATGGTCAAACTCGCTACCACATTGTTGTGTTCATTTTAATTTTCATTTTGATGTACTTGAAAATTTAAATCTTTGTTATGATGTATATTATAACTAAATAATTTATAAGCATATTATTATTTTAATTCTAAATATCGCCCACCCTTATAAAAAAATTTTTTCCTCCGCCCCTGCTGATGGTTCCCCTTTTTTCCCCCCTGATGTGCTGTTCTTTCTCTGCTCTCTGAGCTGGTTGCCTATGTATTACATAAATTTTGAAAGGTAAAAAAAAAAAAAGTCAGTCAGCAACAAATCCTAAGAAGTATGTGTTATCACAGAAAGCTAATTGGAGCAAGAAATCTCTTATCATACTACAAAGCACCCAAAACTCCAAGAGATTTTTATGGCCATGGAACACATACAGCTTCAATAGCAGCAGGAAATGTAGTTCATGGTGCAAACTTCTACGGAATCGCGGAAGGATCCGCAAGAGGAGCAGTTCCATCGTCTAGGATAGTTGCATATCAAGTTTGTGAAGTCAGTTGCTTTGAATCGGCTATCTTAGCAGGATTCGACATTGCCATCAAAGACGGCGTCGACATTATTAGTATTTCATTGATTTCACACCTCACCGGGGACTTGTATTCAGATAGCATCACGATTGGAGCATTTCATGCTATGGAGAAAGGGATATTGACTGTTCAAGCTGGTGGAAACTTGGGTCCCCTGTTGGGTACGTCACGAAGTTATGCACCTTGGTTGTTCTCCATTGCTGCAAGCTCCATTGATCGTCACATTGTCTCGAATACGGTTCTTGGAAATGGACAAAACATGATTGTGCGTGAGTTTTTACTTAGTTTTTAGAGACAATTGTCAATACAGACCAAACTTTAATACCCGTCGTTTAAACTATCGGTACCTCACTTATTGAGCCCACCAAAGATTAGTATCTGATTACTATTCACACGTTCAGTTAACATAAATATCAGGGGGAATTGTCCACCTACCTTAGACAAAATTGTCCACCTACCTTAGATATTTAACACCGGTCTGATAACTTAACGTATGAACAGTAATTTAGGTACTAATCTTTGGTCGGGCTCAATAGGTGAGTTATCGTTCTGATAGTTTAAACGACGGGTACTAAATATTAGTCAGCCTAAAAGATAGGGACTGTTCAGACAATTTTCGCTAGTTTTTATGAGTATATTTGTTAGTGAGTTTACACTTGTTATATATTTGTAGGGTAATGCTATTAACTCTAATGCGTTGGACGCAAGGAACTACTCTTTGGTGTATGGGAAAGATGTCACAAGCACATGTTCTCTATTGGATGCAAGGTACGTATATATCAAGTTTTATATATAAGAGTGATGGAACCGTCGGAGTTAATAAAGTTGGGAGATTCCGAGCCTAGTATATAAGGTCGGTGGACTACTCCTATTGCCAATTGATTTAAAATAGAACGACAATGTACTTATGTGCTGGATTTGAGTCTAACCCGTATGTGTGCTCGTATATACACGATCCCACTCTACATGCATGCACTTGTTCACAGGGATTTTGTTATAGCCAACCCGAATCGAGCTTTGTAAGACTCGTGTTTAACTCATTTTAAAATCGAGTTTCGAAATGTCCTCGGGCTTGAGTTGCTCAGGTTATATGACAAACCTATTGAAGATTGACCTGTGATATTCGAGACAAACTTTTGTATGATCATGTTCGACTCGTTCAGAATCGAGTTGGACCTAAGTTTAATCGACCTTTAAAATACGGTCATATTCAGCTTGTTTAGTAAATGAAAGAGATTGAAGCGAATTTTTTTTAACTCAAGCTTAGGTAGCTTGACTCATGTATCCTCCCTATTCGTTCATATGGGATAACAAGTTGAGCAATGAACTTTGACGCAGGACTTGCTCCGATGGGTGTCTCGATGCCAAGCTAGTGAAGGGGAAGATTGTGATATGTGTTGGAATGTCCGGGTTCGATGAACCAGCTAGAGCTGGTGCAGCTGGGGCAATTGGACTGTCACTAACCGAGAATGTGTCCTTCATTAACCCCTTGGCCGTCTCTTGTTTAGAACTTGTAGACTACTTTGAACTTCAAGATTACTATGACCAATCAAAGTAATCATCAGCAATGATCTTCTTAATAACTCTTAACTTTCAAACTATTTCATTTTTATTAATGATAAAGTTGATCTTCTATTCTTTCTCCTCGCAGATCGCCTGTCGTGTCCATTCATAAAACCGAAGCACTTAAAGACTCATCCGCGCCTGTCGTCGCGTCGTTCTCTTCTAGAGGCCCAAATACACTCGCTCTTGATATCTTAAAGGTTTTTAAACTCGCCTTTTTCTCATCTTGTGATAAATTTGGTGGTCCATTATGATGTGGATTTAATACGTACATCTGAGTGTAGATGCACGTTAGGTCTGAGTCAAGCACTTAATTCGTCTTGTAATGTTATCATAGCCGGATATAACAGCTCCGGGGACTACCATCCTTGCTGCATATTCTCCCATGGCTCAGCTTACAAGTTACACTCAAGACAAGAGGTATGTGAATTACAGCATAATGTCCGGAACATCCATGGCTTGCCCTCATGTTGCCGGTGCATCTGCTTACGTTAAGTCGTTCCATCCGACTTGGTCTCCTTCCGCGATTAAATCCGCTCTCATGACAACTGGTACATGCAAAACATATAACATGCATGCCCTACATACGCATATATACGACTGTAGTTTAAGTAACACTTGGTTATTTTCCTTGTATAGCTTGGGAGATGAACGTTGTACAAAACCCGGATGGTGAATTCGGGTATAGAAGCGGACACATTGATCCGGTGAAGGCAGTGGAGCCAGGACTAGTGTACGAATCCGACACAAATGACTACGTTAACTTCATGTGCAAGATGGGATACAATGCAACAATGATCGAGTTGGTAACAGGACACAAGATTACGTGCACTACAAGTAATGTTGTATCCAAGAACTTTTTACCGGTTGATATGAACTACCCGTCCATGGCCGCTGCTAGTCGTTCTTCTACTACTGACTTCATTGTTGAGTTCCAGAGGACAGTGACAAATGTGGGCCGCGCAAACTCCACTTATAACGCAATTGTTACGTCGAGTTCTAATATTAAGGTGACAGTTCAACCGAGTTTCTTGTCGTTTAAGTCATTGGACGAGAAAAAGTCTTTTAGTGTAAGTGTTGAAGTTAGAATTATTGGAGTAGAAGGAAGAGAGACTGCATCTCTTACATGGTTTGATGGATTTCATAAGGTAAGAAGCCCTATTGTCATATACAATAAGAATCTAGTCCAATAAGTTGAATGTAAAGTATTGTCATATACAACCAAGAGCCTTTTCAAAGCACTCACCAACACATTTTTAGTATTTTGAGAGAGTTGTCGTTGTGTCACCAAATAACTATTAACTACGTGTTACACAAGGTATTTCCGGATATCCGATTTGATCCGAAGGTCCGAATATTCGATCTGAAAATCTTATAAAATTCCGATCTGAATCCATTCTGAGAGCACCGAATATCCGACCGTTTTATCTGGATCGGATATCCGATCCTGATCCGAAGATCCGATCCGATCGAAGTATATATCCGATGCGACTTTTTTCTCCAAACCTCGATCCGTATACGATCCGATGATCTGAAAATTTTCCTCCCGCAAATGGCTCTTCTCTACATACATGTCTAGTTTCCTTCATCACCATCAAGTACAAATGCTACTCAATTCAACTCAACGAGGATATTTTTTCTCCAGCTAAACCATTTTCCGAAAAGAGTAACTAAAAATATCCTTCTTCAGTCATCACCATCAAGTATGAATGAGGAAAAATATCCTCATTCATAGTCGATTTCTTGATACACTTTGTATTTGCCTTCAACACCATCAAGTATCCGTCCTTGTCGAATAAACTACATACATGTCTAGTTTCCTTCATTTTTTGTAGTTTTACGGGTTTTTCCGTGAAATTCTCCCGTTATGTCTCTAGTGTACACTCAAGACTTGAGTTCATAGTGGGATACCTTGAACAATAGCTAACGGCAATTATGATAACGGGTCAGTTTGGTAACGGAATATTACGTAGATAAAGATGAGTATGAAGATAATTATTTTGACGAAGAATTAAGGGATGAAATTATTTGAGGGTGAATGTGAATATAAATGAATGAGTGTTTGATAAAATTAATATGATTGTGGGTAAATTTACGAAAAAGTACGTATTATATATATTTTTTTATAGATGAAAGAAATTAAAAAAAAAAAAAAGAGGGGTAAAAGTGATATTTTACCCTCAATAATCTTCATAATCTCTATAATCAAAGTTTCGCAGGATTACAAAATTCTCATAATCTAATTACCTTAATCTCTGTAATTTAACTCCTTTAATCTCCTTAATTTCCTTATCAAATGAAATTACGAGAATTATTTCTCTTTTTTAATTCTCATAATCTTAATCTCCTTATGCTCCTACCAAACAGAGCCTTTATAGCAGAAATTTTATGATAAAAGTAACCGACATATTGAAGCAAAATTTAAATGAATGAAATAAATTAATCAAATGTAAAAAAATGGTATAACTAGTGCCGGGGTGATATCGAAGATTCTAAGATTACAGGATAAAATCGAAGATTCTGAGATTACATTGATCAATTAATTACGGGGTGAAATTGAAGATTATGAGATTACATAGATAAATTAATCATGAATTTTCAACCCCTTCTACATAGGGGTGCGCAAAATCGGACCGGAAAACCGGACCGGACCGTTCTACGGTTCAAGATTTTTGAAAATCCGGGTTTGGGTCCGGTCTGGTTTTTGGACCGTATAAAATCGTAACCCGGGTTGGACGGTAAACTAGGAATTTCCGGTCCGGTCTGATCTAGTTCGGTCCGATCCGGTCCATTCCGGTCCGGTTTTGGACCGGAAAAACTCACTAAAATTGCATAATTAAGGTATAAACCGGTCCGGTCCGCAATATTCAAAATTGCACAATTTATATACAAACCGGTCCGGTCCCGATCCGGTCTACGGTCCAAGGTTTTCTCAATTTATGGTCCACCGGTCCGGACCCTATGCACAGCCCTACTTCTACATAGATTATGATAAGCCGGGATGAATTATTTCACCATCGTCCCCATTGGCATCGAACATACCCCTAATACTAATAAAAAAAATGTAAGTAAAATGAAATATAATTGCATCCATGTCTCCATTACCCTGCGAGAATCATAATTAACCTCATTCATAGACGGTGATAAATCAACTCAACGAGGAGAACGATCATAATCCGAAAAGAATAACTAAAAATTGTTGTATCAAGAAGTCGAGAAAGTTGAAACACAGTGTATTTTGGTGAAATACAAACCGAAATATCGGAGACAAATCGGATGATTGAATCTATTATACTTACTAAAACAGAGCACGGGTTGATGACGTGGCGTGCTGTGGACGCAGGATTAGATTAGAGAAGTATACAAAACAAAAGCACGTAAAAAAAACCTATTTCACAATATTCTTTCTCATTTTTTTCAAAACCCGCACAAGGTGCGGGTATTATACTAGTTTAGGTTAAAACAAAACCCGGGTTCAAATTTCCGGACTCAACCTTGTTTTTTTTTAATTAATTTGAATTGGGTTTTCCGGTTCAATCAAAATTTGATTAGTCTAATAATAACCGAGCCTTTTATAAGTGAAAGATTGAGTATGGTATTGTATAATACTGAAAATGGTAATTGAGCAATTAATTTTCAATAAAATGTATAATCGTGACAAAAGTAAATATATCTAATATGGTAAAATTCAAAGTGAAAAATTAGAAAGTAATTATAAATATAATTAAATGAGTCACTATGACGAAGTATGAAATTTTATTCTGAATATGGAAGAAAATTAGTGAGTCACTATGACAAATTTAATCAGTGATTGATAATTGATTAGTACTATTTTGAGCAATTACCTTTATTTAAATGTGTCATTATGAGAGAATATACAAGTATTTATTAGTACAATTTTGAGTTTTTTAATTTTCAGCTTTTATACTACCTCCGATCAAAAATAACTGTCATTTTAGCATTTGACACAATTTTTAAAAAAAATATTAAATAACATAGATTTTGTAAAGTTTTTCTAAATCTTATCACATATTTAATATTCAACCTTCTTTTAAATCAATAAGAAAGATTTTAGAACTAAAATTAATCATTTACACCAATTTTCAAGAACATTTTTTATAATTATTGTTCATTTATTGGCCTAAAAAACTTAAAACGACAGATAATTTTGATCAAATTTCTAATGCTAAAACGACACTTATTTTTGATCGGAGGGAGTAGTATAATTTGTTTCAGTCTTGCATCTTGTACGGTATGTTCTAAATATATAGATTAATAATTGGAAATTGAGAATGTACAAATGTTATTAATAAAATTGACACTATATAGTTATAAATAAAATTATTTGACACAAAATTTATTCAAATAAAATAAATTATAAATTAAATAAAGGAAAATGGAATAAAAACATACAAAAATAATACCATATAACGTCATTGAAAGAATATATACTTACACAAATTTCTTAAAACAAAATAAGTCAATAAATTGAGAATGAAACGAATGTCAAGAATCCAAAATCTATAATATGTACTAGATTATGTCATAGGATAATTAATAAGTAAGTTAAGACTAATGTTTAAAGTCCGCAATTAATATCATTAAATATTGTTGTAGATTATTGATTTAAACTAAATTTTAATATTTTTACTTTATAGAATGGATATAAGTTATATTGTATCTAAATGAAATTATAATGGATCTTTAAAATATATTTTATAATTTTATATTTTAATTAAATTATTTAAAAAAATTAAAAGTAAAACCCATAAATAATCACAATTTTTTTTTATTAATTTGTAATCTAAAAAATACAATTACCCTTATATGTATATATATATTTGTAGTAATTTCAAAGGCTAAACTTAATTGATGAGCGTAGAATAACAAAAAAAAAAAAAAAATTCATATGAACTTTTTATAATATATTGAAAATCTTATAATACAAAATCTATTATATAAATACTAAAATATTAAAGTAGTTTGTATATTATTAATTCTACAAATTTCTATTTACATTTTCAATAATGTTAACTTCACAAAATTTATTTAAAAACTTTTTTAATCAAATTAAAATCATATACTTCACTAACTTATACACTACACAATTTGTTTATTATTGAAATTTTATTTTCAAACGCCTCATCAAGTGTAAATGTATGACTCGGTTGACACTTGATATCATGTCTTAAGGCCATCTCATCTAATCGGACGAGACAATCACAATACAAGTCTTCATCTCGATATTGATAGATTATGTAAATATAGATAATAGAGGGTTGCCCTATGTAATTATGTAAACAATGTATTTGTTATATATATCACCCATCTGTCGATGGAAACCCTAAGGGGAATTTTATCCAGTCATTCTAATTCTCACATGGTATCAGAGGGTTACATCCCTAATCCTCTCTAAACCCTAAACATCTTCCGCCGCTCTCTAAACGCCGGCAGCACCATCCCCTTCATCGCTGCTGTCGCGTAAATTTTCTTCATCATTCGTTCAATGTCTACCGAAAAGAAACCAAATTTCCACTCCGCTCTTGGTATCTCTAACATCAAGAACAATATAGCTCTTGTTCTTGATCATGAGACTCCATACGCGTCTTGGGTAACTCTTTTTCGCGTCACCGCCAAAGCTCACAATGTCTTGGATCATATCGACGCAAAAGTTCTTCGCCCGGCAGATATTGACGACGCTCTGTGGAACCAAGTTGATGCAACGGTTCTCCAATGGATTTACAGTACAGTGTCTAAGGACATTCTTCTTCAGATCCTTGATCCTGACGACACCGCCCTCAAAGTTTGGGGTCGAATTCAGGACATTTTTCAGGATAACAAGAACACACGCGCTGTTTATCTGGAACATGAATTCTCCAACTGCAAATTGGCGTCTTTTGCTTCTGTCTCCGCTTATTGTCAACACATGAAAGCCTTGTCCGACCAACTCAAGGGTGTTGATTCTCCTATATCTGATAATCGGTTAGTTCTTCAACTTTTGTCTGGTTTACCTGCTGAGTATAACGCCACGGCGAGTTACATCCAACAATCAGATCCGTTACCCACTTTTCAAAAAGCCCGCTCGCAACTTATTCTTGAGGAAACTCGCATGGCAAAACAAACCGCAACTGAGAAGGATTCTACAGCTCTTAACGCTGTTGCTGGTGGACAAAACAAACCACCGTCTGCTGACCACCGGAGCGCCGCCACCGCCGGCACCCAAGACGGCGCCAATCGGAACCGGAATCGAGGCCGGAAAGGACGCAGCCGCAACAGCAGCGGCGCACCCCAGACCTCGTCCCAGTTCGTATTTCGCCCAGGGTTCGGTTGGCTCCCTGTGAATGGCAGCCCAATGCCATCTCCGGCCCAGTGGAATCCAGCCCAATGGCACTCTTTCACTCCGGCCCAACTGCAGAGACCACCTTGCCCTTTCCCATCTCAACAGGGCCTGCTGGGCCCATCTCCTGCCCATTCCAGCGGACCACAGGCCCACTTTGCTGAAGCTAGTAATTATCTGCAGCCCACAACTGTTGATCAAGCATTCGCGTCAATGACGTTAAATCCCGCAGATAATTTGTGGTACATGGACACCGGTGCGACATCTCACATGACGAGTAATCCAGGTAACCTCTCGTCCATCTCGTATAATGGTGTTTTAAATTCGATAATTGTTGGAATTGGCATGTGAATTCCATCTACAGGTCTTGGTGATGCTCATATTCCTACCTCCGCCAAACCTCTCCAATTATCCAAAGTCCTTATTGCACCTCAACTAGTTAAAAACCTTGTTTCTATCCGTCGCTTTACTACCGATAACCAAGTCAGTGTTGAGTTTGACCCTTTTGGTTTTTCTGTGAAGGATCTTCAAACGGGGAAAATTCGTCTGAGATGCAATAGCTCTGGGGATCTTTATCCGGTTACTGAAGGTTCCGCACTTACCCATGCTCTTTCTGCTCAGTCTTCGAGTCTCTGGCATGCTCGTCTCGGTCATCCTGGCACGCCGGTTCTAGATGTTCTTAGGAAATATTCTTTTCTTCAAGTTAATAAGGAACGTGACTCATTACTTTGTCATGCTTGTCAACTAGGGAAGCACCATAGGCTACCTTTTGAACGCTCCATCAATAATACTTTTGCACCTTTTGATATTATTCACAGTGATTTGTGGACATCTCCCGTTCCTAGTCGAGAGGGGTTTAAATATTATCTCGTTTTTCTTGATGATTTTTCGCATTTTCTTTGGGTCTTTCCCATAAAATACAAATCACAAGTTTACGAGATCTTTGTATCTTTTCATAAATTTGTCCAAACACAATTCAATGTACCTATCAAATCTTTCCAATGTGACATGGGTCGCGAATTTAATAATTCGCAATTTCACTCGTTTTTTGCCCATCATGGCATAAATTTTCGGTTTTCGTGTCCTCACACATCTCCACAAAATGGCAAAGCCGAACGTATCATCCGCACCATCACCAATATGATGAGATCTCTTCTTTTTCATGCGTCGTTACCCATTAATTTGTGGTCTCATGCTCTTGAAATGTCTTGTTATCTCCTCAATATTCTTTCCTCCATCACAATCCAAAATCGTTCTCCCACCCAAATGTTATATTTTTCAACCTACGTATCATCATCTCCGCGTTTTTGGGTGCCTTTGCTACCCAAATCAAAGCGCAACCATCCCACATAAATTGACTCATCGAACAACTCCTTGTGTTTTTTTGGATATCCTAATCATCATAGAGGGTTTAAATGTTTAGATTTGAAATCCAATAAGATTATCATTTCTCGTCATGTTACGTTCGATGAGCTTTATTTTCCGTTCTCACCATCTGTCCCCAGTCGACCACCTTCAACTGAAACGGATAATGATCCTCACTGTTCTGCTTATCACAAAGCCCAGCTACTTGCTTCTCAGGCCCACCGGCTGCAGGCCCATTCCTTACCTTCTGCTGCCTCACCAAGCCGGCCCACCTCACCTTTTCCCTGTCCACCGCCTGCCCAGTCGGCCTCTCCAGCCCACTCCCACGCCAGGCCCACTTCTCCCTCCAGCCCACTTCAATCCGCCGGCCCACCTGCAGTTTCTTCACCAGTGATCCTCCCTCAAATTAATCCCACACCTTCAATCGCTGAACCCACTTCCCAGCCCCAACCAAATATAACACTTCCTAACCGACCTAATACACGCTCCCAAAGCGGTATTTTCAAACCTCGCCAATTTTTCGACCTCAACACCACCACCACATCCGACTTATCACCTATACCCAAATCCCACAAAATCGCTCTCCAAGATCCGCAATGGTCCGCTGCCATGCTCGACGAGTATCGAGCCCTTATACGGAATGGTACTTGGGTTCTTGTGCCTCGTCCTGCGAAGACTAACATTGTGCGGTGTATGTGGATTTTCCGTCATAAGTTCCGATCTGATGGTTCCCTTGAACGATATAAGGCGCGTTTAGTTGCTAACGGGTGTTCTCAACAAATTGGAATTGACTGTGATGAGACTTTTAGTCCAGTGGTCAAACCTGCTACTATTCGGACAGTTCTCAGCCTTGCTATATCCCGGTCTTGGTCAATTCATCAACTTGACGTTAAGAATGCATTTCTTCATGGTCATCTAAATGAAACAGTACATATGTTTCAACCCCCTGGATTTGCTGACCCTTCTCGCCCTTCCCACGTCTGTCTCTTGAAGAAATCTCTTTATGGACTCAAGCAGGCACCCCGGGCTTGGTATCAGCGTTTTGCAGGTTATTTGCTCCGCATTGGTTTTATCGGTAGCAAATGTGATTCTTCACTGTTCATCTTTAGGCATGGAAATCAGCTAGCTTATCTTTTGCTATATGTCGATGATATTATTCTCACTGCTTCATCCGATGACCTCCGCAAATCCTTAACAGCTGCTCTCAGTAAGGAATTTGCTATGTCTGATCTCGGACCTTTGTCTTATTTTTTGGGCATCTCAGTTCAGCGTTCTTCTTCCGGCCTATTTTTGTCCCAAGACAAATATGCTCGAGAAATTGTTGCAAGAGCCAAGATGACAACTTGTAAACCTGCAGTCACACCTGCTGAACCTACTCTCAAGCTCAGTGCCTCCTCTGGACCACCTGTTAGTGATCCAACTTTATATCGCAGCTTGGCAGGAGCCCTTCAGTATCTTACGTTCACCAGGCCTGACATCAGTTTTGCCGTTCAACAGATTTGCTTATTCATGCATGATCCTCGTGAGCCTCACTTTGCGGCTCTCAAACGCATCATTCGCTACATCTCTGGAACGTCATCACTAGGTATCAACATATCTCCCTCTCCCAAATTGGATCTAATTGCATATACAGATGCTGACTGGGCAGGTTGTCCTGATACACGAAGGTCAACATCTGGCTATTGTGTATTCTTCAATGATACTCTAATTTCGTGGTCTGCAAAACGACAATCTGTTGTTTCCCGTTCCAGTGCGGAAGCAGAATATAGAGGGGTTGCCAACGCAGTTTCTGAGTGCTCATGGTTGCGTAACCTTTTACTTGAACTGCATTGTCCACTTTCCAAGGCATCCATTGTTTACACGGATAACATTTCTGCGACCTATCTTGCCAGCAATCCGGTTCAACACCAACGAACCAAACACATTGAGATTGACATTCACTTCGTCAGAGATAAGGTTGCCCGCGGTGAAGTTCGTGTCCTCCATGTCCCTTCGGCTTTTCAATATGCCGACATTTTTACAAAGGGCCTCCCAAGGCAATTATTTTTAGATTTTAGATCCAGTCTCACTGTTTCGCCCCTTCCAGTTTCGACTGAGGGGGTATGATAGATTATGTAAATATAGATAATAGAGGGTTGCCCTATGTAATTATGTAAACAATGTATTTGTTATATATATCACCCATCTGTCGATGGAAACCCTAAGGGGAATTTTATCCAGTCATTCTAATTCTCACATATATATTAAGGCAAACAAACCCAATAAACCAGGACCAAAGAATGAACCGGTTCAATACCATGTTAAATTATATACCGGTGAGTTCAACTAACATGGAAGACACACGTCCGGTATATCTCATACAAACGAGCACGAAATTTCATATTGAAACCAATATCACTATAGCACAAATTTATCCCATGATTACAACTTTTTTGATAATCAACAAAGAAAGATCGAGACGTGTACCTACACACAGGCCCGGCTCGGAGCCGGTGCAACCCGTTCTTCTGAACAGGGCCTCGGATATTCTGGGGCCTCATTATGAAAAAAGACAGTGTTAGTAACAATGTATTACTAGCTCAGCTGGTAAAGAGTTGGTAAAGAAGTTTGTCTTGAGTGCCCAATGGTCTCAGGTTCGAGGCCCCACGTTGGGTTTTTTTCTTCCACTATATAATTTTATACTTAATTGGACTGGGCCTCCACATGTATTGAGCCGGGCCTGCCTACACACATCTCCTTATCTTCCTATATATACATGGCCAAAGGCTATACTTTCAACTCATCCGAAAATGGCTTCTTACACTAAATCATTCTTGTCCTTTCTCATTCTTTGCATTTGCTTTTCTCATACACTATCTGATGATGGCAGAAAGGCAAGTTCTCTTGTCTTGTTTCTATTCTAATCAAATGCAAAGTATATTTCGTAATCAATCATATATGATATTAGCTTATGAACATTTTTCCTTCCATGCAGCCGTACATTGTGTATATGGGTTCTTTACCTAATGAAGTTCAATACGTACCATCTTCTCATCACTTGGAAATCCTCGAAAGTGTTCTTGATCAAAGGTAGTTTTTGTGAAGATTAAGGTTCTTTTTTTTTCAAATTTGTACAATATTTAATTACTTTATATAACCCTTTGTTTTCATTTGTTCAAAAAGTACCCCTCCTGAGAATTCTCTGATCAGAAGCTATAGTCATAGTTTCAATGGCTTTGCGGCCAAGCTCACTGATATGGAGATGCAAAAGATTAGTCGTAAGTTCTCATAATTAAACTACGTACCTCTCGATCATGAAACTTCCTCAACAAGTTATCTAAGATTATTCGTATGTTTATTAGGTTTGGAGAATGTGGTTTCTGTATTTCCGGATGAGAAGAAGCAAATACAAACAACACGATCTTGGAATTTCATGGGATTTCCCCAAACCATACAACGCAATACAATCATTGAGAGCAACATCATCGTCGGTGTTCTTGACACCGGAATCTGGCCGGAGTCCGAAAGCTTCAATGACAACGGTTTTGGTCCAATTCCTAGTAAATGGAAAGGTCAATGTCCACATTCAACTTCTTTCCCATGCAACAAGTAAGTATTCCTTCCCCTTGACCCTTGAATCATATATTATAATAACTTACTCAACAAGTTATCTAAGAACTTCATTTCCTAACCAAAATGTGTCTTGCAGAAAGCTAATTGGAGCCAGAAATCTCTTATCAAACTGGAACAAAATCGAAACTCCAAGAGATCTAAATGGTCATGGAACACATACAGCTTCAACAGCAGCAGGAACCCTAGTTTTTGATGCAAGCTTCTATGGAATAGCTAAAGGAACAACAAGAGGAGCAGTTCCTTCTTCTCGAATCGCGGCGTATAAAATTTGTGACGATCATGGATTTTGCAATGATTCCGATATATTAAGTGGATTCGACAATGCTATTAAGGATGGCGTCGACATCCTTAGTGTTTCAGTAACTTCAGATCACGGCGATGAGTTGTACGAGGATAGTATTGCAATCGGAGCTTTTCATGCTATGGAATATGGGATATTGACTGTACAAGCTGCAGGAAATAGCGGTCCGACGTTAGGTCGGGTTGCGAGTGTCGCACCTTGGTTGTTCAGTGTCGCTGCAAGTACCATAGATCGTCACATTGTTTCGAATCTGGTTCTCGGAAATGGAAAAACATACACCGTAATTAAGTTTTACTAATTTGTTCTTGAGATTTTTTCGTAAGTGTTTTGTTTTCCTTACGTTCGCTATTGATTGTTTTGTAAGGGTAATGCTATAAACTCTAACACGATGGAGCAAAAGAACCACACTTTGGTGTATGGGAAAGATGCAACAAGCAATTGTTTTGCATGGCAAGGAAGGTATACTAATTTTACTATTTTCTTAACATAGTTAATGTTGTAAATGCAATTCTTGAATTTAACGATTTGGGTTATGGATTTTTGTATTTTGAATAGTATTTGCATGGATGGATGTCTTGATACCAAGCTAGTGAAGGGAAACATTGTGATATGTGATGCATCTGAATTCCAGACCGACGACGTAGCCATAAGAGCCGGTGCAATTGGTGTCATAAAAGCGACAAATGACGGCCAGAGTAACGATTCCTCCATTTATCCATTGACCGTCGCCGCCTTAGATGAAGACGACTATTCCCAAGTTAAATTATACTATAACCAATCAAAGTAATAACTTATCGAAACCCTAAAAATCAATGGATATATCTTTTCGCTTTCTTTAGTTTTGTATTCAAATATGAACAGAAGATGGGAAAATTGACAATTATTATTGTTTTTTCTATCAGAAATCATGTCGGGTACATTCAAAAATCTGAAGCTTTAACCGATTCCTCAGCTCCTGTTATCGCAGTGTTCTCTTCTAGAGGGCCAAATCAAATCGCGCCTGGTATTTTGAAGGTGTGTATTATTTTTAAAATAAATCTTACTATAACATACTAAAAACTCTTTTGCCCTAATTATGTTGTAATGTTATTGTAGCCGGATATCACAGCTCCAGGGATTGACATTTTGGCGGCATATTCGCCCTTGGCTCCCCTTACAGACTCCCAAGAAGACAAGAGATCGACAAATTACAGCATAGATTCAGGAACATCCATGGCTTGCCCTCACGTTTCCGGTGCATCCGCCTATGTCAAGTCGTTTCATCCGACTTGGTCTCCTTCCGCTATTAAATCCGCTCTCATGACAACCGGTATACATACATTAATGCTTCTTGGTTCTCACATTGTGATTTTATGTAGGAAAAATTACAGTCTAAGTTAACTCTTTGTTATTGTCCATGTACGTGCATGTATAGCTTGGAAGATGTATGCTGCAAATAACCCGGGTGGTGAATTCGGGTATGGAGCGGGTCACATTGATCCGGTGAAGGCGGTGAGACCCGGACTAGTTTACGAATCCGATACAAATGACTATATGAACTTCATGTGCAAATTAGGTTACAATGCAACAATGATCAAGCTTATAACCGGAAGAGATACTACGTGCATTTCTTCAAGCAATACGGATATTTCTTCGGCTGACTTGAACTACCCATCAATGGCGGCCAAGATCGATTCGGATGCTAGTGAGTTCTCGGTCGAGTTCAAGAGGACTGTGACGAATGTCGGCCAAGCAAACTCTACATATGACTTGTTGCTCGTTTATGAATCGGAAATGGAGGTGGTCGTCGAACCGGATGGCTTGTCTTTCGAGTCGGTGAACGAGAAGAAGTCGTTTAGTGTGAGAGTTAAAGGAGTAATGGGAGATAAAGGAAGGAAGACTGCATCTCTTACTTGGTTTAATGGCGACCATGATGTTAGAAGCCCTATTGTCATATACAAATTTGATAAAGCTTGATTATGTAATAAGTAAGATATAATGTAACGTGGGCCAGTAGCCTCGCAAGAGAATATAATATTTTAGAAAATAAAGAACATTTATCTTCACGTTGATTAATATCTCTATGTGAACTGTTTACATTCGAAAATCAATTGAAAAGAATATAGATCACACCCTAATTGCCCGATTTATAAGTGAATTATCTTAAAAGCATGATGGTTCAATCCCGAATGCACTCGCGGGAATTTTGCGATAGAATTACATTGTAATTCAAGCAATCGAACAATAATGTTGCAAGGAGTTAAAGTTTTTATATCGATATACTAAACCCGGGTTCACATCAAATCGGGTTCACTATACTCCATCGTTTTCTAAGCTTTAGAGTGTATGCGGACATATATATAATCTGTGTATATTACTTTCTTAAGGGTTATTCTTGTAATAATGTTTTCTAGGGTTTTTGAAGGGTTATTCTTGTTGTTACGGAATTAAAACGTGGGTTTCATGTATAGTTAGTGTGTGATAATCTTCTTCAGATGTGTCACTTTGAGCGTCTCGATGGCATTCTTGTACGTTTCTTCGTCATAATTGATGAAAGCCATCTATTCATTTTGTATTGTTTTTGTGTAATGCTTGTGGGGGCGCCGTCTACCATGTGCTTGCGTAGATAACATATGTTTAGAGATGTGTAGCAAGTGATCTATAACAAGTTATGGGTTGTATAATCTTTAGGAGAAACATTTGATAGGTACAAGTCTTACCAACGGAACTGGCCTGCTTGTGAAAGATCCAAACGCATTTGACCCAATAAGTATGTTGGGCATATTATAAATATGGCACGGTTCATGTATATTCTCGTTAGAGATAATAAGTTCCCGCATCGAAAGCTGAGGATAATCCGAGCCTAGTATATAAGGTCGGTGCGCTACTCCTCCTTTTGGTTATAGGATGGAACCTCATCGGGTTTATGTGTTGGGCTTGACCCTAATGTATGCGCTCGTATGCACACGATCCCCGCTCTACCGGTCCGTCTGTATTGGACTTTGATAATTCTCCCTCTATTTATATGGTAGGTTATTTGGCGTGCTCGGAATCCGGTGAGAGCATACATCTAATTTATCTATATCTCCATTGCCGTGCGAAGAATTATATTTAACCTCATTCATAGACGGTGATGAATCAACTCGGCTAGGAGGATAAAGATCTTGGGTTAGAAGAGAGCAACAAAAATTTTATGTATGGAGAAATCGCGAAAGTTGAAACACCAAGACTATTTTGGAGAATTTAAAATAAGAATGACCATCTTTTTAGTGTATACAGATTAAGGGTCCGTTTGGTTTTAACTCCGGAATCGAAAACGGAATGGAAATGAATCTAGTTCATACGTGTAACACCCCAAATTCTTAGAACTCGGGACATTACTGGTTAGGACCTCACAATGGGTCCCGACCTCAGTTTGACAACAATATTACTAGGATCTTGCAACAAGACACAAATAAGGAAAACAGAAATTCATAAAAATAGTATTTTAAAGTAATGAATGCAACACGGTATAGCAGCCTAAAGTACTTAAACAAAGGAAACGAACAACTGTCTTAACCAAAAGAAGGAATGACAAACACAACCCCAACCCCCCACTCTAAGGAGTACGGAGACCCGGCTGACCACTACTTCCGGATCACTCAGCTGCTGGTCTAACCTGTGGTAAATCTAAAAACACAACAAGAGAAACCATTAGCTAGTTATCTAAATATTAGAAGAATAATAGTAGTACACACACATAAAAATATAAACACCCATCATGCTTTCAAACAAGTCCATTTTATTATCTTGAGTTAAGTTACTCTTTCACGCTAATGATACTTATTTTGTTACACGAGGGATTCCCAAACCTCGCCTCCGCCCCCATGTAACCATCAGGAATGGATCCGATGCATCTCACCTTGTACCTGCCTGGTTTGGGTATAGAGAACTTCCCACTCTCCTGTCAGAGCTGGGCAGTGATGTCACATCCCGTTATACATACACTTGGGCCTTAAACATAATAATAACGGTCGTCCTAGCAAGTTATTATTATTAAAACACGCACATAGCACACACAACCACTATCACTCAACTAATATCCAGAAACTGGCTAAGTAAGTCGCAAGGACTTACCTGAGTCAAAACACACTCTAACACGTCTCAAACAGTCCGTACTCGTGGTAACTCAAACGCCTATCAAATAAGGCATGCGGATCAAAATCACATCCAGATGTCCAACCTCGTGCTAAGGAATTACGGAAAAAGTTTCTTACGGTAAAAGACCATTTTACCCTCAGTGCCGAAGATTCTCAAGTTTATTCATACCTTCTAATTCCTTTTAGAACTTGTTTCTATACTTTGTGTCTCTCGGTTAGCTACTTATATGTCATAAGTTCAAACTTGAATTCACTCGAAAAAGACTAACACTCTTCCTCCTTCCCGGTTACCATCTACTCTATTACATATATTATCCGTACTATATACTTTAACCTTTCTCCTCAACTCACTTATTTAATTATGTAATTATTCGGTACTCATGTATATATTCACATATTTTATTTCCCATCTTGTACGGATATATGTGCACTTACGTCATGAGTATATATATTCTTATGTTCCTTTATATATATAATTCCCGAAATCTCAACCTATTCATATATATTTTTATATCCATTTATATTTTACTCACCTTTATTATTTTTGCAAAGCACTGTAGTGCAAATATATATACACTTATACATTATACACATATGTACACAATTACAATGAAATTCATGAACTTCTAGCTTACTCCTAACTAACTGTACCATCATTCATCTACGCAGTACATGACTCCTCCAAGCCGTGCCTATCTCTTTCGATCAAACTTATATACTCACAACCCCACCATTTTTTATCTATAATACAACCCATCACGCAGCAAGGCACCGACAAATTACTCACCTAAAACAGCCTGCAGTAGCCCATCCTTCTTCAGTTAACGAGGCGTAGCCGGCGTCCTGGACCGGGCTCGCATGCCGGCTCGAGCAGGTTCCAAGCAGTGCACACCACCTTGGTCTCACACTGTTGGAAAACCGGAGAACCCTGCTGCTGTTCGTTACTATACGAACTGAAGGAATCGAATGGACAGAAGGGAAGAGAGGGAAGGGAAAGGACGGCTCACCTACTGCAGTACTGGGGTCTTCGTCGGTCGGATCGTCCTCACCGGTTGCAAGCGGTCGGAGGCTGGGCTGGCACGTCTTGCTCCTGGCGTGGCTCGCGTCTGGATGTGCAGCCAAAATCAGGCCGATGCAGTTCGGGAAATAGAGGGGAAGAAGAGATTGGCCAGGAGTTCGCTTACCTAGGGTGACGTCGCTGGCGAACAGGAAAGGCGGACGAGGAGCAGCGGCGGCGGCGTCTCCGGTTGAAGCGGAAGAGATGCAGTGGCGGCGTTGCAGAATCGGTCCTGCGGCAGCGTGGTGTTGCTGTTGTTCGTTCGGGTCGCGAGAGAGAGAAGCAGGAGCGGCAATCAGGCGTGGTTAGAGAGGTAATTAGGTAGGATTAGGGTTAAGAATTAGGTTAGTTTTATTTAGGTTTTAATTAGGATTAGGAAAGGGCTGGCTGGGCCGGTAACACTCTATGCAATTGGGCCCATTTTTCCTTCATTAGAATGAGCTGAAGCGAACCCGTTACTCGTACGGATCGGTAGGGCATTTGCGTAATATTTTATGGAATTATATTCCGTGTTAGCTAAATTATTATTTTTACTTTATAGGTACGGAAATATTTCCGGTTACCTAGTTTCATCATTTTATGTCACATAAAATGATAGAATTTAAACTCGTTTTATTTTATTTATATATTTATTTATTTAAGGTTGACGTATCGGAAATCGATTAATTTTAGGTTTAACGGAGTTTCAAATTTCCGGTTATTACAATACGTATATCCTTTTTTTTTTTGAAAAGTTGTATATTAGATCAGTGAGAGAACGTACAAGGCGCCATCTAGGCTATAAGATCATAGAGAAAGGGGAAACAAGAGTCAAGAGACAAGAGACAGGAGCTTTGGGGCAATAAGAGAGTAGTTAAATCAGCCGGATACCGAGAGTATTTGCCCATGAGGCAGTGAGTTCGGATCTATCCTTCCAGTGGTGGGAGAAGTGATTCTTGGTAGCCTGGATGATGCTGTGAGCGCACGAGGCCTCACTAGTTGCTTTGTTGTTGAATACCATATCATTCCTTGGTCTCCAGATGAAATAGATGAAGTTAATTATTGTGGCAATTCTGACATTGGAGATGAAGCTGTGTTTGTGTGGGTTGAAGGATCCAAGCCAGTTCCATATATTGTACTTGTAAGGGAATGGGGAAGGGACGTGCAACCATTTGGAAACAAGATCAAGAGTGATGGAGGCGAACCTGCAATCATGGAAAAGGTGAGCCTCATCCTCAGGACAGTGCTCGCAGAGGTAGCAAGTATCATGCTGATTGAGGTTCCAGGCGAGGAGTTTTGTAAGAGTAGGGAGTCTTTGGTGGGCAGCAATCCAGGCAATGAAGCAGCTTTTTGGAGTGTTAGTCTTCTTCCAAATATTGTTGTAGAGGATGGTGTTTGTTGGTGGGAGCTGCGGTTTCAGGTAGGTGTATGCAGCAGATGTGGAGAAATTACCATTTGGCTTAGCGGTTTTTGAGACGAACGATGGACTATTGGGGGATCTCTGAATGTGTAAGATCAGGTCTCTAACCTTCAGAAGGGTGTTCCAGGAGAAACTGAACTTGTAGTTAGCCTTGCAATTCCAAATGGAGCAGTGCTTGAGTATGTTATTGTTGACCCAAGAGGACCACAAGTTGAGTGTGGAGTGGTGGGAGTTGAGCCCATAGATAAGCTTCGACATGCAGGCCTTGTTCCAGGCAAGTAGTTCCTTGAAACCAAGCCCTCCTTCGGCCTTCGTGGCACAGACTGTAGCCCAGGCAATCAAGGATCTTCTACTGGAGTCGTTGTCGGACCACAGGAAGGATCTGAGCAGGCCATTAATCTTCAGGATGACATTGTGGGGAATGGGAAGTAAGGCGCACCAGTAGTACTGGAGGGGTATCAGTATGGAGGAAATGAGATGTTGTCTTCCAGCATATGATAGCTTCCTAGCGCTCCAGGCATTTATTTTGCGAGTGATGTTGTTGATGAGCAGTAAGTAGTCGGCTTTCCTTAGCCTTCTGCATCCGATGGGAATGCCCAGGTACGTGAATGGTAGCTTGCCAATGGGGATACCAGAAGATGATTCAAAGGAGCCATGGTCATGTGGGGCAATTCCCCCCAGAAAAAGTGAGGATTTGTTGATATTGATGTGCAGTCCTGAGTAGAGACCAAAATGGTTAAGTGTGTTTTTCAAGATATTGATGGATTCTAAGTCACCCCTACAAAACAAGATAATATCGTTAGCAAAACAAAGGTGGGTTATGCGTGGGTTGGAGCATTTTGGGTGCAGGTTGAAGCTTGGATTGGCACTGTTTGCTTGGATCATTGATGATAGCACCTCAAGAGCAATAGTGAAGAGGGAGGGGGAAAGTGGGCATCCCTGCCGAAGGCCTCTGAAGCCTTTGAAGTACCCCTTAAGTGTCCTATTGACATTGATAGAATAAGAGGGATTAGCAATGCAAGCATCAATGAGTTTGATGAAATCGATAGGGTAGCCCATTCTACCAAGGCAGTTAATGATGAATCGGAGATCAATCATATCAAAGGCCTTGGAAAGATCCACTTTAATAGCACATTTGGGTGACAAATGCTTCTGATTGTATTTTTTGAAGAGCTCTTGGGCGATTAAGATGTTGTGCTTGATCGATCGTCCCCTGACAAAGGCGCCTTGATAGTTTCCGATCATCGAGGGGAGAGTAGCATTTAGTTTAGAAGCAAGTATCTTGGCAATCACTTTGTATGGGGTATTGCAGCACGAGATGGGCCTGTAATCGGATGGTGAGCTTGGGTTTGGCTTTTTGGCTATAAGAGAGATAGATGTATGGTTGTAATGTGTGGGGAGGATTCCAGTTTTGAAAAATTTGGTGATCGCCTCGGTGAAGGCAGGTCCTGTAACGTTCCAGGACTGTTTGAAAAAATGGGCATTAAATCCATCAGGTCCAGGCGCCTTCATGTCCCCGATAGAGAACAATGCAGACTTGATCTCATCAGGGTTTACGTTGCAGCTAAGCAAACAAAGAAGATCTAGGGGTAATGTGGGAAGTTGGCAATCAGGGAAGAGATTGTGCGGATTAGGGGTGGTTGTGGGGTTGAGAATGCTAGAAAAGTGGGTGGTTAGGATTTCGGATATTTCATCCTGGTCATATATTGTGGAGTGGGCATTATTCCGAGGGTTAGTGAGGCAATTGATAGCGTTTCGGGCTCTTCTAGCCAAAATACCTTTGAAGAAGAATCCACTACATTGGTCTCCGAATTTGCACCACGCAGCTTTTGATAATTGCGCAAGGGTGTCCTTTAGATCATTTTGGTTGGCACGAAGGGACATGAGAGTGTTGCGTTCAAGATTGATGAGAGATGGGTCGAAGGGTGAGTTTTGAAGGTTGGATTGGGTGGTGGCAAGAGAGCTCTTGAGGCAGGCAATGGTTGAGTAAAGCGTCTCAAGCTTGATGCTTGGGAAGCGTTTGAGTTTCGGTTTCAAATCCCTGAGTTTAGCAGTGAGTGTGAGCATTGGGCAATGCGAGGGACTGGGGTCATTGTGAGCCCATGATGAGGTGACGGTTGGCATGAAATTTTCATGCTTAGCCCATGAGTTGTTGAATCTAAACTGACGGTGGAAAGTATGTGGTTTGGGGTTTATGGTGAGGATGGCAGACGAGTGGTCTGAAATGTTTGGGTTATCGAAGAACGCAGACGAGTTGGTGTGGTTGCTGAGCCATGCGGTATTCACCACAATACGATCAAGTTTGCACCATATACGGTTCGGGAACTGCTTGTTGTTCCAAGTCATAGTGCAGCCTGAGTAATCAAGGTCTGAGAGTGAGTTCTCCGAGAAGCATGAGGCAAGTTCATTAGAATGTAGGCTGTTTGGGGAGGGGTTCTCCGAGATCTTTTCATTTGGGGAAAGGATGGTGTTGAAGTCGCCCATGAGGAACCATGGTAAGTTCGTGTTGAGCCGTTCGATGGTAGAGATGGCATCCCAGAGGGGAGAGCGCTCTTTCTCAGAATTGTGAGCGTAAATGAATGAGCCCTCAAGTGTTGGAGGTGGGGTTGAGTTTGTGGAGTTTGTATCTTGATGGTTGAGTGTGATGGAGCAGTGGATGAGTTGGTTATTTTTTAGGATTGAGGTGAGTTGGGTGGTGTTTGGGTTCCACCAGAGCCAGATTCGACATTTGTGCTCAATAGAGAAGTTGGAAGTGTGATTCCAATTGGGAATCAGGGAGGAGAGATGACTCATATTATTTTCAGTCAACTTCGTTTCTAAGATAGCTATGATGTCCAAGTTGTGGGTCTTTACTATGTCCCGAATGGCCTGGTGCTTGCTGGGGTGGTTAAGACCCCTTATGTTCCATGAACATACATTAAGATACATAGACAACCTTTTGTGTGCATCCCGTATCCTTGATAGCGGGATGAGAGGTTTGAGGGGAGGATGGAGGGTGGACTGTGCTTGGTAGAGTTGATGAGGCAGGTAGTGAGGGTGTAGTGTCAGGGAGTGTGGGATTTGAGGTCACTGGGGCTGAAGGAGGGAGGGAAGGCTCTTGGACAATCTTGTCGAGAGTTAGAGATGAGCTGCAGGATGTTGTGGTGATGTTGTTTGCAGGGAGTGAGTTATGGATCTGAGGCTCAGTTGGTGTTGGAGGATAAGGTTTAGGCTGGGAGTTTGTTGGTGCAAGGTTAGGTGGACCATACTTTGGTATGAATTTTAGATTGGTAGTTGTGTTCAGACGTTGTGATGCATCAGGGGTGGGCAGGATTGGCTCCAAGGATGGAGCAGGCAATGACCTGTTGTGTGTCATCCTAGTGCTTTTGTTTGCAGGTTGCTTGACATTCGAAGACCTCTTGCATTTATGTCCGAAGATTTGACATTCAGGGCAGTGATCAGGTAGCCATTCGTACGTCACCTTTTGCTCAATTCTTTCGCCTTCAGGTCCCAAGAGGGTAATAGTACGGATGAGTGGTTTACTTGCCTGAATCTCCACGAGAATTCTGGCAAATCCGAGGCGCTGTTGGTAAGCGGAGTAGGCGTCAGTGAGGATTGGGAAACCGATTCTAGAGCCAATCTTTGCAAGCATCCTAGGGGACCAGAACCGATAATCAAAGTCCGGGAGGGTAGCCCAGACAGGGATTGAGGATAGACTGGAGTAGTCAAGGGCCATGCCATGGAACCATCGCTTCAGGATGACAAAGGTGTTACCATTGATCACCCAAGGGCTCTCGAGGAGGATAGTATTCAGATCGTCTTCGGAAGCAAAGTGAAAAACAAATACTCCGTTATCATTCCGGAGTATCTTAACTTTCGAGATATGGTTCCAGGAGAGAGCTGCGTAGTTCGACATTCTGTGGTAGGCCAAGGGGTTGCCAACGGGGAACCCAACCAATGTCAGGCTCCACTTGGAGATGGCATCCGAAACGTCATCATTGGAGAAGTGTACAATGCCTTGATCTTGGCCAGGGGAGTATTCAAGTGGGACATGGTTTCTAGGCAGTGCATTTAATAGCATGCTTTTGAAAGTGTCCTTTGGGTTTTCCAGGGTTTGTGGGAGTTGAAGAGTCGTGGTAGGTGGAGAGTTAGGGTTTGCTATTGGTGGGTCTTGGGGGTTCTGGTTTGGTTGGTTTAGGCTTGGGGTAGTCTGTGTGCTCGATGGTTCCAGGGGGAGGCTGGAGCCGTCATTGACAGCGGATTGAGGACTTGTGTTGCATCTAGAATCAAGCAGGGGTGTGGTATTGTTTGCAGAGGGGAGCAGTTTGTCGTTTGCACAGTAGCATGCATTAGGGTTTTCAGTTAAGCCTGGACTCAGAGGGGGTAGTTTCCTAATGGCAGCAGGGGGGGGTAGCGAGGGGAGGGAAGGTAATATGAGATGTAATCTCGGGAGGCTTGTGGACCAGTGGCATCCCAAGTCGTGTGTTGTTGGAGCGGATCAGCTCTTCCGGTACAGATTCGAACGGGCTCGGTGGATCAGCTTGGGAGTTGTGGTTGTGCTTCTGGCCAAGGTGGAGTTCAGATATCTTAACTGAGCTTTTTCTGGAGTGTTTTGAGCCTCCCATCGTCGGAAAGGAGGGACGACGGGGAGAGGGGGTGGGGTTGGGGTGCAGCCGGGAGGCCGCGCGGGGGTGGAGCAGGCGGTGCCTACTCCGGAGGGTTTGTTAGCAAAGAGAGAGCGTTTAGTATGCTTTCACTAATACGTATATCCTTGTTCATGAAAGTTTTGGAATCATTCCTTGTGTTTTGAAGTAAATGGCGTAGAATTTGATAACTTTTGATACCCTATGGTGAAACAAAATGTGGGAAAGCAAGTGCATCTTGCATAAAACCGCAAGGAATGATTTCATAAAGTTTCATGAATAAGGATATACATATGGACTAAATTCGTTTTCATTCCGTTTTCGTTCGGAGTTGGAACCAAACAGGCCCTAAATATATTTACATGAAGTTTAGGTTAAAACAATTTCCGGTTTTAAATTTCCGGACCTAAAGTTTTTGAACAATTTGAATTGGGTTTTCGGGTTCGATCAATCTTTGATAGGTCTATTAATATCCGACCCTTTGATAAGTAAAAGATTGAGTATGGTATTGTATAATACTGAAAATGGTCATTGTGCAATTAAATATAAATAATGGCATCATCGTGACAAAGTTAAATGTATCAAAAATGGTAATATTCAAACTGACGATTTAGTGAGTAATTAAATATATTTAAATGAATCACTATGACAAAGTATGAAATTATTCAGAGAATGGAAGAAAATTAATGAGACATTATGACAAATTTAATTACTGATTAAAGAGCAATTGCCTTTATTTAAATGCGTCATTATGAGAGCATATATATCTTTATTAAATTTTATTTCATTTACAAAGAATAAATTGAAAATTAAAAGTAAAAAACATAAATAATAAGCAACTTTTTTTATAATTTGTAATCTAATATATATTATATCTTATAATGCAAAATCTTTTATTTATATCAATATCAAAGTAATTTATATTTGGTATCATTTCAAGAGTAGTGCTTATGTGTCGGTTAATTAATTATTAGATCTACACATATTCATTTTAACATTTTCAACAATGGTAATTATTTCACAAAATTTCTTTTAAATAAGTTTTTAATTGAAATTAAAGCCATAAATTTCACCAAACTTATACTCTACACGAGTTGTTTATTATCGATTTGAGACATTTCATTTCGACACGTCTAGTCAAGTATAACCATTTGATTCGTTTGACACTTGATATCACGTCTTAAGGCCACCTGATCTAATCGGACTAGACAATCATTATCCAAGCCTCCATCAATATCTTAAGGAAAACAAACCCAATAAATCAGGATTAGAGAACAAACCACTCTAATACCGTACGTGTTAAGTTTTATATTAGTGGCTCCAATTGATGTGGTTGACACACTTTTGATGAGTCTCCCGCAAACACGAAATTTCATCTTAAAACCAATTTACTTAGAAGGAATAACACACTATACCTATATTTTGTTTATTATTTTCCTATATATACATGCCCAAGGGCTATACTTTCAACTCATCCAAAAATGGCTTCTTACACTAAATCCTTATTGTCCTTTCTCATTCTTTGCATTTGCTTTTCTCATGCACTATCCGATGATGGCAGAAAGGCAATTACGTTCTCTTATCTTGTTTCTATTCTAATCAAATGCAAAGCATATTTCGAAAACAATCATATATGATATTAGCTTATGAACATCTTTCTTTTGTGTTAATGAATGCAGCCGTACATCGTGTACATGGGTTCGTTACCTAATCAAGTTCAGTACGTACCATCTTCTCATCACTTGGAAATCCTCGAAAGTGTTCTTGATCAAAGGTAGTTTTTGTGAAGATTAAGGTTCTTGTTTTTTCAAATTTGTACAATATTTAATTACTTTATATAACCCTTTGTTTTCATTTGTTCAAAAAGTACACCTCCTGAGAATTCTCTGATCAGAAGCTATAGTCATAGTTTCAATGGATTTGCGGCCAAGCTCACTGATATGGAGATGCAAAAGATTAGTCGTATGTGTTCATAAACTATCACATTGTAACTTAAACTATCGCATTTTCGCGTCCTCTAATTCCGAGTTTGGTTATTTAGGTTTGGAGACCGTGGTTTCCGTATTTCCGGATGAGAAGAAGCAACTACAAACGACAAGATCTTGGAATTTCATGGGATTTCCCGAAACCGTACAACGCAATACAATTATTGAGAGCGATATCATCATCGGTGTTCTAGACACCGGAATCTGGCCGGAATCCGAAAGCTTTAAAGATGAAGGGTTTGGTCCAATTCCTAGTAAATGGAAAGGAGAATGTCCACAGTCTTTCCCATGCAACAAGTAAATATTTCATCCCCTTGAATGTTACTATTGTAACTTCCTCAACAAGTTATCTAATAGCTTCATTTCCTAACGAAATTCTCTCTTACAGAAAGCTAATCGGAGCTAGAAATCTCATATCAAACTCGAACGAAACCGAAACTCCAAGGGATATAGCTGGCCATGGAACACATACAGCTTCAACAGCAGCAGGAACCCTAGTTTCTGGTGCAAGCTTCTATGGAATAGCTCAAGGAACATCAAGAGGAGCAGTTCCTTCTTCTCGAATCGCAGCTTATAAAGTTTGCAGCAATCAAGGATGCTCCGATTCCGATATATTAAGTGGATTCGACAATGCTATTAAGGATGGCGTCGACATCCTTAGTGTTTCACTTGGTTCAGGCTATGGCTATGAGTTGTACAAGGATAGTATTGCAATTGGAGCTTTTCATGCTATGGAGAATGGGATATTGACTGTACAATCTGTAGGAAATAGCGGCCCGACGTTGGGTTGGGTTTCGAGTGTCGCACCTTGGTTGTTTAGTGTCGCTGCAAGCTCCATAGATCGTCGCATTGTTTCGAATCTGGTTCTCGGAAATGGGAAAACATACACCGTAAGTTTAAGTTTCACTAATTTGTTCTTAAGATTTTTTTTTTTTGTAAGTGTTTTGTTTTCCTTACGTTTGTTATTGATTGTTTTGTAAGGGTAATGCTATAAACTCTAACACTATGGAGGAAAAGAACTACACTTTGGTGTATGGGAAAGATGCAACAAGCAATTGTTCTGCACTGCAAGGAAGGTATAGTAGTTTTACTATTTTTCTTAGTATAGTTTATGTTTTAAACGCAATTCTTGAATTTAATGGGTTGTGTTATGGATTTTGATGTATTTTGGATAGTACTTGCATTGATGGATGTCTTGATACCAAGCTAGTGAAGGGAAACATTGTGATATGTGATGGCTATTACTACCCGACAGACGACGTAGCCATAAGAGCCGGTGCAATTGGTGTCATAGCACCGGCATACGACCGGAAGAATGTGTCCTACATTTATCCATTGACTGTCGCCGCCTTAGATGAAGGCGACTATTCGGACGTTAAATGTTACTATAACCAATCGAAGTAATAACGAAACCCTAAAAATCGATGGATCTTCTTGCTTTCTTTAGTTTAGTTTTCAACAATGAGAAAATTAAAAACTATTGTTGTTTATCTATCAGAACACATGTTGGGTACATCCATAAAACCGAAGCTTTTACCGATTCATCGGCTCCTATTATCACTACGTTCTCTTCTAGAGGGCCAAATCTTATCGCGCCTGGTATTTTGAAGGTGTGTATTATTTTTTAGATAAACTTTACTATAACATACTATAAACTCTTTTGCCCTAATTATGTTGTTATGTTATTGTAGCCGGATATCACAGCTCCGGGGAGTGACATTTTGGCGGCATATTCGCCGGTTGCTCCCCTTACATCAAGGTCCCATTTAGACAAGAGATCGACAAATTACAGCATAATTTCCGGAACATCCATGTCTTGTCCTCATGTTTCCGGTGCATCCGCCTATGTCAAGTCGTTTCATCCGACATGGTCTCCTTCCGCCATTAAATCCGCGCTCATGACAACCGGTATACATACCTTGTTTTCGGTAATTCTCACATTGTGATTTTATGTAGGAAAAAACACAATATAATTAAACTCTTTGTTATTGTCCATGCACGTACACATGTACGTAGCTTGGGAGATGAATGCTGCAAATAACCCGGATGGTGAATTTGGGTATGGAGCGGGCCACATTGATCCGGTTAAGGCAGTGAAACCCGGGCTAGTCTACGAATCTGATACAAATGACTATGTTAACTTCATGTGCAAGTTAGGTTACAATGCAACCCTAATCAAGCTTATAACCGGAAGAGATACTACGTGCACTTCTACAAGCAATGTTGTCTTCGCGGATATTTCTTCGGCTGACTTGAACTACCCGTCAATGGCGGCCAAGATTGATTCGGATGCTAGTGCGTTCTCAGTCGAGTTCAAGAGGATTGTGACAAATGTCGGCCGTGAAAACTCTACATATAACATGGAACTTATTCATAGTTCTAAAATGGAGGTGACCGTTGAACCGGACACCTTGTCTTTCGAGTCGATGAACGAGAAGAAGTCATTTAATGTGAGAGTTAAAGGAGTAATGGGAGATGATGGAAGGGAGACTGCAGCTCTTACTTGGTTTGATGGTTACCATAGGGTTAGAAGCCCTATTGTCATATACAAATTTAAAACGGCTTGATTATGTAATAAGTAAGATACATTGTAACGTGGGCAGTAGCCTCCTAAGAGAACGAAACATAAGAGAAAATAAAGACCCAAGGAAATTATCTTGTACATGATCGATCAATATCTCTACGTGTACTATGTTAGATTCTAAAACCAATTGACAATAATATCGATCACACCCGAATTATCCAATTTAAGTAAATTCTCCTAAAAGCACGACGATCCGATCCCAAATGCACTCACAACAATTTTTCGATTAAAACCGGGTTTTAAACATCGTTTTGTTACAAGTAGTAAAAGTTTTTATATTGATGTACTAAAACCGGGTTCACATCAAACCGGATTCACCCCAATATGTGCTTGGTAAAATGGCCCATGGACCCAACAACTTTCTCCAATACGGTCATGACTCATAATTGTTTGAGTTATTGCACTATAATATTAGGCAATTAAATTTAAATTGTGTCATTAAGAGAGAAATTAATTGAGTTATTAATGTATAATATTGACCAATTGATTATCTTTAAATGCGTCGTCGTCATAAGAAGTTACGGGTGACTTTCAATCTTTTAATTTAGTGAATAAGTGTTCATTAATTAGCACTATTTTCAGTTTTAATGTTCAGTTTTTATGCTATAGTTAAGTTTTGTAGTTTGATCTTCTGTTGTTTATTGATAAGTTTACCCAAATTTATTTGCATAATGTTGTAACATATTATAAAATGTCAATATTGTTAACAACTACAGCAGATTTTTACTCATCAACATTTCGAGCAAGAAAACAATAATAATCTTGAAAAGATCACTATATTAGTATATTGTAGTGAAATATTATGATGTTTATATAAATTAATAGATTTGTACAGACTTTCTAGTAGCCAGATTTGCAGAAAAACTTCTATATGATCATTAATTTTGATTTTTTTTTAATAATGGAAAGAGGTATGAACACAAAAGGTAGTGTTTGAGCGGAAGTAAAGAGGAGTGTATATATGTTACAACCTCCTTTTATTTACACAATCAACCCTTTTACTCTTTATATTTACATATATATACAAACTCTATATACCCCTCAAGCTGAATTTGGTGAAATAAGGTCAAACTTGCGAGATAAGGAGTGTTGTGATGTACTCAGAGTCTTAGTGTAGAGATCAACTATTTGTAGAGAGTTGACATGAACAGTCGAGATGAACCCTTTGAGAACTTCATCACGAACAAAATGACAATCAATCGAAGGTGTTGATTAACTGTCAAGTGTTGTGCAGCCATGTTATCACACATCATAGGAATGGGAAGAGAGATTGGTACATGAAAATCTCAGAGAAGGCCTTCCATCCAGATGATCTCAACTGTAGTGGTAGACATGGCTCTATACTCACTTCCATCTGAAAACTTTGAAACTGTTTTATGCTTCTTTGACTTCCATAAAACTAGGGTTTTGTCTAAAAAGAGACAATAACCAGATGTAGATTTACAAGTGAAGGCACACGATCCCCAATCAGCATCACTTTAAGTTCAGAGTGTGAGATCATTATCTCAGGGATAGCTCAAGGTCAAGTTCATTGTGCCTCGAAGATACTTGAGAAGATGAATAGCGTCATTCCAGTGAGGTACATGAGGGCAAGATAATAACTAACTAAGTTGTTGCACATGGAAGGCTATGTCAGGCCTGGTGAGAGTAAGCTAGAGGAGTCTACCAACTAGTCTTCTGTAAGACTCAGGTTGATAAAAAATGTCACCAGATTCTAGAGTTAACTTAAGATTTGTCTACATGGGGAAGACAAATATTTGCACTCTAGGAGGTTGGAATCTTTGAGAATATCAAATATTTAATTTCTCAGATTCAGAAGAATGCTAGAGACTGGTCTTGAAATTTCCATTTCCGAAAAAAAAAAGAGCTAAACCAACGTCTTTAATGGTGAATGTTTTGTCAAGATATGCCTTGATATGAGCTATCTTTGATGAAGAATTACCAATTAGCAACATGTCGTCAACACAAACGAGCCCAATGGTAATGCTAGAGGTACGTAGAATGCTTGATAATGAGAGAGTAGTCTTGTTTAGACTGTGTGAATCCCAAGTGATTAAGGGCTTTAGTCAATTCAGCATTCCACTACCTACCAGCTTGCTTTGAGGCCATATAAAGATATTTTGAGATGACAAAATTGACTAGGAGAAGCAAGAATGTACCTTGGAGGTAGAATCGTATATGCTTCTTCATCAAGGAAAAGCATGAAGAAAAGAATTATTGATATCTAACTAATGTAGGGGCCATTTGTTGAGATATGCAAGAGCCAGGAGAACTCTAACTTAAGAAAACTTAGCCACTGATGAAAAAGTAGGTTCATAGTCATTGTCCTTTTTACAGCCTTTAGCTACCAATCTAGCCTTGTATCTTTCTATGGAGCCATCTAGTTGATATTTGATTTTCTAAATCCACTTAGAACCAATAAGTCTATCTCCTGAACGTAAAGTGGTTAACTCTCAAGTGTTGTTATCTTCCAATGCTTGCAAATCTCTTTGCATGGCTTCTTTCCATTGGGGATCAGTCTGATATTGATGACATGAAGAAGGTTTAAATGAGGATATGACATTACATAGAGAAGCAATGTAGTCAGATTGTAGATTGTGAAGAAGGAAGAAACTTTAGATATGAGATATAGGAGAAGCAAAGAAATTACACACAAAATCATGTAGGTGAGAAGGAGGTTTGGTGATTCTGGAGGATTTCCTGGTTAAGAGACATGTGGTGGAGGGTCAGTAGGAGTAATAAATAACAAAGAAGCAACATGTGACAAGTTGACAATGTACGAGATGATGAGGTTGAAAAAGGAACCTTAGATGTCAAGCAAAGGTGCCAGATCTCACTGAGGGAGTTTGATGTAGTCATGTGGAAGAAGAATCAATCGGGGAGGTTGGCATAGGTATGTCATCTATCGCAGGGGAAACAATAGGTACAAAAGTAGGAGGAGTTTCACTTGATGAAGGAGAGGTAGAAGTTTTAAAGGAAAGGCCATTTTCTCTAAAATGCACATGTGTAATGACAAAGCATTTATTGGTGGACATATCTAGAAGTTTGTAGCCTTTCTGCCCTGGAGGATAACCTATGAACACACAAGGTTTGGACAAAAGAAGAAACTTGTCTCTATGAGGTGTTGGATTTTCGGTGTCCAGTTTTAGATCAAAAGGTTGTAGTCTCACTTATGTGAGTAGACGGTTCTCCCAATTTCCAATCAAATTAATATAATTATCTTGAAGTGTAAACAAGTTATTAACCAAGGGTTTGTAATCTCCACAAAGGAGTAGACAAAACTCAATCAAAAGTTTGTAATCTCCACAAAGGAGTAGACAAAACCCAACCAAGAGTTTGTAATCTGCAAAGGAGTAGACAATACTCAACCAAGAGCGTGTAATCTCCGAAAAGGAGTAGACAAAACTCTAATAGAAATTAGGTTCAATTGCAAGTCTTATAAACTGATTGTTATATGTTAAAATCATTGACTTGGATTACGTAATGAGTTATTCATAAGTGAATTTTCCTTCTAAGTGTATTCTCCCCTACACCAGGAATATCCAAATACCTTAGTGGGATAAAACGTTACACGTTACAAAGACTAAGAGACTTGCTTGTCTTACTTTGTAGAAAGGGTATTCCTAGGTTTTGTCAATACAAAATCAAACTAAGATGGATGTCTATCCTTTATCAATACAAAGGAACTATACTAGTCTTTCGAGTTTTGCAAACAAGCTTATAAGAATGCCTATTCAATGTCAATACAATGGAACTAAAAGCTTTATTGTTAGAAAAACGAATGTCAAATCAAGTGCAAATGGCTCTCACTTTTATAGGCATAGGGGGGACGGTTTTGGGGAGTTATAACCGCCAAAAAGCGATTAAATTCGGTTATGGAAGTTATGTGGAAATTACTTGAAAGATGAGCCTTGAAGCCCTAGAAAAGCCCGAGGCCCACATAATGAGCCCAAAACCGCTCCCCAGAGCTAGCTTAGAGCTAGCTTATTTTTTTTGGTACAAACACTTCCAATGAGCTACATTCACTTTAATATGTCTAGGGTAAGCTCCATGATCTAGAAATACTCATTGTCTTAGCTCAAGCTAGTGTAGCTTCTAAAGAAGCTCACTAGCTACTTTATTAACATTCACTAAGCATTTGAGCTTGAATTGCTCCCAACTTTTAACCACATATTCTTTAGCCAATATAAAGCCTAAGAACTAAGGTGCGCCAACAAAATGTGGCTAAAAATCCCCAAACGTCAGCCTTCTAAAATCTTACACAAGTTGACCTTGCTTTGATTCGACTCCCCTTACAATATTAATTTCTCTTAGTGCCGGTCACTTGGCTTGCCTCCCGCAACACAGACCATAGTGACACACATGTGAAAAACTCATTGCATCTTATCTCAAGACAAGCTCAACGGTTACAATGAATACTTAGCCCAAATCTCCAACATGAGGAGGTAATGAATAGCATAGAGATATCCAACAACTCGAAGATATTTATATGATGGTTTTTGGTTGTGGAGAATTTCATAAGGGATCTACCACTTGAGAACCGAAGATGGTAATAAATTAATGAGGTATGTGGAAGTCAATATGCATTCTCCTTGTAGATGAAATGGAAGAAAACCATGAATCATTAGTGATCATGTTGTTTCAATAAGATGAATGTGCTTTCTTTCAACTTTCCCATTTTGTTGAGGAACATATGTAACTGAACTTTGGTGAATAATGCCTCTAGCCAGAAAGATATTTCTATTCAATCATGGGGCCCAAATACAAGTCAACATACGTTAATCTCAAATAATCTCGAAAAGATAATCATAACAAGAAAAGACTCAATTTTTATATGACTCAAATAAAATTGCTCAAACCAGAACCGGACTTCAATCGATTGAGCTCTGATACCACTTTGATGTGGGATCGAAGCCGCGATTGCCTTATTTAGATTGAAAGTCCACGAACGACCTCAGGAGACAAACCTCGGTCTAGAATCTCGGGCGAGATTTTGGTTACGGGCCGAAATTTATGAAACTTCAAACCAAAGAACGTGAGTTTGATGGATTGATAATGGAAATATAAGAAGATGGTTAATGGGAATGAAAATAATGGAAACAGAGAAAGATACGAACAAAATATTCCCGCAAAGAACCTTGACCAATTATGTGTCAAAACCCCTTAACGAAGAGCTTACCTTAACACTCACTTCGTTAACCTTACATAACCCTTCTAAATAAGACAAGCACAAGGAGGGACTAGAATTGACCAAGAGCACCAACTTTTAAGAAGATTAATATACACAAGCACAATCTAGCAAGGAATCGCAACGATTCAATCAAGGCTCTCTCTTTGATTGAATAGCAATGAATAAAACACAAACTTCTTAAGCCAAGATGCGAGTTCACACAATATTGTGAAAATATTAATCAAATTCAGTGTACCTAATAATCTCACCCTCTAAGGCTATTTATAGGGGAGATTCTCCTAGAAAGATAAGATATCTATCAACTAAAAGATAATCCGAAAAGATAGGATCAAAACTAACAAATACCTTCAGAATATTTAAGAGCTTAAAGGTATTAAAAACAATAAAAGATATCTATCAATATCCTAGCTGATTTGGACGAGACACTCGAAAGAAGGAATCACGGTCTCAATATGTAAATCTCGGTCGAGATTGATCAATGGAAACCGAGATTTCACAAATCCATGTAATTCTCCATTCCACGTGATCCTCTCATGCTTGGATCTTGCTAGAAACCTTCCCTTGAGTATCTATTACTCCTGGAATATTGATGGCTCCATGTAATGTAAGAGATGTTAAGGATGGTCTCACATCACTTGTTGTAGGAAATTTTCAAGAATAGAGCATACTTGTTGCTTATTGGCCATGAGAAAGGTCCAAGTGTATCTAGAGTGGTCATCAACCAATGTTAAAAAAATATCGAGCACCGCATATAGATGGAGTGTGATAAGGGCCCCAAATGTCAACATGCACAAGATCAAAGATGGCATTGACATGTGAATTACTAACATGAAATGGATATTTGTGCTATTTAGACAAGTTACATGTCACAATCAAGAGAACTAATGTCATGAGTTTTACACAAATGTAAATGATGAACTTTAGTGAGAGAAGTATGACCCAATCTAGCATGAATCAAGTTAATATCATGCTTATTTACATTGAAGCTAGAAGTAACTACATTCTTAGCAACAATTTTATTCGAGACAAGGAATTTTGTAGAATAGGCAGAACATCTTAGTCTGCATAAACCATTTTTCATGACAGGATGAGCAATGAATGTGCCTTTAGTAAGGTCCTGAAAAGAACACAAAGAAGTTGTAAAGTGTTTCTCAAGATTAGATGTCTGCAAAAGCTTTGAAACAGATAGGAGATTGTGTTTAAAGTTTGGCATATAAAGAACATCACGAAGAACAAGTTTAGAAGAAAGTATGGTTGTTCCTTGATGATGCACTTCCTTGGTGGTGTCATCTGGCAAGCCAATCATGACTGGTTTGGCTAGAGATATTAAGTCAGAAAATAAATCTTGACAATAGGAAATACGGTCAGTAGCTCTAGTGTTAACAATCCAAAGAGATGAGGAGGTAGAAGTATGAGCAATGAATACACACAAAGTACATTTAAAATTTGCATAATTGAAAGTGGCATATGTGTAATGTGATGTAGAGGAAGATGGATGAGCTTGCATATTTTTTATCATTTTCTGACAAACAACATGTACCAAGGAATAATCAGCATTAGATGATCCTTTGAGACCGTCGAGAGGTGTATTCCTTAGATCTTGAGTGGGCATAAACAAGACCAATGAGAGAAGCGAGGGATGAATACCAACAAGGATCCAAAAGCATAGAATTGACACTTATCCAATAGGGGTGGTCTTCATACATTTCTTTTGGTTCTTCAATTCTGTCATTTAAGAAAACCAACCCTCGTTTAGCCCAGAAAGCATTGGACATGGCGTCAAACCAATCAAGATAGTTTTCATTGGTGAGAAGAATGGGACAAATTGTTTGTCCCGGGTTATTAGAGGGATGGAGGTAGTAAGGCAAGGCTAGAGTGAGAGTCGTAGGTGTGTCCATTGTGAGCGAAAGTGTGTTTTAGGTTTGAGAAAATACAATGTATGATACCTTGTACCAGACTACCAGGATGATAATCTGAAGAGTTGGTTTTCTCATTGATCAAAGTACCTATAAATACAAGAAGCATGCGTAACAAACTGTAACAACTAGGAGATATACAAGATATGATCTGATAAGATCATACTAAGAAGATCGTATCTCATCACATAAGAAAAAAAAAATTAGAAGCAGAAAACACACGTAGAAAACGGAAGAGAGGAGGAGCGCTCTTTATATAGAGAGGATTATGAGTCGATTGAGGAGTAACCACGGGAGGAAAAACGTAGACGATCACCCGTTGGAAAAACACATCAAAGCTAGGGTCGTTATCTCTCCATACACATTACATTGGTAACACTTATGCCATATATGTCTAGCATATATGTTACATTTGTCTTCTTCTGTTACAACTCCCCGAATTTAATCTAAATGTACATTTTATACAATTCACTAAAACATTTTTTTTACATAGGAAGCATATAAATTTAAAATATCTTATGATCGTTTTGCATCCCATATATATGATCATGTCTAAGTCATGACTAACAAGTTGGTTTAGCTTAAATTCACTTCGAGTTGCTTACGGTATGCACTTTATCTTCTTCTGTTACGTTTTTCGTCACTCGGAGACAAACCATCACACATCGACATTAAATAAATTATTAATTTGTTATATAAATTCATCGACAATAACTAAATTACTAATTTGTTATATAAGTTTAATGTGTTAGACCTACACGCATACAATCTACACATGGCTAAACATATATTGCATTATCTTTCTCATTCATGCTTATAGAAGCAAGTGTATCATATTATCCCGATAATCAAGGGATATGATTCTCTTAGGATTCTCCCTCTCCCTCTATATATGTATACTCTCATCCATGTCAATAATATATCTCGATTCATATTTAGTCACAATCTTCTACATGGTATTAGAGGTTTGATTCTCAAACTCTCTCACAAACACGCATACCTATTCCGCTGCACTCATGGCTACTGCAACCCACTCCTCAAACACTTTTCTAAACGAACATGAACCCTCCTCACCACTTATAGTGGTTACCTTCCCAAACATCTCCAAACTGAACTCCACGAATTACTTGGCCTGAAAACTCCATATCCATGCCGTACTCATTGGCTATGGCTTAGCCAAATTCATCGATGGCTCCCTTCCACCACCAACAGCAACTGTCACTGACACTGCTAATCCTCTCAATCAATCCCAAACCCCAAATATCTATCATGGTTGTGCCAAGATAAACTCTTATTTGGTGCTTTAATAGGCACACTCACTCCCTCAGTTGTAACACTCCTTGCTACGACTGATTCATCCAAAGCCCTATGGGATCACTTGGCTCATCTTTATACAAATCCTACAAGAGGACACATGAAGCAAATCAAAGACTGACTCAAGAATCTCACAAAAGGGACTTCAACCATCAGTGAATACATGCAATCTCTAAAAAGACTTGCCGATCAACTCATCTTGGTGGGGAAACCACTTGACCAAGAAGATCTCACTAACAAGATCCCTGGATGGTCTAGATTCAGAGTACCAGTCTATCATTGATGTCGTACATGCAAGAGATTCACCAATCTCTTGTGCAAATTTCTTGGAAAAAATATTCAAAAAAAAGTAATGTTGAAACACAAACCAAATACAGTGACTTTTCCATCCACTGTAAATGCCACATATCATAAATCAAACACGTCATCTCAAAGACAACCCTCTCCCTTCAACTCTAACAAACCATCACCAAAACCCTTCCTTGGAAAATGTCAATGGTGCAACATCCAAGGACACACCCTCTCTCAATGTTTCAACTTTCAGAGACAACACCCATCTGGACAACTCCCTCCACGGCCCACCAAAGGAAATACCAATAACCCTCAGGCTCATGTTGCTACACAACACTCAATGATCAATACCTCCAACAACACTGAAAATGAAAGTTCATCATCCTCTCAGTGGTTGTTGGATTCTGTAGCGTCTGACCATGTCACATCTGATCTAAGCAACCTGGCAATATATTATCCTTACAATGGAATAAATGAAATTGTCATTGGTGATGGTACTAGTTTACCCATTCAGCACAGTGGTTCTACCTTTCTTAACTCAAAATCTCACTCCTTGAAACTTTATAATGTCTTACATGTCCCTCACATTAAACGCAACATTATACCTGCCTTTCAATTATGTAATGACAATAATGTTTGCTTGGAACTAACTCATTTATCTTATTGCATCAAGGATCTCGACGGCAAAGAATGTCTAGTGAAGGGACCAGTTAAGGATGGCATCTATGAGCTACCTGCACGTATCACAAGAACCCCAGTCATGCTTCAATCCATTCTTAACTCTACCTCCTGGTCCTCCTGGCACCACAAATTGGGCCACCCCTCCAATAAAATTCTTCGTTTTATAGCTCAATCTTTACCTTTATCTTCTAGTACTTATGAAACTTGTCATGTTTGCAACTCTAATAAAAGTCACAAGTTACCGTTTTCCATATTTTCTTTATGCTCTACTCAACCTCTTGAAATAATTTTCAGTGATGTATGGACATCTCCGGTCATATCTCAAGATAATTTCAAATACTACATCAATTTTTATGGATCATTTTTTAAAATACACTTGGCTAAATCTTTTAGTTAGAAAATCTGATACTTCCACTGTTTTTACAAGGTTCAAAAGCTTGGTTGAAAATTTCTTTAACTCTAAAATCAAAACCTTATATAGTGACAATGGTGGTGAGTATATCGGGTTAAGTAATTTTCTAGCTACACATGGGATCTCACACCTAACCTCCCCACCCTACACACCTGAACACAACGGCTTTGTAGAGAGGAGACATAGACACATAGTTGAAACTGCTCTATCAAATCTCTCCTCACTCATGCCAAGCTTCCCTCTACACTATGGCCTTTTGCTACCACTATTGTTGCCTATCTAGTCAATAGATTACCAACTTCATCCTTATCTCACAAATCTCCTTATGAAGTCTTGTTCAAAAAGCAACCAAACTACTCGAACTTGCGTAGCTTTGGTGGCTTAAGTTTCCTTTGGCTCAAGCCATATACCACACAAAAACTTGATCCAAAATCGACACCATGCATCTTTGTAGGTTATTCTCCTACACGTACAACATGCATACTTTTGTCTCAATCCTTTAACAAATCGAGTATACTCATCCAGACATGTCAAATTTATTGAAAATGAATTTCCATACACCACCATCACAGCTTCAAACTTCACAAATAATGAAGATTTACATGTTGCATGATGTGACATTAATCTCCCAATTCTCCCCCTACATTGATACGCCCCCGGATGGCGATGCCATCCGTGTTCCGGCTAGAAGGACTCACACATTTTGGAAGACATTTATTATTATTCGGCTATTAAATAATAAGCCTTTTGTATTCGGAACTTTAATTCCGGAACTTAATTCCGTGAATTAAATTCCGACCTTTCATATTTTAGGCTTTTCATATTCGGAACTTAATTCCGACTTTTAATTCCGTCATTTATGTTAAGACTCTTTGTATGGCCTCCATCCACTATATAAGGATGGTTTGGCTCATTTGTAAAATCATGTCTAAGTTGAACATCAAGTGTTGAGAAGGAAAATCCTCTTACTTGGTTTAGGCATCACTTCCTCTTCCATCATCTAAAGTTCTTATCTTGGATCTAGTCTTTGATCCAAGCCTATCATACTCGAGGATCCTGTCCAAGGATCAAACCCAACGCTTCCGCCACCTCAAACTCTCAGTTTGATCCGATTCAAACAATCAAGAAGGAGTAGTTGAAGTTTCTCCTCGATCTAGATCGTCCCTTTTTGATACGCCCCCGGATGGCGATGCCATCCGTGTTCCGGCTAGAAGGACTCACACATTTTGGAAGACATTTATTATTATTCGGCTATTAAATAATAAGTCTTTTGTATTCGGAACTTTAATTCCGGAACTTAATTCCGTGAATTAAATTCCGACCTTTCATATTTTAGGCTTTTCATATTCGGAACTTAATTCCGACTTTTAATTCCGTCATTTATGTTAAGACTCTTTGTATGGCCTTCATCCACTATATAAGGATGGCTTGGCTCATTTGTAAAATCATGTCTAAGTTGAATATCAAGTGTTGAGAAGGAAAATCCTCTTACTTGGTTTAGGCATCACTTCCTCTTCCATCATCTAAAGTTCTTATCTTGGATCTAGTCTTTGATCCAAGCCTATCATACTCGAGGATCCTGTCCAAGGATCAAACCCAACGCTTCCGCCACCTCAAACTCTCAGTTTGATCCGATTCAAACAATCAAGAAGGAGTAGTTGAAGTTTCTCCTCGATCTAGATCGTCCCTTTTTTCTATCATTGGTATCAGAGCTCGGGATCGAGGTCAAGTTCTTTACTAAAGTTCTTGATTGTTCTTCACAAAAAAATTTTCTCTTCAATATTGTTGAAGATCTTCAAGTGTTCTTCAAGTGTTCTTCGAAGATCTTCAACTGTTCTTCGGCGTTCTTCGAAGATCTTCAACTGTTCTTCGGTGTTCTTCGAAGATCTTCATCCGTTCTTCAGTGTTCTTCATCGTTCATCATGTTTTATGATGATTCTGATTCTTATGATGAGGATGAAGAATGGTTACCTCCTCCACCGAAGGCCAAGCAAACCAGCCGGAGGTACCAACGGAGAGAATACTTTAAGGAGGAGGTGTGGTTGCCTCCTCCAGACCCACCAAGGCCCCACCGACGGCGTCCTAGTCTCCAAGAGGAGTGGTTGCCTCCTCCAAATCCACCAAGGCCTAAAGAGAGCATCCATGGGTATCCACATGAACACCGACAACGTGTTGCCGTCTTAGCCAAAGAGAATGTCGCTCTAAAGCATGAGATAGAAGCTTTGAAGGCACAAATGGTTTCTCTCATGACGGCCGCCCAACAAGAAGAACCGTTGTGTGATGATCCATTAGAAGAGGTCAAGGAAGAAATCATCATTCCCGAGGTATCCCCGATCATTCCAATTCATCTTGTCAATCCGTTATGTGGAGAATATTTTGAAGATGACAAAGATGAGATCATCATCAAGGGTGAAGAAGCCATCAACCATGACAATGACACCATTATGTTGTTGGCCTACAAATTCGAGCCGGTTGACCCGAGGTTTGACTTTGTTTTGTCTAATCATTTATTTACCGGCTTACCCTTGCTTCTTTCTGCCATGCCTCCGATGTACAATGTCATAAGCTTAAAGGGCATGGAAGACAAACTCACCGGCGAGGCCATCCTCATGTACTACAAGTTTGAGCCTCCCGATTTCAACAAGCTTGGCGGCCCCAACATCCTTGTGAAAGACTACAAGTCGAAGCCGCCCGACTCCGACATTATGCATCCAAGGTTGATTTTCAAGGGTCTTGTTCTTCAAGTGACTCCTTTCTTTTTTTTTACAGTGAAACGAGGACGTTTCACATTTAAGAGGAGGAGAATGATACGCCCCCGGATGGCGATGCCATCCGTGTTCCGGCTAGAAGGACTCACACATTTTGGAAGACATTTATTATTATTCGGCTATTAAATAATAAGCCTTTTGTATTCGGAACTTTAATTCCGGAACTTAATTCCGTGAATTAAATTCCGACCTTTCATATTTTAGGCTTTTCATATTCGGAACTTAATTCCGACTTTTAATTCCGTCATTTATGTTAAGACTCTTTGTATGGCCTCCATCCACTATATAAGGATGGCTTGGCTCATTTGTAAAATCATGTCTAAGTTGAATATCAAGTGTTGAGAAGGAAAATCCTCTTACTTGGTTTAGGCATCACTTCCTCTTCCATCATCTAAAGTTCTTATCTTGGATCTAGTCTTTGATCCAAGCCTATCATACTCGAGGATCCTGTCCAAGGATCAAACCCAACGCTGACTAGGCAGGTGACAACACGGACTACCTATCTACAGGAGCCTACATTGTTTATCTTGGCACCATTCCTATTTCCTGGAGCTTTAAAAAGCTACGTGTCATTGCACGATCCTTCACTGAAGCTGAATACAGGACAGTGACAAACACAGCAGTTGAGCTCTCCTAGATACACTCTCTCGTGCAAGAAATTGGCCAGCCCCTACCTTCCACACCGACCATCTATTGTGCCAACGTTGGAGCTACAAACCTTCGTACTAATCCAATCTTCCACTCTCGGATGAAACATGTGGCCCTTGACTATCACTTCATCCGTCAACAAGTTCAACAAGGTATTCTCAGAGTCATTCCTGGGGCAAACGATGATCAGGTGGCAGATGCTCTAACCAAACCACTCCCTAGACGGCGCTTCACCATGCTATGCTCTAAGATAGGACTCTCTGATCGGCCACCTATCTTACGGGGGATGTTAGACCTACACGCATACAGTCTACACAAGGATAAACATATATTGCATTACCTTTCTTATTTATGCTTATAGAAGCAAGTGTATCATACTATCCCTATAATCAAGGGATAGGATTCTCTTAGGACTCTCCCTCTCCCTCTATATATGTATACTCTCATCCATGTCAATAATATATCTCGATTCATATTTAGTCACAATCTTCTACACAATGTGCTATTCTTGTTATTGACAATTTATTCTGGATGGTGGTCATATTCATTGGACCAATATACCTTTAGTAGTAAAGGCATTTCATTGATCGAAACTAATAGACTTTTAGAAACTTGGGTTCAAGCTAGGTTAGGCCGGGCTAAAATAATTGTTCAAAAGGTATTGGTCGGGCTGGTCAGACCAGCATTACTCGGGCTTCAGTTGTTACCCATATCTTTTGAGAAGAATGAGTTACTGAAGACTTTTTTGTACCGCTAGTACAAAATAGACCCCTTAATTTTCTTAATTAAAATTAAAGGAAAAATTGTTGGTTATTGCCCGTAAAATATAAAGCAGTTATGGGCAAAATCTTCTTTTACTCCGTATTTAATCTTTTTTGTAAGAAATAATAGGGATCTACTTGATTCCGTTAAAAACGTAAGAGCATGATTATGCTCATTTGTACAATAACAAACTACAAGCCCATTTTACCCGTGTCTTTTTCAGGTGAGTAGATCCGACGGACAAGATTTGTACTAGTCGAGTTGAAACCGATCAAATAATGCAACCATCAAAGTGCAATAAACGTGTACTGGTCAAATTCAATAATTTGATGTTTCTTGATATACAAAGGATGGTAATTAATGTTTTGCTATACATGTACATTAATTTTCTATCTCACACATTAAAAGAGAACATGAAACAAACGATGCGTCAATGCCCCTTCAGTGTGTTCACATTTGGGAAAATTATTTACTTAGGACATGTTTGGTTAGTATGAATCTTATGTCTTAACTTCCATGTCTTATTTATTTAATTTGTCATTTTTAAGAACTTCGAAAAAAATATTAAAAAATGAAAAATAATATTTATGTTTAAATTTATAAATATGAATATCAAATTAATATATGATACTTAAAGTATAAAAAAGTATAAGTATATTATTATTAGAGAAAACTAACTAAACAGTACTACATCCTTTAGATTGACTAAACTTTAATACCCGTCGTTTAAACTGTTAGAACGGTACATCACCTATTGAATCCGACCAAAGATTAGTATCTAGATTACTATTCACACGTTAAGTTAACAGATTGGGGTTAAATATAAGGGGCAAAATTATGCACCTACCTTAGACAAAATTGTCCACCTACCTTAGATATTTAACATCGATCTAACTTAACGTGTGACCATTAACCTAGATGCTAATCTATAATCGGACTCAATGGATAAGGTACCGTTCTGATAACTTAAATGACATGATATTAAAGTTTAGTCGGGCTAAAAGATGAGATACTATTTAAATAATTTTCTCTTACTATTGTACACCTTAAAAAACTATATATAAAAAGTAAATGGTTTAAATTCAAACATCATTCATGGAAAAAGTTGGTGGTTGGTGGGATAATTGCTTAAAATTATGAAATTGATGTAACTACTAACTTTCATCTTATTTTTTTCTACCGTTTAATTTAAAAAGGGAAAAAAAAAGTAATTATTTTTTATATCTCATTAATTCATTGACAACCCATATTTACATTGGCAATTTAACAACACCAAAAATGAAATCAATTTTTTAAAATTTAAAAATAAAAAAAGTTCAAATCTTTTAAGCAAAATTAAGGAATAAAATGTTTACAATTTTTTTTTAAAAAAATTCATAAAATTTATTGATTATAAACCAAAGGAGAAAAAAAGTGATTAAATTAAAAATTTATAACCTTTAACTGTCCATAATTTTTTTAAAAATTTCAAAAAAATTAAAAATTAATTGCGGGATCGAATTTTCGGGAAAAAATTTTATATAAAATTTTAATGATTAGAAGCCGAAAAGAAAATATAGGTGATTATATTTACAATCTTATAATTCAACTTGATTAGTTTTTTTTTTATCATTCACCCACCCATATTTATGAATTTATATTTGATATTTCATACCAAATCCGATATTTATTTTTTATTTTTTATAAATATATAATTTTGAACGGTTTAATGGAAAATTTGAATTTTTTTCCTTAATCAGGAAAATTTCCAACTGGCAACAACCACACATTTCAATTCTCAAAGAGAGATTAGTATCCAATTAAATGGTAATAAATCATATAATCTCCAAAATAAGAAAAAATAACAAAAATAATCAATTTTAATATAATATTTAAAATTCATTCATTTGCTTCTTCACACTTTCCCAGCTTTGTCACTATTCAAAAAATAATTAATATCATCTCTATCTCTTTCAGACTCTTCACATTTGCCTACGTATTCATTCATTAAAATCCACAAAAAAAAGTCCCAAACTTTCTCCACTCTTTCTCTCTGATACTCTTGAAACCCCCATGGCTTCTTCCGGCGGCTTCGTCGCCGCTCCCGCCGCCCAAAAGGGTGGCTGGACGGCGGCCATTTTCATCATATGTAAGTAAACTTAGTAACTGTTTGATTTTATAACTCATTTTAGTTGATTTATTATTCTAATTGAGTTAAAGTTTTGATTTTTTAGTGGTGGAGATAGCGGAGAGATTTTCATTCTACGGGATAACGAGTATTCTGATAACGTTTCTGACGACGGCGTTGGGTGAACCGACCGCCACCGCCGCTAAGAACGTGAATGTGTGGCAAGGTGTTGCTTTTCTGTTACCGTTGATCGGAGCTTTCGTCGCCGATGCTTTGCTTGGTCGCTACAAAACTACCTTGTTTGCCTCCATCGTTTATCTCTCTGTAAGCGGATCGGAAACGATATATATATATATATATATATATATATATATATATATATATATATATATATATATATATATATATATATATATATATATATATATATATATATATATATATATATATATATATATCTTTTCTTTCATTATGTGATTTTGTCTTGATTTTCTAATTAATTATCATGATTTTATCTAATTTTACTATTTTAGTTTAAAAAGTCAAAGATTGCTTCTTAAAAAAGTCAAAATATGCACCCTTTGAAATTTGATGTGCATGCAACTAAATCAGGAGAATAATTATGATTAATTGGATGATTTGAAATGAGATGTATCACGTATGTAGTACTTATCGTATAATTTAATTAATAATTTGTTTCTTAGTATAATATAAATATCTATTTTTGAAATGTAAGTGTAATTAGGGGTGTAATACGAGTCGTACGAGCCGAGCATCGGCATGCACAAGCTTGACTCGTTTATAAACGAGTCGAGCCCAAAATTTATAGGAGCTTTAAAAAATGCTCAAGCTTGGCTCGTCTAGAAAATGAACGAGCTCGAGTCGAGCCCGAGTAACTCGGCTAAAATAATGCTCCTATAGTGTTATTTTAGCTAAAAGAGTCGAGTTTTACTCGAATGAGCCGAGCATTGACATGCTCAAGCTCGGCTCGTTTTAAACGAGCCGAGCCCGAGCCGAGCCTAAAATTTATACGGGCTTTAAAATGTGCTCAAGCTTGGCTCGTTTAGAAAATGAACGAGCTCGAGCCGAGCTTTTGAAGAGCCGAGCCCGAGTAGCTTGTTTCGTTATAAGTGTAATAATAGTAGTAATAATTGATTTTTATTTTAACTTTTCTAGTGTAAAATTGTTAATAGGGACTGGTCCTTCTTTTTCTCTCGGCGGCTGTGTTTCCGGTGAAACTCCGGGGACCATTTGTGTACCTCTCTCTCTATATTATGGCCGTCGGCCAAGGCGGGCACAAGCCGTCAGTCCAAACATTTGCCGCTGACCAGTTCAGCGAGTCAACGACTGAAGAAAAGGCGGCGAAAAGCTCATTCTTCAACTGGTGGTACTTCGGAGTTGTGGTGGGGGCCTCATTGGGTATCGGGTCGGGTTTTATGGTCCAAAAGAATGCCGGGTGGCCCGTCGCCTTTAGTATTCCGGCAATGGCAATGCTGGTGGCGTTGGTGTTGTTCGTGACGGGTGCAAGGTTTTATCGGCGTGAAGAGTCGCCTGCTGGAAGCCCGTTCACGCAGGTGGTGCAGGTGTTCGTTGCGGCGGCAAGAAAGTGGCGCGTGAAGGAGGATCGGTGGGGGATATACTTTGGTCAAGAGAATGAGGTGGGCCCATTTGCTGGAAATGGGGCCCATCGGAGGGTAATCCGGACACAGAAGTTCAGGTAATTACTATCAATTTTTTTTATTCATTATAATTAATTAAGAGGGCTATTATGGACACGGCGATCGATTTCGTAAACCACGACCGTCACGGAATCCGTAACCGTTTCGTAAACCACGACAGTTACGGGTCTATTTGTGATAGATTTCCCATAGAAATTTATCATGGATCCGGAACCCGTAACCGTGATGATTTTCTTCATTTTTTTTTGTTAGAATTCACAAAGAAAATCATCACGGTTACCTTGAAAATTTTTATCACGGATACGGAACCTGTAACCGTCATAGTTACGGAAATATTTTTTTATCCTTGAAAATCATCACGGTTACCTTAAAAAAAATATTCCCAGTGAATAATGGTCATTTTAGTCTTTAATTTTTTTTATCATATCTTGACATTTTGATCTTTAGTGGGTTTGACAAAATAAAATTCGTATATGTTATAAATGAATCAGACATAAAGATTCGATCAGATTCTAAAAGTCAACGGATCTGAATCTCGGATGCAGCGATTTTAATATGAAACAATAACAAAGTTACATTGACCAATCTAACAAAAGTATTTAATAAAACATTAACTTCATTGAGTCAGATGTTTTCGTAACGATGTTGAGTTGTCTTGTAATTTGTTCGTCTATGGACCATTTCATTTTGGTTGGTTGCATGGTAAATAAGTTGATAAATATTGGTCAAACCCGTACTAGGTTTACATATTAGACTTATTTTAGGTGTTTGATTGACCAATGATGTAGAGATTATATGCATTTGTCATATGGTTATTTGAATGATTCAATAAAATAGTAAAAATCCGAAAAAATGTTGGTGAAATTCGAGTGGTGGGAGATCAGAAGTCGGAACGGTTGCAATTCTGATCACCGGATCTCATGGGTCCTGATCTAACTCGTCAGACTATCCTTTCGAGTTTCACCCGAGACGTATTTCAAAGTCTGAGTTATATATATTAGGCTCAAAGGTTGTTTAAACTTATAACTTATGTATCATCTAAAAAAACCCGAGTTATCCAAATTTTCACATTTGCTAGGGTTTTCTCCATGCATCAAAATATATAGTGCAAAACCCTGATTTGGGAGTACGTTCAGAATTTGTCTTATTTTCTCTCTTGATTGCGTTCTAATCTTAACGTTTGACTTTTAGATGGTTGGACAAGGCAATGGTGATGGACGAGAATGACGCGATGGCGGAAACAAAAGACCCATGGAGACTATGCACATTACACCAAGTAGAAGAAGTAAAACAAGTACTCAAAGTACTTCCAATTTGGTTCACATGCTTATCATTTAGCCTAATCTATGCACAATTCTTCACATACTTCACAAAACAAGCCATGACAATGAAAACTCCATCACTAAGAAAAATCCAGATCCCACCACCATACATACCCTTCTTCACAACCACATCCCTCATCCTCATATTTCTCGTAATCTACGAGAAACTATTCGTCCCCATTGCAAGAAAACTCACGGGAAACCCCAACGGGATAACGATTCTACTAAGAATGGGGATCGGCCAGTTGCTTACTTTGTCGACAATGGTGATCGCGGCTCTTGTTGAGGAGAAAAGGGTGAGATTCGCGAGGGAAACACATGATAAGTTGAGTGTTTGGTGGTTGTTGCCTCAGTATAGTGTGTTGGGTTTGGCTGAGGTGTTTATTTTGGTTGGGATGCAGCAATTCTTCTATGAGAGGATGCCGGAGAGGCTTAGGAGCCTCGGCGCTGCAGCTTACCTTGGTGTGATTGGGATTGGGAGCTTTATTAGTAGTGCGATTATAGAGATCGTGCAGATGGCGAGTAAGAATAAATGGCTTGTGAATGATCTTGATAAGGCTCATTTAGATGGGTTTTATTGGGTTTTGGCTGGGCTTTGTGGATTGGCGTTTTGTGGCTATATTTGGGTTGCGAAGGGCTTTGAAGATGTTGTTGATGATACAAATGAGAGGAGAGAAAAGGAATTGCAAGAGATATGATCTATCATTTGTATGGCTGTAAAAATCATTGCGTATGATGTGTGATATGAAAATGTTTAAGAAATCACATGATATATATATATATTACTGGTGTAGTTTTAATGTAACATTGTTGCTCATTTTGTGACTCGAGATAGACCATTAGCAAGTTTTTATGACTGATGTCATTGATGTTGCTAAGATGTGTAGTGATAAAGTAAATTCGTTAAAATTTCAAATCAATAGATTTGGTGATACAGTTCGGGAAAATCCTACTATGTAGGATTTCATGATTAATTTACTTGGTGGAAAGGTTGGTGGATATAAGTTGAAAACACACCGTCAAAAACAAGATCAACGTTTAGGAATAGAAGCCGAAAAGAAACATAAAACCAAAAAGTAAGAGAAGGAAGATGATGCTTTGTAACAAGGGCAAAGGTTCTACTTGATGTGTCCTTGGATACGTTAAGGATGAACTCCGGATCTAGATCAAACTTAAGCTTTAACTACTCCTTAGTTGATGTGTGGATTTATTCAACTACACAATTGCCTTTAGAGGAGCGAGTAGATTTCATTGCAGGAAAACAGGTTGAGTTCATAAAGGAATTGCATGAGAAAACATGCACAAGGCAAATTGGAATCGCAAGGATATGTGTTCGAACTAGGGGATCTAGTTTGATTGCATTTAAGAAAGAATAATTTCCGGAGAAGAGGAAGTCTAAATTGTCTCAAGAGGAGATGGACCATATAGGGTGAAGCACAAAGTTGGTGACAAAGCTTATGTCTTAGAGCTTCCAGCTGAGTATGGTGTAAGTCTTATTTTCAATGTGAGTGATTTGAGTTCTTTTGAGTCTAGAGATGAGCATGTTGGTGATTCGAGGACGAATCCTTCTCAAGAAAGGGAGTATGATGAGGGATCATCCCAAACACTACCTCAAAGACCAATCACTAGATCAAGGGCTAAGACATTGAAGGACAATCCGGTTGCACCTTCTTCAAACTCCATCATGGAAGGAGCAATTATAAGGACACGAGCAAAGGTCATTCAAGATAAAGTTACAAGCAAACTAACAACATGTACAATCAAGGAGACCCTACTAACTCTTATAAATTCTTTGGTGATATTGTTGATTGTTATAGAAGAGCTCAACCACGACCAAGAAGAGCTAGCAATCATAGAAGGTGGCTAGGACGAAGAAAGAGCCTCCAAAAAGGAATCTCTACCAACCTACAAGAATCTCGACCGAGATATGAACCCGAGATTTGGTCTCTAACGCATGCTTGAAGATCCGGCCAAGATCATTTAATTTTGGCAACTATCTTTTATTTTATTACCTTAAAAGCTCTTAACATTCTTTAAGCTAATAGTTAGCTTTTATATTTTTAGATTATCTTAAAAAGATATCTTTCACCGATTATCTTTTAAAGATATGTTCCCATAGTTTAAAGTAAGAAAGTCACTCTTATAAATAGTAGGAGAGATTCTTAGATAGATTTGATTTAATTATTTTCCATAATATTGTGTGAACTCGTAGCTTCGCTTAAAAAGTTAGTGTTTTATTCATTCATATTCAATCAAATAGAGAGTATTGATTGAATCATTGTGAAGTCCTTGTTAGATTGTGTTTGTGTGTGTTAATCTTTTTGAAGTTTGGTGCTCCTTGTCTTACTTAGAAGACTTGTGTAAGGTTAAAGAAGTGAGGGCTAATGTTAGCTCTACGTTAAAGGGTTTTAACACATCTTTGGTCAAGGTTCTTTGGGGGAAATATTTTGGTTCATATCTTCCTATACTTATCATATATCATTCCATTATTCATCTTCTTATCTTTCTATATCATTTATTAATCAGTTTTTTTAGATTCATCAAATCTCGGTATGTTCTCCCAAAATCTCGTCCGACATTTACATTATACAACCGAGATTTGCGAGGACATTCAATCTAGATCGGGAACTGCGGCATCAAACCCGCATAAACCTTCGACCAAATCTAACTCGCCATCGAACAATCCCTGAACAATCCTCTACATCCGGGCAACAGTGATAGGACGAGTCCACTTCCATATGTCTTCTGCATCTCTCCGAATTAGTTAGCGGAACACCCCAAGCAAGGAGTCACATAAAATAACGAACCCGTTCTATAAGACTTGTGTAAAAAAGCCCTCCCTTACTTGGAAACGTACTCTACCATGACGGATAGAACTGAAAGCCGATGAGGTTGTAAACATGCCGTTTTTCGAACCTAGTCATCGGACCGTGTCTTCCCAACTTGACAGCCCCAACAGGGTGAGGCTGCAATTACCTTAAGGAACCTTAAGTATTGTTGATACAGCCAGACAGGTACTCCAACATGCAATCTCAATAACTATTCAAGATAGCTATTAGCTAATACAAAGTACAAAAACAAACACTTCTTCACTCCAATATTTCATTCTTCTTAAATGAGCCTTCTACTGTAAAAGAAAGCATGCTAACTTTGCATTTCATTTCTTCAATACATACATAGTTCCAAGAAAAGAGACTGACTTTGTGTATAGAACAATATCTAGTATTCACCAACTAATAACCTATTAGAATACATCCAACTCTAAACAACACTACCATGATCAACTTTCTTCATAACAAACCACTTTGCAAGCATTATATATATAGCCAAGTCAAACATGCAAACCACGGCCATGACCCAGTAGAAGTAGTTAAGGTGAGCTCGATTAAGGTTACTCACCAGCCACTCTTCCTTTGACCACTTCGAGCTCGCCCCTTGCACGACCGAGATCACGACAGAGCTCGCTAGAGCTCCAAACCCAATAGAAGCATTCGTGAGTGCCGACCCCATGCTCCTCATCTCCTCCGGCATTTGATCATAGAACAATTGTTGCAACCCTACATACCCGAAAACATCACTTAACCCATTCACCAAGAATTGTGGAACTAACCACCAAACACTCATCGGAACAGTCACACTCGGTTTGTCGAGTAGCCCATGTTGTGCTGCAACACTGAGTCTCTTGGCTTCTACAAAAGCAGCCACGACTATAGTTACGATGCTAAGGGATATCCCGGCTCCTATCCTTTGTAGCGGTGTAATGCCATAAGGGTTTCCGGTCACTTTGATTGCGAACGGGACAATGAGCTTGTCGTAGATCGGAACGAAGACGAGGATTACGAACCCGGGGAAGACTTGTAGCGACGCTGGCGGGATTTGGATGCTACCAAAAGAACGGTCCATAGTGCTGCCTTGTTTGATGAAGAAGGTATGAACTTGAGCCACTATCATTGCATAACCTAAACTGCATATCCATATCGGAAGAAGCCTTAAAACGAGCTTCGCTTCCTCGACTTGCGTAACCGGGCATAGTCGCCACGGGTTCCTTGTTTTTCTCGAGTTATCGATATCATCTATTATCGTTGCCTTGTCAAGAAACCTACAATTTTAAACATACATCATTATCATCTGCACTCGTACACACACAACCCGTATAGACAAACACTATAGAACCAATGATTCTCATAAATTATATGTCATTTTCATCAAGGAAAACAACAAGAAAAAGTTATATGAACTGTCCCCTCTTCATTCTTTTCGAATTACGACAAGAGCTACAAAATAGAGGAAAGATTTAAATTCTAATTAAAAGAAGCCAAAGATTATATTCTAAAATTATAGGCCATATCACATTAATGATTATTTGACATTTACAATACAACCTTTCTCATCACTCGAAGGACCCATGAGTCCATAAACCATAAGCTTTTTAAAAATGGTGTCCCCTATAATTGAACACTTTTCATTCGATATGATCATTTCAATATACTTTTTAATGGTTTTAAAAAAGTGATACTTATTACTTGAACTATATAACAATCAATTTGGCTAAAGTGCTTCTTTAGTGTTATCTTAATATTCCTAGAGAATAATATTAAATTCTCAAATTCTCAATAAACGACAAAATATATTTTAAATTATTAAAACTAACCAAAATTATAACTATTATTTATTTGATGTTACATATATGATTTGAGGCTCCTTAACCATGGACAATATCATCAAGATATGACATTCTCCTAGTACTCCTACACCATCACTATCTAACCACAATATTCATTTTTCACATGTTCTTGTGGAGTTGGTACCCAACAAAACTAATTAAAATCCTTTCTATTTTAATTTTGGCTCTTAATGAGGAAAATTGAAAAAAAAAATATATAAAAAATATAAAAATAAAATGTTAAAACTTGATCTAATAATCATAATATACAAAAGAGAAAATTGGATAAACAGTACCATCTTTTAGGCCGACTAAATTTTAGTAGCCGTCTTTTAAACTATCAGAATGATAATCAATAGACCTATTGAGTCCGACCAAAGATCATGTATAAAGTAGGTGAACAATTTTACCCCTAATATTCAATAACGATATCTTAACTTAACGTGTTAAGAGTGATCCAGATACTAATCGGACTCAATAAATGAGTATCATTCTGATAATATGGACCATGGGTACTAAAATTTAGTTAATCTAAAAATGGCATTCTTTTGGCAATTTTCTCTATACAAAATAATAAGCATTATATTGTGAAAAGAAGGAGAGAACCGGAGCGTACTTGAATTGGTTGGTGCAGGACAACCCGGATCTGATAAACCCACCATCCAAACCCGGTTTAACTTCAACCTCATCACAAATCCTTCCTTGTCCGACTAACTTAGCCTCCACGCGCCACTTTTTGGCAGCCGCGACAAACACTTGCGCAACCTTCGTAAACGGGCTTCCAACGGGCCTTTGCTTCCTATACGTACGATATCCAATAAAAAACACCGCAAGCGCCACCGCTTCCATAGCCGTCGGAATCGCAAATCCGACAGCCCAGCTAACATTATCCTGGACATAGATCACGACAATGACAGAAGTGAAGCTTCCAAGCACAATCCCTAAGTACCACCAATTGAAGAACGAGCTCTTTGATTTCCTCTCCTCAGGCGTCGTCTCGTCGAATTGATCGGCTGCAAATGTTTGCAATGACGGACGATGACCTCCATCGCCTATAGCGACTATATATAGCGCTGTGAAGAAGATCGCTGACCGGAGGTGGTTTGGCACAACGGCCACGGACACCGTCAAAAGAGACAAACCCTAAGAGGATAACAACAGTAAAGCAGATATTAGAATTGCAAAACGACGCCGTTTCTAATTAATAAATATTTTATAATTAATATTGTAAAAAAGAAGTATATTTTTTTTGGCTTGTAGTGCAAATGTATTAAATGATAAAGCCCAATCCTATCACAAGTGAATAGATTGGGTATATATGCCCTTTCATAATTGGGGTTGTACACTTGTAGTATACGTGTTCACTGCTTCATCGCCCACGTGTCCTCATTCTCTACTTAATATCTATTTTCTTTTTTTTTTTGTAGTTATCTTAATCGCAAAATCATCCTTAAAATATTATTTAATAAGTCTTTTACTAAATCAATATATAAAATATAAAAAATTATATATTATTATAATATTTTCTTTTCCTGTTTTCAGATGACTATAATTGGGATTTAGTGGGTCCTACTTTGTGATTAGATTATAGTAAATTAAGAGAACTACCGTCAATTTTATGTGTATATTTATAGTAAAAAATAACTGCTGACGTGGACTTCTTAGTCAATTTTTTATGACCCTTCACAAATTTTATTTTGGAAACCTATTTTTCGTACGACCAATCCTTTTTCGGCCAATAATACTTTACGTCTTGTACAACGATTTCAACTAAGCATTAAGCACTAAATATAGTTTTTTGGAATATTCAATATTTTTGTAAAAAAAAAAAAAAGGACATACTTGGCAATTCTTTCAATAGGGGTATTTTATTTAGGATTTAAAAAAAAAATTTACCAGAAAACGTAAATTTAAATAGGGGTGAATATGGAAGGTAGATGTTCAAGTGCGGTTTATAATTTCGAAAGGACCGTCCGACTGAACGTAAAGCTGACACGTGTCAAAAAAAAAATTCAGAAACGAATGATAAAGTTTTTGAAATATCATTTTATAAATTATTTACTATTCTCTTATAAACTTTGAATTATTCTCATATAATTGATGAACTATTATTTTTTAATATATTATAGCAAATTAATTATAAATTCTATTCAATTATAATTCATGAACTATCATTTTATAAGTTATGCACTATTTATTATACATTTTGCACTATAAACTATTCTATTATAATTCTTGAACTATCCTTTTATAAGTTATTAAATATCCCTTACTAACTTTTGAACAATCATGTTCATTCGTTTCTGAAAAAAATAAATAAATAAAATTGGGACACATGTCAGCTCTACGTTCAGTCGCACAGTCCTACCGTAATAATGTGTCTTACCTGTACAGCACACGAATATAGAATACTAATTATGTGATTTCATTTGTAGAATTTGAAATTACCATCGTTTCCCACATGACAATATAACTTACATATATAAATATTCTATTGGAAACACTATTGGTCTCACTTTATTTCTTTTTATCATGACTTCCTATTGGTCTCACTTTGGAATAATAAAGATTTAAAGTTTAGAAGATGTGATCTAGTCCACAACAAAAATCCAAAATAAATGCATAGTAAACTAAGCTTCTAAATCACAAATAAGTAAAATATTATTAAATATTTTTGAATTCTACCTATATATCCATATCCACCATTGTAAACAATCATATTTTCATAAAATATAAAAAAAAATATGGTAAATAATTTGAAGTAAAAATAGTAAATAAAATTTTAAATAATTTTTGTTTTATGTTTTGAAAGCCTAGGAATAGGAGGGTATCTCATACCTAGTGAATTTGTGTAGTACAACATAATTCAAGTGGATGGTATCCCACTTTAAATTATATTCTTTTATTTTATATAAATAGTATTTTTAATATTTGTTTCTCAAGATACTCCATACATAATTTTATTTTTAGTATTAAAAAAATAATAATAATAATAATAAAACAATTTGATTTACTAGGTTTTTAAACGTACCTGAAAAAAAGCGGTGTAGAGTTTAAAAATAAATACAAAAAATTAAAGTATATTAACTTAATTAAAATATTAAAAAGTCTAGTTACTACGTCCAAAATAATTCGGCATCACAATTCAAATTTTCATGAATCCCAACGCTTTAACCGTGACCATTTAACGTGTTTATTGAATACATGAATAGTGAAATAAAAATTAATATTTAATCGTTATATATTTAATTTTTATAGTTTTAAATAACAATTACCACGCAACGGACAAAAACAGAGAGAAGTCATTCATTATAAGGAAAAAAATAAATTTAAAAAAAAAAAAAACAGAGCAAGTTCGATCTATCGTACCATAAGGAAAATGGCGGTGGAAATCACGGTGGCTCTAAACCGGCCGAGAAAAGAATCGGTAAGGAAAGCTCCGATCAAGAGGAAGATCGAAAGAACACCGTTCCAGGTGTTAACGTTCTTCGCTGCTTCAGCCAACGGTTGATGGAGCTCTTTAGTTAGATACATGATGAGGTTTCCGGCAACACCGTAGTACGCGAATCTTTCAGCCGTTTCCACCGCTGCACAATTCGCGATTCGAAATCGAATTTGAATGGAATTACAGAATTAGGTTAAATTAAGCAAAATTGAGAATCGATATGGAATTAGGGATAGAAATTCGTTTACCGATGATGAAAATGGCGGACTTCCAACCTCCGGCTTTGGAGGAGCCAGCAGCGGCGATTGGCGATTGCATGGTGGTTGTGGTGGTTACAGAGAGGCGGAAGAGGAAGAGTTGTGTGAATTTGAGAAACTGAAAAGTGTTGGATGAAAGCTAAGTATGAGAAGGGGCTTTTGTGTGAATGATATATATATATAGAAGATGAACTGCAGTGCTTTGTGAGAGTTTCGTCACTGAAGGGAAAAATCTCGTGGGGTTTCTTTTTCCTTTTTATTTTTTTCCTTTCTCGATGATACTAATAAATAAAAAACATAAATGAAATACAACAGTTATATAAATTGAAAAACTGCAAAAAAAAAATATATGAATAAATTACTCATTGAAAATCATACGTTTTCATATATTTTGCATTTAGAAATAAAAATATATACACTTATTGTCCGAGTCCGATCCAAACGGACCGGTAGAGCGGGGGTCGTGTGTATACATCCTAAAACCAATTGGCAATAGGAGGAGTAACCCAGCGACCTTATATACTAGGCTCGGAGTGCCCCATCTTTCGATGTGGAACCTTATCATCTTCAACACGCCCCCGCAAGTACAACTAGAGGATATAGACCGAGTTGCACTTGTCCACAGGTTAGGATCGGGAGCAGAATTGAGGCTAACCGCTCTGATATCATGTCAGAGACCGATACAGACGGACCGGTATCCGATACAAACGGACCAGTAGAGCAGGGGGTCGTGTGCATACGAGCGCACATGCGCATTAGGCCCAAGCCTAACACATAAACCCGGCAAGGTTCCATTATGAAATCAATTGACAATAGGAGGATTAATCCACCGACCTTATATATTAGGTTCGAAGTGTCTCTATATTTCGATGTAAGACCTTATTATATGCGATAGTTAACACAACAACCTTATCCCTAGAACTTTTTTTTTTTGAATGGAAGTTTATTTGTATTAATGGTGAGAATGTACATGAACATGAGAGACCTACTAGGCAACATGATCAGTGAAACAATACATAGGATAAATGGAGAGGAGCGTGGGAAAACCCCAGGGAGACTAGTTTAGGTAGATTCCGCGAGTCCTAGACCAGGAGAGGTTTTGATCAGATCGATCAGTCCAATGAGAAGCAGTGAAACTTTTAATAGCTTGGATGATGTTGTGGGCACAAGTTGTTGCTTGTGTGAACTTCTGGTTGAATATGAGGTCATTTCGGGCTTTCCAGATGAAATAGATGTATGTAGTAATGGTGGAGATGGTGACATGGCCTGCGATGTCATTCTTTTTTGGCTTCATCCTGCTGAGCCAGTCCCAAATGCTTTGACTATATGGGTAAGGAGGTGGAATTCTGAGCCACTTAGCTACACTGATGGATGAGATGGTTCACATCCTCGATGTGAAGGTTGCACAGTTTGCAAGAGTCATCCAGAGTGATATTCCAGCTAAGAAGATTTGCAAGGGTGGGAAGACGGTTATGACTGGCCAACCACGTTATGAAGCTGGCTTTAGGGATGTTGAGACCATTCCAGATGATGTAGTGGGCAAATTGGGGATGTGGGGTAGGAGATTTTCAGATGAGATTGTAAGCGGCAGTAGTTGAGAATTTACCCCTAGAGGTGGTGGTACTTGTGATGAAACTAGTGCCATTTGTGTTGTTGATAATCTCATCTCGAATCTTGATTATTTGACACCAAGTGAAGCTGTGCTTGTAGTTGTTTTCATACGTCCAAATGGTGTGCTCCTTCAAAATGTTTGCGTTGATCCATTCAGTCCATAAATTTTGAGATTGATTTGCAGGATCAAGATCAAAAATCAGTTTAGATAGGCATGCTTTGTTCCATGATAATAGCTCTTTAAATCCGAGACCACCCTCATTCTTTGGGAGACATACAGTGCTCCATGCCACCAGTGCCCTTTGACTAGAAGCTTTCCCGGACCAGAGAAAAGATCTGAGAAGCCCACGGATCTTAGCCATAATTGAGTTGGGGATAATGAGGACAGCACACCAGTAGAATTGAATAGCTGAGAGGATAGATGAGATTATTTGGGTTCGTCCAGCATAGGAGAGATTCCGAGCACTCCATGAATTAATCCTCTGTGTGATCTTGTTGATGAGAGGCAAATATTCCACCGGTCTGAGACGCTTGTTACCAATTGGGATACCAAGGTAAGTGAACGGTAATGAGCCCAGTGGTAGCCCAGTGGAGAAAGATAGAGAATTAGCATCAGATGGAGAGAGCCCTCCAGTGTAGAGCGAAGACTTGGTAGTGTTGATGAAGAGCCCAGAATAGTTCCCAAATTTGTCCAGTGTTCTTTTCATGATGTTGATAGAGATGGCGTCACCCCTACAAAAAAGCATTAAATCATCTGCAAAACACAAATGAGTTAGTCGAGGAGAGGCACATTTTGGATGTGGGTTAAAATCGGGAGATGAGGTGTTGGTCTTTAGTATTACGGATAGAACTTCCATTGCGATGACAAATAATGGGGGGAGAGGGTATCCCTGTCTCAGGCCTCGACTGCCCTTAAAATAGCCCTGAAGAGCCCCATCCACGTTGATGGAGAAAGAATCAGTGGTAATACATGCTTTGATGAGCATGGTGAAGTGGGGGGGGATATCCCATCCTAGCGAGGCAATTCAGCACAAACTTGTGGTCGATCATGTCAAATGCTTTTGAGATGTCGAGCTTAAGAGCACATCTCGGTGAAAGGTGCCTCTGGTTGTATCTTTTGAATATCTCTTGGCACAGGAGAATGTTGTGTTTTATTGATCTTCCCTTTACGAATGCTCCTTGATAATTACCAACGACAGTAGGTAGGGTGGCATTGAGTCTTTCCGCAAGGATCTTTGCAATGATTTTGTACGGGGTGTTACAGCATGAAATAGGTCTGAAGTCTGAAGGGAGGGTTGGGTTTTCTTTCTTGCAATTAGAGCCAGTGAGGTGTGATTCATGCCGTGGCCAAGCTTTCCCGTTCTGAAGAACTGATGAACAGCGTTTGAGAGTGTTCGCCCAGTAGTATCCCAAGTGGATTTATAGAATAGTGCGTTATAACCGTCAGGCCCCGGAGCTTTGTAATCACCAATGCAGTGGAGGGCTTCTTTTATATCATCATCAGAGACAACATCACAAAGCATCCCAGCGTCCACGTTAGAGATAGTGGGGAGATCACAATCCGGGAAAAGATTTGTTGGGTTTAGTGGGGCCACCGGATTAAGAATTTTTGAGAAGTGGTCAATCAGTATCTCCGAAATTCTCTCCTTATTGATAGTGGGGTAAGCAGTTGGGATTTGTGGGTCCGTGATGCAGTTAATTTGATTGAAAGCTCGACGGTTTTTGATGCTCTTGAAGAAATAAGATGTGCATTGGTCTCCCGATTTGATCCAAGAGGCTTTTGAGAGTTGAGCGAGGGTGATGCGTAGATGATCCATTGTAGTGTTAAGCTCTTGAAGTGTGGTGCGCTCTGTGTTCATGAGGTTGGTATCGAGGGGTGTATTTTGGAGGTTGGATTGGGTGGTGGAGAGTGTGAGCTTAAGGGCATCGATGTCTGTATAGAGTGTTTCAAGCTTTCTGCTTGGGAATTTTTTCAGATGTCCCTTCAGCCTCTTGAGCTTGTGGGAGAGAAGGAGCATGGCATCGTGTTCAAGATGGTCGGTGGAGGAGGACCAGGAGCGATCAACACTGCAGTGGAAATTCTCATGAGAGATCCAGGAATTGTTAAAACGGAACTGGCGCTTGAGAGGAGGAGGTTTGGGTTGAATAGAGAGTATTCCAGGGGAGTGATCAGAGGTAAGGGGGTTGTCAAAGTAGACCGAAGAGTGTGGGAATGAAGCAGTCTAACTGGAATTTGTGACTACTCTATCAAGCTTACACCAAATCCTTGAATTAAGCTGTTTGTTATTCCATGTGAATTTGGAACCAGTGAAAGGATGATCAGCTAGGTCGTTTGTTGAGAAACAATTAGCAAGTTCGTCGGAGGGAGGTGTGGTGTTGATAGTGCATGGGGCACTCTTCTCATCCGGACTTAAAGTAGTGTTGAAATCACCCATTAGAATCCAAGGAGAGTTTTGATTGAGCAGACGGATGGTGGTGATGTTGTGCCATAGTGGAGTACGGTCCTCATTTTGGTTTTGTGCATAGATGAAGGAACATTCGAAGGTGTTTGTAGTGTTTGAGGTGGTTACGGATGTGGGAGAGGTGATTTTGCAGTGGATTATTTGGTCATTTGTGATGATGGGAGTAAGGTAAATGGTGTTTGGATTCCACCAGATCCAAATACGACATTTACGGTTAGGGGCCACATTTGAAGAATGAGTCCAATGTGGGATAAGGGAGTTTAGGTTATTCATCATACTAGATGACATCTTGGTTTCAAGAATAGCCAGAATATCAAGGTTGTGCCTACTAACCACTTCACGAACCATTTTTTGTTTGTTAGGGTGATTTAATCCCCTCACATTCCAGGCACCAATATTGGCTATCATTGGGAGATTTTGGTTTGGAGGGAAGCATCCTTGATGCTTACCGAGTGTGAGATGTGGGTAGAGAGAGTTTGGGTGACATTGTTTTGATCGAGAGAAGGTTGAGTAGGTTGAAGGTTGGGTGCAGTGGAAGGATCCATGCTTTGGGTTTGGTTTGTTTGAGATGACGATGGGTCCGTATTATTTTGAGGGAGCATAGGGTGATCAGTAGTAGTGATTGGTTTTGGTATTGGGGTGGTCTTGGAGGGAACGCAACCCGTAGGTACTGTGATGCTGAGAGTATGGGAGGCAGGAGGTTTTAGGTATGGTTTTTTGATACGGAGTGTGTCATCCGGAGTGGGGAGGATAGGTTCTTGGTTTGGCGACGGGGCTGGGGGGGTCTACTAGACGTCGTTGGGTGGTTATTGTAATGATGTGTAGGGTTTGTGTTCTTGCATCGATGTCCAAAGGTGGAACATTTAGGACAATGTTCCGGGAGCCATTCGTAGGAGATTTTTTGAGTGATTGTCTCTCCATTTGGTCCTAGAAATTTGATCTCCCTCAACAATGGTTTGGCAGCAGAGACTTCGACCAGGATCTTTGCGTATCCCAAACGTTCATGATTTGCGGAGCTTGCGTCGGTGAGTAGGGGAACTCCAATGGCTGAGCCGACCTTGGCTAGCATGTGAGGGGACCAGAATCTGTAATCCAGATTGTGCAGTGAGACCCATACGGGAATGGACGATAGGCTGGAGTAGTCAAGACTCATTCCATAATTCCAGCGTTTTAGCAGGAGAGCAATAGTGTCATTGATAATCCATGGGCTTTCGAGGAGAATAGTGTTGAGATCCTCCTCGGAATCAAAGTGAAAAATGAAAATTCCATGTTCATTTTTACGTATCAGAGGCAATTTGATAGTGTTCCAGGCCTGCTTAGCGTAGGATATCATACGTTGGAAAGCAAGAGAGCCACCGAGAGGAAAGCCGACAAGGGTTTTAGACCATTTGGACAGGGTAGCTGAAATGTCCTCTTTAGTGAAATGAATCACCCCATTTTCGAGGCCTGGTGAATACGAAAGCGGCACGTGCTTCCATGCTATATCTTTTGTCAACAGTTCCTTAAAAGTGGCTTTTGGAGTGCCTGTAGCATGCGTGCAAGCAAAAGTGGCTGTTGGAGTGCCAACAGCATGCATGCAATTAATTGGGTTGGGTAACGAGGCGTTTGGAATGTTTTGGTTTGGGGTAGGTGAAGTGGTTTGTGGGTTGAGTGGCATTGGTGGGTCAGAGGTAACCGTCGGTGGTGGGTCCAGGGTGGAGTCAAGAACGTCCCCAGGCAGGGAAGATGAAGCGATTTGTTGAACTTGTGGATGAGGGTGTTCGGTGGTAATCTTTGAGGGAGTGTTTTGGGTAGTGTTTAGGGTAGCTACCTTTATGGTGGTAGTTTGAGATAGGTTTTCATGTTGTGGTGGCGATGTGGTTATGGTCGGTATTATAGGTTTGGGGAGTGGTGGGAAGAGGGTATCCGAGATGAGAGTGGGAGCATTTCCGGCCATGGCTTTGTGGAGTCTGCAGTTATTGGAGTGGATGAGCTCTTCAGGGATCTTCTCAAAGGGGCTCGGAGGCTTTGGAGAAGAACAAGGAGATCCAGGTTTTGTAGGGTTATTTGGTCCTCTGTTGAGTTCAGAGAGCTTGATGGAGCGCTTCTTAGTTTTCTTTGAACCGCCCATCGGATGAGCTCTTCAGGGAAGGGTGGGGATGTGGTTGGCGGCCACACCGGGGAGGAGCAGGCCGGGGAGCCTACTCCGGTAGGGAATGTTTTGAGGAAGGGAGCGTTTTTCTTTTTTTTTTTTCTGTTTATCCCTAGAACTTTCCCTTTTGTTTCTTGTTGAATAAGTATGTCATGTAGGCCTCATTGCAATTGTCTTAACCATTTTACTTAACAACAGTACTTTAGATACTAATTTTTTGTTAGACTCAATAGGTGAGGTACCGTTCTAATAGTTTAAACGATGAGGTACTAAAGTTTAGTCACGCTAAAAGATGGAGTATTGTTTAAACAATTTTATCTAAATTTATACGTGCAAACTAAGGAATTTTATTTTATTTTTTAAACAAACACAACTCTAAATAGACTAAATTATGGGTTACGCCTAACTATTAAAAGTATTAAATTTAATTTATAACCATATTTTTAAAGTATAATATCCTCAATAAATGAAACTTTTAGGTAATAATCTTTCTGAACAAAAAGCTTTGATCGGAAATAATATTGAGAAATTACAATTTTGTAATATATAAGTTTTTTAATATATATTTTTCTTGAAAAGTTAATAAACTTAAAAAGCATGAGCGAGAGCAGGAAAAAAAAAAAAAAAAAGTTGTTGGAGATAATAAGGTTCCACGTCGAAAGATGGGACACTCTGATCATAATATATACGGTCGGTGGGCTACTCCTCCTATTATCAATTGGTTTTAGGATTAAACCTCGTCGGGTTTATGTGTTGGGCTTGGACCTAGTGCGCCGCATGTGCCCTCGTAGGCACACGACCCCTGCTCTACCGGTCCGTCTATACCGGACTTTGACATGGTATCAAAGCGGTTAGCCTCAAGTCGGCTCGTGACCATAACCTGTGGACAAGTGCAACTCGGACTATATCCTCTAATTGCACTTGTGAGGTGTGTTGGAGATAATAAGTTCCCATCGAAAGATGGAGACACTCCGAGCCTAGTATATAAGGTCGGTGGACTACTCCTCCTATTGTCAATTGGTTTTAGGATGTAACTCGTCGGGTTTATGTGTTGGACTTGGACCTAACGCGCATGTACACTCGTATGCACTCTACCGGTCCGTCTGTATCGGACTTTGACAAAAGTAATTACTTTTTTGGCTTATGAGTTCTTCCAAATTAAAATGTTTAATTTAGACTAAATTATATTTAAAATGATTGTCTTTCAAGTTATTTAATTCAATATTACTTTTCACCAAAACCCAAAGATTATTCCTTTGACATAGTATTTTGTTTTTTGTACAACGTGGAGATAGGGGCCCTTTTGGTTAGGACGAAAAGAATAAGCAATATTTTATAATTACATGAAATATTATTATAATTATGAATACTAACCCATGTTCGAAAGATTTCTTTGTCTTTTATGGAGTATTTCTTTTGATTACTTTAATGTTGATTTTGTTTAGCTAAATCTCAGATCTTTTATGAAAATCTAATGTATAATTAAAGTTTAATAAAATAATTCATAATCTAATTACTAATGCTTTTGTAAAGATAAATTATTCTCTTAATATTGCGTATAAATCGACACCTAATTAGGTGGACTACACTGGGGCCTTGTCACGTTGACTTGTCACATGCATATTAATGACTACTGCACGTCCAATTAAGCCCATAGGCAAAAATATTATTTTATTTACAAAATAATTACATTTATTACTTGCTAAATGTGATTTTTATACTCTCTGTCCTTTTGTCTGTATAAATATATACAAACAAAAGTTTACAAAACACCGCGGAGTACAAAAAAATAATTCATATCCATACACATTCAAAACATCCCAATATCCCTCGCACAACATAGTGTACTGAAGCTCTCAGGGGATCACCCATCTGCCTCACTCTACAGTCCTCTTATCTGCAAAGCATCTACAACACGATATGAAACGTTAGCTAACAATTCATATATAAGATAATGCATATATAAGCACATACACATGTCATGGAATGATAAACACTCAGTCATGTTGTTACATATTTTTCCGTTTATTTATCTTATAAGATTATACACTCAAGTCACACACACACACACATATATATGAAAATATATGACACGAGGAATATATCATCCTCGCCTCCAAATACCATAGCCATTTGGAGTGGTATCGGCGCACTTACCGTGTACCATGAGCGGTGAAGGGCCCATTCCTTATACCAAGACCGACCCGACCTACAAAGAACCTCCCAGACTCCTTACATGATGAAAGGGAAAGGTTATCACTGTCACTTCAAGGGGGCTATCCAATAAACCATAGGTCGGTAATAATCAACATCGCATGCTATCAAGCATTTACAAATCACCACTCATGCATACATCAAATATAGGAATGCAAATAAGTAAGTCCTACAGACTTACCTCAACCACGATCAACTCCAATATGGAGGACATCATTGCCTACTAATAAGACATAAAAAGATATCAAATCTCCTATCAATCAAAGAGGTCACACCTAGACCCAAGGGATCCATAAGGATCATATCCAACCTATAAGCCTCAACAACTCACTAAACCTCAAAGCCATAAGCGGCATATATCGATACCATAATATCATCATCCTATTCTCATACTCATACCTAGCATTTTTCTAAACCACTCATACTAGGAAAGGAAAGGACTCATACCACACTAGGTATGTCCTGGACAAGACGCGCCTGCGTGACAAGGAGACACAGGGGTGAAGCACCAGGGAGGCGCAGGGGCGGCACTTTCACGCAGGGGCGGCTCTCTGTGCAGAAGCAAATCTCCGACTTCTCTTCGATCTTCCACTCGATCTTCTTCACTTCTTCACCATCCAACAACCATCCACATACATATATGCATACATATAATCATCAAAATGTCTAGGAAAGATCAACACAAGATCAAACTTGTGGATTCCTAAGTTAAAGAGAAGGAAAGAAGAAAAAAAAAAGAAAGAAAGAAGAAGGAGAAGGAAGAACTCACAAAGCTGGAACTAACAAAGGGAAGGATCAACAACAAACACACTCAGCTAGCTCTCCACGACTCAGCATCAACAACTATCATCATCATCATCAAAACTCAGCTCAAACTCTCTTGCAAAACAAAGGAAAAACCAAGAAGAAAGATCAAAGGAAGAAGAGGAGGAGCAGAAGAACGAGGAGAAGAAGCCTAGAGAAGGAAGGAAACCATTCATCTGAAGAAAAGGAGGCTTATAATGGAAGTCAAAGGTAAAGCACGAGTCAAGAGCCAACAGAGGCGGCTGCAGGCGCAGGAAACCGCAGGGGCGGGCCCCTGAGCCGTAGGGGCGGACCATAAGGCCGATGGGGCGGTTGACAAGGCTGCTGAGGCAGCTAAGCACCTAAAGACTAAGGCTCTTACACATGTCACGTGTGAAATAAAAAGTGTGGAACTCACGCAAGTAATGCTAATGTCACGCACACACCGAGGTTGGTAACTCTGACAAGTACACCGGCAGTTGGGGAACTCAAACAAGGTCGAAAGGTGGGAGTGAGGAAGAATGGAAGACTCGAATATTTTGAAACTCAACGCAGGTCGACTACGTTGAGAATCTTGAACTTCAACGCATGTCGTTGGTTTTGAACGTTGTCCAACGTCTATTATTATATATATGGTTATGAATAGAACCAAAAGTTTCAATGTACATATCTTATTTGTTTCTTATCTTACTACCCAAAATTTTAATAATTTAGTACTTCCCAAAGTTTTGATAATTTAGTACTTTGGTAACAAGTGTATTTTAATAGTTCAGTACTTTGGAAGCAAGTGTAATGGAGTTGTGTATTAACGTAATAACATAACATAATAACATAATATCATGATATTCGAACCAAAATATCATACATACTCCAACTGTATACAAAATATCATCCCAAAATAAAAGATAAACGTCATAAATGTCATTGTTGTGATGTCCGGACGTGCGAATGATCTAGTGGTGGCTGGTGACTCACCACCTCATCAACAATCCTTTGTAGCTCCTCCGCAATCTGCTTTATTGTCCCATGACCAAGGACATGTAGCATATCCCAAATCATACCAACAAGTGCATGTATATGCTGTTTGAAAAACAAATAGTCAGAAAACCATAATAGATTAACGGATTTATAACGTACAAATGAGATATCTACCCTGGTGTCGGAAACATGAACAGGAGGTGGCCGATCCATGGGAGATGTTTGTGCATTTAACCCCGGAAAGAGGTACGAGTGACCTCAATCAGAGAACCAAACCATGTAGTCATCAACAACAACCCATGGGACGGGTGTCATCTCTATGCCGACCAATTTGAAGCTTGTGACCTCCTTGTGTCTTTTGGACCACCTATCATGTCTACGATGATACCGAACCTTGTGATCTCTACCCCTAATAGTGGGATGCTCCTCCGTGGTCACCGAAATACGATCGTTGGGGATCCTCTGCATGCGTCCAAATTGTCTCATCACTCTGTCTAGCATGTAGGGCTCCTCAACGTCACAATAGGAATGACGCCATTGTATCTAGAGATAGCGAACTCTCCGTCAAAGTCCAAAACCCGTTCATTGTATGGCATGAACCTCACATCCTTTGGCCTCATCTCCTCTAGCTGTCGACGTAGAGACGTGAACCTCTCAATATACATTTGTTAATAATAATTAAGTTTTTTTAAATATAAAATTTAAACAAACACGCGTGTTTAAAATAGATGCATGTGTTTACGCGTCAGCTTCAGCGCAGTCGCCTTGTGTTGAAGTTGGCAACTTAGCTTCAACGTAGTCGGCCTGCGTTGAAGGTAAGCTCAACCTGGTCTTTGCGAGCGAAGAACAACGAAGAACAAGTTACGTTTATGTATTTTTTTTTTCATTTTTCTCGTTTTCGATTTCAATTCTGATTTTGTCTACCCTATTCCGTTTCTAACCTAAACTAACTTCTTTATTCCTATTCTAATTCCGTCTACCCTATTCCAGTTCTAACCTAAAAGGATAAAACGATAAAAACGATAAAAACGAAAAAAAAAAAAAAGAAAAAGAAACACAAAAAGTACGAGAAATATACAAAAACTAAAGAAAACTTACCTCTAGTACACCCAAAAGACGTTTCTAATAAGGATGCCTTGGAGGGTTCATCGAATAGATGTTTTCGGGTTTTTTCTCGCTTGAAATGAAAGGGGTTTTTTGGTTTGTTCGTTTCAAAAACTTAGAATAGTAGCGACGAACGACAGAGGCAAGCGTCTTCACCTGAAGTAGAGTTTCAACGACATGATTTTTAAAATGTTCAACGCAACCGCATTGAACACTACGTTTTGTAAATTTCTCGCCGTAAATTTACGGCCGGTTAAAAAGAATTAGATTAGAGTTGTTTTAAGATGTTTAATGCTTAGACAGACGGTCCCACACCTTATTCTCTTTAAAAGTTAAGTCATAAAACTAAGTATTATGCTAAAAATGTGACAAAATGAATCCCATAAAATCTAATCTATAATAAGTTGAATGCTCCTGAATGCGCGCGCATTGATATGGGCGACGACCCCACCCGACCCATAGGACCTGGCGGGTGATGACGTCAGCCTGGGGATAGAATTTAATGATATGACATCCATACAACATCCAACATGGCTGGTTTCATTTGCAGCACCTGGTTTGTCTCAATACTCAACACCTGCATATATAATGGTAAACAAGAAAAAGAAAATCATACTAAACTTTCATAATTTAAAAAAATTCGTTAAATTATAACCAAAAATCAATATTAAAAAAATTAAACTACACAAAAAAAATTTTATGTAACTAAACGTACCCTTTTCGTTTATTTCGTTCTTCACTATTTCTTTTTGTTTGATGAGATTTTTTTCATATTCATGTCTTATCTTAACGCGACCTTCAAACCTGTGGGGGACAGTTCGTCCCTTATTCTGAAAGAAAGGAGCTAGGAATCAAGAGAAAAGGTTTGGATCTCGACCTCCCCTTCCCTTACAAAATAAGAAGTGAAGTATCTTCTCGATTCCTCTCCTGGAAAAAAGCTAGATATGCCCTATTTGCTCCCTGAAACTATTGAGGTTCCGTAGTGCATCATGAGCACTGGGCTAAGGGGCGGTTGAGCAACTCAAGCGAACTGCCCTACCTTACTACACCATAATGACATAGATAAGGTTGTGACGGTGGCCTCGTTATCCACATCTCCGGTCGGATGAATAGAGGACCGACATACCCGAATATCATGTATTTTGTTCTGTTGACGGATATTCTCAAATTTTCATTAAAAAGTTTTTTTTTTAATGTCTAGTTTTCGGTATCTTGTTTGACCGGCCAGTTTTCTATTGAAATATAAATAAAAATACCGTTTTTCTTAATGTAAATTCTGTTTAAGACATTTATAATATTTATAATAACTACTCAAAGTAATATTTCATACCATATAACTATATTTATTTTAAAAAAAATATTGTAAAAGTCTTGTCTATAATATTCTAATTACCTTTTTTTCTTAAGATAAATTTTTATATACAGATTAAAAAATAATTAAATTTATTTAATTATTTTTAATTAAATAAATTGTGGAAGTAAGTAAAAAGGATATTTTGTGTTGATATACCTCTATCTCATACTACATTTAATACTATACAGCATCTGATATAACTCTTATCTTATAGAGCTCCAAAACATGGATTGCCGACCTTTACCCCTACAACTCTATCTTATACTGCATTCAATTTTCTGATCGGAATGCATTTAGGGTTCGTTTGATACACGTGCAAGACTCGAATTTAAAAGAAAATCGGAATATAGTGATAAATATTCTCGCTCGTATGGGAAGATGATATGTGGATGTTTGTTGCAAACGAGTATTCGTGTTCTTACACGTGTATTACTGTATTTATTGTTGTACTTCATTTAATATAAGTGTTGGCTGTGATTTTTTTTAGACACATTTCGGAGGGTTCTAGTCATTATCTACACTGGAAAGCGGAATTGTTGGTTTCTTGCATTTAGGGTTCGTTTGATACACGTGCAAGAGTCGAATTTAAAAGAAAATCGGAATATAGTGATAAGTATTCTCGCTCATATGGGAAGATCATATGTGGATGTTTGTTGCAAACGAGTATTCGTGTTCTTACACGTGTATTATGTATTTATTGTTGGACTTCATTTAATATAAGTGTTGGCCGTGATTTTTTTAGACACATTTCGGAGGGTTCTAGTTATTATCTACACTGGAAAGCGGAACTGTTGGTTTTTTATATTCAAGTACTTCCCTGTAGTGTATGCATATATATAAAATGTTGACATTCGGAAATCTTTTGATAACGAGGATCATTATTTCCTCTTACATCTCCCGTGATGCTTAGACTTCAACAACAGTTTCATTTTCTGGATCAAATCTTGCATCTCCGCCATTTTTTTACTCTTTTGATGTCAATTGTGTCTATGGGGTTCTTCAAGAGGAAAAAGGCTCAGACCAGGTTGCCCCCTCTCTCCCTACCTCTTCTCTATTGTCAAGGGACGCCCATATTTTCAAACACACAAAAGTTTACATGGTTCAGTTGTGTCGTGTATTTGAGGCACACCACATATTATATGTCCGTGTATATTTAAAAATTGCAGAGTTAAAAATAAAATATCTAATATCACAAACAAATTGCTTTTTGATTCTCGTTCACATTAAAAGTTGTTCATGTGTTGAGATACATTCCAAAGTGAATATTCATATCGCTACTTACAAATTTTTACATAAACTTGTTAACACATATTCGCTTGTAACATGAACATGAGTCAATTATATGTCATATATTGGACGGTCTTTTTATCCAACGGACCATGTTTGTCTCCTAATTACCACAACTTCTCCTACGATGAATCTAAAAAAACCCTTCACATATATAGAATTGAAGAAATCATGACTTCTCTCCAAATCTTTTTTCTGGTTTACTTTCTTCTATTGTAATTTACTAACGTAATTATATAGGAACAAGACCAGATTATATCGAATAGTTATGTATCATATTGTTGATCTCTTTGACCTAATAATTGAATAGTTGTGTATCATATTGTTGATCTCTTTGACCTAACAAACTAGATTTGCCCTAGGATTCAAACCCAAAATCAGTCTATACAATGTTCTGAATTTCCCAAAAACATTTGTCCCTGGCCCCTGGCCCCTGGCCCCTGGGTCAGTCTAGCTATATGGAGATGCATTTTGAGAACAAGAGATAATGCATGTCAGAGATGAACTTCACTGAATATATAATAGCTTTGACCCTTTCTAGCTCACTACAACTCAACTTTAAATCTTCTCCAAAAGGATGAACTGATCAGACACAAAGCTGATCAATTTGCTCCCTAACGTGTGATCTAGCTACTACCAATGAAGTGGAGATCAATCTAGTAAAGTGTACCTCTGCGGTCCGTCCGAGAATCATCAGTCTATTAGAATTGAAACTAAAACGTATTGAATCATGAGTTTATCAGAATTGAAACTAAAACGTATTGAATAGCTAATGTAAGTATAAAAATTACCAAGGGTCCATCTGAGAACCTTGAACTTATTAGTTATTAGAGTTAGAGCTTATTAATAGTTGAAGTATATTGAACGAGTTTATTTATTCCATAAGTTTAACGGGTCTTTAAGATTAAAAAAAAAAATTGATTGTAGTTGATATACGTGTATAAGTTATCATGAGCTTCCACAAATTAGGTTCCCCAAACACCTTATTGATAGCTTATATATATATAGCATAATATTGTATAAGCTAGTATAAGCTTCCATAAGTTTGGTAACGTAAGATTATATGTATATGAAACTGAAGATGAAAAGAATTAGGCTGAATTTGCAATGAGGCCTTTTGCAATGTAGAGTTTAGATTTAGGGTATCTCAATTATTCATTTAGAAAATGGGCTCCTATATACTAGATGAAATTAGAAAAAGTACAAAAAGTGATAGTCATTGATTTAATTGATGATAATGTTGATGGACATTTTACAAGGAATTTGTGTCAAATAAATGCAACCCTTTTTCTTCCCTATTTATAAACTCAAGTCCCTTCTTCTTCCTTTTAAATGCAGGTTCTTTCTTCTTCCATAGCTCAAATTCTTCCAAACGCAGGTCCTTTTTCTTCCCTTCACCGGAATCTAGAACCAATCCCCTGTTCTATTTCTGGGTAAGAAACATCGTTTGTTTTTGGGTAAGCAATATCCAAAACTGCATACCCAAACTGCACACGCATATACTCAATAAGCAATACAAAAAAAAGCATATCAATAATCACTCAATAAGCAATACCCAAAAATGCATACCCAAAAAATACATACCCAAAAGTATGCATATCAATCACTCAATAAGCAAGATTCAAAACTGCACACACATATACTAAAAAATGCATACCCAAACTGCACACACATACTTAATAAGCAATACCCAAAAAATGCATATCCAAAAAAATGCATATCAATCACTCAATAAGCAAATACCCAAAACTGCACACGCATATACTCAAAAATGCATACCTAAACTACACACACATATACTCAATAATCAATACCCAAAAAAATTCTATCTTCAATAACAAATACATACCCCAAACAACAAATTGATGCATACCCAAAATGCACACACATAGACTCAATTTAAAACAATTACCCAAAAAACGCAAACATTAAGTAATCAATCTTTTTCATAATACATACTCAAACTGCATGCACAAAATCAAACACATACCCACTACTAATTACTAAAACGAATCAAATGCATACCAAAAATCTAGTAAAAATAGCTTACTCAAAAAATACAGATTTGGTTCCCGACAACGACGGAGCATACAACGGTGAGAGAGAGGAGGGTTGGTGACGGAACGACGATTAGACAGCGGAGCCGGCGCCGGAAACCAGTGGCGTAGCCCCTCCTCATGTCAACCTTGACGGCGAAACCCTGGATCTCTCGCTTGCCCTACTCCCGCTCGAAGGAAACCCTAGATCTCTCGCTTGCCCTACTCCCGCTCGAAGGAAACCCTAGATCTCTCGCTCACCCTTCGGTGTCAACTTGGTGGCCAAATGTCCTGGCGGCGAAACAGTGCTCCTGTCGTTGAAACTCCAGCCGATCTCCGTTTTATCCTCTATTTCTCCTTCCTCTATTTCTTTCCTTTCTAGATCTATTTTCTCTCTCTTTACAAAGAGAATGAATGTTTTCTCTTTCTTCTCTGCAAATAATACCAACATTTAAAATTCAATTTTTTTTGGCAGCCCATCCATCAATCTTTTCTCTACAACTCATAAATACACCTATTAATTTTTTTGCAGCCCTAAATTATACTAGGAGCCCACTTTGCAAAAGTAAAATTTTAGGAGCCCTATTTCCCTCATTTAGTCAAAGAATTATTTAGATAAAGAATTAAGGAGATGAAGTGCTTTAAGGATATCAGTATGAAACTAAGTGAAATGAGTGTTTAATAAAATGAATATAATTGTAATTAAATTACGAAAAAATATGTGTAATATTTTTTTGTAGATGAAAGAGAAGAAAACAAAGAGGGGTAAACATCATATTTTAGTCTCAATAATGTTTGTAATCATTATAATCGAAGTTCAATAAGATTACACAATTCCCATAATTTAATTTTCTTAATCTCCATAGTCTAATATACTTTGTCTCCTTCATTCTTGTACCCAACGAGATTAAGGGAATTGTCTCACCCGTCATCCTTAGAGCATCTTTAACCCAAAAACTCTAATTAGAATTCTTATCTAAATTTTAATATTTTTAAACTTATTCCTCCATCTCCTCCGTCCCGAAATTTATTAAAGTTTCCTAATAAAAAAAGTTTCTATAAACTATCATAAGCTCTCGTAAACTTGAGTTATCAACTTCACAATAACTAGCTTATTCATAATCTTTGTTACTAACTTATGTTTTTTTCATAATTTTTTTTGAGTTTGATAAACTTTGATAAGTCCCCAACTAAACAAGAGTTTTCAAATGGACCCTATGCCCTTCAAAACCCACTTTCAAGCAAAGGTAAACTCTTTAACTGTCGATCTTAGGCATGGTCTAGTGGATATGGTGTCCCATCATTTTGATCGAGAAGGGACACTTTGCTTTCAAATTCATGTTCTTACCAAAAAAAAAAAAAAAAGTTTCAAATTCATGTTCCTATAGTGAAATCTATGACATAGCTTGTTGTGTAATATATGGACAACTTCTTAGAGGGGATCTTGTATTTGTAAATAGCTTTTAACAATAACAAATGCCAAAACTTGTTATGCAATGTGTTACAGAAACTGGGAAAATATGTAAAAATAACTAAAATTATGTTTATTTGTGTTTAATTTAGTTTATAAATTTAGGGTCTGTTTACAATAAGTTTGTATTTTTATGGGTTTATAAACTAAATGTGTTCATATGGGTTTATGGTTATTTTCGGGTTTATAAACTCGATCAGTTTATATATATTATTTCGATAAGGATGTTCACCTAAAGTTTTTGTGGGTTTATTTTAGTGCAAAATACATTTTTACCCCTGAAAAGATTAAAGAATAATCCAATATATATAAGAATCGGAGGGTAATCGAAAAATCAAATCTCGAACGTATAGTTGTGAACGACATTGATGTGGTTGTTTTGAAAGAAAGTAACTTCACGGATGTGAATGTTATGGTCGGATTTTTAAAGATGCGAACGAGGGCAATTTCGGGTATATAGAAAAAATAAACTCATCTATGAAAAATAACCTTGGATTGAGGAGGTTATTTTCTAGAGGTTTATAAACCCAAATAACTCATTCGAAAATAAACCCACTAACATGTAAACACCTGCCAACAAATAAGCTCGGGTTTACAAAACCACATTGTATATACATACATAACATTGCATGAACTAAGGACCCGTTTGGTTTGAACTCCGAAATCGGAAACGGAATGAAAAGGAATTTAGTCCATATATATACCCTTATTCATGAAAGTTTTTGCAATCATTCCTTATGATTTGAAATAATTTCAATTGAATTTGATTACTTTTGATACCCTATAAGATAACAAAATATGGGGTGACAAGTGCATTTTACATGTAAACACAAGGAATGATTCCATAAAATTTCATGAATAAGGATATACATATGAATTAGATCCGTTTCCATTCCGTTTCCGTTTCCAGAGTTGGAACCAAACTGGCCCTAAATCCACAACCACATAATCACACACGTTGTGTCATCCTGCCACCATTATGTTCTCCACACACACAAGAAAAGAAAATTTTCAAAATATGTACAACATTCCATGAACAAAACTTAGTCATAATGCATGATGATTTTGTCTAGCCAATATCTACCCCAATTGGTTGAATTAGCCCTACCTACCAAAGGTCTTTTCCAAATAGACCTTTTTTCCCCTCAATATGTTGCTCTTAGCTTCTTCAATCTTCTAAACTTTTGTAACTTAGCCCCCACAAGGATACTAGAAAAGGTGTTGAATAGTGTTACAAGGAAAGTGTGTTTGTAGCAATATTTCAATTGACCCACTTACTTCATCAAGGAATAATCAATCCAATTGGCTACCTTGCATTATCACAACAACAAAAATGTCAAAAGGGGAGTTATTGCATTGATTAGGGTTTGTTGCTAACTTACCAAACAAGTTGATCCTACCTATTTGATTCATTTTGATCATGACATTGTCAAGGAATATACATAATTTGAGCTAATGAACTTATTTCATTATAAAATTAGTACACCGAATAGTGTAATCGGGTAAAATGATCTCCAATCACGTCTCATCCATATTCTATACAGGGCAACTCCCAAAAAGTTACAGATATAATTACATGGAATAACAACTAATACATATCTCCTAACATTCCCCTCAATCGAAACTAAGAGTGAAAGACATAGACTGGACCGAAAATCATTGAGCAAGGGTTTAGAGACCCTCAGTTTGTATTGATGAGACGAAAGGACATGTAACACACGGATCTGATCAATAGAAACCTTCTTCCAAAAAAAATGAATATCAAACTCAATATGCTTGGTACGCTGATATTGTATTGGATCAATTGACTAACAACTAATCCATATCTCAAAACGGTTCAAATATGGTGCAATACGAGCACAATTGCAATAACTATTTAAAAAGGATAGATCTTGAATGTTAGAACATGAAAATTAAAAAGAAAATTCAACGTTCAAATCCTTGATAAGAATGTATATGACCAACTCTCAAAAGTATGACGTAGGTTCGACAATTAAATTTGGATGACAAACATTTTTACATAATGATCGAAGATCAACATAGTCGATATAGACAGACCGTGGAGCTGAGATCGTGTGTACAAGCGCACGTGCACGTTAGGTCCAAAAAACCATATTAGACATGACTTTAAATGGCCTATCGTATGTATCAATATTTACATAGGACCCGCTTGGTAAGGATTGAATTATGGAGTTATTTTTGAAGATAATTGTAAAAAATATTAAATTTGACCATTTTCATTCACTAAAAACCCGAATTATGATTTTATTGTGAGAATTATAATATGAATTTAAACAAATTTTTATTAACGCAAGATCTTGGTATCTATAAATGGTCAAAAAGTGTTGGAATAGAAAGAAAGAGAACAAGTTGTATGGACAAGTGTCGAGTCACGTTCATTTGTGCCATCGTATCATCAACTTTCATAGCTATGACTTATGACCAATTGTCGCAGACAAATGTTGCCCTTACGTGCTAAATTGCTAATGTATATAATAAGGAATCCAAATGAATTCATGTGTCTATCGTTTCAAATCTTAGAATTCAATTTTGATTCTTGCATATACTCTTTGTCTATATCAATATTTGTATTTTTTTCATTTCATTAATATTGATAATCATCATTAGACTTACTGGATGTGGCACCACCCACGTCTTTATACTTGCCAGATATAAAAAAAACTCTGATACGACGTCAAAGTGAAATTAATCTAGGTCTCGTTTGCCTGCATTTGGTTGCGGCTAGTAAAAATATTATCCGTCCATATTTGGGATCATCTGTTTGGCTTAGTTGGTCTTTAGGTTTTACCGAATCTAGTAGTTGAAGAAGATTATTGGTTAGATGAAATATGTAAGTGATTGAACGATGTTTTTTATACATGTATAAGTTTTAAGGGATAGATAAATAAATTTATCTTAGCCAATACAGTTTTAAATTATCTTAAAATATTTATTTTTTCATTTGAACATTAATTTTTGTATGATTATAGTTACAATTGAATAAGGCATCCCATGACGTTAAAGTGAGATTCATCCAAGTCTCGTTTGCCTGCATTTGGCTGCGGCTAACAAAAATATTATCCGTCCATATTTGGGATCACATGTTTGGCTTAGTTGGTCTTTAGGCTTTACCGAATCTACTAGTTGAAGAAGATTATTGGTTAGATGAAATACGTAGGTGATTCAACGAATTTATTTATACATGTATAAGTTTTAAGGGATTTTGAGATAAATAAATTTATCTTAGCCAATATAGTTTTAAATTATCCAAAAATATTTATTTTTTTCATTTGAACATTAATTTTTGTATGATTATAGTTATAATTGAATAAGGCATCCCATGTGGCCTATGAAACAAGAAAATTTGTTGGAATTAATAAATTTTCACATCGAAAGCAGGGATATTCTGAACGTAGTATATAAGGTCGGTGAACTACTTTTTATATCATCAATCTGTTTTAAGATGGAACCCGTTGGGTTTATGTGATGGGCTTGTGCACTCGTATACTTCTAACTCTCATTTTACGGTCCATCTGTATTGCACTTTGATAAAAATTATTAACTCTTTGACAAGCTTGCCGACGTATTACTATTTACTATTCATAGTTGAAGATGATTATTAGTTACCATCCGGGTCATCCGCAACCTTCAACTTATGAATGTTACCCACTTCCATTGGAGAGGTTTTACCGACTCTTACCTTTTTCTAATTTCATATCACTTAGTACTTTTACTTCCTACAATGCTTATATCGTCACGTTTTCAATCTTCTTTTTTAAAACAAATTAAAATTTCAATCAATCGTATATGCATTTGTCTTCGAACGTGAGATCGAACCCGATCCGTGTTAATTTGGTCAATCGAAATTTCACATGTTGTTAATCATTCATGTCAGATCCATGTTCCAAAATACGTGAAACGGAGATGGGATGGAGAGGCACCGTCTAGCGTCTAGACGGCTAGACGGATTTTAGACGCACAAGACGTTTTTTGATAAAATACATTATATTTGTCACGATATAAAAAAAATTAACAAAATAGGGTGTTATTTGGTAATTAATTAGGATGATTTATATAAATTTAGTTTTGTATGAATATTATTGAAAATTTTAATAAGTTAGGACATATTTGGTAATCAAACGAAAATCTTAAAACCCTATTCATCTCCTCTCTCCTCCTAACTCATTCATATTTCCTAACGCCGCTTTGCCGTGTTCGACAAAAAGAAGAACACAGTGACTCTTAGAGAAGAAGGACTAAAGACAAAAGCAATCAGAAGAAGCAAGGAGAGTGTCGAGGAGAGCATCACTGGAGCGACGTCGATTGACGAAGATAGAGTCGCCGTCGGCTGTATGAGAGAAGAGAATTGAAGGATCATCGCCCATGTAAGAGAAGTCGGGAATCGGATTAAAAAAACAAGACGTTTTACCCCATCCCACTCCGTCTTGACCCGTCCCGTCCCGTTCCGTCCTGCTCTGTCTTGACCTTGTTTTATCCCGCCCGAGCCCTATTTCTACTATATCCATCCAGACAGTCCCGTTTTTGGCATAAAACGGGACGGCCTACCGCCGTCCAGCGGCATCTAGATTGCAGTATGACGGCATATTTTGGAACACTGTGTTAGATGATTGTACTTGAGGGGGCGTGGAGAAAATAATATTTTCTAAATGGTAAGAAACAAAAGTAATATTCTTATATAAGGGTAATCATCCACCAAACCCTAACTTAACCAATCAAAATTTTACAATTACCGCAAATGCATTATAGTAGACCAAATGATGCGAGTGTTACATCATCCTCCACTAAAACGCCTCCTACAAATCAAATTAAGTTTATTCATAAAATCATATATGTGACAACAAGAGAAGTAATTCACCAACTTTATATTTATATCATTTCTTTTAGACTTTTTAGTATAATCACGTAAGATATTCTCATCACCGTCCCCTAAATAAACAAACCGTGTAGATTAATTGACACGTTCATTATTTCTTAACTTAAGTGATATCATATGTAAAAGCATTTCAAATGTTAATAAACTTTGTATCACCCTTTTTTTCCTCTCAATCAATAAAAAAAAAACTTTTTTAGTAATACCAACTTAACTATGAATACGTTAGTACCATATTAACAGAATTAGGATGTGTTTGGTAGAAGATGAGATTATCTGTGAGATTATAATTTTAATTATTCAAATTAATTAGATTAAAAAGAAATCATAAGTCTTTTATATTCTAATCCTCGATTATTCTAATAATCTTTTTATACCGAACACAAATCTAATTAAAATTAAAGAATTGTAAATTTATATGTTAAAATTAGAAGCCACGCACTACGATATGATTAGGTAGTATAAAGTGTGACTTAAGTTTGTGGTTTAGGTTTGGGTAATGAGATTGACTTACACCTAATTATAACTTTAATTACTTTTTAAAAAAAAGGGAAATATAACTATTTTACTAATGCTAAATTACTTGATCGACCGACATTTATTGTCATTATTTATATGCATGTCCAATCATAGGTTATATAAAAGCAAAATGTTGTGCTATATTGACTTTCACAAAGGTGAGTGTTGACTTTATCATCAAGAGCGGCGAGCCCTTAAATAATATTTATTTATAAATAAATAATTTTTTGATATAGATAAGGATAAAGAAAATAAATTTGCTTTGGAACTTTGTGCACCTCTAAGATTGAGTTGAATAAGCGAGTCTTTTGTTATAGATTAAGAAAATTATTTTTATTTTAAATGTATATTTTGAATATAAATTATAAATTAGTATGTTGAATATTTACAAATTGGAATTATACTTGAATTATAGTACTTATAATTCATATTTAAACTTTAATATTCGGATTATTTTACAATTAAAATTTTAAATTTTGGTTAATATCCAAAATATATATTGAGTTATGAATATTTTATCGGTCTATACTAATAAAAATTATGTTTTTAATAATATGCATTCTTTGAAGCTAACATATATGCGTGTTAAATTCACACCCAACACATAAGTTTAATAAAACTTCATCATAAGACCAAATAAAATTAGGAGAAGACCTTATATACTAGGTTCACTAGATTCGGTTTATGCAAAATTAAGTTGATTTGTGTGACATTCGACGGATCATATTCAACAAGGAGAGTTTTTTCGCACGTCTGAGCGCTCGTGTGGATTGGGCCCTTATTATTTTATTATCAAAGTGAGAACGTTAATCCTCCACACTTCCTCTCAAGTGCATTTGTTTGACTCACTGACACATACGACATGCCTTAAGACCGGCTAGCCCAATCGGACGGACTATCATTATCCATGTCTGCAATTAGAGTTTTAGGGCCGATTAGCTAGAACCCGAGAGATCGAACTATTATATTAAATGTCGAGACTTTCATCACACTTCTTAGCGGATATGCTCATTCGGTCAAATCCAACACATACATATAATTTTTCATCCTAAATCAATATTCACAGGAGTAACTCCAACCTTTTAACAGTTATAAAATACTATCTTTTAGAGATAATTCATCTTAAATCATCCTTGCAGATCTGAAAATCCTAACCTTACGTAATAATATCAACCTATGCTAATCTTGTAGATGGAAATAGTTTTTTTTTCTAATTTAAATCAATAATTTATTATCATTTGTGTTCCTATTGCCTAACATAGTAAGTAACCTATGACTCTGAACCCGGTTTGTAACGCCCGAAAAAGTATAATTTACAACGTCGGCTTTCCTGTGGCAGTGCGGCCAGTGCCTACGGCTTCGGAGGCGGGTGACTAGGTTCATGAATGAAGACGTGAGACGTCACTTCCCCAAAGTAGGCACGTAGTTGTGGGTCCCCTTATTGTGGGTCCACCTTATTGAGGGTCCCACCGTCTAATGGAGAATCAAAGTGGTGGGCCCATCCCATGTAACATGTATCTAGTTTGTAGTTTTAAGTGGAAAGAGCAAGCCATGTTGTGCCGGTCCATTTACGTTACTTGTATGATGATGACCTGGCCGGCATAACCCGGTTTCTCACGTGAATCCATATCCATCACAAACTCCAAAAGATACGTTTCTTATTTTCCGGATCCGGATCGGATCTATATTATATATTTTTTTTTATTTTCATTATAGTTGACTATTCAAAATTTGTTTAATACTCGGGTCAAACTCGTTTACGTTTTAGACATATCGAATATGGGCATATTTTTAAAGTTGATTTGTTACAGGTTCGACTCAAGCTCGGCGTCGGATGTTGTCAATACACCGCGTAGATACTACATCATTTACAACTAGGACTACTTGAGTATCTAATTCGTTCGCTCGCCTGACTTTCGTCTCGTAGTGTCGATGGACCAACAAAGTGCGCGCTTTCGTGACTGGTCATGAATAACAACTATAAAAGTAGATGAACCGATATTCAATAGTGTTATTATATTAGTCGACTTGTTCAAATTTGACTCACAATAAAACGTACAGTTCGAACTCGTTCATTTAACTAACCAACCTGAATATAAACACATTTTAAAGCTTGATTATGTCCGAAATTCAACGTGAGTTGAACATACCAAAACTTGACTTGTTAATATCTTTTGAATTTGACGATGAGAGTGTGGAGGATTATGTTCCCACATCGATAATTGTCAAAGTCCGATCCAAACGAACCAGTAGAGCGGGCATCGTGTGCATACGAGCGCACATGCACGTTAGGCCCAAGCCCAGCACATAAACCCGGCGAGGTTCCATCTAAAACCAATTGGCAATAGGAGAACTAACTCCGAGCTTAATATTAGGCTTGGAGTATCCCCATCTTTCGATGTGGAAACTTATTATCTCCAACAATAATAGTGAGATAACGAGTGTAGGATATAAGGTTAATGTGTTATTCAATTATTCCTCCTATTGTCAAATAATTTTAGAATGAAATCCTATTTGATTTATGCTGAACTCAGATCCAACGCACATATGCGCTCAGACATAGACCCCACCACGTGATATCTGACCCAACGGAAACTTTCAGAGCCGTAAACTTTGTGCACCTCACCTAAAGTTTACAAAAGCTATTACACTAGTAAATTGACACATGAAGTATGATCCATCAAATTTGTGTTATTAATCAATCACTTTATAAGTCATAAACTTGTAGAAACCAGCACAAAGGTGGAACATCACGTATAAGAACAGTTTGAAGACGACGTCAAAGTGGGAATTACTATCTATGTCTACGTGATGAACATGAACAACTTCAAATTCCATGTTCAAACTTTATTTCTTCTCTTCAATCATGCCTAACATAACATACGTAACCCCAAAACTCAACACACAATACATATATGTATATATGGTTAACATTATCCCTTCTCCACCTTTTTTTTTTTTTTTTTTTCTGTTAGCTGAAAATCCACTCAAAACTAGCTTCATTCGATCTATATACGTACGGCAATTTAAGTAAAAACAAAAATTAAATAAAATTTATTGATTGTGACATCTATTCTAGAAACAAGGGTTAACTCGTGATAGAAATAAATCTTAACAATTGTTAGAGTATGGGCCTAGTATATTGCATTATATGTTGGGCTTATACTTTATTTTTAGTTTATCTTTTGATCTTATCCTATAGAATTAGTTTATTGTTTTATCACTTTATATTTTCCTATATGATCAATGGAATAAGATAAACCTTCCGCTCACAAAGCTCTAAGTTTTCGATTCACAAATCTCTTCATGCTATCAGAACACTTTCCTTAACATACGCTTCCGCACAAAACAAAACCCTAGTTGCGCCGCCATCGCCGCCGTGATGACGGCAGTATCACGTAAGACTTTGACCGCGGTATCAGAGTATACTTTGTCCGCGATATCAGAAAATACTTTACCCTCTCATCATAAACACAAAACTTACCTTAGGACGCTAATCTACCTGCGTCCTCGGACGCTAATCAACCTGCGTCCTAGGATCCAAAACTTACCTTAGGGCGCTAATTTACCTCCGTCCTAGGACCCTAAGACGCTAATCAACCTGCGTCATATGGCCCAAAACTTGCCTTAGGGCGCTAATCTACTTGCGTTCTAGGAGTCAATACAAAGACCGATGATGAAAGAAGGGAGTTACATCAAGTTGCTCTTCTTCAAGTTTCTACTATTCAAGCTTGGAGTTGTTGGATCACACTTCCAGTTTGAGGGGAAGTGTTAGAGTATGAGCCTAGTATATTGGATCATATGTTGGGCTTATCCTTAGTTTATTATTTTATCTCATATATAAATATTTTCCTATATAGCCTTAATGTCTTTCTAGCCTTTTAAACCCATTTCTTGCAATTTATTTATAAATTTTACATTAATTTATCTGAATATTATATATTTTGGATATATTTAGAAAATTAATCTAATTAAATAAAATCCTTTACTGCGTTATAAAGATCGAGATGGTGAATTTAAAGAACAATCCCGAAACATTTTACATTGGGCTTTAGGCTAAATATTTTTATTTGGGCCAAGTCCAGTATACTAAATGGGCTAGCCCTTCTTATTAGATCACAAAGCCCATCTTAATCACAACGATTATATGCTTTGTTCTGAGGCAAAATGTACCTCAAAATTATCTTTATATGCCAAATAACAACAATGTGTATGTACAATACTATTTAATCCCACTATTCCTATAAAAAATTATTTAAATTATAATTTACTTTTCTAATCTCAGATTCTATTGTAAATTACATTTTACTTTTATTACAATTATAATATTAATTTTAAAAATAGTTTTTTTAAATTAAAGTTTATTTTATTATGATTACAACTTTTATAAAGGAGGAAAACAAAATCAATGTCACGATGCAGAATTAGGGATGGCAATTTCACCCGTACTCGACGGATATCCGGTCACCCGATCCAACAAAAAAGGGTGAAAACTCGTTAAAAGACGGATGAAAGCGGGTGGTGGGTCGGGTCGGATGCGGGTTAACGTTTCATCCACCCATCACCCGACCCATCATCCACCTATCCATCCGGCCCGTATTCACCCGCTTAAAATTACATATATATATATATATATATATATATATATATATATATATATATATATATATATATATATATATGTATATTTTAGTATTTGCAGTTTTATATTATAAAAATTTTACCATTATTTGCTTACTATATAATTATATTAAATTAAATCCTACATCTTTATTTCCTAGTTTTATTTTCTTTGGATTTCTAATATATTTCGATCCTTATTATTGATTTATCATAAAATAAAATATTTTAGATCTTGTTTTGTTATAGTATTGTATCATGTACAATTTATATTATTTTTTATTTAAATTTAAGCGTGTTCTTGATTTTCAATAAAATATTTATTTTTTACAATTTATAAATGAAGTGTTAAACACCCGGAATCTCATCCGATCCACCCACTTCATCTGAGGGATATGGATGGATTGATTGGATGCGGGTGAGACCCTTAGCGGGTAGTGGGTCGGGTGGGATGGACAAGTTTGGGTGATGGATCGGATGGCGGTCATTATCATCCACCCGTCACCCGATCCATTGTCATCCTATGCAGAATTTTGGCATATTATTACAAAGACATGTATATCCTAGTCACAAAGTTGCAAAATTCATTGTGCTCTCTTATTGGGCTTTCTTATCTAAATGGGCTTTCTTAGCTTAATGGGCTTTTAATTGTCTTAATGGGCTCCATTTTATATGCAGAGCAAACCTGAAGTTAACCCTTTCATCATCTTCCGCCATCCTCATTGCAGTTCAGTCTACCTCTAATCCACCGGGCAAATGTTGCGCTCGTTGCTCAGAGCAGCAGCAACCGCCGCCGCGTCGTCTCCGGCGACGCAAAACCTAAATCCGGCATCCGCAGTCATTCCGGCGATTGCCTCCTCCACTGATCAAATCTCGAGTCGTTACTACTCTGCCAAGGCCTCAAAGTCCACACTCTCGAAGGCAAAGAAGAAGTCACAGACAGTTTCGAAATCCGATGATTCATCCGGCGGAGGCTCATCAGCTGATGTCGATCCGGATCTCGATGGACAACGTATTCGGATGGAGAAGCTTGCTGAGGATGAGAAGAACAAAGCTCTTGACGTTGGCCCTAACGGTGCCCCACTCTTTACTTCTGCTTCTTCGATATCTGAGCTCTCTCGAAAAGATTCGTGCTCTTACATGAAGTTCAGGTTGCTCATTCTGTTGGGTTTTTTTTTATTATCGAACAATCCCATCTCTTGTGAAAAAATGTCGTCTGATTCATATTAGCTTGATTGTTGTTTTGAGTTTAGTATGGATGAGTTGAACGCTGTGTTACCGGAAGGATTGCCCGCTGGGATGTTGAAGGAGTTTGATGATTCCAAACGTAGTGCGTTGCTTGTTAGACAAAGCTTTTTGGATCTTCGCGATAATTTCAGGCGAATTGTTGATCCTCCTTTGTGGTCTGCTAATGCTAAAGGTAATCAGTGCTTTAGATGTTATTGTTGTAGATGTTAACCTCTTACTTTTCGTGAAGCTCTAAGTATCTATAGACTTTCATTTTTTATGTTTGGATGGTTTGCAACAATGCAACTAGGAATGAAAACGAAAAGTGATTTTGGCTATGGTTGAAATTGAAGCTCAAGTGAAAGGAAATAACTATGAAGACAGCTTGAGTAACATATATAAGTATTCGTAGTTTAAAATATTTTCTTTCATGAATTGGACTATAACAAAGAGGTGCAAGGACGCATCTTTTGTTGGAGGGGGGATCATCTTATGTTGGAGTGAAGTTTTAAGAAAAAAGTGTACTCAAGGGAGTCGTAGAAAAACAAAGATGAACTGTCTGCAATGTGTTTAATGATGTTGAAGTTGATAGGCTGAAGGCCTTGGTGAAGATGAGCTCTATCTGTTGGCAAACGAAGAGAGCATAAGTAGTTGGCGGAGTTATAGGTTGACGTGAGAATAATAAGAACAGTTAAAACTTCGAGGACTCTTCGAAGCAGTTGTTGGTGTTAGCGATTTAGTTATATATGTGTAGTTGCTTATTCAAGTAGTCCAATGTTTTTAATTTTTACTATTTCTTCTCTTTCTCAGTTCCCAAAGTTCGTAAACAGATTGTGTTGGACGGTCCTCGAAGTTGTGGAAAGAGCATTGCACTCTCGATGCTGGTTCATTGGGCTCGAGATGAAGGTTGGTTGGTGTTTTATGTGCCTGAAGGTATGAAATGGACACATGGTGGGTTTTACTATAAAAATCCACAAACAGATCTTTGGGATACCCCTAAGCAGGCCGGAGACATTCTCAAGGCAAGATTTTATGATTTTATTTCTTATTAGATGTACTCTAAATTTGTCGTCTTGTGTTCCATATTGTATACATATATCTAAATTCCCATGCGACTTATCTATTCAACATTGAAGCCTGTACTCAGAGTATGAGTTCTCCTCTGCAGGAGTTCTCCTTGTTCAATGAAGCACGGTTGAAACAACTACCGTTTCACGCATGTAATGAGCCTATTCCATTGGGAGAAGGAGCTGGTGCTGGATGGTATAAAGGACCAGATTCCATCGCAATGCCGGAGGGTTCAACCTTATATGATTTTGTAATGGCCGGTGTAAACAACACACATGCCGCTGTTGGAGTATTAGTTCGTTTGAGGAAGGAATTGTCCCTTGTGAAAGATGTCCCTGTTTTGATAGCTATTGATCAGGTGAAAGAGCTTTGACCCTTTGACACTGCTGTCTTTGTCTCTTATATGTTCTGCTCTTTCAGTTACTTTTGATTTGACTTGCTAAAATAGGAGAAAGAAACCAATATGATCTTTTGACTCTTTTTTACAAGATGCCTGTAATTCTATGCATCTGCTTTCATTTGTTTACTCACTTTTATTCGTGCTATTTTTCAGTATAACAGTTGGTTTACATTCAGTGAGTACCAGGAGCCAGTTACTGTTCGCTCTTGCAAGCCAATCCATGCAAGAGACGTTTCAACGGTTAGAATTTAAACCCTGATCATTTCTCTGCATTAAATCTACCTTTTCTGATATTTTTATGATTGTTGCCTAAACATAAAAGAACACTTCACTATACTAATGATAGAGGGTTTCAATTGATACCTTCCGGAGAATTGGATGGGCTCCTCTAGCAGGCCTTTTATTTGGTAGGTAACATTGATGAGAGCTGCAACCCAAGCTTCATTATCAACGGATAAGATTTTGGTATTAGTGTAGTTGAGTTTTTGGAATTTAAGGAACAATAACCAATTTCTTATCCTTCAAATGTTTCATAGTTGAACAATGAATCCATTTCATATGCTGGGAGTGGCTAACTTATATGCATACATGTGAGAATAACACATGTGATTTCATGTACTCCCTTTGCTTCGTATTAACTGTCGCTTTAGAAATTTGCATGAATTTAGACTTGAAGAATGGAAAGAACAAAATGTCAGTTTTATTCATCAAACCGTCTCCTGTTTATAATTTTTATATAGATTGATTCATAAATTTGGGAAAATGTCTAAAATTTGGGGAAATATATTTAGTCTAGAATGACAAATATTATGAAACAAAATGTATTTAATCTAGAAACTAATGATAACGTTAAAAACCTGGGAAAATAATTATTTGTTAAAAAGTAAATATATTTTGTAGAATTTAGCTATGAGGATCAATCTGTACGTAGAATGATAAATTATTAGGACGTCGTAGAATGACAAATATTATGAAACAAGATTTCACTCCTAAAATCACAAATATTAAGAAATGGAGCAGAGGAAGTAATATTTCTAAATGATCACGTAGGCCGGTTAGCCCTTCTATATGTTCTGGTTTTGTTTGGAAAGTTATAAGTTGTTCCTATAATTGGACTGCTGCAAAATCGGATGTGTAGTAATTGAATTCATGCCTTCCACAGGTAAATGCCTTTAGGTCAATGATGCACAATGATATGATGGTTGGTGCATTCTCCCACTCAACTGCTGTTGGAAAACTACGCCTAGAGCTCCCAGGCGTTCCAGTAGAAGCTCGTCTAAACTTTCCCCGCTATGATCTTGATGAAGCTGCAGCTGTTTGCCACTACTACCTCAGGTACTCGCTAGTTATGTTTATAGAACCTATTACTGCAAGCAACAATCCTGCAATGTTCTTGTTATTTCCTTCATCATTTTGAGTTCAGTTTCTGGAATGTGTTTTTATTTCCAAGTTCTGCTTAAACTAACCAACCGGTCTAATCATCCAAACGCATCTTGCCATCATAAATTTTCACAGGCAGAGGCTTATACGCCGGGAATCGTTCACAGACGAGAAGTGGAAGAAGATATACTTCCTCTCTCATGGCAATGGAACAGAGATGAGATGGCTAGCTCCATTGATGTTATGAGCCATATAAAAACCCGCTTCTCTTTTGCCAATTTGAGTGAAGAAATCCGAGCGTTCATGTTATTTCCTCCAGACTCGGTTTCTGAAACACAACAGTTGTGTCTCTGGTTGGGTAACTACAATCATATTTGCTGTTCCAATGCAAAATGGTTAGTATTTTCTCATCATTACTCTTGTTGTCGGATGTATGAAGCATTATAGGTAGAGATCTTTACAAATTGAAGGCTATTTGGAGCGTCCTTTTCGACATATTTTCCAGGAATAATTGTGACTAGAAGCTAAAAAAGCAAATGTTGTCATGAATATGCTTACTAAGATTCTTTGTCTGCTTTTAGGTGACGAGTTTATTGTTTGAAGGGTGGTATTTTTGAAAATTGTAAGAACAGAGGAGAATCGTCGGAAAAATCTTCTCTTAGCTCTCATGGATTACTCATTCTAGGGCTATGTTGTTGTTCTCTTGATAGTTACATTTTTCATCTTGAAGTCTTTACCAACTGAAACCTTCAGTAATGAAGAGAGCCAAGAGTGGTATGTACCAAACATGTCCTGTGAAGGGTTTCAATCCAAATGCAAGTAAATTTGCATGATCCAAAAGTTCATATCAAAAGGACTTTAACTTACCCTGTTTTTTGTATAAATCAACTCGAGATTACAGATTCAAAGGGCTATGACAACCCTAAAAGTGTATCATTTTGGCGTTGGGTTGTGTTATGGTTCAAGTTTTGTTAATATTCTTTTCTCCCTGTGATAAAACTCAAATGTTCGGTAAATCCGATTTCCTCGATTGTAATTTTTCTACGAAAAAATTTGGTAAAATAGAACTTTTTCTATTTCCATTAGGTTTGTGTAGTTAGAAGGTAAGAGGTTTGATTAGGAGTGTATTTACTAAACAATATCTATATCAGGAGTCTAGGTACTAGAGAATTCTCAAAAAGGTTTATTTAGCTAATTTGACCATTTTCTAAATCCTTAACAAATAACTACGTGATCTAGAATCGAAAAACTTGAGAGACGACCAGCGTGATCTAGAATCGAAAAACTTTCAAGGAATTCAAACAAGATCAAGAACATCATCCTAGGAAAATCTAGTAAATCAACGATACCTTAACCGAGGACGAGAATCAGCGAGGACGATAAGAAACCCGAGAAACATCCGGTCCAAACCGGTCATGTGTGCAAACTTATGCCTGAAAATTCGGTCCGAAATGGGCTTGACATGTCCAGCCCTATTCTGGTTTAGGTATGGCTTTCTGAAAATTTCAGTCCTTCGTCGGAACGCACCCGAAATAGCCGGTCTAGAGCGCAGTTGCACAACCTTTCCTACTACTCCGGCTTACTTTGCACATTTTGTGTAATAAAGTATCATTTCACAATTATATTAAACTGAATTTTACAAGTTTTGAAGAGAAATTCTTTGGATAAGGTCAATCGGATATTCATATTGAGTCGCATTTCCCTCGATCTCTTACACTGTCAATGGGGACCAAGGCAAACTGAACATTCAAAGTTCATACAAAGAAAAAAAATGGTTGGCTCACTTTGTTGCACGCACGCACATACATTACACAAATCACAATCATCCCATGTTCAATCCCCACATCTTTTAGTACTAAGTCAGTTCACTGTATCTACACAAACAATCATATACTAAAAAACAAAACATGGAATCCTAAGACATGGAGACCATCTTGCAAGAGATTTGCTCACTGACAGTTGTTTATACTCTGGACCAGTCTTAAGTAGTGGCATACCATACTACAGTCATGGGTTCAACTCTTTCAAGCCAGCAAATCTCTGCAGTATTTCGGACTTGTTCTCCGCGGATTGTCCCTTTCGTTGTACTTGGGATCTTGATCTGCAACAGATAGTAAAGAGGTAGAGATAGTAGAACACGAAATGAGTCATGGGTCCGTCTGTCATAGACATAGCGAGATTTCGGAAAGGATGTTCTCAATATGGTTAAATGAATCAAGTATATATACAAATTTTGTTGCTACATTTGCCAATGTAGTAACTGGTTACAATGTGTTCAGCTCACAAGATTAGGAATGCAAGAAGCTGCTGTCCAATCTGTGTAACTTACCCTTTGTGTTAATTTCATTTACACTAGCAAAACAGGACTCTTTAGTAGCCTAAAGAGTCCTTCGACTACATTTGACTATACCTTCGACTACACCAGCCGTTAATCTATGTCTATGATTAGAGAAGAGTAGTAGCAATGGATACCGAGCTGCATTTGACCCCCGAGTGCCTTGTGAGGATCCATAGCTACTCAAACCGGCTATGTTAGACAATGTGCGGCCTGAACAATGATCCACGGTAAATTTTTATTTACCATAAGAACAATTTGTTGGCTTAGGCTCTTCGTTACGTGTCCTCAGCGTATACTTTGAAGATGAAATCACGAAACCGTTTGGAGTATTGCTTTGGGTCAACGGCAGAGATGGAAGTGGAGTCGTAGTGGAAGGATTTGTACGCGTGTTCAAGCTTCTTGCTGAGATCGTAGTCTTGGAGAATGTCTATGATACCAAAGAAGAGGACGGCGTCATAGGACTCCCCTGTTGCTTCTCCAATTACCTGAGGTTCCCAAACTGATCTTCGGACCGTGATTTCTGCCTTTGCAGGCATGTTGATGCCTAGTCTAATTGGTGCCCACCTGCACATTTTAATATTAGAAGTGAAATTTAGACGAGAAGTAGTTTAATGTCCGCACCTTTTTAAAACATGTATAGTTTGGCATAATCAAGGAAGCAATAGGGATTGGTTCTTACTGGGAAGGATCAAGGACGTTCCGATCTGATTCGTCTACCCTTGAAATGTGAGGGGATGTATTTCCTGCAGGAAGTCGAAAATACAATCTTTTCTTCAGTCTTCAGCAATCAATCATTGTTCAAATAGAAGAGATACAACAAGAAGAGAACATTAGGAAAGAGATGTTTATACTCTTTGTCGGTCAGTCTAACCTTTAGCCGCGTCTTTTGAACCATATTCTCGAAAATGAAGTCCAACTAGAAGACTGTAATCCATAATTCTCTCCTGCTCAAGGAATTCACAATCCCTATCAACTTGCCTGCATATGAAAGGCTAAAAGTTCAATTTCACCAAGAAAAATAACATAAAGACTGTATTGATTAGAAACACATCACTGGGAGATAATTAGACCTGCAAAACTCTTGGAACCAAAACTTCTGCAGCCGAAATATGTAATTAAGGTCCAGATCCTTAAGGGTGGTTGTTGGATCAATTTCTGACTCGGGTTTGACCGTTGTGCGACCATGGGAGGAGCCTTTCAAGTCAAACCGCCTGTGAATTGAATAGTCTGTACAGAAAAGGTTTCCCATTATCACGAACCGCACCTGGATAGTCAGTGTCATAATGAGTATCAGAATTTCTTGAGTAGCTCATAAGATCAATATAAAATCTTCCATTTCATCTCACCTTCTTCTGTGCAGCTCCAGTTAACTTTACACAATGCAGTCCATAAAATTTTGTGACTAGGGTGTTCTCGAATGCTCGTACATGTTTGTAGTAAGCCGGTAGCATTTTTAAAAGCACCTTTAAGAATTAGGCAAATCAAAGTTACAAAATCAACATTTATATAAGGGAGAAATACAAGTTATGTTGAAAGAAAGTGTTTGGTAGAGGAACTCACTTTCACTTCCGCCTTCTTCACCGTCTTTATCATATACTTATCGTCTTGGGTTAAGTAAAAGAAGCTCCCACTTTTCCCTGGGGAGGAAAGTTCCCGGAGTGCATCATTGCCGCATATTGAAAGCATATAATCTGCTGCATCAACTTTGAACAACTTTCTAAGTGTCCTGAATTCAAGCATGTAAGGCGTAAGGATTTATATTCAGCTCTGATAAGTTACATAAACGACACTGGCGTAACACTTAAACTAAGCACACAGGCAAAGATCAATGAAAGAACCATCTTCACAGACATGTTAAACTGATAAAGATCAAATATAAAACAATGCAAGAATCAAACTTCTCATACATCAAAACTAAACACAAGTTCTCAAGCAAGGGGGAAAAAACTTGTATTTTTAAGGATATTTTCGAAAAGACGGTATGAAAGACACTAGAATCGCAAGACATACCTAAAAACCTTTGGGCAGTAATCCTTCCACCTGAAATCACAGGATGAATGAGGTGGGGTACACTTGGATCCTTCAGGAGGAAATTTAGTCCATATTTTCTCCTTGGGATCAAAAGCTGATGCCTTCAAATCGAACGTCATAGCTGGACCAGGTCTTCCTACTGAATGTCTGCAAAGAAGTACCGAAACTGGTGACTAAGGCAGTAAGCAAAGAATTCATCATTATCCAAACCAAGTAGACAACCAAACTTCTCAAAAAGCTTTGTTTAACCAAATTTAACAACCAATAAACATCAAAATGAATGTTTTGTGAGTTATTAACATTTGTTGCTTGATTAGAAAAGAGAGCTTATCAGTTTAATCAGTTAGCATTTTTGCCTGTATCAGAAGTCGCAACCATCTTTGCATCTCAACCTTTATAACTCTATCAAACCATCCTCGTTGATGATAGAATGGCGTATTAGTATCAGAAAACTGCCAATAATTGTTGGTTTGACATATCTTGAAAATTCTACCTTCCCTACAAGACAAGAACTATTTCCTTCGATACAAAGTTGTGAAAGCGAATTATAAACATAGAAGAATTATACCTTATCCCAAGCTGCAAGTTGAGCATGAGATCATAGTGTTTGTGACCTTTAGAAATTGTCACACCTTGTTTCTTGATCTCTTTAGGCAAGATGATAGGATTAAGCTGCCGTGGAGTTGCATGGTCCTCAAGCTGAATGCTTGCAATACCATCACTTAAATTCTTCACAAGACCAATCCGAGTGGTCTCACTATCATCATCCCAACCATTATACCTCCCTCCATTCATCACTCTCCCATCAACAGACCTCCTCGCCGGTTTGACCTCATTAGACGGCTTCCAAATTGATTGCTTATGCAACAAATCCCCATCAAAGCTAGGCAAGCTCATTATTTTCTCAGAAGGGTATATCAAGATCTTCTCACCAGAACACACAACACAACCAAACAAGTCAACTGAATAAATCTTCTCAGGATTCCAATCCACATTACCTAACTCGGAAACGCCCCCAGAAGCTGGGTAATATTTCCCACTTTGATCCAAAGGATCCTTACTCCAAACACCAACATAAAACCCGCCTTCAAACCACCGATAAGTCCCACTTCCCTTAGGCAATCCATCTTCCCAAAATCCATCATACCTATTTCCATTCACCCAAACGAAAGCCCCATTTCCATTCATCATTCCACGTTTCCATTGACCAACGTAATGATTCCCATTCCTCCATTGATACCTACCTTGCCCTTCTTGAAACTCATTCTTCCATTCACCTTCATAGAAATCTCCATTTGCATACCTCTTAGTACCTTGTCCGTGCATCAAATTCATAACCCAAGATCCTCTATAAGTATCTCCATTAAACCCTGTATAAGTACCTCTACCATCCATATATCCATTCCTAAACTCACCTTCATATGTAGCACCTGAAGGCCAACTAAACCTACCTTTTCCAGTAGTCTTACCCTTAAGCCATTCACCAACATACATACACCCATCAGACCAGAGATACTTACCATGACCCTGCGGTAGATTATCAGCCCACATCCCTGTGTACAAATCTCCATTGGCAAACCTTTTCTCAGCTTGATACACCTCAGATTCTTCTTCTTCATCATCATCTACATGTGCTACTGACATTGTGCTGAAAATGCTGTTTGCCCTTCTCCTTGTCGCCCCTTGCAATATGCTCATCATACAATCAACAGAAAATTTTGTGGGGTTTAAGAAATCAAGAGCAAGAAAGGGGTCTACCCTCCATTGGAGGATAAGCAAAGCACATTTTGGGTTTTCACTTTTTTCAGCAAACGCAACAGAAGAGTCTATACTCTATAGTTCTCAAGCACCCAGATGACCAAATTCAACAAAAACTAGAAATCAGGAGGAGTATTCTTTTGAATTGGGGTTTTGATTCGTCAGAATTAGGTTTTGGTCCCCTTTTGGAATTCTCTGAAAAAAAATTGGAAAAGGGAGGTTTGGGGTCTGAGCTGTTTCTTCTGTTGGATTGATGGGTAAGCAGAACAGAGGAGAAAGAAAGTAGAATTCTTGTTTTATTTTGGGTAAATTGCGTAAACTACCTTTAGATATGCCAATTTACATTAGATCACACAATAAACCAAATTTACATAAAATCACCTATTATAGTATAAATTTATATAAAAAAAACCGTCACCAAATTTAACAAGTAATTTCAATAATTGAACTAAGGGTCAACTGGGCAAGTGATATTTTATCAATAAAAAGGTTCTAAGGGTGGTTTCTTTAAATATTCCCAATTTAATGAGTAATTTTATGTAATTAATTTTTTTAATTTAACCACAATTATTAATGCACACAATATTCTAATAAAAATATATAATACTTTTACTAAAAAAACATAATCGTCATAGGTTTTGTTCAAATTTATAAACTAAACGGTTCATTTTCGTTGTTTATTTATTTCACGTATTTTACACTATTAGTTTATATCTTTTTTTGCACTATTCTCAAATAATGTTCTTAAATAAATATTATTATTATTGTTATATTTTTTTGTTAGTTTCAAATTTTACATTATTAATTCATATAAAGTTGTTCTATTAGCTCAAAATTATATATTATTAATTCATGTTTTATTTAAAACTTATAAAAATTATAAAATATATAATCCACCGGCACAAATAATATATACAAACTGAACAAAAAATTTGAACATACGTGTCAATACGACAACACTTTATGTCAAAAGAAGTGTTTCAAAGCCTCAACTTGACCAATCCAAATCATCTGTATCTGATGTTGTCTCAGCATATTGTCCCTGAATTCCTATTTGTCCACGTGACCGAAGTTATTTATAAAAAATTGAAGCTTTAATTGTTGGTTTGGTTCAATATTAAAAATAGGGTTTACTGGACGAATAGGAATTCGGAGGCAACATCGGGGACAGTATCGGGGGACAGATGATTTGAATCTGAACTTGACCCGTAAAAAATTTTAAAAAACTAAAATATTTAAATCACACACATTTCACAAAACAAAGTTTATTAACAAAATTACAATACCACCTGAAAAAAGAAGGCAAGATGGGACCATTTTGATATGTTTATCCTCCTTAGATTAGTGTTTATTAATTATGACATAATTAGTTGCCTAATCTACAATTTTGACCTTAGTTAAGCATTTGGGTTAGAGCCAAATGTAATCACAAAGACCTCCTCGTCCTTTGTTGTATCTTTGTCTCCGGAATCTCCTCCTTAAAGTATTCATAAACAAAACTGTTGGGGGCAGCCACAATATTGTTTTATTACTTCCATTGGTTGGTGAGCTTTGACAAATTTTTACTATATTATTGATACATCGGTATAAGAATTAGGCGGATCAGTTTCTAGAAATCGATTGGTCTAAAGCATCCTTACGGATGAGGTCTTAAACATCTTCCGGAATGACATTGACATCCATCTTGAGATTGTGTTCATGTCTGGCAATCTTGTCCGCGACCGTGTTGTTTCCCTGTATGCATGTTGTACTATGGAGTAAGAGAATCCCGAGATCGTATTGGAGATATCAATGATGATCATATCTTATTCCCATGAGGGTTTTCATATTTGATTTATCGAATTAATGAGCATCAGGTTGTTTTCTTCAATCTCGATGAATACAATGCGTAACTACCTGCATTGTATCATTATGGACTTTTTTTTGTGTGGAATCTATGGATTAGTTACATATATAAGTCTTTGGTTTCTTAAGTATGACAATATTCATGCGTGTAAGTTTGTCTTTATTTGAATAAATATCTAATATGTGTAAATGAATAGAAAAAAATACTAATGCAAGGACAAGAAATATGATGAGTCAAATAATTAAGTAAGTTTTTAAATAAATAATTATAAATTTAATAGAAAATTTTAGAGTGCAATTAGAAATGAATTTTAAAAAAAATTAATGGGACAATATTTATGGTAGAAACCATTCATTAAATCAAACTTTTGATTACCCTTTATTTATATTTTTAAAATATTATCTATAAAAATAAAATCTACATAAAATCACCCATTTATCCATTTTGTATAAATATTGTCTTAGCTTTAAAAGCTTGTTCAAAAGTATTTATTTATTTATATCTCTACTTTATACATTGGTCCTTTTACTTTTGTAATTTTTAAGAAAGTAAAAAGTTGATTAACGTATAGATAATAGTAAAATGTTAAAATGACATATTTAATTATATATATATATATATATATATATATATATATATATATATATATATATATATATATATATATATATATATATATATATATATATATATATATATATATATATATATATCCTGACTTATATGTAAACAACTCTTATTATGTGAACATGTTAAAACCGAATATATGTGACTATATTACCGAATATATGAATCAGGTCCGACGAATATTTCTTATACTAATTAAACGATTTCCCCTCTTTAATATCGCATAATCTCAGCCATCTATTTAACGATCTAACGAATACAATTTGTTTTCATTTTACATGGTAAAAGTTGTTTACATAGGAGTCAATCTCTCTCTCTCTATATATATATATATATATATATATATATAGAGAGAGAGAGAAAGGGTGACTCCCATGTAATCAGCTCTAACGTATAAAATGAAAACAAATTGTATCAGTTAGATCGTTAAATAGATGGTTGAGATTAGACGATATTAAAGGAAAAAAATATTGTGTTATTAATGGAAGAAATATTCGCCGGACCTGACTCTATATATTCAACAGTATAGTCACATATATTGGGTGTTTACATGTTCACATGGTAAGAGCGGTTTACATATGAGTCGGTATATATATATATATATATATATATATATATATATATATATATATATATATAACTTAAGATTATATCATGTCAAAAATTGTGTAGATACGTGAACTTAGACTAAAAGATCTTAAAAAATATATTATAAAACACTTGGATAAACTTGATCTTATTGGTTACCAAAAGTCCCAAAAGTAGTGATGAAATAATTTAATTAATATATTAAAAAAAAAAGTAAAAGATGACGCAAAAAGGAGAGAGTAGACAAACACACTTCTTACACCGGATCCTACGGAATGATCGTGCTGCCTGCTCTTTCTCTCTCTATCGTATCACATTTTATTTTTACTTCAATTAATTTATATATTAATTAACTATCATAATGATGCCGCATTGTATATAATATATTATAATTAGTATCCGTCGTTTAAACTATCCGAACGGTACCTTAACTATTGAGCCCGATCAAAGATTAGTATTCACACGTTAAGTAAACAAATCAGTGTTAAATATCTAAGGTAGGTAAGGTAGGCGGACAATTTTGCCCCTGATATTTAACACCGATTTGTTAACTTAAAGGGCCCGTTTGGTTTTAACTCCGGAATCGGAAACGGAATGGAAACGAATCTAGTCAATACGTATACTCTTGTTCATTAAAATTTTTGGAATCATTCCTTGTGTTTTGTAGTAATTTGATGAGAGTTTGATTACTTTTGATACCCTATAGGGTAACAAAATGTGAGGAAGTAAGTGCATTTTTCATTAAGCCATGGGGAATAATTCCATAAAATTTCATGAATATATATATATATATGGACTAAATTCGTTTCCATTTCGTTACCGTTTCCGGAATTGAAACCAAACGGACCCAAAGTGTGAACAGTAATTCAGGTACTAATATTTGGTCGGACTCAATAAGTGAGATATCATTCTAATAGTTAAAAAGACGGGTATTAAAGTTTAGTCAGCGAGGTTCTAATTAGTCAAAGCCTCGAAGGTAGTAAGGCCCAATAGGGCCCACAAAGCCCACAAAGCCCACAAACAAGGCAACACAATTTAACATTTATGTTATATAATGTTAGTTTGTAGGATGAAAAAAGTGAAGACTCGTCCTTTAGAAGACAAAGAGCTTCCCCACTTATGAAGTATGAGTGAGAGTTCGTGTTTTCTCTTTCTAGTCATAATTGTCATCCTTATTTTTCCTAACAACCATGCATTAATGCATATATTGAGGTTTGTTGGCTACCAATCATATTGTGAGGGAAAATTTATGTTTACTTGGACGATTATTAACTTGGGATTTTATGTCCCGAAAAACCTACGGGTTGACATATGTCCAAAACTGAAAGGTAATAAATCGAACTGAACTTATAAAAGTAGATTCGATTTCGATTTGAACGTAAAACTAAAAATATGAAATATCTTATATCTATTAAAGCAGAAAACTCTTTTTTCAAGGGTTAACGTTATGTTTCTTGAATGCTAAAAAATTTATTTTAAAAATGATTTCTAAATGTTAATATAAATTGAAAAATGATTTAATTTTTTTTAAAATAATATTTAAATAAACTTGTATTTAATTTTTTTTGCCATCGAATTTACCAACAATCATATCTTAAAGAAATCACCCTTAAAACTCAACCCGCACAATGTGCGGGTAATACACTAGTTAGAGCCTAAAACCGAACTAATTAGGATCTTTTTAGTTTGATTTAGGTTTTGAACCTAAATAGAACTAAAAAGTAATTGCTAATATAATTATATAAATCGACCCTTGTTTTAATAACAATTCAAAATTTTCGGTTTACCGGTCGGTTTTGTGGTTTTTAACTGAAATCGAACCGGAAACTAATTTTAGAAAATGCATACCTAAAACCGACCTAACTTATTCTGGTTCGATCTGGTTCGGTATGGATCGAAACTACTCCGTTCGATCTGGTTCGGTAACCGAACCTAACTTACTCTGCCTAAACAATCAATATAAGAGGGCTCAATGATAAAGCGGTTAGAAAATAACTATTTTCTCGAGATAGTCTATCATAAAGTCCTTGCGGATGAGAACATGAAGTTCGGGGTCGTTAGAAAGAAGTGTGTTAAGGTTCAAAATTTTCAAATGTGTCACTCGTTCAACACAGTTAATATATTATTTTTATTGTTTCACAAATATAATTTTATCCAGATTTTTTATTTTCTAAAATATCGTTATCTTTAACTCTTCACATTCCATAAGTTTTTTTTAATTATTATATATTAATAAATTAATGTAAAAGAAAGGTATGGTAAGATGACGAAGGAGGTGGGCCCAGGAGTTGATTTTAACCTCTAGTCTAAGGTACCTAGGAAATTGGTGTATGATTTTGGAGTTTCAGCTGATGAGCAATGAGGTGTTTTGTGAAGAACAAAAAAAGGAGTTAAGTGCTGTAAAAGGTGTCCCCTTAAGGGTTGTCATTTATGTCAGCTCTTAACGTTGCCATGGTCTCCCACCTTGTCTCTTTTCTCACCCCAACTAATTCTTCTTGCCTTAACCAATTTATTGCTTCTAATTTCACATTAATTTCCGGAATCTAATCAAATTACATACTCTTTTGTAACATATATATGTATTTGGGATCATTACACCAATAACTTTTCATGAAAGATCTGCATTTATGTAATCATTCTTTGTGGATTAATGTAAAATGGACTTGATTCCCCACATTTTGTTACCCTATAGGGCATTAAAAGTAATCAAACTCTACTCCAATTACTTCAAACCACAAGAAATGATTCCAAAAACTTTCATGAACAAAGGTATACGTATGGATTAAATTCGTTTCCATTCCTTTTCCGATTCCGGAGTTAAAACCAAACGGGCCCTAAGAATCGTGAGAACTACAATAGCATTATATCACTCAAAATTTATTTGGATTGATTACCTATTCTAGACTAGCGTTCGAATTTGTGTTACACTTGAATCTCTTCTAATAGTTTTACCATAAGACATAAAATTATTAGTTCAAAATAGAATTCAGATTTTATCCAAGATTTAAGAGTATTGCATTTAGAGTAAATAATTTATTATAATTGTAATAGCAAAAAGTACTAATAATTTGTCATCAACAAATAATAATAATAATATGGTGGTCTATAAATCCAAAAAATAATAGTCCAGCAAATTATGATATGTAACAATACATAAAAGTCTCTTATGATCATGATGCTATTTTGAAGATTATTATAGGATGATTAAATTTGGTATTATTCCCTTAACATGAATTATGAGATTATTAACATAAATGATGAGATTATTGTGAAAACATAACCCCAAATAATGCCGTATTTTCCTAACAAGATTATGGGTTGAATATGTTATGTTTCACCAAAAAGGACACAGTTAAAGCCTTTACGTATAAGATTAGATTAAATTCACCGGACTAAGGGTGCGTTCGGGACATTATCGAAATTATTGGGATTATAACCTCGGGAGATTATTTTGGGAGATTATTATGCCCATTTTTTCATTCACTTCAACATGGATTATCGAGATTATTGGGGATTATTGTGAAATTTTAATCTTCCCAATAATCTACTATTTTCACCAAACGGACCCTAATATCCCACTATTCTTCTGGGGCTATGGGGTTCAGTCTCACACAAGCACAACGATGAGTACGTCAGACTTCATTTCAATCCACTCAAATTCTTGCATGTAAATGATGAACAAGAAGGGAACATGTTGCACATTCCTACCCTCTTCGTGTGCATCCCAATTACGCGTAAAACATGTCATCATTTCGACTGGTTTGGGATGATGTTTTACGCATCATTCAATCACGATGTACACCTGAGCAATGTATCAGATTTCTCTGATGGATATTTTCGAGGTAAAAGAAAAAAAAGGTTTGGGCCGGAAGCCCATAAACAAAGGCCCATTGGATTGATCAAATAGTTTAGCTTCAACCTTTACTTACCTGAGGTTTAGCATATGTTTTTGAGTCGCAAAGTATGAGCCTGCAGAGACAACAGGAGTTGTTTTATTCTTTCCTTGGCTGCTTCATCTATCAAGTTCCCATGCTCATCAAACTTGGCAGGGGGTTGAAACGCGTTTAAGAAGAACTCGGGTTTATTGATGAAGTGAAGGTCGAGATAGACTCCAATTTGGCGTAGATGGTATTGGGATCTACCGCCACCAAAACCGCCACCAGCGCTGAGAATAGCTGCAGCCTTGTCTGACCAGACATTGGGAGTTCTTGATGCCCAGTCAATTGCATTTTTCAGAGGTGCTAGAGGAAGAAACAAGAATTAGAGATGCAATTTAGCAAGAAACACAATTATGAGTTTACTTTGTGAATTGAATTTAGTGTTGGTTTGGATGTATAAACATGTGTTTTATAATGCAAGTTTTATTTTTGGAAATGCCTTTGAATAAAAGTATTTTTTGGATGTTTTACAAAATAATGTGTTATTGGCATGAAATCATTAAAACAGCATAATCTCAAGCGATGCCAATCAAATTTATGAATGACCATTTCAAATGTTAAGAGTTATTGGTTTGAAGCTTAAATGGCTATCACTTGATGGCATCCTTGAAGTATAAAGTGTAGTAATCCTTGAATAATATTATTATACATGGTCGACAAGGCTATTATTGGCATGATAAGCATAAAGTTATGGGATAAAATAAATTGATAAAGAATAATGCACTAGGCAATAGCATCAAAAAAAGAAAAAAGCATCTCCACAAACTGTATTTCAAGATTTTTTGTCACCAATTACAAACAACTTTTAAGAAAAACTGGGTATATACGATGAACTAATACTAATCACATCGACAAATAACAACTACTCAAACTTAAACAATCTTCCAAAGTCCAAAGAGATCAACACATCTACTTGATACGTTTGGAGCACATAGTTCAAAAGGTGAAGCAAATCATTTAGAAGCAAAGATAGCAAGAAAAAGCCAAATCAACAAGCATTGAGCTGTTGAACATAAAGCACATAAACAATCCCATGTTGAGACAAAAGATCCATTAATAATACAAAAAAGCAGAAGAAAAACACATCACGCAAATAGCAACTCCAACATCCAATGGATAAGCTTCGAGCAATCCAGCTCCCCTCTCTTTAATGATCGAATGTGATTAATCATCATGATAAGTACTTTCTAGAAAGAACAAATTCAATTCAAATGCTGCATCATTCTCTTCTCTGAACCTAGTCTACGACAAACCTAATGACTTGCTAAAATTACTTAATATTGAAAGAAACATTTCCCATATCCATTTAAGATGGTATAACATCAAAGGCCCCAGAATTGGAAGGACGACTTCATGATACTAACATAATCATGGGAAGAAGGGTAAAACATAAAAGGATGAAGATTATCGGCCAAATAATCACCCTCCAAAGGAAGTAATCAATCTAGAAAATTTGAAGCAAGCATGAATCACTCACTGGCAAGACCAAAAAATCATCTACTGTTGTAGCAAACTTGTTTTAACATCAGTACTAGTATACATTTTTTTTAAAGCATTGATGGTATATTTTGCTATGTTACATGGAAACAGATCCCAGAACCTCAAACAATACGAAAACGTTGTTGATCATAGTTGCTATAGTTTTATACATGTATATGTGTTCTCGTGTTTCCAAGTTTCCTTGTGAAAAGGAAGCGGAAACAGAAAACCAGTGGTTCGGCTTTCTCAGTCTGAGAAGATGGCCATTTGGAGTTTCCCTGCTACATAGATGTATCTTTTGTGATACAGACCATCTAGTGTATAGGATTTTTGTATTTTTCTAGAATTACTCCTAAAATGAAGCTTGTATAATTCATTCAGAAAAAATGGAAGACCACATCTTAATTAGCTCTTCAAGCATCACTTTACCATAGAAGTGCAAAAATAGTAAATACGTTTATCTAAACCACACTCTGTTAGCGTCTCACTCTTTAATATAACTATACTGGACTATAGGCTATAGCACCAATGATAGAGAATTACAGCACTTGAGTAACAAAAGATCTCATACAATGATAAAGGATTTATGAACAGGGATTGAAGCTTATTCGGCCAAATTAACAATTTCCAATGCAAATGAGATTGGACACACAGGGAAACCGGACAAGAATATTGGAAAAATCAATCACTCAAAAAAAATTAATTACGCCAAATTTCACCTCCAACTCAACCAGAAAAATAGAGAAAAACAAGCAATTCGAGGCTTCAAGTTCATCTTAAGAGCAAAATAATTGAGAAAATCTTACCGGTAATAGAATAATTGTACTCGGGAGAAGCGAAGAGAACGCAATCAGTTTCTAGAATCTTCTCCCGGAAAGCTTCAACAACAAGGGGAAACCTACCACCAACCTCGAGATCGGTGTTGAGGAGCGGCAATGGAGCAATGTCAATGTACTCAATCTTCATTCCTTCGATTGATTCCGAGCATATTTTCGTCGCTGAAAAACATAATCGAAATCACCGAAAATCGAATGTAGCAAAAAGAGAGAAACAGCAAGAACAGGCATGAGAAAGAAGAAAAAGAATAAGAGAGAGGACCAGCTCGGAGAAGGCCGCGGTTGAAGGAGGCCTGACGAAGGGAGCCACAAAGAGCAGCGACTTTAATGGCAGGTTTTGCTGCTGCGAGCGCTGCTGACTCCATTTTCGCGCAAAACTTAATCGATAACACACTGCAGGCTATCTGGAACGGCTACCTGAAAATTGTGGTGCGGGCTGGGTGACAAAATCAAATATGCAAATTATTGAAACGCACCCCTTATTTCCACTTTCTTGCCCATTATCACCCCCTCATTCATAATTTGATTTCAAGCAAACCCAAATTCTTATTGCATCAAACATCAACACTCACATCAAATGTTGAAGTCCTGAGATGTTCACATTTAGTTTTTTGAAAATTAACGTTTATACTCGTCGCTTCCGGGTGACTGGATCATTCTGTTTTCTCTTGAAAATTTCCTTGCTTTCGGATTTTTATGATGTATTTTTGTGTTTTCTTTTTCTCATTTGTTGTGGTCCATCGTGATGGTTCGGCCTTTCGATCTTATAATCAACACGCCGTCTATGAAATCAAACCGCTTTGCGTTATTAAAAAAAAATACTCACATAAAATGACACTCTACATCAACTTTAGTTATTTAACAATTAAAAACCTTTTTATAATACATATCAATTTCTTGATTTTATTACCTTTTCTATATTAGAACTCTTAAAGTTATAGCGTCAAAAATACCGATTTTTATAATAAGTTATCTAAACTATTTACTTTCTATATTTGACGAAAGTGTTATTCCCTCCATTCAGAAATGACTGCACTCTTATATCTTAAGGGCCCGTTTGGTTTTAACTCCGGAATCGGAAACGGAATGGAAACGAATCTAGTCAATATGTATATCCTTGTTCATTGAAATTTTTGGAATGAATTTTTGGAATCATTCCTTGTGTTTTGTAGTAATTGGATGAGAGTTTGATTACTTTTGATACCCTATAAGGTAACAAAATATGAGGAAACAAGTACACTTTTCATTAAAGAATGGGGAATGATTCCATAAAATTTCATGAATATGGATATACATATAGACTAAATTCGTTTCCATTCCGTTTCCATTTTCGGAGTTGGAACCAAACGGGCCCTAAATCTCTATGGTTGGTGACTTCACTCTTATTTCTCAAATTGGGGGTTTTGGACTTGGTGTTTTGAGTTGGAATGGGATGTTGGAGTTTAATAGAAGCATGTTATTGAAAGTATCTAGGAAGGCAGACATAATCGTTTCATTATTTGCTAACATCAATCGAGGGATTAGCTTCACGTCTTTAGCTGTTATCGACTGGATCTTACCAAGGCCAAACCGGCAAACGAGCCAAACATATTCCAAATAAGCAGCACAATAGTCAATGGAATGACCAAGAACCTAAGCAATTTCATGTGTTCTACAAACTACAGATGGCATGTTACGTCGAATGTTTTGGGAACAAGCCGATTGGTTCACACCTAAATAGAGCAAGTAAAAATAGGTTCATGCAATCATGAAAGTTGAAACATAAAAAAAACACTTCAATAAACTAAAATTATTCAAAGCTTGCAAAAAAGTCACAACAAAATAGAATTAGCAAAAACTTGTATAGATGGTTGAGATGACTCGAATTGAAACAAAAAAACTGGTCTAAAATTAAATCCCAAGGACCTCGGAACAAAATGATGCATCTACTTGATCTTCTTCTTTGGCCTCAGCTACAACATCAAAAAAAAACAAAGATGGAACATCAGATATCAACCCATCTTTAAAACAACAGAGTATCAGGCCTAACAAGAATAATGTTTGTCCCATTTGTAACTAAATTGTTGTTTCAAAAAACTAGTACAACAATAATGATTTATAAGGGTGTGCTAGTTCACAGCAAGTCCTAATTATACAATTTAGAGGAGAGTGAACATTAGAATTTAGTATGCTTGCTCCATTGAAACTACTTCCTGGTAAATTCTGATATTACAATAATAGTTCATGTGCAATAGAGTTACAGATAGAAATGAAGCATTGTAACTAATTTGTTGTTATAAAAAACTATTACAGCAATAATGATTTACAAGGTTGTGCTAGTTTGAAGCAAGTCTTTATTATACAATTTCAGGATGGCATGATCATTAGGATTTAATATGCTTGCCTATGTGACATAAAGTTACAAATAGAAATGAAGTTCACAAATTTGTTTAGTATAAGAAGTTCGGTAAGCAGCATTGTTGACAGCATTCACAACAACCGGCCAGTAAAATTCTCAGTAAATATAGCTACAACCACAATGGAAGTCAAGAGACTTAGGGAGCACAAAAGCAAACTCCTCTCTTGGTACAGGTAGCAGCACATTCAAGCCCAAAATGTTATTTGCCAACTCTATATACTATGAACTAAGTCAATGACTTAAAAGATTGGTGAAAAAATTGTAAGTTAAAAAACTATCAATGAGGGGATACCTGGTTGCTGTGGCCACACTTCTTCTTTCTGCAGTTAACTGCTCTTGGATGCAGACGAGCGTAGCACCTTAAGAACAAAGAGCGGTGGTACATAAGAAACCAGATAAATTAGAATAAAGCAGTAATGAAAGGTCAAATCATCAGACAAGGTTATGAAAGAAAATCAAACATATGTTGCTGATCATTTCCAAGTATTTAAACAAACACATAGTGTTCCACTCATGAAAATCAACTGGCATTAAATGCTAGTTCAGCTGATAAAGTTGAAGAACGGGACTTAATCTAGGGAGCTAGTATATCCTCTTGACAATGTCAACAGTTCAAAAGGTTAAGTTAAAAGTCCCAGCAATTAAAACACAAAGCCAGTATATGATTACAACTATCAATGGATTCGAACCAATTTTCCATCAAAACTGAGGTGCTAAATAAGAAAAAAAGACATACTTGCGGCAAATGGTTTTATCCTGATTGTACTTGCGGGCCAAAGCCATGAGAGAGGGCTCAATGATTCCTCCCCTGAGCCTGAGAACAAGGTGAAGTGTCGACTCTGCAATTACAGCAAATTAACATGAATTAAATCCATCGCAGAACAAAGACAAACAAAAAAAAGAAGGATAAAACTGGAATCAGAGCAAATACCTTTTTGGATGTTGTAATCCGCTAGGGTTCGACCATCTTCGAGCTGCTTGCCAGCGAAAATCAGACGCTGCTGGTCTGGTGGAATACCTGCGAAAGGGACGATGAAAACAAATCAGAAAAGAGTAGAAGATTTCAAAATGGAATTGAGTCGAAGTGAAAGAGATGAAGAAGCAAACCTTCTTTGTCTTGGATCTTAGCCTTAACATTGTCGATGGTGTCGCTGCTCTCAACCTCTAGGGTTATGGTCTTCCCGGTTAGGGTTTTCACGAAAATCTGCATCTTTGCTTACCGCTTTTCTCAGACGGCGACCGAAAGATTGATATGAAGAAAATTAAGCTAAATATACATAGAAGAGGAAGCCTGAAGGATTTCTAGGGTTTTCTGTGAAGAAAAGAACGTTTGGGCTGGAAGCCCATAAACAAAGCCCACAAAGAAGCCCATATTTGTACATTATGCCCCTTATTCATAATTTCGTTCGAACTAACCCAGAATATTTACACCATTGAGACATTTATTTCTTGATAAGATTATTTCCTAAATTGAAATCATTAATCGATAGCATTAAAAATACAAAAAATCATCAATAATTCTTCTAAACTATTTATTTCTCTTTATTTGACATAAGTGTTTTTTGACTCGTCAAAACTATTTACAAATTACAATTCCAACGTAATATTTCTGGACCGTGTTATTTACTCGAGTTTCCATTTACTTGTTACCGGATAAATTCGTATGGTGCCCACGTTCAATTTTTTTTAATTCGGACGCGGGTGCCCAAAATATTTTAATTTTTAATCGTGCATGATTATGTTGTCCCTTAAAAAACGGGTTCAAAATTTTGGTTTTAACGCCAAGAACCGCCCCTACACTCAAACCTTAAAAATAGGTGATGGCGTCCGAACTCAATGAACGCCGTCGGAATACATTTAGTAAAATCCGCTATTTTCCTATATTTCTCTACCTCTTCCCCCTTGACAATTTGTAGAATAAGACGAAGAAAAAGTTCAACCAAGAAAAATAATTTTTATAACCCAATTTTACGATCTAATAGGCCAAAAAATTTATACTTTTGGGATAACTGATCCGACAATGGAAAAAACTTGGTAAAAGGTGTATGAAAACGGATGGCAATGAAGCGGGTGAGAGGTGTTTCATCTACCCTCAGATCTCATCCATCCGACTTGTATCCATCTTTGTGATTATGTATTTATAGTTTTTTTTAATAATATTTCCTTTATTTCATTACTATGTAATATTAAAGTAAATTGTAGATTTTATTTCTTGATTAATTTTCTTTTCTAATTTAATTTATTGTTAACGGTTCGGAATTGTTTATTTTAGACATTTCTCTATCAATGTGTTGTAATTGAACTTAACATTATGTCCAACTTATGTTTATTTGAGTTATATTTAAGTATTTTTCTTCGTCATCAAATAAAATATCCGATCTATTAACGTCTTAAATCTCACCCAATTCACCCCAATGGGATGATGGATTGATTAGGATGGATCCGTGGATAGGATGACGAATCCGGTGACGATCAGGTTCATCCAACCGCTAACGGATCTCTTGATAACCTTATCCGTCACGGCAAATGCAAAATTACCCAATTCATATATCATTCAATTGACACATCTAAAACAAGAAACTCGAAATCACCCAATTCACATATCACTCGTTTGATATCTCTAAAACAAAACAAAAATGGACAACTAAAAATACTAATATTTCATTTTTATTCGATTAAAAAACCACAATTACAAGATTTGTGCTAGACTTAGTTCCAAGAATAGCATTCAATATAGGGTCTACCACCAGGATTGACCAAGCAAGGCCCCATCTCATTGATCCTCCAATTACAGTTTCTCCAACAATAATCTAGATCCCTATTCTCCACATATATATCAAACAACTTTGTTTGCCCTAAAAACACAAACGAACAGCAGAAATCAGTGAGCCCCCAAAAATTATTCTTAGCCACAAAACTCCAAGATTCATTGTGCTGAACAATGACGTCACCGAGATCAAGCTTCTTGTCTTGGCAGTGAATATGTAAGGAAGCATTAGTAGACAGCTGGTTGGTGACTCGAACCAACGTGGGCTTCAGCTTTCTGAGGAACTTAAACTGCAAAGTCGATGGTACCGATGAACTGAGCAGGAAGAAGAGGGTCATTAGGGTTAGGGTTTGTTTAGGGTTCCACATTTTGGGGATTTTGGGTTTGATGTTTTGAGTTGTGTTTGGATGGTGGAGTTTTATGGAAGCATATGTTTGTGTATGTATAGTGGAAGGTAGACATAATTGTTTCATTAATTGCTTACATTAATTGAGGGATTTGTTGATCTACGTATAGTGGTGATCGACTGGATGGTACTAAGGTTTTATGATATAAAATATGATCTGGATGATTACAGTTATTTTTATAAAAAATCCTTTTTTTATATACTCCATCCGGTTTTCAGTACCAACAAGTTATTCGCATGATATTTGATTTACTAGATGCCGACAAGTTCGAATTTTATGTGACTTCTCTTATGTCAAAGTGAATGTACGCACACAAACCTTTGAAGTTTCATTCTAAACTCAATTGTCAATAGGAGGAGGAGCCCTAAAACCTTATATGATAGGACATTATAATAATATTAGCTACTCGCAATGAATGCACCCATTATAACAATGTAGCATTAAATGAAACACTAAATGAAAGAGGAGTTACAACTTACAAATAGAGATTGTCAACATACCCACTCCGAGAACTAATGCTGTGTCATTACCAAAAAAAAAAAATAATGTTGTGCAAAATCAGACCAGATCGGAAAACTGGACCGGATCGAACCGGAATTTACGGTCCAAGTATTTTGGAAAATCCGGGTTACGGTCCGGTCCGGTTTTTGAACCGTATAAAACCGTAACCCGGGTTGAACCTAAACTACGAATTTCCGGTCCGGTCCAGTTCGGTCCAATCCGGTCCGGTTTTGGACCGGAAAACCTCAAAATTGCACAATTAAGGTACAAACCGGTCCAATCCGGTCCTCAATATTCAAAATTGCACAATTTATGTACAAACCGGTTCAACCCGGAACCGGACAGTTACGGTCCGGTCCCGATCCGGTCTACGGTCCAAGGCTTTCTTAATTTACGGTCCACCGGTCCGGTCTGGACCGTATGCACAGCCCTACCGAGAACACCCAACCACAATAGGACAAATGTAAAATGAATTGGGATGGGGTTTAAAACATGTAGGGTTGAGAAACAAAATGTAGATAGAATGAGAATAGAATAACGTGAGTTGAGAGCCATTTCACGGTAAGAAGTGAGAAGATTTAAGAATAGTTGGATCGAAAAGTATAACGTTCGTAATTTGCATCACGTGTTTTTCGCATGTGATATTGTGGTACGAGGTGCACGATCATGTGTAACACTCAATTGTGCGCTTTTGTAATTGATCAATAACCCGTATTCATCCGCATATTATTAAGTATTTTTAAGACAATTGTCGAATATGTATAGAAATTGATGTAGTTGAATGAAACTTTATGTTACGTAAAGCAAATCATATATTTGATGTAGTCATTTAATAACTGATTTATCAAGAGTGCTTGATTTATTTATAACTTTTATTGTTGAAGCAATTGAACTTGCTATTGCCTCGGTAACCTTTTATCTAAATTTCGACCGGCTAGTATCTTAACATAACATGTCAACCTTAAAAACTCGATCCACCCAAAAATCATTAGAAAAGTTATTTAGATTGCTTGTTGTTCAGTATGTTGTAGTAATGGACAATCCTCGGTGAAAGCCTTCTATATAACCAGAAAACAAATTTAGGAAAACGAAATTCATAAGGCTATTTATGAAAGACATAATATTTACTGGGATAAGATGATTATGGTGTCGGTCCCAAAATAGATAACCAATAGATCCACTTGGAGGGCGCCGGGAGCGGATTTTTGTTCAACGAGCGGGAGACTTGTATATGTCGCATCCCAATCTAAATACACAACAAATGGGCGTGTACATCCAGTGCGTGAATGACATCAAAACACCCTCATAAAACCAACCAATGCCATTATGCATCTCTTAAAGGATCATGTTTTCTCCGATTAAGAAGATCCGGGCTTAGCCCGGAAACCGGGATAAGTCCGGATACGGCCCGAACACCCGGACAAAAATTTAGAAAAAGCCCGGTCCGGATCCGGCCCGAACCCGGATAGTATCAGCTCTATTCGTGGTATATTCATACGTTAGATTCGAGTTCCGTTTGAATGAGAAATGGAGACACAAGGTTGGTTTTACAACTTTATACATCATTATTATTTTTTTACCATCAAGTTTTACAACTTTATACATCATGATACCCGTGTTCCGCAATTTCGTCTTCTGAGATTTGATGTTGTCATTTGATGGCGGTTTATTTCGTGCGTTTGTCGAAGAGGGAGCGTGGATTTGTGATCACTCATGACAGCTCTATTGCGGTCCAAATATTAATTTTCCACATGTCCCTCATACTTCCTAAGTGTGTACTTCCTTCGAAGATGAACATTTATACTCGTTGCCTTCTTTTGGTTGAATCATCTTGCTTTTCTTGAGTATTATTTTGTTTTCGGGTTTTTTTGATGTTTTTTTGTGGATTTTTTTTCTCCCTTGTTTGTGTCCCTTCATGACGGTTAGTCCGTCTACCGATCTTTTTTTAGGCATTTCGACCAACTAGACGGCGAGCTGTATATTGGCTTGAACCGGTTTCCGTTTTTTAAAAAATACGGAGAAATTAGGTTTTGTACGGGTGTTAGCTTATGAGTATTATTTTTGGAGTTTATGAGTTTGATTATTTTTCGGTTTAAACTTTTTATCTTTGACTTTACGAGTTTTGGTGTTTTAGGGTTGCTTTTTGTTCACATTCTTAAAGTTATTTTTTTAATAACTTTAACCGATGAAATAAATTAAATGAGTTGATATTTCAACTAAAACCAAGGTGTTGGTCGACCCTTTGACACAAAGGTCACGGAATACCTCAATTCGAGTTGCATACTTGGTATCCATGTCGTCCACATAATAAGAACATTACCAAATAACCACAAAATATGAAGTATGAGAAATTTACGTCAACAATATACTAATAAAAACAAAATTTTAACGATAACGGTAAAATATCAAAATCGAAATTTATAAGATAACGATAAATTAACAAAAACGAGATAACAAAAATTAACTAAAATAAAATTTTAAGCGAAAACAATTACCATCGAAATAATAATAATAATAATAATAATAATAATAATAATAATAATAATAATAATAATAATAATAGGGTGCCCATGGTCATCCATACGGAACGTACCTCTTGCGGGAGACACCGTTTGTTGTAGCTTATTGTCAGGATTCGGGGACTACATAACAACGTACATCGTTCATGCTCATCCGTACCTCCTAAAGTCGTCTTGAATTCATGAGGGTAACCAACATACCAACTCTTTTGCGGCTCAACGCTACTATCGTCACAGTCTTATCGGCTCGCGGATAGCCCGACTTCAAAGACGCAGAGAAAATCCAACAACATAGGACATCAAACAATTATACAACAACAACATGCTCTTGCCCCATACGTGCCTAGAAAAGTGTGACCTCATCGTGGAGAACGAGAAATAGGTTCAATTCGTTATTAGCAGAATTTATACTATTTTTTATTTATTTTTTCGAATTATAATATTATTTTCTAACTATTTGTCTTATTCTAATTTGGTTACTTTTTTAGTTGCTAAGTTATATTATTCAAATTACTCAAAAAAAGCATAATTTGATGGATTTGATCACTTGATTTGAAAACATCAGCTGCAAATCTGAAAAGATATTTGATGGGTTGGTGTGTAGGGGTCTCAGACCACCCCTATCCTTCAATATATAGCAATCGGATACTGTGAGAATTTATATCAAACAAGTTATCAGCGTAGCAAAACCCTAATCCCGGCTAAACCATGGATGAACTCGTCGTCGAGGTAAGCATTTCTCAAACCTTCAACACTATGCTTCATTAATCTTTACATTCAAACATTGATACTTCGTACAGATTCGCAGGGACCTAAACGAAGCGACTAAGAACATAGCTAAAGCATGTGGCGAAATATCGGAAACCATGAAGTTGGTATCAGAGTGTATTAAGCAGAACGAAGAACTCCGATCAACTGTGCAAAATCTGAAATTTGAGATGACCCAAATGTTTGAGAATCAACGATCAGCTATTATTTCATCGAAGTATGCCACGTATAGTCAAACCAAATCCAATGAATATCTGCAGGCACATGCTAACTTGCTGTCGCGTGACAAAGCGGAGCTTGACAAGAAGATTGATGCACTCCGAACACAGGTGGGTGCACTTGAGCAGCAGTTAGTCGAGAAAAGGAAGATTATCATTGATCTCCGTAATCGAGTTGGGAAGAAATAGAATAGCCGCTAGGGTTACTTTGTGCTGTTGCATTTTGCTTTTGAAGTTCGGATCTAGGGTTGATTTCAGTTTGGAAATTTTGCTGCATCATATATATGTATTTTGTAATTCTCACTGTTATCAGCTGAACAAAATTTGGCTGTTGCTTTTCTCTCACTGAATCTCAGTTTCTTCTTTCATTCATGGTTTCTAGCTCGAACTTGAAGGGTTTATCTTCCCTTTTTGTTTTAATATATTTTGCCAAATTAAGTATAATTCCCTGTTATCAGCTGAACAGCTTTTATATAATTTACACATTTTCTATTTCTTTTGATGGAAAACAATCTATATTTAAAAAAATTATAAAAATTAAAAACATTATTTAATATTTTTAAAAAAAATTATAGACTCACTACCCAAAAACTTTCTTAATTTTTTTTCTATAATGTGAGGGGTAAGAGGGTCATTTCCACCCATCAATTAGAATGGATACATTAGACGGTGTCATCTCCTTGTTTGGGTTATCTAGTTTACAACATGTCTACCGTGAGACGAAGAAAATTACTAATTTTGTTACTTCTATTGCTTTTGACCTACTTTTGTGTTTTCATGTATTTGCTTGACCGGTTTGCTTACTACTAAGCTTCTAAAATCGAAATAATATAACATAGTCTATATAAAAACCAACAGTTTCTTAATATATTCTTGTCTTGCCGGCGAGGACTCTCCAACAAGATGCGAATCCATTTGATCCGTTCGAGAAAACGATAAATATTTAACTTGATGGTGTGAGAGGTTGAGTTATTGTAATATCATATTTACAATGACTATTTTTTTTTTTTTTTGTAAATTGTTGATAAGAACCTACCTCATATATAATTTTAATAAAAATTATCTTCAAATCAATTCATAAATTGATTATATAGTAAAATATACACTCTTTATACATCAAATTTGATCCGTAAACGTTAAGCATAAGTCATAATCTCCAATCAAACTTTGAACAAGGACAATATCTACCAACACCTATTTCAAAGTTTGCAATTTCTCCCACATCGGTGTTTAATTTATCAATTCCATTTGCCAACTTCTTGTCCATTTTCTCAATTGATGGATTCAAAATTAATCGATAAAAATCACAGACACCGAAAAGTCAACGGTTTCTTGTAGGCCTTCAATTTGATTGATATAAGTTCGACCCGACCCGAGTCCTTATCCGGCCGGCGAGCGAGGACTCTGCAACTGCAAGTCCTTTCTGTTCTCTTCTCATATCATTTGGATCCAAGTTAAGCGCTTAGAACGATCAAGGTAACATATGTAAACACCCTCATCTTTTAATTAATCTCATGAAGTTGCCATTACTATTCATGTTCGTTTTTAATCTCTTTTTAGTCAACTAGCTCCTCAATCTCTAATAAACCACTTCAATTTATCTCATCGCCAGAAACCCTTTTCATTTCAATGCTCAATTTGAATTCAATGAAGCGACAATTTTCACTTTTATAGGTTTCGTCGTGTTGTTTTTGACTTGATTTGATTTCGACGAAATTCGCTGAATGATCGAGATTTGAGTGGTTTAAGGTCTATGAACATTATAGGTAATCAGTCATGATTGGAAGGAAGAACGTTGGAGGGACTTCACCTCTGATACTAGCTCTAATTGCGGTTTTGTTCTTCTTGGCAACATATAATTTGGCAACAATGGTGATCCACAATCGAGGCTATGGATCTGAGGGTTTAACGGGAGGAGGATTGTTGGTTGACCCTTTAACTGATATGCCACGAGGCTCGAAATTCGGGAAGAGGAAGAAGGTGCCATTTCATGTTGCTTTGACTGCTACAGATGCTCCTTACATCAAATGGCAATGTAGGATTATGTACTATTGGTATAAGCAGCAACGCGATTTGCCTGGCTCGGATATGGGCGGGTTTACCAGGATTCTGCATTCGGGGAAGGCTGATGACTTGATGGATGAGATTCCTACTGTTGTAGTTGATCCCCTTGAATCTGGTCTGGATCGGGTGAGCATTTCTTTGGTTTTTTATAATTTTGAGCTGTTGTTTGTGCCTGTGGTTTGTTATAATTTGTTATTACAATGCTATATCTTCTTTGTCATCAGATCCAACTAAAACATTCTGAGAATCAATGCTAATCTTATCACATGATGATACTGTCTAGTGTTAGTTCTGCATATGATACTTGTACTTTCTTCCTGATTTGTGATGCAAATGCTAGATACCAGTTTCGGAAAAATTGTCACTAATCAGAGAGTATTGCAGTTAACAGATCACCATATTTTGCAAATTAATTGAGGTCAACTCGTTTTACTTTCCCTGTTGCTAGTTCTGAATCTTTGTTTTAGAACCATTTGAAATCCTTTTTCTGAATCTTGCAAGGCTTTCCTTTGTCCATCTCACAGTTTCTTGCTCATTATTTGATATCCAGGGCTATATTGTATTGAACAGACCATGGGCCTTCGTTCAGTGGCTAGTAAAGGCTAAAATTGCTGAAGAGTGAGCCTCTTAATCTTGAGATGAATTTGTTTCAGATTACGAGTATGATATGCTATTGTTTAAACCTTTATTCTTTCGAGTCCTTATGGTGCAGCTATATACTGATGGCTGAGCCTGATCACGTATTTGTACGGCCAATGCCTAACTTTGCTGCTGCTGGACACCCAGCTGCATATCCCTTTTTCTACATTAAGCCTGAAGAAAATGAGAAAATTGTTCGAAAATATTATCCTGCAGAAAAAGGTCCTGTTACTAATGTTGATCCAATTGGCAACTCTCCGGTACTTATTCAGAAGGTCAGTTTGCTTATTATTTTCTATCTAAATTGATGTGATCATGAACTGAACTGGTTTATTTTGCAGGACTTGTTGGCAAAGATTGCTCCTACATGGATGAATATTTCTTTAAAGATGAAAGATGATCCAGAAACCGATAAGGCGTTTGGTTGGGTACTTGAAATGTATGTGGAATTTCTGTTAAACAACTAATTTTGCTTTGTTTTTTTTGGCAATAGTTTTTAAATCTTCCACACACTGTTCTTTAACAAAGGTATGGATATGCTATTGCCTCTGCATTGCATGATGTGAAGCACATTCTTCGGAAGGAGTTTATGCTACAGGTTTGTCGTTTGTTGCGAAAACTGTTTGTCAAACATAGAAGCATCTTTTTCTGTGGTTTAATGAGCTTTTGTCATCTAAACTTCAGCCTCCATGGGATCTGGAAACGACGGGCAAGTACATCATTCACTATACATATGGATGTGACTACAACATGAAGGTATGGGTTGACAATTTGACATTACTTAGTCATTTAAGGTTGATTTGCATTCTGAACCATTTCCTCACGTTTTCCGGGATGCAGGGTGAACTCACCTATGGAACAATCGGAGAATGGAGATTCGATAAGAGGTCATATTTAAGTGGACCTTTTCCTAGGAACCACCCTATGCCTCCTCCTGGTGTTCCTGAGAGTGTGGTATGCACATTTGCATCTCAGACATTTTTTTCTTCTTCTTGATTTGTTCAGTACCTTTGAAATTGAATATAACACTCAGTCATCACAACTTTGCAGGTGACACTTGTAAAGATGGTGAACCAAGCCACTGCAAACATTCCTAACTGGGATAAAGAAGAAACAGCTTCATAAGACTACTGTTCATTTGAACGCATAGAATACAGATCTCAACTTTCCGAAACGAAGAATAGACGCGTAGAGAATCGTATTCAGATGCAGCTTGATGTATACCTTAGAGAGAGTTGTGTTGTAGGAGAAATATAGATCAGAGTTCATTCATTCCACGCCAATGGTAACTGTTATATTACAAAACACAGTAAATTTTGTTCTCAAGCATATTTCATTCTTATAAAAATAGTAACAAATTTGTCAGAGTCCGATACAGACCTTTTGACTAAAAAACTAGTTTAATAAAACTAAACTCTCAACATAAACACCTGAATAAATGAACATATAACGATTTTTCCCATCCTGGTCATACAACGAAACTTTCGTCTTGGCATTTTTGGTCCAATACTCCCATATAATCTCTTCGTTTTGATAGACTTTCGTTTGCAGCACACCTTCTGCAACACTGTAAAACTTACTCCACGACGTTGTACTCACATTCAACACCCATAACGAGACGACAAGATCCGAATCCAAGCCAGACAACCCCAGAGAAGATCCACCGTCAAGCATTACCAGTCTATTTCCAACCCACAAATTAAGCTTAATCGGATATGGCACCGGAATGTAATAGAATTTCTCCGTTACAAAATCAAATCGAGCCAAGTGATGGTAATAGCTATAACCCGTATCCACGCCTTCAATCCAAAACAAGCCATTTTTGAAAGGCAATTTTTCAGACATCTTCATCTCCCTTTGTCGGATGGGTAACTCAACCGCCGTCCAAGAACTGGTTTTGACACTGTAAACCCAAGCCCCGTTAGCCGTTTCATCGTTGACTTGACCCCAGAAAGACACATCATCGTACACGACGGCAAGTAGCTTGTAATCTTGAGAAGATTCATCGTAGCCCAATCCTAAGCTCATTTTTTGGAAATTCGGATCGGAATCTGAGGGACTCGGAATTAGTCGGAGTTTTTTTATCGACGGATTCCATAGTATAGTGGCGTTTCGTGAAACCGCCAATATGAGTCCATCCATCGAACCAGCAACAAACCAACCATGTTCTTCGAAGACGAACGCTGTATCGTTCCACTTGTTGAATGATTCTGATTCTGCATTGCTTTTGTTTTCAAGGATTTCACAAATTGCCATAAATTTGCGTTTCTCACGGTTGTTACCGCGTCGGAGAGTGAGAGTTCGGCTTTCATTGAGGTTCGCCGGAAAGTTACGAATATGAAAGGAGACGAAATGTGGATCGTCGACTATAGTGAGGAAAAATCTGCAGACAGTACGGACAATAATGAGTGATTTGACGGGTAGGATGGCTAAGATTTGTATCCATAAGGATGCCGGAAGATAATTTGTTACTTCCATTCGTTTTCTTTTTTGAAAGGATATTGTTTCCATTTGTGATGTCATTCTTACGAGGTGAAAAATAACAAAAATTCTGTGATGGCCTTGTATACTTATAGATACGCTCAGAGCGGAGTAAGGCACAATCTTTCGATGTGGGAACGTAACTTAAAAATAATGGTGTGGCTCACCTCGCTCTAGCCTTCTCCTGCGAACACCGCCACTGCCCTAGCCTTCTCCTACGAACACCACCACTGCCGCTAGCCGCACCACCTGGAGCCGTCGCCGCTTGTACCACACCATTCGCCGTCGACCGCTTATTTGGGGAGAACTCGACAGTCGCCGCCTGGTGGTCGTCTTCGCTGTTCCGTCGTTGTTGTTCTCGTTGTCGCGGGTTCCTTTCGCCACTGTTACCGACCGCTGCTCACATAGATTTCCGTCCGTCTTCCGCCACTATTCCACCCTAGAAGAACCAACAACCTCCTTTCCTCTGAAATTTAAACCTATATCGGGAATTTGGGGAGTTTGTTTTTAGTGTCTTGATTTGTGTACAAGTAAAGGCGACCTCCGATGGGTTTTCTTTTTCCAGTGACGAGCTCTCTGCTCAGAACCAGGAAAAGTTTTGTGCATCTATTGAAGGACGACCCATACCAGCTTGGATCATTGCCTGGGCACAACGAGAAGGTCGGAGGCTTACCTCTCTTCCGGTGGGTATCCAGTTGCCGGTGGGTGGCCATTTTCCAGGTTTTACGCTCTTTAGTTATTATATCTTACTATCTTACTGTCTTTGTCTACGTCGGAACTCGGATGGGTTTTCTGTTTGTTCGTGCGTGTCCCGTTTCTGTTTATCTTCTGTAACCTATTTACGTTGAGCTTTAGTTGTCTACTTGGTTTTGGTTGCGTGTTGTCTCTTGTGTGTCTCTTGTGTTTCTGGGTGCTCACAGGATCGACGGCAGTGGGAACTGGTAAAGGACCATAATGGATTTTGGGTGCTGGGTATCGGATTATCGGAGGTAACAACTTGCAGTGACGGAGCCCAGAGTATAGGCCGACAGCAGCGCGTTGCGTCCAGCGGGAGTTCTTCTGCCGTCTGTGGTCACTGGATTCCACCCGCTCTGATGACTGGCCCCACCCTAGCAAACTCGAGATCTTAACCGATCTGCAGTTTAATCGAGAGCTTCATGATTTAGAGAATGTCTCTATGTGTAACTCTATGTCTGAAAACAACCATGATCGACTCAAAGTCATCTCTATTGGCACTAAGATCGTGAATTACGACGAATAGACATTGATAAGGAGTTATACCCAAAATTTAGCCTTTTTTAAACCAAGACTAGCACAATAAGGATCAAATGATTTCATATCTTTTACAACTCATCACAAATCTAACTTTAAAGGTACCAAAATCTATCAATAATAACATCTAAAACTAATCATAAACAATAAATTCAAATCCAACTTTACCAAAACATCCGAGAGAGGTTTCGAATCTTTTCCAAACACACAAACGCTATACAAATAGAATAATAATGATCATTCATATCATCTTTGTTTTGAGGGAAATTTATTTTCATCTTTGTTGAGTTTGCTTTCATGTTTGTCAGCTTGTGGTTTTATGAAGATGATTCTTTTTTTTCGTTTTATTTTTAACGCCTTTCAGCTTGGTTGTTTATGTTTGTGTATGGCAGGGTTAATCTTTTTTGTTACTTTTGCTTTTTGTTGACCATTTTTGGTTTTATTTTCCTTACCTACCTTATAGTTTTTGTTTTCTTTACACTTGTTTCTTTTTTCAAGGTTTATCTTTATTATAAGTATACCTTCTGCTCAACCTTCGATTTTCTTTTTTGTATCTCTAATCTTCGGCCTTGTTTGAAAATTTTCTCAAAATTGAATTAATTATGAACAATTGAACCTAGAACCTTGAACCTTTTATCTTTCTCTAAACTTTGTTTTGATCCCAAACTAACTTGTTCAAGGAAATTATTCTACAACACTTGATATTTGAGTAAAGAGGAAGAATAACAGGAATAAGAGTGAGAATATGTGAATCTCTCATATCAAATACTATTCTCTAGCCATTCTTGAATAATCGAATATACTCCTTTAACAATCTCGAGTAACCAATTATGTCCTTGAACAATCTTGAGCGGAATATGCTCATATGAACAATCTTTAGTGTAATGCTCTAATGTCTAACTATATATGGTATATTTACCTCATAGTGCCTCCCTAACTATTTTCTGGATTGTTTGAGGGTATTAGGTGATGCAAACACTTGTTTTGATGTCCCTCTTTGCCTTGATCCACTTGCGAACAATTTCCTTTCAACAAACCTTCACATCTAGACTTGAGATCTATCGACCCTATTGATAGTGTTGAAAAGTTGTCTTTTTCATGGAACAAATATTGAAAATTTTAATTTTTTTTGTTGAGAAAAGTTGTTTGAACTTTTGAAAAAAGTATGAAGCTTTAGGCAAGTATCTCATGGCTTATGAACAACGACTTTGGTCATACTACCTATGAAATATGTTTTCTTGACCAAGAGTAACAAATTCCGACCATTTTTGGTATATGGAATCTGATTGGGATAAAGCTCTCAAGTCTTAACCGATAAACTTGAAAGTTGGAAATGATTCTACTTATTTGAACCAATCTTTGAAGTTGTGAACTAATTTGAGCAAAAATCTTCTAATGAATAGGTTCGTGAGTTTTTTTGAGGTGGACATTGACATTTTCTTGTTTTCAAGCTCTTCTACAAAATTCGGTGTATGTATAGAGTCGTGTTTGATTGCGGTCGTGGTAGTGAGCTGTCATGACGGTTTCTTTTGATGGGAGACTCTTCCTCGAATTCTCTTCTTTCACTTCCTCAGACGTTCATGTCTTGTTGTACATGCATTTGTCGGTGCTATTCTGATAGTGTTGGGCTTACCCATTACCCGCTTCATCTTTAGAAGATGCTTTACATTTTTGTATTTTTTGTTTTCCTCCGGCTTCACCCTTCTTCTCTTTGTCTCCGTTATGGTCTTCTTGGATTCTCCTCCTTGATCTCTGGTTTTGATAAGCTTTGTGCTCACCACTTTTCTGTGATTTCAAAACCGTAGCAAACCGACTTCATGGTTTCACGTCAGCCGCTAGTGAGGAGGTGCTATCGGATGATGTTAAAAAACTCATTTGTTTAGATGCTTTGGGTGACCTGTCTTTACAGATTGTTCCCCTTTTCTTACTCTTGTATTAAAAAAATTAAAATTGATGTAACTTTAACAAGTATCTTTAAATTAAGAAGAAATAAATGAAAAATACGATCATTCCTTATAAAAACACCTATCTCTAATAGACGACTCAATCTTAACTTATTTTCATTGTAAAACAAAATTATTGTACTTTTTGGACATCTCTTCTATAACTGATAAAAGTTTTGGCAATGCAAGGTTAAATTTTGGGAAAATACTCGTTAGTAATATGTTACTATAAGGTTTTATTTGTTGATGTAATATAACTTTCTATATATGCATGTGGAATTATTGTTTGAAATTTTTATAAATTTTACAAAAAATACTTACTATTTTAGTTATATTAATCATTTATCACTTTTCAAAATTGTATTTATAATTTTTATGTGTGAATTAAAAAAACTAATAATTTCCTTGAAAGCATATAAAAATCTAAACACCAAACATTTTTTTTATACAAAGAGTCCGGCTGGGGCATCAAGATAATGGATATTTTTTCATATATTTTTTGTAGGAAAATTGAAAGCGATTAGAAGGGCTACCTTATAGATAGTCCATTCTAAAACACCACTTTTATTTATACGGTATTACTATTTACATAGAAGTAGAAGATAAGCGAGCAACAAGTTGCGCCACTACCCCTTTTTGGATGGCAAAACCTAACCTTTAAAAACAACATCTACAAATCTAGAGGACATAATATTACTATGCATAACTCTTTGCATCCTCTTGAGAATACCAACAACATCGGGTGCAAAAAATCCAAATGTGTCAAAAGCAAATGGAAGAAAAACGTGTTGGTTTTCAACACATGCCCTTCCATGCTTGGCCACCTTAGCTGATGCCGCTCTACAAGCTGTCTGACCCACAACAAAAGGTCCGTTTCCTAATCCCACAAGCGGTGAGACCCCGTCAAATCAATACATGCATGCTTCCCTCCACTCCAACCAAACACCAAAACATCCGCCGGCCGCAGTGTCGACCTTCCATCCCGCGGATCAGTCAAAAAGTTCACAGGTGCTTCTTTCTTTACAGAAATTCCAGCCCGTCTAAAGGTATCACAAAGAACATCACGAACCAGATCATGCTTATACTTGAAGCCAGAAAGTTCCTTACAATGTACAGCATGCTCCCCAAAAGCATCCAACACCCTCCAACAATTAGGAATGGGGCAAACCTCACCAGCCGAGAAAAACGGAATCATAAGTCGGTACTTGAGAATGGAGCGGTACTCCACAGGGGACATGCATTGACCAAGTCCATCGATGGGAATGACAAGAAGAAAATCTGGGTATGCGGCGCTTGCAGACATCCGAAAACTGCTTGTTGCCTATTAGTCATATCAAACCTCTCATCCGTCTCCTGAACAATTTTACCAAAAAGAGCATCCGCCAAAATATGTTGGGGCTTAGGGGGGACGGTGTCTTTACTAGTAAAGTTGGAAAGGTCGAACTCCGGGATAGCCACATGCAGGTCATCTAAAGCTTTGTAAAAAATTGAATCCATACCGGATAGCCCTTTGTCACGCAAGATATGGTTTTGGAGCACCCAAGACTGAGCTCTGGAGGCAACAAAAGTGTAAGAAGACGCCTCCATAGCAGAGTACAAACCGAGCCCTCCACGACGAATAGGCAAGGAAGCCAACCGCCATTGAAGATCCCCGAAAAAAGGACCCCCACAAACCACCATATCCTCAATCGACTCACAAAGTCCCGCGTCAAAACAAGATGCCGCATCCTTCACATGCTCTGGCTGACAAGTCCTCAGGCCAAAAAACATCTTCGTTACACCCAAACACAAACGAAGTAAGAGAAGCTCACTCTGCGGGTTCCTAAGCTGAGGGAGAAGACGCATCAACTCCAATGCCTTATCAGCTCTCTTCATAACTAATTCTTTAATAAAACCACTATCTCTACTCACAGCCCCTCCCAACAACTTCAACCCCAAAGATGGTCTCGCAATGTCTCTAGGGAATAACCCGTCTCGAAGCTTCGAACCATCACATGAAGGCCAAAATAACTCAGTTTTTTAACATTCAACTCAAGTCCAAAATTCGGACCAACCTCCAAAATAATACCAAGTGCCTTAGCCACATCCTCCGATCGACCAATGATTGTCCCATCATCTAAATACCAAGCATGAAGAAGAGGCTTACAGTTGTCACGGATAGTAACACAGTTGATTTCTCTAAACACATGTTTGACTTGGACTTCCTCAACTAAACGAAGATCCTGTTTGGAGTCGGATACGATCATCTCGATCTCTCAAGGATAGCTTCAAAGTCCTTGGAGTGCCTTGATAATATATAAATTATCACCCTCAATTCCGATCTTTTTGATATATAGTCGTATTGCTTCTTCTAGACCAACTTTCAGCGTGAAGGCTTATGCTTTAATTACAGAGTTAAAGTTGTTTTTCTAGCGTCCAAGCTAATAACCTTACCGTTATCGTTTCGTATAACAAATCCAATAGACTTTACCCGAATCGAGGTTTGATCCGTCAAAATTGAGTTTATGGAACCCATTTTGTAGTTTATGCCATTTGATATTATTTTTCTTCTTTGTTTTAGGTATGTTATACTTTTGTTTATATTTAAATTTGTAGTTGTCATCATCAATAATGTGATTTTCTACTTTTAGAATTTATTTTTGATGAATTTTAGAATGTTGTGGTCCGATCCGATATTATCAAAATAATGAATATTGTTTGTACAACTATAAAGAGTATCAACAAAATAATTTCAAAGGTAAAAAAAATCATTAAAGTACAATAAAAATCAAATCAAATTTATACTCTTTATCTGTTATGAGGCATGGCCCTAGTTAACATGATATGAAATAAAATTATTCTATGTAATCAATGTTGAGATGTGTGAAAATGTTTCGTATCCACAATATGATACTACGTGAATCTTACATATAAGTCTTAGAACTCCTCCTCCTATTATCAATTAATTTTAGGATGGAACTCAAAAAATTTTGTGTAGGCTCACTTTACATAAATTCCCTTTCACGTATTATATCCACCATGCTAACTAGTCTAGGATAATTTTACTAACTTTTAGTTCAATGACAAGTATTATATACTATAAAGAATATTGTATCATATAGATTTTTTTTTAAGAAAAAACAACTTTTGAAATTATTATTTTTTTATAGAATTTTTAATTAAAACTATCTTTATAATATTAATTATGAATTTAAACCATTCATAATCATTTATCTAGTAAAAGACTAGATTATTTGATCAAAATATCTCTAACTAATCAATTAAAAATTAGTACTTTGTTCTTTATTTTCAAAATACCTCTTTTTAACTATATTTATTTTAGTAATAATTTTAAAAAATAATAATTATTTAAAATTTATATATTACTATTCTTTTGTTTGTTTATTGTGAAAGAATTACTCTTTAATTAGATATTTTAAATATAATAAGACACTTTATTGTAAAAATGATTAAATATACTTCACAAATATTTTAAAATCCTTGCTATAATAATGCTTGCTATGATAAGCCTACATTGAATATATACATGAACATAGAATAATATATATATACTTTTATTTGTTTAGGCTATTCGTATCACCTTAACAATGCTATACATACCACATCTACGCCTACGCCATGCGTAGGCGTAGTTATAAAAAATGAGCTTCTACGACTACGCACGGCGTACGCGTAGTCGTAGCTATACTACTACTGCGCATGGCGGCGTAGGCGTAGTTATAAAAAATGAGCTTCTACGACTACGCACGGCGTACGCGTAGTCGTAGCTATACTACTACTGCGCATGGCGTACGCGTAGTCGTAGCTATACTACGACTGCGCATGGCGTACGCGTAGTAGGACTACGCATCTGCTATGCGTAGTCGTAACCATTTTCCTTTATTTTTTTGAACGAAATGAGCTTCCTTCTACGGCTACGCATTGCGTACGCATAATCGGGGTATGAATAGCATGTTTGAGGTGGTACAAATAGCAATCTCCACATTTATCCAATAAATAGAAACATTTTTATTATTAAAATTTCATTAATACATGAATTCATAAGCATCAAGACATTGAAATTTGGTCTTTGTTTTAAAACTAGACTAGTTAAGTAGAACTAAACTCTCGACATAAGTCCCTGCATAGTAGATTTCATCATGAACCCTCTCACTCTCATCGAACAAGGAAACCTTCGTTTTGGTCAATTTTGACCAATACTCCATTATCATCTCCTTGTTTTCAAAGACTTTCATTTGCAGCACACCTTCTCCAATATTGTAAATTTTACTCCACGAGCTTGTTCTCGCGTCCATAGCCCATACGGAGACGATAGACTTCGAGTCCATACCGGAAACCGCCAAAGAAGATCCACCATCAACCACAATGAGCCGATTCTCGACCCACAAGTTACATTCAATCGGATACGGAACCGGAATGTAATTGAACTTCTCCGTTGTAAAGTCAAATCGAGTCAAATGATGATAATAGCTATGACCCGTATCCACGCCTTCAATCCAAACCAATCCGTTCTTGAAACAACATTTTGCAGACATCTTCCTCTTATGCCGGCAAGCGGGAAACCCGACCGTCGTCCACGAGTCGGTTTTGACACTATAAACCCAAACCCCGTCATCTGCTTTATCGGCCGGATGATCACCGAACTGAAGCTCGTTATCATACAATACATGGTCCATAATGGCGAGTACTTTGTAGTCGTTTGAGGATTCGTGGTACCCGAATCCTAAGCTCAATCTCTCAAATCTGTACCCGTTTCTCCAACTGGACAATTCCGAGGGATGAGGAAGTGTTCGGAACTTTGTAATCGACGGATTCCATATGAAATTTCTACGGGAAACAAGCAGTAGAAGTCCATTCACTGAACCAGCAATGTACCAATTGTAAGAGTCAAAGTAAGATGGCAATTCTGTCCGCTTGGTTACCAATTGTGCATTTTCGTTGTCAACGATTTCACAATTTGTTTCCCGTTGGTCTCGGAGAATGAGCATTCGGCTTTCATTGAGGTTTGCCGGAAAGGTTTGTGTATGAAAGGAGACGAAAGAGGGATCGTCGATTACACTGAGGAAAAATTTGCTGACAGTACGTGCAACAATGAGAGATTTGACAGGGAGCAAAGCTAAGATTTGAATCCATAAGGCTAGGGGAAGACAATTTGTTACATCCATTTTTGTGCAGGGTTGAATGTAATAATATCAATGAGATCACTTGTATATATATAGAACATTTAGAGGGGATTGAAGTACAAGATTTACGATGTGGGAATGTTTTCCAATTGGACATTTGATTTTACTTTAGAAAAACGTCTAACACAAAGTAATCTAAATCCTCTATTTTAAAACTACTCTAACAAAAAAACTGGCAAGTATGGTCACCTGTGTTAACTAGTCCAACTAGCAGTTATGTGGTGCAATGTTTGGACTGAACGAAACCAAAATATCTTTAACAATAAAAAGATCTAAAAATATTAGGGAACGAGTACAAGAACAAATAAGGTGTGGCAGGATGCGAATAAAAGAAAGAATTAGACAAAATAAAAAGTGGTCATAAGTAATAGAAAAACTAGAAATATCAAATGGCTAAGACCTGAGAATGGATTTGTCAAGTTATATTTTGATGGATCTAAACGCGAGTCCGAAGAGTCAGCCTTCAGGTTCATTCTGAGAAACGAACATGCATCAACCATCTCCCTAGGCTGCGGACAGTGTGGAAACACATCGGTCTTTCATGCTGAAGCATGCGCGCTAAGGGAGGGGTTGATCAGAGCATGTGATCTGAAAATTAATAAACTTGAGATTGAAGGAGGTAATCTTACAATCATCAATTCCATTAAACGAATCTGGAAACCCCATGGGAATTTGATCTCATCATTTCTGATATCACTAATATTTTGGTTAGTTTCCAGCAGTAAAGATACAACACGTCTTTAGAGAAGTCAAGAATGTTGCCAATAAGCTCGCATATTTGGGACACGACTACCCCCTAGGTTGCACTTCGATCCCCTCTCAGGTGATGGATTTCATCCGGAAGGATGCTCTAGGTTGGAGAGTCTCGAAAAGATGATCCAATCTAATCGCTTACCATACAGTATAAAAAAAAATAAAAATCCTCTATTCATTCATTACAATAATAGTTACCTTCTTAAGCTCAATATTACCCCTTATAAATATTTCATGCATGAATCCATGGAAAAATGTAATCACAATCTCATCCCAAATCAACAAGATATTTCACTTAATTAGATTTATAATATAAATTTTCAACTTCTATTAACAAAAAACTGCACCATCACCAAAGACTCTTTCGTTTCCAATTTCCCATTCACTGATTCACATTCTTTAGAAGAATGATTTACTCGTCGTACGAGAGTCGTCTAGTGTTTGTTGCATGTCTTGTGGTGGTAGGGCTAGTAGTGGGTATGAGTCCAAGCCCGGCCAAAGCCCGGACATGTAAAGGAGCCGGTATCGTGGAGCTAATGATCAAATGTGGAGTGTACCTGCAAGAGGATGGGCCTAAGATCCCGCCGGCGAATGCAGGTTGCAATGCACCCCAAGCGTGCCGGCATGTGTCCGAGGGCTCGCCGGGTATTAGTCCGGACAAGGTTTGGTACGTTGCTAGGTGTTGTGGTATTATGCTTCACCTTGGGATCAAGTGTGGGAGTAAGTTGATCAATATACTCATTGGGCCAAAATTTCAGCTCTTATATTCCTTGTTTTCGTTGTGTGTTCTATTAGGGTTCGTGTAAAAAACACTCTTTGTTAATTACATAACGATTTTGTAAGTAATAAGAGTATCGTCTTTTTTTGTTTACAAAAACAATGAGCCAAACGAACCCTTAAATTTGTGAATTTCATAGCGATATGATGAAAAAATTCGTGAATTGAAAGCTTGTTTATTTAATCGATCAAGTATTGTTTACATCCACAAATATAAAGGAAAAAACAGTAATGTAAGAATTAAGGAATAAACCCAAATATACGGGCCATCCTTACAAATTCCAATTTTGAACACTAGAAGCTTGAAGGTTTTTTTTGTTTTTTTGTTTTTTTGTTTTTTTGACGCTCCTCTTTACTTGCACTTAGTTTTGAGTGCGAAAATTGTTGTTAGAGCACACGCGGGTAGATTAGCGTCATAAGATAGATTTTATTCCCTAGGACGCAAGTAGACTAGTGTCTCAGGGTAAGTTTTGAGCCCTAGAACGCAACTAGATTAACTTCTTAGGGCTCAAAACCAGCGTAGGTGTTGTGTGGAATTTTAAGAAAGAACAAAATCAACAAACAAGAAAAGGCGACACTCAGATTTATAGTGGTTCACCAAATAACGGTTACGTCCACTTTCAAAGATATTTTATTGAGGAGTTTCAAGTTATAAATGATAACTAGATTATTTGGGAAACAGAGGAAACATTGCAATATATAGGACAACGAAACTCTAGATTATACTTGGCATCAAACCGTAAAGGCTCAAACATATGACAAGCTTAATTCAAGGCATATCAACAAATCTCCACCTTGACTTGAATTCTCAAGGATATACTAGATGCATTGGGCATTTGGACTAGCTCATCTTTCTTTATCAAGATGTGTCCATTGGACACTCAACAACTTCTGACTTTTAGCAAGTCCAAACAATGTTGGAACTTGTTGCGGGGTACCAGCTTGGTGAACATATCAGTAGGATTTTCAGCAATACATACTTTCTTCACCCTGATCCTCTTCTCACTTTTCAATAAATGAATCTGACGTCAATATGTTTAGTCCTCTCATGATGAACTTGGTCCTTGGACAAACAAATTGCACTCACATTGTCATAATATGCAATAGTTTGATCGTGATGTATACCTAGATCACTAACGAATATCTTCAACCAAATATCCCTCTTTAGCAACTTTTGTCAATGCCATGAACTCTGCCTCTATGGTACACAAAATAATTGTGGGTTGTCAGGTTGTCTTCCAACTCACAACAAAACCCCCAAGAGTGAAAACATAACCGGTCATAAATCTTCTAGACTCTATTATCAACATCTCGTGCATAATCAAAATCAGAGTACCCTATGACCGAACACTCTATATCATTCCCAAAAACGAGCCCAGTGTCACATGTACCTCTAAGGTACCGAAATATCCTCTTCACAGCTTACCAATCTTCTTTTCCGGGTTGCCCCATGAACTTGCTCACGACACTAACAACTTTTGCCATATATGTTTTCGTGCAGACCATGACATACATCAAACTCCCTATCACACTAGCATAAGGGACTCAAGACAAATACACATTATACTCATCCGCCTAAGGTGAAAATAGAGTGGCAAGATGGATGTTAGCAGCATTAGGTGTGTCAATAGGATTGACACATGACATTCCGAACATTAGCACCACCTTTTCAATGTAGTTTTTCTATGATAAGAAAAGCTTCTCATGACCCTTATCTCTAAGAATCTCCATATTACAACTTACTCGTTCGTTTTGTATGTCGTGTTCATTATGATGACGTAAGAAATAAGTTGAGGAGATGTATTGAATTTGGATGCATGATGGTAAATTCGAAACTTCATCTGAATCCTGATATCTCCTCACATTGACATAGTAACGACGCTGCTCTAGTGTGTGGAGTGCTTGTTGGAGTGGACCTCGTCCTTCAGCTTGTAACATCCTAATCTTGAATGCATCATTGTATACTTGTGTTATGGTGATGACATTGTGGGGGTCATCCAATTGTAGTGACTTCAAAATATTCTTCGGCTTGAAACCTGACCCAAGCTCACGTATCACTCTCCGAAACCGTTTTGTGTCAATCGACCAACATATGTGTGTCCTTTTAACTACTCGGGAAGTGTATGGTTGTGCATCTCACGTATAACAGTATACATGCAACATCCATTCATCAACTTCGCTTTGTAGGTCCTCAAGCTCAAATGAACACCCGTATTTTCTCGCTTTGTGTGCTCGGCTAGACGACAGCTCGATATCAGGATCAACATCTTTCCTTTTCTGAGGGGTTCCGAAACGTGTGCATGTCAAACAAAACTTAACAAATCCCCTAACATTTTTCCATAACCTACTTGTGACTAACATAATGTTCATAGTTCCTCCCATGAATCAAGCTCAATCCACCATTGTCTCGTGATCGTGGAAAAAACCGTGAATTTCAAACATGCACGTATAACCGGTCCCTTCATCACGCGAATAATTCGGTAGACTCTAGTTTAGATAGAATAGAAATAAGAATTCTTGTTTTCCAGTATAATGATAACTTACAATAAGTTAAAATATAATTACCTCAAGTCGAAGAAACATGTCTAGCTAACTAAATTTTATATCATTGAACGGAATCAACATCTCATCTTCGTCTTGTGTTGTCATTTTCAGTACCGTTTTTTTTGGAGAGTCTGTAAGCGTTGATCACTTCTTCTTTAGCTCTCAATATATATAGCCGATGGAATTACAAAACGTTCGAATTACAACGGTCATAACAAATGTCATATTTGAAATTTATTACCGTTACACAACGTTTGAAGTACAACAGTCAAAATCATTACGGGTCCATCGTGCGTTTGTAAATTTCTCCGCCGTGTACGTAATACGCCTTTTTTAAAGTATAAAATTCCCGTTGCCAAAAATGTTCAAAACCCCGACTAATTTGCTGATAAAAGTTGAAAAATACCACCATTATCACATGAGACCATCTTTAATGAGGGAACTTGTGTACCATTCAAAACAATAATCACATGATTGAGGGGGTTTATGCAATTTTAAAGGGAACATTGCTATTTTTGACCTTTCGCAGTCCAAACAAACTCAACAATGACATATAATTGAAGAATAACCTCACATAAATATTTTGAAAAAAATCGTATCAATTAGTAAGAACATAATGAAGTACATACAAAGGCAACCTAATTTCCATTCCAACCCAGATTTGACACACAGTAGCGAACCCAGAGATTCGAAACACAGCATAAAGATCAACCCGGATTCAAGGAAGCCTACTAAGCTCTTTCAAAACCTCATAATCATAGCCATAAACCATTTAACTTTAAATACACCCCCAGGGCAAGGGAATGTGAGACGAGTATCGCTGACCTTGCGAGACTACATCAAAATTTAACAATTCGAGACGTTTCACGTAACTTTCCATGATGATCAAGCCTGATGAGTGTATACTTACATACGTCGAATCTGACAATCTTGTCAGAGGATGATATGAAAAGATCCGCTTTAGAACTGAGTCAATCCTCTAGAGATTGGCAATCTGCAAAGTCTCTCTAGTGACAAGAAGAGTTGCGTTGGCGTTTGTCATATACAATTCCGCAGGTGTAGTTTGGTTTCCGTCTTCTTGTCCTAAATTTGCTTGTAGAAAAGGACATATGCTTGCTCTTGTAGAACCTTACTTGTAGGTACACTAGTCACGGATGCATCATCAAACCTTAGCCATCGGCTATTAGGATATCGCACATCAGCAGTATAGTGCCCCTTGGAAGGGTCCCTACCATGGTGAGTTATCGTTGCCACAAGCTCATAGTTCCGACTCTGAAAGGAAAGAAAAAACACGAGCACATTTAAGAGTTATCAAAACAACATTACTTTCACAATTATGAATCTATCCACCTGTCACAAATATTATTGTCCGAGATAATGATAAATAACTTCATCCGGATCATTACACGAGTTTGGTACCAAACGAACCCTTAAAAATAGACCGGTGAAGGAATACCTCTATGATAACTTTATAAGGATGATTGTAGCACTAGCATGAAGTACAAAAGAAAAGAACACAACACACAAAAGTCAAATGACAATTGAATATAAAAAAATCATTACTGGATGAATTATAATAATCTTCAGCAAAGCTAAAAGTAGAGGCAACAGAACAAAATACTTGCTAGTTTAATTAGTGTTACCATCATCGTCTCAATATATATATTCCAGCAGCATATGGTTTTAGATGTTAGCAGAAGTAAAATTAGATTTTCACTCACAGTTGCAAAAATATATGAAAGAAGTCAGCTGGTCCAGTTAAGAAACAACATACAAACTTAGCCATAAGAAAAAGAAGAAAGACATGTTCAAAGGTGAGAATTGATGCAAAGAGTCCAAAAACCTGAAGCTCAAAATTATTATGAGCAAGCCAAAAAATCTTCTGCAATTCAGTTCCCAATGAAGCCAAGGAGAAATTGAAGAAAAGGGGGAAAACAAAAAAGCCGACGAGAAGTCAACCTATTGAACTTTCAGGACCACTAGGCAATGAAACGTTTTTCAATCAAGAGACAAAACATGCATCGGATATCAAGAGCACACAAAACAAACTTTCAGAAGCAAATGCAAGTACAAATACAGAGAGAAGGTTAGGGAAACAACAAGAAAGGTTACCTCATTAGTGGGAGAAACAAGCAACTCACGGCCCACTCTGAATTCAAGAGGAAAGTGGACAGGTTTGTGCAATTTGGTACTTCCTTCACTTCCATAGCTAAATCGCATCAAATGCAGAATCATGATCTTGGAAAGTGTCTGAATCTTTATAGATTTAACAGCACTCACGACACCAGCCTGAGTTAGACAACAAAATGAACTATATAAATGATTCATCTATCAAAAGCAACATTCCTTTCTCCCCTACTTACTCAACAAAATATCAATTTTAAGCACAATGCGGTTTTTCAAAGATATTGGGGTTCTCAGAACTTATGGCAGCATCATGCTGTCAATGAGGCCAGAGTCAAGAGAGTTTCAGGTGTAGAATTGGTTGCGCTATCCATGTTGATGTGACAACATATTGATCACGAATATTTTATGACTGTCAAAAAAATATCTGCTGGAAGAATTTTAACCCAAAAACAACTAAAAAATGCAATCACACCTATAATCCTTACTCAAGATAACCTGAGTCTTTTGGAAATAAATTCACTCGCTAATAGAATGCAATTATCATAATGTATTAGATCTTTCTCTCGCTTGGCTCAGATTTGTTTTACTTCCTCAAATCTAAAACATATCATCAGTCACTTCCACAGTGCACATGATAGAACAGTTCATTGTTCAAGTGAAAGCATCTAAATAAGTAAATAGCATCAACATTTTTTAGCACACAATGGCACATACACTTAAAAGCAAAATTAACTATTTTAGACATGAGAATCATATCAAGTACCTTTCCGGTGGTTGAAGCCCGATATCCTTCAAGTGTTTCTGGTGCAGAAAATAGGCGAAGTGCATGCTCAATATTAAGGACAGCTTCAGGAAGGATATCAAGGTGGAGCAACAGGTATGGCTGCACAGTAGCAGAAGCTTTATTCCCTACAATGAACACAACAATGTAAGTAATTGCAAGATATGCTTTGAGCATTTACAAAATTCAAGATGCAAAAAAAATTGCAGCTTCAAGGTTACAAAGGGAAAAAATGATAGAATGGAAAGTCAACTGTTCAATTCAAGAAAACAAAGGGAAAAAGTAGACAGAGCTGACATGTTGTAAGGAATTTCTAATAACTTAATATATTTACATCGTTTTTTTTCTTTACTTGTCTCATTGATCAAGCAGATGTATAAGTGGTGTCAGATATATAAATCAAAACCTTAAGAAAAAGTATGGAAACCAAAACCATCTAGGCACTAGCACTGGAAACACAAGATAGAAAAGAAAGCAGAAAAACCTTCTAGATAAAATGGACGAAACCAAAAAAATATCCCAATTGTTGGAGAGACTGAAACCACAGCAGGTGGGTTCAGCGCTTTGCATATATCCACGAATAGAAATATGTCAACAAAATATACTTTTCAGGACCCTAATACATAGAATATGGATAATTTGAGATTTGAATGTCGAAGTCCGTTGACTAAATTTTTCGGGTTTACTAATACATCCATTGGTTCAGGGGAAGATTTTAACAGATTATATCCATATTAGAAAGTGTCATTATATCTCCTTACTATTCTCAGTCTTATATTTGTTTTGATAAACAAAAAAGTACTCTAATGTCAATCCACTTCACCATTTGCAAATCTGCACTTCTGATCATTTGATCTGAAAACTAGTTTGGGGTGTTTTTTGTGCAAGCCGTTTCCTTATCTCCTTTACTAATGTCGCGTTTGAAGTGAACATCGTCACACATAGGGATCATTAGATCTTGAGCAAATGCTAATATCCTTTCAAACTATAGCAAACATATATAATGCAGATAAGAGCTTATGAGAAGTACGAAAATGGGCATGTACCTTTTGCCTTCACAACACTTTTTAGCTGTCCTCCAAATATACCACTTAGCTCTGATGGAACGTAGCTCTGGGTTCTTGTGACAGCAGACTTGTTCTTGGGCCCAACAGTCTCCCACTCTTCTTCTTCCGGTGAAGAAACTAATAAAGAATTTCTCCTACTTGAGCTCGATAACTGTTCCTCAAGCTTGAGTAATTCATCATGCATTTGATCCATAACAAAACTCAGAAATTCCTGTGCATCTTCTTGCCTTCACAGATGCACGTCAAAAATTACTAAATGTATTGAGTGACCAGAATTTGTACAGAAGACGTTAAGTACCATAAAAGGAAAGAATGTCACTGGTGCAATACTATTCATGTTATTTATTATTATACTAGAATATTTTTTATGTTAGAATAATTGAATATATTACTACGAATTTGTTTTAGCACAATTTTCAGAATTCAAGTTCTAAGATCAAATAACATATATTACTACTGCACTATTATGATCACTAGTTCTTATACTGCCGGAAGGCATCTACATCTAGTTAAATTTCCTTCCATGTTTAGCTGCAAATATACTGCCAAAATCACAGTAAAGGATCTCGTCTAACGTTGAATAATATATAAGGTATTGATAGTTATTTCATATTCCTGAAAATAATACCAACAATGCAAAATAAGTGCAAATCTGACAGATACTAATCACAATAAAGATAATCGGAACAACCAACTAATATAATAAGATCGAGTCATCAATTAAAAGCCTTTGCATGTGGAACCAGAAGTAAAATAGCCAGTACAACCTTAACTTTTACTTTCAGCACAAGCTTTTTACTCCAATCACTACACAGAGGTCACAAAACATAATGGTCGACAGCTAAGAGAAACATAAAGACTAGAGTAACCAACCTTGGCCGACCAGATATGCCACTTGGTACACCTGGAGTGAATTTCTCTAGAACAACCTCAAACATGGCAGGGCTAAAAGGCCTTCCGGTCTCAACAAATGCTGTCTCTTTCTTCTTCAGGTTTGAACCAGCTGGTAATTCAAACTCAGATATAAATTGCGTGAAAGCTTTGAGCGTTGGACAGCTGACCTTGAAACAACAAATTATTTAAAACCACAAGTAGATAAGCCACAAGGTACTGGGACTTTCCATAAACATAAACAAACATCAATGAAGAAAATTAAGATACCTCAGGGATGTCCCGTGCTTTCAATTCCTGCAAGAACTCCACAAAAGGAGAGCATGCTAAGAGAGCCTGCAGAGTTGCATTCAGAAAGCACAAATTCCCTGTGTTGATCAAGCCTCGAGGAAGCAACTCGTGAAAAGCTGCAGCGCTCCCATTAGAAGTTTTCTTAATTTCACATTTGGAAATGCCTTGTACTTCTGAAGACTCGTTAATACTTTTTGTCACTTTGTTCTCCGAAACTCTGCCAGCGACAACTAGTGCATTCGAAGGTTGTTTTGCAGGACTACCATCGTTTGAAGAAACACATAACGAATCAAGGCTAAGACTTTGTGTTTTTGCTTCCTTCACACCTTCCCCTATAATAGCAGATTGGTTGGAATCATGAACATGTCCATTCTCTGCAGAAGGACCATTGTGCTTCTGCTGGAGAGCCTTAGAACCCGCCACAGTCTTTAGTGGATCTTTCTTAACAACATCAGCAGGCTTCACCACAGAACCCATTCCTTTGCTTGATTCAGCTTTTGGAGAACTAGTTGACATTCCGGGAACAGAGGTAAATGAACCAAACTGTAATGCTTTATCTTTGCCCGCAGCATTATCAGATGTCTTATTATAAAGTGATCGCATCTCATCTTCGGTGAAAGATCCAAACATTATCAACTACAGAATCATAAGAGATTTGGGAAAAAGAAACTAGTCATGCAAGTGTGACAAGCAAAAGATACATGTACTAGATACCTGGTAAACCATAAATAATCAATTTCATAATGATAGCTATATGCTAAAGGGTGACAAGGGAAATATATGATGACATGAATTTGTCCAAAGCTATCAAAGATAGAAGAATATAACATTCCATCATTTTTAAGAGTCAACTAATGATAGCATTACATCGCATCTTACTCATGTATCTCTCAGCATCCTGTTCTGGCATCAACACCGAACCATTTACAGCAGAAGTGCAGCAAGAATAAGGTTGCAACCGTGATCTTTTATAAAATTACATTGAAAGCAACCTATTTCTAGACAATACATTGAACTCGAGAAATAGTGAATTACCTTATATTTATAACATCCAGAAAAGCAAATGATTTAGTCAAAAAAGACCCATGTCCAGATACAGGTTTACACTACTAGTTATTATAATTATTGATTATTCTATTCAAATTTCCTCGTTGTTTATTTTGGCAGAGATGGAAAAAGGTACAGAATGAGAGATGGCGTCACAAGCAACCTAGTTTTTCACTCATCTTGTTAACTTGAATAGCTTAGTTGGGATTTTGATGAAATATTAGAATTTCTCTTTCGAGAGCCTCGTCACCACCTCTATATTATCCTTTCACCAAATTTTAAATCTATGACCAATTGACAACAACACTCAAAATAATTGTATAACGTAAACTTATTCCTTCAATAAGGCTCACAAAAGTAATGTGAAAATAAAAGCAATGGAAATAAAAAAGCAAAAAAAATTGGAGTACAGAAACAACACATACCTTTGAATTGCTCATGTTTGAGCAGATTATAGCTCGCCAATGCAACTGTTCACACTGAAACGTAAACTATAAATAAATCAGCAGTCCAATAGAACTTAGTATGTAAATTTCATAAATGTAACATGAATGCTCCGCACAAAACTCTAGCAATTAGAACATCACAGAAGATCACTGGACCACTAAGGGTTTATATCTTAAGGAGCATCATAATCTTCAAAGCATAGATTTTTATAGTTTTCACCTGCATAAATTCACTTTCTTTTTCACGTACTTCACTGTTTTCGTTATCCTATGATAAGAATTATTATAACATCTGTTACTACTCCTGAAAGGGTAACCTAAAATCAAATATCAATACCTAGAAACTCGTAAAATCCACGAAACATATTCAAAAACGCACTTCCAACATCCAGCAGCTAATCATGCTTGGGTAACGCCCCTAAAAACCGTAATGCAGCAATAAGAACGAAATCAATCCCGTCAAAAGACATAAACCCTAAAGTCCACATCAACATAAAGTAGGCGTCTTTATTTTTACAATCGCAAAGAAAACAGAAGATCAAACCACAAGAAGGGAGATTAATTACCAGGAATCTTGGTGGCAAGCTAAAAGCTTGCAATTGCGAGCACAGTGACAAATTAGAACGAAATCAACTGATGTAAACCACACTCAATCGTCCTACTTACACACGCAGATTCAATTAATTAAAAAAATTGAGAATAACACGCGGCAGGTGATGAAGATTGGCAATGAATTTTGGGGCAGGAATCTCGACTGGTCAATCGGATTGAGAAATTGAGGGAGGCGTGTGTTGTTCTGAAAACGGCTTGGGGGAGAAGAGAGCAGAGGAAGGTAGGGCAAACAACGAGGATTTAAGCCGTTGTGTTGTATCCATATATGAAAATAATCCATAATTAACGTTTAGAGAAAATTCAAATATCAAGCAAATAAAGTATAATTAGATATATCAAAGAGTAAATCTTTAAGATTTTTTATGAATAAAAATATCTTTCGATATTATTATTTTAACTAGTATAATACCCGCACCTTGTGCGGGTTTTGAAAAAAATGAGAAAGAATATTGTGAAATAGATTTTTTTTACGTGCTTTTGTTTTGTATACTTCTCTAATCTAATCCTGCATCTACAGCGCGCCACGTCATCAACCCGTGCTCTGTTTTAGTAAGTATAATAGATTTGGTTTCTATAAAATTATTATTTTAATAATAAAACATTTTATGGTTTAAAAAATAGTGTAAAAAATAAAGATTTATTGGCTTTAATCGTGGGAGCTCAATTTCAAAAATCCTGCGTCCACAGCGCGCCACGTCATCAACCCGTGCTCTGTTTTAGTAAGTATAATAGATTTGGTTTCTATAAAATTATTATTTTAATAATAAAAGATTTTATGGTTTAAAAAATAGTGTAAAAAATAAAGATTTATTGGCTTTAATCGTGGGAGCTCAATTTCAAAAATCCTGCGTCCACAGCGCGCCACGTCATCAACCCGTGCTCTGTTTTAGTAAGTATAATAGATTTGGTTTCTATAAAATTATTATTTTAATAATAAAAGATTTTATGGTTTAAAAAATAGTGTAAAAAATAAAGATTTATTGGCTTTAATCGTGGGAGCTCAATTTCAAAAATCCTGCGTCCACAGCGCGCCACGTCATCAACCCGTGCTCTGTTTTAGTAAGTATAATAGATTTGGTTTCTATAAAATTATTATTTTAATAATAAAAGATTTTATGGTTTAAAAAATAGTGTAAAAAATAAAGATTTATTGGCTTTAATCGTGGGAGCTCAATTTCAAAAATCCTGCGTCCACAGCGCGCCACGTCATCAACCCGTGCTCTGTTTTAGTAAGTATAATAGATTTGGTTTCTATAAAATTATTATTTTAATAATAAAAGATTTTATGGTTTAAAAAATAGTGTAAAAAATAAAGATTTATTGGCTTTAATCGTGGGAGCTCAATTTCAAAAATCCTGCGTCCACAGCGCGCCACGTCATCAACCCGTGCTCTGTTTTAGTAAGTATAATAGATTTGGTTTCTATAAAATTATTATTTTAATAATAAAAGATTTTATGGTTTAAAAAATAGTGTAAAAAATAAAGATTTATTGGCTTTAATCGTGGGAGCTCAATTTCAAAAATCCTGCGTCCACAGCGCGCCACGTCATCAACCCGTGCTCTGTTTTAGTAAGTATAATAGATTTGGTTTCTATAAAATTATTATTTTAATAATAAAAGATTTTATGGTTTAAAAAATAGTGTAAAAAATAAAGATTTATTGGCTTTAATCGTGGGAGCTCAATTTCAAAAATCCTGCGTCCACAGCGCGCCACGTCATCAACCCGTGCTCTGTTTTAGTAAGTATAATAGATTTGGTTTCTATAAAATTATTATTTTAATAATAAAAGATTTTATGGTTTAAAAAATAGTGTAAAAAATAAAGATTTATTGGCTTTAATCGTGGGAGCTCAATTTCAAAAATCCTGCGTCCACAGCGCGCCACGTCATCAACCCGTGCTCTGTTTTAGTAAGTATAATAGATTTGGTTTCTATAAAATTATTATTTTAATAATAAAAGATTTTATGGTTTAAAAAATAGTGTAAAAAATAAAGATTTATTGGCTTTAATCGTGGGAGCTCAATTTCAAAAATCCTGCGTCCACAGCGCGCCACGTCATCAACCCGTGCTCTGTTTTAGTAAGTATAATAGATTTGGTTTCTATAAAATTATTATTTTAATAATAAAAGATTTTATGGTTTAAAAAATAGTGTAAAAAATAAAGATTTATTGGCTTTAATCGTGGGAGCTCAATTTCAAAAATCCTGCGTCCACAGCGCGCCACGTCATCAACCCGTGCTCTGTTTTAGTAAGTATAATAGATTTGGTTTCTATAAAATTATTATTTTAATAATAAAAGATTTTATGGTTTAAAAAATAGTGTAAAAAATAAAGATTTATTGGCTTTAATCGTGGGAGCTCAATTTCAAAAATCCTGCGTCCACAGCGCGCCACGTCATCAACCCGTGCTCTGTTTTAGTAAGTATAATAGATTTGGTTTCTATAAAATTATTATTTTAATAATAAAAGATTTTATGGTTTAAAAAATAGTGTAAAAAATAAAGATTTATTGGCTTTAATCGTGGGAGCTCAATTTCAAAAATCCTGCGTCCACAGCGCGCCACGTCATCAACCCGTGCTCTGTTTTAGTAAGTATAATAGATTTGGTTTCTATAAAATTATTATTTTAATAATAAAAGATTTTATGGTTTAAAAAATAGTGTAAAAAATAAAGATTTATTGGCTTTAATCGTGGGAGCTCAATTTCAAAAATCCTGCGTCCACAGCGCGCCACGTCATCAACCCGTGCTCTGTTTTAGTAAGTATAATAGATTTCAAAATTATGGTAAAATTAATAGTTTTAAAGTGTAAACCTTTGTTTATATCTCAAATAATTTGAAAGTGTAAAATTAAGAATTTTGTCGATTATATTGGCTTGTTAAAAATACTATTTAAGTTTTTAAAGATAGAAGAAAATGTGGTAAACCAATAATTTGAAAGCTAAATTATTTTGTAATTAGTTATTTAGAATAATTTATATAAAATGTAATAAAACAAAGTAAAAATAATGTAATTATTTTATTTGGTTTATTGAAAGGATAAAGTACGGTAAATTTAAAATTTTTAATTTAAAAAAAGTAAGCTATCCTATCATTAAATATTTTTAAAAATTTGTAATTATATTCTAAAACATGAAAGCAAAAACCGTGATGTTGTTTATCTATACGTAAAAGTAAAAGTTTTACAAAGCGAACGTTGTTCGATTTAATGATAGATTTCATGCAAGTGCAATTAAATTGCACTATAAAACCTAGCATTTGTATTATACAAGCCAAATGCATCCCAATCACAAACCCTCTCAACAAATATATGGAAAGTAGAGTGTTTTTGTATAAATGGTAAATTCGTTTTATACTCACTCGGATCGAGTGTGCCCTCAAAATATCGGATTATACTTGAACATCTATCATCCGACGCAGTTGTAATTGTTTTGTGTAAACGATAAATGTAGTGCATTATAAATATCATTCTGAATATACAATAGTATATTAAAACAAATACAACAATAATTTCAATCCAAAGTTATCATCCAACGCAATTGTAATTGTTTTGTGTAAATGATAAATGTAGTGCATTATAAATATCAATCTGAATTTACAATAGTAAATTAAAACAAATACAACAATAATTTCAATCCAAAGTTATCATTTGTGTATGAGTATTTATTATTACTATTATATTCAAGATTGATACATTGTCATCCTAAAAATATGTTAGAAAACATGATAATACTCATTAAAAACTTAAAATTTCTTATCATATCCATACATATAACCAATTTAACATTTGAATCAATCATAATATTCATATCTTAGATATTATATCTTAATGATTCTTAAACTATTATACTAAATTTTAAAAAATTACAAAAATAATTTGTGTTAATATATCAAGCATGTAGGATTGATCAAAATAGTTTATTGCATAGGTGAAAGAGTTTCAAGATTATAAAATAATAAGGAAATGGACAAGGCCCAATCAAAAAGAGAAAATGGGCCACATGGCCCACATATGACTAGGCTAAGTTCAATATGTATGCTTAAGATTATTTGGAAATCATAGGATATATTTGGTACTTTTAAGATTATTTATAGATTTATATAATAATATAATATAAGAGGATGAAATAACTATCAATTTATATATTTTAATGCGAGATTGCTATTCGTACCACCTGAAACATGCTATTCATACCCCGATTACGCGTACGCAATGTGTAGCCGTAGCAAGAAACTCATTTCGTTCAAAAATAGATGTGGTATATATAACAACGTTAAGGTGGTACGAATAGCAAGAACCATTTTAATTTAGTAATCTCAAAATAAAATTTATAATCTTTTCATTCAAAAGCACTCATAAATCATAATTAAAAATAATCTCATAATGATCTCATAGACCACATTTGGTAGAAGAAGATTATGGGGTTATTGAAAATTATAGACTAATATAAAGAGTGTGAAAAAAATTCAAATTTCATCCCTCAATTTAATTATCATAATAATTATTATAATACGCCATAATAATATCGTCACCAAACAAACCCTTAGTTCCGACAACACAAGAAGAAAATTATCTCGAGGTAAATTTTACGTTTTTGTATCGTTAATAGTCACGCGCCATGACTATTTTGTAGGTTTATTATTAGTTATAACATTAAGAGTGTGTTTAGTATATTAAATATGTGGTTGTTGGTATGAATGTGGTTGTAGTTATAATTGTGTCTGTGATTTTGAATGAAACAATAATCTCATATCTTATAATAGGAGATTCTCCAAAACAATAACGGGCAGTCTCAAAAACATCAACTACAATCTTATACTAAACACACTTTTTGTATGAGATTATTATAAAATTTCCAAAACTACAACAACCTATCTAATACTAAACACAAGCTAAATTTAAACAAATAAGTGAGGCTATCTTCCTCAACTTTAAAAAATTCACACTATTTTCCATAATAACCCAAAAGGTGAAGTCTTTTTCTGCAAATTTTCATTTTTCAGATCAAAATCTTTGTTAATGCCACAATTTCCTCTTACATATGGAAGCTCCTTCTACTTCTCATCACATATGTTGCCTTCGTTTTCATCTTTAAAGACGAATTGAATCGATGATATGGTGATTGATTGGTTATTAAACTTCATTTTCCCTTTGCCATTTTTGTGGTGCTTTTATTGTTTTCCTTTTCACGAGTTATGGTGATTGTTTGGTTTATTTAGGGTTTTGGGTCGTGTCATGTTTCGATATCACGATATGCAAATAAATGAGTATGAATCCCTTGACAAAATATATAGAGGTATATTCAATCCAAACTTTTAAAGATTTTGACTGATTCTCATAGAATTTTAATTGAATACACCCCATAATTTAGATTATAATGAGGCAGAAATCCATAAAATTATATTGATATTAATCATCTTAATCAACTACGAGCATATAAATACTAGTTTATAGTATATTTAAAAATATCGTAAAATTTTGGTTTTAGAAATCCTCCTTTCTAATATTATGCCAAATAACAAACATTAAGTATGACCGTTTCCAGGTTTTTATTCCAATACGTTTTCTAATTCCAACATTATTCCACATTTATATCAAACCGGCTCGAATAACATGTCATTTTGATACGTCCCCCTTATACTTACACATGTATTATTTTAGGAAAACAAACTTTTAATAAACTAATAGGAATGTCGATCTCCATACAAAATGAAATGAAAATATGAAAGCGGAAGGAATAGTATCAACGGGTCGTAGTTGGGCAAGAAAGTGAATTAATTGTCTTGTTCCGTTTTTTGTCGCACGTAACTTCATAAGCACACGTTAAATCAATTTGAAAGCTTAAGATCGAATCCGGCCAACTAACGCACCCACCGTGTTACCCACAAGGGTCAACCAATAGGTTTTCGTCACCACTCTCGGAATATCATAATGCAAAACCACAACCATCGCTTGACCCATCAAACAATTCTCGCTAAAAATGTGAAAAATGAAAACAATAATGAAAAGGCATATGGGACTTTGTAAACATAATGTCTTATAAGATTGGTTTATGAGTATAGTAAACCACTTGAATATTCTCTTTAAAAATGATAATTATCCATAAGTCCAAACTTAATATTAATAATTAAGGGAGCAAAAACCCTAATTTAATCCAGATTTGGTGATAATTGAATGTGGAATAGTGATAAAAAGGCAGGTGGGGGTGGTGATGAGTCATGTGTCAGGCTATTATTCAATGTTAGAATGAAGACAACAACATGATTGTGAAAACTACCTAACTCTCCTTGTCTCTCATTCTAATATCTTGTGTCCTCTTTATTTACTCCTAAGTTTTTATACATGGTTTAGGGTATGTGTTTATTCATTGCATATATTTATATGCAAACATAAGTTAGGTCAATAGATAAGCACATATAAGTAAGAAGTGGATATCATGGTATTGAACTCATTCACTAAGAACAAGAATTTAATCTACAAAAGATACATCTAACCAATTGTTAATGATAATCATACTATTAGCTAATGGATAGATCTTGATATAAACCCGGGCTCGAAAAAGGCCAGAGCTAAATCTCTGGCGGTTTTTTTCGGATTTGGACCCAAACGGTTTGTCGGTCCTGGTCCATGTCTTGCATTTTCCAATTACTTGATTTAAATTGTCTAATGAATTACCCCCAAACATCCAACATGTAACACGGGGTTGTTCAATTCACATTTAAGAACATTACTAATTATTTTATATATAGGTGAATTATCATATGCCGACAAACTCTTAGGTGGAATATGACGATAAATATTAACCTTAAGATTAAAGCGAACACCCTACATGTCGTTCGCCTTGTCTTACGACTACATTACAAATGAAAATCTTTGTTGGTAAAGAAGAATATATGATTCTACCAATATAGATGATTCTATCCCACTATCAAGTAACAACTTATATGTATTCCGTATAGATGAAAATCTTTGACGATAAGAGTTTCTCTTGTGGATTTTTTCAGATCGGATACTAAACCTTAATTGAAAGGGTGAAAACAAAATTTTTCTTCTTTTGATAAAAGAAATAAAACCATAAAAAAATATATATGAACATCACACAAATTTAATGGTATTAACGTAGATAACTTTTTGTATGCGTTTTCAGGTGTCGATATACAAGAAATATTTGGAAGGAAATTCGAAGTATGATGGGTATGCCTTCGGGTTTGGGAACATTGGATATCACCATCAGATGGTTGAAGCATAGGAGGAAGGGTAGACATAAACGATCGATTGCTATGAAGATCGCACTCATTACGACAATTTACTATACCTGGCATGCAAGGAATGCGATCGTGTTCGACAATAATAGGATACCAATGGAGGTGATTGCTCGGCTTATCAAAGTCCATATTTTTAAGCTCATGAATAATGCTTTTCCGGAGTATATTGGTGATATTGCTAGAGGGTTTTAATATTTGTTTATTTATGTGGTGTTGAAATTCATTTGAGTTGATGACTGTAAGGAGTGATGTAGCTCCTGTTTTGATGCTCATATGACATGTATATCGGTTTGTAGCCGAAATCAGCCATGAGAGTAGGCATTTCTACCACATTTCTATGAATTAACCAGCAACTTGAATTATGTGATTTGAGTCCAGGTTCAACATGTACCACGGGATTCACGTTAAAGTACATTACTTATTACTATATATAGGGGAATTATCATGTCGACAAGGCGACAAACTCTTAGGTGGAAACAAAGAAAAACATTAACCGTTAGATGAGCACCCTCCACGTCGTTCGCTTTAGTCATACGATCATATTACAAACGAAAATCTTTGTTGGTGAAACCTCAATCTAAGTCGTCTAATAATTTACCCCCAAACTCCAACATGTAACACGGGGTTGTTCAATTCAATTTAAGAACATCACTAATTACTATATACATATAGGTGAATTATCATATGCCAGCAAACTCTTAGGTTATATATGACGACAAATATTAACCTTAAAATTAAAGTGAATTATCATATGCCATATTACAAATGAAAAGCTTTGTTAGTAAAAAAGAATATATGATCCTAAAACATAGATGATTCTATCCCGTCATCAAGTAATAACTTATATGGGTTATTTCGTATAGATGAAAATCTTTGATGACAAGTTTTGGCATTTTTTCAGATCGGATACTAAATTTTAATTGAATCAAGTTTAGCATTAATACAAATGTAGATATCCATTTGTATGCGTTTTAGGAATACAACCGTTGTATATTTTTCAGTTTTGTGATTTAAGTCCAGCTCAACATGTACCAAGGGATTCACATTATAGTACATTACTAATTACTATATATAGGTGAATTATCATAGGCCGATAAGACAACAAACTTTTAGGTGGTATTCAGAGACAAACATTAACCATTAGATGAACACCCTCCACGTCGTTCGCCTTAGTCATACGATCATATAACAAACCAAAATCTTTGTTGGTAAAAAAAGATATATACCAATTTACCAACATAGATGATTCCATCTCACTATTACCTAAGATCTTATAAGGGTTATATATATATATATATATATATATATATATATATATATATATGAACCCACTGTTGAAAAGAAAAGAGACTGCAGACACATGATCTTTTACTGCATGCAACTTTGAGGGTAAACAATAGAGGGAGACACAACGAAAGGAAAGCATACAATTGTCTGGATATGAACAGTAGCTCAGCTAGACAATACAAAGTGATCTCTGCATCAATAACAAAGAAAAGAATGAAAGAACAAAAAAAGAAGAGAAAGAAAGCAAGTGGGAAAGATATGAATGAATTATACTCCATGAATTCTTATGAATATGTCTTTTGACACTTTGATAGCTAGCAAACATGGATTATGGCCTGTTGCCTGTGGGTACTTTCCTCAAGCCACAGACAGAAAGAGAGAGAGAGAGAGTCCAGCAATGTATACTTTGTCTTCTTCTCCCACATTCCCTCCTGATCTCCACATGTTCAGACTTCCCCACCTTCAATAATTCAATAAATACAATCTGTATTTCCACTTATATTGGTTCTTTAATTTAGTTTTCTGACAATTTGTAATGAATAATCTATCTCTATTGCTTCTATTTCAATTCAGTCATGCCAAATATGTCAAGCAAAGCTGCCTTTCTTGAAATTCTTTGCCTTGCATTACATTATTACTTCTTGAAAACCTAAATGTTAGACTTTTTTTGCACTTGTTCTTAGTTTTGATTCAAACTACTTCAAAAACAAGTTATGTGTTCATAAACATGTGTGGGATTTGACCTAGCACATGACCAGATCGAATCGGATCATAAACTACCCATAAACTCGAAAAAATTCTAGATTAGTGGGTTAAAAACCCAAATAAAATCATGGGTTTTTTTTCTTGTAAAACCTTACACCTAGAATGAGTAATTGGTAACGTTATTAAATGTGAATTGAACCCGTTTTACATGTTGGATGTTTGGGGGTAAGTCATTAGACAACTCAAATCGAGTAATTGAAAATGCACGACATGGACCAGGACCAACAAGCTGTTTAGGTCCAAATCCGAAAAAACCGCTAGAAATTTAGCTCTTGTTCTTAGTTTTGATTCAAACTACTTCAAAAATAAGTTATGTGTTTAGAAACATGTAGCACATGACCAAATCGTATCGGATCAGATCGTAAACTACCCATAAACCCGAATTTTTTTTTGATTAGTGGGTTAAAAACCCAAATAAAATCATGGGTTTTTTTCTTGTAAAACCTTACACCTAGAATTAGTACATTGGAGTTTAATTCCTTGGACCCATTTCATCACCAATCTCTTTAAGAGTATTAGATAGAAAGAGATAGTTAGGAAGATGTGAGGGTAATTTAGTAATTTTACACCAAACAACCTTATGAGCAATGTCAGTGACAGTTGTAAGCACTTAACCCCACAACTCTTCAAAGGTAAAAAAAACTCTGAACAATCTCAATTAATATTCATCACAAATTCATTCTAATCCAAGAAGGGTTGTGGCAGAACCTCCATACCTTATGATCCATAGCTCCAATGGAGATTATCTTTCTCCTTTTCCTTTTTCTTCATCTCTCTTAATCTCTTCAGGGTCCCACTTCCAATAGGAAACACACAAATAGCATTCTAGCTTAGCCACATGCATACAATCAATGATTATTGTTTAGATTCTCTATCAAACACAAATGCTAGCTTACCTTTTAGACCCTCTTCATAGATTCATCTCTCTAGCTAGCTAGCTTCCATCTCAGCTCATCAATGGTGGTTTTGATTCTTTCAATCTTGTTTAGTCAATCTTGACCTTCACAAATATAGTAAGACAATCTTCACATGCTTGTCATATTTTTCTGTACTTTTTATTTGTATTGATCTTAAATTTGTGTGCTTTGAAGGCTTCTAGCTTTACATTGTGCAAATGCCTAAGAAGAAAAGCTGGTTCAATAGAATTAAAGATCTTATCTTTCCTACCACAAATGAAGATGATGAGAAAAAGGTACAATCTTTATTTATAAGATCATATATTATCAAGAAAGAGGAAATTAAACTTTGAGTTAATAATCAAAATCTGACAAAATCGATCTCCAGTTGAAGAAGACGAGGAAGAAGACGAGGACAAAGACGAAGACGAAGACGAGATGGATACTCGGATGGATGAGGACCACAAAGAGGCCACCATCACTAGCTGCCCCATCAATGTCTGAACAAAGGACACAAAACAAAGCAATAAAAGAAGAACTCAATCAAGAATCTTATGCTCACATTGGCTTACCGACATCATCTACTTCGACGAGCCAATGTGAGCATAAGGAGCATGAATCTCAAGCTTCCGAGATTCGTCTAAGTCGTTCGCAGTTGTTACGACACGTTGAAGATCTTGCTGCAACTAAGATTCAAACTGCCTTTAGAGGCTTTTTGGTAATAAGTTTGATGTTAAGTGTTTGAGGTTGTTGTTGGATTGGATTGAGTATGACAAAATGATATGTTGTAGGCTAGGAAGGCTTTAAGAGCTTTGAAAGGTTTGGTAAGACTTCAAGCTATAATCCGAGGAAGAGCCGTGAGACGACAAGCGGTGGCGACACTCAAGTCTTTGCAATCTATTGTGAGTATTCATTCACAAGTTTGCGCGACGAGGTGTCAAGGTGCCAAGATCAAGAGACAAGATGAAGATGTGCAAGAGTTTGTACATGATAGATTGAAGGTATACTATGATTTTTCTATGGAGATCTAAATATGATTCATATGTGTTATATGTCAGAAATGTTGATATGTCTTGAATGTCACACCTTGCAGATTCAGTTGGGTTGTCTCTAGTTACGCACAATAAGAAACTTGAATCAAGTGACTTTGATATTGAGATCTAAATATAATTGATATGTCTTGAATGTAAGAAATGTTGATATGTGTTGAATGTCATAGTTTGCAGATTCAGTCGGGTTGTTCCCGGTTTTGCACAATAAGAAACTTGAATCAAGTGATTTTGATTGTCAAAATTGGTTTTGGATGCAGATGGAGCTAAGTAGCCAATATAGGAGGTGGGATGACAGGCTTGTAACAAAGGAGGAAGAGAATGCCATACTCTTGAGTAAGACTGGAGCTATGTTGAGAAGGCATAGGATTAAAGCGTATTCATTCAACCATCGGGTATGTTCTAGTTCTTTTCTACAAGGTTGAAAGATCGATTGAACCCACGTTCTAACCGAGCTCTATGAATGTGCTCATACTCAGCTTGTTTAATAAGTGAGCAAGTCGAGCTTTTTTTACAAGTCAAGTCCGAGTAACTCGAGTAATATCACAATTCCATTGAAGATTGATTCTTTTAGTCATCATTAGGGTTGTATTCAAGTCAAACGAGCCGTTTTTTGGTATGCTCATTTTCGGCTTATTTAGAATCAAGTTTGAGTCAGACCCAAATTTTAAACAACTTAAAAGTATGTTCATACTCGACTTGTTTAGTAAAGATCTTGTTATGTTGCTACTTGCAGCATTCCGCGGATCAACTAGAAGAGGCAAGGAGAAACGGAAGACTAAGATCCTGGCTCGAGGAACACTCGGAAGATGACGTGCCAGAGAAAGAAGAAATCAAAATGGTTGACACGATAGGAGGGAAGCAAATGCAACCAAGAGAAACAACGGTAAGTGAATCCGCATCACCGGGTCCTAGGAGGCCGTTACAACGTAGAAAACGTAGGCCACCAAATTCCATGTCGGATGACAAAATGAACGGTGAGCCAACATACATGGCTCCAACCGAGTCAACAAGGGCTAGGGCACGACCCACGAGTTGCTCGCCTAGGCTAAGGCCGATGCAACTCGATTGTTTCTCGGACGGGGACTCACCTTACAAGGCTAAGATCTCACCGATGTCTTCTATTAATAGTGAAAGGACTTGCACGGGTAGTGTTATTAGTGGGAAGTGTATTGTGAGGTCTAGTAAGGGTATTAAGCTATCACCAAAACCTTATTTTGATTCCTAAGCGTACCCAAAATGTCCCAAACGAAGATTCTAGTTCTAATCCTAATACCAATTTGAATCAAATGATACTAAGATGGATTGAAAGGTTTGATTTGGGATTGGAAAATGATTTTAATGTCAAATAGAAAGTTGATGATTATTGGTAGGTCCGTTTATTTTCGGTCTGGTTCGGGTTTTCGGATCGGACCGATCCGGACCTAAAAGTTTAGGTACGGTGCTCGGTCCAGAAATCTCGATCCTGGCAAATCTGGTCCGAACATTGTTTTTGTTATATATAATAAAAAGAAATAAATGATTTGCATTTATAAAATAAAATTATATTTTATTTAAAAAATTGCACTTTGCTCATGTTTAGGTTGACAATTTCTGTTCTAAGAGATTTTATTATTATATGGACACTTGAAAATAACGTTTTTATATTTGATAAATAATTTGACATAAACTTTTAAAATTAAAAATAATTATTCTCAATGAGGAAATTTATGTTAATGTATACAAGATGAAAACTAAAAATCAATTATTTGTATTTAAAAAATTAAAATTTATTTATGCTCTAAACCGGTCCATTTGAATCAGATTGGACCAGTTTCGGACCGAACCCAGACTATACCGATTAGATCGGTCAATTCGGGACCTATAAACACCCCTAATTATAAGTTTATATGATTGCTATAAACATATAAACAAGTAAACCCTAAATTTTAAGTGCAGATTTGAATATATATATATATATATATATATATATATATATATATATATATATATATATATATATATATATATAGGGTCCAGTTCCGGTGAGGAGGACCCTTGCAGATAGGAATGAGGAGAGCCGGGGTGGTGACATGTGGCATGCAACGTCACCTTTTTTTTTTTTTTTTCCAGCTTTTCTTTTTGTAAATAAAAATTGGTGTTCATATTTTTATGAGTATGTGTTCATTTTTAAAAGAGTCATTGTTCATATTTTTATCAATAAATGTTCATTTTTTCCTAACACTAACTATTCGTTTTTTAACATTAATTGTTAATTTTTGTATTTTTGTAAAATATTTTTTTAGATTTTTTTTAAAAATTATACTATTCTTTCAAATCATGTTAATAAAATATGATGGTCATTTTTTTTGAAAATTATACTTTTCTAAAAAATCGTGTTTATAATATTCAAAGATCGATTACATAAAAAATTGTGAAATTAAAGATAATACAAGACGATTCAGGTTTTGTTTCTTCGAATTTCTACTCTCACTGTTTAGATTTCCATTCTTAAGGTTTAGGTTTCATTATGATTGATGTTTGTGTTCGAAATCAAATTTGTTTGAATCATTTTGTGTTTGATAAGTTTGAGTGAGAAAATACATGTATATACATATGTTGAGTTGGTCTAATAACTCCAATTGAATAATCTATATATGTTCCTTTTAGTGTGCACGCAAACTGTTCGGTAAAATGCCTTATACAAAAATAGTTTATAATATTCACAGAAACAATAATATAAAAAGTATGAACACTGACGAATAAAAACATGAACAATGACGTATAAAAGTATGAACACCAATTACTTATCTATAACTTTGACACATACATAACATATTATGATAATCTTTTAACGTTTTGTGATGAATTTTTTTTATTTTTTGTGGTTATATACTGTAAATGAACATCTATGCATTATAAAATGAACACAAAAAAATAAATGGACATGACACTTTGATGAATAAAAATACTATGAACACCGATGTATAAAAACATGAACAATGACATATAAAAGTATGAACACCGATGACTATTTTGAACGTAAGGATATTTTTTCAGATTTTTAGTCAATTTACAAAAATGCCATTAATGATGAGCGTGTGAGAGCCCTTGATTTAAATCCATCCAATGGCTTACAACACTCCTAATTCCTATCTACAAGCTCTCTCCTCACTTGAACTAAAATCTATATATATATATATATATATATATATATATATATATATATATATATATATATATATATATATATATATATTGAAACTCAAATCGACTCATAACATAATTCAATAATATGACCCGGCCCAGATGTCAATACTATAAAACGGTCCAGCCCAATATTGTAGTTAGGGGATTTATATTTAGATTATATTTTATTTTTTGGAAAAGTAGGGATATATCTATTACGTATTTACGTGTTATATTAGAAAAACGAGAATATATTGGACGTAAATAGACTTTTTTTTATAGACTTTTGTTTTGTAAACTCCTTTAATTTTATTTTATATATAATTTTATCTTAGATAAAATAATTAAGTTAAATTGAGATATATTTACTAAATGAGTTTATATTATGTGTATTTTTAATAGAATAATAGTGGTAAAATTGTATGCAATGTTGCTAACATTGTAGTTACGAAAATAAGTGACATATTTTGCAATTTAACTCGAAAACTATTCGTCTTGTAATAACATGTTAAAGATTATATATGTGTACTCCTATGTCTCTAATATTTGTATTGAACCCATGAAGTATTCGAAATTCATGTACAACAATATTCCTAACTATATGATATTCAACATGTTACCGACTTAATTTTCTAACCATTGTCCGTGACATAAAAAGTAACGATAAAGTTATATTGTTTTTACGTTTTTTAAGTAGTGTCAAAGTCTGATATAGACGGATCGGTAGAGCGGGGGTCGTGTGCATATGAGCGCACATGCGCATTAGGCCCAAGCCCAGCACATAAACCCGGCGAGGTTTCATCCTCATACCAATTGACAATAGGAGGAGTAGCTCACCGACAGTGTTACGCTTGTCCACAGGTTAGGATCGCGAGCCGAATTGAGGCTAACCGCTCTGATACCATGTCAAAGTCCGATACAGACAGACCGATAGAGCGGGGGTCTTGTGCATCCGAGCGCACAAGCGCGTTAGGCCCAAGCCCAATACATAAACCCGATGAGGTTCTATCCTAAAATCAATTGGCAATAAGAGTAACCCACCGACCTTATATACTAGGCTCGGAGTGTCACCATCTTTCGAAATGAGATCTTATTATCTCCAACAAGTGGGTTAAAGTTCAACACGTTCGAACCAAACACGTAAACACATTGAAATATCATCATAAAACGAATTGTTAATCGATATACTAGACCCGTAATCTATCAAATGTACGATCTTTAGAGCAAATAACACATGGAAAAAAGCAAATCACGCCTCAAAACGACAACTCAAAGACGTACCAATAATTGAAGGTTATGTTCTTAACTTATAAGAAGGTTTGGAAGTTCAACTTTTGCGGAAAGTGGTTCGTACGATGTAGTGTGTAGTGACTGTGAAGCTCTGTCATCTCCCCTCACATAGCATATTGTATGAACACAAGACTTTCTAGAACCAAATACATTGACCCATAAGAGGGTTACGAGTATATATCCTCGTCAATATTGTAAGATACAACTAGGGTTAGGGTTGTTATATGAGCCGTCGAATATAAATTGTAAATGACAGAGCTTTAAAATGCGTTCATATTCGAGTTGTTATAAAATAAACGAGCCTGAATTGAGCCTTTTCCGAGCCGAGTTCAAATAGCTCGAATAATATGTATCATCTTTATAGTATTTCATATTTTTGTCAAACGAGCCGAGTTTTAACTAAACGAGCAGAGTATGAGTCTAAACTATAAACGAGCTTTAATATGTGTTTTTATTTAACTCGTTTATAATAGTGAACGAGTCTGAACCGAGTTTTTTTCGAGTCTGAGTAATTCATCCCGTATAAAACTCTAGATACAAATAATAGCCAAACTAGCTTGGTACACAAGAATTTCAATTGTTAAACCTTATATGGTAAAATGATGATTTATGAAGACTAATCTACAATGATGCTCATAGGGTTGTTAGGTAATTTGTTTTAATCAAAAATCTAATCAGCAATGATGCTCATAGGGTTGTTATTTGCAACGAACGGGCCGAGCTTTGAACACACTCAGTCTGGGATCGTTTATACATGAACCGAACATCAATTTTAAAATATGTTCATATTTGATTCGTTTACTGAACGAGATCATACTTTTGTGGATCAAACCCAATATCTAGCTCGACTATGTTACAACCCTACAATGTTTTTATAACGAACATGCTCATGCAAACAAGTCATACCTAAATTTTAACCGAATGTGTTCATATTCATTTTGTTTTAAAAATGAACGAGCTCGGGACAATCGATTTCTAAATTAATTCATAATATATATATATATATATATATATATAGTGTGTGTTTTTTCTTCTAGATGGTATGCAATTAAAAATGTGTAAGTTGGTAAACTATACTATTACTAATGATAGCCAAATAGACAAATGCAAGATGAGTTTTGATTGGAGAATATGGAATTGAGCCTAACCAACCAATACATTGCACATGGCAAGTCTTATAGTAAAGAGATTTGGTCCACCTATTTAATGAATTGTCCATATTTTGGCATGTCAACATTTGTTTTCTATGACTTTTTTGTTCAAACGTTTAGATATGTTGGAAGTCACCTCAAATCTCAATCAACTAAAACATCATAACTCAATTTTCCACTAGGAATTTTATTCTTATTCACTACTCACTACTACTTTACAAGAATCTATATAGGGTAAACCCGAAACCGAACGAACTGCAACCGAAAAACAAAAACCGAAAACCGAAACCCAAAACCCGAAATCCGAAACCGAAACCGATTGTCTTAGTATTGGAAGAGTCAAAATTGTTTTCTTTTTAGTTTTAACAGAACTCTGTCTGAGTTTCCCTCATTTTGATCATTATTATTGAGTTTTGACAAAGTTTAAACACGAGTCAAAATCGAAAATGGGTCGTACTAGTTGATCTTTGAATTTGTGGTGGAAATATGGGAGAGATTGATCTAATAATCTTATGTTGGATTAATGATCTATAATAGACCGATGTAGAATATTGTAAAAATGGTCCAAACTTGATCCTTCAACTTCAATGCATGCTTTAGCTACGAATAAGACACATGAGAAGCTCGAAAGCATTAAGAAATCCAAAGCAAATCTTGGGTCAATGTAAAAACTATATGCTGCCACACACTTTTGTATCAATAGATAAGTACATCATTTTCAGTGCATTTGGTCATGGCTCATGGAATTGAGACGTGTAAAGTTTACCTTTACTCTCTATATACCGTTAAAAACTCGAACACGTCCCATCAAATGCAGTCGTCTGACTCGATTGACACTTGACAATATAATGCAAATAACACACTTTCAATCCAAACAAGTAATATAATATAAATAACACACTTTCAATCCAATTATACTTGCATAGCGCACTGTCAACAAGTTCAACAACAATAAACACATCAACAAGTACCATCACATTCAAGTTAGTCATGCAATCTTGTATTACAAACGAGTATAACTCGTCAAAATAATCCAAACAAACTAAATGAAAAATCAGCGTATGCGACACTTAAAAGAATATAAATTATAGATATATACATATATAAAAAAATTATATGTATAAAAACTATATAAGGGACGGGCGGGTTGACTCACAGGCCAAAATGCTTACTCATATCCGTCCCACCAAAATACGGGCCGGACCGGATCGAACGGGCTAAACTAGCTACTCATACCATGTTGTTTCTCGGACGGGTCGAACCGTATTTGTACATGTTTAGTTTCTAGTATTTAGAGATTTTCCCACTGTTTTGATAGAATTATTGAATATATCCCAAAGTTTTAGTTACAAAAAAAATCTAACTTTCTTATATTTGTAATTGAAATATTATATTGTAGCCCCTTGTGTAAATCGAACAAAAGCTTGTATAAATCGAGAGAGGGCTTGTGTCAATCAAGAGGGCTTGTGTAAATCAAATGAATACTTGTGCAAATCGAAAGAGGGTTTGGATAATTAGGACATTTGTGTAAATTACGAATCTGGTAAATCGAAACTAGATAACTCGAATGTAGGTAACTTGTGTAAAACGACTTTGGTATTACGTTTGATAACACTAGTTTGGGTAATTATAAATCAAGTATAACTTTCAAAAATAACAACAAAATCAATTATTTTAGCTGGTAAAAGGGTGAGTCTGTTAACTAGGCTTGAAACCCCTGAACTACATATTTGTATTGGCCTACTTTGTTTAGAGTCTAGTTATCCAACTCACCAAATTTTTTTTTTTCCATTTCATGAGATAAAATAAGAAAAGTGTGGTGTTCATTATTGAATGACAAATATTTCATACGCACCCCTTCCAAAAATCAACTTAAAAAAAAAAAAAAGCACCTTTAAGCGATGTTTATCAAAAAAAATATAATCTCGTTCTAAATAAATTCATTCAATCAATTATTCAACAAAAAAATTAACTACCAATAAATTTCGACTTCCGCTTCAATAAATTATTGATTTTGACTTCATCGTTGGTTTCAATAGCCTTGATGAGGAAAAAATAAATACAACTCCATAATAAAAGCTGGAGTTTTTTTTTCTTCTTAAAATCAAGCTTACAAGAGGCGATTAGATTATAAATAAAAAAGATTGAAATCGAGGGTGATAATCATTGTGTTATTAAGACCCTCCAAGGTTTGTGGAGCTGTCCGTGAGAGGTCGAGATGATTATTTCTGACTCAAGACTGGATCTTCGGTTCTTTGACGAAGTTCAGATCGATCATACATGTTTTCAACGAAATCAATTGTGTTGCTGACTGGTTGAATGATTAATCTGGGATTATCGACCCCCACGCCAATTTTTTCCGAAGATCCAGAACTTCGTATTTTCATCTGCAATGACATTTTAGGGTGAGCTACTTATGGGAGACAAATCAACCTAACCGTTTTTCATTTTTAAAAAAATAAAAATAAAAAAACTATCAACTTCTAAATGAATTCTAACCGTCCAAAGATACTACTTGACACGTTTGGTTAGGTGACAACTCGCAAAGCCTCTCAAAGTTCAATTGACTTTTGTATCATCGTAGGCAATAGGCATGCATATTTTCTAAAGAGGTGTAAAGGTGTCACACCATAGTAGATGTATAAGACAATTATCATATTATAATATATGATACTTTTGAATATATTTAACTTAAGTATTGTATAATGTGAATCATTTAGCATCCTTTGGATCATAAAAAGCTAAGAAATGAAAGCTATTGTTGTCCAAAATCTAACCCCACGAATGCGAGGGACAAGAAGACATTGACGAAAGTGGAATGAGAGTGACTTAGGGAACAAGATAAGTGCACTTAGTTTTTCATTTTATGATTATATTCACTTAATCTCTAAGATTTTAAAGCATTTGTTTTGTCTACCAAACTCATATCTTTTCCTTTTTTGTTTTTCGTCTTGTTTGATTCGATATATTAAAGCGGTTTTCGTTTCCGTTGAATGTATATCCTGTATTCTCGTACCGTGAGATTTCACACGTTCAATTACACACGTGTTAGTTTCGAACTCGGTAAATAAAGCTGGTGACGATAAGAGAAACAACTCACCGGTCTTATACTCAACTCTATTTATGTCATACATTACATTGAGATATCTTTATGTATACTCCACTCCGCATTCTTGTAACATTAGGGTTTCACATGTTCAAACGTACATGCATTAGGTACTAACGTAATAAATAAATCTGATGAGATTTTACCCTAAATATAATTCTCGATAAGAGAAACAACTCATTAACCTTATACTCAACTCTATTTAGGGTTATACTTGATATGAGATATCAAACCCAATACATATAATAATTTTAGACAATTCTTAATAAGTCTAATTAGTAACATCATTTACTAAGTAGACTATATAATCTTTTCCCTTTTTTTTTGTTTTGTCTACGAAACCCCTATTTTTTTTTTCTTTTCTTTTTTGTTTTTCGTCTTGTTTGATTCGATGTATTAAAGCGGTTTTCGTTTCTGATGAATGTATATCCTGTATTCTCGTACTGTGAGATTTCACACATTCAGTTACACATGCATTAGATTCGAGCTCGGTAAATAAAACTGGTGACGATAAGAGAAACAACTCATCGGTCTTTATACTCAACTCTATTTATGTTTATAACTGATATGGGATATTGAGATCTTTATGAATACTTCGCATTCTTGTAACATGAGGGTTTCACTTGTTTAAACGTACATACAGTAAGTACTAACACAATACATAATCAGATGAGATTACCTAAATATAATGATCGATAAAAGAAACAACTCATCGACCTTGTACTTAACTCTATTTAGGGTTATACTTGATATGGGTTATTGAAATATCTTTATCAATATTTTTTTTATATCCATATCTTGCTTTTCTTTATTACTTTTAGTGCTAATTAAGGTTGGTTAATCTCAATGGGGTGACAAGCCAAATTAATGGTCAATCTATTCGTGTCATTGTCCACTCATTAGTTGTCTTGTGGCCCTTCCCATTACAATTTAGCTAAGGTAAATTTCTAGATGGTCTAACCTATTGTTATGATGATAAGATAACATTGATTAAACCTAGTTTGAATTATGTTCAATTAACTATAAAATATCAATATAGAAAAAGTCTAAGAAAATCCGAATGTCTTCTCATATTATTTATTATCAACTTTGATTCCAAAGTACTAAATGAAAGCTAAGAGACGAGAGCGAAGAGTAACGAGTGACCGCAAAATAAGGAGAGAGGTGATAGTGAAAAATCGATCATAAGGCAACGAGTGAAGAGCAATGTCGAACCAAAGAGTGACCACAATTAGGTAACTTTGGTCTGAAACGACTTGAAAACTTGAACACTGTAAAATTGGGTCAGACGGTTCATGTCAGTCCGAAATTTCGACGCAGAATGGTATTGATACTGATACAAAATTTGCTACGGAACTCAGACTTCTACCATTGAAATAATATCTACGAAAGGCGGGGTTTAGCAATCGGCTACCAGCGTCGAGAGAGAGAGGTCGGGTTGAATCTTGAACAAACCTAATAAAAGTTAGAAGAGAGCTCGTAATTTCTTAATTTTGGTCTGCAATATATGTTTTGAACAATAAGGTTGACTTGTTTCTTTTTAGTATAGCTTGCAAATTGCTATGATGTTGTGCATGCTTGATTTGTTTAACACCATTAAACTATTTTAGCAAAGGCACGTGCATAGTTTACTTTTATTCTTTGACTTAGTAATACTTATTTTAATTCATAAGAAAGATTGTTATTTATTCAATAGTTTACATCATTTAACATGACTTTAGGATATAATAGAAATGAGTAATCATGCTATCAATATGTTTTTCGGACACGATGGGAATGCACCCCAAACTCATTGTCATATACGGGAGGTACACCCTCTCTTTGTCCGCATCACACACCCGTCTTCTAGTTCTTATGATCGTTTCATTTTTTTTTTATCTGACCGAATAACATCACTCAAACAAAATTATAAACAATATAGAATAATACAATTAACAAAAATATATAAGACCCATTTTTCGAAAGATAAGCCAATGACTTACCTTGTTCTTGTTCTCCTAGTTATACTTGAGAAGATATGTTGATATATATAATAACGTAAATAATTGTTACGTAGAGTTTAACCATTGGTTATTCCGTAAAGTATTTGTTCACCAAAATTGTGATACTTCGATGTAACACTTCGAGCAACTTCTCCTTCTTCATCATCTTGCATATAAGGAAACCCCTACACAAAAAGCTAGGATCGTTTGGTTACAATTTTTGAAGGAAAAGAAAACGAATCTTGTTTACTTGTATGTTGTTGTTCACTTTACATTAAGTTTTAAGGTGAATGAATTATCCTTCTCGATGAAAATTTTGTTTCATTTTCCTGGTTTTCCTATAGGAGATTACTCCGTTCATTTAAATCCACATAAAATAAAAGGCTAAATCAATGGGCAATATCGTCTGATTAGCGCTGCCTTACTCAAACCTAGTTGAAGGCCAAGCTCAAACCATCAATTAATATACTTGTGTATACACAAGCATACAACTTTCGTTGTTATTTCGTTTTCATTTTCAGAGTTTTAACCATATGAAGGATAGATGTTTATTTTACAATAATTTATTGGGTGGTTCTTTTATTCTATAAAATATAGATCATTTAATAATTCAATTATATATTTAGACCAATTTTTTTATTAGATTTATAAGAAATAATTTATTAAGTGGGTTGTTGATATCCATGAGAGGATTAAATGTTTCCTCTGGCTTGGCACACATGGGAGATTACTTACGAATGCAGAAAGGGCGCGAAGATACCTCAGTGATGATGCTTGTTGTCCCTTCTGCACGGGAGTTCCGGAGACCCTTCTGCATGTTTTGAGGGATTGTTCACATGTTGCGTCACTGTGGAATGGCTTGCTACCTACTGAGCTTGCTAGAGATTTCTACACCAATAATGTTAACAACTGGCTTATCACCAACATGTCTTGCTCAATGCCTAGGATCGACAATATTCCGTGGAATATTTGTCTTGCAGTCACGCTTTGGTGGTGTTGGAGGTGGCGTAACGAGGCTATCTTCCGCGGGTCTGGACTACCTCCCAACAGGATCTCCTTGGTCGTTTCATATGCTAAGGATATCGTCTCAGCTAGGCACAATTATAAGAGCTCCACTGTCAATAGGAAAGTCTCCATGGTGGTTGTTTGATGGATTGCTCCACAAGAGGGTTGGATCAAATTGAATACGGATGGGTCGGTTCTAAGGGAGATAGGGACTGGTACTGCTGGGGGCGTATTCAGGGACATGTTTGATCAATGGTTATGCGGATTTGTGATGAATATTGGACCATGTTTTGTGCCGTTAGCAGAACTCCGGGGGCTCACCATGGGGCTCTATCAAGCTTGGGAGAAGGGTTTCCGCAAAATTATCTTTGAGATTGACTCGGAGTTGGTTGTTAATCTTGTGAATCGATCTATCCCTAATTATCATCCGTATTTTAGTCTGGTATCGAGGTGTCAAGGCTTCCTTCGTAGGAGTTGGATTGTCCAGCTCCGTCACATCTATCGGGAAGCTAATGTCTTTGCCGACCATTTGGCTTCCGCTGCTTACGACTACCCCTTAGGATACTTTTATATTCAGAATCTCCCTTCAACTGTTATTTATCATTTGAAAAACGACGCCCGCGGAGTAGCGACCCTCAGGTCTGTCACATGTTAGCTTGTTTGTTGGATTGAATAAAATTACGGAGGCACTAGTGCCTTCCGTAGCCATTACCAAAAAAAAAAAAAAATCAACTTTGTCTTTATAGTGCTTTTTATAAAAGAATTGGGATCCAATATATTTTAGAAAATTTTCTGATGGTGTCCCTATATATTTTTACGTTTCTAGATTATGTTCTAAAAAAATTTAGTTTTCGGATGGTACCCTTGAGTTTTAAATATTTATGAATTATACCCTTCTTTCATTCATCAATGAACATTTTGAAGGTAAAAGTATAATTATTATTTGATAGTTATTGTTAATAGTCATTTTAAAGGTAAAGATAGTTTTTTGAACGAATAACTTATCTTATGTGTAATTTATGAATGATATAAGAGTATAATTCAGAAAAGTCTAAAGCTTAAGGGGCACCGTCTGCAAACTGAAAATCCTTTGAACATAATCCAAAAAAGTCAAAAGTACAAGTACATCTTCCGAAATATCCGTCATTTTAACAAAATTAAAAGAGTCTTGTTCAACCTAATTTCTCAATATATAACGGTCATAAATGTCGCAGCTCACAAAAACATAGTATTTATGAAATAAGGTTACAATATTTATTTTTATTTTCATTATTTTCTCTCAAACATCTCTATGTCTTTAATTTGCGTTTCTGAAATTAGAGTTTAGGTTTTTATTTTGAAATTTCAACATTGATGACATTGTATGGTTTTTGATAATGAAAATTTTAATCATATTAAAAATAGAAAAATAGTGTTATTTATCAACGAACTTAGACTAAAAACAATTAAAAATATAACACAAAATACATAACAAAATTATGTTATAAGTTGCAGGATCACATCCTACATTTATAATTAATTTACGATAAAATTTGGTTGCGACTTTAACAGAATGTGACATTTTTTATACATTTTACAATCGTTTTCTTTATAAAAACGAGCCTTTTTTTATTTTCAATATAAATACAAGGAGTTTATTTAACCAAAATTTTACCTCTTAATTTAATCCATCAAAAAATACAACTTAATTAAAATCATGAAACTATTATGGTCAAAAGTGGCTATATATCATTTTGAGGTGATGGACACCTAAATTTGCACTTTGACTCTACTTGATAAACTTCCAAGTCTTCCATTAAACAACTTTTGTAAAAGCAATGTCAATATGTGCATGTCGACGTTAGGAGTGCACAAAACCCACCCGGGTTATAATATATAGTGTCAATATGTGACATGTGTTCCTACTTAGGTTAATCTATCATATTATTGGTAGACATGACAAATGTGGGCCGATCCTTCCTCCTTTATGAAAAAAATTTAATAAGTTTCAATTGTCTGTTGATAGACCTGTACAAATTCGGGCTGGTATGTTCAGTCCGTTCGTTCGTCTGGAAAAAATATGGATATGAACAGTTAGGTTAGCCTGTTCAGGTCCGGTCCGTATTTTGATGGGGCGGTATGGGCAATTATTTTGGCCCGTGGGCTAATAGGCCCGGCCCGTATATTGTTTTATACATATAATGTTTATATATGTATATATGATTTATATTGTTTTGAGTGTCGTATATTCTGATTTTTTATTTAGTTTCTCTTGAGTTTTTTGACGAGTTATACTCCTTTGTAATACAAGATTGTAGGGAACTTGACTGCAATTGTACTTATTTTTTTATTTAGTATTTGGATTTATTCATTTTTGCACGTGGATTGTTATTGAACTTGCTGGTAGCCACTATGCAAGTATTATTGGATTGAAAATGTATATTAATTTCATTATATTACTTGAGATCTCAAGTTAAAATTCAAGTGTCTACAACTATTGAACACCTTTGATTTATATGTAATAATTTTAATTATTTTTTATTTTATATAAATTCGTCCTTCTTTTTTTCAAATAAATACGGTACTCGTCCGGTCTGAAGCCCGACTCGTCGAATGGACCCTTGATTTATCGCGCAGAGGATGGCATTGGATCAATGACAATATAAAACCTAAACTCTTTCTCTTTTGTTGGGGAAAAAGAACGTAATATACATCAGCTGTATAACTCAATTGTTAAATGACAATATTATTTATAAAGAGTCAAACAACTAAACCATAAAAATAATAAATAAACAAACAAATCACTTGGATTCAAGCCAAACCCTTCATTATCATTAGTTTGGACCGTATATACAACCCTAAAACGTCTGTAAATCGTCGAAATTACACAATATATTAGCTTAAATATGTACAAATAACGTCGGCCACACCAAAAGAGTCACGCGTGATATAACATAAATAGTGTATGAAACATAAAAACTCATTATTTGTGAAATGTGTTAAAAGACCTAATCTTCATAAACATGTAGTCAAATAAAGAGACCGACCACCTTAAACAACTCACAATTAAACCAAAATGGTAATAATAGTGCTAAAATTTATTGTAATTATATATGAAGGGGGTCCCACATGGATCCCAATCTAGTGGTAGCTAATCAATGTTGTTACTTGGATACCCTGTCGAGTGTTGGGACCCACGTGGGCTCCAATCATTTGTTATTGCGACACGTATACAACTGTCACCACTTGGCTTCGTGGGCGGCTTATGTGGGACTTACCTTGCAACCTGTCACCAATATGGTAAAAAAAGAACGTGTTAAAAAATGTACCAGCGAAAATCTCTATTAGTTGATAAGATCCCAACTACGTTTTTTGGAAGTGTAGTTGAGTCCTAAAAAAAGTAAAAATATCAACTACACTTTTGGGGAGCGTAGTTGGAGTTACCTAAACGTAGTTGATATTTTTATTTTTTTGGAACTCCAACTACGCTCCCAAAAGCGTAGTTGGGGACCCTAACAACTACACACGCGAATAGCGTAGTTGGAGTGACAATTATAGATTTTCGCCGGTACTTCTATCAATCCCCAAAAAGAAATGTACTTTCATTCAATCTTGGGGTAAAAATTAACCTAAAAGGTTAATTATTAGTTATTATCACCCTTAGGAGAAATTATGGAGAGAAACTTACATCCCGGAGGACCGTAAGAAAATGAGCTTAGACGAATCCCGGTTGAACCGAAATTCTAGTCTCATGTCTATATTTTTGAAAATTCCGGTTCTCCGGTGCAGACTGGACCGTAACATCCGGTATGGTGTGGAGCGGTTGAACATCCCTAGTGCCCTTGTAATTTAGAGCCCATTTGGTTTTAACTCCGGAATCGGAAACGGAATGGAAACGAATCTAGTCTATACGTATAACCTTGTTCATCAAAGTTGTTGAAATCATTCCTTGTGGTTTGAAGTAATTGGAGTAAAGTTTGATTACTTTTGATACCCGATAGGGAAACAAAATATGGGAAATAAGTGCATTTTACATTAAATCACGAAGAAAGATTCCATAAAATTTCATGAAATTTCATGAATAAGGATATGTATATGAATTAAATTCGTTTCCATTTCGTTTCCAGAGTTAAAACCAAACGGGCCCTTAGACTTTATGTCAAGAGTTTGGATTTCCAAATGAGGTCTCTATGGTTTTTAAATTTCAGAAATATACCCTTTTACGATCGTAAATTAAGGAGGAAAAGAAGATAATTATCGTACATTATTAAACATTTTGTCAAAACATGAGTCACATTAAAGTACATGGACACTATTAAGCATTTTTCTGATTGATAATTTTTCTTTGATGAACTTTTATTTTATCAAAAAACAAGTCGAAAAACATGTTTTTTTTGTCAAAACACGAGTCACATGACTAAAGCTAATAAAACTGTTGTCATAACTCATAAGATGAGCATGCTAGATGAAAAAAACAAACCTAAAAAAGGACCCTACAAAGATGAATCCACTTGGAATTAAGAGACAAATGAGGGGATACTTGAAATTTGGGTGGTCTAGACCGGATTTTCCGGTTTTCGGTCTTCCTTTGTAAATTTTCGGGTCCGGTCTAGTGTAGAATCCGTATGGACCGATCATTTAAAACAGAAAAAGGTCCAAAACCTATTACCAACCGAAATTCAGACTCGTTGGTCCATCCGGTTCAAGATCAGCCTGGATCGGTTTAGGTCTGGTCCAAAACCTATTACCAAACGAAATTCAGGCTCGTTGGTCCATCCGGTGCAAGATCAACCCGGATCGGTGTAGGTCCGGTCCAAAACCTATTACCAAACGAAATTCAGACTCGTTGGTCCATCCGGTTCAAGATCAGCCCGGATCGGTCTAGGTCCGGTCCAATCGGTCCAAGTCTAGATTTGAACCGATGAACAGTCCTACATGCAATGTAAGCAACATGAGTAATAGGCAAAGTTCAATGAATGCAAATCATTTATACAAAAAAACAATTCAAATGTTGCATCTTTACTATCACACAACTTTTAAGGCATTGACAAATATTGTAGTCATAAGAACAAGGAAATCTTAACAATATGATAGAATCCACTTAATGAGGAACAATGTAATGTCTATTTCACACAACAAAACAAATAGTAACAATAATAAACTAATACAACTAGTAAAAAGCAAAGCAATAAAGGGGGTCATCAACTATCATACCTCTCTATATTTGGCTCCTTCTAGCTTAGACACATTAATCATCATGCTTCATAACATTGTCTTTATTTGCAGCTGAAAAGGACCTAACTCAGACCTAAAAGAAAAGAACTTCACATGCACCAAGCTTCATGTACAAATAACTATGATGTGTCGCATAGACAGCATCCTTGTGCTCTCAACAACAATGCAAATACGTAGATCGTACCGTTTTCGGAGAAGTTGACAAGAAAGTTTGAAGACCACTGTCAGAATTCATGAACAAAACAAAGATTCCTACTCTTCTGTAGAAAACAAGTTCAATCAAATAACTAATGAAGTGCATATTGCAACAAAGCGAAAACGATAGAATCCAAAATTCTGATATTGATATGTCCTTCATGCAATTGAGTTTCAAAGATTCAGCTAAGATAGTGCTCTGATTATGCATGTGAAATTTACTGTAAAACAAACTTACTGTAAAACAAAATGAATGTATAAGGAGGGAAAGTGCTCACAGGTTGTTGTTGATGTGGAAAAGCAGTGGACGTGGTTGCAACTGTGGGGAAAAAGTGCAAGAAGATTTGGAGAAATCTTTGCATCCTTTACTCGTGTCGAATTCGGCATATCTGTTGGCTTGCAACACTAGAAAGAGGGAACTGAAAAGAAAAATCCTGAAAGACAACACTTTCCTCATTAACCCAAAGTTAGGCAGTCTCCTACTATTTGCTTTCACCAAAGATATTTAAATAACCGTCTTCGCCTCTCATTCTCCCGGGCACCAATGCTTTGTCTTGCTTCTTTCTCCCAACAAGAAAAAGCTACACTCATAAAAAAAATCACCTTTGCTTTCTTCTTTCTCATCTAGCAAAAATATGAAGCTTAGTAGTGTAGTTGTCCTAGAAATCTGTCTTATGATTTGCTTCATAAGCAATCTTTCAACTCTTTGTTCCTCGAGTTTCCTTCTTCCTTCACTAGACAGAATTCCTTTAGATGGGTATTTCATCTTTGATGAACTTCATCAAGTAGCCAAAGATTTCGGGAATCTTTACCAGCTGCAACCGAGGGCAATCCTGTATCCAGGATCAGTTTCAGACATTGCCACAACTGTAAAGTATGTTTGGCAAATGGGGCTGAATTCAGAGCTAACGGTTGCAGCCAGAGGGAACGGTCACTCGCTCCAAGGCCAAGCACAAGCTCACCAAGGGATCGTGATCAAGATGGAATCCCTCAAAAGGAATGAGCTGATCAAAGTACACCCGAATGGTCAGTTTCCGTATGTGGACGTTTCTGCTGGCGAATTGTGGATAAACATTCTGCAAGAATGTTTGAAATTTGGTTTGACACCAAAATCTTGGACTGACTACTTGCACCTCACAGTTGGAGGCACTTTGTCCAATGCTGGGATTAGCGGGCAGGCGTTTCGACATGGCCCTCAAATCAGTAATGTCCATCAACTGGAGGTTGTCACAGGTTGGTACATATAAGATAATTTCAAATTGATTTCCTTTAATTTGGCTGGTAAATCACCCTTCCATGAATGTTAAGCTTCTCAGAGGCGCATTGTCAGCTACAAACCTGCAAGATAGATGAAGAGAGAAAATAATAGTAGTAACGTAATAGATCGTAACTTTTTCGCATGTGAAATGAATAAGTACAAAGACTTTTGGACATTTCTGCATCAGTAATTTTCTTCTTTTTGAAGCATTAACCTCAAAGTTTTTTTTTACAGGAATAGGAGAGGTAATGAACTGCTCAAACGAACAAAATACCGAGCTCTTCCACAGTGTTCTCGGAGGATTAGGGCAGTTTGGAATCATAACCCGAGCCAGAATCTCACTTGAACCAGCACTGGAAATGGTAAAAGTAAAAAATTCATTAAAAATTAGGCAGTTCATATTGCCGAGTAACTAAACACCTTGATGTTATTGTGATCAGGTAAAATGGATCAGAGTCCTGTACTCGGACTTTGACACATTTACAAAAGACCAGGAACATCTCATTTCTACAAAGAACACATTCGACTATGTCGAAGGCTTTGTTATAATAAACCGGACGGGTCTCCTGAACAACTGGAGATATTCTTTCAACCCACAAGATCCTGTTCAGGCAAGCCACTTCAAGTCAGATGGGAAAATTTTGTTCTGCCTAGAAGTGGCCAAATATTTTAAATCAGGGGAGATTGATCGCGCAAACCAGGTAATATGTAATGCTAAATATCTTACTAAAATTTGAACAAGTTCAAAAGCAAATTATAAAAGACCCTAAATTATATTTTGATGCAGGAAACTGAAAGCTTATTGTCTCAGTTAAGCTACATCTCGTCCACACTCTTTGTATCAGAAGTTCCATACACAGACTTCCTGGACAGAGTTCATGTCTCCGAGATCAAACTACGTTCAAAGGGATTGTGGGAAGTGCCACACCCATGGCTAAATCTCCTTATACCAAGAAGCAAAATACACAAATTCGCGAAAGGAGTATTTGGCGATATTGTGACAGACACCAGCAATGGCCCTATTCTAATCTACCCAGTTAACAGATCAAAGTAAACTTCTAATGCAAATAATCAAGTCCAATTTTCTCCACTTATGTTCTAAAAAGTACACAATAAATATATGTCACTATTTGCAGGTGGGATAACAGAACTTCGGTGGTGATTCCAGAGGAAGATATATTTTATCTAGTGGCTTTCCTCACATCTGCGGTTCGTACTTCCACGGGATCTGATGGGCTAGACTATATCTTGACCCAAAACAAAAGAATTCTAGATTTCTGCCAAACAACCGGCATTGGAGCTAGGCAATATCTTCCTCACTACCCAACACAAGAAGAATGGAAAGCCCACTTTGGGCCACGTTGGGAAGCCTTCAAACAAAGAAAAGCAACCTATGATCCCCTGGCAATCCTTGCACCAGGCCAGAGAATATTTCAAAAGGCAATATCCTTCTCTTGACATTAGGTGGTAAAAAGAAGGAACATTGATTTGACATAAAAGAGGAGGTTCATTGGATGAAAATAGAACCGATAGATGCCATGCCAAGTAAGCCAGTGGACTGGTGAAAATTAAAGCATAAATCATGGTGTTTCCTAGGAAATTTTAACCATGACATAAAAGGCCATGACAATTGTTTCCTAATCTTTGTAATTGTAATGCATAGCGCATGAAATATTTGCAAGTGAATGCATAAGATTCTTGATGCACATTTAACTCAAAATCACTGAATTATACAAGCAACTCATTCCATATAACTGATCTAGTTCGGCAATAGATCATTATATCTTAGGGTAGAAACAGAGAGCCCAAGCTCAATCAATATACTAAATCCAAGTGAAGTTCATCCTAACAACAAATTGCAAGTGGAGGTGCCAACTCGACACATGTTATGACAAGTTCCTTAAGAGTGCATATTTGGTTGAGTTGTGACTCGTGTGAAAGTTTCCCAAATGAACAGCCTAAAAACAATAATTGGTAGCAAATAATTTTTTAAATTATACTAATTCTGAGCTTTCTAATAAGCATCAGTACCAGTGGGACAAATGATGCAGAATTTATACCAACTCTGGTACGAAATTTATACAACCCGGTAGCATTTCACAGCATAAAAAAGTTAAAAATATATGTTTAGTTAGTTTAGTTTTGGTCATGGTATTTCTAGACGCTCATGGAGTAAAGCATATCGAAATGACACCAAGAGAAGAGAGCTAAAAGCACAAAAACTAATGGGACAGGAGACCCCTAGAATATTCTTGAAGGATATTATTCTTGCCTATTCTACCAAAAAAATAATAGATATCCTTGCATAAGCTGGATTCTCCAAGCTAATGGAAAATCTTGAATTTTGTCATGCTAGCTTAGCAAATATATACACATAAGCAGCATACATCTGTTTAGTTACAATGTTTTATGATGTCTTGTGCATTTTTTTTATGTGTTAAGGCTAACAGCCAAGTAGAAAACAAAGCAAATTGGCCCTTTGTTGCATCAAATAAATATGAAAATTAAAATCTGATGATTCTAAATTTCTCAACCTGTATAATTTGACTCACGAACAAGTTGTCAGGGAATCTCATGCCAACCCCCTACCCCGCCTCTCAAGATACCGGAAGGGTTCGATTCCTGTACTCCCGACACCGAGCATTATCAGTGTATGCAGCAAATGCATATGCATGAACAGCATAGATGTCATGAACACCTATAAAGCACAACGTACATAATGGAGGATGTCCATCCATCTTATAGAAGATTCATCTTTTCTTCCAACTACTGCTTGAGAAGACATTGTCGGTGACAATAGTATGCATCTTTAAATGATGAATATTGGAAAGGTATAAAAGAAACTGAACCAAATATAACTTTAACAGCATGGCACCTTTGAGTAGAATCCATTGTCAAATTGCAAATTGAACAAAAGGCGTATCTAGATACAATGATTGATTGTAGAAATGGCTCTGTGGTCAGAATGAAATCTTCATGCATATCAATTTTAGCTTATCCCTGGGGGTGAAGCCAGAAAAGATGCTTGGGGAAGCCAATAGTTTTTAGTCATGGTGGAGCTTAAAACCACAAGACAAACGATTGATCAGAGCACTAGTTTTCTGAGTAGGTGTTTCCACGACATGAGCTCAGAAAACACTAAAAGAATATTGAAACTTTGAGAAAGACTGCAGAATATAATCTTCAAAGAAATAATTATTAGAAACACAGTAATCATGACAATTGACATCCATGTGACTCGAAAGCCTGAAATAGCTTTAAACCAAAGGAAATTAAACGAGCTATGTAACTTCGAGAGTTTAATATCCTGAAGGCAGTTGATAGAGTATAAAATAAGAAAACTAACACAAGGACATTTATCACACACAAAGTCAGCTTAACACACAAGAATAGGCACAATCACATTATGATAATCTAGCTGAGATAAAATTCTCACAGGCACAGCCCTCACGGCTTCCACTAAGAAAACATGGTCCTTCCTTCTAGTTTAATCCTCTTAATTCTTTACTAGCACATCTTTTATCCTAACAGCATTGCAGATCAAAGCTTTGGCTTTAGACATCATGTATACATGAATAAACTTCTCCAACTATTTTTGGAGGTTCCTCTATTTTATGATAGAAAAAGTTGTGCCACGAATAAATGTTATGCAAACTATGGACGATTTAGAATGAAGTCAATGCTCATTACTTCTTGTTACTTTCTCCATGAATCAGCCATGTCTTATCAGTTCTTCAACCTAGGTTACACCTAATGGTATGCTCAAGAGATAAAGACAACAGCAATTATTTAGTTTTCTTTCTTATGATAGTAATGACACAAGAAGAACCAAACAATTCGTGATTATTATTTTTACAAGCTAATCCCACATGTAAAGCTGGTATTAGAGTTCAAGGGGAACTGTGTCATAAATCATAATGATTAAAACAAATTACAACTTGACATAGCAACCCTGCAAAACAATTCATTAGCTAGAAGCAAAACCAACCAAAGAGAAAGAAGGTTTGCGGGGTTATCTGAACTCTAAACAGATATGGGCACTTCTCATTCAGCCACACACAGAAACTTTACTATAAATGGAACATATCCAACATGGATGCATCCAATCATTGGTTATGGTTAAAGAAGGCAAAGCACTTTGGATGGTCTACCAACTTTCATTGGAAAAAATAATAATAAAGTTTAAAAAGTAAATGTAGGACCTTCTTCCACTACATTAGTCTAAAAGCAGGTTCTTACCCATAATCAAACTTCCGGAAAAGTCTGTACAGCTAATCAACTGCATCCATATCACCTTCGTATATCCTACAATCCATAATCACAACTATATACTTGATCAATCGCATATAATGCAATCCCCTATAGGTTATCCTTCTTGGTTTGTTACAAATTTCATTTGATTAATCCATAGATTCTTCCCCTATTGGGTAATCAGCTTGAAATTCACAAATTTCAATTGATTAATCAATCGATTTCAAAACCTAATAGTGACTTCACAGAATTGTTAGCAACTTGATGGTAGATTCTTTTGGAAACGATCACGCCCACATCCGAATTAAATTAATTTTGATCACTGTCAGATTTTTTTGGAAACAGATTTTGCATGTTGGCGGCAAAACAAGAGCCATAATAGAGATAGCAAGAGAAAACATTGAAAAGCAATCGCGATCTCATATTGAAGTGTTCGCCGTGAAAGAGGGAGAGATAAGTGTGACCTGCGATGCGACCGCATTACAAGATGGGATACAAAGCGAACGGAAATTGAAAGGCTGAAGACGACATACACAACGGAGACCGGTAAAGAGGACAACCTTTATGTTTCACCTGAAAAACGGGTTTGTATGATGACACCGACGATAGGTCACGTTGATGGGTAATGTGTGAGGGGTTGAATTCGAAACAGAATAGCTTGTCTCATAAACCGCTTTTTCAGTAGGGACTGGTTTTCGGACGTATCTCGACCTTATGTTAATGAGAAAAAAGGTTAAGTAATTCTAACACGCGGAATATCCCGCTGTATTAATGAGAAAAAAGGTTAAGTAATTCTCACGCGTAAAATATCCCGACCCCTAATATTTGCATTCAAAATATTCACTAAAAGAAATCTCAAAAAGGTCGGTCAATACATTAAAACATGTGGAAAAACTAATAGTGAAATAAGCAAGGTAATCCAAAACATTACGACAACCACTATCCCAAGCAACCACTATCGCAAGCAAGTTTGAGCTCGTGTTATATGCCCCACAATTCCGGCATCGGGGCAATACATATATCAATATTCACAACAAATCCTTGTAACTACTCTCCCACGTCTATATATACTACTAATGCAGCACCCATTTTGTCCACGTGTCAACCTCTAAGGTCGTTCACGTCAGCTTTTTTCCAATTTATTTACAGATTTGACACAACATATTTACATATTTGCCATTAATTATTTTATAAAATTTTTTTTTTATTAGAATTTGTAAACAGTCATCATGCCACGTCAATTTTATTAAAATAAATAATTAAAAAAAATAAATCTACCTATCTACCAATCAAAATTAACAAACTGATATATTGTAACTCGATTTGTTGAGAAAATCTAATGCAAATCTTCTAACAAAATTTGACACATTTATTTAATTTAAAACTAAATCAAAATTTACTCCTCTATCTAAATCTAAGTAAAAGTGATAATATATTAAGGTATAAATATAATACTCGAATAATAATCTTTGTAATAGTATTTTAATTATATTTTTTATTTATTTTAAAAAAATTAATTCTCATATGTTAGTCATATTAATTAATAAAAATAATTTTTACTATAAATTGATATCAAACATATGATCCATGAAAGTGAAAATATAATATTTATTTAGACAATAACGCACAAGGTGCGGGTACTAAACTAGTTATTCCTAACAACACCCGCTGTAAAAGCATGGCCATCTACACGCTTCGAACCATCAATATTGATCTTCGTAGCACCAACCAGTGGTGGCTCCCATCTCACATGAATCTAGGGCGGGGTAACGTTGTGTTGTCCAATATTGTTCTTGTTCTTGTTCCAATCTCGAATGTACTCAACAACCCTATCCACCACCGAAATATGCCTCTCCTCATAATTGGTGATACCGTTGAAAGCTTTCCCGTTATGCCATTTCCTAGTCCACCATATACCTACAACAAATAAATACTTCACTCACACATTCATGATTAAATTTAGATGAAAAGGAAGTTACTTCTAATCCAGTCCATGATAGATTGATCGAATAAACCTTTCATCATCTGGTGTACATGTGGTTGCTTCCACATAACCTAGCGTGACAATCCCCGTAGTAGATGAATCAATGATTCCACTAAGTCAGCGCAACAAGGACAGTGGTCCACGAAAGTGATGTATCTTCACCTCCTCTTTTCGTTAGATAACACACCTCACACATCCAACAAATCAATAAACCGATTTTGTCATCCTTAGTATGAGTTGGGAAGAATTGATTCAGTTTTCACCTACTATGATTTTCTCGGTTTAAACCGTTGTTAAAAAATTCAAAAAACAATAAACGAGTTGGGGCTTCGTGACATTTTAAGGTTGAAGATTAGGGTCGCAATTACAATTTTCGCTTTCTCGACCATTTGTTCTTTCTCCCTCGGACCTCAATCCCTCTCTGGTGGACATCGACATCGAGAACCTTATTTTTTGACATTATCCACAAGTCGATATAAACCATCTAATCTATGTTCAAAAACCTAATTCAAATTTCATAAAGTAGTTTGATTTTACAAACATCATATGTAATATATTCTCACGAAATAAACACGTCGGTATGAACAATAATAATTGTAACCATATAATAAAATGAAAAAGCCCATGAGCCCATAAACACACGTGGGCTTCGATTCTTACGATTATAACCCTAATAAAATGAAAAAGCCCATAAGACTCTGGTTCGGCTTTACAATCATCGGAGCAGTCCTTTCTCCCTCTGGCCGCTGCGACGTCCTCTTCTTTTGAAATTTACTGTTCGGCGGGTGGCGGGACGGCGGCGGCATCCTCTTCTTCTTCCATTCGTTTTGAGGTGCGTGATTGTGTGTTTGAGTTTATTAAGCTCCCTGTTCTTCATGTGTTGAATCCAGTAATTTCATTCAATTCATCAAACGAGTAGAATAGTGAGAAGAACAAAAAGGAGATTTGGTATGTGTATAGTTCTGCTTTGAATATTCATTGTAAATTTCTCAAATTCCTGTCTCGTTTTATTGAAATTTACTGACTAATGAGATTCGTGAGCAGCGAGAAGAAGAAACCGGGAGATTAGGTATCGTATTTTGAGTGTTATAGTTCCGGTTTGGAGTTCAGCTCCTCACCATAACACTCAGACCTATTCTTGAGCAGGCTCCATTGCTAAACCTGCAAAATCTCCATTGAAGATTGAACTTTTGCTCGGAGAAATAGGGGATGGAGGTTGAAAGAGAAATGAGTACTAACAACGTCATGTGCCAGTTGGCTGACCCTGAAGGCACTCTTCTCGGAGATGCTATGTACCTTCCTCAAAACGCAGGCCCCAAAGAGCTTCACTTGATCGTCAACCAGCTTCTCAACAACACTGTAATTTTTCTTATTCTCTATATCATTTGGATTTTAAAGTTTGTGTATTTTTTTTAGGGTTTTAGTTTGTGGGGATTGTAAAGTTTGATTGTAGGTTAAATGAAGAGTTCTGATTGTTAGTATCATCCTTATAACTTAATTTCAGGAAGAGAGACTGCCTTATTCTTTCTACGTATCAGACCAAGAACTTGTTACCGAGTTGGGGGCTTTTCTACAGAAAAATAAAGGTTTGTCTTGCCTAATCTGAGTACCAATTAGTGGCCTTTCTGGATATTGATTTTTAATTTTTCCCAATTATTTGTGTTCAAGCAGAGTTTATGTTTGAATTATATTCTTTTCACAGTCTGAACAAGTTTGATTTTGATGTGTTTGCAGTGTCTGTTGAGAAAGTAGTTCAGATCGTCTATCAACCACAAGCTGTTTTTCGCATTCGGCCTGTAAATCGTTGCTCTTCTACTATTGCCGGTAAGCTCATTGTGTTCAAGTCCTTCTCGTTCATCCGAAGCTGTGAAAACTATCTTTTTTCTTAGATGGAAGACAATGGTTTTGGTTATCCTTAGTCGACTGTGAACTTTATAGCTTATCAATACGGGTCTAGGTGTCAGCTATGCAGCCTATGCTTTCATTTGTTAAAACTTCATATATTTCATATTATAGGTCATACAGAAGCTGTGCTTTCAGTTTCGTTTAGTCCAGATGGGAGACAATTGGCTAGTGGTTCAGGCGACACAACTGTTAGGCTCTGGGACTTGAGTACACAAACACCCATGTTCACTTGTACAGGTTTGTTTTGATTGTACTATTGTGTACTCACTGCTTGTGTAATGAATATAATGGAATTAGTCCTGTCTTTACGAAGTTCTTAATTTCATATTTTGCAATGATATGAAATTTTTATAGTTCTTTGCAGCCAGAATCATTTTTGTGTTGGTATTAGATTCTATAACTTCTAAAAAAGAGGATGCTATTTAAAATTGTCTGTTCAGGGCACAAGAATTGGGTTCTTTGCATTGCATGGTCCCCAGATGGCAAGCATCTAGTTAGTGGAAGCAAAACCGGTGAGCTTATGTGCTGGGATCCACAGACAGGGAAGGCATCAGGCACTCCACTTATGGTAATTTCTAAGTTCATACCGAATGGGTTGATCAATTGAATAAGTGTATCTCTAGTTTGATAACTGTATGTTTCTGTATTGGATTTTTTCAGTAGAGAGCCAATCAAGTGTCGAACCTAATCCATTCTCTTACATCTTGCTTGATCTTTTGAAATTTTAATTGTATGATAAAGATCAACTTGTGGTTCTTGTGTCACAATTAGGAATCTTAGACTGATGAACTAGCATCCAACCTTAGAAACCAAACAAAAAGAAAAAGTGGAACAGATTCAGTAAGTTATTCAATATATTTTATGAAAGATACAAAATTTCTGCCTCCATTTTATTTCTAAAAGAAAATAACTAACTCTTATACTACTTTAAATACTTAATAACTGAAATTCAGGATAATGATGAACATGGAAAAAGTGGACAGTATAATGAAGAAGTGCCTTATAGATATGGAAATGGAAAATCAAGAACTAGAAATGAGAGAAATGAAAATAGAAGGCTAATTTTGCTTCTGGAGTTTTGGGTTTGTATCGCCATAATTATTTTGATACATGCTTAGTACTTTACCTAAAATGTCTCATATTAGCTTAGATTTTCATTCATATGATTTATATTATTGAATGTCAACTATGAAGATATATATGATGTGGTATTTTAAATTACTCACAACATTGTAATTTATAATTTTGCACATCAGGGTCATAAGAAGTGGATCACTGGCATATCTTGGGAACCAGTCCACCTTCAATCTCCGAGTCGTCGCTTTGTGAGTGCTAGTAAAGATGGGGATGCACGAATATGGGACATTACCCTGAAGAGATCTGTCATTTGTCTAAGTGGGCATACCTTGGCAGTAACTTGTGTCAAGTGGGGTGGTGATGGTGTCATATATACCGGGTATATTCATTAGGCCACTTATCTTCTTCTCCTTTGTAAGCGTACATTTACTTTCTGCAATAATGAAGTGCTACACTTATTACCTTTATGTTCAATGATGGACTGTAAAATTTGTGATCTAATTTGAGTAGTTATTCAGCTTTCCAGCTTTGATTTCTATGAGTCTAAAATCTAAAGCAAATGGATCATTCAACCATTTCATTTAATTAGGCGTTAGATTTTTAACTCAGGATCTTTCGAAGAAATGTCTCTATATTGCCAAATAGGGAGATAGGTTTTGTCCCCAGATCTTTGTGATGGAGAGCTAGACTGACTATCCGAGGGAAACACTATGTTATCTAAAATAACTCCACTTATAAGTTTGAATCTCCTGATGAAAGTTTCTTATTCTTTTCTTTGACAGCTCTCAAGATTGTACTATAAAAGTCTGGGAAACTAAACAAGGGAAACTAATTCGAGAGTTAAAGGTATGCTTATGTGCTACTTTCTACAACAAAATACTCGTTGCCTAGGTTCCTCTGAAAATTTGAATATTGTTTTCTCAGTACTCCTTGGATCCATGTTGTCATGCAATAATAATCCGACCCATTAGTTCAATCTTAATATTTCCTAAAACTTGTTTAGTTTTCCTTTATATAATTTTTTTTATTGAAGGGCCATGGACATTGGGTTAATTCTCTTGCACTGAGCACGGAGTATGTCCTACGTACTGGTGCATTTGATCACACAGGGAGACAATTTTCTTCCCCGGAGGAAATGAAGGAGGTAATTTGTGTTGCTAAAGGGTTTAAGCTGTATAATATTATAATGTGTTCTGGGAAATTATTTTTATGTGCATTCTCTTTTTATCCTTAATAAAACGATATAATTTTGGTATATTTCCTGCATTTATAGACGGCTTTAGCTAAGTACAACAAAATGAGAGCCAATGCCCCTGAGAGACTGGTTTCAGGTTCTGATGACTTCACAATGTTTCTATGGGAGCCTGCAGTAAGCAAACACCCAAAAACCCGAATGACTGGCCATCAACAGGTACAACGTACTTCGATTAATCTAACTTCACAATGTTACTTGTACTATTACTGCTGTAACTGTTGCTGCTAAATCTCGTTTTTGAGCGGCCGACTCGTTTCTTTTCCGCAGCTTGTAAACCATGTTTACTTTTCCCCTGATGGTCAATGGATAGCAAGTGCTTCATTTGACAAGTCTGTAAAGTTGTGGAATGGCATTACAGGGAAGTTTGTCGCGGCTTTTCGAGGCCATGTTGGACCTGTTTATCAGATAAGGTACTAATGTGCTTGTAGTAATTACCTATCCACTTCACCCATCACGCCGTTAAACTCGCTCACTATTCTCTTTGCTTTCTTGTTTTTTTTTGCTGCATTGCAGTTGGTCTGCTGATAGTAGGTTGCTCTTAAGTGGGAGCAAAGACTCCACATTGAAGGTAAATTATCCGCTTTGATAATTTACAGAAGCAACATATTTCGGGTCTTAATTTAAGGTTCAACTCTTCTTGTTTAGATTTGGGATATCAGGACACAGAAATTGAAACAAGATCTCCCAGGGCATGCTGATGAGGTAATTTCAATGTCGAGTTCTTTGACATTGAAACCAATTGCATTAACTAATACTTCGGTTATCCATTTGTGTCAGGTATTTGCTGTGGATTGGAGTCCTGATGGCGAGAAAGTTGCATCGGGTGGCAGGGACCGAGTATTGAAGCTTTGGATGGGCTAAAAACACCAAGCAACGAGTATATTTGTTTACGAGACATCTTTGGTGCCATAAACACACACTCGTCGACATTTCAAACCCGAGTCCAGGCTCAAGATTGTAAGGGTGTCTGTGTTTCGGCTTTCGGGTTTCTCTGGCAATTTTGTTTTCCTTTCCAGTCTAGCAAGTGTTTTGTTATACATGTTAATGTTAATAGAAGAAAACTAGGCTAACCTTGTAAAGGCTGTTTGGTCTTCTATATACTACATTAAACTACCCTTCAGTTTTGCCACATTTCCTGTATGAGATATTGAGATTTTTAGTTTTGTTCAGTGAAATCATTATATTTTGTCTTGATTAATAATATTGGGTTTATTACCCAAAAATATAGAAAAATATATGGAAACATTAATATTTAATACCAAAATCTTAAATTTTTATTAATATAATTGTTTACAACTAATTATTACATCAAATTTTTTTAAATTTGATGTATTAATTTTTTAAAAATTTCTATTTAAAAAGAAAATAAACTTGAAAACATTAATATTCAAAGTTTATGAAGGATGATTGGGTATGACATGTTTAGTGCCTTGAAAAGAAAATAAACTTGAATATTTTTGAATATTCAAAACAGAAAAATATATGAAAACATTAATATTCAAAGTTTAAGAAATGGAAATATTTGCATATAAAATTATCTATTTGAAAAGAAAATAAACTTGAATATTCAATCTTTTTATATATGTTTTAATTTCTTCCATTATTTTCAGGTGATCCCATTTGAATCTTATTTGATAGCTCATTTATAGAATAACTTCATTGAAAATTATTCATTCTCTTGTTTTAAAACTTTTCACCAAAAAATCATTTATAAACAAAATTATTTTTTTTTGTGTACCAAATTTTTTAAAATTTATGAAGGATGATTGGGGATGACATGTTTAGTGCCTTGAAGTTTGAGATGATTGTTGGAGCAGGAAGCAAACTTGACTGAATGAAGAGGGCCTGGCCCCCCCAACATTCATAGTTTGACTTGAAGATATGCAACTGTATTTTGCACTAATTTAATGCTTTGCATTCATTGTATTTCATTCAAACATAAATGGTATCTCTAGGGTAAATAAAACTTTACCACATTGGGGTAAAAAGTGGTTGCTGGATCCAGTAAAAAGGTAAAATTGTTTGAGGATTTGCAAGATAGAGTTTGATCCTTATTTTTAGTTTGATTTTGTTTAGGATTTGTTACTAACTTTTACTTTGTCTAATGATACATTAAATCATAAAGTTTAAAGTTTGGATCTTGAGGAGTATGCAACGTTGTTATATGTATACTCGTTAATGTTTATATCGTGAAAATACAACGGACTCGTGCTTGGAATTGTGTGTATGGAAGCAATATGATTTTTGTACTAAACAAATTGACGGTAAAAGATTAAGTGTAGCAACGTAGCAGCATTACATGTTCGATTTCATATTTTGTAAGACTCGGAATGAAACGAGATTGATGTCACTCAATGTCTCATCCTGACAAATAATCCCGATTGGGATGACACAGGTATTGAATTTTTTAGATTGAATGTTATCGGGCCCTATCCTAACCAGGTTCAAAATAGGACCAATTTCTCTTAGACTCGTAATCGAGGGCACAATGGTGTCGGTGAGAGAAAAATTGAGGGCATGATCACCGGACTTGAAGTTAAGTAAATCGATTATAGATAATTCGTAAGAATGATGAAGTCACGGCACCCCTACTATGAGAAGTCGATAAAAGTGCAATATCTTAGGACTTGCTCCTTAGTGCTAACTTTTAAATTAAAAAAATAATTAGACGGGATGAGCATAGTACGGAGAATAAGTTAATACTTGCATCCCTTTTCAATAATTTTTTTCATCATGGGACGGGAACAAATTCTTAGTTTTGGATGAAATTACGATGGTATTGAAATGAGTATATAAAAATAGGCAAACTACTCCTCCTATTATCAATTGGTTGCAGGATGGAAGCTCACCGGACTTATGTGTTGAATTCGGACCACCGTACATATGTGCTCCGACGTGCGGTTGACTCTCACATCATATATGACCCATCATAATTTCATAAAATTTATACTCGACCTAACCTTTTAGTTAAATTAATCAAAATATATTTTATCCCGTTGTTAAAAAAAATTTATATGCTTTAAAATTTTAAAATTATTTATTAATTTATTTAATTTTCACAAATCGATATTTTTCTTAGTCAATTAAAAATTTTAAATCTTTTCAACAATATAATGAAATTCTTATAAATATTTTAAAATTACCATATGTCATCTTAAACCCCTAATAAACTAAAGTACAACAAATAAGTAGATATAAATAATACATTAAACAATCATATAAGTGTCAATCAACCTCTAATCAAATCCAACCTAACCTAAATATATCTGAAATAATGAAATGTGTACTATCCTAGAAAACCATAACTTATTATTAAACTTGACTTACAACAAACATAATCGGTGACCCGTAGAGAAGCATTAATGTGGGGAAGCATAGGCACCTACTCGTACGTTGTGGCAATAAGTTAATGTACGTACTCTTGTTCATAATGGTTTGTTTAAGGTTTTAAGTATAGGATTAATTAAAACGAAAAAGAAAAAATCGATTTAACGGATCTGATATGTAAGGTCGGTGTGATAATTCCCCGACCTTATTGCATGTCAATTAGTTTTATAATGGATATTCATTGATATCGGGTTCAAAGTTGCAAAATTTCACGTTGTATATGACCCTCCGGAATTTACCACAATATCAAAACCACTAGATATCGGGTCTTGGTTAATCGGGTTTGTCAGCGTTAAGACATTGATCGCGGATATAGACCAAAATTGCGTTTGGGCTAGTCTGCTATATAGGGGTGTTAATGTACGTGTTCTTTTTCATAATGGTTTGTTTAAGGTTTTAAGTATAGGATTAATTAAAACGAAAAAGGAAAAATCGATTTAACGGATGTGATATATAAGGTCAGTGGGTTGTAGGTCAATTAGTTTTAGAATGGATATTCATTGATGTCGGGTTCAAAATCTCATGTTGTATATGGCCCTCCGGAATTTAGAATAGTATCAAAACAACTCGATATCGGGTCTTGCAGGTTAATCGGGTTTGTCAGCTTTAAGGCATGATAGCAGGCATGGACTAAAATTGGGTTTGGGCTAGTCAGCTATATAGGGGTGTTATACGAGTCAAACGATCCGAACATTGACATACTTTCAAACTCATCTCGTTTATAAACGATCCGAGCCCAAACCGAGATTTGACAAGCCGAAAGCGAGCCGAACCCGAATTGCTTATCTCATGTTACAACCCTACGGCTATAAGACATGTCGTCCCATTTTGTATTTCGACCTACAAAGATTCCACATTTTATACTTTTTTATTTTTATCGCCTTTAATTTATTCATGTTATCTAATTCTTATAATTTATTATTTCGTTGTAATTTCACACATATATATATATATATATATATATATATATATATATGAAAGTTTAACTACGTTATTTATAATTTCTTAATCACACCGTACGTCCAACCCAACGTCAATCTTAAATAGAAAATAATATTTTTAGCCACTATAATTGTTTATTTAATTTTCTAATATTTATGTCATTGTACCATTACATAATAGCCTTAAAAAACATTAAGGGCCCGTTTGGTTCCAACTCCGGAAACGGAAACGGAATGGAAACGAATTTAGTCCATATGTATATCCATATTCATGAAATTCTATGGAATCATTCCTTGGTTTTACATGCAAAATGCACTTGTCTCCCCATATTTTGTTACCCTATAGGGTATCAAAATTAATCAAATTCAACTTCAATTACTTCAAATCAGAAGGAATGATTCCAACAACTTTCATGAATAAGGGAATACATATGGACTAGATTCGTTTCCATTCCGTTTCCGATTCCGGAGTTCAAACCAAACGGGCCCTAATTATTGATGTAATCTTGTATATAATTATATAACTAATTAATAAACTTTTTCCCTTTTCTTCCTCACATTCAATAATTTGTATTGCATGGGGACCCCGAAAGATTTGGAAACCCTACTGCAGATTATGCTGTACGTTGCTCTATCTGGCCGGTTGTCACTATTTTTTGCATGGCAAAAAAAAAAAAAGAAAATATATCAGAAATGAAAAAAAAAACACCTGAGAAAATCTTGAAATAGTCTCCCGGCTAAATATTATGTGCCATATTCAAATTATGGTGTTTTAGTAAAGTTCGTATCAAGTATGTCTTTCGAGAATTTAGGATAATGATCGGTGTGTTCGCTTCTTGGGTCAGTTGTCTCCCTCCACCTATGTTGATGTTTCGTAATGTACGTCAATGTCTGATAAAAACACACTGTAGAGCGAGGGTCGTATATATGCGTGTTAGATCCAAATTCAACACATAAATTCGACAGGGTTTCATCCTAAAACTAACTGGCAATAGGTGGAGTAACCCACCGACCTTATGTATTAGGCTCAGAATGTCCCCGATGTGGGAGCTTATTATCTCAAACACTCCCCGCAAGTACAACCTGATGATATAGATCGAGTTACACTTGTCCACATGTTAGGATCGCTAAACGAGTAAAGTGTCGAAGATCTCATCAGAAATGATGTACTCGGTCTGATTTCTCATTAGACCCGACTCATTAACTTTAGTTGTCCGGTTCATTAACATTTAAAAAACACACAACCACAATTTTAAAAGATATAGAGTGTACTAAAAAATGCAAATTTAGGGCCTTGAACTTGGGACTAGAGTAAACATAACAAATACATTTCTTATCAATTGTGCTATTATTGCAGTTATACTCTATATCCTATTTTTCATAACGATGCCCCTGAAATCCGAAATCTTGTTCATAAGAACTTGTTTTACCGGCTAGTCGGCTTCGAGTCGGGTCTGCCTCTCATGCTACTAGAAATGTCTAATATCCCGAATTGCTTTCCGTTTACTACTACTACATAATTCACGTCAATTTATATAACATAACTCAATACCGGAAAAAACTCAATTGAAAACCGATTTATTTCATGTTAAATAATAGAGAAAATAAATAATATCTAAAAAGACGGTAAATTTCGTGTATAATTAACATCATCTTTACAAAGAGAAGATGAATTCGAAATCATATATGAATAAATGAAAATTACGATTTCCCATACGGGTTCGACTAGGTTACAAACCTCCTATAAAAATTATGATTTCTCCATCACTTCACAATTATGCATAAATGTGATACAAATACATGATTGAAAGCCTAAGACTATGTTTCAAAACTTGCATGATTAGTATTTCCTTTTAATGTTGAGAAATTGTGACCTATTGATGTAGGTTTTGATTCTTTGCTTGACAATATAATTGGTAGCTATTGTTTAGCTTTGAAATACTTGTAAGATTAGATTACTTATAGGTAAATTATTATGTCTACATGATGAGCAAACTTAATCTTCAAGATTAGAAATTACAAACACTTTTCAAAAATTAACTTTAGTTTTATGAGAATGTGTTGTCTCTCTCATAATAAAGCATTGATTATACTTTTAATAAATCAACCATGGACATACCAAAAAAAGAAAAGATTAATATAATATCAATTACACATTCATACAAGAAAGTTTAGTGAAGTTGAAAAGGGGAGTTAAATTTTGACTTGAATTGTAAGAAATTATTTTAATAAAATAGAAAGGAACATATGTTTTGTTACCCATATAAGTTAATTTATTGATACATATTCAATCGAAATTTAAGTTAAATGTTGTCAGTGGTTAAAGTTTATTATTTTTTTCGATAATAAATAAATGACTTTCTAGAATTTAAATCTTGATCAAATTTAAATATAATTTTATGTTTTCAAGGTTATTAATTAAGAGAGACTTGTGAGAATAACTCTTAAAAAATTGTTTTTATTAAATATTTTTATAATAAAATATTCACTCATTAGTTTAAAAGGGTGGTGAATATTTAATAAGTGATAAACCTGAAAAAAAACCTTTATAAAATTAAGGTTGTTTAATAGTTTTCTTAATAATTGTGTCAATGGCTAAAAAGTCATTTATTTATGATCGACGTAAATAAAAGTTATCGAGCAGTCAAAATATAAATTTAACTAAATAAACTTTTTTTTATTAAACATCCATGTATATATGGAAGAACATAGTTATTAATTATCTATAATTATAAATCGTGATTTTTAAATGTACCGGCGAAAATCTCTAATAGTGACCATAACTACGCACTTCGCGTGCGTAGTTGATAAGGTCCTGAACTACGCTTTTGGGAAGCGTAGTTGGAGTTTCAAAAAAAATAAAAATATGAACTACTCATTTGGGGAGCGTAGTTAGAGTTCCCTAAAAAAAAAATTTTAATTTTTTTGGGAACTCCAACTACTCTCCCCACAAGCGTAGTTGATATTTTTTTTTTTTTGAAACTTCAACTACGCTTCTCAACAGCGTAGTTGAGGACGCTAACAACTACGCACGCGAAGTGCGTAGTTGGGGTGACAATTATAGATTTTCGCCGGTACGTCTATCAACCCCCTTATAAATTTATAAAAAGGAACATCAATATAAAAGAATAAGATTCTTATCCAATTTATAAATTGGCCAAAGTTTTCAACTTTAAATAGTTGGGATAAGCTCAGATAAGTTAAGAGCTTTCAAACAACCACTTATCAAAAAAAGTTTTCTTCCATTAGTTTGATAAGTTTTGATAAAATAAGCTTGTTTTCAAATAAAATGACGAAATTTTTAGATGTACCAGCGAAAATTGCTATTGGTAATTAACACTGTAATAACCGAAAACTTTAAGTTTCCGGTAAAGTGAAATTAAACAAAGTCCGATGAGACCATCGAAAAAAAAAATAAATAAGTAAATAAAACGAGTTTTGTTCTATCATTTTATGTGACCTAGATGCACATAAAATGATAAATTAAATGACCAAAAATAATTTTACGTTGATAAAATAAAAATAATTATAATTTATAAATACGGAATTTAATTCCGTATTATATAAATTTTCCGCACAAAAAAAAAATAACGGGTTATGAGATCCGTTTAATACATGGGCCAACCAGCAGCCCACTTTCCTAAGCCCATTTTTAAAACTTAATTAAAAATATTAAATTAATTCTAACTCTAACCCCTCTTAACCTAATCCGCTAATTACCTCCCTCTTAATCTACCCTAATTGCCGCTGGTGCTGTTTACCCTCGCCAACTGCACATCGATCTTCGCAGCTCCGCTTCTCTCTGCTTGGACGGACGAAAGGACGACCACCAGCCGCCGGACTGCGCCTCCAGCGAACCGCCAGTGTCGCCGCCACCTCCGACCGTAGTCGCCACCGCGAGCCTGCACCGCCCCAGTCGAGTCTGGTAAGGTCCTGGCCCCTCTTTTCCTCCGTCCTCTTTCTCCCGTTCCCTTCCTGTTTCGAACCAAAACCGGCCTAACCGTGACATCGTGCAGCCACTGCGAGACGCCTGCGAGCCTCCGTCGCCGCTGCTGCCAGCCACCGTCCACGCCGCCGAGCCTCCTGCCGTCCGCCTTAAACCGGTAAGTGTGCTGGCCCTTCTTTCCGCCTTCCTTCTGTCGATGTGTGAGTATGCGCCTCACTGCAGCCCTACGACTTACAGCAGTGCTACGAACCAGCCGGACCCTTCGCCGCCTACTGTTGTTCCGTACCTGTGCCGACGCCGCACCTCGCTGCACCGGGACCAGACTAGCATTCCTCCGGTGTTTAGGTTAGTCCGAATTAGTACACTGCTGAGCATATAGATCTAAAGAGAAGAATAAAGGACTGCTGTATATTTTTATGAACAATGGAAATAATTTGGCTGCTGTAAGTTTAATTTAATTCCTTCAGCTTTTAGGTTACGAACAGCCCATCTTGTCGTTCAATTATAAAACGTTTGGATAAAGATCCACCGTTGAATTTTGGATATGTTGTAGACGGATATATGTAGTTTAGCATATTAAAATTTGGGGAGGAATGAACGGTCGGATTGAAAGTTATGAGCTCCCGAAGTTAGGTAGTTGAGCAGTTTTAGTAAACTTAAAATTTGGCTAAGTATAGGAAAGTAGAGTGAAGAACCGACTTTGGGAATTGTTATATAAATATCGGCTGAACAGTTTTGTGAAATTCTTTCTTCTAAGGCTAGATAGAACCTCATAGATGATCTAGATATTTAATTCGGAAATTTTATAAGCTGTTAAGAATTTTATATTTAGAGCTGAAGTTAAACCTTTTCGATTCTTCCGGAAAATCGAAACATAGGAAAAATGTCAGTTTGGAACCAAATAAAATTCTAGGAGTTAGAATATAAATTTAGAACTTCAAATAGGAGTTTAGACATGAATTTTAGGGTTTTCGAGAAAATCGGAACCAAGGGTAAAATGGTCATTTTACCCTAAAACTAATACTGTAACTAGTACGTCTTAATACCTTATTTGATCTTAGAAGTTTTAGACTTCTATCTACGTAAAAGTGTGCTAATACACTTATCGCCTTTGACAGGCAACTGAGTGGTTACAGTTTACAGAGCGAGTGGTTTATAAAGAGTCGAGCGTTATAACAGGTAAGTCCTTTGGGCTTACTTAGCTGACTACTAAATATGAGTATAAATGATGATGGTGGTGTGTGATTGACATGTTAGAGAGCTAGGTTGTGATATATAATTACCGACCTATGTTTTGGCCTAAGAGTAACGGGCGGTGGCATTCCGCTCAGTAGCTCGCGGGGCGCTGGGGGTTTCTTTCGGGACTAGTCCACACATGGTTTGTAGTGATGCTTCCAAAGGAAGTCAGCTAGACCTACACCAGTTGGATAAGGAATGGAGGCGAGAACTAATAACAGTTCTCGTGCCACAACTTAAATTGAACAATGTGAATCACTTAAATAATAGATAATAATTGGTTGAGTGCCAGCATGATGTTTGTTTATTTTTATTTCTGCTTGTGTTTGTGCTGTTATCATTCTGCTTATATTTGGATAGTTAGCTAACGGTTTATCCGTGTTGTAGATCTGTAGAGATAGACAGTTGCAGAGAGATCCAGAACGGATGGTCAGCCGGGTCCACGTACTCATTAGACGGGGACGGGGGAGTCTTCCATACGTCATGCATGTTATGTATCTTTATATATGTTTGTAAGGCTGTCACATGTGTACGTTTATACCATTAAAAATATTATGTTTTAGAAATTGTTTTAAATACGTTTGTGCCTTGTTGTAAGATCCAAGTAATGTTGTTGTTAAACCAAGGTCGGGACCCATTGTGAGGTCCTAACCAGTAACTCCCCGAGTTCTGAGAATTTGGGGTGTTACAACATGGTATCAGAGCTCTGGGTTGGCAACAATGGCACTTGAAATCTTCCGAAAGACCGAATGTATAAAATAACTAGAACCCGAAAGGGGTCTAAGATTTTCAAAACGGATTTCTGTTTTTACACACGTGCATAGTCGGGTTGTTGGGTTAGTAGTACGTCGGACCACCATCGTTCTCCGTGGATCTCTGCAGCTTGGAACGATAGGTGAGTTAGTATATAGACTTATATCGATAGGTTTTAGTGTAAATTATATATCTGTGTGTGTGTAGTATGCTAGTATCCTAAAGGATATCTTGTATTCTTTAGTTGTGATATCATGAAGCGATTAGCGCCTCATGATAAATCGGTAACGAGTTTGAAGAGTTTTCCACACGAGATAAGGGATTCAGACCAAGATTTAGTATGATACTCTGATGGACGTCCTGGTGACTTATAAATCATCCGAAGGACGGGTGGGCAAAGCAATAAAGATGTTTAGAAAATTTTTACCGCCAGTACAACCGGATGAGAAAGAAGTTCCCGAGTCAGCTTAGAAAGAAGAAATTGAGAATCATGCAAGGGGCTTTGTCGTATGAAGTCGAGAGATGAATTAGAAGAACCATGCAAGAGACGACGAGAGCGTAGAATGGAGATAAAAATGGAGAAATAAGAATCATATAGAACGGAGTACAACCAAGAATTTCGGTGTAAAGGACGTGACTATCAAGACGGACGCCGCCAGAAGCAAGCATGGACATGAGAGTACAAAGAAGATAGAGTGTCGACCCAGTTGTGAGAGGTTAAAAGGTACAAAGATAAAGAGTGAGTTTGATGACGAGAAATAAATCCTGTAACCATGGAAGCATGTGGAGTCCTTCAAGGATATGAGAGTTTTGAATGAAAGTCCGACATAAGTATCCAAGAAACTAGAAGTCTAAAATTGAGACAACGAATTTTTATAAAGGCGACATGATCAAGACGAAACTAAACAAGGGGAAGAATGTGGAAAAGTGATTTGGTGGACTCAAGGGTCCGCAATAATTTCTCAATTACAAAGAGATTTAAGTTACCAACACTAACGGTTCATACCAGAGAACCGCAAACAGATGATGACTAAAGTAAGGAGAATCGCGAAGACACGCTTACAAGCTAATGTGGAAGACTTGATGAACTCATTGGTGACAGATGAATGCTAGGACTAGACTCAGAAGAGTATAGTGACCTCATAAGAGAACAAGAGAAGTGCAGACTGTGGAGGAAACTAAAAGAGTATTAACAAAGAAACTAGAGGAGATAGATGTTGACCAAGTCTATCAAACCTCAAAAGAGATAGAAGAACAATAAGTCTGTGATTTTATGGAAGGTCAACTACATACCAGTCAGTAATAATTGAGACATAACACGTGCGGGTCTACCAGTGGTACTGGTTATCAGATAAGGAGGATAACTATATAGACGTCTAGATGACCCTTCAAGAGATCAACAACGACAAATGTGAAGCTAAATCGATCCGCGTGCTAGCACCTTAATAATAACATGGAGTGAGTTCGAGCAAGGATCCCTAATTAAGAACTTAAGAAAAAAGACTAGACGGTCAGAAAGGACCCCTTTTATTTCATTGAAGACCAAGGGAAGCGTGTGAAGAATTTACTGCCTACTGGCTAGGAAAAGGGTGCATATCACAGTTAGTACGGATGGATTATAAAAGAAGAACTAGAGGAGTAAGAAGAAGTAGATAATTTTGATCAGATCCTACGTCAGACCAGATAGAAGTTACTTAGCATTCCACACAAATAGAGTTGCTTGAGTTGGGAAGCAGTTAGAGGAGTTAGCAGAGAAGGGCTTTATATGTCCTGGTGTTTCTCTCTGGGGCACACAGTATTATTTGTGAGGAAGAAAGATGGATCGATGAGGCTGTGTATTGACTACAGGGAGCTGAACAAAGTCACCATCAAGAATAAGTATCCACTGCCTCGCATAGATGATCTGCTGGACCAGTTGCATGGAGCGTCAGTGTTCTCTAGGATAGATTTGAGATCGGGTTATCACCAGCTGAGGGTGAGAGATCAGGACATACCTAAGACGGCATTCCGGACTAGGTATGGTCATTATGAGCTTGTAGTGATGCCATTCGGGCTCACTAATGCGCCAGCAGTATTTATGGAGTTGATGAATGGGATTTTCATCGACTTCTTAGACCAGTTTGTAGTGGTCTTCATCGACGACATTCTAGTCTACTCTAGAAGTCGAGAGGAGCATGCCGGACACTTGAGGACAGTGTTGCAAATTCTACAGGATAGTCAGCTATATGATAAACTATCCAAGTGTGAGTTCTGGATGTCCGAGGTGGCATTCCTTGGCCATGTAGTGACTGCTGAGGGGATTAAGGTCGACCCGGCGAAGATTGAGTCAGTGTCTTCTTGGCAACCTCCGAAGAACGTGAAGGAGGTTCGCAGTTTCCTTGGATTGGCAGGGTATTACCGTCAGTTTGTGGAAGGGTTTTCCCTGATCGCCCGACCACTTACTTCCCTCCTAAGGAAGACTACTCGGTTCGTCTGGTCTGAGCCGTGTCAGCAGAGTTTTGATGAGCTGAAGAGGAGATTGACGTCTGCTCCGATCTTAGCACAGTCTGAGGGCACAGAGGACTTCGTAGTGTACAGTGACGCATCCAAGCTGGGCTTGGGGTGTGTCTTGATGCAGAAGGGTAAGGTTATAGCATATGCGTCTCGACAGCTGAAGACGTATGAAGAGAACTACCCCACTCATGACCTGGAGTTAGCAGCAGTAGTGCACGCTCTTAAGATCTGGCGTCATTATCTCTATGGAGCGACCTGTCAGATCTTCACAGACCATAAGAGTCTGAAGTACATATTCACTCAGCGGGAGTTGAATAACCGCCAGAGACGGTGGCTAGAGTTGATCAAGAATTTTGACCTTGAGATTCTTTACCACCCCGGAAAGGCGAATGTAGTTGCCGACGCTTTGAGTCGGAAGACGCCTCAGGAGAAGGCGATAGCTCGGTTGACAGTACAGCCACAGTTACAGAGAGATTTAGCTTGGTTGGAGATAGAGATCCAGTTCCCCGATACAGCTCATCAGTTAGCCACCTTAGAGTTACTTCCTCACCTGTTGGGTGAGATTCGACAGAAGCAGGAGACCTGTCCGATGTTGACCCGGATCCGAGACCGGATGTCACGAGATGAGGCACCTCAGTTCACTATTGGTGCCGATGGAGTGATGAGACGACAGGACCGTGTCTGTGTGCCATCAGACAGTGAGCTGAGGCAGAGGATACTAGGTGAGGCTCATACTACCCCTTACTCCGTACATCCAGGAGCGAGTAAGATGTATAAGGACGTGAGACGTTCCTTCTGGTGGGGTGGTTTGAAGCCTGATGTGGCCCGATATGTAGCCCAGTGTGCGACCTGTCAGCAGGTCAAGATTGAGCATCGTAGATCCGGAGGAGAGCTACACCCACTTCCAGTACCGCATTGGAAGTGGGAAGACATTTCTATGGACTTCGTCACTGGATTGAGGCTCAGCAGAGGTTTTGATGCCATTTGGGTAGTAGTAGACCGTCTAACGAAGACCGCACGTTTCATTCCGATTAAGGAAACGTGGCCGGTAAGCCGTCTAGCAGAGGAGTTCACCCGGCATATTGTGCGACTCCATGGAGTACCTAGGACTATCGTCTCCGACAGGGATGGACGTTTTACCTCGAGGTTCTGGCACCAGGTACATACTGCTCTGGGTACGAGTCTTCACTTTATCACTGCCTACCACCCACAGACAGACGGTCAGTCAGAGAGGACCATCCAGACCCTAGAGGACATGTTGCGGGCATGTGTGCTAGATTGGGGACAGGTATGGCCAGATCACCTCCCACTAGTAGAGTTTTCATATAATAACAGCAGGCATGCGTCTATTGGGATGGCACCTTATGAGGCTTTGTACGGCCGGAGATGTCGTACACCGCTATGTTGGGATGAGCCTAGCAAGGTTGATGGAGTAGTACCAGATCAGATACAGGACGACATCGCCCGGATTGCCTTAGTCCGGGAGAGGATGTTAGCAGCTCAGAGTCGTCAGAAGTCCTACGCCGACAAGAGGCGTCGACCGTTGGAGTTTAGAGTAGGTGCACAGGTGTGGTTGAGAGTGTCACCTACGAGGGGAGTTAGACGTTTCGGCATTAAGGGGAAGCTGAGTCCCCGGTATGTCGGACCATTCGAGATTGTAGAGAGAGTCGGAGAGGTTGCCTATCGACTAGCACTGCCACCGAGACTAGAGGGAGTACACCCAGTTTTTCATGTATCTCAGCTGCGAGAGTACATTCCGGATCCGAGACACGTCATTAGCCATGAGGATCTGACAGTTGAGCATGACCATACATTTGTAGAGTACCCAGTAGCTGTCTTGGAGCGCAGTGCCAGACGTCTGCGATCCAAGGAGATACCTATGCTGAGGATCCAGTGGTCTAGGAGAGGAGCTGATGAGGCCACTTGGAAGACTGAAGAGAGTATTAGACGTAACTATCCCGAGTTCTTCGCGGGGTTAGAGGTTACTTCCGTTTGACGAATTAGTACTTGGATATTGTGTTGTTTGATCTTTCAGGTTTCCTTATTGACTGAGTGATTCTGTTTTTGTGCTACGTATCTGTTTGATGCTTGAGTAGTTGTGTGTAGAAAACGAAAAAGGTCGAGAAACTAAAATATACCGAAAGAAATGGGTGAACAAGGGAAATAATCTAAGTTTCGGGACGAAACTTCTTTTAAGGGGGCACTGATGTAATAACCGAAAACTTTAAGTTTCCGGTAAAGTGAAATTAAACAAAGTCCGATGAGACCATCGAAAAAAAAAAAAAAATAAGTAAATAAAACGAGTTTAGTTCTATCATTTTATGTGACCTAGATGCACATAAAATGATAAATTAAATGACCAAAAATAATTTTACGTTGATAAAATAAAAATAATTATAATTTATAAATACGGAATTTAATTCCGTATTATATAAATTTTCCGCACAAAAAAAAATAACGGGTTATGAGATCCGTTTAATACATGGGCCAACCAGCAGCCCACTTTCCTAAGCCCATTTTTAAAACTTAATTAAAAATATTAAATTAATTCTAACCCTAACCCCTCTTAACCTAATCCGCTAATTACCTCCCTCTTAATCTACCCTAATTGCCGCTGGTGCTGTTTACCCTCGCCAACTGCACATCGATCTTCGCAGCTCCGCTTCTCTCTGCTTGGACGGACGAAAGGACGACCACCAGCCGCCGGACTGCGCCTCCAGCGAACCGCCAGTGTCGCCGCCACCTCCGACCGTAGTCGCCACCGCGAGCCTGCACCGCCCCAGTCGAGTCTGGTAAGGTCCTGGCCCCTCTTTTCCTCCGTCCTCTTTCTCCCGTTCCCTTCCTGTTTCGAACCAAAACCGGCCTAACCGTGACATCGTGCAGCCACTGCGAGACGCCTGCGAGCCTCCGTCGCCGCTGCTGCCAGCCACCGTCCACGCCGCCGAGCCTCCTGCCGTCCGCCTTAAACCGGTAAGTGTGCTGGCCCTTCTTTCCGCCTTCCTTCTGTCGATGTGTGAGTATGCGCCTCACTGCAGCCCTACGACTTACAGCAGTGCTACGAACCAGCCGGACCCTTCCGCCGCCTACTGTTGTTCCGTACCTGTGCCGACGCCGCACCTCGCTGCACCGGGACCAGACTAGCATTCCTCCGGTGTTTAGGTTAGTCCGAATTAGTACACTGCTGAGCATATAGATCTAAAGAGAAGAATAAAGGACTGCTGTATATTTTTATGAACAATGGAAATAATTTGGCTGCTGTAAGTTTAATTTAATTCCTTCAGCTTTTAGGTTACGAACAGCCCATCTTGTCGTTCAATTATAAAACGTTTGGATAAAGATCCACCGTTGAATTTTGGATATGTTGTAGACGGATATATGTAGCTTAGCATATTAAAATTTGGGGAGGAATGAACGGTCGGATTGAAAGTTATGAGCTCCCGAAGTTAGGTAGTTGAGCAGTTTTAGTAAACTTAAAATTTGGCTAAGTATAGGAAAGTAGAGTGAAGAACCGACTTTGGGAATTGTTATATAAATATCGGCTGAACAGTTTTGTGAAATTCTTTCTTCTAAGGCTAGATAGAACCTCATAGATGATCTAGATATTTAATTCGGAAATTTTATAAGCTGTTAAGAATTTTATATTTAGAGTTGAAGTTAAACCTTTTCGATTCTTCCGGAAAATCGAAACATAGGAAAAATGTCAGTTTGGAACCAAATAAAATTCTAGGAGTTAGAATATAAATTTAGAACTTCAAATAGGAGTTTAGACATGAATTTTAGGGTTTTCGAGAAAATCGGAACCAAGGGTAAAATGGTCATTTTACCCTAAAACTAATACTGTAACTAGTACGTCTTAATACCTTATTTGATCTTAGAAGTTTTAGACTTCTATCTACGTAAAAGTGTGCTAATACACTTATCGCCTTTGACAGGCAACTGAGTGGTTACAGTTTACAGAGCGAGTGGTTTATAAAGAGTCGAGCGTTATAACAGGTAAGTCCTTTGGGCTTACTTAGCTGACTACTAAATATGAGTATAAATGATGATGGTGGTGTGTGATTGACATGTTAGAGAGCTAGGTTGTGATATATAATTACCGACCTATGTTTTGGCCTAAGAGTAACGGGCGGTGGCATTCCGCTCAGTAGCTCGCGGGGCGCTGGGGGTTTCTTTCGGGACTAGTCCACACATGGTTTGTAGTGATGCTACCAAAGGAAGTCAGCTAGACCTACACCAGTTGGATAAGGAATGGAGGCGAGAACTAATAATAGTTCTCGTGCCACAACTTAAATTGAACAATGTGAATCACTTAAATAATAGATAATAATTGGTTGAGTGCCAGCATGATGTTTGTTTATTTTTATTTCTGCTTGTGTTTGTGCTGTTATCATTCTGCTTATATTTGGATAGTTAGCTAACGGTTTATCCGTGTTGTAGATCTGTAGAGATAGACAGTTGCAGAGAGATCCGGAACGGATGGTCAGCCGGGTCCACGTACTCATTAGACGGGGACGGGGGAGTCTTCCATACGTCATGCATGTTATGTATCTTTATATGTGTTTGTAAGGCTGTCACATGTGTACGTTTATACCATTAAAAATATTATGTTTTAGAAATTGTTTTAAATACGTTTGTGCCTTGTTGTAAGATCCAAGTAATGTTGTTGTTAAACCAAGGTCGGGACCCATTGTGAGGTCCTAACCAGTAACTCCCCGAGTTCTGAGAATTTGGGGTGTTACAAACACTACTCATTTCGCGTGCGTAGTTTCGCTTTTCATATATGGATTTCAATTGTGCTTGTGGCGTGCGTAGTTGGAGCTAAACTAAAGCCGGTCGAAGCCGGTGAAAATATATATTTTTTTAAATTAACTTTAACTATGCTAATGGTAAGCGTAGTTGGAGTTTTTATTAATTCGGCTCCTATCGGCTTCGTCTCGGCTCCAACTATGCATTTCGCGTGCGTAGTTTCGGTAAAGTGAACCATACACACAACTATGTAGTTGCCAGTTTTATCCATCTGCGACATGAACAATACACACAAGAATTTGAGGTTCCATCTTAAAACCAATTGACAATACGAGAAGTAGTCCTATCTCTTATATGTTATGTTCGGGTATTATCATATTGTCGATGTGGGACAATACTCCACACATCGTAACAATAATCTTTTCCTCGTAAAGGTAAAATTTGTGTTTATGAAACAAAAATTGTCAACTCAAATTCAAATAATGGACTTTTAGCTATTGCTTTAGTTGTTGAGCTTGTGTTAGTTGAGATTGGCAACTATTTGTATATCGTTCATGGTAAGAATACAAGATGAGTCGATATGATGGTTTGTGTCATAAGCAACATATGAGTTTCTAGCTTTCCATATGTAGTAGAAGAACGTGGTGAAGGGAGATGATGTTTTGCTATTTCGGGTATGCATATTTTGAGCTTCTTTCAAATTTTATTGTCTATGATTCATGTTGTTTAGATTTGGTCTTTTGGATTCAAACCACTTTGGTTCTTAGGTTGGTTTATACCCGTTGTCTCCTGTTGGTTGGATCATCTTACTTTCTCTTGAAGACTTTTTTTTGCTTTCGGTTCCATTTTGATGTATTTTTTGTATTTCTTTTCTCCTTTATTTGTGGTCCTTCATAACGGTTTGTCCGTCTGCCAATTTCCGGACTTTCGACCCACTAGACGACGCACCGTCTAATGGTTTCGAACCGCTTTCCATTTTCAAAAAAAAAGACAAAGTATGAGGTTGGTGATCTAGTCTAATAGCTAGTGATCGATTGATCTTAGATTGAAATTGTATAGTGCTACACGTTAGATTGCATGCACATATTATGCTCGGATTTAAACGACATAAGTATTATTAAAACTTTGGCATGGTATCAGAGCAAGGTGTGAGTTCAGTATATATATTCAACCCTTGTGTTTTTTTACTTTAGCACATATGAATTCTTTTGTCGAGATCAAGATTCTATGATCCAGTGCCGTAACTCTTTCATTTGGAATTCGGTGGTTAGGGTATTGATTTTATACTAAGTCACTTATTAAATACCATAATCGCTAAAAAGTTAAAACCTCGTATCATCAATAGCAATCGATAAAAGGAAAGTAAATGTAGTGCATCAACAATCCTAACGTATCGAGACGGACTCACCATCATACAATCATTAGAAAGACAACAAATAAACAAAAAGAGGTCAAGAAGATCACATCAAACTTACATACTAGACTTCGTGCATAACGGTCCACCGAATTTCAACATTCCGATAAGTTACTCGATTTCATCGGGTCTTGTATGGTAATAATATCTTCCAAATTACTCTATTATCAAATTTTACAAATCTAAGGGTCAAACAACTAATAAACACATCTTTTATGATGTCAATTCATTGAATTATGTAGTTGTTGGTCTCTCCAAAGCCATCTTGGGGTAAACAAAACTCCTGTCAGAGAGCAAACAATAACCCTCCTTTCAAGGTCACTGCCAGATCAGTTACAAGATTGCATATCTTCTTGTTATAACAATATTTCTTGTTTTCTATTTTTTTAATCATTAAAAATAATAATATAACAATTATTATTTTCTTTTTTTTTAAAAAAAGTATGATGTGGACAGAGGCATAAAAGTTAATGGTGCCAGCCACATGGGTGTTGTTGGATGGGCCTCACACTGGACCAGCCCACTATCATCTATTATTTAAAAAAAAAATTAAAAAATAAAATATTTAAATAAAATATTATTTTTTTACTCATATGTCACCAACATTGCACTGTCATCCCATGTGACTAAGAGTGGCACCACCTTTGGCTCTATTCTTTTAAATTCATTTCCTTTTATTTTTTAAAAAGAATTTTCATTTCCCCCTCCATGAATGGCATATATAAAAGGACAAGAATACCCCACCACTTGGTCCATATTTGCATCCAAGTGACAAAAGTTATTCCATTTTTTATGTCCAATACAACACATTCCTCATTGCACTATATGTTTTGCAACTTACCTCTTCAATGTGTTACAAAGACATAAACTTTATACATTAAGAATTGTCGTAAACGAGTTTACGACAACTCGTTCGACGTTTTGGGTGAGTAACACACTCGGGTTCGCGCGGTTATAAAGTTCTTTAATTGTATAAAAGGAAATATTATGAGAGAAAAAGAAGAGAACTTTGAGAAATGTAAATCCTTACTTTTTCTTCTCTTTAATCATATGCTTTCTTTATATGCTTCCACTATTTTACTTTGTTCCATACAAATCATTCTCTATTCAAATAGGGTCCAAAGTTGATGATGATGTCTTTCTTTTGTATAAATAACATCAACTAGTTGAAATACTATAATGGAAGCACATTTAATACTCATAAACCCTAGATTATATAACAAAAGAAAAAACATTTAATTTCCTTTCTTTTTTACTTTGCTGATCTTGAGAGCTTCATCTCCATTCTTCAACTCCACACTCCTTCCCTTTCTTCATCTTCTTGATAGCCTTTGCACAACTTGATTTGCTGCTGTAAAAAAGGTGGCTGCTTTTTTCACTTTTTTACCTTCCTACCACAAAAAGCTAGGGTTTTGATGTCCTTCACAAGAGCCAGGCCAGTAACTCATCAAATTTGAAAGGGGTATAGGAGGGAAGAAAAATTACAGTGTTTGGATTTGGAAAGTTCTTTTCTTTTTTTTACTGCTGGACACATAGATTAGTAAAAAGTGAAAAGTGAAAAGTGAAAACCTTTTCTCTTTCTTTCTTTGATATTTTTTTACTGGTGTATTGATTAGTTGTGGCCCAACCTCAACTACAGAATCAGAGGTGAAGGATAGCACAACAAAGAAGTGGGGGCCAAGAGTAATAAATGGCTGGCTTTTACCCCCTCCCCTCTCCTTTTTTTTTTACTGCTTCCTCTTTTTTTTACCCTTTATGTATGCAAATTTTTTTGTATGATACTCTATTGCAACTACAAGAACTATAATGTAGATGGTTTGGCTGGTTGTAGGATAATGGTTTTTTAGGTATGCAATTGCAATCAACCTGCAAGAATCCAAACAACAAAGGAAAACAAAAACATCCAACTCAAACCAACAATAACGACGTGACGGAAATCGATCGAATCCATTACGAAAACAAGACGGGTTTACCTTAGACAACACGAGCCGGCCAGAGTACGGGGCCTACTACATTCCAATCGCGCCAGGTCCAGTCGAGAACCTCGGCATTTGGAAGTAGCATGATTTGAAGGGAGAAAGATCCAATGAGGATGCAAGCAAGCTACCATTAGACGGCATGGTTGGCATGGAGACAGCGTTCTCAGCGTTTGTGAACGCCGTGAGGCGTTCCATGTTACCTTTGGTGGGAGAAGCAAAAGGACTGTCAGGGAGATTGTGCTCCAAGCTGCATTGTTCGAACCGACATGATTAAGACAACGCGCGAAACCAACTCGGGGACACCTATGTTACCTAAATTAGAAAGACAAATTAGATTGTTTACCTTTCTAGTAGTAAGCTATCCTCTTCACTACTAAGAGGACTTTCTTTGCCATTAATACTCTCCTTAATTGATCCTTCCTTTTCTCTATCATCAATTTCATTCACAGTCAGCTGAGGAAGCTGCAGGCTATCCCTAGGTGGAGAAGATAGATTTTCTGATGAACAAAAAGAATAGAAATTTACTTAAATCATAATCCTTGACAGCATAATTTTCAAAAATGTCAAAAAAAACTCGAAAATGAAATATCAGTTAACCTTGAGCTCTATCCGGGCTTGTCCGGTCCAAACCCGAAAGAGGATGGTTATAGCTCGGAGAGTACGTAGGAGACGGAAATGGAGCTGCCCCAGTCGAGAGTGCACGATGATGATGGCTTCTCTTGATATCAAGTTGAAGATCCATCAGTCTTCGGCTTTGGATCTCGAGGGCTTGCTGCAAATCATTTTGTTCCTCAAGTTTCCTCCTCCACAACAACTCTTGAGTATTGTTGTACATCATTCTAGAACCTAAACCAACACAATCATCATTAATTTTCACAATTTCCAAATAAAAACAATGTGAAAAAGATTGTTTCTTTTTTGCTTACCAAGCTGATTGTCAAAAGGGTCTCTAGAGTGATCAAGACCAGTTGGAGAATTGCAAGCAGAAAAATCTCCTCTTTCCATTTGTTGCAGCTGCTGCTGTTGCTTCCTAAAAATGACAATAACCAAGAAAGTTCAAGATTCAGTCTTTAGATTGTAGACATAAAAACATATCAAAGTTTTTAGAAGTGAATCTACCTGAACTTATCAGGAACCTTGCCCTTCTCCTTGTATGGCTTTACGAGAACCCGAGCATCGCAGACGAAATGCGGGTTACCCTTAGCAAGAATGATCTTGACTGTCTCAGGGTAAACAAAGGTAACAAATCCAAACATTCTCTTTTGCTGATAAGGAATCCTCACATCTTGAACAGGCCCATAAATGCTATTAACAAGACACAATTTCAAGAAACAAATTCAGCAACCATGGATTATAATCATTATATATAACTATTTTATAGAATTTGACAATCAAGACCTGAAATAATTTGAAACATCTTCTTCTTTGAAAGTACTGTCAGCTGGGAAGGTTAAGTAGATCTGTCTTGAACCAGGATTAGAATCACCATTGATTAAAAAATCACTTCTACTTAGCCTTGACCTACTGAATTTGTGCATGTCCTCTCCCATCATCAGAGCAGCTGCAGCTCTGTAAGAAAGCAAATTTGAACAAAATTAGTAATTTTTAAATAAAATTAGTTGTTAATTACTGAATTAGTACCTTTGAGACTCATTTTGTTGCTGAACAAGGAAATTCAAGCAATTGTTTTTAGAGAAAGGGAAAGAATTGGAAGCAGCCATGAGTTGAGAAGCAGCCATGAGTTTCTGGTGTTGCATGGACTTAGATCTAAGCAATTCATGGCACTGCTCCATCATTTCAATCTTGCTAGGAGAAGAAACCGAACCGGAACCCGAACCCGAACCGGTGTCGGAATCTCCAAGAATTCCACCACCATGCAAGAACCTGCAACTACTTCCATTCTTACAAAACCCTCTTGCATAATACAGGCATGGCTTCCATCCAAGACCACCAGCTGGATCATCACCAAGGCTGATGTCACTTACTGAGCAGCTTCTTCTGTGAGGGCCCCATGTGGGTCCTGAGCTGTAAGGGAAGAGCAAGTTGTTTTCTTGATCATTCAAGAAACTCAGCTGTTCTTGAAGATGGATTTCATCAATTAGGTCAGTTTTTGAGCTAGGGCTGATTAACTCATCTGGGTTTTGGAAATCAGGGAAAACTGAAGGTCCCCAAGAAGGTGAAGAGTTAGAAGAAGGACTAGCAAGGCTTGAAATTGATAAAGATGGGATTTTTAATCCATTAGGCTTGAAAATGGAGTTTTGTCTAGAGAGAGAAAGTGGGTTGTTGTTGTTGTTGTGGTGGGTAGTGGTGGTGGTGGTGGTGACAGTGGCGGCTCCGGTGGGAGTTGAAGGTGTAGAGGGAGTGTTTGGAGAAATACCCAATTCTTGTCTAGCCTTGAAAATCACAGAATGAAGGAGATTTTCAGGTCCAAATGCAAGCCTAATCATTTCCTTCTCACCATGATCTTGAATAAGCAAAAGACCCATGATTTTGGAAGCATTTTCAGGATCCAAGTGTTGGATTCTTGAGAAAACACTCTTTGTAGCTTCATAGGGATCCATCTTTGGATTTCTTTGGTTGGTGGTGATGAAAATTTGTGGAGAAAAAAAAAATGGGTAACAAGTAAAGGAATGTGATTGAGCAAGAAAGCTCAACACAAACAAGGCCTTAAGTTTCTTCCACCTACCAAAGCTTTTATCTTTGAGATGAGTGAGAGAATACTACTCTTACTCATCAGACTGACTCCTGATTCCTGCAAAGATAATAAATTTTTTATTAAAAAGAAAAGCAAAAGAGAAACCCACCAAAAAGAAAGTGAAAGATAAAGAGGGTAAGAAAAAAGTAAAGCTTTAAGATGAGTATTCTCATGGAGGTGAAAGATTAAAGCTTTCATTCAAATCTCAGTTTCTGGGCTTAGACTCACCTGAAGATTTTGCAGTCTGCAAGAGATGAAGATGAAGTAAGAAAAAACTTGCTTATGTCACTTACAAGACCTAAAATTAAGCATCTTCCCAACCTCCTTTGCTATTTATGGGTCTTAAAGAGTTGGTTTTCAAAACTTTGAAAGATGCAAACTTTGCAGCTTCAAGCTTAAAGATGAAATCTTTGAAGGAGAGGAAGAAGAAGATGATGTGTGTGTTGAGTGGATCCAGATCTGCTTGAAATAAGCGCACGTTCCTTTGCTCTTCCTCTCTGACACTCTTTTACTCTGCCCTTAATTTATGTTTTTGGGTTCTTTTTTCTGGTTACTTACTTGCCCTACTTGCTCATCTTGCGCGTTTTGCTCACGGTTTGTTTCTTGGTTTGTCACTTTGTCTAGGGTTTGGAAACTGAATTTGGATGACGATGATGACGATGAGTGGAAGAAGCCAAGAAGGATATACTCACCTTTGATGCCTTAATGAAATGGAGTGGTTATTGGTTACAAGTTACGCATTTAGAACATATTCGATGTCATAAGTTTTCTCGCTAAAATTACGTGAATGTTGAGCTAAAATGTTTCTTTGAATAAGTAGTTTGTGTTTCAATATTGATGTCATAATGAAATGGAATGGTTATCGGTTACAAGTTACGCATTTAGAACATATTCGATGTCATAAGTTTCTCGTTAAAATTACGTGAATGTTGAGCTAAAATGATACGTTGAATAAGTAGTTTGTGTTTCTATATGGAAATCCGGAGTTTTGGAGGTGTGAAATGGAGTATGATACGATAGAAGATTATTTTAGTTATACGTAGAGTACTAGTATTGGTTTCTATTTTTATCATTGTTGTTAGATTACGTAACGGCCGACAACTGACACTTGTATTAATTTATAGGAGCGTAAAAGTATTGAAAAATGGCCGTTATAATAACGACAAATAGTTATGACCGATGTGTATGATAAAAAAAAACATTTAACGAAAAGTAGTTGAGGGAATCTTAAGATAACGAAATTTTATTGATGTTTTTTGATATGCATGTGTGCGACAAGAGTTAACTTACTATAATTTGTGTATGCTCACTAAAAGTATTGAATTTTAAGGTAATTTATAAAAACGTGTTTAATAAGTCAATAAGCGACAAAAATTTGACTTATTATGATAGATGAGTTCTCGTGTTTAAACAAGAAAGTTAAAGAGTGTAACATGCACATATGCACTTACTCGATGAAGATTCGGTAAGTTGTTTATTTTCTAGGAGGATGTCTGACGTCATGCGTGTATAGTGTTCTATTCATCGTATCATCAAAGTTTTGTCGTTTTCATTTCCGACAGTGTTTATATTCTTGCATTATCTTTTTTTAAACCTTTTTAACATGTTTTTCCGGCATATCAATCATTTTGATAATTTTATTGTTTTAGGTTTTTTTATTAATTTTAATTTATGATTAAAACATCATATATCGTTTGATTAATAAAAACGGTTTACTTCTCGACTTAATACATTTACACAAATTCACCTTGAACACTTTTAAGGAGAACAACAAAATTGTGGAACAAGTAACCTACCTCATGCACATCTAAGGTCTACCCATCGAAATCCTTATTTAACACTAGAACTTCTTATTCTCATCCATAAATTTATTTTACACTTTACTCCGTATTCTCGTCCTTAAAATTTTATCAAAAAAGTAATCATATCATTTTTCTATCTATGATCAGATAAACTATATAAATATTTCAGTATTATTATTATTATTATTATTATTATTATTATTATTATTATTATTATTATTATGACACCAATTACATTTTAAAAAATATACAATATTATAGTGGTAATATTTTTTTTATTTTTTTTTTGGTAAAAAATATAGTGGAGAGTATTACGTGTTTGTTTGTTTTTTTTTTTTTAAAGGTTGATAAGTAACTCCCGATTCGATTGGCTTCGTCACTCTACATTTGGCCACTCAAGGAGTCTAGCACACGTATCACGTCCCATTAGACCAACTTAGTATTGATATATTACTGTTTGTTAGTGGTTACTGAAAGTTACCGCGGTAAGAGAGCGCGTGGAAATAAGACGAGAGTGGGTCAAATATGTAACGTATTGCTGCAGTGTGTGGTTGTCCTGAGTGGGTCCCACCTCCGTCACCCTTCTCCCCTGCTCTATTTTAAAAAAATATATAATAAAAACAAAACGGTTTATTTCAAATTTGAATAATCAATTTTAAAATTGAAATCTGCACAAAACTTGTAAATTGGATCACTCAATTTTGTATAATAATTTGAAAGAATGATTTGGATTAACCATGAGTTTAGATGGCAACTTAATTATTATCTTATTTTAAATAATACTTCATTTTGAATTAGATAAATATTAAATAGAGGTGAGATATGTACTTTATTTTATTATGTACAAAAAAATTGTTCACATTAGTAAGATATAAAGGATATACTTATGAAACAAGTTTTTTTAAATAATAAAATTACTCATCAATGTTTCTCTATGGTAGATCCTTGTAGTAATTGGGTTTGAGTCTAACGTGCATGTGCGCTCGTATGCACACAATCCCGTTCTACGGCCCGTATATATCGGACTTTGACATGGTGGCAAAGTAGTTAGCCTCTACTCGGCTCTAGATCCTAACTTGGGGCTAGTGCAGCTCGGTCTATATCCTCTAGTTGCACTTGTTGGGGCGTGTTGGAGATAATAAGTTCCAATATCAAAAGTTGAGGACATTCCGAGCCTAGTATATTAGGTTGGTGGGCTTCTCGTCCTATTGTCAATTGGTTTTTGGATGGAATCTCGACGGATTATGTGTTGGGTTTTGGCCATACACACATGTGCGCTTGTATGCACACGACCCCCGCCCTACCGCCTCTACGGTCCGTCTATATCGGACTTTGACACATGCATGAAATGACCGAAGAAATAGTCTCAATCCCATACTTCCTTTTTACACCATCTAAAAGCTTGAAAGAGGTACAAGGGATGAAGTCATACACAAATCTAAGAGCCTCTGAATTCTCTCATACTTCAGCACCTTTCGGAGAAAGGATGAGTGTGTGCATAAGGAATTTTGAAAAGCAGGAACATTGACCACAAACGTCATCAAGGACAACATAACAAGAATGAGTGCACCCTCCGACTATCAAATAAGGAGCTAACTAGGTTTCTTTTCCACATTCCCAAACCGAAATCCATTAAGTCACATACTTTCATCGAAGCATCAAAGCTTGCACCTTTGTCAGGACTACATAGCCTTTTACCTTCCTCTGAAGTCCCCCGACTGTCCTTCCACAATTTCGCCTCAGTTTCCGTCCCGAGCCTCTATCCTAATCCTTTTTAATAATAGTGCTCCTCCTAGACTCCTCCAAGAATAGCTTGGACTTGTCCATATAATAGCCTAATAGCCTCAACAAAGGTGCAATCCCGGAAGTAGTATACTTTAAGTATATCACAAACTAAGGTGTCCCTATTCATAATCAGCCCCCCACCTTGTTTAGCCAAAAAGTCTCATTAAAAACTTTGAGGGCCCTTAAAGCCATATCCCCGTATATTTGGGAAGGCACAATGTTTCCCAACTCTTCCGATGAATCTTCCTCCTTTCATTACTAAATCCTCGCCAAAACATTCTCATCATCAAATGTATCTATTCAATAAGACTCAAAGGCAACCGGAACACACTCATCACGGAGGTAAAAATGCATTGGACAATAGATTTAAGTAGAACCTCCCTACCCGCTTAAGCTAGCATGCCTTCTTTCCAACATTGTAGTTCCTTAGCAACAATTTCCTTGATGTCTTAAAAAATTATCTTCTTTGAATGGGATATCATCGTAGGTAAGCCAAGGTACTTACCATGTCTTGAGACTCTATACACCCCTAACAGTTCGGCAAGGTGGGCACCATTAATATCCGAAACGCTCCTGCTGAAGAAAACCTCTGTTTTGTTATAGTTAATTGTTTTCTCTAATGCTCTTTTATGAAGACTGATAACATCAACAATAATCGAGCATTCTTGGAGTTTTGCTTTTACAAACAACAAGCAATCATCAACAAATAACATATGAGAAATAACCGGGACTTCCCTTCTAACTTTCCATCCATGTAGCCTTACATTCACAATCTCCTTCTTTATTAAACATGAAAAAGCATCCGCACATATAATAAAGAGATGAGGGGAGATTGAATCTCCTTGTCTCAAGCCTCGCGTAGGTACCACGGTTACTCTTTTATACCCATTGATATTGAACGTAAATGACACCTAGGACACGCATTCCATAATTCTCACAATCCATGTCCTTCCAAACTCGAACATCTCCAACACAACACTAAAAACATCCCATTTTATGTGATCATACGCCTTACTCATGTCAAGTTTAATCGCCAACTCCCCACTCTCCCCGTTCTCTTATTCTTCATGTAGCTGAAGGCTTCCAAAGCGACAATAAAATTATCAAATATGAACCTCCCTGCCACAAAGGCATTGTGTTCTTTTGAAATAATGCTAGGAAGACATACTTTCAATCGATTAGCCATTAATTTGGATATTCTCTTGTAAATAACATTACATAGAGGTTTATACTCCTCAAGTTTAAAGGGTTTATTCACCTTAGGGATGCTAGAGATAACTGTTCTATTTACCTCACCAGGACAAAGTTCACTATCCGCCACCTAAAAATAATCATCTTGTTGTCCTTTAAACAACCGATCGTTCTAGACAAATCGTATACCAAAACATACTAAAATATGCAAGAGAGTATTTATTTCAATTACTTTTCAATTTATCATATATAAATAATAACAAAAACTTTACATTATCCAAACATACCATAACATGTCATAAACATTAAATAGTACTTCATGGTTTGTTGAATTGAAAGTTAAGAGAGGATGGACAAAGAGCTTGGGGTCTTTCCCACTACCAATTATGGGGACACTTGTCTATCAAGTAATTAATCTTTACTTTATATATATATATATATATATATATATATATATATATATATATATATATATATATATATATCTTTATAATATATACTTTCATAACCTTTAAAAAAACTTTCATTTTATTAAAAAAATTTTAAAAAAATTCCACTATTTTTTTAGAAGGAAAAAACAGGATGATATATGTTGGTATATTGACATATGGATTCTATAAAACTTGACCCTTATTTTGTAGAGGTAGTTATATATTTGAAAGTTTAACAATTTAAGACCTTAGGATAATTATAAAACTAAAGTATTTAATTTATCTTTTAAATGAATAATTTTTTTATTAAATTACTCAATAACTTCGAATCGGTTCATATAGATTATAACGTGAAATTTTATCGTACGTTCGAGCGTCTATGTGTGTTTGGTCTGAACCCAATACATAAGTCCGGTGCATTTTTACTTGAAACCGATTGACAATAAAATAAGTAGAGCATTCTGAACTTATATATAAGGTTGTATTTTTTTTTATTATCGACGTGGGACAATTCTACCCCTACACAATCTAATTTATGATTGATATAAGAAATGTTATTTGATATACTAGAAATATTAGTATATCAATGATATTACTCGTACACACTTACCTCGATATCGCTCTTACCCAATATATACATGTCTCATATCAGTATTATACCTCCATATCTTTCTCTCAGATTGAAACTGAAAACTGAATAGGATGAGGATTGAGGAATGCATGAATCATATTAGAATCATAAATCAAACTAAAATGAGAAATTATCAAATCAGAATCTCAAAACTTATTTTTGGTTAAAGTTATACATTAAAAAAAGTCAGTTGAAATACATTGATTTATAAAATAATGTTTAATATCCCAATTCGCCCCTAATTAATTAATAATCTAAAACAATATATTTGAAAAGATTATGAATATGTTTGGTAATAGGGGACGAAGGGATTGAAGGAGAATGAAAGGTGTGAACGACGATAGAATCGTATAGAGCCGAACTATTGAGGATGAAAGGAGGATTAAATTAAAATTGGTGTCCCAAATAGACCAAGTAAAAATAACTCAAAACCGATTCTGAATTCTATAGAATCATACCAAACGGAGCCTTAATAATTGTTTTTTATTGTAGAGAAATTGTTTTTTTAATGCAAAAAAGAAAAGAAAAAACGAGTAATTGTTCACATGGGGTGTGTGGGCATGCCAATATTCCAACCTATGCAAATGGAAAGTCCCTCTGTAAAGACTCTTTTTCAAAGTGACTCCTCTCGTGTGTCTTCACTCACTATTTTCCTTTTCCTTGTTATTATTATTATTATTAAATAAATAAGAAAATAAAATTTTGGTTGATAATTTAATATGGCATTTCGAACGGTTACCGGATTCAAATCGGTTTAAGTGGTTTAAAGCTGGGTCCGGGTCAAAAATTTGGGCCGATCCGGATAGTCCGATCCTATCTAACTCTAGCATATGAGGTCTACTTTAGGCATTTTATAAAGTATGGGTCAGGAACTAGTTGGTCCAAAACTCATTCGGGTTTAGCCAAAATCAAAACTATTTAGAAAAAAAATAAATAAAAAGAAAGTCAATGAATATTCGTCTAGGCTCTGTATAGATTCTTTTTACTCTTATGTCTTTTTATAACTTTCATACATAATTCGTCATCCGTATCCGACGACATTCTTCCTCGCTCTTTCTGTATACGAGTCTTCATACAAGTTTTCAACTTCAATTTTTTTAGTTTGGTTCCTCCGTTCCGGTCCCTTACATGAGTTCCCCACCATCGTTTTCTTCAACTCTTTCGCTCTTCAAATTGATACCACTTTTCTTTCTTTGAGGTATTTGTTCAACTTTTTGAGTCTTTCACTATTGCTCACTCCAATCTCGCCTTTCAATCTTTGCATGAGTTTCAACCCGCCGGCGTTACTTGTTTGTGTAACCAACATTGGTGTGTGCTCGTTGAGTTCCTCAATTCTTATTTCACACGTGACATGTATAATTTGAAGACAGTGAATGCTCGAAATTCATCATAGATGAAAGATGTTTTATTATTAATTGTTGAATTTGGATTTTGGATCATGAATTTTTGTTAATTAGTATGAGTTGAAAACTTAATATGTCTAATCATGGTATTGGTTTATATATTGTTATTTATATTATTATTATAAATTATTCTCATAGAAAAAAGCAGGGACGAACACAAATTCCAATTTCGATGGAATTTTATCTAAAAATATAGCAATCCGTCTAAAACCCTTTCGTCAAAAATATATGGAACGAGATTTGAGTCTTAAATTCTATATCCCACTAGATCTGTCTCATATATACTAAACTTTTAAATTTAAATATAAATAAAATTAAATCCATTATTAGTTATAGATTTCTTAAAAATTAATTATGCATGTCAAAATAGACAAATAACCCAATTACGTTTGTGATTTCTTACAGTTTGAAATTTTATTTTTCTTTGTTTAAACAAAATTTAATTATATTTCGGTGAGATCATGTAAAACATTAAAATGGGTTATTGAAAATTTTAATGTTTTTTCCGTTTCAAGTATAATATACACGAATATTTTTGTTTGTAATCGTAAAATTTAAATACTATAAACAATTATAGATCACGCAAGATTGGTCCCGACCCGTCTCATCCCATCCCGGTCCTAACGGGATAGGGTCTGACGGGATTTATTCAACAAACACAAGTCAAATCTCATGTATAATAGCCGGGACGGGACGTGGGATGACCTCAACCCCGTCCCCTGACCACCCCTAGAAAAAAGTTAAATTTTTTATTTAAGTTAGGTCTAACAAAATTTGGACCAGACTTGAACCCCATCTAGACCGATCCTAACCCTAAACATTAGGGTCGGTCTTCAGTCCGTCCACCAAATTTGAATGTTTGGCTATAAGTCCTGTTTGAGTTTAAACCAATGAACAATCCAACCCTACTTTAAAAAAATCCAATTATGCATAAATAGGTGGTCGATCAATTTTATGAGGCCACCAAAATGAGTTTTTGTTCAAAACTCCCATAATATATTGAACCTATAATGTGACATGGGAAACCCAAATATCAAATGTATACCAACTATATATTTGGTACATACGAACACATGTACATGCAAATTCATGTATACAAAATATCAAATGTACATAAACTATATATTTGGTATATATATAGTTAGTCAGTAACAATTTCACACATCATATGTACATAATCATCAGAGACTGCAAACATATATACATGCAAATTCATATGAACAAGATTCTTCAAATTTAATGTTTTAGGTGCGATTTATGACTTCCAAATCCAAAAAATAAAAGAAAACTTTACCAAATTAAAATAGCCCAAACAGTTGAAGACGAGTTTTTTAGGTTATGGATCTACATAACTATCACAAAATCCAGTCTTTAACAGGCATTCAAATCGATTGAGGGGTTAGAGTGGAATTTCGAATATGTATGGATAAGAAAGAGTCGTCTTCTTAAATAACTTGTGTACAATCGACGAAGATAACATACCTGGAAATGGCGATTGAAGATAGCCGAATCGAATTTCGAGAATCTTTTGAAGCAATTGGTAACTGATTATACCTGTTGAAGACGAGCGTTGTATACTCGATTGAAGGTGCATGTTGACGATGAAGAAAGAGTTGAAAAAGAGACCTTGAGAGGAATGGAGATAGCAAAATTGCTTCCGACTACAGAGAGTGTTTAATATATTTACCAATTACGTTAACCGGTTTTCTATGTTTTAGCTTATTTAATATATTTTACCAATTAATTGTCTTCCATTAAGCCCAAAAAAGATGAGAATATTGGTGCAATAAGGCCTTTTTTGTATGACATATACAAAACAGACCCTTATAATTTTACAATTTAAAATATGAGAATATTGGTGTGGGAGAGCTCTTTTTAAAATAAATTAGAGGGGTTTAGTTTGTATCCGGTATCCACACAACCATAAAGACCTTGTTTATCTTCATTGTTACAATAATAACCCACAAACCTTTTTTACTCAGTAAATATCCTCTTAATTACTAATTTAACTTTTTGAAAAAAATTTTAAATGCTTGGGGCCTAGTTTATTTTTTAGAAAAAAAAGTTATCTAAGTAGCTTAATCTTTTCAAATGTGTTGGATATGGAAAATGATCGTCCCAACCGATTGAGCCAATTGGTCTTGCACGTCCACAACAAGTGTACGTCAACCAAGTCACACAACTGTATATGAAAGAAAGTGTAAAAATAAACCACCCACGTCGATTACAAATGAATACAAAACTTGGTATATAAGGTCGGTGAATAACTTCTATTATTAGTTATTTTAGTATAAAAATGTTCCCAAATTTATAAGCTAGGCTCAAAACCGATACATATATATGCTCAAATGTATAAACTCGTGCGTTATATTCTATTGATGTAATGAAAATTTTCAGTTTCACAAATAAACCAACTCACTCATTTCAAGGATAAAAAATCACTTCTTCATACGAAGTTTGAGAACATCACACTTATTGATTTTCACCTCTCATAATGATTTTAAGTAAATATTACGTAGTGAGATTTAAGAAGGTTCGACTAATTAAGATATGAAATGCGTGTTTGGTAAGACATGTAAGTTTTTTAGAAGATTAATCTAATGAAGATTATAAGAGATTAATCTCCAGTAACATTGGGTGATGAGAGTTATATTTTGGGATTATAAGGGAATATTTTCACTCATATAAGTCATTTTTAATAATTTCGTATCTCCATCTCTTACTAAGCACGCTCTAAAATATAATCCTTTCAATATAAAATCCAATTAACTCTCAATAATTCCTTACCAAACACACCCTAAGTTCTCAACATGTTCCACCACAATATCATTAGTGTGATGGAACATCACATAAAATCGATCATTATAATATTCAATTTTGGAATTTACTTTCAAATAACATCCAATAATTCTTTGATTAGTTACACTCTCGTGCACCTAAGAATATCGTGCGGGGTGGATAGATAAATCAAGAGTGAATTTATTTAGATTGAATATTTTTTAGTAAGGTTGTGCACAGTGAGACCGGAAAATCAGACCCTAAAGTACAGTCTTGTCTTGCACCGTCTTTGTCTAATCTGGTCCGATCTACACCACTTTTTCTTTTCGTACTTTTTTTTTGAAAAACCCATGTATACAACATAACCCTGGTTTGGACCAAACCGGATCGTATTGAACCTATATAAAAACCACCGGAATGTAAAGTGGAATGGGTTGTCATGGTCAAAGCCGATCCATGGACCATTAATTTGTAGAAAAACTACCCGTCTAGTCCACAATATTCCGGTCCGGTTCAGACAGTTCACACAGTCTTATAATGTATATAAGATATGTATAAATATAATAAACCATGAAAGAGTAAGTACTACGGAGTAGTATTTACTATTTACTTTTTGCTACTGAGAGGGCTCGCTTTTACTTGTGGAAGGTGGCCTGGGGTATTCCGTTAACGAATAGTGAGAGGTTCCGCCGCCACATGACTGACTCTCCGAACTGCTTGGCTTGCCCGGCCGATAGCGAAACCCTCTTACACACACTCAGGGACTGTGTATATGCAAAGGAAACTTGGGATCACCTCGTACCCAGGGAGTTTCAGGAAGCTTTTTACGCAATGGAGTGGACGGAGTGGTTATTCACAAATGTGGTCATGGGTTTGAAAAATGCAGATGATCATGTTTGGAGGGACTTTTTTACGGTGGCAGTTTGGTGGTTATGGCGATGGAGAAACGCTAGGGTCTTTGGAAAAGGGAGAATAGCGAGAAACAAGGCAGAATATGTACGGATGAAGGTCCAGGAATACATGAAAGTTAAGTTTATTAGCTGGAAGATGCCAAAGCATGGATGGGTAAAAGTAAACGCGGATGGTGCTTCCAGAGGCCAACAACAAGTTGCGGCGGCTGGGGCAGTAATACGAGATGAACAGGGGTCATGGGTGAGGGGAATTGCAGTAAACCTGGGGGCTTGCACGGCTCCAATGGCGGAACTTTGGGGGGTTATCCACGGAGTAGAAATGGCATGGGAGTTGGGATACCGACGTGTGGAGGTAGAAATTGATTCGCTTTTAGTGGTGGGCTTTAATGAAAATGGGGTGAGTCAGTTGCATCCACTTGCCAGCCTGGTGATACGTTGTCAAGGCTTCCTTACTAGAGACTGGAGTATCAGTTTCACACATACCTTTCGGGAAGGAAATAGAGTTGCGGACGCTATTGCAAACTATGCCTTTTCCTTAGGGTTCGGGGCCCATATGCTTATGGAGCCTACACCCGATGTTAGAATTTTACTTATGGATAATTTACGAGGTGTTGCATTACCTCGTTGCACTCGTTTGTAATTTTGTTCTTTTATAAATAAGCGCTTGCGCGGGGAGAGATCTTCTCTCCATATTCACATCAAAAAAAAAAAAAAAATTTACTATTTACTTTTTGTTGGAGAAATGTATTAATTTAAATATAAAAAATACATTATATGTCATATTCGAGAAGCGTATTAATTAGAGATGTTGGAGAAAATGACTCGACAACTATCTCCATTTTTAATGTCTTAATTTCTTGTCTTACTGGCTAATCCGTATTACATTGCATTATCCACGTATTTATAATGTATAACCCGCATGCATGCAAACTTTATTAGGAAAGTTGCCCCTCTATCATCATAAATTGCAAAAAAGCCCTGTACTAGTCGTTTGTTTATTTGATTTTTTTTTAGGAAGAAGAGTCGGAGGTCTCCGTTAGACCTGTTCATATTCGTACCAGGTTCAGGCCGAACTTTGTGCAATATTGAGCCCGTTTAGTCGGACACGGGTTGAACAAGGTCCGGCTACCGTGCCTGTGATGGGTGTCGTACCCGGCCGGCCGGACCGGGCTCACGGGTACCCGTTATTTTAATTTTAAAAAAATTATTATAACAAATGTATTAAAATATTTTTTTAAAATAAATCATATTTAAGATATTTTATGTAAAATATATCAAATTTATTATAATTATACTAGATATTTTATATTAATACTTAATATTTATAATAATTATAATATAATATAATATAATATATTTTATTTTTTTACTAGGCTAACAAATGGCCTTTTCGGCCCGATCAGGCCTGGAGTCTCGTCCGAATCCGGCCTGACAGGCTTGGCGGGCCGGACTTTTCACCCATGTCGAGCTTGTTCCCAGGTTCATACCCTTGTGTTTTTCTAGACGGGTTGCCCGAATTTAAACAAGTTTAGTCTCCGCACATATATAACTGATACGATGATACCTAATCCGAGTATATTGTTTTGGATCCCTTTATTTAATTTCAAGAAGATGCCTATTTTCTATTCAGAAATGTAAAACTTTCCTCTCATTATTTTGGCCCCTTCTGTAAAGGAGAGATTATAATAACATAAAAATTATAAATAATCTCATAATGCAAGTTAACGTGATAATAAAAATACCCAAAATTATCACAAAATTTAATCTTCCCACAATGATCTTCGAAAAGAATCCATTATTTAACTAGCACATAACGGACCTTTGGGCCCAAAAAAAAGGTTGTTAAACTTTATAAAGAATATCTAAAGAAATAAATTTGATTCACTGCACAAATTAGTGAATCAAAAGATCACAAAGTGACAAACGGACTAACCATCATGTTTTGACAAACCTTGAAATAAAAAAAAAGGAAAAAAAGAAAATCCGCCAAACACAAAGCATCAACCGATGAGAATTTAAAACACCGAGTATTTGATCAGTGAGGATTGTGGGACGAAAAGCCACACAACCAAAGCAGAGAGCAATAGATAAATCATTCAAATTTGGAGAAGTGCACAAGAAAGATTTCAAAGACCACTAGTGGAAACCTCATATCCCGACTCTTTTTCTTGAGCCTTTAAATTTCGATCACATGTCCACGACCTCTCCATACGATATAAGGTCAATCCATCTTCTAGGGCGAATTAAGCTCCATTCACCAAGGTGTGCATCCATCCAAACGATAATTGTAATTGGAAAAAGATCAAGTGTTATAGAGGCAGTTAGTTGGTTTTACATAAAAAAATGTAACATTAGGATTATTTGCATGATCGAATAGTTGCAATTTTTATGTTATTGAGTATTAGAATTAGCACTTCAAAAACAACGAAGTCCAAATTCTTTAATTGTTTGACGTATTGTCAATAATATGTTACTGGTCATAGTGATCAGCCGATCTCGTTACAGTTTGAACTGCAAATGACCGAGGGTGATTCATTTAGATCTACCGAACTTCAAAAGGTTCGAGTCTTGGAGATGACTAAAAATTACAAAAAGGACCTTGAATTCCAAGAGGGTTTTTTGTGAAGAATCCATAGACATCGGTTGCTATGTAGGATGTGTAAATTTTTAGAGAGTTACAAGGTAGTAATAAAGAATAACCTCTCCAAAAGATGATGTTTTGGTTTTTCTTTGAGGAGGAAGCATTTGTTACACTCTTTTTTTTGTGTCCTTATTGATCAATGGACCATAAAAATGTACTTGTATCAATTTTTTTTTAATGTTAATATTATTAGATTTTTCTATTTTATAAGATCATTCAAAAATCTACCAAAAACACTTAAGGACTCGTTTGGAAGCACTAGGAATTATTTCCGATAACGGAATGATTCCGAATCAATAAAAAACTATGTTTTGTTAGAGGTATTTTAACACATGAAAATAACCCCTTCATTTCCATTTCCTTTCCTTACCCGTAACCGATTCCGTTCCGTTTTCATTCCACCGCTCCAACCAAACGGGCACTTAAAATACAAAAAATATTGTTCTAAGTATAAATAAAAGAACACAATAGGTCTACTCAATGAATCGTAAAAATTTACCACAAAATCTTTTTCAGCGAAATTCCAATTCAATTTTTCATGAGGTTTTTCCAATTTATAAAAACATTTCATTAAGGGTGCGTTTGCTAAGAGATGGAGGTTATTTTGAAGATTAATCTAGATAGAATTTAGAAGGGGTTAAATTTTATATGGGATTTATTAGGGATTATTTGATATAAAATAATTTACGTAAAGTTGTTTGGTTGAAGATCTTTTAATAGGTTTAATTGATATTGATTTACAAATTTATCATTATTTTAACCTTAAATAGGGGTATGAGTGGAATCTTGATTGATATTTGAAAATTAATCTCCTTTAACCTTGGTAATATAAGGTTATTTTTTGGCCCTTTTTAATCCCAATTAATCCTTCTATATTTTTTTTTATAAACTCCACCTTCGTCCAAACACTTACACAAATTTAATCTCCTAAATTTAATCTAAATGAATCTCCTTTAATCTCCAACCAAACACACCCTAAACTAATGAAAAAAAATATCCAAAATGCCATCTTTTCAAAAAGGTTCAACAAAAAAAAATCTATTATTGCCTACAAATTCTTAGATTTTTCATTATATTTTCATATTTTCCAAAACCTCTAAAACTCTACCAATAAACTAATAAAATAAAATAAAATAATCTAAAAATCTCGTTATATATAACTAAAATCACATATCTTTCTTAATACAAAAGTAAGAGAAAACGAGACTTAACTTTTAAAATTCGGTCGTTCTAAAACATATATACCAATATACAAATAAGATTTTCAACGTCAAACAGAGTGCTTTAACCGTTGGTATTCATTCCGATATAATCCTACGTATAACAACAAAGAAGACCTACGTACATACACACGTAGAGTCTAGTATTGCATGTGGGCGTCGAAAAACATCAAACATGACAATAATTAACAACAAATGATTAGTACGAAGAGAAAAGCATTAGCCGGGGAGCAAATTGCGGCCAATGATATGGTTTTAGCTTTCGGCGAAGCAAATGTCTACACTGCTGAGCTGTCACCACGTTGGCTAAATCCTAAGTTATGGGACCCACGTGTCAAAATTAAGATATGATTATGAGAGGTCTTGACAAAGATGATGACTTTAAACTGCGATAGATACGTTGCCACGAAGATTAACCTTTTTTGTTTAGTCGAATATTGTTCCTAAATGTATGGTTATTAGCTTTGGTGTTTGTCGACGTTACGTTTAACGGTAACATCACACTATCACACTTACGAGTCAAATCAGATTTGTTTAGATATGTTAAGGGGTGATTTCGGTATGTTTATATCCGTGTTGATTAGTGTAATGGTTGTTACGAGTAAAATTAGGGTTTGAAAGTGTCTTCGGCGGAGTTACGAATAAGAACCGAAAAACTTTTGAAGAAGTTACGACTAAAATGATTTTCTAAAAGGGTAAGGGTACGGTGGTGATAATACTTCCTGATATAGGATTCCCCTTGCTTGAGGTTTTGGATGCCGAGTTGAGTCGCGTTTATAACTAATGGGTTTGTGGGTTATAGGTGGATGGCTTCGGGAGAGGGTCTATTTTGTGGATTAGGGTTTAAGGCTTGTCTAATATGGTGTTGGACTGATCCCCTAATACTATATTTTTGGGCCAGACTATTGTAGTTAAGCTTATCCGAAAGCATTGATCTAGTCTTATCCACGCAGTTAATTGACCTATTCCAACAGGTATGAATGACAACATGTAAATATCTCTTGTGGTTATCCTCGGATCCTACTCCTGAGGCCTATAAAAGGAAAAACTTTCCTCCTCATTCTACACAACGAACAAAAACGTATACCCAAACTAGAAAGAATTTGTAGTTGTATCCTGTCCGGGATTCTAATCATCATTAAAAGCGTAATAATACGGGATGATTTAATAATTAAGAAAAGAGCATCACACATTTGCAATCGAATTGTTTCGAATTTCTCGATAAAAATTAACGGGTATGTACGATTTCGATATCTAAACTTTCCCTACCTAAGCTCTGGAGATTTAGGTTGTGACAATACCTTGTATTGTTATCACCAAATTGTCTATGTATATGCAAACCAAAACTTCTAAATAAAATCTCTAAATAGACATAATCAATATTTGGGTGAATTGTTATAAAACCGTGTGTCAAAATTTTCTGTATGTAGAATTACTATTCTTTCTCATACTTCGGCTTGATAATAATAAGAGAAAAGTGTCTAAATAGTACCCCATCTTGGGCTGATTAACTTTGGTACCACATCGTTTAAACAATCAGAACGGTACTTCGACTATTAAGCCCGACCAAAGTTTAATACCTAAGTTACTGTTCACCCGTTAACTTCACAAATCTGTTTTAAATCTCACGGGCAAAACTGTTCACTTCCACATATTCTATCAAAATTCTTTCTCCTCTCTCACCTTCACAGATCTGTGTAACCTCCCACTTCCATTTTCGATACTCATTTGTTTGTTCCTACTTGACCTTTACTCTTCTTTGCCGGGCTCCTCAGCTGACCGAGTTTGGTACAAGCTAGCACTTATTCTGATATCCTTTTCTTGTTCTTCTTGTTGATCGACAAGTTAAGAATTGCAGTAACGAAATTCTCTTGAGCAACTGCATTCTGAGACATCAACAGCCTGAAAAGGTGTGGAATTGCACCCGCTTATGCTATGTACGTGCGGTTTTCCTTGCCTGTTTTCACCATTAAACAAAGTTCCCACGCTGCAATGGCCTTTGCATCCTCTGATCCCCTTGCTAGTTGGTGAATAAGTAGTGTCACTATCACCTTATTGGCTTCAAAAGCCGCCTTTGAAAAAAATATTGCAGGTAAAGTCTCGATTGATGGATCAGCACCATCAGTTGCATCAAGTGTAATACCATTAGCAACACACCACTGCATAATCAAATTCTTCAAAGCTCGATTTAGGACGAGCCATTTATAAGCGAGCGTATGTACAGTCTTAGGGCATGTGAGATGCCCTTCATCTATCCACCTCCTAATCGAAGACCGGTCATACATCTGACCAGTTGATAGAATCACTGGATCTATCATCATATCCAACAATATTGGTCAGCTGAGGAGTTCGGTGAAGAAGAGTAAAGATCAAGTTGGAGCAAGCAAACGAGTATCGAAAATGGAAGTGGGAGGTTACACAGATCCGTGAAGGTGAGAGAGGCGAAATAATTTTGGTAGAAATTTGTGGCTTAGGGTTTATGTGGAGGTGGACAATTTTGCCCTTGAGATTTAAAACTGATATGTGAAGTTAACGGGTGAACAATAACTTATGTATTAAACTTTGTACAGGCTCAATAGTTGAGGTACCGTTCTGATGGTTAAAACAACGTGATACTAAAGTTTAGTCGACCGAAAAGATGGGACACCGTTTACACAATTTTCATACAAAGTGCTACCGATCATATCCGAAAAGTAATTAGGACAATAAATAAGTTCAATTCATCAAATTTTATATATTGTCTATGTCATCGATTCCACATGTTTGAAATGTCTCATATTTAAAATAATCCATACATACAATTAAGAAACACAAAAGGAGAGAAACAAAGTAACATATATACTAACATGTGATTAAGTTTTTGTCTTATATATGACGATGGAACCGTCCAAGGCCGCCTAGTAGGGACAAGCTATGCCATTAAATGTACAATCTAATGTAGCGACAACGTCGAGCTCTATGGTCCTATATATTTGCTATGATAATGACTTCATGTCACGAAAGTTCTTGTGACATGCACAAGAGTCTTCATCTCTTTGAGAAATTGTCACTAAATTAGTGTAGAGATCTATTGTCTATGAATGAGTAGGCATATAAAGCTAATTCTATGAATGAGTCTTCATCTCTTTGGTTAACCCGATGGGATGGAAAAATGTCAAATTCCGATAGGTCAATATATGCGGGATTTCGCACTTCTGAGCGTGCATATATCATATATGGATGTTATACGAGTCGAGTACTGTTATGTTCAAGTTCGGGGATTCATAAACGAGTTGTCCGAGTCTAGATTTCAAACGAGATTTAAAATGTGTTTATGTTTGGCTGATTTAAAAATGAACGAGCCTGAATCGAATTGTAATTTTTTCCAAACCGCGAGTCCGAGTGTAGCTTAGCTAATATATCGACTATAGTATCTGTTTAGTCAAACGACACGTGCCTATAATGTATGGGAGCTTTAAAATCTATTTATATTTTTTTAAAAGAATTAATTTATCTATTGTATTTTCGGGACTTAATAGCCCGTGAGTTAAAATAATAATGGGTAAAATGACTAACTAGACCTTTTATCACTATTACTCTATTAAAAGTTCTCATAGCAAAAACTCATTAATTAAATATGTCTTAATGGTGATAAGTCAAATAGAGTAGTAAAAATTAGAAGGGTCTGCAAAACAAAAGCCCGTAAAAAAGAACATATTTCACCAAATTCTTTCAATAATAATCCAAGTATGTTCCTTTAAAATGCCGGAGATATTTCAGTCTACCATCGTTGTCTATACCCGTAAGGTTGTGCATACGGTCCGGTCCGGACCGGTGGACCGTAAATTGATAAAACCATGGACCGTAGATCGGACCGGGACCGGTCCGGTTCCGGGTTGGACCGGTATGTACATAAATTGTGCAATTTTGAATATTGCAGACCAGACCGGTTTGTACATAAATTGTGTAATTTTGGTGATGTTTTCCGGTCCAAAACCGGACACGGATCGGACCGAATTGGACCGGACCGGACCGGACCGGAAATTCACCGGAATGGACCAGATTGGACCGAACTGGACCGGACCGGAAATTCGTAGTTTACGGTCCAACCCTAGTTACGGTTTTATACGGTCCAAAAATCGGACAGGACCGTAACCCGGATTTTCAAAAAAACCTGTACCGTAAATTCCGGTCCGATTTTCCGGTTCGATCTGATTTTGCACAGCCCTATATACCCGTAATTTTCTTGGGATGGGCTAAACCGATTTTGTATAGGTATAGTTAGCTCAAGAGGGTTTGTGACAAAATTTAGTTGAACCGGTTTTCACTCGATATGTCTATCTGTGAACCCAAAGATAGTGGACTTGGTAGTTGAGCCGGTTGGATCAAACCGGGACAACGGTCCACTTTATTAAGTACATCTCAATAATCATATTGGTAAACGTGTTTTTATTTTTAAAAAGTACATTTTAATGTCCTTTTGTTTTTGTCTCTGTTTTATTTGTAATCTATGCTGTACCTTTTTCTAAACTCCGATTAAGGTATATTTCATATTTATTATGTTTCTTTTATTATTATTATCATAGGTGCAGAATTATGATTCAAGTTATTATATTGAACCAAATTTATCATATTTTTTCCGTTATTTTTACAAATTAAATGTAAATTAATATTAGTTTTTATGGACATATTTGTTCATGTACATATATTAAAAAAATCATGTAAAAAAAAAAGGTTTTCCATTAGTTTAAGCATTGGATAAGAGTTATCGAACGAAATCACTGATACCTAAGTACTCTTATTTATATATCTATGATTTAACGGTTATAAAATTTTTGAAATATTCATTTTAAATTTTCTCTATATTTTCATATGTCCGTTTCTCTCAAGTTTCGCAGTCTTAAATTTTGTTTTCGAAATTAGGGTTTAGATTTAATTTTGAGGTAACAAATTTAATAATTTTTTGTTGTTTTTGATGAATCATGTTAAAAAAAACATAAACTAGTGTTATTTAACACAAGTTTAGACAACGAAAATAACATAAATTATTATTATTATACGTGTTTATTATTTTACATCAAATATATTATATTATATTATTTTTTTTGTGATACGTATATATTATTCATGACAATAAGTATTACATAAGTGTCTTTTTTATCCGAAGTTGTACAATTTAATCATTCACAAATCCAAATATCGTTGGGTAACTCGAGTCCATATCGTGCACGGCCCATTGGATTATTGGGCCTTATTGTGATGGCCCATTAGCCTATCGGGCTTATTGATGTAATTGTTCTATCATTTGGTCACAATTTAAAATTATGACTAAATGAGGAATTAATTTCATAAAATATCTATTAAAATTACTTTTAATATAAATTAAAATAATATTTATACTTGTTAAATTCATGACATAATAACTTTAAATTAATTTTAAATATTTTACTTAATTAGTAGAATAATTCAATTTAAAACAAGTAAAATTCGGATTTATTGCATCATTAAAAAATGAGAATTGTAGAATTTACACGAAAAATTGCCATTTTTTTATATAAGAAATGTAGTAGGTGATGATGATGCAATACAAAACTATGCACATATTCACCTAATCAAAAATTCTACAACCTCCAATTACACTTCATTTATGTACACTTGATCTACATATGTGATTCTTGCACTTCTTTCTTGATCAATGCTCGTAGTGTGCGTCTAGCCTCTTCCGCGGTCTCGTTTCGCCCCTCGTTGAACGTGACACCGTCTACACTCATACGTCTGGGGGTTGTGATTCTTACGTTTTTACTCGAATGGTTCACGGAAACAACGAACTTGTTCAAGATTTCAATCTCCGTGGTGAAAAGCGAAGAAACCGGCCTATGATCCGAAAATTTACTATCACCACAAATGTAGGATAGTTGTTGTATTCCTTTCCCGTACCACATTATCCTGTCACACCTGTATATACTAAGCTCGTTAAAACTTTATAACTCATTTATTGAAAAGTTATCTAGTACGTTCGTACCACGCTGGTGTTCTGTGCTTGTCGCCTGATCGCGTTGGAAGATTACGGGTGTACCGATTGCTACTCGATAAATAGTACTTGTACGTTGGTGCAAATTCGATGCTACCTTCGCGCCATCCTTGAAATACACCTTCTTCTTGTTGTTCCTTCTTAAGTTGATCAAACTTTTGTAGTTCTTTGAAGTCTTTTTTTCTTATGAGTTCTCTAGCTAATCCGTCTTCCAAGTTAAGCCGATAATTGAGATCTCCAAACCAAAATACCCGACTGATTTACAACAAATTATCGTTTCAGTACTCTAGAAATGATCTCACGTCGATTATAAAGTGATAAAAAGTCTAAAAATACTTACTCGTGTCCAAGGATGTCGAGCTGAAGAGGAAGAAACTCGTCTTTTCCAACCCGAGAGAAGTTTGTCCTCTTAAAAATCTCTTGTACTTGTTGATTTCTTCGACCTTCGTCGCCTTTCTTCTCCCCGGAAGCCAAATGCGCGGTAACGAAGCAAAAACTCGTCCCCTCGACCGACATACTAACCGAAACCGAGCCTTTGTTACCCAAACACCCCATGATTCCACAAGCCACGGAACTAACCTTAACATTTGAGACACAATACTTTCTCAACATCTCTTTCTTCATCCATATAGTTACAAAGACTCCAACCATCTTCTTACTAGCAACCAACTTGTAATTGCTATTGCCACTTATCACACCATGGTGCGTTTTCGCCCTATCTCGTATCAAACTCGTACCCATGTCGTTCCGAGTGTACTCATACTCGTCGCTTGCTATCGGACTCGACGTGGGTGTCAACCAAACCGAACCCTCTTTCTTGTTTAGGATCTTTGAGATCAACATATTCCACTTTCTTGCTTCGGATTGATCTTCAAGCACTCCAATCACCGTCCTTGTGTTCAATGGAACAACTTCTTGAAACCTTAAAATGTACAAAAACATTATCCAACAAACTACTCACAAACTTTCAAGATTGGATCTTGATCAATACTCACTCACCCAAGAACATAAATGTCAGCTGCACTCTTGAGATTTAGCCATTCATCCAAATCCACAGCCAAACTCCGAGCCGGAGATTGTCCGGCGACATTCCATGTTCCTACAAAGATCCTAAGACAAGAACATATTTAAAAACCATTCCTTTCCCTAGAACTCAATCATTACATATACCTTAGTTCATGGGTAAGGATGAAATTTCGGGTCTTTTCAAGTCGAAACGAATCTTCACCTTCAACTTCATCTACATAAACACATCATATCATCATGAAATCCAAATGGGTTTGTAAATCAATAACCTAATTACCTGAAATGTGTATAACACTCGAACAAGAATTCTTCTTTTTCATCGGAGGATGTGTTCTTCTTGAGCTTTCCTCTCTATCATATGAGAAGAAGATGAGATAATCCAGGCTGTATATTATGGGGTGTTTGAATAATTATTGTTAGCCTTCGACCCATCTCTCTCGTTCTCTCTTGTAGTTAGTTCAGTACTGAATCGTATACTTCAATTTTTGAGGTGATTTGATCAAAGTGATAGTTTTGTCATTGGAACTTAATTGCCACCAATCATTATTGTACGGGTCATTTCTATCCTTTAAATTTAATTTTGGATCCGTTTGGTGAACATAGTAGATTATTTGGAAGATTAAAATTTCACAATAATCCTCAATAATCTCGATAATCCATGTTGAAGTGGATGAAAAAAATGAGCAAAATAATCTCCCGAGATTATAATCCCAATAATCTCGATAATCTCTGGCTCACCGAACGCACCTTTGCTACAAATGTTGAGATTTGAAGGTTAAAAAAACTTATGTTAATCTTCGCGTATCACCAAACGGACCCTATAAAATTAAAATAATTGTAAGATGAACCCTAAAAATATTATAGATAAAGTATTTAATAATGGTATTTATGATTTAATGTCGGATGAGGTTCGCATAGTTTTATTATTATTTTTAAATTATTTTTCAAAGCTATTCATTTAGAAAACAATATACTTTCAAAAATATATGTATCAACTCGTACTATCATAAATAAAATGAGATCGAGCTCGTGTAACACGGTCGATAATTTCAAAATCTCGTGTTTTGGGTAGCAAAAATACCGATTATTATTTATTATTCTAATAGGGTTTTTACACGCGTATCAGATAAGTTCTAAATAACGAAGGTTATTATTATTGTTATTGTTATTTGATGTTATGATTGTGTATATAGGTGTCATTTGGACGCCGGTGGAGGGCAATAATATGAAGCAAATGTGGAAGTAATGGTCAATTTTAACACCAAAATGAGAGCATTGAATGTTCACCAGCAGACAATGCGGTGGAGTTCCTTTGTATGGCCCCAATCTCATTCAATTGCAATGTTGATTGGCATTTTGGAGCAATCCTCCCATCTTATTATGTACAAACCCTAATTTATCCAACGTACTAGACTCGTCCCGCGTCACATGCCACTCGGCCCCATACTTTCTTCGTCACTCTTAAACACGAAAACGATGGGTTTTCTCGTTCAAAGTCGAGGCTGGAAATTCAAATTCGAAATATAATAACTCTATCCACCACAAGCTCAACAAACGCATTGAACTTGACTTACAATTTAGACATGATAATATATATGGCTAACCTAATAACAAAGTTTCGTAAGGGGACTGGAGCAGGCCACCATGAGACAAAGAATCTTCTATCTAAAGAGATTCGATTCGAAACTATTATATGTCCAAGGTTCATAATTTCAAAGGTTTTTCCTGACCGTGTTCGATGTAAACAAACAATTCGAAATACCTCGACTTTTTTAGAACAGGTCTGAGTCTATATATATATATATATATATATATATATATATATATATATAGAGTTGAGATTTAGAGTAGATATCATAATTAATAATAATTTTGAATAATAATTAGGAATCCAACAATAACTACGAATAATTCACTCAACCAACAATAACTACGAATAATACATTAAACGATATGACACATTCGTAACAAAACTAATAATAATTACGAATTTGTTCTCATGATTACACGTTAGGAGTGTTCTCATAGGATCTCTACTCTCTCTCTCTCTCTATATATATATATACTATCCGTTATTCTTACGCTCTAAATTAAATACCCACGTGGTTATGAATGTGGAGATTTGATCATTTGTTATTTGAACTAAAATGGACAATTTTGGTAACTAGGCCTTTTTGAAAAATTAGAGTAGTAACTAGGCTTTTTAATGTTTCAATTAAGTAAATATATTCCAACCTTTTGTATTTATTTTCAAACTCCACACACTCTTCACTCAAGGGGTACATTTAACAAATACAAAAGTAGAAAAAGTATAGTAAACCAAATTGTTTCAACTAAAATTAGGTTCGTGTTATGTTTTTGTTTACTCGGATATCTTAATAATTGATATGTATGAATAATTAAAAAATTAAGAAGTGATAGAAGTGGTTGTATATGTACGTGTATCTTCAAAACATAGAATGTGCTAATAAACATATTGATGAATTAGATAATGGGCAGTCTCGTGTGTTGCTTCTGAATGAATTGTATCAAAAGCCATTGTTTATGATCACATCCAATGGACATGCAAATATGCAATCCAATAATGAAAAAATGATGATTTGGCTCGAGTACGATGACCATAAGGATCCTTCTTGGTCACAACCAATGGACATGCATTTCAATAGCATTATAGTCATTTTTTTAATAACGGAATGATTTCGATTTTCGTAAAGAGTTCAACCTAAAGTATCATTAATGTGATGAAAACTTGAAATTTGTGATCTTCTGTAAAAATGTTGTGATGGAAAGTCGACTGATTCAGATGGATTAAACGGTCAACCATACATTTAAATTCTCCATAGACATGCTTAAGGTGAATCATATCTCGTAGAAAACTGAAGGTCTAATGTGAAGATATATAATTAGTTCGTTCTTTCAATGACATTTTAAAACATCTTGAAAAACACAAGTAATCAGACAAATTTTCACCTTTAATTTTTTAAATTTGTAGTTTTTATATATATCTTTTTATTGATGAACAAATTTTGGTTAAAAAAAACAAAATTTGGATTTCTTCACCAATAATAGCTTCATCATCTATGAATAACCATATGGTCGATCTCTTTTTCTTTTCGGTCCAAACCGACAGTTTGGATTGAACCGGACTAATTGGACCAGAGAGTTCTCATTTGTGTGGATTTGAAGTGATTGTTCATATCCGACACTCAAAATCTTAAAAGCCTAAAAGTAGGCCTATAAAAAAAGGGTCCAACCTAAATATAAGTAGTTTGAACTACTTTATACCAATTTTGAATAATCGGTTCAGGTTCAATCGGTCTCGGACTCGTGACTGGCCCTAAGTCTAATAAACTTTAACCAAGATCAAAAGCATCGAAAGCCAACGATCAAGTGCCATAGCACAAAATTTGAATGAGACTTCAACATCTAATGCAACACATGGCTAAGTGGAACATTCTTCGTTCTCATGAAAATAGTATTAAAGATAAGAGAAGATAGATATACGTCCACTTCACTATATAAAACACTATATAAAAAAATAACTTGATAATAATTGTCATTCTCTCATTTATTTTATTATATATTATTTTATACTTATTAGGGTATTGAGCCGTATATTTGAATATATTCTTTATTTGTTACTTTCTCGTTTTATCCATTTATATTTGCCTATATAAATAATATTTGATCGATGATATAAAAGTTTTCGGTTCACAAATTTTTATGTGGTATGACATACTACAATCCCTAAACACGCTTTTGTATTCCTCTTGAGCATTCCGAGTCCTTCTTGATCGCCCCGGATCTTTCCGAAAGATTCATCTGTCTTCCCGGTGTGCCATCTTGACAAATTCTTTGTCCAGTCTTCCGCTTGACCTTCTTGCCATGTCTTTGCCGTTTGGCTGTAACACCCCAAATCCGCAAGACTCGGGGCGCTACGGGCTAGGATCTCATAATAGATCCTGATCCTACCCTGACAACAAGTTCATTGGATCTTACAACAAGACACAATTAATATAAAACCAAATACATAAAACAACATAATTATATATCAAAATATATACAAAACCACAGCCGAGTACAAAACGGCGACATCATACAAACGTATGCATCAACATCCCCAAAACTCATACACGTCCTAATGTACGGAAGTCCTCGGCTGATCACCCCACCGGATCACTCTGTAGTCTTCCTATATTGCAAAATATCTACAACACGGTATAAAACCGTTAGCTAGTAGTTCATGAATAAGAATAATAACAATAACACATATAAACACATAATCATTTCACAGTATGCAATGCTCACATCATAACCGTTTATTATATTCATTACGTTATACCATTACTAATTCATTTAGTGTGATACGAGGAGTAGAACGACCTCGCCTCTGTCCCCTTTCACAACACAGGTTTGGAATCGGTGTCAATCATCATCACTTGGTGGAATGGTCGCAAAGAACCCCCTAGCTGCCCCATTTTGAGCTAGACAAGTTATCACCGTCCGTTATCATACACTTGGGCCAATTATATACATATATGGTCGTCCAAGTCCGGTTTAAGTTATCAATGCAACATTCATATACACACACACCACTATCACGATCACTCAAACTCATAAACGCCAGCTAAGTAAGCCCGAAGGACTTACTTGTCACAAGGTAGTTCTATACAATTGTGGTCACAGTTTCCCCTCGAGGAAACAATCAATGCCTGCATAAGCAAGGGACACAACATCAAACGCTATCAAGGCTAGGAGATTCCACCTCCTAGACCCCAAGATCATACCAGATCCCAACCCATAACTAAATCTCGATATCTCATCAAAACTCACAAATGTCTAAGGCATTCCTCAACATAACATCAACACTCTCATCATATACAACACTACCATACCCTCAACACAAGCCACCATAAAGAAAGGAAGGACACATACCACACTTGGTATGTTATGGACAAAGACGCACCTGCGGAAACGGAAAGGCCTAGGAGCGGTGACAAGCCGCGACAACGGTGGCTCACAACCACAAGGACGGTGACAAACCTCATCCGCAGGTGCGGCGTTGACAGGGCGGGGGCGGTCAACACGACATAGGGCAATCTTTTGCTTTCCTTTGATCTCTCGTTCGATCTACTTCTCTTCGAAGGTGCCCAAGGAAACCCATCAACATAATACATATATATACACATCATCAATATCCAGGAAGATCATACACAATATCAATCTCGTGAGGTTCATCATCAAGGAAGGAAGAAGAGGAAAGAAAGAAGATGAGAAAGGAAAACCTACCACTGTAGGATCAGGGCAAGAAGAACAACCACAACCTCAACAACTACACAACACAACTCGTCCACAACATCATCACCATCATCTCAGCCATCAACTCACACACAAAGCTTCACTTGAAGATGATCAAAGAAGAATCCATGGAATGAAACAAAAGAAAGAAGAGGAAGAAAGGGAAAAACGTGAAGAGAAGAACATGAAGGATGAAGGGGAAGGTTTGGAGCAAACCCTCTCACAAGAGAGAGAATACGAAACTTATAGGAGAAGAAACTTATAGGATGAAGGGGAAGGTTTGGCGTCTCCAAGCAATTCGTCTTGTCTTGTTGGCTTTAGCATCGTCACGGAAAAGCAGTCTGTGACATAGTCCCCACTTGTTTTGGCAACGTCCCCGTAGCGAGTCCATTCCTAAGGTCTTCCTTGACCTTGTCAACCTCTTTCCCCAAAGAGGTCTTGGCTTCCGTAGGCAAGCATTGCGTCTTCTCCGTAACGTGCCATGCCTCAAAATCTACACTAGGAGATATCTTGTGTATTAAGGACCAAAACCTACACTAGGACGATAATATACTTGTGTCGTAAGGACGAAAACCTACGCAAGTTGATTAGAGTCCTAGGGTAGGTTTTGGTCCGCACGACTCTTTTCTTTATATTAGAACACTAATATACTTGTGTAGTAAGGACCAAAGCCTACCCTAGGATCTAATCAATTTGCGCCCCATGCCTCAAAACCTACACTAGGACGATAATCAACTTGTGCCATAGTACCCGAAACCTATCTTATGACACTAATCAACTTGCGTCCTAGGACTTAACTTACCCTATGACGCTAATATACCTGCATTTTAGGGCTCAACCTACCGGCTCCGGCGCCATATCGATGCCAACAATACAAAGATCAATGAAGGGAGGGAGGTCCATCAATTCTTTCTTGCATCTCTTCGCTCCCATAACATTTTTTGTGCTCAAGACTGAAATGTATATAACAAAGAGCATAAAATAAACAACCTCAAGTTTCTATAGTTCAAGCTTGAAATTCTTCAAGTATCTAAAATTCAAGCTTGAAGTTGTTAAATCACATCACAATTTGATGGAAAGTGTTGGAATATTGAGCCGTATAATTAGGAATTATCCTTTATTTGTTAGTTTACCATATTGTTCAATTATAATTTCTCATTAATAATATTTAATTAATGAAATAAATAAGTCTTCGTTAAACAAATCTCTACATAAGCCTATATAAAAACGGTTCAACCAAAATATAACTAGTTTTAACTACTTTAGTACCAAATCTTCATTTCACAAATCTATACAATTTAGCTATACCTTATATATAGTTTTATATTTGAATATTTTTCAACATAAATTAATCAGATGATTCATTAATTTCATTATAACTTCATAATGGCTCTAGTCACGTTTGTATATGGATCAATTTTGTAATATGATTTTTTACATTTTGTAACTTTGTAATATACTCGTTCAGTACATGTGCCTTGCACGAGTATTTATAATATAATTATATATAAAGAAATTTTTATATGTGGGTAATGTATGACATGATTTGCCTGTTGAGCCGTGTGATTTTTACATGTTTATACCATGCAATGGTTATGGGAAATGATTAAATTATCAAGTGTTAGCCTGTTTTGGCATGACAATGTATGACATGATAAGCTTGTTGAGACGTGTGATATGATGACGACATATAAAGGTAAAAAAGTATGTAAAGATGGATAAATGTGTTGAGCTTAACCATTAGTCAGGTTGCTAGCATCAACAATGATGTTGGGTTGGTACGTCGCCCACGTCGCTAGCGTAAGTCAATGTATTGAGCTTAACCACTAGTCAAGCCGCTAGCAATTGTAGTGAATGGCGGAGCTTGATCAAGCCCGGACACTTGCGCTTGTATAAGAAATGACACCGAGTCTGATAGTTTTTTGGGCTCGGGTCGCACACCTAATTAAAATGGTAACTGGTTGCATTAACACGAATGGAAAAATGTTACATGTGGTCGGGGGTTAAGATTATAACCCACCACGAGAAATCCTGGCCCTTACTTAATCAGCTTGGCTCCGACCTAAGAGCAAAATGTCTGAATTAACTTAATTTGTGCAATGGTGATGCTCACACCCAAGCAATGTCCGTATAAGCAATTATTCCGGATTTGGTCCGGGTCGCTAATTGTAAATTTTACACTACATTCATGTGCATCCTTCGTAAAAGCATGATATCTTATGAGCTCGATATCTGGTATATGAATACATGTGATGTGTTGCAATGTGTTGATATGATCTCTTGTGAATAAACTATGATTGGTAGTTAACGGTTTTACACCGGTCATTTTTAAGTAATGTTGATCATAGGAACGATTCAGGGACGTCAGCTGCGGTAGGTGGACAATCGGGGTAGTGTTAACCTAAGGGTTGTTTAAAATTTTTTTGAAACAAATCGCTTGCAAGCGGGTCTTTTGTTGCATATGTGCAAATGTTTTGCTTTCATGATGATGTTTCATGACATCCGTTCAACTGTAATGTTTTGAAGTGTCGTTTTGGTATATATATATATAACATTAATAATAATAATAATTGCATGGTGGTTTTATGTAAATGTTTCTAAATGAAGGGTTGGATTTTTTTAAAAAAATTTTAACGGTTTTTATTTTTATTTTTTTTGGAAAGCTGTTCGAAACCATTAGACGGCGTGCCGTTTAGTGGATCGAAAGGCCGAAAAAATCGGTAAACGGTCAACCGTCACGGAGGATCACAAATAAAGGAGAAAAAAAATACACAAAAATACATCAAAATGAAACCGAAAGCAAAAAGTCTTCAAGGGAAAACAGAATGATCCAACCAGCAGAAGACAACGAGCATAAACGTTCATCTTCGAAGTACACAGGGAGGAACTGGGGAACAACTGTGGACACCTCAGATTTGAACTGCAACAGACTTGTCAGGAATCGATCACAAATCCACGCCCCCTTCTCGACAAACGCAGGAAACCACCAGCAACTGACTACATCAAACCTCAGAAGACGAGATTGCAGAACACGGTTATCTATATGAATAAAAGTGTAGAACTTGATAGATAAGAGAAAGATGATTTGTAGGAGAAGATTGTTCATCGATGTTTGATTTACGTTGTCGGGAGTGATTGTTTTTGGATTGTGTATGCATTAGGGAGGACATTGTCAGGCTAATAACACGACTCATTTTGTGATCTTTAGTCTAGTGACGACTCATTTTGTGATCTTTAGTCTAGTGACGTATTATCTATTAGATTATTAAAAAAAAAATCATTCTTTTAATGAGTCAAAGTTTGTTAATCACTATCCATCTCTTTCAACTATGGCGTACTGCTGATTGCTGAACCAAAAAGAAGTTTCCTCTTCCTCGATACATTTCCAAGTCAAACATGTCCTTTTTTTTTGCAATTTTCAAAATTTTATAAATCAAATATCCAAACACACAAATCCAAATAACTTTAGGATAATTTGCACAAAGCTACTTATCAAAATAGAATTTACATAAAACTCCATAAAAAAATGTGCATGAATAAGTAGGGTAATATGAGCCAAACGAGTCGAGTCGAGCCCGAGGCTAAATTTTATACGAGTTTTAAAATGTATTCATATTCGCCTCGTTTAAAAAGTGAACGAGCTTTTGACGATCTGAGTCGGGTAGCTCGACTAAATTAATGCTCCTATAGTGTTATTTTAGCCAAACGAGACAAGCATTTACATGCTCAAACTCGAGTTTTTTTATAAATAAGTCGAAACTAAATTTTATATGAATTTTAAAATGCGTTCAAATTCGGCTCATTTAAAAAATAAACGAGCCCGGGCCGAATTTCAGATGACCCAAAATTGGGTAACTTGTTTCATATTACATACCTATCACAAAACACATATGAGATGGGTTTGTGTTTTGATAGCAAACGGTAGCGGTTTTCTGCAAATATTCATTTATTGGATAGTTTTCTACAAATATTCATTTAAAAGGATAGTTTTGTACAAATGAAACTTATCGGGTGGTTTTGTGCAATTTACGAAATAAAAATAATAATATTAAAACCAGAAAATTCAAAGTCAATCCCTCCCTTCTTGCAGCCTCAAACAGTCGTGTTCTTCACTTCTTCCACCACTCCGTCACCTATGCCAAAACCCAACAAACCCTCTATCTCCTCTTCTGCAGAGGGAATTCAAGCTTCGTTAATGGCGGAAGCTACACCTCTTCTCTATATCCTTTTCTTCTTCTTCATAATCAATCACGCTTTCTCTGACGATGTCAAGTGCTTACAAGTTCTAAAGCAATCGCTCAACGATCCACAAAACAGGCTTGTCTCATGGGACTTTACCAACACCACTGCCGGCGCAATCTGTAATTTCATCGGTATCACATGCTGGAATGACCATGAAAACCGCCTGTTAACTATCCAGCTCAGTGGCTTCCAACTCTCCGGAAACATCCCTGACTCTCTCCAATTCTGCTCAACCAGCCTCCAAAACCTTGACTTATCTGGTAATTCTCTCTCCGGCTCAATCCCACCTTCAATTTGCCGTTGGTTGTCTTATCTCGTCACGTTAGACTTCGCTGACAACCAATTATCCGGCCAGATCCCGGCTAACCTTAGCGATTGTCAGTACTTGAACAAACTCGATTTATCGAATAATCAGTTATCTGGTAACATCCCTTTCGAACTGGCTAATTTGAATCGTTTGAGTACTTTTTCCGTTGCGAATAACACTCTCAAAGGTCAGATTCCGATCGGATTAGGTCATTTTGATGAATCTAGCTTCGATGGAAACAGCTTGTGTGGGAATCCGGAAGGGAAGTGCGGTTCTCTGAGCAGTAAGAATCTGGGGATTATAATCGCCGCTGGTGTTTTCGGTGCTACTGTTTCGGTGTTGTTAGCGTTAGGGTTATGGTTTTGGTACTTTTCTAAGGCTAGTGATAAGAGGAAGAACGGTTATGGACTTGGGAGAGGTGATGATTCCAGTTGGATTGATAGATTGAGAGCTCATCGTCTTGTTCAGGTTACTTTGTTTCAGAAACCGCTTGTGAAGGTCAAGCTTGCTAATATACTGGCTGCTACTAACAATTTCAGCCAAGAGAGTGTGATGTTTTCGACTCGAATGGGGATTACGTATGAAGCTGTTTTACCTGATGGTTCTGCATTGGCTGTGAAGAGGTTGAATGCTTGTAGGATGAACGAGAAGCAGTTTCGAACAGAGATGAATCGGTTAGGGATGTTGAGGCACCCGAATTTGGTGCCTCTATTGGGATATTGTGTTGTGGAGGATGAAAAGCTTTTGGTGTATAAGCATATGCGTAATGGGACGTTGTATTCGATTTTGCACGGTGAGAAAACATCAGCTTTGGATTGGACTGATAGGTTTCGGATTTGTTTAGGTGTTGCAAGAGGTCTTGCTTGGCTACATCATGGTAACCAGCCTTCTTGTTTACACCAGAACATAAGTTCGAAGGTTGTTATCTTGGATGAGGATCTTGATGCTAGGATAATCGATTTTGGGTTAGCAAGGCTGATGAGTGTATCTGATCGAAAAGAGAGCAGCTATGTTGATGATGGGAATCTTGGTGAATTTGGTTATGTAGCACCAGAATACTCGAGCACCATGGTTGCTTCGTTGAAAGGCGAGGTTTATGCTTTTGGCATAGTTCTTTTGGAAGTGATAACTAGACAGAAGCCTCTTGAAGTGAGTTTTGCTGATGATGGATTCAAATGCGACTTGGTTGATTGGGTTAAGCAGCTTTCAGCTTCAGGGAGAATCAGTGAAGCTATTGATAGAGATTTGTTTGGCAAAGGTCATGATGATGAGATTCTTCGGGTTCTTCAGATTGCTTGTAATTGTGTTGCTTCTTTACCAAAGGACAGGCTTTCTATGTACCAGGCTTATGAATCATTGAATAGCTTAGCTGAAGATCAAGGGAGTGCAGAGCAGTATGAGGATTTTCCTTTGATTCCCGTTCGACAGGACAATAGCAGTTCTGTATAGTGTTCTTGACATGGTAAGCTCCTTTGCACATTATCATGTGGATTATAGCTTCTGAATTTGGTGTTGAAATTTTATACATACCTGTGAAATATAGTAAGTTAAACTTTTAGCTTCTTGTTAGTGTGAATGTATTTTGTATTGATTGTCTGAATCAAATCAAATGTTCTATAGAAAGAGTGGTGTGAAATTCAGCTTTTGGTAGATTCAATGGTTGTACTTATACTCTTTCTTGGTTTTGAAGCACTGTGAGAGAAGCACAAATGTACCTTCTTACTTGCCAATACACAAAATAAACTCATGTAAGCTTCCCATTGAATAATAATACCCTTCTTCTTAGGGCTTGTTTACTTTGTAGATTGATTTTGTTTGTGTTCATGAGTTCATAATTTATTTCAGGCTTATTTCGCAATGGGTTTATGTAAATAAACTTGATAATGGTATTTAGTTGGGTTTACTTCGAAAGAAGGGTATGTCACTAAAAAAACTCAAAGAGTAACGTTGAATTGCAGAGGATCATTATATAATATCGGGATGAAAAAACACAAGGACAATATCGGGCTTTGAAAAAACTAAACCCATGCAAACCCATATTTCATCAATAATATGATTAGGAGAAGATGGCCCTATTTCATCAATAATATGATTTTTGATACCTTTGTTGGATTGGACTTTGACCGAATATTCAGGTTCGTTGATATCGGTTGGACCAAGGTTTCTTGAGACCATTTTTTAGCTTTTGGACCCTTTAAAATTTTGACGGACCGAGCCTCAATATCTGGCCGAAGTCGGGACCAAAATCATTCATGTAAATTGGCATGCATCACTGTAGGAAGGGTTTTTTTTTTAGTTGTTGAGATTTGTTTTTAGGTGGGAAGAAGGTCCGATACTCTCCGTGTATCTAGTCACGATTTAGTGCTCGAGCGAGCATAGTCCGCCCTTGACATTCAAGAAGAGATTGAATTATCCAATTTCGTTTTATTCGTGAGACTAATCAACTTGCAGACTACAATATTAAGCCCAATCGAGAATAAGTCCATATCTAAATGGGTTGGGCCTACATTATAAACTAGTTGGGCTGAAACTACAATGTTAGGCCCAATGGGCCTAAACCTAGTGGTGCCACATACCTGATCAGTCCACCACCGTCCGATCTAGGGTTACAGGTCCGTACCTCTTATAAAACTCCTCCCAAAACATTGTCTTCCTCGTCCAGTTCACTCTCCTGCAATCACAATCGCAGCAATTTCCATTATTTTTCTCTTTCAAGTCATTCTTCCCCAATTGTGTGTTTGCTTTATATGATTTTTTAGCGATCAATTGATGATGACTAAAACTGCAACAATATGATGGAAGCAATTCCAATCTCCATGATTCCTATGTATTTAAGTCTCTGATGATCGTCTTTTGATTTTGTTTATGGAGATGATGAGGTTTTATTTGGTCCGTGTTTCTGAATTTACCGTGACCGACAACAATTAACCAATCTCTGATCCAACTATTTTTCATACATTTAAATCTGTGTTCATTTTTGAATATTTTTCAGCTCAATGATTATTTGCTCTTGAAAGCAATATACGCTATTCCGAATTACAACTCATGAGATTGAAACACTTTCAATTATGAGAGCTAATTACTCTGTTTTTGAACATATTTCTTTATCTGTTTTATTCTTCTCTGTTATGTAATGAGGTAATTGTTGATGTGCTGTGAGGATTTACGATAATTTCACATGTCAGACTTCAGAGATTTTGCAAAAGATCTATGAGATTAAGAATCGTTTCTGAGCACAATTTGGTTTCTATCCCGAAAAATATCCTATAAACTTTGAAGCTGAAAGGATTGCTATTAAACGATAATTGAAGAGTACACAGTTTATATACAGCAAGAGTACAATAGATGGGATTACATTAGATAATCTAAATAACCTTTTGAATGATTCTCTATAACCTATTATCCTCCCGTAAGACGGACGAACCCAGTGAGAGGCCGGCCGATCTTGTTGAGCTGTGAAGCGTCGACGTGTTAAAGGTTTAGTTAACACATCTGCCCGCTGATCTGATCATCATTATGTATAGACAGTACTTGCAGCTTGTTGTTTGAACCCGCTCTCGAATGAAATGATAATCAAGAGCAACGTGTTTCATTCTGAAAAACGGTATTATGACAGAGAGTGGCACCTAGATTATCACAGTAGATTGTAGGTGTTGTAGTCTGAGGGAAACCAAGCTCATCCAGAAGCGAGCCAAGCCACTGAACTTCTGCAGTTGTGTTTGCTACTGTACGGTATTCAGCTTCAGTGGAAGATCGAGCGATTGTATGTTGTTTTTTTATAGGATATTGGATTGCAACCAATGTAGACAATGTACGCACCTGTGCTGAGATAGTCAGACTTATCACCGGCCCATTCGTCGTCAGAGTATGCATGAAAGTGGTTATCCTTGTTGTTGGTGAGAGTGAGACCAAGGCGACTCGAACCTGCTAGATAACAAAATACCCGTTTAACCGCCATCCAATGAAGGTCAGTAGGTTGGTGCATGAATTGAGGCAACTTGTTGGTCGTAAAGGCAAAATCAGGTCGAGTAATAGAGAGGTATTGAAGAGAGCCAACCAATGCTCGAAAGGACTTGGGATCCGGAAGAGGCGTGCAACAGTTTGTCGTAAGATGAGTGTCAGGAGCCATTGGAGTGGATACCGGCTTGCAATCATGCATGTGATACTTCTCCAGTAGATCAACAATATACCATTCGTAGATCAACAATATACCATTCGGTTAGTTTGGTTAACACCTGAGATAATAGGGTAGAAGTTGAACCTGTGAGAATAATGTCATCGACATAGATCAACATATAGACAGAGCCTGCAGCCGTTTTGAGGTAGAAGAGAGAAGTGTCGGATGTACTTCTGGTGAATTCAATATGGAACAGGAAGTTCTTCAATTCCGTATACCATGCCCTGGGAGCCTGTTTTAGGCCATAAATTGCTTGACTGAGTTTGCAAACATGGTTGGGGAGATTTGGATCAACATAACCAGGGGTTGATCCATGTAAACTGTCTCGTCTAGACGACCTTGAAGAAAGGCGTCATTGACATCTAGTTGTCGTAATGGCCACTGGTGAGTGATAGCCAAGCTGAAAAGGAGACGAACAGTTGCAGGCTTTATCACCGGGCTAAATGTCTCAGAATAGTTTATACCGGCTCGTTAATGAAAGCCCTTTGCAACTAAACGAGCCTTGTGACGATCAACATCTCCATTTGACTTGTACTTCGTTCTGTATATCCAACGACAACCGATCACATTGGTAGCCTCAGCGGATGGTACCAAGGTCCAAGTATGATTGCGTAAAGGAGCGTTAAACTGCTCGTCCATTGCCTGACGCCAAACTGGTGATTTTAGAGCCTGGGACAAAGTTTTTGGTTCTTGATTGGTAGCCAAAACAGCAAGCAAATTGAGTTTTTGAATCGGTTTGATGGTGTTGTGACTAGCGCGAGTGTTGTATCTTGGAGGCGGCACGTCTAGGATGAGGGCTGAGATAGGAGAGGCATCAGGCGTTGAATTTGTGGATGAAGTAAGGGTTTGGGAGGGATTAGAAGTAGTGGGCCCATGAATTAGTGTTTGATGTTGTTGGACTGTTGGTGGGCCAATTGGAATGGTGGGCATGATTTGTGACGTAGAAGGAGTTGAGGAGTGGGCTGTTTGTATGGGCAATGATATCCAATGATCCGGCAATCTCGTTTCCTACAAAACGTTAGAGGCACAAATATTGCTATAGAGAAATTCATGTTCTATAAATTTAACATGTCTGGACACAAAAATTTTGTTGGATATTGGCTCAAGACAATAGTACGCATATTGTGTTGGTGAATACCCAAGAAAGACGCACTTTTTGGATTTGAGCTCTAACTTGTGTGTATTGTACGGTTTGAGCCACAGATAACATAAACAACCAAAATTACGAAGAAACTTATAGTTAGTTTGGAAACCAAAACGTTTTTCGTAGGGTGTGATGTTGTGAAGAGTGGGAGTAGGGAGACGATTGATTAAGTAGCAAGCCGTTGCCATGGCGTGAGGCCAGAAGGTGGTAGGCATGTTGGCATGGGACAATAGAGCGAGAGTCGTTTCAACAATATGACGATGACGTCTTTCAGCAAACCCGTTCTGTTCTGGTGTATGAGGTGGGGAGGTTTGATGTGAGATTCCATTAGTTGCAAGGTAGTCCTTCATTGCCATGTATTCACCTCCATTATCGGAGTATAACATGACGATTTGTGTGGAGAAACGCTTTTCAACAAGGGCTTTAAACCTAACAAAAGTTGGATATGTATCCGATTTTCTTTGAAGAGGATAAAGCCATGTGTATCGGGTAAAATGATCCACAAAAATAACGTAATATTTGAGATTGTTATATGATGTTATTGGTGAAGTCCATACATCAGAAAAAACGACCTCTAATGGAGATTTGGTGACCAATGAAGAAGCCTTAAAAGGGAGTTTATGACTTTTATTTAGGTGACATGATGTACAAGATTCATCAAGCAGTGGTAATTTTAAAGAAGTGGATAAAACTTTAAGAATTTTGGCAGATGGATGCCCTAAGCGATGATGCCAAGATGTGGTAACTTGAACATTATTGCAAGAGGTTGACTGAACTGAAGGAATAGGCCACTCATAGAGACCGTTTTTAGGTGGACCCTCCAGAATACGGTTGCGGGTGCGAATATCCTTCACAACAAAGGAAGTAGGTGAGAAAGTTACAAGCATATTATTATCCGTATACAAACGATTTATAGCAATGCTGTTTCGATGCATGGCAGAGACATGTAAAATTTGGTTTAGGGACACATCACGTAAATTTATTGGAACATGAACGGAACCTATATTTGCAATATTTAAACCTTTACCGTCTCCAATCACGATCTCGTCGGAACCATCGTACGGGTTGTGGGAAGATAGGTTGGTTAAGTCGGAGGTAACATGGTGTGTTGCTCCCGAATCCAACAACCAAGGGATGGACGGAGCAACATGTGTGGCGACGTTAACTTGTGGGTTGGAGGTGGAGGATGCATTGGACCGAGGAGGACGTGGGGGTACATGGATGTCTGGATTTTTTTGTTGAAAGGTAGGTAGAAGGAAAGGGAGTGTCCCTGAGTGTGACACCATTGACAGAAGCCCTCGAAAGAGGGGATGACTCGTTGTAAGTCATGTGGCATTTGTCCTCTATTTGTGTGAGGAGGTCTGGTAGTGCTCTGCGCATTGGCACGATGTTACTGACGGTACTGCGTTGGATTTGCGGAGGCTGGGAGCAGTGGGATGGGGGATAAAGCCGAGGTCGGTTTCACCATGCGAAGAGCAAGCTCATGATTAATAAGCTTTTCATGTAACTCCGAGGTCGTTATAACTGTATCCCGCTGTTTAACATCATTGATGACTGGTTGATACTCAGTATCCAGACCATCCAAAATTCTGTCAAGGAGGTCTTCCTGGTCGACTCGCTTGCCCAGCAATGCGAGAGCGTTTGCAATGCGAGTGCGTTTGCAATACGCCCAATTTGGTTCATATACTCTGCAATAGAGTTGGTACCCTTGTTAAGATGCTTCAGTTGATCATTAAGTTGGAGCACATGCCCACGAGATGGATTGGCATACGTTTTTGCCAACAAATCCCATGCTTGTTTAGAATGTGCAGCCCCTGCAAGAACATGATGAATATCCTGATGAAGTGTGGATACAAGACCTCCAAACAACAACTTGTCTTGCCGGATCCATGTCTCATAAGATGAATTAGCAATAGTTGTAGTTACTCGAGGATTCCCTACAGTTGTGGTGAGAGTAGCCTCCGGAACTTCATGACTGCCGTCAATGAACTTGTAGAGGCCATAACCGATCAGCATGGCTTCAATTTGAAGCTTCCATCCAATATAGTTAGGGCCAGTGAGTTTGGTTGCGCTGTGAAACTGCACAACGATGAGTGGGGTGGATGGGTCAAGAGTGTTAGGGATTGTGGTGTTGGAGGAGTGTGTATGCGCCATGGATGGAAAAAAAGAAATAAGGATTGTTAAGCTGCTGATACCATGAAAGGATTACTATTAAACGATAATTGATGAGTACATAAGAGAGCTGTTTAAATACAGCAAGAGTACAACAGAAGATCCCTAATTAGATGGGATTACATTAGATAATCTAAACAACATTTTGAATGATTCTCTATAACCTATTAGAAGCACTATATGTGGTTTGGATTGAGTTGAACCAGATCTTCAGAAAAAACAAAAATGGAAGACTTGAACTAGGTCTTCGTCTACAAACACCAATTATATTATTAACTTGAATTCACTTGGATTGTCTTGAACCACTCATGAAGCTTTTCGTTATCCTCTTTCTTGCGTTCGTTTCAAGGGCCAGTTTGGTATCAGTTATATAGAGATTCATTTAGGGCCTGTTTGGTGTCAGATGGGGTTTTTTTTTTTTAGATTTTTAGAGATGGGGATTGTTGAGATTCTTGGGGATTGTTGTAGATCGATATTCTTAGAGATTGTTTTTTTTAACGTAAGCCCTTCAATTTTAAATGAGACTTTGGCCCTAGTTTTTCATTTCCTATCTATCGTGCTTCTTCCTTCTCCATCGGCTGCCTTCACCGTCGCTCCTGGAGACCATTGACGAACTGCTTCAGGTAACGAATCTCTTCTGCGTATCGTCATTCTCTCATCTTTTGTACTTGTTCTTCGTATGTGCTTGCTTCTCTGTTATGTGTTCAAAGTCCTCTTCTGTTCGACTTGGTTGGAGGCTAACTTCTCTATTTGATTTGGTTGGAGGCTGACTTCTTCTGTTCGATTTTGCTGTAATGAGAAGAACCCGAAGGAGAAACGAGAGGATCTGAAGAGAAGGCCCTTTAGAAATCGGTGGAAGAGAGTTCTCAGTAGTCAGGGGTCTATTCTATCGGGACTAGGGAAGAGAATGATTGAGAAAAAAATAACGACATAATGAAGGGTATGAGGGGAAAAATAAAAACTTTAACCTAAAGTATCTAAATGAATCTCTATGTAACTGATACCAAACAAGCCCTTAGAGTGTGTGTTTTTATTCAAATTAGGTTGAAAGTAATGAGACTCGGGTTCAGGTTTACCCGGTCTGAATATGTAATTGGCCTTTTTAAGTTTAAATCGATGGGCCAAGGCCCACTCAATTTTGGGCTTTGTAGTCAATTTTCAATCTAGGTAAAACACTGAATATACATATTATTTTCTTATAATATGATTTATTTGAATATTAAATTTATTGATAGTTTTTTCCTAAACCATGTTCTACCAAAATGAGTAACTATGTTATAGCACATATATAAAAGACAAATTTCCCTTTATAAAGACAAATTCCGATATCAACTCGGGCTCATTCTCTTTTATAAACGAGGCGAATACGAACGCATTTTAAAGACCGTTTAATATTGGGGCTCAATTCGGTATTTAACAACATGAGTTTGAGCATGTCAAGCTACTCGAGTTCGGATCAAAAAAGCTCCGTTCAAACTCATTTGTTTCTAATACGAGCCGAATATAAAAACATTTTAAATCTCGTTTAAAATTTTCACCCAATTGACGAACATCCCTATAGTTGACGTCTCCGTGGCATCTGCACACTTCCAAACCCTTATTTTGGTTTAGATTGACTTGGACTAGGTCTTCGTCTACCAATAGCAATGTGTTCTTGTGTCTATCGGCATTTTGCAAGGTTGTTTACTCAACACAACCTCACAAGTCATAAGATCAATAGATGAAGCTTTTACTTATCCTATTTCTTGCATCCCTAACACGCGGCTCTACCGAGTACGACCACTACTTCCTAAACTGCGGTGCCCTCGGAAACACGTCCGGCACTTGGGACGGTCGAAACTGGTTCTCCGACCACAACTCCACCTTCTCCGATGAATTTTCGTCCACCATCTCCGCCCAAACCACCACCATCAACGTCTATAACCTTTTCTCGACAGCTCGCGTCTTCATCTCCAACTTCACCTACCATTTCCCCGTATCCCCGGGTCCCAAATTCATCCGCCTCTTCTTCTTACCTTCCGACTACTCCACCCCCACCGGCTCCATCTCCACAACCAATGCCTACGTCACTGTACACGTCAACTCCGGCGACCATCACCTCCTCCGCAACTTCAGCGCCTACCACTCTGCCATTACCGCTTCCAAATACCATATCAAGAAGGAATTCTACGTATACATCATTGACTCCATCCTTCAACTCACTTTCTTCCCTTCTTCTCCGACCTCCTACGCTTTCATCAACGGTATCGAGGTTGTCTCTGTTCCCGACAACCTTTACGTTAGACCCGCCACCTTACCTCGATACGTGGCCCAACCGGAGGCCGAGTTTGTCATCGGAAGCTTAACACCGCTCGAGATGGCTTACAGGGTGAACGTTGGAGGGAAAGATGAAATTAGTCCAAGTGAGGACAGCGGTGGCATGTACCGTCGGTGGGTCAACGACGACCCTTGATCGGAAATTTTAACGGAGTCTCCGGCACATACGACAACTCAACAGATATCAAATACACGCAGGAGACGCAGACCGGAAGCGCTCCAAATGATGTTTACGCATCGTTCAGGTCGATGGGGATGGCGAGTAATGATGTTTGGTTTAGGGTTAACCTTACATGGGGGTTTGAAGTCGATTTGGGATTCTATTATCAGGTGAGACTCCATTGGTGTGAGGTTGCGACATACATGAAAGCCGTTCACTACAGGGTCTTTGATGTTTATATTGCGGGGCAAATAGCGGATCAAGCTGTCGACATCTTTGGATTGGTTGGCGGCTACACGCCGGTCTTTAAGGATTATCTGGTCTACATGAACGACGGAGATGACGCCGGAACGTCGGGAGGCAAGGGACTTTTGCAGCTTGCACTGCACCCAAACACAAAGACGAAGCCCAGGTAAATAGTTCTTCCGCATGTTTTCAGATAACTTGGTGACCGGTTGACCCATTTGAATATTTCGACATTCAACATAAATTTGACGATAATCTCGAAGGATGTTTTAAGTTAGTAGGGTGTGGTCATGTGAAATAGTGTGTTTATAGTAATAATTAAATTATAATATGTAATATTCTTCAGGTACTATGATGTCCTCTTGAATGGCTTGGAGATATTCAAGATGAATAGTTCCGACCATAACAAAGCCGTCGCAATTGATGCAGCAAAACCGTCAAAACGACCCAAATTCATCTATGTCATCATTGGCGGTTCAGTTGGAGGATTCACCCTCGTTTCGATTGTCACGTTTGTTTTTGTTTTCCGACGTATGAATGCAGTGAAACATTCTAGGACAAGCACTAACAAGACAAAGGGCTCGGCTATGCCGACGGATGATGTTTGTCACCGGTTTTCACTAGCTCAAATCAAGTTGGCTACGAATGATTTCAATGAAGAACTCATCGTTGGATACGGAGGATTCGGAAACGTGTATAGGGCAATGCTAAATGAGGAAAAGGTTGCAATCAAGAGGTTAGATCCGTCATCTAAGCAAGGCGCACACGAGTTCAAGACCGAGATTGCGACGTTATCCAATATCCGACATTTCCATCTAGTGTCTTTGATCGGTTATTGCGACGAAAACGGGGAAATGATTCTTGTGTATGACTACATGGAACACGGAACACTCCGTGATCATCTTTATAACACGACCGAGGTGCCTCTCTCATGGAACCTAAGACTTAGTATATGTCTTGGAGCCGCCAAAGGATTACACTACCTTCATGCCGGCGTAGCGCAAATGATAATCCACCGTGATGTCAAGTCGACAAATATCCTATTAGACGACAATTGGGTTCCGAAAGTGTCAGATTTTGGGTTGTCGAAGCTAGGGCCGATTGGCGGAGACCTTCATGTAAGTACCGGAGTTAAAGGAAGCTTTGGTTACATGGATCCGGAATACTATATGCTTCAACGGTTAACCGAGAAGTCGGATGTGTACTCGTTTGGGGTAGTTTTGTTTGAGGTATTATGTGGAAGGGCCGCGGTTGATCCGACATTGCCTTGGGAGCAAGTAAGTCTTGCTATGTGGGCTCGAAGCTTTCAACAAAGAGGAGAGATTGGAGAGATTGTTGATCCGAATATAAAGGGTGAAGTCGGGTTTGCGTGTTTAAGGAGATTCGGGGAGATAGCGGAGAGATGTGTGCGTGAGCATAGGACACAACGACCCACAATGGCTGATGTTGTTTGCAGCTTAGAATCGGCTCTTAAACTCCAACGACAAAGTGACGTGTTGTCAAATGGCAACATTGTTGATGACAATGGAGTTCCGCTAATATTATCAGGGTCGACTTCATTTGGTGAGTTGCAGCTATCGCTGTCGTCAACTGAAGTTTCAAATTCTCATGGGAGAAGCTCCGGAAACTGAAGGTGAGATTAAGGGTCCGTTTGTTTTAAATTCTGGAAACGAATCTAGTATATATGTATATCTTGTTCATGAAAATTTTTGGAATTATTCCGGTTTAAAGTAATTGGAGTGTAATTTGATTACTTTTTATAGCGTATAGGGTAATAAAATTGGGGGAATCAAATGCATTTTTGAATGAAATGACAAGGAATGATTCTAAAAAAATCATGAACACAACACATGTAGACTAGATTCATTTTCATTCCTTTTTCGGAGTTACCATCAAACGGGGGCTAAAAAATTGATCATAGTGTTAAAGTTGTACTATGATCGATAATATACTCTTTTAGGTTTTCACCCTATTACAAGGTAACAATAAAGATTAAGCCTCATCACCAATGCAATTCTTAAGTTATCGTTGTTTTGGTGCCAAAATGTTAAGAGTAAATTAAATGATCGTACAACTATTTACAGGGTTTTCAAATTACCTTGAAACGATCCATTCCTCGATCTGAATGTTTGCCATCACTTGAAATTTTAATTTGTTTCACTTTTCATGATCCGATTGTTTGAAGACACATCTTGTTAATTTAAGCATCTTGAAAAAAGGGTTGAATGTGATTGAAATTTGACGACTCAGAACACACCAATGATCCTTGAGAATTTACTCTGCGATGTTTTAAGTGACGTGTTCACGCTACTCTTCCCAGTTTTACTTGACCAGCATGACATGCTTTTCGTCTCTCATTTATGCTTGTATTAGAACAATCAAACAAGGCCAAACCTTGGTTTTGATCTAGATTGACTCGGACTAGGTCTTGGTCTACCAATGATCTATCATATTTGGGGCCTTAAAATTTCCTCTTACATCGTTTTCTTTTATTTTTTTTTTCATTATTTTCGTATATTCTTTCAAAATGCCCCAACTTTAGTATAATTTTAGACTTTATCATGAATTATAAACAAAATTCAAAAAAGGGTGTTGACGTCTGAACTTAAGAGCATCGTGAGAACGTGAAGTTTGTAGTCCCTTAATAAATTTAAGATTATGTACGGTGTTCTTTCAAGAAAAAAAACTCATTATACCACATGTTGATGGTATTTTTAAATGTAACAATGATAGTAAACTTTAGTTCGATTGACTCCACAATGCTTTCATGTACAAATTTTCTAATAAAGCATGTTAACTTTTTTTATATTTGTTACGGGACCAATTGACGTGGAGGGCACATATCTAGTGAGCCACATACAAGTTTTTCGGGGTTCTATCCTAAAACCAATTGACAATAGGAGATTAGGAGAAGTAGTCATATGACTTATATGTTAGGTTCACACAATTTCGTATTGTCGATGGCGGACTTTCTACACATCTCAACTCTCCCCCTCAACCAAAATGACGTGGTCCGATACATATGGACCGGTAGAGCGGAGGTCGTGTGTAACGAGTGCGCATGTACATTAGGCTCAGTGAGCCACACACACAAGCTTTCGGGGTTCCATCTTAAAATTAATTGGCAATAGCAAAAGTAAGAGAAGTAGCCCCATGACTTATTTGAAAGAATTACCAATCAGCGACTTTCCACACAACACAACAAAACCAAACCAAATTCAAGTACTAGCTTGTTTATTGTCAATAAATGCATCCAAATTGTAATGACATGAGAAGCTACTTCCCCTATGCAATATGAAAATCATCAAACAACACATTACTTACTAAATCAAAATAACATAGCAACTACAAAAATACATTATATTTGCCATAGTATTCTTCCTTAATCCAATGACCCATTGATCTTGTTCTCTTTTGAACCATTTGCTAAGAAACCATTTTCATTGACATCCTTCTCATCTCCTGCCTTCACCTTCGCGTCTTCTCTGGCCTTCTTCAGAGCCGCGACCAAGCTCTCCAAGCACTCATCCACGTCATTATCATCGGACTTTGGCATTAACTCCTCCGCCACATCAGCCGGACTCATCTCAATCTCCGACAACAACTTCTCCACAACCTTAAACAATGGGTGAGTGTCAAGCCCTAAGTAATTCTTTGCAAGCACCTTGAAACCTTCAAAACTACAATAAGACATCTCAATATGCATGTCCATCCTTCCTCTACGAATCAATGCCGGATCCAACTTCTCAATGTAATTCGTCGTGAACACAATGATCCTCTCCTCACCACAAGTAGACCATATCCCGTCGATGAAGTTCAACAAACCGGATAATGTAACCTCACTCTCTTTTTTCTTATTGACCTCTTTCACTACTTTCTCAACCGCGTCTTTCTCATCTTCTTCTCCTCCATCCTTCTCGCTCTCCTTCTTTCTCTTTCCTATTAAGGCTCAAAAAGAGTAGAAGACAAACAATAAGAAGTCAGGGTTTGTACTTATGTTCTTGGTCGTAGACAAACAATAAGAAGTCAGGGTTTGTACTTATGTTCTTGGTCGTAGAGCTTGTAGCATAAACTCCAACACATAAATTTAGTGAGATCACAAAATCAATTGTCAATAAGACAAGTGACAAAAAAACTCATAGATTAGGTTATATGTTTGTTTATAATCGACGTGTTCATACCTGTGAGATCAAGCGAGCAATCGATGTCTTCAATGAGAATAACCGACTTGCTTGTTGTCTCGATCAAAAGTCTCCTTAACATAACATTGTCTTTGACGGCAGTAAGCTCAAGATCATAGATATCATACTCCAAAAGATTCGCCATGGCAGCTACCATAGTCGATTTGCCTGTCCCTGGAGGACCATAAAGGAGATAGCCTCTCTTCCAAGCCTTGCCAATCCTTTCATAGTAATCTTTTGAGTGGCTGAATCTAAGTAGATCGTTAACTATTCGTTGCTTCTTCTTGGCTTCCATGGCCAAGGTGTTGAACCGAGCTGGATGCTTGAACTCGACAGAGCACCACATCGAGTTCTTTCCTCTCCTATAACTACGGGCTTCGTCTTGAGTGTTTGTGTAGAGTTTTCGGGTTCGGGTTCTTATCTTTATGGCCTTTCCTTCCTCGAGCACATAGTTTAGGTACGATGTGGTTATCATGTTTCGGTGACTCCAATGAAAGGTCAAGCGGTAAAACCTACTCAAAATCAATGATTAAGTACTATGATATATGTCGGATATTTGAAAGTACAACTCTATAAAAATGAGTTGAATATGAATATCAAAGCTGAGTATTTTAACTCGAATAACAGCTTTAATATACGTCGATAAAATAAAAATAGAGGAATTAAAAAGTTTAATGGATAAAACTGTCAAGAAATTACGGAAATTTCATCCCATTAAACCCGTAATTTCTTCATCTTCTTCTTCACTGAACGGATCTTAGATAAGTCAATCCTCGGTTGGTGGGTATATTAGCCGAGCTCGGCCCGCAAAACATTCAACTCAGGTTGATTCAATTAACTAGACATGCAAGTATAAACATATTTTATACTCAGTTAAAATTTAGACTCGACTCGATTCAAATCAATTACACATGATCCTACTAAAGTTCCGCTCATTTAACTCATATAACAACCCTAAAAGCCAACAAGACCAAATCCAAATTGACCCACCATTAAAATGACTCCAAACATATTTTAACCACAAACCAGAAACTCAAACTCAATCACGCATTAAGCAATCGATTAGTCATATATACCTCTTCTCATCGGAACCGGGATAAATCGAGATCGTCGATGATCTAGACACACTTTTGTTAGAAGTCCACCAAACCTCGACGCCACGATACTCATCGGTAACCTCTTCATGCTCCGCCATGCTAAGCACCACAGATTTGCCCTGCAAGAAATTTGCTTTCAATCTCCTAGCTTTAGATGACTTTTCACTGATATACGTCTCTATCGTCGAGTAAACTTCACTCCGATCAAAGAACTCGCCGGTGTACTCGTCGAAGGTGATGTCTTGGTAAGGTGAGAACAAGTACACCAAATCGTGTACGTAACGCGACGCTTTCGACCTGATCATGTAACGCAGTTGATCCGGGAGATACTTCTGGAACAAGGCCCATGCGAAAGCCATTGTTGTTACTAATGTACCGAACTGTAAGAACATATCGCGAATTGTCATCTCCATTGATGAGAAATGTGTTTTCTTGGGTACATTGATTGTGTTAACTTCCATATATATATAGAGACGACTTACATGGTAGCTAGCTTGCGTCAGTTGTAGGTCAAAAAGAATACAAATTCAATTTTTTTTACTTTTATGGATAAATTATTAGTATAAGACAAACAAATCGTATTATTTTATCGAAAATTTTGAATGATGTCGCTGTGTTTTACACTTTTTCGGATTATATCTAAGAGTTTTTCAGTTTTTGGTTGGTGCATTTGGGCTTTATAATTTTCGGAATATTCCCTTATACCATCTATTAGTAGGGGTGTAATACGAGCCGATCGAGCCGAGCATCTGCATGCTTAAGCTTGACTCGTTTATAAACGAGCTGAGCCCGAGCAGAGCCTTAAACTTATACGAGCTTTAAAATGTGCTCAAGCTTGGCTTCTTTAGAAAGTGAACGAGCTCGAACTGATCTTTTAACTAGTCGAGCCCGAGTAGCTCAGCTAAAATTAATGCTCCTATAACGTTATTTTAGACCCACGAGCCGAACTTTACCCGAGCGAGCCGAGCCTAAAATCTATACGAGCTTTAAAATGTGCTCAAACTTGGCTCGTTTAGAAAGTGAAAGAGTTCGAGCCGAGCACGAGCCAAACTCGAGTAGCTTGTCTCATATTACAACCCTATCTATAAGTTAGCATTTTGATGGGGATTATGATGGGGATTATAATTATTATTTTCTAGTTATTGTTAATAATCATTTTAAAGGTTTACGTAATATTCTTGGATTGACAACTCATCTTTTCATTCCCGGTATAATTCGAAAAAGACTATGCTCAAAACTCAAGGGCACCATCTGAAAACTTAAAAACCCTTAAATATAATCCGAAAATGTCAAAAATACAAGTTTACCCTCCAAAATTTCCTTTTTTATTAACTATTAATAGACTGCTTTATATAAGATATAAAATATAAAATATAATTAGTGACAATTTTTATAAATCACAATCTAAAAATAAGAAAAATTGTGATATATTGTATCAATTAGTATTAAAATCATAATATATTTGACCATATAAAACAATATAATTAAAAAAATACAAGAAGGATATATATTTATAATTTACAAAAATATGATCGAAAATATTGATTTAATAAATATATGGATTAAAAGACGTTTTTCATGCAATTAATGAATTGGTCAGCAACTAATGAGTAATGAGTCACTTAATTTTGTTTTTATTTGATGAGGCCATTTTTTTATAGAATTAAATTTATGTGTTATTCTCGGTTCTAGATATCACCTACTTGAGTTTCTTGAATCTTTACTGTTTGACTCAATCTTATATTTGACGATCAAGTGTAACATAGAGTTTCGTTACTGTATATATTGTAGCATTCGCTCTACCTCCAAATCATCCGGTTACAATCTCATTATTATCCCTCAATAAAATCTCTCTGAAAGTGGACGTAGTTATTATTGGATGAATCACTATAAGTTTGTGTTATTTTTTTGGTCCGTTGAATTATGTTCATTCTCATAATTCCGCATAGTATGAATATAAATTAAAACTTGCAATTTATGTTAAAATTAGATTTTAATAAAAAAAAAATTTAAAAATATTGAAATCATTTAATAAAATATATGTATGGCTCCTCGTGATGTAAAAGGCAAGATTGAACCCGCTTTAGTGAGCTTAGATATGTATTTTATGAAGATGTCTACATCCAACCAAAGTTGATGGTCCAAACCCTCAAGTCTTTACAATTATGTCATCAAATTTACAATTTAAGATGATTCATTGTGCGTTCGTAATGAAATTAGGTCGAATGTCATTTGATTTGATGTCATAGTTCTCACGGATATTATAATATCCGTGAAACGTTTATATTTATCCGGTTTTAGTTGTGGTGTCTTCTCTTGATAAGTAAATGACGATATAACGGCTCAATTTCTTAAAAATAATGTGGCAATGATCACTTATGCATAGGGTAGATATAAATTCTGTAAATCTCAATCTCGTATGCAAATCCCAATTCCAACAATCTCGTATATATTTCAGGTCTGTTTGGTATTAGTTAGAAGGGGATTCATTTAGATTCTTTTTCACTGTATTCTTCGGGATGGCAAATTTTCACTGTTTGGTATCGGATGCGGATTATGTATTGTATTCTCTTACGAGATTGTTTTGGCAAAAGAATCCCGTAAAAAGAAGTTTGGCCCCCCAAGCTTCTTGGGGATTCTTTAGATCGCCCTCGTCGATGTTTGCCCCATTAAAAGTAGCGATTACGAGTTTCTCGATTATGACGTTTGCCCCATTGCTCAAAGCCCCAACTGATCTTGTTTTTTAATCTTTGAATTTTACTTGAACTGATTGAAATGAAGAACAACCAAATCGTCGAAGGTGGAGAACATCTTTGGAATCAAATTTGCAGGTCTATTTTTAGCAATTGAATACCTGCGACTTGAAGCAATACTGGAAGGAGAGAGATGAAATAAAGAACAACCAAATCGTCGAAGGTGGCAGACTGGCAGACATACTTGCGACTTGAAGCAGTTGCATACCTGCGAATTTGGGTGCTAAGCAGAGCTCTAGTGCTAGGCAGAGCAATTGCATACATGCGACGTTTGCCCATTGAAAGTGGTAGGCAAAGCTCCGGTGACCCGGTGGCAGGCATAACTGACGCTGAATTTGGGTGCTAGGTTATCCAGATGGGCTTCGGGGGTTTGAAACTCCGGGAAGGGTAAGGGTATTATTGTAATCTTTTCGTAATCAATCTCTATCATCAATCTGATACCAAACACGTAAAATTTACGCAAAAGACAATCCCTAACAATACCCATCCCCAAGAATCTCCATCTCCAAGAATCTAAAAAAAAGAATATCCATACGATACCAAACATGCCCTTCATCTCAAAATATTAATCTCATTTCATACGGACCGAAATTTTTTTTTTAACATGATACGTGTCTTGTTTATTCGTCCCACTAGACCCGTTCAAACCCTATAAAAGTAATCTATTATCCCTAACGTGTAAGATCATAAATCAAATCCTCGAATATAATTGTTACCTTTTCATTGTCAAACTTCTCAAAATACCAAAATAGGGATTACAAGAACGATTTCATCGTTTTTCACTCCTCTAGTCTTGGTTATTCGATTCTTCATAATCAAATTGTAAAGCTCGGAGATTTCAGCGTTCTTCATCATGCAAGTCCGATCCCGAATGAAATAGAATCCGCCGGGATTCAATAAAAAGAATCCCAGTTTTAATTTTATTTATAATAGTTGGGATATCACGTGGGATAACATTCAACCCGTATCAGTCCGACCCTACGTATACATAAATAACTTTTTTTTTCCTAATAAAACTTGTCATTATATTATCCGTTAATATAGAAACCATTCAAATATTCCACAAAAATAATATTTTTAGAAAATATGGTCCAACTTTGAAGATTAGCCATTGCAGTGATACAAAGAGGAAGGTGCTTTGTATCCTTCTCATTCATCATATATAAAATTCGTATATACAAGACAAATCTCATTGATATTTTTCTAGATTGAAAGAAGATTCCATAATGACAACATAATGACTCCACAAATCTATTAACTTTTTTATAAATAGAAAATTTTAGATTGTTTAGACAAATATCAAATAAAAACTTGGATGAACTAAAGCCACTCTTTTGGTAAGGGTTTTTTAGGTTATTTTATATTATATCGAAGTTATTATATTTTAGGGGGTATTTGATAAAAAAAATGAAAATTGTAGATGAGATTAAAGTAATTTCCTATAATTTTAAAAACAACCCAATAATCTCTTATAATTATCTCATTCTAGATTAATCTTCTAAAAAACCTATCTATTACTAAAAATATCATAAGCTATCAAACTGACTAGAAATAGTGTGTCAGATGTATGTTAGGTTCAAACCCAATACATAATTTAAATAATTCTATTTTAAAATAAATTGGCAATAGGTGGAATAATCACGTGACGTTCAGAATTTCTTCATTTTAGATGCAAAACTTATCATCCTCGATAGAGATAATACCGACAATAAGAGCTTTATTTCTTTGTAAAAGTCCAATAATAACATATTTAATATTTTAAAATATTAAGAAACTTAGGGCCCGTTTGGTTCCAATTCCAGAAATGGAAACAAATTTAGTCCATATGTATGCTATTATTCATGAAATATTGTGGAATCATTCCTTGTGGTATTAAGTAATTGTAGTACAAATTGAATAGTGTTGATACCCTATAGAGAAACAAAATGAGGGAAACAACTACATTTTACATGCAACCACATAGAATGAATCCAAAAAATATTCATGGATAAGGTAAGCATATTGACTAGATTTATTTTCATTCCGTTTCCATTTTTGGACTTCTAACCAAACGGGGTTAGATTATTAACTATATGATGCTCTTATATGAACAATAGACGACTCTTTGCAAGATAAAGAAGTCAAGTTTTGGATGACCATGCATGATCACGTATATCACACAAGATGCCAATGTCAAAAAATCAAACAAAAAAATATTAAAATAAAAATAAAATTTGGTAAGGCACAATACATGTTGCTTTGAATTTGATTAAATTCATTGATTTTTATTGGTAGATAAATAGTAAGTCTAAGTCAATCCAACCCGTAAATAGTGTTTGGAATTAAGTTGGAAATTTTTGATGGAATGGACATAAGAAGCAACCTCTTATGTATGTTACGTCTCTCTCATTAGCAATGTGACAAGTTTTCGATTTGTGTCATTTTCAAAGCGAAATCTTGGCTCGTTTGAAAGCGCTGGGAATCATTCCCGTTTGATTAAAGGACATTTAACACATGAAAGTAATCTCATCATTTCCATTTCCTTTCTTTACCCTTATCCGATTCCATTCCGTTTTCATTCCACCGGTCCAACTAAACGGCCACTTACTGTTTTTGATTTGTTGTAATGTTGTTGTTCATATTAGGGTGTTATTATGTTCTTGTTTGAATTGTTATGTAAATTAAAAGAACGTATCAAAAATATCAGTTGAGAAAGGAGCTTATGTATACGACCAACTCGCGGTCAAAGTCCGATACTGACAGTCTGTAGAACGGGGTCGTATGTATACGAGCGCACATGCCGTTAGACCAAACTCATCACGTAAACCTGATGGGTTTCGTCGTAAAACCAATTGGTAATAGGAGAACTAGTCCACCGACCTTATATACTAGACTCGGAACACACCCCTGCAATATGAGAAGTAGTTCACCGACCTTATATACTAGGCTAAGAATGTCCCCATCTTTCGATGTGAAAACTTATTGTCTTTGTCAAAGACATGTCAGTTCGGTTCATACTTCAAATAACATTAGACCCGGTTCAACTCTTATCATTTCGGCTTATATCAATAGATTGGGCTAGAAGGCTTCTTAGTTGATGGATTAGTTTAAGCCCAACGCTCCACGATGCTCCTCTTGTGCTTTCACTTAGGCGTAGATGAGATCATATAAGGTACACAAATTATGTAACATATGACTTCATTTGTGATGGTTCACCCTTTATATTCGGATCAACAATCTCTTCAATTTCTCCTCTTTGTTGATAGTGATAGTTTATGTAATTAATGTAAATATAGGGGTGCCCTAAGTGTAATTATATAAAACTCTATTATTATTAATACGAGCCGTCTGATGACGGAAACCCTAAGGGGAATTCATTCTATTCTCACATGGTATCAAACTTATCGTTCCTCAAATCTCTTCCGCTCCTCTTCTAAACCCTATTTTCGTTCCCCTTCATACACGTTCTTCGATGGCCGCCGAACGGAAACCCTCTTTCCATTCTGCATTAGGAATATCCAACATCAAGAACAACATTGCCCTCGTCCTTGATCATGACACTCCATATGCGTCTTGGGTAACACTTTTTCGCGTTACTGCGAAAGCACACAACGTTCTCGATCATATCGATGCGAAGGTTCCCAAGCCAACGGATATTGATGATTCACTTTGGCTTCAAGTTGACGCTGCGGTTCTCCAATGGATTTACAGTACTGTCTCTCGCGACATTCTGCTACAAATTCTTGACTCTGATGATACTGCGCTTCAGGCATGGAATCGAGTTCAAGACATTTTTCAAGATAACAAGAACACTCGTGCCGTTTATCTCGAACATGAGTTTTCCAATTGTAAGTTATCCGGCTTTGCATCAATTAAAGCTTATTGTCTTCAACTCAAGTCTTTGGCAGATCAACTCAAAGGAGTTGGCTCCCCGGTTCCTGAAACCCGTCTTGTTCTACAACTTATTTCGGGTTTACCTGCGGAATACAATGCTACTGCGAGTTTTATTCAACAAACAGATCCGCTTCCGAGTTTCACAAAAGCTCGATCTCAATTGTTACTTGAAGAAACGCGTATGGCATCGCAGTCTTCATCGAACTCCTCAACTGCCTTAACAGCGGCGCACTCGTCGGCATCTTCTCCGCCAACCGGAACACCGTCTGGCACCCCCTCGGAGTCCTCCTCCGGCAGACGTGGTCGCGGTCGCAAGGGCCGTGGTCGGAACACCAGCACTCAGCAGCCCCAGCACCGGTTCGTTTGGCGTGCACCCTTCGGCTGGCTTCCAGTGGCGTCGTCACAGCAGCAGACTTCGGCGCCCTCACAGCAGCAGCATTGCCCTACTGGGCCGTCCTCTGTGGCCTGGTATCCGGCCCAACTTCCTGGCAGCCCAGTCCAGCCTCCTTGCCCTTACCCTCAGCAAGGCCTTCTTGGGCCCAGTCCGTCCCAGCATGTTGCACAGGCCCATCTGGCCTCCAACTTTCAGCCCACTGCGCTGGACTATTCTTTTGCTACAATGTCTCTCAACCCGACGGATAATAATTGGTATATGGACACGGGAGCGACATCTCACATGACGAATAATACAGGTTCTCTCTCGTCTTTTTCTCATAATGGTTTATCAAATTCGATAATTGTTGGGAATGACATGCGTATTTCCTCTACAGGTCTTGGAGAAACCACCATACCCACCACAAACCAACCTCTTCGATTATCCAACGTCCTCATTGCACCACAAATTGTCAAAAACTTAGTCTCTTTTAGACGTTTTACAACTGATAACAATGCTTTTGTAGAGTTTGACCCTTTTGATTTTTCTGTGAAGGATCTCCAAACGAGGAAAATCCGTCTGAGGTGTAATAGTTCCGGGGAGCTCTATCCTGTCAGTCATCCGTCTTCCAGTCATCATCAAGCCCTGTCCGTCGAGTCCTCCAGTCTTTGGCATGCACGTCTTGGTCATCCCGGCAAGCATGTTTTAGACTTTCTTAGGAATGCTTCTTTTTTCAAATGCCACAAGCAAAAATTGTCTCCTATTTGTCATGCTTGTCAATTAGGAAAACATCATCGCTTACCGTTTGAGCGCTCACAAACTAGCTCTTTTGCACCTTTTGATATTATTCATAGTGATCTTTGGACCTCTCCTATCCCAAGTAGGGAAGGTTTTAAATATTACTTGCTTTTTCTTGATGATTTCACACATTTCTTATGGATCTTCCCGATCAAGTTTAAATCTCAAGTCTTTGACCTTTTCGTGCAATTTCATCAACTAGTCCAAACACAATTTCAGAAAAATATTAAAAGCTTCCAGTGTGACATGGGCCGTGAATTTAACAACAGTAACTTCCACAAGTTCTTTGTTGATCACGGCATCGTTTTTCGATTTTCATGTCCTCACACGTCCCCTCAAAATGGCAAAACCGAACGTGTCATTCGAACGATCAATAATATGATGCGTTCTCTCTTGTTCCATGCCTTTATTCCTGTCACTTTTTGGCCTCACGCTGTGGAAACGACATGTTATCTTCTTAACATTCTTCCCTCGGTCTCCATTCAAAACAAATCACCCACTCAATTGTTGTATCTTACAACACCTTCGATCAATCATCTCCGAGTTTTTGGGTGTCTATGCTACCCAAATCAAAGTGCCACTATCTCCCACAAACTCCAACACCGCGCCACACCGTGCGTGTTTCTTGGATATCCCACTCATCATCGGGGGTATAAATGTCTAGATAGATCCACAAATAAAATCATTATTTCCCGTCATGTCACCTTCGACGAGAACATTTTTCCGTTTTCTACTCTTCCTAGAGTCTCCCCGGAATTATCGACTCATTCGAATGATGACCCAAACTCTCGTTTTTTGAGCATTTTAGCCCTGCGTTAACCCCTGCCCAGCTGCCATCCTCACCCGTCAGGCCTGGCCCACCGCAGCCCAGTCCAGTCCGGCCCACTTCTGGCCCTCCTTCACCCAGCAGTGCGCCTGCTACTACCTCTGGCCCTTCCAACGCTGGCCCAGCTTCTCCTTCTTCCAGCCCTGTCCGGCCCAGCCCAACTCCGGCCTGCTCTACCTCTACCAGCCCACCACGCCTTGCTGTTGCTCAGCCCACCTCCCCTCCAATCCCACATTTCCAACACCAAATTCCCAACCCATCCGGCATTTCTTCAAATACGACAGTCCCCCCCATTCAACCCGCATTTTTACCGGACCGGCCTCACACCCGCAGTCAATCCGGTATTGTGAAACCCAAACCGATCTTTGACTTATCCGTTACGACCGCTCCATTATCCCCAATTCCCAAATCTCACAATACAGCCCTTCAAGACCCGAATTGGACCGCTGCCATGCTTGATGAATATCGAGCCCTTATGCGGAATAAGACTTGGGCCATGATACCTCGTCCTGAGAACGCTAACATTGTGCGATGCATGTGGATTTTTAAGCATAAGTAGAGGTCTGACGGTTCCCTGGAACGATACAAAGCTCGTTTGGTTGCTAACGGTTGCTCTCAACAGGTGGGAATTGACTGTGATGAGACTTTCAGTCCTGTTGTTAAGCTTGCAACCATCCGTATGGTTCTCAGCATTGCCATATCCCGCTCTTGGTCCATCCATCAGTTAGATGTTCAAAATGCTTTCCTCTACGGCCATCTGAATGAAACGGTGTACATGTTTCAACCACAAGGTTTCCGCGACCCCTCCAAACCCAATCATGTTTGCCTTTTGCAGAAGTCTCTCTATGGTCTGAAGCAAGCTCCTCGGGCGTGGTTTCAACGTTTTGCAGGCTTCTTACAACGCATTGGGTTTTCTAGAAGTAAGAGTGACTCCTCCCTTTTTATTTATAATCAAGGATCTGACACTGCCTATCTGCTTCTGTATGTCGATGACATTGTCCTTACGGCTTCTTCCGACGTCTTGCGCAAGCATCTGATCAAGCTTCTGAGTAAGGAATTTGCTCTGAAAGATTTAGGCTCCTTGTCATATTTCTTGGGCATCTCTGTTCATCGCACATCTTCTGGCTTATTCCTGTCCCAAGACAAATATGCTCGCGAAATTGTTGAAAGAGCAAAGATGTCTAACTGCAAACCATGTACTACACCGGCTGAGACATCTGTCAAGTTAAGTGCTTCATCCAGCCCTGCTATTAGTGATCCGACGCTTTATCGCAGTCTTGCTGGAGCACTGCAGTATCTCACCTTCACCAGGCCTGACATCAGCTTTGCCGTACAGCAGGTGTGTCTCTTTATGCATGACCCCAGGGAATCTCATTTTGCAGCCCTCAAGCGCATTATACGTTACATTTCTGGGACGTCATCTTTAGGTATAACAATCACCTCTTCCCCGAAGTTTGATCTTATTGCCTACACTGATGCTGACTGGGCAGGGTGCCCTGATACACGTCGTTCGACCTCAGGCTATTGTGTATTTTTCAATGACACCCTGATATCGTGGTCTGCCAAAAGACAATCTGTGGTATCTAGATCCAATGCAAAGGCAGAATACAGAGGAGTTGCCAACGTTGTGTCCGAATGTTCTTGGTTGCGAAACTTGTTGCTTGAGTTACAATGCCCACTTACCAAGGCTTCCATTGTATACACAGACAACATCTCTGCTACTTACCTTGCCAGTAATCCAGTTCATCATCAACGGACCAAGCACATTGAGATAGACATCCACTTCGTCCGCGACAAGGTTGCCCGTGGTCACGTTAGAGTTCTTCACGTACCTTCGGCATTTCAGTACGCAGACATTTTTACCAAGGGTCTTCCCCGAAAGCTTTTTCTTGATTTTAGATCCAGTCTTACTGTACAACCTCCTCCAGTTTCGACTGCGGGAGTATGATAGTTTATGTAATTAATGTAAATATAGGGGTGCCCTAAGTGTAATTATGTAAAACTCTATTATTATTAATACGAGCCGTCTGATGACGGAAACCCTAAGGGGAATTCATTCTATTCTCACAGATAGCTTCGAGCCCACATAGCAAGGCTTACTTGCTCCCAAGGCAATGTCAGATCAACCGCAGCCCTTCCACGTTATACCTCAAACAAAGCTACCCCGAACGGGTAGTTTTGTTTGAGGTATTGTATGGAAGGTTTAACTGCGGTGCTTACATGGAGGTCTCCGCCAATCGGCCCTAGCTTCGACAAACCAAAATCCGATACTTTCGGAACCCAATACTCATATGGTGTATGATCATTTCTGCCATCTTCATTTTATTTTTTGTTGTAAAGATGATCACGGAGTGTTCCGTGTTCCATGTAGTCGTCGTACACAAGAATCATTTCCCCATTTTCGTAGCAATACCCAATCAAAGACACTAGATGGAAATGTCGGATCTTGGATAGCATCTCAATCTTGGTCTTGAACTTCGTGTGCGCCTTGCTTAGATGACGGATATAACTTCTTGATCGCAACTTTTTTCCCATTCATCATTGCCTTATAGACGTTTCCGATGAGTTCTTCGCTGAAGTCATTCCAAACAAATCAGCCAATAGCTTCTCAGTGTCATCGTCAACTTTCAAATTGATCCGTATGTTCTTCTCAGTCTCAGAGCCGTCGGATTTTAACTGCGATCAACGGCTGGGACAGTTCATGGAACTTGCTGATATGAATAGATGGATCGAAAGTGAACCTTTGCTCAGTAACAATAATCGGTCATAGATTTGTTTTTCTTTTGTTTTTTTTTAATTTTTTAGTATGAAATTCATACCTTCTTTGAAGAAGAATGGACAATATTGAGGAAAGTTGGGATCAGACTGACGTGCAAATCAAAATTTTAATCAGCAGTGCTACTAGAGCCTCTGACAATAATTTTCAGCATCATTTCCCAAATATAGATCTGTAACAAAAGGAATTGTGGGCAAAAAAGAAGCAGAAATAGTGTTGGAGTGCAATATCAGGAACACATCCTGCTCATGTTATCGAATGATAACCACTAGAGAATTAGGGTTAATTGTTTGAACAAATCTCAACATTGATTGCAGTATTCATCGATACCTTACCAACCAAAATGCAATGCAAAAATAAAGTGAAAAATAACAACGAAGAGAAATACCAAAGTATAAGCATTAAGCAATGAATAGATGGATCGAAATGATACATTTATCAAATGAGAAATGATTCAAAATGAAAACCGATCCAAAGATATGAAAATAGAAAGATCAGAGATTGGTTAATTATTGTCGGTCACGGTAGATTAAGAAACACGGACCAAATGAACCTTATCATATCCATAAACAAATTCAAAAGACGATCATCAGAGACTTAAATACATAAGAATCATAGAGATTGGAATTGCTTCCGTCATATTGTTGCAGTTTTAGTCATCATCAATTGACCGCTCACAAAACATAAAAAACAAACACAGAATTGGGGAAGAATGATTTGAAAGAGGAAAATAATGTAAATTGCTGCGATTGTGATAGCAGATTAGCAGGAGAGCAAATTGGAAGTTTGAACTGGACGACGATGATGAAGGTTTAGTTTGTTAAGAGCTTTTATAAGAGATACGTACCTGAAGACCTAGATCGGACGGTGGCAAATAGATCATGTATTTGATTTATTATTGAAAGAATTTGGACTTTTACAGAGTGGCACGAGTAGGTTTAGGCCCATTGGGCCTAAATTATAGCTACAGTCCGTATAGGGATATGGGCGGACAAAATAACCCGAACCGAAATATCCGGAGATTTTAATATATGTTTTGACCGGTCTGAATCCGTTCTAATCGGGTAGATTTTCTTGAATTACCGGATTGGGTAGCTATCGGGATTTTACACATCCGGAAATTCGCGAATACTCTGATAAAATGGATATCCATTGATATCCGGATATTCGTAGATCACCGAATATTTCTGGGTAATCGCAAATTATCGAATATTCCTGTTTCACGGGATTATCCCGAGTATACGGTTATTAAAAATACTTTATACAATATTAATGTATAACTCGGTGTTATTCAATCATTCTAAACTAACACGGATTGTTCTAAGTGGAGCAATGTACATGCTCTGGTGGCATGTATTATTAGTAATAACAACTTGAGGTTTTGATGTTAACTTGTTCGTATGCACTGTACTCATGGCTGAGCATGTGAGTATCGAGATGTCCAAATGTGTACGTAGAATTCCTTCTTGATATAGTATCCGGAAGTGGTAATGGCAGAGTGGTAGGCGCTGACGTTGCGGAGGAGGTGGTGGTCGCCGGAGTTGACGTGTACAATGACGTAGGCATTGGTTGTGGAGACGGAGCCGGTGGGGGTGGAGTAATCGGAAGGGTAGAAGAAGAGGCAAATGAATTTTGGACCCTGGGATATGGGGAAATGGTAGGTGAAGTTGGAGATGAAGACTCGAGTTATTGAGAAGAGGTTAGAGACGTTGATGGTAGACGGAAAGTTGTCGGAGAAGGTGGAGTTGTGGTCGGGAAACCAATTTCGACCGTCCCAAGTGTCTAAATATTAAACGATCTTTAAAATGTGTTTGTATTCTGCTCGTTTATAAAAGAGAATGAGCCTGAGTCGAGAGACCGATATTTATCTATATTAAGGCAAATTTGTCTTTTTATATATGTACTATAACATGGTTACTCATTTTGGTAGAACATGGTTACTCATTTTACCTAGATGAAAATTGACTACCAAGCCCAAAATAGAGTGGGCCTTGACACATCTATCTAAACTTAAAAAGGCCTTTTACAAATCCAGACCGGTTTACCCGAACCCGAGTTGAAAAGACCAAGCAACATATCATGATTGACCGAGTCTCGTTACTTTCAACATAATTTGAATAAAAAATAGACACAGTCAAATCAAGGAACAAAGTCTTGCATTATTAGCTGGCAAAAGCTATACATTATACACAGAACATGTCAAATTGGTGGAATAAGTTCATGTGTGAATTCATATTTTGTTCAACAAGTTAGAACACCCTGCGGCTCTATATATAGAGCAGTGTTTTCCCTTGTATGTTCTTGTGTCTCTAAAACCACATTCCATTCGAGTTCAATAAGATACAAATGTAGAAGAATTTTGGGTTCTCATTCGCAGGAGCGATGACATCAGGAGCATTGGTTGCGAGACTCACTCGAAAGTTTGCTCCTGGTGTCATCGTCCTGCGAATGGAGACCTATACATCTTCGTTCCTAGTTTTGAAAATTCAATCGCCAACCATTTGTAAGTGTTATTTGTATTTGTTTTTCTATTTATGTACTATGTTCGGTTAACTATACAAGTTATGATTTGCAGTTTTGGTTGAGGTGTTGAATAGGTTCATTATGTTTGTAAGGGACTAAATGACGTGGAACATCTACAAAGGAGAGAAACTTAGGGCCAGTTTGGTTTGAACTCCGGAATCGGAAACGGAATGAAAACAAATATAGTCAATGCGTCTACCATTGTTCATGAAAGTTTTTGGAATCATTCTTTGTGATTTGAAGAAATTGGAGTAGAGTTTGATTACTTTTGATACCCTATAGGGTAACAAAATGTGGGGAAACAAGTGCATTTTGCATTAATCCACAAGCAATGATTTCACAAAATTTCATGAATAATGATATACATATGGACTAAATTCGTTTCCATTCCGTTTCCGTTTCCGGAGTTGGAACCAAACGGGCCCTTAAAGTTTCTTATATTATAATTGGAAAAAAAAAGAGTATTGCACAAGAAATCATTATAAAGTTTATTATTTATATAGCAAAAACCGGTTAGAAAGACCTACCTACTAGAAGTTGAAGTATTATTGCACATATGAGAACCTCGAAGCATCATTGTGCATATAAGAACACGAAGTTCAGTTCATCACGGACAACAACACAATTAATTTTTCTTGAAAATATTTCTAATTTGCACTACGTCTGATATAATTATTTCGGACTTTCAAAAACACCAACTTCTTACGAGCCAATTTTAAGAGTAAAGTCTTTTGTTTTTTAAACCAATTTGAAATTTTTTTCACCAAGTTTGATGTCTTCCCATTCTAAAGGTCGTGTTTCTTTTTTCTGGTTAGGAGAAAGGTTGTGTTTCTTGAAGTAGAAATATTTATAGGTAAACATATAACTTAGGTGTAAAAAAATCTTATTTTTCTTATTTATATATACTTTGTTTTTATTTTAACAAATTCTTCGTCACGGATACTTTTAGATCGAGAGTTGAAAAATCTGCAATTTTTTGTCACCCATCACATATTTTGCAGCACCTAAAGAAATGACAAACACAAAAACACAACAAACAAGCAAATAAACAGATAACAAAATGGCTAAGATGAGATAAAAATCAGCACCCAGTCAATCTGCACTTTTACTAAGCATATAACTTCACAACAATCTTTCTATAACATCAGCTTTGGTGCCAAGATTGCTTTGTGCAAAAAGCTTACCAACACCCAATCTAAAACAAAAAATAGGTAAGGGGAATGGAGTGTTCATTTAGGGTTCCTATCACATTAAACATCTTAACCTGTTCTTTTTTTGTGTACAAACTTTTCTTTCGCCATAAACGAGAATCGCCCTATACGCTATGTTTTAACCTCCATACGTACCCAACAGCTTTCGGACATTGATGTTTTTTCAGTATCATGCGTGATCCAACCGTTTTTCCTTTCGTGTTCAATCAACTCGAGTGAGATTGAGGTGGTCACTTACTTGCATTGCCTAGGCCGAAATTTCTCAGCTGATAATAAAGAGCTTATCAGGGCCTCTACCCTCTTTGCACCGGAAGTTGGCCTAAGGACTGTGATGTTACCTGCAACTAAGCAAGGATCAGTCCCATTCTCGCCGGCACCAATGCACCATCCACCTGGGACGATGAAGTCGGGACTTCTAGAGAGGAGATCCGAGTCTATCTTGTCAAGTACAGGATCGTTTCTTGGGAACTTCCTTGCAAATGGAGCATTGCTATCCTTCATTTTTGTGAAGTCGTTGAGGTTCAGATAGTGTGGATGTTGCTTTGGCGGGTTGTCCCATGCTATGTAATGGAGATCAGTGTTCACTGTTGTGTTTCTGAACTCTTGAGCATTGCAAAGAACAGTGTGGAAATAGCCTTCTGGGGAGGATAAGAAGTTTGCGTAGTACATTAGGACCGTTCGGGGTAAGTTGTCCCATCCCCATATGCAGTAGTCGATGAAGGGTCGAGATAATGCCATCCAAGCAGAACCTACATCAGAAAGAGATCTTCAGTTAATTACAGTATTGAACAAATTGGACTTCAATAAACAGAATAATGACATGTTTCTAACCAGCTTGAATTCGATAATTTCATATTGCACTCAGTTCAGGTTATTGGGCTTTTGGTCAGCATGGCTCACGAATTTGAGGATAATAACAAGCTAATTTGGACTTTTATGTATTCCTTATTAGGTTCTTCATTTCAGGTTGACAACAGATGCTGGGTTGCAGATCATTTGTGGTTAGGTATTAGTCTAGTCAACATAACAGTAAACAAACACAAAGAACTTCCAGGCTTCCAGCATGGCCCAGGATACCATCGGATTATTACGACTATATACTTCTTTTTATATTCAGAACACCTTGGGTTGGGCAAAAATTTACATTCAGCTTCTAGCTGATACTAGCTTTAAAGACATACAAGTTATGGTTGAGACCTTGGTATTAGCTTTACCCTTTAGAAGTGTTACCTAATATAAGTAACATGTTTGGTAATCTCCAGCCATAAACGTGTACCAATTTAACCATGTTCAACAGTTTAGGTCACCATAATGACGGCAAAGACTAGACATATATTTAGAGAACCAATACAGGGCAATTTTGGGATAAAGCTAAAGTATTTAACACATTTCTGTGAATAAGGTTAGCATTTCTTGAGAATAAATATGTATAAATAAAGTAGTCGGCAGACACTAACAGAAGTAGCTGTTAGATTAATAATGCAATATTGAATTTTCCGATCCCAAAGAATCAAATAGCAATATAAAAAATATATTTATTCTTTAAATTTTGTAAACAGACAAATATATGACCTTCTTGCAAACTGAAACCACCATAAGAGAAAACTCAGACTCATATAGCCATGTACTATGACAGCAAAGCTTTGCCAAAAGGAGACAAACCTTTATAAAGACAAATATTACCCATGTGCAGCTCCTTCTAATATAGAGGAGGCATCAATTTATCATTTCTATGTCAAAGCTACGAAATTACATCAAAAACATGCTCCAAAACAAAGCAAGCAATGAAAATAATGTATCCTCAGATGTTTAATCACAGAATAGGAAGGAAGTTCACACCCAAACACACTGTGTACTCTCTATCAAGTTAAGTTGTATTTTATTGACATGTCAAGTCCAGCAAACCGAGATATAGTGTGAAAAAAGAGATCAGATAACAGAATGGATGAAGAAGTTGAAGAAAATGAAATAAGCTGAGTGGAAGTACTATACTTTTCTGAATTATACCGTAACAGAATGGATGACTCCATTATATACATTTTCTCCATATATATGTGTGTGTCTGTGTGTGTGCGTGTGTATAAGAGAAAGATATATAAATCCTATCAAAATCAAAACAGTTTAGGATGAATTATACCGTAATGAGGTTAATGATAATTGGCAAGTCTATCAACATGATACACCAAGGTCATCATCTTTCTATGATGAGATCAGTTAATCTTAGACAACTAAAATCTTTTATCCGTCAACACTGTTGTCTAGCAATCATTTTACACTACAGCAATTAAATGACCATTTTCAAATGAAACAAGCAGCTATGTTCACCCTATATGGTTATTTATATTTAGAAGCCATGAAATACCATTTGCAATCAATGACGTTCTACAATACTGTTCTAACTTAAGTCATTAGCAAGAATGTAAATTATTGTCTATGGTTTTAACTTCAAGGCGTGCTTTACACAGAGATCTACCATTGTTAAATATCTTCCTTAGAAAGCTAGTGAGCATACTAAATCACATGCCACAGAAATACATAACATAAGGGACCAAATCCGGATCAAATACATGAAAAATGAGGTTCACAAAGACTAGCTGGATATCAAGCAGTATATCAAAGCTTTACATAACTAACTTTTTGTACTTTTATGAGTTCCTTCAACAGTTTGTTGCTTACTTTCAGCTTATTTCTCCATGAAGGAAAGCATTATTCTCTTCTCCTACCTATCTACTCAATCAAATGATAACAAGCTACCAGCTTTGCTAACAAAAAAAAGTTCATATATACTTCAGCCATAGCATTTAATTACTCGCAAAGTTGATATAAAAACATCACAGATGGTAAGCTATAGAAAATCAACTATATAATAGTGGCAAAAATGGGAATAATCAAGATTGCAAGATAGCAGAAAAAGAAAAAGGGGAACTTCTTAAGGAAGATCAACCATACGAAAAGAAGAGTTACAGAAATTCAGATTTCATAAGTTTTGGACATTAAAGTCTTCAACTATAACTTATCAGTAAGCTCTAAGAAATCAATCACATGGAAACATATCAATTAAACACAGAATATGCACCTGTGAAGAGTTTAAAAGCTGTTGGAACACTTCTCCTTTGAGTTACCCAAAACACATCCGCCTTCTTTGTCATATACAACCCTGGATCTATGATGATCGGCTTTGCCCTTTGGAACCTACAAAAATGACATCAACCTTATAACTCTCCAATACAAATCACGTCCACTTATAGAATATCAATCATATACAAAAAAAACAGCATTAGTGACAAAGGGATTACTCTTTCCATCCAATGTTGCTAGTGTGATCAATGAAGTTAAGATCCCGCGGTAGATAAGCAAATGTATGCAGCAGATCTAGACACAGAAGGAAAAAAATACCCATAGATATCGTACCGATTAGAACTGCCCAGAAAAATCAACCATAATCAATCCAACTTCTAGATTCAGAAAACCAAATTGACAAAGTAGACATATCTAACCGAAAATGGACAAACTTAGAATAATAATCACATAATCAATCGACAAAAAGAGCAGGAACTTACCATCTTGAGTAACAAGGGGATAATCAGAGGCACTAAGATTAATAAACCAATCCCATTCTCCACCCTCCTTCAACAAGATAGCAGCAGCATGAAGGGTATTCGCCACCATAGTAGGACCTCTATAAGTCACCAAATTCGCCTTAGTAATCATCCTCACATTCTGAAACTTCACAAAAACCGGATGATTCCTCACAAAATTCAGCAAATCAAGCCTCTCCTCGGCCGAAGACGCCAAATCCAAGTGCACAACATACTGATTCCAAGGATGGTAAAGCGCGAGAAGAGTCCGCCTAAGGGTACTTCCATCACCGGCAGAGCCGGAGATCAGGTAAGCAAGGCGAGGCGGCGGAGGAAGGTTAGAGACAGGAACAGGCCGGAGCTTAGATTCAACGAAAACGGAGGATACAGCGGCGTAAGAGCGGTAGAAGTTAAGAGAAATGATCGGAGAGCCAGTTGGGGAAGTTAGGGTTGTAAGAAAGAGGAGAAAAAGACAAACAATAGACCCAATAGCAAGAGGGAAGATCCATCGTCTTTCCATTGTCGAATTTGGGTGTCGGAAATTCGCATAGTAGTTACGAAGCTTCTTCATCTCCTCCTCTGTTATCAAATCCGATTCCAAAAAATCGACCCACTAATCAATCTCTATATCAACCTCTATTTCAACTATCTGGGTTGAATAGAAATAAGGAATCAGACGAAACCCATGAAAGAAGTTGCAGAGATTGAAGGATGAAGATGGTGGTGGGTGGGTAGGAGAGCGTTGAAATCTGCTGCTCTGATGCTACTGTGTATATATTCTTTTTCTTTTTTTTAAATCAAATTTAAAAAAAGAATAAATTGTTGAGTCTCCAATGGATCTTGATGTGTATATGTTGGCTTGGATTTGGGGTTAAGAATTTGGTAAGGGTTTGGGAGATTACTGCAGCTTTATACAGTTGAGTTGAGAAAGATGGTAAAGAAGAGTGCTTATCCTCATGTCTGGGTCAGTAAATTCTTATTTTCTGTAATTAATTGTTCAACTAATTATTCTGAATTTTTTTAGATTTTATTTAGCTTATAAAAAGTAGATCTACATATTTTAAGGAATAAGTACAAAAAGTACAAAAGTGATTTAATTCATTTGTATTTTAGGGATTTGTTTGGATGCATCCTAATACCATAGATCTACAAAATAGATGCATAAATTTATGTATTAAATTTAAAATATCATTTTAGAAACTATAATTATTAAACTTCATAATGGTGAAATTTCATTTTTTATTTTTAATATTATTAATACTTAATAATAAAAAAAACCCATTATGATAATATTCGAATAACTATTATCAAAAATATTTTTTTAAAAATGTGTGATATCTTAAATAATAAATTATATATAATGTAACGTAATTATAAAGTATTATACTTTAAAACTAATATTATGAAATACTAAATGTAATATATAAAAATAATATCTATTAATACTATATTAAAAGAATATGTTTGATACTTTTAATAAAATAGAATAAATGTTATGCATTTAAAGTAGTCCTTGTAAGCATTTATTTTTTCAAATTTATAAGTATATAGTCTTTGGTGGTGTCCACTATATTAAATAAAAACAAAATGAAACTCCTCTTCCACGGAATTTGAATGATATTAAATATTAATGTTGAATAGTTGATTAATCAAATCAAAACACAAACAAAATTGTTAATGCAATCTACCTAAAAAAAATATCAAAACTAACTATTAAAGTTCATCGGATTATATATTTGGATTGTATATCTAAACTCAACGCATAAATTCAGTAAAATTTTATTTTAAAATCAATAATAATTATATAAATATTCTTTTTAATTTTAAATATCAAAAATTTATTATCTCCACCTCCTTATACACATGGGTCCGGTTTGAACCAAACCGTCAAACCGACGGTTTGTGAACCAGCCCAAACCGGCGGTTTAGGTTTGTCGGTTTGGCCAAACCGTGGGTTTGCGATTTTTTGTCAAACCTAAACCAGCGGTTTTCCCCAAACCGACGGTTAAACCGCCGGTTTGGGGATTTTTTTTTTTTTTTAAATGGACCAAACTGGCAGTTTGGAGATCAAACCGTCGGTTTGGTCCTGTTTTTATTTTTATTTTTTATTATTTTTTAATAAACCGCCAACCAATTATTTAAAATTAAAAAAATTATAAGATATTGACAACAAACAAGATTTTAAAATCTTCTTCACATTTTTTAAACTCTAATTTATAATTTTTAAAAAATAATATATTTACATTTTAAAAACTTTATTTCATTTTCTTCTCCTTATGATTAATGCTTGAATTTAATTTTCAAAAGTTATTTATTAAATTTTATTTTGAAATTTGAATTTTATATTTTAGTTTGTTTTTTTTTCTTTTTTTTAAAAATTTGAAATTTAGTTTTTAAGTAATTTTTAAAAATTTTTTATTTTTTTTTAATAAATCTATATATTATACTAAAATAACCTTTATTTTAACCACGTGTCAATTTCTAAAATCAACCACATTAACATTATTGATCAGATCAAAATAAATGAATTTATCTATTCTAATTGAATCTTGTTGAGAAAATCTAACGTATATTCTAAATAGATTTTACACATTTTTTGAATTTAAAAATAAATAAAAGTTTACACATCTAGCTATATATATAAGGATGTGGTTGAATTTTATTAAAAAAATTATATTATCCATATTGACATAATTTAGTTTAGTTGATAAATATTATGCAACAAAATTGTTGTTGATACATCCCACATGTAACAAATTTTTCAACGTATATTTATAATTTTTTAACAACTAAATATCATAAGTAATTATTTTCACTTAATTATGTAGTTATAACAATATCAAAATTTGTTGTTGATAATTATCTATACAATTATTTTATTTCTGTTCTAATAAAATAGATTATAGTTGATTCGACAATCAAAATAGTAAAATTTTATCATCTTTTCACTTTTTAAAAATTTATTTATTTTTGTTAAAAAATCTATACAATATTTTCTAGATAATTAATGTATTTGTAGATTTATAGTTTTATTATGTGTAATACTTATATAAATTTATATATTTATTATAAAGTTATAGTTTTGTGATAAAAAAAAAACAAATTCTCAAGTCTAAAACTATACTAAGTTAAATAGAATAGTTAAGAGTGAACTTAATAACGAACATCTAAGTATAATATGTATTTTTGCTTAACTAAAAATTGTTGTTATTCGTAAATTTAGATTATGCGTAAGGGCTCAGTCCAAGCTTGTTAATCGAATCCATCCCGATATGGCTCAGATAAACGGAATCGACTTTTGTTGAATATCAGTTCGAATCAAGTTCGGATTTCGATATGAACATTTTTTTATTTTTTTTGATAATGGAAAACAGTTAATATGACTATCTCCTAGAGGTCGTACATCCTAAAGCATCATTTCGGATGAGAACGTAAAGTTCGGGATCATCAAAAAAACGGGTGTTGAAGGTCGAAAATTCCATATGGGTTAAACGGTCAGTAACACAGTTTATCTCTCTATAAATATATCTGATATGAACATTTTGTTTTTAACATGAATACTCACCCTCACACATGATATTTTAATATGGGTGATAAGTTAAAATATTTGGTTTAGTAAGGTGATCTTAAGAAGTATGATCATGTAACATGTAAATATTTGTTAAAATAATAGAATATTTATGTTAATAAAAGGTCTTTTCTAGTCAATTTCTTTGTATAATATTAAGAAGGTGGGTTGCTAGTTGCTACATTAATTTTTTTTTTTTGGTAAAGTTGCTACATTAATTGATGGAAGGTGAGTTTGCTTTGTTATAATAAGCTTATGTGGATTTGATAATGATATGTGCTCCTCATTGTTATTATTTGTATATAAGTTATAAATATAGTTTTTGGCATTCTATTTACACACTATTTTTATTAATTGATTATAGCCTTAAAAATAAAATGTGTTGGAGAATTTTAGGGCTCGTTTGGTTCCAACTCCGGAAACGGAAACGAATTTAGTCCATATGTGTATCCATATTCATGAAATTTTATGGAATCATTTCCCGTGGTTTAATGAAAAATGCACTTGCTTCCTCACATTTTGTTACTCTATAGGGTATCAAAAGTAATCAAACTCTACTTCAATTCCTTCACACCACAAGGAATGATTCCACAAACCTTCATGAACAATGATATACATATAAACTAGATTCGTTTTCATTCTGTTTCCGATTCCGGAGTTAAAACCAAACGGGCCCTTAGTTTCTAATAAGAGTTAATGAATTTACCCTATATTTTTATAAGTGTTTTTTTTTTGGGTTCAACTAATTCATGGCAAGAAATAGTCTTTTTTTCAAATGACTAATATTGTTAGGTAATCTCTCACCCTAGAGTCAATTGACTAGCCAGGTCGATATAAACTTTATTCAACACCTAAAATATAATTCTTCAACGCTCTTTAGCTAGATTATTTGCATACGATAACGATCGGAACTGTTATACATGGTGACTCGTGGACGTGTTTTGCTTGATCTTATTACCCACAAACACGATCATACTAATGTAAAAAAAAATACCACATAAAGCACGATTGTGCTCTCACTTACTCAACACACTCGCGCTCGTTTCATCCATTTTTTACAAAGGCGTAAAATCGTGCAAATCACATCCACGTGCAAGACCATGTGTCGTAAATCTAGAGTTTTACGATTCGATTTAACGCTTCTTCTCTGCATTATAATTTGGGTCAAGCAACTTATCTCATGCATTAGATGTCTGAAAAGTTAGGTCGAAAACAATGGAAACATTGTACAACGTTAACTTAACATAGCTATTAGCTTCCTTCTAAACCTAAAGGTCAAAGTCAATGCTTACATTAATCTCCTAAGTTTCCAAAGAATGAGTCAATTAATGTGTAAAAGTCAACATTATGCCCAACTTTGTAGCTTTTTGTGAGAGAGTTGTGACTAATTTGTCCTCTCATTGAATTCATTAACGGCTAAGTATTTTCATTTTATTGGCTATAGACTATAATACACTAATAAAATAGACCATGTCCAAAATGTTACGTGTGTACATTGGACCTCGTGATTCATACGTTCGATGATGTTATCTTGATGATAAGACTAAAATAAGGTTATTAAAAAGCTATATTCTATCAATAATAAAATACTCAGTTAGTCTAGTCACACTTATAAAAAAAATTACTTTTATTTCATTAAAAGGTAAAGTAGTAATTATTCGGAATAGTCTTACTCATTACATCATTGCATAAAATATCATTAACACCTTTCGATTGGTCACAAAAAATTCAAAAACAAAACTAGCTAAATAATGTTACTTTATTCGTCTTGGGGTATGTATGACGTAACTCGATATTATAGTTCCTGATCAAAAGTCGTGACATATGAGTACCAGACTAGAGAGGGGTGGTGACGGGGAATAAAATTTTTGATAATTATTGTTATTAGTTGAGAGTTAGTTTCAATGATCATCGATCGATAGCTATACTCCCACACAATTTTAAGCCGACGCACCACACCAAATAGTTCCACCATAGGTATTGTGCACGTACCTAGATTAACAACATAGACTTGTAGCCACTCGCCCGCATTGTCTCTAATAACCTTTGTAGCCGTAGAATGACCATTGTTTTTACGTGCACCATCGGTATTGATCTTAAACGTATAGTATCTCGAGGTGGGTGTTCCCATGCAACGTGAACAATAGATGTGCAACGGTTGTTGTTAGTGCTTTGCTTCTTGTCCCAAGCTCTCATGTACTCCATAGCCTTCTCTTTAACATTTTCTTTTGTTATGAGTTTGTGACATAATTCCTTATTCGCAACTCTAGAGGTGAAAATTGGATTATCTCATCACGTCGACGTCAAAGTGTAACTAGAAAAACAAGTATAGTTAACCCTACAAACGGATCTAGCATCTAAGTGTTGTGTTCATACTTGTAAGACCGAAATCCGAGGGACGTTGTACCATGACAACAATGCTCGAGCTGAAACTTTCCAAGAGGTTATCCATCTTGAAATCACTCTCGCACAAGCAAACTTAACGTACTTCAAAGTTTTTTGTTCTCACTCAACCACTGGAAAAGAATAATTTTTGTTGACATGAGTAGCAACTCATCGTTAATCATAAATCCCGTTCAAATGATGTGAGATGATAATTTTATGGGAGTTACACATACGAGCACACATGTATACGGTAAGTGACTTCAATGAAGTGACTAGAACATGAGTTAATGGCATAGACATTTGCCATGTTGAATACATGAATGGAACACAAAGAAGGATGATCATGCATGAAAATGAAAATGAAAAATACATGTTTGCTCATGAAATGCATGAGAAGTATAAAATCCGAGAGTGGAATACATGTGATCGAGATCAGAACCGAAGAACTCAATGCAAATGTGAATATCCGACGTTTTAGGCTGTGTTCATTGCCATGTTGAGTGGATAATGAAAACGACCTAATCAAACCCGAAATTAAAGTAATTAACCGTTGTAGAATGTAACCGACTACATGTGGCAATTGTGTATTCTAAATGCGGTAAAGCATGAGTCCCACATCGAGTATTATGTGAATGAATATGAAGATATATATTAAAACGCAAGGCACTTCATGTTTTGTGATTTATTGGCCTGATTACATCTTTCATTAGTTTTTTGTTTAAGTTTTTTATGTAGTTTTAAAAAGTTATAAAGGATAGTTTTTTTTTTGTTAGATTATTAAAATTTATTACTTTATTTCAAAAATAGTGTTAATTATTTGTATATTTATATTTAATAATTTTTTAAATAAATTCACTGTAAAAATCAACTCGAAATTAATAGTGTTAAAAATCAACTCGAAATTTTACTTTTACTAAAAAAACCAACTAGAATTTTAGTGAGATTTTTATATTTTACAAAACAACAATCATATTCCAAGTGTGTCATCAAATATGTCTTAAAATTGACAAGCCTAATAAGTTAGAACCTAAAATTGAACCACATTGATATCATGTAAAATTCTTGTGTCAATTAGACCGGCTTATATCCAAGCAGTCCGCCCGTCCAGAAAAACAGATGGGTATCAATAGAGGCAGTCCAAATCTTCTGTCCCCATTACTGTCCCATCTCCTGTCCCATGCTTCCTATTGGACCACGTGGCAGCAGATTTTCTTTAAAAAAATTGTAATTCAATGTGTTGGTTTTTGGGTTTGGATTTTTGGGTTTTATGTATTTAATATTTACTATTTTTTGGTCCAATAGGAAGCATGGGACAGGAGATGGGACAGTAATGGGGACAAAAGATTTGGACTGCAATAGAGGTAGAAGCCTGGCAAACCGGATCCGGCCACCACTCTAGGTCCGACCGGGGCTAACAACCCGGATAAATATATACATATTATTGTAAATATTATAAAATATAAGTATAAAATATTTGAGTATAACTATAATACATATTTCTTTCACTGGAAAATGATTTTTGAACCAGTTTGTTGGACCCATTTTTTTTCTTTTTCTTGTAGGCCCATTAATAGCAGTCCGAGTTATGGCTACAAGCAGCCCACTGGTTTAGTGAGAAAGCCCACCACGAAGTAAATAGAATGTTAGGAGATAGGGTCGTCATATGAGCCGGGTTTGGTTTAGAAAAACTCGTCTCAAGTTTGTTCACTTTTCAAACAAGTCGAATAAAAATACATTTTTAAACCTAGGTTCAAATCTTGGCTAGAACTCATTTAATGTCTAAACAAACTGAATACGAACCCATTTTAAACTTCGGTTAAATTTTAGATTCAACTCGTTTATAAAAAAAGTCGACCTTAACATGCTAAAGTTCAGCTCGTTTAACAAATCCTAACATGAGCAAGTGTTTGCAAGAAAGAAAACAAGCTCTCAAGGCATGAGAACTTGTTCATATGAGACACATAATCTCCATTATTGTGAACTCAAACTCGGAAATATTTTTTGATCTAAATTCATCAGGGTGATTGGTTTGGTTTAAGGATGCTCGTTGGCAATTTCGCCTTTGTGCATCCTCCCGGAATATCCTTTTATTTTGGTCTAAAAGAAGTCCGATATCTGCATATATGTACGTGGGTTACTGCTATTCGTACCACGGAAACGTGCTATTCATACCCCGACTACGACTAGTAATTTTTTTAAAAAAAAACCTAGTATGACTACGCATGGCGGATGCGTAGCCAGCCATTTTCCTTTATTTTTCGAACGAAATGAGCTTATTGTTACTCGACGTAGGATCTTTTTAAATATATAAAAAAAAGCTTAGTAAACACCTTGGGATAGTTCGACTTTCTTCAAAAACTTTGGTGACATATGACTATATGAGAACTTGCAATTTGAGATCAACAAAATTGCAATATCAAAGGTGAATATCGCAATTCATATACAGTTAACAACTTAAATTTATTGTCCACAATTGTAGAAGCCTGTGTACTTCCTTCGCGATGAACGTTTTTTTGTCGTTTGCTTCCTGTAGGTCGGATCATCTGCTTTTCCTTGAAGACTTTTTGTTTTCAAGTCCCTCTTGATGTATTTTTTGTGTATTTTTTTTCTCCTTTGTTTGGCCCTCCTTGACGGTTTGTTCGTCTGCCGATTTTTTTTTCACCCTTTCGATCCACCAGACGACGCGCTATCTAGTGGCTCAAACCGCTTTCCTTTTATTTCCCTAAAAATAAATTTGATATGAACCTCATTTGAATCTACAAACTACTAACAAAGTCGAATATAATCATCTCAAACTCTCCCATACAACTCCACTGCCTTATTCATGGAATACGAATCACTTTCAAGATGCCTTGGTGGTGAAATGGTAGACACGCGAGACTCAAAATCTCATGGAGGTTCGAGTCCTCTTCAAGGCATAGAGAATGCTCATTGAATGAGCAATTCAATAAGATATCTTGGAATTGGAATAAGTTCGGCAGCGGATCGCGAAATCTTGGTGATCTTTCCTTATCTAATGGGGGGAGTCCGCTTTGAAATCGTCCGCCCTGAACTCCCCCAATGGGTACTTTCGGGTCGGGTGAATTCAAGAATAGACGCATGTTGGCCCGTCTTTGCAATCTTTTTCGTCCACTACAAATTTGAACTTACAGGTTTTCACAGCAAACATTAATCACAGATTCAACTTCTGCAGCCAAACTCAAAGATGTCTACAAACTCAGTACTGCATTTATAAACAATTTATAACTACAAATCTGCATATCAATATCCTGTCAAACACACAATCAATTTGATAGTTTCGTTAACTTGCTTATGAATTCAGCAACTGAAATTTTGACAGCAAAACCATTTAAAGCTAACTATTTTACTGATCTTCATGTTTCTTGTACACCACAAGCAATCTGTATAAATAGAATCACCAAAATCACTATATCTCTCTAGCCATACAAAAACAACTAAACCCAATCACACAGAGCAAATGGCATTCAACAACACATGACCAAGCATAAGATCAACGAAATACTGATGTCCGATCCCGCCATCGCGCCATTTCAGCTTCGCCGGAAACCTCCCATAGTGAACACCATCGTTACAACGATTATCGAAATGCCAAGCCCATGTCATGTCGAAATCATCAACAACAGCATCAACAACGCCTTTCTTCATCAACTTATCAAGCAGGACGCCATTGAAAGCGTCCATTTTGCTCGGATTGAATGCCAATGATCGAGCGTATCCTGCTGTCGTTATCGTTGATCTGAACACAAATCTCGGCTTTCTATGTTGTTGTGTCTGTTTCATTAACTCCGACCAGAACTCGGCTGCGTAATCCGCGGACGCAACGAATCTTCTGAGATTCTTCCATTTTACGCCGTCGTGGAGACCTGAGTTGAAAATCACGACGTCTGGAATCGCCGGCGACGAGTTGTTGGTGATGAAGTAGCTTTTGAGAAGATCTCGATAAGTTTCGTTTGAAAGTGAATTTAGTCCCTCGTAGTTGCTCTTATCGTCCCAATGCCCGTTAAAGATGTTGGTTATTCGGATCTTTTCCGACCCGTTTTGTGGGTTTGTGAACGTTTTATCGAATCTCCGGCCAACTGATTCAACGTCATGAATTCCGAGGATGAAGAAGACAAGATTGCGAATTGAATCGACATGATTCGAATCTCCCCACCAAAATAACCATTTGTTATTCAAGCATTTCCATGCTGAATTCATCGAGAAGAGCTCAAATCCGCAATGTGCAGAGTATACCCAGCCATTACTCTCCAGCAACCCGAGTTTCCCGGAGCACCATGGCTCCGAGCACGGGTAATCCGCCGGTAGGCATCGATATCGCCCGTCATCAGAAATCTCACAGTCATCGTTCCGGCCATGGCGTGTCCAACGCCCCGCCCAGAGAGTCCGGTTGAAATCGGATCTTTTACAGGCCGGTAATGGAGGCAATCCGGGTACGGAGCTAGATCCGGTGAAAAAAATTGATTTTTTAACGAGCTGCTTGTCGATTACGAATCGGGTGGGTGAGAATTTCAACCCTTGATAATGCCGGAATAGTAGAATAATGGTTAAATTATACTCACCGGAGAATTCAGGGTGGACTTGCAGTACAAAAGAGTAGCTTCCATTACCGTAATCCTTCATCGGCGGCCGAGATTTCCATTTCTCACCGGAAAGATCAATCTCGAAGAAATCTCCACCCAAACACCGAGACGTCCCATTCTCATCAACCGCTTGAAAGAAAATCTCATGAGGCTTACCAGTAACAAAAGAGACTGAACCAGAAGCTTGGTCGAATCGTGGAACTCGGATCTCATGGGTTTTGGATTCTTTACAAATTGAATCAACAGGTTCAGTCCAATGTGAGTAAAGCTTCGTCGTGTAGTTGCTCTCAAGTTCAACGCTCACCCAACGAAATTCTCGAGGGGAAATGGCGATTTCAGGGAGAACTGTGTTTGAAGCTTGAAGAAACGTAGTAATGGCGGATTTATCAACTCTGCAAATCACAAGCATTAACCCAAATGCAAGTGTAATTAAGATACTGAATTTCCGGGTCGACCCAAGTATCCGCCATTGAACTGCTGTATTAGCTAATTTCTCTGGGAATTCAATCACTGCCATTGAAGAAGCGTAACCAAAGAAAAGAGAGAGAAAAAAGGGTCAAAACAACAAAACATTCATCTCGGAAGGCAGAAAAACATTCATCTTACTCGAGAAAATAAAAGTAATTAAAAAAGAAAGAGAGCTTACTAATCGCCTGCAAATTCGTAATACAGCAGAAAGACCATGAACCGAGAGAGAACCTATTGATTTGGAAACGAAGATATAGATTTCAAACAATGTCAAAGATCGTATCTTTGGAGAGTCGGTTGGAGAAAATTACTATAATGATAACAAGAATAAATGATGGAAAAGGAAAAAAGATAGATTGGATGAAAATAAAATAAAAATAAATAAAAACAGAGGATGAATTTTAGGGTTCGTACAAATGGCCCACTTATCCTTTACATCCTGCGGTGCCCTTATCACTCATATATATATATATATATTCAATGCCAATTTTTTTTACCGTTGAAAAACTTTTTTTTGTTAATGGGTTAGTTCGGTATAGACATGGATCCGAAACCTAAACCGTCGGTTTAGATTTCGGAACCTATGGTTTACCTAGACCTAAACTGGTCATAGACCAAACCGGCGGTTTAAACCGCCGGTTTGTTGACTGTTTATTAAAAAAAAGAATCGGAAACTCGATCAAACCGATGGTTTGAGGACCAAACTGGCCGGTTTGGTCCATTTAAAAAAAAAAAAAAAAACTTTGGCCGTTCAAACCTAAACCGGTAACCCACAGTTTTGCCAAATCGACAAACCTAAACCGCTGGTTTGGGCCAGTTTTAAACCGCTGGTTTGGCGGTTTAACCTAAGCCGTACCCATGACTATTAGCTAGCATGATTTTATTTTGGATTATTAGAAATGATTAATTTAATAAAATAATATTTCAGGAATTTTCTATCATTAAGGGCCCGTTTGTTTCTCCGAAAATAAAAACGGAATGGAAACGAATTTAGTCCATATTCATATCCTTATTCATAAAATTGTATGGAATCATTCCTCGTGACTTAGGCAAATTGCACTTGATTCCCCACATTTTATTACCCTATAGGGTATCAAAACTAATCAAACTCTACTTCAATTACTTCAAACTACCATGAATGATTTCAAAAACTTTCATGAACAAGGGTATACGTATGAACTAGATTCATTTACATTCCGTTTTCGATTTCGGAGTTAAAACCAAACGGGCCCTAAATTTCTATTATTAGATTATTGTTCAATAGTATATTGGTTGATGATACTAGATAAATTAAATTAATTAATGATATAAAAAATGAATATAAAGATCGATTAGCTAGTTGATCGACATTTGTTCTCAACCATTAAAATGCACATACTTTAATTATTTATTAAATCGATTGTCTGTACTTTGTATATACCCAACTTATTATCATTAGCCGAAAAGGTCCATCGACATTAGTAATTAATTACACGTGATTATGTAACAGCTGGGAGGAGATGAGTGGTTGAAGATTGTTTTTTTTTAATAGAGAAAATTATTTAAACAATACCGCAACTTTTAGGCCGACTAAAATTTAGTACTCGTCGTTTAAACTATCAGAACGGTACCTCATCTATTGAGTTCGACCAAAGATTAATACCTAGATTAATGTTCACACGTTAAGTTAACACATCGATGTTAAATATCTAAGGCAGATGGACAATTTTGTCTAAGGTAGGTGGACAATTTTGCCTCTGATATTAAACACCGATCTGTTAATTTAACGTGTAAATAGTAATCTAGATACTAATTTTTGATCGGATTGAATATGTGAGATACCGTTCTGATAGTTTAAACGACGGGTACTAAATTTAGTCAGACTAAAAGATGGGGTATTGTTTAGGTAATTTTCTCCTTTTAATATACGTTACTATACTTATGTATGATATTCATAAGTTTAGCTGCAACAACTATTGCTATTTTGCTAGCTACTAAGTTGACATTTATTGTCAACCATAACACCACACTATGGGCCCGTTTGGTTCCAACTCCAAAAACGAATAATGGGCCCGTTTGGTTCCAACTCCAGAAACGAAAACGGAATGTAAACGAATTTAGTTCATATGTATATCTTTATTCATGAAATTCTATGAAATCATTCTTTGTGTTTACATGCAAAATGCATTTGTCTTCCCATATTTTGTTACCCTATAGGGTATCAAAAATAATCAAATTCAAATTCAATTACTTCAAATCACAAGGAATGATTCCAAAAACTTTCATGAACAAGGGTATACATATGGAATAGATTCGTTTCCATTTCATTTCCGGTTTCGGAGTTCAAACCAAACGGGCCCTATAATGTATACAAATTCAAATTGGTGGTTTGGTAAACTAACATGAAGAAAATAATTTTAGTAAAATTTGGTATGGTTTTCTTTTATTTATATATTTTTCATATTAGATAAGGAGTTTTTTTAGGGTTCGAACTTTGTAATTTCCCGAAATACACCTTTCGATATTATATATTGAGAAAAATGTAATTATTAGTTATTATTAATAATAATCTTGAATGTCTAGACAATTTTCTAAATAAATAACTGTTTTTTCCCCTCGAAATTAATTTTAACAAACGTTAATTTATGGATAGAAAGGGTATACTTTGAAAAATATACACCATCTAAAGACTTACAGAAAAAATTGGACTTAATACAAAAAAGCTAAAACGTAGAACACCATTTGAAATTCTCATTCATTTTGATACTAGTGTATTACCCGCACATTGTGCGGGTTTTTTTTGAATTTTATTTTATAGTAAATATCATAATATGTTATATATAAGGTTTAAAATATTACAATAAAAACGTTTAACTTTGTAATCTAGCAGTAAAATTATTTATAAGTAGTAAATGTATTTACAAATGTTATTCACTGTAGATTATATCAAATAACTACTTACACAATTAAGATTTTAAGATAAGATTAAAATTCTCAATTAAAAAAAAGTTTGGTAAAATAATTTTAGTTAGATTTTGATCAAAAAATTAAAAACAAAAAAAGGAATGAATTAGAATAAAAATAACAAATGTAAAATCTATTTCACAAAAATAAATAGCAAAAAATTATACGTAAAAATAAAACTAAAAAGATTTGTTAATATATGATTGTTGGCAAAACTGATGAGAAAAAATCCGTAAAAGTTTAAAATACTATTTTTTGTAAAACTACTTTTTTAAATATTTTTTTAAAAACTATAAATCACTTTCCAATTTATATTAACATTTAAAAATCACTTTTTTAAATAAATTTTTTGGGCTTGGAGAAACGTGGCGTTGACACGTGGCAAAAAAGCTTCTGCTTTAATAGATATAAGATTTGAGACTATATAATAAACATTGTTATTATTATTATCATGAATATTGGACATTGTGAAAATAAATCAATTGTTATAGAAAAATTAGTCTATTCATAAGAGATAATTAAAAAGTTATGAAACTAAAAAAAAATTGTTAAGATGCAAAAAATGTTTATGTTATACTAAAGTTGTAATAGATTTATGCATGAGATTACAGATTTTAAATCAACTTATTAACTCATGATTAATGTCGTCTTAGAGAAATAATAACAACTTATAAGATATTCAAATACTATATATATCTGGTTGTTACTCCGTATCAAATAAAAATAATAAGAATTGTTATAGTCATGATCCCGAAAGTTCTCAATGCAATAAATATGAAAGTGTTTAGACCAATCAGTTTATGTAATGTTCTATACAAAATAATATCTAATAGTATGGTCAGTAGACTCAAAAAGATTATGACATACTTGATTTCGGAGGAACAAAGCGCTTTTGTGGAGGGACGGTTTATTACTGACAACGCTAGCTGGCTATCAAAGTTTTTCATCACATGAAGATTAAATGAAATGGTGGAAGAGAGATGACTTTAAAATTGGACTTGAAAAAGCATATGATAAAATTGATTGAAGTTTTTTTGGAGACTAATTTGAATAAATTGAGTTTTTATAGACGATTGTGCGAGATGGTGAAGGATTGCATCAACTTAGTTATTTTTTAATTTTACACTTAATGGAGTTATTAGCGGGAATATAGTTCCTACTATGGTATTTGTCACGGTGACCCGTTTCACCCTACATGTTTATTATCTATGTAGATGTTCTATCCAAGATGTTAACACAGAATGCTTTAACGAAGAAAGGTATAGGAATCAAAACTTTTTTATTATTCTTCTTCCGGATGATTGTCTATTGCTAGACAAAGTTGATTTGGACACGAGCAGTAAAATGATGAAGCTGATTGAGAAATTTGAAATTACTTTGGGCAAAAGGTAATTCAAGTGAAATCAAAAGTTTATTCCAAACGTAATGTTGAGAATAGAGATGGAACCGAGTTAGCAACAATATTTGTGGTAAAATACGTGTAGAAGATTATGAGATATCTTTGTTTTTCTACTCTTATAGAGAGATTTAAGAAGGATTTATTCAACAATGTGAAGGAGCGTATTCTTACGAAATTGGGAGGGTGGAAGGAGAACTTGTTGTCTCTGCAAGGAAAGAGATTCTAACCATATAAGTAATTTAAAGTATACCAAACCTATATAATGAGCATCTCCCGTGTTTTGGATGGGGTTATAGAAGAGATTCATCATCTTCTTGAAAAGTTTTGGTGTAGATCTTTAAGTGATAAACGTGAAATTCATTGAAAAAGATAAGAATTGATTTGTCTGCCTAAAAAATGGGAGTATGCGATTTCGTAACTCAGGGTGTTCATGGATATGCTGGCAAAATAAAGGTGAAAACTTCAATATGTATCCTCGTCTATGATTAGTAAAGTGATTAAAGTTAGGTATTACAAGAACGAAAAACTTTTATGGTTCATTTTTGGGTTGGTGTCCGAGCTATTCCTAGATATCCATATGGGGAGCAAACTCACTTTTATTGGAAGGAACTAGGTAGAGAATAGGTAACGGAGATTCAATTCATACATAAATTTTTTCAAATGTATACCCAATTGGACTCGTGGAATTGACAATTTCGAATCGTGATTTTTAAATGTACCGGTGAAAATCTCTATTAGTGACCATAACTACGCACTTCGCGTGCGTAGTTGATAAAGTCCCTAACTACGCTTTTGGGAAGCGTAGTTAGAGTTTCAGAAAAAATAAAAATATCAACTACTCATTTGGGGTGCGTAGTTGGAGTTGCCTAAAATTTTTTTTTTAATTTTTTTGGAAACTCCAACTACGCTCCCCACAAGCGTAGTTAATATTTTTATTTTTTTGGAACTCCAACTACGCTCCCCAAAAGCGTAGTTGTGGACCCTAACAACTACGCACGCGAATAGCGTAGTTGAGATGACAATTATAGATTTTCGCCGGTACGTCTATTAACCCCCTTTCGAATTTGGGTTAATAAGATTCGGCTGTTTTGATTAAAAAATAAATAAAATAAAAATACTAATAATTATGTTTTATAATTTAAAGATCTGTAATAGATTTGCTTCAAATTTTATGATAAATTAAAAAAAAAATCTAATTTATAGTATGTATAACAATATTTGATTAAAATTGTACACGACCCAATATGATCAAAACAAAAAATAATAATATTAAAATTTTACATTAGACTACACAATGTGTAAATATAAACTATAGTTAAGCAAATATAAGGAAAAGTCAATGTTTTTAATGCTAAAATAATTAATATATATATATATATATATATATATATATATATATATATATATATATATATATATATATATATATATATATATATATATATATATTCCTTCCTCTATCTCAACACTACAAACTTAACTTGGACACTTGTCTTCTAAAGTTTGATTATCCTTATTTTATGATGAGTTCTAATCAAAACAAATAGACTATGATTATCGGGTTACTGTTGAGGTGTGGTTAAGTTTTTTGGGTAGGGATATGCGGTTGAACGTAAAAATGACATGTGTTCTTTTTCTTTTCCTTTCAAAAACGAATGAATTTTTTTTGAAATGTCATGTTATAAATTATGCATTATTCTCTTATAAACTTTGAACTATTCTCATATAATTCATGAACTATCATTTTATAAGTTATGCACTATCATTTATAAGTTTTGAACTATGAACTATTTTATTATAATTCATGAACTATCTTTTTATAAGTTATAAATTATCCCTTAATAATTTTTGAACTATCATTTTCATTCGTTTTTTGAGACACATATCAGCTCTACGTTCAGCCGCACGTCCCTTCCCTAATTATAGATCGTACCTTAACACTACCATGATTATTGATTAGAGGATCTTAAATTCTTTACAATCGAAAATAATAAAGGGCAATTTTGGTAACTAGGCCTTTTTGAAAAATTAGAGTAGTAACTAGGCTTTTTAATGTTTCAATTAAGTAAATGTACCCCAACCTTTTGTATTTATTTTCAAACTCTACACATTTTTATCTGAAGGGGTACATTTACTAAACACAAAACTAGAAAAAATCTAGTAAACTAAATTGTTTCTATATATAAAATAAATACTTTATTTTTTACAAAAAATAAATATAAAATAAATACTTTATTTTTTACAAAAAATAAAAAGAATTCACAACTCAATAGCATTAAGTGAAAATATCCACCGGCATTAATAATTGAGTCCATGTGATTGCGGGGCAGATGTCATGACATTGTAGGGTTTCGAGTTTTGTCTTCCACTTCCAAATCCGACGTCGTTTCATTCCACTTAAATAATACATTAAAGTTCTTAATCAAAAGCCATTATTTGTATTTTATTTCACAATAATGTATTATATTTTATGTACATCTTATAAGGTTAGTTTCGATCATGCCTAAAAGTGACAATTCTTCTTAAAAAAAAAAAGTTGAGACAACTAAGATCATATGTTTTTAGATCATAAAGTTAATTATACTATATATTATAATTTTAAAAATGTTTTCAGAAAATATTGTATGAAAGTATTTGTAATTTTATGATATGATTTTTAATATATTTTTAAAAAAATATAGTCAAACTATTTTTTGTGGGATATTAAATAATGAGTATAAGTCGTTTATTCTTCACCAAAAAATAAAGAGGCTCAATAATTTACTTTTTTTGAGTTCTTCTTAATTCTTAAGTAGCATTATTAACGTACAACGCGTTATATTATTGGGTAATTTTATAAGGTTATAAGTAGTTTAGATTTTTTACATGTAGATTAGATGTACGTTAGGCTAATAATATATAATGTAGGAATGACAAACATGCGTTTGACTACGTTACGAGGGATCATAACGCATTAACAATTGCATACCAATATGGAAAATGTGGGTTACATCTGTCTTAGAAAATGACTATTGAGAGCAAGAGAAAATGAATTTAAAAACGTTGAAATTGAAGGAGAGAATCTCACGATTATTATATTTGGATTTTTAAAGCCTCCATAAAAATCGACCTTATTATTGTAGACATTTTACGTAGGTTCAAATTCGTCTTATTTGTAGGGCCGTTGGCGGACAAAGTTGCCCCATTAGACCAAAATAACCCTGCATCCAGAGTAGTGGTCCCACAAAAAGTTCCACTAGGATGTTATACGATGATCACCGATAAAGGTGACCCTACCAATGCTCAGTTGGTCTAGTGTTATGTGATGTTAGACTCTTTAAGTGGTTAGTCTGGAGATTCGAGTTCGAATCCTCTGAAAAAACTGATAATGAGAGGGTGTCCCCATCAATGTGCCACGACTTAAATAGTTATTTATCAACCTTTCAAAAAAAATAAAATAAAGGGTGACCCGCCTAATTTTTTTTACCATTGTATTCAAAAAAAAAAATAAATAAATTGAGACTTGGGCCAACTTCTTAAAAGCCCAATAAAGTGGTAGGATTTTGAACCAATTATGGGCTTAAGTGGGTTCTTTGATCCAACCCATAATTAGAGGATTATATAGAGATAGAATCTAGTAAGGATAAGTTTTTGTAAAATTTGAATTGTTTGTTTTTATAAGTAAAACTTTTTTTTTTTTGAGAAGTTTGGTTTGATAGAATATTTTTTGCAGTTGATGAAGCAAAACTATGCCTTCCCATCACAAAACAATCACCGAACTGTTGAGTGTCGGAAGAACGACGATATCATCCGGTGAAAGAACTGTCCGGCTCAACTACTGAAATCAGGCTTTGCGGTGGCAACCCTCCCTAAGAAGAATTTTCAGCGGCATACATTCGAGCGGTTAGGTCTTCGGCGGCGTGCAATATTTCATAACTAAAATACCCAATGTTTTGAGATTTGTAATTAATCGAAATTAGGTGATTCGAATTTAGGTAAATGACTAACATAATACAAAATTATTATAAAGAACGATTTTATTAGTTCAAAAGAAAGTAGGTTGCGAGTGGACAATACGGTTCACCTTTGTCCGCTAGTACATGCATGCAACTGATTTAATACGTCTTGTTTGATGACATTTGTATAATAATGTTTAAATATGTAAATAAGATCGGAAATAAATTAAAAGTGTATAAGATCAGACGATTTGGATATCATAAGATCTGGAATGAATTAAAATTGTATAAAATCGTACGGATTTTGATATCATGTAAAATTTGCAGCAAGCTAATAACGCGAAGAGCACATGTTCGTTTATGCGGGCTCATTTGACTACTTAATTATCTTTGGTGTGGTCATTTGACTACTCGATTATCTTTGATGTGTTCGGCATCAGTTAGGATATCTTGTTACGTACGTGTCAAAGAGTTTTTTGATATTGTATATTATTTTATGATTATAGTGGATTTCTATTATGATGTAATTGATAATGAGAAAGGAGTACCAAAAGATAGAGTTATTTACTAGAAGTATTGGTTTATCAATTTTATATATTAGTTTGTCAAATTTGAGATCTATATAATGAATGTGGGATAACAAATTCCATCTCAATGGTATGAGAATTGCCTAATGCATATTGTTTATTTGAATAAAAGTTCCCACACATACTTCCATAATTTAACAATTAGACATTATATTGTAGATATTTAATAATTTATATTTTTCGTGATGGTATTACAATTTATGGATAAATATTGAGTTATATGGATTTTGAAATGTTAGTTCATCAAACGATAATGTAAGTATATAGGAGAAAACAAAATGTTTATGTTTATGATTTATTTATGTTTGGTTAATTTTAGAAAAATTACACTTTACTCTAATTTATTTTCTTCTTATTGATCGTTATTTTTTTGATTTTTTTGTTTGATTTCAGGTAACTAAACGGCAGACTCGTTCAACCCCGAATTGAGGCGAGTTTTGTCAAAAAGTCAAACTCGTTTATCCTGATTGAATCCCGGTCGAGTCTGGACTAGTGTCTGGGCATGTCCGGGAAGATGTGACTTGCCCATCGGACATATGAGGTATACCTACGAAGTCGACGAAGGAATGAGATTACCGACAGAAGACGTCACACATATTTTTTTAAGTATTTAAATAAATAAAGTATATTCTTATAAATCTCTTCCCGGTTTAAAATAATTTTAAAATATTCACACTAAATCTTCTTTAATACCTATCATATATTTTCAATTAAATTTTGTGATTTGTAACCATTTTCCATGGATTTGCAAGTTGCATCTGTCCTCCCTATATTAAGATAATTGGGCTAATTTGTAGATGATGTTTTTAATCAAGTTTAGTTGATAATATTTCCTCGTCCTTTATTTCGGACATTACAATCTTCATCTCTCAAAGTTATTCTTTACATCTTTGCTAAAATTATTCAAGGATCACGTATTCACTTAAAGCTTCTTCCAACTTATTTATCGTTCAAATTCATCTGCACATAAGAAAACGGAGTAGTTAAAGTTCAAACTCAATCTTGATCCGGAGTTTGTCCTTAAACGCATCAAATGACGCATCAACTACTTTTCGTTTTCATTGCCGGCGAAGCGAGCATCCCATACAAGGCTATATTGCATTGGCAAGGCTTTGCTCCAATTATAACTTACTATCCATTTAATCGCCCCAAAAGATTTGGATAAATCCCGTTGAGATGCATAACCGAAGACGATTGTGGGTTTATGGTTTTTTGTAGCGAAGACCGAGGTCTCGAGTTTGGTCAATTTAAGGTTTTGAATGATAAATTGATGTAAGTCTTTTATCCCAGTTTCATAAAAAGATAGATAGAACCGTGATTTGAAATTTGAATGATAGATGATTGAAATGAGTTGTCAAGAGATAATTCTAGCAACGTTCATTTCTTAATTTGTAAAAGGTTCGGGTTTCGGTTTCGGTTTCGGTTCGATTTCGATTTCGGTTCGGTTTTCGGTTTTGTTCGATTTCGGTTCGGTTCGGTTCAAGTTACTTGATTTTGATGGTTTTCTAAGAAATTCTACATGGATCACAAAATATTAAAAATATTACAAATGTCGGCAATATCTTTGACAAAAATATTGAACAATCTCTATCTTTATTTTTATATTTTTTCATTTTATTAAACATATACATCGGTTGCACTTGATTTGATAGTACGTTGCATTTATTCCAACGGTAACCCACAAAATCACTACTACCGTTCAACCTCTCAATCAACGAATCTCATCTGCAACTCCAAATCCTCAATCCCATTTCCCCATACAGCTCGATCATCGAATCCCACCCACCCCTCATCTCCCAATCCATGATCCGATCACCGTTCACCTAATTCACTTTCCCAACAAATCCAATTTCAATTTCGTGGTTTTCTATTCAATTCAATCCAAATTCCCAAACCAGATCATCAGATATGGACCTCTTTGGGAACGCAAAGACGGTTTGCCTCCGTAGCCACCATGACAAGCACCTCCTCGCCGACGATGATCAGGAATCCGTTTGCCAGGACCGCCATGGCTCTGGATCGCCTCGTTCTCGCTGGACTGTGGAGTACGTTAAAGGCGATGGGGTAGAGCTTGTTCGTCTCAAGAGCTGCTATGGAAAGTACCTTCTTGCCACCGAAGACCCTTTTTTTATGGGTGTTACGGGGAAGAAGGTGATTCAGAGCCTTCCTCCTCGCCTTGATTCGTCTGTTGAATGGGAGCCTCTTAGGACTGGGATGTATGTCAAGCTTAAAACGAGGTATGGGAATTATTTGAGGGCGAATGGTGGTCTTCCTCCTTGGAGGAATTCGATTACTCATGATGTGCCTAGTCGGAGTCATACTCAGGATTGGATTCTCTGGAAGATTGAGGTTTTGGATGTGTATCCGCCGGAGAAGGAGGCGGTGGCGCCGTTGCCATTGAAGGTGAAGCCACCTGTGGAGGATGAGCCTGATCCTGAGCCTTTTTCACCTGAATTGCTCAGAACCCCCAAAGAGGTTTGATTTAAATTTTTGCCTATCAAGTGTTTGTAAAAATGCCTCTTCATGCTACACTTACTTGAGTTGCTTTGACATGTCTTGAAACTATATTTATTGTTGTTTGTCAGTGTCAGTGCATAGAACTGTCATTGTTACATTATGGGATCTTAGAACTGTCATTGTTACGATTCTTTTTTGCAGCCTGGTGCTACAATCCCTCCATCACCACTTAAGCATGAGGGCAGGGTTGTACGTTACAATATTGTAGATGATGATGGGAATGCAAGTAGTGAGAACAGCCTTTCCTTGAATTTTAAGGGGAATGGACTGGAGGAACTGAAACAGGTGTTGGAAGAGGAGACGGGTTTGAAAGACATCACCGTGTGCTCTCAAAATCCGTTGAATGGAAAGCTCAATCCTCTTCGGCTAAACCTTCCTCCACACCATGTGAAAATGCATGTGTTTGTAGTACCAGCAACATCCAAAGGTAACCATTGCTAATTTTTCTTATTACTTTCAATCTTTTGTTCTTGGTTGCTTGTGAAACAGTTTAGTGTTCGAGTTATAATTTATGAGACAGATATATAGATCAGTTAGACTTTATGTATAGCAGAATTGAATTCAATACTGCTTTTATAATACATGTTATGCACTATTGAGCTTTGCAATTAAACGATGTGGCATTTGGTGTAAAATGCTTCATAAATAGCATTGTTTACAAGTGGTATGTGTGCAGGAAATGCTAAATTAGTGATGGAAATATACAAACAACACTTAATAGTGAAATTTAGTATAGGCCATAATGCTTGCTTTAAGGGAAGGGTTATGCATCCAAACAAACCCTTATAGTGCTTAGAGTGCAATTTTCTTTGGTTTGATATCTCCATATGCATGTGTTTGTTTTTAGCATATATTTTGCTTCCCCATAATATTAGCTAATTTTGTTTTCATCTAGTTGTTGGGTAAATTCCATCATGGTCCTTCACCTTCACTAAAAGTCACAATATGACGTCAAGCTTGATCCTTGAAACAGAAGTTAAATTGAAAGATAGTAGTGATTTATGTTTGCATACCTTAATAATTACATAGCAGCTAAGAGTTAGAATTCCACATGTTTGATCCTTGAAACAGAAGGCAGTTAACTTCTCAAAATGACGTCAAGCTTCCCAAGATCATAACTAGTTCTGTTTCTCTGTAATGACATCGTGAAGTTGATGGAGAATTTTCTTCCATTGTCTGATTTGTCTCCCACCATGAGAATATTGGTGTAATAGAGTCTTTTTTTTGTATCGCCCGTACAATTTCACAATTTAAAATAATGAGAATATTGGTGTGATAGAGCCTTTTCAGAATAAATTAGGAGGGACCTAGTTTGTATCCATACAAACATAATAACCCTATTTATGTCCACTGTTACAATGATAGCCCACAAACCCATTTTATTCCGATGACATTCATTATTGCTTAGAAGTAACTTTGCAGATGGTTTAGATTTGCTACATTGAATACTAATAATCTTTGAAGCAAATCACACCAACTTGTCAAAAACTCTCATTGTGTTTACAGGGAATGCTTTAAAAAAAACAAAGAAACCGCCTATGATCAATAATGACCGAGTATTTATGTTAATGCTCATAGAATATTTTTAAACCAGATCATGGTATTTGATTATGTGTTCTGTTTTTCTTAAGTGATTTGCTGTTCAGCAATCTGCATATTCTAAAATGGCATTTTGTGTTCTAATCAGTAGCAGGAGACTTGGATGCACCATGAACGACAGGAAAGCGCATAGCTCTCTACTACGCATTCACCAACATAGACAGCACCTTCGAAGCACGCTTGGCTTGTAGCTTGATGAGGTACAGAGAAGTAATTATCCGTGTAAAAAATGATGCTTAATGTATTAAATCTGTCATGATTCTCAGGGATCAGTCTTTTTGGACTAGTAAACTGCTGTTCTATACATCTGTTTGGTTAAACTGTGTAAATTGTTCATTTTTGATCATCTTTGATGAATTACACATGACAAAAGATCCGGGTACGAACATGTAAAATGAACTATGGTCTAAAATATAATCGATTTTCGTCATAAAATATTGTTTGTAAATATAAAATGAACTGCTATTAGTTATTTTCCGTAAAATATAAATTATTTTTATGAGATATTACTTATCTTCAACACTTTGCACAATTTGTCTCATAGAGTTCAATATTTTTTTGTAAAGAATTGAATGTAATAGATATGATTGCTTAATACGGATGCTCAAAGTGCATTCCCTATCCGAACAACAAAATTGTATGTGATTACGTAAAAACTTTACGATGTATTTATAAATGATTGCAACTTCTTAAGCTTTATGGTCTGACAAATGAATTTTTTAAATTAAAATTTTAAGATACTTGTTTGAACAACACGTGTCTTTTATATATATATATATATATATATAGATCCTGACTCATATGTAAACCACTCTTATTGTGTGAACTTGTAAACACCGAATATATGTGAGTATACCGTCGAATATATGTAACTATATCGCCGAATATATAGATTCAGGTCCGGCGAATCTTCTTTCATTAATAACATGATTTGTTTTATCCTTTAATATCGCTTAATCTCAGCCATCTATTTAACGATCTAACAGATACAATTTGTTCTCATTGAACACTATAATGACTGTTTATATGAGAGCCAAACTCTGTCTCTATATATATATATCGGCTCGTTCAATTTAATTGGTCAATAATGCTCTATGTTCAAACCGAATACGCAATTTAACTATATTTAGTTTATTATTTTGGGTGAATATATACGGATTTCTCTCAATTTTAGCGATATAATTACGATCTATGTTAAATAATGTATATGCTCCTTATTTTTAACGAAAATGTGACACAACGGTATATAAAACATCAATAGAAAACCATATTTATTTGAATATTAAGATGAAACATTAGTGATTTTTGTAGCCGTTTTCATTTTGTTTTCAATCTAACCAAACGGTCCCTAAATGGATAAGAATATTAAGTACTTTGTCCAAAAAAACATTCTTTCTTTGGAAGATTGGTTCAAAACATAGATTACTTGACAATAAAGTGTTTCAATAACACAAGAATTTGTCGCATTCCTCTCTAATGGTGCAATATATATACCGTCACCTTCAACCCTCTCACATCGAAACCAAACCCACCAAAAAACCCAAATCTATTCTTTATACAACAACCTTACAAAACATGTCAACCCGGCGCCTCCGTCCAAGAATCTCCACCACCAGACAACCGCCACCAGGCCCACCACCATCCGAAACCGCCACTTCTACGGCCACCTCATGCGAAACCGACTCCGACTACTTTGACTCAACCATGCACGTGCCACCACGGACCTCGACTCGAAAACCGCGGATAACACCGCCACGGCTCCAACGGACGAGTAGGAGCCGAGTGGGCTCGACTGCGTTGTCCCGGACACTCGCGAGCACGGCGTACTTAGCGAACCTCCTCCCGACCGGAACTTACTTAGCATTCCAATTGCTAACTCCGATCTTCACCAACAACGGCAGCTGCGACGCCGTGACTTCCAACCTAACTCTTTCTCTTCTTCTCTTTCTCGCCGTTTCCGTCTTCCTCACCTCCTTCACCGACAGCTTTCGTTCGCCGGACGACGGCCATCTCTACTACGGTCTCGCCACCCCCTCCGGAATGTGGCTTTTCGATTATCCGGATCTCGATCCTGATCCGGATACAGATTCGGATACGGGTTTGGAGCGCCCTAACCTAAGGCCCTATAGATTAAGACTAATGGATTGGTTCCATGCATTGTTGTCATTGCTCGTGTTCGGGGCGGTGGCGCTTCGGGATGGCAATGTCGTCGGGTGCTTGTATCCGAACCCGACTCCATGGGTCCGACAAATTCTCGATATCGTGCCCATTGGTGTCGGGACCTTGTGCGGGTTACTCTTCATCGCCTTCCCTACAAAGCGACACGGTATAGGATACCCGAGCACAGGTGACGACTTATAGACCTGTTCAAACGCGGACTATATTTGTCGCTAATTCATTTTACTTTAGTTAGATAGAGAATTGGATAACTTTAGGGTTGGCTGCATGGATGTTTTATTTTTCCAGGCCTTTAGGAAGTTGAACTCGTTAAGGATTGAAGTCATGTAACGTATACGATTGTCATTGGTGAATTACTTGTACAGATTGACAATGTAGGTTTCTTGTAGGAATATTCTTTTATTGTACAGTTACTTGTAAATATGATCAATTGTTCTACTTAACTTGATAACCAAGTTACCATGATTCAACTGTGTGACATCACCATTTTTGATCATATTTTACATTGTCAATCTATCGAGAGACAAAACTTATCACTCTAATGTCAAGAGATTGGAAGTTTCTGCTGGACTTGCTCGGGCCTAAAGTCCATGTTTTCTCGTATGTAAACGACGGTTTTGCCTAATCAGCCGATAATTCAGGTGCGTGAAATTGGTTTTAAGGATGAACTCGGCTTGACTTACGTGTTGGGCTAAAATCCAACAAATTTATACTCGAATGCATATATATATATGAATCGAAATGGAGCCAACTAAAAGGTTCCTGTACATTGTCAATCGTTTGAAGTTGTACTATCAACCTAATACATAGATCAATATTATCTATGTTGTCTTAATCATTTTCTATTCATTTTTTACACTATTAATCTATGGATCCAAGTAGACCCGTACAAATCCGTCCCGACCTGTCCAGCCCGATCCGATCCCGCTTTTATACAAATCTATTTCGAAATTGCATCGTTACATGTCAATCGTTTGAAGTACGTTGTTGTCGCTTCGTTGGAGATATAAAACTTATCACTCTAATGTCAAGAAACTGCGATTTTAGGATGAAATTTCTGCTGAGTTTGCTCGGCCCTAAAGTACATGTTTGCTCGTATGCAAACGACGGTTTAGCCTAATCAACCGATGATTCAGGGGTGTGAAATTGGTTTAAAGATGAACTCTGTTGGACTTTAAGTGTTGGGCTAAGACCTTGCACTCGAAGGCATATATATGAATCAAAATGGAGCCAACTAAAAGTTTCTTTTACATATTTGTTCGTCAAACCAACTCGTTTAACTACACATCTAGTCGCGACTACCCTTGCAATGAGGTTAGACGATCATATTGAACACATAAGGTGGCAATAACGATCGAATACCTCATATTTTGAGTTCGAAACCCTCTATTCTCGAATCTCGATTCTCGATTCTCGAACTCGAGACGAGTCAATCTCTTGTGAACTCAACTACAAGCTCCTTTGGTAAACTATACCTTGATTGATATTATAACATACTAATATTACATGCAACAAATATGATGGCCAAATGACCACCTTATTATCTCAGCTAAAACCGGTGAGAAAATTAAGAAAGTAATAACCCCAAAAAAATTAGAAAAAATCACACCTCACAACAAATAGTAAACAAATTAGTCATAAGCAGGAAATTAAGGAGATAATTATTGCGGTAATTCCATAGGTTTATAGTTTAATTTCGTTAATTATAGAATCTAAGATTCATCTCCAAACATATATATATACATTTAACCTCAAATCAAACTCAGATATCTCCGAGCACTTCAGACTCTGGAATAAAACACAGAAAACTCAAAATAAATATATATAAATAAATAAAGAGAGGAAACTGAAGTGTATAATAGAGGGGAATTCTTGATATACACTAGCAAGGTCAAGTGTGTGCACTGAGACCCAGTGCACCTTGTTCATCCTGCTAGGAAGGGGCTCAAACCCTAAAGAGATTTCCCCATTTCGATTTCGATTTCGATTTGTATTCATGAAAATTTATCTTTCCCATCACCAAATTGAGACCTTTCATCTATAATCTGATAGAAAGCCTTTTCTGATAAAAAGATTGGAAAAAAAAAAGAAGAAAAGAACATCTTGATCTTGAAGAAATGGATTTGACAAGAATGGTTTACCTTCTCGCGACGATCATGGTCGCGGTCATTGATACTGCCCATGGTGCGAGTTATGTTATCGGTGAAGACGAGTGGTGGAACCGGAAACTCGAAGAATCGTACAAACGATCTCTACTTGCCCGGCATCCGAATCCTCCCGCCGCGGTTTCCGAGTTCAACTACCATGTCCATAAGTAAGTAAATCAGAAACATTACATGATTTGAGATATTATTATTATCAATTCAAATGCATCTAAAATTTGTTGTCTGTGAATATAAAGAGCGCTTGAGCAAAGCAACAACAGCTCAAGGAGGTTTCTTGGCAAGAAATCATTAAAGAGAGGAGAATGCATAGCGGATAATCCGATTGATCAATGCTGGAGATGCAAACCTGACTGGGCCGATAACCGGAAGCAACTGGCCGAGTGCGCGAGGGGGTTCGGACGTAACACCACCGGAGGCATGGACGGGGAATTCTACATGGTGACCGATCATACAGACGGCGATGTGGTGAACCCGAAACCCGGAACTCTAAGATTCGGAGTTCTTAGCCCGCTTCCATTGTGGATTACCTTCGCTAGAAGCATGAATATCACTCTGAAAGCCGAGCTTATGGTCACGAGTAACAAGACAATAGATGGACGCGGCCATATGATCCGGATCGCACACGGGGCCGGGATTACCATCCAATTTGCACATAATGTCATTATTCATAACATTAAGATCCATGACATTGTACCTTCAAAGGGAGGACTTATCCGGGACACCTCGGAACACGTCGGGATCCGTGCAGCCGATGATGGCGATGGTATATGTATATTTTCATCCTCCAACATTTGGCTCGACCATCTTTCCATGTCTAACTGCAAAGATGGTCTCATTGATGGCGTTGAGAGTTCCACGGCTATTACTGTATCCAACAGTCACTTTACTAAGCACAATGACGTAAGTCATAGTAATAGTAATAAAAGGCATAGTTAGTCATTTTACCCTAAAACTAACAGGAGTCTACCATGCAGGTGATGCTGTTTGGTGCAAGTGATGTCTACCCGAAAGACGAACTGATGCAGGTGACGATAGCATTCAACCATTTTGGTAAAGGACTGATACAGAGAATGCCCAGGTGCAGATTTGGCTTCTTCCATGTCGTCAACAATGATTACACTCATTGGGAGATGTACGCCATTGGTGGAACCTCTCATCCCACCATCATCAGCCAGGGTAACCGCTTCGAGGCACCCCCTGATCCCCGTGCTAAGCAGGTGAAAATACAGAATGATTCTGAATAAATAAATTTTTTTTTCCCCCTTATCCGATTTCATTCTGTTTCCATTTCATGGCTCCAGGTGACACAGAGGAATAATGCGGTAGGGGGCGAATGGAGGAGCTGGACATGGAGATCGGAGCAAGATCTAATGTTAAACGGAGCATTCTTCATTGAATCAGGAGAGCCATTGAAGAAGAAGCCTGACGAGAAGGATTTCATAGCGTGCAAGCCAGGAACATTTACTGGGAGGCTTACACGATTCACTGGTCAGCTTAAATGTGTAAAAGGCCATAAATGCTAGATCAAGATTCAGATGAATCAGCATCAGATAAAGGGCTTCTTTAGTTAGAAATTTTCTCTTCCAGTTGTTTCCATTTTTTATATTTTGAACCTCACTTTTTATTACTGAGAAGCAGAAAAGTGAGCTATTGTACTAGGAAAAGGAAAAAAATCAAAAAGAAAGTTTGATATGATTTTTCAGCCATTGCTGAAACTAGCAAGGCTTGCTTGTTTCTTATTACTGAAGCAAGATATGTAATTTAGCTTTTCTTTAAGTTTTAGTGGTCCTTTTGTTATCATTCTTTAATTTTAACTAAATGCTATTTGTGTGGTTGGAGTAAGAAGCCCCAAGTTCTAAAATATACTTGACAGCAAGTTACACTTCCACAAGGAATTTATAGAATGCAAGATAGATTGGCCAAATTGACACTGTCTAATGACCAAACTGCAACACTCACAAAACAGTCTGATAATAAGTATCTTAAACAAGTCATATATTCTTCACATTCACCTTCCAAAAGCTACAAATGATTTTTGATTTCTAAATTCAGATTGATCAGCACTGATTTGTATAATATTCTTCCCATTCACCTTCCAAAAAAATATTTGATGGAAAAACCAATCTCCAACTCCATCACATATGCAAAATCACCTTCAATTGCATAGAATCTCCATCACACATGCTATTTGTGTGGTTGGAGTAAGAAGCCCCAAGTTTATATTACTGCTTATACAAGGAAATCTTAGTAACACTATATAATTTGATTCCATCACATCCAAGAGCTATAGTAAAAGTTCTAAAGTATACTTGACAGCAAGTTACACTTCCACAAGGAGTTTATAAAATGCAAGATAGATTTGCCAAATTGACAGTCTAATGACCAAACTGCAACACTCACAAAACAGTCTGATCATAAGTATCTTACACAAGTCATATGCAAAATCACCTTCCAAAACCTACAAATGATTTTTGATTTCAAAATTCAGATTGATTAGCACTGATTTGTATCATATTCTTCAAAATCACCTTCCAAATAAAATTTTGAATGGAAAAACCAATCTCCAACTCCATCACATATGCAAGATCACCTTCAATTGCATAAAAACTTAACCAATATTCAGAGCTAGCAAACGTTTCATATTAGAGAATCAATACATCAACCTACCACTTCAAGATGCTCAAATCATAATGAAGATACCTAGGAGCAAGAACAGAGCTAGTGTAGCTATCAAGCAGAGGCTGTATGTGTGAGACCTAAACCCTAATTTTTATACGTCTTCAGATTCGGATTCACACACATTCGTGAGAGAAATGTCGAAAAGAACAAGGAAACTGATAAAAGGAACGATTGAGCGCTACCTGATAAGCGTTATACTCAAACGGAGCTGGCTAGGTTCCTCCATAACTGATTTGTCCAACTTTGGCCGGCGATCGAGCGTTGCCAAGTTGTGGAACACTGAACTCGCCGGATAATGCAGGATCGTAGTCACCCATTGAGGGTTGATTGGACACGAGCTCACTCGATCCATCGTATATTGTTCCGGTGCTGCTAAACGCAGGCGTCGGAATTGATTTACAAATGCATATCAGAGGCAGTGAATTTTTTTTTTTTTTTTTTACTGACTAGGAAGAGTAATTTGAACCAAAATCGATGATTATCCTATAAAATGAGGTTGAAATCCAGGTGATAATTCGGTGACGGTTCTGAGTCAATATATTAAAAACCATCACCGACCCACTATCGGCCCACCAACTGATCCAGCGATCACCCAATGGTCATTCGAGGTTCACCTAACACTTTTGATTAAAATAACCCGAAATTACTGCTCTCTTTATAAATTAAGCCACAAATTCTTAAACCGAAACATTCCTTCACTTCAATAGCCCTTCACTTCCTCAATAGCCCTTCACTTCCTAAATATCACAAACTTGAGCATTATTTCAAGTCCGAGATCACGTTGAAGATCTATATAAAACAATTTAATTTTTTTATTTACAAATCTAGTTTTAAACTAATGTTGTTTTGGATTTGAAGGAAACATGTAATTTTGAATTGTCAATTTGTCACTTGAATAAGTGAGTTATCGAATTATCGTATTATGTTATATTTGATTGTTTGTTTTGAAATTAGTCGCTTAAGTTTTAGGATAAACACGGAGAAAGCCCAACTCAACCGAATTATAGTTTAAGGTGAAGGGATCCTCTAGTGGGTGATGGTTCAGGTGAAGAGTTTCTTGATATGGGTCGGTGATGGAAGTGATACAACAACCCATCATCTAACTCATTGTCATCCCTACGTATCAATGTCAGGTTTGCTTGTAAATCTCATGTTTTTTCTAAGAAAATAATTATTAAAAAATCCTAAGGGCAATGAGTTGCACCAACATTAAAAAAAAAATCGATCTTTTTATAGTGTGAGTGCGCTTCAGTTATGCACTTATGCGTAAGTAATTCCGACGTGTGTATTTAACAAAGAAAAGAGAAGATTACACGGATATTGTCGAGTTCGATCTCTATATCCACATAATCTTCTCTTCTCTTTGTTCTGCTCCTGTTTCTATCTTTATGGTCGAGTTTGATTTGCTGACATGATCTCCTTGTCGAGTCCGATCTCCATATATGTGTAATATTCTCTTCTATTTGTTCTGCTTCTGTTTCTATCTTCATTGTCGAGTTTGATCTAGTGACATGATCTTTGTATACCAGAAACAATGCCAGACAGACTCATACCAGAAACCATACCAAAAACTCATATAAAAAAATCATACCAAACTCATACCAGAAACTCATACATGAAACTCATACAAGAAACCATACGAGAAATCATACCAAAAATTCATACAAAAAATCATACCAAAAACTCATACTAGAAACCGTACCAGACTCATACTAGAAACTCAACTAAAAATCATACTAGAAACTCATACCAGAAACACATCAACAAATCATACCAGAAACCCATATCAAACTCTCACCAAACACCATACTAAAACTCATACTAGAAATCATACGAGACTCATACCAGAAACTCAAGTTTATACTCTCTCTCCATATTTTTTACTTTATTCTCTCTCATGACAGTTACGATAAAAATGACAACAAAATATCTTGAAAACATTAATTTGTATTCTCTCCCTATAGTCTCTCGTCTATTTTTTATAAAGTGGGTTAAAATCCAACCAATTACCATTATCTAACATTAATTAGAATGGTAAAAATTAGAGATACATGAAACAAAATCAAAACTTAAAAATAAATCGATAGTATATACCCCACCCAATTCTTTCGAATAAAACATTATAACTATGTTCAGTAATAAAAATCAAAGATTAGATATTATAAAGAGTCGAAAAAACTTAAAATAAATTTTCAAAATGTATTTTTAATAGTATAAATTCCACACATATAAACCGATAGTTTCACTTTAATTAAGCATAAAGGTCCTATATTTTATCATTTGAATTTTGGATTCGAATCTCACATTATACTTACATATTAAAATCATTTTATAGTCGCCAAAGTGATTAATGACAGCCTTCAACTCAATATTCTTGTGCTTTCTCGCAAACAATGATTGGTCAAGACTTTCAAACTCAAGAAGAAAAGAACAAAAATTAAAGAGGGTCAGTCAAACACATGTAACATATATATACATATATGTATGATCTTCTGCAACTTCCCTGCACATAGATCTCGTGACAACCTTAGTTAAGGTATTGTTTTCTAAGCATTTGAGATTATAGTATTAACATAAAAGAGGGTCAGTCAAACACATGTAAACGTATATACAGAGAACACGAAGTTTAAGATTGTCAGAAAAAACAGGCGTCGGAGTTCGATATTTCAAAATGGTTCATGACAAATAAGAATAGAACGTGAAGAGTTACGATACAAATACACATGATATCGGTATAGATCATAAATTGATTCTAACCATAATAATGATAACTCGTCAATTCGGAAATAAATCAAATATAACGTGAAAAATCCGACAAGAGAAACTTAGAAGATACTTGTACATACGTTAAAGGGAAAGCTGAAGAGTTATGATACAGATACACATGTGATCTTGTTATTAACCAAAGAACTCGAGAAAAAAATTATACAATATGGGTAAGAATCGAGTTTCTTTAATAGTAAATTATCCGATCCATTGACATCCTTATTGGTCTCGAACTTCGACCACAGAAAACAACAAAGGAAGTTCCAAAGGTGTAAACAAGAGAAACTGAAAAAAGAAAGACTCACAAAAACAATGTCTCCAAAGACTGGTTTTCTAACCAGCCCACTGACAAATGCCCCTAGTTTTGCAATCTAGTCTCTCCTTAATAACCCTTCTTCAACCTCTCAATCACCATCACCGATCTCTGTGCTTCTCCTTCATGATACCCACCTGCAAATCTCTTTCTCTTCCATCTAATTTCAGTTGTTTGTACAGACTATTCAAGAAAACTAAAACAAAACCCTTTTTTCATTGAACTGAATCGATGGGGATCAAGACAAGCACAGCTGGGAAAAGTGGGAAGAAGCTTCGCCGGCGGCAAGGGAAATCTCCGGCGCCGGTTCAAACCCTTTTCAATACTTGCAGTGAGATTTTCGCTAACCCTGGATTTGGGTTTGTTCCTAAACTTGATCATGTTCAACGCTTATGCTCGATTTTGGGTACGTCTGATCATTCTGAATTCATGAATTTACATTTTCCGATTTGCTTGAAATCTCATATCTTGTATATTGCATGATATGTGTAATGGACAATGTGAGTAGATGACTTGAAACCAGCTGATGTTGGCTTGTGCCCGGAATTGCCTTATTTTCGAGCGAAAAAGACGGGATCATTGCCGGCGATTACGTATCTCCATCTCCATGAATGCGAAAAGTTTTCTGTAAGTTGATCGTATACGTCTGAACTGTTCAAGAGATTCATTACAGAAATCTTTTAATGTTGTTGTGTGATCATATGTTGCAGATCGGAATATTCTGCTTGCCGGCCGGCGGAGTTCTTCCGCTACACAATCATCCCGGGATGTCTGTGTTCAGTAAGCTTCTGTTCGGAACAATGCACATAAAATCATACGATTGGGAGACTAATGTAATTCCAAACAAGCTGCCAATAGACGATGATTCTGAAGGTAAAATTATCGATGTGGGATAATTTTTCAACTGTATTATAATCGATGTGGGATACTTTTGTGCACAGATGAACTCACAGCTCAGTTGGCGAAACTCAAAGTTAATACAGAACTTAAAGCTCCATGCAAAACATCAGTACTGTATCCAAATGAAGGAGGAAACATGCATTGCTTCACAGCAATGAGTCCTTGTGCTGTGCTCGACGTTCTTACACCGCCATACTCCGATCCAGACGGACGACATTGTACATACTACCGCGAATTCCCATTCGAGCAATTTTCAGGTAACATGAACATCTGAGTTTTTTTTCATGTGTTTCCATTGAAGCTTAACTACGAGGTCAAGAGAGACAATGTTGTTGGAGATAATAAATTCTCACATCAAAAGTTGAAAAAATTCCGAACTTAGTATATAAGCTCAGTGGACTACTTCACAGCAATGAAACCCTATCGGGTTTATGTATTGAGCTTGGGCCTAATGTGCATGTGCGCTCGGATGCACACGACCCCGCTTTACCGGTCCGTCAGTATCGAACTTTGACAAATGTGTTGAATGGTGCAGTTGAAGGAATGAACATTCCGGAGAGCGAAAACGAGAATTACGCATGGCTTAGCGAGCGGGACCGACCCGAAGACTTGGTTGTGGAAGGAGGAAGATACTCTGGACCAAAGATAGTGAAGACATAGATTAGATATAAGAAGGGGTATAGGAAGAGAAAACTAAGATTTTTAGTTTCTTTTCATTTTGATAGGAGTATATTGAACTGCAAAGTTGTGTCCTTTGTTGGATAGATTGTCTCATTTGATGTTCGATTAACGTAAGGAAGTGTTTACAATGTAGTATTTTACGTTGGTGCAATAACAATGAGACATTGTTTGTGGGCATGATTTGGATAAATGAAGTACTAGATTCAATTGTCAGTTTAGTATGAAACATCCTTGGTTCTGACTTGTGAATATATATGTTTCCATTTATGTGGATTAAGGATGTTTTGAATTTAGTTTATTGAAAGGATAAAATGATAGTAGGATAGCCATGTCAAAGTTCGATACAAACGGACGGTAGAGGGGAGGACTCAACAAGGTTTCGTTCTAAAACCAATCGATAATACGAGGAGTTTACCGATCTTGTATATACTGATTCAAAATGTCCCCACTTTTACGTATGAGAATTTATTATCTCCGACATGGACGATGTTAAGTGTAACCGCAAACGTGAGATTTTATACGATTGAGCGTATATGGACGTTAAGTTTGTGCATAATAAGAAGTTTTGGGAAGTTTTATCATAACATTAAGTTCGATCAGTAATAAAAAGTGGTCGATCCTATAACATTCGGATGATAACATTCAGTTCGTGAAAGAAAATAACTTTTTTTAATCAATAAAGTTTTAGATTTGAATTTTGGTTATAAAAATTATAAATTAGGTTTGTGATATTAGAATATGGTTGACACTTGACAAGACTTCCCTTCTGTTCAGGGATGTTCATATTTGACCCTGATCGGAAAACCCCGGCCCGCTCTAAGACCGTGTCGGATCGGAAAAACCCGGTCCATTTCAAGACCGATCCGGTCTACGTTTCAAGGTCTTTGGGATTCCGGTCCCACCGGAAAGACTGTCGAGTCAGACCGGATAGGACCAAAATTATAAGGATTTTTTTTATTTATAGGTTATATATATATATATATATATATATATATATATATATATATATATATATATATATATATATATATATAATTTTAGCAAAATTATATATCTTTTATTATTTATATAGTTTTATGTTTTTCTAAAAATTATAATTATAATGCTCAAAACCTTATAACCAAATTAAATCTTGAATTTCAATACCGAAATGTAATACCCGAATAAAGAATTTGGTGAAGTATGTTTTTTTTTTATAACAATTTATTTTACAGACCCCTCTAATTTTTACACCCTAATTGACTTACCAATATTACTCTATTAGGGGTACATTTACTAAATGTATTTATACTATAGGACTACTTAAGATCAATATTTGTAAAAGGTCTACTTAGTAAATTTGGCCCGAAGAAAAAATTATAATTGAAATTCAATGTTTAAAACCTGAAGCTCAAAATACATACTAGAAATCTAATACCAAAAATTCAATAATCCAATTCTAACCCCTAAAAATGTCGAAACTCAGACATAATTTTCATTCAAAATAATTTTTAACTTTTTTATTTATAGTGATTTTTTATTATTTAGAATACAAAGAAATCTACTTTATCACCCTATAGTTATTAAAGGCACATTTATCTATTTGTTTCTTAATAAAATGAGTATTTTTTGCATTTCATTAATTGGTTTGGTTATTAAAGATATCGTTTATTTCGGTTTCTTGTTATTGTAATTTGATTAATTTAATTAAAATTCCTTTTATATACCTTTGATGAATTTCGGCATATTTACGATCCCAAATTTGGAGGGTTTGGAATTTGTGTAGACCGACAATATGTATGTAATTTCTTTCAATGTAGGGACCATGGTATGATTTCCGGTCAATATAGGGACCACAATGCAATATGTGTAAAACTATAAAGACAATAAATATTTTCTGGAAAATAAAATTTTCTGAAAAGAAAGATCAGATTTAGTGTCCGTTTGGTTGGAGCGGTGGAATGGAAACGGAATGGAATTGGATAAAGGTTAGCAATGGAAATGGAAATGATGGGATTACTTTCACGTGATAAAAAACCTTTAACCAAACGTATTTTTTGATTGATTCGGAATCATTCCGTTACCGGGAATGATTCCTAGAGCTTCCAAACGGGCCCTTAATCAAATGACTTGTACATATATAATTTCATGAATAACTAAGGGTCTGTACGGTGATCGAGAATCATTAAGGATGAAGCTGGAGCTGAAATTGAAGTTGGAACGTGTGAATAAATTTGGAGGAATGAATTGTTTTGGTTTAGTGTTAGTTTAAGGGCCCGTTTGGTTTTAACTACGAAACCGGAAACGGAATGGAAACGAATCTAGTTCATACGTATACCCTTGTTCATGAAATTTTTTTGAATCATTCCTTGTGGTTTGAAGTAGTTGGAGTAGAGTTTGATTACTTTTAATACCATATAGCGTAACAAAATGTGGGGAATCAATTGCATTTTGCCTTCAACACAAGGAATGATTCCATACAATTTCATGAATAAGGATATAAATATGGACTAAATTCGTTTCCATTCTGTTTCCGTTTTCCGAGTTGAAAACAAACGGGCCCTAAAAGGAGAATGAAGGAGATGGAATATGTGTTAAATTACCAAAATGGGGTTGCTTCTATTTTTATTTTTTTGGCACATGAGTTGCACGTGACTTGTATTGGTGTATCCTTATTGTTCACGTGAGAAGAGAAGCGACCAAAGACACGCGAATTAGCAAACCATCCGGTCGATTGAGCGAGCAGGGAACATGAGGGTTGAAACATCGAAGAGAAGAATAGAGGAAACGCCTCTACACAACTAGCCGACCAGCAGCTTCCGCCGATCGTCAGCCACAAAGCTCTGCCGGCGACTGGTTAGTACTTGTAAAAGAGAACAATATATTCTTCACGTATTTAGAGTTTCCTACATTAGTCTCTTTAGGATATTTATCTTTCCATTATTTATGTTACGGTTATGACATTTTGTATATATGTTTGTAATCTTATTTACGCAAGAATCAATTCAGTATTACGTAATTCATAGGATTGAATTCCTACCGTCCTCGAAGCATTCATTTTTTTCCCCTTATTTTTGCATACTCTAAATTGTGTGAGTTTTAGCTTATGTTTAGTGAAAGAAGATCATATTGCTTCCATTTTATGTTGGTGGAAGTTGTTCAATCCATTTTTCATTGTCTAATTCCATCATATACATATACATGTTCAGTGATCAATTTTTATTTGGATCTGAAATTTTTGTGATTGTACACTTATTAATGAAACACTCTTTAATTTAAAATGAATTAGTTAGGTTTGCTATTTTTGTGATTGCCCACAGTCTATAGCATATTTAGCTTGCTATATTTTATAGCATATTATGCTTGTTGATTTTTGTTCGGATTTGAAATAATTCATGGCTCCTAAACATCGTTATCTCGAAAATCTATATATTTGGGTTGGTCTCACAACGTAACAATTCAGTTTCTTATCATATGTCATGGGTACCAACTAAAATATGAGCAAAATAAAAGCTTCATAAAAGTTGACAAAGTTGAGCTAATAGCAACCATTGATCATGCTTCCTACATGCCCATCAAATGGTGTATAAATCCCCTAATATATAATCACAAAATTATCAAGTTTTGTAATGAATTAAGAATGATTAGTTCGTTTGTGTTACGTGTTGGTCATGTTTTATAGTTTTCATAATAATAAATGATAGATACAAGACTCAAACCTAGACAATTCTAAGAGTTTCAATGCTTCATCTCGCTCTTAGTATTAATGTCCATCGGACAGACTAGAATAATGTATATATTAGCGCACCTAAATGTTAGGTTCAAATCACCACATAAGTCCGATAATGTTTCGTACTAAAAGTAATTGACGATAGGATGAGTAACTCAGTAAAATATATGAAGTTTGTAATCTCCTAACCTTAAATGTGAGAATTGTATTATCTTAACACATCGTACAAATGCAACTAGGAGAACGACCTACTTGACACTACGAGTCTAACATCTTAATTAAGTTAGACCATAAGACCGAAAGTTGGGCCATTTGGCTTAACGCTTGATACCATATTAAAGTCCATTGGACTACAAGTTGGGGTCGTATATATACGACTCCAAATCTGTAATCCGTTGGATTTTAACACTTAATCAGCAAGCTCGCTCATGATTAGAAATGATTCAAGAACATTTAATAGGTTCAATTACAACTTGTTGATGGAATTTAAGCTCTCTAGATTATGTAATGAAGTAGACTAGAGTACCTAATTATGATTTGAAGTTATATAAGATTGGTATATTATTAGCTCGTTACAAGTTTGGCAGTTACAAACAATGGGTTGAAAATTTTTCAACCCTAAGTTAAAATATTTTTCAACAGGGGAGAATATGTATTTAGGGGTTGTTTGGTTGTAACTTCGAAAATAAAAACGAAAAAAAATTGAACATATAGTCTACTTGCATGTCGTTGATATACTAATATTTGGATGAATGTTTTCTCATTCTAACCGAAGATTTTTTCATTTCTCACATTTTGTTTCCCAATAGGATATTAAAACTCATTCACTTAAATCACTTGAATTATAATCATTTTCATTATGTTATCAGAGTTACAACCTAAACGAGGGGTTAATTTGAATCATTGTTCTTGGGCATGCTTACTTAGGATTTATTTGCGTTTCATTTAATTTATAAACTAGGGGATTAAATTTTTTTAAGTGTTTACTTGTGAATTGGTTTATTTCTGGATGAGTTTCTATGGGTTTAAAACCCACGTAAGAATAAGTTGATGAATCCAAGGTTATATAGGTTTATTGTTTTAAACCCGATTTTGGCCTTGGGCTTTTCCATCCCGATATTCTCTATTCGTCTCCAGGTATTCAACATTATTCTTCCTTTTTTAGGGACATATATAAGTGTCTTTTGAAGTAAAATAAACCCAAAAAAACACTCTTTATTAAGTTTATTTATATAAACCCGTTGAGAAATAAACCCAAAAATAACATATAAACTCATTTAGTTTATAAACCCTAAAAATACCATTCTGCAGATAAACCGGCCGTAGTCTCGAGTAATGTCGAAGTGACTTTTAGAGCTAAACCCATAGGCTAGGTAGGATGGACCCATGAACCAACTAAAAAATAACGGATTAAATGGGTCCAAATTGCTTCGGATATTTTGTAAGATATTTGTGTCAAAACACAAATTTAACATATAGGTATAAATCGGGTTCTCGGGTCGGGTTACATTTTCATAGCTCTACATCTTTGTCATGCTTCACTAGTCAATCCCATGAGGTAATAACATAAATTAAACTATGTAATTAAAGTTAATCCATGTAAAATGACCACATATTTCATTTGAATGTTTCCATTTACAAGAATTAAACAAGTAACAAGTTGAAAGCATATATACAACAACTGCTGAGATAGTGCATAAGCAAAAACAAGATAAATAAATAAACAAATAAATAATAATTAATTTTAATTTATTGACTAATCTATCAATCAAATTACACTTATAAAATATCATCAACTAGGCCATGAAATTAGATAAACTAAAAGGATTATGAGATGTGCAGAGACATGTTAATCCAATTTCCATTTTGTTTTCTTATGCAATTATCCATCTAATCCTAATTAGATTAATCTTAATCCCGTTTAATCCATGGATCAACCTATCAGATTAATCTTCAGGACCTGCTCAACCATATATAATTACTTACTAGTCTACCATGATAAGTACATACAAAGATTAATAAGCCTATGTAAATATGTACAGAGAATATGTTATAATATTAAAACATGATGTGATCTTCACAATTTCATTGCAATTGTGTTTGTTGTCATTTAGCCTAAGAATGTAAAATAATTTGTTTCTGAACTTGTTCTAGTACCTAAAACTTGACCTAATTTACTTTTTGTACACACTCGTCAATTGTTTATTGATTCACGAGACGGGTATAATTCGACGTCTTTTAGTACATACTGTTAATGTGTGGAAATGTATCCCACGTCGACAATATGATACCGTGTGAACCTATTGCCAATTGGTTTTAGGATGGAACTCCGAAAGACTTGGTAGGTTCACCTTTACGTGCAAACCCTCCACGTATTAGACCCACATCGACAATATATCCGTCGGTCAATTGGTTTTAGGATGGAACCGAAAGGCTTGTATGTGTAGGTTCACCTTTACGTGCAAACCCTCCACGTATTAGACCCGACGAATATTAAAAGGTAATTTAACACATACAAGATGGGTATATTTGGCGACAAAAACACTAGATGCCACCTCAAGCACATTTGATAAGAATACATTCTACTTATAAGCATGTGTAAGATTGCATTGAATAAATACTTTATATTAAGTAGGAAGTGATCCATGACTCCATGGAAATAGGAGTGGGATGATACTGCTTATGCAGCCTATGTACGACAGTTGGGAATCTACAGATGTTAATATGAAGAAACATCCACAAAATATGGAGATCTTGATTTTTGATTAGGAACATGATCCTTAAGGAATCACAGATCTAACATAACTAAAATATTTGTATTATAGTAGTTAGAAGACAAAACTAGTAGTTCTTGTAATTATCGGCTTCTCTGTATGCGTTCTTATCAGTAAGAATGCTTTGGTAACGTTTGTCTAACACTATGTATGTAAATCGGTCCAGTAAGGCGATAAGCCTATATAGCCCCCACAATCCCCCTATAGGCAATGTGGGGATCAAGTCCTAGACCTTACAGTTGACCATATAGGAGTTTACTTGTTCAACGGAGAACCCGGAAAAAATATGCGAGATAGAAGAAATCCTCGTGGATCTAGAACTCGATTACATGTCATGTTTTATAAAGCAATTATGTTATCATAGTTTATGCATCCAAACAAACCCGGACCTAAAGGAAAGGTTTTCACAGGGTAGATGATAAGAAACTTAGAAAGTCAATGATAAAGAAGGACAGGTAAATGTGAAATTGTGAGAGGCATACCAATTCTTAGTCTGCTGGCATGACACCATTGCCAACTGTATAAGCTTTAGGTCAACTAAGATTGTTTAACAACTTGTATCATGTTATAAAACAAATAAGAATGATATTAAACTATCCTAAACTAATAATCATTCTGTGACCCTTTGAGCTTTGGAGGTCAATGCTTCAGACATCAAGTCTTCTTTATATCAGTTTCCTTCCTCTTGTTATTTATTTATGATTTTATAGAGAAATCTAAACATATTTTTACAGAAAATTGAGTTTTAATTTGCTATAAGGCATCCCACGTCTTGACTAGTATCCATCTAATATATTCATCTTCTCTGGTATATGTATATTCTAACCTTGAAATGATATTGAATTGATTATAGGGAGAGGAGAAGCCCTGTACATCAAAATCAAGGTCTGTCAGAAATGTTAAAGGAGGTCCGATCCAAATCTGTTTCCTGGCTACGGGTTTTTTGAAAGAGAATGAGATGTGAAATCCGTGCCAGAAAAAAAGGAAATTTGTGGGCAAAGAGATACTCGACTCGAGAAAAAGAAAAAAAAAATGGTCCAATGACACTAGTTCAAGCGTATTTTAGCCTTGGGCGAGCTACAAAGAGATTGAATAAGCCCTACAACAAATTTTGAACTTATACTATAGAATTTTAAAGAAACAGATTAAATTAAATACTAATAGAATAAGACTATATCTTGCTGGAAGTTGTTGCCTCTCTCTTTCCTCGTATTATCCTGTATAGTGTATATTAATAACATATGTTTCATACGTATTGAAGCTGAAGGTTTCTTTCGTAATCTTTTACTAAAAATAGACTAAAATAATCCAACAGGGAGTTTTTGGAATATAATTCAGTTCAAGTTGATTTCAGTTGCGATTGAGTGTTTAGGATGAGGCTTAAGAGTAGAGAGAAATTTATGTAATTCTTTAAATGCTAGGTCAATGTTTGGTGAGTTCTATAAGATCAACAGAAAGAACAAAAATGTGGTAGTCAAGGCTCATAGGTTGTATTTAGAACAAAGAATACTACCTACTACTTACTAATCAATGGAAGTGAAGGCGGATTTGCCGGGTTTAGGTGCTGCAGAGAAGGATGTAAAGATTGCAGATGAAGAAAGCTCTGCAAGGGTAAGTGTTTCTTCCTAATTATGGTAAAGAGAAAAATATTTTCGAATTATGAAGACAGAATCTTGTTGACTTAGTAGAGATGTTTCAGTTTGAGATCAAAGATGAAGGAGATTGCTCAAAGACTTCTTCACCCAGAAAGGGAAACACCAGTTTCAATAAAGAGGTTAGCCGTGTTCCGATTTAGTCATAACTTAATTTCAATGAAGCATAGGATCAATATTGACATGTTTGTTTCCCATGTTTCAGATTGAGATCAAAGATGAAGGAAATCCTAACATGAATATGGAGGTAAGCTGTGTTCTGACTCTTGTCATGATTCTATCTAGAATTTGAATTTCCATTCATCATGGGTTTGATTCATTAGATCTATATGTTTTAGGATGAAGAACTGAAATCTACCAAAGCAGAGATGGGTGAAGTGAAAGAAGAAAATGAAAGATTAAGAAAAATGCTAGACAAGGTTGAAAATGATTACCGGACTCTACAAATGCGCTTCTTTGACATTCTTCAACGGGATCCTCCTCCAAAACCAATGGATAATCCTGAAAACAATGAGCTTGAAGGGCCTGAAATTTCTCTTTCCCTTGGAATAAGTCCAGTTGAACCTAAATTCCGTGATGAAAATACAAACACATCAGCAAAAGCAAGCAAAGATCAGAAATTTGAAGTCAGTGATGGCCTTACTCTTGGATTGGATTTAAAGTGTCAATCTGAAACTGATATCTCAGACATGGCAACGGATGATGCCAGCAATGAGGTAGGGGAAGCAAAGGAAGATGAGCTTGGCGAGACTTGGCCACCCGGAAAGGTTCAAAAGACGTTGAGGAGTGAAACCGAAGAACCTTCTGAATCAAGTGTAGCGAAACGAGCAAGGGTTTCTGTAAGAGCAAGATGTGAAACTCCCACTGTCAGTAAACCATCCTTTTCAGTTATCTAGCAAGATATTATGTTTTATGTTTCATGAATATGAAAGCATTTTTTCTTGTAATTATGCAGATGAATGATGGATGCCAATGGAGGAAATATGGACAAAAAACTGCTAAGGGAAATCCATGTCCAAGAGCTTATTATCGTTGCACCTTATCACCAACATGCCCTGTAAGAAAACAGGTAAGCATCACAGAACTATATCAGTTGCATTCGGCATGAAACTATGCAGTAGTTTGTGTAAAATGTATTGCATTATGTATCCAAACAAGCCTAATTTCAAATCAACTGTCTCAAGTTTTCTAGGCCTTAATGCACAGTGTATACACAGAAATTTGCTTGCAGTGACTCATTCATAACCATCAAGACTAATTTGCAGGTACAAAGAAGTCCAGAGGACATGTCAATACTAATAACGACATACGAAGGAACCCACAACCACTCGCTCCCGGTTGCAGCCACAGCCATGGCTTCAACAACCTCAGCAGCCGCATCCATCCTATTGGCTAAATCATCAACCTCACAAGATGTTTCATCATCAATAGCTCCTCCCACCACCACAACAAACATTAATGGCCTAAATTTCACCCTATATGACACCTCAAGAACTCGGCCCTTCAACTTACCAAATGCATCTTCTCCAACACCACCCACAATTGTACTAGACCTTACCACAAACCAATCTCCTCATTTGATCAACCACCATCCTCAACCTCCAAGACTCGCCTCAACCAGCCTAGATTTCTCATCCTCTTCTGGACCCACATTCCTCCCCACAGCCTGGGGGCCTAGTAACTACATAAACTACAACAACCCAACACTTTCATACAACAAATCCCCAATTGGAACACTAAATTTTGCTAAACCCCCTATGAACACTACAGAAAACATAATAAACAACATAAACACCCAATCTTCATCTTCAAACCAGCAATTCCTAACAGAAACACTAGCCAAAGTACTCACCTCAGCTCCAAGTTTTCAATCCGCCGTTGCAGCTGCTATCTCCAACATGGTTGGAAGCGGCAATTTCACAAACAACTTACGGGCATCAACCACCTATGGAGAAAACGGCGATCAAAATCCGATATTAGGATTGCAGCAAATGGGTAAATCATGTTTCACAAACTACCACACCAATCCTTCACAATCAACATCAATGGCGATGCCCACGAGTGCTACGATGCTTCTTCAGCCGACTTTTCCGCTCTCACTCTCCAAAAGCAGTTCCTCTATGCCTCCAAATATTGATCCTAAGAATAATAGTCATAGCTAGAATAGTTATTGATAATTTGATATGATCATAGAGGACTTTTTTTTCTCATTGAAAAGGGGAATTGAGAAATACTGTTATTGAAGGACCCATCTGTTAACTGTATGCGTCTCTGCTGTTGGGATTGCCTTGTAAGTTAAGAAGGATTCAATTTGAAGGAGCTGCGCGAATTGGAATTATGGCGGATCCGGATCGGTTTGTATATAACGGTTCGTGTGATTTTCCCAAATATCCGTTCATGCCTTTGAGGAAATACTAAATAGGTAATTATGAAACTTAAGGGTGTGTTTAGTTGTTGATGCATTTATTTTTGAGTTTTTAACCTTAATTAAGGTTATAACTTATATTTTTGAGTTTTTAATTTAAATGATATTAGTTGAGGTTATACGTTATTTGGTGTTTATTTTTTCGTTAAAAGACACCGATAAAATATATCCTCATATAACTTTGTGGAGGAAAGGTTAAATTTTAGGGTTTATAAGCTCAAATAAATTATCTAGATTATTTTAACAATGTGCAACTAAACACCTACAAACTATAACCTCCTGAAAAGCAAGTTAAAATAAACTCCAATAAGCTATGACTAAACACACCCGATATCTAGGAATTATGGATCGAATCAATGTGAATATGATGGATCCGGATTTGTATATAACCGTTCGTGTGGACCGTGTGGTTATTCGTGTCTCCGAGGAAATGGGTAGACTAGGTGAGTGTTTATAATGGTGGAGACATGGAGTAGACGGTGTTATATAATATCGGTCTAGAGACGGCAATTTCAATTGTTCTTGATGGATACCCATTCATCCGATCCAACAAAAAAGGGTAAAAATCCGTCGAAAGACGAGTGAAGCGGGTGGTGGATCGGGTAGAATCCGGGTGAACGCTTCATCCACCCATCCATTTGACTCGTGTTCACCCGCTAAAGTAAACCTATATTTTATTTTCTAATTCATTTTCTTTCCTACAATATTTTGATCCTTATTATTGATGTGTTATAAAATTTATAATTTATTTATTTTGGATCTTGCTTGGTTAGTGTTGCACTTCATTTTATGTATTTTTAGTTGAATTTAAGTATGTCCTTGATTTTCAGTAAAATATTTGATTTTTTTATAAATTTTAATTTAAGGTGTAGAACACCCGAAATCTCACCCGATCCACCCACTTCATCCGTTGGATGCGGGTGAGACCCTTAGCGGGTGTAGTCGGGTGGACGATTTTGGGTGATGGATCGGGTGGTGGTCAAGGGCATCCACCCGCCACCCGATCCATTGTCATCCATATATCGGTTAGGTGAGGGGTGATTGTAACATTTGTGGGTTTGCAAAGTGTTGTATCCGCCCTTCGTCCTCTACTTGTATACCTTCGGACAATAGTTACACGAGACTTGGCAATAATCGTCCACTTCCGGACCCTTCTTGTAATGCTTCGTGAAGATGTTGGATGTAAGCATTTTCGGTGCAAGGACTTGTCGGAAAGGCCCTTCACCTTGACCTTGTGGTGGTTGTGGCATTTCCGTATCGGGCATTTGAGTCTCGCTTTCTTGGGTGCTAAGAAAGAAAACGGGAGTGAAGTCGTAGTCCCTTGGGTAACTCGGGTTTGTCATTTCACTTGCTTGAGAAATCGAGAATACGAGAATACGAGATCGAGATTGAGAGTGAGAGTAGCAGTAGATAGATACGAATGTTGGTGTGAGATAAATGGAAAAATGGTAGGGTATTTATACGAATGTTGGTGTGAGATAAATGGAAGAATGGTGTGGGCCCACCCACCGGCTTATAGCCGTTGTGGGCCAAAGAGTCGTTGACATTTGCCAACGGCTGTTTTTTTTTTTTTTGCCAAATCGGCAATTAAACCGGCGGGTTTGGCCTAAAAAAATTATAAAAAAAGGTCAAACCGGCGGTTAAACCTTCGGTTTGGACCGCCGGGAAGGCCAAACCTAAACCGCTAACCTAGGGTTTGGCCAAACCGGCACACCTAAACCGGCAGTTTGGGCCGGTTTGGCGGTTTAACCCAAACCGGACTCATGTCTAATTTGTAGGATTGAAGATCTGGTGGGGATTTATCGCACCTCCGATATATGCGTATTGGACCCTAGTATATAAGTTCAATGAGATATCATCCTAAAAATAATTGGCAATAAGAAGAGTAGTGTGTCAACCTTATATACTAATACTAGGTATGTTATCTCTTTATTATCGATGTGAGAACGTTTAGTATTTAACACGAATCGTCAAGTGCCGTTTGGCTCAAGTTTTTTTTACATATTGGGAAACAAGTTAGGCATGGTCAGTTTTTTATGTGTATCACCCTAGGGCATCCTTTTAGATAAGAACTTCGACGTCGCATGATAAGCTTGTACCGACTGCAAAGCTTGAGTGGGCTGCTATATTGTTTGGAAATAGCAGAAAAAGGTAGGAAAATGTCATCAATAACTATAGCTCATAGTCAGCTACGCTATATCGTTTGGCTCGGTTCTCACTTGACAACATGTCTTAAAGTCGGCTACGTCAATCTAACGGAAAAATCATAGTTCACGGTCCGTCATAAAATGTCTTAAAACCAACAAACCCAATAAGTCAAAATTTGATATCGAATTGCACTATAATCAAGTAAAACTTTAACGTAATAAATATCAAGCTTGTTTTTCGTCACATGTTGTTCCGAATATATATACGCGTTAGATTTGAGTCCAACACGTGAAGAGATAAAGGGTGTAAGGGAGATCGTGTCAATACGAAGGGTAGTTTCCTAACATTATATGCTATATTTGTTAGTATTGATTGCGTATACAAAAATGGCATTATAAAATATACTTTTCACAAACTTTGAAGCTTCTTCACGGCTTATTCTATAGATTTCCATATATACAAGGCAAACCTCGTGCCTGTTGAACAAACTATATAAAATATATCATTGTAAATTGTAATACAGTAAAAGAAAGGGAAAATAAAATAAGCTAAAAATTACCCTTAAAATATATCTATTTTCATAAAAATACCCTTATATTCCAATATTACACAAATCATCTTCAAAACTACATCTCTTATCATATTTTTTTCTTAAAAACTTCTTAATCTATTATACCCACCTACTAAGATCATATCAAACGAGTCAATAAGTTTCATTTCGCGATAGAGAGATTTGCGGTTATTGCTATTCGTATCACAGTGAACATGCTATTCATACCGCTTGTACGACTACGTATTGCGTAGCCGTAGTTAGGGTCTTTTTTCGTTTTTTATTTTAAAAAAATATAATTAAAAAAAAAATGAGCGCCGGCGCTGAAAACCTTTTTTTTTTTTCAACGCAATTTTCACACTTCACATCGAAAAACACCGAATTTTAACCAGATTTACAATTTGAGCGTGGGCACAAACAGCCGGCGCTCAAATAAATATTAAAAAAAAAAAAAAAAAACACTTACACCTACACATGCTAAACGCGTAGCTCAGATTGGTTTTAACGGCACGCGTACGCGATGCGTAGGCGTAAATGTGGTTAGGGGTGTTATACGAGCCGAACGAGCCGAGCCTTTGCATGCTCAAGCTCGGCTCGTTTACAAACGAGACGAACCCGAGCCGAGCTTTTGACGAGCCGAGCCCGAGTAGCTCACCTAAAATAATGCTCATATAGTGTTATTTTAGCCGAACGAGCCGAGCTTTATCCGAACGAGCCAAGCTTTGACATGCTCAAGCTCGGCTCGTTTATAAACAAGACGAGCCCAAACCGAACTTTTGACGAGCCGACGCGAGCAGAGCCCGAGAAGCTTGTCTCATGTATCAGCCCTAAATGTGGTATGTATAGCATGAAACGGGCGCTACGAATAGCAATTTGAGAGATTTGCTTAGCAATATACTCTATTAACAAATTATTTTAAGGTGGTTTACAAATAAAGTAAACTTTGGGTGATTTTTCGTAATTTACCCAAAAGAAAAAGACAAGTTGCAACTGTCCACGTCTTCCCACATCGAAAACAAGGATAAATAAGAGATAAAGCCATTTTCCTTTCTTCTCCAAAGCTCCACTCACAACTTATCAATGGCGAAAATCTCCAGTTCTCTACTATTCACAATCCTTTTCTTATACCTAAGCATTTCCAGCTCCTCCGCTTTCAAATCCAAGGAGAAAGTAAGAATCTACGAGCTCAAAAGAGGGGATATTTCTCTGAAACTCACCAACTATGGCGCCACACTCATCTCCCTCGTCGTCCCCGACAAAAACGGTGCCGTTTTGATTCTTCTCTGGTTTTTCAAAATCTAGGGTTCTGGTTGATTGTTGATTTCGTGTGATGATTTGATTGTATGCAGGCAAATTGGGTGATATTGTGCTAGGCTATAATTCTGTCAAGGGATACTATGTATGATCTCTTTACCCTTTTTGCATTATTCTTTTCCTGTTGGGATCCAATTCTGCTTATTTTTGTGCTTAAAGTAGCCGTTGGATCTTGCCTTTACACTAGAATAGAATACAAGCTTGGGCTTAAGACAAAAATTGTAGAATTTGTTATAGATCATTGAGATTCGAGTATATATTATATAGTTTCTTTAATTCTTGAGGTTTGGGTTATCAAATATTCCAAATAATTATTTATAGTTTTTTTTAATTTGAACTTAATTCTAAAATCCAGGGTTTGTTTGGGTTAACTTAAAATTTTACCCCGTTTAGTTGTACCTTCAGAAACGAAAACGGAATGGAAACGAATCTAGTCATATGTACCTTGTTCATGAAATTTTTTGAAATCATTCCTTTTGGTTTCATCCAAAATGCACTTGGCTCCCTCCAATTTTGTTTCCAGTATCAAAAGTAATCAAGTTCTACTACAAACAAGGAATGATTCCAAAAAATTTCATGAACAAGGATGTACTTATGGACTAGATTCGTTTTCATTCCGTTTCCGTTTCCGGAGTTACAACCAAACGGGCCCTTAGTTTCTATTTTTATTATATTATAAATAGATTATTTAAATATACATTTGTAAAAATATTTAGGTGATAAGTGTATTATATACTCTTAATTATTTTTTTATTAAGTCATAATATATTAATATATATACATTTTTAAAGATAATTTTAAATTTTAGGTGATAAATATATTATGCACCCTTATTTAAATTATTATTATTATTACATTAAAATATTGTTTTTTGTAAAAACTTAAGGTGATAAATAAACATATATATGTATATATGTCTTTAGTGAAAAATTAGTTTTGATTTTTATCAAATTTAAAATAGATTTTTAATAAAACTAGGTGATAAATTTCCAAATACATTAAGTTAAATAGTTTATAAATAAATTAGTTAAATGTACCCAAAATTAAGCCAACTAAATCCAAATAAAGAGGTATAGGCTCACTCAATTCATCCCCACAACTAAAAAAAAAAAAAAAAAAAAAAAAAAAAAAAAAAAGAGAGACTTTTGGGTTCAGAATATAATGACTAGCATACAAGGCATGTGAGTATTGTGCGTCATGTGACCACACTAACAACAAAAGTGAACAAATTGAACCATATTTCCTTTAAAAATAATAAAATTGAACCATTTATGTTATGTTGTGTGTTTGTGTTCATATTTTGTCACAAAATAATTGTTTCACAAGAATAGCAACTTAGGGTACTTCAAAATATGAAGAATGAAGATCTTTTTAGCATCTTTAATAATGTGGGTCTATTTTCTTTTGGCAATTTTGGTAACTAAGCCTTTTTTTAAAAAGTAGAGTAGTAACTATGCTTTTTATTGTTTTAATTAAGTAAATGTACCCTAACCTTTTGTATTTATTTTCAAACTCTACACACTCTTCTCTCAAGGGTACATTTACTAAACACAAAAGTAGAAAAAGCCTAATAAACCAAATTGTTTCTTTTTTATTTTTAAAAATAAAATTAAAAAAAATCATTTTTTAGCCAATTACTTCATATTTGTCTAAGTGATCGAATCTTGTTGACCTATTTTTCTAATGATGAATAGTATTATTTTTGACGAGATTTGAGGGATTATGTGAGGTTGGATCCAACCTTATCTTGTTATTGTAGTACTTTTCTCATTATCTTATTTATTTATTGTCCTTTATGTTGACACGAAAGTCATCATAACACAGCATTTTCCATACTAAAGATATGAAATGATAGAGAGAGGGGGGAGAGAGTAGAGGGGAAGAGAGTACATATTTTTATCGTGTAATTATAAGAACAGTTAGTAGTTATTATTACTTTTGTTACGAATGTGTCATATCATTTAATGTATTATTCGTAGTTATTGTTGATTGAATTGATTATTCGTAGTTATTATTAGTTTCAGAATATTATTTATATAATAATTATGATATCTACCATAAATATCAACTTTTAATATTCACCATCCGACGGTCTAAGATTGTTCTCATGATTACACGATAAGGTTGTTCTCATGGAAACCGCATCATATATATATATATATATAGAGAGAGTATAGATCCTATGAGAACACCCCTTAACGTGAGAACATGAGAACAAATTCATAATTATTATTAGTTTTGTTACGAATGTGTCATATCGTTTAATGTATTATTCGTAGTTATTGTTGGTTGAGTGGATTATTCGTAGTTATTGTCGGATTCCTAATTATTATTATTCGTAGTTATTATTATTTTTGATATCTACTCTAAATCTCAACCCTTAATACTCACATCCAACGGTGTACGATTGTTCTCATGTTCTCACGTTAGGGGTGTTCTCATGGGAACCCTACCCTATATATATATATATATATATATATATATATATATATATATATATTAATTATATTTTTCCTAAATTTATTTATTTTCAGGATTTATGTCTAGGTGTTGGTAGAGTTTTTTTTTTTTTTCAATTCAAGGTTGATGCATTATGTATTTTAGAAAATTCGTTAAAGTTATTTTAAATTGCAGTAAACATTTCTTAATTTTATGAAAATTAAGTTTAAAGTTTTTCAATTTGAATCGAGTTTTTTTTTTTAAGTTAGTCAAATTATGACATTGCGTAGTCCTGAAGATATATTTGAATTGAATGTCAGTGGACCTACGTGATTAATTTATTCATATATTTTTTTTATAAAAGTTGTACCTTAATAATAATAATACATAGGGAGTCATGTAATTATAATTTCAAGCATTTTTTTTTATCTCCTTGAGCTAAAAAAAACTAGTTTAATGATTGTGTTTATGTAGTTTTGTTTTCAATTATAACAAGAAAATAAATAATATTAGATTTTTTAATGTATTATATATAGAGCCGTATTTAAATGAGAGTTTTTTTTTTATTGTACAGAACGACTCGACCTACTTTGGTGCAATCGTTGGACGCGTAGCTAATAGGATTGCCGGAGCTCAGTTCACACTGAACGGTGTTCACTACAAGCTCGATGCTAATGAAGGCAAGAACACGCTTCATGGTACGTATATGCATGAAAGTTAGGGTTAGTGATTATAAATCAACAAATTATTCAAATACTTGTATGTTTTCTTTGTTCATTTCGATTATCTTTGCGATAAAACTTAGTTCATGTGTGAATGTATGTAGGTGGGACAAAAGGGTTTAGTCGCGTTGTATGGAATGTCGGAAAGTATTCGCCTAAAGGGCGATCCCCATATGTGACGTTCGCGTACAATAGCTTTGATGGCGAAGAAGGTTCGTACGTATCTCGTTGAGTTCATCGTTGTTGTTTTTGAGTGATATTGAACAGCTCTTAAGACAATGTACAATGTTTTGTAGGATTTCCGGGAGATCTCGACGTGAAGGTTACTTACCAAATCGTAAGGGACAACGAGTTACTCGTAGAGATGAAAGCGAAAGCCCTAAATAAACCAACACCGGTAAACCTAGCGTCACACACGTATTGGAACCTTGGAGGCCAAAATAGCGGAAATGTATTATCACACAAGGTTCAAATATTCGGGTCAAAAATTACCCCGGTTGACAAAAACTTAATCCCAACGGGTAAATTTGAGTCGGTTAAAGGTACACCATACGACTTTCTCAAGCCTCGAACGGTTGGAAGTCGTATTAAGAAGCTCCCATATGGATATGATATCAACTACGTCCTTGATGTTGATCAAGGACGTAGTGGAAGTAGCTTGAAACACGCGGCTATTGTCGAGGATAAGAAGTCTGGGAGGAAATTAGAGTTGTGGACGAATGAGCCCGGGGTGCAATTTTACACGGCGAATTCTCTTAGCAATGTGACCGGTAAAGGTGGGTATGTTTATGGACCGCATGCCGCGCTTTGCTTGGAGACGCAGGATTATCCGGATGCGGTTAACCAGCCAAATTTCCCGTCGGAGATTGTGGAACCGGGGAAGAGTTATGTGCACTATATGTTGTTCAAGTTCTCGGCTTCCGAGTAGTGTTGATGTTTTTTTGCTATGTTTGGAAATTGGGAGCTAGTGTTAATGACATTGCTTCCTAATAATAATGATATCGAAATATTCGTTCGAGTTTTCGTAGGCCATATATCATTCGAGTTTGAGGCAAATGATATTTAAAAGTTATTTTTAGGGATCTCGATACTTTTTCTGATAAAGCTTCTTTATCGGAAATTTGTTAGAAATCTTACCCATGATATAATTTTTATTATATTAAGCTTTCGATACCACACAACTAAATATTATACGAATAATCCGAACGGTCCTATCAGAACTCGCCGGAAATGGATTAAAATTAAAAAAAAAATGAATTAAGAATGATATAACCCAAATTTTAATAAATATATAGTTAAAATAGTTTATTTACTTCACCAAGTTTTTGATCATGTAAATATCCCTTATGATACTTTTCTTCTTTTAGAGGATTATAATCTTTTATATTACTTGAAAGTTTAGATACATTCATCATTCTTGTATTAATGCAATGGATCACTTTTGATACAACTCTATTTAGGGGCTTCATTTTCTTCATCTCACAAGAAACCTCCTACTCTTATTGTAGCCATTAAAGCGATCGGCTTCATATCAATGGCGAAGATATTGAATCCATTGGTAATCACTTCCTTGTTATTGTATGTTTGTAGTTGGAGTTGTTGTGCTCTTAAAGGTGATGAAAAAGCCGGAATTTATGAGCTCAAAAGAGGCGATTTCTCTCTCAAGATCACTAACTATGGCGCCCGTGTTATCTCTCTCGTTCTTCCCGATAAAAATGGTATCGTTTTTGTTCTTTTCCATTTTGTTACGTTTGTATAGAGATGTTTTAACACATGAAAGTAATCCCATCATTTTCATTTTCTTTCCTTACTCTTATTCGATTACATTCTATTTTCATTCCACCGCTCCAACCAAATGGTGTGACAATTTGTTTGTTTGCAGGTGAATTGGATGATGTTGTGCTTGGATATAATTCTGTCAAGGAATACTATGTATTATCTCTTACCTATTACATTCTCTTTAGATATTATGCAAGGATCATACAATAATGCTTATTTATCCTTTGTATTAATTTTGTAAGTGTCAATTGGCAATTTGGAATTAATAAATAAAAATAATAATATATTGTTATATGTTAATATTTATTAAGAAAATGGCATCTATTTTTAACTACATAAGACCATCAATTATATATCCAAAGCTTTTTTTTGTTTAGTAAGGTTTGTGACTATTTACGAATGGGTTTGAATAATTTCAAGAATAAAAGTGATTTTGTAAATTTAACTCTTATAACTAAGTTGTGAAGTTTGGAATATTTTCGAGTCAATAAAAAATATGTGCTCATATAAACATGACTTCTAAATCATCGGAATGCTACCGTTTGATATATAACTAAAGAAGACTCGTTTTTACTTGTCCGAGTAATTTAGCAGGGATTCATATGCAATAGACTAATTGAGCGTAAACATTTCGTATATATGTGCAGAACGACTCAGCCTACTTTGGTGCAACACTCGGGCGTGTAGCCAACAGAATTGCGGGTGCTCAATTCACGTTGGGTGGCATTCACTACAAGCTCGATGCCAATGAAGGCAATAACACGATTCATGGTACGTATATATCATTGAACTTGGGGCTCAGTTCCATCGATGATCCGATTACATAATAAAAAGTTTATACGTCCGCCACTTATTGCATTATTACATTAGAACTTACCTCAAACTATTCACTCTTGGTATTTTGTGTGTGTGTGGACTATAGGTGGGACAAAAGGCTTAAGTCGCGTTGTATGGAATGTCAAAAAATATTCACCAAAAGGACACTCCCCGTACATCACATTCACTTACAATAGCTTCGATGGAGAACAAGGTATTTTTCTTAGCAAAGTTGTAAATCTTCTTATTGGACCGATCCATCATATTTTAAGAGTCCAAACAACCTATAATAGTTGTAAAAACTCGGTTCAACTGGTATGGAACGGACCTGAATATCTCGTATTCAGATAGAGTCCAATAAGATATATCCGGTTCAAATTCGGTAATGGACCGATGATCAACCAACCCTACTTATGCTCATCAATTCTTTGTGAACATAATAAACTCGAAAAAGAGACCAAAACCGATTTTACACTTACGATAATAAGATTATCTATGTTAATGTATTATATCATATGATCGATGCAACAACTAAAGAGCAAATTTCTATGATCATTGTAACTATTTGAATGGTGATAAGACTTTGACTTAAGTATATGATGATAATTTGTAGGTTTCCCCGGTGATCTCAATGTGACAGTCACGTACAAAATCGTAAGGAAACATGAGTTACTCATAAAGATGAAAGCAAAAGCCCTAAACAAAGCAACTCCGGTAAATCTAGCTCATCACACATATTGGAACCTCGGAGGCCAAAGTAGTGGGAGCATCTTATCACACAAGGTCCAAATTTTCGGGTCGAAAATCACACCCGTTGACAAATACCAAATCCCCACCGGGGAATTCGAGTTGGTCAAGGGCACACCATACGACTTTCTCGAGCCTCGAACGGTTGGGAGTCGTATTAACGAGTCCTCGGGAGGATATGACATTAACTACGTGATTGATGCCCATCACGGGCATAATCAACGTAGGTTGAAACATGCGGCGGTTGTCGAAGAAATGAAGTCTGGGAGGCGGTTCGAGTTGTGGACGAGTAGTCCCGGGGTTCAGTTTTATACGGCGAATCATCTTGATAATGTGATTGGTAAAGGTGGGCATGTTTATAGACCGTATAATGCACTTTGCTTGGAGACGCAGGATTTTCCGAATGCAGTTAACCAACCGAATTTCCCGTCGGAGATCGTGGAACCCGGGAAGACGTATGAACACCTTATGGTGTTTAAGTTTTCTACATCCAAGTAGTCTTGGTGTATGGTTTTGTTATGTTTGGTGGTCTACTCAAGAGGGTTAATAAATAAAATATGGTTTGTAAGCTCTATTTATAAAGAGAAAAGTCTACCGATACTCGGTTAGTCTAATGATAAAATGACACTAAATTTCTTAAGTTTGGTAATGTGATATTTGGAGGGTCTTTATATACGGATCATAAAGTATCTGGTATGGATGTAGAATGGTATTGACCGATCGAACAAGACCAAAAATGTCAAATAGCCAATAAGGCCAAATAATATAATATTTTTTTAATATTTTTTTAAAAAACGAAAAGGGACTAGGTTGATCTCGGTCAATTATCCATTTAAATCACTTGTAAAATTGATCTATAAAATCCCATTGAGATCAACTGAAAATTGTGTAAACATTTGGGCTGAAAATTATAAGTGGGCCGTTAAGTTAATACACCAAACAACAAGAAGGCCCAAAAACAAAGTGCAGAAATAGCCCATTTAAAGGAACATATAATTAAAAAATATATATAAAAAAGATACTTAATTTGATTAATAAATATAAATATGTTAAAAAAAGCGAAAGTTTAACGGTCAACTTTCCATACTAAGAGCATCTTTAACGGGTGTCCAGGAGGGGAGGTTCTTGAAATTTATAGAAAAAATGGGGAAGAAAACGTAATTAATCGGGTCTTGAGAAGACCCGGGTCTTGGCTTAAAAGGGGGGGACACGTGTCTCCCCCCATTGGCCGCTTAAAAGCGGCCTTTAATTAAAAAAAAAAATTGTAGCTTGCGCCACGTGTCGTGCTGTAATTGGCGCGAGCAGGCAACGACACGTGACGCTTTTTTATTGGCTACGGCTAATTAAATTTTAATTTATTATAAATCCATTTTTCGGCTTAAATATTTTAAAAAAAACAAATTATACCAAAATTCATAATTTTTTTTTTATCTATCCATAGACACTCATTTTGAATATATTTAGAATAGTTTTTAAAAAATGTTTTTTTTATGGTAAAGTTTGTAGGTATAAAAATATCAAAATACAAAATATATTAATAAATTTCGTTTTAAGGTATAAAAATTCTATATAATAAAAATTTATTCCTTATTTTTTCATATATGTGTTGGGTAATTTTTTATCTCTTTGTTTCTTATTGTATTATTCATAGAGATAATTAATAGATTAACCTAAATTTCATTCTAAGGTATAAAAATATAATAAATAATAAAATTAACCCATATTCTTGTCTATATATAGTGAATGTGTTGGATCATTTTGAAACACCAAAACACATCTCTTCTTTCTACATCCATCATGGATAATCATCCAAATTCTCAAAACTTTAGTGAAATGTTTGGTTTTAATGATTTAAAACTAGATTCTGACTATAATTATTATAGTCAAATACTCACTCAACCTTCCAAAATTCCTGCATACAGCACCCAACACCAGGGTAGTTTAGCTCCCTCTTTTGGTGGTGGTTATGGTGGTGGTGGTGGTTATGGTGGTGGTGGTGGTTATGGTTATGGTGGTGGTGGTTATGGTGCTAGTAGTGGTGGTTATGGTGGTGGTGGTGGTGCTAGTGGTGGTGGTGGTTATGGTGCTAGTAGTGGTGGTTATGGTGAAGGTGGTCGTGGTTATGACGGAGGTGGTGGTGGTGGTGGTGGTGGTGGTGGTTATGGTGGAGGTTATGGTGCTAATAGTGGTAGCGTTGGTAGTGATAATGGTTATGGTGGAGGTTATGGTGCTAATAGTGGTGGTGGTGGTGGTGGTGGTGGTGGTGGTTTTGAAGCTCCTATTAGTGGTGGTGGTGATCGTGGTGGTGGTCGTCGTCGTGGTGGTAGTCGAGGTGGTCGTTGTGGTGGTCGTCATGGAGGTGGTGGTGATAATGACAATGGTGGCGGTGGTAGCGGTGGTGTTGATGGTGAGCGCGTTTATTGGACCCACGAAGATGATTTGCTTCTCATCTCCGGTTTTATAAACCTGAGTACTAATTCGATTGATGGCAATGGCCAAACTTCAGAGGCATTTTGGAGTCGAATTACTAACAACTACATGCAGTGGAGGAAGCCTCATCAAGTTCCTTGAGACAAAAATAAAATGAAGTGTAGATGGCAAAAGTTGAATAACACGGTTGGAAAGTTTGTTGGTTGCCATGAAAAAGCTCTCAAATTAAAAGCTAGCGGCGAAGGAGATCAAGATGTAATTAACAAAGCACATGAAATTTATAGAGCTACATATGGGTGTAGTTTTGTAAATGAGCATGCATGGTATGTTCTTCGTAATGAAGAAAAATGGAGAGTTGATCATTTGAAAAAGATCAACCAACAGAAGGAGGAAAGTGTTTCAAGCGGCAAAAGATCAAGGGTTTCAACTGAAGATGCCGTGGGTTCTAACCTAACTCCTGAAACTCCAACAAGCATGCATGATCATCAACATTTTGATCGTCCTGAAGGTATCAAAAGCGCCAAGAGAAAGGGGAAACAGAAGGCATCAACAACGAGTAATGAACACGTTGAAGTGACGGCGGAGAGAAAGGAAGAAACATCACAACGTATGAGCGAGATACTAGAGTTTAAGAAATCGAAGGCGGCACAAAAGATATAGAGTCAAAAAGAATACGTGAGAGTTAAGAAGATGGAACTATTGATGAGCTTGATGGCAGATAAGGAATTGACTCCTGCAGGTATTGAATTGAAGGAAAGTTTAATGAAGGAACTCAAAATGGTTTGAAGAAATTGCAATCATCGGAAGTTGTATCAATGTATTTTCTAATGATGTTAATGCTCTTATTTTATGTTTTATGTTGTTGTATCCTAATGTTTAGTGTTATATTACGTAAGATGTTTTTGTAATCAGTTCTCTTGATGTAAGATCTTGTTGTTGCAATCAATGTATTTTCTACTTTGTGTCAGAAGTGTGGTCAAGATAAATGAAGCTACAGAGTGTTGTCATTTCATATCATGTCTTGACAGGGCATGGGTTTAAAGAAGGAAATGGGAAAAGATAATGATGGGTCCGACAATGCATGTGAAGGTGGCAGAGATTGGGCAAAGATAAAGATAAGGTGGCAGATATTGAGCAAAGTTAATGCATGTGAAGCTACAGAGTGTTGTCATTTCATATCATGTCTTGACAGGGCATGGGTTTAAAGAAGGGAATGAGCAAAGATAATGATGGGTCTGACAATGCATGTGAAGGTGGCAGAGATTGGGCAAAGATAAAGATAAGGTGACAGAGATTGGGCAAAGTTAATGCATGTGAAGGTACAGAGTGTTGTCATTTCATGTCACGTCTTGACATGACATGGGTTTAAAGAAGGGAATGGACAAAGATAATGATGGGTCCGACAATGCATGTGAACGTGGCAGAGAAAAGTTGTAGATATATTTAAATATACAACGGTCATCTAAGTAGATTGATATATAAATGTGATATGAGTATAGAGATTTCATTCAACTCTATCATTATCTATTTCAAACAAATAGCTACACAATGTCTAACTCTGATTTTGATCTATCATTCCCCAACCCATTCCTTAGTAGCAGTAGCTCTGATGATAATGAGCTCTTCGCTGCTTTCAATGAGTGGCAACTTGCATGCCAAAGACATGATGAGGCACGAGCAGAAAGCTCTAGAAGAAGAAGACGTCGTCGAACACACATTGAAAGAGGAAGGGAGCAAGGGGAAGCACAATTACGCAGAGATTATTTCTCTGAGGTCTCGACGTACACAGATGCAATCTTCCGACGTCGGTTCAGAATGCGCAAACATGTTTTCATGCGCATTGTTGAAAGCCTCGAGAATGGAGTGGAATACTTTCAACAAAGGCCAGATGCGACTGGTAGACTTGGTATATCTGCATTACAAAAATGCACCAGTGCGATACGGATGTTGGCGTATGGAACAGATGCAGATGCTAGTGACGAATATCTCCGTCTTGTTGAGGGCACTGCTAGGAAGAGCTTAGAATATTTTGTTGATGGGGTCATATCTATCTTTGGTGATGAATATGTTCGTCAACCTACAATGGAAGACTTGCAGCGTCTACTTGTGAAGGGGGAGACTCGCGGTTTTCCAGGGATGTTGGGTAGCATCGATTGCATGCATTGGGCTTGGAAAAATTGTCCAAATGCATGAAAAGGTCAATATGCACGTGGAGATCATGGATATCCAACGATTGTACTAGAGGCTGTGGCATCTCATGACCTATGGTTTTGGCATACATTTTTTGGTGTCCCAGGTACGTGTAACGATATTAACGTGCTTGATCGTTCTCCTGTTTTTGATGACGTTTTACATGGTAGGGCACCATATATCAATTTCATGGTTAATGGTCATCGATACAACAAGGGATATTATCTTACCGATGGTATTTACCCACCTTGGGCCACATTTGTGCAATCTGTTCGACACCCGCAAAGCCCTAAAGCTAAACTATTTGCTCAAGTTCAAGAGGGAGCTCACAAAGATGTAGAAAGGGCGTTTGGAGTCTTGCAATCTCGATTTGCAATCATTCGAAACCCAGCACTTTCATGGGATTTGATTAAGATTGGGAAAATTATGCGAGCATGCATTATCTTGCATAATATGATTGTAGAAGATGAACGAGATGAATACAAAGGTGATCTTCCGGAGTATGATCAAGAAGGAGTTGCAGGCTCGGTAAATCCTTCGGATTACACGACAGCAAGACCGATTAATATGCGCGACTACCTCCAAAACACAATTCAAGTGCGAGACAGAACTACACATCAACAACTTCAGAACGATTTAATGGAGAATATTTGGCAAAAATTTGGAAATTAGGTTATCGACTCAAGATTGTGTTATTTTAATGTTGTTTGCTTCATGTTTTTTTATGTTCACTTGAATGTTGTTTGTATCATGATTTAATTTTATGTATCTTATCGTGTGATGTTTTTTATGCTAATTCTAATGAAATTAAGTATTTCTCATAATTAAATATTATTTTAAATATAATTGAATAATTTTGAGTTAACAAAAAATAATTAAATCATTATTTAATGTTATAATAATAAAAAGTTTGGTTTAAGATATAGTTAAAACAATTATAATATTAAAAAGTTAGTAGGGGTATATTTGTAAAATGGTATGAGGAAATAAATGGGTGGGTGATAAAAACGAGGTAAGACCCAATGATGAAGACCCATTGATAAATTGGAAAAAGTAAGTTATAAGATTGAATTGAAGAAAAATTACAAAAATGGCCCAAGATCCCGCTTTGAAGACTCATTGATAAAGATGGCCTAACAAAAAATAAATAGAATTCAAATTATAATCAACTGATAATGAGAAATGTTACAAATAGAAAAAAGTTTATAAAAAAAGTCGAATACAAACTATTTCAAAACCCAAAATTCTTAAGTTGAGGGTGTGATTGGGGTCTGGGTCGGTTCAATTTTTTGACCCGAGTCGAATTTTGAATCTATATATCTATATATATTACTAAAATAGACTACACTAATGTTGACATGACGTCCCACAATTTTTCTCGGATTAAATCTTTTAATAAATCAAAAATTAAGTCAATAGATAATTTTTATTAACACAAAATCTAAAACAAATTTTTCCTTAACTAATCTTTTAAAAAATTAATCTAAAAAGTTATGTATATCACGTCCTAAACTTTTACTATACGTTTTTATCAAATTAAAAAATATCAAATCCTAACAAAATCTAATAATTCCACAATTTACGCTGGCTAATCATAAAACCTAAATTTCTCTTATATGTTTTACTTCTCCTTCACGTATCTCTCACGCTATATATGTGGCTATATATGTGTGGATAATACCTCATCCTTTTTCTGACAATTTTGTCTTCTATATGGATCATATTTTTTCATTTTTTTAGGATTGTGATAATTTGAAGATCGGATTTTTCAAAACTGTTTCGTCTAAATTTCAGGTTATCCCCTACGTTTTCAATCATCACACTCATTCTGCTATTGTTTATTCATTCCTTAATTTCTTTTCAACAACTATTATTTCAACAACTTTGGTTTTCATTATTCCGTGTTTATGAAAGTCTTCCCCCTTCGCCTTTCTTCTCACTTACCTACTCGCAAACTTTAGAGATCCGCCTGTGAAGATCCATCAATATTTAAATATATACCCGCACAAGGTGCGGGATATGAACTAGTTATCTTAATAATCAATGCACTCGACTCAAATAATTAGATATGTAGTTATAAATATTTGGATTTTTTTTCCAAAATAATAACAAAGAGAAAACAAATACTAACATTAGGCTCGGTGAAAAACTAATTCTGAGAATAGGAAGGAATTAGGGTCGGAATTCCGAGAATAGGAAGGAATTAGGGACGGACAAGGTCATCCACCCACCACCCGATCCATTGTCATCCCTAACCACAAGGATTTTGTTTGTTTTTTTACGTCAACTCATTTTGACAACGGCCAATTTGTTTTATCTTATAAAACAACAAATGCAGTCAGAATGCGCTACATTGTGTTCTTTGTAATTTCGTTTGTGTACCTAAAAAAAATAGAATTGTAACATATCAATAGGTCAACTTTGCACTAAACTCTACAATCTAAACATAAGATACATTAATAAGTAAAATACTCCTCATTGTTCCTATAAAACATACATTCCCTTCCAAAGTCACTAGAGGACCAAGGAATCAAATATTAAATAATAATTACACCATTTTTAATTGACTTTATAAATAATTACAAATTAATAGTGATAGTGGTTATATTAAAAATAAAATACAAGTAAATATCTTTAAAGAATAGAAACTTCCTAGCTGCAGGATTGCACATGGGATTACCCACTGCATGTGGATTCAAACCTCAATTAGCATCTTTCTTTAGCTTAAATATCATTGTTAATTGGATATGGAGAAATTGTATCTCTTTGTTTATAAATAATTATTGTACTATATACTTTTTTGTGGTTAGGTGACATTATGGTCACTTCACTTTACCTTAATTTATAGGTTCATTTTATACATTTTTTAAATAGTTTAACATCAACTATATCCAATTTGAAAGTTAAATTTGTGAAATTCATGTGGGCCGAAATCGTGTGTACACGAACGTACATACGTCTTATATCTAAATTTAGATGATGAACCTAACGAAATCCCGTCTTACAAAATAGACTTAGATTCGTAAAAACTTTATTATCTCAACGAATTCCCTACCAATTTGTGTTATAATATGCATAATTTATGCAAATAGAGTAAATATTTAAAGAATGAGCATATTTCTTGTAAAAGAAATCTTTTTTTTATCCCAGTAATATAATTTTAGTTGATTGATGTTATTCGGAAGCGGAAACGACACAACAGAGTTGGAGTCCGACTCTACCCGGTTTGGGGCACATTGCAAATCCGCCCCAATGGGACACAGGCGGACTCCGACTCCGCGCCAACAAAAGAGAGGTGAGAAGCAGGGAAACAGGAACAAGTCACCCCAGGCGTAGGCGGACTGCGCCTGGCTTGTCGCGGGAGCGGACTCCGCGTATGCTAGCAGGATGTCCGCCCAATAGTAACCTGTATTTCAAGTGAGAGATGTTTTGAGCTTATGTTTATTTAATTTTTATTATATTTTAATACTACCTTTAACTTATCTAGTTGGATTGGTTAGCATTACTCTACGGGCCCGTTTGGTTCCAACTCCGGTAGCGGAAATAGAATGGAAACGAATTTAGTCCATATGCATATCCTTAATCATGAAATTTGATGGAATCATTCCTTCTGATTTAGTGCAAAGTACACTTGCTTTCCCACATTTTGTTATCCTATAGGGTATCAAAAGTAATCAAACTCTACTCCAATTACTTCAAACCACATGAATAAGAGCATACGTATGGACTAGATTCGTTTCCATTCCGTTTTCGATTCCGGGGTTAAAACCAAACGGGCCGTACATTGAAATTAGATACATCAAATTTTAATTTGAAAAAAATTATCTTAATATAATTTTTTCCTGCATGTTATCTTAACCAAATTCAAATCTTTTAAAAAAATTTAAAAGTTTAATAATATTTTACCATGGGAACATTTTATGGGCGACTTGATTAGTAGATACCATATTTTCCATTAATTGTGTTTTGTGGATCATGTTTTTGTTTTATAGTATTTTTAAATGGGTTTAGTTATATCCAACTTAATTTGTCGGATCTAAGAATACAGATTGTTATTGATTTTCTTTTGAAATTTATTAAACAAATAAAACTATTATTTGTTCTAATTTATTTGCAGTGTTCTAAAATATGCCGTCCAGGGCCGTCTAGACGCTGGACGACGGTAGGCCGTCCCGTTTTTTGCCAAAACGGGACTGTCTGGACGAATATAGTAGAAATAGGGTTCGGGACGGGATAAAACGAGGTCAAGACGGAGCGGGACGAGTCAAGACAGAGCAGGATGGGGTAAGACGTCTTGTTTTTCGATCCGACTTCCGACTTCTCTCGCTATGCGAGACGTCTTGTTTTTGTTAAGAAATAGGGTTTTAAGATTTTCGTTTAATTATTAAATATGTCCTAATTTATATAAATTTTCAATAATGTCCCGTATAAAACTAAATTTACATGAATCATCCTAATTAATTGCCAAATAATAACCTAATTTATCAAAAATTTTCCATTTCGTGACAAATATAATGTAATTTACCAAAAAACGTCTTGTCCGTCTAGAATCCGTCTAGACAATAGACGGTACCTCTCCGTCCCGTCTCCGTTTCATGTATTTTGGAACATTGTTTATTTGTATAAAATCACCCTTTGTAAAAAATTGTACATCAAACAACAAAAAATTTAATCGGCAATTTTGCGAAACAAGAATTTGGATACCTATTTGCAAAAACATGAATAAGGTGGCTTTATGTAAGAAATATATAAAGGGTATCTTACTCCAACATTTAGAAACAGGGGTTATTTTATGCAAATTTTTTTAATAAAGGATATTTTCGCAAGAAAGTATAAACAAAGGGGATGCATTTTGCAAATAAGGACATTATAAAAAATGGCGGTGTTTATAAAATAAATTTAAAAATAAATAAATAAAAACCAATAGTGCAGAAAAAGTCAGCTCATGCCTCGTAAGTGGGACCTACAAAAGGCCACCTTTCACATGGCCGGTTTCTCTCCTCTTATATTTATTTTATTTTATTTTGAATATAATATTTATTTATTTTTAATATTTTTAATATAATTATTTATATGTACCAAATCATAAGCACTTCTACGAAATAAAAGGATGCTCAAAATAACATGCAAACAAATTTCAACGGCTTCCCTAATATTCACGTGAGACAGAAGCATATGCGCCAGCATATACATTAAATTTTAATATATAAAATATATTATGTTATTTATTACAAAGTAAAAAATAAATCAGGCCTATAATATATATATATATATATATATATATATATGGAGCTGTTCCGGTACGGCCTATAATTAGGTAGGGCCGTGCGGCTGCGTGTACAGCTAACACATGTCTTTTTTTTTCTTCAAAAACGAATGAAAATGATAGTTCAAAAGTTAGTAAGAATAGTTCATAACTTATAAAAGGATAGTTCATGAATTATAATAGAATAATTCATAGTGCAAAATTTATAAATAATAGTGCATAACTTATAAAACGATAGTTCATGAATTATAATTGAATAGTTCATAACATATAAACGATTAATTTATAAATAATTTGACATAATAAATTAAAAAGTAATAGTTCATGAATTATATGAGAATAGTTCAAAGTTTATAAGAGAATAGTGCATAATTTATAACATGGTAGTGCAAAAAAAATTATTTGTTTCTGGAAAAAAAAATAAAAATTTGGGACATATGTTAGCCGTACGAGCAGCCGTACAACCGCACCCGAAAACAACAACCTTACATGAACAAAAGCCTCTATATATATATATAGGTGTGATTCCCATTAGAACACCCCTAATGTGAGAACACGAGAACAATCGTACACCGTTGGATGTGAGTATTAAGGGTTGAGATTTAGAGTAGATATCAAAAATAATAATAATTACGAATAATAATAATTAGGAATCCAACAATAACTACGAATAATCCACTCAACCAACAATAACTACGAATAATACATTAAACGATATGACACATTCGAAACAAAACTGATAATAATTACGAATTTGTTCTCATGTTAGAGGGTGTTCTCATAGGATCTATACTCTATACTATATATACATACTAGTGTAGTTCCCGTGCCAAAGCACGGGTATAGATTTAAGTTTTAATGGATATATAATTTTTTTAAATTTATAAAAAAAATATTGATATAACATAATGACTTAATTAATTAACCTAAAAAGTAATTAAAATTTATTATAATTTTAGATGAACAATAAAAATGGCTTAATTTAGACAATATTACATATCTTAGTTAAAGTTAATGTTAGTAGACTTTAATATATGTATATAGATAAAAATAATCTCTTTAATTTTTTAATAAAATTAAAATACATTAGCATCTATACATAAAATAAAAAAAGTATATTTAGTATAAATAAATATATGTATAACTATATATATAAAGTTATTTTGGTATAATTTTTATCATATAGAATTATAAATCTATTAGTATAATTTTAACTATGTTTATGTATATGTGTAGATATATAAAAAGACATGTATGGTAAGTAGATAAATATAACTTTTATTATAGGATAATTATACTATTACATTATTGACTAATTTAAATATGGTAAATGTATATATAATTTTTTTAAAAAAATCAAAATTCTAAAAAAATGACACGTGACATAAAATAAGATAGGATGAACCACGTTGAAGGAAATGCTTTTGCTTTAATATATGTATATAGATTACAGCTTATTTTCTCAATAGTTTAATATAAATATTATAATAAAACTGGTTGTTAGAACATAGATGTTAGTTAGCTTTCTTTCATATAACTTACAGTTGATACTTGTAGCTGGATTTAAACCGATTTTCTTATTAAGTTCCCTAATATTTATGTTATAAATAGTTCATCGATCTTAGACTTATTTTATTTTATTAATATAGCACATTTCTCAATAAAGAGGACCAATTTGAAAGAATTACTTTTATCGTGCAAGTGTAGTAGATCAGCCTCACCATTGTTGATGAAACTCGTGAATATCATAACGTTATCGGGATAACTTTTATTAGAATTAGTATTTTAGTTGATACTCATTCCGCTCTTATTTTTTCAAACTCTGTTCGAACGTCAGCTACATAAGTACAATGCACTCCCAGATGTTTAGGCAAAAGTATCCTCGGCTCCATGAGGCCGATTTGAAGGCTTTGCCCGAAACCATGGCCTTGACTTTGAATTAGATTTCAAATCTTCCCGAATCTCGTTACTAAGTTTACACAAACTCAAAGGCCGACTTCGTGAATCTCGTTTGAACTAGATTTCAAATCTTCCTGAATCTCGTTCAAACGTGCGATGAACCCCACATCACATCATAACCATCGGAATATTTCAAAGGTTTTATGCTTGATCGAATTCCAAGCTCGTCCTGAGTCCGGCCCAAGAAAACGGACTGAAAAAATCCGAAAAGCATGGTTCCAGTTCGGTCCAGTTTTGTCCAATCATATCTTTTACCTACATGAGTTACATGTAACCACTTTCCCAAAAAATTATAACTTACCATATCCGACCAAAAACCCGACCTAACATGCATCTAACTTGCATAGTTGCATATACTATATGGCCCGACTTAATCGAGTTGCATGTACCTAACTCAAAATAATCCGAATCTAATGTACTTAAAGATAATGTGGCCCGACCCAAATCCGAACCGTCTATCGACAAATCCACTTACAACATACAATGTGTGTATATATATATACCCCACCATATGATATAACGCCTGGATCACATCTTTCTTCAATCCTCAATCTAGTCTCTCTCTCTCTCTTCTGTGTATTAACTTCTCTCTCTACTCATCTTCTCTGAGCAAAGCTTTCAGAAAATCTATCACATGGCATAAATGTCAGAACTTGCTCATCATCCTCATCTCACCAATCAATCTTAGCTAGCTTCTGCTATATCAAAAAAATAAATAAATTTATATATATAAAAAATCTCTCTCTTCTTTCTTCTTCTTCTATCTTCTTCTCCGATCAATCCTGTAATGGTCTGCCATGAAATGGCTTTCCTCCCTCCTCCTTCCTCCGATCACCACCAGTACTTCCTCCACCACCCTCAGCTCCTCAATCATCAAGAATTCCATGGTAGTAGTCACTTAAACTCGATCTTATATTTATATATGTATATACTCATTGCTGTGTTTTTGACATTTTTGGTATGATACGACGCGTTTAGGACATGACCCATCACTGACGATGATGAACCACCATCAACACCACAACCAGATGACGTCACCGGTGGTGTCAGGGCACGGAGGAGCAGGTGACGTGGACCATGATGACTTGTCGGATGATGGGTCCCAGCTGGTGTTAGGGGAGAAGAAGAAGAGGCTGAGTTTAGAGCAAGTGAAAACCCTAGAGAAGAATTTCGAGCTGGGAAATAAGCTGGAGCCGGAGAGGAAGATCCAGCTGGCTAAAGCGCTCGGCTTGCAGCCGAGACAGGTGGCAATCTGGTTCCAGAATCGACGTGCCAGGTGGAAGACTAAGCAGCTTGAGAAAGACTATAATGTTCTCAAGAGACAGTTTGAAGCTCTTAGATCTGATAATGAGTCTCTTCTTTCTCTCAACAAGAAGCTCCATGCTGAGGTACTAATCATCTTCTTTGTCTAACTATATCATATACATTAGTGTTAATTAAGCATAAAGTTTGATGAGAGATAGGGACTCGTGATTGGGACCGTGTGTATGCGAGCGAACATGCACTATAAGCTTAAAATCAATCGACAAGTACGAGATTAACGCACCAGACTTATATTTTAGGCTTGATCTTTTTGTGTTTAACGATGATATGACCATTTTTTAAAACCCGATTGCCAATTTGTTTTAGAATGATACTTATGTGATGGACTTTTAATGCATGTGTGTTCGTATGCACGTGACTCTGGTCTGTAGTGTGTTGGACTTTCACATTGTATTAGAGCGGCAAAACTAACGATCTAACTTTTGATTCCGGCAAGTGAGTTACTTATAAAAAGAGTAAGATGTTAAACCCGTTTGTCAATGTTAACTAATAGTTCTACTTACTAGGGTGTGCGGATATGTGTATGAGTGTATCTAAAGTTCTAAACCTAATATGTAAAGTCCATGAGTTACTCCTTCTATAACCAAGATTTAAGATAAAATCACACCGAATTTATTGTGTTAAGTTTTTAGACCCCAATATATATATATATAAATTGATTTTTTGCAAAGGTCAACTAAATTCTAATCATCATTATCTTTGTTTTAGCTCCTTGTTGTTAAGACCGGTGCTGAAAACGCGACAAACCCGACAACAAGTCCTCAAGAAGGAGTCGAATTCGGAGCAATCAATCTAAACACAACAACAACAAAAAGCTATTGCAACTGGAGCAACAACGGAAGCGAAATAAGCTCCGATATCAACTTAGGTATGTCAACAACACCACAACAACAATCGCATCCAAACGAAGAAAGTCCATCAAACAACAAACTACATTACCCTGCAACACATTTTCTTCCAACAAGCTTAACCGATCTTCTCACAAGCTCATCATCAAACCCTAAGTCATCCGATCATCCACACCAACAAATCCAAGATGACACCTTTTGTAGCCTTTTCAACGGCCACGGAGCTTCCGGTGGCGCTAGCGGCGTCGTTGGAGATCAACCGCCGTTTTGGGCTTGGGCACCACAAGATCAACACCATCTTCATTGAAAAAGGATGATTTTATTGCACTTGCTTAATCATTTTCGTTTTTTATTGCTTAAAGTCTCCTTCTTGATCAAATTTTTTTCTTCTATGTTACGAGTCGTTGAATTTGTAGATTGGTGTATAGTAAAAAGTACACTAATACGTCATGCTTGATTAGTTTTCAATCATTGTCAAATCGAGTTAGTTAATGTTTAATTACCCGAGTAATGTAGTTGTGTCGTTTTGATGGAGCTTTTCATGTGATATTTGGTCAGTGACACAATCATTGGTTTGAGTATGTACATTTTCATGTCAGTAATTTTATTACCTAATCATTGTTTTGTTTTCTCTTTTCTTTTTACTGTTATTATTATTATTATAAATTATAATAGGGTTACTCCTATTCGTACCACTTAGCCATGCTAAATGTACGCGAATGCGTAGGCGTAAAAATTTTTTTTTTTTTTACATTACTACACCTACGCAATGCGTAGGCGTAGTAAGTTTTCCTTAATTTTTTGAACCAAATGTATGTTATGCCTATTACACATACGCTCTACGACTACGCATGACGTATGCGTAGTATAGCTACGCTTCCGCGAAGCGTAGTCGTAGCCATTTTCCTTTATTTTTGAACGAAATGAGATTGTTGCTACGGCTACACATTGCGTACAAGTCGGGTTATGAATATCATGTTTCAGGTGATACGAATAACAATCTCGTTTTAATAGTCACATTCCCATCTGCACAAGTCTTATCATACAATATGTTAATATGATATTTTAAATTTATTTATATTTATAAAATTAAATATGATAAAACTTATGAGGTATGGGAAAGTGCACCAAGTGTTATATGGTCGGATTTTTAAAATTCACCTTTTCACAACTAAATGTATATGTTAGTATTTATAACTAATATTTACCTTATTATAAATGAATGTTAGTGTAATTTTTGTATAAAGTACGGGTATTTTAAATTAAAATAAAGTAATATATATTATTATAACTATGTTTTTTTTGAACTATTATAATTATAAGAATATTTTTCAGTAGTTTGTTATAAAGGTAATATCTGTAATATTCGATAATTTAAATTTTAAGTTTGAAAGAAGATCTACCCAATAAATGATATTAATAAAAAATACATGAAATTTTTTTTTTATCAAATTAATATGTATTTAAAATGTAAAATATTAATTAATTAGATATTTTTTTTTCATTAGAAGTATTTATTTTATCTTGATTTATAAAGTAAAAATATCTGAATTTTAGTTGATGAAAGAGATATAATTATTTATTAAAAAATATAATAAAAATAAATATATTAAAAAATTAAAATGTAAATGTTTAAAAATGATAAGTGTTATTTGATGTATAAGAGAATGACGAGTGACTTCGAGATTTTTCATTCTATTAGAATATATAGATTGTAAACATTAAAACTTACAATCTGGTGCATAAGATTGGTGGCTTACTTATCATATTATCAATTAGCTAAACTTATGTATCGGTTTTGACCTAACACGATTTGTGATCGAAGCTGAAATGCAGAGACAGATGAAGATGATAAAAGAGATCTGTGAGGTGGGATCAATGCAACTCTGTCGTGTGGCTGGCACCACGATACCTCCATTCAAATTCAAATTAATGAATTAAATAAAGGAAATAATAAATAAAATATAAAAAAATGAAGGAAAAAAAAAGATTCTCTTGCTAGATAAATTATTATGGCTTTTGCTCGATAGTGTTCCCTTAGAAATGACTTTGGAATCATGTGTTTGTACACACATGCAACCATTTTCTCCATTACTCAAGTTAGACTTATATATATATATATATATATATATATATATATATATATATATATATATATATATATATATATATATATATATATATATATATATATATATATATATATATTCATTAGTAAGAGTTCTATTAATGTTTCATGTTTTTTGGCTCTCCCCCCGGATGATTCATTGTTAGTTGTTTTGCGCTTTTGCGCACAGGAGGCCCCCTCCTTCTTACCGAAAAAAAAAAAAAAGTGTTGGATCTCTTAACTAATTATGTGGTTGGATGTGGGGATTTTGGACCGGTTTAGATAGGGTTCATGTAAAAGGGAAGAGAATATATGATAGTCTATATTATTCTTGTTACCCTAATTAGTTATTCTAGAATATTTATTTTTCCTTTAATCACGTTACCGTTATGGTATTGTATGTATATATTCTTTCTTTTCCGTGTGTAACACATCGATGAATATACAAGATTTATATTAATATAGTTCTTACATGGTATCAGACGATTAAACGATCCTCAAACTCATTGAATTTCCGCAATACCTTCGAGCATGACACCAAATGCCGCTCTTGAAACCACAAATCCCTACTACTTGCATCCTTCGGATCACCCCAGAATCTCTCTCATCTCGGTGATCCTCAAAGGAGAAAACAACTTTTCCGAGTGGAAAAGAAACATTGTTAACGCATTTCGAGCCAAGCGAAAGCTTGGCTTCGTTGATGGATCGATCAAGTGTCCTGAAGAAACATCCTTCGAGTTTCAACATTGGGGTCCGGTGAACTCGATGATCGTAGACTGGATACTTCAAACAACAGATTCGTCCGTCCGATCAACGGTCTCCAATCTGGATTCGGCTAGAGAGCTTTGGCTCGAGCTTGAACAACGGTACTCCGTTGGCAACGGACCTCGGATCCTCAAACTGCGGGCTGATATTGGTCAGTGTCGACAACAAGGGCAAACGGTCTCCACCTACTTCGGACGCTTGAGACGGCTATGGGACGAACTTGCGGCTGCATTGCCGTCATCCAAAACACTATGTGCGCCGTGTTCCAAGCTGTTATCGGGTGAGAGGGATGTCGAACGAGTACACCAATTCCTAATCGGACTTGATGATTCGTTTAACACACTCCGCTCCAACGTAATATCTACATAAATTCTACCCTCTTTAAACAAAGTCTATTCTTTGGCTATACAAGAAGAGTGCACGCACGTAACTCCAAAAGACGCCGAAAATCAACTAGAAGCAATGGCGTTGGCGGCTCGTTTTTCTCGACCTCAACAAGGTAAACAAGATAAATCTTATTTGATGTGTGCTCATTGTAATAAATCAGGTCATCTCAAGGAACAATGTTTCAAGATTGTGGGATATCCCGATTGGTGGAACAACGGAAAAGGCCGATCGAATATACCATATGGATCAAATTCCAAATCTTCATCACATTCTGCGGCTGGTGGGACTAAAGTACAATAGCACCAGGCTGGCACAAATCACGCTGTCCGCAATTTTGGATTAGCCTCAGCTGCTGTTGAAAATACTCTACACGAGACGGATCGATCTACTATGGGAGCGTCTCTTACGGATTCACAATGGTCCGATCTCTTTGAAAAATTTAAAGATTTTCATGCCGCATCGAACGAATCTATGTCAGGTAACGAGACAAATTTTTGGATCTTAGATAGTGGAGCCTCATTTCACATGACAGGTAATATCGAAATGTTTACTAGATTAACTAAAACAAAAATGCATATTATTAAACTTTCTAACGGAACGTTACAAAATGCAACTCAAGCAGGAAATATCATTCTAAGTCCGTATTTTAAATTATCAAATGTTTTATACGTACCGGGTTTAAAATGTAACTTAATTTCATTAGTTTGTTTAACTAGCGATTTTAATTGCATAATAACTTAACATCAAAACTCTGTATTATACAGGACCTAGCTTCGCGGATGCTGATTGGAGCGGGTGAACCTAAGGATGGCGTGTTTTGGCTTCGTTTCTATAATTTCCCTTTTTCAATTTTAGCAACTACTCGGGTTGATCCGATGGATAATATGTCATCACTTTGGCATAAAAGACTTGGACATCCAGCATTTGAATTTCAAATAAAAAATTCTATTATTAATAAAAATGTTTTTAGTTCTTTTAAAAATCATCCTTGTGATATTTGTCATCAAGCCAAACAAACCAGATCATCTTTTTCCAAAAAAGTGTGTCACATTCTACTTCTACTTTTGATATTATTCATTGTGATTTATGGGGACAATATCGTTTTCCAACCATATGTGGAGCTACTTATTTATTAACTATTGTAGATTATTACTCAAGAATAACTTGGGTTTTTCTTCTAAAATAAAAAACCGAGGTTGTTTCGATTTTTACCCAATTCGTTAAAATGGTTCAAACACAATTTAATAAAAATATTAAACGTGTTAGAAGCGATAACGGATTAGAATTTTTAAAATTAAAACAATTATTCTTGGAGAATGGAATTATTCATGAAACTTCATGCACCTATACCCCACAACAAAATGGTAGAGTTGAACGTAAGCATCGTCATTTACTTAACGTTGCACGCGCTTTACTCTTTCAATCTAGTTTACCTATTCGTTTTTGGGGACACGCAGTGTTAACGGCGTGCTATCTTATCAATCGCACTCCTTCTCCTATCCTTGATCAAAAATGTCCATTTGAAGTGTTTTTTAATAAAAAACCGGATTATCTACATCTAAGAATTTTTGGATGTCTATCATATGCTTCTATTTTACCTAAAAATTCAGATAAATTTTCACATCGTTCAAGAAAATGTATTTTTATTGGATATCCGAGTACTCAAAAAGGTTGGCGTCTTTACGATATCGAAAATGATATTATTTTTGTTTCAAGAGATGTTCAATTTTATGAAAAGAATTTTCCATTTAATAATGTTTCAAATAACTCCTCTTCTACAATCTCAAATTTGAAGTCTACTGATGTTTTTGAAAACCCTAATGCCAAGGTGTCCGATGTTTTTGTCTCCTCTGATCATGCTTCTAAATATGCCAATTTAAACAAAAATTTACCTTTTTTATCTCCACTTTTATTTGCTGAATCCTCAGATTATGTTTCCAATATAGCACCAATAAATTTGGATATTATATCTCCTGCTGCTCTTCCTACCCAATCCACCGAGATTCAAGCTCCACCTTCGCCGATTCAGGAAATTGTATCAACACAGTTGCCTTTAACATCCGACGAATCTCAGCCCAATATATCATCCGATATATCCCCCATTAATTTGTCCCATACTCCAACCGATACAGTTTCCATTCATAACAACCCATCGGATAATTCGGCATCATCCCCTTCCTTACAAGTATCACCTCCCTTACGCAGAAGCTCAAGATCTCTTATTCCTAATACTAAAGTCAAAGATTATTTTTGTGGATCTCTCCTACCAAAACACACGCCTCTAGGTAATACTTCTCCATCAGCATCAGGTAAGATCTTCTATCCCATATCAACTCGAACTCCTTTTACTAACATCTCTGTGTCGTATAAGGGCTACACCAATGCCTTGACGGGCTTACACGACCCTTCAACATATAAAGACGCAGTAGCTCTCCCGGAATGGCGGCAAGCGATGCGCAAAGAAATCGACGCTCTTCAACACAACAACACTTGGGTTCTTTCGACACTTCCTCCGGGAAAGAAAGCGATTGGGTGCCGATGGGTTTTCAAAACCAAACTCAAAGCCGATGGTTCCGTCGAGCGTCACAAAGCGAGATTAGTCGCTCTCGGAAACCGTCAAAAGCAAGGTATAGATTATACAGATACATTTGCTCCGGTTGCTAAACTCGTATCCGTCAAACTTCTTATTGTAGTTGCTTCATGCCGTCGATGGGAGCTTCATCAAATGGATGTACATAACGCCTTCCTTCACGGTGACTTACTGGACGAGGTATACATGAAAGTCCCTCCCGGATTCGCCATATCAGACTCAACCAAAGTTTGTAAACTACGCAAATCTATTTACGGTCTCAAACAGTCCCCACAGAACTGGTTTCATAAGTTGAGTCAAGCCCTCGTTCGCGCCGGATTTGAACAGTCTCGGGCCGATTACTCTCTCTTTACCTTTAAGCGTCCAGGTATTCATATTTACATACTTATTTACGTAGACGTTTTGATAATAACAGGTAATAATTCTGTTTATATATTGCGTTTCAAAAATTACCTTCGAACATGTTTCTCCATGAAAGATCTGGGCAAGTTACGCTATTTTCTTGGTATAGAAGTTACTCATACTCCGCAGGGTATTATTCTCGCTCAACGTAAATATGCTATGGATATCTTAGCCGAGACGGGTACACTCGGATCCAAACCTACAACATTTCCCATTGAACCAGGCTATGTTTTGCCTAAAGATCACACCAACGAATTCGAAGATCCGGAGCGCTACAGAAGATTAGTAGGACGGCTTATTTATCTTACCATTACACGTCCGGATCTCACTTACTCGGTGCATGTCCTTTCACAATTTATGCAAAACCCGTCAGTACAACATTGGAATGCAGCCTTGCGTGTGTTACGATATCTTAAGACTAATCCGGGTCAAGGTATATTTTTCTCTAATTCGTCACCTTTACAAATAAATGCATATTGTGATTCCGACTATGCTTTATGTCCTATTACTCGTCGTTCTATAACGGGGTTTATTGTGTTCATTGGCGAGTCTCCTATCTCATGGAAGTCTAAAAAGCAAAACACGGTGTCAAGATCGTCCGCGGAAGCCGAATATCTTGCCATGGCATCAACAACTTGGGAAGTCAAGTGGATTAAATCTCTATTGCTTTCCTTGGGGGTGTCTCATGAACAACCTATCAACCTATGGTGTGACAACCAAGCTGCTCTCCACATTGCGTCCAATCCGGTCTTCCATGAACGAACCAAACACATCGAGATTGATTGCCATGTTGTTCGGGATGAAGTTCAAAAGAAGACTATCCGTACTCTTCACATACGTTCCAACAATCAATTGGCCGACATCTTCACCAAAGCTCTTGGCCAGAATTCCTTTCACTACATTATGGGCAAGTTGGGCATTACCAAGATTCATACTCCAACTTGAGGGGGAGTGTAAAAGGGAAGAGAATATATGATAGTCTATATTATTCTTGTTACCCTAATTAGTTATTCTAGAATATTTATCTTTCCTTTAATCACGTTACCGTTATGGTATTGTATGTATATATTCTTTCTTTTCCGTGTGTAACACATCGATGAATATACAAGATTTATATTAATATAGTTCTTACAGTTCATAGATCGGCACATCCTAGATTAATGTTGTAAATTTGTTGTAAATTTTAGGGGATTTAACACCCACATTTTGCGTACATTTTTACAATATAATTTAGTTAAATATAGGGGTGTGTTATATACGCGGTGATTAGATTACTTGATGACAAATACATTCGCATATATGACGTTAACGTGACTCCGTTTTTTTATTTATATATATATATATATATTTGGGCGCCAGCGCCCAAAACCCTAAAAAAAATTATATTTGAATTGACGCAGATTAATCGATGGAGGGGAGGAGCGCAAGCGTACATCGCAATGTCACGGGAAACATATGTAACACCAACGGAAGAGCGGAAGCGTCGCCGTTGATGTCAAGGTACGTAGATGGAGGGGAGGAGCGCAAAGAGTCAGTGTTGTCATCGGGGGGGTGAAGAAAGCATGTAGAACGGCGAGGGAGGGGAGAAGCGAGGGTGGTGGTGGTGGTGGATAGTTACTACGGAATGGAGGGTGGCGGAGGAGGAGGAGTACACCGGCGGCGTGGACTGTATCCTAAATGAAGAAATGGAGGGCGGTGAAATGGAATAGAGCAAAGCCGGCGATGGAACGGATCCGAGCAAGGCGGCGAACGGACTAAATCAAGGGAGAACATAAACTCAAGTATTTTAGATCTAACCAAATGAGTCGTAAAGAATGAGTGAATGACTGATTAAAAATTATCGATCTAATAATTTTGAAATTATAAAAATATTTTAAAAAATAATATTTTTAAAATTATAATTTATGTATATTATTTATCTATATAATATTTATAAAAAAAATAAAAATATTATTATATATATATATGTGGGACGGAACGGGATACACATTTTTTTTCCAAATCCCGCCGGGATCGGGACGGGACCGGGACGGGACGGGATTAACCGGGATTTGTGCCCACCCCTACTCATCTATAATCAAAATTCCACCCATCTTGTCACCTACGCTCATAACATCATAAGTGTCACAAAGAACCACATCTCGAGTCACTGTAAAGACATAACCCATGATTCTATCGCTTGGGCTAAAATTCTAGGCATTCACCTGCATTTAAATTCCTAGTCTAGTCATATGATCTTGTACTCCCTGGACGAGTCGTCCCCTATGTATATTCTAATGTTACTAAGTATATTAACTTCTCAAAAAAAACAAAAAATTGGAGAGATAAATAAAAAAATTAAACCAGTTTTTCAATTATATTGGACAAAGTTAACATGCGGGCCGATCCCGACCCAATCTATGTATAGACTAGAATCATATTGGGCACCTCTATTCCCGGAGCTAGAGGCACGAGACTTATAGGCCCATCGTTTATCATCTTTCCACATCCAACTCTCACAAAAAGGATATCAGAAGATGTTACAAAGCTTTGAACCCTAGACGTTTCCTCTTTTCAATTCCCCCTCGTGCACTTTCAAGTTTCTACCTTTCTTTTCATCCCCTAACCAGTCCTCACCCAACCATTTTTTCCCCGCCAAGAACACCTTACCAATCATATTCCCCCAATTTAACTTGTTGCAGAGTTAGATGCGACGAGGACATACGAGATCAGCGACCACCAGACATTCTTCTTCGACGACTTCATTGAATTTGAAAAAAAAATCAATGGAGTCGATCGTTCATACAACCATCGAGGAGATTTATCGGTGTGGTGCTAACGGTTTGTCGCTCTCTCAACTCTGGCCGAAGCTCCACTACCCTCTCTCCGCCGCCGGTCTTCCTTCACCCGCAAATGATGCCGTCAAGCGCGTCTTCTGGTCAAACCTCTTCTCTGTCCCTAATCTTCGGTTCTTTTCATCGTACAGTGACACCGAGTTTGACAGATCTGAGCCCAAAATCCAGTCCATCGAGGATTGCGAGCAGATGGCCTCCGTTTCCACCATGCCCCTCAACATCAAGTGCTTGAGAGGCTCGCTACGGCTAGGTTTGTATCTTCTGATTCGGTTGCTACGGCATAATGTTACTAAATATATTCGAATTTTAATTTATATTCCTAAATATAAATCTCAAAAATATATTAATTGATAGTAACGTTTTTTAATTCAAAAAGTATTTTATATTTTCATATTTCGATTATGGTTTGTTGTTGCTAATGTTGTGTTTCCTAATTATTTAACTTTTAATTATTTTCCTTCGTAGCCTATTTGTTTTTGCTACTTGATTCACACAAAATAAAAAGGAGCAAAAAATAAGGTTTAGTATACAAAACAAAAAATATTACTCAATATTAGGGTTCATAGATAAGATTAATTTTTAAAAATTTAATAAATATTTTGACGTATATAGGAAGTTGCCGCTAATCTCAAGGATTTGAATTTTATAATTTATTTTTCAAATCAAAATTTGTTTAATGATTTTCCGAATTTCGAGTACATAATATTTATAGTATTTATAAAAATATTTAGAGCATCTTGTAGAACAAACTAGTATAATACCCGCACCTTGTGCGGGTTTTGAAAAAAATGAGAAAAAATATTGTGAAATATGTTTTTTTACGTGCTTTTGTTTTGTATACTTCTCTAATCTAATCCTGCGTTCATAGTGCGCCACGTCATCAACCCGTGCTATGTTTTAGTAAGTATAATAGATTTGGTTTCTATAAAATTATTATTTTAATAATAAAAGATTTTATGGTTTAAAAAATAGTGTAAAAAATAAAGATTTATTGGCTTTAATTGTGGGAGCTCAATTTAAAAAATCCTGCGTCCACAACGCGCCACGTCATCAACCCGTGCTCTGTTTTAGTAAGTATAATAGATAATAGATTTGGTTTCTATAAAATTATTATTTTAATAATAAAAGATTTTATGGTTTAAAAAATAGTGTAAAAAATAAAGATTTATTGGCTTTAATTGTGGGAGCTCAATTTAAAAAATCCTGCGTCCACAACGCGCCACGTCATCAACCCGTGCTCTGTTTTAGTAAGTATAATAGATAATAGATTTGGTTTCTATAAAATTATTATTTTAATAATAAAAGATTTTATGGTTTAAAAAATAGTATAAAAAATAAAGATTTATTGGCTTTAATTGTGGGAGCTCAACCCGTGTTCTGTTTTAGTAAGTATAATAGATTTGGTTTCTATAAAATTATTATTTTAATAATAAAAGATTTTATGGTTTAAAAAATAGTGTAAAAAATAAAGATTTATTGGCTTTAATTTTGGAAGCTCAATTTCAAAAATCCTGCGTCCACAGCGCGCCACGTCATCAACCCGTACTCTGTTTTAGTAAGTATAATAGATTTTAGGAAATGGTAGAATTATATCCTATTATATCAACTTTAAATAAAGACGATCACGTAAACTAAAAAATTTTTGGGCTGATAATTGGTTTTCTTTTAGTTTTTTAAAAACTATTGTTATTTATTAATTCCGTTTTAACAACTTATTTTTGTTTTTCCAATTTATTTTTTAAAAACCTAATTAATTTTCTGTTGATTTTTGTAGGCCAATAAATTTTTTTATATTAAAATAAAAATATATTAGATTTGAGATTTAAGAAACTTAATTAAAAATTGGACATTTTTGGTAACTAGGCCTTTTTTGAAAAATAAGACTAGTAACAGACTTTTTAATGTTTCAATTAAGTAAATATACCCCAACCTTTTGTATTTATTTTCAAACTCTACACGTTCTTCTCTCAAGAAGTACATTTACTAAACACAAAACTAGAAAAAGCCTAGTAAACCAAATTGTTTTTTAAAAAATTTTGAGTTGTTATTAATTGCTAAAATTACACGTGGCAGTTAGAGTTATCACGATGAGACAGTAGAATTCAGTGTTTCTCCTATTATATATATAGGTTTTCGTTCAGGTACGACCCCTTTTATCTGGTACGGATAAAGGGGAAATTTGGGCCGTTGATCTGATTGAAATTATTAATACGGGAAAAAAAAGTAACCCTTCTCCTCCGTCTTCTCGCGAGGTCGTTCGTCCGCTTTGGCGCTTCCTTCTCTTCTACTGCAAAATCAAACTCCCAGACTTCCCTCTCCACACCACCCCCTCCCCCCTATTCACCACTGAGGCCACCGCACCCACCGCCTCCGCCTCCTCTCTCGACCGCCCGCTCTCTCACCGTTGAAGTCTACCGTGCATCCTTCCCTCCATGAAAGGTGAGAAGCAACTTCAAAATCGAGTTGATAAACAAGGTAATCTCTCCATCCATCTCCTAATTTCGAAATCACAATAAAAAAAACCCCTAACCGTAGTTGTAAATTTCGTTTTTGAAGACTATATTATTAAAACCCTAACTTCATAAGCGGAAGACTAACCTCGTAAGCAAGTGGACCTGGAACAATATATGCATAAACTTTGAACTATGTAATGTAAAGAAATGAACTATATGCATAAACTTCTTATTTGTATCACAATAGTGTTTAAACACAAAGACTTGGTGATTGAAAAATCTCAGATGGAGACCTTTGAAGGCGATTTCTATATAAGTAAAGATGTGGTTGATATTTGGATGAGAATATTGAATGAGAATGAAATTTTTAGAAGTCCAGAATCACCACATTGTTTGTTTGGACTCACGTTTGTTTGGGTAAGTTATTGGTGCATTTTTACGGGAATATTCAAGCTAATTGAATGTTGGAAATAAAGCTTGTCACACGTGTGATGCTTATTTGCAGGAAGTTGATATTGTTAGTACAAAACAAAGTTCCTATGAGATCATGTATGAGACCTTTGGAAAAAAATGATGGAGGTGCTTACTTTTAAGAGATCAATTGACTTGAGTGCCGTAGATATGGTAAGTATACTACATTTATTACTTTTTTATGATAGACAATGTACTAGTCTTCCTTATCCATCATATTGTCGAATATTTATAGGTCTTATTCCCAGTTCTAGAAGTGGTATGTAATCACTACTTTGATGTTAGCTTCAATTTGAAGAAGGTGATTGAAGTCATTGATCACCATGTTACAAAGGAAAAGGATTTTGGTGAATATTGTGGTTATGCAACCCAAATTTTGGTAAGCATTATTCAGTAGTTCAAACATTAGCGACTAATAGTTCATTTGTCATAATATGATAGTTCATAACTCATTCCATGACAGTTCATAGCTCAATATATGAAAGTTCATAAACCATATTAAGGTATTTCATAGATCATAATATGATAGTGCATAGTTTGTAAGTATAACTAATTGTTTTGGTTATATTTCAGAAGAAGATGTTAATACAATTCCTTTCAAGCAAAGGGTTGAATATGAATGCCAAAGAAATCATAGATGTCGATGCAGTAAAGTTTGTTGTCCCATGGCAGAACCTGGACAACCGTTATGATAGTGGAATCTACGTGATGAGACATCTCGAGACGTACATGGGTAATGGCATAACTAATTGGAGTCCGGGATTCAAAAAGACAGTGGGAAGTACATCATAAAATTTAGGGAGGTCTATTTGGAAACCATCATCCAATCGAACTTGAATGAATTACGTTTACGCTAGAAGTATTATGACATATTAAAAGTTGAATTTTGTAACTTTTTGATGTTTTGTTCAAATTACTGTAGAAGAATTTGGCACGTGCATGTTGGATCAATCATGAATATTATCAACCATTTTGGAAGTATTACTATTTTTGGGCAAAATCTCTCATGTGTGGTAGTTCAAAATTCAAAATATGATAGTTCATATAATAGTATGCAATAGTTCATAATTTATAGCTTCATAAACTAGGAATTGATAGTTCATATCATGACAGTTCAAAAAAATAGTAAGTGATAGTTCATGAAATCAAATGAAATAATGCAAGTAAATGTAGTTCAAAGTAGGAATAATTCATAATATCATGCTTCGAAAACTAGGAATTAATAGTTCATATGTAAAAGTTCACAAGTGACTAAGTGATAGTTCATGATATCAAACAATATAGTGCAAAATGTAAGGCATTACAGTGCAAAATATAAGGAATAATAGTGCAACTAAATGTAATTCATCGTAATTGTTGAGTCGTGCACGTCCTTGAATTATGACCCGGTTGATGACATTTCCCACAAGTCCTTTAACTTCCAATCCTTTTCTTCTCGATCGCACTCTTTATACGCTCATGACGTGCACGGTCCTTGAACGGTGCAAAATGTCACACATCTTTTATGGTTGTCAAGACCCGTGAACGGTGAAAAAAACCATGTCATACCTAAATTTATACCAAGAGGAGATAATTTATAACATGTGTGAGAATCGTTCATGGTATATAAAAGCATGGTGCATGGTATATGTGAGTGTAGTTCATGTCATATAACGGGATAGTTCATGATATATAAGGGAGAGGTTAATGGATGATAGTGGGTGTTAGTATGACATGAGTTGTTCAAATTCAAATAATTACCTACTTTAAAATATGAGAGAATCGTTCATGATATATAAAGTCATAGTGCATGGTATATATAAGTGTAGTGCATGTCGTATAAAGGGGTAGTTCATGATATATATAAAGGAGCAGTTAATGGATGATAATGAGTGTAAGTATAACATAGGTAGTTCAAATTCAAATAATTACCTATTAGTTTGGTATGCAGAATCGAAGGAAACAACGTCTCCAAATAAAGCATAGTTGCGACGAGCAAGAGGGTCCGCCCAAAACACATGACTAAGTTGATCATTCTCATCCACGTCATAACTGAAGTAAAAATTCTCGCACACCTCCTTCTTGTTAAAGAGTTTATCAATCTCAACATAGCTTTGCATTCTACTCGATTAGAAATTGTTCTTCTTTGACCGGTCGTATTGGATGAATTTTTTCCCCTTCTCTAGTACATACAAATATCCTACTAGTAACAACTTATTAACGTGCACGGTCCTTGTGCTTTGATCCACATCGGATATGAAAACCACAAACTTTTGCATAATTCTCATAAAACAGTTGAGCTTCATCAAGTGTTTTGAATATCTTTCTAATACAAGGTTTTATCTCATCATCACATATTGGCTTCCATTCTCTTGATCCGTCATTTGTAATGTGCAACAAAGACCCAACATCCTCATTTTTCCTAATGGCGACTCACTAAACAATTTCCGTTGTTAAGGGCTGCAAACCTAAAAGTACATATAAGAACAACTAATTAATTTTATGAGAGTAGTTCACAATATATATAAGAGTAGTTCATTATATAAATAAGAGTAGTTCATAATTTGTAAACAAGTAGTTCATGACATTTAAAAGAGTAGTTTATGCTTTTAAAAAGAAGTTCCAAAGAGTAGTTCACATTACAATAAGAAGTAGTTCATTGTATTACAAATAATAGTGCACGACACAATTAGTACTAGTTCATATAGTACATCATATTAGTTCAACACATTCTCAACAACCCCAAATCAACCCATTAAATCAGTGAAAACTCCATTGTTGGTTTTTAAAACACCATTGTTGGACCTTAAAATCCCAAGTTTGAAATAACATCAATCTAATGAATTTAAAGATTCACAAACTCAATAAGAATTACAAATCAACAAATACAAAAAACAAAACAGTAATTTGATGTTTTAACCCACCGAAATCCATGATTTGCAAGGGGGAAATTGAAAACAAAAACCCTAACTAGTGTTCTTGTTGGATCTCGTTCAAGCTTCTCATAGAAGATGGAGAAAAGATAGATTTCGATCGAGCTTCGTGTCTGATTTCTCTCTCTCAAGCTTGAGATTTAGCAAAAAAATCATCCATAGCCATGGAAGCAAGAGGGAGCTTGAAATTCTGTCGTTCTATCGTGTTTTCTCAAAATTGTGATATTTACAAATTTGTCACCGCCAGCTTGTAATCTTATTTTTCCATCCAGCCATTGATTGCTATTATAATCAACGGTCCAGATTCCGCATCACAACCGTACCCCATTAACAAACCGTACCGGAAAAGGACCCTATATATATAAATGCATATCATCATTACACATATTAATTACATCAATAAAATTGTTTATATATAAGATATTATTTTGTGAATTATAATTTTAACATATATAGTATAATATAGAAATCTAAAGAGTAAGTTTGGTACGAGTGTATATATATATAAAAAAGTGCATATCATCATTACACATTTTAATAGATAAGATGTCAACTATATATGTATATTTTTTATTCGAAAAATCAAAATTATAGAAAAATGACATGTGGCAACAAAGAACTTTGAAAGTGACTTGTAGGATTAAACGCTTTGACTTTAATATAGTATATAGATATATAGATAGATTGGACAAAGTTAATATGCGGGCCGATCCCGGCCCAATATATGTATAGACCAGAGTCATATTGGGCACCTCCATTCCTGGAGCTGGAGGCACGCGATTTACAGGCCCGTCATTTATCGTCTTCCCACACAATTCCAACTCTCTAAAGATGCTACAAAGCTTCGAACCCTAGACGTTTTCCCTTTTCATTCCCTCGTGCACTTTCAAGTTTCAACCTTCATTTTCATCCCCTAACCAGTCCTCACCCAACCGTTTTTTCCGGCCAAGAGATTCTTACCAATCGGATTCCCCCTTTTTTTTTGAAAATGCAAAGCGGTTTGAAACCATTAGCCAGCGCGCCGACTAGTGGGCCGAAAGGCCGGAAAAATCGGCAGACGGTCAAACCGTCATGAAGGAACAGAAAAAGGAGAAAAGAAATACACAAAAATACATCAAAATAAAACCAAAAGCAAAAAAGTCTTCAAGGGAAAACAGGATGATCCAACCAGCAGAAGGCAACGAGCAAAAACGTTCATCTTCGAAGGAAGTACACAAGGAGGAGGCCTGGGAAACAACGTGGACACCTCAGATTTGGACTGCAACAGAGCCGTCAAGAGTCGATCACAAATCCACGCGCCCCTTCTCGACAAACGCACGTAACCGCCGGCAAAAGGCTAAATCAAACCTCGGAAGACGAGATTGCAGAACACGGTTATCTTGATGAATAGAGGTGTATAACTTGCTGGTTGAGATAAAGATGATTTGTAGGGAAAAATTTGTTCAAAGAGGGTAATTTATGTTGACAAAAGTGATTTATTTTGGCCTTTATATGCAGTAGGGAGAACATTGTTTATAAAGAGTTAGATGACAAATTTGTAACCGAAAAATGTTTATAATGGTATTGTACCTAATAAACAACGGAGAACTTGCTTTTCATTTAATTGTTCGATTTAGTTTTTCGGCGAGCAGAACATGGACGAGGTTTGAGTAATAACTCATTCAAAATTATTTTTTATATTTGTTTTTATTGTTGGGATTTTTGGTGTTGTTAGGCCGAAAACGACACCGTTAGGTTGCAAGATTGGTGTCGGTAGTTCAAGATTGTGAAACTTAGATTGTCACATAAATCATGGATAAGAGTTAGATTGTGATAAATGGGTTTTATTAGCACCAAATGATTTAAAACCACAAAAATTAATTGGTGCATCAAACAAAAGCTTTTAAAGGTATTGTTATTTCTTTGTAATTTTATTATTACTTGTTTTCCGGTTGGGTTGCAACATTAAGTTATTATTTTTTTTTCCACTTTCATTGGTCCTAACATGAAGAAGATTTACATATATGTCTTTATAATAACATGCTTGAAAGGTTTATATCATTATATGTGGCTTTATAATAATACCAAAATATGCTTGAAGACATTACAAGTTCCTCGATGATAAATGAAAGTAGTTTTTTCATTTTTAAGCAACATTGGAATAACCATATTCAAGAGTAACAATTCCGTGTGAAGGGCAGTGAGGATACTGGTCATAAGAGCAAAGAGAGGAATCAACAAATAAGCAAAAACACAAAGAGCACTGCTTGTACAGAGAGAAGAAAGAAGAGCCAAGTGGAGCCATTGTTAAGAGAAACAAATGAAACTCGTTTCCAAACGAGTAGATCCATCATTTCCATACGAGTAGATCTAACCATCCACAGTTTAAGGGTGAAACTTAGGACTCGAAAAAACTCGAGGAGATCAGTTCGACCCTTCTTCGCAGAGATCATGGATAGATGAGAATCGACCCTTAAGCCAAGGCCTCTCTTCATCCCATCTCTTGTAAGCATGTTGCGCTTACAAAAACCGTTGCCGCGACAGCCATGACACGAAGCGTCCAATCAAGATCTCCAAGATCTTTATTTATAGGGCTGTGCAAAATCGGACCGGACCGGAAAACCGGTCCGGACCATAGATCGGATCGATTCCGGTAGCGTCCACGGTCCATGATTTTATCAAAATCCGGGTTATGGTCCGGTTTCGGTCTTGGACCGTTTGAACCCGTAACCGGGTTAGACCGGATAAACCGGTCGCCTATCGGTCTCTCCTCTCTCGCCGACAGCAGCGCATCTTCGATTTCGAGCCTTCGACGGATCTGTCCCTCTCTCGCCTCTCGGTCTCTCCTCTCTCGCCTTAGAGTTTGAGCCTTCGACAGCAGCGCAGCGCAGCGCAGCTTCGACTCCCTCTCTCGCCGACTCCCTCTTTCGCCGACTTCGAGCCTTCGACAACTTCGACTTCGAGCCTTCGCAGAATCTCTGTAAGAGTGTAAGTATGTGCTCGACTTTCTACTCTTCTCTGAATCTCTCTAACTCTGTAAGTCTTCTCTGTAATTTGCAAACCCGACTGCAAGTCTGTGCTTCGACAGCTTCGACTTTGATATACTGTTTGTGAATCAACACTTGTGAGTTGTGATTGCTGAATAGCCTGAATGCTGAGTTTGATCCTTTGATTAGTGATATACTCCTATACTGATTAGTGATTACTTTGAGTTTGATTACTGTGATTGCTGAATAGCCTGAATGAGTTTGCTGAATAGCAGTTTAGGGTTTTTCCATGCTCTCCAACGAGAGCGTTTTTTTGGCCCGCTTCCCTGGTGCTCCGTTTCTGTCTAATACTTATTATTGTTACGAGAAGTAATCGGATTCCCCCAAATTAACTTGCTGCAGAGGTAGATGCGACGAGGACAGACTAGATCGGCGACCACCAGACGTTCTTCTTCGACGACTTCATTGGATTTGAAAAAAACAATCGATGGAGTCGATCGTTCATGCAGCCATCGAGGAGATCTGTTCGCGTGGCGCTAACGGTCTGTCGCTCTCTCAACTCTGGCCGAAGCTCCACCACCCTCTCTCCGCCGCCAGTCTTCCTTCACCCGCAGATGATGCCGTCAAGCGCGTCTTCTGGTCAAACCTCCTCTCTGTCCCTAATCTTCGGTTCTTTTCATCGTACAGTGACACTGAGTTTGACAGATCTGATCCCAAAGTCCAGTCCATCGAGGAGTGCGAGCAGATGGATATGAAGATTGTCCCTAATGAGCAGCTCCGAGACTGCTTCGTCGGTCTCTACGATGATAAGGCCTCCGTTTCCACCATCTCTGCCCCTCAGCGTCAAGTGCTTGAGAGGCTCGCTACGGCTAGGTTTGTATCTTCTGATTCGGTTGCTACTTTAATTTACGTTTCCACTTTTAATTGGATCAGTTGTGTTTGCATTCTGGTGCTGGTATCGTAAGTTTGCATTAGCAAGTGTTTAGTGTAGCTCATGAGAAGTATTATTTTGCGGAATTTGTGCATGCGACTTTTGGAACTAAAAAAAAGTTAGCGCGACTGTTAGAACTTGGGATGATATTTTGAAGTGCTTTGGTACAATTGGGTATTGATTTTCATCGGGAGCACTGACTGCCGTATGTCCATGCTGTTTTTTGCTTGTTTAATTCATCACTCAGATGATTGTGCATTTTTAGGTTATTTAGGTTAGGCAGGTATGGTTTTGTTCAGGATATATACTTAGCGAAGTAGTGTGATGGATATCTTTGCTTTGCTTTTTCGGAGTTTCAACGGTTGAAGAGTATTGTGTACGAAGTAATGCGCGTTCTGTGTTTTCCATTTTTGGTTTGTGGACGAGGATAGTTATGCTAAATTATGTGCTGAATTCTGTCAAAGAGCAGATACCTTTGTTACTCAGAGGTGCATGATTTGGGTACTGATTGAGGTGCCACACACTCATGTATCAACATTGCATTAGAATTATTGTACCAAAGTCCAATCTGAATCTTAAATCTGACTGTATCGGAGTTTTCACAGACTGACCCATATAACCTTCTTTGTAGCCTTAGCTCAATATCATTACTAAATAACCCATTTGACAGAATATGCTTAGATTTCAGTGTCACACCTAAGGAGTAAGACTTACATGAAAAGCAACACAATACTTCTGTAGCTAAAGAGTGAAGAATCTAAACTAATTACTTTGCTCTAGCTTACTCTTCTCTTCCTCACTAGCTTATTGTAAAAGTTGACTGCTAAGAAATACGTGCACATTGATTGTTGATGGATCTGTACAGAGCCAACGGAATCCCACAAAATCAGCTCTCCAAGGAGCTTGGAATGCCAGGAAATAATTTCTTTTATGTGGTCAAGAGTCTTGAATCCCGCGGTTTAGTTGTGCGGCACTCAACAATAATTAGAACTAAAGATGCTTCAAGTGACGCCACGGAAAAATGCAGTTCTCTCGTGAATACTAATTTAATCCACTTGTACCGTTACGCGACACCTTTGAGGTCTCAACAAAGACTTGAAATAACTAAGCAGAATAGGAATCTTGATGAAAATACCATGGAAACAGTTGGCGGATCAGATGGTGAATTTGATGAACGTGGTCAACAGCATGTGCTTGTGAACGATTTCTTACCTGCCATGAAAGCAGTGTGTGACAAACTTGAGCAAGCAGATGGAAAGGTTTGTTGATCTTCACATTTTAAACTGCATTATGCAGTTGATATTTCATGTTTCAATTTTTAGCACCATAATATGTCTTGTCTTGTAGGTTCTTGTTGTACAAGATATTAAAGTAGATCTTGGTTATCGAGAAACTACTGGGCACAGAAGATGGAGAAATGTATGCTTCCAAAATTACCTTTTCAATCACAACTTGTTTTGGTGGTTCAGTGGTTGCTATACACAGCTTCTGACATTGTATCCGTCCTTCCTTTAGATTTGTAACAGACTGCAGCAAGTTGGCCTTGTGGAAGTATTTGAAGCAGAGGTGGATGATGACGGGATTGAAAGGAAAAAGAAAAGAAAAAGAAAGACGGTAACATGTTTAATCAGGTTGCATATGTTTGGTTGTGGTAGTTTGTCTGGGTTTTATTTCAGCTGATTCTTTTTCTTACGGTATGCTTAAATCAAATTAAAAGGGATGTTGATTGATGGTAGCTTATCACACTCTATCTGAACTAAAAACCTTATTGTAGTTTTTAACAAAATTACTGAAGAATACAAATAGAAAATTCATAAAAAACAACAGAAAGTACAAAGACAGTATTAACCAACTTACATAGGGTTTCATTACGCAGATACCCCCTAAATTCCTAGGATTAATATTTTTCTGGTTGTGTGTTGTAAATATGCAGCCTATTACCTGTTTGCGCTTGTTGAAGAGTTTTTCACCTAAGCTCTTTGAACCAAAAACACTTGAAAGTGGGCACGATGAGATTGACTCTGAGCAGCTTGTATCAGTTAGAAAATGTCAAAGTGAGCAGCTTGTTGAGCTTCCTATCGAGCATCAAATTTTTGACATGGTTGATGCTGAAGGATCGAAAGGATTAGTTGTTTTTGAGGTATGCAGCTTTTTACTGCAATTATCTGATGTTCTACCAATGTGATTCACATCTTAGTTGAGACATCAATTTCATTCATCTTATTTAATAGTGCTTCTCCAAACTCTGATTCTGAAGTTTATTATATGTATCATACTGTCCTTACTGTTCCTCCACCCTAGGATCGAACATCTTATACATGCATTGCTGCAATTTTTTTAAACTAACAAATACTGTATATCTTTTATTAATAGTTATGCAGAAGGCTTGGAATCAATAATAAAAAGAATCATAACCGCATTGTTGCTATGTCCTCAAGGTTTGGATTGCATCAGCTCCCTGAAAATCACAAGAAGGGGACAGCATACAGATGTTGGACTCCTAGGAATTTTGAACCTCAACCGTTGAATTCTTCAACCAAGAGACCAGAAGATGTCTCTGGTGAAAATGAAAATATTTCTCCTCCTGGACATCAGATTTCTGCAGAAAAATCTCCAGAAACTATTGCAGATGTAGACTGTACCGTATCACAGGGTCATTTGGTGACTCGTGAATCTGTAGAAAGGAAAGGTTCTGAGCAAGGACTTAACTCTGCCTCGCAGGAAGTTTGGGGATTTGAGCAGAGAGATCTCGATAAAGCAGTTCCTGTTGGAGATTATTCTTTGGTGGAAGTGGTTCAGTCTGATACTTTAGTAGAAACATCAACATGTACTTTGCCAAAGCCAATGAAAACTCAGTCACGCCAGAGATATCCCTCACTAACCAGCTCCAAGAGGGAACAGAGCATTCTTGAAAGGCTGAAGGTCAGATGTCCTTAGATCTATTTATTATTATATTTTAGATGATTGCCCCTAATACTCTGACATCCTGTGATTTTAATGTAAACTAATATTACATGTCTTGCTATTTTAGGAAGAAAAATTCATATTGAAGTCTGAGCTGCAGCGATGGCTTGAGAATCTTGAGGACAAGCACAAAAAGATAGACAGAAAGACAGTGACTCGTTGTTTGGTAAATCTTGAGAAGGAAGGACACTGTAGGATTGCTACGCTCAGTGTACCTGGTCTTACAAATTACGATCGTCATCGTCTTGTAGATGTGATTCTGCATTCATCTGTTTCAAGCTCTGTACGTGATCTATCAGATCAAATTCATGAGAAGCTGAGATCTTTTGAATTGCATATTCGTCAAAGCTCGTATCGTACGAAAACTGAACAGTCAGTACCTCCTACTACTTTGAAATCCGTCCAGAGACTCCAGCATAGTCCAAATGCAGATGCTTCTAAGTTAGATGCGCATGTTGGTTCTGTATTGCCAAAAATGGTCCGTGCTCGGCTCCTACATAGTTTCTTGTGGGGTTATATTAAAGCTTCACCTCGAATTATCCAGTGTTCTTCAGAAAGAGAACACGTGTTTGTCTTCAGGAATCCACACAGTACTTGCAAGTTGTTCACACTAGAGGAAGCCGTGAAGGCTAGTCCTCTGGAATTGTTCATTCAAGTGGTTGGGCCTATTCATAAACACGAGGATATTAGAGACAGATATAAGACTGGTGCTCTTCTTTCTGACCTTTCTCTAGATGATTGCAAACAAGTGATGAATACTCATGCTATGGGACGCCTCTCCCGGGTTATTGACATCCTACGCCGGCTGAAGGTATTATCACAATTAATTCTTCATCTATATCATTTTTAAGCTTAAAACATCTCTTGTCTTGTTTTTAAAGATGAGAAAAGATGTGTGATACTTTTTTCAGCATTAAGGACCTTTTAGTTGATCGCAATGCTCATATATATCAAGAATGTGAATATGGATGTGAAGGAACTTCTACTATGAAATAATTTACTTCTAAATTTGATTGTAGGCATCTATTGTTAGTATTTTGATTTTTTTTGTTCTCATTAATGTTAGCAAAATATGGTATATGGAATTCTCCAAGTGCTTCACTTCTTGATTATATGCTGGTATATTCAGATACTAACTATTGCATGCATTACGAAGAAATGCTCATCGAACCATTCTTAGTCAGAATCAGATTTGCTAACCTGTATGTTTTTACTTCAGCCTCTTGTAATAATGAAAGAAAAAGTGGAAAACCTGGGATGTTTTTAATGCTCATTGCAATTGCTTGCTCTTTTTAAAATAATGATATAGTTGATACGGATGGTTGCTGATGAACAAGTGGTAGATGGGGAAAAAGTTCATCATGCCGTACTTACACATGCATTGGAGCTCAAACCTTATGTTGAAGAACCACAATTCATAGATCCCGTTTCCGATGGCTCTGGTTCACCTGATCTGCGTCCACATTTCAGACACGATTTTAACTTAATGACAAAAGAAGCTCTTGAGGAATACTGGAAAACTTTGGAATATTGTTATGCTGCTGCAAACCCAGAAGCTGCTTTACATGCATTCCCTGGATCTACAGCTCATGAGGTATTCATCTGATGTTTCTTCATATCAACTTTATATTTGTTGATAACTACTTCATTAGATGGGGCTTGCATGTATGATCATATTCGATCTTTATTAGAGTGTGTTACATAGTGATTATTAGTCCTTGGCGCTTGTTTCATTAGATCTTTGGGTTAGACTGTATAGCTTCAAATTTGAAGTATCAGAATTCAGAAATAAAAACACAAAGGAATTTCTGAACTCCTAAGAGGTAGTCACTATGAAGCATATTCTTGTTTACTGGAAAAGTGAAGGCACCCACATTGTCTTCTTTACAATATAATTATCCAATTTGTTTGATATCATGTGAAGTAAATCTGTAGTCTTCTTTCCAGTAAATTTATAGGGATAATTATAATCTATTTCCATTGTCTTTGTATGCTGAAATTCCCCCATTCATGTTTTCATCACAAAAGTTCCAATGTGTGGAAGTATTTCGATTTGTTGGGGTTATAATAACCTTTTGCATTGTCTCCGTTTCATTCTTTATTTTCTGCAAAGGAACAGATGATCTATCTTATTGAGGAGATACTCAAATGATGTCCTTGTCAGTGGGATGTTAGAAGGATAAATTAGTTTTCACTCCCGAGAAAATGCACACCTCTATACCCAAACACGACTAACTAAAATAATAATGATGATAAATTATAAAGTTCAGTATACCTCTTTCTCTCCCCCTAACAGTCAAATGTATATTCTTTATTTTTAGCATACTGCCTGACATGATGCATCTGTGCAGCTTTTTTATTCTAGGTCATGGACCAGGATTAAGGTTATGGCAGTACAACATCGTTCTGAGCTCATCAAACGCATTTTGAGAAATGATCAGTATGCCAAGCTGACGTTCAAGGAGTGTAAAGAAATTGCAAATGATCTTAATTTGAGTTTGGCACAGGTTATTTTTTTCTCTATTGCTGTAAATAATATAGAGATGTTTGTTATTTATTAGTACATACAGAAGAAATTTAAACTTTGAGGTGGTTACCTGACTGATTTTTCATATTGCCCCATTAAGTCCTGGACAAGCATTCATAATTGTATCATGATGGGACCATATATGATTTAGTATCTAGGATTTAGATGTCTGAAGTAGCTAGCAAAGGTTTCTTGCATACTTGAAGTGTGTCATATCATCCTTATTATTGATAAACATGTTCTATATACAAACATGTTGCATGATCTCTTCTTACTTTTTGAAATTGGTGAAACCAAATGTAGGTGCTTCGTGTATATTATGATAAGCAGCTACGCAATCCTAACAAAATCCAAGGAGTCCTTGGTGGTCACCAGGAGTCACCTTTAGAAAAAGTTAGGAACTCTTCATCACTGAAGAAAAGGAAGATCTTCTCAGTAGATACGTCTTCACAATATCTAGAGGTCGATCCAACCACTGGTCAGTCAATGTATCCTTTTCTCTTTACTTTTTTTACTGGGAAATATGTAGTGCTTGATAATTAAAAGGTTGTAATCACCTTGTTTCCATTTTGCTAATGAATGTGAAGAGGATAATCATACAGAGAATGTGGAGGATTATAGAGTAGATGAACAGCTAGGAGGTGTAGGGAGATCAACCAGCCGGAAGGCCCGGAATGCAATGTCAAGTATGAACCAGAAACGTGCATCAGAAATCTTTTGGGATGATGAAGCAGATAAGTAAGTGTAGAATATGCATAGAAGCCAAAATCAAAACCGTTTCAAAAAGGGGAAATGGTTGCATGGGCAAAAATGGTCTTAAAAATATACTTAAGAGTGTACATTTAAGACCATTTTTGCCTGCTATCATAGAACCCTATCCTGATCTGCTTCATTGTCCCCTAAGGAGACAATTGAGCAGCTTGGGTCATCTATATTTGTTTTAGATTAATACTTCTTGTTCTCCATTTAAATTAATAGCATCTTCAGTCTACATAATTACTCATAGAATGTCGATGAATTGCATCCACAAAGTTATCTATTTTTCAAGTATATTATTCTTTGGATTCCTTCCTAATCACACGCCTGTATTTCTGTCAGACAATTGCTAATTTTGTATGCAAGACAAAGAGCAACTCATGGGGCTCAGCGCCTTTTAAGTTGGGCGTCAATTACTGATCTTCCAGCCTCACCGAGTTATTGTAAAAAAAGGATTGCAGCTTTAAAGAGAAACAAAAAATTCAGAAAATCTTTAATGAAGTTATGCAACTTGCTTAGCCAACGTTATGCTCAACAATTAGATGAAGTCCAGAAGAGGGTTCCATCTTGTGGTATTGAATGTAATCAAGATCTAGATTATCAGAAAGTTCAGTGGGACAATTTTGATGATGAGGAGATTAAGATGGCATTTGATGAGGTTCTCTTTTACAAGAAATCATTGAAGGACAATGCTAAGGGAACTGGAACGATACCTGAGGTGTGTTTGGATATTGATAAATGTGTTAATATGTATTCCATCATTATTCTAATCTTTTGATGCAGTGTTCCATTTTATCTACTAGTGGTAGATTATTAGTGGTTACTATTGATTGAATTACTTAGCTTTACTTTTTCAAAAAGGTAATGGTACAAGTATAAAAATACAATAATGAATTGCTTATATGTTTTGTATACATTTTGATGCTCACTGATAAATTACATGTACATTAGCTTCTAGGTGCTTGTGGGTGAATTTTTTTTAAATCTCAATTGAAGCTTTTGTTCATGTATATTACTGTGTTCATATATATCACTTTGTTTTTTGCGATCCACGACTTCCCATTAATGCTTTGAGTGGTGGAAATAGGAAAAGACAAGTGTTGAAATAATGTCTTATTGCTTTCCAAAGTTTGTAGTTACCTTTAAATTGTGAATCCCTCCAGTGATACATATTGTAAACTGAACGTTCTTTTCGTAGGGCGCTCATGGTACATGCTCAGCAACTACTAGTGATTGTGAGCAGAATTGCACAAGAAGTCACCGTGGCCTTCATGAGAAGTTTGTCAAGCGTTGGGAAGAAGGGCTTAGTGTTGCCAGCGATTCTCACATATCAGTTGCTGTTTCCAATGCTATTGAGCTATTTAAGCTCGTCTTTTTGAGTTCAGCAACAAGCGCAGAGGTTCCAAATCTGTTGGCAGAAACTTTACGATGTTACTCGGAGCATGATTTGTTCTCAGCCTTTGACTATCTCAGACAAAAAAGGATCATGGTACAACTATTGTTTTCTTATATATGATACTTATGTGCTTACATTTATAACATGCATAGAAAAGTCTTTTTCGAACGTGTACCAATGGCATGTGAGTGCTATGGTGCAAATGCCTACATTATCTCCCCCATTACTGTGTTGAATAATCCCATATCATCCTCGACCATTCAAAATGTTTCGAAAGATATTCTTGGGCCAGACTTGTCAGAGTGTGCTCTCCCCTGGGGCTAGTTGAGAAAGTGAAAATGAAATGATATTCTTAGTACTGACATACAATAAAACGAAGAGGAAACAGAGGAACAAAACCAAGGGAGTAAATATTTTTTTAAGCGGTAAAAGTAGGTATATATGTCACGACCTTTTCTGATGTGTAAATCATAATTCTGCATTCAGTGTCCTGAAAATTCTGGATAAATCTTCCACCTATTAAAGACCCCTATGGGGAGGGGGTTATTATTTCTAACAGAAAGCTATCAAGGTAGCAATTTGAAGCTGTATAAAGGTTATCATAGGACATGCATGGGTTTGTTTTCAGTTTTTGGAAGGCTAAAGAACTTTGTATAGTTGTGCAGGAAATATAGCTACTCTTTTCATGGGCAGATGCTCCGGAATAAATATGATTTACATACAGTTGGTTAGAAATTAGATGGTCCTCGATTACTATGTAGCACGGAATCTCCAAAAAGACAGTGATTCCTAGGATAATACAATTACACTAAAATACAAATCCTTATATGTAGAACTATGACATTTCTCTGTTTCCGTGCAACATAGCTCGGGTTGCTGCAAGGACGCACATAAAAAAACCGATAACTTTTCTATCGTTACTTCAAATATTAGTTATTTTCCTAAAATATTGTCTTATATGTTGGAATCTAATGACATGCTTCCCAGGTCAAAAGTCGTGGCTCTCATCCCTATGTTCTTTCGCAACATTTCCTGCAAGGTCTTTCATTGTCCCAGTTTCCAACAAATACAGGAAAGAGAGCTAATAAGTTAGCAGGCTGGATCCGTGAGAGGGAGAAAGATTTGATGGATGGAGTAGCCACTCTTTCTACAGATATAGAATGCGGGGATGTTTTTCATTTGTTTTCTCTAGTTTCCAGTGGAGAATTGACCATTTCACCACTTCTTCCTGATGAAGGTGTTGGAGAAGCTGAGGACTCAAGAAGCCTAAAACGTAAATTGGCTGAAACTGAAATTGACAGTATTGCTAAAAAGCAGAAACTTCTTTTACAAGATTCGGAGATTTGTTCTCGTCGAGAAAAGGGTTTCCCCGGAATCCAAGTGTTATTAAGTCGTGCCACAATCTCAAGACCTGATGTTGTTGAATTTTTCAAAGACGACGACATTCATTCGCTCCTATCTAGTGAAAGCAACCAATTCTACACTAAGTTGGGTCAGAAAATTCACAGTGATGTATCTAATATAGATTGTTTGAAGGAAGCTCCTGATTTTGGCAGTATTGCTACTGAAGCTGTGGCTTCTGGAGAGTCAAAGTGGGAAGTTATGGCAAACCTCGCTAAGAAAGCCTCAGGACTTACTGATGAAGAACAACACAGCTGGATAAGTCCCAGCCTATTTCAAAGTATCACCAGGGCTATACAGAAGGCTGGTGACCAGGGTTTGAGCATGTCAGATATCTCTCAAGTCATATGCATGCCAGGTATTGTTTTTTCACCAGTAACCTCCCTATATTATTTCTTAAACAATTGTTTTAAACTACATAATGGTTAAAATAGACTTTTTATTTAATTTTTTTTATTCTCTCTAGATAAATCGAAGGTTGCAGATGTCATTGATGTGCTACATGCATTTGGTATGGCATTCAAGGTTAGTTCAATGTATTATATCTGTTAATTTATCCTTATTAGCGTATGTTCAGTGAATACATTTGATGTATCTATGCATGCTATGTAGATTGCCTTCAAAGTAAAAGTATACCATATGTTACTGTTTCTTCATCATTGAAGTGATTGACCACTGGCTTTAAAACATAGATTAGCAAGATCACTCTGTCCTTTATTGCTGAAGGATGCAAATCCTCGTAATTTTGGAATTCCTACTACTATTATCATCAGAAGATGCTCATGATGATTGGAATTTCTCATGTGTCACTTCACTCCTCTTGTACTTCGATTACTGTAAAAACGGGACTAACAAATAACCTAATCTACAAGTGCTCTTTGAGCCCGGAGGCTTTCATTGCCTTGGTGCGGTCACCCTAAAGTTTATCTGATAAGAAAGAGAATATATATCTTGTTGTGCTCACTGTTCTAAAAAATGGTCAAGACGGCTGTCTAGACGCTGTCCGGATGCTAGAAGGTCCGGGGCCGCCCCAACTTTTGCCTGGACAGACTTGTGGGCCTAAATTTATTAAGTTTTAATTCATATACTTTTAAGATTAGGAAAAAAACGTATCATACATCCATTTGGCTGAAATTTCTGTAAATTAGAAAACGTCTTGTCAGTCTAGAAGGTCATCTAGTGGTCTAGATGCTAGATGGTGCCCCTCCGTTCCGTATCCGTTTCACGTATTTTGGAACATTGGTTGTGCTCCTCAATCTGCAATTTGATACAAAATCTTGAAAGAATTAGTTGAAATTTATTTCTACAATGTCCTGCAATGAATAAAAATTCTTTACTTTCCTATCCTGCAGGTCAATGGTTATGACTCCTTCCATGTGATTGATCCTTTATACCGTTCCAAGTACTTTTTGAACTCAAAGGCTTCTCGCACTGAAGATATTCAGACATCGGCTGCATCACTTAATTGTCAGAGGATAAGAAATGCTGTATATCAGGAGTGTCAGAATAGTGAAGCAGAAAAACCTGGACAAGGCAAAAATATTGATGAAGTACATAAAGTAACTATTCTTAACCTCTCAGATAATTCAGACGAGCTTTTGGATGCATTTGATCATGGTGATGAGATAGGAGAATGTAGCCAAGGCAAACACATATCTGAAGTTGGTGGCAAGGAGAATGAACATATTAATGAGCCATCCAATAATTTGCAACCAATAGTACCTTGGGTGAATGGAGATGGAACTGTTAATTGGATAGTTTACAAGGGTCTTCGACGGAGAGTCCTAGGTATTGTGATGCAGAATCCTGGCATATTAGAGGTATGGTTTTTCATGGTTTTTCACTTCCCTTCATCAAAATTCTTTCAGCTTATCTATTGGTAGCTTCGTTGTAGATGTTGCTTTTAGCATTTGGCGTCTTGATAATTTTTCAGATGGTTCATTTTGTATTTTCATTGAACATCACCTAGGATGGATGTTCGTTTTGGGTTTGAAATATCACAATTTGTTTCAAGTGTCAAACACTTAAAGAAAACATATCCTTTTAGTCAACTAAAAGAAATTGCACATTACATAATCATCTCTAAAATATCCTTTCTCTATATGTAAATGATCATCAAGTTCTGACTTAATTGTCCTAAACTTTTTCTAATGCTATAACATGATGTACTTTTCAAATCTCTCATCGGAAACGCTAAATCCAGGTGTTAGATTAAAGTAAATGTACATGTTAGGAAGTAAGATGGCCTTCTCTTATGCATTAGGTGTGCTTATTTTAACACTAAGTTTTTATTTGACAGGATGGTGTAATATCCCAAATGGATGTAATAAATCCACAGGTATGATTCTACTTCCTAAATTCTTTTTAGGTTGTATCAGTTTAATCACTCATTATCCCAAAGCTTATGTTAGGAAATTGTCTCTCTATATCAAAACACTGATGTGCTACAGTCATCTTATAACTTGTAGGCAGGGCATTCATTTTGATTATAGCAGCATTGCTCTGTTGTTTCACACCTTTCCTATTCAATCACTTGCGCTTTGTTGCGTATTTATGTGGACTTCACTTTGGTTCGAATATATCTCTTTCAGAGTTGCAAGAAGCTTTTGGAGATGATGATCTTAGATAACCACATATCTGTGCGGAAGATGCACCAGACTACATCTTTCGGACCCCCTTCTCTGTTGAGAAGCCTGTGCGGGAGTCAAGTCGGGAACCAGAAGCTTGTTTTCCGTGAGCATCTATTTGCCAACCCCGCGAGTACTTGTTTGCTATAAACACAAGTATGTATATTCCAACATAATCTATTTGTATATGTGTCATGTTTTCGTAGCATTTTGGATGTAATCTTAGGGCCCGTTTGGTTCCAACTCCGGAAACGGAAACGGAATGAAAACGAATGACTTCCCCACGAACAAGGTTATACGTATAGGGTATCAAAAGTAATCAAACTCTACTCCAATTACTTCAAACCACAATGAATGATTCCAAAAACTTACACAAACAAGGGTATACGTATGCACTATATTCGTTTCCATTCCGTTTCTGATTCCGGAGTTAAAATCAAACGAGCCCTTAATGTCTCCACCGTTCCATATACCTCAAGTCTTAGAGGAGTTGAAGCTGACCAAATTGATTTAAGACTAGAATCTCTTGGTAGGGATAGTAAGTTCATCTTCAATGCATCCCTTATAATTCATCACCAGCTTTGCGTCCAAGCCATGAATTGGTTACCGAAATGTATTCTTCTAAACTTAAAGCTTAGGAACCGGGTAAGACAGGTACATGAGCTAGTATAGTTGGCACGAGAGGTTGTTAAGTCGAGAAATAGAGGAACATTCAAGATATAGCTATCAACCATTCGACATCAACCTTCTTACTGAATGGCCTTAGCTGAGAGGCACTCTTCGCCACTGGTGTAAAAGAGACCGGAAATCTTTTAGAAGGGTTTTTCCATAGTTCAGAGCTAGCTCCATGTAATGATCCATTTTCATACCGGCCCCAACATTCATAATAATCTCTTTAACAAGACACTAACACGGACGATAAGAGGTAACTGACTAAGAGCATCGATCACAACATTCACTTTTCAGAATTTATGATATGACATTTTTGTTAGAAGAATAATGAATCATGATTTCGGATCCTAATAATCCGGTTCATGATCCGTCTCATATCAACCCTTTTTTTATCTTTATATTACTTAAAATTGTTGGTGAGTATTTGAACAACCCTTGATGTTTACGTTGTTTTTTTTTTAATTTTTTAATAATATTGATTTGGAATAAAATTCTAACATAAAATAAATAAATTCCAAAAGAAAGATTAAAATTGAAGTTAAATCTAGATAAATATTTTTAAAAATTATGGTAATCTATGCTTTTAATCGATTTAAATTCGATAGAGTTAATAATACTTTTTACAAAACATAAAATTAATGGTGTAAATTTATATTACTCCATTAAAGTAAAAATCAATCATAAAATTAATGGTTAGAAAATGAGTTTTTTTTTTTTTTTTTTTTATCAGAAGGCTATATCGTAAATATCTACATAAAGTCTATAAACAAACCATATGTCCCTTTTGATTGACTATCTTAATTAATATATAATGTACTATATAGTAGACTTATTTCAGGCACTCATTTTCACGGGAAAATGACAATTTGTATAATCTCTTATTCATCTCAGGAAGAAAAAAAGCATTTTTTTCTTCCTTTTTTTATAAAGGAAAGCGGTTCGATCTCATAGGCGGCGCGCCGACTATTGACGAAAGGCCGATAAGAATCGGCAGACGGACTAACCATCATGAATGACCGCAATAAATGAGAAAAAGAAGACACAAAAATACATCATAAAAACCCGAAAGCAGGGATGTTTTCAGGGGAAAGCAACTTGATCCAGTCAGCCGGAAGTAACGAGCATGAACGTTCATCTTCGAAGGAAGTCTGAGGAACAACTGTGGACACCCCATATTTGGACTGCAATAGAGTCGTCAGGAGTCGATCACACAAATATTGGTTAATTAGACCAAAAAAATACTAAAAATAAAGACACAAATATTCGAATTTTGATTATTGAATATCAAATAGATTCTAAGGAAAACATAATGATCAACAAAATCATGATAAATGCTAAATTACATCAATTTATATACCTATTGAGCTAGGACGTATATAATCCGATTTACACAAAAAAAACACCATAAATTGAGCCGAAATTAGAAAATTCTTATTGATTTTTATTTTTCACACAAATTTTATGTTCGGGTTTTGATCGAGTTAATCTAAAAATCGGATTTTTGTAGGTCTAGGTTCCTCTACTAGTTATTTATAAAATTGCTATAAGGATATAATTTGGTTAGAAATGGGATATATTTAATATAAGATATACTAGATGAATTAGGTAAATATAAGGATTAATACAAAATTTCCTAAATTATGCAAATTCTACTGAATTTCCAACTAATTTCCTAATTCCTCAAAAGTAATTACGAGTTCTATATATTGCACCAATTTCACAAACGTAAAAATTTATATCCCTCAAATGAAAACTCGTTATGAGAGTGAAGTTTCTTATAAATATTTTTGAACAATATTTTGAAATATTAATTACTAAGAGATAAAAAATAATATCGATAGACGAACTAAAGATAAAGATATTGAAAGGAAAACAATAACCAAACAACAAATAAAGTTAAACGATAAGAAGGGAATACATAAACCCAAAAAGTAAATGTACCACCCATTTTACATATTATATCTATCTCGTATGGAAACGGGAGACGAACACGACGAGAAACGAAAAAAACAACAATCCTAAAAATCATAGAAAACGGGTCATGGGAGGAAAATATAAATAATATATCATTTTGAAGTTACCTTGAAGTTGAATTCCTATATAATAAGAAGAGACACATATGGTAAAAACCAATGACATATGAATGTTTCATGAAAGAATTTGGCCAAATAGGTCATTTTCTATTTTCATTAGATTTGTGTACCCCTTCAATTTTTACCACTTTTATTAAATTGAAGTTGAAAGCGAAGATGTTTAATTAGGGGTACATTTACTAAACATATTTATATCATTAGCCTAATTACTAGAAAGAAATCTCAAAAAAAATTACTTAACTAATTTGGCCATGTTTCATTAGTTATACAAGTTCGAAAAATAAGTAAATTGATTGCATGAATTGATATTGTGGTAGCAGCCATGAATTTCTTGTTAATCTTCAATTGCAAAAATGAAAACAAGATGTAACATTCATGGATGTCTTGTTCATCTCTTTCTTATACCTCCCAAAGCCCATATTAAGCCACCGCCCGTGACCATGATTTGGATGTGTTCGTCCCATTTTCGATGTTTGAAAGGTGTTTTGATCGTGTCCTCCATACTTTTACCATGTGTGAGAAGCATTCAGAAGTTTCAGGGTTTCCGACATAGGAAACGACTCTGTCTAGAGGTTTTCGTGCATCATAGTATCATACAAAGCAACAGAAACCAACTACGCCCAAAACCAGATCTTCAATAATTCTTCTTCTTATTTGAAGTTCAAACAATAAAACCCTATATAAATATACAATGAATATATGACGAGTTATCTGGCCTCAATTTGTAAAAAGTTCGGCTCAAGTTCGTTTAATGACGAAACAAGCATGAATACAAGTTTAAGCCCAACTAAATTTAGACTCGTTTGTAAATGAGCATATCCTAACTCGACTCATTCAAATAGAATTTGAATAACAGCGTAAGATTGTTGCACAAGCCTAGTTATTTGGGCTTTAGGATAAGTTTGAATTTTGGTAGATGGTTGAATATAAAATATTTCTAGACCGGTTCAAAATCGGTTCGTTTAACTCAAAACCCGGTTCGTTTTGCTAACAAAACGGTCTATTGCTAAATGCTTATAGGGTCATTTTTTCTTTTAAAAAACAAAAGTTAGAATAATATCTATATTTAATGTAGAAATTTGAACTGACAAATTTGAATGTTTCTTGTTAGATGGTTGAGTGGAGCCGATTATACATAAGTTGACAAGGAAAGTGATGATCTTAGAAGATGAGTGGGGGTTTGGGTTGGAGCTTTTTCTGCAATAATTTCCGCGTTTGCCGTCTTTCCTTTTCTCCTCTTTCATTCAACCTTCAATCCTCCATTAAGCTTCTTCTACACAAATCTTCATCCTAATCACAAATTCCTGCAAAACCCTTTTTCCCAATTTCACATTTCAGTAGAAAGGTTCTTCCTTTTTCCAGCCATCTTACTTTGACTTTCCATTCTCCATCTTCTTCTTCTTCTTTCCTTTCTGAAATCTCATTCTCTGTAAAACCCACTTCCTCATTTACTGCTCAGCTTTCAAATTCAGCATTCAATTCGCAATTGTAACGGATACCCGTTTCGTTTCATTCAGATTTCAATCCGTTAGGGCTTGACTGCATCGAAATCGATTCTGGGTTTTGTTTGAATGTAAAATTTCTTGAAATAAGGGAGATAGGACTTTGGATCTGCTTCTCAAATGATCCAAAACCCAATCTCCTTAATCTGAGATAGTTCTTCCATTTTCACTGTGTTTGTTCCCTTTCTCGATTTCCTAGCTTTCTTCTTGACCCGATTCATTCCCCCAATCCTTATTATTTATACCCATTTGTGATTCGTGATTTGCCACATAAAAATCCCTGCTTTTTATGCAGCTTTTTCCCCACTTGCGATTCTTCTTGTTGTTATAAAAGTTGGATTCTTCTTTCGGTGATTAGTATTGGAGATTTTGAAATGGGTTGTGCTTCCTCCAAATCAAAGCAAACAAAATGCAAGCATTGCAATTCATCTTCTTCACCTGTCACAAGAAGTTACTCTTTAAATGTTCATCATAGACCTTCTATTGCAGGTGATAGTTACCATGTTGTTGCTCTTGAATCGACTACATTAGGCTCTCTTCGACTCGAGGATTGCTCGTCGAATCCTAATCAATTGGTCCTTGTTTCCGGTTGTGATAATGGTGATCATGTTGTGGAAGATGATCAAGAAGAGAAGAAAGTTGATTTTGAAGTTGGTATGATTGAAGCAAAAGCTTGGTCTAAGATGATTGATGATAAGATCACAAAAGTTGTGCCTAAAACTCCGATTCGGACACCTCCCGGCGAACCCGAGTTGATTAATGCTTGGGAGATGATGGAGGGTTTGGAAGATACAAGCCCTTTGATTCGCCCGGTTTCGGATCATCATGTTAGGAGCTTCTCATTTCATGTTTTCCCTAATGAAGTTCATGATCTTATGGAGAATTCTCCTCCTAAGAAGATTATGGATAATGGGTTTGCTTCACCTCCATCAAAGCCTTTTTGGATGGAAAATCAGAAAACAATCATGCCTGATTTTGATCCGGAGATCATTTCCGCATTCCGAAAGGCTCTCGAGGAGCTCTCGCCTACTAACCCGTTTCGTCTCTCAAAGTTGCCGCGAAAGCCGCAAAACCCGAGTGAAGTGTCCAATGGAAGAGTTGATGATGTCAAAGAAGCAATTGAATTGCCGGAGGAGAAAGTGATTTGTGTTTCGGATGAATGTGTTAAGGAGAGGTTGGTTTTGTACTTCACAAGCCTTAGAGGAGTAAGGAAAACATATGAAGATTGTTGCAATGTAAGGATGATTCTCAAAAGTTTGGGAGTTAGAGTTGATGAAAGAGATGTTTCAATGCATTTAGGGTTTAAGGAAGAGCTTAAAGAGCTATTAGGAGAAAACTATGGAGGTGGATTGCCTAGAGTGTTTGTGGGTGACATATACATTGGAGGCGTCGAAGAGATTCTTCGAATGCACGAGGAAGGGAAACTCGAGAAGGTTCTAGAACGATGCGAGTTCACGGAGAACCGTAAGGATGGATCGTGTAATGGTCCGTGTGAGGCTTGTGGCGATGTAAGGTTCGTTCCGTGTGAAACATGTTCGGGGAGTTGTAAGATTTACTATGAAGTCGATGAGGATGAGGACGAGGATGAGGAACACGAAGATGAAAGCGAATTCGGGTTTCAAAGGTGTCCGGATTGCAATGAGAATGGTCTCATCCGATGCCCTATTTGTTGTTACTAAGCTTTACTTGTTTGGTAAAGGGTCATTTTGCTTTCAATTTGGCAAGTTTTGATGTAAAGTGAAGTGTTTTTAATGTGTTTAGGGGAGTTGATAGGGAAGGTAGATTTTGGTAAGTATGATGGTCGTTTTTGAAGAGTTATTGATACTATACAAAGGCTTCATATAAAGGATTATGTAAGTGATTGTATACTTCTTGTTCAATACTTTGATTGGAATAATACAAAAGATTTCAATGGGAGTTTTTGTCATTGTGGTGTCTTCATAATTGTCTTGTACATTCCCACCAAAAAAATAATTGTCTTGTACATTTTAAGCATATATTTACATTGTTTGTTAGTTTTCTCCGGGTCACATTTGAGTCAAGTTCGAAATTCGGATATAAGATTTTGTCCATAATATTTTGAGTTTTCATGGAGGAATTTTGGATTACACATAACCAGATGATTCGGAAGTAAGAAAAACACTGCAATATATAATTCCAAATAGATGACAATCCTAAAATTATACGAATAATAGTGTTTGCATTGGAACGTCTCCTTTCCCAGAAGCTCTAGGTGAGGGGCACTTCGTCCAACCCCATATTTATTGACCGTAAAAAAAATTCTCACCGGACCCGGGAACAACGACAGTCCCGGTGCGTCATCGTCCAAGCAAACTAAAAAAATCTAATAGTTTGTCTATCATATAATAGTTAACCAAGGATACATGTTAATTTTCAAATAAACTGCTAAAATCTGAAAATATATGTAAGAGGTAGCATTTTTAAATAAATATATTTCCAAAGAGTTTTAAATTTTTATGTCCAATAGACAATATCCATCCATTTTGAAGAAAAAAGTTGTTATTAATCTATATCCTTAATTGGTAAAATTGAATAATAACCCATTTTGGGAATTGCACCAAACCTCAATTGGTAAATTTGCAATCTCCAATTGGGGGAAAAATCTTGGTTGCTCTTCTAATTATAAAGCAAACTCATGAAAATTAGAGTGAATCAAAGCTAATAATTTTAGATGAAAATCATGCCTTCCAAAGTTCTAAATCAAAGTTATTAATCTATATCCTTAAAATATAAAGTAAATATACATAAAATCAATCATAAAATCTTACAAAACTTAATTGAATTTTAGATTATATATATATATATATATATATATATATATATAAAAAGAACCAAAATTCAAACTTATGAAAATTTGTCCATACCCATTACTTACTCAATATATTCAACCTAATTGACAAGCCTACCTATTACCCAATTCACCTTTTAGCTATATTCTCATCTCCTAATAATTATTGCAGAATAAAACAAGGATTTTTCCTCTTGGTGCCATCAAGGTTTGGACTTTTCCTCTTGGTATCCACTAAGTTTCAAAATTCCTCTTGGTACCCTCAAGGTTTCATTTGTTTCCTCTTTATACCCAATCTTAATATATTATATTAAAATTCATTAAAAAAAACATTAAAAATAAATAAAAAAAATAAATTTAAAATAAATTATGACCTTAATTAATAAATTTATAATAAATAACTTATATATATATTTTTTATTTTTGAAATAAATATATTCTTTATTTTTGAATTAAATTTTATTTAAAAAATTTACTTTTGATTTAAAATATATATATAATTTATGTTAATAATATTTATTTAAAAAATTTAAAAATAATTTTTTTAAAATTTTTAAGAGTCCAAAAAATTAAACATATAGTACTCATTTAAGTAAATTTTCTATATTTTTTTTTAAATTTAAAAATAACAATATTATTTTTTATGTGTTAATTTATTATTTTTTATAATATACTTTTCCATAATCTTAAAATTGAAAAAACATAATTTTATAAAATTTTCGAATTAATATAAATTATATAAAACTTAAATTCAAAATAAAAAAATTTATTATATTTTAATTCTCAAGACTCTTAATAAAGTTTCAAAAAAATATTTTTTATTTAATTATATATATATATATTTTAAATCCAAAGTAAAAAATAAAAAATATTTTAATTTAAAAATAAAAATATATTTATTTCAAAAATAAAAAATATATATATAAACTATTTATGTTGTAAATTTATTAATTAAATTTAATGAGGTGATAATCTATTTTAAATTTATTTTTTAAAATTTTTAATTATTTTTTAATGAATTTTAATGTAATATATTAAGAATGGGTATAAAGAGGAAATAAATGAAACCTTGAGGGCACCAAGAGGAATTTTGAAACTTAGTGAATACCAAGAGGAAAAGTCCAAACCTTAATGGCACCAAGAGGAAAAATCCATAAAACAACCATATATTTTGACATCTCATGATCCATGTTAGTATAAAAAAAGAAAGAAAAAAATATAGGTGTCACATGAAGATCTTAGCTTGTTTCATAGCCAATCAAGTAGTATAATTCAATAAATTCATAGCTTATTTTTCAAAAAAAAAAATATTATTTTTATTTTATAGATTTATCCTTATTTTTCAAAAAATATAAGAATATATTGATAGTATTTTAATAAATATAAAAAAGTATTTTTTATGTGGATGAAGGATGTGATTTCTAGATGCTTATCTTTGGACATTTATTTTGGAGTAGTTGGGAGACAAATGGACAAGACTCCAAATGGTTGTTGAATTGTAGATTAGGCCTTCAACTTTGCAATTGAGACTACTTACCTACACATTTATTATTGGATTTTGACCTATCTTTTAACATTCACAATCACAAGCCTCCATATAGTGTCTTTTGGTGGTAGGTGAAATTGCAAAAAATCTCACTTTCAAAGTATCATCCTATCATGTTATAACCACATTAAACCTAAAATTAATATTGTCTTATAACCTATTATACTCACTTTCAAAGTTTCACACGAGCACATAGCATAAATAATGTCCGGTTTAAAGTAGGGTGGGCATTTCCGGATATCCGATCAGAAGACTCGGATATCCGACCCAACAACCTTGAAAAAGCCCAATCCGAATACGATGCAAGAGGACCCGGTTATCCGACAATTTTATCCGGATGGATATCCGATCCAATTCGAGTATTTATTCCTAGTTGGATATATCTGATCCGTTTTTTTCATCCAAACCCCGATCCGTATCCGATCCGATGATCCGAAAAATATGTCCGGATCATATCGGACTCGGATTTTTCGGAATTCGGATTAACGAATCGGAGTAGTGGGATCGGATAATTTTTGCTCACCCCTAGTCTAAAGTCTATATTTTCGTAAGTTTACGGATTACGATCCAATCTAAAACCGTAAATCGAATTCAGTTCACACGCTACTTTGAAAACGTGGACCTTAGACCAACCATATTTATGTTATTGGACTGGAATGTAGTATAAATGTCCAATGCACGTGTATCGTGTCCGGTTTATGGTTCAAGAACTTAGGCTAACCATATTTATGTTATCTGAAGTTTCACACAAACCGTATATTACACAATAATTACAGTCTAGGTTTCAATTTAATTTGATCTTTCATTCCCTTACACCATCAATATTGTTATGATACGGGTTTACTATTCAATCAGACACGGGAGGCAACACGAACACATTTTGAATGTGCCTCTTGGACGCTAACTAGATGCGCCCAGGAGGCACATCCAAAATGTGATCCGCCCCATTAGCATAGTTGGGTTCCGCCCCATATGCACGTTTGGGCCCGCCTGATTGAAGTAATTTGTCTCCAGTTCGTAAATATGATCCGACTACACTGTCTCGATTATAATTTTTTCGTCTGAACGAATAAAATCACTCTTATGATATAAATAAGTTATTTACAAGCATGATTCATAACTCGGTATATATGTGATTTATTTTTATCAATATACTATATTAAAGATTTTGATAATGATATATGGTACGGCTATCTTAGACAACTAATCATATAAATATATATTATCAATTATTTTATATATTTTAAATAAAATTTAATTTTATAAAATCATTAAATATATATTGTTGAAGACATCATAAACATTCCATTTCCACGCAATTGACGCTTCGGTCGTTGGAAGCTTTCTAATTTGTATCAGTCAAAGTAAACACCCACAATTTTCAATTACTTCTTTATAGGCCAAATATATCTTATTTTTAACATAATATTTTAAGTTTTTATTTGGGAAATTCCGGATGATATCAATGTGGTTTGAGGTTTTCCGGATTTTGCCTAGAGTTTTTTAGTTTGGATGGTGCCCTTATATTTTAATATTTTTCGGGTTTGCCCAATTTAGTTTAAATTGTAAAGGAATGTCAACTAAAATAAAATTTTTTAAATAAGAAAAACTTCCTTTTTTTAAAATATGATAAAATAGACTAAATATTTTGTACATATGTATTTTTTAAAAATATTTTAAGTTAATATCTCCTTACAATTTAAAGGAAATAGGGCATTATTAGGATAACACTAAAACAAAGGGTATCGTCCGAATTAAAAAAAATCTCTGAGCAAAATTCGAAAAACTTCAAACCAAGGGATACCATCCGGAATTTTCCTATTTATTTTATGTAATTTTTCATATTTTGTACGAGTTAAGCGTGTTACAACTTAATAAGTTTATGGTAAATTATTTTTTGCTTATTTCAAGTTATTTTATTATACCAAAACTTCAAGCGTGATTATGTTCTAATGATTCTTACTCCAGCTATAAAGTGGCTAAAAATATGACAATTTTATATAATAAAATACAGGAAAAGTATATATTAAAGCCCGTTTTCTAGGAAATAATTTATTAATTATATAGAAAAAAGACAAATAGGGAATATTTGACTAATTTGTATAATCCAATAGGCAAATATCAATGGGGTACGACCAGGGACAAGGTCACAAGACGATCATATGCTAAGCCAATTTTACACTCAAAAATAATTATTTTAAAAATATTAGAAAATAATGTTAATATGGTCAAAGTAATTATAATATATGTTTATTAATATGAATTTATTAAAATTTAAAAATGCAAATATTGCCGCTTTAAAGCGAAGTTGTGCCGCACGTAGGTTGTAGGCTCGTAGTGCTAACCAAGAGTCTCATGAGCACCGCCCTTTTTTATTTTTTAATTATATCGCCCTAATTATTATATAGTTTTAAATATTACTTAGTTTTTTTTGTTTTGGTTTTTCTTTGAAAACGGAAAGGTTCGAACCATTAGATAGCGTGCCGTTTAGTAGGTCGAAAGGTCGAAAAAGATCGGCATTCGGACTAATCGTCTAAAGGGCCACAAACAAAAGAAATCCACAAAATTACATCAAAAAAATCTGAAAGCAAAAATGTTTTCAAGGAAAAGCATAATGGTCCAGCCAATAAGAGGCAACAAGAATAAACGTTCATCTTTGAAGGAAGTACACAAGTATGAAGTGTGGGGAACAATTATGTACACCTCAAATTTGGACTGCAATAAAACCATCAAAAGTCGATCAGAAATCCAAATCCCCTTTTCGATAAACGCTCAAAACCGCTATTAAAAGACATCATGAAACCTCAGAAGACGAAACTGCAGTTAATAAATAAGAGTATGTATGGAGTAAATATATTTCCTTTCTCTTTGGTAAACGAGGAGTTAAAAGACGTAAATAAGAGTGGAGTAAATATCTTGCATTTGAGGTGTACAATCTTCTTGTTGATAGATTTTATGTTACGGAAACCTACAATATTCATTTATAACAATATGAATATTCTTTTGTAATAACAATTCGCGTAAAAGTGTCAAAATAAATATAAGCTGTCATGTCAAAATTAGAGTTTTGTTAGGTCAAAATTAGGGATCTGCAAAATTGATCCGGACCGGAAACCCGGACTGGTGAATACCAATTATTTCCGGTACAGTCCCAGTCCAATGTTTTTAAAAATTTTAGTCCCAGTCGAGGACCGAAAAAGACCGGATTATTATTATTATTAGTATAATAGATTTAATTCTATATATTATAAAAAATAATTTATTTTTTACATATTCAAAAAAACAATTTATAATTTTTTTTTTTAGTTTTTTAATTTTTAATTTGATTTTATTCCGGTCCAAACCAGTCCCGATCTGATCCCCGGCCCAAGTTTTTGAAAATCTAGGTCCACTGGTCGGGACCAGATGCAAAGCCCTAGTCAAAATCAATCCTGGCCAATTTAAACTCAATCATAAACTGTCAAATTAAAAATTAGATTTTATAATTTAATGATTGTGATAAAGAAATACCACTTGCCATCCCTACTCATAAATGCTTACATTCTTACAAGCTGATTCTCATCCATAAAATTGCCCTAGTAAGCTTCTCAACTAAGGCTTCACTGAAACCTGTGATTTGATTCACAGCACTGTATCAGACTTACCAGACACCAAGACTCAATACCAACAAACCAAATAACCAATATCTTGAGCTAACAGTAGACAGTTACATATAATCATCCAAGTTCATAATCTAGTAGAAAAGGCAAAATTTGAAGAATTTCCAGAAGAATTCTTTCTTCCCAGATGAAGCTTCAAACAACTCACATATGACTGAAGCATTACTGCTTCCTTAAACGTTTTTGCGCTGTTTTTTAACCTTCTGACTGGTAGGCTCTTTGGTTGTTTCTTTCTGCAATTTGAAGGAATGATCGCCTCAAAATGAATCAATCTTGTTACTATAGTAGCTACAAGACATGATAAGGCTATATAATACACTTACCTTCCTCTTCATCCTTAGTCTTTGCCGTTGCCGACCTCGAGATTTCTTTTTGGGCTCTTCCTGGAAAGTGGGCAATAGATATTTCAATTTTTATGTTTAGTGAACATGTTGAAAAATGATCACCTTAAAATGAATCGTGTTCCACATTCATGTTAAATAAATTGACTCTAACATTATATTCTAAATGGTCTCAGTGGTTTAACAAATGAGAACTACAAGCATTAACTAGACAATCAACATAAAAAGCTAAGGAGAAACAAACCTTTGCAAGTGCAAGGATTCGGGCATGTCTTTCAGCATGAGTTTCACCATCTTCCTCCGCCTCCTCTTCTTCTCCATCACTATTTAGCATGTTTTTCAAAGTCCCATTCCTTTGTAATTTTTCTGACCTAGCATGCCTCTGTGAGAAATCAAGTAACTAAATGTCAAACAAGTTCTTACAGCACTTCATAGTCTTAAGAGAGAATATGGATGGAAAGGGGGCAGATTAAAAATAAATAACATACCTTAGACTTAAGGTGAGTTTTTAGGCTCTCTTCATTCAAGCACACAATTTTTGGGCAAAGTCTACACTTGAAAACCGATTTGGATTTCAAGATCCACTTCCCGGCATCATTTGGGAGTGAAATATCCTTTGCAAGTGTTTCCAACACTGCGATTTTTTCCTTCTTACCTAAAACAATGAGCTAGTGCTTGTTAATTCCACTCCCAATTTCATCAATCACATGTAGATACACATTGATGTCATTTAGAGTTTAAAACAGGACAAAAATTGACAGATAAGGTTGTATCCATTCAGAAATAGCAGAAATGCATAAGCAAAACATTTTTTCACCGTCATGAGGAACGACACCTATACATTACAAACAAATCAAGTCTAAAGATGAATTAACAAGATTTCCTACATCCCAAAACCATCCAAGATTCCAGTTTAATTCGGGAAAGCTATGGAAAATTACTGGAAGGTTCAGGAGCAAATGGTTGAAGATATAAGGTGCTTGCATCCTCAGTTCTGTAGGATAAGTTGGTGTCAGTCATAACTCATAAGGTATTTGTGCTCTATTGTTCATGTGCATGTCCATAAACTACAAATGTCTCTATTATAGATAAAACTATAGACTTTGCATCAAAATCTTCACTTCAATCCAAAACATACAAATACCACATACATTAAATTTACTTCCACTATTCTCTACAATATACAACAAAACAAAAGCATAGGCCCGAAGAAACGAGAAAAGGAAGAGAGTTTGACAAAAATTGTAATAAAAGAAGAACAAACGGCCTCAGAAACTTACTTGGCGAGTCTACCTCGAGTTCATCAGCAGAGCTGTCATCACTCTCATGTTCTGCAAAGATAGGGAAAATGCAATCCATCAAATCATCAATCAAATTTTGCACTTCACAAATAAAATGAAGAAAAGATATCAACAACAGAGGCGGTGTTTAACCAGATGAAGAGGAGGAAGAAGGAATTTGGAGATTCACACGATTGGACACCTCGTCGTCTTGTTGCACCTCCTCCGCTTCAACAGAATCTTCTGAAGCATCGGTGACTTGATCTTCGACTTCAGAATCCGAAGAGGAATCAGAACCAGAATCTGAGCCATCACTTTTATCTCCACGATCTTGCCTGTAGAACCTTCTTTTTATCATCTTCTCCTTCAAAAATGGAGGTTTTGTGTATAGGTTATTCTATGAGCAAGAGAGAAAGTGTAAGGAAACATAAAGGAAAGAACATCAAACGTTTCATACAAATTGAGGTAGGCTGACAATTGCGCTAACGCTGGCCCAATTTACAATCGGGTCACCCTACGGTCCAAATTATTCTAATTGCTTTCTAATGTACGACAAACTATTAGATGTGGATTCTTGTTAGCAATTGAATGTGAGATTTTGGTTAAGACAAAAATCAGAACTGGTCCTTTGTGATTACAGGTTAGAAATAATAAAAAGAAAAACCAAGATCAAATGCAAACAAATTATAGAATTAACAAGAATAGAGCAATATTGAAAGGAAAGTTGAATATTTTTATGTTAGTAACGAAGAATTAAGTTGACCTACACGTTCACCCTAAAGCGATTCTTTCACTTCAATCCAAATTATTCTAATTGCTTTATAAGTTGATCTTTCTGTTCATGTTTTTAAAACCTTATGATTTAAGCTTTTTATAAGAGATCTTATTCTTAAAGGCACAAAGGCCTCTGGAGCCTCGCGCTTCAAGATGAGGCGCCTCATGTAGGTTTAGGTCCAAACACAATTTCTATATAAAAAATTTGAAAAACAAAATCACAAACCCACAACCAAAACATAAACAGAAAATGAAATATAGCAAAAATAGAGAAAAGGAGAAGGAGAAGCACCAGAAGAGAAATAGGAACGAAAAGGGTCCAGTAGAAAGAAGAAAGAAGCTGCATAAGACAAATAGAGAAGGATAGGCTTCAGAAACAGCACCAGGAGAAAGAAGAAATGCAGAAGAGAAACAGAGAAGGAGAGGTTGTAGGGAAGAAAAAAAAATGTTGCTGCACTTTAAGCTTCCGCCAGAATAGAAAGGAAAAGAAGGGTTTCAGTAAGTCAAAATCGCAGCATCTTTCACATTCCAGGGGAAGGAAAAAAAAGGTGCCCAGAAAAACGTTGCTGCGCTCAAACTAATTATCTTCACACAAATTGCTTCAAAACAGCTTCTATGCCATCATCAAATCAGCTTAACAAGGCACCGTATGCACCGAAATGGATTAATAAGGGCATGCAGCTCCTTTTCAGATGATTGATTTGAAACACTCATTCCATTTCGAATTCTATCAATCAGATTTATAGTTATACAACTATACTATCATAGTTTTAACAATTCAGTGCAACAATAGTTACTTTTAACATACCAGTGCAACAATCTTAAGCCTAAAGGACTCAAAGTGTTCAAATTCATACCTAAACCTACCAAAGTAGCAGTAGTTCATGCACAATGTATGGTTCAGCAAAAAGCAAACAATGATAATCAGTAATAACTTTGCTCATTTAACAAAACAGAGCCAAAATTAATAGAAAAAGAGAATACCAACTGGTGCAGTACGTAGGCGTAGGCGTAGGAACGATCACCGACTCGGAAATTCGAACGCAATTGAGACTGAGGGTCGCGTACCGCTTCCCTCCTGCCGGCGCCGGAGTGAGAGGTTAGGGTTTAGGTTACACAGGAGCGGGAGAACTGGAGCGGAGAAAAAGGATGATATACTAATGCTTTAATTTAGTTGGACTCATTTTTCTTCTTTTTTTATGGCCCAATTTCACCATACTTTATAAAATTAATTTTTGATGGAAATAAAATAAAAACTTAATTAATAAAAGACTTTGGAACCCAATGGTCCCAATCCAAGGAAAATTATATGATCGGTCTAAAGTCAGTTTTGAATATCATTTTATTAGAATCTCAATATATCGATAGTTATTCGATCCGGAAAATTGTTTGGTATTCAACTAAATCAAAACTGAACCGGTATCGAGGTTTCATAAGCATTTGAATTTGAATATTCATGAATTCGGGCCGAATCTATTGTTGTATATCCCTTGTCATAAATGATAAGATACCCAAATCAAGATGTTAGACAATCATATTCAGTATTGACCTAAACCTACATCAACCCGAACATAAAATATTCGACCCGAACCCGATTGACACCACTAAATCAAATCTATAAAAAAACGAAGTAATCAGGCCAGAAAGGACCCGGGAACTGAACTAGACCGATCTATAATTGTCCAAGCATTGAGGCTACTCGTTCCAACATGAACAATTGCTACCCGATTCGAAACAAACCGTTTGACAACCTAGCTAGTTTTTGCCCCGGCCTGATTCCAACCCAATCGTGATGCGAACCGACCTATCGGCCACGTTGGACACCTCTAGGCTCTATCTAACACAATTTGATTCCCGAGTTTTTTTTTTAAAAAAAAAACACCGTTTAGGAGCCGTTAATAACCCAACTTTTCTTGACTAACGCCCCATTGATATGGGATTAAAAAGCACACTAAACTCTCAAAATCTATTACAAATGTCTTTAGCATCTGAATACAAAGATTAAGGAAATCTATAAGAAATGGTTTAGTGACAGTCGTGCACTTCCATAAGACGAAACCATACCAATGAGAGCCCTGATACAAGAGATACTTGTAATGATTAGAGTCATTGAAGACTCTTCAACCACTTAAGCCCTCATTTGTTTGTAACTCCAGAACGAAAACATCATGGAAATAATTTTTTTAAAACATTTTTTGTACTTTCATGCAAAATGTATTTACTTCCGCTATTTTGTTTTCTTATAGAGTATCAAAACTAATCAAATTCTACTACATTTACTTCAAACCACAATAAATAATTCCAAAAAACTTCATGAATAAGAATATACATATGGACTAGAATCACTGGATTCGTTTTCATTGGAGTTAAAACCAAACTACCCTAAATTTCCTCCACATGATCAGCACAAGCTGTCTTGTTGGATACATCAACAGCCTCATTCATCTTCAACACTCCCTATGTTCTCTTCATTTTGCTTGAAACTACGAATATATATTGCGTCTGTTTGGCCTGAGCTGGACACAAACCGATTTCTGTGACATGCACTATCCGTACTCTCAGGTACCTGTCAAGCAAGCAACGACCCTGGACAAGGTTCATGTAAAGCCGATGAAATTACTTCATTATCATCAATCATCGGAAGAACATCATCAAATCTTTCTCCATTTTGGCAAGTACAAGTTCATACCTGCACGTGCATTCTTGGCAATAAACTGTGGCAGAAAAGTAGAATGTATTTCACTTCCCTTTTTGTGATTACACACAAACAGCCACTTGAACACTTGATGTCCAACACAATCAAAATTACTTTTAACAAGCAAACTAAGCCCACAACTCAGAATAGACAGGAGAATCGGGCAAAGGTCCAACAGGCAACAAGAACGCATCATTACTGTCATAATCCATTGCAAATACATCAGCTAGAGAACCCAATTGCCCTTCAACTGTCAACACACCTAGTGCAGCCTGCATCACAGATAAACAGCAAATGATTCTGAAGTCAAGTTTGAATACTATTCAGGATCATCAAAAAAGCAATTTCCAGTCATAATTACCTTGGCTTGTCGGAATGTTTCAAGCATGCGAGCATACTGTTTTCGTGCTTGAAGACAACGAGTCATGGATTGGACCCTTGTGACAGCCTCGCGGATGGTTGCAAACACTTTCTGCCTTCGGAATACCTTCAGAATGTCTTCCTCCTCTTCGTTTTCATCATCAGGTGAAACTTCTCTCTTGGGTGTGTATCCACGCAAACCTACTCCTTTTCGGCGCCACCTTAGTATAATCTTTTCCATGATACCAACGGCCCAAATCACCTTATAGTACTTTCTAACTCGATACCCTCTTATCTGAGCCTGTATTCCAGCAAACAACTTCCCAGTTACAATTCTTTTTCTCAGCTCAAAGTTTGTTTACCATCACAATAAGAGACTACACTGTAATAATGACAAAGTAAGTGATCAAGGTAAAGTTGAAGAAACAGAAGGGGCCAGTTTTGTAACGTAAGATTACGTAGATGAAGATGAGGATGAAGAGAATTATTTAGATGAAAAATTAAGGGGATGAAATTGTTTAAGATTATGAGTATGAAATTAAGTGAAATGAGTATTTGGTAAAATTAATATAATTGTGGGTAAAATTACGAAAAAGTACGTGTTAAATTTTTATTATAGACAAAAGAAATGAAAATAAACGAGGGGTAAAAGTGAGATTTAAGCCTCAATAATCCTCGTAATCGTTATAATCTAACTTTTCCAGTATTATAAAATTCTCATAATCTAATTCCCTTAATCTCGATAATCTAACTCCTTTAATCTCCTTAATTCCCTTAACAAACGAGATTACTATAATGGGGTCAAGATTGGTCTAATAAGGCCTTTTTTGTATCTCTATACAAACTAGGCCTTGTTAATTTGAGATTATTTTTTAATTCTAAAAGCACTTGATTAAAGGGGTGAAAAGGGGTCTAGTTTGTCTCCTAATAAACAAAAAAACGTGTTGACACTACATTAGACAAAAAAGGCCTACTTAACCAATTCACTCGAGTTGAAATTAAACTTCAAGTTGAAGATGGAAAAATCTTAACAGTTAACTTGTAATCCAATGATCAGAATAATTTACCTGTATTTTCACCACTTTTTGACCCAGTGTCTGAAAACCTTTGCGTTGTTTCCACCCTTTAAAATGTTTCTGTATAGTCAAAGCAGCTACATTACTATGGCGTGAGTATGGGAAAACTATCTTTGAAGCTGAAGAAAGATCATCTAAAGTGAAGCCGTGCTCATCCACTCTTCTAGCTTCTCTCTGTTGCCTCTTTTTGAAAGAGTGGTCTCGAAAAGAAGCTTCTATAAATGCAGCAACTTCAGATGCGTTTCTACTTGCAGCCAACACGGCTACTGGAATGTTGCTTGCATCAACTTGTGGTTCAGCATTCACAGATCCTACTCTTTCAATTACAAGTGAAGAAAAATGAGTGGTCAATTCCAACTCCGAGAGATATGCAGCGAGCCCCTTATATCCGTTTGCATCAGCAAGGAAAGCCGGAGTTTTATTTCTTGGATCTTCTGCAGTGGGATCAGCAAAGGTTCTAACTGAAGCACCAGAAGCTATAAGCGCCGCAACCATCTTCTCCCTGCAAGTGTCCACACCAGCTAAGATGGGATTAAAAAGCTTTATCTAGAGATTATGCAACCTAAAAACATAGTATAATTGAGGATACGCAACGAGAATAAAGATATACTAAAAAAGGCTAAGGCCACGTGTATTGAAACACACAAGTTTGAGGTTACCTTCCAAATCGCGCAGCCCAATGAAGGGCAGTCCAGCCATTGGTATCCCGAAAATTTACTCCGGCTCCATAATCAAGTATAGGATTTAAGGCCCAATCATAACCGAGTCCAGCAGCAATATGCATTATTCCTTGGTCTTTTCTAGACAAGGTACACACCGAACTATTCAGGGATTGTGCAAAGAGCCATTGTTGTAACTTGTCTTTCAAAAGTTCCTGCAATACCCAGTCAATGGAGGCAGATGAAGTTTGAGAGCCCATCCGAAGAGCTTCAACATGGAAGTTATAGTCTTCTCCTTTCTGCAGAGAAGATTCAGACAGTAGCACCTGTACAAACTTAAGAAGCAATATAACTTCTTCAATACTTCTATTTTCCTCTTGTTGAAGCCTTGTGCAGTTATTGCAGGTGCTATTCCTATCACGGTACTCAAAGTCTTTGAAATCACTGCACGTCTTATTGCCAGAAGTAATGCAGAAAGAGACATTCCCACAACAGTTAGGAGGAGCCTCACAGCTGAGAACACCATCTTGGATGATCTTGATTGGAACTTCAATATCACCAAACATACAAGCCAAGGTAGTCTCTGATGGGTTACAAAGGAATGACCCAATAATTATAACCTGCAGCAAGATGCTCAATTACTTATGAAATTGGTACATACTAACTCTTAAGTCCTTATTAGTTCTTTTTATTGATTAAAGAAATATTGAATTTACTTCTTTGTATCGAGATGGTTAAATGCAAAAGGCATATCAACAAGTTCAGTAGCATAAATAAATTGCAGATACTTGAAATGCCATGGATTCAAAAGAAGAAGAAAAATCCTTAGAAAAACATCTTTCTGGCATGCCCAGAAATAAGCTGTACTGCAATTGCATGCTGAATGCAAATATATAGAAGCTAGACAACAGGAAACAGTACATCCTGAAACATACTTTTGTTGCCTCGTTGGCAAAACCCCATTCTGGCGATATTTCTCTAATAATAAATTTATGGTCTTGCGCTATTGTCACACTGGAAGCTGCAGCAAGAGGCATTTGACACTGAGTAGGAGCAGATATCATTGGGTAACATTCCGAGAGGTTGGTGGCACTGCCACAAGCAGTAATTCCTAAGCATGTTGATTTGAAAATTTCAGCTTCTTGAGGAACTGATGGAAAACCTTCAAATAAAAGATAGTGGTCAAACTAGCAGGCACAGGATAATACAACACAGCTTCATATCCACTGTAAACCTTAGAGATTGAAGGATCTAAAATGACAATTGTACATGAATAACCTAATGTCACAAATTTAGAACAAATAGCACAAAGACAACACATTCTGATAGAGAAAGAAAAAGGAAAAGGTGTGACCTCATGAGCAATTGATAAACAATACATATGTGAAAACACTGAAACTGAGATTGTGTTCCCTGTGGACAATGCTGAAAGTTCAAACTAGCAAGATTTATCTATGAAGCATTTTATTGGCCCCTAAATTCTCGGCCTCAATCTGTTCCATCCAATAAACTAAATGTGAACAATGATATTCATCAAGTGTGTGTTTGTGAAAATAGATAACGAACCTATTTTTTGCCAGGCAGCAGGATCAGTTGAACCATATTCTCTACCATAATATTCACGCTGTTGCAAAGTTGCAGCTTGATCCAACTCTTTCACACTGTTATCACACCCCAGTGCTTCTGTGTCATCTGTATTGAGGATAGATGTAATAAATTCTTCGATATTGTCATCATCTACATCAAGATGCTCGGAAGGTCCTTGCAACAGCTGACTAACATTAACATTTGATGAAGTGATAACACTTCCAGCAATATCCAAATTATTTAAACGATCCATACATTGTCTCTGAGCCATCGTCCGTGAACTAACTTCCAGAGAACCGGGACTGCATAGGCTCTGGCATGAACCACACGCATCAGTCCAGGAAGCAGTACCTTGATTTTCAATGATGAGATTGTTCACACTATTGCTTAAGGTGTGAGATTGGCGAGGTGAAATCTCTGGAACCGATGCAGCGTTGGTGTTTCCCTGAAGATATGTATTTAACCGTTGTTAACTAAAGATAGTAATTATAATTCCTTTTCTTTTGGGAAATTAGAAGACGAAAAGAAATCAAGATTGCATGGTTTGCTGTCACATTGCAATTACAGAGTAAGCAATGTGAGCAGGAAAGTCTCCTTTATATAATCATATGCTAAAACAATTTAGCAAGCAACATCAACAAGAACACTAACTGCAAAAAATCAAGATTGCATAGTAAGCTGTCATATTGCAATTACAGAATAAGCAATGTGAGCAGGAAAGTCTCCTTTATATAATGGTATGCTAAAACAATTTAGCAAGCAACATGAACAAGAACACTAACTGCAAAAATTCCACCTGTTTTTATCATGAAACAAATCTCGGCCATAAATATAAACAATTAACGGGGTAAATTACTGAGGCAAACAAATAACTAATAGCTCACCTCAGTAGTGTCTCTGTAGTGAACAAGAACAATATCCTTATTTGTCCTAATAATAAGAAGCCATAACGATCACAAAAGATGAGTGGAAGCAACTGATAGTTTTTATATATTGAAGAGAGAAAGATTGAAAAAGCATAACCCTCCCACTTCAATTCAAATTATAATTAACATAGGGAAAGAATCACAAGTTCATAGTAATTTATGTACTAACTTATTCAGCATCCAGTAGCAACGCCTATGAAAGTCGTTATCCTCTCCACGAGCATAATAACATTTCAGAGCTGGTCGATTATCAACCTATCCACAAAATTCCAAATGTCAAGCCTCAGTCCAGTTCAATATAAGTGAAGTTTAGACAAACAGATAATGGTATTTGATCATCACAAAATTGCATTTTCATCATACAAACCTTGAGTTGCTCATGAGATTCCGCAACTCTGTTTGAATTCCTCTTTTTCCTCCAATTGTGACCATCTTTACGGAAACAAGGAAGAATTCCTCTGTTAAAGAGAAACAAAGAACCAGCTGCCAAAAGAATCAACAATCAGCAGATTTAGAATGCAGTCACTATGAATAATGCATCAATGGCAAAATTACCTGGAGGCTTTTGGATAGGCTGATGATAAATCATATTGTCATGATGATTTTGTAGGATAAAAAGCACCTCTGACGGTTTCAACCAACGATTCCGAGCTTGTTGAAACAAATGATTGATATCATATCCTTGAAAGGTTTCTAAGAGTTCAGTAACCAGCGGTAAGCACTACGCAAAGCAAGACAAAACAAGCATATCACCCAAAAAGAAAAAGAGGCTTACCAGTTTCCATAGCAATACAAAATTCTCTTGGTGTAAATGTGTAATCAATGACCGGAGATGGAAATGGGTTATCCCCTGCTACTCATTTAAGGTAGTCGCCGGGTGACTCGGGTATCAGCCTTGGAGTCAACTACTGAAGTAAAGGTGGGACATTTTCTCTACCCTTTTTAGAATTCGTGAAATCACAAACGGAGACAGAAAGCAAGCAGCAACTGCTAACGCCGTCGGGTAGGAAAATTTCAACAGTGGCGACTACTACAATATACCGCGTTTTGCATCCACGGTTTAAATTTTATTTTACATTAAAAAAAAAAAAAAGGTCTGGTCTTGACTATTCTTAAACCGTGTTACTTTTCTCCACCATTAACTAAACTTTGCCACCTTCGTCAGCATCAACTGAAAATAGCTGAAATCCAACCGTTTACCCTCGTTATTTTGCGTATGGTGGGTCATCTGAAGTGCCGGAACTCTGCTAGGACTTTGGTCGAACACCTTGTCTACACCATCCACCACTTCCAAAAACGAGCCTCTCCGGGATAGTTCTGTTGATAACTTCTCCTTCCAGGAGCATCGACTTCCATTTCTGAACGATTCCATTGTCGTATCGTATTTAATGATTACAAGTCCTACGTTGCACTGTTGCAGGAGCGATTATTTGGTGGTGCGACGTACCTAAAATTCTGTCCAATTTCGACTGATGATACCATCTCAATCTGTTATATGGGCCTCAAACTGGGCCTATCATGTGCACCGGTGTTGGTCAATTATAGGCCCGTTATTATACATTTGCGTTCCTTCAGAGGTTAATCATCTCAACCCTGCCTCGCACCGTCGCAGCACCAGCCGGATCACAACCGCCACCTCGCCGGCAACAATCGCCCCTCCCGGAACCCTAAGCACCCTCGCCCCGCTCACAGTCCATCTTTCTCTCACTTCAATTTCTCGAAGTTGTCCTCGGCGGCGGCAACTCAGACTACGCAGTCACTCAAGTCTCGACGGTAAGTTTCCGGACGATTCTCTTCCTCGGCGGAGACGGCACTGGGCGGTAGCGTGACTTCGAAGCCAGGTCCGTTCGTGTTATACTCTCTGTTTCTTTTTCGGTTCGATTTCTGTACAGGTTCAGGTCTCGGTTTTTCAAATCTCGATTCTTTCTTCGATTTTGCTATCTTCTCAACAGGTTGCTTCGGAATTTTTTTGCTGATTTTAAAATGTGCTTTCTTTATTTTGTTTATTTCGAGTTTTGTTGCTGATTTTGTTACTGCCTGACTGAAAGTCTGAAATGAGTGAATGAATGCTTCGAAACTTCCATAATTTGATTTTAAAATGTGCTTGTGATTTTGTTTAGCGTGTTTATCATTGAGATCGTATATTTTGTTTGTTGTTTTAGAAACAATTGATAGAATTGTTGCAGTGATAGAATTGTTGCTTCCCCACTTAGTTTCGGTTACTGGAAGATCTTGAAAAATTGGTGTCAGGAGAGATTAGTTGATTTCGTTTTGTTCAACTTGGAACTTGATGAATCAGTTGTGTTCTTGTATTTTAGTTATTGCTATAAGTTCTCCTGTTAGGTGAAAATATTGAGACTTTGGTATAGGCTGTATGACCTTTGACTCTTTCTGATAGTGAATTCCCCAGCTCAGTACCAGAGCTGTCCAAACTCCCAGCTGCTATCCATAACAAATTTGATCAAATCAATAGACCAAAATCTGTAGACCAGAAATAATGGCCGGGGAAGGTATTAGGAAAGTATAGGACATAACAAGGCACTACAAATGAAGCTCCTACGGAAAAACATGGCAGAACCGGACAACCATATGGTTTTAAAAGGAATCTTGTATGGAACTATCAACTGGGAAGAAACATGGCAATGGAAAAGACTAATAAACATACGCCCAGAGTTTGAAAGGGGTTTTTTGATGGAAAGTTGAAGATGGAAATACAATAAAATAGAACTCTAGGAGGATAACTGGGTTCACGAGCAACCGCTTATAAATTATGCACTAAACAAGACATAAATTTCCCTTAATGGCAAAGTCTCATTAATCATGGCATCATACAAAAAATGAGACCTAAATAAAATAAGATTTGTCCTACAACCACGTTCCGCAAAACATTATACAACAAATGTTAAATCACCAACTCCCATTAAGCCCGATCCAAGACAGATTGTATTGGGCTCCTGTTCAAAGGATGGTTCTCGACTAAATCCACAGTAGATCTTATCCACAAACATAAAGAACTTCTCAAACTACTAGCCATATGTGACCTAAACAGATCCGTTTGATCAATGCAATCCAGTGTTGATAGTATTGCTGTATTGAGATTACTGATATAATTTTGTACTCCTGCTTGGATAAGTCTTGAAGTGTTGATAGTATTGCTGTATTGAGATTACTGATATAATTTTTTTTTGCTTTTCTGAGAGTGCTGCTGAATTGTTATATCCCATCGGCATCTGATTTAGTTGTCACAGTGGATTGCATTGATCAAACGGCTCATACCTAGTTATGAAGACATTGAAATTCAAAGCTATAAACATGGAGTTGTGACTTTTGCTTTAATCTCTTTTGTACACTAATTCTAGAATGATTGTGGATTAAGCCCTTGATTGAAATGTTTTGATTGCAGTTGGAGTTCAATAATCTCTTTTCTTTGTGACCATTACCAGCAGAAAGTGAAATAGTAGACAAAGTGCAGGGCAAATGAGCGCTGGTAATACCATTTTCCTTGGTTGTATATTTTAGCTGACTGAAATGATGTTGAGCAAAAAATAACATAATCATGGATTGCAATGGATTCTATCTCTTGTGACTAGCATGCACAAAATTGACAATGGATTTCAATATACATCGATTCAAGCTCCAAACACTGTTACCTTGTGAATTGTGATCAATGACATCAGTTTCGATTAATGTTTTCTTGTTTTTGCACTTTACTCACGCTTAACTATACTTGATACAAAATGCATGTATTTGTTGATATATATCCTCTATCTCGTATTGTATTTGCCCTCCATATCGGCTAATCTATGTCAAGGTGCAATGAGAAATTTAGTCTAGGTTACCGTCAATAGTGTATATTGTTCCTGTGTTCTGAACGTCTGATATCCAACGGACTATCGTTTCATAGGCGGTTCATTTGGTGGGGCAAGAGGTGCAAGACCTGTACCTCCGGAGAAAGGTGTCTTTCCTTTGGATCATATGCATCAATGTGACCTGGTATTTTGTAATGTCTTTCATACTAGAATTGTGACATTTTTATTGATGTAAGATGCTCAGTCTTTGATTCATTATGTTTGTCAGCAAAAGAAAGACTATCTAGACTGCCTCAAACTCGAAGGTCATAAATCCGAAAAATGCAGACTCTTCTCCAAGAAGTACTTGGAATGTCGAATGGAGAAGTCCGTCATAATCTTTATAAATCTCCATAAATCATACATCACTGAAATTAATTTCTATTTTTTTTCTTGTGTTAAATTTTGTAGAAACTTGATGGCAAAACAAGATCTGTCAGAACTCGGATTTCGGAAAGAGCTTGATAAGGAAGCCTCTCAAGTAAGAAGTTAACATCATAATATTTGTTGAATCTTGTATAAACATAGTTTTGTGATAAGATCAACTCCATTGTTACCCTGAATCCGAGCAATTTGAAGCTGATTTCAAGAACCTATTATTTAGAATAATACCAATTTTTGAAGGTCACCTCAGATTATAGATGAAGGGTGGGCATTCAAATTTTATTTATATCTACAAAACAAATGACTTTATTATTATATTTTGGCTCATAAATTCGTTAGCTATCTTTTTGTATAATTTAGTTATGCTACATTTTTGTTTTAGTTATATTCTTTTACATTATCATGTCATATTATCTTATTAATTATTTAATCAAATGGCGTACGACTGAATAACCGTTACTTCATTATTTAACATAAACTAAGGTCAATGTAAGAAAAATTGAATCGTTGCCTTCTAAAAATAAACAAGAAACAGAATAGTACCTCACCTATTGAGTCCGACTAAAGGTTGGTGTCTAAATTACTATTCACGCGTTAAGTAAAAGGGTTAAGACAGTTGCAATGATGTACCGTTCTGATAGTTTAATCTTTGGTCGGGTTCAATAGATGATGTATCGTTCTGATAGTTTAAACGATGGGGTACTAAAGATTAGTCAGCCTAAAAGATGGGTACTGTTTGAACAATTATCTCAATAAAGACTTTATAAAATAGAAATAAATCAATTGTTAGTTTTTAACATTAAATTGATGGCTCTAAAGATAAATAATATGCTGCAAAAATATCTTTCTATAAAAAACTATTTTTTTTAAATTTAAAAAGATTCACTAATATATTTGTAAATCCAAAAAATCCTAAATTGAGTAGAATTGAAAAGAAAGAAAAAAGAAAAAAAAAAGAAGCTATACGTGCCCTATATAAATCTTCTTTGCTCTTCATCCCCACATTTCAACAGTCTTCCCGGTTTCAAATTTCGGGCTTGGTATCGATTCTTCCAAGAATTCCAAATTCAACGATGAATTTGCTTTTAAGTTACTTTGATGTTCTTCGCACAAAGTACTTTGTCCGGAAACAGAGATTTTCTGAGCCGGTTGAGCCACAACGGTCCATTCTGGCAGTTGATGATGCGTTGAAGTTGAAGGTTACCATAGAAGAGATAGGTGAGCATTCTGCTGCTCCGGTGCCGGCAAGGGTAATGGAGAAGTTGTCCAGCGAGGAAGGAAAGCGGGAGGAGATGACATTGAGTTGGTTGATTATGGAATCGCTTAAACACAAAAATCTAAGTCGTTTTTAGTTACTTGATGATGAGAGAATTGGAGAGGAGATGAAGCATTGTTGGTAAACTTTTAATGTTAAATGTTGAACCAAATTTTATTGTTTTGTTTTTATCCTTTGGTTATTTGGGTTGCGTATCTTTTCTTTTACCATCTTTTAAAAGACGGGTCGAGTTTGTTTGCATGAAGAGGTTATAAACAGTTGATTGAAATCTGATGCTTAATGATAGAGCCTGGAATGAGGTTTTCATCCGTGGTTCTCAAAACTCGTGCATTCAAGCTTTACGTTATCTTCATTTGATGTTGTTGTTTCTAAATGGTTTTTTTTACTATGTTCTCATCCCGAGGGTATGTCCATCAACCATTTGTGATGTGTCCAAGCTCCATCAAGAGAACCAAGAGATACTCGATGTCCCTATTGAGTTAGATTATGAGAAGATGGATGTTCAAGCTGAGCAACGGATATAGATGGTCCAAACATTGTCCAAGAACAAGAGCAATGTGATCACTTTCATTCGGAACAATCACAAGATCTCGAGTTAGGGAGCTTCAACTAGAGCTTAAAAAGAGACTTATATGCCTTGGGGAAAAAACTATGTTTTCCATTAGATTAGTCCAACCTCCTTTGGGTTACTCACTCTTCTCAATGCTCATCCAAGTGCATAATATCAAAGTTATATTCTAAATTTCTAGTGACATTATTAGAATAATAATTGATGCTTTTTACTTATTATTGTCATAAATAGTCAAGGTTGACATCCAAGGAGAAGGTTCTTGACTTCTAAGTCAAAAGAGTAGTGGATAATATTTATGTAATTATTTTTATTATTGTCAAGCTTGAGATCCAAGTAGGAGTAGTGTATGCTCCACTACTAGATATTTTTAGCATTTGTCTTCCTAGTATTATTAGATTATAAATAGAATCAATTTTAGTTAGAAAGACACTTAATTTTACATAACCACATTGTATTTTCAGCTTTCCTCTTACGTTCGTTATTTGTGTGTTGTCTCAAGTGTTTTGAAGCTTCTCTAGTGTGTTGCTTCTCGAGAATAATCAATCTTCTTCTGTCTTTGGTGTGTCATATCTATAGAAAGGAGAGCAATTATCCAACCCTTCATCATCTTCATCTCCACACCACTTTTAAGATCTTATCATTCCGGATTCATCTTCCACTCATTCTCAACCGAGCAATTATCTTGCACTTAGTCTTCCTACATCCTTGAAGCATACCAATTTGATATGAACATTCGATCACTAGACATGTCTATTATATCAAATTCCTTTTCGGCATAAAAAATTCACCGTGGATCATGTGATATAACCATTTAGGTTAAAACTCTCAATATTAAACAAACCTAGGCAAACACGGACTTTTATTTATTTATTTTTTTTGCTTGCTTTCCCGGACCACACTCTGATTGATCTTATAAACTCGAACATACTGTCTTTCTCATATGTCGGGTTTTGCGCTGAATGTATCCCGGATTTTTATATTTATTTTAAAAGGGGGCCAAATTAAATATAAAAGTATTAGACATAAAAAAATATCAATCATTTTAAACAAAAATTAAGGTTCACATAGTAGTTTTCGTATATTTAGTATTATGATTAATATTTATTTATAATAGTATTAATAATATTATATATATATATATAAAGTAAATATTTTTTACTTTTTAAAATAAAATAAGACTTCTAAGTTGATATGGTAGGAATCTTAACGATGTATCATGAGAAAAAGAGTATAGGAATTTCATGAGTATTTGTTATATAAACTGATACATATCTTCAAACATAATAATAATAATATAATAAATGTGTTTTTAAATTGATTTAATCTTTAAGTGAATATAATAAACTGATACATATCTTTAAATTATAAAATAAGTGAATATAATATGTTCAAAGGTAATATTTATATGCTTGTATTACACCAATCCTACTCATGATAATATATTACTATTTATAAGATATATCCACCAAATCTCATATATAATTAGTTTTTAAAACTAATATCACACAATTAAATATTAAACTTGTCATCCAACAATTTCCTAATTAATAATGAATTAAAATCATTAAAAATATATCTTCGTGCCGACTAGTATTCGAATTAGGTAACTATTAAGTGTCAACCAATGAAAAGTAGCCACGTATGATGTGAACATTATCCACTAACAATCGAGTCAACAAAATTATACGTGTTTCTGGACCCGGTCCAGTCAACCCGCTTTCCTTTTATTATCTTTTTCAAACTTCCGCTATCTTGTAGGAGACTCGAGATCTTTCCGAACCCCTATATAAAGTCATCCTCCTTAATCCCAATCCTCACAACAACAATAATCTTCAAACTCAAATTCAGTCTCATTCTCTGCGATCAATCAATTTCTCGAATAATTTCTTAGTTCGAAGATGAATTCGATTTTTACTCCATTCGATGCTCTGTTCGCTGAATCCTTCGGCTGGAAGATCCGATCTATTGAGTCGGTTCAGTCACGAGATTCGGTTTCGGCACCGGGAGATAGCTTGAAGCTGACTGGAGAACAGATCGGGAAGAAATCATCTGTTCTGGTGACGGAGAAGTCGTCCGGGAATGGAGGAAAACATGCGATGAAGTTGAATCCGAGGTTTGCAGTGGAACTTGATGGTGTTAATTGTTTCGAGACGATTCTCCCGTTTTAATTTTAGTTGCAAAAGCCTAAAGGCTCGGTATATAATGATTTGTGATTGATTTTTGCTCTGCATTTGCAAGAGGTTGATTAGTTTGATTGAGTATACAATATGATTGATTTGTTATAAAATTAGGTTAGGAATACGAATACTATTAGATGATCCTTAATTGTATGATATTTCAATCTGATTATGTCTATGATTATTCGTAATCTGTCACTTTCTTGAAGAGCTTCCGAAATCGTATAAGATACCTTATTGAATCTAATCACGTTCTTCAATATACAAAGAGATTGTAGGGGGAACTAAGCTCTCACCCTTACGTGACAAGGCAGGAAATTATGGTAGGCACAACTAACTCGACCCGATCCGTTACATACGGATACAAAATTGGATATTTGGATATTAATTGGTCCTAGATAAGGATCAGGTTTGTTAATTTTTAGTATCCGGTGTAAGACTTGAATGAGATGCACGTCATAACAACTATGTTGGTCTAACTGACACTTAACCTACAGACAAGCTTAGTCACACGGGGCGACTTAGCTAAACGGATGGATAGTATAGCTCATCTCGATACCATGTTAATTTTTTGTATCCGACGGGCCTAAGACGTAGAGGGACAAGTGAGACATGAGACATTTTCACACAGTTATCCAATCATATGAATCTCATTTTCACACAGTTATCCAATCATACGAGTTGATGCTGTATTCGGATATTCAAACCATTCCAATGGGTTCGGATATTCAAACCACTCCGCTTACCCACCACAACAAGAATAGCTTAATTAAACTTTCAAGCTTCAACTAATGACCTATACTATATGCACCTTTATGGGGATAGTAATGGGTTGATGGGTGAATGTAGGACGTCAATTCCTCGTTATTCATCAATCCATCGTCAGTTGGGTGTTTGACCGCATCCCCATCAACCGTGGTTGACTAAAATCGATTATAATTGTTAAGTTAGACCTTCCACAATGGAGAGTCGGGGACTCTTAAGCCCCTTCCATGTCATCAAAGGCATGGCGGATAGAGGGGCATATCAATTTTTAATTTTGTTTTTTGTCATTGGTTTTTAGGAACAAAACGACGTCGTTTGGCTGCTGCACATCAGAGGTAAGCGTCATCACATGGCGTGCAGTTTTAATTAAACTTACAAATAAATTTTCCGATTTATTACTATGTAAAAGAAGTCTTAAAGAAATATTTTTATATAGGTTTTAATATTATCTATTCAATGATACCCATTTTGCATATGTTTGGAGAACAAAAATTTTGACCTCTTTAAACGGACGTTAAGAGTTCACGTAATAAATCTTTAACGTTTATGAGCATGCATCACCAACTAAAGGCAAATTTAATTGGTGTTTTCTTTTGTTAATTTTAAAATATATTTATATTTTTAAATTTTATGGATATTTATAATAGTATTAGTAATATTATTTTATAATAATGATATATAAATATACAATTTATTATTTTATTGAAAATAATAAGAAAGTAAAAAGTAAAAAATAAGAGTCTCGGAGTTCTATGTTGTGGGTGAAAATAAATGAAAAGTTGAAATGAGGCTACTAAGCTGACGTGACAGGATTTTTGCTGACGTGATAGGAAAAAATTAGTAGCCCCGAGACTCTCTATTGCACATGGTCTTATGTTGCATTTTTGTAGTATTTTTGCACATGTAACACAACACTAATATTTTAAAAACACGTATTATTATTAACAAGATATAAATAATAAATATAATGTGTTATTTCAACATAAACAATATTAAAACTTTAATAACTTCGGGATTTTATGATAAATATATCTAATAAATTAGATATTTCGGGATGGGTGAAGGGTTCTCACCCACACCATTTTCAAAATCTTATCACTATGGATTCATCTCCCATTCATCCTCAACCGAGCAATCATCTTACACCGAGTCTTCTTAGATCCTTAAAATGTATCAATTTGCTATGAACATTCTATCACTAGACATGTGTGCTATATCAAATTCTTTTTCGTCATAAAAAAATCACGTGGATCATAAAATATAATCATTTAGGCTAAAACTCTCAGTATTAAACAAACTTAGGCAAATACGGACTTCTTTTTTTTTTTTTTTTTTGCTTGTTTTCCCGAACCACACTCTAATTGGGCCTATAAACTCGAACATACTCTCTTGCTCATATGTTGGGTTTTGCGCCGAACGTATCCCGAATATTTATATTTATTTTAAAAGAGATTATATTAAATATAAAAGTACTACACATAAAAAATATTAATCATTTTAACAAACATTAAGGTTTACGTAATACTTTTCATATATTTAGTATTATGATTAATACTTATTTATAATAGTATTAATATTATGAATAATAAATGATATATATATATATAAAGTAAATATTTTAATTTTTTAAAATAAATAAAGAGTGAAAATAGGTGTGTCATGACTATTTGTTATGAGCAAAATCAGCATAAAAAATAAGATATGACTTCTAAGTTGACATGTAGAATCTTCACAATATATCAATAGAAATAGAGTATAGGAATTTCATGAGTCTTTGTTATATAAACTGGTACTTATCTTCAATCATTATAATAATATAATAAATGTGTTTTTAAAAAGATTTACCCCGTTTAGTTAGAAGTCCGGAAACGAAAATGGAATGGAAATGAATCTAATCCATATGTTTACATTATTCATGAATATTTTTTGGAATTATTCTTTGTGGTTGCATGTAAAATCTAGTTGTTTTTCCATTTTATTTTTGGGTAATTTTGGTAACTAGGCCTTTTTGAAAAACTATAGTAGTAACTATGCTTTTTAATGTTTCAATTAAGTAAATATACCCCAACCTTTTGTATTTATTCTCCAACTCTATACACTCTTATCTCAAGGGGTACATTTACTAAACACAAAATTAGAAAAAACCTAGTAAACCAAATTGTTTCTTTAAAATTTTTCTACGGGATATCAACACTAATCAAATTTTACAACAGTTAATTAAAATCACAATGATTCTATAAAATTTCATGAATAATGGTATATAAATAGATTAAACGCTTAAATTATAAAATAAATAAATATAATATGTTTAAAGGTAATATTTATATGATTGTATTAACAATACAGTATCCACCAAATCTCATATATAATTAATTTTAAAACTAATATAACACAATTAAATTATTTTAACTTGTCATCCAACAACCTCCTATTTAAGAAGGAAATAAAATCTCTAAAAATCTATCTTCAGTCAACCCGCTTTCCTTTTATTATCTTTTTCAAACTTCCGCTTTCTTGTAGGAGAATCGAGATCTTTCCGCACCCTATATAAATCATCCTCCTTAATCCCAATCCCCACAACAACAGATCTTTAAACTCAAATTCAGTCTCATTCTCTGCGATCGATTGATCAATCAATTTGTCGAATAATTCTATAGTTCGAAGATGAATTCAATTTTCACTCCATTCGATGCTATGTTCGCTGAATCCTTCGGCTGGAAGATCGGATCTATTGAGTCGGTTCAGTCACGAGATTCGGTTTCGGCACCGAGAGACAGCTTGAAGATGACTGGAGAACAGATCGGGAAGAAATCGTCTGTTCTGGTGACGGAGAAGTTGTCCGGGAATGGAGGAAAGCATGCGATGAAGTTGAATCCGAGGTTTGCAGTGGAACTTGATGGTGTTAATTGTTTCGAGACGATTCTCCCGTTTTAGTTTTAGTGACAAAAAGCTCGTATATAAGGATTTGTGATTGATTTTTGCTATGATTTGCAAGAGATAGATATCATAGATTATGTGAATATTATCCACATTCTCACAGCAAGAGGTTGATTAGTTTGATTGAGTACATTATATGATTGATTCTTCTATAAATTTAGGTAAGGAATACAATTAGATGTCCTTAATTATCTGATGATTTCAATTTGATTATGTCTTTGATTATTTGTTCACGTTCTTCAATATACAAAGAGATTGTAGGGAGAACTAAGTTCTCACCCTTGCGTGGGCAAGGCAGGGAAGTATGGTAGGCACAACTGACTCAACCCGATCCGTTATATACGGATACAAAATTGGATACTTAGATATTAATGGTCCTGCATATGGATTAGGTTCCGAATCCAATGAATTTGAACATATGAATATCCTTGGTAATTATCGTATCCGATTAAAAGTTATCCGATTGTCTGAATTGATGCCGTATTCGGATATCAAATTGATGTTGTATTCGGATATCAAATTGATGTTGTATTCGGATATTCAAACCATCGATCATACCGAGTAGCTTGGCTAAATAATGCTCCTGTATGCTCAAGCTCGGCTCGTTTAGAAAATAAACGAGCTTGAACCGAGTTTTGGACGAGTCGAACGCGAACTAAGTTCATATATAAAAGATTCGAGTCTAAATTTTATACGAACTTTAAATTGTGTTCATATTCAGCTCGTTTAAAAAATGAATAAGTTCGAACCGAGCTTTTAACGAATCGAAAGACAAATAACTTGTGTCATCCTACAACTAGGTAATGTACAAACATGCGCCATCAATCTGAGCTAAATATTGGGCTTCTGTGAAGCCTTTTTCCAGCCCACTAACTATCAAACTGGGCCAACGTTTTGGGCTTTACATTCTCAAGCCCATTTCCAATCGAAGATTTCCTTTCCTATTGGTTTCTAGTAGAGCTGATAAAAAAATATGGTCCGTTCCACCGGGCCCTAGACTTATTGAGGCCCACTCAGAAATATTTATTAGTCCACAAAACAAATATCATACGATAATTTAATAATACAGGAAAGGCCATAAAAGAAACGTTATTTTAGACAAAAAAAAAAAAAAAAAAAGAAATAAGAGTACGAGACGGAAAAACCAAAATCTCAGGGGTATTAAGAGAAAATGTGAAAAATTTTGGGCACTATGCGGAAAAGTCAAAAACTCGGGGATACCAAACGGAAACGTAAAAAACTTTGAACACCATCCGGAAAAGCCAAAAACTCAGGGGTATCAAACGAAAAAACCCCTTTCTAGATAGGATAGTTTATAAATTTCTTAATTGATTTATATTTTAGGGAAAAATAATTCATAAAACAAATTTTAAACTACTAGAAAAATGAAAGTACAAGTTTAATTTAAACTCTCCTCCCAATTGTACTAGGAAAAGAATCCAATGTTGTTAGTGGACGGTGATCAAGCATAATATAATATTATTGTAATTAAGAACGTAATTAACACGAATGACGACGTGAGTTCACTGAAATAGATAGAAGAAGATATTTATGAGTACTTAGGGTGAGTTTGGTGGGGATTTGGTATAATTGGGGGAACAAGGAGCACTCTTAATGAGGTACAAAGAAGCTTCTATTCTAAGCTTTTGACTACTCAATCTCTCTTAGGGCCCGTTTGGTTTGAACTCCGAAATCGGAAACGGAATGGAAACGAATCTAGTCAATATGTATACCCTTGTTCATGAAAGTTTTTGGAATCATTTCTTGTGATTTGAAGTAATTGAAGTTGAATTTGATTACTTTTGATACCTACAGGGTAACAAAATATGGGGAGACAAGTGTATTTTTGCATGTAAACACAAGGAATGATTCCATTGAATTTCATGAATAACGATATACATATGGACTAAATTCGTTTCCATTCCGTTTCCGTTTCCGGAGTTGGAACCAAACGGGCCCTTAGACTCTATGTTTGGGGATTCTCACAACAAACTATAGACAAAAAAGATAGCAAGTATTTCTATTTTCGAGTGTCATACTACGATGCATATACGAACAATCTACTGAGATAATTCTGACTTTAAGAAAACTATACTAAGTTTAAGTGTTGGGTTTGGGTTTAACGCGTATGTGTGTTCGTATGCACATGACCCCAATGTACAGCTTGCGTTGAACTTTATCATGGTACAAGAGTGTTAACCAAATTGGTACATCGATCGTAACCCGAGGAATAGCTATAAAGAAAATGAGATTTTAAACTCGTTTGTTCACACATCTTAAAGTTGAAAAGATTGTAAGTTCATTATATTATATAAGGTTCGTTAACTACTCTTTTAATAACCATATGATTTTAGAATAAAAATCTCGTTATGTCTATGTGTTAAATTTAAGTGTAACTCACATGCGTACTCGTATGCACATGACCTCAAACCCCATTCTACGACTTGTGTTGACTGTTAGCATTGTATAAGTATACCAATTGAGTGTTAACATAATGGGTACATCGATCATAACTCGTTAAGAGAATAAAAATGCTAAAACCGTTTGTTCACATATCTAGAGTTGGAATATTATAAATCTAATGCATATGATTTCGTGGAATTTCTCTTACGAGTTATGATCAATTGGTTATATAATAAAACTCATTGAACTTATGTGTATATATAAATTAATAAGTCCTATAAATATGATTGTAAAATGAACCGTTAGCACGAGGGGTTGATGCACCTAATTTGTTTTCGAGAGATATCATAGATGAGTGATAGAAAACGAGTCGAGTAATGACTAGGTCAAGTATATGCTTAGTCAGAAAGACAAGTATAAAAGGAGCAATACGATATAAATGTTTAGATTCTTAAGATAGGTTGTTGACCCACCAAAAATTAATTTATAATATTTGAGTATGTCAAGATGATATATGTAAGACCATAGGTATACATATTAATTTTCCGGTTTATTCTAGGATTTAAGCATCAAATTTGAATGTCTAAGGAGTTTTGAGATGATTTTTTTCATCAAGCCGATCTTGGAACATTTAGAAATATATGAATTTATATTATTTGAAAATAGATCCGGCGTACGAGTAGTTAAAATGGATGAATTTGCAATGTTTGTGAAAGACGGTGCTATCGATGTGTCGAAAAAAATATATCGTGTTTTGAGAGCCAAACGTATATGCCTAGACTTGATGGTGACTTGCATTTTGGCATTGACACTTGTAAGGCCGCAACACTAGATTTGCATTCACACGTTGAGTGTTAAAGTGAGATCCGAGTTCTCTCATTGGGTCTCAACCTGAAAAACGTTACATTTGTTTATCTTTCTTTTTTCTTTTAACTTCTAAGGTTAAAAAATAAACGTGTAATATTCGTTTTTATCAAATTATATACTTTTTAACTTGGCTAATTCTTGTAACCTTGTTAGTCTCTCACAAGCATGGTACTTTGTTGGCAAAGCTACCTAAAAAGAGATTAAACGATTCAGTTTCATCACGTGTTTTACAAAACGAAGCGGTTCACTTAACTAGTTCTATTTTGTATTGTTTCACCTACAATTCTCCTTCACGATGTGAAAAATCGGGTTTTTTCTGAGTAAATTCACCTCTCCACGACTATATCATAATGTTATTAGGGAGACAATGACTCCGAGAGACAGGGTAGCCATCCTCTTACATTTGTAGTCGAAAGAAACTTAACATTATCGGGTGGTTTTAACTCTATCACCAAGTGATTACTACTTAACCCTTAAAGCATACTAGATAGTACTTGGACAAATACTCATTGGTGAGACCATGGAAGTCCACAGGTTAATGTACATTTTAAGCAAGAAAATGGATATTTTATCATATGAATATTATTTTAGTGGGTAGCCATTGTTTTCAGGTTTAAGCCCTGAAATATAGGCGTTGGTTCCACGTCCAAAGGTCAAATTAACTAATCTCCATTAAACAAATCTTTCAACCCACAGTTACAAATTAATGATTTTTAATCTTAATCTAATCCAAACCCAACACTTAAACACGTGAATCAACGAAGAATAGAAGCTCTGCAAACGAATGGAATAGAAATTTCGGATCAAGAGATCAGCACAGAAACTCTTACAAATAAAATAAAAAAAAAACTCAAATTTACTGACTTTAATGCACGAAGAAAACAGCTGTTTTCTTCTTCTTCATTCAATGCAAAATGAATTTAAAGCATTATAATTTTGTCATTTAGCTTAATTAAACAATGCTTCCTAAATCAACGGCTTATAATCTCCTCCTTCAACAGCAGATTTCATGGGTTTGTGTTTTGAGTGATTTTTACTCTTTATAAAGCTTTGAACTTTTCACCCTTTAGTGTTCCTAGAAGATACTGTTCTTGGCTTTGTAAATCTCATTTAGGGTTTCATTATAAGAGTTTTGGTAACTAGCTTGAATCTTTAGTATAGAGAAAAATGGATGAGAAACATGAAGCTGATAAGATTGATGATGTTATGTTACCGGGTTTTCGGTTTCATCCAACGGATGAAGAACTCGTCGGGTTTTATCTCAAGAGGAAGATCTTGCAACAGTCTCTTCCTATTGAGCTCATCAAGCAAGTTGATATTTATAAGTATGATCCATGGGATCTTCCAAGTAAGTTTTGAACTGGGTTAGTTAGTTAGTTAGTTAGTTACTCTTAGAAACCCTAATTTTTAACTTGTTTTTTTGTTCTAACTATTGTGTTGTTTTATGTTGTGTGAGTTTAGAGCTAGCTTCAACCGGGGAGAAAGAATGGTACTTCTATTGTCCGAGGGACCGGAAGTATAGGAATAGCGCGAGACCTAATCGCGTTACATGTGCGGGGTTTTGGAAGGCGACGGGAACCGATAGACCAATCTACTCTTCGGATGGAAGTAAGTGTGTTGGATTGAAGAAGTCTCTTGTTTTCTATAGAGGAAGAGCCGCGAAAGGGATGAAAACGGATTGGATGATGCACGAGTTTCGGTTACCTTCTTTATCCGATTCTATTCCTTCTAAGAAACTCCTTGATAAAGGAATATCCGCAAATGTAAGTCATCTCGAGTTTATCTGATTATGTGTTAATTCCTAGTTGCGTAGGGTTGTCTTCTTTATTGATAAATGTTTTCGCTATTTCGTTTTAGGATTCTTGGGTGATTTGTCGGATCTTCAAGAAAACGAGTTCAATGGCGCAAAGGGCTCTATCATATCCGTGGATAACACAAGTACAAGAGCCATTAGTGTCGCCAAATGAGCCATTTAGCCAAGACAACATATCTTGTACAACAACAGAAGTTGGTTCGGTTCGGTTCACATCTCTTGACAATCCAATCTACAAGTTCACAAACCAAACTTCTTCAACCACCAACCCTATGTTTCCGGCTCTTGACATGTCATCATCGGTCCCTAAAACGACCATAGACGCATCTTACTCTTCCTTGTTGCTAAACCTAGCTCCTTCATTCCCGTCCAATGTGGTTAAAGCTTCCGAAAACATAGACTTTGGAGGTTCGAGTCAAGAGATTAACGGATATCCGATTAACTCTCTTCTTGATCTTCAAGGAAACATGGCTTCAACAAGTGCAGCTACTAACCATGGAGATGCAAGCACTAGATCATCATCCCTAGGGTTTCCTTTCATGTTTCCTACTCTTTCATGGGAATCTCCTTCCTGCCCTAGCGAAATGTCAACCGGGTATTCCTCCAACAAGGGCTACAGTTGAACACACGACCAAACAAACAAACATGACAAGGAGTCAGAAGCGTATGTTCTAGGGTTCATGACAACATTAGGGTTATTTTATGTCATTTCGAAAACCTTAGATTATTGTTAATCGATGTTTCTTAGATGCTAACTTTACGATTTGTATCAAGAAAATGCGTCGTCTAAGTAGTTTTTTCGAGATCTTACTAAGTGTTAGATGATTATCTGATGTAGAAGCTAGCTAGGGTTTCAATTAGTTGTAATGCCAATGTAACATCATAAATCTTGGATGCTAACTTCATACATTAGCTCTTAATGACACTTCTTTTATTAAGTTTAATCACTTGTAAAATGAAGGAATACGTACGTACATGTAGTTGAAACTATGTAACTATAAATTAATTACAAAATGTAATTAGTAAAAATAACACAGTCAAGATGGCCGAGTTGGTCTAAGGCGCCAGTTTCAGGTACTGGTCCGAAAGGGCATGGGTTCGAATCCCATTCTTGACATTGTTCCTTCTTTTTGAAAAATTACGAACGGTGTTTTTGTGCTTTAGATTTTTTTCAAATTACGTCTAAATATTTTTCAATTTTTCTCTTTTCGGGTGGTGTCCCTAAATTTTTCGAATTATACCCATTTATATCCATAAATCAACATTTTGAGGACATTGTTCGTTCTTTTCGGAAAAATTACGAACGGTGTTTTTGTACTTTATATTTTTTTCGAATTACGTCCAAATATTTTTCAATTTTTCTCTTTTTGGGTGGTGTCCCTAAATTTTTCGAATTATACCCATTTATATCCATAAATCAACATTTTGAGGACATTGTTCGTTCTTTTTGGAAAAATTATGAACGGTGTTTTTGTACTTTAGATTTTTTTCGAATTACGAAGTATTTTTCAGTTTTTCTCATTTCAGGTGGTGGTGTCCCTAAATTTTTCGAATTATACCCATTTATATCCATAAATCAACATTTTGAGGACATTGTTCCTTCTTTTTGGAAAAATTACGAACGGTGTTTTTGTACTTTAGATTTTTTTCGAATTACGTCCAAGTATTTTCAATTTTTCTCTTTTTGGGTTAGTGTCCCTAAATTTTTCGTAGTATAGCCATTCATGTCCATAAATCAACATTTTGAGGGAACATTATCCTTTTCACAATATTTTTGGAAAATTACGAATGGAGACCTAGTAATTTAGATTTTTCGAATTACGTCCTAATAGTTTTCAGTTTTTACCTTTTCAAGTAATGCACTTAAAATTTTATAATTTTTCAAAGTATATCGATTCATATCCATAAATCAACATTTTGAAGTATCATTATCCATACAAGAAGTTATCGACAATTAAAATGCTTATAAATAATTATTAGTTAACAGTGATTATCATTAAAGAGTACTATTGTCTTTCTTTTTCTCTCAAATACTAACTTAGAAAATTAAAGAGCATATTTTAAAAAGTTATAAAACTTGGTTGTCGAGTTGGAAACATGACTTTAAAAATAAAAATTTATTGACCATAATCCAAAAAAATTATTATAGATACTAGAATTTTATTACTTTTTTCTTTTCTCGAGACTTTTTTAAGGCATTGTTTTATCCCTTGAGATTTATGACATTGTTTTTTAATAATTATGATAATAATAATAATATTGTGAAGGCTATTTGCTCAAAATATTACTGTATTTAGAATAGTTGGAAACTGTATTTTGAATTATGTAAATAAAATATTAAAGATGATGCTAAATTGCTAATATAATAATGATAATATTATATTAATAAATAAATAAATAATTTTAAAATGGGGACCTTTGTTTCTGGTCCATATATTGGCAGTAACTGGAAACTTCAGTGTTTCAGAAGAACACATATTATATTATATGATGGCAGTCATGCAACTAAATGACTTCAAGTGTTTGTTATAAAATTACTGCAAGTAAAATTTATTAACCACAGTAAGAAATTTGAACAGCTGAATGACTGCTGTCTTGTAAGTAAAACATTTAATTGATTTTTTTTACTTCTATCAGTTCATGAATGTTAACAAGCATGCACCTCATTTAATAATCAATTGCAATTTGAATAAAACGTACACTACATTGATTTACACTGCCAGTTAACAAAAAAGTAATAAGTTTTAACCACGTAGTGCCCGTTTGGTTGGAGCGGTGGAATGGAAACGGAATGGAATCGGATAAGGGCAAGGTAAGACAATAGAAACAATGATATTACTTTCATGTGTTAAAAGACCTCTAACCAAACGTAAATTTTGATTGATTCAGAATCATTCCGTTACCGGAAATGATTCCTTGTGCTTCCAAACGAGCCCGTAAACTCTTCGCCCGTCTAGAACCTTAATTTTCGGTAAGGTTGTGCGACTGACATGTGTCACAACTTTTTTTTTCCGAAACCAATGAAAATGATGGTGCAAAACTTATAAAGGGATAATGCATAACATATAAAAGTATAGTTCATGATTTATAATAGAATAGTTAATAATGTAAAACTTAAAAAGTAATTAAATATAATATATAGTTCTTGATTATAATAGATAGTTCATAACATATAAACAATTAATTTATTAATAATTAAATATAATATATTAAAAATAATAGTTCATGAATTATATGAGAGTAGTTCAAAGTTTATAAGAGAATAGTGCAGAACTTATAACATGCTAGTTCATTATAGTTAAAATCATCCAGAATATATTTTCTTCAAAAAATAAAATAAAATTTGGGACACATGTCAGCGACCGTACAGCCGTACCTGAATAATAGGCCGTACCTGAACAAAACACACACTATATATATATATATATATATATATATATATATATATATATATATATATATATAGAGTTTGGCTCACATGTAAACAGCCCTTATAGTGTTCAATGAGAACACACGTTAACCATAGGATTGCTTTGATCTAATGGTCTTAATTAAACCAAATTTTAGGGAATATTTTACTCCACTCTCCAATTAAAGAGGGTGCATTACACTCTCCATAATAATTATAATCAAATATGGTAGTTAGAGATTCTCTCCCTAATTGTTATTATCCTAATCTCCACATTTAAATCCAAATCTAGTTTTCAACGTGAATTCATATTGCACTTTTTTCATTTCTCAATTCATCATTCACCATAGTTGATATCAACAACATTTCTAAATCAATTCAATTATCATCTCCATTCTTCTAGTTAATATTGTACAAAAGTATTCGTCTGTGTTCATGAAAATATTCGTCAATATACTATTAAGAATTCATTCATACCAATATTAATCGTTCATGTCCAACAAATTTTAGTCGATTATTGATAATTGAAATTAATAGTTAGTGGTACATAAATTATTTATTTATATAGTGAAAAATATACGCTCATAATTTGAAGAAACCAATGTTTCAATCTTCGGACAATTCGTGAACATATACGTATACGAAGATATTCGACCATATTACTGAAAATATTCGTTAGTGTACTATTAAATATTCGTTAGTGTTACTAAATATATTCGTACATATGATATAATATATTCGTTGCAAAATTTAGTTATTCAATTGTTTCCAATAAGTTGTCACACATACACGGACAAACCACCACAAATCGCCGGATAAAAGACATATAACCACCGAATATTTACAACATTTAGTGTCGAATAAAAACTAAAGTACAATAATTCATGTATATGACAATGAAATAACAAATTTTGTTCATCAGATCAAAGAAGGTTTCAAGCACCACAAAAACATATTGAATCTTAATCTAAGCAAAATCAACGTACTTCTCATTTTGCTAAATACATTAACATACATCAACGAATAAAATCTCAATAAACAGTGAATACAAATTCAATAGCACATGCTTCTCTTGTACTGTTGAGGATGAGGGCAACCATGGATTCCGGTTGGTCTGCAATGATGACAAATTTGGAGTCGTACAAGAAGATTGTTGATGGTAACGATGTAATATCGACACGAGACTACGAGGATGAAGGAAAACGTGGCTTTTGAATAGCCTCGAGCGAAATTGATGGTGAGCGAGACGAAATTGGTCTCATAGACGGTTGAGTCGCGATGCACGAGACTGAAGGAATGTTGGAAGGGTACCTGAGGCATTCGAGGGAGAGCCATTGCGAGTTCAAGTCCAGATCTGCGAAGAAAATCGGCCGGCCAAATCTGGTATGGAGACGACGGTGGTGCCTTCATTGGACGAACGACAACAACCCTAATCATCGTTGAATCACCCTTGCTCGCCATTGGAGTCGTTTCACAAATAATCGGTTATTGAACGATGATGGAAGATGGAAGATTTGAATGAGAGATTCTAGGGCAATATAAGGTAACAAATCTTTTTATATATAATAATGGAGCAAATTAAGTGAAAATTGATTTTCACGTGCAGCCAATTCCCCACTCTCATTCTAAATTGTTTTATTTTTATTTTTTTCCCTATTTATTATGGTTAATCTTGACCATCTATTACTCTAATCTTACGGATTAGATTTGTTCTCATTGTACACTATAAGGGTTGTTTACATGGGAGTATGATTCTATATATATATATATATATATATATATATATATATATATATATATATAGGGTGCGGTTCCCATGAGAACAGACTTATCGTGTAATCATGAGAACAATCTTAGACCGTTGGATGACAAGTATTAAGGGTCGAGATTTAGAGTAGATATCACAATTAATAATAATTAGGAATAGTCCATTCAACCAATAATAATTACGATTAATCCACTCAATCAACAATAACTACGAATAATACATTAAACGATATGACACTTTCGTAACAAAACTAATAATAATTACGAATTTGTTCTCATTATTACACGATAAGCCTGTTCTCATATATATATATATATATATATATATATATATATATATTGACTCGTATGTAAACATCCCTTATAGTGTTCATTGAGAACGAATAGTAGCCCTTGATCTGATTAATCCAAATGGTGAAATTTAACCTAAATATTCTATAAAAAACACAATCCACTCTTCTGATTGGAATGTGTAATACACTCTCCAAAATAAGGCAATTTCGATAATTTTTAATAATTATAAATGAGATCTTCTTCCACTATTTTAGGCAGTTACAATTTACAGAATCTTCCAATTAATTAATAAGGATAGTAAAGAATTCCAACATAATCGTTCGAACGCAATATCATCCATTTGGCTGCTACCTTTTGCTGAAACTACATGGTCTCCATTGTCGCCGGAAACATAACCATATCTTCGCCGGAATAGTTAACAGTAACTGAATCGTTTTCAGTATACAATATACCCATCATCAAACACTCGGTTTTTGTTCTTCAAACAGCTGTAGTCATTTTAAAGTTTTACGTTTTTTATCATTATATGTCCACATTTATCAGTTGATTTGTGTAATGCATTCTGGCAAGCAACAGTTTCGAAGTCGATGGAAGAAGGTAAGTGAACTAGAAATGCCATACACAATTAAATTAATATATTAACATATATTTGATTTCATATTAACGAATATATTTGACTATACCACCGAATACGATTTACATAATGATTACGAAAACATATTCAGTAACGGTGATGGTTTACCCAATCATCAAACATTAAACATACTTGTAATCATTATTTATATTTCAATTCTCTGAATATAAATCTGTATTGAATTTTTTACAGATTTCCCAAGTGAAAGAGATTGGGATGTTGATGGATTTGACATTGATGCTAACATGGAGAGTATGGATGAATTTTATGAAGCAGCGGCAAATGAAGAATTGAATGATGGAATAGTCATGACGCAATCACCGGGAAAATAAAGTATTGGACTCCGTATTACGATGAATCAACACATCCACGTATTGGAATGTGTTTCAAGACGCCGGAGGAAGGTATAGATTTTTATAAGGCGTATGCTAAGGAAGTCGGTTTTGATATTCGTTTGTCATCTTCACGTGTATGCTCAAAAGACGGGACTCTATTGCATCGTCGCATATTGTGTAGTCGACCAGGATTCAAGGGAAATGTACCCACTATCGGAAAGCGTCATAGAGTTTCACATCGCGTTGGTTGCAAAGCAAAGAACAAAGGCACTCGTCTAAAAAGTAGTCTTGAAACCGCAACTACGAAAGCAAGCAAACCACTATGCAAGTGCGCAAGATGTGGTCAGCTCAATTCACATGACAAGAGGAATTATAAGGAGTCCCTCGAATGAGTACCATATGCTCATGAATTTGCATTAAATTTTCTTTATTATTTGACTCTTTATATCATGGATGGTGTGGAACTTGTCTTAGATGAATATGATATTTCGCAATCAGTGAACCACTATAATGAACTCTACAACCAAATTTGGTGTTACTTGTTATCTTTACTCGATCATAAGCACCTAATTCGGTAATCTGAATCCTTAACACAAACAGTATAACATTCAGACATTACATCGAGTATATTCGACAACTCAATCCCTTATATTGTTTATATTCAATAACAAACACACTAATTAATCTATCATATTTTTTGTATTGTTGTATAAGTTTGCATACAAGTTAACGTTCGTTTTCATACGTTGGTTGTGTTATAGTCACTGGATTTGTGAATTCCAAATATTTCCAAAAAAACACAATTGATAGAAATATTAGTTCCAATAATGTACAATTTTCTTTAACTATATACGTTAATATAAAAATATTATTTCAGGATATATTGTTTGAAATACGATTACATTTTATAGCGTTGAAACACCAAATAAGAAAGCGTAAACTTAATTACCCAAGTGTACAACGCTCATTAACATACAACACACTAATATATTCTATATCCGGTAACTATACCTTGTATATTCTATAAAATATAGCATCATATACGGTAAAAAGTGTAAAGGTTGTGCTCCTTAACATACAACATCTAATATATGAAACATCCATTAACTATATCATGTACATTCTGAAATTATATCGTTCCTATTCGGTGATTAGTACACTTACTAATCCATCATATTATACATGGTTAACGGTGTTAACATACAAGATACAGATCTTCTTCCAATGGTTGTTGTGTTTTACTCAATGTAGCAAAAGAATTGTCCAAAACAACATATAAAAAAGAGTTTTGACAATGTAATAATGTTTTGACATTAATAAAGACAGTAGTGTCAAACACAATAATCCCTACATAAGTGTTCAAAATATCCAGATAGAGAAAGAAACGGTAGAATATAGTTTTGACAAAGTGTAGCAAAACAGTTGTCTGAAGCAACATATCAAGATAACTACTTGGATGGTCTATTCATCATCATCCTTAGTGTTGTTAATCTCCAACGCCCCTCTAGCAACCATACACGGAATTTCTTGCATCATTGTGTTCTCAGACCAATGGAGCAAAGTATATAAATATCTGACTCGTAAGAAGATTCTTGAATTGAAACGGCCTTCCTTTTCCCACTTCTAATATGTTGTTTCTTGTCTGTCACCATCTTGTTTTCTGAACACACAATCAAACAATAACGAATATAAATCATCTTATTCATGAATATTTCATAAGCATAGCCAATGTCTCATTCGACAAGGCATGGAGAATAATCAAACAATAACGAATATAATTCATCTTTTAGCAATTTTATCAAGTTTCGTATCAAATATAAAAATAATGACCATAAAAAACAATCATATATGAGCAGGCAAGTGCATAATGGTTGCAGCATAACTCGTATTCGACAAGGCATGGCGAACATTCAACAAAATTGGACTATCAACTCAAATTCATCAACATAAATCAATAGCCATTTAGTTGGCAAAATTCATCAACAATGGACTGCCGAATATAAAAAACTATAGCCATTAACATCAATCACATATGAACAGGCAAGTGAATAATGGCTCAAGCATAACTCGCATTCAACAAGGCATGGATAACATTCAACAACAATGGCCTATCAACCCAAATTCGACAACAATACTTCAAGCTCATAACAAAAATCAATAGACATTCGGTTGGCAACATTCAACAACAATAGACTAACGAATATAAAAACCATTACTCATTAACAACACTCATATATGGACATGCAGGCGGAATACAACGATAACAGTACCTCGTGTGACGGATGGGTTGCGGTTAGTCGAAGAATACCCTAATTTGTGTAGCAATCGAGAATGAACAGTATATTAAGATGCAGAACGCCGAATATCGGCGCTTCTAGAACCGAATACGAACAATGAAAAGGATATTAAGATGCAGAACTCCGAATACCGGCGCTCCCAGAACCGAATATGAAATCGAGTACGAACACAACACCGGCGACTCCAATGGCGCTGAAGACCGGAAGAAGAAGTAGTTCATCAACAATGGACATTACCTCGAGCGACGGCGGGGAAAGGCGAACACAATACCTAGTGTAGAATGGATGGGGAAAAAAGCTCCTGCTCCACAGACGGCAGCGAATACCGGAAGAAGATAGCGGCACCAATGGTCTGCTTCAGTTCGAAAACAGGGGATTCTGCTTTGGAGGAAGAAGCGGGATACAAAAATAACCGTGAAAAGATTTAATGGTTTTATTTAAGGGAAATTTTAAAATTGGGGGTAATTATGGAGAGGATTGTTTAACACGCACCTATAACTTCCAAAATTACGATTTAAATTTTTTTTTAAAAATTAAACTATTACTTAATCTCAGTCATCCATTATAATGATCCAACGAATATAATTCGTTCTCATTTAACACTATAAGGGTTGTTTACATGTGAACCAAACTCTCTCTATATATATATTCATTTTCACTATTTTTTCACAAATTACATGAAAAGAGTTATCCACGTCTATCCAAAACATATACTTCAATATATAGGTTAATCATAGTGGTTCAACCACATTGTTCATCATATCTTTGGCTTTGAATTATGATTAATATCAATAGACCTAGCTAGTAGTGACCTTCCTCTAGTGCAATAATTAAAGTTGTGTTATCATGTTATAACAACCATGATCCATGCTCCATATACTATAACAAAAATTCATAATCAATTCTACCCTTACTTACATATTTAAATCACATCAATTCTTCATCGAAAAAACTATTATGAATTCCGTTAAGTTAATAACTTAATATTACGTACGCTACATAAATATAACGAGGTTTTACTCTAAGACCCATTCGTAAGTGATAGGAATACGTCGTTCATCGATTTTTATGAAATTCCGATGAATAATGAAGGTCAATATATATACTTGTATTCACATATATATGTGTTAAGTATGAGTTCATGAGATTGATTGAATTTTTGTTATAAAATAATTGACAATAAAAACATTCTCTTTTAACTTGCAAATTTTAACCAATATCCTAATAAAAAAAAATGTTTATATTGGTAATAATATAAAATAAGCGGAAATTGTTATACATTCATATTCAATATATACACACAAAATCACAAATGCATATAACTCAACTTAAAGACTACAAAATTCACGTGCAAATGTTGGGTATAACACGTTTTGATTTTTGGCATGCACCCTAACTTTTCACTGAGAAATATGATAATCTACCTAATGCATTATACCTAACTTTCTTATAATTATATATATATATATATATATATATATATATAGGGTGTGGTTCCCATGAGAACACCCCTAACGTGAGAACATGAGAACAATCGTACACCGTTGGATGTGAGTTTTAAGGGTTGAGATTTAGAGTAGATATCAAAAATAATAATAACTACGAATAATAATAACTAGGAATCCAACAATAGCTACGAATAATCCACCCAACCAACAATAACTACGAATAATACATTAAACGATATGACACATTCGTAATAAAACTAATAATAATTACGAATCTGTTCTCATGTTCTCACGTTAGGGGGTGTTTTCATAGGATCTATACTCTCTCTCTCTCTATATATATATATAAAATCTAGGAACCTTTCTTAGAGTGTTTTGAGCTCTTATCCATACGAGTCCTCTCTTTCACCCTATTATCAACTTAATGAATTAAAATATTTTAATTTTTAATCTAAAAGTAAAACAAAATTGTGAAATCCGTTGGGGTTGTGTAGCGGCGGCCTTGTTTGGCATATTATAACGAGTGTTATCATGTAACCAACAATCATTAAGAATTTTTTTTCACTAGTAACGATAACGATCGTTACAAAAAATTATTAAATTTTTTATAAGTTAACGATAGTTAACAGTAGGTTAACGTTCGTTAAAAATATTATCTGTAATAGAGGTTAACGATCGTTAACATATGTAAACGATCACCTCTATTACAGAATGTTACAAGTAAAAAAAATGGTGGTTAAAAGGTAATGATCGTAAGTTTGTTATTAAAAAAAAGACCGTTCAATTTTTGTTTATATAAACCATAATTTCGTCCATAAATAAAATATATTATTACCTAAAATATTATTATATTTTTATTGATAGTGTGTATTTAAGTTCAATGAGTGAAACTCCCCTATGAACACTTACCTTGATCTTTTAATTGTAACACCCCAAGTTTTGGTAACTCGAAGCGTTATGGGTTAGGACCTCACAATGGGTTCCGACCCTCGGAGTAGCAACATCACAATGGATCTTACAGCAAGACACATACAAAAGAAAACTAAAACTCAAAATAAAACCAAAGGTTTAGACAAAGGAAAGTGTAAAAGACTCGCAGCCGAGTTCAAAACAAAAGGAAAAGCAATAACATAAACATAAGTCCGATCCCGTCCTATAATGTACGGGAATCCCGGCTGACCACGCCGTCCGGATCACTCAACAACACCTATATCATGCAGGGCATCTACAACATCGGTATAAACCGTTAGCTAATATACTAGATATCGGAAAGAACGTAAAGGCACAAACACACATAAGGCAAAGATAAACATATATCATGCTCGCACACAACCGATTATTATCTTTCATTAAGTTATCCATTACTAATTCAACTTCTTTTGTCAAACAAAAATCTCCCGAAACTCGCATCCGCTTCCGTCTACCAATAGAAATAGATCAGTACTATCCATTACATGCGGGCCTGGGTTGCAAGAGCACATTCTACTCTCTTGTAGAACTAGACAATTGGTCACCGCCCGGTTATCATACACTAGGTCAATTACGGTTATAAAGGTGATTCCTATTCCGGTTATCCGTTATACACGATAAACAACGCAATCAAGCCAAAACACTCAAACCAATATACAAAATGAAGCTAAGTAAGTTCAAGGGACTTACCTCACTCGAATGTAACTTAAAGCTCAACAAACAACTCAGAGAACGACTCAGTTTCCCTCAGAAAAGAAGCAAGGAAAGCCTGCTCACACAAGGCATCATAAATCAGGAACGAAACGGTTGCTAGAAGTCTATAACTTCTAGTCTCAATGATCTCTAAGAGATCTCCACAAACTAAGGTCTCAACCTTAGTCTTACAGAACACTCAAAGGGCAAGGAACATCCATAATAACCAAGGAAAGGAACAAGGAAAGCAAGGAAGGAAGCAACTCACAAGAACGGGAGTTACTGCAAAGGAAACCGCAAGGGCACCGGAGCAAGGCACAGGGGCGGCTTGCCGCGGGGGCGGGAATGTGCAGGCGTGGGGGCGGTGCACTGACAGTAAGCATTGTCGGGGTTTCTTCTCAACAAGGGATCCAAAGCTCGAATCTTTGATCCACCCACGTCAAGACTCAACCTAAATAGTCTGAGAACAGCAACACATCAACAACGGGGATGCCAACAAGAATCAAGGTTCAAACTTGATTCTTGGAGAAGAAGAAGAAAGAACAAAAGAAGAAAACGAAACAGAAGGATGGGCATGCAACCACAACATGAACGTGAGGAAGGAGCAAGAAAAGATGAACTTACACGTCAGCAAGATCACATGAAGCAAGGCTGCAACACTCGAGGGTTGAAGAAAGCGTAAGCAAGAAACGGGAAAAAGATGAAAAGACGGGAATGTATAGAGAAGAGGTGAAAAGATAGAAGAAAGGACGTTCTAGGGTTAGGAAGAAGATAGAAAAGTCGGCCCATAAGATAAAAGATCGGATATGCTATCTATGGAAGGAAGATAAAACGAACGAAAACAGATCGGGCAAAATCTGCAGCGAATCCGCAGGGGCGGATCGCCTCAGCCGCAGGGACGGATCACCTCAGCCGCAGGGGCGCCCCATATCACCGCGGGGGCGGTGACAGACCCTTGCTTCTGGGCGGCCTTCTTCACCGCGGGGATGGTGAAGGTAAAAACAAGAGGCTTATATTAAGCATGTTCATTCAATTTTTAATCTAATGAATGTCACACCCATACTTAAGAAAGGCTCCTACCTACCCCACAATCTAACACAACGTTTGTAAAACATTTCCAATTTGAGTATCAAGTAACAAAGAATCATATATTAACAAGTGACATATTTCACGATTATTGTCATCTTTAAAAAAATTTAATATTTCTGTAATAATCTCTCAAACAATTTCGATAATGCCCATAATTCAAGTTGAATTGAATTAAAATAAAAAAAAGCTAAAATAAGTTCCCAAAATTATAATTTTCGATAATCCCAACAATCTCATACCAATTGCATCTAATATTCATGTTATTTTAAGTTAATTATGTCCGCACTCACCCAATTGATCGATGTATTGAAATTTACAAGAATCTGTTTGAAATTAAAAAAAAATGGCTTAGGTTCTAGTCGGCAGTACCTTTCAAAATTTTAAAACCTTGTGCTTGTTTGGTAGTGTAGATTATTTGTTAGATTAGATTTTTCATTAAACTTTTGTGTAGGTTTTTGGTGTTGTATTGAAAAGATAAGAAATTATAAATGTTTGGTTAAATTATTAAAATTATTTATAACTTTATTTTCAAAAGATGATCATTTGTACATTTGTCTTAAAAATTTTGTGATAAATTCTCATAAAAATCAATCCAAATTTTTACTTTTATCCATTTCATTAGATTTTTACATTTTGCAAAACCCTTGGAAAAAAAAAACTACACAATCAACCATGAAAAAATCTAAACCTACCCAAAAATCTTTAACTATACAAATATCTCGTGTTACCGAACGTACCCTTAACTCGAGTTATCACAGTTGATTATTTATGATTACTTATATGGCCGGTATATTAATCTAATTACTTTGGATTATATTTCATGCTTTGATAGGGCTAGATAAAAGGAAGTGATTTAACTTAGTGTAGAACTATCAACCCTTTTTAGAGGTTGATTAAGAAGTTGCTTTATCATAACAACCAACAAGATTAGATGCATTAGGGCCCATTAGTGTTAATTAGGATCATTAAATACTTTGTTCAAACTCATTCTGTGTCAAATCTGTTTTTAGTTAATTGATTTTTATTGAGAGGTGTGTATTCTAGGTCGGTTTGCATTTGTAAATCAAAACTATACATATGGTTGTTCAATCGAATAGATCCAAAAAACCAAATATTTGATCAGACAATTAGATAAATGAGGTTTTGGGATTATCGAAATATCCGTCATTTTTAAGCCGATAAGATATTCGAGTTTTTAAATTTAACCCTAATTTCATACTATTCTTATTAGATAGATTGGATATCCAATTCATATATCTGGCATGAGTAATGTTATTCGACGTGGCCAAAAAAACGCTAATGAGACAATGCACGCGGACCTTCAGACCGCGGATGCGCCCCAAGCCCTTACATTAGGGTGCTGCGACGCCCCTTCTTCTTTCCTTCTTCTTCAGTTGCGCAAACGCATGCACCTGGGGCACATGCGGACTTCGCATGCGCACTAACTGTGCGCGTCATGAGGCTCGGGGCGCATGGGGACTCTGCATTTGTGGCCCCTTTGTCCACGCAAATAGTAAGCTTGGTCAGACTTAGATTCCGGTATTTATTGCCCAGATCAATATGATAAATTTGATCCGATTAAGGTGATGAAAACTTTAGGTTAAGGGAACAAATATTGGTGCTCACTCTTATCTATTATAGTTGTGAATATACCTTACTAAACTTATTTGTTAATAGATAGACGCTTATACACTATTCATATTATTAGAGCAATTCAAATCCAAGATCGTTGGAGTTGTCCTTATGATGCCAAGATGCTTTTAGTCGACTCTGTGCAGGATCTCTGTTCATCTAAAGAAGTCTTGACTATGCATATTTTAAGGGAACTTAATTGTGTGATTGACCGCCTTACCCAACGATGATACTCGACCACCTACACCAATTTTTCTGATGATAACGAATTTTAAGTTCTTATATACCGCAATGATGCTTTAGGTTAAACTACGTCTAAAAGATAAGAAAATCTAATTGCTTTCCGTTATAAATAAATAAATAATGATATTTCATAAATCTGAACGATTTTATGTTATATTATTTGATTTTACTAAATATAAAATAAAGTTAGTGTATGAAAATGCACATGCAATGTGTAAATATACATTAAAAAAAATCATCAAAGTACTTGGAGTAATATGTCAAATATATCTTTAGCACATGAAGATATCACTATGGAATTCAAACAAAATATACTTAACACAATCCAACCTAACCAAACTAAACTTAGATCGAGATTCGGTCGATCTAAAAACATGAAATAATCAACAAGCAAAATCCAACTGTGTATGAATTTGATTTGAATTGTTAATTTTATGAAGTATATAGATTTTATAATATTTGAATGATTTAGAATCATATATTATACCAAGTCACTTATGCAATATCAAAAATAAATTTATAATATAACAAATGTTATTATTTTATTATATAGCAATAAAAGATTTAATTTTCCATCAGTTTTTGAATAATAAAATAGTTAAGCATTGTATAAAACATTCATAATATAATGAAGTTTAAGAAAGCGATAATTTTTTTATGTTTTATCAAATATCGTGAAATAGTAAATTTCGACATACAAATTATTATTTTTGTACAACTAACTATATAGAAAAATAAAAATAAAAAAGTTAACTTTAATATTCAAATAATTAAAAAAAATAGTAAACACCTTTTTATTTATTTTGATGAACTCCTTAAAATTTCCGGATTTGGATAATCGCCGACGTTCCTGCTCTTCCTTCTGAGGGAGGCCTATCGGAAAAATGTTAGGTCCATTCGACATACAAATTATTATTATCCCAAGCTATAATTTTTTTATGTTTTATCAAATATCGTGAAATAGTAAATTTTGATAGACAAATTATTATTTTCTTAACATTTAAATATATAGAAAAATAAAAAATAAAAATTTCAAGATTCAAATAATAATAAAAAATGTGGTAAACACCTTTTTATTTATTTTGATGAACTCCTAAAAATTTTCGGGTTTGGATAATCGCCGACGTCCCTGCTCTTCCTCTTGAGCAAGGCCTATCGGAAAAATGTTAGGTCTTGTTCGAAAGGAAGGGTTGGGTGGGCGATTTTCCAAACCCGAAAATTTGAATTTTGTGCAGAGGACATTTTAGGTAGGGAAGTGTTCGGTGTAATTCAATCATGTGAATCAATCATCTTATATTATTGACTAAAAATATATCAATCATCACAAATTGTAACGAGATATGTCCATTTCTTGAACGTAAGATCAACAAAGATCTTCATCCCATGAAGAAAAATCCAAAATGTGCTTAACACAACCAAAACCAAACTTAGATCAACATTTAATCGATCTAAAAACTCAAAATAACCCGAAAATAATCACAAATTATACAAACATAATAACACAAACAAACCCAAAAAAACAAACAAACACACAAAACTAGTGTACGTACGACGCCGGAAAACAAGAACACTCGGAAACCACCTCGGTTTCCACCACCCTCCGGTGGTAGCTCCGGTGACACCCACAGGCGGCGCAAGCGAGAGAAGCTTCGGTCCCTTCTTCTCCGCTCGCCATGAACTCCCGACATCCATCTAGGGCATAACCGCCGATTCCGGCTGCATGATTTCTCCGGCACTCGCCATATCTCACGTTCCTCACCGTAAAAGACGACGCCGGTGTGTTGCTTGAGTAGTCGTCTTCTTCATGATCTCCCCTCATTGCAGAAAAGAGATAGAGAGAGGTTTTGTATGAGTTAACCCTAATTCATATGTATTTATAGTCTAAATATTTGATTAATATTAACATAGGCATGGTAGGTAATGTGTACATATATGCTACGTACGTACGTGTACGCATGCATCAAGTTTCGAGTTTCCGTACCGTGTAGTTAAGAATTGATTATTCTGTAAAATAATTTTGTTTTTGAATGATAAAATAGTTAAGTAGTGTTTTTATTTTAATATTATTTGTAGTATATAAAAAATTCACTTTGAAAAATTACTTATAATTACTTTAGATAAAAATAATTATAATTGTGTTTCAAAAATTAAAACATTTTAGGTATTGAAAAAAATGGTATAATTTACATAAAGCTTTATACAATAAATTATATACTTTAGAAATTATATAAAATTACTATTTATGTTATAATATTATTCTAATTAGTTTTGTTAGTAAATAATATAAATAATTAATAACTGATAGATTATTTTAGAGAATTTACTCTTGATACCCTCAAATTATTGTTTTTTTTTGTATTCATAAAAAATTAAAAAAAAAATAGGTACCCTTAACACTTCTAAAATATTAATCATTTTACCCATTTTTATTTTTATTAATTAAATAAAAAAATAAGTTAAAATTCTTTTATATTGTTTGTAAAAATACATTTTCATATATTATAATTTGGATTACACGATTAATTAATGTAAATAAAAAAGAATAAAAATTATTTATGTAAAGTAAAAAAATGATTGTTTTATAAAATTTAAGTTAAATTAATTTTTTTGTTTAGTTTATAAAAAAAATAAGTTAACCTTAGATTTTTATTTTTATTTTTATTTTTTTAATATTTAAAGGAAAATGTATAAACTAAAAAAAATTATAAAGAGAAGAAATTTAAAACTTTAAGGACACCGGAATAAATCTTAAAAATCTTTGGTTATTGCTATTCGTACCACAGTGAACATGCTATTCATATCGCTTGTAAGACTACGCGTTGCGTAGCCGTAGTTAGCGTTTTTTTTCGTTTTTATGAAAAAAAAATTTTTAATTTGAGCGCCGGCGTAAGGCACTGGTGCTCAAACCCTATTTTTTTTCAACACAATTTTCACACTTACATCGAAAAACACCGGATTTTTAACCAGATTTACGATTTGAGCGCATGCGTCAGGAGCCGGCGCTCAAATAAATAATTTTTTTTAAAAAAAAAGGCGCTTACGCCTACGCATGCTAGACGTGTAGCTCAGATTGGTCTTAACGCTACGCATACGCGATGCGTAAACGTAAATGTGGTACGCATAGCATGGAACGGGTGGTACGAATATCAATCTGAAAATCTTTGGATACAAAAGGGTACTAAGAAAAAGTTTTCACTATTTTAATTCATTTTTATAGTAATGTGTATCATGTATGTAATTGTATGACATATATTATTATTTAGGGTTTCACTTTAATATATAGAGATTAAGTAGTGTTATGTGGACCATATGAATAATTTAATCACCAATAAGTCGAGCAAAGTTTCCACTAATGAGCCCTAGAATGGTCCTTAATGAAATAATTGAATTGATCTTTCAACCGCAAAAAACACAGAAATTACAGAAAGAAGCAATTAAGATCTTACCCTAAATTGATAACTAAGCTTTATTGCTTTGGTCCCAATTGATTGGTTTGATATAAGAATAAATTTAGCTCACATTGCTGTCTTCAACCAAACTGTGTGTTATGTGGACCATAAGAGAGGACTTTAGAAGTTAAAGCTTATTGAGATGATCGTAATAAAGCAATTTGGTGTCATTTGTTGCTAAACCCATCTGTAAAATGCACCTAAACACATGGATTCTTCAACCAAATTTGCCAACCCTTTGTGTGATCGATCATGTGTAGACCTGTTCAAATTCGGACAGCCCGTCCGGCCTGACCCGTCAGCCCAGAAAAACGGGCGGGTATGAACATGGGAACAAGCCCAGCCTGTCAAGTTTGTTAGACTGGATCTGGACAAGGCCTTAGGTCGGGCCGGGTACGACACCCATCGTAGACCCGGTATCCGGTCCGGCTAAACGGGTTCAATATTTTATAAAGATGGGCCCGGACCCGGTCCGGGCCCGGATATGAACAGGTCTAATCATGTGTGACATATTTATGAAGTCAATCATAAAGGGATAAGGGTTTGTTTGGTAGGATTTTCGAGGAATCAAGAATCGGTTTCGAATTACTCAAATCGATTCATGTATTTGGTGGTAAAAAGGTATCAGAATGAACGATTTTAGGAAATGAGTGGCTAATTTCGGTATTTTATATTTTCCGATTTCTTTTTTTTTATACACTTGGATCAATCAAACGCATCTTTTCAAATATAGCGTTTTAGGGTCACTAATTCCTTATTTCAATATGATTTTTACACACCTACCGAACGAGCCCTAGAGAGTCTAATCATGAAATGTCTTAATAGTCTCGGAGATCATCTGTCAACCTAAAAATAAGTCTTTATAAAAATTATATTTTATGAAAAGCAAAACAAAAAAAAAAGGACTTTTTAAAATATATACGGAGATATGAAAAATAAAAAATAAATAATAAAACACGAAATACTATATTTGGTTTTATTGGGTCGTATGATTCATGTCATTGGACATATCTGAATCTAATCCACAAGTTTGGTGGGCTATTGACCTTCGTGTATATATCATTTGGTTTTAAAATGAAACTTTATTGAATGAGTTTGAGTCTAATATACAAGTTTAGTGGACACACTATTATTTTACGTGTATAATTTCAATAAGCTTTAAATTGAAACTTTATTAAACTTATTGTCAAATGGTTTTAAAATAAGGATTTTATGTTATTGGGTAGAGTCATAGTCTAATACCCAAATTTTTTTTATCTTATTAAGTGAACAACTCCGCATTTTTACGGACATTAATTCAGATATCATTGTCAAAAAAATAGTGTCAACGGAAAGAAGTGGTCGAGTTATAAATGCCCAATTAAGAATAAGTGAAGGTTATTTCAACCAGTTTATCCGACCTAAGGCCGGACCTGGGCTAAAAATGAACATTCGATCTATTCATACATTTTCGGTCCGCTCGATTTAGGTCCTGAACCGGTACCGATGAACCGTCATTGGGGTTTCCTACTATAAAAGTTGCTAAGTTGATGTCTAGACGGGAAGACTTATAGTTTATTGGTTTTGTTTTGTTATACTTTATAGTTTATATTATTAGAATGTCATAAACAATAATACAAACCTTCATAAATTCATTTATTATACAAAATGATGATGTACTTCAAACTATTGTAAATTATAATGGAATGAAGTAAATGTTCATCTAGGGCATGGATATACCAAGTCCAAATGTCTTTAGACTTTCTATGTTAAACTTTATGTTTTTTAAAATATGATTTAACATGTACAATAATAAGTTGGAAGACCTAAGCAACATAACATTTAAACAAGGTTGCAAAAAGGATATTACTTTCATGTTAATCACTTGATTTTATTGAAAAAAAAAAACTTAATGGACTATCTGTGTCGGTTTAATACACACATTTACTTGTATACAAACGATCTCACTCCAAAAAATTGACATGTTAATCTAATAATCTTATGACAGGGTGTTCAGTGTTAACTGATCCAAACAGTTCTGGTTAGATTCGGATAAAATCGAGTTGGATGGATGGCTGATCAGTTACTACTAAGCCGGTTAATTTTTGTTTTTCCAGCGTAATATTTTCCTAGAAATTAGTTTTTGGTAGCTCGATTTATGATTTAGGTTATACAATATGGGTATTTTTTAATAGAAATTATAAAATATAACTTATTAAAAAATGAAAAGGGGTCTTTTGTGATAAACTAATTATTTATATCAAGCTTTCTTTGAAAATTTACTTTCATACAAAAGAAGATGAAGGTGCTGAGTTATGACTGCAAACAGTAAAACCCGGCCCAATAAGAGTCGGCCCATTAGTGGAATTTGGTAAAGTCCGGTCCAATAATAAACGGCCCGTTAGTGGAATTTGGTAAAGTCCGACCCAATTAACTCAAACGAGAACTCTTGTAGACAACTTTAGGGAATGAATTGAAATTTTATTCATTTGAAGCAAATAGCGAAAAATTTGGAAAAAAATTATCAAGAAAATTTTCACATTATAAGATATGAACGTTAGTTGCTAAATATAAATTGTTAGTTTATTTTTTTATAAACTAAAACAATTAAAATATAAGGCGTTATAATGTTAAACTAATGTCACAAAATGATAGACATTTTATAACCATCTAGAAAATGTATAAATTCTAAAGAAGTTAAAACTTAATAATTTATAAAAATAATATGATAAATCTAACCATTTTATTACTTTCTTTTGAGCAATGTTCCAAAATACGTGAAACGGAGACGGGACGGAGGGGCACCGTCTAGCGTCTAGACGGCTAGCCGGCCGTCTACACGGATTCTAGACGGACAAGACGGATTCTGATAAAATACACTAAATATGCCACAATATGGAAAATTTTAATAAATTAGGGTAATATTTGGTAATTAATTAGGGTGGTTTATATAAAATTGGTTTTGTTTGGGATATTATTGAAAATCTTAATAATTTAAGGTGTTACTTAGTAATAAAACTAAAATCATAAAACCCTAGAATACTCTTCCCTCTCCTCATTCCGCCGCTGCTTTTATCAATCGCAATAAAACAAATATAGAGCAATCTTGGAAGTGAAGAAGAAAAAACAATAAGAACTTGCAGGAGGGAGAGAGAGCGAGGTCGCCGGACGGACTAAGCAAAGTCGGTATTATCTCATAAAACCCTAGAATACTCTTCCCTCTCCTCCTACATCATTCTCCGAAACTGTCTAACCCGTCCCGCCCCGTCTTGTCCGTCCAGAAACCCCGTCCCGCCAGTATATTGGCCGTACTGAACCCATTTTCTTCAAAATCCGTCTAACCATCACCGTTTTGGCCTAAAACGGAACGGCCGGCCACTGTCCAGCGTCCAGACGCCGTCTAGACGGCCCTGGACGGCGTATTTTAGAACACTGCTTTTGAGTAACGTTTTTATTTTTATATTTAATATGAACATTTTGGATTCCGGGGTCTGGTCGAATCCGGCCCGAAAAGTTTTTAGACAAAATTGAAAAGCTTGACCCGAGTCCGGATTTATCCATATCTATTATTAATTTACTGATTACTAATTTAACTTTACGTTAAAATTATAGTTTCAAATTTACTCGAGTCAAAATTTTCGATCTTTATTAACGAAAGCTGGCAAGTCGACAAATATTATAATTGATACATTAAATACACAAAATTTAAACCAAGGCTCAATCAAAGACCCAAATATTAAATTTCTGCAGACCAATATTTACAATGGTACAAAGTTAGAAAATTGATTATTTTTATATTTGTTTTTGAATTTTATTGATTTCCAAATCAACCAATGGGAGAAACTTTACATCTCATCTCAGCTATCTCCATAATTTCATATTTATAATTAGTCTTTCAAATTTCTGAATATTCATTTCATGGCCTCAAATAGTTCGATTATTAAAGCAAAAATTGAATTTGAAGGGATAACAAAGTTGTAATAATTTAGATGTGTTTTGGTCTTTTGGTATAAGTTTTGGGTGTTCAAAATTTAGGTTTTGGTTATTTTTTTATAATTTTTTTACTATGGAAATCGGTTAGGATAAAACTATCTTTTAGAGGTAGTTCATCCTTGCGGATGAGAACACTAAGTTCGGGGTCATCAGAAAAGGGTGCGTTGGGGTTCAAAATTTCTAAATTAGTCAATCGGTCAGCAACACAATTGATTTCTCTTAACACATGTATGACCTTGACTTTCTCAAAGAAGTGAAAATACAATATGTAGTCGGATATGATCATCTCGATCTTCCAGGGACAACTCCAAAGTCCTTGGAGTGCCTTGATAACACATAAATTATCACCCTCAATTTCGAACTTTTTTATATTTAGCCTTATTGCTTCTTTTAGTCCAGCTTTCAGCGCGAATGCTTATGCTTTAACTACCGAGTTAAAGTTTATTTTCTTAGCGTTCAAGCTAATAACATCGCTTTAATGATTTCGTATATCAAAACCAATTGATGTTATCCCCGAATCGAGGTTTGATCCATCAAAATTGAATTTGTGGAACCCAAATTTTGGTCTATCCCATTTTATATTATTTTTCTTTTTTGTATTAAATATGTCGTTCTTTTGACTATTTTTAAACTCGTAGTCGTAATCATCAGTAATGTGATTTTCCCGACTATGAAATTGGTTTTTGATGAAATTTAACATGTCGTGATTCGACCCGATGTCATCATTGTTAAAAATGATTTTATTCCTAAAGAATCAAATACTCCACCATATAGTTGCAAGACATGTAAAATTAGTTAGCCCGATCTTTTTTTTATTTTTCCATCAAGAGTTTGTGAGCTTATTTGTTTCCGTTTCAATGGTAAGATTGATTATGATAGTTCTATCAATTTTTATAATAACATTTTTACTATAAGGGCACTCAGTAAGTAGGTATGTCAGGTTTAAGTTTTGGTTATTGAATTTCAAGTATAGTAATTTGGGTATTATATTTGAATATAAATTTTTAGTTACTTAGAAATCGGATATAGTTTAGTTATTATAATTAAGATATTATTATATTTTTTTTTTAATAAAATTATGAGATTCAATTTATTTTAAGAGTATGAGACTCGATATATATATATATGGTTGAGTTAAAATAAAAGTCTTTCTCACTGTAGATAATACGAATCTCTAAAAACTCTTAGATTAAAAATTGAACGGTAAGTGTTTATAGGATAAAAATATTTACAAAAAAATAAGATATAATTGCTCGATTTAGATATTTTATGGATATAAATATTTTTAAAAAAATCATTAAATATCTAAATCGTAGAGCTCATAACTATTTAAAAAATAGAATATTTAGAAAACAGTAAAAAAAAAATTACTGGGAAATTGTTTTATTCACGTAACATGAAAGGTGGCAAAAGTCAAAGGGGGGACCCACGTCTTGTCCCCTTGTGAAGACTCGTCTACAACACACAATGGTCCATCACACTTAATTTTTAAGAATTTACGTTACATTTATACATGCTACTCTACTAAGTCTACTTATTAAAAATAATATATAACTAATTAATGACACGAAGAAAAAATTGTCATCAATAATAACACCAATTATCAATCTTCAAAATTCGATTTTCAAAACTTAGAACGATACCGAAATGTGTGAATCGAATTAGAACTTAATACAAACTAATACACATTGTGTTTTATTGATGGATCGTAACGACATTTTTAGAAGTAATGTCCGTTATGTTATTTTACTTAGTGATAAATGATCAACGGGGCGATATATGTTGTATAATAGAGAGATAAAAACTCGGGAGGCTTGTTTACATTGTAATAGATGTGTCGAGATGAATCTTTTGATCGAACCTAAATAAGAAAGAAGTTGTGATGGTGTGTCACCAAGACTAGCGAAAGGATTTAAAGAAGTTTGTATGAAGCATCGGATATTAAATAATCGATCAATTGGGCGTCCTTCTCAAGCTTGTTAAGATGGTGGATTATTCATTATTGTCCCACCTCGGCAATATGATAATATCCGAACCTAACATATAAGAGATAGGGTTACTCCTATTGTCAATTGGTTTTAGAATGGACCCCGAATGCTTGTGTGTAAGGTTCACTTTACGTGCATCCCTTCGCAACTCCGGTGCCTTCTTGGGGTAAGGTATTTGACACTTAGGGTCCGTTTGGTTTAAGCTCTGGAAACGGAAATGGCATGGAAACGAATCTAGTCCATATGTGTACCTTGTTCATGAAATCTTTTGGAATCATTTCTTGTGATTTCATGCAAAATTCACTTGATTCCCTCCATTTTGTTTCCCTACAGAGTATCAAAACTAATCAAATTCTACTACAATTACCACAAATCACAAAGAATGATTCCAACAAATTTCATGAACAATGATATTCGTATGGATTAGATTCGTTCCCTTTCCATTTTCGAAATTAAACCAAACGGGCTCTTAAATCAATCTTATAATATATCATCAAGTGTCAATTTAGTCAAACGATTACACTTAAACAAAAACTAGCTTTTTTAGATTATTAAGTTTACGATGGAACCTTATGTGTTACGCTCATAACGAGTTCATAATTTTTGTCCTCAACATTTGTGACACTCCATGTGAATGAGCGATAAGATTATTAAATTTAAACATAAATCAGAAGTTAATATTCATGATCAAAAGTCAACATGTGTTATGACTTTTGGCCATTTTTTTTCTTGTACGGCGTGAGGTTTGAGAAAGAGCTGGATATGTTACATAGTTGACTTGAACCGACGCGTAAATTTAACGAGATTTTATACTAAAATCAATAAGGAGCGGACTACGTATGTTATATAGTGGATTTGGTCTTTTTATATGCCCGTTATGATTTGTAATTTGACATATAAAGTTGGTGAACTTTCTCTCTTATTGTTAACTGATTTTAAGATAAATTTCATCGAACTTATGCGTTAGGTTCGGGCCTAACGTGCTTATGCTACCTCCATGTTAAATTGCTGACAAAAGTTTCATGATATTAGAGTTGTTTGATCTCGAATCTTGACTAATTGAGTTCGTTGGGCTTAAGACATTGATCATAAACGTGAACTAAAATTGTTCCGTCCTATTCAGGTAGTCGGTCTTAAGGCACATCATCAAATGACAACGGATTCAGACAGTTGTACTTGTCGTGGCCTGTGGAGAATGAAATATTTAGACCGATAATAAACAAAGCCGTAACCCAACATATGTAACGCCGGTGAACTATTCTTTCTCTTGTCCATTAATTTTATGATAGAACCTCGTCGGATTTACGTGTTGAATTCAGATAGGGATGTTATATGAGACGAGCGTGCTACTTGTAAAAAGCTTGGTTTAAGCTTGTTCATTTTATAAAAGAAGCAAATATGAACACCTTTTAAAGCTCGTTTAAAATGTAGGCTCGACTCGAACTTGTATTCTTTATAAATGAGCCAAATATGAACACATTTTGAAAGCTTGTAAAAAATTTAGATTCAGCTCATCGATAAACAACCAAAGTTGAACATGTCAATGCTCGACCATTCTAAAGCTTGTAAAAAATTTAGATTCAGCTCATCAATAAACAACCAAACTTGAGCATGTCAATGCTCGACTCGATCGGGTAAAACTCGACTCGTTCAGCTAAAACAACAATGTATAAGCATTATTTTATCCAAACTACCCGAACTTGGATCGAAAAAAGCTCGGTTCGAACTCGTTTACTTTTTAAACAAACCAAATATAAACACATTTTCAAATCTCATATTCAATTTAAGTTCAACTCATTCATAAACGAGCTAAACTCGAAAATGTCAATACTCATCCTATATAACAACCCTAAATTCAGACCTAAATCACATATACGTTCAAACATGTAACGAAACCCGAAATACAAAACTTCACAAATAACAACTACAAAACACCAATTCAACTTACACACATGACACTTAACTTAAGATAAGTTAGGTAAAATGATTGTATAATCTTACTATACTATAATTTCAGCTTTTGAGAGCATTAAATGTCCATAATTTATTTTATAATTTTGCCCTTAAATATTTGATAATTTTTGTAACTCTTAATATTAATTGTTATAACTCTTAATAATAATTTCATAATGTATAAATGTCTCATTTTAAGACCATGTTTTGCTTAATATTAAGTTTATATTTTATTTTATATTATATTATCCAATTAACTCCCAATTAAATAACCTTTTTGTAACTCCTAACATTGATTCATATTAATTTTATATTTTATTTTATAACACTCAATTAACTAACCTATAATTTTAGCTTTTTGATAGCATTAAATATCTCATTTTAAGACCATGTTTTACTTCATATTATTAAGTTTATATTATATTTTATATTATCCAATTAACTCTCCCAATTAAACTTTATTTTTGTAACTCCTAACATTAATTCATATTAATTTTATATTTTATTTTATAGCACCCACTTAACTCTCCCAATTAATTAAAATTTTAATTTTGTAACTCCTAAAATTGACTACCCAATTAAATCCTAACATTGATTCCATATTAAACTATATTATATACTTGTTTTAGCTATAAAAACTATTCTAGAAAAAGATTGATGGACTTGTGATTGCAAGAGTTTCTAACATTGTCTTTTTAAGAATTCTCCCAATCATATTATTTAGGCTGAAAAATCTGACATCGGTTTATATTCCGGGTAAAACTTGGTGGTGCTTGCATACGCTCATCATTGAATATCGAGTTGCTCATTATCTTAGCTTGCATACGCTTAGAAACAATTATCTTGTCTTGCTCTTTGGATGTAAATGTGTATGTTTTCTATGTTGTGCATTTGATTGGAGTTTTATGTGCCCTTTGTTGCTTATTCGAACCCTTCAATTATGCTTCAACCTGAATCTATTGGTCGAAAGATTTAAAGGATCGTGTTGAATTGTTAAACGTTATATTTTATACTGTTATCAGCGCACTCCTTGGTTTTTAATTCTAAACTTGAATCTGCTGGTTGAATTCTGCAACAAAGCCTATAACTTGTGTGAATGAGTTTACAACTCAGTTGTAGATCTTGGAGTTGCTCCATAAACCGATCACAATAATCATGCTTATCAACTAAGCAAAGCCACATCAGAAACCGATCACAGCTTCTTCAGAAGCAACACCTTCTTCGTCGTCAGATTCTTGTTTCAATTCTTTTGATAGCATTAAATGTATCATATTAAGATCATATTTTGCTTCAAATTAAGTTTATATTTTATTTTATATTATCCAATTAACTTGTTCAATTAAACTTTAATTTTGTAACTCCTAACATTAATTCATATTCATTTTATATTTTATTTCATACCACCCAATTAACTCTCCCAATTAAAATTTTAATTTTATAACTCCTAAAATTGACTACCCAATTATATCTTAACATTGATTCCTTATTAAACTATTTTATCTACTTGTTTTTAGCTATAAAAACTCTTCTAGAAAAAGATTGATGAGCTTGTTGTAATTGAAAGAGTTTCGAACATTGACTTTTAAACTATTTAACCATTGTCCCTAATCTTTTTACCCTATTTTTAAAATTTTTTTGAAGATTAACTTGATACAAAGAACTTATGTATAATTAATCATTAGGTGTACAATTATATTGAACATTAACTCCTTCAAAATAAATCAAATATCCACTAAGTGTACATTCACGTTGCTTCCGCGCGCGAAGCGCGCGGCTACGTCACTAGTACTATATATAATAGAGGAAGAGTAGTGAAACTCCATCCCAATTAGTGTGACTCATAAATGCAATAAACATTGAATGCAACGCGGTATTGTGAGGCTGCAATAAACCCACAAGCCTAACCCTACTGTGCTTTGCAATATTGTATCCATAATTGCTCTTTCTGTCACACTTTGACTCTTTTGGGTGTAAGTCAGTAATTTATTGCAATTTTGTGTCTACTTTCTCTATTTTTATATTACTTCTCCCATTAGGTCACCGCTGACCTCTTTCTCTCACTCAATGCTCTTCTTTCTATAAATTTTCATATTTCCCAATTCACAAATCAACCACAGCTTCTTCTTTCCTCTCTAAACAGAAAAATCCAGCAAAATACAAAACAAAACGAATCAAAACACCTTCTACACATACATATATATATACACATTAGGGTTTGAAGATATATATATCTAGGGTTTTGAAGATCTGTGATTATGGGGAGGCCACCTTGCTGTGATAAAGCTGGTGTGAAGAAGGGTCCATGGACACCAGAAGAAGACATAATTCTTGTGTCTTATATTCAAGATAATGGCCCTGGTAATTGGAGAGCAGTTCCACTTAATACAGGTAAGTTTTTTTTTTACTTTTTACTGTTTTTTTGAGGTGATTATTATGAGTTTTTCTTAGGTTAAAGTTGTGTAAATGCAGGTTTGCTTAGATGCAGTAAAAGTTGCAGGCTTAGATGGACTAATTACCTTAGACCAGGTATCAAGAGAGGAAATTTTACTGAGCAAGAAGAGAAAATGATTATTCACCTTCAAGCCCTTCTGGGTAATAGGTAAATTTCTAGCTTTTTTTTTTTAACCTTTAAAGCATTAACTTTCATATTTGATTATAGTTTGGAAAAATTTTGAAAATTTAAATGATTTAAAGTTGGATTATCTTCAAAAATTGAAGAGTTTTTGAGAGATTAAACGTTCTTATGAGAATTAAATTTCATAATTGATTATATTTTGGGCCAGAATTGAACATTTTTATGATTTAAAGTTGGATTATAGTCAAAGATTGAAGCTTTTTTTTAGATAATAAACTTTCATAATTGATTATATTTTGGGTCAGAATTTGAACATTATTATCAGAAATTGAATATTAAAAAGATTTTTTTGAGAGATTCAATTTCTTTAATTAAGGGCATAAATTAAGCTTACATATTTGATTTAATTTTTTTTGTCAGAATTTGAACTATTTTATGATTTAAAGTTGAATTATTATCAGAAATTGAACAATTTTTATTAGGATTTTTGGGAAATTCAATGTCTTTAAGAGGGGTTAGAAATTGAATATTATGATTTAATCGTTTAAAGTTGGATTAATGTTGTTTGTGTAGATGGGCTGCAATAGCTTCGTATCTTCCGCAAAGAACGGACAATGATATCAAGAACTATTGGAACACACACCTCAAGAAGAAGTTAAGCAAACTCGAAAATCAACCTTCTACAACAAAAACAACAAATGTGAGTAGTTTATCGGATAATCCGTTAAACTCGTGTTTCGACAATCAACTCGGAGTAAACTCCGAGCCTATAGCGACATCTCGCGGGCAATGGGAGAGAAGAGTACAAACGGACATCAACTTAGCCAAGAAAGCTCTAATGGATGCACTTTCCGTCGAAAACGAAACCAACACGACAAAGTCGAATACGAATACGCAATCTTCTTGCGGAAGTTATGCTTCGAGTGCCGAGAACATAGCAAGGCTTCTACAAGGATGGAGTTCGAGTTCGAGTAGTTTGTCTAAGAAGCCGAAAAAAGAGCCGGTGAGCTATGACCGGAGAAAGTGTGAGGAGGTAACCAATCCGGTTTGTGATCCGTTTAGAACCGTTTTCGGGTTCGAGTCGTTCGACTCGTCGAGTTCCGGGAACTTGTCGCCGGAGGAAGGGAGTGTGTTGCAAGAGGAGAGTAAGGATGTTGGTAATGAAGGAGATGGTACATTTTCGATGATTGAGAAATGGTTGTTTGATGAAGGAATGAAATTTGAAAATGATCATGATTTGTTCTAGTTAATGATCGATTAAGGATACTAACTTGTTGATTAGTTTGATCAATCAAGAGTTTGTGTTTGATTTGATCCGCTAATTTGGTCACTACAATGGGGAATTCTAATTATTTTTTGTTATTTTATTCTATTAATTTCTTCATTTATCATGTATTTATTATATTTTAGAAACACATGATAAGAATAAAGCCAAAATATCATTTCTTTTATTGTTTTTTGTTTTAAAAAAAATCGGGTTAAATTTTGTTTGAAATATCATGTACATTTTAGAACATGTCACTATCGACCGGGCATTTAATTTTGGATTATAAGTAGGTGAATAATTTAAAGTGGGTTTACTAAGTTGGTATACAAAGCTATGTACCTTATATATCCATAAATAATATTATAAACTCGTTACATGTTATCTAAAAATATGTGAAAGATAACGGGACGGATTTACGACAAAGACTATTGTTTGTGGGTCCATTTCCATTTCGAGGTCAGAAATCCTGTAAAGTTCATCGCAGTGCAGATCGAGAGAGGTTGTGTGTATACAAACACACCTGCACCTTACAAGTAATGTGAATTACTCCATCGAAAAGAAAACGGGATGTATTTACGACAAAGACTATCCTCTGTGAGTCCATTTCCATTTCGAGGTCAGAAATCCTGTAAAGTTCATCGCGTTGTAGCTCGAGTGGTCGTGTACATACAAACACATATGCATCTTAGGTCCGATACTAACACAAAAGTCATGTGAATTTGTATTCTAAAGCCAATTGACAAAAATAGAATGTGTTCACCGACCTTATATACAAACATTAGATATTACTACAGGGATCATTCTGTCACTGAATCATAATTAGAAATCATCAATCAACAACCTAATATTACAAGACTCGTAATCTCCCAACTTTTTATATATAATAACTGATACAAACATTACTGATATTACTACATTGAATTTGAAGAGGTACGTAGGTCACCCAGTTTGGGTTGTAAATCGTGGCCCATTGCTGGGGGATGCCCTCCCAATATCAGTCTTTCAATACATGCTGTCAGGAGGATTCAAACTCGAATCTCGAGACTAACCACTTAAGGAGTCTAGCAGCACATCCCACTAGACCAACTGAGTATTGGTGTTATATCAATTTTCGATGTTATTTAGGGTTTCATATGATTAAGGTCACATGATACTCTTGAGCTTTTGGTGTATAGATCTTGAATGATTTTAGGGCAGCCATGTGTTGTGAAGAGCATGCATGCAAGCTTGCATAATATTGTGACATTTTTTTCTTACAAAGAATTTATCTTTTTTTTGGGTGGTGTTTAATGCACTCCATGTGAATATATTGTCAACTCTTCTCCCTCACATTTACTCTCAATATTTTTTTGATTGTTTTATACTATGTGTATAATATAAATTTTCTACCTTTTCGTCGTGTTGTATATTTCATTTTTTTTTAACTATTTTTTTTGCAAATATTGAAGATAAAATTTTGATTCAGACCACTCATTCAAATACTCATACGAACTGTAAAGGTAGATTAATAATTAAAGTTTCACATGAATATTGACCCTGCATACACAAGCTAACATGCATCGGCATTAAGTAGTCCAATTTTAAATTACCGATATATGTATTCCACGTAGATAATAAATAAATTTATAACTTAATGTAGTGTGTCGGAGTTGATGGAGTTCTCGTTTTCTTGTCAATGATGAAATTTTGTCGGATTTATGTATTATGTTTGGACCTAATAACACATGTGTGTTCGTAACATCGAGCAATGTTTTTCCTTGCTTGTGTTGGAGATAATATATAAGTTATCAAGGTTAGAGACATTCCGAGCCTAATGTATAAGGTCGGTGGACTGCCTCTCTTGTTATCAATTGGTTTTACGATGAATCCCTAGGTTTATGTGATGGACTTGAGACTAACGAGCTTGTGCGCTCGGATACACACGACTTCACTCCACAATCCGTATTTATCGGACTCTGACATGGATGGCTCGCTAAAGTGTTTAACTTTATGTTAGTTAAATGACGACGTTGTTGTATATATCAACATATCTATTTTTACGGTTTCTCTAATATATTTTTATCTCTATCTTTTTACGCCATACACTAGATACTGAAAGCCCGGAAAACCGTCCGTGCTATCCGTGAGTGTATGTAGAGAACAATTCGTTATACAAGGTTGGCGGATTTACCTTTTTCATAAATTGGTTCTTGAATGAAACATCGAGTACTTATGTGTTATATTTCTGGTACAGTTTAATTACAATTAGGTGGTTGTAAGTCGTGTCCTTTTTCTTGGACTAAGTATAAATAGAACGAGTACAAGATTCTTTTCAATTGTAAATAAATATGTTGATCTAGATAACTAGTTGCATTTGCAATTACATAAAGAGTATGAAAACAGTTTTAATTCCTATTAGTTTGACTTATGATGAGACCTTATCGAGCTTATATTTCAAGATTTTGGCATATAATATAACCATACAGATGTATTAAACCCCGTGTTGCATGGTCTAACATAATTTATTATGGTATCAAAGCATGTTTACCCAAACAACTTTTCTGTAGGGGTTTGTGAAAACTATCTCACGAGCATAACTGATTTTAATGAAATTTAATCAGATTTATGTGCTAGGTTTTGACGACAGCATTATGTGTGCAACTTCCGTTAATTCACCGAATTTGTTTAACATGCATCGAGTTTTTAACGCACGTGAACTCATCAACACACGAATATCAATTACTAATCGAACTTCGTTAGAGGTTTTGATTATAATCGTATCTTAGTTATCTGCCTCTCAAAATTCTATATATTTTAAATCAATTTTCATGTGATTGAATACCAAAATAAGCATTATGCTAAAGTCGGCAATATAAATTTTGTGGACCATAGTATTTGGCATGGTGTAATTACATGCATGTGCGTAAAAGTTACTATTAAATTTGTGATCGATAGATAACATAACTTATTACAATAAACCTTATTGATATACAGCTACACAAGAAATTTAATTAGCATTCATCAAACTCACCTATATTTGTCTACATATTTATAGCTTTGACTCGTTTAGTATATAACTTCTATCGAATTAAAAATCGGATTGAATTAAAAACGTCAAATAATAAAAATTGAAGATATGGGCATGAATTACCAACTTACCGACGTCATATTATCACCGCTTTACCGACGTCCTATTGTTGTCAGCATGTCGTAGTCATATTGCCGTCAACCTTACTATCGCTGACAAAGGTACACGAAAAAGGAAGGGTACATCAAGTTCTTATTGCATCTCTTTGCTCAAACTTTCGGTCAAGACTTATTGACTCAAATGAATGTCGTTACTTGTCGTATATTCAAAGACAAATAAATAGGTGGTTCAAAATTATGACTACATGTTCACCTACCAATTATCAGACCTAATTGAAAAACTCGTTTTTATTTGAACTCGGATCCGGTTTTCAGGTTTGATCTAGGTTCGGGTATGATTTGGACCGGTTGAAGATATGGGCATGAATGGCCAACTTACAGGCGTCATATTGTCACCGACTTACCGGTTTCCTATTATCGTCACAATGTCGCAGTCATATTGTCGTAAACCTTACTATCGCCAACAAAACAAAGGGTAAATAAAAGAGGAAAGGTACATTAATTTCTTATTGCATCTCTTCGTTCAAACATTCGGTCAAGACCTATTGACTCAAATGAATGTCGTTACTTGTCGTATATTCAAAGACAATTAAATAGGTTCTTCAAAATTATGACTACATGTCCACCTACCAATTATCTGGCCTAATTGAAAAACTCGTTTTATTTGGACCCACATCCGGTTTTCAGGTTTGATCTAGGTTCGGGTATGCTTTGATCCGGTTGAATAAGGGTCCAATTATCTAGGCCGAGATTTTTTAGTCGATTCTAAACCTTTTGAAATTTGAAGTAACCGGTTTGGAATGAGACTGAACCTGAATACCGGCATTAGCCGAATCGGTCTAGCCCGGTCCGACCCGATGGTCGGGCTAGAAAACCAACACCTCTACGTGCAAATATTTACATGAAGAGTTCATTGTTAATCGTGCAAAATTACGCCCGGCCCAATAAGAAACAAGTAAGCCCGTTTGAATTTATTTGATAGGTCAGCCCAATTTGTAGAGATATAAGCCCAAAATGCCAAATGGGCCCAATTTTGCTCTCGCTTTATAAAATGATTTTCTTGTGGGTTCAATACATATATTAACAATTTATTCATTAATGTATATTCAATTTAATATTGGTTTAATTAAGTTTATCTTAAATCTAAATCTTTCCTTTTCTCGATTAATATTTTTAGAGTTCATTATAGTTTTTTTTAACTTCGCTGATTATTGTCGTGAGTAAATCGAGATATGAGAGAATACACAACAAATAGAAAAAAAAAATAAAAAAAAATTGATGAAGTAGGTTTTTTTTATGATCCTTTATTCGGTATACCTTTAATTTTTACACTCTAATTGACTTACCACTACTACTCTAGTAGGGATACATTTATTAAATGTGTTTATGTTATTGACATACTTAATTCATCGATATTTGTAAAATGCCTAGTTAGTGAATTTGAAAAAAAAAAAAAAACACGTTAAATTGGTTTTCGGGTTCACATAAATTAGACCATGTGATTGAACAAATTTTTATAATAAGTTTTTTAAAAAAATTTAGTGAAGTAGGCTCTTTTTTATGATCTTTTATTTTATACATCCTAATTTTTGTATAGTATTACTCTAGTAGGGTTATATTTACCAAATAAAATTACGCTATAAACTTACTTAATAGAGATATTACTAAAATATCTGGTTAATGATATTCACCAAGTTTAAATTAGAGTAGGACTAACTCTAAGGAGCGAGATTGAATCATGCATGCACACGTATATTGTCAATAAGACACATATTCAAGGGTGGTTAGAGTTTGCTCGATCACAAGCCATATATATATATATATATATATATATATATATATATATATATATAAATAACTTGACTCCCACGTAAACAACTCTTAACACGTAAAATGAGAACAAATTGTATCCATTAGATCGTTAAATAGATGGCTACGATTAGACGATATTAAAGGGAAAAAAATCGTGTTATTAATGGAAGAAATATTCGTCGGACCTAACTCTGTATATTCGGCGGTATAGTCACATATATTTGGCGACATAGTCACATATATTCGGTGTATACATGTTCGCATGATAAGAGTTGTTTACATATGAGTCAGGATCTATATATATCCTGACTCATTTGTAAACCGCTCTTATCATGCGAACATGTATACACCGAATATATGTGACTATGCCGCCGAATATATGTGACTAAACCGCCGAATATATGAATCAGGTCCGGAGAATATTTATTCCACTAATCACACGATTTTTTTCCCTTTAATATCGCCTAAACTCAGCCATCTATTTAACGATCTAACGAATACAATTTGTTCTCATTTTACATGATAAGAACTGTTTACATGGAGTCACCATCAATAAATATATATATATAAAAAGCAATTATTAATACCTAGAAGTTGAAACACATTATTTACTAGGATAGGAAGGGGAAAAAAACTATTTTCAACTTATATTAATTTTTTTAACTAAAAAAATCATCATACTCGCTTGTACAAAGAAAAACACTGAATTATACTTTGAAATTAACCCAAAAAAACATTGCTTACGTTAATTTATTTAAATTTATCTTGAGTCCATACATAAATACCCGGGTTTTATTATAAAAAAAAAAGTCTAATATAATCTTTTTTTAGCTAAAAACATAATCAAAATAGAATGGTTTTGAACCCAAAAATTCCACATACGACATGCAACATCTAGTCAACTGGTCCTCCCTATCTATAAAATACGTTTGTAAAGTCTTGTCCAAACAACACGAAAGTTAGTTCAAATTAAGCAAGAATAAAATAAGATTTAAAAACTTTATATTATGTGAAAATTATATATTACATGCATGAGTGTGACGATGGTCAAAGTGAGAATACAGTAAAAATAAGGGGACAGGTCAGGCATGACAAGTCAGAATGATGTAGACTTGGTCAACTCTTTCGTATACTGACCTTCTTTCTTTTCTATTACTTTCCCATTCTTTTGCATTTCAGGTTAAAATTCTTCATGATATTCACAAAATGTAAATATTGATTTGATAAATATTGGTATTAATCGATTGCTATTGGTCGATGGGAGCGTTTTCGGGTCCAGAAAGGGTCTTGCTATCGGTAACGGAGTCACCCCGATGTAGCAGATATGTATTCGCGTAGGGTGGTTCATCTGTTAAAGGAGTCAAGATAAGGCTCAAGTTGTTACTTGTAAATGGAACTTGAGAGTTAGTTATACCGATTAGAGAGAGAAAAGTTATTACTTGTAAATGAGTTTTCAAGAAGAAGGAAGGGATGGCATCTGTTAAAGGAGTCAAGTATAAGACTCAATTTGTTGCTTTTTATCAGTTAGAAGGAGTGAATTGCAATGAGATTTTCTCGCCGGTAGTCAAGCATACCTTCATTAGAGCGTTACTAGAAATAGTGGCACGTCAGGTTCTAGAGCTCTAAGAACTTGATGTAAATACATCTTTATTACATGGAGAGTTAAAAAAAGAAATATACACGACTCAACCAAATGGTTTCAAAGTTCTGGGGAAAGAAAACTATGTATGCATATTGAGAAGTCTTTATATGGACTTAAGTAGTCTTCAAGGTAGTGGTACAAGAGATTTGACAACTATATGATTGAGATTGGTTGCACGGGAGTGCTTATGATAGTTGTGTGTACTATAATAAGTTGAAGAATGGTTCTCTAATCTGTGTGGTCATGTACTATAATAAGTTGCACGGGAGTGCTTATGATAGTAGGAATGGAGATTCTTAGAGATAAGGGTTATAAGAAGTTTTTCTTATCACACAAAGGTTACATTGAAAAGGTGTTGTCAATATTCAAAATATCATCGGCCTAACCTATTGATACGCCTCGTGTTATTAACATCCATCTTACTACGTACTTTGTTTTCATCTCAGTTGGATGAAGACAAGGAGTATATGTTGCGAGTCTCATATGCTAGTGCAGTAGGGAGTTTGGTGTATGTTACGGCATGCACAAGACCGGATATGACACAAGCTTTTAGTGTCGTGAGCATGTTCATGAGGCAACTGGGAAAAGAACGCTCGCAAGTTGTAAAGAGGATATTTCGATACCTTAGATGTACATCTGATATTGGGCTTATTTTTCGGAATGATACACATTGTTTGCTCACAAGGTACTTTGGTTTTGATTATGCAGGAGATGTTAATACTAGAAGATCTATGACCGGTTATGTTTTCACTTTTGAGGGTTCTACTGTGAATTGGAAGGCAACTTTACAACCCAAGATTACTTTGTCTGCTAGAGACAGAGTTCCTGGCGTTTACAAAAGTAGCTAAAGAAGGAATTTGTTTAAAAGGATTGGTTAGTGATATAGGTATACATCATGATTAGGCTATTGTATATTGTGACAGTGTGAGTAAGATCAGGTTCATCATGAGAAGACTAAGCATATTGACGCCACGTATCATTTCTTGAGAAGTGAGAAGATAATCAGGGTGAAGAAAGCAAGTAAAGCTGATAATCTGGTTGATATGTTCACCAAGCCAGTACCCAACAACAAGTTCCAACATTGTTTCGACTTGTTAAATGTTAGAAGTTGTTAAGTGTCCAAGGGGCACATCTGGATAGATAGAGGAGCTAGTATGTGCATTGAATAATGCCTTTGATATGTATGTGAAGATTCAAGTCAAGGTGAAGATTTGTTATATGTTCATATGTAATTTGAAACTCCTAAAATAAAATCTATATAGAAAGTGGACGTAGTTATTACTAGGCGAAACACTATATATTTGCGTGTGTTGTCTTTCTTGTTTGTTGAACTATGTTCTTTCTCGGTATTTCCGCACAACAATATAGTTGCTTATATCGTCGGTGGTATGACTTTGAATAACAATGGAACTTCTCTAAGTTCTTCAATTTTAATATATTAAAAATTGAAGTTTCTGCATATATTGACGGTTCAGAAATAATTCTATCTTTTTTTTTTCCAGATTTTATTTTTAATTTAAATGGTTAGAAATCAACACTAAAAAAATTGATGGTTAATTTTTCAATTAATTATTTTATATTTATTTCTTATCAAATTATTATGTTTTTTTTTTCATATTTGCATGCCACTTACAAAAATTCCTATTTTAAATCATAAAAATATATAAAAACGTGTTTCTTGTAATCCCTAGGACCCTATTACCCTAAGACCAGAAAGGTAAGTAAGTGGAAAAAGTTTAAGTAAAAAAGAAAAAAGTGAAAGAAAAAAGAAAAGGGAAAAACGAAATAAGTTTCCAGGGCCACTGGTGATTCCATCTAATGTTTTATTTTATAATATTTTTTAAATATATTTTTAAACAATTATAATTATATATATATATATATATATATATATATATATTTATTTTATTTTTCTTTTTTGTTAATATTATGTTATGTCATTGTGAACACGAGCTTAATCAATCGGTTATATATAAGTATATGGTGGATTTTGGTAGAGTTGGTCAAAGAATGTCGAAAACCAAGCCGATCCGTATAGAATATAACTCGATTTGTTTATCCGAACTTTGAAATTTCCAAGAACGAGGATCAACCCTAATGAGCAAGGTTGATCAATTGAGATTTGATCAAATATGATTGGGTTCGGTCTTGACCATATTATAAATAAATATTTTCTGGTTCGGATTTTTCGATATTTTTTCGTAACAAAAAGAAAAATCTTGATATGATTATAAAAAAAGAAGAAGAGGGGTTTAACACTTTGGTATCGTCCTAAATGTTTTTTTTGATAAAAGAGGTAAGAGAATTAGGTGGATCAATTTTTAGAAACCGATCGACATAAAGCATTCTTGCGGATGAGGTTTTGAACATCTTCAAGAATAGCATTGACATCAAGCGAGAGATTCTTTCCATGCATGACAATCTTGTTCGCGACCGTATTGATTTCCTGAAAATATGTTGTGCTAAGGTGTTAGAAAATCCCAAAATCAAGTTAGTAATATCAGTGATGATCATGTCCAACTCCCATGGAGGTTTCCAAATTTGATTGATCGCATTGATAAGCATTAAGTTATCTCCTTCGATCACGGTCGATAAAGCTCCTAGCCCCTTGGCCTTTTCTAGGCCCTCCCGAAGAACACACGCTTCTGTTTCTAGCACTGATTCAGCGTTACATCTGTCGCTTCCTATTGCAATAGGAACGGCGTAATGGTTTCTAATAATGTATCCAAAAGAGAATTGATTCGCTGAACTTTTTGAGGCATCAAAATTAAACTTAAGGCATCCATCTTCTGGTCGTTTTCATTTTATATTTTTAGTTTTTCTTCTTTGCTTTTTAATTTTTGTTTGGTTGTTAACCAAATTTTTGTTTGCTTGCTCCCATTCAACAATCTAATTAAGAACTATTGTTTTGAGGTTCTGTGGAATTGTTGTTTTATTGAAGATGAACTGATTCCTTACCATTCAAATATTCCACCAAATGACGACAAAATATCTTACTCAGAAGGTGATATTGTTCCTTTAAGGTAAAAAAGGACCTCTGAAATGCTCCAGTTGTCAATGTCGTAGTTCCGTAAATAGGATGAAATTTTTAGATTATCGATTGATGTTACCATGTATGGACGCTGAAAAAACAAGTATATGATACTTTTTGTATGGAAATTACAAAATTCACAATTCATCACGACAAGAATTCTTTGCCTATCGAGATTTTACTTTGTATGTAGACCATATAGTGTTAGTTTCCATAGCAAATTTTTTTTATTTTGAGCATTACATCAGTTTTCATATCCAAGTTTTGTCCATGGTAACTCTCACCTTTCGTTTTTAAATCATTTTCATAGCCGATTTGGTCGAATACCATCCTTTATCATTCTCTGCCCAATACTTTTTATAGGCGTTTTTTGAATCTATTAACCTCTTTACTACCCTAATGATTGTTGGTCCAACAATATGTCAATATTTCTGATAGAAACCAGCATGCATCCCATCAGGATCCGGAGATTTAGTTCGAAATGTTGTTAAAACTATATCTAACCTTGTTGTGATATAAAATTTTATTTAAAAAAAACCTTAGCTAATACCAAAATAAAATAGGTAAAAAGTTAAAGCATACAAAACAATTTTCTTTAAAAAAAAAAAAGTGAAATGGTTTAAGATGCATAACCATGTAAGAAGATTTTCATTATCAACAGTTTCCTCATTCACTCTCTTTTCTCCCCTCTATCTTATAAAGCTAAGCTCCCCCACTTCCGCCGGAGAAAAGGTGGCAACCACCGCACTCTCCGCCGTGACCACCACCACCAAATTGATTGCCGACTTTTATCCCTTTTCTTCAAACTTAAACTATCATAATACTCTTAAGATTACTAATGGAAATTAGCACCACAGCTCCTCCGTCCTCAACCTTATCCCCAGAGCCCAACCACCTAATTCACCCCAACGGCGGCTTAAAACGCCATATCCCATCTCCGGCACCGGCAATTTACAAAGAATGCATGAAGAACCACGCAGCAGCTAGAGGTGGCCACGCCATCGACGGCTGTTGTGAGTATATGGCTTCTCCCAACACTCTCGACCTTCACTGCCTTGCTTGCCGCTGCCACCGCAACTTCCACCGCAAAGAGATTCCGACCACTGGCTCAACCTCCCACTTTACTGAATACCGTCCACACCACCGCCATCACCCTCCTCCTCCACTGACGACAACAAACGTCCGCCGAAGCCCCGATACTCACTCTCCGCCGCCGATCTCGTCATCCTACGCGCTGGTTCTCAACTCTGGCGGTAATACGACGCCGTTTAGTCGAAAGAGGCATAGGACGAAATTCAGTCAGGAACAGAAGGAGAAGATGCTAGGGTTTGCTGAGAAGATTGGATGGAAGATGCAAAGAGGAATCGACGATTCCGTTGCGAAATTCTGCGGTGAGATTGGAGTTGAAAGAGGGGTTTTCAAGGTATGGATGCATAATCATAAGAACATCTTTCTTAAGCGAGATTTGAATGTCGATTTTGGCAACACTGGCAACAATGGAAACACCAGCAACATCAACATCAACAACAATGGAGTTGGAATTGGAGCTAATGGGTCTTCTTCTTCTTGATCTGGTTTGTCTATTCTGGTTTAGTCATAATAAATACTTGAATTAGATTAGGTTTAGCTTAATCATGGAGCAAATCAAAATTGGGTTTGATTAGGTATGAATTTTGCAAGCTCTGATAAAATTGGATATCATCAATCATGTCAATTTCTGATTTGCTTTGGCTTTTTTTCATTTGGGTTTTGCATCTTCATTTGGGTTTGTGAAGAGCTATTGTCATTAAGAGTAATCATTCCTTAATTTCTTGCTATTCTGGGTGTGTTTTGCTGTCTGAGAAGAGGAAGCAGAAAGTGGATTAGGGCATTTGCTTACATTAACCTTAAACTTTCTATAATTAACCTTAAAATATGATTAGGGCATTTGCTAACATAAACCTTAACCTTATTATAATCACTTTGCCTCTATTATGAGCTTTCCACTTTTGGTTTTATTGAAAAAAATAAACAAATTAATTTGCAGTTGCTAAGGTAGGAACATGTGGGGAGTAGACCCGGCATTATAAGATTAGAATTGGCCATATAAATTTCCAAAAATATATATTTAAATATAATTAATTTATATGCTAATATTATAATTAAGATATTAAGTTGTATAATTTGTTGTTTTTTTATACCCAAATTAACATAGCATAAACTAAAAATATATGTCAAAACATTAGAAAATATTTATTGATTAAAGTAATTAAGTGTGTAGTTTTTTTAAGCATCATTAAATACCCTTTTAGGCAACTTGAATTTTTAAAAAAAAATCTAAATTTTATTATTTAAGCTAAGGTAACGTTTGGCCATATAAAATTCCAACAAATATATTAGGAAATAGGTATTTTAATTAAAAATATAATAAAATATAGTATAAGTTGTATAATTTATTATTTTTATACCCAAATTAACATAGCATAAACTAAAAATAATTGTTAAATTTTAGAAACTATTTATTGATTAAAGTAATTAAGTGTGTAGTTTTTTTTAACATCATTAAGGACCCTTTTAGACAACTTGTATTTAAATTATATTTGAAAAAAAACCCCTAAATTTGATTATTTAAGCTTCTTTTTTTTTTTTTTGATATTATTCATCAATTATAATTAAGATATTAGGTAATTTTGATACCAAATTGACATATCATAAACTAGAAATAAATTGTAAAAATGATTTTGTTAAATAAATTATTTTTTAACATCATTAAAGACCCATTTGGCATTTACACAACTTGTTAATAAATAATATTGAAAAAGAAAATATTCGAAAATTGATTATTCAAGCTAAGGTCATGTTTGGCACGATTAGGGTCGGTGAGGCATCCTAAATCTCTAATGATTCTAAGTTGGTAAAGAATATTATCATAAAAGTGGTCCATTACAAACAAGTACTATCCCACCAAGGTATGGTCCTACATTGTATCCTTTACCTAATTAAGAATTATCCTAATTAATTATTAATGATAATAATTCTTTTTTTTTAATAAAGAAATAATATTTATTCAAATTGTGTTTAGTTTCCCTTTTGTGGTAAATATCTCTTTGTTTGATGATGAACCCTAATTGGCATAGCTTTCAGTTTGGTTTGTGGAGGCCAGATCAGGGCCAGGGAGTATACACTTTACTCTCAATGTCTAATCTTTGGTTTCTCCCTTTTTTCAAACATAAAGCAATGTCACCAATAGAAGACTCCATAGTGATGTGTTTGAACCGGTTGATGATCCGTTTGTGTGTTGCGGATATGGGTAACGTTAATATCGGTTTAAAAAGACTCGATTTGTTCATCATTTATTGTAATCTTCGTTCGTGATGAACTGGGTAAATAATTCTCATGAAAAAGTCGAGACTTTTCGACGAGAGATTGATTGTATGAGACACAAACGGAAAAGATAAAAAAGAGAACGAATGATATCACAAGTATCAATAGAAGACTCCATAGTGATGTGTTTGAACCGCTTGATGATCCATTTGTGTTGCGGATATGGGTAACGTAAATATCGATTTAAAAAGACTCGATTTGTTTATCGTGTTAGTTATTGTAATCTTTGTTCGTGACAAACTGGGTAAATAGTTCCCGTCACAAATTTCAGACTATTCCATGAGATATTGATTGTCAAGAAACACAAACGGAAAAGAAAAAAGAAGGAATGATATTACGGCCTTTGGCGTCAACACGTCTTTTTTCGGATCAATTTTAGTATTTGCATCACACAACGGTCATATTATTATGAACGTTGAATTTCTCTCCAACACTAACACACAATGGGATTGCTCGTTAGACTTAATTAACGTGTAGTCGCCTAGTCGGCCTGCACGGCTTTCACAACGCGCAATGTAATATGGGTAATCCATCTTATGTGAAATAAACAATCCGGATATATAAATATAGATTAGTAATAAATGGTTTGTATAAACTAATTATCAAAGAAAATTAATATTTTTCAAAAGTAAATTAGGGTAAAAATATATTTTTTTAAAAAAAAGGTAAAAAGAAATTGTTTGGTGGTGTCCAACTAGGCATGAAGGATGATGAGTGATGAAGCAAGAAGAGAGAGGAGAGGGTGGGTGTAAGTTGTAACAGAACAGTGCATGTGCAGATTGTACAGTTGTTAAATGATGTACCTTGACTCTTTCTACCCCCATTTATTTAGGGGTATTTTCGTCATTTTCTATTTCTTTAATTTTACACTTTATCATCTCATTACATTTTTATTAAAACAAAACTAACATGTGATGAGTTTACTTAGGGTAGACTCCTAACAAAATGTATTTGTGCCAAAAGTTAGCGGTGTTATACGAGGCGAACGAGTCGAGCTTTAGCATACTTAAACTCTTTATAAACGAGCAAGAGCTGAACTTTTGACGAGCCAAACCTGAGTAGCTCGTCTAAAATAATGCTCATATAGTTTTATTTTAGCCGAACAAGCCGAGACCGAGAAGTTTGTATCATGTATCAGCTCTAACTAAAGTTCTAAAAACCACGACTTTTTATCTTGTTAAAGGGTTATTTGGCAACCAGTAATAGTATTTTGAGTTTTCAGCTCTATTTTTAAACTTGATTATGATCAAGATTCGAGTTGGACATAACTTTTAGATATATGATTACGCGCATCATAAGTAGGGCTGTAATATGAGACAAGCTACTCGGGCTCGGCTCGTCAAAAGCTCGCCTCGAGCTCGTTCATTTTCTAAACGAACCAAAGTTGAACACATTTTAAAACTCGTATAATCTTTAGGTTCGGCTCGTTTATAAACAAGCCGAGCTTGAGCATGTCAAAACTCGGCTCGTTCGGGTAAAGCTCGGCTCCTTCGGCTAAAATAACATTATATGAGCATTATTTTAGCCAAGTTACTCGGGCTCGGCTCGAGAAAAGCTCGTATAAATTTTAGGCTCGGCTCGGGTTCGGGCTCGGCTCGTTTATAAACGAGCCGAGCTTGAGCATGCCGATACTCGGCTCGTTCGGCTCGTATTACACCCCTAACCATAAGCATACTTTATCGGTTTTTAATCACGTAACCCGTATGAATGTAAATACACGACTATATAGGTAACTTATGTAACCCGGTATGTCTAAAAAGACGATATAATGTAACATGTAGATAGATATGATGTATAACTAAAAATGAGCTTGCTTATTATCCTTCTCTCCATTCCTCTTTACTTCCATTCGTGTTTCTTCATCTTCATCTTCTCATTGATTGTGTCTCTGATCACTGATAAGGACATGACATAGCTAAGACAACTTAGACCTCAAAAGCAAACTATGTGTATAGGTGTCAAATTGTGTCAAACAATAATTGAAATTTTACCCATTTTTTAAGTTACAATATGGTTCACTTAATACAGTAAATATGTTTTTATGGTATTATTATCATTATTATAACGTGGATGACTGATATATCGGTTAACATAAAATCATTTCGAAATCCAACGTTCAAATAGTTAAGAATTATGATTTATAACTACTTGAAACAATTTAGTTTACTAGGCTTTTTTTAGTTTTGTGTTTAGTAAATGTACCCATTCAGAGAAGAGTGTGTAGAGTTTGAAAATAAATACAAAATGTTGGGGTACATTTACTTAATTGAAACATTAAAAAACCTAATTATTACTCTAGTTTTTCAAAAAGACATACTTACCAAAATTGCCCTTTATAGTTTTATAAGCTTAAACTTTTTTTTTGTTTTAACTGAAATGTATGTAGGGTGTCAATGGTCTTGGATCGGAGACCGGACCTACTATAATCAGTCTGAATGTGTTGGCTTGAAGTTTATAGGCCATAATGGACCGGACTGAACCGTAAAGGTCCGGTCCGTTTTCGGGTTGGACCGGTTTGTACCTAAATTGTGTAATTTTAAATATTTTCGACCGGATCGGACCGGACTGGTTTGTACCTTAATGGTGCAATTTTGGTGAGGTTTTCCGGTCCAATGCCGGAATATACCGGATCAGACAGAACTGGACCGGACCGGAAATCCGTAGTTTACGGTCCAACCCGGGTCATGGTTTTATACGGTCCAAAAACCGGACCGGACCGTAACCCGAATTTTCAAAAAAACTTGAACCGTAGACCGGACCGGACCGGAATTTACGATCCGGTCTACGGTCCAGGGTTTTTTGAAAATCCGGGTCCGATTTTTCCGGCTTGATTTTCCGATTTTCCAGTCTACGGTCCGATCCGATTTTCCGGCCCGATCCAATTTTGCACCGCCCTACTTGCATACATGAAATCTTTTATACAAAAGAAGGAAATATGTGAAAGGTTCCTATAATATAGTATATAAGTAAATGAGTTAATTTTGGAGCCTTTGTTTGAGCATCAACCCACCATGGTTTATATTGGGCCCAATGACAAACTTGGGCCCAGCCCAACAATAGCCCATGTCAATCTAGAGCCCAGCCCAATCTTTTATTTCATATATGTAACCTTCCAATTTTAGATATTTTTTCAAGTTTTAAGTTCTTAACCTTTAGCCCAACTGCCTCAGTTGTATAAGTTGACGGGGGACGAATCTAGAATTAAAATTTTGGGTACGTTCAACTAGTCTTAGGTTAAAAAATTCAAAAATATTGATATCACACAAAATCAAGATTGATCAATGTATTTTTAGGGTCACGTGTGGTGACTAATACTAGATCAATAACCCAATAATTTAGTTTGGTTCTCATGCCATTCGGGTAAAGTTATGTTTAGGTTGGGTCGATTGTCGAATTGGGTTGTCTAACATCTTGATTCAGGTCGGTTTTGGGTCGGGCAATTTGTAGAAAAACAAACTACATATGGGATAATTACTTTGGTATATGGATTAATACATGGGACACAAAAAAATTAATTACTTCGGGATACAGATATGAATATGAAAAAATTACTTTTGAGATACCGATTAATAAATGAGGTCTTATAAATTTCTTTTGAATCTTTGAACGTCACTAACAATTCCTTGTGTTTTTTTTAATTAATTTGACTATGATTAATAAGCTGTCATATCGTTAATTTTAGTTTTATATTAATCAACTATTATTTTCTTAAACAAGTGGGAAACACAATATAACTTATTTGACACTTTATTTAAATGTAACACTTTATTCGAATGTAACTGTTTATCACTTTTCACCGAATCGGATAATATTCCGTGGATATTTGGTGGATTAGTTTGATCCAAATTCTAAAGTATGGTATGTGAAAACGATTTTAGTCGGATCGGATAATTATCCGCGAATATTTAGGTAATTTGTTTGACCGAAGAAAATGACTTTAACCGGATTTGGATATCTGAATGATCAGTTTGATTCAAATATCTAATGTGACTGATCCATATATGTTTTTTCCTATTTTATTTGTTATAAAATGTAAAATAAAATATAGCATAATCAGTTAGTCACATATCTTATTTGACACTTTATTTGAATGTAATTGTTTATCACTTTTTATCAAATCGGATAATATCCCGTGGATATTTGGTGGATTAGTTTGATCAAAATTCTAAAATATGGTATGTGAAAATGATTTTAGTCGTATCAGATAAATATCCGTGAATATTAGTGATTTGCTTGACCAGAATGATTTTAGCCTTATCCTGATTGAATGCAACACTTTTTTTTTTTCACTACGCCTACGCCGGTATATGTAACCTGAATTATGTGGTACGAATAGCAGAAACCTAAATTAGTTTAAAACTCAACCCGAAAAACTGAATTGATTACCATTCTTAATCTAGGTGTTCGCAAAAAGTGAATCTATACCATACATCGGTCTCAATCCATCTATTCAGTTAGGATACCCGATCATATAATGTAACACGTGTATAGATCGATTCAGATGAGGAGATTGCGGGATTGAAAGGTATATAACCCCACAAAAAAGCATGCAAACTGCCGATAAGAAGACGACGAACGACAAAAATGTGATCTTTAATTTGTGTGGAATGAATGGTGTGTATGTTGTTTTTCATTCGATACATTTAATCTTTCCAGGCTCTTCTTCTAGCTTGCTTGCATTTATTACATTTGTGTTTTTGTTGTATCCTTGCCAATCGGATAGGTTGGTCCAATTTATGTGCAATAATAAAGAAAAGGTCAAAAAGAAAAGAAGCTAAATTATGGTTGAAAGTCCCCTATACCACGAGGTCCCTCCTTTTTAGCATGTTCAAGCTCGACTCGTTTATAAACAAGTCGAGCCCAAGTCGAACTTTTGACGAGCCGAGCCCAAGTAGCTCGTCTAAAACAATGTTCATATAGTGTTATTTTAGACGAAGGAGCCGAGCTTTACCCGAACGAGCTGAGCATTGGCATGCTCAAGTTTGTCTCATTTATAAACGAGCCGAGCCCGAGCTGAGCTTTTGACGCGCCGAACGCGAGCCGAGTCCGAGAAGCTTGTCTCATGTATCAACCCTACTTCCCGTGTTCCTGCCCTATATTTCGTGTAAAGATTTAATTGATCTTTTTAGGGCCGACGAACCGGGCTTTTTGGCCGGGACAGGCCTAAGATAGCGTCCGGATACAACCCGACGGGCTTTGCGGACCGGGCTCTAACTACAACACTGCACCAAATACAACGCGTGAACAAGTGTTATAGCTTTTCATCTATATAACATACTAAAATAGAACCCCTTAAAGTCACATGTCGATCACTAAGGTATGCCACCTAGTACTTTTTTAATATATTTACATATATGCCACAAGATATTTACAGATTTACCATTTTTTCTTTTATAAAATAAATTCTAAAAATGCTAATAAACAATTAGCAATGCTACATCACATTTTAAAATTGTCACGTAAGAATTTATTTGGCTTATTAACAAATTTGTTAAATATATATAACAAAAGTCTAAAATAAAAAAAAAATATAAGACATTGCTTAACAAAGTAGATCTTCAAATTTTTAACAAACGAGATTTTGAAATCTTCTTCATATTTTTGAAACTCTGTTTTAAAATCTATCCAATCTTTTCTATATAATTTTTAAAAAAATAAATAAGTTTTAAAAATTTTATTGAGGTATAAATATGATACTCTAACAATAATTTTTTAATATATTTTTATTTATGTCTTTTTATTTTATAATCTTTTTATTTTAATTTAATACTCACAACACGATGTTAGTCGTATTAGTTAATAAAAAATGTCTAAGTTTGAACGAAATGGTTTTTCTTAATCTTAAATATTTTTTATAAATCAATATCCAATACATAATGTATAAAATTAAAAATATAATATTATACTTTTTAAGCAAAACCCGCACAAAGTGCGGGCACTGAACTAGTTCTTTATTGAATGACGCATGACCGTGCACCAAAAATCACTCATGAACAAGTGTTGAAATCAAAACATTTAATTTTTATGATCGAACTTATGTTATAGCTTTTCATTTATTACCGTATAAAAGGTTTTGACGTGATTATATTCTTATTTTTATATGTACTCTTAATTATAGGTTACAAGAATCAAATATTTAATGTCTATTTTTGCCATATTGTAGTATGTTGGATTATGCGTGGGTAACAATGACAAGCACAAAAACGCCCTACACATGATGCCAATTTAGATTAGTATGTTCCCATGTGACTCGTTCTTGTCAATTTCTCATGTCATAAAGTTGAAATTTTGATATATATATATATATATATATATATATATATATATATATATATATATATATATATATATAGTCTGATTCTCATGTAAACAGCCCTTATAGTGTTCAATGAGAACGAATTATATTCGTTGGATCAATATAATGGACGGCTGAGATTAAGCAGTTTCTTAATTAACAAAAAAAATATATATAAATGCTAAACAATTTTAGGGAAGTTGCAAGCGTGTGTGATACCCTACTCTCCATAACTTCCCTCAATTTTAAAATTTTCCTTTAATAAAACCACTAAATATTCTACGGTTATTTCGTATCCCGCTTATTCCTCCAGAACACAATCCCGTGTTCTTCAACTGAATCGTTTCTTTGGTGCCGATAGTTGCAGGAGCTTTCTGTGTTCGCCTTTCTTCCCCATTCATCTACACAAGCAACCGTGTTCGACTTTCTACGTCTTCACTCGAGGTATTCATCAAGAACACTCTTTTTTTTCGATTCTTCAATTTAGGGTTTTTTCATGGTTAGAACTAACGAAATCCCTAATTTTCTTGTGACTATCTTCTTCTTCAACTGTTGCATTCAAAAATTCGGAGCCATTGAAGTCGCCGGCCAAGTGGTTGGAGATCGATTTCATATTCGGTTTTTTGTTCGCCGGTGTTGTGTTCTTCCTCCTAATCAACATTTCAGTGCCGATCGTCGTTCCGATTAGTGTATTGTTCGACTCGCCGCTCCCCTCCGTCACTTGAGGTATTGTCGACGGCAATGAAATTTCTGGTTCATTGATTCCGATTAGGGTTTTGCGGATTAATGTAATATTCTCTAAAATAATACCCCTCAAATAAAACCCCTAAATCTTTTACAGTTTTCCGTGTCGTCTTCTTCATCGGGTATTCGGCGCTGTTGGTCTCGTTGGTGTTGTGCTCGACCTCCAATCTACATTCGGTGCTGTGTTCGCCGGTATTCGGTGTTGTGTGCGCCGGTATTCGGTGTTGTGTGCGCCGGTATTCGGCGCACACAACGGCCTAATCACCATTTCAATGTCAATCGTCATTCAGATTAGGGTATTGTTCGTCTCGCCTCTCTCCTCCGTCACTCGAGGTATTGTCGATATCAATGTAATTTCCGGTGCATTGATTCCGATTATGGTTTTCTGATTTGTTTTTTTATTTTGAAATATGGTTGCCAAATTGGATTGGTTGTCCATTGTTGTTGAATGTTCGTTCATGCCCTGTCGAATGCGAGTTAGGCTGCAGCCATTCAATACTTGTCTGTTCATAAATGATTGGTGTTAAGGGCTATGAGTTTTTTTTTTCCGAACGCACTTGTGGATGCTTGGGCATCGTATCTGAACGCACTTGAGTGGTTTAGAGGCGAAAATTCACCAAAGATCTTTTTTGTGTGGGTTTAATGCACGGTAAAATGGAAATACAACTCGCTATTCGGTCCTTTTATTATTTATATTCGATTCCATACTACTTTGTTATTCGCTAATAGCTGTTTTGTTTCTGTGTGGAAGATAACGTTAAAAATTGTTACAGACTTGTACGCAACTACTTTCAATTGGTGACGAAGGGAGCGTTGAGTTCGAAGAAATGTACGATGTTTTCAACTACGAACTGAACAAGTGCATAATATCAACTGATCACATGGAATATTTCAGAAATCTTGACATGGTAAAACACAGTGTTTCCAAAAATACCGCGTATAGTTGCTAGAGGGGCATTGAAGACTGACAATGCTATGAATGATGAGGAATAGACGATTCAAGTTGTTATTTTGATATGTTGTTCCGGACAACTGTTTTGCTACACTATGTCAAAACTATATGCTACAGTTTCTTTCTCTTTTTGGATATTTGAATCACTTATGTAGGGATTAATGCGTTTGACACTCCTGTCTATATTAATGTCAAAGTTTTATGCTACAATGTCAAACTCTTTTGATATGTTGTTTCGAAAAACTCTTTTGCTACAGTGAGTATAACACAACAAACATTGGAAGACAATCTTTATCTTGTATGCAAACACCGTTTACCATGCATAATATGATAGATTAGTAAGTGTATTCATTACCGAATATGAACGATATAATTTCAGAATATACATGATATAGTTAATGGATGCTTCATATATTAGGTGTTGTATGTTAAAGAGCACAACCTTTACACTTGAGGAAACATACGAAGACGATAGTTATCTTGTATGCAAACTCCGTTTACCATAGATAATATGACGGATTAGAAAATGTACTTTTTACCGAATATGAACGATATATTTTATAGAATATACAAGATATAGTAACCGGATATATAATATTTTAGTGTGTCATATGTTAATGAACGCAACATGTACACTTGGGTCATGTCTATTGCATCATGTCTATTGCATCGTACTGTGGAGTCCAATATTTTTGTTTTCGCCGGTGATTGCGTCATGTCTATTGCATCGTTGAGCTCTTCATTTGCCGCTGCTTCATAAAAATCATCCATACTCTCCATGTTAGCATCAATGTCGAATCCATCAACATCCCAATCCCTTTTATTCCCGGAATCTGTAAAAAATTCACTACATATTTATAATCTGATAATTGAAATATAGCTAACGATTACGAGTATGTTTAATGTTTGATGAGTGGGTAAACCATAACCGGTGCCATATCTGTTTTCGTAACCATGTTATAGAACGTATTCGGAAGTATAGTCACATATATTCGATAATATGAAACCAAATATCTGTTGATATATTAATTTAATCGTGTATGATGTTTCACATTCACTTACCTTCTTCCATCGATTCCGAATAATTGATATTGCTTTGATCGATTAGCAGATTATTACTTGCTTGCCTGAATCTGTTGCCTTCTTCCATTGATTCCGAATCTGTTGCTTGCCTGAATCCCCTACACAAATCAACCGAACAATTGAGGACATATATTGATGAAAAACGAAAAAATTGAGGACAAATCAACCGTTGTTTGTTGATGAGAATATTGTATACTGAAAAAGATACACTTACTGTTAACTATTCCGACGAAAATATGTTTAGTTCTTCCGGCGATAATGGAGTGTATGGCGTTTCAGCAAAACGTATCATCCATATAATTGATATTGCTTTGATCGATTTTGTTGATATTAATTGGAAGATTCTGTATATTGTAACTCCCTAAAATAGTGGAAGAAGATCTCATTTATAATTTTTCTAAAATATTGTAATTGCCTTATTTTGGAGAGTGTATTACACATTCCAATGAGGAGAGCGTGCTGAATTTTTCATTGAATATTTATGTTAATTTTCAGCCTTTAGATTAATCAGATCAAGGGCTACTATTTGTTCTCATTGTACACTATAAGAGCTGTTTACATGGGAGTATGATTATATATATATATATATGTATGTATATATATATAATTTGGATCATATAAAAAGGTATTAGGGTTGAAAGTCAAAAGTACTCACAATTTTTGGATTAAAATAAATAAGGGTTCTGATTTGTCTAAATTAATTAACACTTATCACATATTTGAACAAGCATTTAGTTTTACAATTGAACATATAAATTAACATTAGAACAATTAGTTATAGAGTTGAATAATTTTGAAGATAGTTGAACAATTTTTAGTTGAATAAACAAATGTTATATTTGAGCAATTGTTATTTGATTCAACGAGTATGAATTATTTCTACTTTTGACCCTAAGATCCTTTTTCACTTGAACTCAACCCTACATATAGAGAGATAAGATCAAGTAGAAACTTGTTTTGCATTAAGGAGGAGTTACTTCTTACAGTTGTACCATCTGAATAAATGAACGTCCCATATTTGTGACTACATAAAGAAAAATTTGACAAAATATTTGACCAGACATCAACTTACCTTGATTAACATGTCAATAATATCAGTAGTATACATTTCATACTCGATTAGAAAACTGTATTGCCTTCCTCAGTGATATAAGTTTCATACTCGATCAAAATAGTATAGTTTTGATCGAAATGTATAGTAACACATGATTTGTGGCAATATGGATAGCAAATCGATTATTGTAGTACAGACACATGAGAACCATGTGCGAAAAAACTGAGTGGCTTATAAAGGGATCGAAACTAGAGAAGCTCACATGTAGTGTACGCCATTGCCTTGTATTCAACTTTAGTAGGAGATCTAGATATTGTAGCATGTTTCTTGTTTTTTCATGAAATAGGTAAAATACCGAGTAAAATAAAACACAAAATACACGAATATAAAAGGATAAAATTATGAAATAGCAATTAAATAGATAATATATGTATGATCTCTAACATGTTAAAAGCAAAATTTTCATGTTACCATCTATATAAAACGTTATCATTTGTTGAACAAATTTATTTAATAAAACAATCATGTTATAAAGCAATGTTTTATATTGCTTTCTATTTGTAACATCTTTTCAAAATGTACTCTTTTATGGTCCACAAGTTTTCATTTTTCATTAAGGAAAAAAATACTATTGTTATTTACTAGTTATGATTAATCGTCATTTTAAATATATTTATTGTTTGATGAATACTTTTTTTTTCTTTTTCTATTTTCGCAAAATATTACAATTATTAACTTATAGATATTAGAAGAGTATATTTAAAAAAAATTATATATTCAGAGATATCATCTTAAAACTAAAAACTCTCAAATATAACTCGAAAAAAAACCCATAAACTTTCCTAAAAACTCTTGAATATAATGAAGTTGACACGTAATGAGGTAGATCATTTTCATTACTAAATTATATACTTTCGAGAAAAAACAAATATAACTATGCATAATGCATAGGTACACTTTTGGGCTTATATGCATGTAAATTGTTTATACCAAACAAACGTGTTAAATTTGGGAAAATTTGTGTTTTGTGTGCTACCTTTTGTTGTTGTTGTTTGAGTCAAAGTTGTTTTTGACGTTGGTTTGTATTTCAAATATGTTTTTGATGTTGATTGATTCAAGCTTGAATAATTAGATATTTTACATACACAAATTTGTTTTTTTAAGTAATTTGGTTGATGGTGATGAATTGAACAATTATTTTTATAATTAATAATCTAAAAAATATAAAACGACAATTAAATTTGATCAAAATATAGATGTTAGAACGTCATTTTTAATGATAGGAGAAAGTACCATTTTACAATTAGGAATTCAAGTGATAGGAAACAAATAATACATATATATGTTGTTATAGGATATTCTAATGCATTTTAGCCATGATGTTGTAATGACATGTTTTAATATGTTCGGTTTTTTATTTATGTAGGTTGGGGTAGTCGAATATGGTTGATAATTAATGTGGATGAATCTTGTGATTTTTGGATTGAATCTTGACGGATCCTATTTCGATTGATATCAGAGCGGGACAAGATCAATCCTGCTTAGTCTATAGTTTGTTTACTACTGTTATAATTTACACACAAAAATATTCATTTATATCAGCCTTAAAATGAAAAACATCAATTTTTTTAGTAATTCATAATAACTTGCTACATAATCTCTCAAACCATAATTAACTTTTGTCAAAAACATGTAAAATAAGATTTCAGATCATGATTCACATCCTATTAGCAACCCAATATACATTTTCAATAATCCTTGTATTTTGTAATCCTATGTTGATTTAAGAAGTATGGGACATGGGTATAATCAGATATTTGTCAATTTGGGATTTGATATACTTTTAATGTACAATTAGATTTGAGAATAATAATAATGTTTAATTTATATTATAAAGTAAATATTCTTATTAGACACAAGAGAGGACAAACTTAACGAAGCGAAGAAGCTAAAGTTTGTATTCCGTCTTGAATATTTTTGTGGGACGGAATTTTTACTTATCATATGAAATCCCATCGAAATTGAAATGAGATCGGAATTTATTCCACAGCTACTAAATAGTATTTGTAATACCCCAAATTTTGGGATCTCGAAGCGTTACGGGCTATGAACTCACAATGAGTCCCAACCCTCATAGTAGCAACAATAACATTGGATCTTACAACAAGACACAAATCATTGAAAACCAAATTTGTTATAAAAACCAAAGGAACAACAAAGGAAAGCGTCAAAGACTAGTTCAAAGCAAAGGGAAAGAACAACAACTGAAATATAAACTCGATCTTGTCCTATAATGTAAGGGAACCCCGACTGACCACACCATCCGGATCACTCAGCAGCATCTCTAACCTGCGGGGCATCTACAACATCGGTATAAACCGTTAGTTAACGTTCAAGATATCAGAAAGACAATAAATGCACAAACACACATAGGTAACATAAACATATAACATGCTCGCACTCAACCGGTTATTATCTTTTATTAAGTTAATCTCTTTACTAATTCAACTTATGTTGTCACACGAGAATCACTATGATCTCGCCTCTGTCCCTTTTCACGAACAGGAATAGAGTGGATGCATCCCTTTGTCACATGCCGGGCTAGTCGCAAGAGCACCTCCTAGTTTCCCCATTTTAAACTAGACAAGCGGTCACCACCCGATTATAATACATTTGGGCCAATTAAGGTATAAAAGGTCAATCATATTCCGGCTATCCGTTATAACAACAAATGACAACACAAACACAACCAACACAATCAAAACAATATACGGAACGCAGCTAAGTAAGCCCAAAGGACTTACCTCACTCGAAGTTAACCACAAGGGTCAACTACAACTCAGTTTCTTGAAGAAACGAAGGAGAGAAAGCTTGTTCACACAAGGCAACTCGAATCAGAATGGAACGATTGTTAGAAGTCTATAACTTCTACTCTCCATGATCTCTAAGATATCTCACAAGTTAGGGGCACGATCCCTAGTCTTACAGTCTCCCAAGGGGTAATAACATCAACATAATTCAAGGAAAGGAACGAGGAATCCATGAAAGGAAGCAACTCACCAAAGACGGGGCTACTCAGAAGAACCGCAAGGGCAACGGACAAAACTGCAGGGCGGCACTGGGCAAAACCGCAGGGGCGGGACGGATAATGCACGGGGGCGACCGCGCAACAAAAACAATTGTCGTGACTCCTTTTTGACAGCATGTCACAACCAAGCAACCAAAGCTTGACTCTTTGTTCCACACACTTTAAATCTCAACCAAGGGAGTCTGTGAACATCAACGTATCAACAACGGAAAGGCCAACAAGAATCAAGGCTCGATCTTGATTCTTGTGAAGAAGAAGAAGAAAAGAGGAAGAGAAACATAAGGAAGAAGCATGCAACAGGCTCATGAACGTGAGAGAGATCAAATCGAATGAAGACTTACACATTCTGCAGAAGATCACAAGGGAAAGGCTGCAACTTTGCTCAAGGTTGAAGAACCGTAAGCAAGAAGAGAAAAATGGAAGAGAAGACGGGAATTTATAGGGGACGGTTGGGAAAAGATAATGGAAGGACGTTTTAGGGTTAGAAGGTCAAAGGAAAGTCGGCCCATAAGATAGAAGATTGGTTCTTCTATCTATGGAAAGAAATAAAACGGAATAAAAGCATATCGGACGCGATCTGGAGTCAGTTGTAGGGGCAGCTGACCCTGCCGCGACTACGGCTTGCCGTAGGGGCGGTGACAACTAAAAACTGGTTGTTACAATATTTATCTTCTTCTATTTTCCCTGTCAAAACGAGTGATATATACCCTTATCCAACTTTGTATGATGAATCAAATCATGGGTATACCTTCACCCAACTTGTGATATATACCTTCACCAACTCATGTATGATGAATCGGGTTATGAGTATACCTTCACCCAATTCATGTATTTAACTAGATTTTATCGAACAATACGGTCAAGGTTGATAATTAAGTGATAAGAAAATTTAGCTAGTAAGGTATATTTTATTTGTTAAATACTAACTAGGCCCCTATCAATTTAATTAAAAATAAAAAGAAACAATTTGGTTTACTAGGCTTTTTCTAATTTTGTGTTTAGTAAATGTACCCCTTGATAGAAGAGTGTGTAAAGTTTGAGAATAAATACAAAAGGTTGGGGTATATTTACTTAATTGAAACATTAAAAAGCCTAGTTACTATTATAGTTTTTCAAAAAGGCCTAGTTACCAAAATTGTCCAAATAAAAATAAAATAATTTAAATGGGCTGGAATTAAGGAATGAAGTTGGAGTAGTTAGATGATTGTGTTAATTTAAAACTGTCAAATATTGCAAAACCGTTTTTAAAAAATGGAAACCGTATAAGGAAGATTTTGCAAATCTTTTAAACTTCAGATCAACCGTAAAAGTGAAGCAGTTATCTCTTTTCCTCACATCGAATCCATTAAAACCCGTCAACCTCTCTTCAACCCAGAAAAATCGTCATCTTCAACCTTTCTACAATAATCGCCGTCGTCGTTCTCTGAATCTCTTCAACCGCTTCTATCGTCTTTTTAGAGGTCGGAATCATTTCTATACTTGCGTCTACTGAGATCGACAACACCCAATGACAATTGAGTACATAAACATAAAGTTACCACCATTACCTTTTTTAACATTATGTACATCGACTAAAACCCCTCCGCCAGGATTGTGTACTTCAAATTTCATGACACACAACGGAGCACTCCACATAAATTGTTGCAGCCCATTTATATGAATATATGTATCTAAAGCATCCCTTGTGTTGACATCAAATGGCTTGAGTGTTGGATTGAAAGGATTCTTATAGGACATTTCGATATCTAAATTCGACATACATATTCCAAATTGTATTGCAACCTTATTTTTCAGCTCAACAAACATGCAAGATACGTCAACAAGTGGTTTGCTTGACACATCTCCATTATACCTCCATTCATCGTTTTCCACTTCCCATTTCCCTCCGTAATATACGGTTACGAACACAAATGATATTCCTGGTACATAAAAAATATAAAAATTAGGTCCAAGAAATACTGGTAAATAGATACATAACTATATCAAACACAATTTCTACATATACGTTCATGTATCACAAATACATATGTATTAATAATCAACATGTCAAATGTACACAAAACACAATGTTTCAGGTACAACACATGCACCACTAGAAGAAATCATATATTTATGTACATAATATATACAAGCGTTTACATACATCATACACACAAAACACAGAATATCAGATACAAGAAATACTATATTTTATGTACATAATATACACAAACGATACATACAGATGCACCAGTGCAAGGTAAACTCAATGCATACGGTACATAACTGACAATAATCACCCATGTATAATTACATAAGCATAAACTGAAGACAAAACCACAAACAATGTGTACAGAAAAAAACAACAACAAAGTATACGTACACAATCTTAGATGTTGTACATAAACCGAAACAATACCATTAAAATCTCAAATTAACTCGAAAACAATCTGGACAATTTTAAGTCTAACGAGTCTAAATTGAAGATGTACACAGGGCCACCGTTATGTTTGTTATCGAAATCATTTATGTATATCAGGTCTTTGATAACAAAACACCATTGAAGCAATTAACATCGAAGAAAACATAGAACGATGAAAAATTTGAGAACAATTACTTGGTTATTTGATGATTTGTCAAGTCGAACACAAATCTCGATCAATTCGCCTTGTATAAATGATGGATGCTGAATGCAGGATAACAGAATCGTCGTCTTCTGTTTTCGAAAAAAAAAGGAATGAGTTGGTTAAGTAGGTAGTTTATGCATCATTGTGTATAAAGTAGGCAAATTTTGTTTTGTGTTAACAAAATAGACACTCTAAATTATGAAGAAAAAGATTAAATATATAATGATAAAAGATATTACCATACAAGTCAACCTTCTCTCTTCTATAATAATTAAATTTTTCTAATTAAAGAATTAAAGTAATATGTTGTTACATCAAAAAATGAATGAGATAATAACTAAATATTCTTAAAATCTCTCCTCATTAATTTATGGATTAAATTAATGAGGAGTAATATATATGTGCAGTAATTAATACTTGTTGAGTATAAAATATGTATACATATGGACATATTAATGTGTACCCGCAACATGTTTATCTTCTACGTAGTTTTGCTTATTTCAAGAGGGTCTGGGTTGAGCCTTTTCTCTATTTAAAATGCATGGTATATTTAATACATATGAAATACGATAAAAATAGTAGTTCAACGAACAAAAAGCACAAAATTTATAATAAGCTATCAATATTGGTTGCATCTATTTTTATCTTTTAGAACATAGATATGGACGGAGGAAGAACAAATGTACAATAGAACATAAAGAAATTTGGTGTCTAAGTTTTTAGGTTGACAAACAATAAAAAGGTCCGAACAACTAACAAGTGTTCAAATTTATACAACGGGCTCGTTTGGAAGCACCGGGAATCATTTCCGGTAACGGAATGATTCCGAATTAATAAAAAACTACGTTTGGTTAGAGATCTTTTAACACATAAAAGTAATCTTATCCTCTCTATTTACTTTCTCTACCCTTATTCAATTACATTCCGTTTCTATTTCACCGCTCCAACCGAACGGACATTAAGTTTCATGACATATTCACAATGCCTATTTTTTCGGGTTGAGCCCGATGGCAAGTCCAATCTTAAACATGTTTACCTATTACCTAACAAAACTTACCTTATACACTGTGTTCTTTTTGACCCACTTATCCATTCTAACTTCTTCCTATGTGTCCTTTCGATCGTAGTGTGAGTTTATGGGTTGAACAATGAAAATTTTGGGTTTTTTATATTCGAATTCTCTTAAATGGATTTTGAAAATCACCCGAAATTATAAAATTTTGTTTTCAATCATATTGTTTATCAAGTAGACCTATTCATATCTGGACTCGAGTCGGATTCGGGCCGGGCATTACAAAATATTAAGCCCGTCTATCTGGAATTGGGTCGGGCTCGGCCGGCAACCGGGCCTGAAAAGTCTGCCGTACACCGGGCAGACGGGCGGGTCTGCGGGTAACCTTTTTAAAATTTTTGTTTACAAAATATTTTTTAAAAATGTTTTTAATATGATTTTAAAAAATATATATTATATTTAAGATATTTATGTAGAATAAATTAAATTTATTATAATTAGACTAAATATTTTATATTTATACTTAATATTTATGATAAATACAATAATATATATATATAGCCGGTTGATGGGCCGGGCTTTTCGGCCCGGCCGAGCATAGGACAATGCCCGGATCCGATCAGGCGGGCCGGACTTTTTGGTCCGGTCAGGCCTCTTCTTTTATTCATACCCGTCCGTTCTTTCGGGCCGGGGTCGAGCTGAACGGGCTGTCCGGATTTGAATAGGTATAATCAAACGAATAGTTTATTACTCAAATTAACAAGAAATCTCTGCTACATCTTAGATTCGCTTATTTACAAGGCACTAGATATTGAACGCTCTCTTTTACTGTCTTCGACAACTGCTTTCAACTGCTTCATGAACGACGGTTCTCCGGCCCAAGTGCCACCTAACATGATCCGACCACCACCACAACCACCGGAAGTGGAGATGGAGGTTCCTAGCACACATCCTACGGGTTCAAATGATATAAATATGGATGTTGAGCAACAATGTTCTAAGTCTGCTGAGGGTTCTGCAACAGTGTGTATTACTGCACATACTGGAACAGATGCTGCTACGGAGTCCATTCCATCTGAACAGCCGACTGTGCCTACTACTGGAATAGAGGTCACTCCACCAAAACAAACCTGGAAGGAAGTAGCTACTAGTGGTGGAGGTTTAGGGCAACAACGGACTATTTTGGACAAAGATTTTATGCAAGGTAAAATTAGCCTTGTTTATCCTGAGGGAGAGGATGGTGACCCTTCTGTTCTGCTTGATGGTGAGGTTGAAGCTGCCTTGAATAAGGTTTGGGAAAGATCCATTGTATTTAAGGTTATTGGGTTCCCCATTGCTTTTCCTGTTATGGAGAGGAGGGTTAGGGATATGTGGAAATATGGTAGCTCTATGCAAATTGTTGATTTATCCAATGGTTATTTCATGGCTAGATTTGATAATGAGGCAGACCTTCTCTCTATCCTTACAGGGGGTCCTTGGGCAGTCTTTGGACGATGCTTGTCTCTCAAGAGATGGACCCCATCCTTTAGACCATCTATGGAGATTGCTTCGGCACCGGTCTGGGTCCGTATTAAAGATCTACCCATTCAATATTACGAGGAAACTGTGTTATGGCGTATGGCTTCTGGTTTAGGGGTTCCTATTGTTGGTGATCCTAAAACACTATACTCGAATAGAGGTCGCTTTGCTAGAGTTTGTGTCGAGATTGAGCTGGCAAAACCGTTAAAGAAAACGATCTCTATTAGTGGTTATAAGTGTGTACTGGAATATGAAGGTCTTCAAACGGTGTGTTTTCGATGTGGAATTTATGGGCACTTGGCTCCTAATTGTATGTTTCAATCTGATGGTAATAAAGCTACTCCTGTGGTCATGCCTAAGGACAATCATGAAAAGGTTACTCAGAATTTGGTATCAGATGCTTCATGCTCTAAAGTAACGGATCATAATCAAGAGCCACAAGGGTATGGGCCTTGGATGCTAGTGACTAAGAAGGGAGCCCATTTCAAAGGGAAATCTAGGTCCCATAACAGTGTCCTACCTGGCATCACAATTACAAGAAGGTCAACTGGAACTACGGTAACTCCTCGCACTGGGGTTCCGGCTTATAGCAGTGTTTCACAAAAAGGTAAAGAAAAGATTGATGAAGTAACAGATGGTATTGCAGGCTCGAAATCATCAGTTGCGAGGGTTGTTGTTATTCGTGGAAAGGACAAGATTGAAGAGTCTGTAACAGACGTTAGATTCACTGCTACAACTTCACAGAATAGGCCTAAAGCGAAAGATTTGCAGGGTAATAATGTGGCGGGGTCGAGTACAGATGGGAAGAGTAAGGAAGTTCGTAATAAGAAAAGAAATAAGTTGCGTGCCCTAGCTCGTAAAAAAATTTTTGCAGTTCAAACTACACCCATCATGGCGCCGGATGCTTTAATTGTGGGTAAACGTCAAAGACAGGATTTGGATTCGCCTTCAGTTGCGATTGCTGATCCACTTCCCGTTCCTGAAGTTATGGGTACTGATATGGAAAGCAATCCGACACAGGTTACTGATGTCCAAGAGAGTCCCACACCGCTAGCTACTGTGGGCGTGGATATGGGCGCTACTGTCGTTATCGACAGGCATGCATGATTGATTACGTGGCTCTTATTTGTCCATTCCAATGAATTGCTTATTCTGGAATGTTTGCGGAGCTCGTAAGAATGGGTTCCGCAGGGCTATTAAATATCTTTGTAAGCATCATAAGATAGATATCCTTGCTGTTTTAGAACCGAAGATTTCAGGATCCGAAGCTCAACGTGTGTGTGATCGGATGTTGTTTACGGGTTGTGTTCGTGTGGAAGCTACGGGATTTCAAGGGGGCATTTGGCTATTATGGTATGATGACCTAATCCAGCTTACTATTATCCATACGGATGATAACTTTGTGCATGTTTCTATCTCTCGAGGGTTACAAAAGTTTCATCTTTTTGTGGTTTACGCTCCTCCGACGGTGAACCGGAGAAAGGAATTTTGGAATCGCTTGGATTTGGAGGTAGTAAATGTGGATGGCCCTTGTTTAATAGGTGGTGATTTCAATTGTATTCTTTCGTTGGATGAAAGGGAGGGTGGTGTCAGTGGCTTACATAAAGATTCTCATATATTCCAATCTTTTATCTATTCTCATGGTTTGATTGACGTGGGCTTTACGGGATCAGCTTTTACTTGGAGTAGGGGCTCGGAACCGAATCGCGTTACTTCCAAGCGTTTGGATCGGATATTGATGAATAAGGAGGCTAGATTGGAATGGCCTGATGCTTCAGTTCGACACTTGCCACGTTACTCTTCCGATCATTCACCCTTGTTGTTTTGTTTTGAGTCTCCTAAAATTTTACGATGCAAACGACGACCTTTTCGGATGGAGGCGGCATGGTTAACTCATTCCGAGTTTGTGCCGTTGGTTGAACGGGTTTGGTCTTCTCATGATGAGGTATGTCCTTCTCTTGCTAGTCTTAAATTTAAACTAATCCGTTGGAATCGCCGTGTTTTTGGTAATGTATTTCGCAGGAAACAGGAAATCATGGAACAAATTAGTAACGTTCAAAGCGACCCTGCATTCGCTAACTCTTCACAGCTCCTAGATTTAAATTCAAAATTGATAGCTGAGTTGGAGGTCATGTTAGAGAGGGAGGAACTTATTTGGCTGCAAAAATCACGTGAAAATTGGTTGATAGATGGTGACCGTAATACTTCTTTCTTCCATTTATCAACTATTATTAAAAGACGTCGGAATAGAATTGACGGTCTGATTCTGGATGACGGTAATTGGGAAACGGATGATGAGAAATTGGAAGCACATGCGACAGAGTGGTTTCGGTTGATGTATAGGTCTTCAGACATAGGAGGTGTTGATTGGAGTAGTGTGGACTATACCTACCCGGTTATTGATTCTGTTGATTGGAATAGATTGCAACTGGAACCGAATGGCAATGAAGTTTGGAAGGCGGTCAAATCTATGGGAAAGTATAAAGCTCCGGGTTTAGATGGATTCCAACCTCTGTTTTATCAACGTTGTTGGAATATTGTGGGAAGTTCGGTCGTTGTTGCGGTCCGTAAATTTTTTGCAACTTCACGTCTTCCAGAGGGTCTTAATGATACTCTTCTCTGTTTAATTGCCAAAGTTGGATCTCCGGAGAGAATGACTCAATTTCGGCCTATCGCCTTATGTAATGTCCTTTATAAAATTATTACTAAGGTGTTAGTGCAACGTATGCAAGGAGTTATGGGTGATCTTGTGGGACCTACGCAGGGAAGTTTTATTCCAGGTAGGCTTATTCAGGATAATATTATCCTTATGCAGGAGATTATTCATTCAGCTCAGCGTAAGAGAGTGAAACGAAAATGGATGATTATGAAAATCGATCTTGAAAAAGCTTATGATCGGCTAAGTTGGAGTTTTGTGATTGATTCTCTAAGATGGGCTGGTTTCCCGGAAAATTGGATTGCTATGATACATGAATGTATTTCAACTCCCCGAATGCATGTACAATGGAATGGCGAGGTTGCTACTCAGTTTATTCCTGAAAAGGGACTACGGCAAGGTGATCCGTTATCTCCTTATCTTTTTGTGCTTTGCCTGGAGCGATTAAGTCATCTTATTCAACAAGCTGTTGCTAGTGGGGATTGGCGTCCTATCCGGTTATCTAGAAATGGACCACCGTTGTCTCATATGTTCTTTGCCGATGACATATCTTTGTTTGCTGAGGCTTCATGTGCTCAAGTGAGAGTGGTTATGAACATCATTGATAGGTTTTGTAGAGCTTCTGGAGAAACTATTAATATTGCAAAATCAAGTATACATGTATCTCCTAATGTTAACGATGATTTAAAACTTCGTATTCATCAATTAAGTGGAGTGGCCGTTAAATCGGATTTTGGAAGATACCTTGGGATGCCTATTCTATAGGGAAGGGCCAAGGGATCGGACTTTGAGTTTATTTTGGAAAAGATGTCAGCTAAGCTTAGTGGATGGAAGCGACGGATTCTGAGTTTTGCGGGAAGGGTTACTCTCACACGGTCTGTTTTGATGACAATACCTCAATATACTATGTCAACTATTATTATTCCGGCAAGTGTTGCTAAGCGAATTGATAAATGTTGTCGAGATTTTATTTGGGGGAGCTCTTCTGAAAAGAAACGCATGCATATGGTTAAATGGAATGATGTGTGCAGACCAAGGGAAAATGGTGGTTTAGGGATTACTAAGGCATCGGTTTTAAACCTTGCGTTTGCTGGGAAGATTGCTTGGAGATATTTGACAGAATCGGGCCCATTATGGATCAATGTCTTTACAGCGTTGTATACTAATCATTCGAGATTATTCCATAAGAGACAATCCTACGGCTGGAAAGCTATTCTTAAAGGGTTATACATGGTTATTGCTCCTCATTCAAAAATGCTTATCGGTGATGGTCTTCACACGAGTTTCTGGCTGGATAGCTGGGTTCTGCCTAGCCCTCTGCGGTATGTTGCTAACCGCACGATTACTGCCGGTGAAGAAGGGTTGCTTGTTCGCGATCTGTGGGATGATGTTAGCGGTTGGCGTTGGGCTGATATTGAAGGGGTGTTAGCAACCGAGTATTGTCAGGCTATAGCTTCGATCTGTATCGATACGTCCAAGAGTGATGAGCTTTCATGGCCGTTTTCTCAATCAGGTGTCTACACTATTGCATCTGGCTATTGGGTTTTATCCAACGCCATTGATTTCCAATCTAGCGACCGTGAAGTTTTTCGGCGTATTTGGAGGTTGAAGATTCAGGAAAGAGGCAGAATCTTTTTGTGGAAGATATTATGTGGGGGTGTTCTAACTAATAGTGAGAGATATCGGCGGCATCTTTCGGTTGATGATTCTTGTACGATATGTGCTGGAACGCCAGAAGATCTCCTACATTTATTTAGAGATTGCCCAATGGTGAAGAAGATGTGGAACGATCTCAACGCAGCAAGGATGTATCCGGGTTTCTTTGAGCAACCATTTAATACTTGGATTAGAGGTAATGTTTTTACCAATATTGTTTACGATTCAAGTTATGTGTGGTGTGATATTTTTGCAGAAGGGTTGTGGTGTCTATGGAAATGGAGGAATCGATTGGTGTTCGATGAGATCGTTGTACCGAATAAGCATTCTTTTGTAGTACAACAAACAAAGGATTACTATACAACTCGGAAGCGGCGATTAAATGAAGTTGGATTAAAGAGGACGGAGGCTTCATTGACAATCTTTGTTTCATGGACTCCCCCCACCTCGAGATTGGATGAAAATTAATACAGATGGTGCAGTGAAGACAAGTGGAGCAGCAACAGCTGGGTGTGTCATTCGTGATCATGAAGGTGGGTGGCATCGGGGTGGCGTCCATAATATTGGAACATGCACAGTTCCAGTTGCGGAATTGTGGGGTGTTGTCCAAGGGCTTAAATTAGCTTGGGAATCTGGGTATCGACAGGTTATTCTCGAAACAGATTCTCAGCTAGTTACTATTCTCCTTGGGAAAAATCTGCCTCGGTGTCATCCTCTTTCTAGCCTGGTACATTTGTGTCAAGGCTTTCTTCAAAGAACTTGGTCAGTCCAAGTTCGTCACATTTACCGTCAAGGTAATAGTGTAGCTGATTTTCTAGCTTCGTTAGCTTTTTCTTTCGAACCTGGATTTCATGTATTGTGTGACCCTCCGGAGGGTGTTTTAGATTTATTGTTGAATGATGTGAGGGGCAAGGCTATCCCCCGTATGCTGAATAATTAGCCATTATTTTATTTATAAGAAGCGCGACTAGATGCGCGGAGACCACTGACTCTCCTTCCTACCAAAAAAAATATTAGGAGTTTTTTTTTTAGAGTTTGATAAATGGAGATTTTGTTGGAGATTATATTTTCTTAAATAAAATAATATAATACAATATCTAATTAATACTAAACAACTTTCAAGCCTAATCCCAAACAATCTCTATCCAAAATGAATCTCTGTCGTTCTTATTCGGGTAATATGATCATGATTCATGTGTTAAGAGTTAGCAATCGACTTGATCACGGCCCTATATAATCTCCTCCAAAACCCAGAAAAACCTATTTCACTTCCTCACAACACAAAACTAAAAATCTCTTCTTTTTTGTTTTCCTCTCTCTTTCTCTTGTTTGCCTGTTTGAAGAACAGCAATGGAGGAAGGGAGACAAGATAATAAACAAGCTCTTGATCACCCTCTTCTTCAACCCAAATCCCATTCTGATTACGATTATCAGGCCGGCGATTCCTCTTTCTTTAAGACTTGTTTCAATGGCCTCAACGCCTTATCAGGTTTACTTACTTCTTAATCTCGTCCATTTCTTCAATTTGTTCTTTGATTTCATTTTAATGATGATATCTACTCGTTTGCAAATCTGGGTTTTCTTCTGATATCTGATATATGGTGATTTGAATACGGATACGACGATTCTGTTCCGAAATTGATTATGTTCCATCAATGATTGAGTTTCTTGATGACCCATTTTGTGTACTTACAGATAATATTTAATGTGCATTTTGTGATTCATTGTAGCTCTTATTTGTTTCCGGAAATGTAGGAGAAATCATTGTGTACTGAGTTTAAAACAACTCACCATGATATGTTATCTTATATCATAATAGCAATTCAATTCAATAATGTATAAATTCAGTGTGATGTCTAGTTATGAAGTAAATGACAAGCTACTGTTATAGAATCTTCAGTGCATGGCTAGTAGACAAAGATTCTCTTCCAAGTCCATTGAAGATTATGATTTTAATAATGTTGTTGGATCTTGGAATTGTGTGATTTTTGGAGAGAATCATGGGATGCCATAGGGATTTGGTTGTGGGTCTAATTTCCTTTCTTCACATGTCTCTTTTCTTTGCACCTTTCCTTTTCATTCACATCTGGTACAAGCTATCTTTCTTGAGTTAAAAAAAGTAATATTGATCTAGGGTCCCTGTCGTTACTAGAGTATAACAAAATGGCAAATTAGTTATCTTGTTCTTGGGGAAAAGCCTTTTAGTTTTACATAACTTGTGAACATGTGGTTAACATTGTAGTAGACGAAGTGCCGTTCAAATATCTGATTTGTTGTAGTAATTGGGTTATCAAATCATGTTACCCGAAAACTTCCAAGGGTAATGTTTTCCAATTCTGTTTTCCTTGGAAAATTCAGATGCATGAACATGTGGAAACACATAGGCTTATGTAACACTATGCCACCTATGGTGTTTTCTGTGTTCATATTGTTTCATGTTTGTCAGTTTCGTATCTGTTTTCGTGTAACATAGCTCAAATGAACCCATTGATGCTTCTGAATATAAATCTTTGTCTGCCCTGGTTTTGGCTTTAGATGGAAAATAAGCTGTTTCGAGTATTAGGTAAAAGTAGACAGATGATTATGGCTTTCCAGATGGTTTTTAGCATGCTGTTTGAAAACTCTCAAGGATAAAGTTTCCTGTTTCCAGGTTTCGTTCTCTTGAAAAACCCGGAAGCTTGAACATGCAAAAACGCGTATCTTGATGTTTAACTGTGACTCAGAAATAGTTTAGATTATGCATCAACTTAGAGAAGCCATGGACATTGCTGCGTACAAATTAGATGATTACAGCTTGTCATTAAAAAAGATTATAAAAAATTATATCTAATACTTGGTGATTTGGTCAAACTTAAGCATATCTTCTGTTGGATAAACTTAGAAAACTCAGCTGGTTTAAGGTTGGATAAGCTTGAATTCTAAGCATGTTCAAATTGTTCTTTTGAGTGGAGATGAAGGTTAATGAGGATTAGTAAGGCATTTCTTAATACTTATCACATTTAGAGTTTGATGACATCCTGACTTAGCAGGAAAAGGATAGAAGAAAAGTATGTCTTGATGTCAATCTATTAAGAAGGAAAAAGACAAATAACAGTGAACATTCATGAATCATTTAAAAAGAAACAAACAATTAGAGTTGTTGACATCGTGACAAAGAAGTAAAAGGTAAACAAACATATTCTTGAATTCAATCTTTTAAGAAGAAAAATACAAATTAATATGGACATTCATCAACTCACTTTAAGCATATGCGTTGTCAAAAGTGTAGGAGTAGTTCTCATTATGCTGAATCATCCATACAATGACAGTTCTAGTATATAAGTTTGTTGGGTTACTCTTACTATTGTCAATTGGTTAGTCTTCGGATTGTATTTAGCGTTTGAAGTTGCAACCAAAGTATGCTGAATCATAAATGATGATTTGTTATGAACCGTATGTACTGAAAACAAACATCATTTGTTCAAATCTTTCAGGGGTCGGGATCTTGTCAATTCCATACGCGTTGTCATCAGGGGGCTGGTTAAGCCTTGCATTTCTTTTCGTCGTTGCTTTGGTTTCCTTTTACGCCGGAATCCTCATAAAACGATGCATGGAAGCTGATCCAAACATAAGAAGTTACCCTGACATAGGAGAACAAGCATTCGGCAGGATAGGCAGGACATTTGCCTCAACTTTCATGTGCACGGAATTATACCTTGTAGTAACCGGCTTCCTCATCCTAGAAGGCGACAATCTACATAAACTATTCCCGCATTTCTCCATAGACGTCTTCGGGTTCACTATTGGAGGCAAAGAAAGCTTCATTATAATCCTTGCTTTGATCATCTTGCCTTCAGTTTGGCTTGATAGCTTAAGCATTCTTTCGTATGTCTCGGCTACTGGTGTTCTGGCTTCTGCTATCATTCTTGGATCAATTCTATGGAATGGAGCTTTTGATGGAGTCGGGTTTCATGCGAAAGGAGAAGTACTTAACTGGAAGGGTATCCCTATTTCTACTAGCTTGTACGCCTTCTGCTATTGCGCTCATCCGGTTTTTCCTACACTCTACACTTCCATGAGAAAGAAACATCATTTCTCTCAGGTAAAAATTTTTCATCAATGGCAATGAATTGGATGAATTTTTCAATGAACATATCTGAATTTCATATGCAGGTGTTGTTCATATGCTTCTTCTGGTCCACATTAACCTATGCATCAATGGCAATCATCGGTTATCTGATGTTCGGCTCTGAGGTACAATCACAGATAACCTTAAACCTTTCGGCTTTACAACTCAGCTCAAAGGTTGCAATCTACACTACCTTAGTGAATCCAATGTCCAAATTTGCACTGATGATATCTCCTGTTGTGAGTGCAACTGAAAGCTATTTCCCGACACTGCGCAAGAAGAGGCCGTTCAGGCTGCTAATCAGAACAGCCTTGGTCTCAAGCAATGTTATTATGGCCTTGACGGTTCCTTTTTTCGCGTATTTGATGTCTCTTGTAGGCGCGTTTTTAAGTATCACAGCTTCAATCATCATTCCTTGCATTTGTTACCTGAAGATATCATCAGGGATTAGCAAGAATGAGCGGTTCATTGTGGTTGGTATCATCTTGTTTAGCGTTGTGATTGTGATTTTCGGTACGTATACCTCTTTGGCTGTGATCATACAAGAAGGGTTCACAGGCTTCTAGCTTAAGAGGTTGTTTGTGTTGATGAAGTTTGGAGATTTGGGTGTTGTGGTTACTTAGGGAGTGTTATAGTCAAGAAATACTTGTTAAAAGTGTTTTTTTTATGATGATGAATGCTTCATCTTGTATCCTTATAATGGAGCAGCTAGTGCAGTTGATTGATATGGTGATCCAAGTAAAGGGAAAACCATTCAGCAATTAATTAGCAATATAAAAAAAAACATTTTAGAAGTTTATTACAAAAATAATTCATATTTTGATGTTAAAGACTAATGAATTCCGGAAGGTACCCTATATTTTTAAATTTTTTGGATTATATCCAAGATTATTTTTAGTTTTTGAATGGTATCCTTAAATTATAGATTTTTTTCCAGGTTATACCCTTATACAATTTGTAAGTCAATATTTATTATCATTTTAAGGGAGAGAAGAAGAAGAAAGGTTATTCATTTAATAATTTATCTCAATATAAACCTTTAAAATGACTATTAACAATAACTAGTAAATAGTATTTATCTCCTCTCTTTTTTCAAAATATTAACTTAGAGCTGATAGAAGAGTATAATTTGTAAAATTTACAAAGCTCAAGGCATCATCCGAAAATTAAAAAATTGTTGGGCATAAATCAAAATCTAAAATACATAAACACCGTACTAATACTAAATTTGATTAACAAAATCACTCTTATGAGTATCGAGTTTCAGTGTCAATGGGAAGAACAAGTAGAATGACTTTCGTTTCCACTAATTCCACTAATGAGATTGATGATTAAGGACATGAAGTCCTTACTCGAAATGAAATTCTTTATTTTCCATTGAAAATGTGTCGCAGAGCAGCGGGGTTAGTTTAGTACTTTATGTACCGAGGCAAAAGACTTTTTTGAAAAAGCAATGAAAAGTGTAAGTAAAGAGAAAAGACGGGAGAAATGATATCTAGTGTTAGGTCCTTGTCCTTCCACAAGCTTATGCTCATCAGTACTTTGAAAGTGACCAAAATCTTTGCTAGATCTAAAAAAATATTTTGAGAGGATCATATATAAGCGACAATTGACTCAAATCTTTGCTCGATCTAAATATAATTTGACGACTTTCCGAGCCCTCCTGAATAGATGCTTGCCAGTTTCTAAAAGACTTTCCGCTTTTATCCCAATCTATGAATCCTTAAAAATGGCATAGTAACTCTGCAATTCCTTTTCGGACAGCTTGAGTACGGTAGGCGGTACCACCCTACAATTGAAAAGAATGAGCAAAGAATGGAAGGACCAATAGGTTTATCATGTTGTTATCTCATTACTACTTGTTTGGTATGTTTCAAGATTGATTTAGAATCAACAAATCGTATAAGAATCAAGAATGATATAATCCGATTCCTATTAGAAATTGTTTATGTATATTGTTGAATAGTATAGTTTTTCGAATGACCGAAATTCTCCTTTTAATCTAAAAAAAAGATTAATGAATATGGAATCATTTCTTCTTCTTCTTTTTTTTTTAATTGTTACGTTTCCGGTTCGGCTTCGCCTACGTCCGGATAGGGTATGTAAAGTAGTGACCCATCTAAGGATCTTGAATCTCCGAGCAAACACTTAAAGAGTCTAGCACCACAATCACTAGACCAACTGAGTATTGATAACGTGGAATCATTTCGATCTTCCCTCAAACCATTTCAGGCAGTATGTAGTTATGGGCTTTTGGATCATACTTTTAACCGGCCCATATAACAAAAAGCCCAATAACTTGTTGGGCCGATTGACATCAAGCAAATAAAACTCAGCCCATGATTATAATTAGTATTATTATTTTATGAAAATAGACAACAATATAAGTTATATAGTTGACGTCTCCTATGTTAGGCCAACACACAAAGAACAAAAAATAATATTCATATAAGAAGTAATTTAAACGATATATTGGAGAAAATAATTGATTTTTGAAAATAAATCTGACTACTTATTTTGTCATATCCAATCCAATACAGTCGCTCAGTTTGCAATAATTTAGCATAATAATAATAGTACAAATATTCATAACCGTTAAATATATTACACATTTATGAATTAGATTGGGGTAATGGCTGAATATTATAATTGATTAAGTTTTACAATTGAAATCTAACTACTAATTTTTATTCTTTTATATTTAATTAAAAAAAAGTGACATTTTTTTACATTTTTTTGAATTTTTTTTTTGATTTTTTTAATTTTTTTATACGATACAATAAATAACATTATATTAATTTTAAATATTTTTATTAAATTTTATTTGATTTTTAAAATTTTTTATTAACGGTATAATAAATAACATTATATCTTACAACGAATTTATAACCCGCACCTTGTGCGGGATATTCATATATTAGAGTTTTAGTAATATGTCATGAGATGCAAATGTATAAACTATTGATATATTTACGAACATTATAATAATCATTCAATTATTCTCACGATAATAAAATATATGCGAATAAAGAAGTGTCTCGTTATTTAGACTAATTTAATTCTTATACAACATGCCTTTTTAAGTTTATAAATAAACTAGTCTAATACCCGCACCGTGTGCGGGATTAGTTTTAATAAGTTGTAAAATAAATTTAATTATTAATTAAAAGTGAGTTGGAAGATAATATTTTGAGGGGAAGTAAAAGATAATAAAAACAGAAAGGGATATTTAAAATAAATGATAGTTTACATGTTCTTGATAAAAAAAGGTCTTAAATGAAACTGAACGTTAAAACGACCCATAATATAAAAACATATGGAACCATGGTTTATGTAAGTAAGGTTTTTTTAATATTAGTATATATATATATATATATATCGTTAGTTTATATAATTTTTTAATTAATTTTTTAAAATGAGAGTGCGTTTTAAATTGCATTGACAAAAAGAATGGAAAAAAACATATGACATTAAAGGCTTCTACTTTATTATTAATATATAGATATATATTTTAACACTAATAGTATATATACATATATGTTTGGTAAGTAGAAAATATAAGTTCTATAATAGGATATTTAAAATATGGTAACTATATATATTATTTAAAAAAAAGTAAAATTTTAAATGAATGACATGTGGCATATTTTTTTGTTAGGATAAATCACGTTAAAGTAAACGCTTTTGCTTTAATATATGTATATAGATTACCCTAATTATACTCATGCATATTAATTTTGTTGCTAAAAAATTTAGGCACTACAAATGAGAGTTGTTATAGATAGTTGTAGATTTTGTAGCAAACAAAATCTTATTGTTATAACCGTAAGATACTGAACATGATGAAATGAAATTCTTTTGGTTGAATTGTCATAATGAGATAAAAATTATTTTAATTTTGAATTAAATTTATTATTAAAATATGACAAATCTATAATTAAAATATGACAAATTCGTAATTATTTGTTAAAAAAAACTAGATGGCATGGCTAATGTTTTGACATATGTATTAAAAGGATCCTGTTTTAATAGTATATATAAGTTAATGACAATATCATTGAAAACGATATTTACAATATATTTTATGTCAATACAATTAGTACAACATAGATATTGATAATATCCTGATAATAACAGTCTTTGACAATACAAATTTTTTTATTAAAAAGGTTATTTATAAAATTTTTTTAAAAAAAAGCTTTAGGATAATTTTTATTAAGCAAATTTTAGTATTTTTTTACAAATGAATTACCTTTAACTAAATAATTAAAGAACAAACGACGATTTTTTTCCCTTCCAAATTCTCTGTTTTTTTTATAACTTACACTATTTTCTTTTAGACAATTTAGTTTACTCGACTTTTTTCCTTGAGAGAATAGTGTGTAGAGTTTGAAAATACAAATGGTTGGGGTATATTTACTTAATTAAAACATTAAAAAATCTAAATATTATTTTAGTTTTTCAAAAAGGTCTAGTTATCAAAATTTTTTTTTTTTTTTCTATTGCATTCACTTTTATAGAGATACTAATTTTTTTTTTAATATTTCTTTCTGATTTATGAAATAAAAGCCGAGGCATAGGTGTTATTGGACAAAAGACGTGTAAGAAATTTGTCTCTTTTTTGAATTCTGTTTAACATAGAAGAGCGTGAAACATGGTGCACTTGTCTGTACCACACACTTATACCAATTTTGCACTCTTTCCAATATTATTCTGCCAATCTGCCATTTCCACACGTATCTATACATTATTACCCTATCAAGTTACCTCATTATTTAGACAATTTGCATTACATAGCACTATCTTTCAAAATTGGATTTTTCACCATCGTACCACTAGGGGTGTAATACGAGCCGAGCCCGAGCCGACTCTAAAATTTATACGAGCTTTAAAATGTGCTCAAGCTTGGCTCGTTTAGAAAGTGAACGAGCTCGAGCCCGAGTAGCTCGGCTAAAATAATGCTCCTATAGTGTTATTTTATTCAAACGAGCCAAGCTTTTACCTGAACGAGTCGAGCATTGACATGCTCAAGCTCGGCTCGCTTATAACGAGCCGAGTCTAAAATTTACACGAGTTTTAAAATGTGCTCAAGGTTGGCTCGTTTAGAAAGTGCTGCATTCAAGAACTTCTCAAGAAATTTTTTATCTCATTTTTTTTTTTATTCACAACATCATGTTACATCCTATATTTGGACAAAAAAAAAATTGTATAATACTAAAAAAAATATTTTTTTGATGCGTGTTTAAAATTGAGTGCCCGTTTGGTTGGAGCGGTGGAATGGAAACGGAATGGAATCGGATAAGGGTTAGAAAATGAAATGAAAATGAAATGATTACTTTCACGTGTTAAAAGGACCTCTAACCAAACGTATTTTTTTATTGATTCGGAATCATTCCGTTACCGGAAATGATTCCTAACGCTTCCAAACAGACCCTGAGAGTATCAATAATTAGACAAATTGCCTCATTATTTAAACAAATTGCACTACCATATTTTGAAATTTACAAAAGTGGGTCCAGACACAAATCACAGGCTGTTGTTACTTGTTCCTCCTTTCTGTTTCATATTCCTCATACTAGCACCAAATATACTACCAAAACACAGTTACAACAATCATCAAGCTTCACTTCACCAGAAATTTCCTCTACTTTTTTTTCTCTCTAAACTTCTGTTCTGATTTTTTGGGTATTCTCAGAAACTGTGTTTCTCATCTGGGTTTTGATTTTTTTTTTTCGTGATCAGCATTCTCTCATCGTCCAAGGCTTTGTCTTGGAAACCTGAAATGGTACTGGCTTTTCTCTGAGGCAAATCGTCGAACATCTAAATGGCTTCTTTGAGTTCTTTCTTTTTTTCAGTTGAAGGAGCCACAGAAGGCTCAGCTTCCGCTAGGTCTCCTGTTCTTGCAACAATTCGACAGGGTAAGCCATTGGAATGTTTGAGTTTTAGGAGATTGAGATATGGGTCTTCTTTGAGTAGTGAACGATCAGTTAGGCTTTTTAGAAGAACAGGAGATGGTTGTCAGAGGATCGATCGTATAAGGGTAGCAGATAGTGGGTTTGTTGAAAGTGGAAAAGAGAATGAATCCGAGGTTTCAGTTCAGGAAATCATCGAAAAAGGAAAGCGAGTTCTTTCTGCCCAGAAGGAGCTACTTCAAGAGGTAATCATTCTTCTTGTGTAAACCTTCTGTTGTTGAATGATGTTACCAAAATCTGAGCTAACTTGTTTCTTCTTGTGTAAACTCTCGTCTAGCCAATTTGATGTTTGTTATAAGGTTGATGGCTCTTAGCTCTTACTGGTTTGTTTTCATGCATTAGTTTTGGTAAAGCATTAGAATTGCATTATTTGTTCAACTATATTAGTATAGATTCCATTTACTGATATCTTATTTGCAAAGTCTGTAAAGTTCTTGTATTGACACTTCAGATGCTCCATTTTAAAATCTTCAAATGTGAATCTTAAGATTGAAATGATTCAGTTATCATGAAATATGAGTGTTCTTGATAAATTTCAATTGTTTTCAGATTTCTGAAAAAAGAAACCTGGTTGCCTCTATTAAGAGTGGTATAAGCAATGCTATGGATGAAAGAGGTTCATCTCAAGAGAGTGAAAATTCTAGTGGTTCATATGGTGGCTCTCTTTCTTCAACTTCCGGTTCCAGTGCTAATTCAGGTGAATGGGAAGGGAAGCCGGTAGACGGTGCATCACCGCCTGAGAGGGTTGCAGTAAATTTGAATTTCTCTGAACTTGAAAATGTTTCTTGGCCATCAGATAACTTTGATGCTTATTCTGAAGAGGATCACATGAAAATTTCATCAAATAACATGAGCTCATTGGATTTGAGTTCAGATGTAAAAGAAGAGATGAATATCGTGACAGCTTCTGAAACTGAGTTGGATTCAACACTCAATAACTTGCTTGATAGTATGAATGAGCCTAAACCTGAAGATGAGAAGCCCCATACACTTGCTGGGGATAATGCTATGAATGTCATATTGGTTGCTGCTGAATGTTCTCCTTTTTCAAAAACTGGTATTACTGATTACCCTTCGGATAAATATTTCTTAGTATATTCTTGTACTTGTGGAGTTGTGATATTAAGAGTGGTATAAGCAATACCATGTTGTAACTTACTAAAAATCATTACTCTTTTTTTTTTTTTTGTCTTTGATTTTATATACTTAACAATGGTTTGAATATCTATGTTTATTATATCATCAGTAACTGATAATTATGAGTTATCTTAGGTGGGCTTGGAGATGTGGCTGGATCTTTGCCAAAGGCTTTGGCTCGGCGTGGACACAGAGTGATGGTAAGTCAAAAAATTTACATTCCAATTTCTTACCTTATTTTCTTTGAACTGTAATCTTGTTCCTCCTTCATATGTTATGAGGCATATGATAAGCAGTAAACTAAAAACTGAAAAATTAGTGGTGCCGGTTGACTCTTGACATGGCTTACATAAGAATCATGAATTATGACCAAAATTTGAGCAATTTTTTTTTCTTATGATCCTATTTGCTGTCTGATAATGCTTTTCTTAGGCCTTTTATAGTCAACAATCTATGTTTGTCTGTCTGTGAAAATTTTAGGTTGTGGTACCAAAATATGGGCATTATCCTGAAGCTGAAAGAGTAGGAGAGTATAGGAGGTACAAGGTGGCTGGCCAGGTAATTATCTGAAGCTGAATTGGTATGATTCTACTCATTTGGAAGATGGTAAGAAACAGACAGTTTCATTTTACAGGACATGGAAGTTAATTACTTTCATGCCTTCATGGATGGAGTGGATTTCGTGTTCATTGAAAGTCCAATGTTCCGTGGAATAGAGAACAATATATATGGAGGCAGTAGACTGGTAATACATTGTTCTTTTTTTTTTGGTTGAAACACAGTAAATTCATTAATGATATATGTTTGAAGTTCTCATTCTTCTCACATTCTCATATCTGTTATGTCTTCACAATATCTGGCTATCAATCATATGATCATTCTCCAAGAGTTGAGTTTTTATCCATTCTGAACTTTGGTTCTCTTCTATGCAGGATGTTTTCAAACGGATGGTTTTGTTCTGCAAGGCTGCTATTGAGGTATGACTCTACTTAATATGATAAACATATTCCATTTTTGTTGATCTTGAACTAAATGAACCATTCTTGGACTAATTTCTTGATCTGTTGAATTCTGGTCTCTAACATGCAACAAATGATGTTTCTAAGAGTTACACTTGGAAGATTGCTACATGATAGATTTGACCTTTCTAGTAGATATCCTGCTTAATAATTATTTCTGGCTCAATGATATATTGGAGATGATGTTATGCTCTTTTGAGGAACTTCAGCACATCTATATGAACTTCTTTGCCTTTCCTATCATAATGTAAAGGGCAATCCAAACAACACTCATGCCTAAATGCAGTATAGGTTGTGCATCCAAACAAGGGCTTAGATAAAAAGGAGATTGTTCATTTTCAGGTTCCTTGGCATGTTCCTTGTGGCGGTATCTGCTATGGAGATGGAAACTTGGTGTTTATTGCAAATGACTGGCATACAGCTTTACTACCTGTGTATCTCAAGGCATATTACCGTGACAACGGCATTATGACATACACAAGATCAGTCCTGGTCATTCATAACATTGCTCACCAGGTCCGTTCCTTATGTTTTAAGCTTCACATTGACATCAGTGTAGCGACCTTAGCTATTGTTTTTAGGATAAAATGGCTAACTAGGCCTTTTACCACTATTACTATACTATTAAGGCTTGTTGCTTTCCCATATCTTGATATGGGATATGAGTATGATATCACATATCCGATATCCAATGTTTCGTAATTGAGTATATGGGTATCAAAGTGATATACCAGCTATCAATATTTTACTTTTTTTTATCCATTTTGATATCTTTAAAAAATGACAGGTATAACGTTCTTTTTCTTTCATATCTCCCTCTCCACTTTCCCTACCAAGTCTCCCTCTTTTAATATCCTCACCCATCTTGCCAAACACAAGTATCACTTATCAGATATCAATCTTATACCGAAACCGATATATGATATTCTCATAGCAGAGAAAGGAACAAGCCCTAAGAGTATCCATAGCATAAACTCATCTAGTAAATATACTCCTATTTAATCCAATTCTTTCTTGGTTTTTTATGTCATACAGGGTCGTTGTCCAATGGACGATTTCCCGGTCATGGATCTTCCGGAGCACTGGAGTGAGAATTTCAGATTTTACGACCCGGTTGGAGGAGAGCACTGCAACGTCTTCGCTGCAGGACTAAAGGCTGCAGATCGAATCGTGACAGTCAGCCATGGTTACGCATGGGAGCTGAAAACACAAGAGGGAGGTTGGGGTCTCCATAATATCATAAAAGAATGTGATTGGAAGCTGAGAGGGATCGTGAATGGCGTCGACACCGATGAATGGAATCCGCAACTCGACACTTATCTACACTCTGATGATTACACAAACTTCAACGTGGACACACTTCATATAGGCAAAGCTCAATGCAAAGAAGCACTTCAAAGGGAGCTCGGGTTACCTCAAAGAGCCGACGTCCCGTTGATCGGATTCATCGGAAGATTAGACGGACAAAAAGGTGTAGACATCATAGCAGAAGCAATCCCTTGGATGATGAGCCAAGATGTTCAGCTAGTCATGCTAGGAACCGGAAGGCCGGATCTCGAACGAATGCTGAAACAATTCGAGGGCCAATACAAGGACAAAGCAAGAGGATGGGTCGGGTTCTCGGTCAAGATGGCTCATCGGATCACAGCCGGAGCCGACATTTTACTAATGCCATCAAGATTCGAGCCATGTGGGCTAAATCAACTCTATGCAATGAACTACGGGACCGTTCCCGTGGTTCATGCAGTTGGTGGGCTACGGGACACTGTTCCGCCTTATGACCCGTTTAATGAAACGGGTCTTGGATGGACATTCGACAGGGCTGAATCTGGTAAGTTGATAGACTCGTTGAATAACGTCTTGATGACGTTTAGACAGTACAAATCGAGCTGGGAAGGTATCCAGAAACGCGGTATGACGCAGGATCTTAGCTGGGATCATGCAGCTGAGACTTATGAGGAAGTTCTTGTAGCTGCAAAGTATCATTGGTGATTGATTTTGTACTATTGAGCTACTATGAGGAAGTTCCTCGATCGCGATTTTCGGATCATTTGCATTCTATAGAGGATGATTAAGATACCAATGTGAAGGGGTAAACACAATGCTTTGTTTTTCATGTTTGTCTATTAGATCATAGGGGTTGTTTTGAACATTGATTTTGTGTTTTATATTTTAGGTGCAATCAAGTGATATGTTCTACTTTTACGTGCTTTTGGACCGACCTAGAAACTAGGTCCGGACCGAAAATTACTATCCGGTCCTGAATCGTTTTACATACTATTTTTCGAAAGTAGAAGTGGTTACGGTTCGGATTTGGATCTTACCGTATTTATTTAGTGTATAGTGAGTTTTTGCCCCAAATCAAAGTTTTTAATACATGTCATTTTTAGAAATATTTCAAAGATACAAATTTTGTCCAAATTTTCTGATATTACATAATGTTTTGTCCATGCATAAAAAACTGGAAATTATATTTTATACAAGTTCTTAGTAGAGTGGGTTCATGTCCAATTTTTTAAATAAAAAATAAAATAATATTTCTAAGTCTATTCAACAAAATTATTTTTAAACATTTTTATTAATAAGAATAAATCATTTTTTTCAAAACAAATAGTTTCAAAACATCATCTCATATTGTTGCAAAAATATCACGAAATATTTTTCCGAAAAAAACAAGTTTATTTTTAAACATTTTAAAAAACTTTTGAAATATTTTGAAGGCCTATTATAGGTCACGTAATTCGAAATCGTGAAAATTTCAGAACATCGGACCTTATTCTAAAAATCGTTAAATATTTTTACAAAACTGGTACGATGCATAGACCGCCTTCATGCCCAAAATTCAAATGTTCAAAATTTGTCATAGTTGAAATATATAAAATTTCGAAATTCACCAAAAATCTCTAAAATATCAAAATATTGTTATTGTTATAAATATCGTGAAACATTTTTCATAAGTTATATGATTTACCGGGTGATTTCATGTTAAAAATCCAAGTCTTAAATATTTTTCATTTTTTTCCGAAATATTTCAAAGGCTAATTCATAAGAATATAGTCTCTATTAATCCAAAATTCTTGAAGTAGTTGACTTTATGTTCAAAAAAATGAATGATTTTATAATTTTAAATATTTCAAATACTCTAGTCACAAATTCTTTCAAAATTTCTAGAATTCCATTACGTCATACCATTGTTTAAAAATTGTGGAACTTTTCAAATACAATATAATTATGTCATCCATTTTATAAGTTGACTTTATTTTTTACTTTTATTTTTATTTTTTTTGAAAAAAAAGCGGTTCGATAGATTAGACTACATGCCGCCTAGTGAATCAAATGGCTTGAAAAGATCGACAAACAGTCATGAAAGACACAACAAAGTAGGAGAGAAACACACAAAACAAATCATCAAAATAACCCGAAAGCTAAAAGATTTTCAAGGGAAAGCTGATCTAGTCAACACGACAAGCAATCAGAGGAAGTTGGGCTGCAACAAAACCGTCAGAAGTCGATTACAAATTCACGCCACCTTTTCGACAAACTGTTCGAACCGCAAACAAATGAAAATATCTGAGAAATAAGTTGACTTTATTTTTTGAGATCAATAATAAAAAAAACCTCTAATTGTGATTTTATCAATTTTCTCATAGTCTCCAAAGCCATCAAAGCTGTTGCCGTGCTGCAATGGCGAAAGTCAACAGAAGTAGGCCACGTATCATGAATCTCCTTCACCTAACTTCCATGGAAATCTATTCTTAACCTACCACCATCCACCACTCAAAATATCACCAACCTCCTCTCTCTAAATCTCTTCCCTTTCGATCTAATCCTCACAATTTTCCATCTCAATTTTCATTGATTCTTATTTCTTCTGCAACAATGGCGGTCGTCGTCTTCAAATCCCCAATTTCTTCTTCTTCTTCTTCGTCGTCTTCTTCCTCTCAGGTGACGAGTATCTTTCCGAAACCGTTGACCGGATTATCCGTTGCTCGGAATTTGAATTTCAACGGTTACCCGGTTCGATTTCTTAAGATTTCTGCTACTGCTACTGCTTCTGGGTAATTGCTTTCTTTTATCCGTTTTTGCTATTGGATTTTGATTTTTCAGACCAAATGCATGTTGTTTGGTAACGATCGCCGATCACGTATACATTAGATAGCTTATTCTTTGTCTTTTTTTTGGTGGAACATAGCTTAGCCTTGTCGGGTTTGGATTACGGATAGTTACCGGTTCAAGATCGGACATGGACCGTACATCTATTGTTATACCGGATATGAAACGAATATTCAGTTTTGATTCATACCAATTGGATAAAAGCTTTTTTTACAACATAGTTTTGTACTTTTTTTACTCTTTAAAAAGATGACGGACCGGACCTGAATATCTGGTCCATATCGAACAAGAGCATCTCGGTCCAAAATTGAACAACCCTAATTTTGATGGTTGTATCGTATGAACCACGGATGGACATGGGTCCGGTTTGAACCAAACCGCCAAACCGGCGGTTTAGGTTTGCCGGTTTGGCCAAACCGTGGGTTTGCGGTTTAGGTTTAGGTTTGGCCAAACGCCGGTTTGGTTATTTTTTTTAATTTTTTTTAAAAAATGGACCAAACCGGCAGTTTGGAGATCAAACCGCCGGTTTGGTCCAATTTTTCATTTTTTTAAAAATAAACTAGCTAAACCGCCGACCAAACCGCCTGTTTGGATTTTTACAGTTTAGGTTTAGGTTTGGCCAAAGCCAAACCTAAACCGCCGGTTCACAAACCTAAACCTACGGTTTAGGCTTGCGACTCATGTCTAACTACGGAGGCACTTAAGATATTACGCATCGGGTTTTTAGTTTCTTGCCTTATTTTTTGGTTTTCGTAAATTACGATTGATAATCCTATAAGACTGTCGCTTTCATTTCTCGTCGTGTTCGTTTTTATGTTACATATTTAGTATGTGTTCAAAATTCTTGGTCTTTTTATTTGATCTAAAGAGGTTTAGAATTTTCATAATAGTATTGTATAAAGACATGCAATGATCCACTTCTCATTGATCATTATTTGAAATGTACAAAATTATATCGAATTGAGTATATAAAAGATGTAAAACTAATATATATTTTACGTTTTTTTAGTTAATTACATTTTATGATACATTTTATAAACTTGAACAATTCTTAAATTATGTTTTTTTCCCATAAACTTTTGTAATAAACTTTCATAATTTTATTAAAAAAAAGGTGTCACTCAAACGAAGCTTTCTACACTAAACGTATAGTGTATGTACACTCGTATTGTACTTTCGTGTAGAGCTAATACATGAGACAAGTTTTTCAAGCTCGACTTGCGTTCGACTTGTTAAAAGTTCGGCTCAAGTTCAAACGAGTCGACCTTGAGCATGTCAATGCTTGACTCGCTCGGGTAAATCTTGGCTCGTTTGGCTAATATAGCATTATATGAGCATTATTTTAGACGAGTTACTCGAACTCGCCTCGTTTATAAACGAGCCGAACTTGAACATGGTAAGGCTCAGCTCGTTCGGCTCGTATAACGCCCCTACTTTCGTGACCCAAAAATGAGTATTTTAACAAAGTGGGGTTACTCTTTCACAGGTTTTCCATGAGCTTCCACTTAAAACTTAAATACAATTATTATTATTTTAAAAAAGTTATTTATGAAAAAGAAAATAGTTAGGTTAAGTCACATTCAAGCTAGTTATAGTCCAACTTACCGACGAAAAGTTGCAGCGGTAGGTAGCGATCGTGTGTCCCAAGTTAACACTTTTGTCGCTGTCATACACTTAATTTCGTTGAATGTATGTTTAGATATCCGAAGACAAATTTTCAGTTGGTCTTAAATTGGCTTGACCGTTAGATTTACCGATGCTTTCAACATATGATCTAATTTCCTACCGATAATAGACAATACACAATCTAGTACATATAAGTTCAACGAGTTATTTAGGTTTATGTGTTTGATTCGGACCTAACGTGTATATATCGTTTTAATTTTGTAGTAAATCCACTAAAGAAAGGAACGATAAGAGCGAGAATCTGACTCTAGATTCTATTCGAACCTCATTAGTACGACAAGAAGATAGCATTATTTTCGGTCTCTTGGAGAGATCACAATATTGTTACAATGCCGATACGCATGATCCGTTGGACGGTTTCTATGGCTCCATGGTTGAGTTTATCCTTAAGGAAACCGAAAAGCTTCATGCTCAGGTACATAACCTCATTCCATTTCATAGTAAGACTCAAAAACACGTGTTTTGTGTACAACGATGACAATGATGATGTTTCGTGTAACATAAATTGAAACATTCGGTTTATACTCGACTCTTTTATTTATTGATTGGTCTATTATGTCAAAATTTAGGTGGGAAGATACAAGAGTCCGGATGAACATCCGTTTTTTCCCGATGGCTTACCAGAACCAGTATTACCACCTTTGAATTACCCTAAGGTAAATTTTCCATAGGCATATTTTACATCATGTTACATCTTTCATTTAGCCTTATGTAAGCTTATCAAGCTTATTAACCTTATCAAGATTATGGAAAAAAATTATAACCTAACCGGTAGGGTGTTTAGACGTAACACTGTAAATCACTTATGTAAATTAAAAGTTTTCTTATTTCATAAGCTACTAGTTAACAAAAATTATAAATTATTAAATAATATCTACATATATAATCCTACAAAAATCATATTTATATAAAAAATTATTTTTTTAGTAACTATACTCTTACATCAAAACCAATAAGTCTTTCTGACCGATTGACCCGTTTGAAAAAATTGCGAACTCCGACAAAAAATTTTCTGACAATCCCAAACTTCGAGTTTTCATTCGCGATGATGCTTTATGGTGAAATATCTCTAGAAAGATAGGTCGTTAAAACCGTTTTCTGTTTTAAATAAAAAGTCTAGCTTTGACAAACATTTATTAACTTTATTTTCATATAGCCTTAGGTCTGCATGTAATTTGCTAGTCTAAGTCTACATATTGGACATAAATGATGAAAGAGAGTATTAAGTATGATAAACATTAAGAAATCCAATTTTCAAGAATTTCTAGGGTAATTAATTATGTTATTAATGGTGCTATTTACTGATTTATACTTTCAAAAAAATTGAAAATTTAATTTATAATTTTCTCCACAGGTTCTCCATCCCATTGCAGATTGTATAAACATAAACAAAAAAATTTGGGAAATGTACTTTAAAGATTTGCTTCCAAGATTAGCCAATAATGGACAAGATAGTAATTTTGGTTCAGCTGCAGTTTGTGACACAATTTGTCTACAGGTAAATAACATAACTTGTATGTTAACTTATGATCAATTTTATTGGGTAAATTAGATTAACTTTGAGTCATGTTAATAGGCTCTTTCCAAGAGAATTCATTATGGTAAATTCGTGGCGGAAGCGAAATTCCGAGCGTCGCCCGAAATGTATAAGGCCGCGATCCGAGCGCAGGATCCGGATCAGTTGATGAACTTGTTGACATACGAGGCAGTGGAAGATGCAGTGAAGAAGAGGGTGGAGATGAAAGCCAAGATTTTCGGACAAGAGATACCGGTTAACCGTGAGACCGATGTAATTGAAGAACAACCGGGTTATAAAATTAAGCCGGAAATTGTGGCTGATTTGTATGGTGATTGGATCATGCCACTTACTAAAGAGGTTCAAGTTGAGTACTTGCTTAGGAGATTGGATTAAGTAAAGCTTGTTATGTATATATGGTTATGATATTGATTGACAAGTGTGACATTTAAGGGGTTTTTTCAAATCTTATGTGTTGGTTTAGACGGGCCAGCCGGTCCGTCTTTTCCCGGCCACAAACGTCATCCATGATCACCCACGCAAAAGTGGGCGGGTTGTCGGCCCAACCTGGATGATCCGTATGTACTTGATTGTATTTTTTTTTCTCGAGATGTATCATTCAAAACAAGTAATATAATGTATTCAACAAAATTTTTAATTCAATTATACTGACATAGTGCTACCAACGAATTTAACAACATTTGACACACAAAAATGAATAAATCTAAATACCTGACAAACAACAAGTACCGTTACACTCAATTTATTTGTGCAATCTTGTATTGCAAACGAGTATAACTAGTCAAGTGAGTCTACTCATCACTCACGCAATGACACAAGAACACAAGCCCTAAAAACATTTCACAATAGGAGGAGGTCTCCATTAACTTATATATTAGGCTCACAACGGTTTGTTCTATCGAAGTGAGACACATTTTTCTTCCCTTACATTTCAATGTGTTTGTTAACTTTGTCAAGTTATTTAACATAATGTTATAATGTATTTAGTTATATATTATATCGTTATGGGACATAACTAGTAATGATTTCTCATAATTCTCGTCTTTCTCGAATTCATCTCTCAACTCTCGTAATGGCAAACCCGAGTAACAACATTTCTTCTCAATTCCTCCTTAGCATCCAAGAAAGTGAAACTCAAATGCCCGAAATGTCACAAGACGCACATCGACAATTAACTACCCCTACCGAGAATGCTTGCTTCCGAGATTTTTACGAAGCATTACACGAAGGGTGAGCAGGTGAACGATTGTTGTCAATTTTCATGCAACTACGGTTCAAAGGTGTATAAGTGGAAGACGAAGAGCGGATACGAGATTTTGCAAACTCACATGCAAAAAATCTATCACGAAAAGCTAGAGATATCACGGGGACAATCACAATCGTCCCACGAGTTTGCATCTTCTTCCTCTCAATCCTCTCTATTTATGTATAACCATATTGAAGAAAGTTCAAGATTAGCCGATGTTATATGTTTTTAAGCATTTCCAATTTATTATTTGGAATATGAAGAAGTTCGAGTATATAACAATATATATCTTCAAACTTCTTTTAAAGTAACTTATCGCAAAACTGTTTCAATTTAGTTTCCAAATCTAACCTACAAAAGAAAGAAAAAAAATTCTTTCAATTTTGACATCTTTTTTGCATGAAATTTCTATTTGTAGTGATATTTGGAGTACACAATCTCAAAAACATTTTTACATAGGCATTACTTTACATTTTATTGATAACGATATGTGTTTACATAAATATGTTATTGCATTTTGCCATTTCAACCAAAGACATGATGCAACAAACATTTCAAACTTGATAAAAACGGTTTTACAATAATTTAATTTTACAAGGTCGAGATTTTCATATTTTTTTGATAATGCATCCGCTAACACAACCACCGTAAACTATTTGGTTGAGGCGGCGAAACAATATTTACGAACTCCTTTTACTCATAAAAGATGTGTCTGTCATATTTTAAACTTAAGTGTGCAAGATAAACTTAAGATTTTAGCGATTATGCTAACCCCCATCACCGTTGAAACTCTACTTTCAAATTACTTGGTCAAATCCTTCGCTACAAAGAAGTTTTACAAGATTTTTCAACACAATACATTCCTTGATCAAACCCTTCGTGACAAAGAACTTTTACAAGATTTTTCAGCACAAAACATTCCTTGGTCAATTATTGATGACGAAAATGTTTGACAAACTTGCATTGATATTTATAATATTTTAAAAAAAATTTAGCGATTCAACTAATGTCATGAGTTACATTAACACTCCAACTTCTTGTAGATTTTAGAGATAATCGGAAATGTTTTTGGGTCTTTTAATTCAAACCGGTTCTACTTTTACAATCCTTATAAATACTATAAATGACATGAAATCAAAATGAGAAAAATATTACAACGGAATTCCCTTTATTTATCTTATAACTACCTTTTTTTTATCCTAGACTTAAACTTGATAATGTTTCCGATTGCTGGTTGTTTATTATGATTGTTTCAGTTTAGATGCAATAACTTTTAACATGATGCAAGATGTTTGTATCGAAATTAAAAAATTGCTTTATTCATTTCAAACAAGTGTTAGCCCCTCTTTTACTCACCTACTCCTACACAATTCTTCTTCTTCTTCTTCTTCTTCTTCTTATTATTATTATTATTATTTCAAAATCACAACAAATTTTAGCTAAAAGGACAAGAACACCAAGACATTCATCATCAAGTGCGGAATTTCAAGATTATCTAACAACTTATTTTAGTTTTGATAGTGAAGATTTTGTTAAAATTTTGAATTGTTGGAAGAAAGTAGCCCCGAAATATCCAACTATAGTTAAAATTGTATAAGAACTCATGTATATTTCCGCATCAACGACTACCGTGGAGCAAAAATTTAGTCATGGAGGGAACATGCTCAATTACAAGTAAACCAATTGAAGCCCGAAAAGTTGGAGGAAAAAGTTTGTATTCAAGATTGGATAAGGACGGGGAAACATAAACAATGGAATGCCCGATGTATGACTTAAAACCGGATTCCAACTCCAATCATGCGGGCACGACTTCCGAAACCGAGGTCAAAGGTAAGCGGGGTAACGAAAACAACTCCGAAGTCCGAAAAATGTAAGTAAAGGTAAGAGAACTGTGTGAGCTTTGATTCCGTTTAACCCCGTGATGAGACGTAGACAACCGGAAAACCAATTCAAGTGTTTTTTAATTTACAATACCGTTGATTTTTATTTTTATTTTTTAACAAACTGACGCTAAACCGACAAACCAACTTAAGTTTCCAACCTATATTTACACCATGTCCTTGCAACAACCCAACGACCATTGGTTTATGGTTACACATGTTATGTGAACTACCCCTAAATAAATGTGATTTGGTTAACATATTCTTTTTGTTTATCTTTATAATAAATGAGTCGGTTTGATCTAACTTATTTATTTTTGGATTTTTCCTCTTGGTACCCTCAAAGTTTGAACTTTTCCTCTTGGTATCCACCATGTTTCAAAATTCCTCTTTGTGCCCTCAAGGTTCCATTTGTTTCCTCTTTATACCCATTCTTAATATATTACAATAAAATTCATTATAAAATAATTAAAAAATCAGAAAAATAAATTTAAAATAGATTATGACTTAATTACATTTTAAACTAATAAATTTATAATGATAGTATTTTTTAAAAATATTTTTCTAATTAAAAAAAAGTAAAGTAAAATAAAGATAATTTTTTTTTGAATTAAAATAAATCAAAAATAAATTTTTTAAATTTTTTAAGAATCCAGAAAATTAAACATATAGTTTTTTTAAAGTTAATTTTTTATAATTTATTTTAATTAGAAAATAACAGTATTATTTTTTATGTGTTAATTTATTATTTTTTATAATATACTTTTCCATAATCTTAAAATTTAAAAAAGCATAATTTTTTTAAATTTTCGATTTGATATAAATTATATAAAATTTAAATTCAAAATAAATAAAATTATTATATTTTAATTCTCTAGACTCTCAATAAATTTCAAAAAAAATGTTTTTTATTTAATTATATATATAAATATATTTATTTATTTATTTATTTGTCGAAATAAATATATTTTTAATTAAATAATTTGATTTTACTTTTTACTTTCGATTTAAATAAAAAAAATAATTTATATTAATTCGTAAATATAATAAATTTATTTATTTTGAATTTAAATTTTATATAATTTATATTAATTCAAAAAAATTTAAAAATTATGTTTTTTTAAATTTTAAGATTATGAAAAAGTATATTATAAAAAATAATAAATTAACTCATAAAAAATAATATTGTTATTTTCTAATTAAAATAAATTATAGAAAATTAACTTTTAAAAAAACTATATTTTTAGGACTCTTAAAAAAATTTAAAAAATTTATTTTTGATTTATTTTAGTTCAAAAATAAAAATTATCTTTAATTTACTTTCATTTTTTTTAATAAGAAAAATATTTTAAAAAAACACTATCAATATAAATTTATTAGTTTCAAACTTAAAGAAGTTATAATCTATTTTAAATTTATTATTCTGATTTTTTAATTATTTTATAATGAATTTTAATGTAATATATTAAGAATGAGTATAAAGATGAAACAAATGGAACCTTGAGGGCACCAAGAGGAATTTTAAAACTTGGTGGATTGCAAGAGGAAAAGTCCAAACTTTAAGGGTATCAATAGGAAAAATCCTTTATTTTTTAAATAGATGAAATAAAAAGGTGTATGTCATATTATATTTATATATCTTTGTTAGATATATGAATAGTTTGTTAATGTATTATACTACCAAGTTTTTCCAATTCTCATATATCGTTTCAATCCAACACATCCTTCCAATAAAAAAAATAAATAAAATAAATCACTCTTTACCCACTTCAATTCACCATTTACAACATTACCCTACGATGTCAACATTGATCGATCAAATAAAAAAAAACGTTCAAATATATCGATCAAATTCATAATCCCATTAACCTCATTCGACAATTCATATCACTCACCCAACTCAAAAAAACCCTTCAAAAATCAAAACTTTAATACTAAGTAGGTGTTTACTTAGGGATTGGTTTATTTCTATAGGGATTTATATGGGTTTATAAACCACTCAAAAATAAACTTTTCAGGCCAAGATTATTTTTTGCTTCCATGAGTTTATTTTTGTTTAAAACCCGATTTTGGCCTTGTGCTTTTCCATCTTGATATTATTTATTCATCCTTGGGTATTCAACGTTATTGTTTGGGTTTTTTTAGGGACATGAGAGTCTTTTGAAGAAAAATAAACCCAAAAAATAGACTTCAAGTAAACAACCTTATCTAGTTTATTTATATAAACCCATCAAAAAATAAACCTGAAAATAAACTATAAACCCATATAAACTCATTTAGTTTATAAACCCGAAAATAAAGTAATCCGCAAGTAAACGGACCTAATCTTCAGCCGTTTTACAAAGTTTAAATTTCGAAACCCTTAATCTTCACGCATGCTTTTGCAGACTGTGTCTCAGCCACCGCTTTACTATGACCAACGAGCGTTACTGAATAGCTGTGGGACCAATCACATGTCTGATATCTGTTACCAAAAAAAAACAGTAAATATGTACAGTAAATCCATAGCAGAGCAGAAGCACCGTCGCCATAAAATCCAAAACCAAGCTCAAAAGAATCGAAAAGCAAACGATCTCATTTGGGTTATTGGTTATCATCATCAAGATTCAATCTTTCGAGACTTTTAAGGTTCGTCTTCTTCGAATTCCAATATGTTCATCTTCAAATTTATAATTCTAATGTTCATCCATTTCGTCAAACAGCGACGAAATGATGATCGACGGCGTAATGCAGTTAGGCTCAGTATTAGCGACGGTAATGTTTGCGTGGGCAATGTACCAACAGTATATTCCGGATCAACTAAGAAATCTTTTCAAGGAAATCATTTATCGTTACAGTACGAGGATACGATGTTACTTGTCTCCTTATCAAGAAATCGCCTTTGATGAGTATGCTGGGAAAAGATTTGACAGAAATGAAGCGTACGCAACGATCGAAACTTATCTTAGTGAAAGATCTTCGAAAGCTAATAGAATGAAAGCAAGTTTCTTGCACGGCAAAAAGTCGTTGATGCTTAGCATCGCTGATCAAGAAGAGATTACCGACGAATTTAACGGCGTTACTGTCTGGTGGATTTCTAATAAGAGCATGACGAAATCATCTTCTATCTCGGTTTATCCCGGTTCCGATGAGAAAAGGTACATAACATAAACTCATTTGGTATATTCAAAGTATCACTCGAATTCATATATATTTCGATATCACTCATAATATTTATATATTCATATTCAATGGATATTCATGAATTATATTCATCGATAATATTCTTGATATCAATTAGGACGATTCATCGGTCTAGGATTGGTCCTAAGCCGAAATACCCATTAGTTTAGACCGGATTTTTTGGGCTTTTGAAATTTAGCTAACCGGTCCAGACCAAGTGTTAGACCAAACCCGGTTCAGATCATAAATTCATATGTCTTTCGGTTCGATGTCTCGAATGTTATTTTGATATACTTAATATTAGTCTATTAAAATATATATAATATCTTTCGGTTTCATTTTTTCAGGATCGAACCTAAACCGAAAAAACCCATTAGTCTAGACCGGTTTTTGGTCCTTTGAAAATTTACCTAACCTAAGGAACCGGTTCATACCATAATAGTTTGATATATATATATATATATATATATATATATATATATATATATATATATATATATATATATATATATATAATCTCTTTCGGTTTCATTTTTTCAGGTTCGAACCTAAACTGAAAAGACCCATTAGTCTAGACCGGTTTTTGGTCCTTTGAAATTTTACCTAACCTAAAGAACCAGTTCACACCATAATAGTTTGATATATATATATATATATATATATAATCTCTTTCGGTTTCATTTTTTCAGGACGGACCTAATTCGAAAAAACCCATTAGTCTAGACCGGTTTTTGATCCTTTGAAATTTTACCTAACCTAAAGAACCGGTTCATACCATAATAGTTTGATATATATATATATATATATATATATATATATATATATATATATATATATATATATATATATATATATATATATATATATAATCTCTTTGATTTCAATTTTTCAGGATCGGATCTAAACCGAAAAAACCCATTAGTCTAGACTCTAGACCGGTTTTGGGTCCTTTGAAAATTTACCTAACCTAATATATATATATATATATATATTCATGTACATGTCATATAATGTCGGTCGGAATTTTGCAGGTACTATAGACTGGTGTTCCATAGACAAGATAGAGACTTGATAACAAGCTCTTACTTAAACCATGTAATGGAGGAAGGAGAAGCAATAACAATAAGAAAGCGTCTACGCAAGCTCTACACAAACACACAAGGACCAGAAGGAGGATACCGACCAGGTGGCGCAAGCATGTGGAGCCACGTGGAGTTCAAACACCCAGGGAGATTCGAAACCCTAGCAATGGAGCCCACAAAGAAGAAGAAAATCATCGATGACCTAACCCGGTTCAGCAAAGCAAAAGAGTATTACCAAAAGATCGGCAAAACATGGAAACGTGGCTATCTCCTATACGGTCCACCTGGCACAGGTAAATCAACGATGGTAGCCGCCATAGCTAATCTTCTGGAGTATGACATATACGATCTTGAATTAACCGCAGTAAAAGATAACATTCATCTGAGAAAGTTACTGATCGAGACTTCGAATAAGTCTGTGATTCTGATTGAGGATATAGATTGTTCGTTGGATCTTACTGGTGAGAGGAAGAAGGATAAAGATGAGAATGAAGATGAGAATGATGTGATGAAGAAAGTGTTTGCAGATGAAGGGAAGAAGAATGGTGAAGTTACGCTTTCTGGGTTACTGAACTTCATTGATGGGATTTGGTCGTCGTGTGGTGAAGAGAGGATTATTGTGTTTACGACGAATTATGTTGAGAAATTGGATCCTGCTTTGATTAGGAGAGGGAGAATGGATATGCATATTGAATTGGGTTATTGTTGTTTTGATTCGTTTAGGGTTTTGGCGAAGAATTATTTGGATCTTGATTGGCATTTGTTGTTTGAAGAGATTAGGGTTTTGTTGGAGGAAGTTGAGATTACGCCGGCGGATGTGGCTGAGAGTCTTATGCCGAAATCCGATGAGGTTGATGTTGATGGGTGTTTGGGGAGTTTGGTTGATGCTTTGAAGAAGGTGAAGAAGAATGGTGAGGTGAAAGAAGTTGTAGGGCAAGAGAATGGTGAGGTTAAGTGATTCGCTCGCTTTCACCTGTCTTTTTTCGAGAAGCTTTTTTGGGTTTGACGGGTTTATGATGGTTGTTGAAATTTTCTATAAGTTTTGGTTTTCGTTGTCGTACTAGTTCGATTGGTAGTCAAAATCCGATATGGAAAGAAAGACGAATGTTTTATTTGTTAAGAAAAGAACTTGTCTCGTTCTTGTTAACTTCTTTGAAAGAGCTTTTATGATCGTGTCTTGGGTCATGTTGTCCTCGGTTTTCTGTTGCTAAGCTTGTTTGGTGATGATGGTGAATCGTTTTATATTTTTTGACTAAGTATGATAAAATTTGGTCTCGTTTAATCTTTACAAATTGTGATAGATGTATAATGTATTCGAAAAGGCGTTATTTTCAGCGTAATAATTGCTATCACAACGCTTCATAACGGGAAGGAAATCGAGGACACCAAGAAATTCCTAGCTAATTATTTCGAACTCAAGAACATGAGATGCCTCAATTCCCACCAACTTCTCTCAACTCTCAAAGTCATGCATCTACAACCGGCTCATCTCTATTGTAAGAACAAAGTCGTCATCCACATATCCACGAACACCGTATTCCACGAATGTACCAAAGAGATAAACTTCCATAATATCTTTAAAAGATAAATACTAACCGGTAGAGCTATTTCATGTCCATACAAGTGAGCAACCCGCCAACATCTTCACCAATCCACTTGGAGTGTTCATCGGTCCAAGACCGGACCTGAACCGAAAATCTATTATTGGATCCAGACTGAATTTTCCGTTTCAAGTTTGGTCTAAACCAATCCGGACGAGTTGGACCAAATATTTATACTTATTTTTTGGGCTCAAAATTGACCCTTTTAAAACTTGACTAATAGATCAATCCGATCCAACAACGGTCCAAGTCCGAACCGATCCTAACCGAAATTTGAACAACTCTAACTTGAACCAAACCATTCCACTTCATTTCTATCCAATATCCACCGAAATATTTAAAGATAACATCTTATTTCAAAATATACCCTTCTAGCCTTATGTAAAACTCCTCATATCTTTACCTTATATACATTAATTATAGTATCTATATAGTATAATTAGCCCATCAATAATATATAACTTACATTTCCACTTTCTTAGCTTCTCCAACCACTATTAAAAATATGAAATATTTAGTATGTAATTTTTAAATATCTCAATAAAATATAATATACAGGCTTGAAAAACAGTCCAAGATCCACATGAAAAGCCCTTTGTGTAATTATATGTACAGCTGTACTTTTAAATTAAATAATATTTAATACAAAAATAATAACAGCAATCTCAAAATCTCATCTTTAAATTAGCTAACGCTCAGTTCTTCTCCACCACCTTCTACATAAACACCATATACAGCAAACCCAGACAGAGAAGAACAATGGAGCTCTCAAAATCAGCTTTCAATTGTCCAACAATGGCGTTTTTCTTAGCTTGTGTCTTTCTTGTTGTTCTTCCAGAAGTTTCCGCCACCCGATACATCGTTGGTGGTAACATGGGATGGACTACAAACGTTAACTACACTGTCTGGGCTAAAGATAAACACTTCTACCTCGGCGATTGGCTATGTATGATTCATCTTTCTCTCTTTTACTCTTGATTTTGAATGATTTTGTTCTGCATTTGCTGTTGATTTTGTAGATCTAGGTTTTGTGATCGTGTTGAAAGGATTTGGTGCTTTAGTTGCTTTTTTTGGATTTGATTTGTGATTGGAAATGTAATTAAAGATGAAATTTTTTGAAAGAGTTGGTGAATTTGTGGATGGAATTCAAGGAATCGAATCTGCTTTTGTTATTTCTTTCTCTTTGGTTCTGATATTTGAAGAATTTGTTCTTTAATTCACCATTAAAGTGACATGAAAGCTCTGCACAACACTTTTGCAGTGCTCTTTTCTGCAATTTAGGTGATTAAAAGTTGTTTGTATGAACAAGTTTGGAAATTTTATAATGTGTTAGGTTGTCTTGCTCTACTGTGAGATGACAAGTATCCAGTGAGAAATGAATAATATGGAGAGAGATGAGGATTTGCAATATAGTTTTTTCAGTTTTTCTAACCTATGATATGATCTTAGAAAAACCCATATGCTCTTATGGGCTATATTTTGCCAAGGCATAGACTAGAGAAACCTATGTCCTTGTTGCCCATATTCCCTAAATTGCAGTTTCAAGTTCAAGTTCACCATTTTCGATTGGTGTCCAAAGTTTTTCGAATTTCAGACGATACCCTCAAAGTTTTGACATTTTCGGCCCGTGCCCCTCTTTTTGAAATGAAATTAACACTGAAAATGATAGTGATATATTGTTGTCATTGACAATGTTATGATCTAAGCACTCCAAACTATCTTCTCTCTTTGTTTTTGACATGGTTTAGAGAAAGGAAGAGCATGGACCAAAAGTGTCAAAACTTAGAGGGTATCAACCGAAATCCGAAACAATCTTAGTCTGAAAATGTCAAATTTTGAATATTATGTTTAGATCTAAAGGGTCATTATAAACCCTACTCACACCTCACCCTATAACACAATTATTGGAAGATATTGCTGAAGAAATAATTGTGTAAAAGGTATAAAGTTTTAGTAGATATGACCCCCACAAATAAAAAAAGTGTTTATTCCTTTAGTAGGATTCTTGATAGATGTTCAGATCTTGTCTTGCATAATCATCTCAACTAAGTAGATTAATTTTTTATTTGCTTAATCTTCAAGTTTACAGGTCCTTAATTGAGTCCAATTTAAATAGTACTGTAGTTATATTTTGTTGTCACTGACAAGCTATGATTTAAACAAGTATTAGTAACATGTGAAATACTTTCATTACAAGTTTCTGCAGATAGTAAAAAATAGTCATTTTTTGATTTCTTGTCTATAAACAAGATGCTTAGCAATAAGTAAAAGTCATTACTTTATAATAGAAGAAAGACTTAACCATGAAATTGTTGTGAATTGCTTGTTGATGAGTTTTCGTGGGAAACGAAAACAGGAAACGCTGCTCCTTTCAAATTTCCGTGCTACATAGTGTGTAAATTGTTGTGAATTGCTTGTTGATGAGTTTCCGAGGAAACAGAAACGGACATAGAAACTACGCGAAAACAGCAAAACATCATAGTTGTCATAGTCTTACATTAATATTTGTGTTTCTGTGTGATCCCGAGTTTTCCAAGGAAACAGAAACGGCATCTGCTGATACTATTGCATTGTTTGCTGAACTTTTCTCCTTCTGTTGTGGCCATAGTTTTCGTATACGACAGGAACCAGATGAACATATTAGAGTTGAACAAAACCGACTACGACTCCTGCAACACAGACCACCCACTCAAGAACTGGACACGAGGTGCAGGTAGAGACGTCGTCCCGCTCAACTATACCAAAGTCCGTTACTTCGCCAGTGGCAAAGGCTTCTGTTTTGGCGGAATGAAGTTGGAAGTAGACACCAAGAACCCGCCACCTCCACCCACCGCCGCTCCAATCAAGAGTTCTTCTCCGAGGACCATCGTATCAGCTTACGGGTCCCGCCTCGTCCTACCTGTCATGTTTGCTGTTGGTGCCATGTGGGACGGGTTTCTTCGTGTCATGTGATTGGTTGGTTTAGCCAGCTAGACAGTGAAGTAAAACCAGCGAAGCTGGCATTTGTTTGATTTCATTGGAAGGGAGTTGGTTGTAGTAGTTGAAGAAATTTGAGATTTTATTGCAGATTTTAGCCTGATTTGTGCATTGTTTCATGGATTTGGTGATTCATAGTGGGTGGGAAAAAAGTGCAGAGATTTTTTTAGATCTGTGCGAGTTATGTTTGTTTGTCTGTGTTATTTATGAACACTTTTCTTTTATCAGAAATATAAGGCATAAAATGTGGAATTGTATTCTATTTCTGTTGTTTTATTTGCCATAATATTCAACAAAAACATTTGCAAATATTGAATTTATGTTCATATTAAGTGGAAACTGTTATATGAAAGTGATGTTTGTCTGTCTGTGTTGACTAAGAACACTCCTCTTTTATCAGGAATTTAAGGCCTAAAATACGGAATTGTATTCAATTTTTTTATTTGCCATAAAAACTAAAAAAAATGTATATTTGTGAATATTGATAATATATTCATATTAAGTAGAAGTTGATGTATGAAAGTGATTGATTTTTTAATTTCCTGGCTTCAGTTTTTTGTTGGTAAAGATTATTCATTTTACAACTTGGTTTGATTTTAAAGAAATTTCGGATAATATCTTGTAATTTAGATTTTTTGAATTATATCTTAAAAAATTCAGTTTTCGAACGGTATCCCTAAGTTTTATAATTTTTCGGATTACACTTTTCTACTATTATACATATTAATATTTACAAGTTATTATTAATAGGCATTTTGAATGCTTATATAACTATGGATAACCTTTTTTACTCCCTCGAAATATTAACAATTGTTAAGTTATCGGTGGTAGAGGTGTATTCTGAAAAATTATAAAGCTCAGTGACACTATTAAAAAACTGAAAAACCTTTGTATATAATATAAAAAAATCTAAATTACAATGACACCATCCGAAAAACTCTTCCTTATTAGGTCATGTGCAACATCTTCTCCAAAAATACTTTAAAATGGAGAAAAAACTTTCGTGTCCTCTAAATTATTTTTGTCAACCCAATAGCTTCTCCATAATAGGGAACCATGTATATATTTAATTTTTTTATTTTAAAATAAAGATGTAAACTGTTAAATTTTGTAGGTGAGAGGTATTTGGAGAAGCTTCTCCTTGCTGCAAATATAGGGAAATAAATGCATATTTTTTCCAATCTCCCTATTTTAGGGATTGTGATAGGGCATTGTTGAATAAAAAACCCCCTTAAAATAGAGCATATGTTGTAAATGCTCTTATATAATACAAGAAATACAAAAAAAATACGAGAATGTCTCATTTCGGTATTTTTCAATGGATGATAGATACTTTATATAGATTTATAAGTTATAAGGCCATCTTCATCCCAGAAATCCAAATTTGGTTTCTTTATTTTTTTTGCTTTATTATTAGAACCCAAAATATATGTCAAATTTAGTTTCTTTGCAGTATAACTTCTCTCTATTCATCGCATTGATTCTCTCCCCAAATCTGACATTTCAATAATAAAATTGCTTCTTATATAAGTGAAGATACCCAAAGTATCTGGGATAAAGATGCCCTAAGAGTAGTACATATTTGTTAAATTTGATGCAAATCTCGATGTGAAACCATAATTGCATAATGCCTTATTATATGCCGCCTGTAACGCAAAGATAGGCGTTGAGATTATATTTGAATGAAAATGGAGCATGTGGTCAACTACTCACATGCTACGATTATCTCTGACCATAAACTTGTCTTACCGCTGCATCTCAACACCAATAGTAGTTACATTGTTGCCACCCTCTATTGGTGAAAGTAGGGGTGCAAATACTGTCCGAATTGGATGCACGCTTGTGGATTAGGGTCGAGCATTTTAGGTGCGGTTTGTCGAACCGAATTGAGCATAGTAATTGCAGTTTAAACCGAACCGTTAACAAATAATTTAGATTCGGTTTTACGTCTGAATATTTTAAAAATTAGGTTTCGGTTCGGTTTTAGGGTAATAAACGTAAAACTGATGGTGTAAACCGAAAAATCAATTTCCAATTTATATTTTATTTTAAGGAATTTCAGTTGGTACACTTGTGGTATGGGGTATTCCACAATTTGCCCAATAGTTTTTTCAAGTTCGGATTTTTTCCTTCAGTTTTGAAAATTTTCAAATTTTGTCCACTGCAATTAATTTGACTAACCTTGGTTAAATATCTTAGTTAAGGTTTTAAAAAAATAAGGGGAAAAAAATTTCACGTGCCTTGACTACCTTCTTCTTCTTCGATCGAACTCCCTGAGCTTGCTCGCATGAAGATAGGTTCTCCTCTTCCATCGAAGAGTTGAAACTAGGTTTGGAGCTCGTTTGCGCCTTCAATCGAAGACTTGAAGTTGTTCTCCTCTTCCATCCAGGTTTGAAATCCAAATCTCTCAATTTCGGAACCCTAATCCCTAATTCTCCGAAACGTGCAAATGCTCTCGAAAGATGAAGTCGGGGTTGTCAATGTCAGCTTTGCTGCCTTATCTTCTCCCTTTGCTTGCAGATTGAAGTATGTTCCCTTGATTTTCAATGAGGTTGTCAATGTCGAAAGATAAAACTGTCAATGCCGGTCTCCATGTTTTACAACGTGGTTTGTTTGATGTAATTCTTAAAATAATATAATTAACAAAATAATTCTTATACATATATATTTACAACTTTATTTTATGTAATTTTAAAATTTTAATTTTTATAACAAACTAGATTTAAATATAACATATTACCTACTATAAAATTGAATTTAAAAAAAAACTTTTTTAAAAATTTAATTTGTTTAGTTAAGAACTTTATCGGTAAGAGTATTCAAAAATTAAATTGAAAATTTGTTACATAATTTATTTTTATTTAAGACTTTGGTGATATTAATACTAAATTTACTAATTAACTCATTACTACATGATCAAATCAGATTTGTATTAATATATCCTTCTTAACATTTTTTTGTTACATTAAAATATGTTAACGTTTTTTTTTAAAAAAAAGATGTTATTTATTTATCTAATAACAATTTTAATTAATAATTATTTTTTTACAATTTATTAAAATTAATATTGCACAAGGTGCAGGTATTAGACTAGTATTATATAATAGTTAAAATTATTTTATTTTATGTAATTCTATATTGGGTAAGATTTTATTCTTTTTCAAAATTATCATATTTTAATTATATTGGTAATATTTTATCCTTCTGTGCTTGGTATCTATTCTTTTGTAGAATAATATTTCGGTGAGGATTTTTTTCATTTTGTGGTTATTTACTGACTAAAATATTTTATATATACAGATATGGGTTTTATATTGCTTGACTTGTTATATAAATAATTTATTTTGTACTCCCTCATGACATCTATCAAATTATATATCTGAAAATTTGAGATCAATCTCATCGTTCTATAAGGTAAAATGTTCTTCAATAATATAATTTTGCTGAATTATATAATTTTGTATTTTGATCTTGAATTTTTTTATCATCTTTTTTTATCGAATTATGTTATTTTCAGTCATAAGTATTTTCTTGATTTTTGATCACATGTTAAAATTATTTATATGAAATATTTTTCATAAACCAATTTCTATTATGTTTGAATTGATTTACCATTTATTATCCGTCTAATTTTATACTCCCTCTGATCTTAATTAACCATCATTTTAGCCTTTGACACATTTTTAAAGAAAAATATAAAATAACATAGATTTTGTACAGTTTTTCTAAACCTTATCAATTATTTAATATTCAACCTTTTTTTAAACCAATAAGAAAGATTTTAGAACTAAAATTAATCATTTACACTAATTTTCAAAAACATTTCTTATAATTATTGTTTATTTATTGGCCTAAAAAACTTAAAACGACAGATAATTGTGATCAAATTTATAATACTAAAACGTCATTTATTTATGATCGGAGGGAGTATTAAACACAACAACTAATCGTGATTATAAAGTATTGTGATAATTTTTCTTTATTTGTAAAACGTCTTATTATTATTTTTAATTTATATAAATTTTAATATCAATTGAAACAATATATTCAGTACATAATTTTATAAAAAAAATAGTATATTATATCATTTAATTAAAACATTAATTTTCCCAATTCATATAATTATTGGAGTTTTCAATAATTAATAGCAACAAACACAATTTTAAAATTTGAAAAATATAGAAAAACGTGAGCTTCAATTCACATTATTTTTGACCGACGAAATTGCAGTAAAACGTCTGGAAAAATCCAAAAAATGGAGTAAATGTGTTTGGTGAAAATAAGTTAATAATTAATGTAATTATTAATTGAGTTTTGAATTTTAAATATTATCTACCCTTTTATTTTCCAGTTTAATTTCCTTCCCATTCAAGACAACGATCAATGGAGGGCAAATGGTGGCTCCTGCGGCTGACGTTAGCGGTGGTGGTGATAGCGGCGGTGGAATTTGGCGGCGTTGACGGGAAGGTGATAACGGTGGGAGGAAAGCATGCGGGCTGGGCCCCGTACGTTAACTACACCGAGTGGACTCGGTCGCAGTCCTTCCAACTCGGTGATTGGCTAAGTATTATTTTCTTTTTCCTTTTTTAATATTTATAATTTTATTGCTAATTTCTTAAGTAGATTTTGAACACATTTTAAAATTCGATAAAATTTAGACGGATTTGGTTTTTTTATAAACTATTTGTACCCGAACATGCCAAACAATCCATTCCAATACGGTCCACAACGATATGACCCGTTTTTGATTTTTTTAAATAGTATATGGGTTTATTACGGTGCAGTCTAAATCCGGACCGAGACTAAATCCAATAGTTATGGTCCTAGAGCGGACTATAATTTCCGATCCAGTCTAAAAGTGCACAACCGTACTATTTATCGCATTATGAAAAGGTTACAATCTTTTTCATCGGATTTGATCGAGTTGGGTAATTTTTTTGAATTTCACTTATGGAGTTATGGTCATGTTTTTACTGAAACGGAAGTATAGATAGCTGAAAATATAGGTTTTGAAAGAATCTGGCCAGATAGACCCTTTTCTATTTACATTAGATTTGTGTATATCTTCAATTTTTACCACTTTCATTAAATTGAAGTTGGAAGGTAAGAAGTTTGATTAGGAATACATTTACTAAACATATTTATACCATATCTCAAAAAAGACTTATTTAGCTAATTTATTGGATATTTGAGTTGGATATTTTTTATATTTATCTTTGATATATTGAATATTTGACTATTTAGTTTTTATTTGAAGCAATCAGATGTAGTTAATCCGGATATTAAAAAATTTGTCATATCTAAACCAGTGTTCAGATATAGCAAGTACTTGTACGACGTTTTGGAGGTCAACATAACAAACTACGAGCATTGCAACTCACAACACTATATTACCAACGTTACTCGAGGAGGCCGAGATGTGTTCGAGCTCGACGAAGCTCGTACGTACTACTTCATATGTAGCAAAGGCTACTGCTATGATGGAATGAAGCTTGCCATTATCGTCAAGGATGATGAGAAACCGCCTATTCCTGCTCCGAAGCAAACTAGCGCTGGTCATCGATTGATTGATGATGGCGGAAACCGTGTTGTTATGAATGTGTTGCTAGGGCTCTTTGTTTGTTTGGCTCTTTGGTTTATGAAGTGATGATCACTTTGGGTTTTGAGGATTATGGAACAAAGAAATTGAGATGTTATGGGCTGATTTTTTAGTGAATGAGACAACGAAAAGATCATAAATAAGTTGGTATGTATTTTGCTTTAGTATGTTAAGTAGTTGCAATTGAGGCAGTGATAACGTTTTATAATGCTTCTTTTATAGTTGTTGTTTGACCTGTACTAATTCGGGCTTGGACCGGATTTTAACTTCTGACCGAAAAAGAGCAGTCCGGTCTATCTTGTCCGGGCCTCTAATATTACATGTGTCCACCCATGTATAAACATGGGCGGGTGGACTGCTGACGGACCCGTGGACAAGAGGAGTGAGTATGCGAGAGGACTAGAGCGAGTTTGCGATCAAGAGGAGTCAGATGCAACTGTTGCAAACAAGAGTGGTGAGTCTGTGTGAGGACTAGAGTGAGATTGAGTTCGTCGCGAACAAGAGAAGCGAGTCTGTGAGAGGACTAGAGCGAAATGGAGTTCGTCGTGAACAATAGTGAGACCGAGAGTAGCGAGATGACGAGATGGAGTCACCATAGCGACTTAGATATGGAGAGCGACTGGAGAGTGACTAGAGAGGAAATATGAGAATTAGGGTTTTGAATTAGAAAGTTTAGCATTCAATTCGAGTTGCATTAGAGAACAAATAATTTTAGGGGCCGGGTTGGCCCGCGGACTAAAATGCTTAACTTAATATGTCCCTTACAAATCCAGGTCTGGCCCAAACATACCAAACTAGATGTCCATATCTATGTTTTTGGGCGGGCAGGCCGGACGGGCCAACCCGGATTTATTCGGTTATAGTTGTCGGCTTGTCACAAAGGGTTATGCAACAGACCAAACCATTAGCGCGTGAAAATGGTAAATGATGGACCGGATCGTAATGACCCATTTTCATTTATTTTGTTTATAAAATATTGTGCAGGTAATTACGATCCGGTCAAAACCCGGGTCAAAGTGTAACTATTACTCTATAAAATTATAGAAAGTTTACAAACAGCCGAGGACCGGATCCGACAGTAACAGTCCGGTTCAAAAGTGCACAACCCTACAAAAACACTACTTCAAGTTGAAATACTAAATCCTATCATGTCAAATACAACTTATCACACAGGGCAAGACCTTAACTGCTCTCAAACACATAATTCATGTCAAAGTGTAGCTATTTCTTTGTTCATATAAGCTCCTTTCAGATAGTACATTGTGTTAAGTAACAAGTAAGACGAGGCTAACCTTCACCGAAATTTGCTTTTTGTTTATTTTATGTGTGCCTCCTCAAGATCAACCGGCGGCTTTGCTGCCTTACTCCTCTTCTCCTTGTATTTCGCATACGAGTACCATACCCCTCCGGCCGTGTTGATTACTAATCCAGCCACATTTAGAGCATGGAATTCGACCCCGCCGAGCAAGAAGAAGCCCATAGCCTGATGATAACACATATTGTACGTATTTGAGTGTCTAAATTCATGAATTCATAATCAAAGTGAATGAGAAAGGTGAAGAATGCTTACTGTTGAGCCGACGCCCTTAAGAACTCCAACTATGGTGGTTGTGAGAGCAGAGTTTACCACGGTACATAAGAACATGGTGTAGTTTAAAACTATTCCCATTAGCAGTGAAACTATTAGGATCATTAAAAATGAGAAGGAATTAACCTGCCATTTATATAATCAGAATTGATATTAGTAGAATTATCATGTCAAGACTTTTATATAGTGAAAATCATTTAAAATGTGAAGCTTTCATATTAATCAAGCTGACATTCTTATATTTGCCTATCAATCACTAAGATTTACATTGTTTTAACTGGGTTAAGCATGTCAATGCTATTTAACTATTTTAGTTCATTTCTCTGTCAGTCACTCTTTTAGAGATAGAAAATTTTGACCACTACTTGTATAAACAACCATCTGAAGTTGTGACCACATCCTTTGTAGCTATTGACAAGAAAATAGAAGAAAGACGAAGAATGCAAGTTCTATTTCTATCGGTCTAAGAAGCTTGGTATGGTTGAAGTTCACCTTGTTTTTACTGATGATTTTCTTTTTTCCTTGATCTAAATAAATGGAAGTTATTAGTTCAAATAGTTTTCAGGATCTAAGATTCTCAGTTGGTGGATTAGAAAACTTTCACCCATAGCTCGCAACAAGATCACCTACCCATTAAAAATGTTGAAAGATATGATTGAACAATGGGAAATACACGTCATGAGGGGAGTCGACGTAAGCTTTATTGATATGAGACTTTGCGGGGGTTAAGGGAGGGATATGGGACGTTGCAGGGATTAAGGGAGGGATATGAGATTTTGCGGGGGTTAAGGGTCTGTTTTCCTTGTCATTTTAAGGTTATAAGGATAGTTTTGCCTAATAAGGTCCTTATAAGGACCTTATAAGTTATAACAATGTGCCAAGCAGACCCTATTGGGAAACTGTGGACCTCGCCTACCTCTAGGGAAGAATCCATATAGCTTTCTGTGGATGTATAAGCTTAAGAATAATTTGAGATAGTTCCATAAAGAGAGGAGTAAGACCATATTGGCCCAAATGGTAAACCAAAATCTTCCCAGTAGTTAAAATGACAACTAGCTTAATTTTAAGAAGGAAAGCAAAGAATGCCTTCCTCTACGGCAATCTATTTAAAATGTGTAATGAGAATTCCCCCAACATTATAGAGGTTCAGAAATGTAACTAATTTTGGAAGATCAAAAAGTCCTTGTATGAATTTCAAATCATTCCACCACTAATTATTGTAAACACATCACTACCATGAGCAATGATAGTTATAAATTTGCTCTCTCAAGCAACACATGGATGATGAAATCTTTATCAAGTCACTTGGGAAGCAAATTCATTTTCAGAATTGATATGAGCAACCTTGTTTTCACTCAAAAGATCATAGTTTATCTTATTGAATCATGTCAAAAACACATGGAAAAGTCAAATCAGTTCTGACTTCTGATGAATGAAGGACCTACGGGGAAATGACAAGGATACATAGGGGGAACTTTGTGATCTGAACTTTGTAGGCATTTATGTTTAAGTCAAGGGTTTTGTGTATATTACATTATGCATTTGACTCTAAAAGTTTGACATAGCATATTATTTACACTAGGGCTTCACTTCCTTCCCGAGTTGGTTTTTAGTGTAATTTTAATCAGTAAACCTTGCTAGACATGCAATTTTACTAGGAATGGTATCAAATTCAGCAATCTAGCTCCAGATTAAGGTTCAATTAGGGGATTGCGATTGAATTATAATATGGGGAAAAGGAAGAAGAAAAGTTAATGTTCTTACCTGTGCAAACAATAATGACAATGAATTAGGAACTTCCCGTGTTGCTATGATGAGAAACATGAGAAAGGGAAGTGATAAGAAGCTATTGTAAAACATGATTTCTAGTGACGAAAGCCCATCCTCTGCACCAGACCGCTCAACCAAAACCAAGTACATGGTCTGCAAACAAAATCAATTACTACATATTTAAAGAGAAAATGAACAGATCCAAGCCCTAAAGTCAGTACAAGAAAATGAACCAAAGAAACTAAGACATCATTCCACAGTTGATAAAATTTTAAGAAATTACCTGGAAAAAGACTGAAATAAGAGCCATGCCATATCCAATAAGGTCAAACGAAAAATCCCCTAAGGCTGCAATGAGGACCCCAGCTGCAATAAGTAACACTGAAAGGCTCACCTGAATGAAGAAAACATATACAAAAGAGCCATGGGTGTGAAACTTTTTTGTTAAACACTAAATAGCATGCTCTCATCGATTTGTACAGTGAAGGAGCCACCAACCTCGTTAGAAGGTCTCTTTTTACCCGTCAAGAAGCCAGTTATGAGAACAGCAAGTGGAGTGAGTCGTTTAATTGCAATATACATGGGAATATTAACTCCTTTTAAGCTTGCTAAAGCAAAGGCCACATTTGCATTATAGAAAAGTGACACCAACAGAAGCTTCTTAGCAGTTGCCATGCTTAGAGGTCGGGCTTTCGTGTACCCCATCACTCGGCCAATGTGTATCAGAAAAGCTGTTGCTAATTGCTGGACATATTTCACACAAACACAAACACAAACACAAACTATAGTGAGCACAATTTACATTTACAAATACAGTCAAGACATAATAAACACAATTATCTGAATTCTACACTAAAGTACCTGAACAGTGAGAAGAGTCATTGAGTAGGTGTATTGCATTACTATAGACTTATTGATAAAGACCATCGCCATTGAAGAAAGGCCATATGACACGGCAGCAAACAAACTACAAATGTAATGCACCACAAAAAGAAATGAAATTCTATTCATTTATTCCAATGAATATCAAGATCGTGGAGATACTAGATGGTCTAGATTTATCTAAAAATCAACCAGATCTATCACATCAAAGAATGACAGGTGAGCGAAAAACAAACCTCAAAAATGGGATTGCTTCCGTCTCGAATCGACCATCCATCGCAGCCATGAGAAATGGATGCTTGATTCTCCGCAAAATCAATTCGCTAACATCACATTTCAAAAGAAGATTCAAAGTATCAATACAAAGATCGGACACTAATTAGCAGAAATGCTAATCAAGCAATTATCCAAAAACAAGTAGAACACTAGCAAAAAAAACTCAACCATTACTAATTAGAGAAGAAGACGAGCTCACGAGAAGCCATTAATGGACCAAAAAAAGCTCTAACCTGATCGAACGGTAAATAAAACGCCACACCAGAGTACCGACACTCAATCGCACAGCCGAGCTACAAAATCAGTCAACCACCACAGCTAAATCCCATCGTTGAACTCAAACAATCGCAACCAATGATTTAGTGATTTGATTTCAATGGATCTGTCCTTGTCCTTGGAAGCTCAAACACGGTAGTAATGAAGAGAGAGGGGAGAATATGGAATTTTGCCAGATTTTTCTAAGCCGTTATTGAGATAATGGGCCTTCAACTGTGTATATATGGCCCATCATGTGTAGTCGAGGCCCAACATAAGCCCAATAAAAATTTATATTTTAACCGGTAACCTAGGCCCGTTCGGTAATAGGGTTTTTTGAGTATTTAGTGCCCGTTTGGTTGGAGCAGTGGAATGGAAAGAGAATGTAATCGGTTAAGGGTAAGAAAAGGAAATGGAAATAGAGGGGTTACTTTCATGTGTAAAAATACCTCTAATCAAACATAGTTTTTTATTGCTGAGAAAATATTTCATTATCGGGAATGATTCTTTGTGCTTCGAAACGAGCCATTAGAGTGAATGAAGGGAGGTTGAATTGAATGAAATGAAAACTTATTTATTGAGTTTCAATCGATTGAAACTCTCTTCAACTTGTTCGTGAAGATTTGGAGCGAATGAGGGGAGGCTGATTGAATGAAATAGAAACTTATTGGAGAATTCTTTAAGTTGGGGTTACGAGAATAGGGGTTTAATACGACCCGAATGAATCGAGCATCGGCATGTTTAAGCTCGGATTGTTGAGCCGAGTCCGAGCCGAGTCTAAATTTAATACGAGCTTTAAAATATTTTCATATTCGACTCGTTTAAAAAATGAACGAGTTCGAGCCAAACTTTTGGCGAGCCGAGCCCGAGTAGCTCAACTAAAATAATGCTCCTATAGTGTTATTTTACCCGAACGTGCCGAGCTTTACCCGAACGAGTCAAACCTAAATTTTGTACGAGCTTTAACATGGGTTCATATTCGACTCGTTTAGTAAACGAACGAGTTCAAACCGAGCTTTTGACAAGTCGAGTAGTTTGTCTCATATTACAACCCTATATAAAACTTAATCGAATGAAATGAATTTTGATTTCATTTCTACCCTTCCTCGTTTAAATGCCACAAAGTAACAAAAATTTTCCATTTTCATCATTTAACACATACTTCATCCCCTTATTTTCATTTTAAACGAACATACAAATAAAACAATTCGTTTCCATTGGGGTTAATTTTCATATTCAATTCCATAATATTTAGGTATACCAAACATACCTTTAATCAAAATAATCTATAATTATATTTAATATTTGTTTTAAAATATAGATGGGCACGTGATAAAAGTTGTGAAAAACGTGCAAGCGGTGCAGCCAAAGTAATAAACTCTTGTATATCTTGTTTAAGCCTCCATATGCCTACCTTGTGGCAAAAGTCAAAAACTTGTAAGTATACAATTTCTCAACTCTTATTTATTTATTTAATATATATTACGTCATATTTACATCTTTTGGGTGGTAGTCAAATTGGCCTTGTTTGTTGAGAAGATATCAAAATCAGCCATAAATTTGATGCTTATCTTGTACTATGATTCAGCTGCAAAATTGATTATAGTAGCCAACTTGTCACAGATTCATCACCTCTCTCCACTCTTTCGATTGGGGCTTGTTGTATACACAGAACTTAAATTCACAAGGGTGAAAATCAATCGTAAGGCGTCGGCGCTCAACTTGGGCGCCGGGGAATGGCACTAGCGCCTTTTTTTATAACATTGGGCGCCAGCGCCATCAGCCAACGCCCAAATTTTTTTATTTTCTTTGGAACCCTTGAAGTAGAAAATCAGTTTTTCCGAATAAAATTTTTTATCTGGGAGCCGGCGCCATCAGCCGGCGCCCAAATAAATTTAAAATTTTTTTATTTTTTTTTTTAAATCTGAGCGCCGGCTGATGGCGCCGGCGCCCATTGAGCACTGTCGGATTGCGATTAAATTTGAATTTAGTAATTCAAACCCGGTGTATTTAGCTTTTTCGTTTCGATTTCTTTAACCGTATCGACTGTGCTACGAGTAGTTGAGATTCAACCGCCATAAAGACATAAACCTTAATCTTACATTTCTCCCTATAAACTGTTTTAAACCCATAAATGTTATCATTTGGTTGCGGTTCGAGCAGTTTATTGAGAAGGGAGCGTGTATTTGTGATCGACTCCTGACGGATTTGTTGGAGCCCAAATCTGAGGTGTCTACATTTGTTCCACAGGCTCCTTACCTGTGTACTTCCTTCAAGATGAACGTTGTTGCTCGTCGCGTTCTGTTGACTGGATCAATCTGCTTCCCTTGAAGATCTTTTAGCTTTCGGGTCTTTTTGATATATTCTGTGTGTGTTTCTTTTCTACTTTGTTGTGTCCTTCATGAAGGTTAGTTCGTCTGCCGATCTTTTTCGGCCTTTCGATTCATTAGACGGCATGCCGTCTAATGTTTCGAACCGCTTTCCTTTATAAAAAAAAAACATTATGAAAAGTATGAGAGATGAAAGTAATGAAACACATACCACCGAACTCTATATACAAACTTTACTATGTCTAATATGATCCAAAAATTATTAGTTTCAATCAGGGCTTAGCAGATTGCGGTTCGATTTACGGTTCAACATATTTTGCATTGCGGTTTGTGGTTCGATGATGAACCGAAACGCAAAATGTGGTACAAACCGCAACTAAACCGCAAGAAACCCAAAAAAAATCGCAAAAAAAATCACAAAACCGCAAAAAATACAATCAAACCACAAAATGCGGTTCATTTGCAATTCAAACCGCAACCGTGCGGTTTGACCAGTTCAGTTGCGATTGCGGTTGCAATTTTGGTTGCAATTTTGCGGTTTTAAACCGATAATATGCCCTAGTTTCTATAAATTTTGGAAATTTAAGGAATTTTGCATGTTTCTAATCCGTGTTATATGTCGGAAGACCAATATGTAAGTATGACAAAGCTTCATTATAAACAAGTTTTTTGATATTATATATTAGGTATATTCATCAAACTTATATATATTAGACTTTTTGTATTTTTATAACTAATACAAGATAATTTATCATAATAAACTTATCCTCTCATATAAATATTTGGGTATTCGTATTTTTTCATAGGTATTTGCACCTTTTTTACTTAACCAGTGTAATGACAATTGATTTTAATAGATTTTTTTTGAAAATTATCTTATTAGAACTTATTTATATTGTTATAAAATAATAATAAAATAATTACTTGGTCTAATTATTAGGTTGATATCATTATATTGTTAAAAATAAATATTTATATTACCCTTAACGAAAATGTTTAATACCTATCGAAAGTATATGTATAATATATCATTCATATTTTTTTTTTTTATGTCTTTCATAAATTATATATATTTGTTATATTTTGTTAAATCCCATTTCCCCTCAATAATATAAAATCCATTTTTGGAAAAATATAATAATGATTCTTTAACTCAAAAGCTCAAAACAATGAATATTTAAAAATTGCATAAAAAAATATATTGATGCCTCTTGAATTTTTTTAACTAATTTTTTAAGTGTGGTTGACGTTAAAATAGGTAAAAAAAAAAAAAAACATTATTGTAATATGGTCAAAGTTAGAATGTAATTGCGCAATGAAAACTACTTATGAAAGCTTAATTTGATTAATTTAGTTAATTAATTACTGAAAGTCGTATAGTTTGTGGGATGCCAATCCCAAATAGAAACGTTTCTTTTTTCGGTGGGAAAATATAAACGTTTCTTATATGTTACGTGCTGCCCATTTTCGTGATTGACTTTTTTTTGGAATATATTAATTACAATTATGACTTTATTATTGATTTATTTAGTACAAGTTATTGTTCAAGAAACTTTATTAAGACGTGCTGAAATTATATCAACATTTTTTATGTCCAAATTTCAATTTTTAATAAAATCCTCGATATTTTGGTTATTTAACATTAAGATGGTTAATGAAATAATTAAATAATTAAATAATTAAAAAATCACTAATTTTTCGTTAACACCTTTTATAACCGGTGAGTAAAAAAATTGAATAAATAAATGACATTTTTCATATCCGTCATATAAATGTACAATTTTTTATATAAATAAATTTTAATAAAATGTATAAATTTTTTTTTATGGGATGTATTTTTCTGTTTGAGAAAATATAATTAATATGCCATGCATAAAACTACTAGCCCGACATGTTATCATCCTTAGGGTTTTAATTGCTTTTATATGATGATTTTAATGAAATAAGACAGTTTACGGTTTAATAAAATTGGGACATGTTTAAAGTAAGACAAATTGATATGGATTGAGTTTGAGGTTAACACGGATGTGTTCTCGTATGCATGTAATATAATAATCTCACTTTACGGTTTGCTTATGTCGGAATATGACATGGTATCAGAGCGGCTAAATCTTATTCGGCTCACGATCATGAGTTGTGGGTAAGTGTCAACTAAGTATGTACCCTAGTTGTAATTGTGGAGATGTGTTGGAGATAATACGTTTCTACATCTAAGTGAGACATTCCGAGCCTAACATATAAGGTGAGTGGGCTCCTCCTATTGTTTGTTAGTTTTACGATGGAACTCCGTTGGATTTATGGGTAGTGCTTGAGCCTAACGTGCATGTACGCTCTTATATACATCACGATTCCCGCTCATCAGTTCGTTTGTGTCAAACTTTAACAAGTATAGTCGGTCTGTGCATGTTGCGTTTTCTTTGTCAATCATAAATCAATAGTCACTTGTTAATTTTCTTCACGTGGGTAAGCCACACACAAGTATATACAAAAGTTGACATACACTAGTCTTATTCACAAATGTGTTATTGATGGAACATATTCTTCCCTACATCTTGAAGTCGGGGGAAAGTAAGATCGAACGTTCTTAGGTACCATGTTAACTTCTTAATGTGGTCGAGCCTACGAATTCATCCTAAAATCATTTAACAAAATGATAAGTAATTAATCCACGAAACTTATGCTAGTCCCACCAATGCATGTCGACACATTCTTCTTTAAGTCTCAACACTTAGAAGGGTGTGTTTAGTAAAATATAGATTCGTAGTTGCGGGTTGTGTTTAAGTCTATTGACTACAAAGATAGCGAGGTGGTGTGCTTACGAGTACTCATGAACATTAGGATCAAATTCAACCGATTTTATTAGAATTTCATAATAAAATCAAAATTAATAATATAAGTAGTCGGCCAAGCTTGTATACTATATCATCATTTTTTCTCTTTTTATCATAAAAAAAGCCACAAAATTTCATCTAATGATACAAATATATACTAATCATATTACTTATCACGATTAATATTTAAATAAATAAATAAAAATACTTAATTTATAATATTTAAAACTTGTAAACCAGTGGGCCGAAACGTCTAATAAGTTGTATCATTGTATGTAGACGTGTGTAGGATTTCAACCTTAGTTTGGCGGGCATATAAACCACTTGAGCTATTATTATATTTATACACCTGATAAACACGACAAAATATATTACAACTTGTAATGGGACCCACCCATCTGAGAAAAAATAAAAGGTAAAAATAAATTTATTTACTGGGCTCGCTTTTTGGATTTACTTGCTCGCACGTGCTCATTGCCCTTTTGTAAGGCAAATAGCAACACAATTTGGGTTAAAATAATATAATTATTTATATAATACAAAAGTATTTACAATAGTTTATTTAAAATAATTTTTATTAGAAAAATCAACTTATAATGGAATTTATATTTTTATAAGAAATTTCTAGCAATTTAAGAAATATAAGATAAATATTGCACTATTTAGCGAAATGTAATAACTTGTTGTAATATAATTCATATAATTAGTTACAATAACCCACATGCTAGGAAGCACTACTCCTAGTTTCAAGATCATCAGTCATCACATCATCACAAGCCCAAAGGTGTCCAAACCATAACAACTTTTAGGAGGACACAAGCCACTAACTGCATTCACCTTAATTCATCTAGATCCAGCCTAGCATGATCTAACTTCATAAAAGGATAAAGAAGTAAGGATGGAAGTGACTTACCAAAAGACGATATCCACTAGAGGTAAGGTGCGACCGCGGGCGAAAGGAGGCGCGGGCGCGGCGACAAGACACTGAAGCCGCGACCGCGGTGATAAGAGGCCGCGGGGGCGGTGCTTGGGGTTAAACCGCGGGGCGCGGTTGCTTGCAGATGCGGGGTGGTAAAGCGACAAAGGCGAACATCGGGACTTCCTTCGACAACATAACCACAACAAGCTGGCTTAACTTTCCTTTGTGACTCTTCACACAACACTCTCAACCACAAGAGCCTGAATAAACACATACAACAATCAAACCACGACCGACTATAATCAAAACTCGATCTTGATTATTGCCAAGAAGAAGAAGAAAGTAGCAGGAGTACACAGGAGCATAGGAGAACGTATAGGAGAAGAACTTACAAGGATTCTGCAGATCTCACAGAACAAAAACTGCAACTTGGCTCACGGTTGAAGAAGACAATGAAGCAAGTCGAAGAGAGCAAGAGAGAAAACGTGAATAAGAAAGAGGTACGATTAGGAAAGAGGACGGTATAAAACTAGGTTAAAAGATAGAGGAAAGACGGCCCAAGATTAGAAGATCGGATTTTCTAAGAAATAAAAAAAGATAAAAACAGATCTTACGTGATATGGAGTCAGCCGCACCCGCAACTAGACCACACCGCGACCGTGGCAAGAGCACTTGACCGCGACCGCGGGCCATTGTCGCCGCAGGAACGGTGACGTGAAAAACCGGGTGTAACACATCCTTGAACTTATCCTTAAACAATATTATTATTATAACAAATGTTATTTTACTAGTTTTAATTATATAGAAAATGTCCTTTTACAAGTTAAAATCCTATCCATAACCTCAAGCTATAATCAAAAGTCATCCAAAATCTTATTAATTTTTTAATATTTGCAAGTCAATTGAAATAGATAGAGATATTTTCTTCACTTTTTGGAAGTAATTAAATATCCCAAGTATCCAATAGGATAAATTTGGCCCCATTGTTAGCTTTCAAATATAATTGTCATTTGCAACTTGCAAGTGGGACTACCCACAAGTTCACATATTACACAAAATTACCATTAAAATAGGAAATTATATAAGGCTACCTATAAATTAAAAAAAAAATTCTCCTCTTTTTTTCAAATAATCACCCATTACTCTTTTTAAAAAGTTAAAAAAAGTTAAGAAATTTTACTTTATTTATTTTTTGGTTAGAACATTCTACTTTATTGAGTTTTTAAATTGTTTAGAGTAATAGATATAATGAGTATTATAACATTTGTTTAGCATGATAAATAGAAGATAAAACAAATAAAAAAATAATATAAATAATTAAGGTTTAAAAATAGAATAAATTGTAAAGTCACCAAAAATCGTATACATATTTTTTTTGGTATACACCGATAAACCTTTTGTTATGATAAATATTGTGATTATTGGTATCACAATTATTTATAAATTTTGTATTATTTATGATCGAGTTCTCAAGATTAAAGTCGAATCATTTGACGAGATTGTTCACAAGAAGGATCTAAGTTGCCATGTTTGTAAAAAATAAACTAATTTAAAGGCAATTTTGTAGTAAAAAATGTTTTTTTTTTAATTTTTAATTTTTTTTATAAAGATAATCGGTTCGAAACACTACAGGATACACAAAGTACACCAAATTGACTCGAAAAGGAGATATTTTTAAGGGGAAGAAGAAGAAATCGATCACCTAAAAAAGTGCACAGATTGCACTTCATTTTATTAACCTCTTTTGAAGATAAAATAACGGGATTTATAGCAAAAACTATAGAATTTAATACAAAATAGACTGGTGGTAATATTTTAATTTTTAGAAATTAGTGCCATTAAACACAACCTTCTTTAAAGTTAGTGCTATTTAGCGTAATTTGTATATATTAGTAGCTAAATTGTAATTAACAAATAATCCACCCTCCCACTTTAAAACAACCAACCTCTTTTCTCATTGTCTTCATCCCCTTCGTTGAGCCTACAAAACTTCTGCAACTTGCTCTCTCTTTTCCTTCACAGATTTCAGACACGACAACACTTCACACATAATCATCAAAAAGCTGCAAATTGGAGCTTTCCATCTTCAACCTCCATCAAAACTCACTGCTATTACTGCTATGTCTGATTCCAGAGAACGAATTTCGGCGCCGAACCGACCCAGCATAACAATTCCACCGCTACGTCCACCGTCAGAAGCTCTAGCGACGACCACCACAAGTCCAAGTCCGATGACGATCGTCTCCAATTTCTTCGCCGACAACTTTCCCGATATGGGTTCTGATTTTCGCGGTTCCTTTTCTCAGCTCCTTGCTGGAGCTATGGTTTCTCCGTCAACGGTTAGCTTTTTTGGAGACGGCTCGAGTTTGACTGATCGTCCGGTTGACGGAAACTCTGGTTTAGGGTTTAAGCAGAATAGACCGGCTGAGTTGACGGTCCCGATTCAAACTCCGGTTTCTCCGTTGTTTCCGATCTCTCCTGGGTTTAGTCCTTCCGCTTTCTTCAATTCTCCCGCCGCTGGTTTCTTCTCATCTGCTTTGGTAACTTTTTGAGTTGACTTCCTTCGTTTGTTTTTTTCCTTTTCCTTTTTTGGTTTTACCGACAAATTTCATCGTTTCAATTTCGTTTTTTGTTTTAGCCTTTTAGCTTTGAACTTTGAATGTTCCATCTTTTGACTAATTTCATTCTTTGTTGGGCCTGAATAAGATTTCACCTATTCAACTCCTTAAACAATTCAATCTGCGTGATTAATTGAGATGATTGTGCTGATTTATTCATGAGATTATCCTGATAACCTGGTTACATGGTCAATTGCCTTTGTTTCTGCAGTTTTTGTTTGCTTAATACTCTTGGATTGATGAAGACCATTAAGCCCTTATAGACCTCATGATAGATTTTGATATCAATACTATGATGTTGTTTCTGTACACAGTACTGAGAATTTCGGATACTGGTTTTGTTTATGCATAATGTCTTGTAAATTTGGATTCTAGATTGAATCTGCAGTTGATTTTGTCTTCTTGTTTGAGAAGAGTATGTAAATATGTAATAGCCAACACAGTAACAGCTAATTTCAATGTGTACAGAGCCCGTTCGGAATGAGTCACCAACAGGCTCTTGCACAAGTTACTGCACAAGCTGCACTGTCTCAATCTGTGTTTCCGTCGACTTCATCAGCACCGCCGTCCATGGATCAGGTGATGATGAGCCACCAACCCTTCACTTTCAGCTCACCTGCACAAGATCCTAGCATATCACTCTCTATTACTGAGCCTACCAAGCAAAGAGCATCAAAACCGCCTCAGGATTCTCGTGTTGATACGAGGGTCAATGTTCCGCTTCCTGCCCCGGTTGATAAGCCTGCTGATGACGGCTACAATTGGAGGAAATACGGGCAGAAGCAGGTCAAGGGTAGTGAATATCCTCGGAGTTACTATAGGTGCACGAATTCGATTTGCCCTGTGAAGAAGAAAGTGGAACGCTCAAAAAACGGTCACATAACCGAGATTATTTACAAGGGGCAACATAACCATGATCCACCACAGCCTGCAAGAAGAGGTAGAGATAACAGCAATATTGATAATGACTCTAAATGGTCTAATGGAGCTCTTCTTGGTCATGCTGGAGTGAGAGGAGACGAGGACTCGGCTCAAGCAACGTCTATTCAATTACATGGGCCGAGTGATAGTGAGGAGTCTGGTGATGGGTATCAAGGATTTGACGAGAATGATGATGATGAGGAGCCGAATGCAAAAAGAAGGTATGGATGAATGACTCAAAGTACTAAAATTAACTTCATGTTTTAACCATTGTTGTGCCTACAGAAATACGGGCGCTGGGACATCTGAGGCCGGGTTGTCTCAGAAGACGGTAACTGAGCCTAAAATCATTGTGCAAACAAGAAGCCAAGTTGATCTTTTGGATGACGGATATAGATGGCGCAAGTATGGCCAGAAAGTGGTGAAGGGAAATACCAATCCAAGGTGATCATTAAATTTTTCACTTATTTGTACATAGTACCTAAGGTTTAAAGAGACGGGCCCGTCTCACATTGATTACATGCCGGCATCAGATGGGTTTATACGGTTAAAGCTCACTCGTACCAGTGCCCCTTTCCTTTTCAATCTATTAAATTTCAAAGGGTTTGATATAGCTTTGGTTGGTATGAGGCTATGAGCTAGTGATTATGGATTAAAGGAAATGAACCTAGTCTATTTTGTGTTACTGCTCATGAACTGCATTGATCATGCCAATGCCGGCCTATCTCGTTTCCATCAAACTATTGCTGTTAATGAATTACAATGCATAACTAAATTAGGTTAGTTTCCTTTCTGTCATTGAACCATAATTTGTATCCAAACGAGCCCTTAGCCCGTATGCAAATCTCTATTTCCAGGAGCTATTACAAGTGCACTACAACAGGATGTGGCGTTCGCAAACATGTCGAGAGGTCTTCAACAGATAAAGAAGCCGTTATAACGACATACGAAGGGAAGCACAGCCATGATGTTCCTTTAGGTAGAAACAACGGAGGAGGTAAAGCTACTCAACAGACAGTAGCAAGGAAGCAAGTTTCTCTTAATGAGATTGATTACGAAAACAAAGACCAAATGCCGATTGCTTTCTTAAGGCTTAAAGAGGAGCAACGTATCGTCTGAGTTTTCGAACAAAGTTTTCTTGTAAACTGTACATAGAAAGCCTTGGAAGAACTTTTGATGGCTTTAAGCCTTTAGCTTCTGTTTCCAAAAGATCAATAAGGTGACGACGAAGAAGAAGCAATGGATGGTGTGTGCGAGGGCCGGTTTTCGGGTTTTTAAGTTAGAGAGCAAGCAAACTCTTGTGTTTGTTGTACAAGTGAAGTGTAAGCATGTATTTTGCTCCATAGTGTTTGCAAAATTTGTTTATTTAATACAAGCTAACTTTTGTTTTTGTTGTACAAGTAGCTTTATGATGCTTTATTGTTTGCATTTTGTTTATTGAAGGTATGTAAAGCTTGCAAGCTAACTTTTGTTTTGTTGTACAAGTAGCTCTAAGTATATACTTTGCTACCTACCTTTTGTTGTTTTACTATTGAATGCCTTTTATTTTGGTTCAATTTGAATTTATTAAATTTTGATGGGTCAAATTACGCGGTGTATCCATACATATGGACACATTATGTGTCGGTAGGATAATTTTGATCGAAATTTATGATAAAACATCATGAGCCGCTATATCATGGACCTCACAATGTACATCCTCGTCATAACTTGGTCTTCCTCCCGTTTGGACATAACCTTGTGAGGAGGTTAACAACAACTTTTGCCATTCGAGAAACAAAACAAATACCAAAAAACGAAAACGATGAGCTCAAGTGCATGATGTTCTCGAGCAATAAACCACCATAAGACCGAGAACAATCATTCTCATTACTTTCTTTCTCTAAGTTGCCACGTCATTCCCATTATTTTCTCTATTCGTGTGACAGTGTGTCACTATTGGATGTTTTGATCAATAGAATATGAGGAAAAAAAAAGCTTATCTTATGATAAATATCTATTTGAGTCAATCATTTCTAAGATCTAATTCCATTTTTTCTTATGTAGTAGAATACAAATTAGTAACAAGAATTAAGTTGTCTCCACCACCACTTCCCGAAAAGCCTCGTTGTTGTGCTTATGTTACTCTAAACCTCACCGCCGGTACCTCAGCCCGGTCACCAGACTGGCCACCGCCCAAGGACTCGGTGTGTCCTTGCCTTGATAATGCCCCCGTCTCAGCACCACATCAAGGTCTATTTTCAAGAACGTGAAAGAAGAAGAGACTATTAAATAGTATCACCTAAATAACTATAATAATTGTTAGTTATACGAATAAGGATTTGCTAATGTAACGTGATGTGTGATGTAATTGCGCGTCAATACCAAACCATTTCTTTTAACCGAGTAATCACACAAACAAAATCACGTGTTACATTTATAACTTATCCATCTAACGAATGTAAATCATAACTATTTAACCAAATTCAAGAGAATACTAATTTGGGAAGAAACTTTATGCCTAATTATAAATATAATCATAATAAGTGTAAAAATGCCTAAAATGCTTACTTACTAAATGGAATTTTATACACAGAGTAGTTTGCAAGCATTGACTAGCTTGTAAACATGATGTTAACCTAATATCTATAACATAAAATTTGTTGGTCAGCTTGGAATCATTGTTATAAACATGTACTAATACATTAATATTTACGTGAAACATGTCACAAACCATTCAAAAGAAGAAAGTAAAGTATAACGTTGAAGCCGGCCAGTCAACTGGTAATCATTGGCCCTACTAAAGTGTCAGAGGATCCAATCTGCCAAGATGCAAATCATAGAATCCGAGGATTTTGCTTTCCAAAATTTTTTAATGTAAGAAAGTGAATCTAGTCTAACACGTTGTTTATTTGTAAAAATAATTTTATGGTGAATTTTTATAATTTTCAGTATAAAATGTATATTTTATTATCCTTTTGTTTTTTTCGTAGTATTAAAATTAATCAAATTTATTTTAATTGTTTGAAATTATAAAGAATAATTTTAAACTTCTTAATTCTTTAAACCGCTATGAATGATTTCAAAAAATTATAAATAAAAATATATTATGTATATATATGAATTAAAAAAAATTTCACTCAGTTTGAGACTGGTTTGAACCGACCGAATCGGACCAAAGTGGATAGCCTAGTCCAATGTTTTATGCAAACCATTTTTCGGTACAGTCCGGTCACAGTTATGATCCAATCCTAATTATTCGTAAATTTGACTTTCCTTTTTACTAGATGAGTAATCTTTATTTAATTTTATGTTGTTTTGAGTTTATGAAAAGTGTACAAATAATCACTTTGAACATAATTTATACACACGAAAAATTAAAATATTGAAACACAAAAAATTAAAATATTGAAACGGTCCACAGTTTAGACGGGACTTATCTCTTCTACTTTTTTATATAAAAAGGGTTCAAAACGTAGTAGACTTGGACCGAATTCACAACAAAACTCATTATAATACCAGGCTTTTTGGTAAGAAATTTCAACATGAACAAAATTATCATCACAAACAAAACGAGCATTAGGATGTGTTTGACATGGCTTTTAAACTAGTGTTTCTAAGTGTTTGGGCGGGTTTGTTGCGTTAACGAGTGTTTGGCATATTGAGAAACACTACCGATTAGTGTTTCGCTCGGAATGTTTTTGAAGTCCACCTCAGAGCAAGGGTATGCTTTCAAACACAAGTGTTTCTTAGTGGAAAATAATCATATTACCCCTATCATTTAACGACATTTACGAGTTTTACCGGGCATAAGATGAACATTCTCTCACCTTTCAACACAACCAACACATCCAAAGCTGATAAGCTCAATAATCACAGGCGAAGGAGACACACAAACGAACGAAGAACACAACCAAATATATCATTGTCTAAGTACTTCTTCGTTCCTTCATTGCTTATCCTCTCTAACAACTATGAGAAGGGTTTTGGTCTGTCAATGTTTGAGAATAATGTCGATTTTTAAGTTTCTGAGGATTTATTAGGGTTATGGAAATGTGAGCATCCATGGATCAACAACGTGTGCCAAATGAAGAGAGCTGATAACATTTTACAAGGCTTCAAAGAACTTCCATGATCATATTTATTTAACCAAAAAAGGAGGGAAACAAATTACTCTGAATCAGACTGAACAAACTCCAAGTATGTCAATGTTGCTATCTTTGCAATATACATAAGAGGCTCTAAGTGTATTGCAAAGATGCATCACATTCACGAAAACGAAGATTCGTCGTGGGTTTCAATTCTGTAAAGAGCATCTTGTGATGTATATTACAACATTTCAATTTCGGAAGTCTAGTCTCATGGGTGTGTGTACCTATCGATCTGGATTCATGGATGGTGGCCAAGAATGTTGATCTTGTTCGCCTTGTAGATTGAACGAACACCCGAGTATAATTGATGATAAAAAAAGCCTGATCACTCTTCCTCAACAGGCACGATAGTCGGTATTTGACCATGATTAACGAAATCAATCTTGCTCAATCTCATACAACAAAGCAATTGCTCCGGCAACTCATCTGGCTTTTGTGCCTGCAGATAGCAAGAAAATATTTCACCAAAATGACAAAAAAAACTCGCAGTTCCCATAATTTGTCGAGTGTAATTCAAAGTCAATTACAAAGAAGACTGACTCAATGATGATGAAATGATATGATAATATAAGCAATGATTATAACCAATCAATCAAGATATTGTATGCTATTTTTAGTGAAATAAATATATTATACAATCAATATAATTGAAGAAAGTGCACAAGAAAACATAGATATAAGCCATTCAAATTAGATTCAACGTTGAGAGGGATAACGAATCACTTTCTTGCAAATAGTGTTAGGCTGTTAAAGTTCTACATCAACAGAAGTACTCTCAGGTTGGGTTGGGTTGGGTAGGGTACTCATGGAGGTTTCAACCCACTCTGACATTTGTTCTTCCAAGTTCCAACGAATCACTTTCTTGCAAAACTATTTCTAAGTAATTGTCAAATGCCTGAATGTAATACCTGGATGGTTAAACCAAGGTCAAGAACTCCGTTTTTAAGACGTTCTCGAAATGATTCAAGTCCTTTCCTCGAAATATAACTGAAGCGGTGAACATCCAGGTCTATTTCTAAGTAATTGTCACCCTGAAATTAAAAAAACATAAATAGAGACATCAGTGATCTTCCCCACTTCCTACCGGTCTATTACTATAAAATATGCTTTTGCTCTCAAATCTTCAATGCTTCAAAATTAACTGTATGAATCCTAAATATGAAAAATCACTACAGGTTTGACTTGGACATGAACCTGTTCCAACAAAAAACGCTCAAGCTTTTTACAGGAAAAAAGTGGCTGAACTTTACCTTATAAAAGTTGTGCTGAGGGCGAGAAAGTACAGGCTTTTCGTTGTAGGCCTGCACAAGTTTTCTCTCAGTGGAGCTTAAGGAAAGTTCTTCGGGATTAACCACTCCAGCAATAATCTTTAACCTCTCTCTGAAAGGCACCAAACTTTCCTTTGTAAATCCCTTAAGCTTCTCCATTTCATCATTGACAAATCTCTGTCACATTGTAGAACAATTTCAACCAGTAAATATTTTAGCCATCAACTGTGTGCAGTGATAAACAAAATGGTAAATGCAGTTGAGGGGAAATGATTCCCTTCTGTCTGAGATTAATTTCACCCAACCAAGCACAGACTTGACTTTTTCACATTAATAGAACAGGCCAACCATTTCGCTATACTTTCCCATCGAAAAGAATGCTAAATTTTAGGAGACTATTGACCACCTGAACCAGTTTTCTGAAGCATTCTGTGTTAGGTGTAACTGTGTAAGATATATATACACACACACACGGATGTACTTTTAATTGTGATTTTCTCTAAAGGTTATGACGCAATTACCCTTTTGCCACTACTCGTACACAAAAGGATAGAGATGAAAAAAAACATAAAGCTTTTAAGTTACCTGGAGGCCTTCTTGGTAATGAGATGAGATATCATTTTCAAAACTATCTGAAAGTTTAAAATAGAGCACAAGAGAAAGTCCTTCGCCATCACCTTCTCCAATGAACATTGGAGCTGGATATGTAGGCAGCTGACAAATAATGAACAATGGTACATAAGAATCATAATCAGTATCAAGTGAGGTTCCAACTGGGGGAAATAAGGGTATAACAGAGCCTGACCTACCTGAATGTTAACAATTAGAAGTGAGGGAATTTTTCCACCAGATTTTGCAGATGGAAGCTCAAGATGCCGTGCAATATGATTAATCTTTTTCTGGCAGACAAACAAATCAACACCGATTGGCATATAGGGTACCAGATCAGGAGCTGGAGATTTCCGCTTGTCCCTGAACCCAGTGAGATCAACAATTTAATGCCTTCACAATAAAGTATGAGCATGAAACATATTCTCTAAACCTTATTTTCCTAAACATTTATTCAACATGGTAAATAGTAATTACTTGAAGTAATTCTCCCCACGAAGCTTAAATTTTGAGGGTGAAATCTCTGCCCAAGATCCTGCAGTGAGCTTTTCTCCTGATGAACAAGGAATTCGCAGTCCGGCTCTAGGACGATACAAGAATTTTTTTGAAGCAGTACCTAGATCAATATCACAAAGCAATTATTGCCTCTTCTCTACCATTGGAGCCAGATATTATCTAGAGCCTTTCCCTAAGAGACATACTAACAAATTGCCAACTTATGACATCGCAACGTTTCTGGCCGCATGCACGAGTTGGTAGATAGCATAATATCGCTAAATACATTACTGACATGTACAGGGAATTTTTTTTTTTTTTTTGCACGTGAAGTACTTGGCCAACAATAAGATGCTATAATGGTGATGCGTCAACAGGTAAAACAAAGTATATTCTCATCCTTATCAAAGTGACTTTACTATAAATTTAGCAGATCTAATAAGCAGCTTGAGCTTTTAGCAACATCTAGCAGATCCAATGCAGACGGTAACATTTATCCACAACCTAGAGATTTTCATAATAAAAATCAACTACTTGAAAAGTTAGAATGCTCACTGGTCTCTTCTCCATCACAAGATCTCCTTTTGAATGAGAGCCTGATTATTCCTGATTTCGTTTTTGGTGTCTGGACATTCTTATCATTGAAACTCATTGAGGGAACCAAGCGACGTAGACCTGATTTTAGGGTGCTCTTTTCAGAATCGCCTCTCTCCTCCCTTAAACAATTAAAGCTCCCAACAGAGCGATCCAAAAGTTTCTTCTTCTTGGTAGACATCTCATCAGTCTTCCCTGAATGAGAAAACAATGGTTCCATTCATAAGATTAAGGCTTTACAACTTGAAGGTTAAAAACCCTTGAGGATTCAACTTCATCTATTTTGAGAAGACTTCCATGGTTATCTTGGTACTTACGTCCGCATGATGCTGCTTCATAATGGACAGCTTGGCCACTTGTAACTCCACCAATTTGATTCCCCGTGGCAGGAAAACTGTCTGGCCAAATTAAAAAAAAAAGAAGTTAAATAGAGATGGTATAAATTTGACACTATAAAAGGACACGCTGGTGGTTCAAGATCTAAAAAAGGTAACTTCATCATATACATTTTGAAAATCATTTTGTTAGTTACTAGGGGGGGGGGGGGGGGGGGGGTGAATATCCACACTAATCACCAAATGCCTAATTAAATGGCAGAATCATATTCAGGAATAGAGCAGACCACTCAATTACAAGTACAAAGCAATTATAATTTGACCATAATCTGTAGCCTATATCACAAGAGACTGTAAAAAAGAGCTTAGGAAATTTGAATCCACAAGAAAATCTTTGGAATCATCTCTAAACTCTTTTAGGAGACTGCCTATGGAATATTTCATTCATTGTAATCAGACTACAATGGCAGCAGGTAGTAATATTAATACAAAACTGAAATATATTATAACTTATAACCAAGAAAGACACCTAAAGGGTGTTCTAACTCCAACACTCGTTACCTCCATGCACACTACTGAACTCATCATCTGACTCAGACTCCAATATGCTGACGGAGTCGAACCACATGTCGTCTTGGCTATTACCTGTAAACAAGAAATACCCACATGTCACATGTGCGCTAGGAACTGATCAACTAGAATGAACCCATCAACAAACAGGTTGCATAAGTCGCATCATAAATATCACAAAAAGTAGACCACGAGAAAAAGTAGAGTATCACAAGGAACTGCCATCGGTCAAGTGTTTAAATCATCTATTCTTCAAATAATCATTTTTTCAATGATTATTCCAGTGAATGTATCAATATCATAAGCTAAGAAACAACACTGTACCAACTAAGGTGAACCAAAAGAGAAATTAGGAAATCTTCAGGGTTCACATTCCAATGAGTTACAAGCACTAGTAATTTTCCATGCATGCCATTCAGCACAGCCATACTTACAATGAGATTTTACTTTTACCATGTAAACATTCTTTTGAAAACGAGGCATAACATTAAAATAGGATCTTAACAAAGCAGTTACACCACAGATGGTAATTAACAAACCAGTGACCGTAGCAATAGTAACATAACAAATCAAATGGTTCAGCCCATTAGAACATCAGAACCTCAAATTCAATGGAAAGAAGTGAAAGGGAGAATTATTACCTTTGGCGTCGAGTTGACTATGGTGCCACTGCAAGTGAGTGAGATGGAACGCAGAATTAGCCACCTCAGATCTACGACAGGTAGTTGTTTCACCCTTTTCGAAGTCCATATGAACAAATTCACTAACAGCAATATCAGTAACACCAGTGCCTACCTGACTACTTTGGCTTATGAATCCTTGAGGAATGAACTTTGAGGCCTTTTTCCGGAGTTTAATGGAACGGCGAGGATGTCTCCTTTGTGATTTAATCCGCTGAGTAGATTGTCTAGAGTAGCAACCTCCCATTGTTGAAAACTTTAATTGACAAGTCACTTCTTAAAATGCCAACCTGAAGAAAAAGACCTCATTAGCTCTAGAGCAAGCAAGAACTCATACAAAACATGTATAGAAGTATCACTACTATCTAGATTCCTAGAGCGCAAATGATGGGTAATTCATAAGCTGGCACCAGATACTTAGAAATTGGAACAGACAAGGTTCAAAGTTAAAACCCTAATAGGATGGGAGAGAGCTATTAAAGTAACAAAACATGTATAGAATTATCACTAATATCTGATCAACTGGAAGAGCAATTTCATATAAAAAGAATTCATTTATCAAATTGCTAGTATTGAATCAGCAAACCTTCGCAAAACCTTGTCTTCAGTGAAAGTTCTTGTATCCTGTGTATGATAAACTCTGCAAATTGAGGAACAAAACCGAAGAGCTCATCATCAAAAATACCAAAACTATCAATCCTCTCTATAATTTAAATATCATATTCCAAGTGGGCGTGGGGAAAGAACAAATGGTCGAAACCAGAAAATATGTTCTCATAGACAAAAGAGAACCTAAAGACTAACCAAGGGATGTCTGGATGAAGATATCACAGTCATAATACTAACACCACAACAAGAATGGCAATGGATGGTGGGACAAGGACAGATCAAGCTTGATACATATAGGGGCTGAATTTGCCGCTTTCTTAGAACAATCATAGTAGGAAGCATAGAAAGAAGAAGGCAATGAGGGACCCAATTCAACAAACACTTGAGAAAAACAAACCTTTAAAGGGTGTGATTCGTCTGCACAAACAACAAAACTGAATGATTAGCTTGACAACTATGAAAGGCCTAATAAAAGAGAGGTTAAGAGGGTGGGGGGAAAAGTGGATACTATGAAAGACTCAACACAGAGACGCGGGGAAATCAACGGGCAAGAAAAAACTTCGATTAAACAATGAAACCGAGTGAAGTTTAGAACTACTTCACACAAACAAAGATAAAGAGAGAATCTTATGTCAAAGTCAAGGATGAATGGATAAAATAAAAATTAAAGAAACTTCTGCAACAAGGTTTTGAATTATTCGATTTTCAATATATAAACATAAGTACCAAACTGATAAAGACAGTCCAGGAGACATAACCATCCACAAAAAAATCTGTACATTTTTCTACAAATTAAAAGCCAGATTTTTTTCTAATTAGTGATAAAAAAAAAATTCCAAAACAAAGCAATGCAGATTCAAACATGAACGTGGACAACAAAAACGAATGAATCAAGAAGACGACCTGAGACGGAGCTCAAATCGGATTGAAGAGGTGCAAATGCAATCAAATCTAACAGAGATCCTAAGAACAGTCTATAAATTAATAAAATAATCCAATAAGGAATATACGAGTACAAACTGTGGCCTCTCTCTCCTCGTCGAATCAACATCCATGAGAGAGACCGATACAATTGAAGGAATCACAGGCGATAACAACAGATAGTTGGTTGTTGTCGTTGCTGTGAATCTGCTACGATTGATCCAATCGTGCCCTAGCTCTGCAAAAAAAATAAGAATCGGAAAAGGGAATGTCTCAGAATTTCTTCTTTCTTCTTCCCATTTCAGATCTTGGGTGGGGGGAAATAATTTGATCGCCAGATCTTGCTGGCGCAACCACGAGACGGGTAGAAATTGTACCTGTTTCTCTCCCACTCTTTTTCTTCGGCTCGTTGTATTTCTAAACGACGTCGTTTTAGGTTTCTTTTTATTTATTTTTTCTTTTCTTAAATATTGTTTCTAGCAAGAACGTAGCTGAATTTGTTTATTTTGATTTTTGATTAACTACCTTATTTCCATATTTGTAATACACTTGCTGTCACATGTTTGAATTTGTAATTTATCGTCCTTTTTTTTTAATTTTATATAAATGTATCCAAATTTTCAATTGGAAACCAGTTATTTTTTATTTTTAATTTTAATTAGCAGGACGTGTGATTTTTAAGAAAAAATTAGTTTAACTTTCTACCTTGTACGAGTTTTTGTATAATAGTTGGTTGAATATAGTTTTTTATTTCTCTTTTAAATTCATATGTAAATGTTTTGAATAATAAAAACTGAACAATATGTAATTGTTCAATGATTTGGTTATATTGTTTTTGGTTGTTTTTGCTTGAAAAGAATATAAATATCACTTAATTTTTTTATGAATTATTTTTCAAAATTAAAATAGTGGAATGACAAAGAAACGTAAAAGAGGATGTTTTTTCCCCTCTTTTACTCGAAGTTTTTATGTATAATAGTTGGTTAAATATATTATTATGTTTCTTCACTTTTATTTGAATTTTTATGAATCATTTTGATAAAATTACAGCGTTAATAAAGCATTTTTCAAAACAAATCGGGTGGGATGACCAATGCCATTAATTTTATCAAAATTAAAATAGTGGAATGACAAAGAAACCTAAAAGACGATTAGGACTATGATGTTAGACTACCACAAAAAACCAAAATCGTTCGAGATGAAAGAAGAATATTAAGTAGATAAATCCGAAACATAACTTCTTCAAACTCATTGTGACGGTCAAACTAGAATATGGAGTGAATGTGTAGAGACAGTTTTCGTGTCGGGACAATTTATGAGTCAGCCTATGAGTCTTGTGACGTCCAAAGTCAACAAGGTTAAAATTGGCATTGCCATTTCCAACCAATGTAATATCTGTACGAATACAGTTGTCATCCATTTCTCTGACCATTTATTTTTCTCGGATTTTCCCCTTTACCGTCGGATCAATTACTTGTGGCTCCGTCGAGTACATATATTAATCCATTTTGGGATAGCATATTTATGACACTATTGAGGAATAATTGGATTGTTTTAGAATAATTATTGGTTTAGATACAATCATCTATTTTATTATCAAGTAAAGTTTTTGGATCCATAAAAAGAATGTAGTGTTAATTAAGATAGCATAAGAGATTAAGGGGTACACGTGAACAAAGATATAAACCAATAAGTCTAAGATTATAGGTCGTTTGAGCTAAAGCCTAAAGTTCAATAGTCAAAGAAAATTGATCAAAGAAAACCCAAGCCTACTCATAATATTATATTGGCATGCCATGTGAAAGAGAAAATGAATTTTTGTTTGATCTAAATAATTTGATTTGACATCTTGAAATCCAAGAAAATTAAGAGAGGATAATATTTATATACATTTACTTAAATAAATTCAAATAAGATGAAGTAACTATCAAGCAATTAGGTAGATTGTCCAAGTGTTTTCGGTCAAATAACTTAATAACATATATTAAATACTTAATTATAAATTTTAAGAGAAGATAATAAGAATATTGTGTGTTTGAACATAATTATACTTATAAAAAAAATACAATTAGATGATATAGAAAGAATATATTTTTAGAGTTAAAAAATTCTATTTCTTTTCCTTCAAATTTACTAAAATACCAAATGAGTTTTGACTATAACCAATTTTTGCATCTCTAAGTCTTAGGGTCTGTTCGGCGTAGCTTTTTCGGTAGTTTTTTTTTATCAAGCTTTGCGTTTTTAGGTTTCCATTAGTTTTAGCTTTTTTGGGAGTTTTTTTAGGAGTTTTGAAAAGCTACTACTCATAGCTTTTTGGGTAGATTATTAAAAAATTTATACATTTTTATCCTTTTTGACTCTTTAGTAAATCTACCGTACAAATCCTTCCACAAATCTACCCTCGCCAAACATCAATTAGGTCATTTGTTAAATTTTCGGAATTTACAAAGCTTTTTGAAAATCTACTCAAAAATCTACCAAAAAACTAAACCTACTCCAAAATCTAAAACTACTCAAAATTCTCGCTTCATCGAACACGCCCTTTAACTTACTAAGTCTAATGAAAAGAGCATTAGATTTCAGCACAAAAAAAGCATGTATGGATTTTAGGTCTGGAAGAAAATTTTACTCTTTGATTGTACAAGAAGTGTCTCGTTACATTATAAGGTTTGATGAACTTGACGAATCTCCTGAAGAAGGTAAGATCTAGCTCTATTAATGGCAGTAAAACATAGACAGATATGCACCTCAAGATCCGCTAGTAGCATCCGGATTTTAGGATAACTCTTGGCAAGACGCTTGACTACCTCGCTAATCGCATAGCTTTCCCTATCCCGAGCAATTCCAACTCTAATGAAGAACCTGTCACCTTCAACATCAGTCTGTAATAAGCAAGCAAGTCGATCAATGGTTTGCAGATCATTATGCAGCGCATAAGCGCTCTTAGCAGCTGCATCCAACAATGCAATATGAGCAAGGTCTTTTTTGGTTAACTTAGGATCCGGAGGAAACCCTGAACCGGAAACGAGAGCAGCTAAAGCATGAGCGGAAACTGAGGCCATGGTTATGGCAAATCTAAACGCTGTTCCTATAAAACATACAGAAGAGCGTGTTTTAGATTGCGACTTGTGAGGAAGACAGCCGTCAACTTTCTCTTTGAGGTTAGAGAAGCAACGGTGTATGTCGTTGAGATCATGGGACCCGGGGCAGGGAATTGGATTCTCTACATTTTCAAATTTAAGGAAGATACCATATGCCCAGTTGCATTGAGCTTGGCTTATGGAATTTGGATCAGTAGGAAGGATATCAATCAGTTTCTCAATCGGTATATAAAGAGAACGGGTATCACGGATCCCTCGGTTTAAGATAAAGAGTAGATGGCAAATTTGATTGGTGTGGCTGAAATAAGTTGAGAGATGATGAGTAAAAGGATTAGAGGAGCTAGCTTGGTTAAGGATATTCTGGACATGCTCTTGATTTGGTTGAAGGATATCCGTCAGAAACTCGTTAACATCTACATTTTCCCAGTCCCCGACAACACTGATTTTGTTCCATACCTCGTTGAAGGAAGAAGTGTGGACAGACTTAGAAAATTCAATGGAGGGATTCACATTAGGGGAGGTTAATGCATTTGATCTTGGTGTGTTTCCTGCAGAATTCTCTGTAGAAAGGCAAAATTCTTAGATTGACTAGAAAGGAGACACCTTATAAAAAACAAAAAAACTACCTTGATTTCCTGGTGGATGCAAAGAACGCTGCCGGAAACTTGAGCCAAGGCAACCTAGCATTTCAATAATTCTATATAATCGTCCAGCAACCCAACATGCATTTCATCCCTCAAAGTATAGCCCGGGTTAACGAGTTGCAACAGCCACGTTAATGATCATGGATAATGCACTAACACTAGGCCATCCTTGTTCAATCTGCACCCCAAAAGAATTTTCATATGTTAGCAGTACAGATCATGCAAAAAAATTGACCAAATTTGTAGTTGGTAATATATACTGAATAATTATTTGCTGTATACACCATAAAACCAAAAACTATTTTGATTGTGTGTCATAGACTCATATTGATGAAGGTAAAGCCTTAGATCTACACTGCTACGCCACATTGTCATGATTTCATAGACCATTTTACACCAGTATCCTGATTTTTTTTTTTTCAAGCCAAACATTCCCTGGATTCATAATGGTCGATTTTGAAACATGAACTCACCTTAACATTGGGTATATTTGGCAAATGAAACCAATTGGTGAATGAAAGAGCTAAAAACACCAGATGAATCATAGATAAGACTGGCATTGAATGGAAACTATTTTTATACAAATGTAAACTGAATTGTCAGAAGAATGTACAGAGCGTGTCACAACAGATCAAAAGCAAGAAATGCTTGAACAATAAGAAGCACCAACAGAGGGATGGTAACTACAAACTGCGAATTATAAAAGGGGCTTATTGAAGGTCTGAGCAACGAACCAATGTGGTGCAAAATTTGATTAACGCATTAGTGAAGATCAGAAGAAGAAGAATTTGCCCGGGTAATCGAATATGCAAAGAAGTGGGCTGGAGAATTCATCGAATTGAAGGCTTGAGAGATTACCTCTTTGACAAAGCCCAAAGGGGCAAGAGATCTATGAGTGGGTGCCACATTCAAGGGCTGTATTGCAAAGGATGCAGTTGGTGTGCAGAACGTTTACCCGCCTAAAGATCTTGTCCTTGGTGGGAAGGAGGTTGTGAAGAGCAAGGATTGATTTGAAAATTGAAACTATTATGGTAAAGAAAGGTTACCTCTTCAGCATTCTAAATGCACTATAAACCTCACATGAAAATAAGACCTATCAAATTCCTAATTCTCTAGCTAACACACTGAATACAAACCGAAAATAACCATCTTGCTTGCAATTAACAGAAGTAGCAGCTACTGCAACTAGAAGAGTACAACCTGCCCAACCGAACAACATCAGTTCCCAAATTCCTCTCTAAGAGGCATTTCATCGAACAACTAGTATTCAAGTCAAAGCAGAACTCCTACAGAAACTAAGAAACAACAACAACAAAAAACACTATCGCTAGCTCCCTCAATTTCAAGTCAAAGCGGAAATCCCTAAAGTTTAGATTACCCTTGACGATGAATTGCTGATTAAAAGCCAAGATACAAGCTGTGAAGCTACAGCAATTAAAAGTGTAAAACCACGCACAACTGATTAAGCGTTGAAAGAATATCAAAAACTACAAATTACCTGTGGAGTTGTCACCAAATTTGTTCGCCGGCGTCAAATGAATCTGCTTCCAAAAGAAGATGAAGAGAAGGAGATAGAGTGGGACGGCAACGGAGCTCGCAAAATCATTTATCAGAATCAAAATTCCCAAATAATCAACCGAAGCATTGCCTCTGTCATCGTCAAAGTGTAAATAATTGAGTGGACGAGCAATCGAGATCTGAGTGAGCACTCGGCCGCCAAGATTCCAAATGACCGATAAACCCAATTTTCACCAATGTAATTACGATGATAATTATTTGTAAGTTGTAACCAACGTTGAATTATTCCCTTCCAAAAAAAAACGTTGAATTATTTGATACTAATTTTCTATTTGATACTAGTTTTAAGTCCATGCACAATCTAAAGAACACTTGGTCCAACCGATCAATGTGGTTTTTCAATTCAGTTCCGGTTCTACCTGTGATCAGCCCCACCTGCGCTAGCCAAGCTAGCATTACACGACCGAGCCATCGGCGTTTAAGTTAACCCACCTCACATGCCCACAAGCTGTCTCTTCCCATGATACCAACACCTCCTCCTGTCGAGGTCTCGGTGATGCACTTGCTTGTGTTCGAAAAATCATGTTAATTTATTTTTTATATTTGGCGGGTCTAAGACGAGGTCTTGGTGATAGACATGCCCGTGCCCGATATGAGCACTTTAATACAAGCTGAGATTATTAATGTTAACGTAGGAGATGTTTATACAAAAATTGATAGAGATCTATGTAACACCCTAAATTCATAGGACTCGGAGTGCTACGGGAGTAGGACATCACAATGGATCATGACCCTAACCTAACAACAAGTCCACTGAATCTTACAACAAAACACAAATAAATATAAAACAAATTTTATAAAACTGAAATATCAAGTATCATAATTCATACAAAACCCCACAACCGAATAAAAAAACAACATCATCGTATATATACATATCCCAAAAACTCATAACATCCTAGATGTACGGAAACCCTCGGCTGATCATTCCTCGAGATCACTCTGCAGTCCTCCTATATTGCAAAGCATCTACGACACGGTATGAAACCGTTAGCTAACAATTCATATATATATAAGATCATGCATAAGCACATACACACATCACAAATACAATAAACACCGAACATGTTATCACACATTTCCCGTTTTATTATCTTGATAACTTTATACACTCAAAACCATATTTATGGTTGTGACACGAGAAGTATATCATTCTCGCCTTTGGGTACTATAGTCATCTGGAGTAGTTCAGAGTACCTCCCGTTTACATTTAGAGGGGTGCAACATCGTCCCTTTATACTAGTTTTGGCCAGACCTCAAAGAATCTCTAAGACTCCCTCAAGAGAAATGAAAAAGGTTATCACCACCCGCTTCAAGGGGATCAATCATACGTCGGCAATAATTAATATCGCATGTTATAAAGCACATAACAATCACCACTCATGCATACATCAAATATAGAAATGCAGATAAAGTCCTACGGACTTACCTGTATTCAATCAGCCTCAACTATCAGTCAACCTCTAAAATTTCCGTAGGAATGTACACCGCCTAATAAACAAGCCACGTTACTCGATCAACAAGTATCCGATATACTAGAAGGTTCCACACATAGTCTCTTAGATTCTCAAAGATCATAACCATTCACAACAACCTCATATTAAATCTTTTGCTTAAATTCACTCATTTGAATTTAATTAACTTATAGCGTTCTCTATAATCCCAATTTAATTAAAACCTTTAATTAATTAGTTAAAATTTGCCAAAATAACGTTTTGTCCGCATGCAGGTTTGAACCCACCTATCATCAATTCTCATCAAACAAATAGTCCCTAACGTCAATTTAGGTCAAACCGCAATACTGGAAAACGAATAAATTCATAACATATTCGTTACTAACCCGATTCACAATCCGAAAGAAGTTTTAGAATCACAACGACGTACGCTACGCTCGGACACTATCAAATTCACCAGAATTTGAGTGACGGAATCGGTCAAGTAGCATACATGCTCGACCAAATCTTCACTTGTTCGGAAACGCATAAACTCAGTATCAAAATAAAGAGAATGAAGAAAGGAATCTAAAAACTTAAACGGAATTCAAATCGGATTACAAACGGAGAGTAGATCTACATTTGAAGGTTGAGAGAAATCAAACATTTTACGAGGAAACATGAAAGGAAAATGAATTAATAAACGATTTTCCGTTATTTATAGCGAAGACGATAATTATCCTTTAGCAAAGTCAATAATTATCTCTTCACCGATCGAATGTGGTTTAAGCCCCTTTCTCCAAACTTCTTGAAATTGGAGTAATAGATATGAAATATTGTATGAATAATTATTCTGCAAATGCCTTGGAAAACGCGTATTTATTAGCCGTCTTTCTTAGCCGATAAAAAACGAAATAACAACTTTTTTGACCGTTTTGTTTTTCCATGTTATTTCATATCTAGGACATGCTCAATGTCCTGATTGTTTATTTCAACTGCATTTTTATTAATTGAAGCTCCCAAATCCTATAAATACCACCGGAGGGTAAAAATATTTACTCAGGGAAAGAAGTGAAAATTTCCTCATAAGTCCAAAATTACGCCATGAACATAACGGTGGGACTCCTACTCGTCATTTACGCACTCTTCGCGAATTATGTGTAAATTACTATCAATGTTTAATTAGGATTTGAAAATCCTAACTTTTACATCACACACCCCTAAAAACAAATTTCATCCCGAAACTTGGATAACCACAGATCCTCTCGGCTCAAAATGCCGAGGTATACACACTCAACTCACGGAGGCATACCATCTCCATCAAACTATAATTTCAACTCGATAGCATGAAGGTAAAACCATACCAAGAATCTACAATCACAACGATAGCATGGAGGTAGAACATCTCCAACAAACTATAACTCAATGACATGGGGGTAAAACATCTCCAACCATCACCACTCGTGCTAGCGTAACAAGATCTATAAGATCACACATCATAATCTAACACGAAAAACAATATCATATAATCATATAATCACATAATCACATCATTATATAACTCACCAAAATGTAACTAAGACTCGTTCTGCAAGTCTACAGATGGAACTATCTCTGCATAAAACTCGGGGTAGTTCCTCTGCATACTATCCTCCATCTCCCATGTGGCCTCATCGGGTCCTCGTCTGGATCATTGTATCCTCATCATAGGAATGTCATTTGAGCGTAGACGCTTCATACCTCGCTCTAGGACCGCAGCTGGATGCTCAATGAACGTGTGGTCCGACTCAACAACTAAATCTTCATAACTGATTATGTGTCTCGGATCTAGTATACCCTCCCTCATTTGAGACAAATGAAATACGGGGTGAACACCCTCTAATCTAGGTGGCAAAGCAAGACGGTATGTCACCTCTCCCACTCGCACTAAGATCCCAAAAGGTTCAATATATCGGGGACTCAACTTCCCCTTTATGGCGGAACGTCTGACGTCTCGCGTTGGAGATACTCTCAACTAGACATGAGCTCCAACTTTGAACTTCAGAGGCCGCCGCCTCTTGTCTGCATACGACTTCTAGCGGCTTTGTGCGTCCAACATTCACTCTTTAATCAATGACAATCAGACAATATCATCTTGAATCTACTCAAGAGCTATACCGGTAATAATGCTCGGCTCATCCCAACATAAAGGTGTACGGCACCTCCGTCCATACAATGTCTTATAGGGGATATCTTGACCGACGCATGTCAATTGTTGTTTTACGAAAACCCGACCAATGGGAGGTGATCTGACCATAATTGTCCCCATCCTAGCAAGCAAGTCCTCAAGATGTCCTCTAAGGTCTGAATAGTTCTCTTTGATTGATGTGAACCACCGATGCTCGAACTTAAGAATCCACCGGCGCAATCGTCCTCCTTCTTTAGACTCGAAAAGTCGACCAAAACAGTGGCGAAAAGGGGATGGAATTTAGACTCGAGAAGGGATGATGGTAGATGGATTGAAATTCAGATATGACAAGCAAAATCCCCTTGGCCTCGCACCTTAAGGATCTCCTTAACTCGTTCAATCTTCCCTCGAAATCGCACTCTAAGAAGCTTGATCCTTTGTCTAATCCTAATTTAAGGATCTCACAAGATCTCGTTTAAGTCTTCAAGATCTCGCAAGATCATACTCATAATACAATCCACACTATCAATATCCTCAAAGATTATAACTATCAATTCATAAACTCAAACATCTCACAATTCCTCAAACCTCTCAAGATATCATCTAATCAACATTCTTCAATCTCAATTAATCCTAATTTAATTAATTAACCTTTAATTATGAGTGTGTTAGAACCCGTATAAAAAACAACTCTAATAGGTAAACCATTAATAAGAATGATACTTGTAGTGGTTGGCGCTGCTAGTTCCTCCGCGCTCCTCAACTCAAAACTCGAGTTTATGCTCCTCTCGTGTCATTGATGTCACCGCCACAACTTCTGCCTCTACTCCAGTTGTACTAGTAGGAGAAGAACCCTGATGAGAAGAAACATTACCATGTCGGCAAAAGGGAGCCAGATGACCGGGCTTGCCACACGTAAAGCAAGTCACCGGTGCCAGCGGACACGCAGGCCGCAAATGATCAGGATCACCGCAGTTGAAGCACAGTCGTCCTGTCCTCGCAACCTGTGCGGCTAAGGGGTAACTCGGCCGTCTCTGTTCGTTTTTAACAACACTGGCAGGGGAGGAACCTTGCTGAAACAATGCCTCGCCTTGTCGGCAATATACCGATTTGTGTCCTAATTTACCGCAAGTGAAGCATGTCACCATAGACTTCTTACACCCATTTCGCATGTGACCATACTTCCCGCAGTTGAAACACGACGGTCCTAAACCAGAAGTCTGCACGGGCGAGGGACCACTCGAGTCTCCCTGTATCTGACTCTGTCCAACACCTAAAGTCCTTGCACTAGCATTGGTTGGTTCCAACCGCTGCCTCTTCCCTGGTCCGGAAATCTCAACTCTTCGTGCCGCTACAACTGGCACCTGCATCTCCCATTGCGAGATATCAGTTGATCTCGCATGTGCTGGTAAATCCGGGGTACGCCTACCCGCTTTGGCGGCCTCCTCCACTTGGCGTACATACTCTCGAAACTCGGATCCACTCATCGAAACATAATCGGCCTCCTCAGGCCTATCATCCGTTACATGCGGTTCAGTGATGGGAGCCTGTCCTTGACCTACGACTATATGAGGATGGTGTGGTGTACCTCTACCTCGTCCTACTGCAGGTGTTGCTCTAGTCCGAACCATCTGCAGTATAATCATATTTAATGTATAAGGATAACTAATATCATATATACATATATAGATAATAATCAAGTTCAAATACACAAGCAGTCTAGTATATATATATATATATATATATATATATATATATATATATATATATACTAGACTGCTAAGATCCACAGAAAGAGTGATGGTTTCCCATATATTCTATCCCAAATTGATCGTGAAGAATACACTAACACTAGGTCATCCTTGTTCAATCTGCACCCCCAAAAGAATTTCCATCTGTTAGCAGTACAGATCATGAAAAAAAAAATAAAAAAAAGACCAAAATTGTAGTTGGTAATATTATACTGAATAATTATTTGCTGTATGCACCATCAAAACCTAAAACTATTTTGATTGTGCGTCGTACTAATGAAGGTAAAGCCTTAGATCTGCACTGCTATGCGACATTGTCATGATTTCATAGACCACTTTTATGAACTCATCTTGACATTAGGTATATTTGGCAAATGAAACAAATTGGTGAAAGAAATAGCTAAAAACACCAGATGAATCATAAATAAGACTGGCATTGAATGCTAACTCTTTTTATACAAAGGTAAACTGAATTGTATTAAGATGAAGAATGTACAGAGTGTGTCACAACAGATCAAAAGCAAGAAATGCTTGAACAATAAGAAGCACCAACAGAGGGATGGTAACTACAAAATGCGAATTATAAAAGGGACTTCTTGAAGGTCTGAGCAACGAACCAATGTGCTGCAAAATTCGATTAACACATTTGTGAAGATCAGTATATTCTTGGTTGAAGATAGCATCAATAAGGGTGGATATTTTTGCAGCTGATCAAGAGTGAGTGAGAAGAAGAACAAGAAGGCTTGGTGTTGTTTGCCCGCGTAATCGAATTTGCAAAGAAGTGGGTTGGAGAATTCGTCGAATTGAAGGCTTAAGAGATTACCTCTTTGATTCAGGGGCTGTATTGCAAAGGATGCAGTTGGTGTGCAGAATGTTTACCCTCCTAAAGATCATGTCCTTGGTGGGAAGGCGGTTGTGAAGAGCAAGGATTGAATTGAAAATTGCAACTATTATGGTAAAGAAAGGTTACCTCTTCAGCATTCTAAATGCACTATAAACCTCACATGAAAATAAGACCTATGAAATTCCTAATTCTCTAGCTAACACACCTGAATGCAAAAAAACAACCATCTTGCTTCTGATTAACAAAAGTAGCCACTACTGAACCTAGAAGAGTACCTAGATTAAACTGCCCAACCGAACAACATCAGCTCCCAAATTCCTCTCTAAGAGGCATTTCATCGAACAACTAGTATTCAAGTCAAGGGCAAAGCGGAACTCCTACAGAAACTAAGAAACAGCAACAAAAAACACTATCGCCAGCTCCCTCAATTTCATGTGAGCAATATCTCCGATAGCCCATCGAAATTTCCACAAACGGAAATCCCTAAGTTTAGATTACCCTTGACGATGAATTGCTGATTAAAAGCCAATATCACAAGCGGTGAAGCTACAGCAATTAAAAGTGTAAAACCACGCACAACTGATTGGGCGTTGAAAAAATGTAAACCACAAAATCTACAAAGCCAGAATTACCTGTGGAGTTGTCACCGAATTTGTTCCGTCAAATGAATCTGCTCCCAAAAGAAGATGATGCGACGGAGATAGAGTAGGAGGGCAACGGAGCTCGCAAAATCGTTTAGCAGTATCAAAATTCCCAAATAATCAAGGAATTTTAACCTAAATAATAAATAAAAATTTTAATTGAATAATATAACCAAGTTAAAAGTTTATTTCCCAACATAGCAAATTTCTATATAAAATAAAATAAAATAAAAGTATAAAGCTGTAACTTTTTACTTTACCAATAAAAATATAATAAACAATATTTTGGTAAATATAAAATATTCTAACTATTTACATGTGATTAATTTGAGATTCGATTAGTATATTTTATATTTTGAGTATATTATTTTATTCAATTTCTGTATATTTACAATATAATATCAGCAAAATAAATTTTGAGATAAAAACTTTTGTTCACGTTGAATGTGGATAATTCCATGTATGGTTCTGTTTCTCTCCGTTAGAAGTATAATGTATTTGAAATATTATTTGATTAATATTTTTTTTATATATTGAATATGTCTCATATTGACAATTTACGATAATATGTGAACATGTCTCGTACGATAATATGTGAATCTAACATATATTTAAGACGAAGCCAAAGACTTGTGGCCTTGTGGGTAAGTTCACTCTAACGTACAAACCCTGCGCAAATTAGACCCGCGATATATAAATAAGTTAACACTTGGTGAGTGATGAATAGGTCCCTGACAGGGGAATGCATTCCGAAATCACAACTCCCTAAATTGAAAATGTGTGAATTGTGTCTTGTTTAACATGTACAAAAGCAAGAAGCCTTCAGAAATTACTATGCAGGAACCCAAAACACAAATTTGAAGGGCAAAGAAAGAATCAACTACACTGCATCAACAAATATTAACCTTTGATGAACCTGAATCTCTTGAAGGAGGAAAGATCTTGCAGTATTAACAGCAAGGAAACATTCACAAATATGCGTCTCAAGGTCTTTGAGCGATTCGCAAATCTTAGGATGACCATAAGCAAGATGCTTCAAGAGTGTCCTCATTAGATGGCTTTCCCTACCCCGGTCAATTCCAACACGAACATAGGACCTGTCGGCTTCTACAGTTTTCTGTACATTGCAAGCAAGTCTATCAATGGTTTGCAGGCGATGGTGCAACGTAAAAGAATCCTCAGCAGCAGCATCAAGCATTGCAATAAAAACAAAGTCTTCCTTTGTTAACTTGGGAGCCGGAGGAAACGAAGAACCACAAACAAGAGCAGACAAAGCATGAGCAGAAACCGAAGCAAGAGCATTGGCAAACCTACCGGCTTTTCGTATAAACGTGAATGGCCCAGGTCGTGGCTTGTGAAGACGTCCATCAACCTGCTGTTTAAGATCACATAAGCAGTGCTGCATGCCATTGAAGTTTTGTGACCCGAGGCAAGAAAACGGATTTTCCACATTAGCAAATTGAAGAAAAGTATCGTATGCCCGGTTGCACTGTGTTTCGTTCAGGAGATCTGAATCAGCAGGAAGGTTGTCAATTAGATTCTCAACTGGTGTATAAAGAGAGCAAGTATGGGATATCCCTTTTTCCAACTCGAGCAACAGATGACAAATTTGCTCGGTGTGATTGAAATAGGTTATAAGATGGTGAATATCATGGTTAGAGCTAGTTTGCTGAAGAACTTCATCAACACAGTTTTGATTTGGTTTAAGAACTCCTGTGAGAAACTGATTCACATCACCGTCCTCCCACTTATCGACAAAATGGATCTTGTTCCATATTTCCTTGTAGGAAGCAGTGCCCGTTACTTTAGCAAATTCAATGGACAGATTCAGACTAGGGGATCTTGGTGTATTTCCTGCAGAAGTCCCTGTACAGAGTAAAAGTTCTTACATAAATCAGACAAACAAGATAGAACAAATGGACTGAGACAATTAATACCAACCTTGAGAATTTGAAGGATGATTTCCTGGTAGTTGTATAGGAGATTGCTGGAAATTTGAGCTAAAACAATTTAGCATTTTTCAGTAATTCTATATAATGGTCAGTGAATAAAGCTTCTCTTCTCATCCCTCAAAATGTCACCCATGTCAAAGACAACATCAACGACGTCATTGATCACAAGAGCAAAGAATCCCAAGTTCAATCTGCAAACAAAACAAACATTCATTTGCAGCTGCTAATATATATATATATAACTCTTTGCTGAATGAAACATTCAAGCAAAAATAGCCTGCTTGCGCACATTTTGTTGAGATTTGGTTATATACTTGCATTTGGCCATTATGTACTTGCGTCTTGTTTTTCAGCTCAAAATACTCTAGCAATCACAGAATCCATAATGGATAGTTTTGAAACACTAAAGGATATAACCACATTTGATCATTTTTTTTACATTGGATTAGGCAAAAGCTGGGTCCACTGGTCCAATTAAAGATTGAGAGACACTTGGCGAAATTTACTCTTCAGGACTCTAATTCCAAATTGAGCTCTTTTAGACATTTCGTCGAACACACAATAGCCAAAATGCAAGCGAAGTTAGAGAGACTAAGAAACAACACATGTAGCAGCAGCAGAAACAACAACAAACCATATTGCTGACTCCATAAAAACCAACATCAAGCAATCAATAACACTACAATACCAATGCCGTTAAAATTTGAACGATCGGAAAGCTACAGAGCAACAAAAGTACAGATTTTCTCCTTGATGTAGCGGATTCAAAGCCCAACTGCAAGTTGTAAACCTAGAGCTATAAAAGTAACAAACCATGCAGAACTGATTCGACTTTGAAACAAAGTAAACTGCAAAATTAGAAAATCTAGAACTACCTGCGGTGTTGTCACATTGAATCGGTCGCCGGCGCCGCCAAACGAATCTGAGCCGGTAGTACAAACGAGCTAGTAAGATCTTTGCCCAAAATCGAAATGCTCAATTGATGATCAGGGATTATTCATACATTTGCCACATGTGTAACCGAATCAATGCATGATCAATTCGAGATCTGTGTGCACTTTCCCGGCGAACTCAAGGATATCTGAGTTTCAACAAGTCAATGAGCTGAATGAAAATGACAGAGTTTCTACAAAAACGGCTAAAAGCCCAAAACCACCACTGAACATGCAATTTACAAAACTAGACATATAAATAAATTTTGCTATAACAATACCCGCTATTTGCGAAATTTTACATAATTGCCTCGATAAAATGTAGTTTTCATAAAACCACATATCAAATACTTTTCGTTGATAAAATACCACCAAATTGTGTAGATGTCTTAATAATTTGAGCAAATATACACAAACTATCATTTTATAGTCAATTTTAATCGATTAATAGGTCAATGATAGACGTACCGATAATTTTATATATTAATCATCACAATTATAAGAATGCTTTAATTTTTTTATTATTTTGTTGCATTTACTCCAACTACGCAGTTCGAGTGCGTAGTTGAAAATCCTATATGAATATATCAACTACGCATGCGAAGTGCATAGTTACTATAAGTTTTTGTCGGTACGTTTAGAAATTCGGGATTAATTTCATCATTCATTTATTTGAAAAAAAAAACATATAAAAGGTTCAAATCACTTGTCTATCTTCTAGAAGGTTCTAAAAGGCTTATAGGCTAGCAATGACAATTCAAAAAGTAATTACAATATTAGTCTCGCTTTAAGGGAAATACAAATTCATCCCTAACTTTGCATAAACTATAAATGGTTCAAAAAGCGGGGATAATCTTGTAAATACTTGTAAAATTGTCCTTGCTAGTTTAGAAGTCTTTTACAACCTTTTAGAAAAAAGTTAGGGGTAAAATCGTTTTTCTTAAAAGCGGGGATAATTTTCTAAATACTTTTTGAATTGCCATTGCTAGCGTAGAAGTCTTTTAGAACCTTCTAGAATATAGACATGTGATGTTAAAACATGTTTTACTGACCAGACAATTAAGGTCATATACGTGCGGGACCGAGACTTAGCAGTAGTCGAGTTTTGGATCGGTACAAGTACGTCTTATGGACTTATTTGGTTAGTTTTTCTCGTATTGGCATGTACTATTATAGTGGTGTGTGCTTGGTGATCTATATTATATATTGAATAGGATGATGTTATTTTATTAGGAGACCCAAATATATGCGTAACGGGTCGTGACATCACTGACAACCTCTTACATGAGACTATGGGGTTTCTAACGAGACTACGACTAGTCTATTCAGACATATGACGAGATGCATCGAACCACTCATGTTGGTATACGGGGACAGAGGCGAGGTTCGTGCAAGCATGTTACTGTGTTTACTTTCCACATTGATGTGTGATTTTGCTATTGTAGTAATTTCCGATACCTTAAGACTGTTAGCTTACGGTTTTACCGTCATGTTATTAGATACCTTGCAGGGTAGGGCAACTATTAAGTGATTGGATTGGAGTAGTCAGTTGGGTCCCCGTACATGACAAATCGGGATGTTGGGTTTTATTTTCTTGTGGCGAGACTCTTGTTTTTTCGCGCTTCCTTTTTGGATTCTTTCGCATGTTATGTCCGGCTAACGGTTGTTTTTTGTTTCATGACTATTTCACATGTTTTATACTTTTATTCGGTTTTCCTTTACTTGTGTCTTGTTAAGCTCCGGTGAAACTTTTGTCAAGCTATGATCGGGACCCATTGTGAGGTTTCAACCCGTAACACCTCGAATTCTAAAACTTGAGTGCTACAATCGGTATGTTTACCTATTAAACTTATTTAGTTTCTAATTGTGTATAATACTAATTATTATTTTCTTTTTGATGTAGGTATGGAAAACAAATCCGTTTTGATCAATGATTTGAACATGAAGTTGAATTCAATCTCAAGATTCAAGTTCGAGTTGTGTCTACATGGATGTTTAGAGCATCCACAATAGAGGTCTTGTGGGTTTCTCATTCAATTTATAAATAAAAGTAAATTAAAATTAGTAAAGTAAAATTTAGAATTTGTCAGGTTAGAGTTCTCATTTAATTAGAGAACAATCCTTATATTAGAGTTATATTCCGTTAAATAGGAGTCTAACTCTCTTAATTTCTCGACATTTACATAATTTATTTAGTTTAACTTTATTTTAGTAAAAGATAAGAAATTTTGAGTATTAGCCTTGTGGATGCTCTTACCACTTCACATTAAAGAATCCAAGAAACGGAGATGGTCTGCATCGATGAAAATGTAAGATATAGCCTACAAATTCTTCTATATTTTAATTTTGTAGCCGATTTAACTATGTCAGATTTATACATTAGTCTATATACCCATTTTGAAGTATTTCTTAATTTTCCAAATACTTCACAATTCTTTCATTTTCAAATTCGGTACAACGTTTATTTTTTTCCTTCGAATTCGAGTGTGATTCTACATCTTGAATACAAGATGAAAGGAAATCTTGAAATGGAAAAGAGAGTCTTGATAATTGATGTATCAATATGCGATTGAACTCTGAAATTGATCGATATATTTGTTATTTGATCGTGTACAAACTATAATTGTTTAAAACCCCTGAATTAGATTGATCATCTCAATTGGAAGAGAGAACGATGTAGGGCTATGTTCTATATTTGGAAAAAAATGGTTTTATCTCAGTGAGGTGAATTCCAGAAAGGGTTGAACTGAGACAATGTTATCTGAATTTTATTTTTATTTTTATTATACAAAGGTAAGAAGTTATGATGATCAGTTCTTAGAAACCGTCTTCCCATAATATTCAATTGAATGAGATATTTAGCATCGTTTGCTAAATCCTCGTCAAGTCGTGCTTGAGTATGGTAATACATGTCAAGTCTGTCCGGCACAATGTTGATTTTTATTACTGATCTTTATTTACATATTATCATAAAGTTTTAATTAAATAACATGTTGTTATTAAATATTTTATTTTATAAGAATTTTAATTAAAAGTGTAAAGATATAATAATTGTTTTCGTTAATTTTTTCTTAGTTGGACAACTCATAATTTATTTTTTGTTTTTATACTAGGTGGTTAGCTTTATTTAAATTGCTACGTGATATAACATCAATTACCTTGAAATCATTAATATATTATAATTATATTTATAATAATACTTATTCCGATCATAATTAACTGTTATTTTAGACTTTGACACAAAAAATATTAAATAACATAAATTTTTGTAATTTTTTTTTAAATTTTACCACTTATTTAATATTCAACCTTCTTTTAAACCAATAAGAAAGATTTTAGAACTAAAATTAATCATTTACACCAATTTTCAAGAACGTTTCTTATAATTATTGTTTATTTATTGACCTAAAAAACTTAAAACGACAGATAATTGTGATCAAATTTCTAATGCTAAAACGACACTTATTTTTGATCGGATGGAGTATAAGTTAAGAAAATATATTCCGATGCAAAATAAAAGTAAATAATTTGATCAAACATTAAATTTGAACATTTTAAAGCTCAAGTGTTTAAGGTTTTAGATGTTATCTTAGATTATAATCTTTATACATAAAAAAAAAACCTTAAAATAATCAATATTAAAAGAAGATATTTTTTGACATGATTATGATCAATTAGATAATAGTCACATGAACAAAAAAAGAAAATATTGTTATACAAAAATAGACATGACACAAACAAAGCTTAACACATACATTAATCAATATTAAAAGAAAATAATTTGATCAAACATTAGGCAATTCGTGGCATGTTTGATCATTTTTATGAATATTCACATTTTACAAGAGTTTAGAACAACATCGATGATTATAAATTGTTTCTTAATAAAAATAATAATGTTTCCCCTTACTTAACATTTACTATAACGTAACGAGATTGCTATTGGTACCCACATATTCATGCTATTTGTACCCTGACTACGCGTACGCAATGCGTAGCCGTAGTAAGAAGCTCATTTCGTTCAAAAAATAAAGGAAAATGGTTACGACTACGCATCGGCCACGCGTACGCCATGCGTAGTCGTAGTACAGTTACGACTACGCACGGCGTACGCGTAGTAGTCCGTAACATATATTTAGTTCGAAAAATGAAGGAAAACTTACTACGCCTACGCGTAGGTGTAGTAAGGTTAAAAAAATTTTTTTTTTTTTTTTTTTTTTTCTTACGCCTACTCCATGCGTAGACGTAGATGTGGTATGTATAGCATGTAAGTCTATAATTTCTAAATAGAAAACAAGTTTATAATTTAATGACCACACAAAACGTATATCCTAATTCCTAATTACCAACTTTCCTCAATCACCATTTTGGCATAATTATGATCAATTAGATAATCGTCACATAAATAATAGTGAAACCTTCCGCTTCCATTTTTAACTGTCCTATTCCATTCATCCTCAGATAGATCCAGTGGAGACTTCACAGTTCATGCTATACAAACTTTATTTGAGATTTATCTAGCAATTTAGCAAGATCAACTCATTTATTTCAATACTTGACCGGTTTGAATACTCAGTCTGAGCCGCGAGGACCGCGATTTAATCAATCAAAACTTAACTGCTGAAACACTGAACAATAACCGGAAAGGAAGCGAAGATAATGAACAATCACAATTTGATCAAGATATTCATATAATGAACCGTACTCTTGAATCGCAATTTGATCAAGACATTCATATAATGAACAGTCACAATTTGAATACTCAGTGTAACCTTCCACTTCCATTTTTAACTGTACTCTTGAATCGATTTTCAGTCGGCGGAGACATCAAGCTTGACAGCAGCCGCTTAAACCGGCGAATCGTTGATTTCATCGCAAACAACAATGAGGCGCTTGATTCGGCGAGCAGAGACAATGAGCTTGCAACCAGTTTTAGTGAGGTCAAAACAAAGCTTAAGGTCAATTCCATAGGAAGCTCCAATGACCATTACAACCTTCCCGTCCAGACTCTGTCATGGCTCCACCATCTCTAGATTCTCTAGTTGCCGAGGTCCGCAAACTACAACAACCATCTCATAAAATCGATTCAAGAATCGGTGCAAAGCTCAAGGCCGATTCAAAGGACGCTTTCGGCCATCTCCGGTAGTTGAGACTTAGGGTTTTTCAGTTTTACCCTTGTTAGTGGCTGCCACCCATCTCAGAAGCTATGTCAGCCATGTTAATCATTAATAAAATTAGGGTTTTTCAATTTTCAGAAATTTGGGGATTAGGGTTTACGTGGGATTGAACAATTTAAGGCATAAAGGTTCATGGACAACATTACCCCTCACATTTAACGCCGTTCTTCAGATTTAACGTGTAAAAAATACCGTGTATACTAATATTCGGTCGTAGAGGTGGGTTCGGTTTGAACCAAACCGCCAAACCGGCGGTTTAGGTTTGCCGGTTTGGCAAAACCGTGGGTTTACGGTTTAGGTTTAGGTTTGGCCAAACCGGCGGTTTAACCGCCGGTTTGGTTATTTTTTTTTAAAAAAAAAGGACCAAACCGGCGGTTTGGAGATCAAACCGTCGGTTAACCGCCGGTTTGGTCCTCAAAACCGGCGGTTAACCGCCGGTTTGGTCCGGTTTGGTCCAGTTTTTTCAATTATTTATTATTATTATTTTTTTTAATAAACCGGCTAAACCGCCGACCAAACCGGCGGTTTAGGTTAAACCTAAACCGTCGGTTTGGATTTTGACGGTTTAGGCTAAACCGGCGGTTTAGGTTTGCGACTCACCACTATTCGGTCGGAATCAGTAGATGAGGTACCGTTTTGATAGTTAAAAGTAAGGGGTACTAAAGTTTAGTCCGCCCAAAAAATGGGGCATTGGATGATTTTCTTTTTTATAATTAGAATAGAGTTAGAGAGATCACATAATTTGGCTCACCCAACTGATACTACCAAATTCCAACATGATCCAAAGTCCAAACAGGCGTATGCCACGTGGCGCACCCGGAAGCAATCGAAATACTCCCACTTTTTTATCTTCTCCGCCACCATATATACCATACCCGAGCGATAACAACTTAAGAGAGAAGGAAAAAATGGCAGAAATCGTAGGGATGAATTATGCCATAGCTAAGCAAGTCCATGGCGCGAACATCCTGCAATGCAATGCCCTAATTGGTGGAAAGCTCAACATTCCATTTCAGCTCCCCATGCGAGCAAAACAAAGACTGGACATCCATGGAGCTAAGCAAATTCGGAGCGAATTGGGAAAGCGTTCCACTTACTCTTCTCGAATTAGCACTGACATTCCTCTCTACGAGATTACTGGGGTAATTGAGCTATTAATTTTTTCTCTTTGTTTTGTAAAATTGTTATGGTAAACATATGAATTTAGATCATTTGTTTGTTTGTTGTTTTTTGGATTGAAGGCTTCGTTTGATCAGTATTTGGAGGATAAACCTAGGGTTTTTGAAGCGATTTTTCCTGACAAGAGACGAAGCCATAAGCTTAATGAGGTTTGATGTTCTATTCTATGTATGATGTTTCAGTTGCAGTTGATTCAGAGTTATATTGTTAATTTTTGCTTTTTGAAAGGAGTTATATTGTTAGTTTAGAAGTATAATTTGAAGGTATCAGGAATATGTAATGCCTGTATAAATTTGCTGGTTAGTATGAGTTAGCATTGAGCTGTTTTATCTTAACCTTAATCCCTTACCATTTTGATTAGTGCTGACATATTGTTAGTCTTTTCGGTATGCAAGGGGAAAGAGGGAATTGAGATGGATGAAGGTTTTGGCTTAGCAATATGTCTATTTGGTTGAAAAGAAGGTGGAATTTACTTTTTCAAGTTTGCTTGACGATGCATCATTTGTTCACTGGTTTAACTTTCCAAAAAGTTCAGCTAGGGCTAGTAAACATGTTTCACAGGCTCAAAAGGCAAAAATTAATGAAATTGGTGCTTCGATTGATCTTATAATGTGTATAAACCTTGTGTTCACTAGTTTAGCTATCCAAAAAAAATCAGTTAGGCCTAACCAACACAGTTCTTAGGTTGAAAAGGACTAGGATCTTACAACTTTTAAGCTTGCTTGACAAGGCAATCTGTGATTGGCTCAATTTTAATACATGTATAAACGTCGAGTTCACAAGCTTTACATTCAAGCAGTTGAGTTAGATCCAGCAAAAACTGTTCTTCGGTTTAACTTTTAAGCTTGTTTGGCAATGCTACTGGTTCAGGAAGAATGGAGAATACAGATGTTACCAATACAGTTCTTGTTCTTCACAGTTTGGCCGGTCGTAGACATGAGAATAAGATGTAAGACTAAAGGACTAGACTACCCACCAGGAATTCCACGCGATAGCTCTAAAGTTCTTGAGCTTGACATTGTAAGTCTATTATCAAAAAAATTCGTTTTGGTGATAATTTCATCAGCACACATGTATAAATGCTAATTACTTCAGCTAATTTTTAATTTCCAGATTAGATGGGAGCTTCAGGGGCTAGATGATGTTGCAAAGCCAACTCATTTCAGTCTAGCTGTTAAAGGATCGCTCTATCCTGATAGACGTGGACCTAGAAGCCGACTTAAAGGTCAACTGGAGATGAAAATAAGTGTTATACTTCCTCAAGTTCTTTCATTGTTACCAGAAGATGCTATTCGGAATGTATCAGAATCGGTTAGTCCCTTCAAACCCACTATAGAGTAAAACTTGCAATTTGTGCTTTGTTCTTTTTAGTTTGTTTATGCTTCACAGTTATTGAGATCATATATAAATATGCAGAATTAGGTATTACCTGAAAGTTGTAAAAGTTTTTAATTTTGCAAAAACTAGGAAGTTCTTTTAAGCTGAAAAGAATGGTATGTCTTAATGGTTATACTCTAATCATAGCATAGGTTTTATGTACATTCCAATAATGTATAGTTATTTCCTTGTCATGTCCGTATCCTATATTTTTACAATTGCCGCTTTCCCGTGATGTGACTTGTTCATGCTACGTCTTTCATAGGTTTTATGTACATTTTAGTGATGTCTAGTTATTCCCATCTCATGTCCGTATCCAATGTTTCTAAAACTGCCACTTCCCGTGTTCCGACTTGTCTACATAGCTGACTACGTCTTTCATGGACAGGTGCTGACGAGGCTGGTGCAAAACATGAAGGAGAAGGTCAATGGAAGCTTGCTTCATGATTACAGCAAGTTCCGAATGGAAAGACAGAAGAATCTAGTATAACCTTTGAGCCTACACTTTATCATAATGAGAGAATAAGGCGTATAACCCGAAATCTGTACATGACTTGAGTGTGAAAATCTATTCAGACTTGAGTGTGAAAATCTAGTGTTGATGTATATGTTTTCAAATATGTAATGTTAGATGTAAGGAAAGATTGGCATACACGTGATATGATAAAAGTAAAGGATGTATTCATCTCTATAGAGAACTCATACTGTATTTTCAGTTCATTTCTCTTTGATCAAGAGGGAAAAAAAATTATAAAAATGGAGATGCGGGGGATCGAACCCCGTGCCTCTCGCATGCAAAGCGAGCGCTCTACCATTTGAGCTACATCCCCGTTTTGAAAATTTAAGTTAAAATAAATTATGTAAATTTTGTTTTTAAAAAAGAAAGAAGAAAAATAATAAAACTAAATGGAGATGCGGGGGATCGAACCCCGTGCCTCTCGCATGCAAAGCGAGCGCTCTACCATTTGAGCTACATCCCCGTATACAATATTTCTTAACTAAGTTTTAATAATAACTTTAAATATTGTAATTTCTTTAACTAAATTAGGGTGATTGTCAAAGTCCGATACAGACGGACCGGTAGAGCGAGGGTCATGTGCGTACGAGCGCACATGTGCATTAGACCCAACCCCAACACATAAACCCGATATGTTCCTTCCTAAAACCAATTGACAATAGAAGGAGTAGCTCACCGACCTTATATATTAGACTTAGTGGAACCTTATTATCTCCAACTGAGATGCATCGAAATTATTAAAATATTTCTCAGATGTTTTTGTGGAAATGAGTTGATACAAAAAAAATAGGATTTTTCCGTTTGGTGTCCCTGAGTTTTTGGCTTTTCCGGGTGGTGCCCAAAGTTTTTCACATTTCCGTTTGGTACCCTTGAGTTTTTGGCTTTTCCGGATGGTGTCCAAAGTTTTTCACGTTTCCGCTTGGTACCCCTGAGGTTTCGGCTATTCCGGATGGTACCTTTATTTCTTATTATTTGTCTAAAATAACGTTTCTTATATTAAATTTATAAAAAAAAATAGGGGGGAAAATTATAACAATTTTATATTATAAATTTTGAAGACAAGTATATTTTAATTGAACAAATTTAATCAACTATTAATAAATTATAACATTTTTTAAAATATAAGGTTTTTACATATTATTTTATGATTTTTTATATATTTATTACTATTTGATACTTTATCATATTTTGCATCAAAACATGAATTTTTTTTTTTATGTTTTATGGAAACTAATTTTTATTAAAAAAATTTTATTATCAAATTTTTTCCCCATTTTTTTATAAATTTAATATAAGAAACGTTATTTTGCATCAAAACATGATTTTTATACAATTTTTTTTGTCATATTTGTTAAAATATTTTTTATTTTTTATTTATAATTATATATGAAATAAATCATTGATAAATTTATAATGCAAAATATTCAAATTGGACATTCGGTTTTTCAAAAAAAATTAATAATCATTGATAAATGTCCGATTTGAATACTATTTCCACTTTTCAAAATGAAAAAAAAATAAAAAATCCTACTTAAATTTTAATAAAACTATTGAAATGTACATACAAAACTCATGTTTTTTTATAAAAATTATTCTATTACATGTATTATAAGTTCATGATATGTATAGAATATGTTAACTTTTTTTTATAAAAATCCTACTTTTCAAAATGTCCTTTTTTTTATAAAAAATTAATAATTTTTATGTTTTGAATAATATTTGTTAAAATTTAAGTAGGATTTTTTTTTTCTTTTTGAAAAGTGGAAATAGTATTTAAAACGGAGATTTATCAATAATTATTAATTTTTTTTGAAACACCGAATGTCCAATTTGAATATTTTGCGTTATACATTTTATCAATGATTTATTTCATATATAATTATAAATAAAGCATAAAAATTATTTATAAAAAACACGATAAAAAAACTTTGTATAAAAATCATGTTTTGATGCAAAATAAAGTTTCTTATATTAAATTTATAAAAAAAAAATAGGGAAAAAATTTGATAATAATTTTTTTTATAAAAATTAATTTTCATATAACATAAAAAAATTTTCATGTTTTAATGCAAAATATGATAAAGTATTAAATAGTAATAAATATATTAAAAATCATAAAATAATATGTAAAACCTTATATTTTAAAAAATATCATAATATTAATAGTTGATTAAATTTGTTCAATTAAAAACCTTATACTTGTCTTCAAAATTTATAGTATAAAATTGTTATAATTTTTTCCCCTATTTTTTTTTATAAATTTAATATAAGAAACATTATTTTAGACAAATAATAAGAAAGAAGGGTACCATCCGGAAAAGCCAAAACCTCAGGGGTACTAAGCGGAAACGTGAAAAACTTTGGACACCATCCGAAAAAGCCAAAAACTCAGGGGTACCAAACGGAAACGTGGAAAACTTTGGGCACCATCCGAAAAAGCCAAAAACTCAGGGGCACCAAACGGAATAATCCAAAAAAATATTAGGTGACTAGTGGAACGAGAGCCAAGTGAGAACGGGTTATAACTTGTATAAGGTAATACCAATTTATCATAGAGAGCTTCAAAATGCATTTAAGTCAACAATCAAAATTGGAAGTCACACAAGGCAACTTCATTTTCGTATATAAAGACCTGTAACTCACTAAAGTTTTAGCAACTGATTCTGTACAGTTAGTAGAGCAAAACCAAATCCTACAAAAACCTCAACATTAATCAGCAAACTAGCCACTATTGACTACAATGGACCAGAATTGGTATCATCGAGCTCAGGCGAGCGACTATCATTCACTGGAGGCGCGGGACTCGAAGGGGAGTTCTCAGCAGTCACAGCTCCACTGCCCTCCTGATCTTCCTGGTTCCTAACGAGTGAGGCAAAAGACAACGGGTTATAAGTTGAGCTCGTTCTAAGTCCCTGTATAGTCCTCATTGCAGATAGAGTACTTCTATATATGTCCATATTCGTGTCACCTAGTGGCGCTCTCTCTGGCGGGACGTTTGTGATGTCGTTCAGAGGTGGGTTGAGTATGTCCTGTTGAGGGGCCGGTGCTGACTCGGTCACTTCTGCTTCTAGTGGAAAGAGAAGCTCGAGTTTGGACTCGCATTCACGTACCAGCTGGGTTAGAGGTTCTGTTGTGATGAAAGGCTGGTGTACTGCAACTTGTGTGAAAGGAAGTTGAAGCAACTCTCCTGTTCTCTTGTCATATTTCTTCAGAATTTTGACCAGGCCTGCAGATTTGTAGCACAATGAACATATATGAGGTTTAGTACTGAATTATGAAAGTTTATATATTATCAACTGGGTAAATTACGCCATTGGTGCCTAAATTTTGCACATTTTTCTTAAAAGGTCTGTAAACTTTGAGTTGTTCTATCTAAGTCCTTTTATGATCCTTCTGCCAATATAAATGTTAATATCAAATTTAGAACAGAGAACCGAGTGGGAAAATGAGAAGAACTAACGTTAATTGTTGAAATAAGGGTCACGGGTGCAAAAAACTTGCAAGGTTTAGAGACCAACTGTGTAATTTACCCATTAATTACTACAGAGAATGATGTAAACTGTAATCCGAACATTGCTTTACCTGTAAAGCCTAAGTTAGAGTATTTGAGAAGCATCATTAGATTGACATGGAAAGGTTGATGTATTATTCTCGTACCTGCAAAGTTGAGGGAACTGTAATTTTTGAGGAGCACCATCTCCCCGTGTATGTTGACGAATTCTGTACGGATTTCCATCATTTCTTCACTGAAGTTGCTCTCTGCTGAAGGAACTTCTGCATCCCTGTCCCTTTCATTCACTCTTTCAATTCTCTCTTTCAGTTCCTGTGGCAATAAAATAAGTACTAAGAAAACCATCATAGACGTAACCGTGAGAACAACTACAAAATCCTAAACTACTAAGAACCATCAATGTTGTACATACTTCCAACATTTTACACAGATCACTAATGGCCATAAAAACCATCAAAGGAGTTTTGCTTTTCAAAATATACTAACAGAAAAACAAAGAAAACCTCAGGCAGCATGCAGAGCAACAAAGTGTAAGGTTTATAAGTATTTAAGGACAAATTTTGTCACTAAGAATAGACCTTGAAACTGACATATATGTAACATAATGCATTAAAACGTTTTGCTTTCAGATGGAAGGTTTATATCGAAAGGGCCATCCCTAGTTCTCAGTTATTTGAAATTTTTCACACCAAACGAAGAGTCAACTCTCCCCTCCACCACTCATCTCCCCAAAAGCATAATATAAGAGATAACAACCTTAACACAATTGAGACTTTGAAGCACATTCAACAACACCCAGTTATCTTGAAGAGCCAGATTGCTCAAGAATTAAATTTTTTGGGTTAGACTCTGAAGCATACCAGCACGGTTCTTTCTATTTCTACATGTACCTACTTCCTTCTGTGCATTTAAGATGGGGAAAGTTCACAGTTTCAAACTTGTCCCTCGGTGCCATTGAGTTGTCTCAAGCACGTGCTCTTTGGTAGTTAATACTAAAGATACAATTAATTACCCAATAAAAAGGAAGCAAAACCAATGTATGAGTACTATATGCCAGTTTCCACGTAAAGTACTTCTTAGCTCTCAATCATACGAAGTTTCAGCATTTTCTTGTGTGCTTGCTGAAGCTCTACTTTGAAAACTTCTCACTTAACAAAAAATGTATTGTGTATATATGTATAAAGTTTGTATCTGGTACTTAATCTAATCGACTTGATGCAAATTTCTTTGGCTTCCTGTAAACTTAAACTCTTTAAAACAAACAGTATCACAATATCACCATGCCACGTTTCTACAGCTATGTTACACTTAGATAAGGAAATAGGAAACTAGACGACCATAGGAAAATGTCATGGTTGCAACTTTTTCATAAGGGCACGTGTTTCATGCTTCGTGTATCCCAGTTTCAGGGTAGCATAATCCAATAGTGACTTACTATCATTGCCAATTACCATACTGATCGCATTCTATCATGAACAATTCAATCTAAGAATAACTTATGAACCAGTATACTACCAAATCTAATAATTCTACAGCTATTAAATTCAGACAGATAACTTTAAAAGCCTACTATATATGGAAGCAACAACCTCAAAGTACTTGTGAAATCAGCTAATCAAACACTAGAAGAAACTAAATTGAATAAAAATACAGACAAATGTCAAGAGAACCTGAAATCTGATGACGAACTCCTCTTCCTTCTCAACATAAAAATCATTGAATTTCTCAAGCTCGTCATTTAGAAGCCTCACAAACCAATTCTGAAACTGAGTCAAATTCATATTCCTTTCATCCCTATGATCCACCACGCTCGCACTATGATCATCCACCGGATCTCCACCGACGAAAACTCCGTTCCGCTCAGGCGCTTCAAACTGATCGCCGACGTTATGATTATTAGTATTACTAGGGAAACGCTTGAGGAGCTTCTTCAATGGCTTGTAGCACAAGAATTTGTCTCGCCAATCAGGAAGTGATTCTTCCAAGTGGATTCGAAACTCCTTGCCGAATTTCATAACCCTAATGTGTTGATTCTTCGTTTTCCTGATGCGATTTTTGGAAGAGATTTGGGGTAAGGATGAAGCTGTCCAAAGACACTGGTACTTTAGAATATAGAGTGTGGTGGGAGAGGTTGACTAGTAGTGGGCAAGTGGGATGGGAATCTCGAATCTCCAATAAAATTTTCTTCTAGATTAAAATAGTTTTCCTAACGACCCTTTCAGTTATTGTGTAGTCTCAAACTACAAATCTACCCATCAATAATTTAAAAGCTTTTCTAATCGGAACTATTAGATTTAGTGCCCGTTTGGTTGGAGCGGTGGAATGAAAACGGAATGGAATTGGATAAGGGTTAGGAATGGAAATGGGAATGATGGGATTACTTTCATGTGATAAAAGACATTTAAACAAACGTATTTTTTGATTGATTCAGAATCATTCTGTTACCGGGAATGATTCCTAGAGCTTCCAAACGGGCCCTTAAGCACCACCACCGTCTCCTTCACACGTCTCCTCGGATTCAATTTTACTCACCCCTCACGAATGGACCCACCAATCAAAAACAAGTATACAGGTAGGTTTTAGTTAACTTAAATTAAAAATAAAGATAATAAGGTAATTAAAAACACTCTAAATGTGGATACTTGTTTTTGATTGGTAGGTGATATCACCCCCATTTGTGAAGGTGAGCAAAATTGAAATCCCATCTCCTCCCGTCGCCCAACAATAAGTCCTCTAGGCCCAGATCGACTACCTCCTCCGTTATCCCAATTAGGTCTCCTTTCTCGTGGTTGGCGTACTAAAATAAGGGTCGATATCGGGCACGGACATGAGGTATGTGTATCAAAGATATTATTCCAATCACGTCTCCATTCTCGTGGTCAGCGTACTAAAATAAGGGTAGTTTGGTATCGATAACTTGATTAAAGGTATCAGGTATGTGCATGAGAATTAGGGGTGGTCATGGGACAAGACGGGATGGGACGGGACGGGATGGGACGGGACGAATCCCGCATGAATTATATTCAATATTTGTACTTGTGTTTCTCTCATGTTTAAAGACACAAATGATCAGAAAAAAAACTCAATACAAAATTATCGATTCAAGATGTCTACGTAATTAATACTTAATACATTCAAAACAAATACAAGTTAAAGTTACACCAAAGTGTCTTAGCGATTCACATTCAAAAAAATAATAACAGATAATTAACAAAAGATAACATTTATTTAACTATCGATGATATCAGTGGGAATGACATTCTCTTTGGTTGCCACTTTTGGAGCTTGAAGTGGAATGTTGCTTTTTTCTTTGTGCTTGAATCAATTTTATCACATTTAGAATGAGTGATCTAATAATTTTGAAAATATAAAATATTTTTAAATTAATATTTTTAAAAATTATAATTTATGTCTATTATATATATATATATATATATATATATATATAAACCGTGAGAAGTTTTCGTCCCGCGTCCTGTCCCGCAAATTTTTCACGGGACGGGATACACGTTTTTTTCTTCAAATTCCGCCGGGATCGGGACGGGATGGGATTAACCGGGATTGATGCCCACTCCTAATGAGAATTGTGTATTAAAGATACGAGTGTCAAATTGATCTATGATATTCTATTTGGTATCAGTATCACATATTAGATTGAGCAAGACCAAAACAAAATCAACGGAGATCGATGGGGCTATCTCATCGGCTTTAAAGGACAATAAACATGTTTACATAAACATCAACTCCAATTTGCCTACGACTTTTCATCCCACTTTCAGCAAGGACCCTAGACATCCCTATCGATATGCTCGTGCGCATCTTCTAGATATCAGATTTGCCCTCCTTCACAAAACCCTAAATCTGAATATGACAACAACGGTGGCGGCTCCTTGCTCCGGTTGACAATGGTAGCAACTAGGGCCGAGCATTGGTCCAAAACCGCAAACCGCAAACCGAACCGCAACCGAACCGCAAACCGCAAACCTGAAAAACATGGCCCGCAAACCGAACCGCAAATTTGCGGTTCGGTTTGCGGTTTGAACCGCACGGTTGCGGTTCGGTTGCGGTTCGAACCGCAAATGAACCGCAATTTTCGGTTTTGTTGCGGTTTTGCGGTTTTGCGGTTTGGTTTGCGGTTTTGCGGTTTGAACCGCACGGTTGCCTGGACGAATCGGCCGGAGGAAGCGAGTCAGGCGACTGGGTCGGATTGGAGTCACTAGACGAATGAGGCGTCGGAATGCCTGCCTGGGGCATGGGCGACAAGGCGAGTCGGGCGACTGGCGAATGGCTCGGAGGATGGCGAACGGGTGGAAGTGGAACACTAGGCGACTGGGCTGGACTGGCAACTCGGATGTTGGCCGGCTGGGCTGACCGGCGACTGAGGCGGAGGTCCGGAGGAGGCGACTCGGTTGTTACACCGGAGGAGGCGAAGTGGCGAACGAGTCGAAGAAGTTCAGTCTTCACTCTTCAGCCCTAAATCGCGTTTCCCTAATGTCAATGTGAAAGAAAAAAGAGCTGCTATTGTTTTTTTTTTTTAATCAAACGCGTTGCGGTTTGCGGTTCGAACAGCAAATTTACGGTTCGGTTGACGAACCGAACCGCAAACCGCAAAATACAATATGACGGACCGCAAACCGAACCGCAAATTGCGGTTCGGTTGCGGTTTGGACCAAAAAATGCGGTTTGGTTGCGGTTCGGTGAACCGAACCGCAACCTGCTCAGCCCTAGTAGCAACAGGCGGTCAACGGTGACTCTCCCGGTTGGCGGCAATAGGTGGCGGGATAAGAGCTTAAGCTCTCTCTTGAGTATTTGTGTGAGGAAGAAGAAAAAAAATGAAGACGATATCCACGATTCTTTCAAAACGTAATCTATTGGTTCCGTCAAGTTAGCTATATGATGCGTAGTATTAACGATTTCCACGTAAGGTGGTGATATGATATCTTGAGCAGTTACACCTCCACGCCCCCTAATACAAATAGACGCGTCACAGGTTCCATAGAAAGTGATTCTCAATACAATTTCCTTTAAATTCATCAAAATTTCATGGATTGATTTTTGAATACCAACTATAGTAAGACCAATTGAGAAATAAAGACCGATACTTCAAAAACATTACGGTATCAAAATGGGGTAATTGGGATATGTGGAATGTGGGTATCAAATTGATCCCATACCCTAAAATATCAAACACCGAATATGGGCATAGGTGATACCTATATGGCTATATCATACCTTTAATTAAGATATCAATACCAAACGAACTCTAAGTGACAAAGAGCCACACCCAACACACTGTGAAAAGCAAAACCTAATGACTCTCTATACTCCAACGAAAGGAACGCGGTCCAAAAAACTTTCCGTCCCTGCCACTATAGAAAGTTTTTTCAGATCTCCTTGACGTATTTCTCTTAGGATGGGTGGTTTTGAGGTTTGGCTCCCCTGTCTAGATGTGTTTTTCAGCCTCCTCGGGTCCTCATTGCAGGGTTGGAGTCTTCCTATGTCATCTTTCTCTCCAAAGCTTGCAAAAACCGTTTCACAATATCATAATTTGCAAAAAAAAAACAAATCAACGTCCTCCATTCAACAATGGAGCCGTATCAATCGCTAAGCAAAAAATAAAAACCCTGGACAATCCATTGGAGATCGGGAAGACGCTCGTTGTTAGTTTGATCGCCGATTGACCGGCGTTGTGCCTACACCTCTGGATGCCACTTCTTTCCCTTTTTTGGTGGCCACTATCGACTCGTAACCTCGTGCATATCAAATTCGACCACCAAAACTTGTAAGACGCCGACGCCTATCTTGAGCATGGGCTAACGAAATCGGAGCCCAATATATATATATTTCCATTTAGGCGCAACGCCTAAAATAATACACGCAACTTAACTATAAATTTATAGGCAGGTGCCTAAAATACTTGATATTTGGAAAGTACATCCTTGAGACCAAAAGACATTATATGGGCGAGTTTGGCATATCAAGATTACATATTATTTGAACAATTTTTTTTTAATCCAATTGGTCTTGGATTATCGATTATTTGAAATACTATTTGGGATTATAATTTTGAAATAATTAGAACTTTTTTCGAACGCGTCCAATATCCAACAAATATAATGTGATACTAGGGGTTTTTTTAATAAAGGTTAAAAATTATTGGAAGAATTGTCATTGTAGGCCTTTTACACCGTGAAGTTGGAAATTAGGGTCTCCTAAAGAAAAATTTATAAAATGGGCTCCTATATAATAGGTGAAATCAGAAAAAGGTACAAAAGTGGGCAAATCAAAAATAGTACAAAAGTGGGCAAAAATTGGATATCCCATCCGATTTGACTGGTGACAGATTTGATGGAAATTTTGGAGGGATATGCACTTACCCAAAATTGGTTTCCTGTAATTTTGTTGGGTATGTACGTAGCACTTATCCAAACGGATTGGGTAAGTGTTTTGTAAGAATTGTCAGTGTAGTACGTAGTTATTACCCAAAATGCATGTAGCACTTACCCAAAATTGGTTTCCTATAATTTTTTTGGGTATGTATGTAACACTTACCCAAACGGAATGAGTAAATGTTTTGTAAGATATTGATATGTTTGGGTAGGTGGTTTGTTTGTATTGTTGTCAGTGTAGTATATCGAATATGGTAAGTGCATATCCCAATATTGAGATCGAAATTTTGGATAATCAAACATAAATTGACATACAACATACAAAAAAGATGACACACCTAACATACCCAAAAAATAACAACGCAGTTTTGTTAAACAAAAGTGTGTTAACATTCTCACATAAGTTTCTGCTTCAAAAAACAACCTTACCCAGTTCAACCTTACCCACCTATCTTGCAAAATATATCCCTACATACTTGGGTAAGATGGAGAAGACAACCAAGGCGACCATGGTGGTTGGTGGCTCTCGATGGAGAAGACGACCGAGGAGCTTGGTGGTTGGTGGCTCTAATCCCGTGCAACTCCATTCGGGACAAAAGGCAACAACGAGATAGAGAAGACGATCTAGGAGCTTCTCAGGCGCCGGTTGATGCGCTTCGTCTGGATATGGGGTCGGCTCCTGCAATTCAGGTTCAAGACAAAGGAAATAGGGCTTGATGTGGTGTAGATCTAGACTCGTAGTCGGTGCAGATCTAGGCTCTCGGGCGGCTCCTCCAGAATCGCTCCTCGCAGGCGGCGATTGGCAGTGTTGTGGCGGAAGAGGCGGCGATTTCCTGACGGGAAAATATGTTGCTTCACTCCAATGGTTGCGGGCTCGAAGGCGGGATGGTGATGGAGGTTTCGCAAGCGGATGAGGCGGCTGGCGGTGCAAATCAAGCGTTTGTGAGATGGATGGAAGAAGAGGGCAACGGTTGTTGAGAGAGAAGGAAGAAGAGGGCAAGGGTTTCAGGGGAGGAAGAAGAAGTGAGGGTAAATCTTTCAAATTGGATATTAACTTAAAATTCATTTTTTTTTTGGAACATCTAATCAGTCTGATATTTGGTGCAGTACCATCATTTCATATAACCCAAATAGTGCCCTACAGTTCTAGTTTTCAGCCCAATTTTTTTTTTGAGCCTATAGAGGGCCATTTCACAAAAGTGAAATTTCAAGGGTCCTAATCCTCTAATTATTTCAAAATTATTCAAAGGAGTCTCCGGAATAAAACTAGTTTAATACACGTGTCTTGCATGAGATTTGTAAAAGTTATACTAATATCAATAAATAAAAAATTATTTATTAATGATAAAGCTCGTTCAAAATTGCAAAGGGTACCGACTTCCTTTATTAACAAAAGGAGAGATCGAGTCGGACTTGTAAAAGCAAGACCGAAATCTTCACGGTGTTAATCTATGTTTTATTAAAAAGATCGAAATTGAGGGTGATAATTTATGTGTAATCAAACACTCCAAGACTTGTGGATCGAAATTGAGATGCTTTTATCCGAATTCATACTGGATTTTTGGTTCTTTGACAAAATTCTCATCAGACACGTTTTAAGAGAAATCAACCGTGTTGCAAACCGATTGACCCATTTGGAAATATCGAATTCTAATATCCATTTTTATGATGATCCGAACTTCGTGTTCTCATCCGCAAAAATGTTTTAGGTTGACCGACCTCTATAAGGTAGACTAATGTCATTAACCTTACCGCTTTTCGTAAAAAAACAAAAAAAAAATCTTCAGGGTGTGAAAGTGCAAATATCACAAACTTGGGGGTCAACCCGAGTAAATCTCAAAACCAAAAATATCTAAGAGTCGCATTGGAACTTTGGAAGATCAATCTGGAACAGATCCATAGTCTAAACTCAAAGCGTAAGGAACCAAGGCATATAAATTCACGAGATCGTTATAACGAGACCGCTTTGTACGATTTGTCGTCACAGCCTCATCGAGGAATCGTAAGGTAAAATAGATCTGATGTTTTCAGTTTATGATTCATAATCGAACGAAATTTGGGTATGAATTTGGTCAATTCAAGGCATTGAGGTTCTTAATTAATTTCAGTTCAACTTGATTTGCCTGTGATGAGTAGATCTACTTGTCCCGAAACATTTGTTAGTAACGAGATATTAGTTTTGTACGTTTGGAATTTGAGATTGTTTAGGCTAATTTATGGTTCAATTTGGTAGTGAAAGAGAAATTGAGGTCAATTAGAAGCCTTCCTTGTGTCAGCTAGGTTTAAAGTCCATGATAATCAGCTAAGTATGGCTGTTCGGTTGGTTAATCTGCCAGTTTTGTAAAAAAATCATTTTTATTGTAATTCTTAAGGCTGTTAATTGCAGTCAATAATACTACTTTACTTTGTATTAGAGTATTCTTACCTAAGCTGTTCAGCAGGTTGTTTGTGATGTCTGGGGAGAAAAATAGTCATGGAAAGCGAGCGCATTCCCATTATGAACATTCAGACGATGGAAGAAAGAGAAGAAGAAGTTCTGGTGATGACAGAGAGTCATTTACCATATCTTCAGATGATACCGTTTATCGATACTTGTGTCCTTCAATGAAGATTGGAAGCGTCATAGGGAGGGGAGGGGAGATTGTTAAGCAATTAAGGGCAGATACTAGATCGAAGATTAGGATATGTGAGACGGTTCCTGGGAGTGAACATCGTGTTATTACTATTTATAGCACAAGGGATGAGACAAACGACTTTGATGAAATGGATGCCCGTATCTGTCCAGCTCAGGATGCACTCTTTAGGGTGCATGATAGAGTTGTTGCTGAAGATCTTTCAGGTAATGGCGAGTCAGATGGAAATCCGCAGGTCACAGCTCGTCTTCTTGTGCCTTCTGATCAGATAGGTTGTATTATTGGGAAAGGTGGGGATATAGTTCAACATATACGTAGTGATACTGGTGCTCAAGTTCGTATCCTGAAGGACGCCCACCTGCCAGCTTGTGCATTGAGTTCTGATGAGCTTGTTCAGGTAATACATTTACTAACACTGTAACACACATGCAATGTCAGGCTTATAAATTAAAACACACAGTATTGGATTAAAACTAGTGTTGCCAAGAAGACATTATATTGTAAAACATCCAAACAGCACTAGTATCAAAAGGCTTTACAAGGCATAAAACTTGCATTACGAAATGCGTGTTTTGCATCTAAACATGCAGTTAATATCCAAGTACAGACCAAAAAAATTTGAGCAGAAGCTAATTTCTTCTTGGGTAATCCTTTATCAGCTACATTCTTTACATTTCTTTTCACGAAGTTGTTGATAAAGATTTCAGTTTTTTTGTAAATTGAAGTATGTGAGGACTGAATAGTTTTACATTTTGCTTTCATGTTAGATTTCTGGGGAACCTTCAGTTGTCAGGAAAGCTCTTTATCAGATATCTTCTCGCCTGCATGAAAATCCATCCCGATCCCAGCATTTGCTTGCATCTTCTGCACCTCCAAGTGTCTATCCATCTGGTGGATCACTTGGGGGTGCTCCAATTATGGGTTTTGCTCCACTTGTTAACCACTATGGAGGATACAAAAGTGACGACTGGCCCCGTTCTTCATATTCATCTCGAGATGAGTCATCACTCAAGGAGTTCTCTCTACGTTTGGTTTGCCCTACAGGAAGTATTGGAGGTGTGATTGGAAAAGGTGGTGCTATTATTAATCAAATTAGGCAAGAAACAAGAGCAGGTATTAAAGTAGATAGTTCGAGTGCTGAAGGTGATGATTGCCTCATTAACATTTCATCCAAGGAGGTATGGTGTACATCTTTTAAATTGGTACTATTTCTTTTGCATGTAAACCGGTTTTTTCTTTTCTCATCTAGTTTTTTGATCTTTGCAACAGCATTTCGAGGATCAACTCTCTCCAACAATAGAAGCAGCAAGGCGCTTGCAACCAAGGTGTAGTGAGAAAATCGAGAGGGACTCTGGCATTGTTTCATTTACAACCCGCCTTCTTGTGCCAGCATCGCGAATTGGCTGTCTTATAGGCAAAGGAGGAGCTATTATAACTGAAATGAGAAAGGTTACAAAAGCCAATATCCGTATACTGTCGAAGGAAGATCTTCCAAAAGTTGCAACTGATGACGATGAGATGGTGCAGGTAAAACAGCTGTGATATTGTTTTCTTGAGGCAAAAATATTTTGTTTGCTTGGTGCAACTCCATTTTAAGTACTTTTTTGGACATTGTAAGTAGTTATTTGTGCTAAAAAGGACTTTTAAAGACATTATTGATAAGAACTACTTGTCAAATGAAGACATTATGTGCTGTGAAAATACGAGTTATAAGACTATCTCTTGTTTATTTTTGGCCATTGTATTTGCAGATTTCTGGTGATCTGGATGTGTGTGAGACTGCTCTCATGAATATAATAACACGTCTTAGAGCAAATCTCTTTGATAAAGAGGGTTCGTTGCTCCTACCTGTGGTTCCTTATGTCCAAGCGAATGTTCATGATAGACCGCCATATGATGATAGGGATAGCAAAAGACACGGTCGTGGCTACTCTAGTGGATATGGTGGTTCTAGTGATTTCCCCTCTGCTGATTCATACAGTAGCTATGGTGGTTTGCAGGTAGTCCTTATCTTACATTTCCTCCTGCATGAATCTGAAAGCCTTACCCCTTGTGATTTGAGTGTTTTTCCCCCTCATATATATGTAGATGCCTGCGTTTTTGTTTTATTGTCTGATCCATACAATAGTTATATTCACTACATTTATCGATGATATATTTTTGTTTTATTGACTTTGCAGAGTTCTGGTGGTGGAAGTGGTTATGGGATGTACGGTGGATATTCTTCTGGGCGTAGTGGTAGTTCTGGGTACGAATCTTCTACTTTTATGGTTCTTGTCATTTATGTGCTTGAAAAATAGGATGTTTACTTTGATATAACTGTGTAGTACTAGGGGTTGACTAGAAATTTAGCAGAAGCATTCTAGAAGATTTTTTCAGAAATATATTATGTCGTAGTCCAATATGGTCTGGAGTCTTCTGTTGGGAATCTCACATGTGCAACTCTGGTCGACCTAGGTTGCGTTTGAATTACTTGTGTTTTTTTCTTTGTTAGATCCGATTATCTTTATTTCCCTTCGGAATTGATTGATGCTCTTGTTGCAGGTTGTCTGGACAGGGCCCTGCTCCTCGACGAAAATCTTATTATTAAGGACATGAGTGTTAAGCTGTGGGCCTGCGGCAGGTAAATAATTGCTTACGCTAACTGTTGAGCTGTTTTCGTTGTTGTTGTAGAATATCAAAATGAAAAATGTTACAGTTGCCTAGCCTTAGATGATGAGCATTATATCTTTGTTACCCAGCCTGTCTCCCTCTTAATAGAGTTCTGATTGAGTAATTGCTTATGTTTTCCCTTTCCTCATTTCCCTTCCCGTAAAACAGACTGAGACTATGAAGCTTGCAACCTGCCTCCCTGATGAAGCCTCCAGCCTAAACCAGAAGACCAGATGAAACAGGATTTGACAACCAAATCGCCTACCTTGATGCCTCTAAGAAGACCAAATTATCAGGGGAACTTCACCACTGAAACTTGCCATGTCCATGCCACCAAAATTACCAAGCTTTAAAGTCTATGTTCACGGTTCCTCTTTAGCCAGTTTGCCTTAAGACAGTTTCTATAACACAAGGCTTTTGCTTATCCCTTCCACTGTTTCGGTTAATTCAATTTTTTCTATTTCATGGCCTGCAGTTGTGTGTGCTTTTTAGTATTCAATGTTTAGAACCTTCTGTTAACTTGATGTTACATTTAGGATGTTATCCTTATGTCTAGCAGAGGTTTTGTCATTCTTATGGTATTAACTATCAAGGGAGTTTCTTTTTTACAACTTAATTTTGTTTAATTTTGATGTTTAACTTCCCTTATTTTGTAGCATTTGTCGAGCTGGTTGTTTTCATTGTTTGATTGTGAGTTCCCCCTTGGCTCTTGGTCTTATGAAAAAAAGCGGTCACACAGAATAAAACAAGTATCGTATAGAGGATCTCATTATTTAAGGTGTGTTTGGGCCGTTTGGTTGATCAATAACAAATTGTTTATGGTCAAAATGCTGTAGATCTGTAAACTGAATATTGAGAGGGATAAAAGGTATTTGTAAATGCAAAATTGTTTATAAGTGATCATCCAAACACACCCTTATTCTTCTTCTTGGGGCAATAGGTCCAGGTCTGTTTGTAAACTTACGTACAGTTATTGATGCAGCACGAGGTGTTATAAGGTAATTGATAGGTTACCCCTTATTAGGCAAATAAATGCTTTGCTAAACACAACTGTTTCCAAAATTTAACGTCCATCGCACACCTCAACTAATAACCAAGGCCACCCACCACTAGGCAAAATCAATTATCCTCATAGTAGCTGATTAGTTGTGTTGGCAACATCACCCCTCGGACTTCAATCTGTTAGCTCTAATGCTCATAGTAGCTGATTTCTGAAGAAGGATTAGAAAATAGTTGCCTGTGACCTGTGGGATCGATGCAAAGAGGAATAAGGTTTCAAAGCCTCTACTGCAAGAATTACCAAGTGTAAATGTGTAATTGCACTTGATCTCAGAATATCGAATTGCATTTACTTGGTAAACTTGAAAACGGTAACAGAAGATTAAGTCTACTCTAGTACTCTTTGAGGTTGGAGGCGGAAAGTTGAAGGATTTAAGAAATAAGGAAGCGAAAGAAATCAGAACAACTGTGTATTAACTCTCTCACTACTCTGTAAAATATTCTCCGAGCCAATGAGATGGAGAAACTAACCTCGATTTATTTCTACTTTAACTTCTTGATCTTTCCAGTGATATACTTACATCAAACCTTATATCCCACACTAAGCAATGAGTGCGGATCATCAGCCTGGCTTTCATCCCTCTATCTTCACATGTATGAGTATTAGTCTATTACCTCTGTCCATAACTTGACTACAAATTAGACCATGTTTTTTTTACCATTTTGAAACCCAAAATGATTTTTCTGCTCAAAGAAAGCATTGCAGAGCACGCCTGACTACACAAAAGAACAGTTGTAGTGCCAATTTAAGTTTCAGGTATCAGCAAAATGGAAGATGGAATATGATGGGCTTTGACTGATCATTGGTGGACAGTATATACCACTGATGTGAGGATTTTTGTAGATGGCGATGTTACAAGCTATATTGCAATTTCAGGTAAATTTATATTTTGATATTTTCTCTTCCTTTTCTGCATGTTATATACTTATATATACCTGCATATTATCTACATATTCAGTAGTAGTGTAGCCATTTATGATACGCTCAAGTTTTAATCTCAAGACAGGACATATGCCATAAGCAAGAGGCGATTTTTGCCAAAAAACAGTTCATCAATCAGATACCAAAGTTTTGATGGAATTGTGTTGTCTTCATATAAAGGATTTAACCACTTAACACTTCAGACTTACCGAAAGAATGATGATTGAGACAAGAAGAAATTTTGCAGGTACACAATTGTAGAAGGACAATAGCCATGGAAACCAAAGTTTTTAGCATTTGAAGATGAAATGGGCATCAAGATCTGAAGAAGATGATCAAACATGAAGAAATCTAAACAGGTAAATCGATAAGATTTTCATAACATTAAAATCCTTAATTCTCGCTATTTTTTGAATTTAATTTAAAATTTTCTAGTGTTTGGTCTCAAGTCTCAAAAAAGTTTCATCAAAATAAGATAATCTCAAGTTGATTTAGGTCGGTCAAAATTTTCAGTTGGTTCTTATTTTGTATGCCTTGACATTTGAGGACCAATAATTAAATTTCAAATTCTCTTACAAGATCAATACCAAGTAAAAGGCATTGAAATGTGTTGTTCTGTATGAACATGTTCATATCAGAGCTTTTGTGGAAATAAGGATTGGATACTCGTCCATTTGGATTGCATATTGATAAGTTTTGGTGGAGATAGATCTAATGAGTTCAACAAAAATGTAGTCAAAGTGACCGAGTAATTGTGCTGTGAATGAAACGTTTACATTGACATGGTGGATTTAGACGCCGATAGGTTGACGGCAGGAGTAGAGTTTGAGGTTCATGATCGGGGGTAACGGTGACGTTCATGATCTATAATCTCTTGTACCAATAAATTTTGGCGGGGAGGACCACAATCGTATTGATATAATTATCATTTTGTATATAGAGACTATAGGTGAATAATTACAAAAATTCACAATTGTATTGATATATTCATAACTTTTAATACATATGTTTGACCGATCCGGGTAACATTTATCATTACCAATAACAATTGGATACATGGATTGGATATCTGACGTATCTAGGTGAATGGTTTGTTGCTAAATTGCATTTACAAGTTGCATATCTACAATTATTCAATCCTGGAAATTTCTAGATACTCTAAAAGTCGATCTTAGTGCACACACTTACCATCTGTTTGGTTGTTGGAAATGAATCTAGTCTATGGGCCCGTTTGGTTTTAACTCCGGAATCGGAAACGGAATGGAAACGAATCTAGTCCATACGTATGACCTTGTTCATGAAATTTTTTGGAATCATTCCTTGTGGTTTGAAGTAATTGGAGTAGAGTTTGATTACTTTTGATACCCTATAGGGTAACAAAATGTGGGGAATCAAATGCATTTTGCATTAAACCACCAGGAATGATTCCATACAATTTCATGAATAAGGATATAGATATGGACTAAATTCGTTTCCATTCCGTTTCCGTTTCTGGGTTTAAAAATAAACGGGCCCTATATGTATTATTGTTTTTCAAATTTTTTGGAATCCTTTCTTGTTATATAAAGAAGTTGGAGTAAAATTTAAATGATTTTCATATATTATAGGAATGCAAAATGGGGGGAAACATGTAAAAAATTTTGAAATCATTTCTTGTTATATAAAGAAGTTGGAGTAAAATTTAATTGATTTTCATATATTATAGGAATACAAAATGGGGGGAAACATATTTTACATTAAAGATGATAAATCATTTCTCCTTTATGAGTTAAAACCAAACAACCCCTTAGTTGTAGTCTATATTAGATGATGTATATTCAGCTCTCATGTCAAATATGGAAACATAAATTAAATAGGGTTAGGACAAACTCATCATATAAACAATTTGTACCCATGGAAGAGAATGCCATTTTTAATAAACAATTACATTTATGACTTTTTTCTAATTTTTTGTTTAAATTAGTATAACAACACATTACTGTGACTATTATTGTCTAATAATTGTTTGAAAATGTTTTGTAGTACCATTGTTTTGATTTTTCTAATATGATGCCAATTTTTATTAGAAAGATCAAGTGGATCATTTTGTCTTCGGATTTGTACACAAGTAATATATATAATTTATCAGATATTTTGTTCTCACGGTGCCCTTTTATTGTTGTGTTATATTTGTGCAAAGGCTTGTTAATCTTATATCTATTAAAGAAGAAGCATCTATTGCCACGTGTCAACGCCATGTTTCTTGAAGCCTAAAAAATTATTTTAATAAGTGATTTCTAAATGTTATTATAATTTGAAAATTGATTTCTAAATTTTTTTAAATATTTAAATAAATATTTTTATAAAAATAGTTTTTAAACTTTTACGGATTTTTTTACCAACAGGCATATCTTAACAAATCAATTTAAAAATATAATTAATTATAAGAGATAAATACTTAAAAGAGAATTAAAAATCATAGTAATAATTATAATTTCATTCTCCGGATTTTTATTTTACAAATATACAAATAAATTCTAAGTATTAAATATTTATTAAAACTCAACGCGCAAAAAGTACGGGTAATGCACTAGTTGTTATGTTATTTAAAGGGTGAATTACTAAAAACGTTATGTAAGTTTAATTGTAACTAATCACTTGTTTAACTTAATATTATCGTAAATCTTCCTTTATAACGGATCAGTCAACAAAATAACACCTCAATATTGTTACGTCTAATTTTTCGTTAAAAGGCTCCACTTTTCAACATTTTAATACTCCTTTGAACAATAATTATGTTTGGATATAATAACACACTTCACCATTCGAATTTCTAATAAACAAGTGGAGTTTTCAAAAAAAAATAATACAAGAACCAAGTTTTTTCCATCAAATTTCCTAAGAATCTTCCCATGAATTTATGTATTTTTGACTTTTTACTTTCTATTGATTAGTTGTGAATGGTGGTGATCATCATTAGTGGCGTAGCTAGGGGTGTTTGGAGGGGTCATGACCCCTATTAAAATATGTCTATATTTTTACTAGTGTAGAGTAAATTATAAAGTTACAGTACCTGAGACAGTTATCATTATGAAATTTGGTACATAAAAGTGCAAGTTGGAGACCTTTTGACGCCAATTTTTGGCTCCGCCGCTGGTGGTGATGATTAATAAGCGGTAATATCAATAAAAATAAATACATAAATATACTCCAAACCTTTATGTTATTTAAGATACTTATTAAAAGTTGTGTCGAATCGTATTCGGAAGTATAATGGACCTAATTAAATGAGAAATAAAGGATCGTAATCGTACTTTTTAATGGGGACACCCTCCCAATATCAGTTTTTTCATACATGCCGTCTCCAGACTAGCTACTTAAAGAGTCTCCGGACTAGCCAATTAAGGAGTATAGCACAACATCCCACTAAACCAACTGAGTATTGGTATCGTAATCGTACTTGTAAGAACACTTTTTCATTATCTTCTGTTTTGTCTGTATTTTACTTGAGTGGTGAGTTAACCACCTTCACACCTTGACCTCAAATCTCCCAACAATGAAAAATAAGACCAAATTTATACGTCACTTAGTCAATTACCTCGAAAGTTCATGCTCAATACTTATTCTTCATCCAAGTACATTCCCGGAAGTAACATACCCATTTGACAGAAAATTCCAAAATAAGTGAACCAAATCAACCCACCAAATTGACAATAACACTAAACCTATTCCCACTCAAAAAATATGGAAAATAATGATAATTTATTTTAAAATAGAAGAACTTATTTGGCCAATTCCTTTTTCATTTATGTCTAAATTGCTCAAGTTATCCCAATATTTGGAATGGCTGTAGAATTTATCTAAACTATCCAAAATTTTCAAAAATATCCTAATATTTTAGATGTGTTACGAATATAGACGGGATTGTTCATGTGTCTTTCAATAAGGCGGTGGCGGGTGGGTTACTCGGGAAAGCGATGGAAAGTGGCCGAAACGGTTTGTATTTAATATCGGTTTGTGTTTGATATTGAATTATTGATTGCGAAGTTGTGGGAAGTGTTTTTTGAATCACAAATGACGTGAGAATTAAAGATTCCGGGTTGGGGCTAGAATCAAACTTGGATATGGTTGTGAAGCTATTAAATCATCAAAAGGATCCCGCTCATCCATTATAGTTTGATAATGTGTTATCAAGCTTTCCGTAAAGACTGGGTGTTCAAAATTTAGACCCAATTTTGAACAATGACATACATGGAGTTACAACTCCTCATGTTGTGCCAAATTAGTCGGATTTAACTTTGTGCTAATAAAGGTAGATTGTTTTATCGCTCTCACCATTCATACAAAAAACGAATAACACAATGAATCTACTAATACGAATACATTCAACTATTACACATGATTCGCCGTGCTATAAACTAATTTGTTAAAAACTCTTTAAATCATAAGTTTAGGGTATCATTCATAAATCATAATCTATCTAAAAATATTAGGATATATTGTGAAGTTTAAATAGCTAAGGATATGGTTTGTAATTTTCCTAAATATTGGGGTATTTTAATCTCTTAAACCTTTATTTTGAAAAGAAAAGGAATAGAAAAAGTCATTTAAGATCCACTAAAAGACCAAAACAAAGACTCATTTCTCATCTAAAATGGAGAATTCCAAGATTTTTCTACCAAATTGCACCCACCAAGCACCTTCCTATATTTGAAGATCTGACCAAGTAACCCTCATCTTCCTCTTCAATGGCGGCTAATTCCAATAGATATTCCATTCTCTATAAAACCCATCTTCATCATTCAACAATTCCACCAAAAAAACATCCCAAATCAAATTCTTCCTGAGAAAATGGAAAACTCAACCCATTTGTTCTCTCTAACCAACATGATTTACTTCTTTTTGCTTAGTACTGTATGCAGATTCATACAGAAGTTCATTATGGAATCCAATTCCTTTCTCAAAACCCTAATTCCTCTGTTTGATCACTCTGGTAAAACTTCAAATCCCCCAATTTCTGTTCAAATTGATGAAGAAGACGAAGAATCTCTATACAGTGATGATGTGTCCAGTTTAATGGAGAAGATGGGTCTTCAACCATGCAAAGAGATGAAGAACAAGATGAATTCAGGAGAAGTTTCTAGAATATTCGAAGAAAGAGAGCCGAGCATTGAGGAATTGAAAGCTGCGTTTGATGTGTTTGATCAAAACAAAGATGGGTTCATTGATGCTTTTGAGCTTCATAGGGTTATTGAGATTCTAGGGTTAGGAAAAGGGTTTGATTTAGGGGCTTGTAAGAAGATGATTAGGGTTTTTGATGTTAATGGTGATGACAAAATTGATGCTGATCAGTTTTTTGGGCTTATGAGGAAAACTTTGTGTTAAGTTTTTCATCTTTGACCCAATTGATCGTACATAGGAAGACATTTTTTTTATACTTTGGTTTTTGAGATTGAGAGGTTTTCTCTGAATTTAGTGGCTAATGTGAGTCATGTGACATTAAGTTGAACCCTTAATCTCATTCATCAGGAGATTAGTGGCATAATTGTGGTTGATTTTCTTGTGTTAATTGTATTTTATGTTAATCATTTTTTATTGTATTGTATAAAGTTCAAATAACCCTGTCAGAATATTGACCAAATTATGTTAAATGGTCAAAACATGTATATTTAAATAAGAGAAAATCGTATATACAATTTTTTATTTTTTAGCCCGACTAAACTTTATTATATAATTTATAAGGTGTCATTTATTTGATTGAAGGAGCAAATGAAAGTGGTTGACGGTTTCACAATTGAAAAACCGCCAACCACTTTTATTTGTTTCTTCAATCAAATAAATGACAACTTTTAGATGGTAATCCTTCAATCAAATAAATGACAACTTTTATTTGGTAATTTAGGTACTAATACATGGTCGGTTTCAATAGGTGAGATATCGTTCTGATAGTTTAAACGATGAGGTCCTAAAGTTTAGTCGGTGTAAAAAATGGGAAAACAATGAGGTCCTAAAGTTTAGTCGGTGTAAAAGATGGGAAAGATGGGAAAGATGGGGTACTGTAATTTTATCTAATTTCTTTGTCGTAAAACTTTTTTTTTTCTTAGAAAGAACTCGTGTTTACAAAATTCAAACTTGAATCTCTCTTTAAGAAACTCAAATTTGTTGTGTAGAATGGAAGTTTGACTAGAATATATTATAATGTTCTACCCACACGATTTTCACGATATACTTTTTTTTTTTGGGTAAGATTCACGATATACTTATTATAAAAAAAACATAAAAGTTTTTTTTTGTTTTTTTTTTTTTTAAAAAAAAACTGATATTGGGAGGGTATCCTAAAAGACCAATAGTCAGTTAGTCTAGTGAGATGTGGTGCTAGACTCCTCAAGTGGTTAGCCTGGATTCGAGTTCGAATCCTCCCGGCAACATGTATGGAAAAACTGATATTGGGAGGGTATCCCCAGCAATGGGCCACGATTTACTACCCGATCCGGACGTAGATCGGCAAAGCCGATCGAACCGGGTATTCTAATTACCACTTCAAAAAAAAAACATAAAAGCAAACCAAATTGCATTAATGGGCTAACTGTTTAGGCCCTTGGAAACACTCACTATTTGGGCCTAATTTCTGGGTTCATTTTCTAAAGCTGTCCCTCAATAATACACTTAATTATTGGGTTCTCACCCAAAAAAAAATTAGGATGTGTTTTGGGGAGAGGCGGAGGTTATTTTGAAAATTAATTTGGATGAAATTTAAAAGGGGTTAAATTTTATATGGTATTTATTAGGAATTATTTGATATAAAATAGTCTACATGAAGTTGTTTGATTAAAGATCTTTCAATAGTTTTAATTGATATTGATTTACAAATTTATCTTTATTTTAATCTTAAATAGGGGCATAGGTGAAATCATAATTGATGGTTGGAGATTAATCTCCTTTAACCTTGATAATATAATAAGGTTATTTTTTAGCCATTTTTAATCCCAATTAATTCCTTCTATAATTTTTTTCATAATCTCTATTTCATCCAAACACTTGCACAAATTTAATCTAAATGAACATTCTTTAATCTCCAACCAAACACACCCTTAATCATTGGGTGGATAGTAAGGTTGTTTAAAATGGGTGTGAACTATGATTCATTAACAAGCTTTCTATTTGAACGGAGATAGGGCCATTAATGCAGAGCCCGCATGCGTCCCAGGTCACGTGCATGCGGAATCTGCATACGCTTGGCCACTAGCGTATGCGGATTTCACATAAAATGTACGGTTAGAACACCTGTAATTACTCTCTCGGTTTTAAAAAAGTTCAAATCAAACAATACATGTATAACTTATTAACTTGAATAAGTGATCCTTTCCACGTGAACCAACTTCATATTAAAAGTTCTAAAAAAACCAAAAAAAAAAAAAAAAAAAAGAAATAACGAAGGGCGCCAAACAATTGTGCCTCTTGGTGGCGCCAGGTATCAAATTCCAACGGCATTCAAGTCAGAGTAAAAAAATCGTCAGTGTCAGATTCGGGAAATATGAGAGTTTGAATAAGGGTAAAGTGGTCAAACAAAATAAAACTAATAAAACGTACAGTCACGTGGGCCCCAAACCAACCCCTTCCACGTCCTCACTTCGTCGTCTTCCTTCTTTTTCCTACCATACTTTTCTCTCTCTCCTTTTCACCCAAATTTCTCTATATCAACTGACTCACCTTCGCACTTCTCTTCCCCCCTTTTCCTCTTTCTCTCGGTCTCCTTTTTTGTCTTCCCGGCGAAGTAATCAACGATGAATCCCAAGAACATTGGCAGTTTTGCATTTGGCGATAACAAGCAGCGTCAGCTCGAGATGTTTCTGGAGTTGGAACAGCTCTTGCCACAAGGACAAGCGTCTGCGACCGCCGCCGCTAGGTTATTCGGCTTCAGTAATGACTATGACGGTGATCTTTCGGCTGCGGATCATGGATTCCGGTTCGGAAACGTGGTTAGTCTGTTCAATTTGTATTATTTAGATTTTGTTCGTTCTAAAGATGTTTATATTTTCGTACGGTGTTGAGAAATCGCTTTTTTGAGAGCTTGGAAGTGGTTTCGATCCGGTATCATACTCTAATATGCTTTTCATCTCGCTGAAATTGAATTAGTAAGGCCGTTTTTATCAGTTATTGGGGATGGAATGCTGGAGGAATTGACAAGTAGTTAATTTAGGTTGATTCGATGATTTGTTTATTTTTATCGGTATCAAACTCTACTTTGCTTTTCATCCCGCTAAAATTAATCGTTTGAAGATACTGAACATTCAATTTAACTCGATAATAATTTCAGTTGCTGTGAAGGAGAATATGAGATTAGCTAATTTGTTTGTAGTGAATGCTAAGAGAGATAACCGCGGGGAGAAAGAAAACCGCGGAGATGGAGATCATGAGTTTTGTTCTTCTCATCCAGATATAGATTCCGTATGTCCTGTTTTTATTGTTCCAAGTTTCATATTCTTTCATCAAATTAAATCAGATTTGTCATAATCCGAAATTTTATAGATCAAAGTTTTCAGAATTACTGAATCTTATTGTTTGCGTCATTGCTTGTTAGTGATGAGTTACATCACTAATAACTATAGAAAACTTTATATTTCGTAACTCGTAAGGAGATACATACTCATACTTATTATTTTATTAAGCCTGAGAATATGAGTACAGATGCAATCATTGGAAGCTAGTAAAGTTTCACATTTAAACACTGATGTACCTCATATAGGGGTTTTTTATATTGAGATGATGATGTATAGTTCCATTTGATGTGTGTTTTCATCAATTATATTGGGGAGGGTAAACATTCATAATCATCTATCCCTCCAGTATATTGTTTATAGCTTCAGAAAGCGGAAGATAATTAAGCTGTCACTGTTACCAAACAGGACCAACAAAAGGGCCTTCCTCGTTGTGGCAAACTTTCAGAGTCCCAGTTGTGGTCTCCAGGAGTCACACAGATGCAACCATGTGTGTCAGCTACCATTGATTCACAATCATCATTTTGTGGTATGAGAAAACTCGCTTGAATACATCTATGAAAAGTAGTGTGCAGGTCTTCTGACACTAGAACTCTTTTAGTTCTAGATGCAGTATGCAATTCCACAACATAATTATTCTGTCTGAACACTTTCGAGTTTGAGTGACTTCAATTTCTTCTGTTCAAAAAATGATCAGCTGGCACCCCGACATCAAAGCTAACAGCAAGTGCTGAAGACAACAAACCAAGAGCTGCCAGGAGTATATCCTCTGGGGAGCAATCAGACGAGGATGATGATGATGCAGAGATTGAGGCTGGTCCTTGTGAGCAGAGCGATAATCCTCTTGATCTGAAACGAATCAGGAGGTACGTTTAATAGAGATAAAATCAAATCATCTTCTGCCTTGCTGAATAAATGCTGATCAACCTCATATGAAATTTTCATTGCTTTACAGAAAGGTTTCAAATCGAGAATCAGCTAGGCGGTCAAGGAAAAGAAGGCAAGCCCATCTAACAGAACTGGAGCAGCAGGTACATATCCAACTTACTATTTTCACAAATTTTGTAAGTCTGTTGAATTGGAAAAATGATAGGTAGGAAAGATAATGTATTGATAAGATAAGTTTTCCACTTACAATCATTGAGCAGTATTACTCTTCATATAAGCACCTGGTTAGGTTTGATCTGGGCACTTCCTTTCAGGTTGGGCTACTCAATGGTAAAAATGACAATCTTTGCAAGCAGCTCACAGAAGCCACCCAACAGCTAAGAGATGCAAGTACCGACAATCGAGTGCTTAAATCTGACGTTGAAGCCTTGAGAGCTAAGGTTTGATCTCTTTTTGTAGTGGATTTTTTAGTTTTTTTTCTCTAGATTTCTGCTGGATTTACTTGAAATGAAATTTGAAATAGATAGCAAAATAGTTTTCAGAAATATAAGACATGTACATAATAACAATTGTTTTTCACATGGCAGAACCAAACAGGCTAGCTATAATTATACATGAACCCACTATACGAGATCAAATTATAAATACTAGTTGACTTTTCTCATACCTACTTCAATCTTGGTTAGTCTCAAAATTTAAGTTTTCCCTTAGATGAATACATGAATCCGTCAGTAGCTTGCTTATGCTTGGGATATACATTTCTGTGCCGGCTTGATAAAACAGACACAACAAAGATGAAATCTAGTCCACTAAATGATACTTTTAATGGTTGAGAACCTGAGATCTCATTGACTCCTCTGGACTAATTCAATTTGATGTTGACACTCGATCAATTTCAGGTGAAACTAGCCGAGGAGATGGTCACCCACGGCTCATTATCATGCAGCCTGAACCTTCTACAGAGCCACCACTTGGGTTCACCTCAACTGCTAAACTCTCACACATTCTCACGTGCAACAAACATCTCACCATCATTTGCAGTCCATGGGAGCAACAATCATCTCTTTGGTATGGCGTTTGATCCTCACAACTCTAACATCACAAATAGTAACATGGATATGCTTAATCGCAATGCAACTAGCGGCTTAGTGAGTGACACTGTTAGCTGCGAATCTGATCTGGCCCCTTGGGAGTCTCAGATCTCTACCTTGTCCAACTAGTCAAGTGCTCCGTAAATCGATCTTAGCGCAATATTATGTGGAGAAGCTCGATCTTTTAATGCTGGCTTAGTGGCTTTGTTTTAGTGGCGCCTTAGCTTATGCTATGTAAAAAAAAGTGTGTTATGGACTTGCTAATCTGCTATTGTTATCTCGTTTATGTTTCAATAACTGAATGCAGTTGGCATATTATACCCGTGTTTGGACCTTGATGGCTTGGCTTTAGGATTACACATTGCAGTGTCACATGAGTGACTAATCTCATGTACAAGTGTCACGGCTGAGTTTTCCCTAACTCCAAACCGTGCGACTCTTATCTTGTCTCGACCCCTTGTCGTGCTAAGATCAGCCTATCCCCGATGTTGCCAACGGAAGAGCTTAAGATTGATGGCATTAAGAGAGAGCTTTACAATGCTTGTTGAGAGCTTGGAAGATGATGCAAATGAAGCTTGGAAGATGATGCAAATGAAGCTTGGAAGATGATGCAAATGAGGGGAAGACACCACCTATTTATAGTCCAAGACCTCCCCTCCTAGGAAGGTTCCGGATTTAGACAAGTCTTGGACAATCCGGATCCTTCTTGGCTTGAATTAATTACAAGTCTCTATATTTCTCTATATCCCGAAGGCTCTTTTCCACTTTGCAAATCCGCTATCTCCTTAGCGTGTCCCCGTAGGACAGTATATATCCCGAAGGCTCTTTTCCACTTTGCAAATCCGCTATCTCCTTAGCGTGTCCCCGTAGGACACAATGAAACTGACCGCATCTGGTTCCGTCTATAAGTCTATAAATAGACTCTACGTATATATGAATCTGTGTATTCACTCCTATATGGTTTTTTAGGTTTTTTCTACAGAATTTACTTTAAAAACGCCATGACTAGTAAAAACCAATTGCTTTCATAAAGACGCTTATTTGTATCTCTCAAGGCCATAGTGCAATATGGCTTTTCTGTAATATGCACATCAATTTAACAACTCAAAATTAGCTAAAAGTTTGGACTCGCTCATATGATTTACACCTGGGAAACTGCTTCCTGAGATTCCGCCCCTGATGAAGAACCCGAATCCGATTCGAGTCTTTTGAAGGATAATTTAGTCTGCGGAATCTGTCCATTCGAGAACGCTGTGACCTCTGTATCAACTACAATGGTATCGTCGTCCTTGAATTCCCCTCTTAAGATACCCTTTGCAATCTCATTCTCCACGTATTGTTGTATCACACGCTTGACTGGCCTGGCTCCGTAGTTCGGGTCGTACCCCAGGCTTCCGAGCAGCTCAATTGCAGCGTCGCTTACCTGGATCCTCATCTTACGGTCTGCAATCCTTTGTTGCACCCGTTTTAGCTGCAAGGAACATCAAGATTAAGTGAGATGAATACATACCAAGGATGGTAACTTGGTTTCAGTTTGATGCACATTCCAGTCAAATTATGCATATATGAACCCTGTTCAGAAAATTCTCACTCGGAATTTTTGGGATTTTTTTGCTATCCAAACACACCTTGATGCATAAAAATCAATTCAAGAATCTCCAATTTTATTCATCACAATTGTTAACTTGAAAGCATTTAGTGGTTACTGATCGAGTCATGAAAATATATATAATAAGATACCTGAAGAGTGCAACGTTTAAGGCCACTACGAAAAAATAATCAGTGACTTCACCTTGATGAACTAACAACTTATTGTAGAGTTATGGGTATGCTATATTCAGAGACTGTATTATCAATCAAATTTAATCTATTCTTTTTTGCTATTTTTAGGTTCAAATTTCATCTTAAACTAGAAAGGCCAATAAGTTCAAACTCAGATGAGTCAAATCTGAAAGAAATGGCTAAGACAAGAGGGAGTAGAGATACATACCTGCAATCTGACAATGCTGTTGATCTGTTCACGATCCAGAGGCTGGAAAACTATGTACTCATCAACTCGGTTCATGAACTCTGGACGGAATATTGCCCTTGCAGCATCCATGACCCTCTGCTTAATAGTTTCGTAAGCGACCTCCTTTGGTGAATTCTCATCGTCAGTGTTGAGTATATACTGAGACCCAACATTTGATGTCATAATGATGACTGTGTTGGTAAAGCTCACGGTGCGACCTTGAGAGTCGGTCACTCTGCCATCATCTAGAATTTGGAGGAAGACATTGAAGACATCAGAATGGGCTTTCTCGATCTCATCAAATAAGATGACTGCATACGGCCTCCTCCGGACTGTCTCTGTTAACTGTCCTCCTTCCTCATACCCAACGTAACCAGGAGGAGCACCAATTAGCCTTGAAACAGCATGCTTCTCCATGTACTCACTCATGTCAATTCGTACTAGGGCTTCTTCAGTGTTGAACATGTATGAGGCCAGTGCCTTTGCAAGTTCGGTCTTTCCAACACCAGTGGGACCCATGAACATGAAACTAGCAATTGGACGACCGGGATCTGACAAACCAGCTCTTGAACGTTGGATAGCCTCGGCTACAGCTGTCACTGCTGGATCCTGACCCACTACACGTCTATGCAGTTCTTCTTCGAGATGTAGAAGCTTCTCTCGTTCTGACTGTTGCAGCTTGGACACGGGAATTCCGGTCCATTTGCTAACAATTTCAGCGATGTCACTGCCTGTTACTTCCTCACGCAGCATCGACTTCCCAGATTTCATGTACTCATCCAGTTCTTTTTCTGCACTTGTAAGTTGCTGCTGCAGAGTGTTTAGGCTCCCGTACTTGAGTTCAGCAGCACGGTTAAGATCATATTCTCTTTCAGCTTGTTGAATCTCAACATTTACCCTGTCAATCTGCATAAACCAGACACCATTAAGTAGAAAGGCCACAAAACAAAATAGAAATAACGGCTATGAACAATGTTATCACAAACCTCCTCTTTAATTGATTGTATACGAGTCATCACAGTTTTTTCATGCTCCCACTGTTCGGTCAATTCAGCTTGTTTTTCCTTTAATAGTGACAATTCTGCATCAAGGCGGTTGAGCCTGTCTTTTGAGGCTTTATCAGTATCATTTACAAGAGAAAGCCTTTCCATCTCCATTTTCAACACAGATCGATTAATTTCATCAAGCGCTGTAGGCTTTGAAGTAATCTCCATTTTCAGCTTAGCTGCTGCCTCGTCAACCAAATCAATAGCTGTAAAACAAATTAGCATGTAGTGTCAGAAGACAATCAACAAGAGTATATATTTTGTAGGCCTGATAGTTACAAGTTACTAAATAAAGTATAAAAAACAATAAAATAATACCAGACACCATATAGACCAAAACTAACTCAATAATAAACCTTGATGGAACATACTTTATCTAACTTATTGGCTACAATTCTAGGTGACAGTCCTTTCCGAATTTTGCAAATTCTGGAGGTATCTTCTTGGAAGAGAGAGGAATTTAGAATTATTGATTCAGCCCAACTATCCACGGATGTTCATACCATATGGTCCTTTAAAGGTTTCCTCTAGTAAATGTGTTAATGTTAGCTTGTAAATCACGACTCTACATCTTGCAAGATCTGGTTCCAACTAAAGGTATTGACTGATTAAGAATCATGGATTATGTCAACATTTTGTGGTAAATAGTGTCAAACTTCCACTTAAATGATTATAAACTACAAGAACTTAGTTACCTTTGTCTGGTAAGAAGCGTCCACTGATGTAGCGATCTGAAAGAATTGCAGCTTCTACAAGTGCACTGTCAGAAATCCGTACCCCGTGATGCAGCTCATATCTTTCTCGTAACCCACGCAATATGGATATTGTATCTTCTACGCTGGGCTGGTCAACATAAACTTGTTGGAAGCGCCGCTCTAAGGCTGGATCTTTTTCAATATACTTGCGATATTCATCTAATGTAGTTGCACCAATACAGCGCAATTCTCCACGACCAAGCATGGGCTTCAAAAGATTACCAGCATCCATTGCACCATTAGTAGCACCTAAATCAAGAACGACAACAGTAAGTTGACTTGTCCTGAATCCTGATATACAGTAGAGTATCTAAGACTAATAAAGCTACTTAGTTATGTCATCTTACAACCATGCTAGCTAGGTGAAATTTGACACACAAAAACAAAGAGATAAAATTCTTATGTCACTACACAGTTCACATATACTAACTACTAGATCTCAGGTTAACAATCTAGCTTAGCAAATAATCAGACAAATAATTTAATCAGGTGTCGAAAGTACTAGTTTATTACAAGTGCATGAAATATTACCTGCTCCAACAACCGTGTGGATCTCATCGATAAAAAGGACTGTTTGTCCTTCTGCCTCTGTGACTTCCTTCAATACAGCCTTCAATCTATCTTCAAATTCCCCTCGGTACTTAGCTCCAGCAATGAGTGCACCCATGTCAAGTGATATTAACTGGAAACAGAAAATCATTTTTATAAATATTATAGCATAAACTATTGTTGCACTCTGCTCCCTTCACGGGAGTGATTCAGGAAATTGAAACAAAGGAAACATTTCAAAGCAGCTGGAACGCTGGGAGTAATGTAAAAAAAAATTATACAGCCAGAGTCATGCAGACATCAGCATTTGAGTTCATACATGCACAAGAAGCAATGACGATATCAATATGCATATAGACCAAATTTCCAACACTAGAGAGAAGAGATACCTTCCGGTTCATCAAGGCTTGAGGCACATCACCTTCAACAATTCTTTGGGCAAGCCTGTTGCAATAAAAAAATAACAATTATGATATGACTCTTTCAACACACACGGTTACTTAAATCACTTAAAAACAAATACGAAGATGCAACTACTTCTAAACTCGCCTACTTCTATATTTGAGCTATTTCAATCCACTTAATTAACATTATATTATAGAAACGTACCCTTCAGCTATTGCAGTTTTACCAACCCCTGGCTCACCAATTAGTACAGGGTTGTTTTTAGTTCTTCTGGAGAGAATTTGGATACACCTCCGTATCTCATCATCTCTACCTATGACAGGATCAAGTTTTCCTTCTCTGGCCGCTGCAGTAAGATCTTTCCCATATTTCTCCAAAGCTTCATATTTTCCTTCAGGATCTTCAACAAGACAAAGAACACGTACTTTCAGATTGCAAGGAATTTCACAAAAACAAAACAGCACATACATTCAGATAACAAAATAAACAATTTTTTACAAGTTTTTTTTGACAATTACCTTGATCAATAACAGATTGCTTTCCCCTTACTGCCTGAATTGCAGTTCGTAATGCCTTCTCGGAAATTTGATAGTCCTTAAACAATTGCTTTCCAAATCTCTTGTCCTGAGCAAAAGCAAGAACCAAGTGTTCCACGGACACAAATGAGTCCCCGTACTCTTTCTTGTATTCCCTTGCTTTCGAAATCAAGTTTTCCAAATCTCGTCCTAGCATGGAACCCGAGGATTCACCGAGAACCTAAGTGCGCAACGAAAAATAAGGATTAGCTCATCTAATAGAAGTACTCTTTCTTGTAATCTTCCACATTTACAAAATTTTGACCAATTGTAAACAAAAATACCTTAGGTTGACGTTGTATATATTTGTCAGTCGCCTCTAACAGGCGAGTATTGTCAACTCCAGCCTTTGAGAAGATTCGGCGAGCAAGTCCATTCTTCTGCTCTAACAACGCTTTCATCAAATGTTCAGTCTCCACAATCTGATGTTTATTCTCCTTGGCCACCTCCGGAGAAGCAACAATTGCTTGCCATGCCATTTCCGTAAAGTCTTGTTGAGTAATCTGAACATATGTATGAAATTAGTACATGTAATGAAATTAAGCGAGATTTAACATCACTGCAAAATTAAAAGCATATAGCAGAAAAATTACCCTGCCACTAGTAGAGGTATCACATCGAACAACAAGCGACCTCGAGCGATTCGAGCCACTCCATTGGCTACGATGAAGATTAACATTGCGGAAACTACTCAATTTAAGAGGAGAAGGAGTGGGATTGAGAGACTTAGGGTTTAGAGAGCGAATGGGGATAGCACTTCTGCGAGAAGTAGTTGTAGATGATGATGAAACAAGAGGACATCGAAGGTGAACGCCGGCAGAAAAAGAAGTCGTCGCCATTGAAGACGTCGGGAGGATGTGAATTGAGAAAGTTCAAGATAATAGAGAGTATGATTGAATCGGAAGAGATTAAAAGAGTGAGAGGGTTTGGCTTTGCGTGGGAATCGAGAAACAGGTGGAGATTTCGAGTAGCTTCCAGTGAAAATTGGGAAATGCAGGGGAGAAAGTGAGAAACTGTTTGGTTCACACGCGTATTCTTCGTTTATATTACGTCTGGTTCGGATAAATTAGCTTTGAGGATTTATTTTACTTTTTATTTCTTTAAAAATGGAAAGCGATTCGAACCATTAGACGGCACGTCGTTTAGTGGATCGAAAGACCGAAAAAATCGGCAGACGGTCAAACTGTCATAAAAGGATCATAAACAATGGAGAGAAGAAATGCACAAAAATACGTCAAAAGGTACCCGAAAGCAAAAAAATCTTCAATGAAAATCAGGATGATCAGTCAACCGGAGGCACCGAGCATAATCGTTCATCTTCGAAGAATTACACAAATAGAAAGTTTTGGGAACAAATGTGGACACATCAAATTAGCTTCGAGGAATTCAGGGTTGATTGAATTAATATTTTATTAGATAATTATTTTATTTCTATAATATTTAAGTTTAAATTATCTCATTCCTCTTCCTACCAAAAAATGTTACATTCTATTTTAGTAAAAGTAATGAATGATAAAAAGATCGATAATTTGTTTAATGATAAATGTTGCTTTTGACTTATACTTTCATTTTATATTGCTCTATTATATTTATTAATTATCTCAATTTTGATTTAGCATGTAAATTTCATTTATTTTGAAGAAAATACTATTAATATTTCAAATTATTAGTAATTGAGTGGTCCATATCAGAATACGATGTGGAAGTAAAGATTTGTATCCTCGTGTATGTACATGCAACACTACTGCACTACATGAAGATCGAGTTATATGTATGATAATATATATTTATTCTATTTATATGAACTGTTATAATTATACAATCGTTAAATGTTATGATTGATTTATATTTATTTTATAATTAGCTCCAAAATATATAAAAATAATTATATATTATTTTGATGTAATTATGATATAGCTATCATATTAGAAAATTTATACCAAAATATATAATAGTTTTTTTTTTAATATTCTATGATTGACGAACTATTATCATTGATTTTATTCATGGTTGAGACTACATAATGGTTCACCATTAAAGCAGATTATTTTGTCATCTGGTGTTCATATCTTATTGAGTCGTTAAAATTATATATCGACCTATAATTGTGTTCATATTTTATTGAGTCCTTCAAATTATATAGGGTAAAATGGGGGAGTAGGTATATTGTGTAACCATGAGTATATAAAAGACCAAGTTAATAAGCTTACAAAATAGAACTCTTAAGATTATATAAAAAAAATTTATTAAAATAAAAAGAGGATATTAAGAAAATCAGAATATATTTTCTCTCCAATTATTAAGAACGGAAGTCTCCGTTTACTAGCTCAACAAAAATCTCAATTTATAGACTTTAGGATGAGCTATTAAGATTTTCATGACATGTTAATATGTTATGTTAAATAAACCAAACGGGTAATTTTATGCGTACCTAAAAGAAAACCCAAACTTCAATAAAAATTGAAATAATTTGGTTTAGTAGGCTTTTTTTAGTTTTGTGTTTAGTAAATATACCTTTGAGAAAAGAATGTGTAGAGTTTGAGAATTTGAGAATAAATACAAAAGGTTGGGACATATTTACTTAATAGAAATATTAAAAAGCCTAATTATTACTATAGTTTTTCAAAAAAAACCTAATTGCTCAAATTAATTTAGGGTCCCTTTGAAACACAGAAAGTCTTAGGCATAGTATAGCCCAGATTCAACATTCATCCACCCGAATCAATTACACACATACAAATTTCATATAGTTTCATATGAAGCATCGAAATACAGTAACATCGCCCAATGCAAGCCGGGCAGGAGGATGATCAATCACAATCAGATTCACCATTGTAAGAACTGAAAATGGCAATTGTCCTTTGGTTCTTCTTCTCACATCAAATAACCATATCGAGAATGTTTAACCAACCTAATCTTGCTCGACTGCTCGAGTGATAATATATCGAGCAAAGAGGCTAAAAAAGTACAAACATTATTGATGAGATGAATAAGCAATACTCGACATGCCTGAATGGTAGGCACAAAGAATTAGAGAAACAAAAGTCAAATGTATCGGATAACAAACCAGCCAAGGTAGCCACCTTTCATTTCTATGATCAGAGATATCACATTATCACGCAAACACACTTGTTCTGGTCTAGAGGATTCGTCGTTTTCTTTTCTGTAACCAAAGAAGCAACGCATTGTTAACGTAGAGAACACGAGTTAATGTACATGATGATGTTCCAATGACTGGGCTGAGGGAGAATAGGGAAGTAATATATACCTTTGTCTGTAGAAGGGCGCTGAACCACAACATGCATTGTCAAGACTCCCTCAGGTAGATCACAATATGGGCTTCGACAATTTTTCACTGTTTTATTGTTCTCCAAAATCCTTCCGGAGCTAATCAACTTCAAATCTTTCACTGTTTTTGGACCATTTTCCTTATCTGTAGAAAAGAAACAGATAGACAGATTGTAAACGGGACAATTTATGTCAAAGAAATTATAACCTCAGCATACAGTGATACAAAAGAGACTAAGCTTGTACCTGTTCACCAATTAAGTCATGAAAATAAAATCGATTAAAAAAAAAAGGAATGGAAACTATAAGGTCAAATACATGAGAGTTAATTAGCAAAAACTACAGATTAAACAACCTCCTTTTACAAAACAATCACCCGTTAAACAAGAATTTGAAAGATAAACACTTGTAAAATGACCTCTAATAGCAAAACACCACCCTTTTGCCTTTAAACCACTTACTAGTGAACATGTTAAAATTTTAGAAAGGGGCATTTTGGTCTTTCTCTTCATTTTTAGGGCCCATAAGATGACATAATTAGGTTGATCTTTTAGCTAACACATTGTATTTACAAACTACTTTGTTTTTAACAAATTCTTGTTTAATGAGTAATTTTGGTACGAACGAGCATTTTAATCTTAATTTTTGTGTGGATTAACATTCCATGATCAATCATAAGAGAAACATATATCCCAATCATAGAACAGTAATTAGTAACAGCAAGATTAAGTAATTAACTAAATCTGTCATACATTAGCAAGAGATAAGGGTGGGAGTGAAAGAGACCAGGAATATAAATTGTACTGAACTTATTATAATCAAATTAACTTCAATTCCATAAAAGGATTTCAACACAGTAATAATATGGATTGTGAGCAGCGAAAGTTTAGGCGGTATGTGACATAGCAAAGATACAAGCGACCGGTTAGCTTTAATGTGCGATTGTAACTTCATTTACTTCTAAATCATTGTCCAGTCATTTATGTAAACAAAGCGTTTACAACAACATAAAGTTTAGCGGTAAATCATTGCAGGTGCCCAGACAGTGTGTGTGACTGTTCTATATATGTTTTCTAGGTTGCATGAATAGAAACATGGATGCTATACACATATGGAAGCACCATTTCTAGAAAACATATACAGGATACATTCACGCACTGTGCATGGATAGAAACATTAGCAAGGAATTAATGCTATTCTCTTACAAAACAGAACTAATGTGATCCCCATGTGCAAAATACTTTATGAAACTAAGCTTTTGTCAAATATTCCTTGCTATGCAAACATAGACAGAATATGAACAACTTCAATAGCAATAAAGCAAAATTAACTTATTAGATACCTTTAGGCCACTGAGCCAGGATGTTTTCTTTCAAAGTAGCAACACTTGTAGCAGCTGGAAAGCTTTTAGGACCTATATCCGTTCCGTCGGTTAACCGGAACTTGATTTCTAGTCCATTCTGTTGTGCTCCAGGCATACTGATCGTTAGTGTCTCAGGGTAGAATCAACCGCCCCCTCAAAATCAATAGATTCAATTCAAGATGATTTCTAACTGCTAAATAAATCCAATTGGCTCTTGTAATGGAACAGAGATTTCAACAATTCATAGTCCAGTAGTCTGAAACCTGCCACGAAACTGAATTTCATATAAGCAGCAAAAACAACAATCCTCGAACTATTTGATTGTAACATTCGAGAAATTTAAACCTAGGATTATGGAAAGGTAAGAAACTGATTAAAGTAATAAAAACAGATTGAAGCCCTAGATCTATCGACAAAGTATCGCGTACAAATAGATAAGGCTAAAAGAGCTAAATCACCATGAAATCCATCGTAAATTCGGTAACTTCCGAGCAATTGAATTCGAAAGTCAATTCTATTAGCGAAGATCGATGATAAGCTATCACTCGACAAAGATCAATTATAATAGAAATGAAATCGAAAGGTAAAGAAATAGAAATGGAACAAAAACAAATCAAACGGACAATAAATCAATCGAGTGCGAAAACGCACTAACCTGGCTTTCTCTCTTCTTCGTTTCCTGACTGGGGAAATCCTTCGAATGCGAGAGACCAATGGGAGCAAGAGGTGTTCAGTTATTTCAGAATGTATGTAGAGAGAAATCGCAAATACCAATCCTTGAAGAAGATGCAGCCGTATACCTATTGTAGTTTATATATGGTAATTGCATATTTGCATGGATAAAGATGCATAGTAAGATACTGAAAAGTACGAAAACAACCCGTAAATTAGTCGAAATTGTGTAGAACCACCCATTAAGTAGATAATTACCTAAAACTGCCTATATTTCACAAATTAGATAACTAACTGCTTTCAGCGATGGTCATAGAGGGTCCAGAGACGATGTCGACTGGTCCTCCGGAAAAAAATTAGCCTAGTATATTCTCGGCTCATATATTAGATTCAATATATTTTATTGACAGGGTTTATATCTTTTAGATATTATCAATTATTTACATATAAAAAATTTATTATTTATATCGTAATTAAACATAAAAATATCAAAATTTATAATCATATACGCATATAACTTGCCTGTCAATACGGTCTTTTCAAAAATATCAAAATTTATAATCATATACGCATATAACTTGCCTGTCAATACGGTCTTTTCAAAAATATCATTAAACTTTTGGCCAAACATTCATGTATAATCAATTATAAAAAAGATCAAAACATAATACAACACCAATCAGACAATCATCATGTTAGCATGGAGTTCACCTTTCATTTAACTTTTAAAATTAGAGGTGGACAATTAGTTTCGCCGGGCTTGTATGATGCATTGGAATCGTTGAACTTGTAATTCAGTTGTGAAAAATCGAAGAAACAATACTACATGAGTGAAATGAGTGTCTACATAAAAATTAAATAAAAGGTGTTTGACGTGTGTCTTACGCCAATGGGTTGATTGAGTCTCACATAAAAGTTAAAAAGATAAGTTTTTAACCTAAAATATAAAATATGAAATCAATTATTTTTCACCTTTCAAAATATCAAAACACTAAATTTAGTATACCGTACACATAACCGTACTTTTGCTTAGCCAAATTATCGTTTTTGGCAAAATCTTAATGGAACTATATTAGTTAATACGTTGTTAACCATAAATAAGACGGATAGGTTCATATACATTTAAGAGGTAATTTTCATACTTTGTTTCGCCTTTTAGTGTCCAAGTACAATGACACACTATTCACGATGTGGGAAGATTCCATCACCCGAATATCTAAAAAAATTATAAATTTAGTCTTAAAATCACAAAAATATTTAATTATTGTTTATGTTTCATGTTATAAATAGTTTTATATCTCATATAAAGATATTATTGGTTTTAAATAGAAATAATTTTGTACTACAAGTTCAAAAATAGTTTATGCACTATAAATAAATAACATTTATAACTATTGACAACCCACGGATTAACTCAGAGTCACACGGTCCCTCGCAGGTGAATACATTTGATAAGGTTAACGGTCACCGGCAGATGAATATACCTTAACTTATAACATTTATAACTATTAACAGCCCACGGATTAACTCAGAGCCACACGGTCACTCGCAGGTGAATACATTTGATAAGGTTAACGGTCACCGGCAGGTGAATATACTCGTTAAGGTTAAGGGGCAAGTGATGTCACGCATCATTCAAACCGTTGTTGTCACCCAACCCATTATTATCCCTAATTTGGAGCGTTTTATCATAAAATTTTTTTTCATATGTTCACAAGTGATTGGTGTTATCAAACGTTTTTGTTTGGATAAGGATCACAATTTACCCCCAAATTAAAAGATCCTCAAAAGCCTTTTAAACTGATAAGTAACTCATTCAACACTAACAGCAATCAAGAGAGTGTTCTTGCCATCATCAACTTATAGCAGAAAAATCAGCACCACAAACTGATTTCTGAATAACACACCACAAACTGATTTCTGAATAGCACTACTGCATTATCAATCAAATAAATGAAATTAAGAATCTCTGCACAGTTCAAGTTAACAACAATGTCATCACCTACCAATAAGTTTGAATTTCCATCCGTCCTGTAAAAGATCAAATTACTCTCAAACTATTCGAGAAACAAAGAATTTCAACGAATAACAGATAAACCGATCCGAGAAAAAAGGCAAATAAAGGTGAAGAGAGGAAGCAGAATTTAGAACAAAGAGATAATAAGGACAGAATACTTCCCCTTGGTCGACGAGAGTGTCTTCTACAATGTTTTGTCTGTGACTCTGTGCAACCTGAACCAATTATTCTGTCGTATGAACTTCGCAAGCAGGCCCCTCAGAAGGAAAAAAAAACTAAAAAAATAAAGAGTTTAATCTTTTACTCTACCAAAAAGAATTACCATGTTGTATATTTTACATATGGAAAGAATGAATATTGTTGCCCACAAATTTCTAGCAGATTCAGGGTGTAGGTGGGCGCGGTGAAAAAATCTGAACCTGGAAATTTTACGCCCATCATCATGCAAGCTTGATGCCATGCTTTTACCCTTTTGCTTAAGTATAGACAAAAATCTCGAATAGCCGGGAGAAATCATGTAGGGAGTTACCATGCCAATGTTTTTGAGGTTCTTCAGTATCCTGATGTTCTTCTATTTCATCTGGTGGGTTCAGTTGATCAGCTATGACTCCAAGATATGACAATTTTTTACAAAGTCGTTTGAGTAGTTAACATATTTGGTCCAAAATGGACGAAGATGCTCAAAGCCGATGGGCAACCATGGTTTTGATTGACCATTGTAATGAATAACTGCAGCCATTTTCACAGTCTCGATATTGGTCTTGTTTTGATAGCCTAAACCGAGCATATGCCAAGATGGGTCAATCGGGTGGATGTGACCTTTGAATGCAATTAAAGCAGGAGGGAGGGTGCCGAGCTTCCAAAGAGTCAAATTTGACTTCAAATTCTGCAGAAAGAAAGGGAAAATGAAATGCAATTCAGCTACAATCTTATACTGCGTGACATCAACTATGATTAGAAGGGAAACTGCAAGGCCAACAAATACCTAAAATGACAACTATTCTTGAACAGAAACAGAAGGCGATAACAACAATTGTTTTCATGAAGAGAGAGTATGGCACATGAAATAGTTCCTCACTTCCAGGACAAGTTAAGGTATGCTCTAACTCAAAAGAATTTGTCAGAAAAATAAAAAAGCATTCAAAAGAAGAGTGCGGTTTATGGATTTGAATAATGTTGATCAGTAAGGTCATTTAGCTAACAAGGTGTTCTTATATGCCACAAATGACTAAATAAGCACCAATAGATTAGGGGATGCAGCTCAAACAACCAAACTAAAATACTCTGTCTAAGTGAAGTGAAAGAGATTGGTTCTTTTGAAAATATTAATGTTAATAATTCTACAAGAACGCTCGAATTCCCCTACTTGAATATTACAAAAAAAATCCTATATTTGAATGTTGAATATATGTTTCTGCTTACACTTCAAACTGTTAGCTTAAAAGAAATCACAAATTATATGGTTAGTTTTTCTTTTGTGAGGTATGGTCAAACACTACATACTATTTTATACGAAAAAAAACTATTCTTATCCTAATAGGGAAAAACAAAAATCCAGAAACTATTAGTGTTGAGTGAAAAATAGAAATATAAAAATAAGAAATACAACAGATTAGTTACGAGCCAAGACAAAAAATTGCTACCTTATTTACCCAAGAATGATAGGTTTCTCTGATATTTGTCATCCTCCATTTATGTAAATCAAAGATATTCATCCCATAAGCCCATGCACACTCATCAGGATTCAAATTCTGTAAGACGAGAGGATGGGAGAAGTTGAAATAGTTCTTGAAGCGTTTAGACATGACCCATTCATCTTCCCCCCTGCATGTTTCTACAGCTCCGTTTACCTTCCCCTCAAGGTCTATCTCCCAAAGTGGAGTAAGATCACGTTGAATTACCACATCATCATCCAGAAAAACCACTTTGTCCAGGCTTGGAAAGAGCTGTTAAATAAAACAGAATAATCAACTCATCGGTATAGATGCTCTACATAATAACGAAGCACAAATTGCACGGCCCTTCATGTTTTGAAAGTAAAACATATGTTCCAAACTAATCAATATCTAGTAAATGTCTGCTTGCATCCCAGTTAAGCCTTTTTGATCTCCAAAAAAAAATTTCCATTATATTTCTTAAAATTGTGTAATGGACAAACGGGTTGACCATTTGATTTCTTTTATTCCCTGAAGTGCAGGATAGTATTTTGCAAGCAGGTCATGTATGCGGTTTCTTAGTCAACAGCACATAAACACATCACAATTCAATGCATACGATAATTTTATACCCTTAAACTAGAGCACTAATACTATGATTTAAACATGACCTCCATAACTCATTGGACAGCCTGCTTATACAAGAGAGTAACATATTTGGAGTGAACACAAAGTGAGTATATCTACCTCAGGAAGATAGATACGTAGATGATTCAGCAATGAAATGTACTTTGGACTTCTAGCTTGCAGTTTTGATGCAAAGGTTCTTGGAGTAGTCTCGCTGAGATTGGCGCCAGCAATGTGATTCCCATGGTAATAACTCCTAACTGCATTGTGGCTTTCAATAGCTTCAAGTACCGGCACATTCTCCCTTGTTAACCAATCAAACTGGTGAACACCTTTTACTTCAAGAATAGCAGGGTACACGGGATTTAATGCAAACCATGCATGCATGCCAGCATATGTTTTCTTGTCAGTGATCACATGAAAAACTATCTTCTCAGGCTTTGAAGACGACTGAATAGTGGACGAAACCACAACTGAAGCAGCCAAGATATTATCAGTTGACAAAACAAAATGATGATAAGAGTTATCAGACAGCAATGGAAGCAACTCTGGAGCAGGCAACTGTTTACGTGCATGTGCATTTGAAGAATATTCATCAGTCAAACGCAAGGAAAGGCAATGGATCCCCTTAGGAATTGAACTTGCAGCAAAGTGCTTATTCATCAGCTCAGCAAATTTTGCTTCCCTGATCTCCCTCTCAAATTTCTCCATCTGCATAGCAGTAAATTTCTCAGTCTTAATGACTTACAGCATTTTAAAAGAGTCTAGAAAAACCAAAGTGTGCTACGAAGATAAACAATTGAGGGAAAAACAAGATAAAAGGGAGGAACTACAATAGTTGATTAAAATAACTATACTTTGCAGCACATTCTGCTACCAAAGAGACCGCAAACAAATTCTCAAACATGATTGAAAATGTTGCACGTACAGATTCAGACATCTTCCATTATATAGGCACAGAGTTTAATGGGATGAAATGCAACAACAGTGTGTGGTGTATTCAACAAGAAGTCTGTGTTTTTTTCCTTGAAGCTATTTAGGAATCATTTTATTTACATTACTGAAAATTCCTTCATCCAGGGTACATTTATTAGAAATTGTACCAAACAACTTTGGGGGAATTACATGAAACTACGCAGCATAGAAGTATTCTGCTGAACTTCACAAATCATCTCACCACTCTGGCGGTTCTTCACTATGCAGGAATGCCAGGAAGCCATGAACCGCAAAGCATTTGATTAATCCTTAAACTTGACAAGTAAAAATAAAATATGCAGTAGCTAGGTTGTTTGTAATTGTGCCCTAGAGAGCAATAGTCAATAGAGGGGACAAAGAAAGCACCTTTATCAGACACCCTAAAGATAACCACCACCAACCCAAAACATAAGGATAAAGAGCTTCATCAAACTCCCCTTAATCTCTAACTAGGGATAGCTGAAAGGTATAATAAGATAAGTCTTTGCACGACCATCTTTAGAAGTTCCACTGACAATAAAGTATCTCGGAAAAATTGAGGCAACATGAAGCTCGAAATTTTGACCAGAGTTCAGTCTGAGGGCATGCTTAAAAACCCCTTTGGGTGTTTCTTCCACCATATTGGGGCAGTTTATACGACTTGAGGGGGTAGGGGGTCGGGTCTTCACAACAGCAGAGAACTTTCAAAGATTATGTCTTCCCTTACAAAATTGTTTTAGTTAAAGCTCAGTATTTAAAACAAAAAAAATTGCAGCTACAAAACAGCATTAAAAGAGAGAGCTTTGAAGTGGATATAGACATGGCTGATTCATCGTGTTCCTAGGAAGCCAGATTGAATGTGTGAAATGTATATTGGAGGGTGAATGAGGTTATACTGTAGTCAAGGTATTTCCTATTTATCATCCCATTCTTTCCATAACCAAGTCAGGAAAGTTGCTGCCATCTTGTCCATTTCTCTTGCATATCATGGATGGAGATCAATGTTAAAATAGTACACACATAGATTTTAGTATTTTTGAGATTCAAATCATCACATCAGATGACACGATGCTTAAAAAAGCACTAAACTTTCACACAGGGTTCTTAAAAACAACAGCTTACATTTATTATTGGGCCAATTTAAGTCTAAGTGAGACCAGGTCCTATTTCCACAGAGCATTACAGACATTTTTGAGAAAAAGAAACAAAATCATTCCTTATGTTAAAACATTTCCTTTTTTTCATTCTTAAGAGTTTGAAAAGGCATTAAAGAATTTATTTAGAAACCCAATCAATTCGGTATCCCATCTCCAGCAACCAAAACCATAAGCCCAATTTTTTTTAAACGTTCTACAAAAATCTACAGACTCCAAGTGTAGCTTCAATAACAATATTGTTACATGATTTTATTGCACAATAGGAAATTTTTCTCGTGCCTCTTTTACATGGTTACCATTTATTGTTTTATTACTTGTTCCAAGATGCTCAACCAAATACTAAATTACCACGCAATATGGACCTCTGAATTTTCTGCTAATCTATAGTACACATTTTTTTTTTTCTCTCTTTATTTACGAGTAACTCCAGTTCAAATTCTGATTCAATAGCTGTTGTTGTCCTCCATCTACTCTAACATGCAAAGGTCTAATTCATGAATTCCAAATTTCCAACACACGTTCCATAATTTGAAGTATCAGATCTACTTTCATAAATCCCAACAAATGTTTCATTCAACAGAAGTTTCCTAAAAGATCTCTTTTCAATTTACTAGCCGGCATAACTCATGTACGCTTTTGCACACTAGTAGATAGTAAGCAAAATAGTAAGCGTGAAACATGCATACCATTGCTTTTAAGATGACAGCAAATGTCTTTGCATCATAATGAGTATTCTTCATACTAGAAACAAGCTGATTATATGATTCGGGAAGCTTTATGCCAGGTGGCAGTTCCTCGGTCTTGACTTGATTGAGAACCTTGTGGAAATCTCTAACCAACCTCTGCGACAACGACACAAAAAAGAATAATAAAGATAACTGATTATTGTCAGCTATAGCATGCATGCAACGCTAAATGCTACGAGATAACAAATATTTACCCCTGAATCATCACGACCAAGGAGTTTTGGGCCAAACCGTCTACCTAAACAATCTGAAATTAGACAAAAGTTGAAAGAATATCTTGTGTCAGAAGGTTGCAGTATTCATCGAATAAATAAATCGTCAAAATTCTAGCATACAAGCCAACATTTGAGAAGGCAGTCACAGAAATAACCACATAAAGATAAACAGCACACAGTTGAGTTGATTGTCCACCATAACCATATAACATACATACCGACAAAAGTCATAAGATGTTATAAAATAAAGAGGATATAATAGTTTTAACAATAAGCAAAGAAACCCTCATGTTTACACAACATAACAGTTTGATCAGTTTTCATTGAGACGAAAATAAATTGACAAAATCAGCCAAGTCAACAAGAGGTTTATAATCTCCAGAAATGAGAACTGATTGAATGAAGTACAAGCATAAAAAAAACAATAGGAATATCATATCGACACAACTAACTTAAATCATATTGACAAAACTAACTTAAACATCCTTGACCTTCCATCAACCAATCAGGAGAAGAACAAAATTCAGAGATTGATATGAACCAAATAAACCACTATCGAATCGGTCAATTCATATTTCTAGTTCAAAGTATCAACCAACAAAAACAGAGGATTCAGCATCATCTATATTCTATCATTAGAAACCCATCTGCAGATCACGATGGGGATAATCCTATACTAAGATTGTGTATTGGAGGAAAGAGTTCAAGCCCACCAACGCCCATTTAAGCTCTTCATCATAAATTAGATCATAGCCACAAAGTCAAGCTCCTAATAGATAGAAAAAAATTAGGATCTCAGCGTTTGCAAATAAAATGAACCAAGTCTAAACTCTGATCAACCAAACAGTAGATCATAACAATAGAGGGCCAAATTATAATCAACAAAGCAAAATCAACCGACATGACCAATAATGAAATGATGATAAATTCAACCAAATAAGATAGGATTACCAAATGATGAGCACTTGTTGACACCTTCAAGGGTGACTAGAGCAGTAAGAATGAAGACAAAAGGCAACAAAAAAGCTAGGATGAGGATGGTGTGGAAGAGGGTTCGATAGGAGATATGACGAGCTGCGACTTTGATCTTCATCAAATCAACGAATCCATTGTTGCTCGATATAGTAATGCTTCTCATACTCGGCGACAAGTGCAGCTGCATCCTCGTCTCTGTACAAAACCCTAACTTCAACAACCGAATCTCCTCTCCCCATTAAACAAAATCAATTGCATCAACAAACACAAAAACACCTCTCTATCAATCCTCAATTCACCGCAAAACAATACTCCTCCCATCTCCCAACTACCAACCAACCTTTCCCACCACCGATCTCCTTTCTCCACCTCCCCTCCACCTCCTCCTCTTCTCCTCTCCCAATTAACAATCAGTCAATAAACAACAAGGATCTCTCTATAAACAACAATAACAGCAACCGCAACCCCAAATTCAGAAACTCTCAACAACTCAACACCAAACGCAACTTTATTGATTCCTCTTCTTCTATAACATTCCTCAATCGCCACCACAAGAGGAACGGAATTTCTTCCTTTCGCCTGCAGATGTTGCCGTTCTGGACTTCGAATCGGATCTCACGATCGATCTGGTCCGAGCATGGATGGAGAGAGAGAGGAGGGAGAAGAGAGAGGAAAATAGATCTGAAAATTTTAAAAAAAAAAAACGTTTTAAAAAAATATTTTATTTTATTTAAAAAAAATATGTAAAACTGGGCTCAGAAAGTCAAGGAAAGGTGGGGACGGTAATTTTGACCTAGAGATTGGGGCTTATTTGGGCGGTGGGGCCTACCAGAAGGGAGATTTAATGAGCACTAATCTTAGATTTTTGTGTCCCTGTGATTAAGGGGAAGCACTGAATTGATAGTTTTCTAAATGACATTATTGACCTCTCTTATTGATCAGGACCGACAGAGCACATTAGGTCGTGTTTGGGACTATGCATTAAAAGTTTTGTGGGGTTGGTTTCCATGAAAAAATAAAGATCTCCACAACTATTTTGAGGTTCGGTTTGGTAGACAACAACCAGTAATACTACAATAAAAGAGTTTTATCTTAGAATTAATATTTTAAATAAGTAGTGCGTCGGATTTTTCCGTTAAATTTTCAGTGGGCTCCGGCATCGTCAATACCGAAAAACGGAAGTATTGGTTTCGTCTCCGCGACTGAATCGTAGAATACTTATTTGCCAAAATTGAATTCCGAGTTAATGAGATGATGTCCGAATTTACGTGGACGAAACGCAAAACTTGGGAAAAAAATATATGGTTATCTCACATCGACTAAAAGGAGAATAATCTCAATAGACTATAGTATATAGAAGGAAATCTGCTTAAAGGTTGGGACTTTTGGATCACTCCCCATTTTCAATGGGAGCGGGCTTAACAAGCCCAGCCGCAGGCTGGACAAGGCTATCATTTTTTGCCCAATTAAATTACGGAATTTTGATCTAATACAATTTTTTCTTTATATATATATATAGGTAAATGTTCAGGTACGGTTCATATATTGCGGTCCGGTTGTACGGCCGACCGTACGGGCAACACGTGTCCCAAAATTTTTTTTTTTTTCTGAAACGATTTTTTTTTTTTCGGAAACGAATGAAAATTTGTTTGAACTACCATGTTATAATTTATGCACTATTCTCCTATAAACTTTGAACTATTCTCATATAATCCATGAACTATTATTTTTTATTATAATCCATGAACTGTTCTATTATAATTCATGAACTATCCCATAATAAGTTTTGAACTATTACTTTCACTCCTTTATAAATTTTTGCACTTTAAACTATTCTATTATAATTCATGAACTATTCTATTGTAATTCATGAACTATCCCATAATAAATTTTGAACTATTACTTTCACTCATTTATAAATTTTGCACTATAAACTATTCTATTATAATTCATGAACTATCCTTTTAGAAGTTATGAACTATTCCTTAATAAGTTTTGAACTATTACTTTCATTCCTTTATAAATTTTGCACTATGAACTATCCTATTATAGTTCATGAACTATCCTTTTATAAGTTATGAACTATTCCATAATAAATTTTGAACTATTACTTTTACTCGTTCTTTAAAAAAAAAAAAAAAAAAAAAATTTCAGGACACGTGTCGGTCGTACGGCCGTACCGGAATAATGTGCCTTACTTGAACAACACCCTATATATATATATATATATATATATATATATATATATACACATAGTTTTCAAAAGAATTCTCGAAAAGACATTCTTACGGTATAAATCAAGAAAAATGAAAAAAAAAAAAAAAAAGACTAACCCTTAATTAAAATTTTCTTGTAATAATCTTAAAAAATAACTTCGTAATTCTTATTTTACCGATGGGTTATTTATTTCGGAACTATGCAACCAAAATGCAACACATTTATACATATTTCAAATAAATATGTTCATATAGTAAAATGTAACAAAATTAGTGATAAGATGGTGTGTTGACACGTTTTATATACACGAAACAATAATACTACTTCCAAATCTCCGAAAAATATGTAATTTTATCAAATCAAGTTTAAATCTCAATTTACATTTTCAATATTATTAATTAACACACTTTTTTACACCTATCTTAGCTATCTAGGAAATTGAAGATCGAAGAAATGAATGTGTTGATTCTGTGGTGGTGAAAATTCAAAGTGTCGGTTGACGAGCATTTTGTACAACTTCCCATTCACTTGAACCCTTTAAATGTGCAACTTTGTGTCTTCATATTGTGTATAGCTTTGCCGTATAACATCAACATCTAAAAGCAAATAATATATGTGAGCTACAACATTGAAAACTAGTTAGTAAATACACAATTAGATTGGGAGAATCAAACAACAACTCTAACATAAACCATTTGTGAAGTGAGCTTATTTCGGAAAAGGAAATTGAAACAATAATATTACCTCTAAGTAAGGCTGAGCAAGTTAGGTTCGGTAAATCAAACTGAGTAGTTTCGATCCAGACCAAACCGAAAACCGACAATTTAAGTTCGGTCACATGTATGTATTTTTTAAAAATTCGGTTTCGGTTCGGTTTCGGTTAAAAACTGCAAAACCGACGGGTAAACCGAATTATTATTAAAAAAATAAGGGTTGGTTCATATAATCATATTAACAATTAATTTCTAGTTCGTTTAGGTCCAAAAATTAAACCGAACCAAAACCGGCCCACATAGGTTCGGTTTTATGTTCTAATATTTCATATTTACAGTTTTAGGTCCAAACCGAACCTACTTTCATAGGTTTGGTTTTTGGTCCAAGAATTCAGGAAAATTGATTTTAGGAAAATTGATTTTAGGTTCAATTCGGTGTTAGACTTATACTCACCCCTACCTCTAAGTTATGGGTAGAGTTATGAGTTATGACGACCTCAACACTCGTGAAGACTTAGATACGATAAGATGTTCTACTTGTCGATAGTAACGAGTTCTTTCCTTTATTTTTTTTATTAAAAAAAATGGAGAGCAACTCCAATGCTGGGCATTTTGCCTTTGAAAACTGGCAGATTTGTTACAGTTCAGGAGTATTCAACAAGAATGGAGATAAAACAAAAGCAAATTTTCCTCTTTTCAATTTGGATAATTTTTAAAAAAAACCTAACAAGTTAAAAACAAAAGACTTATTTTAGCAAAATGTACAGGTCACAAAAGATAACAAAATATACACTTCTGATTGTACATTAAAAACCTCTTAACTAACAACTGACATGTCAATACGTCATTCCATTTATAGGTTGTTGTCTCAAACCCACGTCATAAATAACGATGAAACGCAGGATACATAAGGCATCTCTGACTCTTCTCACTTATTTTCATTAGGGTTCGAGATTTTCCTTCATTTGTTCTTCCAATCGAATATTCAAAGGTAATCACTAATATTTTACTTGAATTATTAGTCTTTTTTTCTTATTGAATGTAAAAAAAAAAAGGTTGATTTCGGATCTTCAAGTTACAACGAAAAATCTTGAATTTGTCAACTGAAATGTCTTGTTATTATATTGAGTGTTTGTTTATTTGAAGTTTGAACTATTCTTTTGCCGACATAGATCGAATCAGAATTGTTCATGGATACCAAAGCGGAATCAGAAGCTTCTTCATCCACATACAATGGGGAAAATGATATGATTGATGCCTCTAGTTATCCCGATTCGTTTGGAGAAACTCGAACGTCGAGTGCGACAACAATGACATCGTCCCCGCCTAGGCAAAGTATGGATAGGACCATGGGTGGGTATGATCCGAATCGGATTCCGTTGGATATATTCAGCTCGAAGCCAGCTAACGTAGAATGGAGCCTTGCATCTACCGAATCGTTGTTCAGTATCACGCTTGGGAAGAGTGACGAGCCAAAATTTCCGTATAGCTACAACAGCTCAACCACGTACCAATCTATGGAAGTAGTTAGTAACAATGCAATGGACAGTGCTTCACAAATCGAAGCAGATTTCTATGATCTGAAGTTCAACAGCACTACAAGTCTTGATTGTTCTGAACCTACAGGTGACAGTGCTGAAACAGCGCGAGAATATGTTAGAGAAAAGAATGGGGAAGAAGGGGAGAGATCTGAGAGGACAACTACTCAAATGATAAACGAGTTTTTGGTGTTGGAACCGATAATGGAAGATGAGAGTGACGAAGACAAGGCATCTCCCGAAACAACACTGAACACTCAATTGATAAACGAGTTATCAGCATTGGAACCGATAAGGGAGGATGAGAGTAATGAAGACAAGGCTTCAACAGATGACAGAACCACAGATTCTATATCAATGCAAGGGAGTCAAGATTTGAGTACTTCATATGCATTTTATAGGTAACCTTTGTCTTCTCCTAAATATGCAATTTTCAGTTTTCAGTCATAAAATCCAACATTCTAGATATTGTAATGAATGTGCAGGGTTCAGCTAACTTACCCAACAAGTCCCTTACCGTTTTCCGATTTCTGTTTCAGATCAGAAGATAGAAGTGGGACACCCATGAACAATCCTCCAAACACAGCAGAAATTGAGATTGAAGAGGAAGCACAACCACAAAAAGTTGATCAAGCTCATATATCATCTTCAGGAGGATCGCTTTCGGGTTTCAATTGTTGTTATTCTTGGAAATTAGTGTGTTTTTGAGGTCATTAGTTTATGACACTTTTTCCATCAAGAATTGATCAAGTGTTTGGAAGTTACTTTTTATCAATAGCGTTCGGTATGTTATAACCTATTCTCCTTGGTAGTTAAAAGTCTACCACATAATATACTGCTAAAAAAGTTCCGAGATTTTTCTGTGAAGGGTAAGAAAACCAGAAGTATATAAGTCTAATGCAATATAATTCAATGTAATAACTGTCAGCTGGAACAACCTACTTGACGGGTCTATATTCCGGGTATACTCAGGATAGACATGTACAAGTTCAAAATAATCAAATAAAAAGATCACTTACAACTGCCGGCTGGAACAGGTAGCTAAGTTGGATTTGGCTTATGGATTAGGTTTTGACAATTCAGTAACCTTACCTAATATCAACTTCGTTGACGGGTCTAGAGTTAGGGTATACTGGGGATAAACATGTACCAAATTCAAAATAATCAAATAAGATAACTTACGGCTTATGTGCTACAAAAGGAACAAAAATAAATGATCCAAAACGATAGAAAAATATACTACTATGTCTATGGGTATATAGAAAAGGTCTGACTTGGAGCTCAATAAACTGAAAGCCGAATCAAAACCGTAAACACAATGAACATGCAATATAGATCAATGTACAGCAAAACAGAAGCCAAAAATATTACAGTACCTATGAGACTGCTAGTCTCTGGAGATGATCTATGAAGACTTGAAGGCTCACATCATCTGTGAAAATAACATCACCACCAGCAGGATTATCCGAGTTATATGTTGCTGAAGGATTCAACTTCGCCAATAGAAAACGGGCCTGCAAATAGGAGAAATCACAATGTGAATCTAAATCAATATAACTACTGTACAAGTTGCATCAGACAGTAACTAGGCTTGTATGCGTCTGTTGGAAAACCATGCATTATATAACAGAATTATTCAGTATCAGACCTTGAAATTAAAAATGTAGTACTGGGTGTAAAATGCAATATAAATAGCTCATTTAGTACACCATTGAAGTGAAATAAGTGTTGAAAATATTGTAAAGCATCCAATTCCAAACATCACTTATATTGTAAGACATGACCGGTCATGAGAACTTGCACCCCAACAAGCCCGAAAAGCTCATATTTTACGCTACCTGGGAGCCGTGTTGGTCGCAAACAACTAAGCGTGGAACTGGAAACCTCTCCTTAACTAATGTGTCTGCGTCGTCTTTGGGTGCTTGTAGTAACTCCGCAAAAGCCTGCAACCATGATTCAATAACCTTAGTATCTTTTCCTTCTGCGAGTGTTTGCCTCTCAATCAACTCAATAACCAATCAAAATGCATAATATAAGCATTATGAATATAGAATACATAGATATCAGCTGACCTAGCTATGCACCTAAACCAGCCTTAGGTGTATCGTGTCTTTCATTGATACGTAGAAGAACCATTTTTTTAACAATACTGGGTTGCACAATAATCAATTAAAGGATCCAGTTATCAAGAGGAACTTCAGAGCTTCATCATTTATTGATCCAGCCCGAAATTGAGGCAATGTTCACACTGATACAATAGTGTTGTATCCTCTCACATCATCCAAACTTTTAATTACACTTCAGATAACCATGACCATAATGAAGACTGAGGAACGCTATTATATAATGAGGACTCTGAAGTCAAACTTACTAAAACTCACTGTAGATAAGAGTCCTAGAGAAGTACAGTGTCTAATACTCTAATCTATAATTTTATGCTGACACAGGACAAACCAAAAAGAAAGACCTGTACATTTAATCAAATCAAGACAAGATTACCTTGTGATCAGGATGATCTTGGTATCCAGCCTTCCGCCACTGAGCAATCGTTGCACCATGAAATATCACAACAGTGAAGAAGGAGTCTAGTAGAAGTATCTTCTCACTAGCAATAGCAGATACATCAAGAAGAGCTGGTTCTGGGGCAGAATGGAAAGTGTATGAAATTAATGTAGGTTGAATCATAACTACTGAGTTTGGAACATTTTCCCTATTAAGAATCATTCTAAAATATGCCGTCTCATCTGGGCTGTTGTTGAAAACCTGTGGCATTTTGGTACAACCAAAAGTTAATGTCACTCCAATGAAGGATAAAAACAAAAGTCATAACTTCTTTTTTCACCAACGAGAGTGTGAATGAGACTGGTGCTAGAAAAAATATATGCACGAGATGAAATTTGTGTACCTGCACAAATTGTGAACGCCTGAGGTTGAAGATAAACTGAGGAAATATTGAGAGTCGGGGTGACAACGTAAAACTGGAGGGGACATCTTTTTGGAAATCTCCAAACTTTTTACACATATGAATGAGTGACTTGTCAAGCCATCTGATAGGGTCAAAGTCAGCCTGCAGGCCAATCAACTAATTAATCAGACAAGAAGATTTTGCACAAAATGTTTAGTAACAAAATAACAGATGAGGAGCTCTTTGTAGCATAAACCTGTTTTATTTTTAGCTACCTATACTGTCTACAAAGAATGCCAATTTGATTCAACCAACTTGACCTGAAGTTAATTTTGGGAGGAAAGAACTTTTTTTAAATGTCGTAGGCCCTTTCAGGATTGCTCGTGTCAAGTTTGGAGATCTTTAAAAAACAATGGAGGACATTTGATGAAGTTGGTAAACTTTCACCTTGTTAAATTTCATCCTATATACCAAAGTAAGTTGGACTTCTCTATATACATCAATGTGCTGAACGTTTACACTTTGGGCTCATCAAAATGATTTCATCAGTGCTTACTCAGTTACTCCCCGAAAAGAAACCACAATAAACATCAAACTAATCATTTTTTAAAATCTACTCCTGGATTAAAACAAGTTCTGCTGATTTCAAATTGAAGTTACATGCAAGCAATTTATTGAAGCAAAGAATCTATGTTGCTCATTGCATTCTTCATTTGGCAACGTCTTTATCGGTGGCTATACAACCCACTTATTGTTCTTGTACTAGACCACTAACTTTAAAATAATAAATTAATAACCCCTGGATATAAAAAAGACAAGCCCAAAAGTAACAACTCCAAAACAGAACACTTTTAAGCATGTAATAAGCATGCAGAGAAAGTGTGGTAAAAGCAATAGTATAGCATTTCAACTAACAAAAGCAGGCTTAATTTGGAACTGTACTTCACCTTTTATGTATCCAATATTCCAAACACTACTGGAAATATACTATTCATTTTAGCAATTTGCAATTGCTTACCTCAGTTTCCATTTTAAATGAAACAAGTCGTGCCATTGTAACAGCTGCTGCTTCTTGGTCAAATCCAGCAATCAAGTCCTACAGTATGCACAAAGCAAGTATAGAAACCCATTAAATTAGTAGCTTGAAATAGGAAGAAAAAAAATTCAAGGGAGAACTGAATAAAAAGGCCGAAACTATAAGCATGAAGCACTAAAGAATGGACCAAAGAACCAATGCACTCAGTACACATCAAAACAAGAACAGAAGATGTCCAAATTCAAAATTTACAGATAAGGTGAATATTTCCTAAAGCAAAAGCAAAAAAGGAAGCCTTTGTCAACAAAGAATGGAAGAAAAGTGATTTCAGGAATATCATTTTGTACACTATAAGGGTTCCATATTACCATATTAGTGCACTATCACCTCATTATTTGCCTTATCAGCCACCCAGCACCATTTTCAATATCAGCATGGCAGACAGCTTGCCAAGCATCCAAGTACATTGATATTTGTCTCAATCAAATGTTTGGTGTAAGACCCTCCTAATTGATGCAATAAAATACACACAACCCCCACATTGATACTACGTCACAAATGGACGATAAAATTGATTTCTGGTTATCAACACAAGGGTTTGTTTGTCAATCATGTAAAGCCCTACTAATAGAATATAGACTGCAATATTCTTCCATCAACAATTCAACATCTATAATCCCATCATTCGCATAAACTAAATCTTGAAGGATTAATACACAAGAGATATGAAGAGATTACCTGTATGCTTCCTGGGCCAGCAACCCATCTCCTAGAAAGAGTTGTAACTCGGAATCTCATTAGACCATTCTTGTGTTGATAACTGATCAAAATCTACAGCAAGTTAGTATAGGTGCAACATTCACCAAACATAAAGGAACATAAGGTTTCTTGAAGGTTAAGCACAAGGTTCAGTTCATACTATGTCAGAAACTGTAGATAAAATTGATTGCTGGTTGGTTGACCAATACCATCTGGGCTCTCCTTCTTTGCAATTTCAAAAATAATGCATAAAGATGTAGCTTTGTCAAGACCACACAGCTTCCATGCACTGGTATTGCCTTGTCCAATAACTGTTTCAGAGCAAAGGGGGCCTTTCTGCAAGGCACGTAGCAGTGAGCTACAATCAATGACATTAAAGTCTGAGCATATAACTTACCTTTTCAACTGATGCACAAGGACCCAGAACACCTTGAATCTTAATGTCTTTTGAGCAGCACACCTCAAATATACCACTACAAACACAAAATGTCACATCTTAGCAGAAATGACCGGGAACATAAATTACATACAAATTTGCAAGAACATAGAAATATGATGTTCATTCCAAAATAAATAAATATATCACTTCTTTTCTTAGTAATTTTGGACAAAATAAGTTAGGCAATCTAATCTGCCACAAAAACAACCTGATCTCTCAGAACTTTCCTAGTCTCTCTTCTCATGATATAAGAAACATATTAATCAACTAAAGGGAAACGCACATCACTCTTTAAGAACCATGTGGTATCACTAACTTCACCTAAGTGAAATAAGTTTGATGTTCATCTCACTTAAAAAGACATTTTTACCCACCATTAGCCATCCGTTAACAGGTGCTGACGTGTAAGCCGGTATCTTTTGCAAAAAAAAATATTTTCGATGATATGGCAGATATAGTGCATTGCTTTACGGTGTAGACTGGCATATCGTCCATTTCAGAATGTTTTGAACAATGTGGCGTCACAGCAACCACATCATCAAAAGGATTGTACGGTGGTCCAATTTAGCATACCCATCGATAGAAAAAGTGATTAAAAATGCGAACTAACCCCCACATGTACTGAAGTGAGATTATATAACTACATGGCATATAAGCTTTTTTTTCAAATATCATCTAAATAAATTCTAGGATACCACCACCCACAGAGCAAAGAAAAAGTCACGGCAACTTCTAACTAGTAACTACCAACAGAAAAAGAAAAAAGAACATGATCACAGTTTTTAGTCATTGCAAGTATAAGATGGTACTTTTGAACAAATTTCCAAAGGATGTGCATATGCCACATCAAGATGAGTTGAAGCACCACACCCATATATTATAGTCGTTATCTGTGAAAGTGAATAATGTTCCAAAGGAACTGCAGAAATATTTCCTGCCAAAGAATGGTTTTATACATCAATAGATCCTCAACCCAATTCTTTTCCACCTTAAACTGGCATACTATAGGTGCGTTTGACCAGATGTTGCCTTGCCTAATCTAAGGTCATGAATCACCAAACAGCACTGCTAAATGTCTTTATTTGCCAAATGCAACCTAAGTTAGAATAAACAATGTATTCTTCATTTGGTGGAAACTCCTTGCACATAATCAGGAGCTTAAAGCACTTTTTCAACACATTTATCCGTGATCCTGCTTATTCACTACATTAGGCAACCTACTATTTCCATCTGTAGCTTCTTAGCTACACAAACTAGAATCTGGAAGGAGACCGTGAACATTCCAACCTCAAATTTACATAATACTTTAAGAAGACTCTGACGTTGCACAAAAAAATCTGAGATGGAACTTGTTTCAGATAGAAAAAGGAAACACAAAAATATATGTACTCCAACTAAATGCACTGCCAAGGATAGGCATCACTATTAATATAGTAATGAATCATCAAATAGCACAGCATAGCAAAAAGAAGCACATAAGCATCCAAGAGTGAGGCCAGATTACCGAAGATAGGCAGATAGCATTAGAGCAAGACACATTCTCATCCAAAGAGCGAGTAAAGACATTTGCTTATGAATGTATGTAGGCTGAAATAAAGGGCAGGTCAATATTCATTGCAACCACGACCAAGTTTTACCTGGAACACAAACCGAGGTCATGTTCTCCGGCCTGAAAAATGCGTTTGAGAGAATCCTTAAAAACTGAATGTCCAAAACTCTCTGCAAGCACAACAAGCCCACCAGTCCTTTCCACTGCTACTTTGAGTTCAGCAACTCCAACCTGAAAAGCAGATAAATGATATTATGGCAAAAGAACAAAGCGTGTAATCCCGACTCAGGATTTCAAAAAGAAAAAGGCTGGAAGTGGCAAGTCCAAAGTTTTAGTCTAAATAACCATCCATAGAAGACCAAAGGATACTAAGCTGTCTAATTATCTTTATGCACTTCCATTACCAAGAATTACAAAGAACAAGAGGGAAGTGACAAACAGTATTTTGTGAATGAAATATGAATGGGCTTTCTGAGACCTGGGCATAGGGCCATAGGCTAAACCATGTTAATCCCTACTCCCTAGCTTAAGTGAGCAGTATATATTACTAACTCTCACCAATCCCACAAACATAAAATCTTACAAGCTCCAATACAATGATATATTTTACTTGTTGACACATCTCCTATCACCAATAAATTACTAAAACCCCAAAAACATAGATGGCAACAGAAAAAACGCAAAAAAGTTATGAGGTTCACTTCTCCATTTCCCTCCAACGTTTAACATTCTTCAGCGTCCAATCCTGTCTTCATTAGCTTACCTTCCAGTCTAGAGTCTACTTATGAACATGCAAGCTGACATAAATCTTGTTTTTGTTTTCAAAGGTTGACTTGTCATAACTTTCTCGTGATCCTGTTCCATTCCATGGATATGATTGATTTTAGTTTCAGAATATTTATACATTGAACAAACATTTTCATAGCACATCTTGATCATGTAATGTTTCTGAGGCATATCCTTTTGATAAAAATTTTTTTAAAAAAAAGAGATCTTTCAACTTGCATAGCTAATTGGGGGGTACAGCTTGAGAAATTTCCAAATATTTAGAGTACGGACTTGATCCTTTCAGATCCATTCAACAGTTACTGGCAAAGAAAGCTCTGATATCCTAACAAAACTATAAATATTGTGAACCTTACCCATATTGTGTTGTGTATACCGCCACCTTAAGTAATTTCAATCAGGAACCTCTACCAGGTACATACTACATACAAACTATTCTACTGCACCTCTGAATACAATGATGTAATTCAGACTATGGAATCTCAATCAGGCGATTTTGACATACTAATTCTATCCCTTGATTCAAAAACATTTGTTAGTCATTATAGCCGACGGCTTGCATCATTGCAGCCGAACATTCGCTTACATGCTCTTACTGGCTGATTTTTTAATCTACTTACTCAGCTATTTATTTTTGCTACCTAGCTTTCGTATTAAAGACAGTATTGTTTGCTCTTAGGGAGTTACAAGTATAACACCAGACTGCATCGCTGAGCCGTTCGTACAAGAGTGGAGGCATTTGTAATAAAAACTACAGAAAGAATGAAATCAAATCCATTTTCTTCAATTTATTCCAGAAAGAACAAGCATCACCTGGTCAAGTGCACACGCAAACAAATCAAGAACGTGTCCCTGATTAGCAAGCTGCTTTGACAGTCCTTCATAAAATTTGACAGCTTTGTGATAATGAGGAGCAGAATCCTTATCCAGATCCTTATGAGAACGTATTGGCTCAGATAGACTTTTTGAGACAATCTGCAGATATGAATTTACATGTCAATAGACTCAACACTGAACTGATAATATAGTATACATGAAAAATACACATAGGAAAGTGCATGAGCAAGACATTTTAAGTTTCTTATTAAACCAAAACGATTATATTCTAACTTGTTTCATACAACCCTAAAAACAGTGCGGTCATTGATGCATAGATCTAGCCAAACTGTCCAACACAATTTATTCCATGCATTATGCAGTTTTAGTTTAATTGGTTACTGTTGTTAGTTTTGTGTGGCCCACGGTTCCTTTTTGCTGTAGATTTCGCGTCATTTCTATGGGGAGTGTCATGGCAACAATGAAGCTTGGAGCAAGAAAAGGGATGATGCAAAAAAAAGAGAAGACCGCAGGCTAGACCTCAATGACCATCACAGAGTGATGTGTGTCAGGATTCATGATCACATACTAGATCTTTTTGCATATTAATATTATGTTTCAATGTTTCATATCCTCCTTGGCTCCAGGCATTGATCCCAACTTCCCGTGGAACTAGTCAAAAGGAAGATTTCAGAGAACCCAGAACCACCGGTTCCAAGCAGCAATCCGAACCTCAGCTTAAATAAAGGCAAAATAAGAAGTTCAAGTAATTATAACTACAAGGTAAGGCTCTACTTACAGCACCAGGCCCTTCTGTAGACGGGCCACCAACGAAAGCCATAATCCGGGCTCCATTGCCAGGAACACATGCTCCCAACAGGTGTGCTGCAATGCTCAGCGCTGTGCCCGTGCACCGAGCTGCTCTCTGATCAGCAGGCAACCCCCACGGATCTTTCTGAAGCTCCTCGAGTAACTATTATTATCAATTTCCATCACCAAAGATCAACCCAGCAATCAGTCAACCAATAGTTAACCAACAAAATCAAATCAAATCAAACAGCAATTATGTTCATTTACTTTCAGGCTCTCACCGTATTCAACGCAAACTCACAATCGGATGCAGGCATCAGGAACCGAGAGATGGTCTGTGAAGACAAACCATCTCTGACACCAGCTATCACCCCAGTAGGAGCAAGTGGCTTCTTAGGGAAGAAACTCAGCTGTTCCATCAACTGCTCCTTAGTAACCTCTTTATAACCCTTGAAAACGTAACTTTTCGGAATTCCACCAACGAATCCAAGCTCATGAACCTGAACATAAGTCCCGAAAGTAACCAATCCTACAAGCGCATTATCAGGGAGCAAATCAAACGCCTGGGTCAAAGCCGATTTCAAAAACCCTAACTCCTCCTCGATCAAACAAGTATCGACAACGAAAAGGAACACAGGAGGCGATGAATGGGAGGCATGAGTCTCAGCCGGTTCGTACTCAACAGTCGTGTACTGTGGAAAGAGCTCGCCGGGGAGATTGACCTCGGAGATGGAGGTAGCGTAATGAGAAGGGAAATGGTTGCGGGTGAAGCAGAAAGGGCAGATCCAGATCTTGGCGGCGAAATCGACGACGGAGAAGGGATTGAGAAGTGATCGGCAGGTACGACATCGTAAAGGCGGGTAAGGGAGAACAGGGACTTCAGAAGGTAATGGTTTCAAGGGAGTATAAATGGCGGAGATTGGGATGACGCAGTTGGAAGATTCTTGTTTTGTGCCAGGAATTACGTTCCAAGGCATACGAACTCCGTCTTGCGCTTCTAACTCTAGGAATTCCGCCATTGTTCGACCGAGAATCCGAGATGAAGCTTTTGATCGACCTCTCGATTTCTCTCTCCTCTTCGATGAGGGCAGCTCCCTCAGAAGACTGATTAACTTAACAGATCGCCGTCTACACTACATGATGCACCGCTGTCATACAAATATTTGGACAGTTTTGGCCAAAAATAATTAAAAAAATACCAAATACAATACAAATTAATCCAAAATATTTGGACAATCATAAAATTTTATGTAATATTTTCCATGTGTTTTAATACCCTCCTATGAGTCTATGACATTACTATTAGTAAAATAAAAAATAAATTATCTTAAATATAAACTTTTGAACGTGAAAACTGCTAGTTATATACAATGTAATTTATTTTTTATAGTACTAGTGATATATGGTGGTGACGGATTATTCTCGATCTAATTGCTTATTGTAACATAAGCTTCATATATTTACAAAGCGGTAAAACCGTTCATTTTTAGATATTTAAAAAAAAATATCATTTATTTAACCAAATTTTGCACGTACATTATGAATCATTTGACAAACTTCAACATCACATTTTCATGCTCCGTTTATTTGGGTTGATGTCTTGGTTTTCGAAACATATTTTGACGAATTGAGGTAGTTCAGCTAGCATGTTTCCATTAATTTATTTGCTTTTGATTTCATGTATTTTCCTCTTGGGCTTATCTTTGGTTCCGTTCCATTACCAAAATAAAAAGATACGGGCTCGTTTTGGTTTAAACACCGGAAACGAAACGAATTTTGTTCATACGTATATCCTTGTTCATTAAATATTTTGAAATCATTTATTGTGGTTTGAACTAGTTAGAGTAGAATTTGATTACCTTTTAATACCCTATAATGAAACAAATTAAAGGAAGCAAATGAATTTTGCATGATACCACAAGAAATGATTGCAAAAAAAACCATGAACAGCACATGTGAACTATATTCATTTCCATTCCGTTTCCGTTTTCGGAATTACAACCAAACGGGGCGTAATTTACTCTCTTTTGCGAGGTTCTTTGTTATTACGGCATCCTTTGCTATCTTTAATTTTTTTACCAAAATATAAAAAGAGAGTGAGACAAGTTCAGTCCGAACGAACCAAGCTGGTTATCCACACTCATTTATTTCCTAAATGAACGTACCGATATGAATTTTACAAGTTTTAATTAAAACCCTCTTCAATTTTTCCTCTAAATCATCTCAATACTATTCTCAGTCTTTTCCCTAAACTCAATTGATTCTTCCTCTAAATTCCTAACACAATGTAAAATCACACTATATAAAAAAACTTATATTAAGTAGCGCGATATTATATCCTTTTCTAAATTTAAATATTGGCAATCACCAAATTGTTTAAAAAAAACATATAGTAAAAACATCGTACATAAATAAAATACCACAATATGCATAAGAGTGAAAAACCGTGATGTATATAACAATACAAAATGTAACTATGTGAAAATAAAGGAATAGGAGGAAACCTAATATTTTTAAATAATAATTGGTGTGTGTTTTTTAATCTTTTCGTAAATATTATATCGATACACAACATCCTTTATACATTAAACGTTCGAGTTGGCAAAGACTACAGTAATGGGCTACTAACTGCTTCCGGTGGCCCCATGGGCTTTTCAGCTGCTTCGGTAACCGCGCCAGCTCAACTCAAACAAGCCCACTTTCTTCCGAAGTCTCATTTTATCATGGATGTCCAAACGCAGTCAAGGACTCAGTCGGATATGAGAGGACATGACCCGCCTCTTGGAATCCGTGCTTGAACTTATCCTTACTTTTCCATCCCGATCTATTCATCTTCCACGCGTCTTCTCCCCGTGAATATTGGCAGCAAATGCGACGAGCAATTAACACGTAACGATATTACACAGCTTTGTGCTTCTCTCACATCAAAGCTTCTTATACTCTTCTCGATCAATCCGCCTCTCAAATGAATCTTCAGATTTATCATATCAGGCTATAAATTTTTTACTAATCTTTGATCTGTTTATTTCAGGCTCTTCAGGTCGCCGGATTCGCCTCTTCTTCGCCTTCGTCGACAAAAGCGGACACAAGCGCTTCATTTGATTGCTCCTCATGCTATCTTGTATATACATTACACAAACTAAAACAAATACCTACATAAATTAACACAACAAAATAATTACACGAAATAACTATAGCGCACACACTTACAAAAGCTAACAAACACTAAGTAATCGCACAAACTAACACTTAATAATTACACCAAACAACTCAATAAATGTTACACAAATTAACACACGAAACTTACGTAGAAAATACAAAAAAGAAACACAAATTTTTTTACATAAACAACTATTTGCATAAACTAACACATAATAATTTTTTTTTACATAAATAAAAAAAACAATTTATTATACGTAGAAACTTTTTAGTATAAATGATAAAGTACGATGACATTAAACCGCAATTTGCAAAATTTTAGAGGGGTATTATGTACACGACGATGAAATTCGTAAACGCACTACATATTCGGAACCCGTAATCGTCATGGTTACGGGTTCCAAAACCGTAAAAAAATAAAAATTCTGACAGCTGACACGGATTTGGGTTCCGGATCCGTGACGGTATCAGATTTTTTTGATTTTTTATTTGGTTTACCAAGAAAATCATCACGGATCCGAACCCGTAACCGTGGTTACGGGTTCCGGATCCGTGAGGATTTTATTCGTTTTTTTTTGTTAGAATTCACATTCCTCACGGATCCGAAACCCGTAATCGTCATGCTTCCGGGTTCCGGTTCCGTTGTGCGTTTGTGAATTTCATCTCCATGCGTTTACGACTTCCGGAATTTTACCTATAAAAATCAACATATACCGAATAACTCATTAGTATTAGGGGTCGACTGATATTGATATCTTGATTAAATAAAATGTTATGAATGAATATCTTGTATGAGTATCATATTGATATATGATATCTTTGTTGATATATATATGAGTAACAAGAAAAGAAAGAGGGATTTTCAAAACTCTAGAAAATTTGATGGATGAACCACGAGTGGTTCCGGCAAATGCAAAAGGTCGGAGGTGGCTGGAAGAGGGACGAACAGAGGCGATTAAGTAGGGCAACAACGGCAGAAGACGCCGATAGCCTTGCATGAAGGGGACAACAACAACGACGACTCCTTGCTCCGGTCGGCGGCAGTAGCAACATGCGGTCAACGATGACTATGTGAGAAAAAAAGAAAAGATATCGGCATATTCAAAATGAGAGATTCATATATTAGTTAATCAATTTAATACCGAAACTCTAAAATACCAAACATCGAGTATAAATATGGGTGATACCCATACCTTATACCTTTAATCATCAAATCTATACCAAACAACCCCTTCACAAACTCGACATTATAGCTTATTTATACTCTATTTTGCCGTTTTGTAAAAAACACCGCTCTCTCTTTGTCAGCCAACCGGTTGCTACCGGCGTTCAGCTCCGGGCCTTTGTTTATCATGCAACGAGGATAAGCACGAGGTTTCCGACATGGCAGACATTGATATCCTGAAGGAGGATTCGAGGTTGATTTTCGCATCTTTACTGTCTAGGGTATAGCTTCAGTTCAATACTTTTTGTAGTATTGTCTATTTCCGAGCATAATCAGGTATAGAAACCCTAATTACCCTTCCATTTTCATCCGTAATTTCCATTGTTAGCTAATGTTAGGCCTGCATTGATATGTGAGGAAGTTAATAACAACTGATTGATTTTCCCTTTCTGTGAAAATGTAAGCAATATGAATACAATCCTTCTTCTGAGATTTCCTTGGGATCATTCAATTGAATGTCTACCAAGTGAAAAAAATTTCAATCTTCCATGAAGAATATATTAGTCTGCTTTAGAATGTTTATCCTTTGTTTTAAGGCCTAACCGTCATGAATGGTATTAGGAGGTTGTTAGCCTTAATTCCTATGTGAAGTTTATGTTAACTAGGTGATTTTATCTTTCAGCTTAAATTTTTTTGGATTTAAACCTGGAATGTTTTTGTTCATAGGAAGCAACAAGGTAGTAATGACTGTAATGGTGAAAGGGTTCAAACTTTTGATCTTAAGGGATGAAGGTGTCATATTTGATAATTGACCATCAGATAAATATTGCTTTCACTATCAGTCGTGCATTAAGAACACATTTTATAGCACCAGTGAAAATCATCGTAATTGGTAGGATGGACCTTAAAAAAGTGATTTATCACCCGAAAAGAACAAATGATAGCTCCTGGACTGATTATGGATTTGAGGTGACCTTGTGCTAATGCAAAATAGTTTACTGGTGGTTTTCTGTAAACTACACTAACATCATCTCAACAATTCCTTCTTCTTTGTCTCATCTTAATAGACCTTTTGATAACATAGTTTATTCCAGTAGTGTTTACCTGAAAGCGACTTTCAAATTGATCATGGGCATATCTCCATTTTTATATCTACCTTTCTCATTACGGTACATTTCACATTGCAAATAAACAAACAATTTATTCAACTGCATAAGTTGACCTAGTCATCAATCTCTTGAGCTTGAGTCTAATAACTTCACTATTTCCCATAACTGTTGCAATGAGATCTCATTGAGTACTCCTTGATCAATCTTGAGAAGAATGAGTCCTCGCTTTCTAACAATTTTGATGGTGTATTGTACTCTGCAATTCTCCCTGTAACAAAAAAACTGTGAGTTTTTAGTTACTAAAACCAGATAGATCTTCTTTTATGGAAAACAAAGATGGTGACGATTGAAGTTACCTTCACTAAGGACCAAGACAAGGTCACTGTCTATCACAGTATGAATTCTGTGGGCAATGGTGACTATGGTTCTATCCTTAAACTCTTGGTTGATGATTTTCTGAATGACTCCATCTGTTGCCGAATCAACAGATGCCGTTGCTTCGTCTAGCACCAATATACTGCTTTGCTTCAGTAGCGCCCGTCCTAGACAGAATAGTTGCCTCTGTCCAACACTCCAGTTTTCTCCATTTTCAACCACTATAAGTAGGGAAAAAATTGTCATTCTCTTTACAGATTTGGAAGCATGAGCAGTAGTGAAAATATGCCTACCTGTGGTGTCTAACTTCCCTTCCTTTGAGTGTACTAGATCTCCTAATTGGCATTTATTGAGCGCCTGCAAATACAATAAAAAATTTCTCGAATTTTTATTAGCAATTTACAAATATAATGAATAGTAATATTTCCTTAAACTTACCTCCCAAATTTCTGCATCAGAATGTTGTTGTAATGGATCAAGATTTCCTCTAACCGTTCCGTCAAACATAGTAGGATCCTGTGGGATAATGCTCAACCTTGATCTCAGATCATGGAGTCCGATCTTGCAGATGTCCACATTGTCGATTATTATTCTTCCTTCTGTTGGCTCCACTATCCTGAACATAGCCTGGATTAAAGTAGATTTTCCACTACCAGTTCTCCCTACCACGCCTATTTTCTTCTTCCCAGGAAAAGTGCAGGTTATGTTCTTTAGGACTGCAGGGAGATGTTCGGCATAGCGGATCTGTGTTGAATCGGTAAACAGAGCTAGTTAGAATCAAATTTAGCTGACGATACCAACATGTAAAAACTTTGATGTTAATAGGAAAATCATCATCACACATCTTACTTGTAAGTTTTGGAAGCAAATACTTCCTAAAGTTGGCCAGTATTCTGGTGGTCTTGAATCTTGGATGATAAGAGGGGCTTCACTTTTCAACTTTGAGTATTGAAGAATTCTTTCTACTGATATCATTTTGTTCTCTGCATTGCATATATTCCATATCACTGATGCTTGCAATACGTTGAGGTTTATACCATATGTTACCGCTAAACCCGCAATGCCTGCAACATTTACAACCAAGTTTCTAACTTACTGCTTTTTCCCCTGAAACTTGACAGGATAATGATGAAAACATGTGATTAAATCAGAAGTGCTTACTTGGATTTATGAATCCGTCAGGAAGAGAAACTAGTAGGACCAAAGAGAAGGCAAATACAAAATTGGACAATTGGTTTAATCTGAAACAGAGCCATTCCATAGCTGACACATTATGGAACCATGGCCTGGAGAAGTTATCAATGAGCACGAGATTTGCATTGATGAAGCGCTCCTTCTGCTCAAAGGCACGGATTGTAGCCGCACCTGTTAGGGACTCTGCAAAATGGTGGAGGATAGGTGCCTTCTGAATCTCTGCTATACGCCCCAGCTCCCTTGCTGTTGGAATGTAATATTGCTGAAAAGGTGAAACACATTTCAGTTTCAAACACGCTCAAATAGCCTTCAAATCATATTGATATACATTGACATTGCCAGAAAGAGTTTACCTTGTACCAAATACAGATTGCAGTTACTGGAATGAAAATGGCAAATACTTCCCATGCTACTTGCGACATAACTGCAATGGTCCCAATTAGTAGGATTGTAGAAAAAGCTGCCCAACCTAATCTGTTTGCAATCTCCAAATCTAATACACTCTGGTCTGAAGATACCTGCATACAATAGTGTTGTCTTTTGGTTTAGTTCTTATTTTATTTGCATGATGCCTGCTACATGTTACTCCCTCCGTTTCACAATAAGTATCATTTCAGCCATTTGGTTTTATTTCAAAAATACTTGTAGTTTTAAAACTTTTGTCAACTACTTCAAAATTCTTCTAGTTTGAAAAAGTAAAAATGTTGAGTAACAATTATTGGTATATTTCTATTTTTCATTGTCTCAAAAAAATGTGCAGAGTTCTAAAATGATGATGCGGAACAGAGGGAGTATCAATTTAAACTATATAGTAACTAAATGCTTCCTTACTCTATTCAATATTCTTCCTGTAGGTGTTGAATCAAAAAATGACATAGGGGCCCGTAGTATGCTACGCTGTAAGTTTTCAAAGAGCTTTTGTGCTGCTAGGAGACCATGTGTTGCCAAAAGCATAGCTCTAACCAGCACGCAAAGTGAGCTACAAACTGAAAGGAGTATGTAGATGAACAAAATATGATCCATCCCTGCAATGGACTCAGCATTGTCTGTCGTTGTAGGACATGACCATGCTATCCAGTAGTTGCTTGCTATTTGCAGCACTTGAAATGATGTCTGGGCTAAGAGTATCAGAGGCACCAAAACACCGCCTCTAACAGTTTTCAGGTAAGACCAGTAAACTTGTGAGTCAATGCTTCCTTTCTCTCTTTCTTCATCCTGTATCAACCTTCCTTCCTTTTCGGTTATCTCTTGCTCTAGGGAATTATTATTGTTATCACTACAGCCTGTTTGCTTCTCTTCCACATTTAGATTAAGATCTTCTTCAAATTCTGTAGTTTCAGAACCCCTGCTAGAGCTTTCTATCACGAGAATAGATTTGAGAGCCTCGTTATGTGCTCCAACTAGGACTTCAAATCCTATGTTTTGTGCCAAAAGTTCATTGAAGGTCCCTGCTTGTGCAATTCTTCCATTTTGCATTACCTGTTGAATTCATAATCAAGGTAGATATATAAATAACTTTTTGGCCACAAGTTAGCATGGCAAGCATCTAAATCATATAAGCACAATCAAAAGCAGCAAACTTAGGGCATGTTCAGATTGCAGGGGATACTGGTTATTTTGCGTTATCCTGCATTAATTCCTGCTTTTAATACTAAAAGCACTATTCCTGGCGATGCAAACACTCTTTAACTTAAAAACTTATTTCAAGACAAGAAAAGTCAAAGAACAATGAAATATAGTCTTATTTAAGATGCAAAGACGAATAACTACCAAAATAAGGTCAGCAGCTGGAAGAAATTCAACTTGGTGAGTGACATATAATATGCTTTTGTCCTTTAACATCCCGAGTAGACATTCCTGTATGTGCAAACACAGTAATCGTAGTAAGAAATAAGAGAACATAAGATAACTGTCATAAGACAATCTAAAAAGAGAAAAGAAAATGCAACTGCTAACCTGAAATAGTTGTGTTCCTGTGTGTGCATCAACTGCACTAAAAGGGTCGTCGAGCAAATAGATATCAGCATCCTGATAAACTGCACGAGCTATTTGTATCCTTTGTTTCTGACCTCCACTCATATTTATACCTCTTTCTCCTATCTCGGTAAGATCACCACAAGAGAAGAGCTCAAAGTCCTTCGCTAAAGCACATGATTTCACTGTCCTACTGTACTTTTCTGCATCATAATCTCTCCCAAATAATATATTCTCCCTTATGTTACCTGTCAAAATCCATGGGGATTGAGGGACATAAGCCTTGGAACCACTGATCTTCACCTCCCCAGATACTTTCTGAATCTCTCCAATTAGTGCTGAAAGCAAACTTGACTTGCCGGATCCAACAGTCCCACATATAGCCACCTTCATTCCTCTTTTAACTTTCAATTGTATATCAGCAAGAGTGTGAGTTTTTGTAACGGGGTCCCAGCTAAACTGCCCGTTATTAATCTCGATAGCGTAAGGAGTCTCATTTTTCGGTATAAACTCAATGGCATCTTTCTGAATTTCCTCTTCTTGAAGGTAAGAAGCCACCCTATCTACAGATACCTTAGCTTGTGCGACCACATTAAGCAAGTCAGGCAGACTAAATATCGGATCTTGTAACATCCTAAAAGTTGCCAATGCAGATAAAACTCGCCCAGCTGTCAGCGGAATCCCTATCACAAAACATGCATAAAAGGTGACCACAGAAATGAATGTAGGTGAACCCCAGAAAATAAATGCTCCAATTGCTCCTAATCTCAATGACTTCCATATCCAGTCGTACTCCGTACTTCTTAGCCTCTCAAGTTTCCGAAGGAATTGATTATCCCATGCTTGAAGTTTAATGGTCTTGATGTTTCGGAGAACTTCTGAGGTGGCCTTCATTCTTGCATCCTTGGATTCCATGATATATGACTGGTATCTCTTCATTGTTCTTGTTAGAGGAATGTTGCAAGACATTACAAGTAATGTGGCCACCAACCCTGCAATTGAACCCAAACCCACATTTGTATGCAAGACATAGATTGCCAGGGAGATTTGAATTGGGAGCATTACTACAATGTTTAAGTACCAAATGAAATCTGTGATCCTCTGAACATCAACACTCATGTAGTTGACGATCTCTCCACTAGTGTGACTTTGTCTAGACTGAGTTGATAGAACGAGACCCTTTTGGTATATGTGAGATACAAGGGCAGCTCTAAGGCGAAGTCCTAGCTGACGAGCACCGAAGATCCATTGCCTCTGTGCTCTTGTCTCAATTACTTTGGCTACAAGGAATCCAAGTGCAATTAGGTATCCGGTCCTATTGCTCTTATTTTTCTTGTCACTGAGGAAGTCTACAAAATCATTGACCAGGTAAGGTCCCACATAGGAAGCCACAGCACTAATTGCGGCGAAGACTGCATTGATAGCCGCCTTCTTCCTGGCGAACATAAATACTACCTTATAGATAGATGGGTGTTCATACCCATGCTTTTCTTTAACCTGTTGGAGGCTTTCGTGAAAAAGATGGAAGAGCACAGAAGCAGAATCGTTGGCATCAAGATCTGGGATCTGATCCTGTTCAAGGGGCTTCTTGTTGCCTATAACAAACAATGGGTTAAGCCAGGAGAAGGTGATAAGTTGTAAAAGAGTGGCTTTTCCGTATAATGACTCTCTTTTCTTCACCCCCTTAGCTTCTTCTTTTTTATCTTCAAGTAATGGGTCTCTTAGTCTATGGTAATCATATCCGGCCTCAGAATGCTTAAGATTGTCTGATGTTGATCGAATTGAGACAACGATAAGGCAGGTGGCTGCAACGAGTCCTACTAGATTAGCATAGTCACGAACCATTAGGTGTAATTGGTGGGTTTCTATGAATAAGTGAGCGGCGAGAGCTACATTGACAGCCGAGAGTAAGAAGTTGCATACCCACCACAACTTTAGAATGCCAGGGATGTTACTGATATGATTTCTACATGCTGAAACCATTGAAATGGCCCAGGATACAACCTGGAAAATCTCGGTTGCAAGAAGAGGGATCGGTGATGATGATAAACACTGATTCTGATCGCCAAGCTGATTTCCTAGAATCACTGACAAAATAGTCAGGTGAACTCCTAGAAGCACAGCAGAGCAGAGAATGATTAGGATGGTCTTCGGCCTGTTGCAAGCGCTTGTATTGCTGCTTGTGTTGGTGTCCGTTTCAACCACTTCCATCAATCTGTTTTTGCATATTGACAAGACAAGTTTCCTGACAAGGTAGATTAAGAGGATACCGAAGAAGCTCAATTCTAAAACAACGCTCATGTTCTCCCATACGCAGCCTGGTGACTTCAGCTGGTTCCATGGGGTTGGGTTCGCCATCTTCAGACCTGTCGTCACCCAAACAACAAAGGAAACATTTTGTAAGTAACTATTCCATTTTCTTACTTTAAATGTTATATTTTATTGACCTTGTCTTCCATGGCGAAATCATGACTTAGAAGAGTTATGAGAATGTTTATAATCTTGAGTAATTTATAAAAATTATTGAAGTATCGTTATGCTGACTTCTAAACAAATCTTATAATTGATGCAGTATTCGATGATCATTGTTTTAAATCCAGTATTCTTCAAGAATTACACAAGAACCATAATAAGCTAAAAAGTTTTCAGCACCAAGAACTAAAGAATACTAAAAAACCTGACCAGAAACCTGGACTCCTTGAACAATCAACATCTCCAAACAAACACAGATGCACACACAACAGAAGCAAAAATAGTTTTGAAAAATGAGCTTACCTGATACAACAAAAGAGTAAGGCATGCTTTCTTGTAGGTCTTCAGCATAAACTGACGCCCTTTGAAGAACTTATTCTTCTGGTTTTCTGCTAACAAGCAATTAAATGGAATACAAGTGTTCTGTCTTGTTTGTCAGAAATAAATACACATGCTTCTAGCACACAATTTAAGCCTTTTCTTAAAAACAATTTCCTCCTGTTTCATTCCTTTGAGAGGTCTCCATCATGGACCATTGCTTTGTAGCCCCGTAGATATCTTTCTCTATCATAAAGTAACAAACATACACATCCAAATATACTGATTGGCGGTACACATAGTCACATATTCCCTGCTGCTTGTAGGCTTTGTAGCTTCCTGTTTAGTCTTATTAAACCTTTTATTGTTCTCTGTCTTACAGTAATTTTGTTCCAAATGTACTTGAAAAGTTTTACCCCTTGGAACATTTTGTTTAAGCACGATTGCTGGAATCCAAAAATTTTACACAAAAGATCTTGCCACTTAACTAAATATGCAACCTCTTATATTAACAATAGAATTGGTAGCAAAATTATTAGACTATGATGCTGTCTTGTGACCGTATGGATCTGTTAGTGGTATTGTCTGGCTGCTTTATCTTAAAAATATTGGTATTTATCTCAGTTTGTCACCCTTTGTAATGTGCTGATCATATGTAATCTTACACTTAGTTGGATTTGGTGAAGCTTTATTGTAAATTTCTTCTATCTTAGTCATACTACATATAAACTTCATTTAAAACAACTTTGCTACCTTTTTTAATGTACTAAGACGTGTGCTCACAGTGACTTGGCAAGGCAGATTACTGGGTCATGTTATTAAAAATGCATATTTGTGTTGTCCATATTGGTAAATATATGAACAGGTTGAGAAAGCCCTTCACAATTTTGCTACAAAAGATATCTTGTTATTGATCTGGCTTTTCTATGACAGGATGCTACCTCTTGTGTGAAAGTTTTCATATTTGTGTTGTTTATACTGCAAATATGAAGGGTAGAGAAAGCCCTTCATAATTTTGCTCCTTCTTGATCAGTTGCTTTCTGTCAATTCAATGTAATGCTATGGACCTTATGGTGCTTTCTTCTTGTATTTTAAAAGCAAGAGGAAACCAATACAGAGCTTAAGGTGTGTTTGGATGCAAAACCCATGTCTTATAATACCAGTTTTATAATTTATATTGTACTATTCATACTATTTTTTAACTTTAGTATTATATAGTTTATTATAAAAGCAAATATTATGTAATATATGCAAATAAACTCATAATATCCTATAACATGTGTTATTTTATCAATCTTGCTTGTTCAGTCTTTTAAGTTCTCAATCAAAATGATAATTTATGATGACCTAACAACTGATATAATTTTAATGTTATTTTCTTTTAAAAATAAAATATCCTATAAAATAATAATTTTGTTGAGAAAGACGAAAAGAAAACAATACAAAAGAAGCAGTAAAGATTATGAGCTAAGGTTTTGAATTTTGATGATAAAGCTAAGTGGGAGATGATGCAGATTGCAGATGATGAAAGGGTGTTTACTTCTGAACCTAACAATTCTAGCCTTCTAGGTCATTTGGTGTGGTTTGTCGTATATCAATCAACTTTTTTTTTTTTCCATTCTTTTCTTTCTCAAAATTAATTTATATACATAGAGTATAGATCAGATGAGAACAGGTCTTATCGTGTAATCATGAGAACATTTCGTAGTTATTATTAGTTTTGCTACGAATGTGTCATATCATTTAATGCATTATTCGTAGTTATTATTAGTTTCAGAATATTATTTATCCAATAATTATGATATATACCCTAAATCTCGACCCTTAATATTCATCATCCGACGGTCATATATATGTGTGTGAGTGATGGGTCATTGGGTTGGGTATGTAAATGATGTAAGATGAGTAAGATATAGGATTAATATAGTGTGTTGTTAATGAATTAAAATGTATTAAAAATCTACTAAGAAAGGGGTTTGTGAAATATTTTTGGGACCACTATTTCTTGCAAAATACCACATTTGAAAGATTTAGAGATCATTGTTCATGAATTAAATTTCTTGTGCATGTGTGTGATTTCAATTGTCTAGTTACATGCATCCTAAAATTCGAGTAAAAACGGGTCATGGCCAACATATGTTATAGCTTTGCAAACAATGACATATAAGTTCAGTTTTATAATTAGCTTTATTTTAATAACAGAAATTGGTTATGTTGACTCAAAACAAAAATTGGTGTTGATAATTGATTGACTTTATTCTAATAACGGAAATCGGTTATGTAACTCAGAAACAAATTGGTGTTGAGAATCGAGTTTTCTAAATGATCATAATTGACTTTCATTTGGAGTAAAATAAAAATACAATGGAATCTTTTATTTAATTTAGTCAAAAAAATAATGCCATATGTTGTTTTGTATTGTAGTGTAGACCTAACTAGATAAGACAATACAAAAATTATAAACTAGTTTACAAATAAAATTTATTAAAAGACACCCCACTATAAATTGACTTGCAACCCAAGCATAAAATTGATAAAAGTCACATGAATCATGATAGGCAATTATCTTCTAACAATCTTATGATAACAAATATAAAAAATTGTATAGGGATACATATTAATTTCTATGAAAAAACTGATAAATAAAATGTGAATATTTTACTACTCAATAATATTAGCTTGTCATGTTATCATCTATATTATCTCGTTGTTATGGTTTATAATAATATAATCACATCTAACATACTATGATCTTATTACAATAATTTATATATTTTTTTAAATCACTAGCTTTATGTCGATACACTATTGACAAAGTTGATACAATTAATTATGGTAAGTGATAACCCAATCAATAATAAAATAATATTTTTTTATAACTCTTACTTGACAAAGTAGTTTACTAGTGTATTACCCGTACTTTGTGCGCGTTGAGTTTTAATAAATATTTAATACTTAGAAATTTATATGTATATTTTTGTAAAATAAAAATCTGGAGAATGAAATTATTATTATCATTATTATGATTTTTAATTCTCTTTTAAGTATTTATCTCTTCTAATTAACTATATTTTTAAATTGATTTGTTAAGATATGCTTGTTGGTAAAAAAAAATCCGTAAAAGTTTAAAAACTATTTTTATAAAACTATTTATTTAAATATTTTTAAAAAAATTTAGAAATCATTTTCCGATTTCTATAAACATTTAGAAATCACTTTTTAAAATAATTATTTAGGCTTCGAGAAATATGGCGTTGACACGTGGCAATAGAGGCTTCTGCTTAATAAATATAAGATAGGGGTGAATATAGATCTAAAACCAAACCGAATTTAAAATCGATTTTTCTTAAACTTTGGGTCGAAATTCGAACCTATTAAAGTAGGTTCGGTTTTGGTTTGGACCTAAAACTAGAAATATTAGAACCGGAAACCTAACCTACTAATGTTGGTTTCGGTCTTGTTCAAGTTTTGGACCCAAACCAAACTAAAAATAAAAGGTACAAACAATTAAATAAATATCAAAAAATAAAAACTAGGTACAAATATAGTTACTCTCATCTATCCCAATAAAAATAACAAATATGAAATATCCAAACCTATCCCAATAAAAAAGAAAAAATATGTTCCCGTCCTTTTTTAAAATAAAAATCGGTTTTTCGGTTTGGACCATTGAATTTGCTGTTATTACCCAAAATCGAACCAAAACCTATTTTCAAAAATATGTAGACCTAAAACCGAACCTAAATTGTCAGTTGTCAGTTCGGTCTAGACCGAAATCACCCCGATTTGGTTCGATTTTTGGTCAACCCTAATAATTTATTGGGAAATTCCGGATGGTGCCCTATGGTTTGGAGTTTTCCGGATTTTGCCCAGAGGTTTTTTATAGTTCGGATGGTGTCCTTGTGTTTTAATATTTTCCGGTAATGCCCAATAAAGGAACGTCAGCTAAAATGATTTTTTTAAAATGAGAATTAGTTCTTTTTAAAAAAATGATAAAAAGGCTAAACATTTTGCGCATAGATCTTTTTTTTTAAATTACTTTAAGTTGACATTCCTTTAGAATTTAAACGGAGTTGGGCATTTTCTAAAAAAATATAAAAACACAAGGGCACCATCCTAACTAAAAAAACCTTTGGGCAAAAACAAGAAACAATAATTGCGCATAGTTCTTTTTAAAAAAATGATAATTATTTTTTAAAAAAATGATAATTATTTTTTAACACAAATAAAAAGATAAAATAACAATTATTTATAAACGGAGGGAGTAGTTATTATAACCTACTGTGCACATTATGAACATCGATTCGATTACAATACAAATTATAAGAATGGTTGGTTTGACATATCTAGTAGGAACATGTAACACTCACTCCCATTGTTTTGTACGAGAAAATAGGTCACAATCAAGCTTTTGATAGCCATGGTTTTCTCTCTTTATTTTTCCAAAAACAAGAAACAATAATTGCACAGCAGTGTTCCGCATTCATCTCCAAACCCACATTTTTGCTTCATGAACATCGATTCAATTACACGTTTAACAGTTGCTGCAACTACCAATCCAAACCTTCTCTTATTTTCAAAAATAGTAATAAAAAACTTTAGTGCTGGTTTAGTTGAGGCTAAGAAATAAAATGTAAAAATAGCAGTTAAACAAAAGGAATTGAATATACTTACTCTATTCATATTTTTTTTAAAAAAAAATTATTTAACTTACATTTTAGTGTAAACAAAATCTTTATCATCAAAGTTTTCTTTTGATGTTTTTTTTTTTATTTTGCTCGTTTGGGTTCTTTCATGACGGTTAGTCCGTCGGCCGATTTTTCGGCCTTTCGATCCATTAGACGGTTTGTCGTCTAAGTGCATTGAACAACTTTCCTTTATCAAAAAAAAATAAATATTTATTTGACATTTTCTAATATTAAAGAGCTATTTTTAAGCAAAATAAATGGGCTTTTTGTTGAAGGTTGAATTACATTTACACGAGATGATGGGTAAGGTAACACATTTCCTAGATGATACAACTCAATTGACAAAAATTTGGCCCTTTCTATGTAAGAGGTGAGGTACTGTAATACTTGGAACAGTAAGGAAACTAGAATTCATCTGATCACTTGAGAGCATCTCCTGAGGCTTCTATCGGGATCAATGTCGTCTTTTGTGATATTAACAATTCCGGACTGCTCGTGTACTTTGTCAATGAGGAGCTTCAACAAAGGGACTCGTGAGAGAGTTGTGCACGAGCCAACCATTATGAGCTTCTTCTGTAGTGACAAAGGGAAATTAGTTAGTATATGCATTTGCTGATGATAAGACACCAGAATACTTCTGTGTAAGAACTGAAATGAATGATATGTTTTTCTCATGGATTTGATTCGGAATGTTTCTAATGGAAAAGGATTTTGGATAGATGAAAGTATGAAACAGCTTAATTAGAAAAAAGTGGTTTCTTAATACTAATTTTTATAGTCAAAGGAAAAATGGTTATGTGAAACTGTAACTTCTGCAAAGGACTTGTTAAATATTCTGCTTCTTAAAACTAAGGTGTCGTTTGATTAAGCAATATAATTGCAAAGGACTTGTCAAAGAAAGGCATCTAACATTTCATTCTAGACACCCTTTGGCGACATGCTCCCATATAAAGCTGTATGATGAGCTGTTTTTTAGCAAAACAAACAGACCCTAACAGGCTTCATAGTCCAGGGAAATGATAATACGAAGTTGTAACTTCTGTAAAAAACTTGTAATCTGTTAGATCTTTAGGTGTCTATGATTGGGTCTAAGGTTGATCGATTTTGCCAAACTTAAGGAAAATGTATAGAACTCCAGCCTTGTTCAAGGAAAGCAGGTTCATCTCATGATTCGTACTTTCTCGTTGTTTAAGAAAAGGATGTTTCTAAGACTCTTCTAGAACACGAACTCTTTGTTGTTGCCAAAAGTTTAAACATATTAGATGCAAACAATACGAGATCACAGAACGGTTGTTGGAACTCTAAGCAAAATGATCAGAAGTGCAAGTTAATAGGGTACTTTTCTAGGACATAGTCTATAGCAGCTTATCAAGAATAACTTATGCCTACTTTGCGTTTTTTTACAAATTAATTTAGAATCAATTTGTTGTTTTTAGCCATAATATCATTTAAGCTACACATCAATAAATAAAAAGATACAAATTCTACACCAAGTGTCTAGTTTGGCTTAGTACTAGACAAACATTGCTATTACTGTTGATGAGCATTATCTGCAGCTAATCATCAAAAACACTAAGCAGAGAGGGAGAAGAAAAACAAGATTTAATAGACTAATGAGACTTTACCTTGGGACGTGTAAGCGCCACGTTAATTCTATGCCAGTCTCCTAGCAGTGAAGATGAGTAGTTGCCGGGTTTTTGACTTGACCTCACAAAGGACAACAGTATGCAGTCCTTATCTCTTCCCTGAAGAGTGAACAAGGTTATATATGTATGAGAAAGAGTAGCTACAAAGAAAATGTGAAGATTAACTTTACACTTTGGTATCACCAACAAAGAGAATGTCTGCTGCTAGAAAGATAATGCAATAGTAGAAGTGTAGCTCAAACCTGATATTTGTCAATCGTATGAACCTCCACAGACAATGTCCTTAGAAGATTCCCGATTAGACTTGCTTGTGCGTTGTAAGGGGTAATGATGCCAATGTCTTCTTTCCTGATTCCATGATTAACTAGTGTCCCCGCAATCTACAGAAAAGAAAAGGAGTTAGATTCGAATGCTAAGTTTTGTGTAAGGCTTAAGAACATGCAAAAAAAAATCTAGACAAGAAGATGCAAAGATTGAATAGCAAGATAGTTGAATGTATTGTTGTAGATTGTGCATGAAACATAAATGGTAATACCTCAGCAATAATATAAGCTTCAAGCCGATTATTCACAGTCTTATGCTCTTTTGTCTCAAAAGCAGGTAAAGTGTCTACACAGTCAATAATGCTTTGTAAGGGCTTGTGTTAAGATAAATCAAAAGAAAAGAAACTATGTAGATGTATAGAAACCTGTGTTGATAAATATCACTGGTTTCTGTTCATTTAAAACCTGCATAGGTCATAGAAGCCAAGTCAAAAGCAAACTATTACAACGATTTTGAAGTTAAAGCCTTTTATGAAACAAAATATGTTCTGATTGACGTGATTACCTCCTTCAACCAGACTGTAATTGACCCTGGTTCTAAAAGCTTCAGTTTGGCATTCTTCACATCTGAAGAGCCACACTGCAATCTGTCACCATAGATTAGCGTATTTGACAGATCCATGATAGCTGCACACATCCGGTACTGCATCAAGCAACAATTAACAGATTTTAGTCTTACGGACATCTATTTTTTATGTTCATTTGTTGGTAATTGACATATCAAACAACTTTAAGATCAGCACTAAAATTACTTGATTTTGCAATGCTGATATTGCTTGTGGATGTGCTTCTGAAAGCCTGCAAAACAAGCTTATGCCCATACCACTTTCTCGAGCCTCTGCACTCTAGTTAAACACAAGATATGTAAAGCTTGATACAAGCAAAAAAGGGAAAGAAGAAGGATGCTTTTATGATACTCTATACTATAACTTACCTGAACTAGAGGGGGCAGCTGATAATGATCTCCTACTAGGACAAACTTTGAAGCAAACATCAAAGGTCCTAATGATACCTAAGAAAAATTATTTTTGAGAATCATTATTATGCAAAAGAATGAACTTAAACAGATCAGTGCTCTTAATGTCCAAATCAAGACAGCTTAGAGACATCGAGTCAACCAAAAATGACCTTAATACTTGTAAGATGTAACTTTTAGGCAACTCTTGCTACTGGAAACTTATTTTCAACGGTTGTCTTTTTCCTCCCTGCTGAATCAGGAGTCAGGACTGAGGGTTATTTTTAATTTCAGAAGATGAGGCCTCTGCTTCCCGGAATCCATTTTTCTGGACATACTAAAACTATCATTTCATGATCAATTTCTTTAATTAATCATTTGCACTGTTAATTGTTGGAGAAGAGTAGAGATTATGGTAAACTAGCTATGTGGACCGTGCAAGGCACGGAATTTGTGTAATAACTAATATGGTGGAAAAAAATTCAAGTTATATTTAACTGTCATCTATTATAAATACTAAAGTTGAAGTAATTTATGTAATGGGTCAATCCGGGAGTAATTTAAGGGTGATGAGTCATGTCCACAATTAGTGTTGTATATTTATTTTTATGTATTTATTTTAACAAAATAGAGGAAAGGTAAAAAATAAAATTTGCATATCTCATGTTGGAATTTCATCGAATGGTAAAAAATATAATTACATGATTTTTAAATAAATATAATTTATATCACAAATTTACAAAAAAATTGATTATAATATCGTCAAATAGTTGTATATTAATCATTTTATCATCAAGTTTTAAGAATACTGGGTATTAAACTAATTAACATAATATAACACAAATTTGATTTGATTTTTTTATAGTTTAATTATGAGTATAACACTAGGGTATATAGTATTGTCCAATAATAATATTAAAATAATTTTATTAATATTATTAAAAATAAAATAAATCATGAGTTAATGGATGGTACCTAATTATAAATTTAGCAAACAACAATTTAAAATTTTTAAAAATAAAACTAATAATTTAGAAAAAAGAATATATAATATTTAAGTAAAAAATATCTTTATTATATTAGATCTAATATACTAAAACAAAACCTCTAGATACATTTCTAAAAGTTGGTATAAAATAATTCTTGTGTGGCTTTCAAACTGTTAATTCCTTGATGGTTTTGGCGATGCAGATCCAAGTTCAAGACAGATTCGTGCAAAAGAGAACAGGTCATGGCAATCTCTTGATAGGTTCTTTGGCTTGTTGGTGTCAAGTTTATACACCCGGGGTTGATTGTCATTGGGAGATTTTGGAGTCCACAACCATAAAGACTGGGCCACAAATTACTTCAGTAGGATATGGTAGAAAAGGACCAAAAGATGCGATAGAACAAAGCTCAATACCCTTTGATTGGAAAGGAATGCAAGGATTTTATTTTGTCGCAAGGGAAAGATCTAGGTTGTCCATCAGCTTTATTGTAATAAAATTCTTACTTAAATAGTTGAAACCTGTATAATAAAAAATCGCAAAAAGTAGTATCATATAGAAACATACCGGCAAGCTTATCTGCCCGGCCTCATCCATTATGCATACATCAAATCTTTTATTTACCAGCAAAGGGCTAGTTATGCCTAAGCAAGTTACTGCAATGACTTTGACTTCATCCAGCCTCCTCCTGATTTCTTCAACAGTACTTACATCCTTAGCTGTCAAAATAAATTATTCAAAAGTTGTCCCTCAAAGAATTCTGGACCTCAAAGCTACAGAAAATGCCAAACCTGAAATACAATGCTCTTGAACTTCATTGTGCACAACACCAGATCTTCCAATACGCAGAAAATCTATCCCCTAAGAAGTACACTCTTTAGTTAGCAGCAACCTCAAGCTCCAACGAAATGACAAAAAAAATACACTCATAATGTCAATGCATAAACACTTGCACACAGAATAGAACAGGTATGGTTCATTACAATACTGTCAATGAACTGGAAATTCTCTTCTTTCCTTCTCCAATGGCAAAAAGAGTAGAAAAGGACCTGAGCTTTTAATTTCACGAGCAGGTTATCAACAGCTGAGTTTGTATAGGACGTAAGCAAGATGGAGGCCCCTCTCATCAACAAAGCCTTGACTGCATATACCATAGTGGATGTTTTTCCAGTCCCAGGCATTCCAAGGATAAGAGCATAATCTTTGGCAGTAAGTATCTACAAAGATACAATGCAGAAAGTGGAATAAAGTAATTATGTTAAAAAAAGAGACACATCCAACAAATTTAACCCACAAAAGCATTAAGATGTAGAACCTGATGAGTACCTTGATAATAGCTCTGCGTTGATCGTCATTTAAGTTCCTCTCTGACCAAACATAAGACATTACTGGATCTTGGCTTAGAACACAGCCACTGTCAAATCTTGGTGCCTGCTCATATAATATTTTTTTAAGTAGACTTTGCAGATCATTCATAAGTTAAATATGAGAACGATAAAAGCAGGGAAACCAATTAACCTCAAGATCAACAATCATCTTCCTCAGACAAGAACTGTGTACATCTCGAAGGAATAACCGTACAAGATTTGTCCTTCATAAACAAATACTGGCATTCAGCAAAAAAATAGTGTAGTTTCACATGTGGTAGAGTATTAATGAATAGCATAAGATTCAACTGAGAATAGTAGTACAATTACCTCATGGTAGTAAAGGAAGCAACACCTTCATCCCTGTCTAGCCGCCAAATTTCTTGGAAAATGTCCTTGGACCTTGAAGAACGGGTACTTCTTGGAATCCTCAAGCATTTGGGCAAAGAAACCTAGTAGTTTGAAAGAAGTTAGCATTGTAGTTTCCATTATTAATTCTGTCAAATAAAATACAAAAGTATTTATATTAATGAACTGAGACAATCAGAGAATGCACACTCTAAGTTACATAGTCAAAGGAAAGACTTTGCACAAGGAACGCCAGAAATCTTACAGACACATGAGATCCGCTGATATCTGTAATATATCCACTTGCAAGGGCAACATGACTTGATTCAGTGCTTACTATCTGCACAGGAAATGTTAAACAGAACGTTAGATCTACAAACATTGGAATCAGAGGAAATGGAATTCATCGCACCGTATTATGCTCTGTCAGGATGTGAACCACCGAGAAACTGATAAATTATGTAAAATCCACGTAGTCCAAAAAACTTGAATGATAAGCAAGGATATAGATTGGGGTTAATTAGAGAACATTTTTTCATGTGTCCCTCCACTTCTATAGTCACGGAATACATCTATAAGGGGAAGGAGTAGCAGCCTAGATTACTGGGCAACATGCAACTTATGTAAACAAGCTGCTAGTTAATACAAGACAACTTTAACCCTGTCCTTTCATAAGTACACAAGCCACACAATACATCTAACTGAGAGAGGAAACAATATATGCAGCCATTTAGATCATTAAAAATATATGATGTGTAATAGAGATCATAGGCACTGAAGGACTTATGATGTGAGAAAATGCCACAACTTTGGTTCGTTGGATTCTGGACTAGAAAACAAATAACACAAAGAAAAACTCAAACTTTTGTCTTTTAACAGTGGATAGTCAACTAGAGGCTAAACTAATTCATTCTGTCTAACATGCTTTTATGTACTCAGAAGAAAATGTAACTAAAAAGTCTTGGATCCTATAATTCCCGTACAGAAACAAGTGCAGCATGTAGATGGAAGTACCACACGGTCTCCACTCCGAAGTGCACAATCCAAGTGACTTTTGAGGGAAACACCATTTTGAGAATCTTGTTCTTCAGTATTCATGGGGACATTAGGAATGACTTGGCGCACAAAACGATACACAAATAGTTTATCTTTCTGCATTTGAAGATCATCTGAACTATCAAGAACCAGAGAAGGAAGACAAGTTGAGGAGTGCTTATCCTTCCATGAGATTTGCTGCCAGAAGCTGTTTTTAGAAAACTGAAACAGGAAACACCATATGATCACATGATCTAAGTTTCAACATACCAATTAACACAAAAGTTCAACTATTCAAACCTGTTGCTCTTTTGCTTCCAGGTCAATTAGTTGATCCCACTGTTTTAGGAAGGTCATATGAGAAACAGATAAGTGGCCAGTTAAGGAATCAAACAAATCCCCTAAGCCACTGCTATCAGCATTTCCACCATTCACCTGCAATATTAATATTAATATCAACAAAAAATGCTTTTAAATAACCATATCATTTTCAAGGAAATATAGATTGGTCAGCATATATATAGTGTTAGAGGCATGGCAAAACCCATCATAACATGATATAATAGATAGATTAGAATTTACCTTATGATAAATGGTACAAACATTGACATGGCGACATCCTCTGCATGTATTTGGACTCTGCGTTTAGAAATTACTATATATAAATAACTGATTGAAAACAGCATGAAAGACAGTTATACCAGTAAGCACTACCTGAAGCATTGGTGGCAACTGTTGAGCACTGACTGCTCTCAGTATATCACGTGCTAGCTCATTACGACGCATGATGAGCCCAACCAAGTCTGATCTTCGAGCAACATGTCCCTGTCAAGGTGTAGTTAGTATGGACTACATAAGATGTTGTGGGGCCATAAGGCATACTTGAACATACCTGTGTATGATCTGTATGGAGATAATACAGAAGACCAGAATCAATGTCATCTAAGTATCTGAGATTAGCGCATTATATCACAAAGCGGGAAAGGAAGAAGAAAAAAAAAGGGGTTGCCACGAGAAATAAAACTTGGTCAAACAGTCACCTTTCAGACATGAGTAGCGTGTATAAAATCACTTGGGCAGAATGTTCAACTGCCGACTGCATAGCATACAGAAAAAAAAAAGTTGTGACCTAAAGGATTAAAACGGTATTTTAGATAGGGGGACATTCTGTTGTTTTCAACGTGGAAGATTAAACGCCTACTTGCCTGACCAGAAGTTGCTTTACCAGTTTTAAATTCCAGAGGTAGGATCTTTTCGTCTGATCCTCCATTTGATTCAATTCTGACACGTATAGAAGCATCAATCATTCCTTTCAAGCCATATTTTGGAGCCCACACCATCTCCTCAATATCAATTACCTATTTTACCAAGGCATACCCAACCGGACTTATTATGCCCCAAAACAAGTGGATGTCAAAGTATAAGTCAAGTAATGCACAAATATCATATATAAATACTCATAAGCCCAGATGTCATGTCATCATCCATTGATATAAAAAAAACCCATTATGTCAAATATTCTCATATATTAGTGGATACGTACGGAGAAACATATGCAGATGACCAACTATAAGCCCAACAAGAACTTTCATGTGCTATAATATATACTTGTTACAAAGTCATTGAAGTTCAACGGTCTCATTTTGTTGTTAATGAGCACAAATTAATTAGAGCACAAACTTCATATATTGAGAGCCACAAAAATGATATGAACTGCTTCTATGGTAAACAAAAACTATCACATTCAAACAGGCTAACATAGAGATCTATTGTCAGTTGCTAATACAAACACAAAATAATTTTCACATTATATGCTTGAATATCTATATAGGTCGTTAATCAAATGTAGTATAGAGCTCTTTCTTTGCTGTTCAACGAACAGAAAGTTTACAGAGTGGAGTTGAACAACTTCTAGCAATGGCCTTAAGGTATCATTATAGCATTCCCCGATTGCGGATCATAGGGGACCTTGTATGTTTCTTATATTTTCCTCTTACAAGAGATCTTTCCACTTGTACAAATACTAAAATGTTTATCAATCAGCCCTCCTTCTAGAAAAACATCAAATTAAACCTCAATTATATATAGCTACCTTACCTCAGATATGCTAACCCGCATCTGTCCATTATCAGGGCCAAAATCAGTAGAAGGTTTGGGAGAATCCTGAAGAGAACAAAATATGTTTAGTGGTTATCCCAGCAACAAAATCACGGCAGTTAAAACACTTTCAGCTTACAGAGGTACAAGATAAACAAAGCAGCATGGATATAGATGCGACTTATCTCCATTTGCTGTGATTCATCGAGTACAAATCAGTTTATAAATGTCATTAGATCCTACCTTAAGTTCAAGTAATGTTTGAAATAAGACCCTGTTAGTCTACATAATATGAATATTTCCCCTTTTCTTTTACATCACAAACATGTTGCATTCAGGGGCAGACATTTTCCCAACTGAGTAATTCCAGGATGGTGAAATTTTGAACCTTTTTTTTGTGACTCGGGTTCATCCGCTTGAATGTGCAGAAGTGTATTTGTTCCACAGTAAATAGAACAACCAACAGGGATTTTCTTAGGGGTTTAACTGACAACAAAAGGTTGTACAGATGGCCGTCTGAAAGCTAGAAGGCCGGGACTGTCCCGTTTTTAGCCTGGACAGACTTATTTGGACGGATCCACAAATTTAACCCTAACCTAACTCCCCCTTTCTTCCCAAGATTGAGGGATCAAAAGAAGAGGCGAGATTGGGGGATCAGTGGTTCATAGGTGAGATTGAGGGAGACAAAAGAGAAGAAGCAGCCGAGAAGTCATATCTCTAGGATTTTATTTTCGCTATAAATAGCTTAGATTTTAAGTAAAAGTATGGACTGTGTGTTTAACCACCTGTGGACCTAAATTTATTAAATTTTATATTCTTAAACTTTTAAGTTCAGGAAAAAAATACACATTATACAGCATTTTGGCTGTGAAATTTCCGTAAATTAAAAAAATGTCTTGTCCGTCTAGAACCTGTCTAGAATGGCGTCTAGACGGTGACCCTCTGTCCCGTAACCATTTCGCTTATTTTGGACATTGGTATAAACTAAATACACTTCAGGTAAATGATGATTTTCAGGCCTACTGAAAGACTCATTGATGCATAAACAGTAAGTTTAGATGAACTAATGAATACATAGCAGGTTGATAAATGTGTTGGCAATGCATAGGCTTTTTCCTTCTTTTAAAGCAACTGATAGGTTATGCCAATGTAATTGCTGGATACGAGAAACATCTTTTGAAAACCTAGATAGACATACTGGATACGAGAAATTATCAAATTATGCATGCCTCAAAATGGCCTCAGAGAAAGGTTTTAATGGTTAGATAATAGAAAGCAGTAAAAGAAGGAAAGGGACTGACCTCAGAACCTCTGAAGAGTTGGATCCAATTCAGCATTCTTGGAATTGCTTCCATCACCTGCTTTAGCATATCGCGTTCATCCACTGTAAAATGTCCAACAAAAGAAAGGAAAACTTTCAGGCATGTTAAATGGACAACTGATCAGCATGGAAATTTTCTATAATAGTTTTAATCATAATTGATGTGCACCTCCACACGCGTACAGGTTTTCTATACTTTTCAAGACGACTGTCCGAGAAACTCCTTCCAATATCTCTCTTGTCGGGGTTTCCATTAAAAGCCCTTCCTAAGCAAGCAAGACAAGAGAAGCAAATGCTTCAATTAAGAACTACAAAAACTCGCCTTATGGAAGTTCAGTGCATTGTCCATCTTCTAAATATTAAAGATAAAGGACCATCTTTAAAACCTGAAAAACTTGGTGCAGAACGGTGCCTGTTAGTGCTGCTATAGATTGGTCAGAGCATTTCAGCCTTTCATCCAAAACAGCTCGTCTTGAACAGCTGAAACTGCCTGCAACCTAAACCAGGACAAAAGGAATACGAAGTTCAAAAATATAATGGTTAAAACATTACCAAACATCAAGATGCAATGGCTTGAGAAAAAAGAGCCCTTAATTTAATATCCTACAAATCAATATATTGAACTCCCATTGTCAGAAAGCAACATAAAGTTGCAATTAACAAGCACCAATTGCCTCCCTGCTGTCCTACCCAGAAACACCATTGGCCCCACTAACGTCCAGACGTGGGTACCTTTTTGTTAACAACCCAAATCAGAGAGGATACTTCTTTATACAAGAAATAAATATGAACAGAATCCAACCATGACTTAAGGGTTGTTTGCAAGGGATTATGGACAGAATAGGAGAAAAGATGTTTATGCTATTCACACTTGGCGTGAGAATAGTAGTAGAGCTTGTTAGTTGTCTAAATATGGAAATTGTCCCCCATTAGAGGTTGACCACAAAGTTGGTAGAGAAATTAGGCAGTTGTGTCTTGGGCTCTCAGGAAGAGTGTCGTTCCTTTATAACTCATTTGGAAGAGTGTGTCCTTCCATTTGATAGTATGTGTTATCTTTTTGGTTCAAATATATCCTATTGATTAATTATTTTGAGCGTTTAACTCATTCTCTTTCTCACACTCTGCCATTACAGCATTACCGTGACGTTTTCAGTTGGCCATACAACTGCATGGCCACCAATATCATTCCTCGCATCGCCTGTGCAACCACAAAGCCACTTTTGGTTGCTTAAAACTGATAACACAACTTTTTCAACAAATGTTTGCCACTTCAGATTTGATATTAAAGAAAGGAACACCCTTGCAACAACAGTGGGTTTGTTGGATTTTGTGGTAGTCGTTTTGTGAAAGAAAATCAAATAGGGAGTGAGATCGATCAAAGATTCAAAATGCATGAACCAAAAGGTAACACTGAAGAGAAGAAAACATCAAAAGGTGATATTCTAAATATTTGGTATTGTTCGCCGTCATTTATTATATGGCATTGTATTAGAGAAAATCGTGTGAAGTTAATAGTTATCCTGGTATTTTTATCATGGCAAATCTGTGTGATAGACAAGGATAGCATTATGCAAAGTACATGAATGCCAATTGTCAATAGGTATAGTGTCTTTAATAGAGAGCGACCTGTGAATCATTCAAATAAAGTAGAATCACAATTTGTGGGCTAACTTACCCGAGTTCCAGAAATCAGTGCATTGGGGTTAACAATAACAAGATTATTGGCATGATCCACGTAGCAGTTTCCTTGTGCATCAAAGTCACCAATCACCCGTACAGTGTCTCCAGGAGTAATGACACTATAAAACCTGCATTCCAGAAAAACTTGAGCATTGATACGCAACAAAGAATGAAGAACCTGCACACAGCTTATCTTATGAAATTAAGAGAAGCTTGCAGTTTGTAATATTCTCTTTATTCTTCATAAAGCAACATCTTTAGTAACAAATATATTCCTAGGATTATCTCACAATGACTTAAAAAAGAGATCATGACCGTGTCACCGTGGTAACCAGAAAGTCCATCGTGACTCATGAATAAGTGTTGGCAAACATAACATCCATTGAGTTGTCTGCATAGTTTCTTTTACAAACCATTTTATTCAATGCATGTCATCAAAACCAGTCCAAATTAACATCCATTGAGAGATCAGAGATTGGAAAGAAGAAAAGTTGTTCAAGCATGGCTATACCACGGTGTGTGTGTGGTGTGTGGGGTGGGGTGGGGGGATCTTAAGTTAGAAGTTGCTACCACAATCCATAATCATGTGAAAAGTAGAAGCAAGCTGATGGAGGGCAGCAAGGGGTAAGGAATCCATTAGTATACAATAAATTCCTTCAACAGAGAAACTCTGAATGCCAAAAACATAAAATTGAAATAATGAAACTCTGAATGTTCAGAACAAGAAATTGAAATATTGAAAAACCAATTAGCTTTGCATCATTTCATCCAATATTGGAGATTGCTGAAAGAGTTGCCTCTCCACCTCACAATGCCCTCAGAACTGATGCTTATAAATTCAGCAACTAAGCACTAACTTTAAGTATAGTGAATGTAAAAAATTATTTTGTTAGATTTGCCTCAGAGACGAGACATGTCAACCTCACTGGAAAACTAGAAGTCGAGAATAGACAGAAGTATTAAAAAATATCAAATGAAACCTGGATAGAAAAAAAATAGCATGATGAAACAAAATTTTACACTTACCAACCATCACACAAATGCACAAACTGCTCCTTTCCAGTATGCTCATTCAGTAACCGAAGAACCTGGAAAGGAGATGAACAAATTTTTCAATCTTCACAACCAAATTGAAATACTCAGGTAATTCTGAGCAAACATTTCTAACCTTAATGGAACCATGAGCTCCAGATGAATTTGCTCGGTCATGCTTCTCGGTAACCTAGAGGAGAATCAATTTGATAGTTAATCTCAATGACAGCATTGTATTAGAGAACTATCAAAGCAGGAGCACAATTAGTAAACAGCTATACAATATACCTCTAAAACAAGGAAACATGGACTAGAAGATGACAAAGTAGCCTCTTCTTGTGACTTTCCCAACTCAATGACTTCCGACTGAAATGTAATGGGCTTCTTATCAATATTTTGATCAACTGCCTTTGAAACTTTGACTTTCTGACCTGACGGGCAGTCTTCAACGGATATTACATCTTCCACTTGATCCAACAGATCAAGTAGTGCCTGAAAAAAAATGTTTTGTGTGTAAATCTTTATGGTCCAAAATGCATCAACCTCACAATGGAAGGCCCTTGAACTATATAAGCCAGGACAAAACATGAAAATGAGAAGCAAAATATTAACTATTAAGTAGAATCAACAGAAAATTTTAGCCCAGAAGATACCTTTTTGTGAGGCCTTAAACCAAGAGTTTCTGGCATGATGGTGTTATCAAAATCACTATCTGAAAGCTGCACTAGAGACGGCTTGAAAGATCAGAAGACGAATATTGCAGTGTAATATACAAAACACACGAGTTATAAGCAAAGAAAAGTACAATAACCTTATTATGACAATATGGTAGAGAAGGAGGAGTCCTGAATGGACTTTGCAAAATACTCAGGTCCGAATTTTTTGCATCAACTGGATCCCTATCCCTGCTGCAAACAACTGAATTCTCCACTGGTGTAGCTCTTCCCAGACTCATCCTACTGGGTTGCTGTAAGGACTTCCCAGCTCCAGGTGATACCTGCAGATTTATACTTTAAATTTATCTTTGTTCTTTTGTCATCAGTCATGTATCATCTTGAAAGGAACTAAATATATCAGATGTAGGGAGGAAACAAAGTGAGACGGCATTAACACCTGTATATCATTTGAACATCGTTTCAAATTGGAAGAAACGCCTCTTGCAGACTCAGCAAGAGCCTTCACCACTTCCGGCATATTCTTAGAGATAGAATGAAGGCGTTCGTTAACAGGTGATATTTTCCAGGTAATATCATCGCCTCCGTCATCTTGGCTCTGCTTGACTAACTGTCGGACACCATCACACTATATTGTAACTAACATATTCACTCTCCATGGGCAAAACTAACAGAAATAGTGGACTCTAAAAAGCAAATTCTAACTACAACTTGAGTTCATATAACCATTACATTGAACAATGTTGCATCTATTTGTAGAGAAAATATACCATTCCAGGGGAGAACTTGAAGCGTCTCCTAGACACAGATTTTGTCAAATGAGGAGAAATGTCCTCACAATCGACAATATCAACCAACGGAATCTCAGAAGGCGTGCTCTTAGGGTTTCCATCAGCATTCAAGCTGGCAATCGATTGCAGCTCACCAACAGGTCCATGATTCGGCGAGACCGTATCAACACAAGACTCGACTACAACGTCCACCAGCGAATTCTCCTCCACCTTACTCTTGGAATGCCGAATTAAGTCCAAATCTGACTTTTTCTCATGATTTGCGGCAGCATCTCCGGCGGATTCAGGTGGTTTAGGGATGGAAGGCGGCTGGAGCTTGGAGAGCTGGGAGAGGGAGTGGCGTTGGAAGAAGTGCTGGATACCGAACTTGGAAGGTGTAGAGGCGGCGTTGGTGGTGGTGGTGGTTGGGTTTTGGTTCTGTTTCTTGGAGTTTGAGAGGGAAGATGAAGAAGAAGATGAGTTGGTGTTCTTCTGCTTCTTCCTCGGCGGCATTTTTGGAGGAGGGGTACGAGACTGGGAGAGGCAATCAATGGGTCACTGCGGAGGTTTTGGAGGTATCTATCCAAGTGTGAATTTCGATATTTCCCGCCCAAATGCACCTCCTGTCTCTATTTTTTCACAATTACATAATACAATCAAACCAACAGAAAGAAGAAATGAAAATAAAAAAATAATACAATCGAGTCAATAAAAATAAATTTTATCATAAGTTGAAGATCTTGATAGAAAATTGGATAGTTTATATTTTTTTCACCATCAAAATTACACATATAATATTTTAATAGTATGTTATTAGTTCAATTAAGATAAAAATAAATAAAATAAATAAATATCTTATTTTAATTTATTTTTGTCAGATTCGATAGGTCAAATATTTTTTACAATATTCAGTGTTAAGTTCAATGTCACTTTATCACAAAATCAACTGAATGTTGGTAATTAAAGATATAATTACATTGTATTATAGTTAACATCATAAATCATAATGTTCCACCACAACTTTATCATTAATGCTCCACCACAATTATCAATGTTAAGTTCAATGTCACTTTATTTTAATTTACATTGTATTCTATAGGTCCTCCATGCCGAAGCATGTGCGCTACGGGAAGGGCTGATAAGGGCATGCGATCTGGAGATCAACAACATTGAAGTTGAAGGAGATAACCTTACAATTATCAATGCAATTAAACAAATATGGAAGTCACCATGGGAACTCGACCTTATCATCTCGGACATTTCTAACATTTTGGGTAGTTTCCAGCAGGTTCGGATTCATCAAGTCTTCAGGGAAGTCAACAATGTCGCCGATAAGCTCGCAAAATTGGGACACGACTACCCAGTAGCTTGCTCATCGACACCCCCCAGGTGGTCGAGCTCATCCGAAAGGATGCACTAGGTTGGAAAGTCTCGCGAAGATGATCCAACCTAACTGCTTACCGTACAGTATCAAAAAAAAAAATTAATGCTCCACCACAACTTCATTATCGGTTATGAAATTTATCGTAGTTAAAAGTTGCAACCATCAAAAACGAAAGTCGTAACCCTAATGTAATTAAGTAACGTGATTTTTCAGTCTCATTTCTGCTTCTCTTCGGCCTTCTCTTTTCTCCAAAATTTTACCAATGTTCAAATTGAGATTTAAGCTTCGAATATTGGTGGATTTCAATGTTTGAAGACTCAAAATTCATCTAAATGGGAAGATCCACGTGTTTTAGAGTACAATTTCATAAAAATCGATCAAAGTCCTTCTATTTTGCAAGATGTAAGTTTCGCTTTCAGGCTTAAGTTTACATGTGATAGTCTCGGATATTTGAGCGGATCCGGATCCTAATTGGATTTTGATTTTAAAAAATACCTAGATATCCGCATATTCGGATCGGATTGATCTTATGTCCGCCCCTACAGGGCCGGCCTTGAGAATTTTAAGGCTATAGGCGAAATGAAAATAGGGGCCTTTTGTAAGAGAATATTTATTAAAAAAAAATTATAGTATAAAATAAGATAGTATAAGTAGGTTAAACAATATTTATAAAAAAAAAGTAGGTTAAGAGAATATTTATAAAATAGGGGTCTTTTAGTATATGGTTTTTATTTTATACATAAGGCCTCCCCAAATTGGGGACTCTGGGCACTTGCCTATTGGACCTTCACCAAGTGTCGGGTCTGCGCCTCTAGTTTACCGTAGTTAAAAGACGTAAACCTAATGTAATTGTGTAACGTGGTTTTTCATCCTCGTTTCTTCTTCTCTTCAACCTTCTCTTTTCTCCAAAATTATATCAATCTTCAAATTGGTATTTAATCTTAAAATCTTTGCGGAAGTCAACATTTGAAGACTCAAAATGCATCTACGTGAAAAGATCTAGGTGTTTTAAGGTACAATTTCACAAAAATCAATCAAAATCCATCTATTTTGCATGATTTAAGTTTCGGTTTTAGGGTTTAAGTTTATATGTGATAAGTCAATTTGGGGCATGATAGTATTTTTTTTTATGATTGATTAGTTTAATCTTGTTTAGAAATATTAAAATTAGTGTTATTTGACGAAAAAATTGGATTAAAACGATACCAACAAAAAAATGGATTTATATGCATTAGTAAAATTGAGACTGATTTTACATTTGCTCGTACATGTGTTGGAGACTGATTTGGAACTAGTATACCCACGTTGAAAGCCCCTTGAAAATATATTTTTCACGCGCATGACCCTTCGTGTGAAATGTATCTCCACACCACGATCCAATGTGAGAATTGTCGCACGTTGGGTCTTGGTGTGGATATACATTTCTCACACGACGACCTACGCGTGAAAAATGTATTTCTCACTTGGGTTCTACGCGTAAAAATGTATTTTTAGGGGTTTTTTCCACGTTGTATCCTAATCTATATAACATACTAAAACATAACCCACTAAGGTCACATGTCAACCACTGAGGTATGCCACCTAAGACTTTTTCAATATATTTACAGATTTGCCACAAAATATTTACAGGTTTGTCATTTTCTCTTTTATAAAATAAAATTTAAAAATATTAATAAACAATCAGCAATGTCACCTCACATTTTAAAATTGTCCCGTAAGAATTTGTTTAACTTATTTACAAATTTGTTAAATATATCTATCAAAATTTTAAAATTAAAAACATAACATATTCATCACAAATCAAATCTTTAAATTTTTAACAAACAAGATTTTGAAATCTTCTTCATATTTTTGGAACTCGGTTTTTATAATTTTAAAAAAAATAATATAGGCACATTTTAAAAAAATTATTTTATTTTCTAAACCTTATTTTTAATTTAAAAATTTTTTTTTTTTAATTAATTATTGTATATAATTTTTATTTTCGAATTTTATTTCACAGTTTTTTTCTTATATTTAAATTTTGAATTTTAATTTTTAAATTAAATTTGTTTTTTAATTTTCAATGTCAATTTTTTTCAATAAATTTATATATTATAATAAATACAACCTCATTTTGCTCATGTGTCAATTTCTAAAGTCATCTATTAGCATTTTTTCAATTTATTTACAGATTTATCACACTATATTTACAAATTTATCATTATTTATTAATTTAGTTTCAATAAAATATCAAATTTATTATTGTAAGACATGATCTAATAGCTAGTTTTTCATATAGCTAAGTGTTAAATATTGTATGGTCGTGTGTATTTTCGTAACAAAGGATAAGAGTTTGTAATTTTGTGTGTTAAGAGTTGATATAAAAAAAATTTGGTTGGAGGGAAACTCAATTGTCTACGTACGTCTAGACGCGTTTAATATATATGAAATAGGTTAAGTGATCAGCAAGTAGTAAAAAATTAAATGCATCCTTGGGACGGTCAATCAATACAAATAAACTCAATGTCAGGTGAAAAGCAAAATACACTAACAAGTTTTGCGACATTATTAGTCTCACGGTAGGCGTGTCGAGCTTGGATGTTCCGATCTATTTTTATAAAGTCGTGGCACTTAAGTATCAGACTAGCAAGAGGATGATCACGGGCATGGGCTTTATTGAGAAGAGTGACTGTCAACTATAAATTTGTTTCCAAAATCACATTGCATAGCCATGTTCTCGTGTTAATTGGAGACTATATAAAACCCCCCATCCTTCCACACGAAGACTAAACAAAGTCCAATGTTAGTCCCAACCACATAACCATTTACCTTGATGATCTCTAAGGACACATCGTGCAATTGAAAAACGTCATCACGTCGTGCTCCATCTATATTAATTTCGACAAAGTAAGGTGAAGAGAACTCCCATGATGCAATATGTTCCGTAGTGCCACATAATAAAATCGTGAGGTTGAGCACATCGTAAAATTCGACTCAATGCAATCGCACGTTATGAACCATCGTAGGATCCATGGATCCACGTTGACATACAATGTAAGATTGATTATTCAATGTTGGTTTCCAACATGGTGACACCGTCGCTACATTGTAGTACAACGTGGATAAATCAATTTCACGTCATGTCCCGACGTCGGAACAACAATTCCATGTTGGTTTGGGCTTGTATTAAGATTCTTTGCACATATTTACCACAAATGAAAATTTCAAAACTCACGATGAAGTTGTTATGTGGCTTAGAGCAAAGGGAAATAAACACAAAGTTGTGCTCATCATAATTCGTTCTACTGTCAGTTGCAATGGTCGTATATGAACGTATTGGATAATGTGCAAATGGTATGAAATCTTTAGATTGACGCTTGGAAGAGGTTTAAATATGTATGTGAAGGGTAACATGTATGAAACAAGGAAGTGTGATTGTCAATTTCGGATCAAGTGTTACGAGATCTCTCCCGGTGCTTGAAAATTGTCAGTTGTACACGGGTTTTATAATCATAAACAATCAAAAATATAACGATGGACGTGCATCCACTCATTTTTTTGTGGGATACCCTTGATGGCTCTTCGAAGTTCCGATGTAAGTATGTAAATGTAGTCGTTCCCAATGCCAAATCAGGTCACCGATCAATATCACGTAAAACTCTATACAACTAGTCAATTGCCTTGTCAAACACCTTATCAACTAGCAAAGTCGTAGATACTAAATACACAAAAGAACAACATAGCTTACTTAAGATATTAATAAATAAAGCCCTCATTACATACATAATAATGGAAGGAGTTGAACCTTATGCTCTCATTCAACATTTCCAAGGCTATTTATGAATACTATTCATCAAGCGCTTCAACAAACTTCCGATCTACTACTCTATGCTTACACGTGGTGAAATATCAACAATGAACTCTCCGTGTATGCGGATAAGTAACATGTTCCACACATCATTGAGTGTGATAGTCATCTCACCCCGTGACATGTGGAACTTGTTTGTTTCCGGGTGTCATTTCTCTACAAATGCACTTATCAATGGAATATTGATGTGCTTGTAAATGTAGCAAGTCACTATTATTAACAATATGTAAGCAATATCAGACCCGCCTAATCCAACTATCCGATTCAAAAAATCCAAATCCATAAATACCTACTAATTGGTGATCCGAGTCCAATCCCATACTATTTTCGGATCGTCATATCATATATGGAAAGAGGTTTTGAGAAGATAATGGGGTAAGATATATTCAAACGATATAGTAATAAATACTCACAATGAATCGAATATATGAATCAAATATTAGATCCGAATAAAGTGTTATGTATCCGGTTAATCTTGGATTACACTTTATAATATTATCATATCGAATATCCGCAGATGCCCACCCTAGACGTGTCGGTCACTCGTTGTGATACCTGACGAGATGCATATCCTCTACCTCTTTGCACATGTAAAAGAGCAACAACTTCAACATGCTCTCGAGAGTCAAATTGAGGACGCTTCGTAGAACCTATCTCTACGAATATATTGATGTATCACGAGGGCAGTTGATCTTCGATTAATTTTTCTTCCACGTTGTGATCAGTTTGTTCATTACATGAACACTTTGAGGCCTGAACTCATGTTATTCTCCTTCTTGAAGTACCAAATTATGGGTTCTTTGGTGTCATACTATTAAAAAACGATTAAAAGCTAAATAAAAATAACTAAAATAAGAGAAAATTGGTGGAATAGGACCCTTTTTGTTTAGTGTAGATTAACTAGGCCCCTAGTAATATCCAATAAAAATATAAAGATATATAAAAGTATTAAGGAGATAAATTAGGGAGATAGTTGGGCAGTTTAATAAATCCACATTAATAAACTACCTTAAATATTGAAACTCATTTGAAAAAAAGGAAAGCGAATGAGAGAGATTCTCGCAATCTATATATGAGTGGTTACATCTGTCAATCACAACACAATCACCGCGGCTTTCCTCTCATTTTCATCTCCATTGAATGAAGATTTAAGGTCTCATCTTTCTCCCTTCTAGATATCATTTTTCCATTTTGTCTCTATTTTATTCTCCATTGAAGCCAATGCAAGTTATCGTTTGTATCCCGCTCCATTGAAGGTTATTGAAGGTCGGTTATATCCATCTCCATTGAAGGCTGCTCGAAACCTCTTCACAAGTTATCGTCTTCTCCGACTACAAAGCATGTACATTTTCTAACTCGGATTTATGTACCCGATTTTGCCAAATCAAACATTATGTATCACATGTAGTTGCTAATAAATAGTATGTACTAGTTATACATCACACATAGTTGCTGATAAATATTTGTTGATGAACATTATGTACGAGTTATTTAAATAAAGCAAATAATGTAGTTGATTGCCACCGTATTATGTAACAACGAGGAAGGACCAACAGAAGAATTGACGTTCAAACTTTCATATGTAGTTGATTGCCACCTAATTATGTAACAAATCGATCTATATCAACGAACTTCGAAGGACACAATCAATATGTATCGGATTGTCTCCGTCTTATGTATCTGATCGAGCTCTCTCAACAATTATGAAGAAATCAAGAGGAGAAACAATGACTTCCATTTTGAAGAACTCAAGATTATAAACTCGGTCGCAACAACAATGGCGTCCGAATTTTCTCTGGAATGGTTCGTTTGATTGATATCACCAAATTAATGGAGATTGTCCACGGTTTATTTCATTGTTTAACAGCTGACAATAACTATTAATTTTTTAATTAAGATAATTAATTTGTCTAATTAGGATAGAGAGATATTTAGCAAATCTACAAAATATTCTATATAATATGAGATTAATCTTTTTAGTAAAATATAGAGGGGTCTAGTTTGTTAACATTAAACAAAATGGGCCTAGTTTGTACACACTATTACATAAGTTGCCTACTTAGCCAACTCATCCCTAAAATAATAGTGAAGTTTTAGTTTTCAACTAGTTTAGGGCCCGCACCTTGTGCGGGTTTTGTTTAAATAAAAATATATTTAAGGCTCAGAAAAATCATTTCATCCAAAGTTAGTATGACTAACGGATTAAAATTTAAAAGTTCATAAAATAACATGACATAAATAAAAACATATTAAAAAGGTATTATTATAGTATTATATTTATATCCCAATATAATTTTTTAAACTTAGTTATATATTATAAAAAGCTATATGAAAAAGATTGGATAGATTTTCAAAAATAATATATAAATTTTTTAAACGTGAAAAGATGATAAAATTTAACTTTTTGACCTTCGAATCAATTATAAACTATTTTTATTAGGTAAGAAAAAAAATAATTGTATAGATAATTATCAACAAATTTTTTTTAATTATTATAACTAAATAATTAACTCAAAATAGTTACTTATGATATTTATTGTTAAAAAGTTATAAACGTACGTTGAAAAATTTTGTAACATGCGGGATGCATCAACAATAAGTTTGTTGGATAAGATTTATAAACTAAAATAAATTATTTCAGTATAATAATAACATACGAAATGTATCAACAATAATTTTTTGAATTATAATAGACGAATTTATTTATTTTGAACAAATCAATAGAACCTTTGTAAAATTTAATGGCTATAAATGAATTATATCATAAAAGATTTGATAAAATAATGATAAGTTATTAAATAATAATATAGTACAATATTCAAAATCAAAATTTATAAATAATAATAAATACGTATAAAGAATAATTTATATGTGTATATTATATTTTCTTATATATGAATATTGATAGGCTTGTTTGAGACCTAACATCCTAAAATAACACCCCCTCAAAAAAACCCTAAAATAAAACCTTAAGATATTCAAAAAATCATAAAATTTAATGAAACAAATAACATGTAATTCAAAAAATAAAGATAATGATATATATAATAATCTATGCCGGTTTACACTGGGCTCAGAGCTCTTCGTAAGTTGTCTTCCCTATCCGCAGCCCTTTGCAGTTTGCCCTCTTTCCTTCTTCCTTTTCGTTCGCCGGATCTGAATACAGATTATGCGTCGGAACTGAAGTATTGATTTCACTTTCAAAGAAATCTCGTGTTGCCACTATTCTAATTCGACTCCGAACTTCGATCTGTGAATCTATGGCTTCTTCAGCAGCCAAGGACCATCATCATGTAGCGGTTGCTACACAACACGGTCCAGGTTTCTCTTCTTCCGGTGCTCAACCAGTTGAAGACGAATCTAGCAAGAAGAACACCGATTGTGTCTATTTCCTTGCTTCACCTTTGACTTGCAAGAAGGTTAATTTCCCCCCTTTTCTTTTTGCTTTTTTAGGGTTTCTAAAGTTTTAGATTCGTTTGCAACCTAAAAAAGGTTTACGATCCAAATTTATTTTTTTTTGACTTTTTTTATATGAAGAAATAGTTATCTTTCCGATCCGTTGCTTTTGTGGTTCAATTGGATTTGAATTGGCAAAAAATATCGATCTGTTTAGGGTAGTCTTGTGATTCATATACGGATACACTGTTGTTGATATGCCGGTCTTGGTTATTTTGGTAATCGGTAGAGTGTTGGAGTTAGGGATTTCGATTCACGGAGTTGAATGTTTGATTTAACATGTGTTTTTATGAGGATCTATCGATCTTGTCATATAGTGACTTCTAGGAAACACAAATTAGCATATACTCATGTGTGTTCATCTAATTAACGAGATCTATGTATTGGAAGGAAGAAAAGGAGTTTTACGACATGGATGCCTGCTATAAGAAAGTGAGCACCTAACGTTAGATCTGCTGATGTGTTAATAGAACCCTTCCTGTCCCTTTGGTTTGGAAAGAGGAAGAAGCTTGAGGACACGTCTCACTTTACTGCATGATGAATTGATGATATAGACACCTTTGTTACTATTTTTATTTTCGATGTGCTATGTTTATGACATCCTTCCAGTCCTTTGTACAGTTATCTACTTGCCTTTTCTGTTATGACTTTGGTATTAATAGTAAGAAAGAATATACTAAATTCTAAGCAAGCCTAACATGCTGACATGCTTTTGTTTATGACAGGGAAGTGAATGCGAATACCGTCACAGTGAGTATGCTCGGGTCAATCCTAGAGATTGCTGGTATTGGTTAAATGGGAGTTGCCTGAATCCGAAATGCTCCTTCCGGCACCCTGTAAGTTTCCTTTTTTGTTTTTTGATATGTCTGTGAACAAAGTTTGTGTGTTCTTATTCTCAAGGTACTGACTCTTCCTCTTGATGGTTTCAGCCTCTTGATACTTTGATGGGAACCCCTACTGATAGCTCTGCGGGTTCCTCCAAGCCAGTTTCTTCGAGTGCAGCTGTTGGTTCCTCATTGCCTCCACCCTATACTGTTCCTTCTGCTCCTTACACTGCAGCTAAACCCACAGCTCCATGCATTTTCTTTCAGAAGGGATATTGTTTGAAAGCTGACAGATGCCCTTTCTTTCATGTGCAAAATCCCGCTAGTAATAAAGCACCAGACCATCCGGCTGTTAATGTGTCGGAAACTTCTAGGTTCAACACTGCTTCTGGTGCACTTCAAAAGTGTTCTCAGCTCAAGTTTGCTCCACAGGCAAATATGCCAAAGCCAATTGAAGCAGTTCCACAACAACCGAAAACTGGTGTTCATGTTGTTCAACCTGTACTGAGAAATGGAGCTTTTGTTGAAAAACGTGGAATGCCACAGCACAATGTCTCAAATCAAGATCTTCCTAAACACAGTGAGATAACTTCACGTTCGCTTAGCAACGGAAGTTCAAGAAATAAGACTGTTATTGCTTCTCAGGCTAGTTCACGGGATGACCAGAGGTTCCAGTTTAGCAAGGAGGCTGATGACCTGCAGAGGGAGTCCTCTCCGGGGTTTGATGTGCTTGTTGATGATGAGCTTGGAGATGCTGATTATTTTGGAAATGACGATCAATTTTCCAGAAACCGAGGCCATGAAGGAAGGGAACCTGGTGAGTTTGAAAGTGGGCGTCCTGATCATTATCACTCTTTGGATGATTTTGACCCTGTGGCTTATCACGATAGACGTGGCTATGATGGATACAAACCCATGCAAGAGCGACGTTCTCGGGATTCATCTGAGAGACCGATTATTGAAGGATCTCATTACGATCGAAGGGCTATCAGTTCAGATCTGCGTCAGCGTTTATCAAAACAAAGGAGAACCAATGGATCAACGTCAGTTGTTAATCCTGATTATCCCTCTGATAAACTTGGCGAAGAACGGAGGAGGTACAGTAGTTCTAGGAGGGAATCTCGGCATACACCACCTCGAGGGAGTTCGGTTTCCATCGGCAGCCGCCTTCAGGGTAGAATAAAGCTTCCTGGTCAACCTTCACCTGCCAATCCTCCAAGCATGCATTCAGAGAGGGAATATGATAAGGGAAGGAATCATCCAAGATTGTCACCAAACAGGCCCCAGTTCCAATCCCACCGAGTTAGGGTTCAAGATAGATTAAAGGGAAAAGTGCAAGACGATGTTGGTAGGGAGGCTGCTGCACCTAGGAGAGATGTCTTCGATTACAATAGATCAGAGTTTGCTGCTCCGAAAAGTCTTGCTGAACTGAGAAAGTCGAAGGAGCCATATAGCCAAAGCCAGGAGCTGCCAAAGAGGAGTGACGAGTTTTCTTCCGTCGGAAAGAGGAAAGCATTGGAGAGCTCTCTAAATTCAGAGGACAATCTCTCTTTTGACGCACCAAAGCCTTTGAGCGAGATTTTGAAGAGAAAAAGAAAAGCCGAAGACACTAATTCACACAGTGGGAAGGCTACTGTTTCTGAAGTGGGCAAAAACACAAAAAGTAAGGAAGATGCAGTAAATGTAGAGGAAGAGAATAAGCTGAGTATGCCTTCTGATGTGAAAGAGATCAACTCTGTGGCAGTTGATGAATCCATAGCCGATATTTCTCAAGCAAATGATGTGTTTGAGAGCGAAGAGGGGTTGATTACAGATGGAGTTGAGGTGGGGAATGAGCTTGGGGAAGAATACTATGAAGATGGCGAGTATGAATATGATCAAGAAGGCGAAGGAGGCGAAGGGTATGCTTTAGAAGAAGGCGAAGGAGGTGAAGAGTATGCTATAGAAGAAGGCGAAGGAGGCGAAGAGTATATTATAGAGGGAGGTGAAGGAGGTGATTTAGAAGAAGGCGAAGGAGGTGATTTAGAAGAAGGCGAAAATGGAGAGCTTCCTGAAGAAGAATACATGGATGAAGATGATGCAGACAGCTTCGCTAAGAAGATAGGTGTGATGTTCAGTTAAAGAAATAACACAGGTTTAGAATAAGTGGAGAAAGGAGAGGGAGAGTTTTCTGTTGAAATCGATTTTCTAGTGGGACAGGAAGGAACAGAGTCTTTGTTTGTAGCATCATTTTTCTGTAATTTCACCTGATAATGAAGAATTTTTATGTATGGCGAGCTGATATACTAAGAGTAGTCAGCTTAACAGATAAACATAATATCTCAGAATTTCTTTTAACTGCTGAGCTATTAGTAAAATTCTATGATGCACGGACACGGACACGGACACGGATACGGGAAACGGACACGGCGAGAAACGGGGAAGCGGCAATCCTCAAAAGTATAGGAAACGGGGACACGGCGAGTAAAATAATTAATATATTATTTTAAAGATATTAAAATATAGAATTACTATATCATAATGAGATACATATATATGAAAAAAGTCAATGATATATGAGTTGATAAAAATATTAACATAATGATAAAATAATCGAAACAAAAGCTTATAAACATACATTTTCAGTCTTACAAAACATAGAAATAAACATATTTAGTTTTATAATCTGAAATAATCATACTTAGTATCAAAATTGAAGAATGAATCATTGATTTGCGAATTAACAATAACCGAACAACATGATCAACAAAGGAAAATAATTATAAATATTTGTGAATTATAAAAAGTGAAAGAATTAGAATAATATAGTCAACATTCAACAAATAAAAATTACAAAATAAATTAATAATCAAAGATTCAAAATTAATTTATAAAATCATAACAAAATGGAAAGAAGAGTCGGTCGGCGGAACAACATTTCAACATTAGAGCCGGAGAAGAAGATCGGTGTCCTACTTCCGACAACCACAATCTCGTAGGTGGTCATGTGAAGCTAGGTTTAGTCAGAAAAAATGGGAAAGAAAGAAAAAATATTACGGTATATAAGTTTTATTTCGTTGATCATGTCTTGACCGGACACAATCCGCGTCCTCACCGTGTCCTAGACGTGTCCTACCTTGGAAACGTGTCTTGACCCTGTCCGGTCATATTTGACCGTGTCCGAGCCGTGTCCGGTTGTGTCCCCGTTTCCGACACGGCAGGACACGGGACACGCCGCCTTCTAGAAGTGTCCGTGCATCATAGGTAAAATTTGCATGGTCGCTGTGATGAATCTGTTTGCTCATTGGTTGTCCCTATGTTACCCTGAAGTTTCAATAACTTCAACTATGACGATGCCTGTTTTGTGCTCGTTTTCAAGGAGGATATTTTACTGATAAAACTATATTTGTGCTTTAATTAGTTTAATATGTAGGTGTTGCCACACCTTTTGCTTTAAGGAATATGTACTACGTACCAGGGAGGAATTGGATGTCACATTGTTGGGTAGGCTCTTACGTTTGCAATCACAGGTTTTTGGGTAGACGAAATCACATCACGGGCAGTTATGCTGTTGTTAAATTGTCATAGAATTGGTCAATATTCCAAAGTACGGGCATGGTCTAACTCTTGTATGGATTCTATCCAGACAAGACATTTAACTTTTAGGCTATTTCTAAATTTAAGATAATGCAACTATTCACTACGAAAGGAAGTTGGAACAATTTGGTTTATTGGGATTTTTCTAGTTTTGTGTTTAGTAAATGTAACCCTTGAAAGAAGAGTTTGTAGAGTTTTTCAAAAAAGCCTACTTATTAAAATTGCCCTCCAAAGTTTTCAACTTTAAGACAAAAATATCATGTAAATGAAATAAATATCATTGTCGTTATGTCATAACTACGTGAACTTTTAATTCTCCACAACCCTCAAGTGTAACCGTCTAACTTGATTGACACTTGACGACATATCTTAAGACCAACTAACATCATTGGACGACAAAACCAACAAGTCCAAGACCCAAAAGATCGAATTGACCTAATACCATGTGAAATGTTGATGAGTCAAAGATCACGGGGATTCGTCGCACGTCCGGCGCATATGCGCGTTGGACACGGATTCAACACATAATGCCGGTGAAGCTTCATCCTAAAACCAACTTGCAATATACATAATCCACTAAACTTTATATACTCGACTCTTTATCCTTAATTATCGTTGCAGCAACATTTAATCCTAGGGTTGTGCATACGGTCCAGACCGGACCGGACGGGTGGACCGTAAATTAAGAAAACCTTGGACTGTAGACCGGTCCGGTCTCGGGTTGGACTAGTTTGTACATAAATTGTGCAATTTTGAACATTGCGGACCGGACCGGACCGGATTGAACCGGTTTGTACCTTAATTGTGCAATTTTGGTGAGGTTTTCCGGTCCAAAACCGGACCGGAATGGACCGAACTGGACCGGAAATTCGTAGTTTACGGTCCAACCCGGGTTACGGTTTTATATGGTCCAAAAACCGGACCGGACCATAAATTCCGGTCCGGTTTTCCGGTCCGATTTTGCACAGCCTATTTAATCCCCACATTTGAAATTTTCAATTTTTTGGAAAATAACCCGAATTAAGTGTCTTTGATATCCAATTCGAAAAAATTGGAAATATATTAATAACTAAATTGGATCTTAATAAACCTTTTTGTTAAATATACAAAATGAGTATTCGGGAAAAAAACAACATTTCTCATGTTTCCATCCGATCAAAGGGGACATCGTTCTCAGCAGCATACCAAAGAACATGTTTTTTGCTACTCTATAGAGGAGACAATTTCAAGTGCAGAATAGAACATTTCAGCATTCGTTCTTGTATTCTCCAAAAGAGACTTATTAATCAAAGTAGAGTATAACATTACAAAGCAGTCTTGAACCTGCAAAACATTGAGGTTCGAAAGGAGCTTCCATCAAGAATTCAACCAAACAGACATCTTCAGCAACCTGTTCAACAACAATCAAAGATCAGAATTACTTTACCAAGAACAATCGCAGTAATAACTAAAAGGATTTGGTAAGCACAAACAAACATGTCGATCTAGACAATCAGGGTTTGTTGGGATGCATAACACTTGCTTTAAAGCAATTTTATGACCTATAACACATTTCACATTTTTCATTGGCGTATGGATACTTGTATTAATAAGGGAATATTGCTTGCAGACTTGCAGTCACACCACTTGTAAACAATACAGTGTTATTTATACTGCAATTTTACCAAATACTACAACCCTCATACTTTACAATTGTGTGATAAAGCCTGACATCCGAAAATGTCCTAAGAAGTGATTATAACAATATCATTTTTTTTTTCATTTTTTATTGTCCTTCATTTTTTGGGTGAGGACACCCTCATTTACTTTTGGGAGGCAAACCGTTGATTATGCTCTTAGATGACAAAGAGCAGTAGGTACAAAGGTCTAATGCTAAATATATGGAACAGTCACATAAACAGAAGAAATCCAGTACAGCAACAAAAGAAAACAAAAAATAACAGGCTCACATACATCCACATCAGAGAAACAAACAAGTAGGACTCCTTTTTATTAAGTTTGAAACATTTAATGCTGAATATACGATTCCAAATAAAGATCAGCAACTTTTTTTTTTTTGGAAACCAACACAAGAACTTATTGAGTATTATGCAAATAAGCATCAACAACTTATGTTATTAGGCGAGTTTAGTGGAAAATAGATTCAATTTGAGGGCAGAGATTCAGAATTTCAATCATGATTCACAATGAAAGAAAAAAAATAAATATTGCTTTGGAAAATGACTTTAATGAATTCATGATTTGCAGGGTCAGGAGTAACAAACAGATTGAATTTCAATATCATGCCATCATGTAGTAAGAAACCGAACTCAGAATTTGATGTAAGCTTCTTTCCAATTTTCTCATAAATAAATTGTGCATCCATTCAATCCGGAGATTTGCGTACATTAATCTATTTATAACCAGTGATCTAATCGTGTCACTCGCAGACTGCATACAGCTTTTAGCGCCAAATTTGATATCAAGAAATAACAAATCAATTAAGCCACTTGTGCTCATAGGTTAAGTCAAGAAAACTAAGCAACAATTGACCTTGAAGAGGTCCTAGAAAGCGCACACACATGTCACTTAGTCTACCTAGATGGTTTTTCTTTGAGCCATAGGGGAGGAGTTCATAATCACAAATGTTATCGGCTCTGGACTTCTGGTACGTAGACCATAAGAATGAAGTGCATGCAAAAGTTCTTAGATTCATGGACATATAGAACAACATAAAGTTATCATGCTTGCACCCAACATTTGAGTCTCCTACTATTATTTCAATAACTACAGAACCAATTTGGTCAATGGATGAAGTGCAAGCAAATGAATTTGTTCTAAGGTAAATTTACTGGTGCATTTCCTCTGTCTATTCACTGTTTTAATTCAATAAAATTTAAGAGCTCAAGGCTCCAAAAGGTGTACTGTGTTTACTAGAATCTCTGGTTTCCTTGAGCTCCTTCGGGTTTTGAAGAAGCTGTAGAGGTCAATAAGGCAATTCAGTAATGTGTTAAAATAGGGAAACTGCTTATTCAGAACGTGTATTGTTCATTTCTCAAAGTGCTTTTACTTCCTATTCATTGTTTAATGGATAGGTCATATGGTGTAGATAAATATACCAGGGATGCCACACTAAATTTGAATGTAGCATCAGATCATTAGGTACAAAACAAACAAAACTACAATATTTTCAGTATGAAAACCTACAAAATGATATTCTGGTAGAGGTATAAATGAGAAATTTTTGAAAAGAAGGGTTTTTTGCAATCGCATACAATTGCTTATGAATCTACACAAAATTTACACCCAAATGCCAGAAACCCAAGTTCTTAAACTCACAGACTGATAATCGTTCATGAGAATTTCTATGTGCCCGAATAATAGTTATTATGATGAATTAAACATCGCAAGCAACATAATTGAATAATCTAGGACGTATATGCTGTGAATCAAAACAAATATTTGACAGGTACCAATTCAACCTATAGCTTGAGGCAGATCAAAATCTAATGATTTGCGTACAAGTAAAGTCGTAGATAGCGATTATCCACGCAAATGAGGGAGAAGAAATCACCAAATCCAGACATTTGACAAAATTAATTTAAAGAAAGCCATGGAAACAAGATCAAAACGGGAATCGATCACTTACTCGTAAAAATGGACGGATATAACAGCAAATCGGGGGAAATTTGACATTTCAAGAGGCGTTGGCTGTGCTCGGAATCGGAAGCGAAATCCCTTGTTTTTGCTCATTCTTCTGTTGTTCGCGAAGCTTCTGCATCTGAAGCATTCGTTCCATGACAAGCTCGTACTCGCACTTCTCGTAGGTATGGCGCTCGTTCTCACACTTCCAAGGTAGATAGAACTCCGATTGCCTGCACTTGTTCAGGGGTATGAGAAGATGAGCGCACTGATCTCTATAGGCTAATGGAACCTTCGCCTCAACCATCTCTTCCTGTGTCGCTATCATCTTCTTCGATGATCCCGGGACCTCCATTGTTAGCCTTCTGGTAATGGTAGAGCTTTTCCCCCTTCCTCTGGTGTTCAACGCTGGCTCTCTCGTTGTTGTAGGGTTGTTCGGATCCCGGTTTGTACTTATTATTTGGCCCGAACCGGATCATAATGGTCCACCATAGCTCCGGTTCATCCAACTTTAAATTTACCTTTGTCATTTTAAGGCCCTGTTTGGTATTTGGTATTATTTTTCAGATTGTTGAAGATTGTGGTAGAGAGAGATTATTGGAGTTTGTTAAATTTTATAAAATTTTTGTGTGTTTGGTATAAGATTATTGAGATATATGCTTAATGACAAATTATAAAATTGTCCTAAATAAATTAACACATACATGGGATGTTTTCGAAAAATATAAATTGTTTTTATAGTAAATGTTGTTCCCCCAACTAATAAGTGTTGATGTTGCTGTAATAAGTGGTGGTGGTGCTGTAATCAGTGTTGTTGTTTTCTTCATTGGTCAAATGATAGTAATAGTATGCATCGTCAATCATCATGAACCATGAGTAAAAGGTGGGCAAGCCATACCATCACAACTTCCATTTGGAGTATTCCACACTATAATAGAGGGGATACTATCCCGATTCACCTGATAAGGAAAATCAATATAGCTATTGTATCAAGAGACAACTAAATGACAATCCAAACGTCCATCTCTTTGTGGTGTTTGATGGGTAAGGTCAATTTGACACCCAAGGCTAATTTTGTCATGAAAAGGTTAGTAAAGCTGCTTTGAAGAGATAATGTGTTGGTAGATGATTGAATATTGTAAAAGCAATGCAACCATATATAGAGAGGGGCAAACCTAGACTTCAACAAGAAGGAAAGAAGAGAGAGAATCCGGCGAGAGGTGGAGGAATCGATTCAGACATAAGAAAAATATCGATTGGAATGCTGGTGTGTGCAAAGGGTACGTAGTGTAGAAAAAAAAATATATCCCAACAATCTCGAAGAATCTTGGTACGAAAAGATTGTTTTTTTGGGATTATTTAACAAAGAGAATCTTGTAAAAAAATGCAATTCACAATCTTCAACTATTACCAAACAGGCCAAAAATTTTCTACACCCAACAATCCCGCATCCCCTCCCCCCCAAATGAATCTCCTTCTAACTACTACCAAACACGCCCTAAGTTTTTGTGCAAGATCTCCCGTGGGCCCTAGGTCCAATAGCTGCCGTGATGAAGAAAGTTTTTAATACAATATTTTAAATAGAGATGATAATGAGTCGGGTAATGGGTGATTGCATCAATTATATCACCTACCCATCACTCACCTGACGATACTTCCATCCTAAAGCATAACCGCGGTGATTGGGTGAGTCGATTTTTTCCGTTTCTATCCTAAAAATTAAACAATTTTTAAAACAAACAACCAAATATAATGTAATTCGATAACTCGATTACCTAAGTCACAAACTAACAATTCAAAATTACACGTAATCAAAACAACAATAGCTTAAAATTAAAATTGTAAATTATAAATCGAATTGTTTATATGGATCTTCAACTTGATCGACATTCGGCTCCATCGTAAATCCTAGGATTTGAAACAATGCTCAAGCTTGTGATATTTAGAAAATGAAAAAAATATTTACATTCAGGAATTTAGAGTTGAATTTAGGAGAGTGATAATTTTGGGTTGTCAATTAAAGGGTGAACCTTGGGTCACCATCGGGTGAACGTTGAGTTAGTTAGTGGGTCAGGTACTGAATTTAATATTTTCACCAGAAATTGTAATCGAATTATCACTGGGTCAACCATCAGGTCCTTCACCCGGATTGAACCTCATTTTATCGGGTTTTTAAACGTCCATATGATTTAGATAACCACCATTTACGATAGAGATTATCATCTCTATCTTCAAGTAACCACGATAAATATATGCATTTTTATCGCATTTTTCGGCTAACTAGGCTGAGTAACCCTGTTAAATTTATGATTGGTCACCAATAGTCAATACCATATATATTTATTCTTTATATTTTTAAATACTAGTCAAACTGCGTGTGCTTTGCTTTGATCGTTTATTTTTTCTTGAAATAATTTGACCTAATTTAGTCCTTTTGGATTTGTTTTTTTAAAAATTTTTTTTTATCTCCTTTAATCAAGTTTATTGGCTTTAGCTTTTATGGAAATTGATTGAACCATGTTTTTATGGTTAATGGAGTCGAAAAAAGTGTAATTTGTAATTAGGATTGTGAAAAGGAAAATTGAATATTGTCTTTCTTCCTCTTCATCTTCTCGATCCTCAAATTCTTCTCATCGCCTGTTGTTTCTTCTTCTACTTTGAGATGATAATCAACTATAATGCATTCAGTCAACTTACAAACAATTTATTATCATCACAAACAACGAAATGAGAGCATCTTATAAAACAAATTGGCTTGAAATGACGCATCACCATCAAAACTGCTATGGCAAATCTCAAATCTTGAATCAAAACTCTACCATAAATGTCTCATAACTCTCACCTACAATCATAATACATAAACTAACTTCCGTAAGAGCTTCCTTAAGAATACAAAGTCACAAACAATGAAAACAATTTCCCTCCTTTTCAGTTTCTTGAGACTTGTCGTTCGCTCAATCTCCTCAGGTTGGCAGTCTCAAGTCATCCACCCTCGGTATTTCCGGAAATAGTGAGCAAGCACCCGTAAATGATTTGAAATTAGACAAGCAATATCAGTAACAAACTAAGCTAACACGTAAAATGATTGAAATAGTTTTTCTTTCTTGCATTAATTAAGATCAAACATATGAGTTTCTACGTTCATAGTCATCCAAAATGTTGAAGATAGTTTCTCTTTTTATCAAATGGTAATCCTGTTATATATTAAGATTTTGATTCCAATCAACTCAATCATGTCATGATACCAATAAAAATTTGAGCATTTTAGGAACAATCTAACTTGAAGCCATATTGTGAGAAGCTCAAATTATAAATAACGGACATAAACAATTATCATCTTAATTATGTGTCCACCAAATGTAACACCCCAAATTCTCAGAACTTGGGGAGCTACTGGTTAGGACCTCACAATGGGTCCCGACCTTAGTTGACAACAACTTTACTAGGATCTTGCAACAAGGCCCAAACGTATTTAAAACCTTTTTGAAAATATCAAATAGAATTTATATGAATGATCTGCACATGACAGCCTTACAAAACATAAATATAATAATAAGATGCATGCTGAACGGAAGACTCCCCGTCCCCCCCCCAACTAATGAGTACGTGGACCCGGCTGACCATCCGTCCCGGATCTCTCTGCAATTGTCTATCTCTACAAAATGTACAACATGGATAAACCGTTAGCTAACAATCGAAATATAAGTAGAATAAACATAGCACAAACACATCTCAGGAAAAATAAAAACAACCATCATGCTGACACACAATTCGGTTATTATTTGATAGTTTAAGTGATTCACTTTATTCCGTTTAAAGTTGTGGCACGAGAAATCTTAAGAGTTCTCGCCTCTGTTCCTTATCCAACTGGGTGTAGGTCTAGCTTACCTCCGCCGGTAGCATCACTACAAACCGAGTGTGGACTAGTCCCTAAAGAAACCCTCAGCGCCCTCAGGCTAACTGAGCAGAATGCCACTGGCCGTTACTCTTAGGCCAATGTATAGGTCGGTAGATAATTACTACTAAGTACGACTATAAACATATCATTCACACACCACTATCATATTCACACTCATATATAGAAGCTAGCTAAGTAAGCCCAAAGGACTTACCTGAATCAAATCTCGACTCTCTTAAATCTCTACTCGGTCTGTAATCGTAGCACTCAATTGTCTGTCATAAGAGGCAAGTGGATCAAAATACATTCATGTTCTTAAAAGTCTATAACTTCTAAGATATACAATCCCATCATAAGAAAAATTACCAAAATACCCTCGTAATGGCAAATGACTATTTTACCCCCGGTGTCCACAACCCTAGAAATATTCTTAGAATATTTCTAAAACTTCATATGAAATCCAAAACCACAAACTAACATCCTCAAGAAAGATCTGCTAAGTTGGAAGATTTTCCAACTTTTTAGTTTTTAGGAAATCTCGCTAAGGTCCCCCTTTGGACCAACATAAAGCCCTCGTATAAAAATCCAAAAATCATAAAGTAATTATCTCCACATTCTATGCCATGCACTCTACTCATAGAATCATAAAAATCTCCAAATATATCAATCAACCTTTTACACAAACTCTCGAAGTTTACTCTACAACATAATATTTCCATACTTAGTCAATATTTTCCCTGTTGGAAAACTACTCAACTGTCCTACTTTGAAACCTTATAACTTCTAATCTGACCGTTTGATGATTCTCAAATTTTAATACATCAAACTACATATATCTACCTACAACATACCAAAAATTCAATGGTGGATGTTCGATCTAAAGTATCTAATTATAGTCTTAAAGGTAGCAGTTTCAAACCTAAAAAAAAAAAATCTGGAAATAACAAGGCATGCAAGAGGTCCCTCCTTTGATACTCAAGAGCAGCAGGGTACACACATAACCAAGAAGAACTACAGTAGCTACTCCAAATACCCTTCACCATGATACCAAAAAAATCATACACATTCTATTCAGAACACGTCCATCCATAGCCCCATATCATTCATAAACGACTCTTCAATCTTTGTTACTATCTACTAACTCAACCCATGCCTAACTACTGCAGTAAACTACCCAGAGAAAGAAGGTGGAGATAGGAGTAAAGAGGACTCACCGATCTAGTACAACTCGATCGCAACAATCGATGATCATCCTCGGCAAGGAGAGAGGGATGGCTGGAAGGCTGGAAGGCTGGAGTGGTGGCGTGGCTCGTGATGGGGTGGCGGCGATTCGTGGTCTACGGTATTGTACGATAGAAACAAATCAGACCCGCACTACTCTTTACAGTAAGAAGGGACAAGCAGGAGGCGGCATGACGACTCACCTAGTTCCTACGGCGACAGCGGCGGTCGAGGGCTGGCTAAGGAAGTCGACTGCTTCTGAAGGTGATGCCCGAGTGTCCGTTGGGTTGCAGACGGCTGGGGTGCGGCGGAGGTGGTTGGCGACGCCAGGCGAGTTGGAGTTGCTGGTCGCCTCCGGTGTGACACAGAGATAGCTTCTCGAGTTTCCTCCAGGGTTCCCGACGGCGATGTGACGAATCAATCCGGAGGGATGGTGGCGGCTGAGCGGAAATGAAAGGAGGAGTGGGGTACTGCGTTCTTGTTGGGGCGTGAATACCAGGAGTGTACGTGGGCTGGTAGGTTGAAGATGTATTAGGTTAGAATTAATTAGGTTAGGGATAATTAGGTTTAATGTTAAATGTGTTTATATTGGGCATAGGATTTTCAAATTGTAACGGCTGTTCAGAGTTCCTTGGTGGACAACAAGGTGAGTCATGTGGCAATTGGGCCTCTTAAATGGGCCTTCTCATACAAAATAGAGAACGGGATGAAACGTGAATTATCTTGATCCAACGAAATCATTACTCGGTATATGTGGAATTAGGGTTTTACGATCTTTTTTATTTATTTTTACTTTTTATTTTATTTTATGTGAGTGAAATACTCAATAATTGATAAAATTTGTTTGATACATGATACTAGATACCATGAAAAAAAAATGTTAAGGGATCGGAATCTGGTTAAATTCGGATATAAACGGGATTAAAAATGTGGATATTACACCAAACTTGAGTACTCTTTTGGCTTTTATTTTAGAGACACGCTATGTTAAAACGCTCAACCCTCTGTGCATCACTATAAGTGCTTGTTTGGTTAAAACAATGGATTTACAATTCCCGGGATTTGACTTTCCTAGGAATTGAATTACTGGGAATTACAATTGCTGAGAATTGAGAAAATATGTTTGATAGCAAAAAAATATCCAGTAATTTGCAATGTGTTAAATTCATAGGCATTATTAGTTAATGACAATTATAACCTTCATTTTCAAATCCATTTAGGTGGGAGATGAAAATTTTAAGGGTAATTGGGAAATTTGCTATCAAAATAACACGTTAATTGTTTTGTTACCTAGGGAGGAGTGGGTTTGTAAATACTCCATTTGAGGTAATTGGAAAATATCCAGCAAATTAGATTAATGTATTTATCATTTTTGATTTTGCAACCAAACACCTTAATTGGATCCCATTTAATGGATTAATTTACTTTACTAGGTTTTTTACACCCAACCAAACAAGCACTAAAGAGCCCAAGGTCAAAACACTAACTGTCCCGAAATCTTATCTTATCTTATTTTACTATACTATAATTTTAACTTTTGAGAGCACTAAATGCCTATAATTTATTTTATAATTTTTTCCTTATACATTTAATGAGTTTTGTAACTCCTAATATTAATTGTTATAACTCCTAATAATAATTTCATAATAATGTCTCAGTTAAACTTTTGTTTTTATAACTCCTATATTTAATTCTCCTAATAGTATTATTTTTGTAATTTTGTAACTCATAATATTAATTGTTACAACTCATAATAATAATTTCATAATAATGTCTCAAATAAACTTTTGTTTTTATAACACCTATATTTAATTCTCCTAATATTATTTTTATAACTCCTATATTTATTTCTTTTGATATTCATTTCATAATAATGTCTACATTTAAATGTCTATATATTTTGCTTGAAAGATGCTATTGAATCCGACAAAGTTTATAATTCAGCTTTTGAGAACACTAAATGTCTATAATTTGTTTTATAATATAATTTTGCCCTTATACATTTAATGATTTTTTGTAACTCCTAACATTAATTGTTATAACTCCTAATAATAACTTCATAATAATGTCTCAATTAAAATTTTATTTTATAACTCCTATATTTAATTCTCCTAATATTATTTTTGTAATTGCTTGAAAGATGCTATTGAATCCGGCAAAGTTGAGCTAATCAAGCTTCCGGTTGAGATTAGGATGACACCATCAAAGGAGCAGGTTGAGAATTTTGCATCTTTGGTGGTCTTTGAACAAAATAGGAGGTCTATCTACCTTCATAGCCGAGAAGGAGTTTGGAGAACCTCAACCATGATTTCTAGACGGAGACAGTGCGTGACTCGGTTTGAACAACAAATATAACCAGGTCTAAATTCCAAAGCCTACTCACCTCAATTTTCAAATGGATCTTCACTTCCATTACACACTTATTCAAATGGAAAATCTGTTCCCCACAGTGTGTCACATGATCAAGGTTCCACTCATTTGGCCAAACTTAATAAGAGAACCAATGAGACTTATAATGGCTCCATCAATGGCTAGGTTGCACCTTTAGATGAAGTGACACATATGCACATTAATCCTTTAAAGGCTGAACTTTCACCGAAAAATGTTTCTAGTGAGGCACCTAAAATTGAGGAGATATCAAGTGAAAATGTGAATATAAATATTGAGTTTGGACCCCTAGAAGTAGGAACATCTAACCTTCTTCATATATGCTTGTTTTCCTTGTCTTACAAGTTTTTGGCATGGCATGCTGGCAGCGGCCCTTCTATGAACGTTGGAAAATGGTTGAGGCAGATTTTGTTGACCCACAAAATTTTGAGCGATAGTCGATATATATACAGGATTATATGTTATATTGTTACCAACACACTCCTTGGTTTCTAATTCTAAACTTGCATCTGCTGGTTGAATTCTGCAGCAAAGCCTATAGCTTGTGTAAATGAGTTTACAGCTCAGTTGCAGATCCCGGAGTTGCTCCAGAAATCGATCACAACAGTCACGCCTATCAACCAAGCAAAGCCACTCCAAAAATCGATCACAACTTCTTCAGAAGCAACACCTTCTTCGTCATCAAATTCATGTTTCAATTATTTTGATAGCATTAAATGTATCATATTAAGACCATATTTGCTTCACATTAAGTTTATATTTTATTTCATATTATCCAATTAACTCTCCCAATTAAACTTTGTTTTTATAACTCATAACATTGATTCATATTGATTTCATATTTTATTTCATACCACCCAATTAACTCTCCTAATTAAAATTTTAATTTTATAACTCTTAAAATTGACTACCCAATTAAATCTTAACATTGATTTCATATTAAACTATTTTATCTACTTGTTTTTAGCTATAAAAACTCTTCTACAAAAAGATTGATGATCTTGTTGTGATTGCAAGAGTTTTGAATCTTTTTACCCTATTTTTAAACTTTTTGAATATTAACTTGATGCAAATAACTTATGTATGATTAGCCATTAGGTGTACAATCACATTGAAGATTAACTCCTTCAAAATAAATCAAATAGCCATTAAGGGCCCGTTTGGTTCCAGCTCTGGAAACGGAAACGGAATGGAAACGAATTTAGTCCATATGTATATCCTTATTCATAAAATTTTGTGGCATCATTCCTTGTGGATTAATGCAAAATGTACTTACTTCCCCACATTTCGTTACCCTATAGGGTATCAAAAGTAATCAAACTCTATTTCAATTCCATCACACCTCAAGGAATGATTCCACAAACTTTCATGACATTGGTATACATATGGACTAGATTTGTTTTAATATTCCGTTTTCGATTTCGGAGTTAAAACCAAACGGGCCCTAAATGTACAATCACGTTGCTTCCGATCGCGAAAACTAGCGGGGAGTCTAGAAGTCAATTTATAATATAATAAACTCTATGGTGTTTAAAATTCAACTAACAAGAAATTATATTATTATTTGTTTTTAGGTGGATGTGGTATATCATGTCAATCACGGTGCTTGGTGATTTTGCTAGTCGATGCATGATGGACTTTATTTGAACTTTGAGACGTGTGAGCTTCCAGGCAAAACCTATTGCATGATTTGCATTTTATTTGGATGTTTTATGTTTGGACTTTGTTAAGTTTACTACTACCGAAATTGTTTGTTAATTAAGATTTTGGATGTTTGTTAATTCAGTTAGTTAATTAATTATCAGTTTCGATCAATTTCGTGTTTTTAGAATTTTATAGGTCTAAACTTTTATCCAAACAACACCTAAATCGGGTCTAAGCGGAACCGAACCACCAATAATATCGGTTTTCGGTTGTACATTATTTTTGGTGTATGAGTTTACAATTCGGTTTTTCGGTTCTACACATAGGTTTAAGTTTACAGGTTTGCAAATGGGTTTTCGGTTTTAGTCTGAATCGAATATAAACCTAAACCGAATTATCTTTTATAATTGAAAACCGAACCTAAACCGATGAAATCGGTTACGGTTTAGGTTTTATAACTTTTATAACTTCATGCATTTGAGAGACTAAAAGACTGTAATCATATAAGTCGACATTCATGTATACATCAACATATCTTTATGTTGAACCAACATAAATTATTTCTCGATTATAATCACAATTTTCAATTAAATTTTAATTGCCGCCATCACACGTTTCACTGCATTCACAATAACGGAAAATGAATCCCTCGCAGTTTCCTTCTGAATAGCCTTCAACGACGCATGCGTTGTCACAATGACTGTTGATGAAGCATAATCCGTTGTAAGTATCGCTTTTGTGATTACATATTCTTTTCTCACTTGCCACTCCTATTGTCATTCCAAATTTCACAAAATAAAATTAAATCGATAATATCCACATACATATATTTACATATTCATTTAGGAACGTTAAAACACCGACTTATATATGAGTCCAAACCTAAACCACAGGTTTAGGTTTGAGAACCTACGATTTAGGTTTGACCTTTGACCAAACCTAAACCGACATTTAACCAAACCGGTTTGGCAACATATATATTTTTTTAAAATAAATAAAAAATACCAAACCGAAAAAAATTAACAAAACCTCCGGTTTAACCGCCGGTTTGGTTAGCCTAAACTGCCGATCGACGGTTTGGCTAAACTAGCAAACCTAAACCGGCAGTTTGAGCCGGTTTAGCAGTTTAGCCCAAACCGAACTCATGTCTACACCGACTCACGTAAACTTATCTATTTTATATTTTTTGAGTTTGTATGAAAGTTATTCTCTTTTATTCAATTCAATGTCAAATTCAACCCTGATTCATCAAATTTTCTATAATGAATCCATTCATCAAATTTTCTATAATGAATCCATCTCCCTCTTGATAAATACATCTTTATAAACTATTCACTTAACTTTATTCTCGTAAAACGCTAAGGGTCCGTTTGTTTTGAACTTCAAAAACGAAAACGGAAACGGAATGGAAATGGATCTACTCCATACGTATATCCTTGTTCATGAAACTTTTGGGAATCATTCCTTGTGGTTGAACTAATTGGAGTATAATTTGATTACTTTTGATACCTTATATGAAAATAAAATAGGAGAAGAAAATGCATTTTGTATCAGATCAAAATGAATCATTCCAAAAAATTTATGAACAAGGTACATATAAAAACTAGATTCATTTCCATTTCGTATATGTTTCCGAAATTTAAAACAAACGATTCTAATCTTATCAAAGATTAATGTTGTTAATTCAATTACCCATTCTAGGTCACCCCACACGCTTCCCTAATCAACTTGTATCTCATTAACTAAAATGTTATTAGAAAAACTAATTCCAAAATTAAATGTTGTGGGATTATGAACCGGAATATTCATACAATATGAATTGCTTAAATCCACAAATATATACTACAAGACACGTTTGCACGTGAGTTAATCACTAACTTTTCTGATGATCTTGAACTCTGTGTTCGCATCCATAATGATGTTGTAAGATGGAATACCTCTAGCAGATAGTTTATTCTAACCGCTTTTTATTATTAAAAAAATAAAAAATTAATAAAGTTGATATTTTTTTCACCTGATGTGAAGAGAAGCACCAATAGAAGGAACATGGTACAAGATAACGATTGTTTCGAGCTTGAAGAACTCATGGTTAGTTGTATAGCTCCGAGAGATAATGTATTTGTGTAGTTTTTGGCTCTTACTTGTGTGTTATACACAACAACAAGAGAGCTTATATAGGAACTCCGTGGCACATGAGGATCTCTATATAAGTGATAAATTTATTACTTGATCGTATTTGCTTAACATTAATAATATATTCATAAAAATCTTTGTGTTCAGTGAAAAGAAAAAGATGATAGAAATCCATTTTGACAAATAAAGTACATTAAATTCAAGTGATACATGCATTACTTGTTAGGTGCGATATCTTTCCATTCACATTATTGTGATATTGTATGAACCTTCACACATAATAGTATAAGCATTTTGGGGTCATGTGCTATAAAAATTGTTGATGAACAATGTCCTTAATAGCAATTAATCTGAGTAATCCGGGTCTTAATCTTACGATCCTTGAGTTTTCTTATTTTTTTAGAAGTACCTCTTTGACTCCATATAGTGTCGAACACAAATAGGTTTCTTTTCGTGCATAATTGGTGATTTTAGTGAGAGCAATTCTTCCAAATCTACACACTTGAAAATAAATAAACAATGACACCAAGTAAGCAAGTAAACCAACTATTGTCCATTCTTAATATTTAAAAAAAAAATACAAAATTACAATTATATGAAAGTTTAAGATTTTATGCATTACTTTACGTATTTTCATCATCTCTTCATCTTCTTCAATTTCACCACTAGTCACTAGTATCATTGTTTTTTTTTTTTGGATAAACGGAAAGCGGTTAAGGTTAGACTATCTCCTACAGATAATCCACCCTAAAGCATCTTTGCGGATGAGAATATGAAGTTCGGGATCTTAAAAAAAAAAGGTGTTGGGGTTCGATATCCCCAAATGGGTCAGTCGGTCAGCAACACGGTTGATTTCTCTGAAAACATTTCTGATCTGGACTTCGTCAAAGAAGCGGAGATCCAGTATGGAGTCGAAAATAACCATCTCGACTTCCCACGGGCAACTCCACAAGTCAAAAACAGTCATTAGTATCATTGTTGAAGTTAGAGAAGATTGATCTAATAAGCCTTTTTTTTGTTTTAATAAAACAAACTAGGCCCCTTACATATTATTCTATATTTTAATTTATTAAGAGAAGATTGGTGTAATAAGGATTTTTTATTTATTATTTGAGAAACAAACTAGACCTCTACTTAATTAATATTGCTTTTAATTTTAAAAGAGTTTATTAGGTGAGGTATTACCATATTAACTGAGAATAAAAAAGGTCATTTCCTACTTTTAATTTAAACATAGACAAAAGAGAAAGACAAGTATCTTTTCTCATGTTCTCTCGTCCAAGACTCCATCAAAATTTGATGAAGTCAAGCCGCCTCCCATCCTCTTGTACTTAAGCCGCGACACACCCTCTTTTTCCTCGTCGTCTTTTTTGAATCTATGGTAGTCGTCTTCGGTGACATCGACATTGATGTTGTAAAAGGGGAAGAGTGCTAATGGTGAATGCGGTTGTCTTCGGCGGCATCAAATTCTTCCTCCACCAGCGTACTTCGCTTCCATCGTTGCTCCGATGTAACACCCTAAATTCCCAGAAGTCGAGGAGCTACTGATTAGGATCTAAGGATGAGTTCCGACTATAGTTTGACAACAACTTTACTAGAATCTTACAATAAGGCACAAATGTAAATAAAATACTTTGAAAATATAAATTATATTTGCATGAATGTATAGCATGTGACAACCTTACAAGACAGAAATATCAATATAATGTGCGTGCAGAAACTGAAGACTCTCCTGTCCCCATCTACATGAGTACGTGGACCCGACTGACCTTCCGCTATGGATCACTCTGCAACTTCCTATACCTACAAAGCATCTACAACATCGGATAAACCGTTAGCTAACAACATACATATTAGAAGAAATGACAAAATCACAAACACACACAATGTGGAAATGAAACACATAGCATACTCACACATAATTCATTTATTATCTTTCATTAAGGTCATACATTCTTAGTTCCAATTATGCTTGTGGAACGAGAAGTATAAGACTCTCGTCTCCGTCCCTTTATCCAATAGGAGTGGTTTGGCGCACCTCCCCGTATACCATGTGAACTGGTTTAATACCCTCCCCGTATACCATGTCTGGTCTAGTCACGGAGAACCTCCTAGTCTCCCTCAAGAGCTGAGCAAATGATGCCACCGTCCGTTACACTTGGGCCAAATATAAGTCGTTATACTAATCCAGTTCTCATAATATAAACACATAAACAACCACCACTCATGTCATTCAACCAATATAAGACTGTTGCTAAGAAAGCCCAAAGGACTTATCTAAACCAGGTCAAGTCCGGTCAATAATATCACTTGATCCCGTCCGAGTATGATCTCAACTACCTGATCATAACATAAAATGTGTATCAATATAACTTATCCGACATCTAGAAGTTCCAATTTCTAGGTCAACAACGAATATCCGAGAAAACGTACTAAACTGACTCTTGTTTGAGAAAAGACGATTTTACCCTTGGGATTCAAAAACTCTAAAGAATTTTCTAAAGTTTCAAGAACTTCTACTAGTACTACATGCATGATGTCTAACTTTAAATAGAAATGATCTACTGAGTTTGAAAGATGTCTAACTTTCAATCTCCTAACCTAAACTAACTAAGGTCCAACTAACACGTTACTCCTAAATCCCAAACATTCCGAGAGCACCTACTCACTCACATGCAAATGTCTACTCCTATAATGTATATCCATAAAAAGAAACAAATCTCAAACCATCTCCAAGAACACAATTCTAAACCTAGCCAAACTCTTCTATAAACCGACTATGCTTAAACCTAACTTCGGAACATCACAAATCCGAATCTAACTGTTGTATCGCTCTCCAAACTTGATACATAATACTACGCATATCCAGAAACAAGATATCAAAATATCAAGGCCATCAGGGGTATCTAACCCGATCAAAACCACATCACAAAAGCGCATCAACATACAGTTTCCTCAACACTAAGAATATTTCAACACAACTTATAAAACTACATGAGATGTCTACCTTGGAAAACCATAACTCTTAAACCACTTATTAGATTCCTCTCAAATTTTAGCATGCTCTACTTTGCAACTCCAGCTATAACATATCCAAAGTCAACAACAAAGGAAGAGTCTAGCTTACCCAAAACTTGACCCGAAGTTGACCGCTTGCCACTTCTGAATACTCGGAAATGCATCAGCTCCTCTAGCTATCTTCCAAGGCTGCTATGGTAGGTTTTAAGACATAAAAGGAGGCTCTCATTAGTATATATACTTGGAGGGAAATGCATTGAAGAGGGTTGAGGTCCTTACCCGACTAGGTTAACTCGACATGCTTGCGTGCACGAGGAAGAAGGAAGAGATGTAACCCCCTTTCACTAGGGCGCACCCGCGCCCAACTCATGGCGCACGTGCGGACAAGCAAGGACGGCGCATATGCGGCTTGGCTATGACGTACCCGTGGATCAGTGTCCTGACGCACCCGTGACTAGGTTATGGTGCGGCCACGGTGTTGTTCTCCTTTTCTGTCGAGCGACTACGATAGCCCCAGGCTACGGTTTGTTGTTGCTTGGTACGTGAAGAAGAGGCCGCCCAATCCGTTGTGTTGCTGCTTGTCTGGAGAGGAAATAAACACTAATCATGCTGCCTAACTACAACCGACGAGATCGAGGGAAACAAATACTTGCTTGATTGGTGTTGTTGTTGAGTTATGTGTAACACCCCAAGTTCTGGGAACTCGAAGCGCTATGGGCTAGGACCGCACAATAGGTCCCGACCCTCAGAGTAGCAAAAACAAACGGATCTTACAACAAGGCACAGACGAATGAAAAACAAAATTCAATATAAAACCAAAGGTTTAAACAAAAGAAAACATAAGACTCGCAGCCGAGTTCAAAACAAAAGGGAAGCAACATAAGAACATAAACCCGATCCCGTCCTATAATGCACGGGAACCCCGGCTGACCACACCATCCGGATCACTCAACAACATCCTGAACCTGCGGAAAATCTACAACGATGGTATAAACCGTTAACTAACATTCTAGGTATAAGCAAGAGCGTAAAAGCACAAACACATATAAGGTTGTAACACCCCAAATCCGCGGGACTTGGAGTGTCACATTGGGCTAGGATCTCACAATGGATCCTGACCCTAGCCTGACAACAAGTTCACTGGATCTTACAACAAGACATAGGTAGATTAAAATCAAATACCTAAAAGCTGAGTATAATACATCTAAAGAGTTTACAAACTTATAGCCGAGTACAAAACAACAACATAAACCACAACCACAAAAGATCCCACATCCCACACATCCTAATGTATAGAAGTCCTCGCCTTATCACACCATCTGGCTCACTCTGCAGTATTCCTAACGTGCAGAACACTACAACACGGTATGAAACCGTTAGCTACAGCAATGAAAAGCATGAAGGTAATAGCACAACCACACATCAACATCTCAAACATGCAATGCCACACACATTCATTTATTATCTTTCATTACGTTATTCCATTACTAATTCAACTTCTTTTGTAACACGAGGAGCCTCAAGAACCCCGTCCCATCCAACGTAACACAGGAGTTTTGCATGGGGGTGACCTTCACTCGTCCCCTCCTGTGAGATCATCTTCAGGGTACCTCCTCCTAACCACCAGGCGGAGACCGGCGGTTACCGCCCGTCATAGTACACTTTGGCCAAATAAATGTAATGAATGGTCATCCTAGTCCGGTTTAGGTTATAAATGCACAATCATATGAACACACACAACCATCACAATCATACAATCCACAACTACACGCTAAGTAAGTCCTATGGACTTACCTGATATACTCGTAACTTGTACCACGTCACAGCTTCCCCTTGGGGAAGTAATCAACGCCTGCAATAGCAAGGCACACACAATCACATACTGCAAAGGTTAGGAGACTCGTCTCACTAACCACAACCAACCTATATCGTCAATCTAAACCTCAGATCCTCAACACATTCATAAATGCCTAAGACATATCCTCAACATAACATCTCATCATACTCGTACACATACTAATCCTTAAAGCCATAACCGATATCTACAACAACATCATGATCCTCAACTCATTATGATACCTAGCATGCATCTAATCAGTATTCCTCAATCTCAAATTTAATCCTAATTTAATTAATTAATTAAATTTCACCAGAATAACGTTTTGCCCGCATGCCATTTCTAAACCCACCTATCATCAGATTTCATCAATAAACAACCCATAAACACCAGAATAATATAATGATCATAATGAAATTTCTAATTATCCATTTTGAAAAGCCTAAGGTCGATTTAGGCCAAATCGCAGGACGGAAAACGAATAAATTCATAAATTATTCGCTACTAACCCGATTGACAATCTGAAAGAAGATTCGGAATCACAACGACGCAGGCTACGCATGTACAACATCAAACTCACCGGAATCTGAGCGACGGAACTGTTCTGGTGACATATATGCTCGACCAGGTCTTCATCTGCTCGGAAATGCAGAAACTCGGTACCGAAATGAAGAGAATGAAGAGAGGAATCCAAAAACTCAAACGGAATTGAAATCCGATTAGAAACGGAGAGTAGATATGAGTTTAAAGTTTGAGAGAAATTAGAGCTTTTACGAGGAAACGTGAAAGGAAATGAATTAATAAACGATTTTCCGCTATTTATAGTGAAGTCGATAATTATCCTTTAGCGAAGTCGATAATTATCCTTTTATCGATCCAATAGCGGGTTGAACCCCCTTCTCCAAACTTCTCGAAATTGGAATAATAGATCTTGAATATTGTAGGGATAATTATTCCACAATTGCCTCGGAAAACGTGTATTCTTAAGCCGTCTTTCTTAGCCGTTAAGAAACGAAATAGCGACTCTTTTGTCCGTTTTGCCTTTCCATGTTATTCATATCTAGGACATGTCCGTTGTCTTGATCATTTCTCTCAACTGCATTTTTATTAATTGGAGCTCCCAAATGCTCCAAATAATACCGGAGGGTAAAAATAATTACCCGGGGAAAAAAGTGAAAATTTCACCATAAGCCCAAAATTACGCCAGGAACATAACGGTGGGACTTATACTCAACACTTACGCAATCTTCGCGAGTTATATGTCAATTACTATCACTGATTAAGTTAATCAACATTAATTAGAAATCGGAAATCCTAGCTATTACATGACACACCCCTTAAAAAAAAGTTTCGTCCCGACACTTGATCAATTCCCAAATCCTCTTGGACCCATACACGGAGGAATCACCAACTCCAACAACAAGATCATAACGCTATCCAAAGGCATAGAGGAAAAATCATCTCTAGCCAACTACTAACCACGTCACAAGGCATGGAGGAAAGCTGTCTCCACTCACACTATGTGCATCAAAGATAGCATGGAGGAAATAACCATCTCCTACTAATCCTAACACATACACCGTAGCATGGAGGAAATAACCATCTCCAGCTATACCTATCTCGTACTAGCAAACAAGATCTAACAGATCATATGCACAACTCACAGCTAGCACGAAAACACAACATATCACATAAGCACATAGCATAACATACACTCACTAAGATAGCACCAAAATCTAATCGTGGATCCTACAGGTGCATCTGTCCCGGCGTAAAAATTTGGATAGTTCCCCTGGATACTATCCTCAATCTCCCGCGTAGCCTCATCATAGGAATATCCTTCGAATGCAGGCGTCTCACACCTATCTTCCTAGAACCACAAAAGGTTGTTATGAAAAAGTGTAATCCGGCTCAACTACTAGATCATCATGACTCACAAAGTGCCTCAGATCTGGTATGTACTTCCTCAGCTGAGACACCTGAAACATAGGGTGAACACCCTCTAACTTCGATGGCAAATCCAATCTGTGCACTGCTCTTCCAAACTCTATCCAGTATCTCGAAACGACCGACCTATCGGGGACTCAACTTTCCCTTTATGCCATAACGTTTGACGCCTCACGTCGGAGATACTCTCAACCAGACATGAGCTCCTACCCTGAACTCCAGAGGTCGACGCCTCCAATCTGCATACGACTTTTGGCGACTCTGTGCAACCATCATCCTTTCTCTGATTAACGTTACTCGAGCTATATCATCCTGAATCTGCTCTAGCGGTTACCCACTGGTATTGTCAGGCTCATCCCCGCATAAAGGTGCATGACACCTATTTCTACACAATGTCTCATAGGGACCATCCCTATAGATGCATGCCAACGGTCGTGGTATAAGAATTCAACGAGTCGGAGATAATTAGATCGTCCCTTTTCCCAATCCATCCCACAAGCTCGCAACATGTTCTCTACGGTCTGAAGGGTCCTCTCAGACTGACCGTCTATCTGAGTTAAATCTCAATCATGAAGTGTAGACGCGTTCCCCAAGCAGTCTGAATCTGCTATCAAAACCTCAAAGTAACCCGTCTACTACAATCATAGTCGATCGTCCCCGGTACACTTATGGAGTCCCACCATCTGTCTAGTGTAATCCTTTGTTATTTCATTCACTGGTCACGTCTCTCAGTAGAGATGAAACGTGTCGACTTCGTAAATCTGTTACCAATAATCTGGATAACACCAAAACTCTTACCGGGTCTCAATCCCATCACAAGTCCACAGAAAGGTCCTCTCACTTCCACTACAACACTGGTAGTGGATGAGCTCATCTCCAGGTCAGTAACACTTTAACCTGATCTACTACTTCAGGGTACCTCTTATTCGTACATGGATGTACTAAAGAAGATGTACTATGGGTGTACTGTAATCTTCTCCACTCAACTCCGCATAAGCGGTTATACAGACGCAGTTGCGGCACCTCATACTCCTTCTGCTCCGTTAAAGAACTGTGGTGTCTCGTCAGGAGAAATCCTTCCATCAAACTCCCTCAGGGTCAGACAAGTCCCCTGCTTTTGTTGGACCTCATCCAACAAATCAGGTAGAACCCCCAAAATATCAAATAACGTCCTTATCAGCAGTTGTAGGTCCAACTCTAACCAAGCTAGATCATTCTACAACCGAGGCTGTACATCAATTCCAACAATCGCCTTCTCTCGAGGCGTCTTCCAGTTCAAGGTATCAGTTACCACATTCTCCTTGCCAGAATGGTACCAAACTTCACGATCAAACTCCTTGATCAACTCCATTCAACGACGCTCGCGGTTATTCAGCTTAATGACAAATTATAAAATTGTCCTAAATAAATTAACACATGGGCTGTTTTTGGAAAACATAAATTGTTTTTATAGTCAATGTTATTGCCCTAATAAGTGTTGATGTTGCTATAATTAGTGTTGTTGTTTTCTTCATTGGTCAAATGATAGTAATAGTATGCATCGTCAATCGTCATGAACCATGAGCGAAAGGTGGGCAAGCCATACCATCACACAACTTCCATTTGGAGTATTCCACACTATAACAGAGGGGGTACTATCCCGATTCACCTGATAAGGAAAACCAAGATAGCTATTGTATTAAGAGACAACTAAATGACAATCCAAATGTCTATCTATTTTGGGTGTTTGATGGGCAAGGTCAATTTGACCCCCAATGCTCCAATTTTGTCATGAAAAAGTTAGTAAAGCTGCTTTGAAGAGATCTTGTCTACGTGATGCTAATACGAAATCCAGAGCCGTGCGATTAATATCCCTCTTGTTAATTCAGTTAGTTACTTAATTATCGGTTTCGATCAATTTCGTGTTTTTAGAATTTTATAGGTCTAAACTTTTATCCAAACAACACCTAAATCGGGTCTAAGCCGAACCGAATCACCAATAATATCGGTTTTCGGTTGTACATTATTTTTGGTGTATGAGTTTACAATTCGGTTTTTCGGTTCTACACATAGGTTTAAGTTTACAGGTTTGCAAATGGGTTGTCGGTTTTAGTCTGAATCGAATATAAACCTAAACCGAATTATCTTTTATAATTGAAAACCGAACCTAAACCGATGAAATCGGTTACGGTTTAGGTTTTATAACTTTTAACTTCATGCATTTGAGAGACTAAAAGACTGTAATCATATAAGTCGACATTCATGTATACATCAACATATTTTTATGTTGAACCAACATAAATTATTTCTCGATTATAATCACAATTTTCAATTAAATTTTAATTGCCGCCATCACATGTTTCACTGCATTCACAATAACGGAAAATGAATCCCTCGCAGTTTCCTTCTGAATAGCCTTCAACGACGCATGCGTTGTCACAATGACTGTTGATGAAGCATAATCCGTTGTAAGTATCGCTTTTGTGATTACATATTCTTTTCTCACTTGCCACTCCTATTGTCATTCCAAATTTCACAAAATAAAATTAAATCGATAATATCCACATACATATATTTACATATTCATTTAGGAACGTTAAAACACCGACTTATATATGAGTCCCAAACCTAAACCACCGGTTTAGGTTTGAGAACCTACGATTTAGGTTTAGCCTTTGACCAAACCTAAACCGGCATTTAACCAAACCGGTTTGGCAACATATATATATTTTTTTAAAATAAATAAAAAATACCAAACCGAAAAAAATTAACCAAACGTCCGGTTTAACCGCCGGTTTGGTTAGCCTAAACTGCCGATCGACGGTTTGGCTAAACTAGCAAACCTAAACCGGCAGTTTGAGCCGGTTTAGCAGTTTAGCCCAAACCGAACTTATGTCTACACCGACTCACGTAAACTTATCTATTTTATATTTTTTGAGTTTGTATGAAAGTTATTCTCTTTTATTCAATTCAATGTCAAATTCAACCCTGATTCATCAAATTTTCTATAATGAATCCATCTCCCTCTTGATAAATGCATCTTTATAAACTATTCACTTAACTTTATTCTCGTAAAACGCTAAGGGTCCGTTTGTTTTGAACTTCGAAAACGAAAACGGAAACGGAATGGAAATGGATCTACTCCATATGTATATCCTTGTTCATGAAACTTTTGGGAATCATTCCTTGTGGTTGAACTAATTGGAGTATAATTTGATTACTTTTGATACCTTATATGAAAATAAAATAGGAGAAGAAAATGCATTTTGTATCAGATCAAAATGAATCATTCCAAAAAATTTATGAACAAGGTACATATAAAAACTAGATTCATTTCCATTTCGTATCTGTTTCCGGAATTTAAAACAAACGATTCTAATCTTATCAAAGATTAATGTTGTTAATTCAATTACCCATTCTAGGTCACCCCACATGCTTCCCTAATCAACTTGTATCTCATTAACTAAAATGTTATTAGAAAAACTAATTCCAAAATTAAATGTTGTGGGATTATGAACCGGAATATTCATACAATATGAATTGCTTAAATCCACAAATATATACTACAAGACACGTTTGCACGTGAGTTAATCACTAACTTTTCTGATGATCTTGAACTCTGTGTTCGCATCCATAATGATGTTGTAAGATGGAATACCTCTAGCAGATAGTTTATTCTAACCACTTTTTATTATTAAAAAAATAAAAAATAATAAAGTTGATATTTTTTTCACCTGATGTGAAGAGAAGCACCAATAGAAGGAACATGGTACAAGATAACGATTGTTTCGAGCTTGAAGAACTCATGGTTAGTTGTATAGCTCCGAGAGATAATGTATTTGTGTAGTTTTTGGCTCTTACTTGTGTGTTATACACAACAACAAGAGAGCTTATATAGGAACTCCGTGGCACATGAGGATCTCTATATAAGTGATAAATTTATTACTTGATCGTATTTGCTTAACATTAATAATATATTCATAAAAATCTTTGTGTTCAGTGAAAAGAAAAAGATGATAGAAATCCATTTTGACAAATAAAGTACATTAAATTCAAGTGATACATGCATTACTTGTTAGGTGCGATATCTTTCCATTCACATTATTGTGATATTGTATGAACCTTCACACATAATAGTAGAAGCATTTTGGGGTCATGTGCTATAAAAATTGTTGATGAACAATGTCCTTAATAGCAATTAATCTGAGTAATCCGGGTCTTAATCTTACGATCCTTGAGTTTTCTTATTTTTTTAGAAGTACCTCTTTGACTCCATATAGTGTCGAACACAAATAGGTTTCTTTTCGTGCATAATTGGTGATTTTAGTGAGAGCAATTCTTCCAAATCTACACACTTGAAAATAAATAAACAATGACACCAAGTAAGCAAGTAAACCAACTATTGTCCATTCTTAATATTTAAAAAAAATACAAAATTACAATTATATGAAAGTTTAAGATTTTATGCATTACTTTACGTATTTTCATCATCTCTTCATCTTCTTCAATTTCACCAGTAGTAACTAGTATCATTGTTTTTTTTTTTTGGATAAACGGAAAGCGGTTAAGGTTAGACTATCTTCTAGAGATAATCCACCCTAAAGCATCTTTGCGGATGAGAATATGAAGTTCGGGATCTTAAAAAAAAAAGGTGTTGGGGTTCGATATCCCCAAATGGGTCAGTCGGTCAGCAACACGGTTGATTTCTCTGAAAATATTTCTGATCTGGACTTCGTCAAAGAAGCAGAGATCCAGTATGGAGTCGAAAATAACCATCTCGACTTCCCACGGGCAACTCCACAAGTCAAAAATAGTTATTAGTATCATTGTTGAAGTTAGAGAAGATTGATCTAATAAGCCTTTTTTTTTGTTTTAATAAAACATACTAGGCCCCTTACATATTGTTCTATATTTTAATTTATTAAGAGAAGATTGGTGTAATAAGGATTTTTTTTTAATATTTGAGATACAAACTAGACCTCTACTTAATTAATATTGCTTTTAATTTTAAAAGAGTTTATTAGGTGAGGTATTACCATATTAACTGGGAATAAAAAAGGTCATTTCCTACTTTTAATTTAAACATAGACAAAAGAGAAAGACAAGTATCTTTTCTCATGTTCTCTCGTCCAAGACTCCATCAAAATTTGATGAAGTCAAGCCGCCTCCCATCCTCTTGTACTTAAGCCGCAACACACCCTCTTTTTCCTCGTCGTCTTTTTTGAATCTATGGTAGTCGTCTTCGGTGACATCGACATTGATGTTGTAAAAGGGGAAGAGTGCTAATGGTGAATGCGGTTGTCTTCGGCGGCATCAAATTCTTCCTCCACCAGCGTACTTCGCTTCCATCGTTGCTCCGATGTAACACCCTAAATTCTCAGAAGTCGAGGAGCTACTGATTAGGATCTAAGGATGAGTTCCGACTATAGTTTGATAACAACTTTACTAGAATCTTACAACAAGGCACAAATGTAAATAAAATACTTTGAAAATATAAATTATATTTGTATGAATGTATAACATGTGACAACCTTACAAGACAGAAATATCAATATAATGTGCGTGCAGACACTGAAGACTCTCCTGTCCCCATCTACATGAGTACGTGGACCCGACTGACCTTCCGCTATGGATCACTCCGCAACTTTCTATACCTACAAAGCATCTACAACATCGGATAAACCGTTAGCTAACAACATACATATTAGAAGAAATGACACAATCACAAACACACACAATGTGGAAATGAAACACATAGCATACTCACACATAATTCATTTATTATCTTTCATTAAGGAAGAGTCTAGCTTACCCAAAACTTGACCCGAAGTTGACCGCTTGCCACTTCTGAATACTCGGAAATGCATCAGCTCCTCTAGCTATCTTCCAAGGCTGCTATGGTAGGTTTTAAGACATAAAAGGAGGCTCTCATTAGTATATATACTTGGAGGGAAATGCATTGAAGAGGGTTGAGGTCCTTACCCGACTAGGTTAACTTGACATGGTTGCGTGCACGAGGAAAGAGGAAGAGATGTAACCCCCTTTCACTAGGGCGCACCCGCGCCCAACTCATGGCGCACGTGCGGACAAGCAAGGACGGCGCATATGCGGCTTGGCTATGACGCACCCGTGGATCAGTGTCCTGACGCACCCGTGACTAGGTTATGGTGCGGCCACGGTGTTGTTCTCCTTTTCTGTCGAGCGACTACGATAGCCCCAGGCTACGGTTTGTTGTTGCTTGGTACGTGAAGAAGAGGCCGTCCAATCCGTTGTGTTGCTGCTTGTCTGGAGAGGAAATAAACACTAATCATGCTGCCTAACTACAACCGACGAGATCGAGGGAAACAAATACTTGCTTGGTTGGTGTTGTTGTTGAGTTATGTGTAACACCCCAAGTTCTGGGAACTCGAAGCGTTATGGGCTAGGACCGCACAATGGGTCCCGACCCTCAGAGTAGCAACAACAAACGGATCTTACAACAAGGCACATGTAATAACCGAAATTTTTTTTAACATCAATCTTAAATAACTGGGTACATAAATAATTAATTAAAATAAAACAAGTATAAACGTTATCATTTTATGTGACTTTAAGTCACATAAAATGATGAAACGTTGTAACCGGAAATAATTTCCGTATCTTTAAAATAAAATAATAAATTACCTAATACAGAATTTAATTCCGTAATTATTTCCGCAAATGCCCTACCGATCCGTACGAATAACGGGCATCGTTTCAACTCGTTTTAAGGAAGCAAAAGTGGGCCCAATGCTTTGAGTACCAAGCCCACCAGCCCAACTTATTAAACTAATCTGAACCCTAATCTAATATTACGTTAATCCTAATCTAAACCTAAACCTATCGCTTCCCTCATCTGCACTGCCGCTTCTCTTCTCCCTATTCCGCAACAGCATCAAAACCGAACGTGATCTTCAGCCTCCACCTGCCGCTCCGCAGCAACCGCCGGACCCTAGCCCTGCAACCGCCACCGCTGCGACCCTCAGGTGAGCCACCGACTCGGTCGATCCCTTCCGTTCCCTTTCTGTTTCGCAACAAACGGCCTAACCTTGGCATTCACGCAGCCGCTGCGAGGCACGCCTGTGAGCTCCGTCGCCGCTGCTGCCAACCACCGTCCAACGCCGCCGAACCTGCGCCGCTTTCCGTCGAGTCCGGTAAGAGTGCTGGCTTCCCTTTTTCCGTTCTTCTCTGTCTGAGACTCAACAGCCCCGTTTCTGCAGGAAGAGAAGACGCTGCTCCGCCTCGTATTACACCGGAGCCACCACAACCTCGCCTGCCCGTCCTCCAGCCAGACCGCCGCCACCGCGCGACCTCCCGGACGATCGCCAGAATCACCGGAACCAGGTACGGCCGCCGCATCACCATTCCTCTTTCATCCCCTTCGAATTTCTGGTGGTTTGACTAACGGATTGCGGCTGCTACGCTGAACCAGCAGACCTTCAGCCTCACTGTTGCTCCGTACCCAGGACGTCGCCACCAGCGCAGCCGCCGGAACGCTAGCGCCGCTTAGGACCTTCTCGCCGGACTGCTACTCCGGTAACCGACCCCTCCACTCCTCATTTCCACTGTAATGTGTACATGTGTAGGAAATGGATGATGAACATGTATCCTTACCACTGTAATACGTATGTAGGTAGGATATGTTTTAGAAATTCGTCCTCTGTAGTATATATATATACGTATAGAATGTTAAGTGTAGGAGATGTAAATGTGTATATAATTATATACGGGTACTAAGTTGGGTATGAACAAATGGATCGAAATATATATATATATATATATATATATATATATATATATATATATATATATATATATATATATATAGAATACATATAAGTACATATACATTCAGTCACGAAAGGTTAACGGAAGCTAGCGTATGACGAGTACCTAAATATATATATATACATTATATTAAATAAAATTTTGCTTGCGAATTTGGGTTGGTGAAATATCAAAGTATGTGAATTTATATATGTATACCTAAATACCTAAGAACTTCGGATGTTATATAATTGGAGGGAATGTTAAAATGCACGAAAGTATATAATTATATATACATAGATATGTAGATATATATACGAATTGTTAATAACCGAAAATGAAGTAATGTGATTCCAGACGACGAGTAGACGAGATAAATTTTTATAACCTTAGTAACTATTTTGAGAAGTAACCATAGATTAGAAAGGTGTTCCAAAAGAAATATTAGAGGTTAAGAAGTGATACAGAGAATTATCTATACTAAGGGTAAAACGGTCTTTTACCGTATGAGAATCGTTCTTCCGTAATTCCTTCGTATGAGGTTGGACATAGAAATGTGATATTGATACACGTGCCTTCATTGACAGGCGCTTGAGTTATCGAGTACGGATTATCTGAAGAGTGTTAGAAAGTATTGTGACTCAGGTAAGTCCTTGCGACTTACTTAGCCGGTTTCTGAGTGTTAATTGAGTGATAGTAGTGGTGTGTGCTATTGCTTGATTTAATAATAATAACTTGCTAGGACGACTGTTATTATTTACGTAGGGCCCAAGTGTATGTATAACGGGCCGTGACATCACTGCCCAGCTCTGACAGGAGACTGGGAGGTTCTCTATACCCAGACCATACAGGTACAAGGTGAGATGCATCGGATCCATTCCTGATGGTTACACGGGGGCGGAGGCGAGGTTTGGGAATCCCTCGTGTCACAAAATAAGTATCACTAGAGTGAACGAGTAAATTAAAGCAAGATAATAAAACGGACTTGTTTGAAAGCATGCTGAGTGTTTATGTTTATCTGAGTGTGTTTGTGCTGCTATTATTCTACTAATATTTAGATAACTAGCTAATGGTTCCTCTTGTTGTTGTTTTAGATTTACCGCAGGTTAGATCAGCAGCTGAGTGATCCGGAAGTAGTGGTCAGCCGGGTCTCCGTACTCCTTAGAGCGGGGTTGGGGTTGTTTTGTCTTCCTTTCTTTTGGTTAAGACTATTGTTCTTTCTCTTGTTTAAGAACTGTAGGCTGCTAGACTTTGTTGCATTCATTACTCTAAAAACATGTTTTTATGAATTTCGGTTTCCTTATTTGTGTCTTGTTGCAAGGTCCTAGTAATGTTGTTGTCAAACTGAGGTCGGGACCCATTGTGAGGTCCTAACCAGTAATACTCCGAGTTCTGAAAATTCGGGGTGTTACAACATGGTATCAGAGCCAGGTTGGCAACAATGGCACTTGAAATCTTCTGAAAGACCGAATAAGTTTTAAGGAGAACCCGAAAAGGGATCTGAGTTTTAAAAAGAAAACTTTTGGTTTTAAATGCATGCATAGTCTGGTTGGGAATAGAAAAGTACGGCTGACCACCACTACTACCGCGGATCTCAGTGTGCTTAGTTGGACTTTAGGTTACTGTAGTTGGAGTTTTGGACTTTCAGCTAGTAGTAATTATAGTTTTTATTCTTGTACAGATGGCACGTACTAGAGCTACGCTAGCTACTGGTCGAGGCAGAGGTCGTCCACCTCTCCCTCCAGCTGGACCAGGTAGAGGAGATAGGACCCCTACAGTTAGAGGACGCGGCCGTGGAGGTAGACCCCCACTAGCCCGAGGTCGAGGTCGAGCTCCACGAGAGGATCCCCCGACAGTGATCATGCCAGAGGCTGGAGTAGAGGAAGTAGCTGAGAGTGTTGGTCCTGAGGTCAGGAATGAGACCGTTGCTAGGTCTGGAGCACAGAGAGCACGTTCGACAGAGTCAGGACGTGTTTCCATTGGAGCGACTGAGTACAGAGAGTACCGAGCCTACGTTGAGCGTAGGGAGGAGGCTGCTAGGACAGAGAGACTTACCCAGGTACCACCAGTACCGGTTAGATCTGTCCAGGTGACACAGGAAGCTCCTCAGGTGCCAGCGGTACCAGAGAGGAGAGTTGTGACTGATAGAGCTCCTACTGGGACTAGAGCACCAAGGCCAGATGAGTGGTTGAAGGCTTTCAACTCTCAGAAGGTCCCCTCATATAATGGAGAGATAGGATTGGAGGTGGAGCACTGGATTGGGCAGGTAGAGACTGCGTTAGAGGCAATACGCTGCCCAGAGGATCGGCAAGTGGACTTGGTGCAGACTTGCTTCACTGGAGATGCTCATTCCTGGTGGCGGACCATGCGTAGTCGAGTCACCAGTTGGGAGCAGATGAGGAGCATTGTTAGAGACAGATACTGCCCTGTTTCGTTGAGGAGGGAGAGATTCCAGGACTTCATTGAGGCTGGATTTGAGGACGTCCCGATCGCTGCTGCCATCAAGAAGTTCCAGAAGGAACTGACACTGCTTGGACCAGCTGCACCTCCTAAGGAACAGCATGTCTATCTCTTTTCCCGGAGATTGAGAGAGAGTACTCGGTCTTATCTGGCAGGATTTCGCTGTGAGACTCTGTCAGACTATCAGGATAGAGCATCTGCGTATGAGAGAGACAGACCAGGGTCTAGGAGAGCTGCTCAGTATGACAGGCCGGATAAGCGGCAGAGGACAGGTTATGCCAGCGGTAGTTCAGGAGTAGCTGCTTTTGGACGGGGACAGACTCAGGGGCGACAGAGCCATACAACTACTGGTCAGACTTCAGCTGGTAGCTTGCAGTGCCACAACTGCAATAGTTATGGACATATCCGATCGAACTGCACGAAGCCAGCGGTGACTTGCTTCCAGTGTGGCAAGGTTGGACATAGAGCTGCATTCTGCCGTCAGGGCAAGGCTCCATCCCAGCAGGGTTCTTCTCCTGCAGGCTTATCAGGGAGTGTACAGAGACCGCCACAGTACCGGACTCCGAGTCAGCAGCAGCAGTACAGAGCTCCTAGTCAGCAGCAGTCTTACAGAGCTCCAGGACACACACCACCACAGAGTTCTATGCAGGGATCAGGTCGGGGTAGAGGACGTGGTAGTGTGGCTGATACTAGAGGAGCTCAGGCACGAGTGTTTGAGTTGAGAGATGCTGAGCAGCCAGATGCACCTACTGCCACAGGTACGATCCAAATTCATGACTTACCTGTACGAGTTTTATTTGATACGGGTGCTACACATTCCTTCATATCTGATGCATGCGTAGATAGGTTGTCCTTAGCTACTGTAGAGGGGATACCTTTTACGATAGGCTTACCTGATGGGAGTAAGGTAAGAGGGACTAGAGAGATCTTTGGATGTCCTGTTCGCATGGGAGATCGAGACTGGCTAGTTAATTTTCTAGTCATGCCCTTAGCTCATGAGGATGTCATTTTAGGGATAGACTGGATGAGGAAACACGGAGCAGTCTTAGACATTGGTAAGAGGACAGTGACCGTTGCCACGGAGGAGGGCCATAGGATAATATTCCGAGGTTGGGACCTCGGAAAGTCAGGTACAGTTATCAGTGCAGTGAGAGCAGCGAGACTGATAGCCCAGGGTTGCGAAGCCTTCTGGTGTTATGCCATGAAGGAAAGCAAGAGCCTGACTATAGAGGAGATACCTGTTGCATGCGAGTTTGCAGAGGTATTCAGTGATGACCTGCCAGGGCTACCCCCACAGAGGAGCGTGGATTTCAGCATTGACTTGGAGCCGGGCACGAGACCTATCTCGAAGGCCCCGTACCGTATGGCACCTGTAGAGCTGCTTGAACTGAAGAAGCAGTTAGAGGAGCTGGCAGAGAAGGGTTTTATACGCCCCAATGTGTCTCCTTGGGGTGCGCCAGTGTTGTTTGTGAAGAAGAAGGACGGATCGATGAGGCTGTGCATAGACTACAGAGAACTGAACAAAGTAACCATCAAGAACAAGTATCCACTGCCACGCATAGATGATCTATTGGACCAGTTGCATGGAGCGTCCGTGCTCTCGAGGATAGACTTGAGGTCAGGTTACCACCAGTTGAGGGTGAGAGATCAGGACATACCTAAGACGGCATTCCGGACTAGGTATGGTCATTATGAGTTCGTAGTGATGCCATTCGGGCTCACTAATGCACCAGCGGTGTTCATGGAGTTGATGAATGGGATATTCATTGACTTCTTAGACCAGTTTGTAGTGGTCTTCATTGACGACATCCTAGTCTACTCTAGGAGTCGGGAGGAGCATGCCGGACACTTGAGGACAGTACTGCAGATTCTACAGGATAGCCAGCTATACGCTAAGCTATCCAAGTGCGAGTTTTGGATGTCAGAGGTGGCTTTCTTAGGTCATGTGGTGACTGCTGAGGGTATTAAGGTCGATCCGGCGAAGATCGAGTCAGTGTCTTCCTGGCAACCTCCTAAGAATGTTAAGGAGGTTCGCAGCTTTTTGGGTTTAGCAGGTTACTACCGCCGGTTTGTGGAAGGGTTCTCTTTGATTGCCCGACCACTTACTTGTCTTCTGAGGAAGACCACTCGGTTTGTCTGGTCTGAGCCGTGTCAGCAGAGTTTTGAGGAGCTGAAGAGGAGATTGACGTCCGCTCCGATTTTAGCACAGCCTGAGGGTATTGATGACTTTGTGGTATACAGTGATGCATCCAAGCTGGGCTTGGGGTGTGTTTTGATGCAGAGGGGTAAGGTCATAGCCTATGCGTCTCGACAGTTGAAGACGTATGAGGAGAACTACCCCACACATGATCTAGAGTTGGCTGCAGTAGTCCATGCTCTTAAGATCTGGCGTCACTATCTCTATGGAGCGACATGTCAGATCTTTACAGACCACAAGAGTCTGAAGTACATATTCACTCAGAGGGAGTTGAATAATCGCCAGAGGCGGTGGTTAGAGCTGATCAAGGACTTCGACCTTGAGATCCTTTACCACCCCGGAAAGGCGAATGTGGTAGCTGATGCTTTGAGCCGTAAGACGCCTAGAGAGAGGGCGATAGCCCGGTTGACAGTACAGCCTCAGTTGCAGAGGGACTTGGCTTGGTTGGAGATAGAGGTTCAGTTTCCCGATACGGATGGTCAGCTGTCTACCATGGAGTTACTCCCTGATCTGTTGGATGAGATCCGACAGAAGCAGGGGACTTGCCCTACTTTGACCAGGATCCGAGACAGGATGTCTCGAGATGAGGCCCCACAGTTTACTATTGGTGCAGATGGAGTAATGAGACGTCAGGACCGCGTTTGTGTACCGTCAGACAGTGAGTTGAGACAGAGGATACTAGGTGAGGCTCATGCTACCCCATACTCAGTACATCCTGGAGCAAGTAAGATGTACAAGGATGTGAGACGGTTCTTCTGGTGGGGTGGTTTAAAGCCCGATGTGACTCGATATGTAGCTCAGTGCGCGACCTGCCAGCAGGTCAAGATTGAGCACCGTAGGTCTGGAGGAGAGCTCCACCCACTTCCAGTGCCACAGTGGAAGTGGGAGGATATATCTATGGATTTTGTCAATGGTTTGAGACTCAGCAGAGGATTTGATGCTATTTGGGTAGTGGTAGACCGCCTGACGAAGACCGCACGTTTCATTCCGATTAAGGAGACGTGGCCGGTGAGTCGTCTGGCTGAGGAGTTCACCAGGCACATCGTGAGACTCCATGGGGTACCGAGGACTATTGTCTCTGACCGAGATGGACGTTTCACCTCGAGATTTTGGCAGCAGGTACATACGGCTTTGGGTACGAGTCTCCACTTCACTACCGCCTATCATCCACAGACAGACGGGCAGTCTGAGAGGACCATTCAGACCTTAGAGGACATGCTTCGGGCGTGTGTACTTGATTGGGGACAGGTATGACCAGATCATCTTCCACTGGTAGAGTTTTCGTATAACAATAGCTGGCACGCATCTATTGGGATGGCTCCTTATGAGGCTCTGTACGGGCGGAGATGTCGTACACCCTTATGTTGGGATGAGCCTAGCAGAGTTGATGGAGTAGCTCCAGATCAGGTACAGGATGACATCGCTCGGATTGCCCTAGTCCGAGAGCGGATGTTAGCAGCCTAGAGTTGTCAGAAGTCCTACGCCGACAAAAGGCGTCGACCTTTGGAGTTTAGAGTGGGTGCTCAGGTGTGGTTGAGAGTGTCACCCACGAGAGGAGTCAGGCGTTTCGGCATTAAGGGGAAGCTGAGTCCCCGATATGTCGGACCTTTTGAGGCCTTAGAGAGAGAGGGAGAGGTGGCCTACAGACTAGCACTACCACCGAGACTAGAGAGTGTTCATCCGGTCTTTCATGTATCTCAGTTGAGAGAGTACATTCCGGATCCGAGACACGTCATCAGCCATGAGGACCTGATAGTTGAGCCTGACCATACATTTGTAGAGCACCTAGTAGCTGTCTTGGAACGCAGTACCAGACGTCTGCGATCCAAGGAGATACCTATGCTGAGGATCCACTGGTCTAGGAGAGGAGCTGATGAGGCCACTTGGGAGACTGAGGATAGTATTAGACGTAACTATCCCGAGTTCTTTGCGGGGTTAGAGGCTGTTTCTGGTTGACGAGTTAGTACTCGGATGTTGTGTTGTTTGACCTTTCAGTTTTCATATGGATTTGAGTGATTATGTTTTATGTGATGCCTGTCTACTTTTGGTGATTTAATAGTTGCGTGTAGCTAACAAAAATGTCGAGAAAATTTAATACACCAAAGGAAGGCGCGATTAAAAGAATTATTCTAAGTTTCGGGACGAAACTTCTTTTAAGAGGGCACTGATGTAATAACCGAATTTTTTTTTAACATCAATCTTAAATAACTGGGTACATAAATAATTAATTAAAATAAAACAAGTATAAACGTTATCATTTTATGTGACTTTAAGTCACATAAAATGATGAAACGTTGTAACCGGAAATAATTTCCGTATCTTTCAAATAAAATAATAAATTACCTAATACAGAATTTAATTCCGTAATTATTTCCGCAAATGCCCTACCGATCCGTACGAATAACGGGCATCGTTTCAACTCGTTTTAAGGAAGCAAAAGTGGGCCCAATGCTTTGAGTACCAAGCCCACCAGCCCAACTTATTAAACTAATCTGAACCCTAATCTAATATTACGTTAATCCTAATCTAAACCTAAACCTATCGCTTCCCTCATCTGCACTGCCGCTTCTCTTCTCCCTATTCCGCAACAGCATCAAAACCGAACGTGATCTTCAGCCTCCACCTGCCGCTCCGCAGCAACCGCCGGACCCTAGCCCTGCAACCGCCACCGCTGCGACCCTCAGGTGAGCCACCGACTCGGTCGATCCCTTCCGTTCCCTTTCTGTTTCGCAACAAACGGCCTAACCTTGGCATTCACGCAGCCGCTGCGAGGCACGCCTGTGAGCTCCGTCGCCGCTGCTGCCAACCACCGTCCAACGCCGCCGAACCTGCGCCGCTTTCCGTCGAGTCCGGTAAGAGTGCTGGCTTCCCTCTTTCCGTTCTTCTCTGTCCGAGACTCAACAGCCCCGTTTCTGCAGGAAGAGAAGACGCTGCTCCGCCTCGTATTACACCGGAGCCACCACAGCCTCGCCTGCCCGTCCTTCAGCCAGACCGCCGCCACCGCGCGACCTCCCGGACGATCGCCAGAATCACCGGAACCAGGTACGGCCGCCGCATCACCATTCCTCTTTCATCCCCTTCGAATTTCTGGTGGTTTGACTAACGGATTGCGGCTGCTACGCTGAACCAGCAGACCTTCGGCCTCACTGTTGCTCCGTACCCAGGACGTCGCCACCAGCGCAGCCGCCGGAACGCTAGCGCCGCTTAGGACCTTCTCGCCGGACTGCTACTCCGGTAACCGACCCCTCCACTCCTCATTTCCACTGTAATGTGTACATGTGCAGGAAATGGATGATGAACATGTATCCTTACCACTGTAATACGTATGTAGGTAGGATATGTTTTAGAAATTCGTCCTCTGCAGTATATATATACGTATAGAATGTTAAGTGTAGGAGATGTAAATGTGTATATAATTATATACGGGTACTAAGTTGGGTATGAACAAATGGATCGAAATATATATATATATATATATATATATATATATATATATATATATATATATATATATATATATATATATATATATATATATATATATATAGAATACATATAAGTACATATACATTCAGTCACGAAAGGTTAACGGAAGCTAGCGTATGACGAGTACCTAAATATATATATATACATTATATTAAATAAAATTTTGCTTGCGAATTTGGGTTGGTGAAATATCAAAGTATGTGAATTTATATATGTATACCTAAATACCTAAGAACTTCGGATGTTATATAATTGGAGGGAATGTTAAAATGCACGAAAGTATATAATTATATATACATAGATATGTAGATATATATACGAATTGTTAATAACCGAAAATGAAGTAATGTGATTCTAGACGACGAGTAGACGAGATAAATTTTTATAACCTTAGTAACTATTTTGAGAAGTAACCATAGATTAGAAAGGTGTTCCAAAAGAAATATTAGAGGTTAAGAAGTGATACAGAGAATTATCTATACTAAGGGTAAAACGGTCTTTTACCGTATGAGAATCGTTCTTCCGTAATTCCTTCGTATGAGGTTGGACATAGAAATGTGATATTGATACACGTGCCTTCATTGACAGGCGCTTGAGTTATCGAGTACGGATTATCTGAAGAGTGTTAGAAAGTATTGTGACTCAGGTAAGTCCTTGCGACTTACTTAGCCGGTTTCTGAGTGTTAGTTGAGTGATAGTAGTGGTGTGTGCTATTGCTTGATTTAATAATAATAACTTGCTAGGACGACTGTTATTATTTACGTAGGGCCCAAGTGTATGTATAACGGGCCGTGACATCACTGCCCAGCTCTGACAGGAGACTGGGAGGTTCTCTATACCCAAACCATACAGGTACAAGGTGAGATGCATCGGATCCATTCCTGATGGTTACACGGGGGCGGAGGCGAGGTTTGGGAATCCCTCGTGTCACAAAATAAGTATCACTAGAGTGAACGAGTAAATTAAAGCAAGATAATAAAACGGACTTGTTTGAAAGCATGCTGAGTGTTTATGTTTATCTGAGTGTGTTTGTGCTGCTATTATTCTACTAATATTTAGATAACTAGCTAACGGTTCCTCTTGTTGTTGTTTTAGATTTACCGCAGGTTAGATCAGCAGCTGAGTGATCCGGAAGTAGTGGTCAGCCGGGTCTCCGTACTCCTTAGAGCGGGGTTGGGGTTGTTTTGTCTTCCTTTCTTTTGGTTAAGACTATTGTTCTTTCTCTTGTTTAAGAACTGTAGGCTGCTAGACTTTGTTGCATTCATTACTCTAAAAACATGTTTTTATGAATTTCGGTTTCCTTATTTGTGTCTTGTTACAAGGTCCTAGTAATGTTGTTGTCAAACTGAGGTCGGGACCCATTGTGAGGTCCTAACCAGTAATACTCCGAGTTCTGAAAATTCGGGGTGTTACAGCACAGACGAATGAAAAACAAAATTCAATATAAAACCAAAGGTTTAAACAAAAGAAAACATAAGACTCGCAGCCAAGTTGAAAACAAAAGGGAAGCAACATAAGAAAATAAACCCGATCCCGTCCTATAATGCACGGGAACCCCGGCTGACCACACCATCCGGATCACTCAACAGCATCCTGAACCTGCGGAAAATCTACAACGATGGTATAAACCGTTAACTAACATTCTAGGTATAAGAAAGAGCGTAAAGGCACAAACACATATAAGGTTGTAACACCCCAAATCTGCGGGACTTGGAGTGTCACATTGGGCTAGGATCTCACATTGGATCCCGACCCTAGCCTGACAACAAGTTCACTGGATCTTACAACAAGGCATAGGTAGATTAAAATCAAATACATAAAAGCTGAGTATAATACATCTAAAGAGTTTACAAACTCATAGCCGAGTACAAAACAACAACATAAACCACAGCCACAAAAGATCCCACATCCCACGCATCCTAATGTACAGAAGTCCTCGCCTTGTCACACCATCTGGCTCACTCTGCAGTATTCCTAACGTGCAGAACACTACAACACGGTATGAAACCGTTAGCTACAGCAATGAATAGCATGAAGGTAATAGCACAACCACACATCAACATCTCAAACATGCAATGCCACACACATTCATTTATTATCTTTCATTACGTTATTCCATTACTAATTCAACTTCTTTTGTAACATGAGGAGCCTCAAGAACCCCGTCCCATCCAACGTAACACAAGAGTTTTGCATGGGGGTGACCTTCACTCGTCCCCTCCTGTGAGATCATCTTCAGGGTACCTCCTCCTAACCACCAAGCGGAGACCGGCGGTTACCGCCCGTCATAGTACACTTGGGCCAAATAAAGGTAATGAATGGTCATCCTAGTCCGGTTTAGGTTATAAATGCACAATCATATGAACACACACAACCATCACAATCATACAATCCACAACTGCACGCTAAGTAAGTCCTATGGACTTACCTGATATACTCGTAACTTGTACCACGTCACAGCTTCCCCTTGGGGAAGTAATCAACGCCTGCAATAGCAAGGCACACACAATCACATACTGCAAAGGTTATGAGACTCGTCTCACTAACCATACCAACCTATATCGTCAATCTAAACCTCAGATCCTCAACACATTCATAAATGCCTAAGGCATATCCTCAACATAACATCTCATCATACTCGTACACATACTAATCCTTAAAGCCATAACCGATATCCACAACATCATCATGATCCTCAACTCATTATGATACCTAGCATGCATCTAATCAGTATTCCTCAATCTCAATTTTAATCCTAATTTAAGTAACTAACCTTTAATTAATTAATTAAATTTCACCAAAATAACGTTTTGCCCGCATGCCATTTCTAAACCCACCTATCATCAGATTTCATCAACAAACAACCCATAAACACCAGAATAATATAATGATCATAATGGAATTTCTAATTATCCATTTTGAAAAGCCTAAGGTCGATTTAGGCCAAATCGCAGTACGGAAAACGAATAAATTCATAACTTATTCGCTACTAACCCGATTGACAATCTGAAAGAAGATTCGGAATCACAACGACGCAGGCTACGCATGTACAACATCAAACTCACCCGAATCTGAGCAACGGAACTGTCCTGGTTACATATATGCTCGACCAGGTCTTCATCTGCTCGGAAATGCAGAAACTCGGTACCGATATGAAGAGAATGAAGAGAGGAATTCCAACAATCGCCTTCTCCCGAGGCGTCTTCCAGTTCAAGGTATCAGTTACCACATTCTCCTTGCCAGAATGGTACCAAACTTCGCGATTAAACTCCTTGATCAACTCTAGTCAACGACGCTCGCGGTTATTCAGCTTAATGACAAATTATAAAATTGTCCTAAATAAATTAACACATGGGCTGTTTTTGGAAAACATAAATTGTTTTTATAGTCAATGTCATTTCCCTAATAAGTGTTGATGTTGCTATAATTAGTGTTGTTGTTTTCTTCATTGGTCAAATGATAGTAATAGTATGCATCGTCAATCGTCATGAACCATGAGCGAAAGGTGGGCAAGCCATACCATCACACAACTTCCATTTGGAGTATTCCACACTATAACAGAGGGGGTACTATCCCGATTCACCTGATAAGGAAAACCAAGATAACTATTGTATCAAGAAACAACTAAATGACAATCCAAACATCCATCTATTTTGGGTGTTTGATGGGCAAGGTCAATTTGACACCCAATGCTCCAATTTTGTCATGAAAAGGTTAGTAAAGCTGCTTTGAAGAGATCTTGTCTACGTGGTGCTAATACGAAATCCAGCGCCGTGCGATTAATATCCCTCTTGTTAATTCAATTAGTTACTTAATTATCGGTTTTGATCTATTTCGTATTTTTAGAATTTTATAGGTCTAAACTTTTATCCAAACAACACCTAAATCGGGTCTAAGCCGAACCGAACCACCAATAATATCGGTTTTTGGTTGTACATTATTTTTGGTGTATGAGTTTACAATTCGGTTTTTCGGTTCTACACATAGGTTTAAGTTTACAGGTTTGCAAATGGGTTTTCGGTTTTAGTCTGAATCGAATATAAACCTAAACCGAATTATCTTTTATAATTGAAAACTGAACCTAAACCGATGAAATCGGTTACGGTTTAGGTTTTATAACTTTTATAACTTCATGCATTTGAGAGACTAAAAGACTGTAATCATATAAGTCGACATTCATGTATACATCAACATATCTTTATGTTGAACCAACATAAATTATTTCTCGATTATAATAACTATTTTCAATTAAATTTTAATTGCCGCCATCACACGTTTCACTGCATTCACAATAACGGAAAATGAATCCCTCGCAGTTTCCTTCTGAATAGCCTTCAACGACGCATGCGTTGTCACAATGACTGTTGATGAAGCATAATCCGTTGTAAGTATCGCTTTTGTGATTACATATTCTTTTCTCACTTGCCACTCCTATTGTCATTCCAAATTTCACAAAGTAAAATTAAATCGATAATATCCACATACATATATTTACATATTCATTTAGGAACGTTAAAACACCGACTTATATATGAGTCCCAAACCTAAACCACAGGTTTAGGTTTGAGAACCTACGATTTAGGTTTGACCTTTGACCAAACCTAAACCGGCATTTAACCAAACCGGTTTGGCAACATATATATATTTTTAAAATAAATAAAAAATACCAAACCGAAAAAAATTAACCAAACCTCCAGTTTAACCGCCGGTTTGGTTAGCCTAAACTGCCGATCGACGGTTTGGCTAAACTAGCAAACCTAAACCGGCAGTTTGAGCCGGTTTAGCAGTTTAGCCCAAACCGAACTCATGTCTACACCGACTTACTAAACTTATCTATTTTATATTTTTTGAGTTTGTACGAAAGTTATTCTCTTTTATTCAATTCAATGTCAAATTCAACCTGATTCATCAAATTTTCTATAATGAATCCATCTCCCTCTTGATAAATACATCTTTATAAACTATTCACTTAACTTTATTCTCGTAAAACGCTAAGGGTCCGTTTGTTTTGAACTTCGAAAACGAAAACGGAAACGGAATGGAAATGGATCTACTCCATACGTATATCCTTGTTCATGAAACTTTTGGGAATCATTCCTTGTGGTTGAACTAATTGGAGTATAATTTGATTACTTTTGATACCTTATATGAAAATAAAATAGGAGAAGAAAATGCATTTTGTATCAGTCAAAATGAATCATTCCAAAAAATTTATGAACAAGGTACATATAAAAACTAGATTCATTTCCATTTCGTATCTGTTTCTGGAATTTAAGACAAACGATTCTAATCTTATCAAAGATTAATGTTGTTAATTCAATTACCCATTCTAGGTCACCCCACATGCTTCCCTAATCAACTTGTAGCTCATTAACTAAAATGTTATTAGAAAAACTAATTCCAAAATTAAATGTTGTGGGATTATGAACCGGAATATTCATACAATATGAATTGCTTAAATCCACAAATATATACTACAAGACACGTTTGCACGTGAGTTAATCACTAACTTTTCTGATGATCTTGAACTCTGTGTTCGCATCCATAATGATGTTGTAAGATGGAATACCTCTAGCAGATAGTTTATTCTAACCGCTTTTTATTATTAAAAAATAAAAAATAATAAAGTTGATATTTTTTTCACCTGATGTGAAGAGAAGCACCAATAGAAGGAACATGGCATAAGAAAACGATTGTTTCGAGCTTGAAGAACTCATGGTTAGTTGTATAGCTCCGAGAGATAATGTATTTGTGTAGTTTTTGGCTCTTACTTGTGTGTTATACACAACAACAAGAGAGCTTATATAGGAACTCTGTGGCGCATGAGGATCCTCTATATAAGTGATAAATTTATTACTTGATCATATTTGTTTAACATTAATAATATATTCATAAAAATCTTTGTGTTCAGTGAAAAGAAAAAGATGATAGAAATCCATTTTACAAATAAAGTATATAAAATTCAAGTGATACATGCATTACTTGTTAGGTGCTATATCTTTCCATTCACATTATTGTGATATTGTATGAACCTTCACACATAATAGTAGAAGCATTTTGGGGTCATGTGCTATAAAATTTGTTGATGAACAATGTCCTTAATAGCAATTAATCTGAGTAATCCGGGTCTTAATCTTACGATCCTTGAGTTTTCTTATTTTTTTAGAAGTACCTCTTTGACTCCATATAGTGTCGAACACAAATAGGTTTCTTTTCGTGCATAATTGGTGATTTTAGTGAGAGCAATTCTTCCAAATCTACACACTTGAAAATAAATAAACAATGACACCAAGTAAGCAAGTAAACCAACTATTGTCCATTCTTAATATTTAAAAAAAAATACAAAATTACAATTATATGAAAGTTTAAGATTTTATGCATTACTATACGTATTTTCATCATCTCTTCATCTTCTTCAATTTCACCACTAGTCATGTAATAGCTAGAATTTCCGAATTCTAATTAATATTGATTAACTTAATCGTTCATAGTAATTGACATATAACTCACGAAGATTTCGCAAGTGATGAGTATGAGTCCCACCGTTATGTTCCTGGCGTAATTTTGGACGTTTGGGGAAATTTTTACTTTTTCCCCCGGGTAATTATTTTTACCCTCCGGTGTTATTTGGAGCATTTGGGAGCTCCAATTAATAAAAATGCAGTTGAGAGAAATGATCAGGATATCGGATATGTCCTAGATATGAAATAACATGGAGAGGCAAAACGGCCAAAAGAGTCGCTATTTCGTTTCTTAACGGCTAAGAAAGACGGCTTAGGAATACACGTTTTCCGAGGCAGTTGTGTAATAATTATCCCTACAATATTCCAGATTTAATGTTCCAATCTCGAGAAGTTTGGAGAAAGAGGTTCGACCCGCCTTTGGATCGGTTAAAAGATAATTATCGACTTTACTAAAGGATAATTATCGTCTTCACTATAAATAGCGGAAAATCCTTTATTAATTCATTTCCTTTCACGTTTTCTCGTAAAAGCTCTGATTTCTCTCAACCTTCAAACTCAGATCTACTCTCCGTTTCTAATCCGATTTCAATTCCGTTTGAGTTTCTGGACTCCTCTCTTCATTCTCTTCATAACGGTACCGAGTTTCTGCATTTCCGAGTATATGGAGGGCTGGTCGAGCATATATGTCACCAGGACGGTTCCGTCGCTCAAATTCCGGTGAATTTGATGTTGTCCATGCGTAGCCTGCGTCGCTGTGTTTCCGAATCTTCTTTCAGATCGTCAATCGGGTTAGTAACGAATAAGTTATGAATTTATTCGTTTTCCGTACTGCGATTTGGCCTAAATTGACTTTAGGCTTGTCAAATAGGACAATTAGGAATTCCATTATGGTCGTTATATTATTCTGGTAATTATGGGTTCTTGTTTGATGAAATCTGATGACAGGGGGTTCAGAAATTGCCTGCGGGCAAAACGTTATTCTGGCAAAATCTAATTAATTAATTAAAGGTTAATTAATCAAATTAGGATTAGAATTGAGATTGAGGAATGTCGATTAGATACTACCTTGAGATTTGAGGAATTGTGAGTTATGTTGAGATATTGAGGTTTAGTTGGTTGTGAGGCTTATGGATTGAGTATGATCCTTATGGATCCCTTTGGGTCTAGGTGTGACCCCTTTGATGAATAGAGGTTGATATATCTCTTTATGCCTTGTTTATAGGCCGTGTTGTCCCTCCAGTGTAGAGGTGATCGTGGTTGAGTTTGTACGAGGTTGAGGTAAGTCCGTAGGACTTACTTAGCTACCATCCCTATATTGGGTGTTTGCATGAGTGGTGTGTGCTTTATATGTTTGTTATGATATCATGAGTTGTCGTTTTTATCGACCTATGTTCTATTGACTGCCCCACTGCGTGGCTGTGATAACCTTTCCCTTTCATCCCGCCGTGGAGTCTGGGAGGTTCTCTGATGTCGGGCCAGACTGGTTTACAGGAAGGGCGCAATCCACTCCCATAGGGTACACGGATTGTGTGACCGATACTCGTACAGCTGGACATTGTACTCAGAGGCGGGGATGTATCGGTCCTCGTGTCACATACTTTCATCTATCTATATATATACGGTTTTTGAGTGAATGGTTATTATATAAAGATAATAAATGGGTAAATGTGTGATAGCATGCTGATGTGTTTATCTTTCATGATTGTGCTTGTGCTTATGCATTACCTCATATATGTATGGTTAGCTAACGGTTTCATACCGTGTTGTAGATGTTTACAGGTTAGGCGCTACTGGGTGATCTGGCAGGGTGACAGGCCGAGGACGTCTCGTACATAGGTTGTTGTGGGTTTTTGGGTTTGTTTATCTTTTCTCTCCTGTGAGAGGTTGGTCTTTTGTTACCTCCTGCGTGAGGTGTGATGTTTGTACTCGGCTATGTTGTTGTTTACTTTGGGTTGTACAGTTTATACAGTTTTATGTATTTGTTTTCATATCTGTCAGTGCCATGTTGTAAGGTCCAGTGAACTTGTTGTCAGGCTAGGGTCAGGATCCATTGTGAGATCCTAGCCCAATGTGACATCCCGAGTCCCGCGGATTCGGGGTGTTACAGAGTTGGTATCAGAGCCCAGGTTGACAACAATGGCACTTGCTACCTGCAATGAGGTTTGATAGGTAAAATAAACAGAGCCCACATGGGATCTGACGTTTTCAAAGGTTTTGGTTTTAAGTGTGGTTTGGGATAGAATGTACGAGAAGTCGTCACCTTTGCCATGGATCTCTGCAGCGTAGATATGTATATATATCTGTGTGTACTATGGATTATGTGGATGTATTATATACATATCGATACATATGGCATATATATAGCCTTATAAGATTAGGTGCGTATACTTTGCAGATGGCTCAGACTAGAGCAGTATCTGTAGTGCGATGAGGTAGGGGTACACCCCCTCTTCCTCTAGTGGTGATAAGTCAGGGACCAGTTTCCGCTGTTGTTTCGCCTATGGCAGAGAACGAGTTTGAAGAGGCTGATCGTGTCTCCATGAGTAGATCCAAGTTTCAAGAATATATGTAACAAGTATATGAAGCGGTGATAGCGGGTAGATCCACACCGGATTTACCAACAATTGTGAGATCAACTGAAGCTTCTGGATCCGGAAAGAAGCAATGGACTGAATCAGTTACTGGAGAAGCAAAGATGATGAATGGGGAACCAAGTCCGATATCAGGACAATCTAGTGATCCTTTGGCCATGAAGATGACTAGCAAGGAACTACAGTGTTTTAATTGCGTGGAAGTTGGGACACTGGCAAGCTATGTGCCCAAAGGCGCCCATCATATGCTTTACGTGTGGTAAAGCAGGGCATAGAGCGAAGTTTTGTCGACAGGGCAAGGCATTGCCTTTACAAGTTCCCTTCAAGAGTGAGATCATTCCAGGTGGACAATGAAGGTCGAGTTACCCTTCAATTGCACAGGTTGCAAGAATGAGACAATTATGTTACAATTGTGGCTATCCAGATCATTTGCGTTCTGAGTGCCCTTTGGCACCGATAGCTTGTTTCATTTGTGGTGAACTAGGCCATCTGGCCCCTTTCTGTCAGCAAGGTAGTGTTTCTTCCCAGCAAGACCTTCCTCTTTCCGGTGCAGAAAGAGTGGAAGTGGAGGCTATAGTAATGACCTCAGTGATACCTGAGGAGCATGGATCTGACATTGAGTGATGATATGTAGTGGAGCTACGAGTGTTAGATGTTATAGGTATCATTCTCGTTAATGGTTTACCTGGTGGAGTTTTGCTTGTTGTGAGTGCTATGCACTTCATGTCTTTCGATGCATGCGTTAATCGTTGACTTTTTGTATATAGTAGAAGGTGGATTTTCCTTTACAAGATTACCTTTTTGGGTCTGAGATACCCGTGAGATGCGTGTTTGTTCCCTTATTTCAGGGACCCGTGTATGGTTGTAGACTTCTTTGTCATGTCGTAGGTGCATGAGGAAGTCATTATGTGTATGGTTTGGATGAATAGATATCATGTGGTGTTAGCTTTTAATAGTAAGACTATTATAGTCTTTACTGAGTTGAGTTAAATAGAGGTCTTCTGAGGTTAAGACCTTTGATGAGACGGGTTTGTCATCAGGACTGTACGAGCATCGAGCTGATAACACAGAGATGTGACACCTTCTAGTGTTATACCATGAAGGAGCGAGATAGTCCAACATTAGAAGGTATTCCAGTTGTTTATGAGTTTATAGACGTGTTACTGAACCGTCTAGCTGCCACCTCAGCGGAGTGTGGACATTGTTATCAAGTTGAAGTATGACACAAGATTGAATGGGAAAGCCACACTATACAGTGCTTGTTGAGATATTGTACTGATAACTTGAAAAGTTAACTGAAACGGGTTTACCCTAGTAGGTTCTATGTTCCGTATTGACGACCTGATGAGTTAGCTTCAAGAAGCAATTGTGTTTTCAGGATTCCTTTGTGCTCAAGATATCCCTAGTCATGGATGAGAGAGTAACATGTGTATGAGATAATATCCCATACCCGTTATGGACACTACGAGTTTGTAGTGATGTCATTTGGGTTGACGAATGTTTTAGTAGTTTTTATGGAGTTGATGAACAGTATCTTCATCGACTTCCTTGATTAGTTGGTGGTGGACTTCATTGATGACATGTCGGTATACTCTCATAGCAGAGAATAGTAGACCGATCGTCTGAGGACCGTTCTGCAGATTTCGAGAGAAAGAGAGTTGTATGCTACGCTCTCTAAGTGTAAGTTGAGATGCCAATGGTAGCCTTTTTAGGCCATGTTGTCTCCGCCAATGGGATCATGGTTGACCTAGCGAGAATTAAGTATGTTGTAACATGGGAGATACTGATGAACATTAAGGAATACGTAGTTTTCTCGGCTCATCCGACTGCTACCAATGCTTTGAAGAAGGATTTTATATGATTACGTATTCATTTGCGAGTCTTTTGAGAAGACCACCATAACTACGTGATGAAAGCAGTGTGTCTAAGTTTTGAAGAGTTGAGGAGGCATTTGACCTCTGCTTCCATTCTGTTATAGTCAGAAGATTTTTGGGATCCCGTGATTTACAGTGATACATCCTAAGTAAGTTTAAGACGCATATTAATACAGAGGAGTGGAGTTATGGATATGTGGGTCTACAGTTGAAGACGTGTGAGGAGAACTATCTGACGCCTGATTTAGAGTTAGCAACGGAGTTGAATAACCACCAGCGTTAAGGACTCGAGTTGATCAAGACTTTAACCCAGAGATTCCATACTATTTAGAGAAGTTGAACGTTGTCGCCAACAACTTGAACAGAAAAATGCTCCAAGAGAAGATGATTGTGAGACTGATAGTTCAGCCTCAGCTTCAGAGAGATCTAGCTTGGCTAGAGTTAGACAATCAGTTCCTTGATGAGGATACCCAGTTATACCTCAGAGGTTCTACCTGGTCTGTTGGATGAGGTCCAACAGAAGCAGGAGACCTTCCCGGCCTTGAAAAGGTTTAGAGAAAAGATGTCTCGTACTGAGGCACCATAGTTCTCCATGGGAGTAGATGGACTGATGAAGAGTCATGACCACTTTTATATACCTGCTGATGCAGATGGAGACAGAGAATATTATGGTATACCCATTGTACGCCTTATTCAGTACATTCAGGTACGAGTAAGATGTACCACGAGATGAGACGATTATATTGTATGAAGCCGATATAACCAGATTTGTGATATAGTGTGTGACATGTCAGCAGGTCCAGATAGAGTATTTCCGATCTAGAGATAAGCCCCACCCACTACCAGTGCGGTAGTAGAATTTGGGAGGACGTCTCTATGGACTTTGTTATGGGATTGTGACCCAGTAGAAGATTTGATGTTATCTGGATTGTTGGTAACAGATTAATAAAATCAACACGTTTCATTTCTATCAGAAGGACGTGGCTAGTGAATGAATTAGCTGAGGAGTACACTAGACAGATAGTGAGACTCCATGGTATACCGAACGATCATTTCTGATTGAGATGGATGTTTTTACTTTGAGATTTTGGGTAGAAGATTCAGACTACTTTGGGGACGAGTATGTACCTCATGACTACACTTCACCCCCTGACAGTTGATCAGTTAGAGAGGATCATCTAGATCTTAAAGATCTATTATAAGTTGTAAGTTGAATGGGAAACGTGGATGGTTATATTACCTTTCATTACTGATTTTATTATATAACAATGAAGGATGTGCATCTTTTTGGGATGACCCTATGAGGCAATATATAGACATAGATGTCGTATATCTTTATGCTAGAAGTGATCTAGTAGTAGTAGTGGAATAACACCTGACCAGATTCAGGATTTTATAGTTCAAGTAACGTTGATTGAAGGAAGAATGCTGGTTGTACAAAGTCGCCAGATATTATATGTAGACAAGAAGCGTTAACATCTAAAGTTCAAGCGAGAGTTCATGTCCGGCTGGAGGTATCTCAGTTGTGAGACGTTAGTTGTGTTATTATGGAAAGGGGAACTGAGTTTCCAATATGTCGGTTACTTGAGATCTTGATCAGTTTTGTGAAGGCAACATGATGTTTAGCTTTCACTCTGAAGTTGGTGGATGTTCCACCAGGGTTCATGTGTCTCAACTAAGGAAGTATATACCAGGTTGGAAACACTTTGTGAGTTATAATGATCTAGTGGTTAAGTTGAACCACATCGTTGTTGAGCATCTGATTACATTCTTGGAATAAGATATGAAACGCTTGCATTTGAAAGACATTCCCATATTGAGGATATTATGGTCGAGATGAAGACCTGAAGAGGCTATGTGAGAGACTGAGGATAGTGTCCTGAGGAACTATCCAAAGTATATATTGGGACATACCCATTTGTGGGAGCACGAGTAGATCTTAGTGCTATCTTGATGAATGTTGTGCTTATGTGCTTATATGCCTTGATGTGTTATTCCATGCTAGTTGTGATGTGATTTATGATCTTAGTAGATCTTGATGTGCTAGTGTGATGTATGCTATAGCTGGAGATGATTACTTCCTCCACGCTACCCGAGTATGATCATATTTATAGCTGGAGATGGTTCTTTCCTCCATGCTATTTGAGTGGGATTAGGATTCAGCTGGAGATGGTTCTTTCCTCCATGCTACCTTGATGGACATAGTTCAGTGGAGATGTGATTCCTCCACGCGATATATATGTTTATGGGTTGGCTAGAGACGTATTTCCTCTATACATGTGATATGTTTTGGCTAGAGATGTGCTTCCTCTATGCCTTGTGATGTGGTATGGCGAGAGACGTGATTCCTCTACGCCTTTGGGTAGCGTTATGGCCCTGTTTCCTGGAGTGATGATTCCTCCATGTTTATACTTGAGGTTATAGATTGTTATAGGTTGTGATCTTTTGAACGGAGATGTGATACCTCCGATAGAAAGAGTGAGAGTTATACCTCGGCGTATGGGTCCGAGAGGATTTGGGAATTGTTCAAGTTTCGGGACGAAACTTTTTTTTAAGGGGTGTGTGATGTAATAGCTAGAATTTCCGAATTCTAATTAATATTGATTAACTTAATCGTTCATAGTAATTGACATATAACTCACGAAGATTTCGCAAGTGATGAGTATGAGTCCCACCGTTATGTTCCTGGCGTAATTTTGGACGTTTGGGGAAATTTTTACTTTTTCCCCCGGGTAATTATTTTTACCCTCCGGTGTTATTTGGAGCATTTGGGAGCTCCAATTAATAAAAATGCAGTTGAGAGAAATGATCAGGATATCGGATATGTCCTAGATATGAAATAACATGGAGAGGCAAAACGGCCAAAAGAGTCGCTATTTCGTTTCTTAACGGCTAAGAAAGACGGCTTAGGAATACACGTTTTCCGAGGCAGTTGTGTAATAATTATCCCTACAATATTCCAGATTTAATGTTCCAATCTCGAGAAGTTTGGAGAAAGAGGTTCGACCCGCCTTTGGATCGGTTAAAGGATAATTATCGACTTTACTAAAGGATAATTATCGTCTTCACTATAAATAGCGGAAAATCCTTTATTAATTCATTTCCTTTCACGTTTTCTCGTAAAAGCTCTGATTTCTCTCAACCTTCAAACTCAGATCTACTCTCCGTTTCTAATCCGATTTCAATTCCGTTTGAGTTTCTGGACTCCTCTCTTCATTCTCTTCATAACGGTACCGAGTTTCTGCATTTCCGAGTATATGGAGGGCTGGTCGAGCATATATGTCACCAGGACGGTTCCGTCGCTCAAATTCCGGTGAATTTGATGTTGTCCATGCGTAGCCTGCGTCGCTGTGTTTCCGAATCTTCTTTCAGATCGTCAATCGGGTTAGTAACGAATAAGTTATGAATTTATTCGTTTTCCGTACTGCGATTTGGCCTAAATTGACTTTAGGCTTGTCAAATAGGACAATTAGGAATTCCATTATGGTCGTTATATTATTCTGGTAATTATGGGTTCTTGTTTGATGAAATCTGATGACAGGGGGTTCAGAAATTGCCTGCGGGCAAAACGTTATTCTGGCAAAATCTAATTAATTAATTAAAGGTTAATTAATCAAATTAGGATTAGAATTGAGATTGAGGAATGTCGATTAGATACTACCTTGAGATTTGAGGAATTGTGAGTTATGTTGAGATATTGAGGTTTAGTTGGTTGTGAGGCTTATGGATTGAGTATGATCCTTATGGATCCCTTTGGGTCTAGGTGTGACCCCTTTGATGAATAGAGGTTGATATATCTCTTTATGCCTTGTTTATAGGCCGTGTTGTCCCTCCAGTGTAGAGGTGATCGTGGTTGAGTTTGTACGAGGTTGAGGTAAGTCCGTAGGACTTACTTAGCTACCATCCCTATATTGGGTGTTTGCATGAGTGGTGTGTGCTTTATATGTTTGTTATGATATCATGAGTTGTCGTTTTTATCGACCTATGTTCTATTGACTGCCCCACTGCGTGGCTGTGATAACCTTTCCCTTTCATCCCGCCGTGGAGTCTGGGAGGTTCTCTGATGTCGGGCCAGACTGGTTTACAGGAAGGGCGCAATCCACTCCCATAGGGTACACGGATTGTGTGACCGATACTCGTACAGCTGGACATTGTACTCAGAGGCGGGGATGTATCGGTCCTCGTGTCACATACTTTCATCTATCTATATATATACGGTTTTTGAGTGAATGGTTATTATATAAAGATAATAAATGGGTAAATGTGTGATAGCATGCTGATGTGTTTATCTTTCATGATTGTGCTTGTGCTTATGCATTACCTCATATATGTATGGTTAGCTAACGGTTTCATACCGTGTTGTAGATGTTTACAGGTTAGGCGCTACTGGGTGATCTGGCAGGGTGACAGGCCGAGGACGTCTCGTACATAGGTTGTTGTGGGTTTTTGGGTTTGTTTATCTTTTCTCTCCTGTGAGAGGTTGGTCTTTTGTTACCTCCTGCGTGAGGTGTGATGTTTGTACTCGGCTATGTTGTTGTTTACTTTGGGTTGTACAGTTTATACAGTTTTATGTATTTGTTTTCATATCTGTCAGTGCCATGTTGTAAGGTCCAGTGAACTTGTTGTCAGGCTAGGGTCAGGATCCATTGTGAGATCCTAGCCCAATGTGACATCCCGAGTCCCGCGGATTCGGGGTGTTACAAGTCACTAGTATCATTGTTTTTTTTTTTGGGATAAACGGAAAGCGGTTAAGGTTAGATTATCTCCTAGAGATAATCCACCCTAAAGCATCTTTGCGGATGAGAATATGAAGTTCGGGATCTTAAAAAAAATAGGTGTTGGGGTTCGATATCCCCAAATGAGTCAGTCGGTCATCAACACGGTTGATTTCTCTGAAAATATTTCTGATCTGGACTTCGTCAAAGAAGCGGAGATCCAGTATGAAGTCGAAAATAACCATCTCGACTTCCCACGGACAACTCCACAAGTCAAAAATAGTCATTAGTATCATTGTTGAAGTTAGAGAAGATTGATCTAATAAGCCTTTTTTTTTGTTTTAATAAAACAAACTAGGCCCCTTACATATTATTCTATATTTTAATTTATTAAGAGAAGATTAGTGTAATAAGGATTTTTTTTAATATTTGAGATACAAACTAGACCTCTACTTAATTAATATTGCTTTTAATTTTAAAAGAGTTTATTAGGTGAGGTATTACCATATTAACTGGGAATAAAAAAGGTCATTTCCTACTTTTAATTTAAACATAGACAAAAGAGAAAGACAAGTATCTTTTCTCATGTTCTCTCGTCTAAGACTCCATTTCTAAACCCACCTATCATCAGATTTCATCAACAAACAACCCATAAACACCAGAATAATATAATGATCATAATGGAATTTATAATTATCCATTTTGAAAAGCCTAAGGTCGATTTAGGCCAAATCGCAGTACGGAAAACGAATAAATTCATAACTTATTCGCTACTAACCCGATTGACAATCTGAAAGAAGATTCGGAATCACAACGACGCAGGCTACGCATGTACAACATCAAACTCACCGGAATCTGAGCGACGGAACTGTCCTGGTGACATATATGCTCGACGAGGTCTTCATCTGCTCGGAAATGCAGAAACTCGGTACCGATATGAAGAGAATGAAGAGAGGAATCCAAAAACTCAAACGAAATTGAAATCCGATTAGAAACGGAGAGTAGATATGAGTTTGAAGTTTGAGAGAAATTAGAGCTTTTACGAGGAAACGTGAAAGGAAATGAATTAATAAACGATTTTCCGTTATTTATAGTGAAGTCGATAATTATCCTTTAGCGAAGTCGATAATTATCCTTTTATCGATCCAATAGCGGGTTGAACCCCCTTCTCTAAACTTCTCGAAATTGGAATAATAGATCTTGAATATTGTAGGGATAATTATTCCACAATTGCCTCGGAAAACGTGTATTCTTAAGCCGTCTTTCTTAGCCGTTAAGAAACGAAATAGCGACTCTTTTGTCCGTTTTGCCTTTCCATGTTATTTCATATCTAGGACATGTCCGATATCTTGATCATTTCTCTCAACTGCATTTTTATTAATTGGAGCTCCCAAATGCTCCAAATAATACCAGAGGGTAAAAATAATTATCCGGGGAAAAAAGTGAAAATTTCACCATAAGCCCAAAATTACGTCAGGAACATAACGGTGGGACTTATACTCAACACTTACGCAATCTTCGCGAGTTATATGTCAATTACTATCACTGATTAAGTTAATCAACATTAATTAGAAATCGGAAATCCTAGCTATTACATGACACACCCCTTAAAAAAAAGTTTCGTCCCGAAACTTGATCAATTCCCAAATCCTCTCGGACCCATACGCCGAGGTATAAACACTCTCTCTATCAGAGGTATCACATCTCCGTTCAAACGTATCAACCTATAACACTCTATAACCTCAAAACACAACATGGAGGAATCACCAACTCCAGCAACAAGATCATAACGCTATCCAAAGGCATAGAGGAAAAATCATCTCTAGCCAACTACTAACCACGTCACAAGGCATGGAGGAAAGCTGTCTCCAGCCAATCGTACTCGTAACACAACCATGTGGATGAAACCGTCTCCACTCACACTATGTCCATCAAAGATAGCATGGAGGAAATAACCATCTCCTACTAATCCTAACACATACACCGTAGCATGGAGGAAATAACCATCTCCAGCTATACCTATCTCGTACTAGCAAACAAGATCTAACAGATCATATGCACAACTCACAACTAGCACGAAAACACAGCATATCACATAAGCACATAGCATAACATACACTCACTGAGATAGCACCAAAATCTAATCGTGGATCCTACAGGTGCATCTGTCCCGGCGTAAAAATCTGGATAGTTCCCCTAGATACTATCCTCAGTCTCCCACGTAGCCTCATCATAGGAATATCCTTCGAATGCAGGCGTCTCACACCTCTCTTCCTAGAACCGCAAAAGGTTGTTATGCAAAAGTGTGATCCAGCTCAACCACTAGATCATCATGACTCACAATGTGCCTCAGATCTGGTATGTACTTCCTCAGCTGAGACACATGAAACATAGGGTGAACACCCTCTAACTTCGATGGCAAATCCAATCTGTGCACTGCTCTTCCAAACTCTATCCAGTATCTCGAAACGACCGACCTATTGGGGACTCAACTTTCCCTTTATGCCATAACGTCTGACACCTCACGTCGGAGATACTCTCAACCAGACATGAGCTCCTACCCTGAACTCTAGAGATCGATGACTCCAATCTGCATACGACTTTTGGCGACTCTGTGCAACCATAATCCTTTCTATGATTAACGTTACTCGAGCTATATCATCCTGAATCTGCTCTAGCGGTTACCCACTGGTACTGTCAGGCTCATCCCCGCATAAAGGTGCATGACACCTATTTCTACACAATGTCTCATAGGGACCATCCCTATAGATGCATGCCAACGGTCGTGGTATAAGAATTCAACGAGTGGGAGATAATTAGATCGTCCCTGTTCCCAATCCATCCCACAAGCTCGCAATATCTTCTCTACGGTCTGGAGGGTCCTCTCACACTGACCGTCTATCTGAGGTAAATCTCAATCATGAAGTGTAGACGCGTTCCCCAAGCAGTCTGAATCTGCTATCAAAACCTCAAAGTAACCCGTCTACTACAATCATAGTCGATCGTCCCGGTACACTTATGGAGTCCCACCATCTGTCTAGTGTAATCCTTTGTTATTTCATTCACTGACCACGTCTCTCAATAGAGATGAAACGTGTCGACTTCGTAAATCTGTTACCAATAATCTGGATAACACCAAAACTCTTACTGGGTCTCAATCCCATCACAAGTCCACAGAAAGGTCCTCTCACTTCCACTACAACACTGGTAGTGAATGAGCTCATCTCCAGGTCAGTAACACTTTAACCTGATCTACTACTTCAGGGTACCTCTTATTCGTACATGGATGTACTATGGGTGTACTGTAATCTTCTCCACTCAACTCCGCATAAGCGGTTATACAGACGCAGTTGCGGCACCTCATACTCCTTCTGCTCCGTTAAAGAACTATGGTGTCTCGCCATGAGACATCCTTCCATCAAACTCCCTCAGGGTCAGACAAGTCCCCTACTTTTGTTGGACCTCATCCAACAAATTAGGTAGAACCCCTAAAACATCAAACTAACGTCCTTATCAGCAGTTGTAGGTCCAACTCTAACCAAGCTAGATCATTCTACAACCGAGGCTGTACATCAATTCCAACAATCGCCTTCTCTCGAGGCGTCTTCTAGTTCAAGGTATCAGTTACCACATTCTCCTTGCCAGAATGGTACCAAACTTCACGATCAAACTCCTTGATCAACTCCAGTCAACGACGCTCGCGGTTATTCAGCTTAATGACAAATTATAAAATTGTCTTAAATAAATTAACACATGGACTGTTTTTGGAAAACATAAATTGTTTTTATAGTCAATGTTATTGCCCTAATAAGTGTTGATGTTGCTATAATTAGTGTTGTTGTTTTCTTCATTGGTCAAATGATAGTAATAGTATGCATCGTCAATCGTCATGAACCATGAGCGAAAGGTAGGCAAGCCATACCATCACACAACTTCCATTTGGAGTATTCCACACTATAACAGAGGGGGTACTATCCCGATTCACCTGATAAGGAAAACCAAGATAGCTATTGTATCAAGAGACAACTAAATGACAATCCAAATGTCCATCTATTTTGGGTGTTTGATGGGCAAGGTCAATTTGACACCCAATGCTCCAATTTTGTCATGAAAAGGTTAGTAAAGCTGCTTTGAAGAGATCTTGTCTACGTGGTGCTAATACGAAATCCAGCGCCGTGCGATTAATATCCCTCTTGTTAATTCAGTTAGTTACTTAATTATCGGTTTCGATCAATTTCGTGTTTTTAGAATTTTATAGGTCTAAACTTTTATCCAAACAACACCTAAATCGGGTCTAAGCCGAACCGAACCACCAATAATATCGGTTTTCGGATGTACATTATTTTTGGTGTATGAGTTTACAATTCGGTTTTTCGGTACTACACATAGGTTTAAGTTTACAGGTTTGCAAATGGGTTTTCGGTTTTAGTCTGAATCGAATATAAACCTAAACTGAATTATCTTTTATAATTGAAAACCGAACCTAAACCGATGAAATCGGTTACGGTTTAGGTTTTATAACTTTTATAACTTCATGCATTTGAGAGACTAAAAGACTGTAATCATATAAGTCGACATTCATGTATACATCAACATATCTTTATGTTGAACCAACATAAATTATTTCTCGATTATAATCACAATTTTCAATTAAATTTTAATTGCCGCCATCACACGTTTCACTGCATTCACAATAACGGAAAATGAATCCTTCGCAGTTTCCTTCTGAATAGCCTTCAACGACGCATGCGTTGTCACAATGACTGTTGATGAAGCATAATCCGTTGTAAGTATCGCTTTTGTGATTACATATTCTTTTCTCACTTGCCACTCCTATTGTCATTCCAAATTTCACAAAATAAAATTAAATCGATAATGTCCACATACAAATATTTACATATTCATTTAGGAACGTTAAAACACCGACTTATATATGAGTCCCAAACCTAAACCACCGGTTTAGGTTTGAGAACCTACGATTTAGGTTTGGCCTTTGACCAAACCTAAACCGGCATTTAACCAAACCGGTTTGGCAACATATATATTTTTTTAAAATAAATAAAAAATACCAAACCGAAAAAAATTAACCAAACCTCCGGTTTAACTGCCGGTTTGGTTAGCCTAAACTGCCGATCGACGGTTTGGCTAAACTAGCAAACCTAAACCGGCAGTTTGAGACAGTTTAGCAGTTTAGCCCAAAACGAACTCATGTCTACACCGACTCACGTAAACTTATCTATTTTATATTTTTTGAGTTTGTATAATTTATTCTCTTTTATTCAATTTAATGTCAAATTCAACCCTGATTCATCAAATTTTCTATAATGAATCCATCTCCCTCTTGATAAATACATCTTTATAAACTATTCACTTAACTTTATTCTCGTAAAACGCTAAGGGTCCGTTTGTTTTGAACTTCGAAAACGAAAATGGAAACGGAATGGGAATGGATCTACTCCATACGTATATCCTTGTTCATGAAACTTTTGGGAATCATTCCTTGTGGTTGAACTAATTGGAGTATAATTTGATTACTTTTGATACCTTATATGAAAATAAAATAGGAGAAGAAAATGCATTTTGTATCAGATCAAAATGAATCATTCCAAAAAATTTATGAACAAGGTACATATAAAAACTAGATTCATTTCCATTTCGTATATGATTCCGAAATTTAAAACAAACGATTCTAATCTTATCAAAGATTAATGTTGTTAATTCAATTACCCATTCTAGGTCACCCCACATGCTTCCCTAATCAACTTGTATCTCATTAACTAAAATGTTATTAGAAAAACTAATTCCAAAATTAAATGTTGTGGGATTATGAACCGGAATATTCATACAATATGAATTGCTTAAATCCACAAATATATACTACAAGACACGTTTGCACGTGAGTTAATCACTAACTTTTCTGATGATCTTGAACTCTGTGTTCGCATCCATAATGATGTTGTAAGATGGAATACCTCTAGCAGATAGTTTATTGTAACCGCTTTTTATTATTAAAAAAATAAAAAAATAATAAAGTTGATATTTTTTTCACCTGATGTGAAGAGAAGCACCAATAGAAGGAACATGGTATAAGAAAACGATTGTTTCGAGCTTGAAGAACTCATGGTTAGTTGTATAGCTCCGAGGGATAATGTATTTGTGTAGTTTTTGGCTCTTAATTGTGTGTTATACGCAACAACAAGAGAGCTTATATAGGAACTCCGTGGCACATGAGGATCCTCTATATAATTGATAAATTTATTAATTGATCGTATTTGTTTAACATTAATAATATATTCATAAAAATTTTTGTGTTCAGTGAAAAGAAAATGATGATAGAAATCCATTTTACAAATAAAGTATATAAAATTCAAGTGATACATGCATTACTTGTTAGGTGCGATATCTTTCCATTCATATTATTGTGATATTGTATGAACCTTCACACATAATAGTAGAAGTATTTTGGGGTCATGTGCTGAAAAAATTGTTGATGAACAATGTCCTTAATAGCAATTAATCTGAGTAATCCGGGTCTTAATCTTACGATCCTTGAGTGTTCTTATTTTTTAGAAGCACCTCTTTGACTCCATATAGTGTCGAACACAAATAGGTTTCTTTACGTGAATAATTGGTGATTTTAGTGAGAGGCGAGATCATAGTGATTCTCGTATGACAAAAGAAGTTGAATTAGTAATGAGTAACTTAATGAAAGATAATAACCGGTTGAGTGCTATCATGTTATATGTTTACTTTATCTTATGTGTGTTTGTGCCTTTACGTTCTTATTGATATCTAGAATGTTAGCTAACGGTTTATACCGTCGTTGTAGATGTTCCGCAGGTTCAGGATACTGTTGAGTGATCCGGATGGTGTGGTCAGTCGGAGCTCCCGCACATTATATGACGGGATCAGGTTTATGTTTATGTTGTTGTTTTCCCTTTTATTTTGAACTCGGCTACGAGTCTTTTTACGCTTCCTTTGTTTAAAATTTTGGTTTTATTTTGAGTTTTGGTTTTCATTCGTCTGTGCCTTGTTGTAAGATTTGTTTGTCGTTGCTACTCTGAGGGTTTGAATCCATTGTGAGGTCCTAACCCATAACGCTTCGAGTTCCTAAAACTTGGGGTGTTATAATATGGTATGAGAGCTCTAGGTTGGCAACAATGACACTCAAAATCTTTTAAAGGTCGGATGGATAAATAAATAGAACCCGCAAGGGGTCTACGTTTTAAAAAGGGGGTTTTGTTTTAAAACTTGGGATGTTTCTTTGAGAAACTCTAGAGTTTCTCAAACAGGAGGTCTTGAGAAGAGGCAGAAGATTGGACCAGCCAGTGATGGAGCTGGAGCAGCGGGTTTTGGGCGTAGTCAGACGCCGGGACGTTCTGGTTTCCAACAGACAGTACAAAGTTCAGACAAAGGACGCCAGTGCTTTAACTACGGAGAGGTCGGACACATGAGAACTGATTGTAAGAAGACTACAATGACTTGCTTTTCTTGTGGCAAGTCAGGACACGGAGCTACGTTCTACCGTCAGGGCAAGGCACCATCGCAACAGGGTTCTTCTCCTGCTAGTGTTGCAGGAGGTGGACAAAGGTCTCAGTATCTTCTCCACTCAACTCCGCATAAGCGGTTATACAGACGCAATTGCGGCACCTCATACTCCTTCTGCTCCGTTAAAGAACTGTGGTGTCTCGCCATGAGACATCCTTCCATCAAACTAACGTCCTTATCAGCAGTTGTAGGTGCAACTCTAACCAAGCTAGATCATTCTACAACCGAGGCTGTACATCAATTCCAACAATCGCCTTCTCTCGAGGCGTCTTCCAGTTCAAGGTATCAGTTACCACATTCTCCTTGCCAGAATGGTACCAAACTTCACGATCAAACTCCTTGATCAACTCCAGTCAACGACGCTCGCGGTTATTCAGCTTAATGACAAATTATAAAATTGTCCTAAATAAATTAACACATGGGCTGTTTTTGGAAAACATAAATTGTTTTTATAGTCAATGTTATTGCCCTAATAAGTGTTGATGTTGCTATAATTAGTGTTGTTGTTTTCTTCATTGGTCAAATGATAGTAATAGTATGCATCGTCAATCGTCATGAACCATGAGCGAAAGGTGGGCAAGCCATACCATCACACAACTTTCATTTGGAGTATTCCACACTATAACAGAGGGGGTACTATCCCGATTCACCTGATAAGGAAAACCAAGATAGCTATTGTATCAAGAGACAACTAAATGACAATCCAAACGTCCATCTATTTTGGGTGTTTGATGGGCAAGGTCAATTTGACCCCCAATGCTCCAATTTTGTCATGAAAAGGTTAGTAAAGCTGCTTTGAAGAGATCTTGTCTACGTGGTGCTAATACGAAATCCAGCGCCATGCGATTAATATCCCTCTTGTTAATTCAGTTAGTTACTTAATTATCGGTTTCGATCAATTTCGTGTTTTTAGAATTTTATAGGTCTAAACTTTTATCCAAACAACACCTAAATCGGGTCTAAGCCGAACCGAACCACCAATAATATCGGTTTTCGGTTGTACATTATTTTTGGTGTATGAGTTTACAATTCGGTTTTTCGGTTCTACACATAGGTTTAAGTTTACAGGTTTGCAAATGGGTTGTCGGTTTTAGTCTGAATCGAATATAAACCTAAACCGAATTATCTTTTATAATTGAAAATCGAACCTAAACCGATGAAATCGGTTACGGTTTAGGTTTTATAACTTTTATAACTTCATGCATTTGAGAGACTAAAAGACTGTAATCATATAAGTCGACATTCATGTATACATCAACATATTTTTATGTTGAACCAACATAAATTATTTCTCGATTATAATCACAATTTTCAATTAAATTTTAATTGCCGCCATCACACGTTTCACTGCATTCACAATAACGGAAAATGAATCCCTCGCAGTTTCCTTCTAAATAGCCTTCAACGACGCATGCGTTGTCACAATGACTGTTGATGAAGCATAATCCGTTGTAAGTATCGCTTTTGTGATTACATATTCTTTTCTCACTTGCCACTCCTATTGTCATTCCAAATTTCACAAAATAAAATTAAATCGATAATATCCACATACATATATTTACATATTCATTTAGGAACGTTAAAACACCGACTTATATATGAGTCCCAAACCTAAACCACCGGTTTAGGTTTGAGAACCTACGATTTAGGTTTGGCCTTTGACCAAACCTAAACCGGCATTTAACCAAACCGGTTTGGCAACATATATATTTTTTAAAATAAATAAAAAATACCAAACTGAAAAAAAATTAACCAAACCTCCGGTTTAACCGCCGGTTTGGTTAGCCTAAACTGCCGATCGACGGTTTGGCTAAACTAGCAAACCTAAACCGGCAGTTTGAGCCGGTTTAGCAGTTTAGCCCAAACCAAACTCATGTCTACACCGACTCACATAAACTATCTATTTTATATTTTTTGAGTTTGTATGAAAGTTATTCTCTTTTATTCAATTCAATGTCAAATTCAACCCTGATTCATCAAATTTTCTATAATGAATCCATCTCCCTCTTGATAAATGCATCTTTATAAACTATTCACTTAACTTTATTCTCGTAAAACGCTAAGGGTCCGTTTGTTTTGAACTTCGAAAACGAAAACGGAAACGGAATGGAAATGGATCTACTCCATACGTATATCCTTGTTCATGAAACTTTTGGAAATCATTCCTTGTGGTTGAACTAATTGGAGTATAATTTAATTACTTTTGATACCTTATATGAAAATAAAATAGGAGAAGAAAATGCATTTTGTATCAGATCAAAATGAATCATTCCAAAAAATTTATGAACAAGGTACATATAAAAACTAGATTCATTTCCATTTCGTATCTGTTTTCGGAATTTAAAACAAACGATTCTAATCTTATCAAAGATTAATGTTGTTAATTCAATTACCCATTCTAGGTCACCCCACATGCTTCCCTAATCAACTTGTATCTCATTAACTAAAATGTTATTAGAAAAACTAATTCCAAAATTAAATGTTGTGGGATTATGAACCAGAATATTCATACAATATGAATTGCTTAAATCCACAAATATATACTACAAGACACGTTTGCACGTGAGTTAATCACTAACTTTTCTGATCTTGAACTCTGTGTTCGCATCCATAATGATGTTGTAAGATGGAATACCTCTAGCAGATAGTTTATTCTAACCGCTTTTTATTATTAAAAAATAAAAAATAATAAAGTTGATATTTTTTTCACCTGATGTGAAGAGAAGCACCAATAGAAGGAACATGGTATAAGAAAACGATTGTTTCGAGCTTGAAGAACTCATGGTTAGTTGTATAGCTCCGAGAGATAATGTATTTGTGTAGTTTTTGGCTCTTACTTGTGTGTTATACACAACAACAAGAGAGCTTATATAGGAACTCCGTGGCACATGAGGATCCTCTATATAAGTGATAAATTTATTACTTGATCGTATTTGTTTAACATTAATAATATATTCATAAAAATCTTTGTGTTCAGTGAAAAGAAAATGATGATAGAAATCCATTTTACAAATAAAATATATAAAATTCAAGTGATACATGCATTACTTGTCAGGTGCGATATCTTTCCATTCACGGCTTTCATACCATTATTGTGATATTGCATGAACCTTCACACATAGGGCCCGTTTGGTTCGAACTCCGATAATGGAAACGAAATAGAAACGAATTTAGTCCATATGCATATTCTTATTCATGAAATTTTATGGAATCATTCCTCGTGGTTTAGTGCAAAGTATACTTGCTTTCCCACATTTTGTTACCTTATAGGGTATCAAAAGTAATCAAATCTACTCCAATTACTTCAAAGCACAAGGAATGATTCCAAAAATTTTTATGAACAAGAACGTACGTATGTGCTAGATTCGTTTCCATTCCGTTTCCGATTCCGGAGTTAAAACCAAACGGGCCCATAATAGTAGAAGCATTTTGGGGTCATGTGCTATAAAAATTGTTGATGAACAATGTCCTTAATAGCAATTAATCTGAGTAATCCGGGTCTTAATCTTACGATTCTTGAGTGTTGTTATTTTTTAGAAGTACCTCTTTGACTGCATATAGTGTTGAGGCAGATTTTGTTGACCCACAAAATTTTGAGCGATAGTCAAAATATATACAGGATTATATGTTATATTGTTACCAACACACTCCTTGGTTTCTAATTCTAAACTTGCATCTGCTGGTTGAATTCTGCAGCAAAGCTTATAGCTTGTGTAAATGAGTTTACAGCTCAGTTGCAGATCCTGGAGTTGCTCCAGAAACCGATCACAACAGTCACACCTATCAACCAAGCAAAGCCACTCCAAAAACCGATCACAACTTTTTCAAAAGCAGAACCTTCTTCCTCATCAAATTCATGTTTCAATTATTTTGATAGTATTATGTAACACCCCGAATCCTCGGGACTCGGGATGGTACAGGTTGGGACCTCACAATGGGTCCCGACCCTTAGCTTGACAACAATTTCACCGGATCTTGCAACAAGACACAAATAAAGGCCAAAACCGAAATACATTTTTGTGCAATGTAATGAAACCCGAAAACATACAACAAATGACTTCAGCCGAAAATGCAACCCCAAAGACTAAATGCCATACAACATACAATAGATACAATACTCAAACTCGACTCCACCCAAAACCCAATCCTAAAATGTACGGAACCCCGGCTGCCCACTCTTCCGGATCTCTCGGCCGCAATCCTAACCTACAATGCAATCTACAACAGTCGGTATAAAACTGTTAGCTCATATTCGAAGCATTAGAATCAATGGGAAAGGCACAAACACAAGTAAATCATCATAGACACACAACATTCTCAAAGCACACAATTCCGGTTTATTATCTTTTTATTATTAAGTCATATCCCGTTCTAATTCAACTTAGTTTTGTGACACGAGACCACCGTGGTCCCGCCTCAATCCCTACTTACCGGCATGGAATGGTGCGGATACCTCCGACCATCTAACCAGCACGGGCTAGTTGCCAAGAACCTCCTAGACTATCGCAAGAGCTAGACAGATGATGTCACCGCCCGTTATCATACACTTGGGCCAAAATAATATAATATAAGGTCGGTGGTCCTATTACTGGTTTAGTTGTTATAAACAATAAAGAATAATCACACACCACCAAACACACATCATGCTAATACAAGGAATACGAGCTAAGTAAGTCCGGAGACTTACCTCGTCACCACACTCAACTCACAACACTCTCGCTTCCTTAGGGAGGAAGCCCATAACCTACTCACAAGAAGATAACTATATCAACAACAACCCACTCACAATAGAAGTCTTGGACTTCTATACAAATGATCTACGCAAGACCATTTGACTCTCAATTCTAGGACCGCATCCTAGAATCCCCCATGCTTATATCACACCAACAGAAGATAGAAGTCCTAAGACTTCTAAACCCTCGGATCTCGCAAGATCATAACTCACAACACCACTAGGGAAAACATGCCTAGTCCTCACGATCACAATGGTAACGACACTAGGCTAGGATACTCTCGTTCTAGCCCACAACCTCAACATCATACAACCTCAACCCTAAATTCTCACAAGCGCAACATACAACTTAAAGCCATAAACAACCTCACAAGATAATATCAACACCTCAAGCCTAAAGATTCTCACAAGATCAAACCATATACTCGAATCCTTTATAACAATCTCACTAGACCGCAATGCCACCTCAAGTTTAGAATCAACATTAATCTATCAAACAATATCAAATTCTCAAAACTCACCTAAGGTTCAAAGCCACTACTTGGCATTCACTCTAAGTTATGCTAGATCCAACCTAGCATGATACTACTAAACATAACTAGATCAAGGGGAAAGAATACTCACATGACGTCAAAAGACGGAAATCGATCAACGGATATCGACTTGGACTTGTTAGGTCTTTATCGGGAGGCTTCCGAACCTAACACCAAAACTATACAAATTTAGCTAATACGCTAAATTTAATCGTAATATATAAGATATATTATTCTAAGGTAAACTCATTTTCATAAGCAAATGCTAAAAACCTGCAATTAAACTCTTGAGACATAATCTCGAAATTAATCCAACGAGGGTATAAAATATAAGGGAAGTCCCGCTTTTAAAACAAGGATAAAACTCGCAAAAACGCTTTACGGGACAAATAATACCATTCCAAAAATATGGGTCATAATACGTAATTAAATATTGGGCCAAATTTCATAAATAAACCAACAAGGACACAATACGTAATATACATAAATATAAGATCAAACTCGTATATAAAATCCAAGGTTAAAACTCGTAAAAACATTTTCTGGGCAACTCATGAAGTTCCATAAACTTTGGGATATATTCTGAAAATAAAATCTGGGCCAAATCTGTAATTCATTCAAATCAGTAGGGCCAAATCTACAAATTCCAGAAGAGTGGGTCAAATATGCAATAAACACAAATCATGGGTAAAAATTGTAATTACACTAAAATAAGGGTGGCCCAATTTAATAAACCCACAAGGGTTTCTCCTTCATTTGAAACCCGACATAGGGCGTAGAGAAGGTGAGAAGGAGGGCGGCGGCGTGCTCCGGTAGGCAGGGCGAGGCGACGACAACGACACTGGTAGGCCCCTTGGCGGCGTTTCTGGCGGTCCCGGCGAGCGAGACGTCGATGGAGCAAGGCGACAGACGGCACTAGGGAATTGTAGAGACGTCGATGGAGCGAGATTGAGGGCTGTGCAAGGGCACCGGCGGCGGAAAGAAGGCGAGGGCGACATACGCTTCTCCGGCGTCGCTGGTGGCGTTATTCCTTCCCGGCGATTGCAGAAGCTAGACGAAAGAGAGACTATAGCAAGTGAATTGCAAGCGAGGGAATGATATAAATGCAGGGTATGCGAGAGGTGATTGCAGGGGGGGAGTTGCAAGCGAGGCTTGTTGTTGTGGGTATGGTGATCACCTGGGGTCGTGGGGAGATTGAGGGAGGTTACAGCTGAAGAGTTGAGAGCAATAGAGAGAGCATCGAGTGGTAACTTGAGTCTTTCAATCCAAACTCCTTGTTTCATCTTTCATCTTTTGAAGATCATCATCTAGACATACTTCCTCCTCCTTAGCGTTGCTCAGTCTCGTCACAATAACGGAAAATGATTGACTCTTCACTTAATGGTACCTCGTACGCTTACGGTATCCTACATCTTTCATACCTGGTTCAATCACTTTTCTCATCTTGACTCCAAAGCTTAGGAGAGTCTATGGAAAGCTTCACTTCTCGTAATGGAACACTGCCTTTAACCTTGTTAGAATGCACCCATCTCCTCCTCGATTCACATCTTTAGTTGTCCATGCGTCTTCTTAAAGGACTTAAGTTCGTTATCTCCATTGTTCTCATCGTCGTTCGATCATGGCTTCTTTAGGACCGCTTCTACACTTTAATGTTGCTCCCTTTTTCTTGTATGGTCTTCATCTCGACTTCTCTTAAGTTGCCTCGAGTTTTTCTTTTACTCGGCCGTCCTTCGTTTACGTCATCTCTACTTCTCCTCTTCGACATCCTTTTTAAAGAAATCCGAGAAACGTCATGGTGTTCGTCCGCACGAAAGGCTCAATTCGATACTTGAGCGTACTCTTCCACGTATGTATACTATCCTATGTCAAACAACGTCCAACACCACTCCACGCCAACAACGTCGCCTTATAGATAGTGACATCGTACTATCATCTTTTCTATAAGGTCCCATACTATATACTACTATATATAATAATCTGTACATAAGACTGTATAAGTCCTATGTCCATATTACTATCAACATAACACATTCAACATTCCATTACAACATTACTAGGTCCAAACATGTACTATAGTTCACATATATAACTATACATAAGGTTATCATAATAATTATACTATAACATTTAAGTCCATCATGAAATCATAATCCACATATACTATACATATCTACATATATACATACATACATACATACATACATACATATATATATATATATATATATATATATATATATATATATATATATATATATATATATATCAAGTCCAATAAACTAAGCTGAAGAGATCCGCGGAAGGAGTGGTGGTCCGTACATTCTACCCCGACTCATGCATGTGATTTTAAAAACAAAAACTCATTTTAAACTTAGAACCCTTGAGGGTTCTCTTTCCCTCTATTCGGCCCTTAGAAGATTGCGAGTGCTATTATTGTCAACCTAGGGAAGAGAGAGTGGTTACTAACGATAGAGGTGTGGGGAAGATGCACTTTCAACATATTATGAAGAACGGTTAAGCCTATGAAGTTGGGTCATATGACACAAAAGAGTTGGGAAGGTATAGTTATCTTAGAGAAGTGGAAGGGGGCGTAGAGTGTAGAAAGAGTTAATGGAGGGTGTGAAGAGTGAAATGACCAAGTGAAATTTAAGGCAGAGTACCCCGAGAGGGTATCCTTCGGGAATATGGTAACATGGAAGTGTGGTAGGAGAGTAAGTTGTTGGACTTGGAGAAGGTCAACTATAAGCTAATCGGTGATAGTCGAGAACGTGCATGTGTTGGTTGTCTATGACTGAGTGTAGATGAGAAAAGCAACCAAGAGCGTGAATTATAAAGTAACGGTAACAAGAACTTGGAATATTCGTGGTGGTTGAATGTCGGTAATAAAGAGGTATATCAAGGGAAGTACAATTATCTTAATCATGTAGCAATTTATCGATCCCAACAAGTGATGGTAACGTATATTGTGGGGTGGGATTGTAACGATCTGGTGTGACCTTCTTAGGTCATGGGGTTGTGATATGGAGGAATGACACGAATCAGGGTGAAGAAAACTGGAAGGACAAAGAGAAATGTGAGTCTTTTATGGTTATTGTGCGTAAAGGGGGATATTATAAGGGGAGGTATGAATTCTACACCTACTTGAAAAAGGATGTCTACCATGTAAGCTCATGTGTAATACGAAGAGTTCCTCCCATATTTTGGCAATATCATGGAACACCAAGAAGATAAGATCGATTTATTGTAAGGCGTGATTAAGTCCTGTAGTTAGGGCCTTCATGATTGGACATATGTGCGAGATCAAGAAAGATTATTTCACCATTTCTTCAAAGTGGAAAAGGGGGATTAAGCAGAAATATTACTTAACCAAGGCCCCAAGAGTCAGAAGACTCGAGCAAGTCTCTCGAGTTGAGTAGATGAAGGATCGTTGAAAGAAGATGATAAACATTGTAGCTACAGAAGGAACAATACACGTGTTGAAGGACGTCACCCCAACCGGTCGGGGTGGACCACTTGTCAAGCGTTAGGATTAGGTTGTATCGGTCATTACGATATGAGAAGGGTAGAGAAAAGATGGAACCCGGGATAGAACGGATTCCAATGCATCGGAATGTGAATTTTACCGCTAAGATTGATTTGAGCTCAACTTCCATTTCTAAGGTGCCGTACAAATGACATCAATAAATGATACCGTAAGGATACTCGAATTGAGGATGCAATCAAAGGAGCAATTGCAAGGACTTGTTGATAAAGGTTCATTAGAACCAATGCACTGCCATAGAGAACACCATAATTGTTGTAAAAAAAAAATAGACAGTTCTCTCCAAATTGAACATCGATTACCGTGAGTCGAAGGAAAAGTATTCCTTACAACGAATGGATGATCTACTCGATCGGCAACATGGGTCAGTAGTCTCTTCTAAATTTGGTTTAAGGCCGGATTGCCACCAATTGAGGATTCGAGACTAGGATGTTGCAAATACGGCTCTCCGGATAAACCATGGTCACTACGAGTTGTAGTGATTCCATATGGGCTTACTATGCTCCAGACAAGATATTTTGGTCTACTCTCGAAGAAAAGAGAAGTTGTATGACAAGTTGTCTCAGGATGACAACCCCGAAGGATGTGAAAGAGTTTACAAGTTTTCTTGGATTTGTTGAGCTTTACCAGATATGTGAAGGGAGAAGTTGGGTAGCACCTTTTATGGTAATCTACTACGGATGACGATGAAGTATTGAATGGGACGAAGAATTGACAATATAGTTGCTGAGAGTTGAGAGGGGATTCATTGGTGCAACTGCTTTAATTTGGCCTCGAGGTATGATGGGTTTGACATGTACAAGTTATTCCGCAAGACAAGGTCTTAATCGAGTATTGAAGAACGAAGTAAAAGTAATAGCATACTGGTATCGTTAGTAGAAGCGGTGCGAAGTAAGGTACTTCCTTCACTACTTGGAATTGCAACAAGAATTGAGGAAACGTAACATCCAAGTTTGGTTTGACAAGAACCGAAGCCAACGGTGTAAATTGGAATTTTGATCTTCTTTGTTAGAGAAAATCAAAGAGAAACTTAATGGAAATGTTGCATTGAGAAAGACCTGAGAAGGAGGTTGAGTTTCCGATATATCAGACCTTTTTGAGATCTTAAGCGCAAGTTGGGAAAATGGCTTACCGGTTGGCGTGGCCGCCGAGAGTAGATGGTGTTCATCCGGTGTTTCATGAGTATCAATCTGAGAAGAATAGGCATGACTCGAGAAGTTTTGCCGGTCTTGATGAGTTAGTGGCGTCGTAGAACCAATGAGGGTAATAGGAAGTCGGAGGATAATATCTTTAGTTGAAGTTACGCTGAGTTAGTAGCATCGATAGAATCGACGGGTTAGACTTAGTTCTTCCCTTGGTTGAGTTATGTGCATGTGTGATGTTATGTGTAGTTGTGCCCCGTGCGGGAATGCACTATATGACATGTTATATCTTGCGGTGGTAGTTAGAGTAGATTGTGTGTATAGATTAGAAGGTTTAAGCCTTCTTAGTGTGAGAGTTCATACCTCGGTTTTAAGGGACCGAGAAGTTCGGCGTGTGGCAAGTTTCGGGACGAAACTTGTTTTTAGAGGGATCTAATGTAACGCCCCAATTTTAGGCACGTTTGCGTTTTTATTCTTGCGGCTTTTATCGATATTTAATGGCTTATATATTTTTATTAAAAGTATTTTACGACGCGAAATATCTTTCCGAGTATATTTATATTTTGAATACCGTATAACTTTTATTTTTTGGAAATTTTCGGAAAGGTTTTCCGAACCAAAAATCCCGTTCCGGTAGTTTAGATCGAGTTTATTAAATTCCGATTTTGGAATTTTATATTATTTCATTTTATTTATTTATTTTCTTTTCCTCCTTTTTCCTTCTCTTTATCCTTTGCGTGTTGCACTGCTGAAGATAAGCCTGCCGCCCAAGCAATGTCCTTGCACTCTCCTCCTTAGTTGCTTCTGCTTTCCTCTTTGTGGAAGTCTACCACTACAAGCAACCAGCTCACCCCTTCTATCACCTATGAGGCAACCCAGCCTCTCACCTTCTGATTTGTTTCGCATCACAGAAACTCCACATCTGCACTCTCCTACCTCACCTTTCTTCACGCTGCAGTTGCAAGCAACCTCGCTTTGCTCAACCTCTCGATGCTCTCTCTGTTGCTCTCAACTGTATGATGGACTTTATTTGGACTTTGAGACGTGTGAGCTTCCAAGCAAAACCTATTGCATGATTTGCATTTTATTTGGATGTTTTATGTTTGGACTTTGTTAAGTTTACTACTACCGAAATTGTTTGTTAATTAAGATTTTGGATGTTTGTTAATTCAGTTAGTTACTTAATTATCAGTTTCGATCAATTTCGTGTTTTTAGAATTTTATAGGTCTAAACTTTTATCCAAACAACACCTAAATCGGGCCTAAGCCGAACCGAACCACCAATAATATCGGTTTTCGGTTGTACATTATTTTTAGTGTACAAGTTTACAATTCGGTTTTTCGGTTCTAGTCATAGGTTTAAGTTTTCAGGTTTGCAAATGGGTTTTCGGTTTTAGTCTGAATCGAATATAAACCTAAACCGAATTATCTTTTGTAATTGAAAACCGAACCTAAACCGATGAAATCGGTTGCAGTTTAGGTTTTATAACTTTTATAACTTCATGCATTTGACAACATCGACATTCATGTATACATCGACATATCTTTATGTTGAACCAACATAAATTATTTCTCGATTATAATCACAATTTTCAATTAAATTTTAATTGCCACCATCACACGTTTCACTGCATTCACAATAACGGAAAATGAATCCCTCACAGTTTCCTTCTGAATAGCCTTCAACGACGCATGCGTTGTCACAATGACTGTTGATGAAGCATAATCCGTTGTAAGTATCGCTTTTGTGATTACATATTCTTTTCTCACTTGCCACTCCTATTGTCATTCCAAATTTCAGAAAATAAAATTAAATCGATAATATCCACATACATATATTTACATATTCATTTAGGAACGTTAAAACAACGACTTATATATGAGTCCCAAACCTAAACCACCGGTTTAGGTTTGAGAACCTACGATTTAGGTTTGGCCTTTGACCAAACCTAAACCGGAATTTAACCAAACCGGTTTGGCAACATATATATTTTGTTAAAATAAATAAAAAATACCAAACCGAAAAAAATTAACCAAACCTCCGGTTTAACCGCCGGTTTGGTTAGCCTAAACCGCCGATCGACGATTTGGCTAAACTAGCAAACCTAAACCGGCAGTTTGAACCGGTTTAGCAGTTTAGCCCAAACCGAACTCAGGTCTACACCGACTCACGTAAACTTATCTATTTTATATTTTTTGAGTTTGTATGAAAGTTATTCTCTTTTATTCAATTCAATGTCAAATTCAACCCTGATTCATCAAATTTTCTATAATGAATCCATCTCCCTCTTGATAAATACATCTTTATAAACTATTCACTTAACTTTATTCTCGTAAAACGCTAAGGGTCCGTTTGTTTTAAACTTCGAAAATGAAAACGGAAACGGAATGGAAATGGATCTACTCCAAATGTATATCCTTGTTCATGAAACTTTTGGGAATCATTCCTTGTGGTTGAACTAATTGGAGTATAATTTGATTACTTTTGATACCTTATATGAAAATAAAATAGGAGAAGAAAATGCATTTTGTATCAGATCAAAATGAATCATTCCAAAAAATTTATGAACAAGGTACATATAAAAAACTAGATTCATTTCCATTTCGTATTTGTTTCCGGAATTTAAAACAAACGATCCTAAGCTTATCAAAGATTAATGTTGTTAATTCAATTACCCATTCTAGGTCACCCCATATGCTTCCCTAATCAACTTGTGTCTCATTAACTAAAATGTTATTAGAAAAACTAATTCCAAAATTAAATGTTGTGGGATTATGAACAGAATATTCATACAATATGAATTGCTTAAATCCACAAATATATACTATAAGACACGTTTGCACGTGAGTTAATCACTAACTTTTCTGATGATCTTGAACTCTGTGTTCGCATCCATAATGATGTTGTAAGATGGAATACTTCTAGCAGATAGTTTATTCTAATTGCTTTTTATTATTAAAAAAATAAAAAAATAATAAAGTTGATATTTTTTTCACCTGATGTGAAGAGAAGCACCAATAGAAGGAACATGGTATAAGAAAACGATTGTTTCGAGCTTGAAGAACTCATGGTTAGTTGTATAGCTCCGAGGGATAATGTATTTGTGTAGTTTTTGGCTCTTAATTGTGTGTTATACACAACAACAAGAGAGCTTATATAGGAACTCCGTGGCACATGAGGATCCTCTATATAATTGATAAATTTATTAATTGATCGTATTTGTTTAACATTAATAATATATTCATAAAAATTTTTGTGTTCAGTGAAAAGAAAATGATGATAGAAATCCATTTTACAAATAAAGTATATAAAATTCAAGTGATACATGCATTACTTGTTAGGTGCGATATCTTTCCATTCACATTATTGTGATATTGTATGAACCTTCACACATAATAGTAGAAGCATTTTGGGGTCATGTGCTGAAAAAATTGTTGATGAACAATGTCCTTAATAGCAATTAATCTGAGTAATCCGGGTCTTAATCTTACGATCCTTGAGTGTTCTTATTTTTTAGAAGCACCTCTTTGACTCCATATAGTGTCGAAGACAAATAGGTTTCTTTACGTGAATAATTGGTGATTTTAGTGAGAGGCGAGATCATAGTGATTCTCGTATGACAAAAGAAGTTGAATTAGTAATGAGTAACTTAATGAAAGATAATAACCGGTTGAGTGCTATCATGTTATATGTTTACTTTATCTTATGTGTGTTTGTGCTTTTACGTTCTTGTTGATATCTAGAATGTTAGCTAACGGTTTATACCGTCGTTGTAGATGTTCCGCAGGTTCAGGATATTGTTGAGTGATCCGGATGGTGTGGTCAGCCGGAGCGCCCGCACATTATAGGACGGGATCGGGTTTATGTTTATGTTGTTGTTTTCCCTTTTATTTTGAACTCGGCTACGAGTCTTTTTACGCTTCCTTTGTTTAAAATTTTGGTTTTATTTTGAGTTTTGGTTTTCATTCGTCTGTGCCTTGTTGTAAGATTTGTTTGTCGTTGCTACTCTGAGGGTTTGAACCCATTGTGAGGTCCTAACCCATAACGCTTCGAGTTCCTAAAACTTGGGGTGTTATAATATGGTATCAGAGCTCTAGGTTGGCAACAATGACACTCAAAATCTTTTAAAGGTCGGATGGATAAATAAATAGAACCCGCAAGGGGTCTACATTTTAAAAAGGGGGTTTTGTTTTAGAACTTGGGATGTTTCTTTGAGAAACTCTAGAGTTTCTCAAACAGGAGGTCTTGAGAAGAGGCAGAAGATTGGACCAGCCAGTGATGGAGTTGGAGCAGCGGGTTTTGGGCGTAGTCAGACGCCGGGACGTTCTGGTTTCCAACAGACGGTACAAAGTTCAGACAAAGGACGCCAGTGCTTTAACTACGGAGAGGTCGGACACATGAGAACTGATTGTAAGAAGACTACAATGACTTGCTTTTCTTGTGGCAAGTCAGGACACGGAGCTACGTTCTACCGTCAGGGCAAGGCACCATCGCAACAGGGTTCTTCACCTGCTAGTGTTGCAGGAGGTGGACAAAGGTCTCAGTATCACCAATTGAGGGTAAGAGACCAAGAGATAGCCAAGACGGTATTTCAGACTAGATATGGACACTACAAGTTTGTAGTGATGCCATTCGGGCTTACGAACGTGCCCGCAGTTTCATGGAATTGATGAACAGTATCTTCATCTAGTTCCTTGATCAGTTTGTAGTTGTCTTCATAGATAACATTCTGGTTTATTCTCGTAGTAGAGAGGAGCATGCAGGACACTTAAGGATCGTTCTTTAGGTTTTACAGGACAAAGAGCTTTACACTAAGCTCTCTAAGTGCGATTTTTGGATCTCCGAGGTAGCATTCCTTGGACACATCGTTTCAGCTGAAGGGATCAAGGTAGATCCGGAGAAGATTAAGTCAGTAGCATCTTGGCCGCCTCCTAAGAACGTCAAGGAGGTACGCAGCTTCTTAGGATTGGTGGGCTACTACCGGCGTTTTGTTGAGAGTTTTTCAGTTATCGCCCGACCTCTCACTTCCTTGTTGAGGAAGTCTATGAGGTTCGTTTGGTCCGAGCTGTGCTTGTAGAGCTTCGAGGAGTTGAAGAGGAGATTGACCTCTGCTCCTATCTTAGCTCAGCCAGAGGGCATTGAGGATTTTGTGGTTTACAGTGACGTATCCAAGTTGGGTTTGGGATGTGTTTTGATGCAGAGGGGTAAGGTGATTGCTTATGTGTCTAGACAGCTAAAGACGTACGAGGAGAATTACCCTACCCATGATCTGGAGTTGGCTGTTGTGGTTCACGCTTTGAAGATTTGGCGGCATTATCTGTACGGAGCAACGTGTCAGATTTTCACAGACCATAAGAGTTTGAAGTATATATTCACTCAGCGGGAGTTGAATAACCGTCAGAGGATATGGTTGGAGTTGATCAAGGATTTTGATCTTGAGATCTTATACCACCCGGGGAAGGCTAATGTGGTAGCCGATGCCCTTAGTAGGAAGACTCCCCGGGAGATGGCGATCGCTAGGCTAACAGCTCAGCCACAGTTGCAGCGACATTTGGAGTGGTTGAAGATGGATATCCACTTCCCGGATTCGGATAGCCAGTTGTTTACCATAGAGATAGTACCTGATCTTGTTGTCGAGAATCGACAAAAGCAGGAGAGTTGCCCAGCTTTGACACAGATCCGAGACCGGATGTCTAGAGGAGAGGCACCGCAGTTTGTAGTTGGTCCTGATGGAGTTTTAAGACGCTAGGAGCGTGTTTGTGTGCCTTCAGATCGAGAGTTGAGATAGAGGATCCTTCAGGAGGCTCATTCTTCACCTTACTCAGTGCACTCCGATGCGAGTAATATGTATCAAGACATCAAACGCTCCTATTTGTGGGGAGGTTTGAAGCCAGACGTCGCGAGATATGTAGCTCATTGTGCGACCTGTCAGCAGGTCGGGATCAAGCATCATCGACCAGGAGGCGAGCTACACCCACTTCTCGTTCCTCAATGGATGTGGGAGGATGAGATTTGGTGACCGGTTGGAGACCGAGTCGTGGCCTTGGCACGCCCTACGTTGCCATGCCATGGGAGACGACAGCTCCACAGGGCATTATGTGGTCACTTCAGTTTTCTGTTTTTGATCATCAGTATTGGTCTGCCACTTGGTTCCCTTACATACAGAATGCTAGAGATGTAGCTGATGATGATGCTGATGAGTGGTATGGAGAAGGTGCAGCCATGGAGACCGGTATTGATACCGGCGGGCCCAGTGTTCACGTTGTTGACCTTGATGACGAGGAGACGGAGGATGAGAGGGCAACACCACCGCCGCCGCCACCTCAGCGCAGATCCCACTGCCGTAGAGATACCGAGGCCCACCAACGGATTGATGAGCTTACGGAGCAGATGATTGAATCCTACACGGCCCTGACAGTTGACATCACTGAGCGTTTCGCTGAGGAGCGCCGACACATTGAGGGATGGACACATCGGATGGAGGAGAGCCAACACTTCACTAGAGGGATGATGGAGATCCAACATCAACAGGTTATGGGCTATCCTTTCGATCCGACCCAACATCCCTACATTCCACATCCACCACCGCCAGCTGACGAGGACTAGAGCTTCATGGATTTTATTTATTTATTATGCAGTTCACCTAGGTCTGGTGAGTATTCTGATTCTAGACTTATATTCGACCCATTGGGACAATGTGTCCCAAGTATGGGGTATTTGGATGTATTTATGTGACTTATGTGCTACTTGGCTTGTATGACTCTTGGATATTATTGTCTTATTTGGCTTTATGTGCTTATTTGTCATTACATGCATACATACAGGGTTTTTATTTGAGAAAACGTAAAAAACTAGTTTGAAATTTTTTTATGACTCGACCGAGACGTTCATGGTCGATTGAGGATGAACACCTCGGATGACGCCAAAACACCTCGACCGAGATGGTTCTTAACTGAAAGGTTTTTTGAAACGTTTTGTGCTTCTTTTTTGGATATGACCTCAATGATGGTCTATTTGCATATTGGTTTTGAAATCTTTACATGCTCAAAAGGTTTTATGATATGTTTAAGTTGCAAAATGCTTTATTTGAAATTCTAGCATGTTTAATACTTTGTTTTTATCAAAATTATGTTGAATTTGAAAGTTGACACCACATGATGAGTTCTATCACATTCTTCCTGGAGTGATTAAGGCAATTCATTCTCTTCTCTTCTTCTTCTTGATCATGCTTTAGCCCCACATATACATATTTGCCTCCCTTTACCTATCCGGGAATTTGGAAGCAAGTGAAGAAAAGCAAGTGAAAGTGAAGTTGAGATGTTGGCTAAAAGTGTTAGAAAGAAACAATTAGGTTTGAGGAAATCAATCATGATGATGAGTAACTCGGCACCATTCACATAGCCGGGTGTTTGTGTCTTGCCAAAGTCGGCTTGAGCGATATTCCTAACGGGTCATGGTATGTGCATCAAGGGTTTGAGGCATCTCGAGAAATTGATGATTGCTGATCTCCTAGGCTTCAGTTATTGTGCACCTCTGTTCATGCATCCCAAAAAGTAAAGTAAAAAAGCAAAAATAAGTAAAGCTTATTGGTGGAAGATGTTGCGATTCAATGAAAGTGAAGAAAAGATCCTATTCCCGGATCCTAGCACCACATTATCCTATATACATCCCACCCTGACACGTTTCTTGACTTCTTTTGGAAGCCCTTTAGACCTCGAGCTTGTTGATTGACTTGGTGGTTTAAACTGGATTATACATGATTAATTTCGATAAATATGATTTATTATGCATTCTATGATTTTATGCAAAGATGCACAACTTTCTTATATTCATAAAATGTTTTGATCATGTCTTAATTTTATTTACCATGAAACATTCTCTTAGGGTGATCTATGAGTGGAGCACACACCAAAATGTTTTTGAAATGTTTTTCATTGATCTTTTTATGACTTATAATTCATTCTATCTTGTATCTAAGATTTGGATCTTATTTGGGGACAAGCAAGGGACAAGTATGGGGTATTTTGATAGCATGTATTATTGTCTATATTTTGGGATTGGTTTAGACGTTTTCTCTCATAAATCTGCATGTATGGATGTATATTCTTTGATTATATTGTTGTTTTGTCTACCTTTGCTGGAATTGAGGTCTACACCTAGTTTCGTTGTAATTGTAGGGAAAATGACGCGTTTTTTTACGGAATGGAGCTATGGAAGTTAAGGAGTCATTGGAGCTACATTACGGAGCATTGAGAAGTTATAAGAAAAGCGCAAGAAGCATGGAAATGATTTAGAAGATTGATTTTAAGACCAGATTAGAGAAATTCACACTCAGCTGAGATTCATCTCGGTTAGCTACAATGTCACCTCGACCAAGGTGATCTTGAGGAGCGTCTAGACTGAGGCGAACACCTCACCGCCGACAAGATCTTTATTTTTGGCTGAGATCTTCTAATTTTGGAAAGTGAATATCACATATTTTTGGCTGGATTTCTGGAAGAAAGATATCTTTTTGGCTGATATATTTTGGAAGATATGGAGATATATTTTAAGGAAATGATCTTTTTAAGATATTTTATCTTTGAAAGATAACTCTCCTATATAAATGGACTGATTTTCTGGAATTCAGCATCCTCGCATCTTCGGATCAACGGATCTTTGGATCATAGTGTTTTAAAGGAAGTTTTGAAGGAAGGTTGAAGATCAAGGAAGGAAGGAATCTAGTTGAAGTTGGCTTTGAAGGAAGTTTGTAAGATTTTCTTAGTTTGTTTTGATTGTTATCTTTTCTGATTGTGATTGAGGAATGTTGATTGTTTGTTTGATTCAGTTATTGAGACCGTTGTGTTAAGGTTTTCTTGCTTGAATATTGATTCTTTTCTTATGTATTTGATTATTGTTATCATGATGATTGTTGGCTAAGTTCTTTATGTGATCATGAGTGTTAGTTAATAAAGGATTATCCTTTATTAGGGTTTGAGTGTGCCTTCATCCCATCTTTGAGAGTTAGCCTGAGACTTACCCGGTAAAGGTTAGTTCTATTCCCTTGGGTGGTGTGTTTGTTTGAGATTATAGTTCCTTTCCTTAGTACCTTGAGATTTACCCGGTAAGAGGACCTTTGGTTTGGGATTGTGAGTAGTGAGACTTACCCGGTGATCTATTCCATATTAGAAACACCTTCCCTTTGCAAACCTCAGCTTTGTCCACGTTATCTTTTGAGATCTTGAGTCGGAACCAGAACTGGATGCTTTAATCTCTAGAATCCGCATTTCTCTTTATCTGATTATATCATCTTTGATAGCTTTGCTTTATTGCATGTTTGTTATTGACAACCTGAACTACCGAGCTTTGTTTCACCAAAGTCCCTTGACTAGGGGTATTTCTATGGTCGTCTATACCCTATCAGAAATAAATCCCGACTTAGCACTAAAACAAGTATAGTGGTTAAGTAAGGGTCGAACCCAAGAGAGTTAAGGTATTTTTATTAAACTTAATTATTGATTATAGAAACAAGTAACAAGGGGGGGTGTTTGGTTGAATTGACGCACACAAAACTTATAAAAACAAGTGACACAAAAGTAAGACAAGGATGGATGAATCTACACTAGGTTGATTCTTAGCATGCAAATGCTACTTTGGTGAGTTCCTTTTACAAGTTTTAAGTAATCTCCCGTCTTGATCATATATATGTGTTGAGCCAACCGGCATCAACACAACTTAACAGGTTAGTGTTCCGTAAACCTACAAGAACAATTAACAAGTTAACTTTCAAATAAAGACTAAGAGATATAAAGAATAGATTAAAACCGTTAACCTTATCTTTATATTTGTGTTACTTTCTTTAAGCAATTACAACCAGTTATTACTTAAAGTTTACTAGTAGATTAAAGACCCGAACCCGGAATCTATTAATCCTAGTTCTTTGCATGCACTTTAGAACCTAAGGTGATCAATCTTAAGCGTTAATCAAACATGAAATTAGACAATAAAGATCAAGGAAACACAAAGCATTATTGAGGGAAAACTTATATTAAAGATAACTTACAACCAAAGTAACAATGCAGCTTCAAACCAACCCAATGTAGCAAGGGAGTTAGCAACTCATTACAATGGAAATGATGAGAAAATTGGATTCTAAAATGGATTAACAAGTTGATAAGTGGATAATCATGCAATCAGCCAAAGACTATTTATACTACAAATGAAACTAAATAGGAGTAAATGGCCGGCCCAAAACAGCCACCTTTAATGCCATAAAGGTGGTGTAAACAACCGGAGTAAAGCTTCTGTCGTTGAACCGCAAGGGCGGCCTTCAGAACCGCAGGGGCGTGATAGCATGTATTATAGTCTATATTTTGGGAATTGTTTAGACGTTTTATCTTAAATAATCTGCATGTTTGGATTTATATTATGTGATTATATTATTATTTCATCTACCTTTACGGGAATCGAGGTCTACACCAAGTTTCGTTGTAATCGTAGGTAAAACAGCGCATTTTGGACTAAAATGGAGCTAAAGGAGCTAAGGAGTCATTGGAGCTACATTCAGGAGCTTAAGGAGGAACCCAGGAAACATGGAAATGGATTAAAGATTCACTTTGGACCAGATTTGAGAGATTTCACATTCAGCTGAGATTCACCTCGGTCAGCTACAGTACCACCTCGACCGAGGTGATTTTGAGGAGCGCCCCGACCGAGGTGAATATCCTGACGCGGCGAGGAGATATATTTTATGGCTGAGATCTTTTAATTATGGAAAGAAGATCTTATATTTTTGGGCTGGATTTCTGGAAGGAAGAAGATATATTCAGCTGATTTAATTAGATATATTTTATAGGAAAATATCTTTCAAAGATCTCTTATCTTTGAGAGGCAATTTTCCTATATAAAGGGTTGGATTTTCTACAAATTCATTCATGCTTAGACATCACGCAGCAGTTCGAAGACTCGCATCAAAAACCCTGCAGTTGCAGAAGATTTTCCTTCGGAGTGAAGGAAGAAGGAAGATTTCCTTGTTGGAAGATAGCTTTGAAGGAGTTTGTGAGCTTTCCTTAGGCTACTTCTTGGTTTGTTGTCTTGTTTGATTTTGTTGATTAAAGGAACGGTGATTTGTTTGATATTTGATTCAGTTATTGAAGCCTTGTTCTTAAGGTTTTTGTGTTCAAATATTCATTACCTTCTCATATATTTGATTATTGCTTTCATGATGATGAGTGACTAATTTCTTTGTGTGATTCTAGGGTGATTGGTTGAAAGTTGTGGGAAAGACGATGCTAGAATGATCTTAATCACAGTAGGACCCGGAAAGTTCGAGTCTTTATCCTTAACCCTAGAGTACCTCGCTCAGTCGATGAACACCTCGGCCGAGGTGGATTCTGTCTGACCGAGGTGACCTATTCTGATCCGAAACTGAGATTTAAGTGTTAGAGTTTGCCAAATCCTATTCTTATTATACCTTTCCTGGTTCAATGCAAGTCTAGGATGAGATTTACCCGGTGATTCCTTTGTTTGTTTACCTAAGATCATAAGTGATAGGTAATAAAGGTTTATCCTTTATTGGGGTTTGAGTGTGGCTTCATCCCATCTTTGTGAGTTAGCCTGAGACTTACCCAGTAAAAGTTGATTCTATTCCCTTAGTTGGTGTGTTGGTTTGAGGTTATAGTTCTTTTCCTTAATTCCTTGAGACTTACCCGGTAATAGGATCTTTGGTTTGGGATTGTGAATAGTGAGACTTACCCGGTGATCTATTCCACTTTAGAAACACCTTCCCGTTGCAAAATTTTAGTTTTGTCCGCTTATCTTTAGATCTTGAGTTGGAACCACAACTAGATGCTTTAATCCCTAGAATTGCACATTTCCTTTAATTGACTTTATTATCATCTTTTGATTGCTTTAATCGCTTTTGTGGTTATTAGTTACATAGACAACCTATATTTGCTTAGGTTTCACCTAAGTCCCTGAGATCGACACCCCAGAATTCTTGCTTTTACTATAATTGATTCGTACACTGCGGGTTCGCATCCTTGTTTTAAGCATATTTCCTCGGTTATAAATTTAAAGCTTGCACACACCTTTTTGAGCGAACAGGACGGTTTGGGCAGAATCGCTTGAACTTCTTCATGGCCGCAGGGGCGGCCAGCCCATTCCGCAGGGGCGGATCTTTAATGCTCTTCAAACGTCTGACTCTTCAACTTCCTGCCGTTTCTGATGCCAAGACGCAGGGGCGTCCTAGTGTCAACGCGGGGGCAGTGACACTGACTCTTCACCTTTTGAGCTTCGTAGGGTGAGGCGCAGGCAGAGGCACCAACGGTGCTGGCTTTGCTTCTTCAGGGCATGTCACCGCATGTGCGTCAAGGAGTGGCGCAGGGGCGGTGACACTCTTCGTGGCTGGTGCTGGCGAAGGCGCAGGGAGCGCTCCGGAGTGTGCTGTCACCCGCTGGGGCGGTGACACTTCTCCGCGGGGGCGGTGAGGCAACATAAGCTTTGCTTCGTGAACGATCTTCACTCCTAAGTGCTTATAACTCCTTCTTTATCTTCTTTTATTCTTCTTCTTCTGGACCAAGAAGTTAGTAGCATAAACCGACACAAATGTAATAAAAAGACTCTAAAAACTAACCTAAATGATAGTGATTCCATCACCTATCAAACTCCCCCATACTTAGACCTTTTACTCGTCCCGAGTAAAACAAATGATAGCAAACTAGACTCAAAGGCCTCAAGAAGCATGGGTGAGCAGAAAAGATAATGAAAACAAAAGAAAAACCAAGAAAGAAAGAAGGAAAAAGAGAGAAAATGTGAGAAAAAGATGAGAAACACTACCATCCTTATTGCTCCAAGAGTGACCTACCCGGACAACCTCCTTATGACTCCCCTTCTTATGTCGCCAAACGCCGGAAGGGAAACCTACACTCGGTGTCGCTCATTTTGCCAAGGTGTCCTTTCGGGTTTTTACCTTGCCACTCTTCTTCTTTCCTTTGATGTTCTCACTTAACTCACATCCCTCAAGTCCAATTTTGCACCAACCTAAGGTTGGTCGGACTACCTTCTTTTTGCCTAAACCGCCCTTTCGGGTTTTCGGTTTATCCAAGGGTTTTCATGCCTTTTTTTTCATTTTCTTTGGCTTTTTCTTTCTTTTTTTTATATATGAATTTGAAACTGAATTACAAAACATAAGACTCAATGCAAAACAAACTCAAAACAACTCGAATGAAACTGTACATGCAATGATAATTCCCTCCCCCATACTTGAAGTACACTTTGCCCTCAAAGTGGAAATGAAGCAAAGATAAATGTGGGAAAGGGAAGAGAAATATACCCCTCAGTGGGTTGGTCCATCTGTACCATCCGGACCCTCCTCCGGTGGGTATGGGAAGTGGCGGAAGAAGTGCTCCTGCCGGCGGTAGATGTCATCGATGCGGCTCTGCTGAGCATTTATCCGACGGCCGAAAGAGGTCTCAAAGCTGGCTTGCCAAGCCAGCTGCTGAGACTCGAGCTGCTGCTGTCGGGCCGCCTTCCAAGCCTCCTGCCTCTGGTCAAAGTAGGAGGTCATGGAAGCGGCAAAGCTCGTCTGCCAGCTCCGCTGCTGCTCCAGCATGGTCCTGGTAGTCGGACTGCCATGTTTGGTGTTGGGTGGTCATAGCCGCCATCTGTGCCTGAAGGCTCACAAGGACCGGATCCTCCTCTGGTGCCGCAGTGGGCATATCCTCGTCGTCGGGGATAGGCATGTGCTCCTCCTGATGAGCCCGGCTGGAGCTCGCAGCATGCCTCTCTACAATGGCCACCAGCAGCCTCCTCGGCACGAAAGGATCTGCCGGGATGTAGAGCTCAGAGAGGTCATCCCCGAATGGTAAAGGCCGAGGGAGGTAAGGGAGGTGGCTCCCATCTGCAAGGGAGATCCAAAACAGGTTCTCCCCGTCCCATCAGAGAAACTTACACCTCCTAAGCATCCCCTCCGTGTAAAGGGGAGCCTCCAACCCATCCTCTAGGCTGGAAAGATCCATAACCTGTGAGGCGATCAAGGAGATCACCCCACCGCCGACAATGTCCCTCGGCTCGTTCTTCCTAATCCGCTTTAAAGCGGTAAGGAAGAGGGACGGTCAATACATCACCTTCTCGCTCATAGGAAGGCAAGAGTATAACAGGGGGAGGTCCTTGAGGGCGACCTTGTTCTCCTCTTTGTGTCCACAGAATACACTCATGAGGATCTTAGAGAGGAGCCTCAAGCAGGGGTGAGTGAGTTTGTTGGAGTACTCACCCCTGCATGGAACTCGGATCCGGTAGCCGCCTGCCAAAACTCACACAGGTCCGGAGTCAAGACTGGCTCCCACCAGTTCTCGGAGGGGTTGAGAGTCACCCCGAAATCCTCTTGTAGCTGGTAGTAGTCAAGTGTGTATTTCACCTTGTTGAACTTGAAAGTGAGCCCAACACACACGTGATCCTCTTTCTCTATGGTAAAGGTGGCTATGAACTGTCTGCTGAGCTCGGGATATGTCGGAGCACTCTTCTTTAGGAAGTCTCCGAGCCCAACATAGGCTAGAAAGGACTGCATCCTCTCTAACATGCCTAGTTTCTCCAACGTAGGAATGTGCAAAAACCGAGTTGCATACACAATCCGATCTTGGAAAATCCTATATCTCTCCTTCTGAGCTTCGGACATCTTGTATTTCCTTTGTGGTTCCATTCTGGTATTTGATTTAGCAAAAGAATTAGGAACTTTCAAAAACAAGGAGAGAAGACGAACCCTCTGTTGTGTTTTCCGCAAGGGCGGTTGAAGCAAGCGCGGGGGCGGTAAGGCGCAGGTGTGGAGGCTTGCAGGCGCGGGGGTGGGAGAAGTACAGAGGGCGATTTATGAGAAACGACGAAGGTGGTGATGATGAGGTTGTTCCGGTGACTTCCCTGTTGGTTGAGGCATCGACGGAGGTGGAGCAGGAGTGGAGTTTTGTGGTGGGTGATGATGAAGGGTGTAGTAAAGTGAGAGAGTTTTAGAGGGAGGAAGGTGGTGGTAGGGAGCTCGAGAGGGTGGCGCAAGAGCATCACAAGGGGTTGGCTGGTCATCGGAAATGGCGTAGGGGCGTTGGAGAGGTGGTTTGTGAGCAAGGGGGCGCAGGGGTGTGAGTGTGGTGTGAGGGAGTAATGTTTGGGGGAGAGGTGTGTTGGGTGAAATAAGAAGGTAGGTGGGTGTGGTAGGTGTAGGCATTTTTCGAGATCCTTATTTTTTTTCTTTTCTGGGTAAACACGCAGGGGCGGGTGCTTGTCGCCGCGGGGACAATGACAAAGGAGAGGGGTCACGCAGGCTCAGCGTCGGGGGCGGCGCTGAGGATGTGTGTCAATGGTGGCCGCCGCAGGGGCGTAAGGGAGTCACCGCGGGGCGGTGACTAGTATGTTGTAGGCGCTGGCCCAGCGCCGGGGGCGACGTTGGGCATGGGTGTCACCGCGGGGGCGGGGACACTGAGCCGCAGGGGCGGTTTTCTTGACAGAGGCTCCTCTTCTTATTCCTTTGGGTTGCCTCTCGAGCAGCGCCTTTGTTTTACGTCGTTGGCTCGACGTAAGGGCTCTACTTCTTTGATTGTGCTTCCTCCAGCACCATTTCATCAATTGGATCGTTCTTTACTCCTTCAAGGTAAGGCTTTAGCCTTTTCCCGTTGAACTTGAACACCTTGTGTGTTTGGGGATCATAAAGATCCACAGCTCCATGAGGATATACTTCGGCTACTACGAACGGCCCTGTCCATCTTGAACGTAGCTTACCTGCGAAGAGTTTCAAACGCGATTGAAAGAGAAGTACCTTATTACCTACCTTGAAGTCTTTCCGGAGAATGTTTCGGTCATGTCATGCCTTAGTCTTTTCTTTGTATGCAGTGGCATGGTCATATGCATCTAATCTCAACTCCTCCAACTCTTGCAACTGGAGTTTCCGAATTCTCCCACTTCCTCTATGTTCATCTTGCACTTCTTTACAGCCCACCAAGCTTTGTGTTCTAGCTCCACCGGGAGGTGGCACGTTTTCCCAAACACGAGCCTGAACGGAGACATCCCTATCGGAGTTTTGTGGGCTGTCCGATATGCCCATAGCGCGTCGTTTAGCCTTGCACTCCAATCCTTCCTTCCGGGAGAGACCGTCTTTTCAAGGATGGTCTTTATTTCCCGGTTGGATACCTCAGCTTGGCCGTTTGTTTGTGGATGATAAGTTGTTGATACTCGTTGGTGGACGTGGTACTTCTTAAGGAGAGCCGTGATCGTCTTGTTGCAGAAATGGGTACCCCTATCACTTATTAAGGCTTTCGGAATTCCAAATCTTGCAAAGATATTTTTCTTAAGAAAAGTTGCAACCACTTTTGAATCATCAGTTTTGGTGGTCTTTGCTTCCACCCACTTGGAAACATAGTCCACCGCAAGTAAAATATATGTGTGCCCGAATGAAGTAGGAAAAGGTCCCATGAAATCAATTCACCAAACATCAAATATTTCGCAAAATATAAGAGACGATTGGGGCATTTCATGCCTCCTTGAAATGTTTCCTACCCTTTGGCATCTATCACACACTTTGCAAAACGCAAAAGCGTCTCTAAAAGTGTGTGGCCAAAAGAAACCGGCATCCAAAACTTTCCGTGCAGTTTTGTTTGCCCCAAAGTGCCCCCTACATGCTTCAGAATGACAGAAGGTTATGACAGATTGTACCTCATTATCCGGAATGCAACGGCGAATTACTTGGTCACTACAATGTTTCCAAAGGTACGGATCGTCCCATACGTAATGTCGAGCTTCAGCCTTCACCTTCCCTCGTTGTGCCTTGGTGAAGTCTGTAGGATACTCATTCCTGACCATAAAATTCACAATGTCAGCAAACAAAGGTTTATAAGACTGGAGCTTGAGACAAACCTTTGTCGACAATTCCGTAGGGGCACCTAAACTGAGCCGCAGGGGCGGGACGTGTCAGGCACGGGGGCGGTTACACAACAGAGAGTTGTGTAAAATGTATCGTTTGGAAAACTTCCAGCTATCTCCTTTCCTTTTCCTGGATCCTCCTCTTCCTTGACTAGCCTGCTCAAATGATCGGCCACCAGGTTCTCAACCCCCTTCTTGTCCCGTATCTCTAGGTTGAACTCACTTAGAAGGAGCACCCACTGGATCAATCACGGCTTTGCTTCCTTCTTAGCCATGAGGTACCTAAGAGCTGCATGGTCAGTGAAGATAATTACCTTTACCCCGAGTAGGTACTGTCTAAATTTCTCAAGGGCAAAAACCACCACTAACATCTCTTTCTCGGTGGTAGAGTAATTTCTTTGTGCTCCATTGAGTGTCATAGACGCATAATGGATCACATGTGAAGCGCGCCCATCTTTCTGTCCTAAGACAGCTCCAACAGCGTAATTACTGCCGTCACACATGATTTCGAAGGGTTTCTCCCAATCCGGAGAACGGATGATTGATGCGCTGGTGAGGCATGCCTTCAAAGTGTCGAAAGCTTTCTTGCAACTCTCATCCACTATGAGGTGGCATCTTTCTTAAGCAATTCGCATAAGGGTGCTGAGATCTTTGAAAAGTCCTTTATGAACCGTCGGTAGAAACCTGCATGACCAAGAAAAGATCGGATTTCCCGAACATTAGTAGGATAAGGTAAACTTTGAATTACATAAACTTTTGCCCTATCTACCTCTATCCCTTTGGAGGATATTACATGTCCTAGCACAATTCCTTTTCTACCATGAAATGGCATTTTTTCGAATTAAGAACTAGATTGATTTCAACACATTTTTCAAGAACAAGTTTTAAATGTATTAAGCATGCATCAAAACTGTGTCCATGGACGGTAAAGTCATCCATGAAGACTTCAATGAAATTTTCTATGTATTCGGAGAAAATACTTATCATGCACCGTTGGAAGATGCCGGGTGTGTTGCAAAGTCCAAATGACATTCTGCGGTACGCAAAAGTGCCAAATAGGCAAGTGAACGTTGTCTTTTCTTGATCATCCGGTGCAATGGTTATTTGGAAGTAGCCCGAATATCCATCAAGGAAGCAGTAGTACGGATGACCTGCAAGACGTTCCAAAATTTGGTCAATAAAAGGTAATGGAAAATGGTCCTTTCGTGTTACCTTGTTGAGCTTGCGGTAATCAATGCAAACTCTCCATCCGGTTTGTGTTTTACTTGGGACCATTTCTCAATGTTGATTTTCCACCATGGTAATACCTCCTTTCTTTGGAACCACTTGAGTTGGACTAACCCAAGTGCTATCCGAAATAGGCAAGATCATATCCGCTTGGAGGAGCTTCAACACTTCCTTCTTGACCACATCCATCATCGGCGGGTTCAACCGTCGTTGAGGTTGCCTAGAGGGCTTGGCTTCCTCCTCAAGTAAGATCCTATGCATGCAAGTTGACGGACTTATCCCTTTGATGTCCGCAATGGTCCATCCAAGGGCCGTTTTGTGTTCTTTCAACACTCTCACCAACTTGTCTTCTTGACCGGTGGTCAACTTGTTGGAGATGATCACCGGCAAGGTATTGTTATCTCCAAGGAAAACATACCTGAGGTGGGATGGAAGATCCTTCAATTCTATTTCCGGTGTCTGCACTATAGATGGAACAAGCTTCTCGCTTGGGGTTAGTAAAGTGGGCCCAATGACCAAATTGGAGATAGGTAGCCTTTTATGCCCATCTAATTGGGCTAGGACCTCTTTCATGTTGGATGTTAATACATATTCTGATTTGAAATTATCAATGTCATGCTCAATTACATTTTTCAACTCATCAATATCAGAATTATCAAACACATCTTGCACAAAAGGTTCAACAATGTCAATAACACATAAAGAGTGATCATCACTAGGAAATTTCATTGCATTATAGATGTCAAATTCCACTACTTCACCATCAAAATCCATGGTTAGTTTGCCACTAACATAATCGATTTTAGTCCTAGCAATTTTTAAAAATGGTCTACCTAACAATATGGGTGCAGCATGCGAATCATTTTCCATTTCCATTACGAAGAAATCAGCAGGAAAAATTAGGTTGTCTACCATTACTAATACATCTTCAATTATCCCTTTCGGGTACACATTAGATCTATAAGTAAGTTGTACTATAATCCTAGTTTCCGTTAATGGCCCAAGGCCAAGTGATTTGTAAATAGAATATGGCAAAACATTTATAGAAGCACCAAGATCAAGCATGACTTTGTCAAAACGGGTTTCCCCTATAACGCAAGGAATGCTTACCATGCCCGGATCGCTGCACTTCTTGGGCATTCTCCGTTGGAAAACGGCCCACACATGCTCACTTACTTGCACTTTTAGTTTCCCCTTCAGAATCTGATTCCTCTTGATAGTGCAAAGTTCCTTCAAGAAACGAGCATATTTAGGAATACTCTTCACCAACTTAAGGAGGGGAATGTTTACCTCGCATTTGGAAAAGGTCTCGAAGAGATCCTTGTCCTCGATGATTCTTCTCTCTTTTAGAGCCTCGGGAAAAGGGGCTGGTGGTTTCTCAGAGTACAATGGCGGAAACTTAGGCCGGACGTAAGGATCCATCTCAGCATAACTCTCTGTCGAGTTTTCCGCAGGGGCGTCAGTGATCAGACGCAGGGGCGGCTCAAGGGATGTCACCGCAGGGGCGGGGACATCTAGCCGCAGGGGCGGCGTCTACTCAGAGCTGGACGCAGTTGCAGCCGGAGGGCCGGCTATGGGTGCGGTAGACTCGTCAGAGGGTTTGCCTTGTGGTTCTTTTACTGGTTTCTGTTGGATTTGCTTCCCACTCCTTAATGTTAGGGCACTAACATTCTCCTTGGGGTTTATGACCATCTGGGAGGGCAATCCTCCGGAAAACCTAGCTTCGGTCCTTGATATGGCTCCTGCCATTTGCTCAACCTGTTTTTCAAGGTTCTTGATGCTGGATTTTGTTGTTTGGACATGAGTAGCAAAGTGTTTAGTCAAAACGTGCAACATATCCTCAGTTGATTGATACTTACCTTGTCGGGGCTGTTGTTGTTGGTTTTGTTGATCCCTCCAACGGAAATTCTGTTGGTCACGCCAATTTGGCATGAAATTCTGCGCATAAGGATCGTTCCTAGGCATTTGCTGTTGTGGTTGTCCATAACTCATCGCATTTACCTCAGCATCGTCATCCTGAACTTGTGGACACATGTCCTTTGGATGATATGGGTCAGCACACACTCCACAAGCTTTGAGTTATTGTGGGGTTCCCATAAGTGTTAATCTCTTCACCATCTCCTTCAATTCTGCAAGCTCCGTGGAGATCTCACTCTTTCCAGCATTCACAGCATGAACTCCCCTCTTGGACGGGGTCCTTCCAAAGTTCCGGATTCCTTCTGCTAGTTCTTGTATCTTTTCCAAAGCAAGGTCAGGAGTAGAGTTAAGAATGTTACCTCCACAAGCCGCATCAACGATCCTCCTTTCATTATCGAGCAAGCCATTGTACAAGTACAAGACTAGATCTTGAGTCAAATATCCGTGGAAAGGACAACTGGATCGGAGGCGTGCGAATCTTTCAAAGTACTCATAAAGAGTCTCATCCGCCTCTTGCTCGATGTTGCTTATAGCTTTCCTCAAGCTAGTGGCCTTCTTAGCTGGGAAGTATTTCTCCAAAAACGCCTTGTGAAGGTTCTCCCAAGTGTCGATGCTCCCGGATGGAAGGTGGTAATACCAATCATCTGCGACATCCTTGAGTGTGAAACCGAATGCCCTCATTTTGATTTGTTCTTCGGTGATGTTGGCCGGCTTCATGCTCATACACACGGTAAGAAACTTCCCAAGGTGCTTGATGGGGTCCTCACCACTTAATCCATGGAAAGATGGGAGCAAGTGAATGAGACCCGGCTTGAGCTCGAAATTGATTCCTTCCCCTAATGCCGGTATAGTAACCGCAAGAGGGTTCTGAGCCAAGGTGGGCTGCGTGAGTTGGCGAAGTGTACGGTCAGCCATCTCTTGTTGAAGTTATTGTTGTCTTCGTTGCCGGATGTGCGTCCTCTCAATTTTTGGATCAAAGGAAGCAAGATCGGGGTTAGTAGCACGGGTTTGAACCATAAAAATGGTTCAAACCAATAATCAATTATAACAAAATAAAAATACTAAACTCCCCGGCAATGGCGCCAAAATTTGACTAGGGGTATTTCTATGGTCGTCTATACCCTATCAAAAATAAATCCCGACTTAACACTAAAACAAGTATAGTGGTTAAGTAAGGGTTGAACCCAAGAAAGTTAAGGTATTTTTATTAAACTTAATTATTGATTATAGAAACAAGTAACAAAGGGGGGTTTTGCTTGAATTGACGCACACAAAACTTATAAAAACAAGTGACACAAAAGTAAGACAAGGATGAATGAATCTACACTAGGTTGATTCTTAGCATGCAAATGCTACTTTGGTGAGTTCCTTTTACAAGTTTTAAGTAATCTCCCGTCTTGATCATATATATGTGTTCAGCCAACCGGCATCGACACAACTTAACAGGTTAGTGTTCCGTAAACCTACACAAATAATTAACAAGTTAGCTTTCAAATAAAGACTAAGGGATATAAAGAATAGATTAAAACCGTTAACCGTATCTTTATATTTGTGTTCCTTTCTTTAAGCAATTACAACCCGTTATTAGTTAAAGTTTACTACTAGATTAAAGACCCGAACCCGGAGTAAAGCTTTAATCAAACATGCAATTAGACAATAAAGATCAAGGAAACACAAAGCATTACTGAGGGAAAACTTATATTAAAGATAACTTACAACCAAAGTAACAATGCAGCTTCAAACCAACCCAATGTAGCAAGGGAGTTAGCAACTCATTACAATGGAAATGATGAGAAAATTGGATTCTAAAATGGATTAACAAGTTGATAAGTGGATAATCATGCAATCAGCCAAAGACTATTTATACTACAAATGAAACTAAATAGGAGTAAATGGCCGGCCCAAAACAGCCAGCTTTAATGCCATGAAGGTGGTGTAAACAGCCGGAGTAAAGCTTATGTCGTTGAACCGCAGGGGCGGTTTGGGCAGAATCGCTTGAACTTCTTCATGACCGCAGGGGCGGCCAGGCCATTCCACAGGGGCGGATCTTTAATGCTCTTCAAACGTCTGACTCTTCAACTTCCTGTCGTTTTTTATGCCAAGACACAGGGGCGTCCTAGTGTCAACGTGGGAGCGGTGACACTGACTCTTCACCTTCTGAGCGTCGTAGGGTGAGGCGCAGGAAGAGGCGCCAAGGGCGCTGGCTTTGCTTCTTCAAGACAGGTCACCGCAGGGGCGCCAAGGAGTGGCACAGGGGCGGTGACACTCTTTGTGGCTGGCGAAGGCGCAAGGAGCGCTCCGGAGTGTGTTGTCACCCGCTGGGGCGGTGACACTTCTCCGCGGGGGCGGTGAGGCAACAGAAGCTTTACTTCGTGAACGATCTTCACTCCTAAGTGCTTATAACTCCTTTATCTTCTTTTATTCTTCTTCTTCTGGACCAAGGAGTTAGTAGCATAAACCGACACAAATGTAATAAAAAAGACTCTAAAAACTAACCTAAATGATAGTGATTCCATCACCTATTATCCCTGTGTTCGACCTTGGAATTCTTGCTTTTATTACAATCGATCCGTACACTGCGGGTTCACTATTTGCAATTATTCTTGGTATAAGTATTAAAGCTTGCACACACCTTTTGGAGCGAAAAAGTTTTTGGCGCCGTTGCTGGGGACTTGGTCAAGACCAAGTTCGGTTTTGGTTGTCTTTCGGGGCTATTGCCCTTGTTACTACTAACCACTTTACTTGTGTGTTTTCGCAGGATCTTTCCTTAGGTTTATGCGAAGAACTCGTGCTGGAAAGGAAATCGTTCCTTACGATCCTGAACCAGAAAAGACCTACAAAAGAAGATTGAAAGAAGTTAAGATGGCCGATCAAGACAATCGCGATCTTGAAGCCGAATTGAAGGAGGCAGTGGAACAACTGCGCCTCAATAAAGAAGAACTACAGCGAGAGAAGATGAGACTCGGGTAAGAACTGAAGGAATTGAAGTTGATATGATCGCTCTAAGGGCTCAGTTTCTACCTCGACCGTTCCCAGATGTTCGACCGAGGCAAGACCCAGTCCCAGTTGCCCCGGCCGAGATACAACCACCACCTCGGATTCCAGTCTGAGATGTTCTTTTTGTTGGAGCTCCACAAACCCTAGGACAGAGGATGGACCCCAATCAGCAAGTCAGGCGTCCATGAGTCAACCTAGGTGATCCAACTGAGCATGATTATGAACTTAGACCTCAAGTTCTAACCATGATTCGACAATGTCAATTTGGAGGTTTGGAGAGAGAATCTCCACATCAATATTTGCAAAACTACGAGATTCTGATGGAGACTTTGAGACCATCAAGAGTGGAGAATAACAACTACAATTTGAGGCCTTTCTACTTCTCTTTGAAAGACAAGGCGCTTGTTTGGTATTAATCTCTTCCGGCTGGAAAAATCAACACTTGGTAAGAGATGACGACAGAGTTTTTACTAAGTTCTTTCCCCCTTCTAAGACCGCTGAATTGAGGGGCAAGATCAATGCTTTTATTATGAAAGATAAAGAAAGTTTATCCAATTAACATCAAGGTTTTGGCAGCAGGTACATGCCGCCCTAGGTACGAGTTACAATTCACGACTTCTTATCATCCTCAAACCGATGGTCAGTCCGAGCGGACCATTCAGACTTTGGAGGACATGTTGAGAGCATGCGTGTTAGATTGGGGACAAGTGTGGCCAGATCACCTCTCCTTAGTGGAATTTTTGTATAACAACAATTGGTACGCATCGATCAGGATGGCTCCTTATGAGGCTTTTGATAGCATGTATTATTGTCTATATTTTGGGATTGGTTTAGAGGTTTTATCTTCATAAATCTGCATGTATGGATGTATATTCTTTTATTATATTGTTGTTTTGTCTACCTTTGTTGGAATCGAGGTCTACACCTAGTTTCGTTGTAATTGTAGGGAAAATGGCACGTTTTTTTTACGGAAATGGAGCTATGGAAGCTAAGGAGTCATTGAAGCTACATTACGGAGCATTAAGGAGTTATGAGAAGAGCTCATGAAGCATGGAAATGATTTAGAAGATTGATTTTAAGACAAGATTAGAGAAATTTACACTCAGTTGAGATTCATCTCGGTCAGCTACAGTGTCACCTCGACCAAGGTGATCTTGAGGAGCGTCTGGACCGAGGCGAACACCTCACCGCTGACAAGATCTGTATTTTTGGCTGAGATCTTCTAATTTTGGAAAGTTAATATCACATATTTTTTGCTGGATTTCTGGAAGGAAGATATCTTTTCGGCTGATATATTTTGGAAGATATGGAGATATATTTAAGGAAATGATTTTTTTAAGATATTTTATCTTTGCAAGATAATTCTCCTATATAAATGAACTGATTTTCTGGAATTCAGCATCCTCGCATCTTCGGATCAACGGATCTTTGGATCATAGTGTTTTAAAGGAAGTTTTGAAGGAAGGTTGAAGATCAAGGAAGGAAGGAATCTAGTTGAAGTTGGCTTTGAAGGAAGTTTGTAAGATTTTCTTAGTTTGTTTTGATTGTTGTCTTTTCTAATTGTGATTGAGGAACGTTGATTGTTTGTTTGTTTGATTCAGTTATTGAGACCTTTGTGTTAAGGTTTTCTTGCTTGATTATTGATTCTTTTCTTATGTATTTGATTATTGTTATCATGATGATTGTTGGCTAAGTTCATTAAGCAATTCTAGGGTGATTGACTTAAAGTTGTGGGAAAGACGATAATAGAATGATCTTAACCCCAGCGGACCCTGAAAGCTCGAGCCTTTACCTTAACCGACGAACACCTCGGTCAGTCATTGAACATCTCGCCAGGATGGAATATAACTGAACGAGGTGAGACCTTTCCTGAATCCATATCTGAGTTAAAGTTCCAGATTGCCAAATCCTATCCTTGTTATACCTTTATTGGTTCAACGCAAGCCTAAGATGAGACTTACTTGGTGATTCCTTTGCTTGTTTACCCAAGATAATGAGTGTTAGGTAATAAAGGATTATCCTTTATTAGGGTTTGAGTGTGCCTTCATCCCATCTTTGAGAGTTAGCCTGAGACTTACCCGGTAAAGGTTAGTTCTATTCCCTTGGGTGGTGTGTTGGTTTGAGATTATAGTTCCTTTCCTTAGTACCTTGAGACTTACCCGGTAAGAGGACCTTTGGTTTGGGATTGTGAGTAGTGAGACTTACCCGGTGATCCTCATCTTAGAAACACCTTCCCTTTGCAAACCTCAGCTTTGTCCACGTTATCTTTTGAGATCTTGAGTCGGAACCACAACTGGATGGTTTAATCTCTAGAATCCGCATTTCTCTTTATCTGATTATACCATATTTGACATCTTTGCTTTATTGCATGTTTGTTATTGACAACCTGAACTACCGAGCTTTGTTTCACCATAGTCCTTGTGTTCGACCTTGGAATTCTTGCTTTTATTACAATCGATCCGTACACTGCGGATTCGCTATTTGCCATTATTCTTGGTATAAATATTAAAGCTTTCACACACCTTTTGGAGCGAACATCTTTATACGGACAGAGATGTCGTACACCTTTGTGTTGGGACAAGCCGAGTAGTGTTAGCAGTGTAGCACCTGAGCATATTCAGGATGATATGGCTCGAGTAACAATGATCCGTGAGCGGGTGTTAGCAGCACAGAGTCGACAGAAGTCTTATGCGGATAAGAGGCGTAGACCTCTAGAGTTCAGAGTTGGAGCTTAGGTTTGGTTGAGAGTATCCCCGACATGAGGCGTCAGAAGTTTCGGTGTCAAGGGAAAGTTGAGTCCCATATACGTCGGACCGTTCGAGATTCTTGAGCGAGTTGGAGAGGCAGGATACCGTTTGGCTTTGCCACCTAGACTCGAGGGTGTTCACCCCGTCTTCCATGTGTCTCAGTTACGGAAGTTCATACCGGACCCGAGACACACCATCAGTCACGAGGATCTAGTAATCGAGCCAGACCACACGTTTGTTGAGCACCCGGTGGCTGTTTAAGAGCGTAGTACGAGACGCTTGCGTTCGAAGGACATACCGATGATGAAGACTCAGTGGTCGATGCAAGGAGCTAATGAGACGACTTGGGAGATAGAGGATAGTATCCAAAGAAACTATCTGGAGTTTTACGATGGGTTAGATGCACCTTGGGCGTAGTTGTTGTGCTTCGGTTTTTCCATGTTGAGTTGGACGTACCTTCAGCGGAGATGTCGGAGTTTTAGTTTGGTTGTTGTGTGGTGCACGCTTTTGTGACGTTTTGATTTATGTGCCCCGAGTGGGAATAGATGAGTTATGTTCAACGGTTCGCGTTGTTTGTATTCTTTCGGGATGTTGCAAGTTTCGGGACGAAACTTCTTTTTGGGGGGATCTGATGTAAAGCCCCGTCTACGGGTTGTTTTATCTTCGTCTTCTCCTATCTTATTCCATCCATGGGCTTTTGGCCCGTTTTCCTTCTATTCTTCTAACCCTATACGTCCTTTCCTTCTATCTTTCCAACCGCCTCTTTATATTCCCGTCTTTCATCCTTTTTCCCGTTTTCTGCATACATTTCTTCAAACCCTTGAGAGCTGCAGCCATCACCTAGTTTCCTGCGACCTTGCTGAACGTGTAAGTTCATCTCTTCTGTTTCTTCATCACGTTCATGTTGTTACTGCATGCCTTTCTCTTATGTTTCGCTTTTTCCCTTCGTTCTTCCTTTTCTTCTTCTCCAAGGGTCAAGATCGAGTCTTGATCCTTATTGTTGGTTTCGTTGTTGACGAGTTGATGGTCACATGCTCCCTTGGTTGAGTGTTGAAGAGTTGAAGCGAAGGATCGAGCTTTTGATCCCTTGCTGGGAAGTTTCTATCGAGAGAACCCTCAACAGCGCCTTCTGTCACGCAGCCGCCCCCGCGCCTCTGCAGTGCCGCCCCCGTGGCCGTCCGCCCCTGCGGTTCTTCTACAGTAACTCCCGTCTTTGGTGAGTTGCTTCCTTCCTTGCTTCCTTTGCCCTTTCCTTATGTTAGATCATGCTAGGCTGGACCTAGATGATTGGTAGGAATATTAGTTAGTGGCTTGTTGATTCCTTTGAGTGGTTTACATCTTTAACCTCTGTTGTTGATGACGTTCCTTGAGAACCTTGAGACTAGGAATCCTTCTCCTAGCATGTTGAGATCTTTAGCAATCATTGAGACTAGAAGTAGTGAACTTCTAGCACGCAACAATAGATCTATTAGAGATCATTGAGACTAGAAGCATGTAGGCTTCTAGCATTGGTTCAGTTTATGATTCCCGATGCCTTGTTTGAGCAGGCATCTATCCTTTCCTTCAAGAAGTTGAGCAGCAGCGGTTTTCTGAGTTTACCTTCGAGTGAGGTAAGTCCCTTGGACTTACTTAGTTTCATTTCGCGTATTGGTTTGAGTGTTTTGGTTTGTTTGTGTTGTTTATCATGTTATAACGGATAACCGGAATAGGATTCACCCTATATACCTAGCTGGCCCAAGTGTATTATAACCGGGCGGTGACCACATGTCTAGTTCTTCAGGAGACTAGAATGTGCTCTTGCAACCCAGACCCGCAGGTAACGGATAGTACTGATCTATTCCTGTTGGTAGACGGAAGCGGAGGCGAGATCATAGTGATTCTCGTGTGACAAAAGAAGTTGAATTAGTAATGAGTAACTTAATGAAAGATAATAACCGGTTGAGTGCTATCATGTTATATGTTTACTTTAATTATCTTACGTGTGTTTGTGTCTTTACGTTCTTGTTGATATCTAGAATGTTAGCTAACGGTTTATACCGTCGTTGTAGATGTTCCGCAGGTTCAGGATGCTGCTGAGTGATCCGGATGGTGTGGTCAGCTGGGGTTCCCGTACATTATAGGACGGGATCGGGTTTATGTTTATGTTGTTGCTTTCCCTTTTGTTTTAAACTCGGCTGCGAGTCTTTTATGTTTTCCTTTGTTTAAACCTTCGGTTTTATTTTGAGTTTTGATTTTCATTCGTTTGTGACTTTTTGTAAGATCTGTTTGTCGTTGCTACTCTGAGGGTCGGAACCCATTGTGAGGTCCTAGCCCGTACCGCTTCGAGTTTCCAGAACTTGGAATGTTACAGATATAAGAGACGTCAACATCACAAGATCAATGTTAATGTATGAATATATCTCACAAATAGTTAAATGCATACGTAAAAGATCAATTTAATAGCATTTGAACAAAAATTATAGAATCTCGTTTGCGTCAACAAAAAATAGGAAGCAATTCAATATTAATGAAGCTATTATACTCTTATCAAAACCACAATAATAATTCAATACAATAATTTTAGTAGCATATGTAACCGTTACACAATAAATTTATACTAGAATCACGTTGACATGCCCTTTATGTTGAACCAACATAAATTATTATTTGAATATAACCGATAGTTTTCAATTAAAGACGGTTAGTATCGCATGGTTCACTACACACACAATGACGATTGAAGATAAATCCCTTACATCGACCTCCAGAGAACCCTTCTACAATGCATGCATTCTCACATTGACTACGTAAGAAGCAAAATCCATTAAAATCCTCGCTTCGAGTTTCACACATCTTTTGCTCAATTGCCTCTCCTATTATCATTCCAAATTTCAACAAACAAAATAAAATCAATTATATCCTCCAATATGAACTATACAAATCAACAAATATATACTACAAACCACATTTATACTTGTTTAGCTGTAGTTTATTGGAGATTATTTTAACTTATTTTTTAGTAGGTTATAATTTTTAAGTGTTTAATTATAGTTTATTAAAATAATTTAGGTGGTTTATTTGAGCTCACAAATCTCAAAATATAACCTTCACTCCCAAGACTATATTAGTATACGTATTTTTTTTTTGGAGAAAAAAAAACACAACTAAACATCAAATAACATTTAACCTTATTTAAATTAAATATCCAAATATAAACTAGAACCTCAAATAACCTCGTATAAATTAAAAATTCAAAAATAAACATATCTACAACTAAACACGGGCTAGTCTTTCATATCGTTATAACATTAAAAAATAAATTAATAGAGGGTATGATTTGATATTTTTATCACCTGTTGTCAAGAGAAGCACCAATATAACGAAGATGGTACAAAAAAGTGATTGCTTCGAGCTTGTAGAACTCATGATGAATTGTCTAACTATGAGGATAATGTATTTGTTTAGTTTTTGGCTCCTTGTTTGTCACACACAACAACATGAGCTTATATAGGGTCTTCATGATACATGAGGATCCTCTATATAAGTAATAAATTTATTACTTGATCGTATTCGTTTAATATTTATAAAATATTCATAAAACCATTTTAACAAATGAAGTATAGAAAATTCAAGTGATAATGCATTACTTGTTATATGCGATCTCTTTCCATTCACGGCTTCGTACCATAATTGTGATATTTTATACAACTATACAAATAAAGAAACATTTTGGAAATTATTGTATGCCCAATATTGAATCGGGAGAAATGATAAGTAATTAGAAATATGAAAGTACATATGTTAATAAACATGCACTTTTTTCTATTTTTTAAAGTGTAAATTTTGTTAAAAAGGGTATTTCTAGATTTTTTCCTTTTTAGTTTACATATATTCACATATTTATATTTTGTATGCTTGTCATTTTTTACAATTGTAAACTTTATGATCCATGTTTGTCTAGGTTAGATTACGTGTGTGCACGCGATAGTATTGACTCGTAATGCCCCTAGAACTAGCTTAGTTGGGATAAGGGTATCGATGTGTGTCATAGCTGACTCATGATGTACTCGTTGCCGGTTCATTGGACCTTGGCGGCTTGTACTGATTAGGGAGCTGATGCATGTGTTGTATACTTATCTTGTGCATGTTGTGGTGGCTTCGTGGCATGAAATGGTGTCTGATGGGCAACAGGTTGTGGTGTTTTATTGGACCGGGTTCGCGGCGTGAGGATATGTTCTGAGACGAGTTTTTGGATCGGTTCAGAACAGCTTAAATGAAACGCTGCGTTTGAGCTATCAGGTGGAGGTATAAAAGCGAAGCTTGGCCTCCTCTAACCCTAAGCAAGTTTTGCAGCCCTTTGCCGCTGTGAGAGAAAGAGAGCTTCTCAGAGTGAAAGAAAGAGAGTGCGATCGGAGAAGAAGATAGGAGGTGGTTCGCTAGGGTTTGAGACGCTCATCCTCACCTGTTCTTCTCCTGAAGAAGATCTTCACACAGAAGATTGCAAAGCTTTGACATAAAGCTTTGCGTAGCCACACAGGGGCTATTTCTGAACCTTGTTCTTCGTATCTCTTGATTCTGACTTGTTTCTAGGTTTAGGGTTATTGCTTGTTGATCTTGCGTGCACCTTTGTAATCAAACCTATATTGTAATCGATCTTGAATGCCTAGTGAAATACGGGATCGGACCTCCCCTCTTGAGGTTCCGCAGACGTAGGGTTTTAACACCCGAACTGCGTAATCATATCGTGTGTTGATCTTTCCTATTGGTATTAAAATCATATGAAAGCATAATAAGAAATTTTACAGATTGGTATCAGAGCTTTCTGTTGCATCTTTTTCTTTTGAAAAACGATTCTTTTTGTTTATTATGTGCATATGATCCTGTCTTCCGCTGTATTGTTTTTCTTTGTGGTGAAAGATCTGTTTCTGCACGTTTTTTGGTTTTTTGTTTCCCCTTACTAGTGTATTCTGGAATCCCCTTGTTTGTGTGAGATCTGTTTACTTTGCTTTTTTCCCTGTTTTTCTGCATAAACACTGACTTGTTTGTTTGTGGCTCTTGCAGGGGTAAAAAATGACAGACTCCACAGTGAGGATGAAGCCATTCGATGGGAGTGGTGACTTCACCATGTGGCAGGTGAAGATGAGGGCTATTCTCACCAAGGAGAAATGCCTCAAAGCCATCACTGGAGACTACCTGGCTATGACGTCCGACGAAAAGAAGAAGGAAATGAGTGAGCAGGCACATGCTGAGATCATGATTAGGTTAACTGACGACGTGGCTCGTCAGGTTGTAAGTTACACTTCTGCTAAAACCCTTTGGGATGCTTTAGAAAAGTTGTACTTAAAGAAATCCTTGCCCTCTAGAATATCACTTCTGCATAGACTTTTCACCTTTAAAATGGACACTAACCTGACTCTTAATGATAACTTAGATAAGTTCTTAAGAATGAATCAGGATTTAGCTAGATGTGATGATGAAATAAAAGAAACTCACCTTGCTGTCTTGTTACTAGGATCCTTGCCCTCTCAGTTTGATACCTTAAGAGATGTTATTCAGTATAGCTCAGACAATATCACTCAAGAAAAAATAATAGAGGCTATAACAGAAAAGAATGACACTTTAAAAATCTTTAAGAGTAAAACTGAAAAGAAATCAGATGTGAAACCTGAAGTTCTTATGGCCAAAGGAAATTCTAAAAACTTTAAGAACAAGAAGAAAGAAAAATATGAAAAGGATAAATCTGGACCTTCTGACTTTGATAAAAATAACAAGAAATGTTATTATTGTGAGAAACCTGGACATTATGCTAATGAATGTAGGAAGAAAAAGAGAGATGATGCTAAGAATAGTAAAAACTCTGATGGAAAAGTGTCTCTATTTGAAAAAGTTCAAATTGAATATCCTTGTGAACTGCTTATGTGTTCTGAGCATGATTCTGTAAATCCTAATGTCTGGATCTTGGACTCTGGTTGTACTATGCATGCTTCTTTTAATAAATCACTATTTAGCTCTTTGCATGAATTTGATGGTGGAGATGTTATGTTAGGAGATAACACTGCCCTGAGTATTAGAGGGGTAGGAAATGTACCTATATGCATGTTTGATGGTAAAATTAGGGTTTTACAGAATGTTAGATGGGTTCCCCAACTTAGGAGAAACCTAATGAGTGAATCAGCTTTAGATGACTTAAACTGTCAAATTAATACGAGTAATGGGATAAGGGAAGTCATAAGAAATGGGATAACTCTTATAAAAAGTATCAAAAAGGGTGGATTATACCATGTTATAACTTCACCTAATTTGATTCTTACCACTGCTAATAATAAAATGACATTAAATCACACTAAAATCTGGCACAATAGACTTGGACACATTGGTAACACTGGCCTTAAAAATCTGTACAAACAAGGCATGTTAGAAAAAGAACCTGTAGATATTACTCTTTGTGAAAATTGTATCTTAGGTAAAAAGAATAAACACAGCTTTAATAACTCATCTTATAAAGCTCAAAAATCCTTAGAATATGTACATTCTGACCTATGGGGACCAGCACAGGTTGACACCATAGGAGGAAAGAGATATTTTATCTCTTTTATAGATCATTATTCTAGGAAAGTTTGGACTTATCTCCTTAAAAACAAAAATGAAGCTTTTGAGTTTTTTAAAGAATGGAAACAAGCTGTAGAAAATCAAACTGGTCATACCTTAAAATGCCTTAGGACAGATAATGGCCTTGAATTTTGCAATACTGAGTTTAATGACTATTGCAAAGAAAAAGGAATTAAAAGACACCTAACAGTACCTGGAACTCCACAACAAAATGGGACAGCTGAAAGAATGAACAGAACACTCCTTGAAAAAACTAGGTGTATGCTCATTAGTTCAGGAATGAAACACTCAATGTGGGGGGAAGCTCTAGTAACTGCTACATACCTCATAAATAGATCCCCTTCCTCAGTAATTGACTTTAAAACCCCTCAGGAAATGTGGACAGGAAAGAAACCAAATCTAAGTCACCTAAAGCCTTTTGGTTGCACTGCTTTTTCCCAAATTTCCCAAGGAAAACTAAATCCTAGAGCCCTAAAAGCTGTAATGCTAGGATATCCAGAAGGGGTTAAGGGATATAAACTCCTAATAATTCAACCCCATGGTTATAAAGTCATCACTTCCAGAAGTGTAATTTTTAATGAAGAAGAATTTCATTTTAAAATAAAAACTGAGAATGCTGAACCCCATAGGTCAGAGGAGAATGATGGTGTAGAGATTGCTAGCTCATCCAGAACTTTCTATAATCATAATGAAGAACCTCACATAAATCATAATGATGAAGAAGAATTTGATATAGGTCATTATCAAACTGAAAGCTCCAGCAACCCTTACACCCCTCAATTAGACATTAATGAGGATGAAAATAACAATGATGATACTACTCAACAATTAGGGGGGGGAAATAATGAAGAAAGTGTTGAAATTCCCAATAAAAACCTCATAAATCCTGAATCTGATTATGGCCGTGACCATGAGAATTCTGACGACTCAGGTAGCAATGCTGACACTGCTGATAATGAGGGGGAAAATTCAAACCAACTCCAGTCGAGTGACAACAATGAAGACCTGCGTCGTTGGGATTTTCATGGTCACTACCAGTTAACCAGGGACAGGGCACCTAGGTTAAAAATCCCTAATAAAAAATATGCTAATAATGTTGAGTATATCATGTTAACTGATGAAGTGAACTTAGTTAATTATGCCTTCCTAACAGCTGATGTAATAGATAATTTTTACACCCCTGACACATATGAACAAGCCATAAAATGTCCTAATGCTAAAAACTGGAACCAAGCTATGAATGATGAGATTGAATCAATGAATTCTAATAACACTTGGAATCTGGTACCTAGGCCAGAAAATGTGAAACTAGTTCAATGTAGGTGGCTGTATAAACTAAAAGAAGGTATAAAACCTAGTGATCCCCCTAGGTACAAAGCCAGGCTGGTTGCCAAAGGCTTCACCCAAAGAGAGGGTATAGATTACACAGACATTTTTGCTCCTGTAGTTAAGTATAAAACGTTGAGATTACTACTTGCTATGGCTACTGTGTATGACTGGGACATTGAACAAATGGATGTTAAAACTGCTTTCTTGCATGGTGATTTGAAAGAAACTATTTACATGAGCCAACCTAAAGGATTTGTAAATAAAAATAAATCTGAGCATGTGTGTTTGCTTAAGAAATCTTTGTATGGTTTAAAACAATCACCTAGACAATGGAACATTAAGTTTGACATTTGTATGAAGAATCTGGGTTTTATGAGAAGTAAATATGACTACTGTCTGTACTTTAAAAATCTTTCTACTCCTAATGTTCTTTACATTCTGTTGTATGTTGATGATATTCTGATTATGTGCAAATCTAAAGTCATCATCAATAATGTGAAAAGAGAACTGAAAATGCATTTTGACATGAAAGATCTAGGTGCAGTTCAGAAAATTCTTGGCATACAGATTATAAGAAATAGGGTTAAAAAGAAAATGTGGCTTTCTCAATTTGATTATATTCAGAAAGTTTTAGATAGGTTTAATATGATAAATTCTAAACCCACACCTATGCCATTAGGAGGGCACTTAGATCTGACCAAGAAACACTGCCCTGAATCCCCCAGTGAGCTGAAAAAGATGTCTAATATTCCTTATGATGTGGCTGTTGGCTCTGTGATGTATGCTATGTTGTGCACTAGACCTGATCTTTCTTTTGCTATAAGTGTTCTAAGTAGATTCATGTCTAATCCTGGATTAGAACACTGGACTGCCATGAAATATTGCTTAAGATATTTAGTTGGAACTAAGAAACTGAGTCTGTGTTTTGCTGAACATTCTGTGAATCATGATGTTGTAGGATATGTAGATTCAGATTATGCTAGTAATAAAGACACTAGAAAATCTACAACTGCTTACTACTACACCTGGACAAATAACTGTGTTTCATGGAAATCACAACAACAATCTATTGTAGCATTATCATCTACTGAAGCTGAGTATATAGCTGCTGTTGAAGCATCGAAGGAGGCCATCTGGTTAAAAGGCTTAATTTCAGAAATACAACATAAAAGCTGTACCCCTGTTTTGAATATTGATAGCCAAAGTGCTTTATATCTCTGTAAAGATCCTGTATATCATGAAAGATCTAAGCACATTGATGTTAGATATCATTTTGTTAGGGATGAGATAGAAAAGAAACATTTTGAAGTTAAGAAAATTAGAGGAGATGTAAACCCTGCTGATTTTGGTACTAAAATTGTCCCTGCTGACAAATTTATCTTTTGCAGGAATTCCCTTCACTTGTGGGATGTTCCCTAAAGATAATTAGCAATGAACTGATGACGGACAGGAGTGCCTCCCCAATTCACTACTGGTGATCGAGATGATATGTTAACATGAATCAAGAGGGCATTTGTAAACTTTATGATCCATGTTTGTATAGGTTATATTACGTGTGTGCACGCGATAGTATTGACTCGTAATGCCCCTAGAACTAGCTTAGTTGGGATAAGGGTATCGATGTGTGTCATAGCTGACTCATGATGTACTCGTTGCCGGTTCATTGGACCTTGGCGGCTTGTACTGATTAGGGAGCTGATGCATGTGTTGTATACTTATCTTGTGCATGTTGTGGTGGCTTCGTGGCATGAAATGGTGTCTGATGGGCAACAGGTTGTGGTGTTTTATTGGACCGGGTTCGCGGCGTGAGGATATGTTCTGAGACGAGTTTTTGGATCGGTTCAGAACAGCTTAAATGAAACGCTGCGTTTGAGCTATCAGGTGGAGGTATAAAAGCGAAGCTTGGCCTCCTCTAACCCTAAGCAAGTTTTGCAGCCCTTTGCCGCTGTGAGAGAAAGAGAGCTTCTCAGAGTGAAAGAAAGAGAGTGCGATCGGAGAAGAAGATAGGAGGTGGTTCGCTAGGGTTTGAGACGCTCATCCTCACCTGTTCCTCTCCTGAAGAAGATCTTCACACAGAAGATTGCAAAGCTTTGACATAAAGCTTTGCGTAGCCACACAGGGGCTATTTCTGAACCTTGTTCTTCGTATCTCTTGATTCTGACTTGTTTCTAGGTTTAGGGTTATTGCTTGTTGATCTTGCGTGCACCTTTGTAATCAAACCTATATTGTAATCGATCTTGAATGCCTAGTGAAATACGGGATCGGACCTCCCCTCTTGAGGTTCCGCAGACGTAGGGTTTTAACACCCGAACTGCGTAATCATATCGTGTGTTGATCTTTCCTATTGGTATTAAAATCATATGAAAGCATAATAAGAAATTTTACAACAATAATCCGTCCCGGGACCAAATGACGCGGAAGGCACAAGTCCGGTGAACCACACATACATGCACACGAGGTTCCATCCTAAAATCAATTGGCAATATGAGGAGTAGCCCGGATGCTTATATGGTACGTTCACTTGATTGCGTGTTATAGATGTGGGACTTTTTCCCTACATCTCAACACTCCCCCTCAAGTGTTAACTACCTGAACTAGTTAATACTTGACACATTTTTCTTTCTCGGGTCGAGCATCTCATTCTCTTTTTAGCTCGCCCACATTTTCTTTTTTTTTTCTTTCGACGGGTTTCGCATCTCATTCTCTTTTAGCTAAAGCCCGAAGTCAGGTTACTGGACCCGGATCGGACCTGCTCTGATACCATGTTACTGTTTCTTATATCTGTCCCGGGACCAAATGACGCGGAGGGCACACGTCCGGTGAACCACACATACAAGCACACGGGGTTCCATCCTAAAATCAATTGACAATAGGAGGAGTAGCCCGGATGCTTATATGGTAGGTTCACTTGATTGCGTGTTATAGATGTGGGACTTTTTCCCTACATCTTCTCAACATAAGAGAGCTGAAGTGAAATTTAACTTGTTTGAACATTATATGAAACTACCATGTAAAGGGGTTTTTTTTATCGAATGCTGCAATACTTGATTATATGCTCTCTCTTTTTATGAAGGTATGTAAAACTTCCTAGACATGTTTAGCTTCACTTGCTCTATTCATAACTAAAGAGGTGAAATAATACATCGGAAGAAGAAAGCAAGATTGAAGTATTGGGTTGTGAGTCCGCAAATACATAAGATATAAAAGCGTTATTAATATAATAACGCTTCTCATGATGTTGTGCATCAACAAAAGGAAGAAAAATGTTATATTATTTATACCTAATGTACCATTTGAAGCAAGCTTGAGAAAAGGGATGGTTTGCAAAGCACGTGGTGCTACATTGAAAAAAGTAACTTAGGTAATGTGTTCAAGTTTAAGAAACAAGGCTATACAAGAAAAAAAGACGATCGAAAAAAGACAGGTCGAGCGACAAATCGGCTAACTTGTGGATAACAATCGAAAGGCCGAGAGCAGAATTGTAAAATCCCTAGTACCTTAGTGACCCCGCGGCCGCGCCTTGGCTTAGCCGCAGGTACGGCGCCGCCCCCGCGGTCTAGATTTTCCGCCCCCGCGGTTGTGAAGGTGGGCACCGTCATTTTTGACTGCCTTTCCCCGTTGCTTCTCTTTTAAGTTTCCTTCTTTACCTTTTGGATGAGGATTTTTGCCTTCATTTCAGACTTTTCCCTTCTCTTGCTTCCCTCACGTTCTTCCTTCTGTTCTCTTTGTTCCTTTCTCCTGCTTTTTCTTTGGACACTTTCATAAGCTTGGAAGAGAGTTTGATGATGTTGGTGATGAGGATGAATGTGTGCTGTGTTGTGGATCTGTAGCTGAGTGTGTGTGGTGATGTTTCCCTTTCCGGATTCTACAGTGGTAAGCTTCTTTCTTTCCATCTTTCCTTTCCTTTCCTTTCCTTTCCTTTCCCTCTTTTTCTTTTGGTTGAATCTCACAAGACTGATCTTGTATTTGGCATCTCCTGGATGTCTATATATGTATATATATGTATGATGAAGGTTGGTTGACTTTGACACCTTAGAAGAGTAGGGAGTCGATCGAGAGATCGCTGAGAAGCAAGAAGATCGCCTTTCTACACTGATGCCGCCTCCGCGCCTAGTTTTGGCCGCCACTGTGGCGTTGAGCTTGTCACCGCCCTTGTGGCTCTGTCCGCCGCTATCGCGTCTTGTCATCGCCCCCACACCCCTTCATTCCTGCGGGTGCGCCTTCTTCTAGGACATACCATGTATTGGTATGTTGTCTCTTTTCCTTATGATTATGGATTGGTTTGAGAGCATGTTAGGTTACTACGTAATGAGATTGATGATATCATAATGATGTATGCCCTAATGAGGCTTTTGAGGTTTAGTATACTATTCGAGGTTATTACGATGTTTATGATTCGTATGGATCCTTTGGGTCTAGGTGTGATCCTTTTAGTTGATGATTTGAGGATTGATATATTTATATGCCTTGTTATCAAGCAGTGGTCATTCCTACGGGAATTGGAGAGTTGATAGTGGTTGAGGTTATATTGTGATTCAGGTAAGTCCGTAAGACTTACTTAGTTGCATTCCCATATTGGATGTATGCATGAGTTGTGATTTTTATGTGCTTTATATAGCATGCGATACTGATTATACCGACGTATGATTGGCCCCCTTGAAGCGGGCGGTGATAACCTTTCTCATTTCTCCCGAGGGAGTCTGAGAGGTTCTCTGAGGTCAGGCTAAACCTAGTATAAGGGAAGGGTATTGCTCCCATTGAAACACGACCCGACTCAGCCGAATGCTCTCTGTGTGTAACACCCCGAATCCACGGAACTCGGAGTGTCACATTGGGCTAGGATCTCACAGTGGATTCTGACCCTAGCCTGATAACAAGTTCACTGGACCTTACAACATGACACTGACAGATATAAAACGAATACATAAAGTTGTATAAAACTGTACAACCAAAAGGCAAACAACATCATAGCCGAGTATCAAAACATAATCCTCACACAGGAGGTATATCAAACATCATCCTCACGCATGAGGAAAACATAACACCCCCAAAACCAACCACCTAATGTACGAGAGTCCTCGTCTTGTCACCTTGTCAGATCACTCAGCAACATGCCTATCATGCAAGGTATCTACAACATGGTATGAAATCATTAGCTAACCATACATATATAAGGTAATGCATAAGCACAAGCACAATCATGAAAGATAAACACATTAGCATGCTATCACACATTTACCCATTTATTATCTTTATATAATGGTCATTCACTCAAATTGTATATATATAGATAGATGAAACTATGTGACACGAGGACCGTATCATCCTCGCCTCTGAGCCTGACAACCAGTTATAGTAGTATCGGTCACACAACCCGTGTACTCTATGAGAGTGGATTGTGCCCTTCCTCTAGAACAGCCTGGCCTGAGGTCAGAGAACCTCTCAGACTCCACGGCGGGATGAAAAGGAAAGGTTATCACAACCACGCAACGGGGGAATCAATAAAACATAGGTCGGTATAAACGACATCTCATGTTATCATAGAAAACATATAACGCACACACCACTCATGCAAACACCCAATATATGGATGATAGCTAAGTAAGTCATGTGGACTTACCTCAACCTCGTATAACCTCAACCACGATCAACCTCCAATCCTTAGAGAGGGGCACTGCCCAATAACAAGGCATAGAAAGATATCAACCTATATTCATCAAAGGGGTCACACCTAGACCCAAGGGATCCATAGGATCATCCTCACCCTAAACCTCACAACCTATAATCCTCCAGAGTCGTATAAGGCATAACATGATCATACATCATCTAAACACTCTCATCTAGCCCTAGCAAGCTACTACACTCTCACACTAGGAAAGGAAGAGGCAATGTCATCCATAGGCAAGCCTAGAAGCAAGACACACCTGCAGAACCAAGAGCAAAACTTAGCTGATGCAGGTGGCCGCAGGGGCGGCTCACTGCCGGCGTTAGGGCAGCTCAAGACAGACGCAAGGGCGGCTGGTGTGTAGAAGGTGCACCTCTGGTTGTCCTTTGCTTCTTCACTCAATCTTCTTCACTCCTTCTCCATCCAGATGCCATACACATACATATACATACATATATACATCAATTAAATCCAATCAAGGCTGCCACAAGATCAACTTGTGGAACCTAAGCTATAGATGAAGAAAAGAAGGAAATATGCAATAAAGAAGAAAGATAGGAAGAGATGGAGGGAAACCTACCAAGCTGAAGTTATGTAGAGGAAGAACACACTCCACAAGCTCAAGGCTGGCTATCAACAAGCACAGCAGCAACAACCATCATCAATCAACCACAAAGCCAAGCTATAAGCTCTCAATCTCACACAAACTCAAACAAGGATCAAGAAGAGATACAAGAGAGGAAAAAAAAAGAAGATGAACATGAGGAAGGAGAAGAAGCTATAAATGAGGAACCCTCATCATGAAGGAAAGAGAAAAATGTTATAAAGGGAGGTAAAGGGTAAAGCACGGGTCAAGGGGTCAACAAAGACGGTTGCAGCCACACACAGCCGCAGGGGCGGCCTTTGGGTCACACAAGGGCGGTTTAGGCCAATTCTAGGTCCTCAACACACACTCTCAGCAACTCAGCAACTAGGCTCTTACATCTCACCCCCCCCTAAAAACAAGTTTGCAAAATCCCAAATCCTCTCGGATCCATAAGCCGAGGTATAACTCTCTCTCTCTCTCTCTCTCTCTCTCTCTCTCTCGGAGGTATCATCTCTCCGTTCAAAAGATCACAACCTATATCAAACTATAACCTCAAAAGTGAACATGGAGGAATCATCAACTCCAAAAAACAGAGCCATAACGCCATCCAAAGGCATAGAGGAATCACATCTCTCGCCGTACCACATTACAAGGCATAGAGGAAGTACATCTCTAGCCAAATCATAATCATATACAACGCATGGAGGAATAACATCTCCAACAAAGCTATGTTCATCAAGGTAGCGTGGAGGAAAGAACCATCTCCAGCTATATCCTAATCACACTCAATGGCGCGAAGGAAATAACCATCTCCAGCCATAAACATAAATCATACTCAGATAGCGTGGAGGAAATAATCATATCCAGCTATAACATAAATCGTGGTAGCACATCAAGATCTACTAAGATCATATATCACATCATAGCTAGCACGAAAATAAACACATCAAGGCATATAAGCCCATAAGCACAACATCCATCAAGATAACACTAAGATATACTCGTGCTCCTACCGATGGATCTGTCTCGACATAAACTCTGGATAGTTCCTCTGGATACTATCCTCAGTCTCCCATGTAGCCTCATCGAGTCCTCGTCTTGGCCACTATGTCCTCAATATGGGAATGTCCTTCGAATGCAGGCATCACATATCTCGCTCTAGGAATGTAATCAGATGCTCGGCAAATATGTGGTTTGGCTCAACCACTAGATCATCATAACTCACAAGGTGTCTCGGATCTGGTATGTGCTCTCTCAGTTGAGACACATGAAACACAGGGTGAACACCCTCCAACCCCGGAGGCAAAGCTAATTGTTATGTTGTCTTCACAATTCTGTTCAAGATCTCAAGTAAACAGACATATTGGGAACTCGGTTTCCCCTCTATGCCAACACGTCTGACGTCTCGCATGGAAGATACTCTCAGCCAGACATGAGCTCTTACTCTGAACTCTAGAGGTCGACGCCTCTTGTCTACATATAACTTTTGGTGATTATGTGTAGCCAACATTCTTTCTCTAATCAGCGTTACTTGAGCTATATAATCCTGAATCTGATAAGGTGTTATCCCACTGATAATACTAGGCTCATTCTAGCATAAACGTATACGGCCTCTACGTCTATATAATGCCTCATAGGGGTCATCCCAACATATGCACGTCAATCATTGTTATATAACAAATCAATTAATGGGAGGTAATCTAACCATCCATGTTTCCAATCCAACACACAAGCTCATAGTATATCCTCAAGGGTATGGATGATCCTCTTTGACTGACCATCTGTGTGGGGTGGAACGCAGTCGTAAAGTGTGGACTCATCCCTGAAGTAGTTTGTACTTGTTGCCAAATCTCGAGGTAAATCGTCCATCTTGATCAGAGACGATCGTCCTCGGTACTCCATGAAGTCTCACTATCTATCTAGCATACTCCTCAACTAATCTGCTCATTGACCACGTCTCTCTAAGAGGAATGAGACGTGCAATCTTGGTTAGTCTTTCAACAAGAACCCATATAGCATCAAAACTCCTACTAGGCCTCAATCCAATCACAAGGTCCATGGAGACGTCCTCCCACTTTCACTACAACACTAGTAGTGGATGGAGCTCACCTCTAGGTCGGTAATGCTCTATCTTGACCTACTGGCAGGTCACACACTATACCACAATTCAGGCTACGTCGGCTTCAATCTTCTCCATCCATATAATCGTCTCACATCGGGGTACATCTTACTCGTACCTGGATGTACTGAGTAAGGTGTACAACGAGTTTACTGTAATATCCTCTATAAGTCTCACATATCAAATCGCCCTCGCCCAAATCCACGTCCGCGAGTGCGAACCCGTCACACATATCCACTCGCACAGGCGCCGAAGTTGAAATTCGGCCTCACCGCTGCCTGTAACAATGTTTCTGCCTTCCTTTTTCTGTTTGAGTCGATCTTTGGATAACTTCATGCGATTGTGAATTAAGATTCTAGATTAGTATAGATCAAACTAAGTAAAACATATTCTTTGAGAATAGTGTAGGTCTATGTAATTTTGGGTGAGTGTTAACCGACACTAGACATCTTATATGTGTGTGTGTGTGTGATGGTGTGTTGGTAATGCGATGTAAGAGTATCCAATCAAAAAGGCTTTCACATATAAAGTGAGGTTGTATGAGTATGAGTATGAGCCCGCAACAAATTACGTGTGTATATATACTTGGTGAGTTGGGAAACGCGCGGTTTTTCCCAACATTCTCTTCATGTATCATCCCTCCTTGAAAGGATCCTCCCGTAACCGGTAATATATGAATTAACAAAGATAGGTTGAAGGGATGACCGTTGTTGTATGAGCGGGTTGGAATGAGAGTCGATCGAGCTTATGTTATGAAATTTAGAATAGATTAAGTTTGATAGTGAAATTTCTAGAGACTAATAGATTGATTGTACATGAAGTGTTATATACTACCTCATAAAAGATTTAGGTTGTACGTTAAAATAATTGAGTTGGATGGGTCACTACCTAGTCAACCCATCATTGATCCACCAATGGTTACGTAAGGAGTCAACAATTTTGCAAATAAGCTTATTTCATTGAAGCACAATAACCTCTCCTCATATTGCCATCCACTCGGAAAGTAAAAGACCTCACAAAAAAAAATGCTATAGAGTGGTCTATGACCAAGCCTAATCGTTCTCCACTAAACCGACTTTGGAGCTTTAAAGGGCACTTTTCTACAAGTACAAATATAACAAGTGGTTTGTTGTAAAAAGTTAATAAACTATGAGTGGTTTTCAATATTATTATTATTATTATTATTATTATTATTATTATTATTATTATTATTTTATTTTCTTTGCCCTAGGGTGTCACCGGCTCAGCGGCGCGCTTGAAAGGAGGCACCGCCTTCCGTTATACAACCACAGCAGCCGCAAGTTCTGTCAAAATACAAACACAGTGCTTCAGACTTTCGAAGACAGTTCTCCTCCAATCTTCCTCCTTCATCCACACTTTGAAAACGAACGAGGAAAAAGAAGCAGATAGATTGAGAAATTGTGGATATGGCAAGGAGACCATTACCGTGCAATGGAGAATCGGGAAGGAAGCAGGTGAAAGAACTGCGAATGGTCACAGAAGGCGCGCATGATTTGCAAACCATAAATGAAAGCAAACAAGAACCCTCCAATATTCCTCAATTTGAACCCAAACCAGAAGAAGCAGATGGAAAAATCGAGGTCGAAATGGAGGAGTTGGTATCAGAAGAGGCTCAGAACCTGCAAAGCACATACGAAAACAAAGAAGAAGAGGCACAGAACATGCAAATCACAGACGAAGACAAAGAAGAAGAGGCACAGAACATGCAAATCACAGACGAAGACAAAGAAGAAGAGGCACAGAACATGCAAATCACAGACGAAGACAAAAAAGAAGAGGAAGGGATACTAAAGATCACAAGATGGTTTCAAAAGAAGGTCAAGGAACCCGTTCGTATGCGTATTATGCAGCAACTCAAAGAGTTCCGTGCATCATCGAACGAAGGTGAGTTTGCTAATTCCTTTTTTTTTTAGTTGGTTTTAGCTTTTGGAGGTAGTTTTGAGCAGTTCAGTTGGTTTTTGAATGAAATTTGGTCGTCAGATGTTCCATGTGGCGACGTTGCCGTTTTTGTAGTTTATTCAAGGATTATGTATGATGTTTAAATTGCTTGCTTAAAGATTAATGATTAGGAGAGAGTTAGCTTTGTCTTATTTGGAATGGTTTCCTTAAAAAATGCTAAAAATCATGTAGAATTTTGGGAACGACACCAGAATCCCTCAACTCTGTAGCAAGGTGGATTCGTAGTTCATGGTGAACATAGATGTTGTTATTTTAGTTGGCTGCCGTGCTTAGAAGTACTGGAATGCGGTGTGAGGATGGGAGTATTACAGAGAAATAGGAACATTGTGGCTCGGCAGAAGGACATATAGAGAGTTCCATGACGTTCCATTTGCTGTCTATACTTTGCCTTTGTATTTATTATGACTTGCTTGGTGTTTTACCAAAATTGTAGAAGGTTTGTAGAACCACCTCTTCTCATTGGAGATTTGACGAAGCCAGCTCTTATTGTTTTATGACTGAACCAACCCTTGAAGCTGTTTGTGCAAAATTTGCCGCATATTGGCGTTGTTCTATTAGTAGGCCACCAGTTTACCCCGTCCCTTTGCTTTATAGAAAATAACCAAATAGCACGGAAAGAGAGGATGCACCATTAGCTACCCCCTATTCTCCCCCTTCCCATATTTTTTCCACCATACCATCTCCTGCTCTGCTAAACACTATCATGTGTTAGAAACTAGGAATTTGAATTTAGAATTTAATTACATCTCATTATTTTTTTGTTCACACAAAGGTTGCTCAAGAAGTGTGTCAGTGTGTGGACATGTAGGCTATTTCGCAATCAAACACAAAAATTACAGTGGTAGAGATAGCTAAGAGAGAAAAGGAAACTATGGGTCTTTAGGCTATTTAAGCATGAATATTTCCCCCATATTAGGGTGTATTCATGAATGATTTGTAGGCAACTTCGCTCCTAAGCCATCTCCAGACGTAGGACAGAAAGAGAGCAGATCATGGGCATTTGTAACAATTGATAATGCTTTTAAAAAAGATAAAAGTGGGTATTTTTTGGACAAGGCTGACCAAATTCTCATTGGTGCCAAGTATTGTGACACCTCTAAGGTTTTGACCACACCAGTGAGCTGTCTGTATTCTTATCGATTTCCCATCAGAAGAGAAGGGAGAAGATACAGTGGTGTATAACGGTTTTAGATTCAATTCAAGAACAAATAAACTTGAAATAGGGTATGACTTGTTAACAGTAGCTTAAGATGTCGTGATGTCGTCTGGTTGCCCTGGTGAAAAGAAGCTTTGTAGGGGGTGGTTTTAAAATTTGCTGATGGGTGGTCTTGTTGTGCACTTCACGTTAAAAAGTTTGCCAAGGCTCATCCAATAAGTTGTATCTAATTCTGTAGGAATCAATTTAGAAGACTACTGTTTTCTTTATAGTAAACATTATCTCCTTCTATTTGTGCTCCATAGTCCCATCCATACCTGCCACTAGATAGTAGCTTCGATCCCCTCAATTTCCACAAGGAAATCTCTTGTTCACCTTTTCTCCTTTGTGTGTGTGATTGGAGGGGAGAGGGTGGCGGGGAAATATATGACTTTTACTGATGTATGTCTTACTCTATTCAGTCACTATCCATTTCTTATATATGTTTAACTTTATAGTTGTTTTTCTTTGAAAACATTGCAAGGTGTGAAGTGTATGCTAGTTTTTTGTTTATATTAGTAATAGTGATAATACGTGAAATATTTTTTGCATCTGCTATAGAATATTGGAAACACAATTTCTGATTTATACTTATCAGTATTCCTTCATAGGATTTGTCCCATACTTCCCTACTACACCAGAGAATTTAGTCTTGAGCGTACTATTAATTCATATTTGATGCAGAGTACAAAATTGAAGAGAAGCTGAGTGTCATTCAACGTAGATTCGTTCACTTGCTTTGCAGGAAAATGGGCATAACGTCCAAAAGTTTTGGGTGAGTGGCTCATTTGTTTGATACTAATTCATTGTTTTGGCCTATTCTCTGTCAAGAACTTAATGATGGAATCTCCTCTACCTTGATTTGTGAAGTGACTCATTTTCCATTTTCATGGAGGGTTTCTATTTTGTGTTTACAGTACAGGAGTATTTTGATTCGGGCTAATCTTAAGATGATAGGAGAACTCCTCATCACCCTGGTAATATTAGGATAATATAAGAAACTATTGAGGGCTCGCTTGGTATGACTGTAGGAATGGGTTGGAATCAGGATTCGGAATGGAATAAGGAAATTAAGAATAAGTCATTCCTGATACTTGGTGTTTGGTACGACGTTAGAATGAAATATTTTTGACACATGTTTTTTATTTTATATGAGTTATGAAATGAGAAATCATATCATATTTGATGATATATGTGTGAATATTTATAATGTAAATATATGTTATTTTTTAAACTAAATTTTTAAAAAATAAGACTAACGAATAACTTAAGATTAAACACTAAACATAATATATATTTCTTCTATCAAATATATTTTTTCTAATTGAACAAATTATATTGTTTTCGAGCATTTTTCGGTTAATTTACATCTTGAATGAATTATTCGTATTAGTAATTTTTATTTTTTTGTCAAAATCTTGTTTTTCTACAAAATAATTATATAATTTAAATTAATTGATGGACACTAAAAAAATTTATAAAAAAAATATTATTTTTATTTTGTGAAACTAAATAAGCAATTATAGATATTATAAAAATATATAAATGTAGTTTAAAATTTAAAATGAGTTTATATTGGAATGGGATACCCACCTTTAATTTTTGGAATCAACTTCTTCTCTAGAGTTGGAATGAGCCATTTCATGGATTCTGAGAATGATTCCAAGCCTTACCAAACACGAGGTATTGGTATGACTCATTCCGATTCCGATTCCTAATTCCATGGGAATCGTACATACGAGCCCTGATTACCTTGGAATATCTTAAGATGAAAGGCCTGATTGCCTGGCATTTTCTTTTACAAATGGTCGAGAACTAGTGGAAGTGGTTAGAGTATAAATTTGATGTCGAAGAAGGTTGAAATTTCCGAACTCTGTGGTGAGGTAATATTTACTTTACTTGATGTTGCAAAATTTGAGGTTGACCGTAAATGGTATTATGTACCACTCTTGTGAAAAACTGATGTTGCTTTTGCTTAAGATTTTCTTTTTAATGTTCAGTTTCATACTTGCATAAATGTAAATCTTTTGGTGATTTATAAAGGAGAAATATAATATTTTTGAAGTTTGTATTGATGACAGATTTTGAAGCCGGATTTTTTTTTCATTTGGATGCATTTTCACCCTTGTTTTCACATTAATATTTAGGGAGGGGGGTAACCGACGCGTTTTAGTGTTCAAGGGGGACAAAATGGTAAGCAAGACAGGGCAGGACGAACATACGAAGAGTGACAAGAAAGGGAAGGATGCACATGTCCTGGCTCTTTCTGAAGAGTCACAGTCGGTTCTTCTGAACTTATTCACGCACTATCCACCTGGTCAAGATGGGCTTGAACAACTTAAATTTGAGGACTCCAGTAAGATGAAGAGAAAGTTACGGAACAAACGGGAAGATTTCTTCTGCAAACCCTTAATGAACAGGGATGCCATAGCAAAAAAAGTGGAGGCTCTTTCTTTGAGAATAAAGAAAGACAAAAATTTGGCTAAGGTTTTGTTGAATCATATTAACTACTTTAGGATTTATTGTATGCATCGAATAAAAGTTGATATCAGTTCATGAACTTCCTAATCTCTTTATCATTGAATATTTCTATTATATCGTGGTTTCAGATCAATGAACAAAGGTCTAGGCTTCCAATTGCTTCTTCTCGAGATGTTATCTTGTCAGAAGTTCAGAACAACCAGGTATTGCTTGTGCTACACTACATACTCATACCATCATTTTATTCCACATCTTTTATTTAAGTTAGACGTGTTGAAGTCCCTGAAAGTAAATTCTTCCAAACTCCATCGTCAATTTCTATTAAGCCCGAGGATGGAAAATGAACGTTGAAAAATATTTATGGTTAGTGTTCTTTGTGGAAGTGGGAGCTTGTAAGTTGTAATAATTTGGTACTTGGGCGATGTCAGTATTGTTACGTTCATTTGGTACTTGAGCAATGGAAAATTCCTATGTTCATTTGTTTTTTCTGATTTCCTATTTTCAATTACCGTCTCAATAGTTGTGAGTTTATATCCTTTTCTTTAAGAGCAGGTAGTGCTCATATCTGGGGAAACTGGATGTGGCAAGACAACCCAGGTAACAAGGTGTTTTTTCATTCTGTTAACATTATATTCAGTTGCTGACTTCTGATCTTAAAATCGTTTTATAAATATCATTAGAACTGCTGTCTGCTGTAATTTGGCATGTAAATATTTTACCCAACTTTTGCTGGTTAACAGAACTTGCATCCATCCTTTAATTTTGGTTGGGTTGCTTTAGGTCATTGCAATATCAAAGCCTAGTATAGTTCTCTTAGAGTTTCGGTCAACCCAACAGGTCAAGTGTGCAAATTTTTTGTAAACTAGTTTTAAACACCAGAATAGTCATAAAATTTGATTCTTGTTGAAATGATATAATTTTTCAAGGACTAAGTAATACTAACTAATAATACTAATATTATATGTTATTTCTAATAATTAATATATGTAAATGAAAAATTGGATATATAATCATAATAATCTGAAGTACATAGTTATACTACAGGTGTATTAATTTCTAAATCTAAAATGTTGAGAGAGAATATAGTGAGTTTAGTATATTTTAATTGTATTTTATGTTTGTCGATAGTTTTTTTGGATATGAAATAAAAAATTTGCAGGTCTTCTCTGGTTCCTGGGTTGAACTTTCTTTACCTAAATTCCTGTCAGGCTGGGCTGGGTTGGCTAACTAGAGAAATGGAAAATACAAATACCCCACTCTCTGCATGAGATGGCAAGATAATTGGCTGGAAGCCCAATTAACTTTTGGTTATGCATGCCAATGCCATGGTGGTCCCCTTTGATATGAGTTGTGGCTTGTTGAATAGTGCACTGAGTTGTGGCTTTTTGTAATCAGTAACTGTCACTGTAAAATAAGAAGAGAAACAAGAGTTGGGTTGTTGCAGATCAGGATCCCTGATGCAGAATTCTCACTAAGACGAAGCTTATGGCAAAGCTCTTTATAAAATAACCTTTGGGGGATTCACAATGTGAAAATAACAAAGCAATATATGTTGCCTTAGACTAGGTGCTCAATTACGGAAAAAAGACAAATGAGGTTGATTGACATCTTATCTTATGCAAGATTAATTTAAGTGGAATTAAAAATGCATCTCTTAATTGAACTTCTGAGTTCTGACTATGATTAGTATTAGTATAAAATATATTTAGCAAATAGTAGATATTCCAAAGATCTCTTTTTCAATAAAAGCATCCAGTCAGTCAGTCACCCATTTCATAATCGTTTTTGAAACAAAGGTCCATGATTTTTGTTAGTGGATTTACTCCTATTTTGACTGTTCTGCTGTTATTATTGTCAATTATAGCTATCCCTAAAAGTGAATGTTGAAATCGTTCCAGGTCCCACAATTTCTGCTAGACAAAATCTGGGAATCAGGTGAAGCATGTAAAATAATATGTACGCAACCACGCCGAATTTCAGCGACCTCAGGTGAAATTAATTATCCATGCATACATTCCACCATCCTTCTTTTTTGCCTGAAAACCTTTTGTTTCTTGTAGTTCCCTTTTGGCTGGCTAAATTATAAATTAATGTGTGCTTGTAGTGGCTGTAAGAATCTCTCAGGAAAGAGGAGAAGTTATTGGAGATACAGTTGGATACAAGGTGAACATCAAATCAGGCATTTCAAAAGAAGTTGTCCACTCTATCAATTTAATTTTTCTGCTGCTTCGACTAAATAATGCAATAATGCATCTTTAATATGTTAAAACCTTAAAGATCATGTCTTCTTAGGTGGTTTCAAAAGCTTTTGTTAGGTGGTTTTTGCAGTATATAGATCAGCTAAATATAGTAGAAAATATCACCAGTGTCCAAAATAGAAGGTAAAACCTTAAAGAAACTAAAGCATGATAATAATCTGGTTTTGAAAAACGTTTTGATCATTAGCTTCTCTGGTTTTGCATTTTCTACTCTAAATTTCAATGCCAATTGTGTTATAACTACTTTCTTTGCTGCTAGATACGACTGGAAAGTAAAGGTGGAAGGGGCTCGTCACTCGTGTTTTGCACAAATGGGGTTCTGTTGAGAGTGCTTGTTTCTGATGGTCTTACTGGATCTGGCCTAGATTCTTCTCGTGCAGTAGCATCAAGTACTCTTTCCCAAATAACTCATATTGTGGTGGTAATGATCATGTCTTCTTATATTTGTCTTCAAGTTTTACTTTGTTTGAAAGAACTTAGCTTTGTATGCATATAATCACATGTGAGGTATACAATATGGAGTTTGGCTTCGTCTACAATCTTAAAGGCTTCCTTATATGAATATGCTCCACCTATCTAATTGGAAAGGTTGACACCTTCATTTGAGAAGTTATAAAAATTATTTATAGCTAAAAATATTGATTAAGTGCTCCCTCCTATACTCCACCAATCTAATTGGATTAGTTTACAACTTGATTAGAGGAATTGCAAAATAGTTATAACTAAAGATATTGATAAAATGCTTCTTATCAACATTATCAATAAAAAAGAATTAAGAGAAGGATTAACCTAAGGGGGTGAACTTTGGGTAATTGAGGGCAAAATCAGAAGACCCATGAAGAGGGATACTGAGGAGCAAGTTGGTTCAAACTTCTAGACAGTCTTGATGACAGGCGAGTACTTTATTTAAATTAAAGACAACACTCAAATTCTGAAGAACAAAATGAATTTGTCCGGGATGAATTTTGCCTTAGAAGTAATTTCACATTAAGCATTGATGAAAATGTGTATCCTGAGCTTGGAGTGAATTCACAGTAAGAAGGAAGGAAGGAGGGTTAAACAGGAATATATTTATCAAACCTTCTAATTTGTATTAGTATCTTCTCTTTCAAAATAAGTTGCCAATTGGTCCAACTAGATGGGAGAAGCATATAAGGGAGCACTTAAAGGCTGTAGAAGCTCTAGACTCATCCTATGGTTGACTTATCTCTGCGTTCGTGACCTGATTTTGTTAATATCGGATACAAGATATTTCTAATAAAGGTAAACAAATTTCTTCGTTTTTTTCCTCTTTTTGTAGGATGAAATACATGAAAGGGATCACTATTCTGATTTCATGCTTGCAATTCTCAGGTATTGTTTGCCTTTTGAAGTTCATCAGCATAAACTTCTAATAATTATCTTTTCTTGTCTTCTTATGCTCAATGGAGTTATTCGTATACGATACCAGGGTTCTATTGCATCATTTGTGCTACTCCAATTTTTGTATATGCTCATTTATTAATACACGTACCTTTGATGATTTTCTTGACACTAAATATAATCGAGTTTTATGAATAAAAAGTACACTATTTTGTAGTTGCTGATATGCTGTTCCTTTGATCTGGAGGACCTTGCAAGTCAAATATTGTGGAAGATTATTTTCCGACTGCAACCGCAACATGGCATCTTATGCTCATACTTTTGAAATACTTCTAAATTCTGCTAAGCAACTATTTTGATTTTTTTAGGTTTTTCAGAAGTAATAATTATTGTGTAACTTGGCGTGTCTATTCAAAACAAATAAAACATTATCATTTGTTGAATCTTTTTTAGCTGTATCTGTTACTGCTATTTGATCATATTACCTAGCTGTGTGCTTATATTTGGCTTCATCATGCATGCAGAGACTTACTTCCTAGATATCCCCATCTACGTTTGGTGAGTGTTCTATTGTTTCTGTACATTTGAAGGAGGAATATATTCATGCTTGTTGTTTTGAGTTGCCAATGTTATTTGCTAATAGAGTAATATTGTGCTCATGTAGGTCCTGATGAGTGCTACAATGGACATTGAAAAGTTTGCACAATATTTTGGTGACTGCCCAATCATTCGGGTGCCTGGATTCACCTATCCAGTTAAGACGTTCATTATTTTAATTTAAAAAGATGGCCGTTTTTGGGTTGGCTGACGACTGAAGTGAAAATATAATTTTTTTTTTCAGGTGAAAACCTTCTACTTGGAAGACGTTCTTTCCATCTTGGAATCTGCAGAAAAAAATCACATTGATGTGTCGAGTCACCACAATGAATTAACAGATGAACATAAGGTGGCCTTAGATGAGGCTATTGATTTGGCTTGGTCCAATGATGAATTTGATGCTCTCCTTGAATTGATCTCCTCTCAAGGAACATCAGAAGTGTTGAATTATCAACATTCACAGACTGGAATATCACCCTTGATGGTATTTGCTAAAAAGGGAAGAGTTGGTGATATCTGCATGCTTCTTTCTTTTGGTGCAGATTGCCTTCTCAAAGCACAAGATGGAAGTACTGCTTTGGATTGGGCAAATCGTGCTGTACAAAATAAAGCTGCTAATGTTATAAGTAGACACTTAATAAATGTCTCTTCAAACTCTAAGGATAATCAGGAGTTGGTTGACAAGTATTTGTCAAGTGTTAATTCTCAATTTATAGACGTGATACTTGTAACGAAGTTGCTGAAGAAAATATGCATGGACTCAGAATCTGGGGCTATTCTTGTTTTTCTTCCTGGTTGGGAGGACATAAATAAGACCAGAGATAGATTGCTTGATCATGAATATTTCAAGGATAGATCGAAGTTTCTGATACTACCCCTGCATTCTATGGTTCCATCAGCTGAACAAAAGAAAGTGTTTTGTCGCCCACCTCATGGTTGTCGGAAAATTATTCTCTCTACAAATATTGCTGAGACTGCACTTACGATTGACGATGTTGTTTATGTTATAGACAGTGGTAGGTCTAAGATAAAGAGTTATGATCCATACAAGAATGTTTCGACTTTGCAATCTTCTTGGGTTTCAAAAGCAAGTGCAAAGCAACGGGCAGGACGTGCTGGCCGCTGCCAACCAGGTTTCTGTTACCATCTTTATACAAGCCTACTAGCTGTTTCTTTTCCGGAGTTCCAGACCCCCGAAATTAAAAGAATGCCCATTGAAGAACTATGTCTACAGGTATTTCCCTCCTGTTAATTTATTATTTTACAACTAACCTGTTTTCACTTCTGATGTTGCATTGTCCTGTCTTCTTCTTATCATAAAAGTCCCTATTGAGTGTAGGATTTCTTAAAAATCTTGACGTGTTGATGATAACAGGTGAAAATGCTTGATCCAAACTACGGTATAGCGGAATTTCTCAACAAAACATTGGACCCTCCAGTGAAAGAAACAATAAGAAATGGTGTGGCTGTTCTCAAAGAAGTTGGTGCTTTGTCAAATGACGAAAACATTACAGAACTCGGAAAGCGACTTGGTTCTCTTTCAGTCCATCCCTTAACCAGTAAGATGCTCTTCTTGGCCATATTGTTCAACTGCCTTGACCCTGCACTGACTCTGGCATGTGCCTCGGACTTCCGAGACCCATTTACTCTACCTATGTTACCAAAAGAGAAGAAAAAAGCAGCTGATGCCAAAGCCGAGCTTGCAGCTATTTATGGTGGGCACAGTGATCAGTTAGCTGTGGTTGCAGCATTTGAATGCTGGAAAAACGCCTCACAGAAAGGTCTACAAGCAAAATTTTGTTCTGAATATTTTGTCTCCTCAAGTACTATGACTATGCTGTCTTTGATGCGTAAGCAACTGCAAAGAGAACTGATGGAAAATGGATATATTCCAAATGATGTATCAACATGCAATCAAAATGCACGAGACCCAGGTCTCATACATGCTGTTCTTTTGGCTGGATTCTATCCAAACGTAGGGAGAGTGCTTCCTCCAACTAAAAAAGTGAAAAATTTCTGTATAGAGACAGCTAGTGGTGACAAAGTTCGGGTCAATCATCAGTCAACATACCTTCTAAGACACTTAAAAAACCCTAGTGACAGGGCTGTTGTTGTATATGGTGAAATAACTCAGGGAGACGGTGGTTTACAGGTAAAGAAATGTACTATTATTGGGAACATTCCGTTGGTACTACTTGCTAGTGAAATTGCCGTCGCTCCTGTGAAGGATAATGGTGGTAAAAATGCTAAAAAAGCTGGTATGGATGCCGGTGGAAGTAATTCTGAAGAGGAAAATCAAAAGGAAATTATGGATGAAGGGAGATTAATGTCCTCTGCTGATAGTTCTGTAATTATGATTGTTGACCGTTGGCTTCAATTAAAGTCCACAGCACTTGAAGCTGCTCAGATTTACTGCTTGAGAGAGAGGTTGTCTACTGCACTTCTTTTGAAGGTATTTTTTGCACAAAATAGTTTATGATATGTCTAATACAGCATATTTGGATGCAAAATTTTCCTTCTATGATGCAAGTCATATGCTTTGAAATGCCTTTCAATAAAGTTTGGTTTGAATGCTTTGTTTTATACATCTAATACTGCATATTTTAATTCTAAAGCTAATATTACATATTAGTGTAATAATGCATGAGATCTAAACAGGCCTTACGTCTTCTGTGAATTCTGTCCATCTCTTAGCTCATGTTTCATTTGCATGTTTCTTGTTTGCAGGCCACTAATCCAAGGGAAGTTCTACTTCCAGCATTGGCCGACTCTGTCGAAGCGATTGCTTGCATTTTGTCATATGATGGACAATCAAGACTCTCATTGACCTCAAACTCTGCTGATACTCCTGCGAGTCATTCTAAAACTGAAAAGCAGGCTGAATCCAAAGAAAATATAGGTATGGATCAGAATAATGCTCAGGGGGTCCCTTCTTTGAACCAGTCAGTATCATCGCTTTCTGAACAACCAAACCTATGTGAATCAGCCTCTATTCCATCAAGCATCTCATTGGCCTCAAACTCTATTGATACTCCTACTGTCAGTGCCTCTAAAGGCAAGAAGAAATCCAAGAAGCAAAACCGCAGGGATCAGGCTGATGCTCAGGGGACCCCTTCTTTGAACCAGGCAGTATCGTCTCTTTCTGAACAGCCAAGTGTATGTGTATCAGCCTCTATTCCATCAAGCATATCATTGCCCTCAAACTCTATTGATACTCCTACTGTCAGTGATTCTAAAGGCAAGAAGAAATCCAAAAAGAAAAAACATATGGTTCAGGCTGATGCTCAGGGGACCCCTTCTTTGAACCAGTCAGTATCGGCGCTTTCTGAACAGCCAAACATATGTGTATCAGCCTCTATTCCATCAAGCATCTCAATGGCTTCAAACTCTGTCGTTGAGATTGCTTGCATATTGCCATATGATGGACAATCAAGAATCTCATTGACCTCAAACTCTGCTGCTACTCCTACTGTGAGTCATTCTAAAACTGAAAAGCCGGCCGAATCCAAAGAAAATATAGGTACGGATCAGAATAATGCTCAGGGGATCCCTTCTCTGAACCAGTCAGTATTTTCGCTTTCTGAACAGCCAAACGTATGTGTATCAGCCTCTATTCCATCAAGCATCTCATTGCCCTCAAACTCTATTGATACTCCTACTGTCAGTGGTTCTAAAGGCAAGAAGAAATCTAAGAAGAAAAACCGCAAGGATCTGGCTGATGCTCAGGGGACCCCTTTGAACCAGTCAGTATCGCCGCTTTCTGAACAGCCAAACCTATGTGTATCAGCCTCTATTCCATCAAGCATCTCATTGGCCTCAAACTCTATGGACACTCCTGTCAGTGATTCTAAAGGCAAGAAGAAATCCAAATCCAAGAAGAAAAAACGTAGGGTCCAGGCTGATGCTCCGGGGATCCCTTCTTTGAACCAGTCAGTACCGTCGCTTTCTGAACAGCCAAACCTATGGGTATCAGCCTCTATTCCACCAAGCATCTCATTAGCCTCAAGCTCTGTTGATACTTCTAACGTGAGTGATTCTAAAACCAAGTTTTCCAAATCCAAAAGGAGAAAAGTTATGAATCAAGCTGAAGCTCAAGGGACCCACACGTTGAACCAAACAGTACCGTTGCTTTCTGAACATCCAAACCCTTGTGTATCAACTTCTATTCCATCAAGCTTACCTATACAACAACCTTCACTTCCCGCAACGTCTTCAGTATCTCACACAACAATTCATCACAAGACTGAAGAGAAGCAACCAGTACAGTCACATCCTGCACAAGCTTCTGCAGTTACAGCCGGGTCATCCGGTCCTGTAACCTTAGGCGGATATGGATCAGCTGCTTTTGGACCTTTGGGTCCAAGAGGACGCTTGTCTAAGAAGAGATCACGGTTCGATAGTTAGATATTACCGTGTTTTTTCCATTCCTTCAGCTTTACCCCTGAGCTTGTACCGAAATTACTAATGTTGAAGTTTGAGGATTACATTCAGGCTTGGCTCTTTAGTGTTATATGCTACTAAGTTTTGTAGGCGTCATGACAGTGGCTCGGTGTTATGGACCCGAGTTGAACTCGTTGCAACCACTACAGGTTAGCTGTGCTCAGAGAAAAAGGTGCACAGAAGCTACATTTTGATGAAACTATATTTCGTAATTTTTTGTAAACTACAGTCCAATTTACGATTTCATTTACTCTTTACTCTGTTTTAATGATCATTTGTGCTTGTGTTTATAAGCATGAACTGAACAGATGCTTTATTAACGTGACTCGTGAGAACGATGATATATATACTACAGAAAAGCTAACAACTATATATAGCCTAAAGATATGAAATATATAATAACAACTTAACAACTCATGATTCTAATCTATGGCTTATCACTCTACGAACTGTCTGAACTTGTGTCTCACATCACTATCAAGTAAGAAGAAGACTATCTTTCAATGGGGTTTTCCTTTGGTTTCTTCGTTTAATATGAACATAAGAGGGCTTTCAAAGTACTATGAAGGGAAGTCGCGGTCTTTGAAATCGTTGAGTAGTGTGAAGGGCTTAGAAGAGCTTGCAAAGAAGGAAAATCTATACAACGTGAGAATCGTAGTTTAACGGTTCCTTCACGATTTTGTTTTTAGAAAATTTTGAAAAATAAAACCGAGGAATTAAAGTGCGGGTTATCCATGAAACTCGTTGTATAAAATGGCGGATTTGCTTTGTACCTAGATTACTTCCTAATTAGAATTAGTTTTTATTCCGTTCTTGATATCATAAATAGTGTATTTTTATTCCTTAAAATTATCATCATACAATTTAAAAAAAATAATAATTTGTTTTTTATAATTTATAATTCTATCAATGTTCTTTCTAATCCATTCAAAACAATAACATGCATAAATTTTTTAATAAAATAATAAATTCTAAAATAAATTAGTGAAAATTTTATTTGTTTATGATAAAACACTTATCTATAACTAAATAATCTAAATAATCTAAATATGTATTTTTTGTAAATTGGTCTTAAGAGGACCGATTTTTTTAAAAAAACCTACTTGAATTATTTAATTAAAAATTTTCATGTTTTGGCTTTGTCCCCTTAATTAAAAAAGAAGAATAAAACTTTTTTTTTTTACAATTTTATCCGGATTGTAATTGTTAATAGTGCAATTGCGGAATGTCAACAATGGTTCACATTGCAATTTTTATTGTCATCAATTGTTAACATTTCAATTGTGGGTTGTCAATAATTGATGATAGTGCAATTGTGAAGTCAGTACAAAAGTAAAACGGATTGTCACCAAATGTAAAATATATTGTTGACACATAAAATGTATTGTCAGCAAATTTATTTTTTCAAAACTAGCAACAAATATAAAATGGATTATCAATAACCAAATGGAGTTGTCACAAAATTCATATTTTTGTAGAGAGAATTGGATGAAATGCACCCCAACATAAAATTCATTAACTAAATAACATAGGTCTATAATTTATTAACTAAATAGCATCTTATAATCAATAATACCAGATTTGTCCCTATTATCATATCTCAATTTCATCCAATTTAATTACAAGAGAATCTGAAATTATTATACAATAATCTAATTAAAGAAGGTGAATAAGTGATAGAATAGTTTACGTAATATCATTAATAAAAACAAAACATCACCCATTTGAAGCGTTTCATCCAAACATATTTGTTCCAACGAGAGAAGTTGAAGCTCCAACCCTTATTCCTTCTTGCTTGAGCATTTGAATAGTTTCATCCAATTTATGTCTAGTGAGAGTAGTGTGGGAGAAAAACTCACTCACTAGTTTAAGCCTCAACCGAACTTATAGGTGGAATGAAAGTTCAACACCATTCTTGCCCAACGTCTGGAGAAGAAGACACCCCTACAAAATTTACACGGTGTACAAGATATTACCATTTTCATGATTATCATTTACATGAAGATTACAAGCATGTACAAGCCATATATAAGAATCTCACTGTTACCTACAAGTAATATGTTGATACATGCCTTACAGGAAATTATAAAACTAGCACGTTACATGAACTAAGATTAGTATAAGACTGTATTCCAGTAATAGGGATATTAAATAGTACAAGAAACTATCAAATACAAAAGAAAGGTACATGATTGCAGCTACAAGATTTACAAGAATTACCTTCATTCAACGAATTCATTTTGTAGAACTCCACAGAGTATGCAACAAACCTCTTTGATCGAGAAAATGAATGTTCAAGTTGAAGACTAGTAGACGACGAAGAGTAGCACGATTTGGATCTATAAAAGAAATATTGAAGATTTTGATATGTTGATGCAAATTTATTACCATAATCAAAATTATTAGCTCATTAACGATACACCTTCTTCAATTAGGGAGTATGGGTGATTAAAGGCAAATAATAAACACAAAATCTTGTAGATTCTTGTATAAGGGTAAATAAGTCTTCAAATTTCAAAAGAGGTCATATTCTAATAAAATTAGTGAGGGGACAAATACTAAACAAAATTAATGATCTAATGTTACATAGCAAATTCACCCTTTTTTTTATTGAATCATTTTATCAACACAACTTATGTGCATTGCAAAAAATGTAAAAAAAAACCCTAGAAATCGCCATAGAAGATACCAAAAAGTGTGAAATGCTTCGGAGATGATGAAAAGTTGCGAGAGATGAATGAGATTGAAGAGAATAAAGGGAGAAAGATTTAAAAAAATCAGAATTCAGAAGCAAAACACGTACTTTACTTTTGAAGAGACATATCCATTAGAAGGAGAATGGATGAAATCACATAGAATAATGTTAATTCTAGTCCGCTTACTTAAAGATTTAAGGTAAGAAAAGAAATTGGAATCCTTTGTTTATTTCTTAGTTCTTAAATAAATATCGTCAATAAAGGTTTAAGAAATCGAGCTTCATTCACATTTTAATCGTTTTGACATACAAAGGAAGAAAGAGAAGAATATTTAATAGTTAGATTCCAAAATCTTAAAAATAAAGGTTTAGATTGTTAGCAAGAGATCATAAAACATAGTTGGTTGTAAGGTGTAAATGAGATGGAGATTCCCCAAAATTCGCAATAATTACCCGTCATGGGAATGAATATTTTTAATGGGGACGGATGAGGGATTGGTGAAGAATGATTTCCCACATGGGAATGGGATCCTGCATTTTATAATTACGTTAATGACCCAAACTTTTGAAATTTACAAAAGTGCCCCAAATTGGATAATTACAGAAAACGACCTATAGTTGCATTCACATAAATGATCAAAACTTTTGAAAGTTCACATATTGTCTTAATTTGGTAATTTACAAAATTTGACCAAAATTTATATTTTTGGGAAATGACCTATATTTTATAATAATATTTTATTAACATTATGTATTAAGATTATGTAATTGAAATTGTGTATTACATTAGCCTATTTATCTCTTTAAAGCTTTCTTTATTAGCTGCCCCGATCCTCTTTAAAACAATCTTACAACCAATTCTTCCAAATAAATTATCATAAAACTTTCTAAAAATTTTAAACTCTGCAATAATATCTACAATAATCTTACATTGAACAAGAAACTAATCTTCATCCTATTTATATACAAAAAGGGTTTTGTATAGTTTAACCGAAAAAAGAAAAGGAAAAAGAAATATGGAGGCAAGAGAATCGTGTATGAACGTTGTTGGTCTAGCGCGGTACAAGTATACAAAAAGGCTCTCTTTATCGAAGCTTCCATCGCCGACTCACTACTCATTAGTAAGCATCTATCTCTCGCCCTCTTCTTCTACTCGCTTAGGTTGTGATTTCTTCTTCTCTATCGATTTTATCTCCAAAAAAATGATTTCATCGCTTCTGCTGCTAGTGCGACGTGATTTTTTTTGCTTGTTTATTTAGTTGCTACGATTTCATTGGATTCTTCAAAGTTCTCTTTCTTTGAGTTCTGAATGCTGATCGAGACGTGAAAATGCGATTCAACCTGACACAATAGGCTCTCCATCCCAAATTGGATAATTACATAATACTTGGTTAGGTTGTGATCTCTTCTTTGTAGTAACTTGTAATACGATAGTTAAACTGTATGCAGTATAACGATAAGGCTCAAAATTTTATACCACCGCAGTGCGTATGTTGAGTAGAGTCGAGATCGGAATCTCTTTCCTTAATTCTAAAAATATATGTTTAGAATCTTTTTTAAGAATCCCAGGAAGTGCGTTGCACTCTTGAGATCAGAAAAGCTCGCAAGCTTGAAGAGAGAGAAGAGAGAAGAGAGAATGATTGTTGGTGTGTTGAAATGAGAGGAGAAGCTCTCTATTTATAGGAGCTGGAGGAGATGGATGGGCTATGGGCCTCAAAGCCCATTGACCAGCCCAAAGCCGGATCCAATAGGAGGCTGCCTCCATGACTTTCGGATTCACATTTGAAGCCATGATTTAAGGGGTCAAATGAATACCATAACCGCCCACTATTGTAGGAGTTGTTGGTTGATCCGTTAGACTGGATTTCCGGATATCCAATCCGGTCCGATGATCCGTTACACATATGGGCCTGGCCCAAGGCCTTCCTCTTCTGGACTGTTGGACTTCGAGTTGGGTCGGCCCAAAAATAATATAGGTGGCCAGCCCATATTATAACTAGGTCCACCCGCAGCACAGCACAACACGGCTCGGACCACGACCTCGAACTCGGCTCGGCGCCCGCGTGTGGTGGTTTGCCTATGCCGTTCCCCATTGAAAATGGGTAGTGACCCAAGGCCACATGCCTTAGAGTAAACTTGCCCCTTATATCCTACTCCCTTTTACCTCCATATAGTCGATGTGGGACTCACCCAATTTTGACTATTTTCCCAAGTTATTGCCTATCAAGCAACCAACTTTGGGCATCCATTTTTCATTCAAACGGAACTCAAATTTAACGTATGAATATACCACGAGCAAAAGCTCGCGGAGGTGAAGCCAACGCTCCAACTTTCCGGTGTTGATAGTGGCTGGAGCCCACCGGAAATGTGCCCGGAAAAGTGTCCGGCGCACACATGTGTTAAAACATGTTTAATTCATTCTTTAAATAAATTTAGTTCCAACAATCCCCCACATGAATAACAAAAATTCTAAACATATGCTTCTCTGTTTTTTAGACAGAAAGAATTCTCAAGAGTACAGTCGAAAAATCACTGCATCTGGACGGGTGCCATGTTTCATCCTTGAACCGGCCGTAGTGAATAGCTATCGGATTCACTCGACCAGGTAGTGACTATGATATCTTGAATCACCCGGGCTTTTATGTAAACCGAGACAACAACTATCACACAGTTTCATTTTCTCGCAGAACATTTGGTTCTCTGGTTGTGTTCATTTTGGCCTTGAACATCCCTGGTTTATTCATGAGTGAATTTGGAGAATTTAGCCTCACTTTATTCTCCTAGACACGGCCCCATGTCACACTCACAAGGTGATTGACCATAAAGAGTATCTTTCATACTCCCCCTTTGTTTCAAGGCGATGGAATCATTAAAAGTCAAGCTTAACCTTAACTCATACAGTTTGCACTGTCTATCATCCTTACAAATTGGGTAGAGACAGTGCTCCACTCGATTCAACTTGATTAGGTTTATCCCTTGAACCTACATCATGGGATCTCCAGTCACGTAGGTAGGGTTTTCCTTTAAGCATCCTCTTTCGTAATAGGCTTTAAACCCATTCCTTTTGATGATTTTAAAACTTGATCTCTTGACAAACCCTTAGTAAATAGATCCGCTAGGTTGTCAGCTGATTTGATATAGTCTATTGAGACTATACCTGTTGAGATCAGTTTTCTAATGGACTTATGTCTTCGTCTAATATGACGTGACTTTCCATTGTATAAAACGCTCAGTGCCCGAGCTATAGCCAATTGACTATCACAGTGTACACATAATGCCGGCATTAGCTTTTTCCACATCGGAATATCTTCCAAGAAGTTCCGAAACCATTCAGCTGCTTCGGCTGCTTTGTCTAACGCAATGAACTCAAACTCCATTGTGGATCTGGCCAATAACGTCTGTTTGAAAGATTTCCAAGACACTGCTGCACCACCAAGTGTAAACACATATCCACTTGTGGATTTTGAGTTTTTAGAGTCGGATATCCAGTTTGCGTCACTGTATCCTTCTAGAACTGTCGGTTGGTTACTATAGTGCAACCCATAACTTTGAGTATAACGGAGATAGTTTAATACTCTAGTTATCACTTTCCAGTGTTTATGTCCTGGGTTACTTGTATAGCGACTTAGTACATTAACTGAGTGCGCTAAGTCAGGGCGTGTACAATTGGTTAAGTACATAAGACTCCCAATTACACGTGCATACTCAAGTTGTGACACACTGAGCCCCCCACATTTTTGTTCAGGTGGAGTTGAGGATCCACAGGACTCTTCGTTGTTCCACTCGAGTAGTTCTTGAACCTCTCAATGATCTTTTCAGCATAATGAGCTTAGGATAGGGTAATACCTTCGGAGTGTTTAGTGATTTTAATTCCTAGAATGACACCCGCTAATCCCATATCTTTTTATGTCAAACTGACCCCTAAGTAAATTTTTAGTTCGGTTGATCATGTCTTTGTTGCTTCCAATGATAAGCATATCATCGACATATAGACATAACAAGACATATCCCGTAGGAGTATTCTTGATATATATGCACTTGTCGCATTCATTAATGCTGAAACCATTCGACATCATTACGTTGTCAAATTTTTCATGCCACTGCTTAGGAGCTTGTTTGAGTCCATAAAGGGACTTTACAAGTCTACACACCTTGTGTTCTTGTCCAGACACAACATACCCTTCAAGTTGTTTTATGTAGATCTCCTCTTCTAAATCTCTGTTTAGAAAGACAGTTTTTACATCCATTTGATGGATTTCTAGGTTTCGTAATGCCGCTATTGTTATTAGCATTCTTATAGAAGATATTCTCGTAACGGGAGAATAGGTGTCAAAGAAATACAACCATTCTTTTTGTCGGAATCCTTGCACTACAAGCCTAGCCTTGTACTTCTCGATTGAGCCATCGGTTTTCAACTTGGTTTTGAAAATCCATTTGCACCCAAGTGCTTTACACCCTTTTGGTAAGTCAACTAACTCCCATGTATGGTTTTGCATAATGGAGTCAATCTCACTTTTCACTACTTCCTTCCAAGAAGGTGCGTCAGGTGTAGACATGACTTTTGTCTAACTTCTTGGTTCTTTCTCCATGAGAAATGCCGTTATGAAGTCATCCCCAAACGATTTTTCCGTTCGAGTTCTTTTGCTTCTTCGAGGTTCTCCCTCGACTATTTCATTTCCAGAAGTGCCTTCTTCCCTTTGTTCACGAGTTCGTTTTGGATTTTCTTTATCCTTACACGGAAACACGTTTTCAAAGAAAGAAGCATTCCTAGATTCCATTATTGTATTAACATGTATATTTGGTATATCTGAATTATGTACTAGAAATCGATAAGCACTACTGTTGTGTGCATATCCTATGAATATACAATCAACGGTTTTAGGTCCGATGATGACCTTTTTAGGAGGTGGTATAGCCACTTTTGCTAGGCACCCCCACCCTTTGAGGTATTTGTACGATGGTACTTTACCTTTCCAAAGTTCATATGGCGTTTTGTCAGTTACCTTGTGAGGTATTTTGTTGAGGATGTAATTGGTAGTAAGCAATGCTTCCCCCCACATGTTCTGGGATAACCCAGAATCCTGCAACAAAGCGTTTATCATCTCTTTCAGAGTTCGGTTCTTTCGTTCCGCAACTCCGTTAGATTCAGGTGAATAGGGAGCAGTTGTTTGATGAACTATCTCGTGTTCTCTATAGAATGCGTTGAAAGGTTCATCGTACTCGCCTTCTCTATCACTTCGTACGACTTTTTCCAAGAATCCTGCAGTTGTTTGATGAACTATCCCGTATTTTTCCAAGGCCTCATCTTTGCTTCTTAGCAAGTAGATATAACAATATCTTGTACAGTCGTCAATAAATGTGACGAAGTACTTTTTACCTCCTTTAGTGTGTATAAACTTCAAATCACACAAATAAGTGTGAATTAAGCGTAGAGGTTATGTGATTCTCTCCACTTGTGGAGATGACATTTTTGTGAGTTTTGCTTGTACGCAGACTTCACATTTGTCCTTGTTTAATTTGTATTTTGGAATTAGGTTTAAATTCATTAGTCTTTGGATAGACTTATAATTTACATGTCCTAATCGTTCATGCCAAATATTAAAAGACTCAACAACATAAGCAATAGGAGTTTTATTCATTGAACCATCGGTTACAACTTTTGGGATGACTGTCATTACACACATTTTGAACAGTCCATCCTTGACATACCCTTTGCCTACATAAATCTCATTCTTCATGAGAGTGAGCTGATCAGAAACAAGCTTCACGGAGAATCCATGCTTGCTGAGCAAAGATCCGGAAATTAAGTTCTTCCGGATATTTGGCACGTGCATGACATTGTTGAGAGTCAGCTCTTTCTCAGACGTCATTTTCAACACTACCTTGCCATGACCTTCGACCTTTGATGTCGACGAATTTCCCATAAACAAGTGCTTGTCCGGCTTATTCTTCTGATAGGTGGAAAACATCCCCTTGTCAGAACATATGTGGCGGGTAGCACCAGTGTCATACCACCACTCCATCGGGTTGCTCCCGACCATGTTCACTTCAGACGTCAAAACATCCCCTTGTAGATTCTTGTATAAGGGTAAATTAGTCTTCAAATTTCAAAAGAGGTCATATTCTAACAAAACTAGTGAGTTGACAAATACTAAACAAAATTAATGATCTAATTCTACATAGCAAATTCACCCTTTTTTTTATTAAATCATTTTATCAATACAACTTATGTGCATTGCAAAAAATGTAAAAAAAAAAAACCTAGAAATCGCCATAGAAGATACCAAAAAGTGTGAAATGCTTCGGAGATGATGAAAAGTTGCGAGAGATGAATGAGATTAAAGAGAATAAAGGGAGAAAGATTTAAAAAATCAGAATTCAGAAGCAAAGCACATACTTTACTTTTGAAGAGACAGATCCATTAGAAGGAGAATTGATGGAATTACATAGAATAATGTTAATTCTAGCCTGCTTACTTGAAGATTTAAGGTAAGAAACGAAATTGGAATCCTTTGTTTATTTCTTAGTTCTTAAATAAATATCGTCAATAAAGGTCTAAGAAATCGAGCTTCATTCACATTAATCGTTTTGACATACATAGGAAGAAATAGAAGAATATTTAATGGTTAGGTTCCAAAATCTTAAAAATAAAGGTTTAGATTTTTAGCCAGAGACCCTAAAGCATAGTTGATTGCATGGTGTAAATGAGATGAAGATTCCTCGAAATTCGTAGTAATTACCCGTTATGGGGATGAAGATTTTAAATGGGGACGGATGCGGGGATGGGGTGAAGAATGATTTTCCACATGGAAATGGGATCTGCATTTTGTAATTACGTTAATGACCTAAACTTTTGGAATTTATAAAAGTGTCTCAAATTGAATAATTACTTAATATGACCTATAGTTACATTCACATGATCAAAACTTTTGAAATTTCACATATTACCTTAATTTGATTATTTATAAAATTTGACCAAAGTTTATAATTTTGAAAAATAACCTAAATTTTAATAATAATATTTTATTAAGATTGTGTATTACAGTGAGCCTATTTATCTCTTTAAAGGTTTCTTTATTAGTTGCTCTGATCCTCTTTAAAACCATCTTAAAACCTATTCTTCCAAATAAATTATCATAAAACTTTCTAAAATTTTAAAACGCTGCAATAATTTCTAAAATAATCTTACATTGAACAAGAACCTAATCTTCATCCTATTTATACACAAAAAGGGTTTTGTATAGTTTAAACAAAAAAAAAGGAAAAAGAAATATTGAGGCAAGAGAACCGTGTATGAAGGTTGCCGGTCTAGCACCCTACAAGTGTACAGTCCCTCTAGTCCTCATTCAAGGCAACATTATAAACCTGATTACACTTCTCTCTTTCGCTCTACATTTCTCCCTATCAACCTGACACTCTCTTTCTCGAATCTTCCATTGCCGCCGACTCACTACTTAGTAAGCATCTATCTCTCCCTCTCTTCTTCTACTTGGTTAGGTTGTGATCTCTTCTTCTCCATCGATTTTATCTCCCAAAAATGATTTCATCGTTTCTGCTGCTAGCGCGACTGATTTTGTTGTGCTTGATTGTTTAGTTGCTACAATTTCGTTGGATTTTTTTAAAGTTCTTCTTTTATCTGAGCTCTGAATGCTGATCGAGACGTGGAAATGGGATTCATTCTCGATTTGATGTCAGTTTGCTTTTGATTTTGTTGCTTGTTGCTGGTTCTGAAATTTAGGGCATTTGTTGTTTTTTCGTAATTTCTCCCCTCCTTTCGGTCTAGCTTGAGGTGATTCTGCTGTTTTTGTGTTTCATTATTGTGTTGATTGTGCAACGCGTTACTTTCGAGTAGTATGTACTTCTTTGCGGAATGAACTGTGCTAGGGTTGGTAGGTCATTGTTTGACTTTGATTAATGGTCACTGTCCGAAGTTGACGATTGTGGAATTTGCTTTTATAAATCTTTGATTATTCGAGGATAGATAGCTGGGGTCAAAATCAAATATTATTATATTGTTGTTCAAAGAAGTCGTCACTTTTGGCTCAATCTGAGTATATTTTTAGCTTAAGTGAAAAGAGGAAACTCAAGACTTGCAATTTGAAGCTGGATTAACTAAAAGCCCTAAAGTTAAAACTGTTTAAACATGCTCTAGATCGTGAACTAACCTGATAGTTCAACACCTTGCAGGACTTGCTAACTTCACTTAGTACTACAGGTAAATGTTTATTAGTTTCCTCTTGTGGTATGCTAGATTGTTATTGTTAGTAGATTGATTTGTAATTTATAAAAAAAACGCAGATACGAATATAATTCTCCTGTGTTTCAACCATTGAATTTCTTCTTGGGTGGAGTATGAATTTACAAGTCAAAGAACAAACTCTCATGTTCCAATTGACGAGTGAAGAGATTGTTCCAACTTATGCATGCTGCAATATTCATTAACAAGCAGATAATACAACGAACGACAAAGAAAATTTCATCGAGGAACTCTAGAGTTATGCTAGTTGAAGTTTGCATGTTAGAAATAATTAATAGATGGAGATAATTTTGTCATAGGTACTTTAAAGGTCATTTATTTTCTATATGATTGTGTTTCAATGGATACTAAGTAGACATTATTAGATTATTTAGGGTTGATCTATGGAACATAGGGCCAACTCTTTCATTTGCTGAATAGATATAAATACCTTCCTATTTTATCATCTCAATTCCTTTTAGTTGATGCTTGGTTCAGTTATCAGGTAGAAAATTAACATAAAAATGAGAAGGGAAGTTTGTTTGCTGTTTTGGAAAATATTACCTTAGATGCAGCGTTTGGCTTGTTTATCTAAAAATAACGCAATAAGACAACAATCGTTCTGAGAAAAAAGAAGTAAACAACAGAATTCAAATAAATTTCTTACGAATGATCAATAACAAAAGTTATAAATTTTTTTTACCAAATTAGTAAAAGAAGATTTGTTGCCCAATTTCTGCTTTGTTGTATGTACAAAGCCTTATATCTATTATAGCAGACTCTGACACAACACTTCTACAAACATCTAATAGCATTTTTGAACTGCTATAAATAATGATAAATGGTGAAGTGACGAGTTTGTTATCTATGTATATTTGTGTGCTTCTCAGTCCCTTCTGAAGTTATGCTATATATTGTGCTTTTGAAGCTTGCAGTTGTTGAAAATTTATGCTTTTTAGTTTTTAAAGAATTTGTTTGGTATTAACTCTGAAAGGCGGGCTCTTGCAGGAGAGTGCATGCAAAGAACTGTTTGGGCATGAACATGATTCAGGATGAACGTCACCACGCCAGCAAATTCGATCCAGGCGCTGCAGCAGTATTTATTGAAGATGGGAACAATGATTCCATTGTTAAATGTGGCAGTCCCATGATTGACGCTGGGGATGTGGATGCTTGTAAGCTCACCTCAACGATGTTTGATACACCTACTGATCTGCCGAACTCTCTACCAGTTGCAGGAAAATCGGATGACATTTTAGTCGAAGAAAGTAACAGATGCATTATTACAGCTAAGAATGGATTTACTGAATCTTGTAAATCTGATTGCCTGTTAACAGTTTTTGAGACCGACCTTTCTAATGTAGAGAAGAATGACACTGCTGAAGAGAAAGGAGATGACAACAAGGTTTCTGGCGTAGAAAATGATCAGGTTGGTTCTAATAAAGGTACAAAGATTTTACAGTCAAGAGAACGGAAAAAGAGCAAGTATTTATGTCCTCCTTTCGTAAACCTTGGCAAAGAATCAAAAGTTTTGCCGTATTTAGGAGATTCAGAAATTGATGATTCTAAGGGTGTGGTTAATGCTTCATTAGTGAAGTGTAGCAAAGGCAGGACAGAGCCGAGGAAATCACCTAGTGTTTCTGTTAAGTTTGAAGAAATAACCGCCCCTTCAGCTGATCTTCTCATGAAACTTCATAGGATAGCTCTTGATCACTTAAATCCTTACTACGACAGTGTCTTTGACCCTGCAGAACTGTTCTTTAACAGGTTTCGAGCAGCTGTATTCCGTGGACTGCCCAGTTCTGAATTGGTGGACACCGTAGATGACAAGAATGCTGAAGAAGATGCAAGTTTCGACGCCCATGTCGAAAAGCAAAGCAAAAACCCAGTGAGAAAGGAGAAAGGGAAAAAAGAATCTAATAAGAAGCTTCGTTCCGGCCTTTATGACGTGGATGTGGCTTTTGCTCCTAGTCCTCTGCCTCGTGGTATCAAACAAAGGAAGCGGAAAAGAAAGGAGGCGACAATCTCGCCGCCTGTGGGGCCCAGTCTGGTCTCTAATAATGGGATGCCAGGTGAGCCAGAGCAAAAGAAGAGAATGAGGAAGAAAGGAACTAAACCCGGCATTCCATACATCAATGGAAACAATGTGAAACCAATTTCCTTAGAGGTCTGTTTGCAGGACGCAGGGCCATATGTTGCACCTGCTTCTACTGCTTCTACAGGCCCAGAGCCGAATGATAATTCCAGTGATGAACTTACCCTTGATCAGATGAAGCATAGCCTCGAGTTAATGACATCAATGTTGGAGAAGTCAGCTAGCACAATTTCTCCTGAAACTCGAGCCAGTTTGGAGAACGAGATCAAGAATTTGCTGAAGAAAGTAAACCCCATGGTTTAACTCATTCTCTTTAGTTCACTCAAAAATAATTTAAGGTAATTTAGCTATGCACTTTCGAATTAGTGACTCCTTATTTGAGTAAATTTGACTGATAAACTAGTAGGTATGAGTTTGATCATTGATAAAGGTCTTTTTTTTTTTTTTTTTTTTTTTTTTTTTTTGCTTTTGGCTTAATGGCACCATATGACTCTTCGTCGCTTGAAAGTGGATGGTAGCTGGTAAATTATGTGCACTCGAAAGTGGATGGTAGCTGGTAAATTATGTGCACTCGTTCGTATTTGAACAGGTAGTTTAATATGTTATGTGATACTTGTTGTCTAAATTCTCTTTGTTTCCATGCAACCTGTTATATATGGTAGTTTGCTGCTGCTATATATAGCGATTGATGTTGCTATGACACTTGAGTTTCTAGTTTTTTTTTAAAAACTTAATACACTGGCAACATTTACAATTAGTATTATTAATTACACAGCAGACTTCATAGAGACTCAACAAAAACATGCAATTTTCACTTTCAAACATCATTACATATAACATTCATGTTACACTGCTTAAAAAAAATTATATTGCTAGATAGTGGAAACCATTGCCTACAAATGATCATAACTGCAACTCTTCAGCTTCACACGACGCTTGCAATCTTCAGTTTCTTCTTGCACGGGCAATCCTTACTGTAACTCTCACATATGTCCCATATGCAAGTTGTTCAGCAAGTTGGAAATAAGTGTCTCTCAGTTTCTTCTTGCACGAGCAATCCTTACTGTAACTCTCACATATGTCCCATATGCAAGTTGTTCAGCAAGTTGGAAATAAGTGTATCTCCATCTCCTTTGAACAACTAAGCTTCCAATTACCCCCCAAAATCCAACGGCAAAACCCGACATAATAATCAAGTAGAACCATATCTTCTCATGGCAATTGTCTTCTTCTTCTTCTTCTTCTTCTTCTTTGCTTGTTGATTGAGGAATGTCGTTACCAAAGCAATTCTTTGGCAACGGGTCACCACACAAGCTCGGATTTCCCATGTAAGATGAATCAGTAAGAGTTTTGAGTTGGCTGCCGGTCGGAATCTGTCCTTGGAGATTGTTGAATGACAAATTCATTGTGAATAAAAAAAAAGTCAAAGACGAGATGCTTTCTGAATTGACCGGTTCAAATGATTATGGGATAAGTTTAGACCGAGAAGGCATGTTAAGGCTGTGATATTTGCAGGAAATACACCTGCTAGGTTGTTGCATGAAAGGTCCATGCTAACTAGTAGTCGTAATACCGCAGTATACTCTCGTTCTTCTCCTTTTATGACCTCCATAGCACTCCATTCATTAGGATTTGATCCCGTAAACGGATAGAAGGACAATGTTTGACGAATAGGTAATTCGATGCAACTCATGCCTCTAAACTCACCAAAACATTCGGGAATGGTTCCTTCCAAATAATTGCTTGCAAAATCGACAAAGGGTAAGAATAGAGCATAGTTGTGGTGGAATTACTCCCTTGAACCTATTTTCCCGTAGAATGAGAACTTGCAAGGAATGCAAGTCTGCAACACTCCATGTTGAAAATTTTCCATTGTGATTATTCCAACCCACATCCAAAACTATCAATTATGTACGGAAAGCAAATGACAAAGGGAGTTTTCCTTTGAGAGAATTGGAATTCATGCTCAACAGTTTTAATGTGCAAACCTTTGTTAAAGAGTTGGGTATGTGGCTAACAGTCAGGGATAATTCCCGATAACCTATTGTGTTGTAGATTCAGGATGCTCAAGCTTGTTAACTTACATAACGATCTTGGAATGGAACCATTAATGTGATTATTAGCAAGATGTAGACTCGACAAAGATGACATTACATGACCAATGTTACTTGGAAGAGGTCCAAAGATTCCCGTATTAGACAAATCCAACTCCGAGATATACTTTTGCAAGGTAGCAAGTTCAAGGTCTTCGAGTTGAAATGGAGGCAACCAGTCAGAGGAGAGATTAAGGAATAGAGAATTTGAACTTAGATCAAGGTGTTTTAAGTAGAAAGGTTAGCCAAATTTACTTGATTTGTAATACTCAAATGATTTTTGCCAATCGCAAATCGGACAAATATGGAAATTTCCGCAAGGACGAAGGGATAGTTTCTAATCAAAGATGACAGTACCTCTAAGAATGGAGGGAGATTTTCAAAATGGTTGTTTGATAGATTTACATATTTGAGGGATGACAACTTTCCAATTAATGGCAACACAACATTCAAATGATTACATGACATATCTAGACTAACTAAAGAAGACAATCCTCCCGTGGTGAAAGATTTTCAAAATCATTGTATGATAGATCCAAGTACTTGAGGAATGAAAAAGTTCCAATTATTGGGAAGAAGCTACTAAAGTTATTGTGACTCAAAGATAGGAACTTTAAATGATACATGTCACACCTCGTAAAATTAACATGTGAGTTTGATACATTTTTTTGAAGTTGATTATTTGACAAATCCAAATACTTTAAGTTGCAAAGATGGCTTATGGTGTTCATGAACCCCGTCGATATGGTCAAAGTTGTTGTATTCAAGTGAAAGATACTCAAGGTTCCTTTTGGTAGCCAACCAAGATGGAATTGAATGTGTGATTGATTATTTGAGGGACTGAAAAATGCTATAGAGCTCAAATTTTGAATGAAAGAATTGAATGTGTGATTGATTATTTGAGGGACTGAAAAATGCTATAGAGCTCAAATTTTGAATGAAAGAAGGAAATGAGCCACTAAAAGAATTCTCTTCAAGATCTACATATGTGAGGTTTACTAGATTGCCCAACCATGATGGAAGTGTATAATTGAAGCCATTCATTGAAAGATCAAGAGATCTAAGTGAGCTCAAATCTTGTATGAAATGGGGAAATGGGCCTTTGAATTGGTTTCCATCAAGATTTAAATGTTGAAGGGTAATATAAGGTACATTTGAACTTTTTATAACTAGATGAGAGTTTTCTAATTCACAAAAGACCAAGTTCAACACCTTCAATCTATGATGCACGAACATTCTAGAAGGTGGCGTGTCTCGTGTCCTGTCGTGCCGGACACGGAAAACAATAAGACACGGCTCGGACACGGTCAAGACACGTTTTCGAGGTAGGACACGTCTAGGATGCGAATTGTGTCCGGTCAAAACACGATCAACGAAAGTAAACCTTATATTTTAACGCTAGGAAAAAAACAGTTTTAAAAGAAACAAAAACAAAAACTGATTTACCGTAATATTTTTTTTCTTCTCTCTCATTTTTTCCGACTAAACCTAGTCCCATATGGCCACATGCTGCGAAATTGTGGTTGCCAGAAGTAGGACACCGATGTTCTTCATCATAGGAGGAAAAACCCACTAATGAATGGACAAAAAAGTCAAATTGTGGGTATAAGAGGAAAAACGCAAATTCTTTCTATTTATTATTTTTATTAATATGAATATCTCTATTTTCTGTATATGTGTGGCCCTTGTGGGTGGAAATCTTGTAGCGTAGAAATTAGTGACAAGGATTTACAAGTCAAATATCAATTGTCTCTATTTTCTTCACCTAATCGATCAAGTCAACCAGTCAATGAATAAGTTAGTTGTCTATTTTTTACTTTTTTGTCCATTAATGGATACCAATTCGTCTATACATTTTGTAGTTTCTACGGTGTGTCCTAAAATTAGCATTTTATAATCACAAGTTCACAACTATATACTAAGGTGAATTTGGTAATATATATATATATATATATATATATATATATATATATATATATATATATATATATATATATATATATGAAAAAATTATCTAAACAGTGCCATCTTTTAGGCTGACTAAATTTTAGTACCTTATCGTTTAAACTATCAGAACGGTACATCATCTATTGAGCCCGATCAAAGATTAGAACATGGATTAATGTTCACACGTTAAGTTAACAGATCGGTGTTAAATATCTAAGGTAGGTGGAAAATTTTGCCTCTGATATTCAACACCGATCTGTTAACTTAACGTGTGAATAGTAATTCAGATATTAATCTTTGGTCGGACTCAATAGGTGAGGTACCGTTCTGATAGTTTAAACGACGGGGTACTAAATTTTAGTCAGCCCAAAAGATGAGGTACTGTTTAGATAATTTTATCTACAACTTAAAATGTCTTCTATTATCGTGGGTCAAAAATAAAAGAAGCAAAATAGTGAGAACATAAAAATCCATTTTCAAGAAAATATGATAATAAAACCTCTTTGTGTCGAGTATTCTACGGCGACAATATTGTAATAACGAGTATACTCAATATAGTGTATAAGGTTGATGAATCACTCATCCTATTGTAATTTATTTTTAGGATGAAATCATTTATGTATTTGATTTAGACCTAATGTATACGTGCACTTATATGCATATGGCTTCTGGTCTATAATATATTGAATCTATATATACTACTAAAACACAACCCTCTTATTCCACATGTCAACACATTAGCCATTCCACCTAGGGTTTTTGGCAAATAATTACGAATTTGCCATATTTTAATTATATATTTGTCATATTTTAATTAAAATTTTAATTCAAAATTAAAACATTTTTCGTATCATGTCAAATCAACAAAAAGAAATTCATCTCATCATATTCAATATCTTACGGCTATAACAATACGATTTTGTTTGTTACCAAATCTACTAACTAACAACTTAATTAGAAATAGACCCATTTATTAGCTAACAACTTAATTAGAAATACTATTTAAGACTAAGAAAAATCATTTCATCCAAACCTTGTCATTTTTAATTAACTAATACGGCTAACATCATGTTGTGATGATTAAATTAAAAAATTTATAAAATGAAAGGATATAATTAAAAATATATTAAAAATATTATTATTACATTATTATATTTATACATCAATATAATTTTTAAATTTTAGTTATTTATTATTTAAAAAAATTATTTAGAAAAGATTGAATAGATTTTAAAAATAACATTTAATTTTTAAAAAGTGAAAAGATGGTAAATTTTAACTATTTTGACTGTTGAATCAACTATAAACTATTTTTATTAAGAAAGAAACAAGTTAATTATGTAGATAACTAGTTTAGTGCCCGCACCTTGTGCGGGTTTTGTGTAAATAAAATGATAATATATTTTCAACTTTATACCTTATGTATTTGTTAATCTATAAAAATATATTTAACACTAAGAAATACCATTTCATCCAAACTTAGTCATTTTTTTATGTATTGGATATAAATTCAATAATTAACTTTAACAAATACATTTTGAAAATTAAAAAAAAAAAAGATGAGAAAATAAAATAAAATTTTAAAATGTGGCTATATTATTTTTTTAAAAATTATAAAAACTGAGTTTTAAAAATGTGAAGAAGATTTCAAAATCTGGTCTGTTAAAATTTTGAAGATCTAGTTTGTTATCGATATCATATGTTTTTTTTTACTTTAAATATTTGATAGGTTTATGGTAACAAATTTGTAAATAAGTCAAACAAATTCTCACTTGGCATTTTTAAAGATGACGTGGCATCGATGATTGTTTATTGATATTTTTAAAACTTATTTTATAAAAGAAAAATGGCAAATCTGTAAATATCTTGTGGCATATTTGTAAATATATTGGAAAAAATCCTATGTGGCATACCTAAGTGGTTGACATGTGGCCTTAATGGGTTCTGTTTTAGTATGTTATATAGATTATCAACATTAATATTTTTATATTGTTATAAATAAACAATTATGTAAATATAATTACTTATGATATTTAGTTGTTAAAAAATTATAAATGTTTCGTAAGTATATCATTAGTTCATATATATACAAGCTGATGACATATTACTAAAAAATTCAATATATAAATATATCCGCACAAAATGCGGATTATAAACTAGTTTTAACACATAAACGAACTGATCTGATCAATAGAAGTAGATTCACATTTACAGTAAACTCACTCCCTATCAGTTATTACCTTTTATGCATTATTTGGCTTGTTTATCTAATATAATAATGATGTTTTACGGTTCTTATTTTTTTAGATTTGGGTAACGATTCACCAAACAAAATGTGTAGTTTTCTTCATAAAAAGTAATAATTGTTTATGAAATGAGTGTTTGATTTTTCTATTGGAATTGAATCCGAAAGGTGGGTCTTGCTACGTTTCAATAGTTGAGGATGCATTGTTCATACTAACTGATGTTATTTTGCTCATATGTTCAACAAAACATTCATTATTATATAGTCATTCATAGTTCTAGTGAAAACTTAGAAACAACTATAATGAAAGCTAAAGATTGACGGGTATTATTGAATTACAAGATTTCAAACATCATTACATAACATTAAGAATTCAACCATAATGAAAGTCTTGACCAAATACAGAAACATTAAGAGTACTCAATAAAAACTATCTAATACAACATCATACCAAACAACTATTACATATCATTTGAATTTTTCACGACACTTGCAATCTTCAGCTTCTTCATTTTGCACGAGCAATCTTCACTGCAACTCTGACATATATCCAATCAGCAAGGTTTTCAGCAAACTGAAAATAAGCATGCCTCCATCTCTTTAGAACAACTAAGCTTCCGATCACTGTCCAAAAACCAGTAGCAAAACCTGATATAATAACCAAATAGAACCACATCTTCTCATGCTTATTGTCTTCATCATCAAGGATCTTGCTTGTTTGTGGTGGAGCAATGTCGTCACCAAAACATTTCTTTGGCAATGGGTCGCCGCATAAGCCTGGATTCCCCGTGTAGGATGAATCATTGAACGTACTGAGTTGGGTAGAGGTTGGGATTTTTCCTTGAAGGTTGTTAAATGACAAATTCATTGTGGATAAGGAAGTTAAGGATGAGATGCTTTCCGGGATCGATCCTGAAATATTGTTGCATGATAGATCAAAAGACTCCAAAGATTCCATCCTTCCTATCTCCTTAGGAATTGTCCCATTCAGATGATTATGTGAAAAGTTTAGGCTGAGAAGGCGGGTTGAAGTTGTGATCTCTGCAGGGATCACACCTATTAGATTGTTGCATGAAAGATCCATGTTGACTAGTAGGTGTAATATTGTGGTATACTCTCTTTCTTCCCCCTTTATGACCTCCACAGCACTCCATTCATTTGTATCCACGTTTGGTGCCTCAGCGAATGAAGCATTTTCAGCATTTGGAAACATAGGACTTGGAGGTGATGCAATAAAATGACTTGAGTGATCATCGGAGCCCATGCCTTTGAAGGAACCAAAACAGTGAGGAATGGTTCCTACCAATTTATTGTTTGCAAGATCGACGACTTGAAGAGTTTGAATGGAGCATATTTGTGATGGAATTATTCCCTTGAACCTATTTCCCCGTAGTATAAGAACTTGTAGAGAAGGGAAGATTGCACCGTTCCATGTTGGAATTTTTCCATAAAGATTATTCCTACCCACATCCAAAACCATCAACCGTACACAATTGCTCAAGGATAAAGGGAGCTTTCCTTGAAGAGAATTGGAATTCAAGCTTAACAATTGTAATCCACCGGACGTTGTCAACGAGTTGGGTATGTGTCCAAACAGTTTATTTGAAGACAATTCCATTTCAAAGATCGAAGAGTTTGTCCAACAGTCAGGAATTGTTCCAGATAAACTATTGTTTTTAAGACTAAGGAAGTTCAAGCTTGCTAACTCGCATAATGATCTTGGAATTGAACCATTAATGTGATTGTTTGCAATTCGTAGACTCGACAAAGATGACATGGCATTGCCAATGTTACTTGGAAGAGGCCCAAAGATTCCGGTATTAGACAAATCCAACTCTGCAATATTCTCTTGACTAAGAATCCACTTAGGAAATAGACCGTTTATTTTGCAAGGTAGCAAATACAAGGTCTTGAGTTGAAAGGGAGGCAACCAATCAGAGGAGAAATTCAGGGTTAGAGAATTCAAACTTAGATCAAGGTGTCTTAAGCTAGAGAGGTTAGCCAAAATCACTTGATTTACAACACTCAAACTATTATTTTGCAATCCCAAACTGATCAAAGATGACAATCTCCCCAAAGATGAAGGGATATTTACTAAGTCATTGTGTGATAAGGATGCCAAGTTTTTTATTAATGGCGACACAACTTTCAAACGATTATAAGATAAGCTCAAACGAGTTAAAGACGACAAACCCCCCAAGGATGAAGGAAGATTTTCTAAGTTATTGTGTGATAAATCTAAACCTTTCAAGGATGACAAGTTTCCGATTAATGGCGACAAAAATTTGAAACGGTTATATGACAAGTCTAGATTGATCAAAGATGACAACCACCCTAATGATGGAGAGACGATAAATCTCCCCAAGGACGAAGAGTTAGTGTTTTCTAAAGACCACAATCCCCTCATGGATGAAGGGATATTTTCTAAATTATTGTTTTGTAGTTGTAAATCTATTAGGGATGACAAGTTTCCTATTAATGGCGACACAACTTTTAAATGGTTAAATGACAAGTCTAGACTGACTAAAGATGACAATCTCCCTATGGATGGAGGGATAATTTCAAAACCATTATATGATAGATCCAAACTCCTAAGGGATGAAAAAGTTTCAATGATAGGCAAATAACCGTTAAAGTTATTGTTTCTTAGAGTCAAGGACTCCAAATCATACGTGATACACCTAGAATAGTTAACATGTGAGTTTAAAACCTCTTCTTGAAGTTGGTTATGTGACAAATCCAAATACTTTAAACTACAAAGATGGCTTATGGTGTTCAAAAATCCTCCATCCATACGGTGAAAATGATTGAATTCTAGTGAAAGAAACTCAAGGTTTGTTTTGTTTGCCAACCAGTGAGGAATTGAAGAGGTAAATTGATTTTCATCGAGGTTGAGAAATGATATAAAGCTCAAATTTTGAATGAAAGAAGGAAATGACCCATTGAAAGAATTCCATCCAAGATCTACATGTGTGAGGTTTACATGATTTTCCAACCACGATGGGAGTGAAGAACTGAACCCCATCATTGAAAGATCAAGAAATCTAAGAGAGCTCAAGTTTTGTATGAAATGGGGAAATGTGCCACTGAGATAGTTTTGACTAAGATCTAGGCGCTGAAGGGTGCTAGGAAAAACACTTGAATTTTTTATGGCTAGATGAGAATTTTCTAATCCACAAAAAGTCAAGTTCAATACCGACAATGATGGAAGTTTGTGAAGTATCTCAAGACTATCTCGTGTTTGACTCAAGTCCACCCCACTCAAATCAAGGTATTGCAAGTTCTCAAGCTTGAATGTCCAATCTAGATTGTTTGTCATCTCTATGAAAGACGGAAATGGAAAAGAGTGAAGACTAAAGGAAACAAGTTTTGTAAGGTTTTCAAGGTTTTGAGGGAATTTCCCACCAAAATCAGTATAAGAGAGATTCAAATGTTGGAGTTGTTTCATTGCTCCAAAAAATTCAGGAATGCTAGAGCCATTAAAAGAAACACCACTTAAGTCTAAGTATGTCAAGTACTTCAACTCAAGCAGAGCAGGACTTACCTCTCTAGCTTCTAAATTCCACCCAAATTCAAATATGTAATACAAGCTATGACCAAACCAGGAAATTGAGCTAAGATCAAGCTTGATGACGGTGTTTGTAACATTGTCGCAACCAACTCCTTTCCAACTACAACAATCATCCCCAACCCATGAACCTAGACGATTAAATCTATCAAGATAGAAGCTATGCTTAAATTTAAGCAAAGCGTTTCTCTCGGCTTCCTTACAAGTGGAATTGACTCTCATGCAAACTATGAGCATAAACAAGACGATTACAAATAGCTTCATATCTAAAGAAAGGGGTTCTTTTGGGATTTTTTTCTTCTTGTAAAGTAAAGAAGGGAACAATGCAAAGGATATGTGAATGTTTTAGGGATGGATTCTTTACGTGGTTGAGTATAGTCTTATATAGTTGAAATCAAGAGACTTTGAATAGTCCAACTAAAAATATTAGAAGACTTCAAAATCAAAGGACATGCTACCTTGCATCATTTTTTTTCTTTGTCTAATTTGACAAAGTAGATTCATAACACTTCATAAGTGATATTATCTCTCAGTTAATCTAAATTATCAATAAATCGAAACTACCTCTCAACTAAAATTTAAATAAACATAAATTTAAAACTAACAAAAAAAATCATTCTTAAGTAGTTAAATGTGATATATTAACACCAAAAAATAGTTATTTTACGCATTTTTTTGTTTGGCCTAGTGATAGTTTTTCTGACTTTATGGGTAATTTATTTGTGTAGACAAAGTAGGCTATGGTTTTAGATATGCATTTTGAAAATTAAATTTTGAGAATCAAAATTTGAGTATTGAACTTTACATATTGGTTCTCAAGTATTAGGTTTTGGGTAGTGGATTCAGGTGTAGAATTTAAAGTATAATAATTCAAAAAATTACATTGAGGTATTAAAATCGGGTATAAGATTTTTGGTATTATACTTAATATATAAATATAGTTTTTTAAAATAAAAATTTATGAAATCCAATTTGTTTCACGAACTACATTATTTATATGTTTTTTTTATGTACCCAAAACACATACCTAAAATCTACGCATGCTAATAATACAACTCACACTTCTTCTTTCCTTACCCTTTATATAATTTGAGTTCATATGATGTAGAAGAGATGTGTAAGACAGAAGTCTTACCGTCCGTATTATTATCATATGCAAACCAAAGCTTAAATGGAGACATATTGCTGGTTCGCCACACCTCGGGCATCAATGTCCAACCAACTAACAACACCTAAAGGTGAAATCTTTAAAACATGATAACTTGTATGAAAATTAAAAGCTAACGGAGCAAGAAAGTCCGTAAAAATTTTAGCTTTCAAGTAAATGTGACGAAACTGAATTTCTCAATCTCTACGTTGAAATCTTAACATCTCGATAAAAGGCTGAAACAAAACCCCCAATTTTATTGTGAAATAGGGCAAGAGGGTAAATACTAACTATAGCTAATGATAGGTACAAGAACATTATATTTAGAACGAATGATTTTTTTAACTATATTATGAATCTATATATACTACTAAAGCAGCACCCATTTTGTCCACGTGTCAACCTCTAAGGCCGTCCACGTCAGCATTTTTTCAATTTATTTACAGATTTACCACAACGTATTTACAGACTTGCCATTAATTATTTTATAAAAAAATGTTTTACTAGAATTTATAAACAGTCATCAACAGTCATCATGCCACGTCAATTTTATTCAAATAAATAATTAAAAAATAAATAAATTCTACTATCTCCCAATCAAAATTAACAAATTAATCTATTCAAACTCGATTTGTTGAGAAAATCTAACGCAAATCTTCTAACAAGATATGACACATTTGTTAAATTTAAACTAAATAAAAATTTTCTCCTCTATCTTAGTAAAAGTGATTATATATTAAGGTATAAATATAATACTCGAATAATATTCTTTGTAATAGAATTTTAATTATGTTCATTTATTTATTTAAAAAAATTAATCCTCATATGTTAGTCATATTAATTAGAAAAATAATTTTTACTATAGATTGATATCAAATATATGATGCATGAAAGTGAAAATATAATATTGTTTTTTATTTAGACACTCCCGCACAAGGTGCGGGCACTAAACTAGTTTTTAAATATAATATTGTTTTTTATTTAGACACTCCCGCACAAGGTGCGGGCACTAAACTAGTTTTAGTTTTATAATAGAAAATTAAGAGAGTGTAATAAGAAAAAAAAATAAAAAGCTAAATTTTTTTCACCACTTTTGATTAAGTCAATATATAATAAACACTTAAAACAAGTTAGTAATTTACAACTTATAATAGAAGTTCAGTTCTCTTGTTGAGATGCAATGGCTTGTCTTCTTCTATAGGAGACTTGGAGGTCAATGAACCAAAGCAAGTCTTGCACAAAAGGTTTGTTTTGAATATTCAACACTCAAAACATAACAATCAACAAATGTTTTGAAAGCAAATAACAATAAAATTGAATACTTTGCTTATAACATAATAATTGATAATTCAGCTAGTAGTAAATTTGGGGCTATATATAAATTGAATGATTTTGCAACTTTTTTACAAAAGAATATTCAAAAAAAAAAATTGAACTAGTAGAAAAAAAATCATAGTTTGAACTTTTGTAGAATCTTTTTTTTTAACTAGTTAAAGTTATAAAAATAAATGTTAGAATGAAAAATAGAGATAAATGAACATAAATAAGGTTCCTCTAATGATCATCAATCAATAATAAGTTAGTTGTTTATCTCTAGTGAATAGTGATCGTCAATCAATAACCAACTAGTGTAATATTCGTACCTCGTGCGGGTTCTGAAAATTAAGGGCTAGATTTATTATCATGTTAATGTTAGTATATATATAAATGAATAAATTGATAAGTAATTATTTATCCCTTTTGATGATAAATTGGACAAAATTTTAGATAAAAAAATTGGAGTATAACTTTGATTAACAAATATAAAAATTTAAATATTTATACAAAAAAATTTAAAATACTATTTACAATAAATTTTTTGAGCTTCGAAAAATGTGTTAGCACGTGACAATAAAGGCTTCTACTTTAATAGATATGAGATATCTATTTTTAGTTGTGACCAGGGGCGGCCCTTGGGGGGCAGGGTGGGGCAGCCGCCCCACCCTCCAAATAAAAAATAAAAAAAATCGTTTTAAAATGGGTTGTGGCTTCTCGTTTATAAAAAAAATTTCTACGATTTTTTAATTTTTTAAATATCATTATTCTTGTGTTATATTTAAATGTTGTTTTGGATCTTTCGCCGAAGTAAACGAAACTTCAAAAGAATTTCCCGTTTTAGGCTCGGAGTGAAATAATTCACCAAAATGCACGAGATTTGTTGTTTGAAGTAGAAGCGCGGTCTTAGACCGCACTATGATTTGTAATACGCGTTGTCGAGGACAGCGTTTTAATATCCGAAATAAAGATAATAAAAACACAAATAGAGGTGCGGTTCTAGACCGCGGATATAGTATAACGTTTTTGAAAAAAAAAACTAAAGAGGCACGGTCATAGACGTGCCTATAGGGCACAGCAAGTGTAATGTTTTTTTAATTTTTTTTTGTATTTTTATTTATTATAAGTAAATGACATATTAACTTTGTTTTTATCGCTGTTTTTATTTTCATAGATATATTTATCAAAAATAAATTTTCGCCCCCCTTTCAAAATTTTGCGACCGCCACCGGTTGTGACCGTGGGAGTCAAGTTAGTGTGTATTATTACAAACTTTTTTCGGACGTTCCATTGTGGAAAGTGGAGACTATGAGTTGTCTTCTTTGGAGAAGACTTGGAAGTGACGGATTTAAGTCTTCCACAAAAATCTTATTTTGATTATTCTACTCTTGAAATTTAGCAATCACACATCAACCAATGTGGAAGAAAACAAGAAGAATCTACAAATCTATATACCTATTTACATTAATCAAAATTAGCTAAATCGTACCTAAATTATTGCCTAATATTTCAATAGCTATATTGGAAAAATGTTATCCAATAATTCTTTTCATCAATTTTTATTTTTTAGGACTTTTTTTAAAATAAAATGGTTATAATAATATGATTATTGGTCAACTAAAACAAGTGATAAAAAAAATTTCAATCCGACAATCACATAATCAATTTAGTAGGAGTTGAGACCGTATTAGAATTGATTTTGTAGGTGGTAGTTTATATACAAGTTAGTAATTTATAAAATTTGGATTTTTTTTTACATGGATAATAATTTTTATTTTTTTTATTTTTTTATTATAAATTATAATGCTTAACCAAAGTATGGAAACTAATTGTGATATTAATATTAATATTAATAATAAAAATTTATCTTGTTTATGCTTTAGTTTTAAATTTTTTGATGTAATTTTAACTTGCTATAGGGTGGTTAATTGAAAACAATTAAAATTAATGGTGGTTATATGTCAAAAAAATTATAAGGGGTTGTTTATTGAAAATAGATGAATATTAAGGGTGGTTTTATGCTAAAAAAATTTAATAGGTGGTTTTTTGCAAAAGAATGATTATTAAGAGCTTGTGTTAATTGCGAATTGTTTTTATTTCGGGTTATAAACTAAATTGTGACATCCAAAGTTCTGGGAACTCGAAGCGTTACGGGCTAGGACCTCACAATAGGTCACAACCCTTAGAGTAGCAACGACAACATCGGATCTTACAGCAACACACCAATAAATGAAACCAAAACTTATAATAAAATCAAAGGTTATAACAAAGGGAAGCGTAAGGGACTCGCAACCGAGTTCAAAACAAAGAAAAAAACGACAACTGAAATATAAACCCGATCCCGTCTTATAATGTACGGGAACTCCGACTGATCACACCATCCGGATCACTGGGCAGCATCTCTAACCTGTGGAACGTCTACAACACCGGTATAAACCGTTAGCTAATATTCTAGATATCAGAAAGACAGTAAAGGCACAAACACACATAAAGTAATATAAACATATAGTATGCTCGCATAAAACGGGTTATTATCTTTCAATAAGTTAATCCTTTTACTAATTCAACTTATGTTGTCACACGAGAATTGTTATGATCTCGCCTCTGTCCTCTGTCCCCTTTCACCAACAGGAATAGAACGTATGCATCATTCCGTCACTTGTTGGACTAGTCGCAAGAGCACCTCCTAGTTTCCCCTTTCTGAACTGGACAAGCGGTCACCGCCCAATTATGATACACTTGGGCCAATTATGGTTATGAAGGTCAATCCTAGTCCGGTTATCAGTTATAACAATAATAACAACGCAAACAAGTCAATATACTCAAACCAATATATGGAATGAAGCTAAGTAGGTTCAAAGGACTTACCTCACTGAAAGGTCAGCAAACAACTCAGTGTCCCGCAAGAAAGAAGGACGGAAAGCCTGCTCAACAAGGCATAACGAATCAAGAACGAAACGATTGCTAAAAGTCTATAACTTCTAGTCTCAATGATCTCTAAGAGATCTTCGCAGGCTAATGTATCAACCTTAGTCTTATAGATCAAGAAGGGTCAACAACATCAACACAAGTCAAGGGAAGGAACGAGAAAAGCAAGGAAGGAAGCAGTTCACCAAAGACGGGAGCAACTGGGGGAAAACCGCAGGGGCGGCAAACAGTACCGTAGGGGCGGCACTGGGCAAGATCCGCAGGGGCAGCTGGACAGGGCACGAGGGCGGTTATGGTGCAGAAAGCTCGTCTTCTCCTTCGACAGCAAGGAACTCAACAAGGACTCAAGCTTGCTTCTCTCAACACACACACACGTCACAACTCAATCAAAGGAGTCTGTGAACATCAACATATCAACAACGGAACGACCAACAAGAATCAAGACTCAATCTTGATTCTTGAAGAAGAAGAAGAAGAAGGAGGAGAAGAGAAGAACGAAAAGAAAGAAAAACAGAAGGGAGGAACGATGCAACAAGTACAAGAACGTGAGGGAGAATCACATAGAAGAAGACTTACACGTTCAGCAAGGTTCACAAGGGAAGAAGGCTGCAGCTTTCGAGGTTGAAGAAAAACGTATGCAAGAAACGGAAAAAGGAAGAGAAAGAGGGAATTTATTTAGAAGATCCAGGAAAGTCAGCCCCTGCAAAGATATAAAATCGGATCTTTATGAAAGGAAATAAGATATAAACGAAAAAGGAAAGAAGATCTTACGATCTTGGTCTACTGCACCCGCGGCTCGACCCCGCCGCGACCGCGGCTAGCTGTTGGGGCGGTGACTGACGTCACTTGCCGCTGAGGCGGCCGCTGTGACCGCGGGGGCGTGACGGCCAGAAAACCGGATGTTACATAAATGAGTTTATATGGGTTTTTAGTTTATTTCTCAACGGGTTTATATAAATAAATCACAAAAGATTGTATACTTGAAGTTTATTTTTGGGTTTACTTTACTTCAAAAGATACTTATCCCCTAAAAATCGAAAAATAACGTTGAATACCCATGGATGAACAATGAATTTCGGGATGAAAAAACATAAGGCCAAAATTGAGTTTTAAAAAAAAAAAAAAAAAAAAAAAGGAAAACACAAAAATAATTTCGAGAAGTTTAATTTGAGTATGTTTTTTAACGGGTACATAGTTTTAGAAAATCTACTACAAGCAAATTTTTATAGAAGAATTGAGGAAGAGAATTAGTTAAAATAAATTATAACAGACGGTGGTGGTGGGTTGTGCTGATGCAGGATAGTAACGGTCTCATCTTGGCGGCGCTCATTGTAGTTCAGTTGTGTTACAGTACGAAATTGCTCCGAGCAGTCAACTCCGTCCTCGTTCTGCAACTGCGGTGAATGTCAGTCCCTTCTCGACTCATTCGCTCCACGCAGCAAACCCCCAACATACTCCCATTCTTCTCTGCTCCAAGAAAAAAATCCCGCCACCTGTTCGACGAATTGCTTCAAAGAGACTTGAGAACTCTTAACTCCGCTCTCGCCACTCATGTCCGGAACAATGACCCTCTGGCAACTTGTACCCTCTTTGAACGCGTTCATCGCGCTCGTGCGGACTTCGATCCCTACACATTTACCCCTGTTCTGAGCGCTTGCTCGGCCTTGCCCAACTCGTTATGTGGGAAGCAAGTTCATTCCTTGATGGTTAAATTTGGTTCAGATACTCAAATTGTGCCCCAAACTGCACTTATGGACATGTATTCTAAGCACGGATTAATCGTCGAGTCCTCCAGAGTCTTTGATGAAATGAGTTGCAAAGATGTGGTCACTTGGAATGCTATGATCGCCAATTGTCTAAGACGTGGTTCAGCTCTGAAGGCGATATTGGCGTTTGAGGAGATGAGGAGGGATGGTGTTCGGTTTACCGGCTTCACTTTGTGTTCTGTGATCAAGGCTTGTGTCTGTCTGAATGCTCTCAGGCAAGGTATGCAGGTTCATTGTTTGATAATTACCTTAGGAAGTGATGATTTGGTTGTTCTAGGCACGGCTCTCATTGACTTCTACTCTCACTTCAGCATGATTGATAAAGTTATTCATATTTATAAGAGCTTGGGGGAAAATAAGGATAATGTTATGCGCAATTCCTTCATTGCTGCGTGTGTTAGGAATCGAAGATATAGTGAGGCATTGTTGGCCATGAGTTCCATGAAACCGAATACATTTGCCTTGACGAGTGTATTGGCAGCTTGCTCTGATAACTCCCTTTTGTGGGCGGGAAAGCAAATTCACTGTGTGGCTGTCCGTTTCGATCTTTTTAATGATACCCAATTGTGCAATGCCTTGTTAGATATGTATGCCAAGTGTGGTGAAGCTTCATTGGCAAGTCTTGTTTTTGATCGGATTCCTCGGAGAGATTTGGTGTCTTGGACTAGCATGATAGATGCATATGGGACAAATGGAAAAGGTGTTAAGGCAGTTGATTTGTTTAAGAAGATGGAAGAAGAGGGAAACCACACCCCAAATGATGTGACCTTTCTTGCTGTTCTATCAGCTTGTTCTCGATCAGGGCTTGTTGCGGAAGGACGAGAATGTTTCCAGTCAGCTCAAAAGAAATATGGTTTCATTCCAGGAAGCAAGCATTATGCTTGTTATATTGACATACTTGGCCGGGCTGGCCATGTTGACGAAATTTGGTCTGTGTACGAAAATATGATCAAGAATGGTATTGAACTAACAGGTGAAGTCTGGGCAGGATTGATGAATGCTTGTAGGCAAAACAATGATATCACAAGGGGTGAGTTTGCTGCAAGGCATTTATATGAGTTGGAGCCTGATAAGCCCGGGACGTACATACTACTATCCGAATTTTATGCAGCAGCCGGGAAGTGGGATATAGCTGACCAATTTAGAAGTGTAATGAAGGGGAAGAAAATCTTGAAGAATGTTGGAATCAGCTGGGTATCTGCTTCATATACTGAGCCAAATGTAGCCAGGTTATTAAGCTAATGTTATATCAGGCTTATTTTCTGTTAATTTAAAATTAGTGTAGGAATTGTCTTTCATTATTATTACTATAGCTATAGCCAGAGGAATTGAACAAAAAAATTCATAAAAGCGAGAGCCAAGAGCTAATTTATATTGAATTTCCTGTCAATTTAGTTGCAACCAACCGTCTTGCACAAAAGAAATACGGTTTCGGTCCAGGAAGCAAGCATTATGCTTGTTACATTGACATACTTGGCCGGGCTGGTCATGTTGACGAAAGTTGGTCTGTGTACGAAAATATGATCAAGAATGGTATTGAACTGACAGGTGAAGTCTGGGCAGGATTGATGAATGCTTGTAAGCAAAACAATGATATCACAAGAGGTGAGTTTGCTGCAAGGCATTTATATGAGTTGGAGCCTGATAAGCCCGGGACGTACATACTACTATCCGAATTTTATGCAGCAGCCGGGAAGTGGGATATAGCTGACCAATTTAGAAGTGTAATGAAGGGGAAGAAAATCTTCAAGAATGTTGGAATCAGCTGGGTATCTGCTTCACATACTGAGCCAAATGTAGCCAGGTTATTAAGCTAATGTTATATCAAGCTTATTTTCTGGTAATGTGAACTTAGTTTAGGATTTGTCTTTCTTAATGATTACTAAAGCTATATCCAGAAGAATTGAACCAAAAATCTCATCAAAGAGAGAGTCCTAAGCTATTTACATTGAGTTTCCTGTCAATTTAGTTGAAACCAACCGTCTTGCACGTCTGCTCTGCCTGGAAATTTTGTTCTAGTATGTGTTTAGGGTTCAAACTTAATGGAATGCAATTACCTTTCATAATTTATGAACCCTAAAATTAGCTTTGTCTTCTGGTCCTTTTGATCTTTTGTATCTCTGTTGTTGAATTGCTTATTGTATAGCATTGAATCTCTCTGTTGATTTGAATTCATATTTCCTCACTTGATGTGTTTTATTCTTTTTTGTAGATGCAGCTAGGCAGTTGATTTATCTTTACCCCTAAGTTTGCTCCAAACTATCTGCAACTGGCCTATAACGCCTCTAGACGTCCGTGTCGTTTGCATTCACCAACAACAAACACGGCTTCACGGCAGACAAGGTCAAGGGTGCAACGGGCCTATAACGCCCCTGGACGTCCTTGTTGTTTGCATTCACTATCTACAAACAAGGCTTCACGTCGGACAACCTGACCGACACCGTCAGCTCAAGTACTCAATATTATGACGATGATGATTATCAGTTATCATTAGACGTCAAGGATTTGGCCAACACCATCTGTTCAAGAACTACATTACATTTATGCTGACTCTAGGCTGTGTTCATCGGCAATTTGTAGGCTCGTTTGTGCACCACAGTTGATGTACAAACAAGGCCTCTTGACGTTCTTATTCTTTCACATTAGATCACATGTGAAAACTGCATCGAGTTTCAAATGTAATGCTTATGTTTCCACACTAATGAAAATGTACTTTTTTTTTGTTGAGTCATTATGTGGATATTGATATTTGTAAAATTTATGTTGTATACAGTAGTCAGTTTGAAGTATGACAGTACATGTAAGCAATGGTATATGTAATAAGTGGATCATGTTGTGTGGAAAGCCCTTTGTTACTCATTATCAAACCTTAAACTCGAAAGAAGCAAGCAAGCGCGGCAACAATAGAACAATTTCACGCTCATTTCATTCATCCATAACCTTGGATATCAGTCCTAACAAATTTCAGCTTATTCTAGCTCACAAATCACAATAGAGCAGTGATTCATAATCACAATGAAGCATTCTACTCACCACAACTACCAATGTAAGCAATGGTATATGTATACCATGTAGAACGGCTATCATTTTCGACCCAGCATCTCCTGATAACTTCTTTTGTGCATCTCGTTTGCAACCACGAGTTGGGTAGTTAAAGGCGGGTCGTTGGCAGAGTGACCTGAATTCGGAACCACCTGTTTGACATAATAGTGAGTGCGTTAAGTAGGAGGGTATGATAGATTGATAGCATTGATCAACTGAAGAAATATAAATGTGTGATGTTGCATACTATGAACTCGGCTTCTGGCCATGCTTTGTGAAGATCCCATGCAGACATCATTGGACATACAACGTCATATCTACCCTGCAATATTGAGAAGGTGAGCATGAGAAAACTAGCAGAGAGCGGTTTTTGATGAATCTCCTAGAAACGTATTCGGGCCTATTTGGTTGCTCATTCGAAAAAAAACGAAAAGGTAATGATTAAGAAGATGGGATAAATAGCACATTCCCTTTACCTATGATAACCAAAGGGTATTCGCACGGTTCAAGATTTCGTTAATGCACCACTCATACGCAATGTGTGACCGTCACGGTCACGCATTGCGTAACCGTAAAAAAAAAAAAATTCCCTGACATCACGTTACGCAATGCGTAACCGTGACGGTGTCAGAATTTTTTATTTTTTTTCGGGTTAGAATTCATGTAGAAAATTATCACGGATCTGGAACCCGTAATCGTAACCGTGACCTTATGACAGTTACGGGATCCGTATGCGTGGTGCAATAACGACGTATGCGTGGTGCAATAACGAAATCTTGAACCGTGCGAATACGACTTCCGTAACTAAATATACATGGATTTTAAACATCATCATTTGGTTTTGGTTTTCTTAACCATTACCTTTCCATTTTCCTTCTGAACAAACACACAAACAAACAGACAAATCCACAATATATTCAGCAACATAAGAACACTGATAGATTAGACTTCAAAAAGGATGTAACTTAAGAAATTCAAAAGACATTAATGCAAGTGTAGAAGAATATTAGCTTTTTCGAGCACAATCACATCTTAAAACCTTGGGATTGGAAAAATTGTAGCAAATTTCTACTTAAGTTCCAAGTATGATCATTTTCTCCAGCTTTTCAAATAATTTATTAGAGATGCTGAATTTTGAAGCAAGTCAAAATATCACAAAATCAGTAAGCCCAAACTCTATGACAATTCAACTTTCTGAAGATTATTAAGGCTAGGATTGAAATTCGAAAGGAAGAATCTTCTGGTTGGAAAAAAAAATGCAAAAGATTACGCTTTCCTGTAACAGAAAGATACAAAAACTATTTACTGGCAACCTTGGAAGAAAATGATCTGCAAGAATAGTCCGCATAGTATAACACAAAGCAGTGTAAAATAAGGATACCATGGAAAACATACCTGGACAATTGTTGTTTTGATGTGTCTTATCTTGTCAATGTTATCAAGAAGGAAAGAGTCAGAAGGAAAGAATCCCTTGTTGACAAAGTAATGATTTTCTATACGTGCAAATGCCTGTAATATGAGAAAATAATGTAAATATTATACACAATTACTCAGACTAGCGTCAAGAAAGAGGAAACGGAAAAATTATGATCGACACTAAGCCCTCTCACGGGAAAATAATCCAGAAATCAGGATTTATCATTACCAATGATGATTAACTCATACACAACACTGAATTCCTGATTCTTGTACTAAAAATGTGATCCGGGCTCATAAAATACAAGTCCCTGCCATTTATAAATCTTACCAAAGCAAAATTATCATCATCTCCTCGCTTGATGTTCTCCTCATCCGGAAGAAGATGGGCAGTCATCAACTCCCATGTAGTCCATGCTCTTGCAGCTGCATGCTGCAGAAGGGAAAAAATGAGATCATTATTTCCTTCTTCTATAATGGAAAGTATAACCCACAAGAGAATATAGCAACACAAAATACGCTACATAAGATCTAGAATTAAAAAAAATGGAAAATAAAGAAGCCATTTAACAGAAGTTACACGTCATTATATTTTACAAACTTAAGAAGGAAACATCTTACTTCCTCTTAGAATAAAAAAAAACAATTTGTTTCCTGACTTAAATTCCTATCAATCATGGAGGGATTCTCCACCTGACAAGCTTTTATACAACAGTAAGCATCATGACAGTTAGAATCCCTTTCAAACAAGATCTTTCACACACAAAAAATGAAAAAGAAAGGATAAGGCACTCGAAATGACATGAAAGTCCTCTATATGCTCCAAAAAAAGAGGTAAAACGGATTTTGTTATCGAAAACGGAATTCTGGTGATATGGAAGAAGTGAATGTGCTTAGACAGGCATCATTTTTGGTAATTGAGGAATTAATCTCTATAGAAGAAAACGGATTTTGTTATCGAACTACTAATTTCTAATGCTTCAAAGAGCCCACCGGACTGAGAGAAAGCATCCACAAGTTGTTCAACCCTTTTCACCTTGACATATATGTATATTAAGTACGGTATGTAAGAATCCACAAGTTGTTCCAAAAGAAAAACAAGGATACTGCTTAGCCATATTACTCCCCCGTTTTTAAATTTTTAAAAGAAAACCCAAGTTTGAATAAGTTCGGCATAGTGTAGAGGATAGTTCGTGCAGCTTAAAACAGTAAAGAGAAGAAAGGAATATTAAAATTTGTGAACATTGCCTAATATTACTACTAAAACTATAAACAAGGATACATTATCCTATAAAAACATTTAAACTCTACATTCAGAAAGAAATCTATATAAAATATTTGATGATTCTTGTTATCAAGGATGAAAAATGAATATTTAGGAGTGTACAACTCCAACAGAAATTTTAAAAACCTTACTTGTGTTTTCACAAAAAGCAAGTTGACAAGGGAATTCCCACACGGAGTGCACTAAACAGACGTGCATAGTAAAACTATAAAACAGCTCTTAAAATTAAAAGCCTTACTTGTGTTTTAACATCTTCAGCATTCAACCTCTTGTGGTAGGCATTAACAAAAGAGTCCCTCTCGTTTTCTGGAATAAGATCCCTAAACGGCTCCCATGCTTTTCAAGAAGAATCAAAATAGAATATTTAATGACAAACAGCCACATAAAAAAAACGGCCATCTACGCAAGATCCCAAATACAAGAAATACCCAAACCATGACATCACATCTGAATTTATGAAAAAAATCAAACATTATCCTTAGTCACTCTCTTAACTTCGTAACTCATATGGAAATCTTACCATCAGGGAAGATGGCAGCAGCACCTCCCTCATAGAACCAGTCAATCTCCTTCTTACGCAACATAAAGATCCCTCGAAGAATCAAACTTGTAACCTATGACAACAAGATTATTTCAGTTCAGGTAAACGATTATATAAACCATTCCATGGTAGAAAGTGAAACAAGTGACTCAGCTCAAGAGAACACCTTATCAGGGTGTGATTGACTGTAGGTTAGAGCCAATGTACTTCCCCATGAACCACCAAATACCTGCCACTCTGGAATCTCCAAATGCTCCCTTAATTTTTCAATGTCTGCAACAAGATCCCATGTTGTATTCTCCTCCAAGCAAGCATGAGGAGTACTCTTGCCTGAACCCCGCTGTCAAATAGCAGTACAAGATAGTTAAGTTTCGTGATCACATTGTCCAAACTCTGAAAAGGGTTCCAAATTACTGATTTCATAGCATGATGAAGGAATCAACCTGATCAAATAAAACTATCCGGTAAAATTCAGGATCAAAGAATTTTCTGTTGCTGGGAGAAGTCCCGCCACCTGGACCACCATGAAGAAACACAACAGGCTGCAAAAAAGGTAGTCAGGCCTCAATAGTGATAGACTGATAGTATATGCAATCTCATTTTACATATAATAGAGATCTCAAAAATATATTAAGCCAAAATAAAGGAACTCAAAATCAACTTCCAAACTTGCATAAGACGCTATGCTTGTTAGTTAGCTCCAATCAACAAAATATGACTCTATCCAACTACCCTCTCAATTATATGTCACTAATCTTCATGTTATAACTTAGCACAAACACACCATCAAACCAAGAACATAACTCATAATTCCACAACTCACATGTCCATCAGGATTCCCAGATTGCTCCCAGTAAAGCGAGTGAAGATCAGAAACCTTCAAAAACCCGGAGCTATAGGGTTCAATTGGGGGATAAAGACTTCTATTAACTTCTACGCATCCTTCGTTCCCCTCCACCGCCATGCGATCTTCTAATTGATGTCGTCCGACGCTACTACCAACACGATTAACGCAATTCTGCACCGCGTTTCTCTTCAACACCTTACTTCCTGCAAAACCAAAGTTAAATCACAAAAATAAACGATCTAGAAGTACAAATTGCAATGCGCCATGGAAAGGGAAAGGGAAGAGATGAAAAGGAAGAATTTTTGGATACCTGAGAAGAAGATGAATTTGGGGATTTTAGGAGAGGAAGGAAATCTGAGAGGGCATATGTAGGGAGACTGGGCAAATCTTAACAGCATCGTGTTGGTGACTTCATTTCGAGAAGATTTGTTCAAAATATTATTCACTCTTCCATTGGTTGGTACTAGGTACAGACTGTACAGTAGTATCTAATGGAGACTATGGAGTATAATCTAATTAATTATTTTTAAATATTTTATATTGGATAATTCAAGGTTTATTATTCACAGATAAAATTATATATTTACCCTAATAACATAAAATAATTACTCGTCGTCAAATAAATAGAAAATAAGATAAAGAAGGAGGATAGAACCTGACTTTTAAAGGGGATAAATTGTTGCATAAAGTTTTTTATTAAATACTTCCTCCAATCTTAATAATTGACGTTAAAAAATTCACAAGTATTAAAAAAAATTAAAAATAAATAGTTAATACTAGGGCTATTAAAACTATTCCTAAACAATGATTTTTTAGGAACCAAGAACCGATCTCGTTTAGTTATGCGGTTTGGTTCCTGTACTTTTAAGAGGTGGAACCGTTTGGAACCGAACCAAATAAGGAACCGAACCATTTTAGGTATACGGTTCGGCTCTTGTATTTTTTTAATGAGTGGAACCGTTTGGAACCGATTTACAAAGAAACCGTTTTGGACCTAACAAGAACTATTTAACGACTTTCATTTGCATATGAATTGTAGGAGGAAGGTCCAAATACTTTAATTTTATTTAAGAATATAGATGTTTTTAATTTTTACATGTTTTGTCTTAATTTTTTCTAATTCTCAATAACTCAAGAATGCCTTATAACAAGTAGTTAAGCACTGCTATAACGGAAGATAAAATTGAAACCTCATTTATCTCGACGAACTACACCCATTGTCTTATAAATGGGATAATTCAATTTTTTGATAGTTTAAGTTAAAGAAACTAACAAAAAAATGGTTGTAGACAAAGAAATTCTGGATTGAAGACAAACCTAGTTAAAGAAGTTATTGAACAACTAGAGAAACCGATTTAGTGAGGAACAAATGAATGTGAGAGAGGAACATAAGACAATATTATAGTCATTATACCAAAGAAAGAGACCAATACCTTTTTTTAACTTTTTTTTTGTTATATATTATGTTATTTTACATTTACTAGTTTACCTAAAAGTATAAACGGTTCCGATCTATTTTTGTTTTAAGGAACCTAACCGAACCAAACCGTTTCCATAACGGTTCGGTTTGAAATAAAAACGACAAATAAATAAGAGGAATCGAACCAAACCGTAAAAAACAGGTTCGGTTCCAACGGTTCCGTCACGAACCGGTTTCGATTAACAGCCCTAGTTAATACTTGATACATTCAAAACAAATACAAGTTAACGATACACCTAAATGTCTTACCGATTCAAATTCAAAAAAGAACAACATAATTAACAAGAGATAACATTCATTAAACTATCGATCACAAAAATGAGAATGACATTTTTTTGTTGTCACTTTTGAAGCTTGAGGTGAAATGTTGCTCTTTTTCTATTTGCTTGAGGCAGTATTATCAAATAAAGCAAAGAATTATTGAATGAGTAATCTAATAATTTTGAAGATATAAAATATTTTTAAAATAATATTTTTTAAATTATAACTTAAAATTATAATTTATCTATTTTATATATATATATATATAATATTTTTAAAAATATACAAATATTATTATATATATATATATGTTGGACGGAACTGGATAAACCGGGATGAGAAATTTCCGTCTCACGTCCGTCCCGCAAATTTTTCACGGGGAATCCACTTTTTTTTCTTCAAATTACACCGGGATCGGGACAGGATCGGGACGGGAACAGGACAGGACCGGAACGAGACGGGATTAATCGGGATTTATGACCACCTCTATAACAAACTATATTTGTTTTTCATTTTAAGATTGAAACCAAACGGCCCCTAACATCGAACCTAACAAAGCAAAAAACAAGTGACCAACCTAGCTATAAAATATCAACAAAAGGATATACTCATATTTTATTTTTGAATTTTCGGGACATATGTTATCATCGTACTCGAGTACAAAACTTGTCAAAAATATGGAGAAGGGTGGCAGGACGAGGTAGGAGGTGGGATGAAGATAGCTAGTCACCAACTGAACATCAACATATTATACATGATAAGTATAGAGGATGGTGAGGGGTGATTTTTGTATCAATATAATATATTTTAAAAGTAGATAAAATGTATAATTGAATCCTGTTATAAGATAAGTTTTAATTAAACTAAAGTTTCATCAATTATTGAGTTGATTTACTTTTTCATGTTTTTTTTTGTATAATTAATATATTTTTTAGAAAAAATTATGAGATCCGAAAGTCAGACTCAGAACCCAACTCGAATGGAATTTTGCAAGGCTTCAGGCTCGATCAGTGTCCGGCCCGTAAAACAGTCAAAATAAATTATTTTTGCTCGTTCCGCATATGTCAATTCTACTAAAATTAACAACGCCACAATAAAATAATTAAAAGAATTAACTTTAATAAAATCACAAATAATATTATTTATTAAATTTTGAATAATAATTTATGTATCAAAAAATAATAACCTTTAAATCAAAACTTAATTTCCTACCTCAAGAATAGTATCGTTTATATTTTGAGATTTATATATCAAGACTAAAAAGAATCTTCTCTATGTGATATAGTTCTTTTATATCGTTTTATGAATGGCACATGACCTAAGAATCGTCTACTCCAGTATGGCTAATAAATTTATTTTTACTAAATATTGTAACGCCTCAAAATGAAATCGCTACAAAACCTACAATGTCAAAAATTCGTACAAGAATTCCCTCAATTTTTTTTATTAGACATAAATTAGGAACAAGTGAACAACTCATAAAAGAATAACGAAAGAAACAATGACAGCTACGATATCCCATATAAAAGGACATCATCTTATTAGATATATAAGTCGTCAGATCTTTATGCTCTTGAACTGCTCTTTGACCTGGTTATAAAACATAACCGGTCTCACTGTAGTGCGATTATAAGCAATATATTACTAGAACAAGACAAGCGTAAAATTATAAATAGTAAAAGACTACTTATAAAACTACACATGCGAAAACAATATTGAGCATGTATATATACGACTATAGTGAGGTTAGAAAAGTATGCAACTTTATCAAAATTTACCGTCTGACAATAACATACTGCAGTTGTGTTGTAATTTAAGTATTTTTGAAAATAACTTAAAAATAAACCTGTTTATATTCGGGTTCGGACCGGGCTTTGGCCGAGCATTACAAAATATTGAGCCCGTTTATTTGGACCCGGATAGGCGGGCTTGCGGGTACCCGTTTTAAAAAAAAAATTAAAATATTTTAAATATAATTTATTTAAAAATATATATATTATATTTAAGATATTTATGTAAAATATATTAAATTTATCATAATTATTCTAAATACTTTACATTTATACTTAATATTTATGATAAATACAATAACATATATAATTTATCTTTTTAGCCGGGTCGACGGGCCGGACATTTTGGCCCAGTCAGATCTCTTCCTTTGTTCATATCCATCCGTTTTTCTGGACAGACGGGATTTCCGAATTTGAACAAATCTATTTAAAAAGTACTTTCTAAGTAGAAGATTAAAAAAAATCTCATAACTTCTTGTTTCAAGTTTAAAATACTATATTTCACATATATAAGGTCACATGAAATCAATCTATATAAATAAACCAACAATCATTATTTTCCTAATTAAACTTTACATAATATTACATAATGATCATTAACTATTTATAATTATCCCGACCCCCTCCCCTAAACACCATAACATAATGAACCTATTTAAAGTTTACTTTATACAATGTATATATATAATTTATTATATTTTACTAATAAGTCTTGATTTTACCTTGTCATTACTTAAGGTAAAACTTGTTAATAAGGGGGTTAAATGTAATGTATTTTGTCTACATGAGTTGAAAGGCAAATATGTCATGTCTATTTAAGTCACTTTTAACTAGGTTTTATTTTATGGTAACTGGTTTAACCTTTTGTCTTCTTGTTTTCATAAATAATGAAAAATTACACAATAATATATAGAGATTTTATGACAAATTTAAGAAATATTAGATGTATCATTGGTTTTTTTATTTAACACAATAATTATATAGGTCACTTTGTATTTAGGGTACAAGAAGTTGAGTTCAATATGACATAAGTCGAAGTAGAAGTAAGTTGTGGGTTGTCCCCATAGTATAAGTCATCTACATCTTGAAATAGAGGTCAATTCTTAAATGACTTCTACTCTGGAATTGAAACACGTAATTACCTAAAAATTCGAATATTGATTCTTGTTGGCTCGAACTCGACTCTAACTATGTTTTTCAAACGCGAAGTTATGATCCCGAAAAAAGATTCGAAATTATACACGTGATCTGTAATTTCGGTGTTGAATAAAGAAAAAAATTAAATTTAACATATTTAAAAACATTTATTTTATTAGATTATTTTTTTGATAGTTTCACATAAATAAAGTTTTTTTTTTATCTATCTGATAAATTTTTAGGGAACAAACCATTTTTTAATAAATATATAAATAGATAAATGTAATGCCAAATGCCCTAAAGATAAAGATACTACTACACTAGTCGAAATCTTATGAAGCACAAGCCTGTCATAACAAACACAAACATAAAAAACAACGCCCTATGAAAAAGGAAAAACCCGATATTTAATCTCCTATAAGCTAAGATTCCATATCATCATATACCAATCTTCCAAAGGTTGGGATTGGGATCTTTGAGAGAGATTGAGCGATTGAAAACCTTGATTTGCTTCTTCCGATCTCTCTATCTGGTGTGTTCGGATCCCGTCGAGGAGCTTTATTGATTCGCCTTTCGGTCGTCAATGGCGGCCACCAAGCTCTTACCGCTGGTACTTTCGACGGTGTTGCTTTTTGCCCTTGGCTTTGAAGGTTTTCATGTTACCGCAGATGAGGGTGTCCAGATTCCTGTTGAGACTCACTCGGAAGGAACCGATTCTTTGTCTCTTAAGGCTGAATTAGATCAGCTCAAGTCCGAGATCCGCCTTCTAGGTTCTCTTTCTATCTGTCGTTTGATTTTGGATTTGACGTTTGTCTGTATCGTTGTTGTTTATATATGTGTTGGATTGGATAAATTAAGCGTTTACCGAAGAATAGTTGATTATTGATTGACTTGAATTTCTACTTGGTTGCATTCGTCACTCTATCCGTGTAAATCAGAATGTGTGTGTGGAACTTCTGTACCCGGTAAATTTGATAAAAACAAGCTTGTAGTGATGAATTAAGGATGATTGTTTGACTTGACTTGCTACTTGAGTAAATTTGTCCGTTTTTCCATGCAAATTAGATTATTTGTAGAACTGTACTACGCAATTGGTATGACTGTTTTTTTCCCCCCGCAAGCTTGCTTTTTTTTTTTTTTTAGGTTTTCGTTTTCTCAAAGTTTGGCTTGCCTGAGTTTATGTTTGCTTGTTTTTGAAGATCCAAGTGCTGTTATCTTGGATTTGCATGGTTGACATTTTTCTTTTGGGCACAAGAAATTGCTTGTGATAAGCCAAAATCTTTGCATCTACTTATCAGTGTATTTTTGGCAACTGCAAGCTCAAAACTGGAGCAACTAAGAATTGTAAATCACTGTAGATGCTTCGGACTTTCTAGTCCGAATTTATAAATGACATAGAAACTGGAGATATGACAAGCAAGGGCTTAAACTTGTTGTGCCTATGTTGTCAATCTGATGTCAAATAACTGTTTTGCTTGGTTGCTTTATTTTAGAGACACGCCTTGCTGAAAGTGATAAGGATGTTAAGAGCAAGGATGAGACTGTAACAAATTTGGAGAAAGTTATCCAAGAGAAATCCAATACCATTTCACTGTTGCAGAGTGAGATAGAGTCCACCCAGGTCTGGCAACTGGATTTGGTCAATGTCATTTATCTTATATTAGCTAATTTAAAAAAAATTACTTCTGCAAATGACATTTGTATATCCAAGAAGAGCATGAAAGATGCTTTGTAGTATGTAAAGCTATCTTTTGCAACTTGTAAAAAAATGCTCTTTTTCCATAGACGAAAGGTACATCTGATGCAGAGGAGCGAGTGGACAAGGCTCATGCTCGGGCTGCTGAATTGCAAAAGCAGGTGAACACTGCTTACCTAAATGAACAGGCATTCTGAATAATAATCTTCTATAAAATTCTATTTTTTTATTGAATCATCTTTTACATTTTGTAGTTTGATCAGCTAAGGAAGGAGTTGGAAACACAAAGTAAGGAGAAGAAAGTTCTGGAAGCCAGAGCTGATGAAGCTCAACGGAAAGTCGAGGAATTGAAACTGAAACTGAAGAATGTAAGCTTTTTTCTTCCAGAGACTCAAAACAAGGATCTGTTTGAGTACGAACTAGTACTCCTGAATCTGATGGCTTTTGTTCAGATTAAAAAAAGCACATGTCACCTTGTCAAACTTGAGAAAATTCCCAGCCAAGGGTCCAACTTCCAAAAGGATTTTGGGTTTCAAAATAGTTGACTACTAGGATACTTTGACAAACATGTGTTTTTGGGAAGTTTTATAACCTAATGCATCATATGAGGCAATGTAGCGATGATGATTCAACTTGATAATAAGTAACACGTACTTAATCTTCCGTACATGGAGGTAGTGGCGTTACGGCTTACGTGGGACGCATCAGAAGAGGTGGCTGTAGAGTAGGCTATGGTTTTAAAATCTTGATAGAAAACTGAGAGCAACTCTTAGATTAATTCCCCTTGCTGGTAATGGGTAGATGAGAAACAAGAGTAATTTGTATGCTTACTCATTTTGTTAAATAAGTGGAGGTTATAGAATCTCACATGGCTCAAAGAGGTTTAGTGGGCGGCTTCATTCTGTCATGGATTGATGGTATTGGCTGTCTTGGCTTAGCAGGATTCTAATTTGCTTCCTTAAGTTTTGATCAGTGGGTTATGTTCTTTTATAAGGCCTGTTAAATATTACGGATTTTTTTTCCCATTGATTCATACTTGCACTATTTTTATTGCAGCTCCAGAAGGTCAATGATGAACAGAAAGCCATAATCCGAAAAACAGAGCGTGCTCTTCAAGCAGCTGAGGTATTTATGTGCATTGAGACAGATGGTTTTAAAGGGTTGTAATTATACTGTGGCTACATAGCTTTAAATATTACTTAATATAATCCAGGAAGAGATGATGAAGGCAAAACTGGAGGCCAGCTCAAGATCTAAGGAGTTATTGGAGGTGCGGAGTTACAATGTTGTTTCATCTTTCTACCTATCAGAGTTTTTGTGCATTTTCTTCATATCTATGCTCAGCATACAAAGACATTTCTTTCTCTTTTGTTCTGATGATGCATTTTCATCTTTCATTGACATTAGTACATTACCTAGGGATGACTGCACAAAATTACAACTACATAGCGCTAAAACAACGTTAATTTGTGACTTGAATTCTCTGTATAATGGTCAAATATCATCTCTTTCTCTTCTACCCTTCTTTAGCCGTCATATGTTTAAATTGAGCTGGTCCAGCTGGAATTGCCTGTATTTAACATCGAGGATCCGCTTGCAAGCAAGTTCTACGTTAGGTATCAAACCTGTAGTAGCTTCTCAAGGTATGGAAGGAAAAAATGATGCAGTCTGTTGAAACAAGTGTATATGGATCACTCACTGGAGCTACACAATTCTATTGTGCTCTTTGATGGGTACCTTGAGTGACTTATGATTGGAGATCGGGGACTATTTAGTGATGTGAATAGATCAGAAAGAATTTTATTTAGCAATCTGTATATGGATCAGGATCAATCTTCTAGGATGGATGCTTTACTTATGAGCTATGACTACCATATATTTTTTCAATAGTATTGGGAGGAATCTTGATTGCCTTAATAAAAATTGAGGAATTTCATTATATGGGCAAAAGGCAGAAGATTTTTTTAAGCTTAAGGTGTGGATATGTCTGTAGAATTCATTGGTGGTAGTATATACCCATGTATCTAAGACTCTTATTAGGTTTTAGTCCTACAAAAGTTGATCCCTCCCTTCAAAATTGATGGGAAAAAGATTAGAGCAGTTGGTTTAGCAATAGCAATTGTCTTATTCATCATGTGTTCTGATGTACCAATTTTGTTCCCTGCCTCCACATTTTCTCCTCTTTATCATCTTCAACGAGAATGCACAATTATGTATTTTCTTATCTTTGGTGGCTGATGGATGTATTGCAATTATATGTTTAGGCTCATGGTTCGTGGCTTCCACCTTGGCTTGCTGAGCATGCCATTCGTATTCAGGTAAATAATAAAGGTTTTTGTGGAGGTTGTTCTGGTAAGCTCTTTTTCAAGTTCTAAAGCATTGGTTACCGCAGGCCTTCATTGTGACAGAGTGGGCTGAGCATGGAAAACCTGCCATGAAGATACTAACCCAGAAGGTATGTTTTTCATGACAGCTTTTGTTTTTATGTGGTTTTTAATATATATGTGATGTTCTTCCATGGGATACTGTTATTATTCCTTAACAGTTTTTTAAAAATAAGATTTTCTTCAACTGGCTTTGTATTTCACATTTTCCCCAGACAATGGAGCTGAATACGGAGTTTGAAAAATGGGCTACTCCCCACATAGAGACCGTGAAAACTGTAAGCCACCTCACTGCAAGTCTATATGTTTCCTCACTCTTGTATTAAATCTTTTGATGCTCCTTTCTTTTTGTTGCCACAACTTCTTTTTGCTTTTTCACCTGTCTTATAACACTATCATTTTTTGGACACATAAAGGCATATATATGCTACTGTCAATTTGGTTATTACAGTTGAATAATCTTGCGCTTGTTCCAAGTGGTACGGTTCTTTAGAAAACTATAGCACCTTTGATGATAGAGACATTTGTCTCTAGTGTATAATATCATGCCAAATGTTCCTCTTGAAAGCACTTCTTCGCCAACTAATGGGTTGTCTTTGATCATATTTGCTGGGTTGTGAAGAAATGGGCACCAGCTGCAAAGGATAAATGGCTGATAACAGTGGAGTATCTCGAACCTCATCTGAAACTAGCCAGTGCTAAAACAGTCGAGGCATACGAAGCATTTAAGACTAATGTGAAGCCACATGTGATCAGAGTACACGAATTAGCTGATCCTTACTATCAGGTAACTTGTATTGTATTTTCTTATTTGGATATTTAGCTGGTGCACTGATAATTAATTTAAACTGGTGACAGGAAGCTAAGAAATTCAGCAAGCCATACTTGGATCAGGTTGCTACAGTGGCAAAGCCGCATGTTGAGAACGCAAGGGTCATTTTGAAGCCTTACACGAAGAAGGCTGTCGATGGTTACAGGAAATTTCTTGAAATGGCAACTGCATATCATCTTCAGGTGTTGTAGATCTTATGTTCTTTCTCATCATCACTCCCTTCCTGTCATGCTTAACCCCAAGCCCCCCACATTCATTTCTGGTTTTTGTATCAGCATCTAAACAAATGGGGCCCAGTGGAAGCAAATGATCTTTTCATTATCAATTTGTTGAACTTTATTCTACTCCTTTTGTACCATGCATCAAGTCTTGTAGAAAACTATTTGGGTTCTCATACATTGACAATCTGTTTGATTGCCGTCATCCAATCAGAAATGGCCATATGGTTTAAATTGTGAAGTTACTATTCAACTTCTAGTAAACACTGGATATTTATACTTGGTAGAGATGAAGCTGCATAAAGCAAATATTTTCTGACAAAAATAGAAGCTATTTGTATCTTATAGACTTATATGAGCTGTTAATCACAGTAGTAGTGTGGGAGGCAAGCTTGCCCTAAAGTGGTTACCTTGACTGACAAGGCATATGAATAGGCTTGAGTGTGTTTTATATCTGTATTCTCGTCCTTGTGAGTTTCAGGGGCTTCAGTTGAGTTATGAAATTTTTCCGTGGATGAGTTGGTTAATCTTGCGCGTGGTTGATTATTGGAAAGAAACTATATGGTCCTTCCATAAGAAAATATCATTAACCGTAGATGGCTGTGCTGCCTACGAAATTTTTAGCTACGCGATGACCTCCATTTGAACTTCTCTTCCTTGTTTCCCTTTTGCATGTTTATTTTATTTGTTCTGAAGAAATTATTATGTAAAGCTGTGGTTTGTCTAAACACCATGTCCAGGTTCAAGCTACAGTTCGAGAAAATATGAACAACCATGAATTGATGAAGCATCTTGCTACAAATGAGCTGGTTTGGTTTGTAGTAAGTCAATATCTTCTTTCTAAATGCTAAAGATTGTACTTTTCTTTGTCTGATGGCATCTGTTGATAAAATATGCAATATGGTTGTCTTGTTGATAATACTTCATTAATGCTATCATGTAGGCCTCAGCTTTGCTGGTCCTTCCAGTTCTCATTTTGTCTAGAATCTTCTCAGCACTGTTCCTGTAAGTAATTAACTTGTGAGGATCAAAGTAGTCATGTTTTCCATGTTTCTCTAGCAATTGTTTGTTTTGTCATTGCAGTAAAAAAACAAAGAAGCCTCTCCGCCATCCACACCACCATGGGCGCCGCAAAGGCAAGCGGGGCCATTCTGAGAAATAAACATCCTGAAGCGGGCACTTCTTTGTGGTGTTTACAGGGTATATAGCTTATTCTTGTTCTACTTGGACTTGCTTTGCTTTAGACATCTTTAGTTGATATTTCACTTTATAAGCCTAAAAAAGTTCTTTTTTTTTTGTGGATAACCAATGTTAAGGTTTCCAACTTTGATCGTCAATTTTAAGTGATAAGCTGAAATAAACACAACAGTATCTGCACCAAGTTTACTCGTCCTGTGTCATGTACTTTTGTATGATCACAATATCACATAGAAATACATGAATTATGTACTTTTGAGGCATTTTTATAATCTTTGTATTGACTTCCTATCAGCCGATTTGAGACCGAGGAAAAGCTTTGTTTGATAAACTTATGATATCAGCTGAAATATACTGGTTCATGTCAATGGGTGATTTTTTAGGAGAAATTTCTTTTTATATCCACGATTATATTATATAAGTGGCAGGTTTCATTTTTTTTTTATAGAAGTGGCAGTATTGAAATACAACCATTTTGATATTTTGGGCAAAATAAAATTATATAACCTATTACTCGATAAATCTGTTGTAATATCAGCTGAAACTTACTGGTTGATTTGTATTGGGAATTCATTTTCATTAGTAATAGACTAATAGGTCTTTCACAATGAGATCCACATATACATTAACTGTATTTAGTTTTGAAGCTTGGCTAGATAGATGACCCTATTACTCAGAAAAGTGGGAGCATAATTACTAGGTATCAATAAGGTAGCTGACCCTATTACACCGTTTTTGCAGAAGTGTAGCCATTTGAATACCTTAGTTCGGCCTTCCTGATCAAAAAAGATCTTTTGTTCTTGTTAGAAGATTTTGATTGGATCTACATTATGCATGAAAATTACATAAGTGGTGAGAAGTGATCAGGTGAAGAGCCCCCTTGTCATGAAAAGTAATGAGTAAAAAGGTGCATAAATTAGATTGGGCACATACAAATTTCAGTAGTGTATAATGTATAGTTTTGTAAATATGCACTTCTGCTATTTACAAATTATGCACAAGTTATATTTTTTGGGAAAAAGAAAATATGCTTGGTAGTAAATATATTAGTTATAGAGATCATTAGTCCTTAAAGGAGGACCTCCCCTAATATGTTTGTCTTGTCAGTTTTTTTTTTTCACATAAAATTAAATTTTCATTCGTCTTGTATATTTTTTTTTATATTTTGCATTTGCTTATAACCCTTTCTGTTTAGGTTAATCTGGCAATGCAGAATACAAGTCCACAGCACTATGGTGATTTTCAGTCATTTGCATTTTCATCTTTTGTACCATCTAACTGGTATATGATCACGACTTCTTCGTTGGATCATAAGTATCAGGTATGAAATACATCAGGTTAGAGCAGTGTCTGGGTGTTTGAACGAAGCCAATAGAAATTGAATCACATTGGTTTTGCTTTCTATATTATCTTCGTTAATCTTTATTTTCTTATCATACCTGGGGAGGAAGTTTTTTGGAAGAATATTTTTATAGGGTCAGTTAATTGGTTATGTAGTCAAGCCTATGTTTTGTAATACATTTTACAGAGGTTTTATTTCCAATTGAGTGTGCTTTTGTTGTAGTAATTCGATTTGCTAATGTTTTATTACTTTATATTAGGTTTAGGTTGCATGTAGAGTGACAGAACCTTCATTTGATTTCATACTAGGGATAATTTTGAACAAATTTTAAAAAAACCTAGATGAATTTCTGAAAGAAAGCTAGATTGATGAAACCAGTTCTTAAAATATTGTATTTTTAAATATGTTTGTTAGCCAAAACTTCTTAAAAATGAAGTTTAACATCAGTAAATAAATGCTGAAAATTTCAATGTAAGTTGCCGGGAGATGTCAGAGGGAAGAAACTCGAAACTAGAACTTCCCTCGACATTCATAATAGTCGATTTTCTTTTACATAAAAACTGGTCAGGTCTAGGCCTGGTTCAATCCGGTCGAGTCCTGGACCAGGTCTAGGCCTGGTTCAATCCGGTCAAGTCTTGGACCGGTTGGAGCAAACTTCATCTGTTTGGGACATTGGTCCAGGACCTAAGCAATTGGTCCAGGTCCTGCAAATTGTTTTTCCGGTCCAAACCGGTTCATAGTACAACATGACAATATTTTGCATTTCTATTTTTGTTTTACACAAAAAAGAAACTTTGATGTTCTGGCTAGCTAATCTTGTACTATTATGGCTACGCAATAATTTTCGATATGGGCGACTACGCATCCACCGTGCGTAGTCGTAGCCATTTTTCTATATTTTTTGAACGGAATCAACTTATTGCTACGTCTACGCGTAGTCGGACCACGGGTATGGATAGTACGGAACATGTGGTACGAATAACAATCTCGAGTATCTGCTATGCAACATCTATCATCACAAATACAAATCACACAAAAACAAGGAAGTTATCGAGAACTCCATTACTATTGGGCTTAATGTGCTTCTCCAAGTGCAACCTAACAAAAAAAAAAAAGCCAGTTTGTCAATTTAGCCAAATTATGCAATGGAACGAGCCAATTTGAAGTCTAAAAGAAACAAAGTACCGCAAACATAACCTTAAAAAACTGTTTATTTGTGTGAATTTATGAATTCTTTTTTATCAAAATAAATTTTCATTTGTTGTATTCAATACAACTTGGTTGTTAATGTCTCAATCTAGGGACGTCACATAAAGCTACCCTGCAATTATTGCCCATAAATTGGTTGATATTTTGTGTGGGCTCGCATAATCAATCTTGAGTAATAATGTAATCATAGTGGAAGTGAATTCCTCTGAGAATAGTTTTTTCTTAAAATGAAAAAGAGTTTGATGTACGGGATAAATTAAGGGCCCGGTTGGTTTTAACTCTGATTCACGAATCTAGTCCACATGTACACCCTAATTCATGAAAGTTTATGAAATCATTCTTTGTGGTTTGAAGTAATTAGAGTTGAATTCGATTACTTTTGATACCCTATAGGTAACAAAATGTGGGGAGACAAGTGCAAATCTTATTCCATAAAATTTCATGAATAAGGATACATATATGGACTAAATTCGTTTCCATTCCGTTCCGTTTCCGTTTTCGGAGTTGGAAGCAAACGGGCCCTAAGTGTATTTAAAAACCCTTCATACTAATTTCGTTTCGTTTAACAACTGAAATTATATTTCTTAGAACACTTTTTTTGGATTTTTAAGCTTTTAGAATTAGGGTCTATTTAGGTTTCAACTTCTAAAACGGAATGAAAATGAATATAATACTATATATTAATCATAAAAGTAATCAATAAGATGCCGATTTCTCTAAAAAAACAATTTATTTTTTCATCTGATATTCAAATTTTTACTATTTTAAATCACATAGTTCTAAAACTTTTCATGAACAAAATTCCGTTTCGGATCTGAAACCAAACGAGATTTAGTTGATATTACAATACATATTATATGTAATACTAAAATGAAAAATTCTCACTAAAATTATATATGTCCGTAAACTTCAATGATGGTATTTTTTTAGAATAAAAAATAAAACTCAAAGTTGGTGAAAAAATTCTTAATTAGCATAAAATTTATACAATTTTCTTTTATTTCCAAAAATCATCTTTAAAAAGAAACATTTTTGAATGAATTCGCGTGACAAATGAGACATGTAGTTGCTCGATTAATTATTGTCAACCATTGCGTCAGCAACCACGTGGCGCCATAATAACTCTCCACGTGTCCACCGACCCTACGTGGGTCAAAACACAATAGTTTTCGAGACTTTTGACTCATGTCCCTTCCCGAGTTTATAGGAGAAGAAATACAAAGCACAACACAAGCTTCAAATTCCCCAAAACCCTTTCTTAAACCCTCGAGAAAGCTCTTCTGCTATCGACGCCGATCAACAATGGCGTCTTCTTTCCTTAAAAGTCAATCCTCCATTTTCCGTCTCCTTAGCACCAAAAGCCTTGCCCCTTTCAAGAACAATCCATTTCCTCCGTACAAATTCGAGCACTACCAGCAGCAGCAACGTTTCCGATCCTCCAATTTCTTCAAAAGAGGCCAGAAAGTCGATTCTTCGGCCCCCAATGTGATTTCTTCTTCGTTAGGTTCGACTTCCTTGCCAAAACTCGGATTGGTGGGTTGGTATTTGGGGATGGTGAAGTCTCGCCCTATTCTGACGAAGAGTATTACTTCTTCACTGATTTACATCGCCGCCGACTTGTCTTCCCAGGTTTGAACAAACCCGAAATGCATTTCTTGTAAACGCATTTTGTTGAATCACCTGTTAGGTGGAAGAGTTTACCAACATAACACCTAATTCCATTTTTCTGTTCGAAAAATGGGATGCCATTTGGCTACTGGCTGTTATTAATTAATTTAGCAGCTTACAGATGGTTTTTGTCCGTAGATCCTGTGAAAAAACAACCATTTTTAAAGATTGAAGTTGTTTGTAGTAAATGCTACGCGTTTGGAGCAAGATTGTTTAGTGTTTAGACAGAACTTGTACATTGGTTCTTGGAGAGTATTGTTATATTATTTTCAGCTGGAGATTCATAGCTTTTCATCATACATTTTGATTTGCTTGTAGCAAATCTGGACTGTTCTTTCCTAGGTTGTAGATTTGTGGAGGCTAATTATGTAGGAGCGACATTTTAGTGTTTTGGAAAATCATTCTTAAGGAAGGTTTTATGATGCATAGTCCTTTACGGTCCTTCTGTCTTGCTAAAGACCAAGATTATTTTCTGATCATATCGGACCAGCTCATACAGGGCTCGATCAAACGACCCATTAGTAGATGTGTTTGGTTCTCAGTACTAATTTGCTGGACTTTGTGCATGAATTTGTTGAGGGCCTTATGCTTTGGACAGACATCATATATAGAAATTGATATGGGATATCAAACAGACATCATAGCTAGAAATTGATATGGGATTTTTCCACAACGAAGGCATCATGAACACAAGTTACTTGATTCTCAAAAGAGTTTGCATCTGGTGATCCAACAATGGTGAATGAAATATCTGACAAACTTTAATGTAAACTTCTTCCTAGTTTATATTTCAGTAGTTTGCAATCAGTGTTATAGGTGATCCTGTGTTGTAATCAGCAGTTAGTCCCTCTTTTCCCGCTATACATTCAATCTAATGAGGGTTTATGCTACATCTGTTGATGTTGCTCATCTCGTTCCCTTCCACACCCGCTGGCACTAACAAAATTGGTAGAAAAATGAAAACAGTAGAAGTATTTGAAAAAAAAAAAAAAACAATAGAACCAAGTTATGTGGTTCTTATTCTTATATACTAAACAATCTGCTGGATAAGTCATCTATATGCCTGAATCTGTAATTATGTTTTCTTTATTCCTGAATTAGTTGATGCCAACAGTCCTAATGTATATCCTTAACTAACTAATGCCTTCAGACAATAGCTCTGCCATCTTCAGCATCATATGATTTTTCACGGACATTACGCATGGCTACATACGGGCTGGTAATTTTGGGACCAACACTACACTTCTGGTTCAACTTAATGTCAAGAACCTTTCCAGGATGTGATCTGCTATCTACTGCAAAGAAAATGGTGTTGGGTCAATCGATTTATGGACCTCTTATGACCGTGATATTTTTCTCAATGAATGCAGCGCTACAAGGTATGTAATCATGAAACTCATCTTCTGCTACCTTCACGGTTATCTCTCACAAAAGAAGATATTTTATATGCACTATGTCAGCTACTATTAGGTTAATTTTCCATTTTTCCTGTATCAGTACATTTGCTGAAGAGGTGTAAAAAAAAAGTGAGAAGGTAGTTATGGGTGATAGATGTTTAAACTAAGATTAGCATTATATTATCATATGCTATATTTATAGTTCAGTATCAAGCTGTGACAAAAGATTTGAGTCTTAAATGCATCAGGTGTGCCCTAATGCATTCTTACACTAGTTTGGCTCACACATTACCTTTTGACTTTTGTCTTGATGTCGAGCTAGGTTCCAATATGGTGTGTGGTCAACAAACTACAAACCTACCACTCATTATTAGAATTTTTTTCATGTCAATTTACCATTTGTGCTATTTCTTTCAGGTGAGCACTATACAGATATAATTGCAAGGTTAAGAAGGGACTTGCTCACTACATTGCTAAATGGTGTCATGTTCTGGCCCATGTGTGATTTCATAACTTTCAGATTCGTTCCTGTTCACCTACAGGTGAGTCTTGAATTTTCTGTTTGATATCATTGACGTTTGACAGGGTTTGGTCGTCGGTTTTAAACCCCCCAATAAAGTATAGGGCCTCTTGTACAAGTGTATATGATAACTTGGAAATAAGATTTGCTCATTTCTGAACATCTGACATCCAAATAGACCCTAAGCCATATTTTACTTTTATGATCTATCAGCAAACAACATATTTGCATCTAATTTATTACAATGTATGGAAAACCTGACATGATTACAAAATCGCAAGTATTTGCAGTAACGCCCAAGTATACAATGATTCTACTAGAGCAAATTTTCGTTTGAACCTTCTTGTTTCTAATGCTGATTTGTCTGCATATTATTATCTTGCAGCCTTTGATGAGCAATGGATTTTCATATATCTGGACCATTTATTTGACATACATGGCAAGTTTAGAGAAAGCAAGCTGATCAACTCGATATTCGGTTATTGTGCATGCTGACAAGGGTATTCATGTATACGATGTTCTTTATACACTTTGGTATCTGTTTTTAGCTCCCTCTGTTTTAACTGCATTGTGTAAAACTTGGATTACTTATTCTCAATATGACACAGACTATGTAGTTCTGTTACTGGCTGGGCGGTCTCAACCATAGTGTAAAGTTTACTCAATACTGGTGCATAAATTCACCACTCCTTGTCTCTTCTTTCGTATTGAAGCTTGAGAAGGAAAAAAAGAAAATATTGATAGCATTTCATATTCATCCAAAACACATCATACATAACCGAGGCTTGCTATGTATCGATATCATGCGCGAGTTAGCGGAGGTATCAATATGAGATACGTGGTATGGGGTTCAGGCTAAGGTAATTTTAGATTGATTTTTGAAAGGATATTAGTATATGAACGACGACAGATACTAAATATTCATTTATCTGACTAGTATCTGCAGAGTGTCATTTTAATAAACCAAAAAGAAAAATGACTATCAATACCACTTATTACATATCTTCATATGTCATAGTGATACCGATACCAAACAAGCCTTAAAGTTATTCCAACTCTTGTGTTAAAAACTTTTCTATCCAAACAATGCCCACCCACTCAATCATGCCAAAATTTTCACCTATTTTTGTTTCAAATGTTATGCGAAAGCAAAAAATGTAGAACAAGGCGGCGCAAGATTAGTGCTACTGTAATAACATCAAAAGCATATACATACCACAACCTAGATACTCAGATTCCGGCACACAATCATGGTTCATTGTGATGGATTGATTAGCAACAACCATTTCCCCAAAAGATTCGCAAAATATGTCACCAGTATACACGTATCAGCTGTACCAAAAAAAGCTAAGCTACGCAAACCTCTTAATTAGGCGTCTACCATTAGCTGTGCACTTAACCATCATCAGGCTTTCCCGAATCATTAGTTTCTGCAGCATCCAGTCTTTGTTTCTTTGCTACTAGCCGTGGTCTTAGCTGCAAAGTATAATACAAAGTTCAACTAAGATGACAGTTTCCGTTCCACAGACAGCAATACAAAGTAAATAACAATCAGAACGCCAAACCGGCATCATAATTAAGGTCACTTCAAATTATAAGCTAAAACTTTCAGTCAATTCGCATGCATCAGCTGAATACCACTAAGAACACAAAGTCGTTTTTTATGATAAACTCATTTAGCTAGATGACTATTGGCTAGCCAAAAGAACATCTAAATTATCCAACTATACCACAGTTATGACCAGCTTGTGCATCTTAATATTATGAATGCTTCTAAGCTGTATATCAAATGCATGGTATGCAAATCGTTACAGCATTAATTTGTCATGTTTCAACATAAAAAATTCAAACTATTTATTTTATCGAGAAATGGCTAAAATATAGTTCCAGAAATTCATTGTTTCCCAAAGCATTAATTTTTCATTTTTCAAAACAAAACTTTCAAACAACTTATTTTATCATCAAACGGCTGTAAGGTAGTTCCAGAAATGTTATTGTTTCCCAAATCCAAAGCACTCAATGTAGACTGTTCCTGTTATTTTACTATAAAAGATAGTTCCAGAAATTTTAGAAGTGGTCATTGAACAATTTTAGGTTGTGTTTGGCAGCATACTAGAAAATAATTTTTCACCCTCTCAGTATTTAGTGCTCTGGCCCAAAGTTTTTCCGTGAAAAACAGCTTATAGCATTGCCACCAAACACACTTTCACGGTCAGCCTATTTTCTATAAGAGAGAAAACTGGCCAAACATTAAGTGGCAACAAGCAACCAAAAAAAACAGCTCAAGCAAACACCAATTCACCACCAAAACAATAACCTAAACAGTGAGGGAACAGAGAGATAGCAGAAGTTCGATCAAAAGAAAGAGACATAAGGGAAAACCCTTGCCCTGCAAGAGAAGCTCTTGGTCCAGCCAAATCCCAAGAAAAAGGCAGATTTGACCACAAACCCTGATTATGACTTTATTCCTAGCCACAGTGTTGGACCCCTAATTCAGGACTAGCAAGCCCAGACACATCCTTGTGCCTGATGTTGTCTTTCATCTAAACCTCTAGATAAGTAACCAAAATCATAACAAAGGCCAGATAGAAAAATTCCACATGGGAACTACCCAAACAGACACGAGGAATTATAGACATAATTTCTAAGATCAGCAGGATTAAAGCAACACCTTTGTGATAACGGTGATGTAGCTTATGAGTAAGGGAGTTGATGACAGGAAAACAGTGGATATGACAAATGAAAGAGGATAACAATACAACAGTAGTGATATTATCAACACGTGGATAAAAAGATTATTGGTAGCATAAGGTTGCCAAGACTATAAGACTGTCAGTGTCAGACGAAAATCATAATATCATATACCATCAGGTTATGGAACTTGCTTGGATAAGAAGGGACAGTTCTCAGGAAAACATATTTTGCATGCACAATACAAACATTATCTAATATACGATGAATGCTAGATCACACGGCTTCAAAAGTAGCATTGAGAAGAAAGCTTTTGCAGCAGTACATCTAGCAGATAATGTATACATCTAATAGTTTGGTAATAAAAAAAACTGCTATTCATTCATTTTATAATTCAGTTATTATCACATATTTTGTTGCATAATGATGTATATAGATGATATCTCAAGCAATGAGGAGAAAAGGATAATATCTGGTTAGCTATACTGGAACGGATAACAAGGGACTGGAGTAGGCTCATGGATTTCATACGAAGTAGTTGGGTGCATAATCAAATTCCTCTTCATTCAAGCACGTGGGTCTTCAGAAGCTGGAATTGGTTGCAATAAATTGCTGTAAACCACTTGCATGGTCTTTGGGGGCATCTACCTTGTTTTAGAAATGAATAATCAGGAACATAATCAAAGAAGCTTACAGTGGCTAGTAGTGGAGTTCTTCAAAGCAATATCTGGGAGGGTTGAACAACGTGGATCAGTTAACTCAGGTGTGTCAAGCCAAGTTTTCTTGTTGCTCGTGGTTGATAATCAATCTGACTGCATGTATGAGATATTTTTCTACATACTGAACCATGGTCAAAGCTTAAGGTCTGGGAATGTTTACCTACAGCTATGGGTTTGGCCTTGCCTGGTCTACAAAGCTGAAATTGAGTTTCTTTTAAGGAGCTAGTGCATTTTCCTCACATTGGGTTCATGCCAGACTTTGCTGATAGTTGAGAACCACCAAATTTCTTGTAGCTGGAATTTATTTTTTTTAAAGATTTATTGAGGGATGTTCCAGGGGCATACGTTAACATCCTGATTCTTAGGTTTCCTTGTGATGAGGCGATCATTGGTTATTACTGCATGGTTGGTTGCTAGAAATCAACTTGTTGCTCAAAATGGATTACGTGACAGCTACTTGACTTATTCCTGTGATGGTAAGATCTGGTGGAATTGGCTACCGTTAGTAGCAACTATCAGCAGAGTCTTACTCCAATTTTGAGGGCAAGGCTTGTTTTAGGGGGTGGCCTTTTTAGGCACATGGATACACTGAAGAAGAAGAAGGTTCTAGACTTCTAGGGCCTTTTTAGGCTGCGAGGTGAAATGCTAGACTTTTGTTAGTACCACTTCAGTAGCCCATGCTACTAACAAAGAGAAGTAGTATGAGTAAGGTATTGCTTATCCTAATTAGATATCCGGAAAAATTTTCAAAAGGCTTGCATCTACTTTGGCCTGGAGGCTTAGAGCAAAAAAAGGATTGTGCCCGAAAACTAAGCTGAATTTCTTTTTATTTTCCTTGCGTTTTTGTATTCTTGTATGTGTTAGTCTGAATTGTGTGTATTTTTCTATTGTTTCCCGATTTTCACTCTAGTGGTCAATAACATCTTCAAACGCGTTCTCTAATAAATATATTAATGCTTTCATCTACTAACATTGACAATAGCATGATGCACCCCTAGATTGCAAAAAGACTACTTCAATTCATATAATGGTGAAAATTAGGTCTCCAATTCAATTATCAATAGAAAGTCAAGAGAGAGTTACAGGAAACAACACTTGCCATTTCTATATACTTCAACTGCTTCAGTATTTCTTCAGTTTCCAGCTCCTAAACAATGGAAAAGATACAAGTACACAAATTAATTGCAAATTTCAAGAAATACAATAAACTGTTGTTGAGAAAACTTAACTTGCAGAGAAAAATTGTTGGTTTTCTAGTGTTTTCTATTCCCTCAACCAACTATATAAAACATTTTTATCATTCAACAAAATTTCATTGAAAGTATTAAATAACTAAAAAGTATCACTGTTTTTTATAAAAATTTTCATCAATTTTAGCACTTATTAATTGTCACCATCCTTTACAGCCAATAAATTGAAAATAAAATATAAAAGAACATAAACTTATGACAATTCTCGGAAATCACTATTTAGAAAATGCAAAATGCCCTATATTCTTGATCAAAATTTGAAGGCTTAAAATGGCTTATAGTTGATTGGAGGGGGTATTTATGAGCAAGAAGTAGCTAAAGGTCCTCAAGAGTTTTTTTCAAAAAAAAGACCGCTCCTAGAAGTACTGATTCTAATGTCATCAAGTTCCCATCCAAGTGGGATGACTAGTTGTGCCCTATTTGTTTAATAGTGCATATGAAATGGTCAAATACTGGAGATTATTGACCAACACTATCTTGTAACCGGATGAAAGTGAAGGCTGTAGAGTAAGATTATCAGTCAAATAAAGGGTTAATTTCAAATTGAAATTAAAAGGTGAAATTTCTCAGATTGTGTTATGTAACTCCTTTGATTCCAAGACATAAGCCGATGCATACTTTATGTTTCCTCGATGTTTAATATAGGGTTGCATCTAAATTGTACTCAGAAAGGTGCCTTAGCTGCTATTATCGTAAACATAATAATTAGGGTTCCTTTTTGTCAAAACAACAAGCAAGATCAAGGAGAAAACTCTTTTAATACTACTGGCTTAGTTAACAAACAATTAAGTTAATGCTTCTCACCTGAGGCACCGCACAGTCAGCACGAGTTGGATCCCAGAGCACAGAACTAAAGCAATCCCAGTTATCCTTCTGGACTTCAAAAAGTGGAGCCCTGAAACATTTTAGATAGTTAGACACACTAGCAGACTTTATCTTTTTTAATCAAGCAATCAACTGGAGATGCAACTTTGGGAACAAACTTCATTCTTTGGGATTATGTTCATCACAATACATGTACTCAACATAATAGTATTTCATGGATGACTGGATGGGAGTAAAGAGTGATGATTAAACATAAGCCTGGTTTGATTACAGCCTAAAGTGCACAGCAAGCAAATGATATGGATAATGGCCATCAAGATAAAGCACCGGAAATAATCCCCTCGTAACAAATCCATGAGCACAAGATATAAGTTTTTCAAGACTTCATCAGACCATGTCAATGGAATTATATGATATAGTTGAGACTGTAATCACAATTCACATCAACATCCTACTCCAATTTCATGAATGTAATACTGACAATGACAATGAAAAAGAATCATATTTGAATAAGAAGTTCAATGTTACAAAATAAAAAAATAATTTTTTAAATGTACCTCCGCCATTTTCCACATATAGTTCCTTCACTCTCTCCTGGACCAACAATAACATCTCCACATTGAAGCCAATTACTAATGGGCTTAGGTTTGCAAATCTGCTCAGAGCTTAACTCCTATGGAAAAGGCAATGGACCAATTGTAATGCTACTCCAGGCTCCAACAAAACCCAAAATAAAAGATGAAAGAAAATCTACATAGAAAACTCACATGGAAACTGCAAATGTGAGGAGGATCTAAGTGCACGGGTTCTTCAATTGCATCAATGCCCCTAAACCATACAAATCAAGCATGAATACATATGCATGGGTTTACCACATCAAAAATAGGGAAGAAAAAAACTTCAAACTTTAAGATCACATGCCTTGACGATACAAACTTAAAAGTTGATTTAATACATATGCTTTGTCTAACTCACAGGTACGAAATGCGGTCCAAAATTGAACACAAATATAAAATATATGAGGTCCAATAAGGCATGCATCCAAGGTCAAACAGGACTTCAAGATAAATATACTCCACAGAGTTTCACGGTGTTTAAGACATGAAGGCACATAATAAATTCAATTACAAGAATATGCTTGCATGCTCAAGCACATACTCATTTGAAATTTATTGTATATAACTGCAAATGCTGCAAAAGCTTTGTAACCTTGAAGATAATTAGTTAGAAAAACTAGTGTGGAAGTTTGGATTTCAAAAATTACACGTGCATAAAAGGTATAGATCAACAAAAAATAAGAGGGCCTCAAAGTGATATAGACTCATAAAGGAATCATGACATCGCTGAAAACAAATGAAAGAATAGATAACAGCGATGTAATCACGTGGTTAGGGCACACATACTCTGTGATACAACCAGACCAGCAGGGAACTACTGCTTGAAAATCTTTACCAATACGAACACCAGTTGTATAAGGCTCGCTGTCCTTCAACATTAGAGCAATGGGCGATATTTTAGCTTTAGATGTTGCAGGTCTACAACTCGAATTACTCCGGATAATTGTTGACCTTGATCCAGCAGCAGCTTGCATTATCTTATGCTTCTTTTTAAGACAGCATTGACAAAACCATTCATCAATGCAAGTCTTTCTCATAGTGGGGTTGCAGCATGAGAAATGAAATGCCTCTTCACAATGATCACAAATTAACATGTTTTCTGTAGTTCCCAAGAGGCCACAAACATTGCATTGACAGGAATTGCGAACTCCACTACAAGAAGCTGTATTTTCCACAGATGTGCCATAGTTTGTAGGCATAAGGCAAGATAATAGTCCATGACTTTTAAGAATTGAGATGCAAAGGTCTTTCCCTGATATATCTTCTCCCATGAGCTCTCCAACAAAAGCACCTGATGAAGAACACTCGCCATTTTCGGCCACTTCCCCCTTCAAGGATGCTGATCGCGTATCCAGGTTAATCATTGATGACGAACAACTATCATCAACACTATGCAACTCCAGATTTTTTTCACCTTTCGCATCAGAAACATGATGTTCAGCCGAGCATTCAATAGCACCAGAGTGAGTCAAAACTGGCTCATCACTGCAGATTTCAATGGACACGGAAGATCTAACACCTTCAATTATATGCAAGGCTTCATGCTCTTCTTGTTTTTCCAACGGAAAAGAAGGGTTTTCTGACCTGAGAGAAGAAGCATGAGCACCAGAAAAATCGGCTTTAGGAGGCTCGTTTTCTAAGACACCAGTAGGGCAAACTATAGCAGGATTGTAGTGCTTCCTTCTCTTATATACATGACCTTTACACGTGGTTGTATTTTTTGCAGAAACATATGGAAAAAATGTGTGGGTAGGATTGCTTTGGAACCTCCGTCTGTATACACGACCTTCATATGTGGGTTTATTTTTTGCAGAAACATAGGGAAAAATTGTACTGGTAGGTTTTCTTTGGGACTTCCGTCTGTATACAAGACCTTCATAAGTGGGCGTATTTTTGGCAACATTGGGCAGCACTGTATAAGTGGGATTGTCTTGAAACTTCCTTCTCTTATAAACAAGAGTTGGTAGAGAAGTTTCACGAGCAGTATCAACAGCAGATAAATTGGAATGACTTCCCAAGAAACCTAAGCAAAGAGCAGGTCCCTCCCCTTCCATTATCCTAGTGGCTCGGATGCAGTCAGAACCCATAAGTTCATTACACCTTGAACAAATCTGCCAGAGCCATGTTCCAGAAGCAGGCAAACTGGCAAAGACAAGAAAATGACTTAATTCAAGTACGAAATGCTTCTGCACAGATCTCTTTCTTGATCACAAATCATATGGTCCTCTGAAATTTCAAACAACAACTTAGCATAAAAATAGACCATATAATGACCAACATTGCACATTTAACATCAATGATAAACGTGAATAAACACATAAAGATGCCTATGCAAGACACACATGATTAGGGTTTCTTTCATGCCAAAATACCTAACCCTAGACATCGATGAACCGGGGCTAAATCCTTTCTAATCCAGATTGCGTCCATATTGAATGTTCATTCATATGTTCAACAGGAACAACTAACTAAGATCAAAAACCAAATAAAATCAAATAAACAACAGTCAAGGCGACGAAAATACCTTCAATTCATAGATTGCATATCCCACATCAAGGTCAGAACCTCCTATTCTTATCTTGAATTTGGGGCAAAGTTTGTTGAGACTTTTGAGATGACTATTCAATGAAGAAGACTAGAAGAGAGTGTCAATTGAGAAGGAATGAATTTCGGTATGAAAGAAAGAGGGCAGGGGTTTTTGGGTTTTGCTCTAATTTTGTGTTCTTGGTGATTTCAGTTTTCAATGATGCTTTGGGAAATCCAAGGGATGCCAACTAATCTATAACTGGTACCATTTTATGTATGATTTTTCTTTTTTTTTTAATGCAAATATGGAATTTGCATTCAAATTCTACAAAATAGCTTATGGCTCCCTTGCCCTCATGCGCTGATTGTTACGTTTTGATGAGTTGATATTTTATTCTTTCTTCTGGATTTTTTAAAAATAAATTATAAGAGGACAAATGTTATTTTCTATAATTTTTTCTCATATTAAATTTTTTAATAAATTATAAATTAAGGTAATAATTTTTTTTATTAAAGGCAAATAAATTTTTTTAAAACTAACTTTATCACGATCTTTATAAATTAGAACATAATCGGTTGGAACTAGCATATCTAATTATGATTATTATATATTTTACTAAATATCACATTAAGTTATAAATTGTTTTTTTTTTATTAAACAATATTATTATTTTTTTACTATCTAAATTATAAATGTTTAATTTTTTAAATATATGATAGATTGAGTTTTAAGCTTCTCATTTACTCTACGATGTTAACTTACGGGGAAGCAATATCTTGATTTCATAAACTTCTCAGGTACACTTCTCACATTATTTCCAATATATATACAAAGAGGTTACTGTTAAGGTGCGTTTGAGTTTTTCGGTAGGGTCGTGCGGCTGCACGTGGAGCTGACATGTGTACAAAAAAAAATCAAAAAAAAAATGAAAATTTGTTTTAACTACCATGTTATAAATTCAGCACTATCTTCTTATAAAATTTTGATTTATTCTCATATAATTCATGAAGTATTACTTTTTAATATATTATATCAAATTATTTACAAATTAATCGTTTATATGTTATGAACTGTTCAATTATAATTTATGAACTATCATTTTACAAGTTATGCACTATCCTTTATAAGTTTTGTATTATGAACTATTCTATTATAATTCATGAACTATCCTTTTATAAGTAATAAACTATGAAACAATTTGGCTTACTAGGCTTTTTCTATTTTTGTGTTTAGTAAATGTACCCCTTGAAAGAAAAGTGTGTAAAGTTTGAGAATAAATACAAAAGGTTGGGCTATATTTACTTAATTGAAACATTAAAAAGTATAGTTACTACTCTAGTTTCTCAAAAAGGTCTAGTTACCAAAATTGCCCATAAACTATTTCTTAATAACTTTTGAACTATCATTTTCATTCGTTTCTGAAAAAAAAAAAATGTGTCAGCTACACACGCAGCCGCACGACGTCATCCTAATTATAGGTCGTACCTGAACATCTCTCTCTCTCTATATATATATATATAACGCACATTCTTATAAGCCAATATATTTTCTTATTTTTCATGTTAATCTCCAAATTTCTACAATTCCAATTCCAATTCTACTGTTTATTGATCATGTTTCGTCGTCTTTTTCAGGTTCTGGAGCTTTGAAGATATTTTTTAGGTTAAAATTTTATTTATTCGTCGTTTTTTTTTGTAACTCTCGCACCATCTAATAATCAAAATTTCGTATATTAATCTGTTTTTTTTTTTGAAAAATTTCATGTTTTGTCGTATTTTTCAGGTTCCATCATAATATTCGTCATATTTTCCATGTTTCGTTGTATTTTCATGTTTCGTCGTATTTTTTTTTTTAAATTTGATCAGATTTTGATTGACCTAAACAACATCTCGTAAGCAATAGATTGTTTTTTAAAATTTTAATTATATTCGTTTTTTTAAATGCCGATTTTTTTTAAATTTTATTAGATTTTGACCGGCCTAAACAACATCTAATAAGCGACGGACAATTTTAAAATTTTTTATCAAATTCATTATTTTGAAATATCTAGTTTTTATTTTTACAAACATTCTCACAATGCCAAAAAATCTAAAAAAATTATTTAGTTTTTTTTTTTTTGAATAAATGTATCATTAGTTTTCACATACATAAGTTGATGTCATGTTATTCAAAAAATATCAAATTATATAAATATACCCTCATGTGTGGGATATGAGCTAGTTTGTCTAAACAAGTTTACTAGCCAAGAGGTCGTAATGATAGCAAACAAAAGTTCATCGTGACGTCGAAGTCCTATGCACCAGTTGATCAAGCGCATCAATTCTAATGAGTTTTTCGACACTATGCGAAACACCGGTATAGTAAAACGAGAGTACGTACACTGTATTGACTTTACGGAATATATGTTTGAGATGAACTTCTTCAAAGATTTGTAGGAGGACCAATGGACCATGATTTCCTCGATCAAAATCAAAATATTTGTTTGCCGAGGGTGTTTCCAAATCACTAAAATAAAGTTGATCATGTGTAGTTTATCCCCTTTAAATTTCAATTTTCTGTAAACCTAAATCTCTTAGTAGAGAACTCTTTAAGTAGGGCTACTGATTTCGGTTCAAATATTGTCATATTCAGTATCTTCTAAAGTCCATGGTTGTAGCTCTAGTTGTTGAATCATGAATAATGCATTCAAATGTCGAGGATCCACTGATCAATTTGGATCCATCAAATTTGAGTTTAGAAAAGTCAATCAAGGGTCTTGACCGTGCGAGGCTTTCCGTCTTTTCCTAGTGTTTTCTTTGGTTGAATTTTCGCCATTTGTGCTTACAATATAATTTTTTTGGTTATTGAATTGATGTTTGACAAATTCCTTGATTTTATTATCTTGTTGTAGTTTTTATGAGCGGAGAACGTTTTGTTTTCAAAAAACTATATCTCCCATTAGATAAGGAACACATTCCTTATGGTTGCACGATCCAACTTTTTCTTGTTTTTGTTAATTTATTGGCGTTCTAAAATTTTGGTTGTGTATGTTAGAGGAATTAGGAATCATATCGGTTATTTTATTTTGGTTCTTTAAAAATAGTGCCATTAACCGTAACATTTTGCTAGATTTGATTCTCATAGTAATTTTTGCACATTATTTGCTTGACTTATTATTCAAGGGGAAATACTTTCTATAACGATGATAAATGTCGTTCTAGTCATTGAAACAATTATTAAGGAAGGTATTAAATAACTTAAGTTCATAAAGTTTTTCTCAATTTTACCAAATTAAATATTCACTCTCTTTGTAAACCAATGAATGAATATTTTTTTTTACAGGATTATTTAAGAAAAAAAAATCGAAAATAATATCAACTATTAACATTGAATAAAAAATAATATCAACTTCGAAAATTATTGACAATTATACAAACTATCAATGTATTTATCAAAATAATATGTAGTGTTCTCGACAAAAATTCATGTTTCGGCAATGATGTGGCAGTCAACTTATAGTCTTGTACATGGCATCAAATGAAATATGATTAAGTGGGTGCGACCTGGATTTGTTTTTAAAAAATAGTAACTTGTAATAATCTTAATTAGTTTTTAACTTATTTTTATCTAATTTAATTGAACACCGGATCTTTTAATATTGAACACCATATCCGTCAACAAATTTCCTTTAGATTCACCAAAAATATAGGGTTTTGTTTATGCCCTCCAACCATCTCTTCGTCCCAATAAAAGATCTTAGGACCCAAACGGTTGGATCCTCATCGACAAAAATCTTGTAGTTTTCAGGGTTTGCCTCTTGACTATCGAAACGGATTCTTATAAAACACGGTGATAATGGGAGAATTGGGTCTAGATCAACTCTAGATCATATTCCAAAGTGTCGAACTTACCGACGTTGATTGTTCCTCAGAGGATGAGCACTATACGAACGAGGTAAACCTTTGCGTGCTCTGAAACCGTAAGCTCCCAAGCAGAGGGAGGAGCACATAAGGCTCTGACTGTGTGTCTGTTGAAGAATGAGTTGGCGATTCATAGGCAGTGACTTGATTAAAGGAACTCACCGGAGTCGTAGTGAAAGCGAGTCTCTTTGAATTTGGGATACAAATAATACAATGCTTTAACATTGTCTCCGAATTGCTTATTTTAAACTGATTTAAAATAAGCAATTCGATTAGAGCTTTAAGTATTCGCAAGCATTTTGGGCTTTGTTTAAATGAAAACAAATTTTTAATTTTTAAATAAATTCCACGTCACACCCCCTTAATCGAATTTTATGTGAAGATATGTAACGTCGGTTGTCAAATCATCACCAGAACCAAATTTTTTGTCGGAAAAATACTCTGTATTATTTTTGGTAAATTTGTCGATAGTTTGTATCGGTGCGAGTACTTTTCAAAGTTAGTATTATTTTTTGTTCGATGTTAATAGTTGCTATAATTTTGTTTTTATTAATATTTATTAAAAAATATTTTCCAAAAAACTATGCTCATAACCCTCTCTTGATTAGTGACCTATAAAACATAAAACTATACTTAAATTTGATTAAAATCTAAACATTAAAACTATATTTTTTCACAATAAGAGGAAGTATTAATGAGAGTATGTCGAAGCTTCATATGTGTTGTTATAAACTTTATTTAGGAAGTGAGTGTAGCTCCTCGTAAGTGATTCAACCCATGTAAACCAGTTCGGCTCCCATGAAGTTGGTTTTCAACTTCATGGTGAAGTTCAGCCAATCTCCACCGTCAATTACGATTAAGGGCTGAGATTAATTTAAAATTAAATTTAATTAAACATAAAGGAAAGCATATCTCTCTCCACGTTCAATTCATATCTCTCCAAAGCGAGGAACGAGGAAGCATACGGGTTCATATCTCTCCAAAGCAAAGAGGAACGAGGAACTCAATTTACTCAAAATTTCTTACGCCCAGGATTGCATTTTGGTGAAGAAACCATTAACACTATTGGAGGAACAAAGGTAAGCATATTTCTCCAAATCAACATCTTCTTCCCCTCTTTTTTTTGAATTCTAAACTCGAATTAGCTTTAGTTGCAGCATCCTCTTCTTTCCTCTTCTTCTAAACTCGATTTGTAGAGCTTTATCTGGTTGATTTGAACTGATGTGGAGGAACAAAGGGTGTCAAACTGATTGTGGTTAATATATAGCATGATGCATATCAACTGTTCGATGTAATGCCTAATAGAACTATAAAGTCATCTTTATATTCCTTTGACTGTGTACATTTACTGATGTTTTTGTGCAACGTAAGTATGACGTTTCTCTTCCACATAAGAAGATTCCTGAAAGACTTTCTAGGCTAGCACAAAGTTTGGCAGCTGCTATTATGCCAGCAGGGGAGGAGTTCTAGTCGGTATGCTTTCATGGTAAGTGATAGGGATATACTTCTTCCCTATTGTTTTTCATATATGTGTTTGCATTACAAGTGTTACAAGACCCGATACTCTTTCTGCCATTGAGAAGTTCTGATGTAACTTGATTGTATATACACTAGTAAATTATTTTTTTAGCCTATTAGCTCAAATGGAAGAGCAATGTGCTTACGCACAAAGATATAGGTTCGAATCCTATATAGGTTAATTTTTGTGATGTTACGTGTCTTTAGTTCCATTTTGCAGCTTTGAGTACACTACTATACGTCCTGAAGTGAGTTGTTGAGAGCCATACTTCTGATGGTTATGTCTGAATTTTTAAGAGGATAATGAATAAGTAAGCAATTCAAGAATGTTGCCTTTAGCTTCAGTGTCAAACTTCTGATGGTTATGTATATGTCCTGAAGTGAGTTGTTGAGAGCCATACTTCCCTGTCTGCATTTTGTTTAAGTAATTTTCCTGAACAGAATTCCTATTTAATTTTGCAATCCAAAACCATGCAAACCCGGTGACAAAGTAAGTCATGTGAGGGAATATCCAACAAAATGAAATCTTGAATATGCTACACCTTACTGTTCACACTTATTTAAAAACTTGGTGGAGGGAAAACATAACCATAATTTACGCATTGCATAACCATAAGCTTGTTGAGAAAGTCCAGAATCCCATACTTCTTCATATAGCTTCCCTAGCATTTCAGGCCGAGACACAATCAATCCAGCTAAACACTTAGCAGCTGCTCTTCTCACTTTCCATCTAGCATCCTCATCATCTGTATATTCATCAACACTCTCCCTACAAGAAAAAACGATAAAGCTCCAATAACTATCAATGTTTGTCGTGATTACAAGATACAGAAAAGATCTAAAAAATATTCTTTTGACCTCAGTGCATGGCCCATACAGGCCGAAAAAGAACTGTATGAGCCAGCAACTCGTATTACAAAATGGACTTCCTCGAAGAAAATTCAGATTGTAGCATAGCAATGTAAAACTGTTTTAAGTGAAAGACCAAAACATATCACCAAATTAGATAGTGTGTGCACGTAAGAGATAAGTGCAACATACTCATCTTCATCCTCTTCAGCACTTTCATCATTTGTATCTTGCTCCATTTTATCGGTGAAGTTGGGATCGTAGCTAAGAAACTCCAAAGTTAGGTGAAGGATTTGGTCACAATAAGAAGAAACATCCTTGGGGCATATAATAAAAATGATTTCTAACATATTTCCTAATTTCTAACATATTTCCTAATTTCATTTCTAACATACTTTCTAATTTCAGTTATATTTCACATTTTTCTTTCTCCGAATATGTTGTCAACACCATGTGTATATATCGATGCCTTCTCATCACGTATAGTAGTGTACTCAAGGCTGCAAAATGGAACTAAAGACACATAATATCACAAAAATTAGCCTATATAGGATTCGAACCTATATCTTTGTGCGTAAGCACATTGCTCTTCCATTTGAGCTAATAGGCTAATAAAAAAATAATTTACTCGTGTATATGAAATCAAATTGCAGCAGAACTTCTCAATGGCAGAAAGAGCATCGGGTCTTGTAACACTTGTACTGCAAACACATATATGGAAAACAATAGGAAATAAGTATATCTATATCACTTACCATGAAAGCATTCCCTTGCCTCCCCAGCCATTAATATTGCATTACCGCTTCTAAGGAACATAGTTATGAGTTCATCATCCCTGGATTTTCCTCCAAAAGTAGAAAATTTGCCTTGCATCCCAAGCTGCACAAGAAGAATCCAATCAACAAGTATCTGGTTCACTAATGCAAACAATTTCTCATGAGTGAACTTTAACCAAACAATTACAATGTATCACAACACCTCAAGCTTACTATAGGCTTACTCCAATAAGCTTCCATGTCATCTAAGTGTCCTCCCAAAGTATCACCTGAAATTAGAAACTTGCAATAAATGCAAAGAACCCATACGATTTATATTAGATATATTTGCAAGTACCTGATGCAAAGTAGTTCACAATTACAGCTTCCGACTAGAACTCCTCCCCTGCTGGCATAACAGCAGCTGCCAAACTTTGTGCTAGCCTAGAAAGTCTTTCAGGAATCTTCTTATGTGGAAGAGAAACATCATACTTACGTTGCACAAAAACATCAGTAAATGTACACAGTCAAAGGAATATAAAGATGACTTTATAGTCCTATTAGGCATTACATCGAACAGTTGATATGCATCATGCTATATATTAACCACAATCAGTTTGACACCCTTTGTTCAACCAGATAAAGCTCTACAAATCGAGTTTAGAAGAAGAGGAAAGAAGAGGATGCTGCAACTAAAGCTAATTCGAGTTTAGAATTCAGAAAAAAGAGGGGAAGAAGATGTTGATTTGGAGAAATATGCTTACCTTTGTTCCTCCAATAGTGTTAATGGTTTCTTCACCAAAATGCAATCCTGGGCGTAAGAAATTTTGAGTAAATTGAGTTCCTCGTTCCTCTTTCGCTTTGGAGAGATATGAACCCGTCTGCTTCCTCGTTCCTCGCTTTGGAGAGATATAAATTGAACGCGGAGAGATATGCTTTCCTTTATGTTTAATTAAAATTAATTTTAAATTAATCTCAGCCCTTAATCTTAATTGACGGTGGAGATTGGCTGAACTTCACCATGAAGTTGAAAACCAACTTCATGGGAGCCGGACTGCATGTAAACGTAGATATAAAAGTAATTTATGTGTTTCTATATACTGCAACAATTGACTTGGTAGACTTACACGTATTTAAATATAAAAAGTACAACGAAGAGCTTGATATCATGTTTTTATTAGGTTTTAGATCACGTTTTTAGGATTAATTTTAGCATATTTTGACACGATTTTGTATGCTTTGTTACTAGTTTTCGTTATATTTCTAGTATGAAGGTTTACACTCGTTTTGTCTTTGTTTTTAGGAGGCTTGCTGGTGTTTTGATGCATGATGAAGACACTAGGATTGATCTTTGGAGTTGGGGAGAACTTGTCAAAGGTGAGCAAAGAGAGTCATGCAAGGAAATCATGCAAAGATCGGGAATAGAGGAAGGAGCTGCTCGTGCAAAAGAAGTTGTTGCTCGTGCACGTTCGTGAGCTAACAACGCACATTGTGCGTTTTGACTGTTCTGAAGTTGTTGCCGAGTTGCACGATCGTGCAGTCTCAATGCACGAGTGTACAACGTTCATTTAATGCCCGTCTTGAAGAGACGTTTGACCCTTCTTTGTTGTTTAAGCATCTTTATAGAGATATTTTTAGGAGTTAGGAAAGAGAATAAATCAACATAGCTACTTTGAAATTAGAGAGAAAGGAGATTTGAGAGGGGATTTTGAAGTTCTACCATTCTTCTTCCTCTTCATTGAACATTGTAAGTGATAATGTTTATTATTAATTTTATTTATAATTTCATGTCTAGCTAACCACTTAAAGAGTCTAGCACCACATCCCGCTAGACCAACTGAGTATTGGTCATGATTTTGATTATTATTTGAATTTGTTTTTTTTGTTTTTTTTTGGTAATGTTATTTGAATTTGCTTGTTCCTATTGATTGATTTATACGTTAAGTGGTTAGATGATTACTAATACACATTTGGATTTTAGATGAGGACAATATGTTTATTAAGTTCATAATAAACATGGAAAAGGATCTTGTTCGAGGATGAGGACAATATGCACAATAATTACAAACATCAAGATTAGTAACACGGCGACCAACTTGTAGCTAGAACTCATCGTGAGAAATTGTTGCCTTGCTACTTGGATTTTAGATGAATAAAGTATTGACCATTTAAAAGAAAATCATGTCGGAAGTCAAAAACAACATTGCAGGGTAGAAATGTAAATTCCAAGAACTCATCGTGAACGTGCCGTATTCAACTCGCATTCATCCCGACAACAATCTCACCGGTCCTCTCCTCTCTCTGTTTCCCTTCCATTCTTCGCGCCGTTGGGCTTCTCAATCGCCGGAGACGACCGCCGTGGCGCCGCCGTCTCTAATCTATACCACAATTGCATCCCTCTTGAGACGACGATCTTCGTGCAGTCGTCTCCTAGATCCGTGCTTCGCAATCCTCCCCCAATTTCATAATTGACCTACTAGTTTTTTTTCCCTTAAGGTCAGTTCCAATTCTTCTCTTGCTCTCTTGAATTTTGGTATTAGTTTCGACCGAAATGTGGAATGTTTGGTCATGGATAGGCAGAAAGCATAATTAATATGGTTATGTGGAAGAGGCTGACGTTTATGGGGAGAGCAGTTTTTCCTTTGAATTGATTTGTTGGAGTAATGTTTTTTGCATTGAATCTTCTTTGGAAAGCGTTGTCTGGCTGTTGTGGTTGATTTTGTTGGAAGAAGCCTTGGTCCTTGTGGTTTGTTTTCGTCTCTACTCTATTCATGTTTTTAGCATGCCATGAGGTTATTATAAGGACTAAGTGGCTGAGGGAACCTTGACTCTGCCTTTAAATTTACTTTCATAGTCTGTTTATGAACAAGTCAGACGTGAGAATATTAAATCTTTTGTGGATCTGGATAGTTAAGTTGTGGAATGAATTCCAAACTATCTCGAAAGTTTCACCAACTTCGCGGTGATCATGTTTCCGATGAGCAGTAGGACATCTTTATTGGTAGTTGACAAATTTGTGCTCCCTTATCAGCTCTGTATAGTGTGATAGACAAATGTTTGTGTCTGGTTGTTTCTTTGTACCCTGGGTTTGTAACAATGTTTTTTGTTTGTATGAAAGTCAAAAGGATATAAATCTACAGAAATTGATGGAGAGTAATTATTAATACAAACCTCGCCCACTCCACCCAATTCATTTTACAAGCCTTGCAAATAAGTTATTCTCATTGCTGCAAACTGATTGAAATGTGTTTTTGTTTCAGATATGGGAGACGGTTCTACTGACCCAGATCCATTAGTTGCTCGCATTCAACAATTAGAAAATGGTATGTATTTGTACCTGTCCTTATCAGGCATAACTAACACCTTCATCAATCTCTAGTTTGAGGAATAAGGATAGGAGTGGCTCTTGTATTGAAGACACATAGTTCAGACCATATAATTAAGTAGTATCATATTTTGCTTATGCTATGGTTTTATGTGAAGCATGATAAGGATTCAGTCCATGATGCAATTTTTGCAAATTCACATGCAGGTGCTGTGGGCAGCATTCCATTATAGTTATTAATATTTTACAACTAACTCACAGCACAGAATTTTGCTGGATGCTTTGTTTTCAATATGTATGTTGATGATCAAGTGACAATTCAGAATTAATGGTTGTTGGCTTGTTTTTGGATCCAATGCATGTGCATCTGCTAACAAGCATCAATGTGTCTCTCAGTACTGATCATTTTTTAATAGTTGAACAGCCACGGCTGTTGTTATAATGCACAAGTCAACACTATTTGGAGACTAGGTGGAAAAAGTTGTGATTTACAGCAAGGTTTTTTTTAGCAAAATATTATGCTATGGTGCGAGCTTAAATGTGGACATGGGCCAGATTCTTACCATGGTGTTCATGAAGATCTCCTAGGGAGGATTAGGGCTGTAGATGAAATGGAAAACGAGTTCTTGATAATGGAGGGAATAAGTAGTGAGGAGAAAGGAGCTAATACTTTAAGCCTGCTTGAAAAGATAAGAGTCATATGACATTTTGGATGGCGATATTATCAAGATATTGGAGTAATCACTGGTTAACTCTTATTTTTCATTTGTTCTGTTTCTGTGACTTCTGTCCGACTCTATCATTAGGCACTTCATAGACCTTTTTGCCGTTTCTTGTTTCCTGAGATCTTTAGTTTGAAATCTATCCATTTGTTCAACGGATACTGACACCTATATCTGGAGTGACTGAAATGATGTGAATAACATCAACAGTACGAGTATCAGACAGAAATTCAAGAAGATTATGTTAATTCCATAGAAAAGAGCGTGTTTCGTAGAGGCTTAGACTTTAATAATGTAGCGAGGAGAAAGGAGTAATCGTTTGGTTGTTTGTAATTCTTTTTCTTTTTCTTTCATTCCTTCTGCCACTCTATCATTTGGCACTTTATACCTTTTTGTCATGTCCCGTTTCCTTAGATCTTCAGTTCAAAATCTATCAATTTGTTCAACGAGTACTATATACTGACACCTATTTCTAGATTGATTGATAATGATGTGAAATGTTAATTTCCATAGAAAAGAGGATTTTCTCTGAGGTTTAGACTCCAGTATAGGTAGAGAAATAATGGCTTCTTTTATGGAGTTTGATTGGATTACATTTGATCCTCTTACAGTTTGGTTTTATGGAATTATCTTCCTTGGAATCCTTTGGCTCTAAGTAAAAGGGATCAATTTAGATCAATCTGAAGCTTATGGTTTGGAATTCTATATGCTGGTGCTGTGTATAATTTAGTCGCCTTTTAATGAATTGAGATTCATCATTTACTTCCTGTTTCAGAGAGAGATGAACTAAGAAAAGATATAGAGCAATTATGCACGCAACAAGCTGGCCCTAGCTATCTGCTCCTTGCCACTAGAATGCATTTCCAGAGGTAGACTGTTTTTTCTGAGTTACCTTGCCTCTACTTGGATGTTTGCTGAGAATAAATTTTTTGTATAAAGCACTAATCCAGAATTGAAAACTATTGCAGTTGAAATATATAATAAGTTTGTTATGTTCAAATTAATTGTATACCAGGACAGCTGGGCTGGAGCAAGAGATCTTGAAGTTGCAAAAGGAGCTGGCTGAATGTACAAAGGACAGATTAAACCTTCAAGAGGAGCTTTCAGAGGCTCATCGAATCAAAGTAAGTTTTAGTTTCCCATCCATGAGAGCATATACTGCTTTATTATATCTTTCAGATACGTTTCAGATATTTGTCTTGTCCTTTCTGTCTCCAGATTCAGCTGGAAGAACTTCATAGCTCAGAAGTTACGAAGGTATATCTCTTCATTTGGGGTCTACAGTTTTGTGCTGAGTATTGGGTGGAAAATCGAAAACTATCTAGATACTAAATGTTACGTGATCACTTGGTTGTGACTAAGGTCTGTTAGAAGTACATGTGTGTGGCCCTAGAAAGGCACTTAAAATAAAAAAGAAAGAGATCTCCATTATTCATCTCCTATCTTTGTAACTGGTTATTTGCCTAGGGTCCGATTAGGTTGTTTTGTGACTTTGTTTTACTCCTTGCTCCATATCTATCATACTGCACAGCTATATGCAGTTGCATGTGCTATTGTATTTGTAGCTATAGGTTCTCTTGGATTTCATTTATACGTTTTACTAATTGTTTGTTGTGCCATCCGTACAGAAACTGGAAGTCGAGAGGCAGCTTAAATTTTTCCAGGGAAATATTGTCGCTGCTTTTTCTGACAGAGATAATGCTTTCATGGAGGTTAAACTCTTAGTTCTAAAATCACATTCTATGAAAAACTTCTTTCATTTGCCATGCTATATAGCTTATGAATTTGCATTTTCATGGATCATAGGCTGAAAAAGCTAAGGAGAAGGAGGAATTCATGTCTCGAAAACTACACGACTGTCAAAAACGGTACAATCTTGAGTTAACCATATATATGCTATGACAATCTGTTATATATCCTTTTTTTCCTTTGTATTTCTTTCGATGTGTTATATTTCTTACTTCCTTTTATATATATATTTGGACTTTGGATCTAGGCTGGAAGAAATTACCTCAGAAGCCAGCAAAGTTCAAGGGCTTGTCACTAAGCTGCAGACAGATGTGGCAACACATGAAGAAGAGAATGCACTTTTCAGAAAGGCAAGTCTCTATTATGCTTGAATCTCCTTGTTAATATCTGCACTGCACCCCCTCCTCCCGATGACAAATGACAGTTATGTACCGTGGTGATTTGTGTTATGATACACATTATATGGCAGATTGTTGATAAGTTCTATCAAATAAAACAACAAGCATCGTGTGAGGGCCAGTATGAGAACAGTAGCTACCTTGACAAATGCTCTTACCTATTGGATGATCCTGAAGAAGCATGGAGTTTCAATGCTCATCGAGAAGCTGAAACTGCAGAGCGCATAGTAAGTTATTTGCTTCTTGTATAAAGCTGAGAAGATAGTAACACGAATAATATTACTATAATTATCCTGGCATAGTTTGGTTAATCTCCTCTCCGGATTTGTGGATATAGCTTGGTTGCTTAGAGTTTTTTAATGCGGCAATAGTATTGTAGATAATAATTTAGTAGGAAGGATGGCTGATTTGGATATAGAAAATTTTCTTACGAGCAAAAATCATCTGAGTTGAAAAGACTAGCTTCCATCCATTAGGGTGCTAAAAGAAATGGTGAAAACTCTCTCCACTAATGGGGCACACAACACAGATATGTGGAGAAGAACTCTATATGGTATTGTAGTCTATAACAGTTCAGTTCCCTTGATGTACAAAATCCTTCACTATAAATTTGACTTCTATAGTGGGAGGGATTTCAATCTTCACTAGAATTGTTGTAGGACAAGGTGAGCTTACATCCATTGACGAGTCAGTTTATATTCTTCAAAGTTGCCATTCCAATTTACTGGAATTGAATTAGTATAGGTATGTCTTTGCTTAATGTTTTTTGTAACCGTGATTTTTTGTTGTTTTTTAATCTTTCTGCTTCAACTCGATATATGGAGACCACTTTCTTTGATTAAACAAATATAGGCAAGGTAGTAGTTGTGTTTGGATTCTTTTTTAGAAAATTTTAATTTGAAGTTTCATTTATATGACTATCTTTTGTTTTCAATTATGCGTTTAAGAAGTTTGAAGTCTTTGAACCTTCTATTTGATTTTTGTTTCCAATTTCTAGGTGCATTGTTATAATACATTCGTTCTTTTGCATACACTTTGTAATCTTTTTGATCAGACAGAGTGCTTTGGAACAAGAGCGCGAATCTTTGAAGGAATCTGTTGTTAGGTTTCAAAATAAGATAAGAATGGTAAGATATTGTTTCTTAACTATTTAATCTTGATATTTTGAGAACCGTGCAGTGCATCAAATGATATAGAACGTTTTGCACTGCAGGGTTTAGATATTGAAGGTCATTTGAAGAGGAGAGTCCGTGAATTGGAAAAAAAGAATGTGAGGATCTTGGCATCTTTTGATAAGTTTTTTTTTTTACACTTTTTCTTTAATAATTTGAATCTTTCCAATGTGTTTTATTGCTTATGTTCTCGCAGAAATTGTCTGATGATTTAATCAAGAATGAGATTTTAAGGTTACGCCAGTACCATTCTGAGCAAAGAGACTTTGTCGTAAATCATCTTAATGCGGAAAAATCCTATCTGATGTCAATTGTGGATGCAATGCAACAAAGTTTTGGGTCAACTATGCTTCACGGACAAGAAATTTCAAGCTTGCCTGATGGGACAAAATTTGAGGATGCAACTATGAGGATTCCGACTCTCGTGGTTAGTTTGGTTTAGAGTTATATCATACCATAAAAGCTTGTTTTTCATTGGCTGAATGATACATGATTCAGATTGCACCAGTGCACATGTCTTTGAATTTTGTGTTCATGCTATCGTTCGATTTAATTCTATTGATCTGATCTATAGCTAATATGTATTTTTTTTCACCGAAAGCTTCATTCATTGCAGAATGTTGGCACAAGGGATCCCACTGCTGTTGAAGTTGTTGATACTTCGAAAGTTCTGTCACAGGCTTTGCACGAAAAGGTCTGAACTTCTTTGCTATCTATATCGATTTTTAAATTGGTGTGTTCCTGCTGTGGTTACTTTGTGGATCTTGTTGTTTTCTGCAATGCTACTTTTTCATTGACAGTGGCATTTACTTCAGGTGTCAGCATTGATGCTTTTACAACAACAGGAAGAGAGGCATTTTATGGAAAAAAATGAAAATGCCGCTCTTCTGCAAAGAGTGGGTGAGCTTCAGAGGAGTTTGAATCAAGTAATATCTCCTTCCATTTTTATGAACTTCTGTAGTAACTAGTATCTCTGACAGAAGAAGAAAGCAAATTTCTCTTTCAACTACAAACATATGGGATTTTATCAGATGGCATTTAGTTCTATTAGAAAAGTTCCTTGGCACTTCCAGCAAAAAAATTTGCCTTCGTTGAAGGAGTTTGAGCAGGAAGTCATATTTTTCCAAGACTAGATGGATGACTGTATTGGCAGATATGTTTACACTGTAGAATTCTTGTAATATTCTCTATTCTTTTTTATGGCTTTGCTGTATAAAATTTTTTAAAAAATGCTGAGTTTCTGCTTTGCAATAATTGTATTGTTTTTTTTTTCGAGAGGTAAATGTTTTATAGAATATGTGTAATTACACAAAAAGGTTGACCCAAACTGGGATGAAGCTTTCCTTTAGCCAAAAATTTTCTCTACCTATTTGGATAAGTAAGTCAGCACATTCACCAGGAGTCAGGACTGAAGAGTTTGCGTCAAATATGATCTGATTCCTAGTATACCAAACGAAATAAATTGAGGCATTAAGAGCTTGCAACCTTGACAAGTGAAAGCATATGCTCACATTATTAAGGTCTCTGTATTGCACATACATTAACAAGTGAAAAGCAATTTATCTTCCAGGTAACTGCTGAAAAGTTAGAGGCACTTATGAAGCTGGAACATTTGGAGCGGAGGTTGTTACTAGGGTATGAATCTGTTTTTATCTAAAAGTAGGATTAGTTATACTGAGATCTCAATATTTTACTACCCTGTTTAGTTTATTTTGGCGTATAGTATGAGCGGTAATTTCCCGACATGCCCTTCTGAGATATTCTCTCCTTTTGTGCATCACTTCCGTTCATATAAATTACTTAGTGTTAATTTACAATGTCATAGGAAATCCAATCATGAGAGCCAACCAGACAAGAATCCTCCTAAAAACAAGGACAGGTCACTAACTACTATTGTCAAAGAAGGGACATTAAAGAACCTGTTGAGGAGAACCAGCCTTAAACGGCTAGTAGGAGCAGCCGAGTTTTATGGTTCAGAACCGGGCTTACAACCCAGTAGTGAAGGATATTTCCCCTTTAGAAGAGCCAGCAACAGTATGGATATTGCAAGGTTTGTATGTTTTGAGCATTTTTGTGATGAATTATAGTGCTGCAAGCTTCTTTCTTGACATCCATTTTGCTTGTAGGATAAAAATCGAGAATGCAACCCTCAATGAAAGCATGAAAAATCTGGAGCAACTGACATCCCAAATTTACAAGCTTCGTCAGACCCTTGTGAAGGTGGTTTCTGAAACTTGAGCGTTTCTGTTATCTATCTGGTAGTTCATGGTTTTATGCTAGCTGCAGTTAAGATTTGGCATTTTTTATGCCCCACAGGTTGGTGTGGTTGGATTTAATTTTCAAATATAATAATCATAATTATGCCCCTTCTCACGTATAAATGACTATGAAAGAGGGGGAGTGTGTCAGCCTGTAGCATGCCTTAGGCATTTGATTATATAGGTTGGGTTAACTGAATGATTTGGTAAGTAGGAGCCTTGAGTTGAGCTTTAACTATAAATAGATGACTAAGTGCATAGTGACTGGGTGTGTATTTGTCAACTAGATCAGGCATATTGTGTCCTAGTTGTATAGCACTTGGATAGTAGTTTTTTGACAATTTTACATCTGGATCATTTGTTTTTGAGGCTGTTTAGGTTATTTTGTACATTGGACTAAAAATTTGTTTAGATTAGCTTATTGTAGTTCAACGGTTTTTCGGTCAATTCTTTTTTGTCAGAAACCCAATATGCTTAGGTGGACATTGTTAGGTCCGTACACGTTTTGATAATTTTTTCCCATATCTTGTTTTGTCAAAATCATAAATAAGAAAATGAATGAAAACAGTGTGACAACTACTTCAATGCATTGATTCACACCCATTTTATTAGCCAAATTGTAAATACAAATATGAATATGCCCTAAGCTGTATATCTTGACAATCTTTGTAGGCCCAGGAGTCACTTTCATCAAAAAATGTCAGTGATGAATATGAATTGTTGAGCAGCATAGAGAACATTATCAGTGAGGCAAACCTTGTACACACTGCTCTCACTCTCAGCAGCTTCCTTCCTCTCAGTTGGTCTGCTGTGGGAGACGACACTTCCTCTAGCGACGCTACTGTTTCTGTGGGAAACGACGATTCAAAGACGGTTAAAGTTGAAGCAGTTCCTGCTGCAGGTATTGAAATGGTGCAACTATTGTTACTTGCAGCAGAGGTAATGAAAGACCAAGCAGAACTCTTGAAGCAAGATGACTGAAAACCGCGGTTTTCTTGATTTCTGTTGTATCCTTTGATGTACACTATTGCTTCTCAATCTACATTTTGCTTTGGAAGATCTGCTTTTAAGAAGCGGTTTCCGGTTTCTTTGTTGTGTAGAGTGGTGAGGATCACTTGTACAAGTGTATAGAAGTTTTCGGTTCGATAATAATCCGTTTGCATAACTAATTCTGGAGGAACTGCAGTGAAGGACCTGAAATTGATTTTTTGAAGGAACTGTTACTTTTTCTTATATCCGTCCCGGGACCAAATGACGCGGAGGGCGCACGTCTAGCGAACCACACATACAAGCACACGAGGTTCCGTTCTAAAACCAATTGACAATAGGAGGAGTAACCCGGATGCTTATATGGTAGGTTCACTTAATTGCGTGTTATCGATATGAGATTCTTTTCCCTACATCTCAACATGAACGAACTGACTTATTTTGAACTGACTTATAATTTAATCTTGGATAAAGATTTGCCAAGGTTTAGGAAAATTTTCTGAATTACACAATTAAGATTTTCACTTCCTTCACATGGCGTTTTAATTTGGATGTATACTTTTTTTTAATATATATTTTGATAAAATAGGAAAATTTTGGTGGGTAACTTGAAGTGAAATTGAGAATCTAATCTCAAATATTCATCTTTTGGTTTTTATCTTTAATTAAAAAATAAAAAATAATTGAACATATGTTGACATTGACTGTCTATATTTGACTTTTTTTTTGAAAATTTAAATTAAACCAAAAGAAATTTGAATTAGTTTCTCAATTTAAAACTCGAATAGGTTAATTTGAAAATACATCCCATTAAGATATAAGATAAGTAGTTTGGTCATGATTTTCTTTAAAAACTCGTATCTTATTTGTACTGTTTTGTAATTTGAAAATATACATGATTTTCCTTAAAAACTCGTATTTTACTTGTACTGAGATTCTATTCGTTAAATGAATTGAAATCGTTAGATTCTCTTCGGTAAATGGACTAATCTATACCAAGAGATTAGAAAATTTGTGTACGTAAATAGGAAAAAAAAAAAAATTGTTCATTCGAAATGTAAAAAAAAAGATAATAATTAACAGGATGGATTTTTTTAACCAAATATAAATCAATTTTGACCGGTAAATTTGTATTTATTCTTATGACCATTATATTTTTATTTTGAATTCAGATCACCAATCAAACGACTCTAACATGTAAGTAGTCTAACCTTCATTCAAGTCAAATCAAAAGAATGTGTGTATAATTGACGAGTGCGTATGGCAAAACTTAGTGCTGGAGCCAAGACCTAAATTATATCACATGGACAGAAGGTTATGGACCCACAGGCTGTGTCCTACTCACATTTCAAAGACGATTTTTTTTTAATATTCGTCTCCGAGTTTAATCATAAAACCAATTGACAATAAAAAGAGTGATCCGACTTGTATACTAGGTTCACGTGATATCATATTGTCGATGTAGAACATTTTGACATATGTTGACTAGGGCTGTAATATGAGATAACATACTCGAGCTCGGCTCGTCAAAAGCTCGGTTCGAGCTCGTTCACTTTCTAAACGAGCCAAGCTTGAACACATTTTTAAAACTCGTATAAATTTTAGGTTCGGCTCATTTATAAATGAGTTAAACTTGAGCATGCCGATGCAGCTCGTATTACACCCCTAATCTTGACAATCCTATTCCTTAATTAACCACATTCTTTTACTGTTATAGTTCTAGTACTTTTAATCTGATGACATAAATTACTGTAATTTTAACTGTTCTAGTCGTTATATTTTTTATTTATTTTACCACTTATTAATTAATATCGCTCTTTACAATCAATCAATAAAAAAATGAAAAGATTCATAAATTAATAACATTTCTCGTAACTTTATTATCCAAAAAAATGTAACACATCCTATATACTTGATTAAATTTTAAGAACTAAATTGTCCTATATCAATAATCGGAAGGGTAATATTTTGACAGTTCACAAATAAAGAATTACATAAATTTATTATATTTGCTTATGAAATGAATTTAGTAGAAAGTTATTGTTTATTAGTGTAGTGTAATTTGATGTTTTTATAGTATTTTTTGAACTTCACATAGAATAATTATAGAGTAACAAGACCCACAAAAACATACATAAATTTGTTGTTTGTTTTATTTTAGGATAGTAGCATATGTGCACTATTTTTACTAAAATGCTAACCATTTTTAATCAACATGTACAACTATATACTTATAGCATTGTATGATAAGCGGTATTTTGGACCAAAAAGTTCAAGTTAAATAGGATAAGGATTGAATATTCAGATCCGGATTGAACCGGTTCACCCAAATTTTAAAGGAGAAACCCAAAAAATCAATACTCACTTGGTCTAGTGGGATGTGGTGTTAGACTCCTTAAGTGATTAGTATGAAGATTCGAGTTTGAATCCTCCTTACGTGGTTTCAGACTCCTTAAATGGTCTGAAACCGGAGCAGATCAATTTTTTATTTATGTCTGATCTAACCTGAGTTTTTCGGTCCAGATTCGATAAACAACCCTACCTACGTGTAAGACACTAATTTTAGATCAAAATGGGGGTAACAAGCTAGCTATGGAGTGGGTCTTAAGTGTTCTCATTTATTGGTTAAAGTAAAATGTTCCTTTCTTTTGAGTTTGCTCTTGTGTTGGTGTCGGATATATGAAATTATAATTCATCCTCTTGATGTATACTAGACATACTCGAAGCCCTTCTTGTCGAGAATTATATAACTTGTGATTGTATGAGTTCGGAATAAGATTTTTAGATACTTTAATTCATGTACCTTGTGAGTTGATCTAATATCAATAATTTATTTTTGTTTTCAAATATTTTAAAATTAAAAGTTGTGTATTTTGATTTTATAATACATGGACATATATAAATGGTAAACATATTATCAAAAATAGTATAAGTATCTAGTTAACTGCACGTATTGTGTTTGAAAAGATGGCTGAAATGCAGGATTATCGAACGTGCATCATCCACGTCGTTAGAACCATAATACCCCAAATTTAGAATATGATTCACTTGAGGAAAGTGCTGGGACGTTGTTAGAACCGCAATACCCCCAATTTTATAATACATGGACATATATAAATTGTAGACATACTATCTAATTTAATATTTTTTGGGCTCGACCTACTTATTTGACGAGACCCAACTTATAAATTTGTGTCGAATGTCAACTACAACAAACAAATTACACTTGAAGTGAGTGTTGAGAGGTGTGAATATAGTGTTCATTTCAAATATATGAGGCATGCGAGTCTAACATACAAACTTTCCACATCAATTGATTAAAAATGAAACTTCGTAAACTTGTGTGTCCGGTCGTTGCTATGCCTTTATATAATAAAATATGACATTTCAAATAAACTCTAATCGAAAACCAATACATAGTTACATACATTAATATAAGGTAGGCATGTCACAAAGTAAGGGTGTTAAATGAAAAATGATGGAGGGAGTGAGAGCACTGTGCAAAATTTGTTCCCACATCGAAAAGATTAGATCGACAAGTCACCAACTTTTCACCACAGTCAGTAAATATAGCCTCCTATCGCCCCTGAATGCATTTATAGCCTCCAACCAACTCAATATAAGTATTGTACTATTTAGGTTACACACTTTCAATTCTAATGCAATTCATTGTAATGAAAATTTTGAAAATCTAGTTCATACAAACAATCCCATGTGAATTATCTAAAAAATACCCCAATTTTAGAATATGATTCACAAACATGTATTTACCTCATATATAAAACATTCACATCAATACAATATAACATCTTATATATAAAAAAAAAAGTAGCATATAAACATCTCGTGTTACTATATACTTTCAGGGCTCGTTTGTATCTACCTTCGGAAACGGAAACGGAATGAAAACGAATTTAGTCCATATGTATATCTTTATTCATGAAATTTTGTGGAATCATTCCTTGTGGGTTAATACAAAAATGCACTTGTTTCCTCACTAGGGTATCAAAAATAACCAAGCTCTACTCCAATCACTTCAAACTACAATGAATGATTCCAAAAACTTTCATGAACAAGAGTATATATATGGATTAGATTCGATTCCATTCCGTTTGCGATTCCGGAGTTGAAACCAAACGGACCCTTAAATTTTACTAACTATATAGGTCGTTCGTTTGCCCGTAAGCTCTAATTTATATACTAGGGTGTGTTTGAAAATCATATAATTTATAATAGAATGAACTTAACTTTTATTTTTTTTTATTGATATATTTAAGATAAATAGTTAATGTAAATTATTACGTGAACATTTAAGCTAGTTTTGTACGTTTGATTAATTTATATACTTTTTAAACTATATTCAGTTTTTACTTTTGAATTCTGATTTAAACATACACTAATTTATAATGACGGGCAAGAAAACACCTCATAATATCATCAGATTTCCTAATCTATATATTTAAACTTCTAGTTATAAACTATTAGATGATCATTTTAATTATTATTACATTTTAAAGATTTGAATATCTATAGAGAAGACATCATGTATTCTTTTCTTGGGAAAAATAACTAAATCAATCATTCAAAAATATTTATTTTATTGAAATATATTCATCTAATTTTTATATTTCAATTAATTAATATGTCCCAACTTTTTGTATTTATTTTCAAACTCTACACACTCTTCTATCAAGAGATATATGCAGTAAATATAAAATTAAAAAAAGACTAATAAACTAAATTTTTTTTTCTCTTTCTTTTGCTTTTATAGTAAAAAAGATTTTCACCCAAAAATAATGTTTTACAGAAAAAATAAAACTAAATATATATATCCAAGTCCATGCCGACAATTTATAATACATAAAATAATAAAATTGCTATAAAAAAAAACACACATTATAAACCCACCATTCCTCTTTCACTCTTTCTCTTCACTCAACAATGGCAATCTCCTCCAAAACCTTCTTCTTTCTCCTAGTTCTAATCTCCTGCGCCGCGGGTACACACACCTCCAGTACACCACCACGTCTCCTCCGTTCATCATGCCTCCACGCAAGCTACCCAACAATCTGTCTCCGCACTCTCTCAACCTACACAGGCCCGGCCCGAACTCCAGCTGACCTAGCTCGGGCCGCAGTCTCCATTAGTTATAAACGAGCCCGTCGGGCCTCATCTTATCTAGCCCGGATCCGAGCCCGAAAAACGAAGAAATGGGCCTCGACAATCGATGACTGCCTTGAACAACTCTCAGACTCAATTTCCGAGCTTAGAGATACCGTGAAGGAGCTTAGGACTGTTCAGGCTCGCAACGCTGCGTTTAGGTGGCATATGAGTAATGCTGAGACGTGGGTCAGCGCTGCGTTGACTAATCAGGACACGTGTCTTGATGGGATTGGGGAGATTAGAGGACGTGGCGTTGGTAATGAAGTGAAAAGGAAGATTAAGAATGTTGCTAAGGTTACGAGTAATGCTTTGTATTTGATTAATCGTATTGGTTAGGGCTTAGTTAGTATATGAAGATATGAAATGTTATGTAGCATGTGGTTATATATCTAAGTTCTATTAGTTTCATCATCATTTTTAGTAATGTGTGGATTTTTGGTTGTTGTTATTGATTCATGGGAAGAGATTTTGATGGATATGTTTGTTGTCTAATTTATTTATCAGAATTTTAAGTTTGATATTCTCCTGCGATTGATATGTTTGTGAGTTTTTCTAGATTTTTAGATGGTATATAAATCTAACGAAAATAAAGTAGGTACTATTTGACCAAATTCTCAAAAATCTATAAATAAAAACTAAATGTTAATTTATTTTAACTTTATTTAATAAATTGCTTTCTTCCAAACATCAATCGAACTACCAATTATTTTTAAGTTACTCAAAAAACTTCGAGTAGAAATAATAAAATATAAGTTATTATTTTTAAACGGGTCATATATTACCTAATTCTTCTACTTATAAGGGAACGAAATGATGCCATGAGAATGAAATAAATATGATTTCACAAAAATTGTTAAAATCTTTCCCTTAGTGCATACTTGATAACGATGGAAAACAAATTGATCTTAAATTTGACATCAACAATTGTCTAATAAAAACACCGATGTATGCACGTGTTAACATTCCAACAATGGACATACTTTGTGATCAAGTAATCAGAAACTCTATTGTTGGATAGGTTCAAACGAACTAGGAAAAACATAATAACGATAATTACATTAACAACGAACTAGGAAAAACATAATAACGATAATTACATTAACGACAATGAATACATAGATCGGTAGATGAGTAGATGTGCGCGATTTAGTAAAAATGATTGTGTTATATGCATATATTATTATTATTAAAGAGTGTCTTAGTGAGTAAATAACAAAACCTACCTTACGAGTTATCTTTACGAAAATTAGTTGTTACACAGATATGTTTTAAATGTCACACATCATTTAGTCAGTCGGAGTTCTTCTCGCTTGAATTTTGAGAGCGGCTCTCGCTTGAATTTTGAGAGCGGCGTCTCTAAAAGTGGTCTTTTTGCAATCACAATGTATCTACCAAGTTTCAATATTTGATAAGAAACAACGGACATTTATGAACTTTAGAAATTTCGAACGAATTTTTGTCATCCTTTTTAAAAATTATAAATAACATAAACCTCTAACAAACTGGATGTTTGTCATCCTTTTTAAAAATCATTATTAGCATTAACCTCTAAAAAGCTGGATGTTTGCAATCTCACTGTGCCTCAGTGCCTCTTATTACTTCTTTGGAGAAGTAGCAATAGTATAGGCCCGTTACTAGAAGTAGCAAAGCGGACTTTGGGTTAGAGATAATTGATTTGTGCAACGGGTCGGACTGGAAGCATGTGAAAATGCAAGCTGTATGTGGACCGGACTGAACCATCATAGTCCAGTCCAATAAGGTCCTGACTGTGACCCGTTTTCATTTAAAAAGAAACGGTTCAATCCAAAGCCGGACCGGTTCATAACTAGTTTTTCTTTTCTAATTATGAAAATTGTAATTTAAAAAAAAGGGTCCAAGACCGGACTGTAATATTCCGGTTCAACAACGAACAGGATCCGCCAGTATCGGTCCAAGACTGGATCTTGATTTCCTGTCTAATCCAAAAGTGGAGAGCCCTAGAAAATAGAAAAACAGGTGAATGGAACCTTGGACAATTTTTGTTCATGGACCGGAGTAAGTTAATTACCCAATTAAGGATTGTGCTGACAGTGCTGTTCACTAATTTGAAATGCTAATCAGTAATCATGGGTTGGAATTGCTTAATACTCTCATCAATTTTGGGCCACTAAGCAAATGGCTTCTTCCGAGTCAGTAGTTACTATAAGATGACAAGCTTCTCGTCAAGAAAAGGTCTTGAAGAAAATGAGATCAGGGTTTCACTGAGACTTAATTTGAAAGCATATGAGGACACTAGAATGGGACGAATCTACAACAATCCTCCATACTTGGACACGATCCGACCAGAGCAGTTTGATAATTTTCACCCGATTCATTACTTAGGAGGGCAAGGAAGAACTAGACGAAATATCTCTTTCACAAATTCACCAAAGATCAAAATCTTTAGGTAAATCTCACCTGATTAACTTTCAAAGGGCACCATTGTCGTTGATGGCCGAATGTATATCATGGGTTTCACCTGATCTTGATCCAAAACTGAAAATATCACATGGTAAAGCAAACAAAAGAATTCCGGTAGACTACAAGACCGATTTCAGTTGTTACAAACGTCTATAGCTTGTACACAAGATAAAAAAGAGCAGTAATTGTTCAAAGATCATGTTTTTTAATGCTTGATCACTGCCAGATTAAGTGGTTGAAGGGGTGCACGTAAAAATATCCACAACAAAATCAAGATGTAAGCTCTAATCTGCAGTTTTACCTGTGCCGACATTTCTTTCGTTTTAAAACCGTCAGGCAAAATCCATGCAGGTGGTCACGGTTTTTAGGCATCTGTTACGACTAAACTCCTCTCCAACCCGGATCCTGGCTGGTTAGGTGGACAGGTGCATCATAAATTGTTGTATGTCAATAGTTCCAAGGTTTTGCAAATGCCTGGGAACAAAAAAATAATCGTGATAGTTACTTTAGGAGGAACCTTTAAAGTGATGAATTACGAAGTGGGGTTGAAAGAAACAAACCTGATATGGTTGGGACCATTTTGAATGAGGCATCAAATGGATACTTAAACTACTTGTACGGCGCAAAAATGATTGATGAGTTATGGCCTCCAAACCCGAAGGAGTTAGACAGGGCTGCCTTTACCTTGAGTTGTTCTTTCTTTGAGCCAACCAGCACGCTAGTGTCCTGAAATTTTATTTCAGCAAGTTTGTGACAATTAATGATCACGAATCATGATAATTCAAGAATGCTTCAATAAGATGATTGTTTTTCCTTTACAGGTTAAAATATAACTTCTTCCAGACTCAATCATGGGATAATAGGTTGGTAAACATGATGCCCACCTAAGTCATAGTGCCGGAGCTAAATTATAGCATTTTGAGATTTCTTGGGGGGTTAAGAACAGAGAAACAAACATTAGTGCCTAAATTGCAACTTTCCTATCAACTTATGTTAAAAAAGATTTCTATTTCATTCAATTTCAAACGAAACAAGAGATTAGGTAAGGACTTTCCTAGTAATATCTATTGTTTAATATTAGCTGGAATGTAGGGTAAGTAAACAATAGTTACCTGCTCTATAATCTATATGAACTTTTTTAGGAGGGAACTCATCCTTCATGTGAGGTTTGCTAAAAAATAATTATGAAAAAAAAAGGTCTCTCAATAGCCCCCAACTAATCTAATTACATACAAATTGATTGATATGGTAGGACCATGTCCAATATCAGAATCTATTATTTGAGATATGTGCACTTTTAAGTCCATTTTGGATTTTCAGATTTATCTGCAATTGGATCAAGATGCTTCATTTCACATCTAAGTTATGTTCTGCAATGGTAAGAAAACCAAAACTGGACATATTTTGTCATTGGGTTTGACCCACTTCCTCATCTGTTTCCACATCATTTCTTTGTTCTAGAGTGTAACTGTCAATGCAGGCGCTATGCAGCATGATCTAAACTCCCAAGACAACCATAAAGCTTGCACCAAATATATCACGAAAAAAATGGATAAAGAACAGAAACTAAAACATACCACGCCTTTGTCAGGGGATTCTAGATTGATATTTGGATGGACCCAACCAGTCCGTATAGCCTGATATATGAAAAGAAGTATTAACACACATTAAACAAACCAAAATGCAAGTGTCCTCTGCAGATTCTAAAAAAGGTGATATCAGAAACTGAGAACAAACTAAGTGCAGAATTTGTGATAATTAAAGTGGTTGTGATTTTTAGGCCTTTTATCATCTGGGCCAACAAAAATGGAATGTTATTCAGTAACTTCTCAGACAAATATGAATGTGATATAATAATGGAACACGAGAATTCCAGTTCGTGAAAAATTAGGGGATAGCAGACTAGCAGTAGCACATCTAGGATGCAAAAAGGAACACATATAAACAAACTTACAAACCATTTACATGCATATGATATTTCAAGAATTAATTATTTCTACCACTTGCATTCCAACACATTCTACAAAAATGAAAGAATGAACAATATGACATCAAAACTTCACAGAAAAATATATTGATAGTAGGATGTTCGGCTCCCTGAATGTTCTAGACTTCCATTATCAAATGAATTACTACTTGATTTTTGTTTCAAGGCCGATGGCATACCTGCACAGTTGCAACTGCTTCCACAGCCCCAGCTGCTCCAAGTAGATGGCCAATCATAGATTTTGAAGAATTCACCCTCAACTGTATATGGGACCCAAATAAGAACGATGCATGTATGATAGCAAATATTGCACGAGCTCACTGAACTACCTCTGGATTTTGGCCAAAACAGCGAAGTAGGGCTTGATACTCTTTCAGATCTCCAGTTGGGGTCGATGTAGCGTGTGCATTGATGTAATTTATATCTTCCTTGGATACCCCAGCATCAGCTAATGCCTTCTCGATGCAAAGAATAACACCCACGCCTTTTTCCAAACATAAAAAACAAAATTAGTTTAAACCCAATTACTGTTAAAAAGAAATTTGAATCGTTACAAGAGCGAATTCTTAATGATTCAAACTTCTTATCAACCCCTATGTTTAAATCAAAAGTATATTTACTATTCAAATCCATCCCCATTCTAAGCAAGCATTTCTTAAAATGAGGAATATGTGCTCCTGATAAACCCACAGAACAGCTGATAGAAACGATCAAGCATTTTCTTGGAGTCAAAACTCAAAAGTATGTGCTTCCAATAAGCACACAACACAAGTGATACTGTGATAGACACCAACCAGACAAAGTCTAAGAACAAAGTTGCTACAATTTCATATCAGATCATTATTAAATAAGCAAGCATATTTGACATAATCTCACTGAAAACTTAATAATAAGATCAAAATATTGATATTTCTAAATATGTGCCTCAACATAGGAAGAAAACATGCCAAACATTAAAATTTTTACATTTCATTGATAGTGCAACACTTGCAAATAGTAATTATACGATTGAAAATTAACAAAGAATACCTAACATTATTGGTTCATGGACAACTGAACCGCTAACATTAAATGGATAGTATACTATTCTCGGCTAATCAACTACTTCAGATGTCATTAGTACGAGAATATATTCCTTATAGCATTCAATACTATATTACTATTGTCATATGCACCATATGTATAGTAAATTTAACTGGTAACTGGTAAGAATCGTAAGATAAACAACATTATCTGGGGACACCATTAAACACATTAGCACAACGATACTTTGTCCACGGAAGTCTGTGTATGATCTAACAAACTTTATAAATTTGAAGAAATTAGTTGAATGTCGACTGAATCACTGCAAGTACCTTCGGGATGTGGTTCAGTCATGTGATAAGCATCACAAGTGAAGCTTCCACCTAAGAACTCTGCATAGATATTTGCCCCTCTTCTCTGCAAATTTAGAATGAAATTACCAAACGTTATATATTTTCCAACCTTTTTCCTAGAAGAGAGTAATCAACCGCATTGTCTTACCAAAGCATGTTCTAATTCCTCAACAAGCAGAACCCCGGCACCTTCTCCCATAACAAATCCATCACGGTTCTGTTGCATTAATAAAAAACATATGGATAAGAGAATTCTGAAACTGTATCATACAAACTTGATGAATGTTGGTAAACTGTACTATAACCGGTATACCATATCCCAAGGTCGCGAAGCTTTAGTTGGATCACTATTCCTCTGGGAAAGTGCTCTACATGCTACAAAGCCTCCCAAACCTGCAGCATTTGATACACTCAGGGCATGAACTACTTCCAGTAGGATATCCAATAACATATTATGTTTTAGGGCCAAGTTAAGAAAGAAAAGAATACTAAGAATTCTTTTCTTTTTCTAAGAGTTGGGAGCCAAGAAAGGTTGGAAAACATACCGATAGGAATTATTGCAGCATCTGAACCACCACAAAGCATCATATCCTGTTTTTAGCAAGATTGGATTAGGGGATGGTGAGAGATTGAAATGAACTTGCCGGGAAGCAATAACACAAGTCAGCTGGTTGCTCCTCTATATTTCCATTATTTTATATTGTTCAATAGTTTGTTTGAAACTAAGTAAGCAAAATTACATACGTAATAAAAGATGCATGAAACTACTTACAGCTTCACCTCTAATTATATGATTTGCAGCATTGAGTATGCAGAAGTTGCTTGTAGCACAGGCCGTAGATATTGAGTAGTTTGGACCCATCCAGCCCTGCACTTGAGTAAAAGCAAAGATGTGAGAAATATGAGAGGGGTTGTATAGTTGAATAATAGACACGTCAATATAAATTGCAACTGACCAAATCCATGGCAAGCATGGCAGAACCCATATTTGTTGTGGCAAAAGGTACACAAAAAGGATTCATCTTCCTGTACGAGACACGAAGAGCTTCTATTGCATCATTAAAGACCTGTGAAGTTTAAAGACATGAAACAAATAATCAATGCACTTATGCAAAAGGGAGAAATGCAGCTCTCACATAGACATTCCAGAACCTCAAGAAAGAAAAAGAAAAATATTGATGTAACGTGAAAATGGAAGGAAATATACTATGCCACATGCAACTAAAGCAACCCCATATTAGCTAGCTCCCTTAAAGGTTACATAACCAAGCAATAGAGGTTCCTCGGTACCTTATCAACTGGACGAAACTTAAAGGATGGCTTCTACCATAGGAAGCTAGGAATTTTCTCTTATCGGTATACCTCTGATTCCGCACAACAAATAGAGCCACTTGGCAGTAGACACTAGCCAAATACATTCCAATGCACCAACTACTAATAAATTGAGCAGCGTACCTTCATTCCACCCATCGCAGAGCCAATCAAAACACCACATCTTGTTTTATCCAATTCATTCATTATTTCATCCGTAATTCCACCATCAGCCAAAGCTTTCTTTCCTGCAGTAAGCATGTACAGCATGAACTTATCCATTCGCTTGGAGAGCTTTGGCGCAACCCATCCTTCAGTCGAGAAAGACTTGATCTCTCCGGCAATTCTCTGTATAATAAAATCAAAATGAATGTAACTTAACTCTTCAGAACTGCCCAGGTAATAAGAACAGAGGAGCATTATTAATACCGTAGGGAAACTAGCACAGTCAAAAGTCTCAATCTCGCTAATGCCACTGACTCCCTCAAGCAAATTATTGTACAAGGTATCAGGATCATGACCAAGTGGGGTTACAACACCCATCCCTGTCACGACGACACGTTTAGCTTTTGTAAAGGATTTCTGCTTAGTTGAAGCCTCTGTTTCTGGTTCAACTGCTACAGCCATGATTTTACCTGGGCAAGTAGGTAGAAACAATTAGGTGATCCATAACACAAACAATGATTTTTCATATCATCTGTACAATTGCTCCATGATAAAAAGCAGCAGAATCCTTAACATATTCAAAATGATACCCAAAAAGACTACAGTCTCAACGGCATTAACTAATGTGTCAAAAAAACTAGAAAAAATAAAGCAAGTGGCATATTTTCTTTTCTATTCTCTTTGTTTTCAAATGCGTGAGAAGTAGAAGTTTTTCTATGCATGCTTATCATAGGGTTCATAAAGGGGCTCACTAAACTTGCATGCATAAAGTTCCATTCTAGAGTTGACAGTCAATCTCGTTTCCGTGAAACATGAAACCAGTCATTCTTGATTGTCAATATATAAATATATATACATATGTTCAAATTGAATTAAAAAAAAAAAAAGCAAGGGAAACAAGGTTTACCAAACGTAGTCAACACTTTCTGATGCTCATGAAAAACTATGATATTTCTTATTTTCTCGCTTCCACAGAATACCTAGTAATTTACCAATATTCATTTTAACAAAAACCTGATGGGAGAGTAAGCACTATATACATCTTTTTTCCTTGATTAAAACACCATAGATCTAGATACTTTCAAGAAAGGTTTACGTCTTTCGGCAACATATAATTGTTAAAAAGTCATTCTAGTATAAGGTACCACCGTACCAAACAATCAAGACAAGTAGTATATAGTCCACTTCAGCATCTAAAACAACAAACAAAGTTCACGCACTGAAAAAATGTGATCAATTCCCAGCAGAAATACAGTTACAAAATCAATCTATGTACAGCACATCATCACATGGATGATGACATAAACCTCACGAAAGCACAAACAAAGCTTGTCCTTATCACCCGCTCATCAAAATAGCATGAATTCTCAATGATAACAAAGTCCTCAAAGATCACACAACCAAACACATGGACAGTGGATAGTGAATTAATGGAAAATACGTACACACATCAACCAAATTGCATTAATAAAGTAAGCCAGAATCCACAGGATCAAATATACTTGTATAATACCTAAAAGAGTCCTGCAAGTCAGTCAAACTTCCAATAAATAGAAAATCTGAGCAATCAATCACCACCAAAGAACAGTCGAAGCAGTAGAAGAGGAGCAAAATCGAACACATCCATACCAGAATTGAGACCTCGGTTGGTCCGCCGGTGCTTACGGGAGGTCCGAACCGAATTGGATCCAAACAGCGAGTAAAGGCGATGGTCGACATTAGGAATCGAGCTACAAAACGCATCGCAAGGCTCTAAAGAGCTCATGAATCCTTGAATACTAGATCCGTAAAACGACGACATTAAGCCACCAGGAAGCATCTGAGGATTACATTTCGATGAAACACGAGCAATTCTCCTCTTACGAGCAAATCTGGCGCCAGAGTTGGAAGGAACGGAGGTTTTGTCTCCTCTGGCTGCGCCGGCGGACATGTAAGCCGCAACTAGCCATGTGCAGAGCGGCGATGCCATGGTGTAGCACCCCGCCATAGCCAGAGGAGGAGGAGGAGTTGGATTTAGAGAGAGGAGAGAGAAAGGAGGGAACCTAGAAATGAGAGGGGGATTGAAAAGGGAGTTTGTGGGAGTGAGAGAGGGTTAGCAATGAGGTTCAATGGAGCGACAAGACGATGAAGCATTAAATTTTACACTTGGAGAGAGAGAAAGAGAGATTTTGTAACGTGGGATGATGAACAAGAGGGTATGTTATGGTGTATTGGTGTCTATGTAATACTTCCATACGTTCATACGATAATTTTTACAAGTATTGATGCCATTTGAAATACTTTACAGTTTACAGTTGATTTACATTAGGTCATCTGTACGTAAGATTATGCCGATGTTCATGTTTCGTAATTGAGTATATGCATATACCAGTTATCAATACTTTTATTTTGTCAATTTTAATATCTTTAACAATTGACAGGTATCACATACTTTTTTCTCCTATTTCTCCCTCTCAACTCTCCCTACCAAGTCTTCATCTTGCCAAATATCAATCTCATACCCACATCCTCATATCGACATCGATACCAATATCTAATATACTCGTATGAAAATATGAGAAAGGAACAAGCCCTTAGAGATAACGAATTGCGAGAGTTAAGGAAAATATCAATCACTTAGGGGTTAGGATAGTTTATATTTGATAGCATAAAAAAATTATTATTTTGTATTATTTTTATATTTTATATATAGTGTCAAATAGAGTTAATATATGTATGGTTTTATCCATCATAATCTTTCATGTATGAAAATCTACTGAGTTAAAGGACCTTAACCTTAACCCCTATCGCAAGAGTTAGATCGGGGCAAACCCGGACTCAGGTCGAACTTTTCAAAATAAAATGTCTGCTTTTCCGAGCCGGACTGAATCCGAATTCGGGTAAGATGACGTATAGCTTATAAATGCCTACTTTTCAGGTCGGACTTTCCAATACTTCAGTCTAATATAAAATTTCCTTACCATTCATAATAAATTTGATCAATGAGAGGGCTTATAGCTTATAAATGGTAAGGAAATTTTATATTAGACCGAAGTATTGGAAACATGAGAAACTAAACCCTTCAAATTGTAATAGTATTTTGCACCGTTTACTGACTTATAAAATGATCTAGATCATCAATTACACGATATTATAAGAGGTGTGGTGATAGTTTTATGAATTAAAAAAGGTGTAGTTACACGTTTGTAATTTTAGGAATTACGGTGACAATTATCTGATGAGCAATTTTTAGTTCAAATCTTGTTGCTTATTAAGGGTCCATACATTTAACATTTTTATGGAAAAAAAATTGTAACAGTTACTTTGTTAATTCCAAGTTGGGAGAATTTGACATACTAGGCTTTTTTTAGTTTTTGTTTAAGAAAATGTACCCCAAATTTTTTACCACTTTCATTTAATAGTAGGTAAAAATTATTAACCCTTCTATTAGAAAAAAAGAATAAATGATGTTTGTTATTTGTTATATAAGTATAATTTTTAATTTTTAATTACTGAATTTGTTTTCTTTTATTATTTTTCTTGCCTTTTTTATTTATTTTTTATTTTCTTTTTTATTTTCTGGACTGAATTTCTCATACCGGAAATTCTCATACCAGAATTTTCATACCAGAAATTATCATACGAAAAGTTCATACCAAAAATTTCATACCAGAATTTTTTTCATACCAGAATTTTTCATACCAGAAATTTCATACGAAAAGTTCATACTAGAAATTTCATTCCAGAAATTTCTGAATTAAAACTAGCGGCACAATCAACACTTGATCCTTGTGCTTTATGTCCGCTATTTATTTTTGTTTACATAATACTTTTATTTTGAGACAATTTTAACATATAATTCTCCACTCAAATAATGTTCAACTCCTCCACGTCTTGTCAATTTGTCATTGTCAACTGGGAAAAAGAACAAGTCTTCTGGAAACCAAAAAAGACGGTGATGGACCCATTTTTGCAAACCGTCATCATATACGCAAATTACAATAAAAAAATTTGCAAAATTACAACGAGCCCCCTAAAATTTGCAAAATTAAATATTAGACAATTAAAAATTCATTCCGGTATGTAAATTTCGGTATGTAAATGTCCGGTATGTGAAATTCTGGTATGTGAAATTCCGGTATGTGAAAATCCGGTATGTGAAATTCCGGTATGTGAAAATTATGGTATGTGAAAATTCCGGTATGTGAAAATCCGGTATGTGATAATTCCGGTATGTGATGATTCCGGTATGTAAAATTCCAGTCCGGTATGTGAAAATTCCGGTATGTGGAAATTCCGGTATGTGGAAACTAACCAAATTTGCCCTTCCAAGTTTTAGAGTGTTTAATTAGTTCAAATATTGTATATTATTACTTCATGTATTAATTTTAACTTATAGGATTTTTTTTTTCAAATGTATGAACCATTAGTATAAGTAATTTGAACTACCAAACAAAAAATTTGAATAAATTATACATAGTTTTGAACGAAAAAGTGTATGTCAAAGAAAAATAAATGAACCATTAGCGCATAACTTTGTATCAATAGGTGAAGAAGTTTTGATTTAGTATCACCTACTTTCAGGTCGGCCAATGAAATTTGAAGGCCTTGGATTAATAATTTTGATTTATGATTTTTTATCTAAAATTTTGGTAACTAGACCTTTTTGAGAAATTAGAATAGTAAGTAGGCTTTTTAATGTTTCAATTAAGTAAATATACTCCAACTTTTTGTATTTATTCTCAAACTCTACACACTCTTCTCTCAAGGGATACATTTACTAAACACAAAACTAGAAAAAGCCTAGTAAACCAAATTGTATCTAAATTTTTTATTAAAAATTAGAAAATTGAAAATTTTCTAATAGAAAAAATCATGTTTATATATAAATAGACTAAACGTTAATACTAGATAAAATTTTAGCATAAACCGTTCACTTTAATTTAATATTACACTTTTGTTTTAATTTATTTATTGGTAGAAGAGACGGAGAAACCGAGGTTTCACCGTATATTTATTTAACAAGATAAAAAGACTAGCTAGTGACAAGCCGTTAGGTCGTCACTCCTCGGACATCGTTTTTATAATTGAAATAAACTAGAAGACGATTTTTAAAGAACATAAAAGCATGAAGGAAAGTTAAAAGCTAAAGAAGGAGAGGAGTCCACAATTGTGTTCGCTTCTCTACAAATGTGTCTAAATTGGATAATACAATATTACTATCCCTACTTATGATGCTTTGACACTTGGATACCACACTAACCAAAGGGTGTGTGATTGGGATGTCCTTGTTAATCAATTTGACCAACGACTCTGAGTCAACCTCGACCTAAAATCTATTTATCTCTCTATTTCATGCAAAATACAAACTCATACTTAGACCTCATAGCTCAATTGTTGGAATGAAATATGTTTCAATGTTGAAGACGAACCCTCCCCTCCAGTCACCAAACTTGGCCACAATAGTCCATCCGCCGCAACACCCATATTGTCACCTCTAACAGCACCGTCCAAGTTTTGTTAACCCAGCATTCCGGAGGGACAGTCAAGGCAACATCCACCCAAATCTTTGACAAAAGACACCTTTGCTTACCTTCATGTTGCATGGCAGAGGCAATGTGCCTCGTGCGGTTGGTAATGAAGATGGATATGCTCCCTGAAATGTGACTGCCTTGGATCACAATCATGTTTCTCCGCTTTCAACACCACTAAATGGTAACAATTAACCAATAGTTCCATGCTAGACCATCTACGTGCTGAGTCGTCATTGCTAGGTTAAAAGCAAGCCACGCGAGACCATACAATGAGAAAAAGTCTCCAGTCAGATCAACAAGTAAGAGGATTCCCCAAAGAGCAGTGGTATTCGAGCAATCCCGAAACAAATGCATTATAGACTTTGGTTGATTTCCACAAACCAGACATTCCTCACAACGAGTTAAGGGTATTCTCTTCCTTTCTAGTTTGGTCATAACTTTCTCATGAGCCAACATCAATAAGACCGCTCGAATGCGTTCGGGGACCGCCAACTTCCATATTACTCGAAAAGCCTCCTTTTGTAATCTAAAAATTGTGGACTCTGAGAAGAGAAAACGATGAGTAGAGCTTCTAGAGTAAATACTATCGGGCTCGAACCTCCTAGTAAAAAAATCTTGCACATTCAAGCAGTCATTTACGTAAAATCTGGCAAGGTTCGTCAACGTAATTGGAGTTACATTGTACTTTATTACGAGGCCATTTAAACTCAAGTAAATTTTTAAGAGGCCTCAAGAGTAAAATAAAAATGTACAATAATGATTTAATAGGTCTAATTAGTAAAATAAAATTGTACAAAAGTGTAACCATAAGAATTGAATTTGGGTTGGTTATAAATAATAAATGCAATTACACTGTAGCTTATCACTAGGCCAATTGAATTCTGGGTAAACTTTTAGATTATAACAGTTATTTATTCGACTTTACAATTTACATTACATGGACCCATTACAAATATTTTTAGATTATAACTTTATTTATTCGGCTTTACAGTTTGCATTACATAGACTCATTACAAATCTGAGGTAAGGAGGAGTAGTAGCTTATTTCGTACATACTTGGGGCCGGCCCTAACTACATTACTAGTGTATTACCCGCACTTTGTGCGGGTTGAGTTTTAATAAATATTTAATACTTAGAAATTTATATGTATATTTTTATATAATAAAACCCGAAGAATGAAATTATAATCATTATTATGATTTTTAATTTTCTTTTAAGTATTTATCTCTTCTAATTAATTATATTTTTAAATTGATTTGTTAAGATATGCTTGTTGGTAAAAAAAAAATCCGTAAAAGTTTAAAAACTATTTTTATAAAATATTTATTTAAAATATTTTTAAAAAAATTAGAAATCAATTTCCAATTTATATTAACATTTCGAAATCACTTTTTAAAATAATTTTTTAGGCTTCGAGAAACCTGGCATTGACACGTGGCAATAAAGGCTTCTGCTTTAATAGATATAAGATACTTCACTCATGTTTCAAACTAAATTGCACACGACATATATTAATGAGTGCACGCATCACCTACATTATATTACACTCGTGGAGTATCTGATTTTTCAGAAATAAGATCATTTTCAATAATGATGTAACCGTGTCGGATCACAACATCGTCAACTTCATCACTTCACAACTCCAAAACAGGAAAAACCATTCCTTTGATGATGATTGTAATGATTTTAAATTTACCCAAAGAAATAATCCACCCACCACAAGAAAAAAAAATAATATCAAATATGACAAACCAAAATCTAATTTCCACAAACTCAACTTTGATGGTTCAAAACTCAATTCGGGAATAACATCTGTTGGTTTTGTTTTACGAAACCACAACGGCAAAGTAGCAAGCTTAGACGCTAGAAAAAATAATTTTAACTCGTTCTTAAAAGCAGAAGCCTACGCGCTAAAAACAGACCTTAGTGAAGCAATAAGGCTCAATATAAAAAAAGATTGAAATTGAGGGCTGACTTATGTGTCATCAAGACACTGCAAGGAATTTGGAGTTGTCCCTGTGAGGTCGAGATGTTCCTATCTGACTCCCGACTGGATATTCGCTTCTTTGAGGAAGTCCAGGTCAGACATATGTTCAGAGAAATCAACCGTGTTGCTGTCCGATTGACCCATTTGGAAATTTCGAACCCCAACACACTATTTTTTACGATCTCGAACTTCAAGTTTTCATCCGCAAGGATGCTTTAGGATGAACTACCTCTAAAAGATAGGCCGTTGTAGCAGCTTTCCGTTTAAAAAAAAATCCAGAAAATATTAAAATGTCCCGACTTTAAAATATTACATTTTTTCATTGAGCATAATCTTCAAGATACTTGGTTGCTTGCATGCTTAAACAAAATATTCATACACATTGTGTGGATGTTTGGAACAAACTTCCCTACGTTTAGTGTAAAATCACATAACGACTTTCAATACTACGTGTTTTCTAGGCAACTCTAAAAAATTAATAAATAAATTTCATATAATTATCGATAAGAATGATTTAAACTACTTGTGCTTCAAATGATCGATAGCCTATCACTAGTAAATAAAAATGCATATTAATTATTGAATTAAATGTATCCTTTCTATATTTTTTTTAATTTAATTTTCTTAAAATTTGTTTAATTTTTATATTTGTGAAATCCTGTCAATCAGATATAATATGGGGTTGGCGCACCTATGCCCGTTGGGTCTGATGCAAACACATAAACTCGGTGAGATTCTATTTTAGAATAGAAACTCACCAACTTTATATATTAGGTCCGTTATCCCTTTAATATCGATGTGGAAATATGTTATTATCCACACACTCCCCTCGTGACAACATGTCTTAAGGCCAGGTAACCCAATCGAACGAACTATCATTGTCCATTTTCAACCAGTATTAAGGTCAGCAAGCCCGATAAATCATGACTTTGAAGATCAAACTACTCTTATACCATGTGAAATTCCGACAAGTCAGATTTAGTGTGGAGAGTTTTGTCGCACGTCTGAATGCAAGTGTGATGCACGTAGGCACATTCCCAATATATAAACATAATCAATTATAGGTCCAATTTGGTAACCTAAAATTACGTAGATGAAGATGAGGATGAAGAGACTTATTAGATGAAAAATTAAGAGGGTGAAATTGTTTAAGATGATGAATATGAAATTAAGTGAGACGAGTGTTTGGTAAAATTACGAAAAAGTACGTGTTATATTTTGTTATAGCGAAAGAGATAAAAAAAATGAGGGTAAAAATGAGATTTAAGCCTCAATAATTTTCATAATCTTTATAACCCAACTTTAAATTCCCATACTCTAATTTCCTTAATCTTCGTAATCTAACCCCTTTAATCTCCTTAATTCCTTTACCAAACGAGATTACGGAAATTATTTCTTCCTTTTAATTCTCATAATCATAATCTTCTTAATTTACTCTTGTACCAAACGAGGATATGCTCCGTTTGGTAAGCATTAAAATTAAGGGGATTAAGATTATAGGAATAACGGATAAATAATTCTCGTAATCTTGTTTGGTAAGGGAATTAAAGAGATTAAAGGTGTTGGATTATGGAGATTAAAGTATAAGATTATGGAAATTTTGTAATCCTGTAAAACTTAGATTATAAGGATTATGAGAATTATTGAAACTAAAATCTCACTTTTACCCCTCTTTTTTTCCATCTTTTTCATCTATAAAAATTTAACACGTACTTTTTTGTAATTTTAACCACATTCATATTAATTTCACCAAGCACTCATTTCACTTATTTTCATCCTCATCTTCTTAAACAATTTCACCTCCTTAATTCTTCATCTAAATAATTCCGTTCATCCTCATCTTCATCTACGTAATCTTACGTTACCAAACGGGCCCATAATCTCAAACAAAACAAAGATAGAAGTGATAACCATCAACCTTATATATTATATCAACCTTATATATTATGCCCTTTATGAGATAAACATTTCATTGTACACAATATTGTAGAGTTTTTAAAGATGTTTTTTAATATTTGGAAGAAAAGAAATAGATTTTTTGCATCCTATAAAATGAGTTGTAGACATCAAAGTGGAGCCGACTGAGGAAGAAACAAACGCCATAGTAAATTCACTATTTTGAGTAAGGGTGTGTTTGGTAGGAGATGGAGTTATTTTGAAGATTAATCTAGATAGAATTTAAAAGGGGTTAAATTTTATGTGGAATTTATTATGGATTATTTGGTGTAAAATAATGTACATCAAGTTGTTTGGTTGGAGATTTATTAATGAGTTTAATTGATATAGATTTATAAATTTGAGTGAATCCTAATTGATAATTAGAAATTAATCTCCTTTAACCTTGGTAATATGAGGTTATTTTTTTGCCATTTTTAATTCCAATTAACCCCTGATATAATCTTCTTTATAATCTCCATCTTCATCCAAACACTTACATAAATTAATCTCTTAAATTTTAATCTAAATTAACCTCCTTTAATCCCCAACCAAACACACCCTAAGTAGTAGAGTTGGAGATCAACCCAATAAATCCATGTGGGTGGACCAAGAAATTCATCTAACCGTGACCAAAAAAAAACTGTGAACTATTTTACACAAACAGAATATTAGTATTTATAAAATAATAATAAAGTATATACTTTGGAATATAGATCACCTAACGCTAGACAAATAACGGCCACTAGAATTAGGAGTTGGAACAACAAATCTTTGAAATAACGTGACATCATTGTACTATAAAATTATTATTATTATTAATTTTTTTAAAAATGGAAAGCGGTTCGAAACCATTAGACGGCGCGCCGTCCAGTAGGTCGAAAGGCCGAAAAATCGACATATGGACAAGACATCACAAAGGACCACAAAAAATGAGAAAAGAAGTACACAAAAATACATCAAAATGAAACCGAAAACAAAAAGGTCTTTAAAGGAAAGCAGGTTGATCCAACCAGCAGGAGGCACCGAGTTTAAACGTTCATCATTGAAGGAAGTACACAGGGAGGAAGTATGAGGAACAACCGTGGACACCTCAGATTTGGGCTGCAACAGAGCCGTCGGGAATCAATCACACATCCACACCCCCTTTTCGACAAACAAACGAAACCGCCAGCAAATGATTGCATCATACCTTGGAAGACGAGAATGCAGAAAACGGGTATCTTGATGAAAAAGTGTGTAGAACTTGATGGATAAGAGAAAGGTAATTTGTAGGGAGAATATTGTACTATAAAATTATGATTCGGGGTTTGTTTGAAAACATCAATTTTATTGGAAGTAAAAATAAAATAAAAATTATTGTTAGTAAAGTTATAACTTATTGGATAATTAAAAATTATATTCAATTAAACGAGCTTATTTTTGTGACAAACTTATTTAACGAAGTTTATTTGAGTAGATGTAAATCTAAAATTATAGAAAAAAAATTACCATTTTAATATAAAAAATATTGGTTTAGAATAATATTTACAGTATGTTATTTAGTAAATGATTGTAATCATTTTAAAATTATTTTCAAGTAATTTATAAAATAAAAATAGTTTATACTAACATAAGCTTGACCTCGAACACTACTCTTCTTGTAGTACAAATCCCCTTTACCCTTCTAGTATAGGCTTTCAAGTTGCAATTAGATATTTATAAAATTTTATAAAAAAAAATAACGAGTTAGAAAACTTATAAAGAAAAGGCACTAACTTAAGGGCCCGTTTGGTTTTAACTCCTGAATCGGAAACGGAATGAAAACGAATATAGTCCATATATATACCATTGTTCATGTAAGTTTGTGAAATCATTCCTCGTGGTTTGAAGGAATTGGAGTAGAGTTTGATTACTTTTGATATCCGGAAACAAAATGTGGGGAAGTAAATGCATTTTGCATTAATCCACAAAGAATTATTCCACAAAATTTCATGAATAAGATTATACATGTGGACTAAATTCGTTTCCATTCCGTTTCCGTTTCCGGAGTTAAAACCAAACGGACCCTAAATGTCTTATATTATTATTTTTCATAAATTGTATAGAAAAAAATCCACCTATATTATAATTTAGGTTCGAAAAATATTATTAATTTATAGCATAATAATTAAAACCAATGTACAAAGCAAATAGAAAGACTACACATGAGATTTGACCCTCGTCCTTTATTAGATGTATAGCTCAATTATACAAAAAATTGATTGATAAAAATCATTAAATGTATGGTTGTCAAATTGCCATACGTATGTGCTCAGTAAATTACCAATGAATTATGCTGGACTTTTTTCTTTTATTTTTAGTGGATAAATGTGAAGTATATACGTGAGTGGATAAAAATAATTTGTATTTTTATCCCAAAACGAGCACGTTACAACAAGTACGAGATTTATGACTGGTTGTTTGTTCAGTTTAGTCACGTGACCCCATTTTGGCTAGGGTTGTGACTTGCAGGTATACATACTTCACAAACATGCCCTTTTCTTATTACGAAACACATTTACAGAAACATATATTTTTTTATTAATCAAAAAAGAAAATATAATATTACTGAATGTCTAGCTGAGCTAGATCTAGATCTCGCTGTAGACGATCAGCCTCAAAATGTGCATCTATGTTATCAGTAAATATATGTTTTATTCAAAATATATATATATATATATATATATATATATATATATATATATATATATATATATATATATATATATATATATCACGTGCGGTTCTCATGAGAACAATCAATTTTAGACTGTCGGATGGTGAGTATTAAAGATCGAGATTAGGAGTAGATATCATAATTATTAGATAAATAATATTCTGAAACTAATAATAAATACGAATAATTCATTCAACCAACAACAACTACGAATAATGCATTAAACGATATGACACCTTCATAACAAAACTAATAATAACTACGAACTGTTCTCATGATTACACGATAAGGCTTGTTCATCTATATATATATGTATATATATATATGCACTCTATGGACATACATTATCTTAATTCATTTCACACTGTACTTTAAGGTACACGTGCAAGTTTACAACTTTACATGCGTGCATTGTTTCTATAGTAATGATATGAATGCCTATTTTTACATTGGACGGTTAAATGAGATTATACTATAGAAGTTATATTAGCCGAGCTACATGGCTAAGAAAAAGCTCAATTTAAGCTCAATTCACTTTCTAAATGAGTCAAATGCAAACACTTATTAGAGCTCAGTCTCGGTTTTAACTGAGTCAAATGCAAACACTTATTAGAGCTCAGTCTCGGTTCATTTATCAACGAGCCGAGCATCTTACATAGTTACATATACCAATATATTTTTTCCTTGTAAAATGAATGATAGTCTAGTGTGTATGATGGCTAAGTTGGTCAAGTCACTAACACAACATTTCCCTTCATTACTGTCACATAAGTTAAGAGCCAATAATGCACCAGTATAGCATTAAGATCATATGGGCAAATACTGCTAAACTACTAGTACTACTACCAAAAATTGTGAGCTATAACTTCTCACAGATTTAGCATAAATGCAGACAGTCATAATGCAAGGCCCAAAGTCAAGTCAAGGATAGTGTTGCAACTGCCGCGATATGAATGCTTATAATGGGGAAGGGGTCCATAATGATAAAAATAGCTAAAAAAAATGTTCAACAATACCATCAATATGTTACCAATGTTCAAAAAGCTCATAATGCATGATGAAATGGAATGGTCCATAACATTAAAGAGTACTTCAAAATATCATGAAAAGATAAAAAGGAACAAAATTTGTTTAGGAAGTACTACCGTTCATGACTTGTAACTCGAAAACTTATGCAAGGAGAAAGAAAGTTGATGCTCTTTTTTGCTGTTGTAGGAAGATATATCAATCCTGGAAAACATACACAGAAAGCATGACATCAAAGGTTAATTGGATGTGTTGATAATCAGCAAAAAAACATCAACCATATAGTGCTATAAATAAGCTCATGAACACAAATGCAGATACACATGTATGCATTTATGACAGTTTATCACATTATATATTTTTATGGCAGATTGTCTGAAGCAAGGTGACAACAATGTAAGTACAACAACCATCTTTAACACTTTGCAATGGAGTTGAATGCCGTCAAAGAGAAACATAACTCTACTTAGGTGTTTCTCTTTCATGACATCCAACTCCAATGCAAATTTTAAAGCTTTGTGGTTTAATGAAGAACTGTGTTTATATTACAGTGAAAATAGAGGCGCTACTCTCCATTGCAAAGTTTTTCAACAATTTCTACTTTTGTGTCTTCTCTTTTTCTTTATGGGTTCTTTGAAAATGATTGCTGAGACATAATTTACTAAAGGGATGTTTGGGTTCATACTAAAATAGAAACCTAATATGTTAGAGCTTATTAGGGTGTTTCGGACAGCTACAACGTATAAGGTCCTTAAAAGTATGTAGTCTGTACCCAAACATCCGCTTGCTGTTACCTAGTGAACAGAATTTTCAAGACTTTCGGTATTTCAAGAGCATGTGGAATATTTTACTTGTGTTAAAGCATATATAGTATGTGCCCAAACATGCACTTACTCTTATGATCTTGGCATTAATTTATGCTGTGAATTGTCTTCCAGAAAAAAGAAAAGAAAAGAAGCAATACGACACTTTTTTTTTTTTATCAAAAGTAACTAGATGTCCAATGCTATGTATCATGAAGGTAACAAATGTCCAGTGCTATGTCAGATCATATAGAAGGTAACAAAAGTAACATGCCTAAAAACTTAGGTATCTTATGAAATACAAGAATATCTTCTCTTCTAGTAGTGACAACTAGAGTAGCCATCAAGTCATCAACACTTGATTACAATGTGAGGAAATTATTGCTAAGAATCAAAACAGAATCCTTCAAAAACCTCATTTTGTTGATAACAATATGACATCCGAAACAACATAAGTAGCTATAAGCATATAACATTGCACGAAACCAACACAAACTAAGCAAGTGTTCATCATTCAATTGTAGATTTACTTACTGATTAGTTCAGCAATGGGGCAATAAAAATCAAAGGCAGCGAAAATATTTATGAAAAGTGATGTCAGGAAGTATACCACTTAGGGCACAGCATCAATCTCCTTGTCCTCAACATCAGTTGCAGCTACACTAATCTCCACAGCAAAGCCATTAGCATCCTCCTTAGGAGGCTGAGCTTGCTCATCCTCAGGCAAGGGCTCCTCCACATAGTCATTTTCGAACGCATCAGGAGGGACTTCATAGATCCTAACCTGTGGTTTCGACGGATCCTTAACCAACACATACTTACCCTCATCCAATTTCATACACAAATCAACAATACTCTTCACAATCCCCCACATATTAGCCAAATTCAAATTAATCTGAGAAGCAAAATCCTTTGGCTTATACCCAACAACAGCCAATATAACATGGTTAAAATGATCACGAGGATGAACCCTAGATACATATCCCAGCTTCATCATATCCGCACTACCCAATAATGCCTGTGCAGTCCACTTAGCTAACTTATTAGCATTGTTCTTCAATTCGGTAGCTAAAACTGCCCCTCTTTGAGTTTCCAACTTCTGCCTCCAGTCCACACCAGCATACTTTGGATCAAACTCGTTCAATGCATTTAGTGTAAGGAATTGTCTCTGGTTGTTCAATTCAAGCACACTCTGAAGCTCACACCTTGCCACCAAGTACATATCATTATCGAGCTTCCACCTCCTATATCTATAAGCCACTGAAGCAACCTCTTCGCCCTCATTAGCAAAAGGATTTGGCTCATCAAATGCAACCTTATTCCCATCCCTAACCAAAACCTGCTGAGAAAAGTTCTGGTTGATATAAGCAGCCTCCACACTCAAAGAATATGCAGAATTGATGTCTTCCTTAGCTTCAGGAAGTGGCTCTTGGGAAGTTTCGTGAACAGCCAATAAATCCAATTGAGAACCATCTCTCTTGTCGAAGAACAGCTTGTTACCAACCCTTTGAACAACAATATCCCAACCGTAGACAGATCGAGAAGCACACATAAGAGTGGAGAGTATAGCATCGGTAGCGAAAACAGTAGCTTTGTCCTCATTCGCTAGGCGACGAATCACTGGATCGTCGGTAGTAGTGACCTTGAAGAAATTCCTGTTCTTAAAACGCTCCAATCGGCGTTCATTCTTAGGTGTGAGACGATCAAAGGTACGGTCGTACGAATCAAGACCTCCGCAGAAAAGGAGATCCTCTGGTTCAGGAACAGTGAAGGAGAGCTTGGAGAAAGTCGAAAACGGAATCTGATCAAGCATGTTCCACTCAGGTTGAATATCAACAGACGACTTAAGGATAGCAGCTTCACGGCGAGAGTTATTTCCAGCGCGGTTGAGATGATAGAGGCGATCACGACGAGCACGCTCTTTCTCTGCCTCACGTTTACGAGCTTCAACCTCCTCATCACGTCTCTGCGGGAGCTGATTGCGATTGTGCTGGTAGTAGCCGGAGCGCCACCTAGGATTTCCTTTAGGGCGAGGTGGAGGCTTCCCATCAACGAGTCTGAAGGACGAGTCTCCCTCGGCAGCTAGAGACGAGGTGAAAGAGTCGTCGCCAGAGAAGTCGAAGAATGAATCGGCGGCGTTGCGGTTAGAGTTACGGCCGCCGGTGTTGTTAAAGTTCCGTGTCCAATCAGCAATTCGGCCGAGTTTATCGGACCGAGAAAACGGGACGAATGGGAGGTTGGATGTGGTAGTGGCGGCGGCAGCATTGCTGGTGTCAGGAGGACCCCAGCCATCGGGATTGAAGGGGGCAGCGGCGATCTCGAACTGCATTGTCGTCGGGGGAGTGGAGGTTTAGGATTTGGGAAGCTCTCAAACCTGAGATCGAATGAAACCCTAAACGTGTTTTCTTTATGGGCTGAAATTTGAAGGTAAACATTTGGGCCTGACTGATAATGGGCTTTGGGGCCCATTATGACATTTGGGCCTAGTAGCCAATATAATATGGATTAGGGGTTGAATCTATTACTCATGGATTATGGTTTGGGGCTGCTACATTCTTTCATGTATTTGCTTGGTTACTTATGGATTATGGCTTGACGGATTTTTCATGTATTTGCTTGATTACTCATGGATTATATGTTGAATCTGCTACATTCTTTCATGAATTTGCTTGGTTAATTATGGATTATGGTTTGAATATACGGGTTTTATTGCCCGTTTGGTTGGAGCGGTGGAATGGAAACGGAATGGAATCAGATAAGGGTTAGGAAATGAAATGGAAATTATGGAATTACTTTCATGTGTTAAAAGACCTCTAACCAAACATATTTTTTGATTGATTCGTAATCATTTCGTTACCGGGAATGATTCCTAGCGCTTCCAAACGGGCTATTTAAGGCTCGTTTGAAAGCGTAAGAATCATTTCTCATAACGGAATAATTCTGAATCAATAAAAATTATATTTGTTTACTACTTTTTTTACCAGATGAAAATAATCCAATCATTTTTATTTTATTTATGGACACTTTTCTCTATTCCCTTGACCGAATTCATTTTGTTTCTCTTCCCCCCCGCCTCTAACCAAACCACTTTAGCTTAGATATGTTCCCTTAACGATTTCATTTTGTTTCTCTTCCAATGCTCTAAGCAAACGTACACTTGCATCAATTCCCGATTGAGTTACTTTTGTTTTTCAAGAGTTTAAATCAAAGAATTCAAATGACGGAAACTCAACAAGAAAGCACAAAGTTTACATAGCTAGTCACCCACTCACTCCTACTAATCGAAGGCCATAACGAGGATTGATCTAGTGGAGCATCAACATCATCGTAGCCTAAAGTTTTCCGGCCACGAAACATTGAAAAAAAAATTTTTGGGAAAGGAGAGTCGGTGGTCTCCGGTGCATCTAGACGCGATTTTCTTAATAAAAGAGGCTAAGTAGTTAGCATAGACGCGATTTTCTTAATAAAAGAGGCTAAGTAGTTAGCATACGGGGGAGGCTAAGTAGTTAGCATACGGGGATAGCTCGACCCTTACATATAAGCAATTCACAATAAGCAATTCAACTATATCCTCCGGCGGGTCACTCAATATATTAAAGCCCAAAGGAAGATTTATAGCAAAACTAGCAAAGAATCCGCTACTATATTCGCCACATCGTCAATAAGAAATTCAATCGTCAATAAGAAATTCAACTATATCCTCCGGCAGGTCATTCGATACATTAAAGCCCAAAAGCCCAAACGTAGATTTATAGCAAAACTAGCCGCTACTTTATTCGCCTCGCGGCGGTAGGCATGTCGGGCATGTCTAAACTGGATGGCAAAAGTCTTGGCACATACGAAACATTGAAATTTTGTAACAATTGAAACAGATAAATTCGACACCTACAAACTACAATTACAACATGAACGAGAATACAACAATAAAATCAAAGAAACAAACAAAAATTGTACAGTATAGTAAGCGAAAGCTCCATTTATCTTCTCTACAACTATACAAAAGCTCAAGGCTTGAGATCCATCGGAGATCAAGCGGCGGGAGAGGGTTGACCACGAGCGTGCTTGGAGGCGGCAAGTTGAATCTGCGCCGGAGTAAGAGCTGCCAACCCACCAGCGCCGGAAGGAATCTCCGGCAATGCTTCTGGGAAATTCAGAGAAGCGTGGGGTCCACGGAGCATAAATAGAGCTGCATCATAAGCACGCGCCGCTTCCGGAGCCGTTTTGTAAGAGCCGAGCCATATTCGCTGGCGGCTGTTTGGAGCTCGAATCTCCGCCACCCAGCGTCCCCACTTCCTCATCCTCACTCCTCTGTACTTCGCCGACTTCGTTAAGTCTCCGGTGGGTTTGCCGGTGGGTTTTGTGGTGGTGATATTTTGGTTTGGTTTTGTCATTTTTTGGGATGGTTTGTTTTAGGGAAGTTGAAAATGGTGGATTTGGATTTTGGAGTTGAAATTTGGGGTTTGAAGGTGGGATGGGACGCGTGGCGGATGGAAAATGAGACACGTTGGATTGGGAAATGACACGTGGAGGGTTGAATTTACGGGGTTTGCGGGCGGTAGTTTGGGATGGTATTGCTGGCCAGCACGTGGGCCGTTTCGTTACAACGATATTTTTTTTTATATATAGATTTTTTGTGATATTCTTTTGTGTGCTTTTATTTTAAAACATTTGACCAAAATAATTTTTTTTAATTTTATTTTAAGGTGTGTAGAGTATATAGGGCGTATATAGCAAATACATAGAATAATAAGGAAGATATGTAAATAAGAAGAAGTTGTAACAAACTCAGTTTGTTGTATATATACTTTTACAGAGTACAATGAATTAGATGAGAGTGTTTTACGTATAATTCACATGGTATCAGAGCGGGAAACACAAATTTCTCAGATCTGAATTTTTTTTCAATTCAACACACATACTGGTTCATTCCATTTCTTACATTCGATTTTGCAAATCGTTATCATGACTACTGAGCAATCGTCGGATTCGACAAATACATCTAACCCTACCTTGGATCGACAATCAATTGATGTCAATGATCCATTACATTTGTCCAATTCCGATAATCCAGGAATGCAACTTGTGTCTGTTCTCTTTAATGGAGTCAATTTCACCACCCGGAAGCGGAGTATCCGGATGGCGCTTGGCGCGAAGCAGAAGCTTGGCTTCATTGAAGGCACATGTGCTAAACCTTCTCCTGGTGATGCCGATAAGCTTACACGATGGATCCGTGCTGATTACATGATCCGGTGCTGGATCTTACATTCTATGAAGTCGGACATAGCAGAATTGTTTACCTATGTCGAATCAGCCTTTGAATTGTGGAAGGATGTTGGTGAGCGTTTTGAGGTATCAAATGCTCCTCTTATTTACCAACTTCATAAGGATCTGTCTATGCTTAAACAAGATAACACATCTGTTGCTGTTTATTATGCCAAATTCAAGAAGATCTGGGATGAATTAAGTACTATAGATGCCATTCCTGTCTGTTCTTGTCTTGGCATTGCTCACTGTAAATGTGATGTTCTTAAGAAGGTAGCTACTAGGGAGTCTACTACTCGTATTATGCAATTTCTCATGGGGCTAAATGAACAATATGAGCATACACGAAGTCAGATATTATCTCTTGAGATATTGCCTACAGAAAATCGAATTTTCCACATGATATTACAAGTTGAGAAGCAAAAGGAACTCACATGTCATGCTCCTGTCACGCATGATGTTTTTGCTGTGTCTCGATCTCTTCCTTACAGACAAGCAGGGGGAAGTCGCAGGGATTATAAGAAAGAAAAGATGGATCGCTTGTGTACCTATTGCAAAGAGAAAGGTCACTTGCGAGAGTCATGTTTTAAGCTAATTGGTGTCCCTGATTGGTACAAAGATTTCAAAAATAAGGAGGATAAACCTACAGGCAGTCGTGTTGATTCATCCTCTCATCATTACAAAGCAGTCAATAACCTGGAGTCTAATGTTGCTGAATCACCTCTGGAGTCATCTGATGTCTCCACACCTATCATGGACCAATCCATGATTACTGCAGTATGCCAGGAGGTCATGAAACTGATGTTGGAGAAGCAAGGCAGCTCTTCTTTCAATTACGCAGGTATTCTTTCTGGTTATGTGAATACCACAGTCAATACTCATGTTTGGATCTTGGACTCTGGCGCCACAGATCACATTTCATTTTGCAAGGATCTATTCTCAGATTTATCAAGGTTAGATAAGCCTTTGATGATCGGTCTTCCTGATGGTTCAGTGAAGACAGTTTCTCATAAAGGCAACATCATTCTCTCTTCAGAGATTATCCTTTATGATGTACTATATATCCCTGCCTTCAAGCATAATTTGCTGTCCATTTCTCGACTGATTCATAATTTCCCTATGAAAGTCACTTTCACTCAGTCTTCATGTATATTCCAGGACCTTACAACTGAGAATGTGATCGCATCTGGCTACAAGGAAGGTCACCTATACAAGATTGGTTCATCTATATCTCCAGTGCATGCAGTATCTCACATTTCCACTAAACCATGTGATATGCTTTTATTTCATGCACGTTTAGGACATATGTCTGTTTCTAAAATTCATCATGTTGATGATTATACTCATGCTAAAGTTTCACAGCTGGATTGCTCAGCTTGTATTACAGCTAAGAACATAAGATCCCATTTGACATTAGCACATCACGAGCTTCCACTATTTTCAGTTTAATTCACTGTGATATTTGGGGACCATATCATACAGCTGCTTTATGTGGTGCTCGCTATTTTTTGACAATAGTTGATGACTTTTCCAGATGCACATGGACGTTTCTCATGGCTAACAAGCAGCAAGTCATGAAGCACGTTACCAGTTTCTTGGCTTATGTGAAGAATATCTTCAATACTACAGTCAAGATATTTAGGTCCGACAATGGTTCTGAATTTTTACAGAAATCTCTTCAAGATGTTTTTCATGCTTCAGGCATCATTCATCAAAGGTCTGCACCATACGTTCCCCAGCAAAATGCTCGAGTCGAACGCAAACACAGGCATCTGTTGGAGACAGCTAGAGCTATAAGAATTCATGCTCAATTACCACTTCATTTCTGGGGTGAATGCATCCTCACAACAACTTACCTCATTAATCTTATGCCATCTTCAGTCATATCCTGGAAATCTCCATTTGAAGTTCTTCATAACCGTAAACCATCCTACACACACCTTCGTGTCATTGGATGTTTGTGCTTTAGTTTGCTTCCTAAACGAGATAAGTTCGAACCTATCTCTACTCCTTGCATTTTTTTGGGATATCCTCCTGGTCAAAAAGCCTATAAGCTGTTTAACCTCACTACTAATAAAATCATTATTAGTAGGCATGTCACTTTCCAAGAATCCATATTTTCATACAAACAACCTTATCCTTTACCTGATATATCTTCTAGTCCCTCCAGTCTTCCTTTGGTCTCTCCTGCTCCTGACATGGATTATCCTATAGTCCATGTTCACCCATCGATATCCACAAATAACTCACCCTCTATTTCTTTACCTTCCAGTATCTTACCTCAATCCAGTGAGTCTTCTTTTGCACATCCAATACATGTACCTTTTCTGGATACACATAGTCCAGCATCATTACCAATGCCTCCTCCTTCTTCCAATATAATTATTCCACCTACCACATCCACTCCTTCAGTAATTATTTCTTCTTCTCGACCTACTCGTACCTTAACTCGTCCTGCTTATCTCAAAGATTATAAATGCAATTCCATCACTTCTATTGAGCATTTTAATCTCACTCCTCATTCTCAGGATTACATCCATGCTTTATGTCATGTAATTCAGTCAGTTGAATCATCTACTTATTCTCAAGCTACTCAGTCCCCTCTTTGGGTTGAGGCCATGCACAAGGAGATCATGGCCCTGGAAGCAAACAACACATGGGATATTGTGGCTTTACCTCCAGGCAAGACCACCATAGGATCCAAATGGATCTACAAGCTCAAATATCGAGCTGATGGTACAATTGAACGTCATAAGGCCAGATTAGTAGCCAAAGGATACAACCAGATCAAAGACAAAGACTATAAACATACGTTTAGTCCAGTAGCTAAGTATGCTACAATTCGTACCATTCTAGCTTTAGCAGCGTCTCATTCATGGTCCCTGCATCAGCTAGATATTAACAATGCATTTCTTCATGGATATCTTGATGAAGAGGTTTATCTTGCACCACCTCAGGGTTATGATCGTGTTCCACCAGGGCATGTATGTCGACTCAAGCGTTCATTATACGGCCTCAAACAGGCTAGTAGACAGTGGAATATTGAATTTACTAAGCTACTTCTTCAGTTGCAATTCATTCAGTCCCATCAGGATTATTCTCTTTTTATCAAGAAGACATCTTCCAACATAACTATTGTCCTTGTGTATGTAGATGATGTCTTGATTACTGGAAATGCATCATCAGAAGTTACTGCTCTAAAGACAGCTCTTGATCGAGCCTTCACTATCAAGGACTTAGGAATTGCTAGATTTTTTCTGGGGATGGAGATTGATCATACCAAAGATGGTTTGTTTCTAAACCAACGTAAATACATTCATGATATCTTGAATGATACTCACATGTTGCAATGCAAGCCTGCCAAGTTTCCAATGCAACGCAATACTCACCTTTCATCTGATTCTGGTGAGATTTATCATGAACCTGAGATGTACAGAAGATTAATTGGTCGCCTTCTGTATCTTACTCTTACTCGACCTGACATTGCTTACACTGTTCAGCAGTTGAGTCAATTTCTTTCATCTCCACGTATTCCTCATTGGCAAGCAGCTTCATACTTATTGCGATACCTTAAAGGGTCCATTGATTTTGCTTTGTCATATAAGCCTCAATCCACATTATCTCTTACAGCTTATAGTGATGCCGACTGGGGATCATGTCCCTTTTCTTGTAGATCAGTCACAGGCTATTGCTTGTTTCTTGGCACTTCCTTGGTATCTTGGAAGACTAAGAAGCAACGCACAGTTAGTAAATCTTCAGCTGAAAGCGAGTATCGTGCTATGTCCATGACCACAAGTGAAGTTATTTGGCTTGATGGTTTACTCATGGATCTTCAAGTTCATCTTCCTCGACCATTCACACTATATTGTGATAACAAAGCTGCACAACATCTCGCTGCTAACCCTGTGTTTCATGAACGGACTAAGCATCTTCGCATAGATTGCCATTTTGTTCGAGATGAAGTCCAGAAAGGCCTTATTGCCACTGCTCACGTTCCCTCTACACTTCAGCTTGCAGACATTTTCACTATAGCACTTGGAGAGCAACAGCACCTATTTCTATCTCGCAAGCTTGGCCTTGTCACTCCAGTCCAGCTTGAAGGGGGGGTGTAGAGTATATAGGGCGTATATAGCAAATACATAGAATAATAAGGAAGATATGTAAATAAGAAGAAGTTGTAACAAACTCAGCTTGTTGTATATATACTTTTACAGAGTACAATGAATTAGATGAGAGTGTTTTACGTATAATTCACAAGGTGAAGGAGAGTCGGTTGTCTATACGCATTAGTAATAATATCGTTAATACCCTCAAAAGGGTCAATCAACATTAAGACCAAGTAGACAATGAAAGGCAACACTAGCCACAGCGTTTGCGGCTCTATTAGCCTCCCTAAAGACATGTCGAAACTGGATATCTCAATCTCTACTAAAATAATCTTGACAACGATGTATGAGACTGGAAAGAGGGTTGTGGCATTGAATTTGTTTATTCAAAAGAATAGTTACCAACTTAGAATCCGTTTCCAGAATGACGGTTCTAAAGCCTTTATCCCATGGTCTACAAAATGACGGTTCTAAAGCCTTTATCCCATGCTACCTTAGACCATGTATAACCCCAGAGCTCAATCAGTGGCGGCCGCAGGATTTTAAAGGGGGGACGAAAATTTATTTTCGATAAAAATATATATGAAAATAAAATAACGATAAAAACAAAGTTAATATGTCATCTACTTACAATAAACAAATTAAAAAAATTGAAAAAACAATACACTTAGAGGCGCGGTCGTGGACGGCGCCTATATATATTTTTTAAAAAAAAAATAGCTGCCCTATAGGCGCGGTCTCTTTAGGGTTTTTTTTTCTTTCAAAAACGTTACACTATAGCCGCGGTCTAGGACCGCACCTCTATTTGTGTTTTTATTATCTTTATTTCGGATATTAATACGTTGTCCTCGACAACGAGTTTTACAAATAAGAGTGCGGTCTAAGACCGCGCTTCTAATCCAAACAACAAATCTCGTGCATTTTGGTGAATTATTTCACTGCGAGCCTAAAACGGAAATTTTTTTGAAGTTTCGTTCACTTTGGCGAAAGATCCAAAAAAACATTTAAATATAACACAAGAATAGTGATATTTAAAAAAATAATAAATCAGAAAACAGTTTTATAAACGAGAGAAGTCACAACCTATTTTGAAACGGTATTTTTTCACAATTTTTTTTTTGGGAGGGTGGGGCAACCCCTCCTAAGGGCCGCCCCTGAGCTCAGCCATTAGGACTGTACATAGGCCAAGGTTAGCCGCAAACCCACACAACCTAACACCCTCATTATTTCTAACTATACCTCCCGCAGAAGCTTGACCATCATCACATTTAGCTCCGTCTGTATTGATCTTGATGGTTCCATTGGGGCAATGTCCACTTCACCATGATATAATTTATTAAGGATCTTCTTGAACGACTAGTGTAAATATGACCATGATACTTTATGATTGTCGAACGTGCTCATTTGTGCTAAAATCTTCCAAGAAGTTCAAGTCAAATACACGTTTTTTTGAAGTAAATTATGTGTTTGATGTCTTCGCGTCTCTTGACTTTCGGTTAGGGCTGATATATGAGACAATATACTAAAGAAGTAGTCGAGCTTGAACATCCTAAGGCTTGACTCGTTCGACTCGTGTAACACCCCTACTTCCGATCGTGAATGCTAATACAAACATGCCACAAGTTGTTGATGTCCTCGTCATAAAGATTCTTCTTCAACGACCCGTGTAAATCATATATGTCTATGCGTGGTGTGGCGATGCCACTTGTTTGTTACTCAATTTAGCCTCTTGGCCTTCTAAGAAAGTCCAGAACGATCAAAATTCCTTTTCTCATACAAAATAAAAGAAAAGGTGAGGCATCACCCTACTCCTATAGTATATTGAGTTTTTATGATTATAATGCACCAACGGAAAAATAAGAATAAGAGATGATTGGTCTAATAAGGTATTTTGTATCGCTTATATAAATTAAACTTTTGTTAATTTAAGATTTTTATAATTTTGTAAACACTTAATTAAAGGGGTAAAAGAGGGGCTAGTTTGTATCCTAATAAACAAAAGAGTTTGTTTAACGTTATATTAGGCAAAAAAAGGCCTACTTAACCAACTGACTATAAAAATAACACAAGAATCGTCACAAATTTAGTGTTTATGGGTGCGTTTGTCAATATACGTAAGAAATATATTAACCTCCTAAACTCTTTCATAATTCCTCGTGATTTCCATAATCTATCAGAGCGGGATCGAATAAAATTTCACAATTTGCCATTAATTTATCCCCAATAAGTATGATAAGTTCGATAATCTCACTCTACACAACGCGTCCTTATGTATGAGATATTACCAAGCAAGGATTTTACATTATTTCATGACGATGATTACACTAATCAATATAGATACGAAAAATATCTAAAAGTCATGAACGCTAAGAATACAATTTTACCAATCGTATAGTTTTTATATTATTTCGTGATGACAATTACAATAAATACATAAGCTCAAATTCCAACTAGTGTGGTTCATAATCTAGTTTGGGGTTAACAAAAACCCAAATTAAAAGTCATTGATCTCCGTTACCATAATTTCATGATATTCTCCAGTTATGCCCTCTAAGGATCCTCGACATGTTCTTTGTTGAAAGAATTTGGTCAAATACGTTCTTTTCTATTTTCTTTTGTTTTGTATACCCCTCTATTTTTTTACCAATATAATTAACTTACACCATTACTCTATTAGAAGTATATTTATTAAATGAGATTATGTTATAAGCTTAGTTAATAGAACAATATTGCTAAAAGGCCTAGTTAGTAATATTGATCTTCTTCATCTAGGATTCAAATATCTTTAAATAACATTTTTCACATGTTGATAAACCTAGAAGTCGATCGATTTTGTCTAGATTAAGGTTGTGTTTAGTTGTAAATGGGTTTATTTTTGGGTTTTTAATCTATACAAGGTTAATTGAGGTTATAGCTTATAACTAGGTTTTTAAACTAAATGAGGTTATTTGAGGTTATATGTTATTTGGTGTTTAGTTGTGTAATTTTTTAGGGTTTATTTTATGTAAAGAAGACACATATAAAATATAACCTCATCAAACTTGAGAGGTGAAGATTATATTTAAGGGTTTAGAAGCTCAAATAAACCGCCCAAATTATTTTAACAATCTACAACTAAACCCCTAAAAATTATAACAATCTACAACTAAAAATCTACAAATTACAAAGTAATCTCGAATAAGCTACAACTAAATTAAGTCTAATAAATAAGCAAAATTGCATTAAATTTATAATATACACAACATTTTTAGCTAAAAAGGTTCCCAATGATCTCATCCCAACAAATCTAAAGAATTTTTTGAGAATTAGGAAATTATGTAAGATTGCTATCTTTTTCTTGGTTAGAATTGCATTGCTATCTATAATATGACATGATAAGGGTGATAAAATTTATTGAGAGGGTTGATAATTAATAGTGTATTTATGTTGTGATATGGAGATATTTTTTTACATACTTAATATACCTTAGTTGAACAAAATTGCTAGGGTCTAATTAAGAAAATGTTATTCGATCTTTATGGTTGATTTGTCCCCAAATGTGGTGCAAGGTGAGAGATAAATTTTACCATAAAATATTAAGTAGGGTTCTTTGATGCAATTTATAGTGTTTTAAATTCATTTTGAAAAATAGAGAGTAATTTAGTATTTCAAACTATTTCTAAATGTTAAAAGTTTTGAGAAATTGTCATTTAAAGTATATATATATAGAGAGTAATAAGAACGATTTATGGGCCTATAATTTAACTCATATTATCGGAGATTCATGACGCGTGTTAGGTATGTGTGTCTCGTAAGATGCATATACGAACTTTGAGTCTGTTCGACGTGCCTCTTCTACTGGATTATTAGGGAGTGAATAACGGAGTGAGAGATAAAAATATGATAGAAATATTCTAGAAGGGGAATGAATAAAGTATTGAAAATTTTCGCAGCAGTGTCAAGGTTTTGGAATGAATCTCAAGGTCTTGACTGAAACTTGTAAAACTGAATGAATCTCAACGTCTTGAAATGGAACTCAAAATCTTGATTGATCTCATAAACCTGTAAAGATGTTTACGAAAACTTAAAACGTTAATATAAAATGCGGAAAGTAAAGCAAAATGGACACACGATATGTTTACGAAGTTCGGTTTTAAATTATCATACGTCTCCACCTAGGGTTATCCGGCCCGTATGATTTAATAATCTATTATTTCACTTCCTTATAATCCTATATACAAACTAGAAGAACTTCCCTTCTTCTAATAACTTGTAGCCTAATCTGCTACTATCTAGTCAACTCAAATCCTAGTATTTCAATAACCTAATCACACCGTAGTGTAGATAAGGATACGCTGAGTATAACACTTATGATATATCTTATAACGCTCTTATGTTTTTTCTTAATCTCTCAACTAGAAGAAAGCACAATAACAACGAATGAGACACAAAAAACTAAGTGATAAGCAAGACGGTCGAGTGTAGTGGAGAGTGACTTTACTTGTAGATCAAATGCTTGAGTTATTGTCTTCACTGCTTGCACCGTTTCTTTTATAAGTTGTAGGGGCTAATATATTGCCCGATGAAGTTCAACTTAATCCCACAGAATCTTCAACAAACAAATCCAGATTCTCGGCCGTTGTAATCTGCACACAATCTTCAACAACAAATCCACACATATATATATATATATATATATATATATATATATATTTGAATAAAAAAATTCCCTTTATTTGTCTTCCATCATGCGTGCAAAAATATAATATATATCTATATCTTACATCAAGGTGGAGTTATGAGAGAGGTTATTGTGCCCAAATTATTCTATGGGATTATTTAGACCCTAAAAAGTAATCAATTACAATGAGATTATCAAATTATTGAAAATAATAATCCCTCAAAATAATCGATGGGATGCCCAACAGACTTATGAACACGCACTTATGCAAATGTTTAGCATGCATTTTACGATGCTTAATGACACGCATGTGGTTTATGGGTGTATGGATGCACATGTCTAGCATGCTTCTTATGTACACACATATACGAGTGCACATGTCTTCCATCTGCACTTGGCGTCGAATACGACGCATCCAACTATTGATGTACGCTTTTTTTCCCACCCTAAATTTTGTTCCTATTTGATTGTTTTACCATATACTAATTATAGTTGAATGAGAAACAACTAGATAAATCACATTATTATTTTATTTTAAATATATTTAAACTATTCTTAGTTATAATTTTTTTTTAAATTACACGTAAATATATCTCTTTATAAAAAACATTTATAATATTATGTATCGAACAATTATATAAGTGATAAAATAACCAGAATTTAGAATGTCAACGGTGATAAACTAAATGTCCATAGAATTCATTGATGATAAATATTTTTATGCAAATATAATTGTTTGGTGGATAATCAAATATATAATATAGCATAAGTTTTAATATAACAATTTTATCATTATTTAATTATTTTTCCAACTCTTTTCCAAAACAATATAAGTAAAGAGAAAATTGTATAAACAATACCTCATTTTTTAGGCTGACTAAACTTTTGTACTCGTCGTTTAAATTATCAGAATGACACCTCACTTATTGAACCCGAATAAAGAATAGTACATGTATTACTGTCCACACGTTAAGTTAACAGATCGGTATTAAATATCAGGGGCAAATTTGTCCACCTACCTTAGACATAGAGCTTACATTACTATAGATTTTCAATATCGATCTATTAACTTAACATGTGAACAACATTCCATATACTAATCTTTGGTAAGACTCAATATGTGAGGTATCGTTCTGATAATTTAAATAACGGATACTAAAGTTTAGTCAGCCTAAAAGATGGGTATTATTTAGTCAATTTTTAGCAGAAAATATTGTCAAATTGTACTAGTTGAAAACTTGCGTAAAGTATTAAACAAATATATCACTCACACAAACCTAAACCACTTGCAACAACTTCCTACTTAACATGGAAATATGAAAATGACAGGGAACAAACCCATGTGAACATATTCTATTAAAAAAAAATTAATATATATTTTTTTATTTGAAGGGGTTTATAGCACGTGCTTTAATTACCAATTCAAAAGAATCCTTCCACCACTCACGACAATTGCTCAACCTCCTGCCCTACACGATCTTGTACCCTAGTTTCCAAATCCGTATAAATAATATCAAATCATCTCAAAAGCTATTTTTAACATTTATTTAAGAAATAAATAATTGTTGATAAAGTGATAAATTGCATAAAGTCCCATTATAATTGTTATTTTGTAGAAAATTAGTTATTCAAGTCAAATTAGCTTATGTCAATTTGAGGGTTTTGTTATACGTCTGAACGTAAATATGAAGAATAAACTTAGTGATATTATATCATAAAATCAATTGTCAATATGAAGAATAATTCATCAACCTTATATGCTAGAATATAGACTTGTTATCCCTTTATTATTGATGTTGAATCATTTCTTCTTTTACACGATCACTCAAGTGCAATTGTGTGACAAGGTTGACATTTGATGACATGTTTAAGTCTAGACGGCATAACTAGCCCAATTAGACGGGACAATCATGGTTTAGAGTCCGCCATCAATTGTCTTATAAGGCCGACAAGCTCAATAAATCAAAACCCGATATCGAACTGATTTTATATCATGTGAAATACCGATGGGTCAAATATAATTGAAAGGTTTTGTCGGACGAACGCACATGTGTTTAGACCCGAACCCAATATATAAACTCGATCCTCAACCTAATCGACAATTAAAACAATAAACTACAACCTAAAATACTATATCTGCTATCTCTCCGTTATTTCCTTATTATCAAGGTGACGCTTATTATTACCGTCCATTTTAATGGATTGTACCGATATACGGTGTTTTATCGATATGTCAATGTTAGATATCATGCATTGACATATTTAAATATGGGTATTAAGTTAATCTCTAGTATTTGTTATGCTAAAAAAATATAGTATCAAATGTAATATTAACAAATTAAAGAGTATTATTTTAAAAACACCCAAAGTGTTAATATAAACATATAAAATATACCACCCTTTATATATCGTATCTATAAGTACAACTATATTTGATATTTTTGATATCATACCAAACGATGTTTAATTAGGACTTTTTTAAATTACAAGTTTGCATTAAGTAATAGTGTATCCACCGTTCTCATAATTCATTAATCTTATTAAATAAACTATTTTATGTATATTATTAAGAAAAAGTGGAAGATGGGAATAATTATTTTAATTTTTTCACCAAGAAAAGAAAGTGTAAAAGTTATTTTTAATACGTAAATCATGAGTTAAAATTTGTATTATAAGTTAAAATTAGCATGAATAGACGGGATATTTGTAAAATAAAATGTTAAATCTATTTAAAAGAACGCCTATTTTTTTGAATAAAAAACAAATGAGAAAAAACATATACCGTTAGATAATAATATAATAAATAAGAATACTTTGATATTCACTCTGTTCATAAATAATTGACGTTTTAGTCTTAAAATTTTAGTAAAAAATAATTGTTATTTTAACTATTTTGTTCTTCACTTTGCACATTTATCCTTCTAATATTAATATTTATTAAATTGTGATTTTCAAAGTAAAAAATAAAGAATAATTACAGATAAAATGGTATATTTCATAATCTTATTAATAAGTGTCCAAAATGCTAAAACGACAATTATTTATGAACGAATGGAGTAGTTTCTAACAAAAAAGTAAACATGTTTAAGGAGAGGGTGGTGTTTTGATAACACAAAGTGTGGGATGATGTTTTTCTGTAAATTTCATTTTAATAGGCTACTTTATACAAATTAGCAAATTTAAGGGTTGATTTGTGCTACTTAACCTAATAATAAAATATCTATTTAAATTCTAAATGAAGAATAAAAGACTATTTCTTCCCTAAATTTCCCCGCGTGCTTTAATTGAGAAGGCGGAATAAAAGTAAAAAGAGAGAGCGATCGTCAAGCGAGAATTCAGGCCACCAGACAAATTCAGTTGATCTTTGTAGCGGCACGAGTTTAGTTTGAACGATATAAATCTTCACCACAATCTATAGATTTTTGCTTATTCCGAATTCTCTTTTCCCTTCGATTTCCGTTCTTATCGAAGTTGTGCGCAACAACTCTCTAGTCCTCTTAAGAGTCAAAATTGTTGCTGTTGTTTGTTGCAGATTTTATTTTTATCGGCTAATTGAAGAGGAAGATGTTGAATTCGCCTGTGGTTGGAGAATCCGGCAGGGTTTCCGTTCGTAGATCGGCATTTTCTCATACTTGCGCTTTGCTTGGCCAGTTTGTGAAAGAGAAGAAAGCTTTTGGAGATCTTAACTTTGATATGACTCTTAATGTTGATAGCCGAGGTATGAATTGTTTCCAGTTTTTGAATCTGGATTTTCGTTATCTTTATTTGTTCGAATGGAAACTGAAATTTGGTTTGGCATTCTGTTTCTGTGAGTTGAGTCCTGTAGCGGTTTCAAATGAGTAAAATACCTTCGAATTCTGCGTGGTCTGTGGCCAAGTTGATATCGCTTTTCTTGCTGGAGGGTAGATTTTTGCAAAATTATTACCTACTTTGATTATCATTACCAAATTTGTTATCTCTATTGTATTGCTTACATACTTTTAAACCATGTTTGAAGATATACATGAACCCTAAGGGAATTAGATAAAAGTGGAAGGGCTTGTCATAGCTACAGAAGATGATGGATGTAATGCTATTTGTGGATTTGGAGGACAGGAATTTGAAGTGTGGGGCAAGAATCTGATGTTCTTTGTTACAGGTTCGAACATTGAATCCGGTCCCACAACAATGAACCTGTTCCCAGTGAATGAGAGAGTTGAAGAGATGCCAACTCTAGGGAATGGCAAGTCCGTGAGCCCTTTCTCTCACAATGCAGGCTCTATAGATGTGGATCCTAATTCAAGGTGAGCTAAATGACCACAAATAACCCAAAGTTGATCTATTACAGCCTAGAGTCTCTTTTGATATTCTGATGATCCTTGCAGGGAAATCGAATCAGCACCCATGACTATATTTTATGCTGGAAAAGTCATGGTTCTCGATGATCTTCCAGCCCAGAAGGCGAAAATGATCATGGAGCTTGCGAGTTTGGGCATTTCCCAGAACCCAAATGCAACTGCTCGTGTTGTTGATCATACTGACAATATGAGTGACAATTCTATTACTAGGAGCATGCTTAATGTGACTTCCTTGGTTCCTCCAACACTGAACTACCAAATCCAAGAACCTGCTCAGAAACTTACCCCAGTAATCATTAATGGTGATCACTTGTGGCTTTAGAACTATCTTTCTCTCATCCATACATAAGTATACCGGATTACCGGTTGCTTGTCATCTATTGATACTTTATGTTTGACATACCTTCATTCAAATTGAATCTTTTAGATCTTCCACTGACAAGGAAGAATTCCCTACTTCGGTTCATGGGGAAAAGGAAGGAAAGGTCAGTACCTAATTTCATCTTGATTCAAATTGGTCAAAGTATGTTCTAGAAGGAATTTTGTGACACATGTTGATAGTGGAGTCCCTAGATGCTTATGCAAAATTTTCATTGGTAATACTCATGCCAGAATTGTCACTAGTTTTATTTAGCTAATAACTTATAAGTCCTTAACTGTGTCTACAGGGGTGTGCCCAAGAGTTTCTAATGTTATAAGAAACTAGAGATTTTTGGTTCAAGCTATTAAATATACGAATAGGGCCAGTTTGGTAAGGTCCGATTACGTAGATGAAGATGAGGATGAAGAGAATTATTGAGATGAAGAATTAAGGAGATGAAATTGTTTAAGAAGATGAGGATGTAAATAAGTGAAATGAGTGTTTGGTGAAATTAATATGATTGTGGATGAAATTACAAAAAAGTACGTGTTAAATTTTTATAGATGAAAGAGATGAAAAAAAGAAAGAGGGGTAAAAGTGAGATTTTAGTTTCAATAATTCTTATAATCCTTGTCATCTAAGTTTTACAGGATTACAAAATTCTCATAATCTAATACTCTTAATCTCCATAATCCAACACCTTTAATCTCCTTAATTTCCTTATCAAACAAGATTACGAGAATTATTTCTCCGTTTTAATTCCTATAATCTTAATCCCCTTGATTTTGAGGCTTACCAAACGGAGCCTAAGTTCTCATAAAAATCATTGGAAATAAATCTTTATTTGCTATATGATCTGCAGCTTGGAGGTACACCACGAACTAAACTAGGGCTAAGATCATTATTCATAATGTTTATGGGTTCAGTTAAGGGACTCAAACAAGATAGCCACAAACTTAACTAGGGCTATGTATATTATCCATCATTGTTCCGGTTGGTGATCTAAATTGTTGGAAATTTGCAGGATCGCGGCAAAGGCACCATACAACATGGGAAAACCGGGTGATGCACAATCAAACTCAAAGCCGAATGATGGCAATTCATGGCTAGGGTTAGCTGCAACAGGATCTGGACTGCTCTGATTTTACTTCAACTCTGATGCCAATATGTGAAAAGTTTGCACAGGCATAATAAAATCGTTTGTGAAGAAGACGACCATAATAAATTTGAAGACTGTATTTGGCTGAATTTGATGCCGGTATCAGATCTCATTTTGCTTCCAGTATATATTCTATGTTGAGATAACAACCTTTTTTTAAGTGTTGCTAGCATTTATTTATTTAATTTTTTTTAGTTTCTGTATATAGCTGAGTTTCTTTGCTCTTGTTATTTGGTTGTTGAATATTGACATAAATTTGTGAATCTCAGCAATAAAGAGTTAAATCTTTTTCGTTTGATACAATATCTATAACATTATAGCTCATCCTTCCAATTTTGAAACAGGATATTTTGGTGTTTTGATTGCTAATAAAAAAAAAATCTCATTTTATATTTATTTGTCTTAGATTTGGCTCGCCCTGCTTCCAGATATGGTCTCATTTTCAGATATTTTGTGGTTTCATTATTGGGATAATTTGTGTTTTATTTGGGAAAAATCTCCATAATTTCTTACTATATTAGTTTCTCACCAGTCAATACACATTATTACAAGAACTAGTTCAGTACCCGTGCCTTGCACGGGTATTTGAAAAAATTTTATATTAATTTTGAGTACATTGATAATATACATTGAGTACTAATTACCATATAATTATTGAATATATAATATAAAGATAATACCAAAGTGGTTTATTTGTATCCAGTTACATACTCAACGTCCATAATCGTCCCGAGAGATTTGACCCACTAACTAAACTTACAGAAAATGTACAAAGATTGGTAACGACATATTATATTATTAAACCTAACTTATTCGGCCCACTAACTAAACTTACTTAAAGAAAAAAGCACATTAAAAATTAAAATCAAATCTTTCAGGTTGCCCTCTACGGTCAATAGAGATGTAAAAGGAGTGTTAGGTTTCATTGCACTCTTAATCCCTTGCACTCTCATTTTCGTCACCTCATTCGCACTACTCTCTACCAAACTTCTAAATCGAATCTTCTGATCAACAACCTTGCATTATCCGGTGAGAGACTGGACGAATCTCTAAATCTTCCCTCAACGCCATCTGTTTTATCATCATATGCCAAAAATCCTCACACTCTAGACGCCGGAATCGAAGATTCCAAGATTAGCTAAATACAAATCTCCACCAAAGAAGATGAAAGCTCACATCCACGTTCGTTTTTAAACTCAACATCATGTTCGACTTGTGGTTTGCGGCATCTGAATTGACACGTAATATGTAGGAAATTATATAGTAATCTATCTCATTATATAACAACTATGGTGTTGAATGTTCCGATGGATTAACTTGTTATCAAGAAACATGTTGATTCATCAAATAGAACCCTAAAAATATTATCTGTTGTGATTTTTAGGATAAAAAACGAAGAGATATATGTAGTTAATCTAATGCAAGCATAAAAACTCAAATTTGACATTTTAACTCAAATTTGACATTTTAATTCAAATATGACTCAATTCTGATTTTATGATTATGTTTTCATCTTTAGATAATTCTTACAACATGCCTGTTATCATAATCTCAGGTTTTCATTTTCGGATAGTTTTTGGAGCATGTCTATTGTGATATGTTTATGTTTTCATCTTTAGATTATTGTTAGAGTATGTCTATGATCATAAGTATATGATTTCATTTTTTTTTTGTTTATGGATCATGTCTATTGTCAGAGGCATATGATTCTCTCTATAGATTGTACTTATTGCATGCCTATGGTCAAAATCTTATGTTTTCATTTATAGATTGTTTTTTGTGCATATCTATTATCATATGCTTGTGTTTTCAACTTTTGATTATTCTTAGAACATGCCTATGATCATAATCTTATATTTTTATTTTTAGATTGTTTTTGGCGCATTAATATTATCAAATGCTTATGTTTTCATCTTTAGTTTATTCTCAGGGCATGTTTGAGTCTGTAATAACAAAAAGCCATCCGAAACTAAAGACTTTTTCACAAGCAGTGCCAGTCAAACATAGTGTCACTTTTCCAGTAAATATGATATTTAATATTCACCCTTTTAAGTTGTTTAAAACATAAATTTTGTTAAACTGGAAATCATCCTACGACTATGAATAATATTTCACATAATCATATCACAAATATATTTGATACTTTTACTTTTCCTGAAGTTTTCTTAAAGCCGGTTTTGTCGAATCTTTTGACTTTTTATGTGCATGGGTGATTCTTTTAGCTTTTAATCAAATTGGTCTCTACTTCTTTCAGCCATTTGCTCGAATGAGTGCTTCAGTTATAGGAATTGATTATAGGAATTGATGTAGTGGAGAAAAATATAAAGATTGCAAACATTCATGTTGTAAGTTGCATAAATTATTGCATTTTATTTTAATATTAAATACTTTTATATTCTAATTCATCTTTATATATTCATGTCGAGGATCATAATTTACCTAGCTTGAATTATATGCATATGGGGGCTGGAAAAACATGGTACGGTGAAGAGATCAATCCTCTTGGTGAGTTCACACTGACTTTTTGAATAATTTGTTATCCTATTTGACACCAAGCATGTTCATATATTATGTTGTCTATGTGCTTGATTGAAGTAATTGAATCTTGTAACATGTAAGTGTTGGAGATAATAAGGTCTCACATCGAAAGATGGGGGCACTCCGAGCCTAGTATATAAGGTCGGTGGGCTACTCTTCCTATTGCCAATTGGTTTTAGGATGGAACCTCGCCGGGTTTATGTGATGGGCTTGGGCTTAATGCGCATGTGCGCTCGTATGCACACGACCCCCGCTCAACCGGTCCGTCTATATCGGACTTGGACATGGTATCAGAGCGGTTAGCCTCAATTCGGCTCGCGATCCTAACCTGTGGACAAGTGCAACTCGGTCTATATCCTCTAGTTGCACTTGCGGGGGCGTGTTGGAGATAATAAGGTCTCACATCGAAAGATGGGGGCACTCCGAGCCTAGTATATAAGGTCGGTGGGCTACTCCTCCTATTGCCAATTGGTTTTAGGATGAAACCTCGCCGGGTTTATGTGTTGGGCTTGGGCCTAATGCGCATGTGCGCTCGTATGCACACGACCCCCGCTCAACATGTCCGCCTGTGTATCGGACTTTGACAGTAAGTGATCAACAACTTCCTTGTTGTTTGCTTCTCTATGTTGTAGTTGATTTATTTACAATTTGTTATTTCCAACTTGAATACTTACACTTATATTTCATTATAATATTTACATTATTAGAATATGCTTAAATTAAACCACGATAGAAAAATGATATATATTTTACACACTGTCTATGACCTATTAGGTCATGTAGATTCACATCTTATTATATGTTGTGTTATGCTTTGTGTAGCTTTAAGATACCTTTAGATTGTTGCATCATTTAGTTAGGGAGAAAAATGATATAGATTTTATTCTTAATAACGTAAGCAACTGTTGAATTGACTATGCTCAAGTGTATTATTTGTCGTGTATAGTTTCATCTATCCTAGATAAAAATATATGAACTGACACTATGCCATTTTTTTAAAAATTGTTGTGTAAATGATATATTTCTCTTTATTGATTGATAAATTAAGTTTATTTCTTATTTTTTTATTTTATTACAACATCTAATTCAGGTTCCAAACTATGAAGGAAAATATTGAATGATAAAGATAATACATGAAGATAAGTGTACTCTTTTTACTGTCTTTTTTTTTTTTTTGTTATTTCTAAGGCTTAAGTTAGACCTAAAAACTTACTAATGTTTTTATTTTTGTAAGAGGATGTCACCATATAGTATTAGTTCGGGTATAGGTGAAAATATACAAAACAAGTAAAATATGCTTCGTATTATATAAGTTGAGTGATAGCCGTTTATTTTCATTTATATAATTTGGACTTATTTCTACGTTTATTTTGCGTTTATTTAAAATGTCTTATTCCTTGATTCGACCACAATACTTTTATTTAATGGATAAGACTATATTTAAAATAAGAAAACAAAAATGCTTAAAAAACAAAATTTCACTTTAATTTTTTTTTTAAAAAAAAGAAATAAAACAGAAATTTTGTTTTTTTATTCAAAACTGAAGATTATTGATATCGAATTTTTTTTTTCAAGAAACTCGAAAGATGTAAAAAAAAAGATAGGGAATCGATATTAAAACATAAATTCACTTTAGTTTTTTTTAAAAAAAATAAGAAATCAAACAGTAATTTATTTTTAAAAAAAATCATAATCAAAACAGGAAAATAGTAAAATTTGAAATAATTTAAAACAAAATTTATAATTTTCAAGCCGCTCTTGAAAAAATATAAAATACAAATCGGATTTTGAAACCTTCTGTATGATTGAAAAAGTTTAAGAAACAATAAATGAAAATGGAAATTATGATTTGTATACAGAACCTTGAGTTTACGAAAACAAATCAAAACAGACATTCAGATTTTCAAGCAAAACAGAAAGACTTTCAAGAAGCTCAAATAAATATTAAAAAAATATAAATTGGCAATTATAGATAAAAACATAAATTCTCTTTTATTTTTTTGTTTAAACATTAATAAACATTAATTTCTTATTAAAAAATGCAAAATCAAAACAGAAAATCTGATTTTATTCAAACTTAAATTATAAAACAAATCAAAACAGACATTCAGATTTTCAAGCAGATCAGAAAAAAGAAAAAAAAGGAATTTCAAAATCAAAACAAAAAGATTTTCAAGCAGCTCGAAATGTTTTTTAAAAATACAAATTGGGAATTATAAATAAAAACATAAATCCTCTTTTATTATTTTTTCAAACATTAGAAATCAAACATTAATTTCTTATTAATAATATTCAAAGTCAAAACAGAAGATCTGATTTTATTCGAAACAGTAAATTTTGGATATCAGATTTAAAAAGAAAATCAGATGTTCAAGTTGCTTGAAAAAAAAAGAAATACAAATTGGGTTTTGAAACCTTCTATATGATGGAAAAAGTTTTAAAAAAAAACTATAAATGAAAACAAAAAATTTAATTTTTATTCAAAACCAAATTTTCGTAATCAAATCAAAACTTTAATTCATATTTTCAAGCACTCAAAAAATATAAAAAATACAAAAAGCCAAAGTGGGAGAAAGTTAAAAAAAACAATAATCGAAAATTCAAAACTTTGAATTTTTGAAATCAAATCAATTCAGAAATTCAGATTTTAAAGCAAAATAATGAGTTCAAGAAGAGCAAAGCTAATAATTTATCCAAGTATTATAGCTAATAAGTTCAAGTTTTAAAGCAAAATAATGAGTTCTAGAAAATGAAATCATTTTAATTGGGATACAAATTAACATTCAGGTTGTGCGTAACAAAATCAAATCAAAACAAAAAATTTCGAAATCAATGATGAAAACAACTAAAGTAACACAAATTGGAAATATGGACATACAAAAGTATTTGAACATAAGACATCATTTTAGACAACTAAAATTTAAAATACAATCAGCAATTATGTACTATTTACTGTATGATGAAAAAGATTTAAAAAACGAAGTAAATAGGTGAAGACGGAAGAGATGAAGATAATAACGACTTAAATTCTTGCAGGAATGTACCACTTCAATAAGTGAAGGAAAGTTGTGGCTGAACATGAAAGAGGTGACAATACTGGAATCAAAACAACAAAATAAGAGAAAAGTAGAAACATGGACATACATGAAGCGAAGGAAAGTTGTGGTTGAAGACCGAAGAAATGAAGATAGAGATTACGGTATGTATATATAGACCGATCGTTGTTGGGTACAAATCCAAATCTTATCAAGAAGATTTTTTTGGATCGAGATCTCTAGAAATCGAAACAGATTAAAAACGTTTAGTTTGTTGGGATTTTTAGATGTTTTTATAAATAATTTTAATTTGTTGGGATTTTTATAACAAACCCAAATTTGGATGATTTTATCGAACAGATCAAGCAACTCGATAAATCAGTTTAGTTTTTAGGTTGTTGGGATATAGACCGATCGTTGTTGGGTACAAATCCAAATCTTATCAAGAAGATTTTTTTGGATCGAGATCTCTAGAAATCGAAACAGATTAAAAACGTTTAGTTTGTTGGGATTTTTAGATGTTTTTATAAATAATTTTAATTTGTTGGGATTTTTATAACAAACCCAAATTTGGATGATTTTATCGAACAGATCAAGCAACTCGATAAATCAGTTTAGTTTTTAGGTTGTTGGGATATAGACCGATCGTTGTTGGGTACAAATCCAAATCTTATCAAGAAGATTTTTTTGGATCGAGATCTCTAGAAATCGAAACAGATTAAAAACGTTTAGTTTGTTGGGATTTTTAGATGTTTTTATAAATAATTTTAATTTGTTGGGATTTTTATAACAAACCCAAATTTGGATGATTTTATCGAACAGATCAAGCAACTCGATAAATCAGTTTAGTTTTTAGGTTGTTGGGATTTTATAATGTTTTTATAAATAATTTTAATGAATTAGTAATTCAAGAAAAAAATATTTTGTAACTTTAATATGAGAGCTAGATTTAAAATCTTTTGATTTTGGGAATGCCATGTCAGCACGGTAGAACCCTACTTTAGTAGTATATATTGATATTGATTATTATTTTAAGAATAAAAGATTTTATGGTTTAAAAAATAGTGTAAAAAATAAAGATTTATTGGTTTTAATTGTGGGAGCTCAATTTCAAAAATCGTGCTTCCACAGCACGCCACGTCATCAATCCGTGCTCTGTTTTAGTAAGTATAATAGATTTGAATTTGAATGACCAAAACAATACTTACAGAATCTAATAAAATTTATATTTATTATACTAATAAACTAAAGACTTTTTTCTTGCACATATCACAACTATTAGAAGTTTTTCAAAAATTTATTTTTTCTTCTACATTTTAATTAATTTGTTTATATATTTCTTGTCAAAAATGTAATTTTATAATATTTGGATTGAATTATATTTTTTATTGCCAAAACTGATCATATAGTACGGGGCTCATCCGAAATGCGTTCGGAGGACGGTCCTCAAACTGAAACACAGTTACGCACTGCCCTTGAGACTCGTATCCGCAATGACCATGGCCTCTAAGGGAGTTCGTTGTTTAGGACCTTAGGTAAATAATTTTTTTTTGTTTATTTGGGTAAACAATGAATTCGTTTATATATTCGATCAAACAAGTTTGGAAGCCACCATGGGAGATGTACTTGATCATCAACGATATTTCAAACATTATCTCAGGATTTTCATACTCCAGTGCGGACAAGATTGCAATCACGGACACTTGGTAAGCTGGACATCAATGCGATTCCCGAAGATTTCCGAAACCTCATCCGTAAGGATGTTTAAGGCCGATTAGTTTCTAAAAATTAATCCGTCTAATTCCTTACCTTTGTATATAAAAAAAATGAATTCGTTTATGTCATGCAAAAAAATCTATTTAAAAAAATAAGCCTTTGACGGTAGTATTAAAGACAAAAAAAAATGAAAACCCTAACAAAAAACACAGAAAGAGGGAGAGTGTGATTATCGATGGACAGCATTCAAAATAAACTACGGCAAGTTTCAGAAGACACGAAGATCTTCGCTTCTTCCATCGTCAACGACGCTTCTTCCATGATGAACGACGCTCGCGTGTCCTTTTCTGAGGCGGCTTCCATCGCATCTCCGCCACCGCCGCCTTCAACTGAAGTGCTGATTGCTAGACCACCCAGGTATACCACTTGATTCACTTTGCAGTTTCTTCTTTCTTCGATTGCGTGTTTTATATGTCGGAAGTGAAATACATTACTTGCATTCTCTTCTGATTGTGATAAAATTCGTAGATGCAAAGACTTGTTCACCTGTAAATGAATTGTTCCTTTTGCAAGGAACTGAAAATGAAAAACTTAGATTCGAATATGATACTGCTCTTTGAGTATTGTTATGTTCATTAATCCGCTTAGATATCGCCTATTGATTCACTTTGCAGTTTAGTCTTTTCTCGGTAGCTTGTTTTGCGTGTAGAAACCAAAATTTTTACTCGGATTCTCTTCTGATTGTGTAAAACCTGCCTATTAACTCTTAGTTGCAAGCAAAAATGGGAACGGTACATGGATTTGTATTGTTGAGTGCTGACTCTAGTCTTTGTGTTGATTGCCGTTCACCTGAAAAAGAGTTATTTCTTTGCCAGGAGTTGAGAAAGAAAACATAGACTTGAATATCATATTGCTCTTTGAGGTGGATCGCTTGTTTTGTATGTGTGAAGTGAAATTTTAGTTGGATCCTGGTAAAAGTTGGTGTAAAATGAGAATTGGCTGTTGTTTACCTGCAAAAGTTCCTTTGAAAGGATTTAAAAGAGAACCTAGATTTGAGTACCTGATCACTAGCTAAAGATCTCATGAACCCGTGCTTGAGTTTGAGAAGTTGTGTTTAAAAAATTGCGAAAGAACTTGAAAGAAATTAAACATTGATCAGCAAATATTGGTATATGAGAAGCTTTAGAATCTAGTATCACGAAACAGTAAACACCATACCCCTGCCTGATAGTGAGATAAGGATGCTAAACGAGGCCTTTCTCTGTGTGATATCCTCAATTTTGTAGCAAAAATGAATGATTGAGTGCATGAAGATATTTTGAAGTTCTTTCATCATTGTAACTGTCAGTGTTGGGCTTTTTCCTAGATTTGGTTGTAACACTGCGCTCATGTAGTCTCACTTTCTCAAAAAATGCTTTTCTCCTTTGAGTTTGAGTATCCCGAGATTAATAATTGTATTACGAGTCTTAACTCTTTAGAGATAACTTAGCTGCCACAGACATCTGATAGAAAGGATTAAAGGGCTTTTTTCTCAAGTTTCATAAATATTGCGAAGTATTCCTTGACATTGGTGTCATTATGTAGATTGCTTAAAAAGAAGGATAAATAAAGTTTGTAAAACGCTTACGAGCTGCCAAAAGTTCACAGAGAACAGTTTTAACCGATAGTTGTGCCTATTGAAACACTGCATTTCATGACTATGCATTTAAAACTCAAATAAGTGACCTATTGTAATGATAGCTGTTCGAGGGTTGTCTTTAATTGATGTTGCAAGTTTTTTTTTGCCAGTATAGTTTCTTATTACTTGTTTTTAGCGGCAGAACCAAGTTTCTTATTCAATCTGTAGAAAGTAGCTTTAGAACTTCTGAATACTGTTCCATAATTCTCCATCCAACTCCCAAGCAAACTTCACTTGATGGGCTTACATGGATATCTTTGGTGCACAACCTTAATATGTTTTATATATTTGATTTAAGTTCAAACTATTAAGACAGGCATTGAGATAAGGGAATTTTTTAGCTTAGTGATTTGTTTGGCAGAGAGTGTTTTGGATATATGTGTTTCTACTTTACAATGCTTCTGCTGCACCGATTAGTTATTCTTGAGTTCCATAGAAGTAATGTTATCATGACGTTGCTTTTATATGTATGTCCGGATGTGGTGGCTTGTTGCATATGTTGTTAGTTGGTTGAGGATAAGCTACTTATTAAATATAGTAACTATATACGGTAGTTGGTTGGAGCTTAATGAGAATAATAATGCTATCGAAGGTGATGGTAGCTATATATCTACAATGTTCTTATGAAACATAACCAAACAGTGCTCAAGTCAAATGTCAAAGATCTAAATGTGGATTTGATTATGACATGCTGGATGATTTGCAATCTCGATGAGTTAGTATGGCTAGCAAATCTTGCACCTTTTCTGTAAGTGCTAAAGAGATGGTTTGAAGTTTCAGGATATTTTGTGAAAGTACTATATTACTTTGTAAGAAGAACTTAATAGTTAATCATTTATTTCAATGCAGGCAAGTGGTTTCACTATGGACATGTTCAAAGCTTTGTGCAGTATCCTTTGCTGTTGGAATAATTGTTGGATACACCTTGAAGCGCCGAGTTCGGCGATGGGCCGCGAAAATTTTGAGGAGATTGAAGGATGATTGAGGTAAAACTTTTCAAGTCCGTGAGATTTAATGGTGACTTTACTAGCACCACTGATGACAAAAACAGGGAAAATGAATTACAATTGTACTTAGACAGTAGAATTGAGCATTTCAAAAAAAATTTTTAAGTGTTTGGTACACGATGAGAACACATTTTTTTGCAATTCGAACAAGCAGTTAATGAGAGGTCTGTTGTCATCGTTAAGGTTTTCAAAGTATTCTAGCTTTCTTTTTCCCCTTAATGGCTTCAAGAAATATTTTTCTTTTCAGTTTCTGTTTTTCATCTTATGTGTGGGTTCATTGATTTATAAATAACTAAAATCATTTCAGTGCATGTGAGAAGGGAAATAGCTAGGTTTACCTGATTCTTTCTATTTTATAGGATTAATGCCCTCTTGGTCCTGCAGGTGACCCAACATTTTTTCTTATAAAATAGTCCATTTGATTTTTCATGCTATAAAAACACATGATAACTCGGTGTTTGTAGGGGTGATACCATTTCATTCCTGTTGGATAGATTTTAAGGTTTGTTTGGATGCATAACACTTTCATAAAGGACTGTTCATCCGGTCGGGAACCTATAGTTGGACCGGACCTGAACTGAATATTCAGGTCCGGTCCAAAATTCCAGCCCGGACCGGAATTTGAACAGCCCTGTTTCATATAGCACATTTCACTTAAAGTGGTGTTCGGATGCTTTCACCAATAATGTAGTATTGCTCACACACTCATACCTCTTTTTAGCCGAGTTCCAAATTTTTGTAACTATTCCTGCTCTAAGCTTTCTCTAGGCTACAAATGAGCCACTTCATGCGGGTTTCAACCTTACTAAGAAACAGTTCTTTAGGATGAACTAAATCCTAAAGTACTTCTAGAAGATATTTCTATAGTTCATCATAACTGCTCTCCATTATCTAAATAAATAAATAAAAAATCTTACTAAGAAACAGAAGAGTAGGTTAGCTATTTGTATACAATTATCACTTTCTCATACAATTTTAGGTACCTTCTGTTGCCCTTGTATCAACTGCATTAATTCTACGTGTTCCACTAATGAAGTAGTTAATGGGCCAATACAGAGTGTGCTGAAGCCCAAAAGTTGGGTGGATACTAGTATCTAGTGAAGCACTCAATGGGCCACCAGGGTTGAATTCTCAGATAGATGATCAACTAGGTAAATTATGAGGCTTATGAGTTTAACTTGCAGGAACTTAGGGGCTGCAATACTGTTGGTATATGACTTGAGTTGAAACATACCAAATAATAGACACTGATCGGAAATCTATGGTTGGACCGTACTTGGACGAATATTATTTGGTCCAACCGGTCTGGACCAGACCTGAATATCTGGTCCAAGTCTAGTCCAATAACATATTCTCCGTCCGGGTCCGTTCCTATGGACAGTCCTACCAAAGAGTAAGGTTTTGTTATAAAGATGTAGGATCATCATCACAAAGTGACCTTTAACTGTTTGAATGTTCAAAATGGGAGGTTAAAGGAATTGCTCCACATATTCTCTGTGAATGACCTTTCTTGTTTGGCAAAGCCTAGAGCTCAAATTGGATGACTCTTCAATGCACGTCAAACGCATTGTGAAGTAACAAACATAGTTTGAAAGGGAAGAGTCTATAGAGATATGAAGAATGTGGGTATATTACTGATGAAAGGAGATGATATTATACGTGAGAGATACATGAGATATATTAAGATACCAACTACCCTAGATAATCTCTAACAACTACTTATACTAAGGGCCCGTTTGGTTTTAACTCCATAAGCGGAAACGGAATAAAAGCGGAAACGGAACTGGTTCATCCGTATACCCTTGTCCATGAAAATTTTGGAATCATTCCCTGTGGTTTGAAGCAATTGTAGTAGGATTTAATTAGGTTTGATACCTTATAGAGAAGCAAAATGAAGGAAATCAAATGCATTTTGCAAGAAACACAAGTAATGATTCCAAAAATTTTATGAACAAGGCACACATCTTTATATCTCATACCGATATATGTTATGTTCATATCTTATATCATACCAATATCAATACACTTGTACCATATCTTTTTATCCCATACCAATGCCCTTATATGTGGAGATAAAACTGTTCCACATTGGTGATAAACCACTGTTATTGTCAATTGATTTTATGATCGAACTTTCCGGATTGTTGCCTTGAGCTTAGGACCGAACATGAATGTGTACTCATATACATGCCCCTAGTCCAATTGACTTCAATATAGTATGAGATCAAGCATGTATGTGTCTTGACTTATCGGGCTTGTCGGCCTTATATTTGATACAATTAATGTCACAGACAAGCCAAACTGAAGATAAAATTGACTCATATCAATAATAAATAAACTTATATTTTAGTATTGAAGGACTACTCGTATAGTCAGTTGAAATACTACCAAACTTGTATGTTTAGTTTAGCTTAATGTGCATGTGTGCTTGTATACACGTGATGAACACTAAGGTGGGTTATATAACTTTCAATTCCAAATTGATTTCAATCAAACTTCTAGAACACAGCATATAACAACAATCAATTCAATGTCGATAAATACATTTAAAACATGAAGCTGTTGCATAAACCTACCAAAAATCGACGTGCTAGCCATAATAATATAAATATATAATTGACTTAGCATGCAGTAGTAGGAGTCGTGCATGCCGAAGAGAAGGATAGAAAGTCAGCAGAAGCAACTTTTTTTTATTAGAATTTTTGTTGGTAGGTGATGAGTTTATTTATTGCAATTTACTATACCTATGTAGCTTCATACAGAGTAGTTATTATGATGGCATCATTTATTGTCTATATATAAGAATACATGCATAATTATTTTACTACTTTATCTGGGATTTTTTCTTTCCATTTTTTTAATTTCAGTTTATTGTTCAGCCTTATCACATGCCTGTCACTTTTCATGGTGGTTAGGGAAGATTACAAAAAATTTTGTTTGACATTTAAGGCATTAAATGGATCAGTTCCTTCAATAAGAGTTTTTATAAATTAATAATGCTCCGTACAATATATTTCAATTACTCGTAAAATATGAATTGTTTATGTATCTTTGAAGCATTAAATCACGGAAATTGTTATTAGTTTATTTTGTTTTGTTTCGTTAATCATTATACTATAAAGTATTTTATTTTGTTTTGTTAACATTTATTTAAAGATATAATCTCACCTACTTTTTTTTTAAATAAATAAACTTTTAAAAAAATTATTGAAATAATTAGGTTTACTAGGCTTTTTCTAGTTTTGTGTTTAGTAAATGTACCCCTTGAGAGAAGTGTGTGTAGAGTTTGAGAAGTGTGTGTTTACTTAATTGAAACATTAAAAAGCTTTGTTACTACTCTAGTTTCTCAAAAATGCCTAGTTACCAAAATTAATAAAAAAAAATAGTTTGAATTAGCATTATTCACTTTTTTTGCTATACACTCTGTATCAATTTTATTTGTATTTGGTTAATTTGTAAGGTCTGGGAATTAAACTTACAAGTGTTAAAATTAAGAAAAAATAGTTTCTAAAATAGTAGTAATTAATACTTTTTTATATTGAAATAAATGTCATTTTATCTTATAACACAAATTTGAAGGAAACTAAAATGCTCATTCTAATTAATTTTACTCTATGTAAAATTTCAAATCAATCAAATGACTCAAACCTAAATATTCTCACTACTAGTATAATTTGAATTAGCATTATTCATTTTTATGTTAATTTTTTTCTTAATTAAATGGCAAACAAAATTGAGAAAATATGGTAATATACTAATATGTCTTATTTGACAGTTTTTTTTTAACTAAACTAAAAGACAAAAATGACTTGACTCAATATATTTGGGTAGGGTCAGGTTTGTTCTTTCCCTAATTATGTTTAAATACAAGTATATTTTTGCATATCATTTACACGTTACATAATTTGTAATGGTGCAAGCTCTCTATTTCTCTCTTTCACCTTTTCTCAAAATAGTGTTATATATATATATTTATATAATTACAAAAACAAAAAGATAAAAAGAGGAAAATAGAACCTCTTTTATGAGCTTTAGTTTCAACAACAACAAATCTCTCTGCCTTCAGAAAAGCTCTTTGTGAAACTCAAACCTTGTTGATGTTTTGTGGCTCATTTCATGGGCAAGTTTTTTCAGTTCTTTCGCCAGTACCCGCCTTCCGCAATAGAACACCCCTGTAAAATTCTCGCATTGTGTCATGTAACCGTATTTCGTGAGATCGAGTATTTATATATCCATTTTTTAAAATTTACTTCATTACAATCTTGATCGATCGGTCAAGGTCATTGAGTAAATTTCATGTTCTTACCTACTGTGCAGTATGGGTGCTTCTTAGCTATTCTTGTGAAGACTTCATTCCAATTTGGCCTTGCAAAATGTGTCTTAACCTGCATTTGGATTGTATAAAGTTATTTTGACATATAGTAAAAGAAAGTTTGCTCAAAGTTGTATTAAGAAACTGAAATATCAAATCCCTAGAAAATGTGCATGTGTGTGTTAGGATGTCATAATACAATTGTGTAGTACAAGACTTTGAAACAACCCTCATTTGGTCGAAGATTCAGAAACGTAATGAAAATGAATTTAGCTTTTATATATATATATATATATATATATATATATATATATAGAGGGCGTGGTTCCCATGAGAACACCCTAACGTATATACATGAGAACAATCTTAGATCGTCGGATGATGAGTATTAAGGGTCGAGATTTAGTGTAGATGTCATAATTAATGATAATTAGGAATAATAATAATAATAATAATTAGGATAACAACAATAACTACGAATAATCCACCCAACCAACAATAACTACGAATAATACATTAAACGATATGACACATTCATAACAAAACTAATAATAATTATGAATTTGTTCTCATATATACACGTTAGGGGTGTTCTCATATGATCTACCCTCTATATATATATATATATATATATATTTTGTTGAATGTATTGGTATCAATCATTGGGGCTAACAATTGCAGTGGAATTTTGTTAATATGAATAACATATAGGACACAAAATGGGGAAAGGAAACACATTTTGCATTGAGAATGGAAAAAACCCATCATCATAATGATTAATTCAGTGAATGAACAATGAAATGTAAATTGACTAGATTCGTTTTCATTCAATATCCGTTTCAGAAGTTGCAATAAAATGTCCCCTAAAACTAGCACTATTAGTTGTAAGTTGCATATAAACAATGCAATGCTGTTTACAATTTGCTATTTGTCAATGCTATAATGTTAATGCAATCTATATATAACATTATAAAGCCAAGTGTTATATGCATCACAAAAAGCCCGGTTATTTTTATTTGGGAATAACATACTGAAATGGAACTAGAAGAGAAATATTAGGTACATACCTTGGTACCGGATAATATGTCAACTCCATACTTGGCATGATTGAGAGCATTCACCATGGTTATCAAGGTTGATCTTGCATCACCCTCTTCGTAAACACTTGTAAGGTAGTTGTGCATGTCGATCAAACCCTTTGAAATCATTGTAGATAAACGAGTATATGTGTAAGGGATTGAGTCTTCTTTAATGTTTCAAAAAAAATATTAATCTTACAAAATGTATTGCTTTACCTTGTGATCCATTTCTGCAACATCATCCATGACTCCTTTGAACCATTCGAAAGATGCGTACTCCCTTGTAACCCAGTAAAAGTGAGCACTCTTCGTTCTCATTCGCTTCTTAATTGGTTGGGTTGTATTTGAAGAAGCAAAACTACTCAAGCTGTCGTCTGATGTGCTGGTTTCAGTGTTTGAATCCTTTGATCATCAACAAGGGATTGTCAATAAGTATTGCAAATATGATAAAACTTTGAATTTTAGTCAAGAGTTACAAAGCATACCATTCTGTCTTCTGCTCTTTTAGTGTTTAAGAGATCTCGTAAAATGCTTACGAAAGGTGTAGCTCCGATTCCTAATCCTACTAGGAGTAAGACGTCATAGTTCTGGTATTCCTGGGCTGGTGCTCCATAGGGTCCATCGACGAGCAGCTTGGGTGTACTGAGTTGACAAACCAAGCTTATTAAGCAAGTGGCAAAGCTGTATTTATGAACATTTGGAGTTAAATGTAAATTAGCTTTACTCTTTGTGATCTCCATTCCGAGGTTCATTGAAAGTTAGTCGACCTATAGTTGTCGCTGAGCTGAAGCTCTCAGTGAAGACTCGCTTTAATTCTTGTGTCCAGTCTCCAGCTATTTGGATGTGAACACTAAGGTAGTTGTCCCCTGGTGCTGAAGTGATAGAGAACGGGTGCCTGCAAATTCAACATTTTGTTGAGTTCCTGAAGGGGAGTTGTATTCAGTGACATGTTGGAAAAGTTTTGATCAATGCAAGATAAGATTCACCATTCAAATTTTGAGATTGTAGGGCATTGGAGGAAGATGTACTGGCCACTTCTGTACTTGAATCCCTGTGGCTTGGCCATGAGTATGCTGAAGACACCGCCTGGTAGTTCCGAAATCTGACATAACAAGAAGCTTAGTATGAGCACTGAGCAGAGCTTGAAATTCTATGGGCATCTGAACAATGCATGCTTAGGATCAGTACCTTTATGATTTTAGCTGGATAATATTCTGATCGACATGCACGCAAGCTTCTCTCGAGTACATACAGCATCAACGGGAAGGAAATGTACATCCATGTCTAGGAATGAAGAGAAAGATTAGTTTTGTGCATTGATATTGATAAGATTTTTCAGTAATGAATTTGAAGCTCTTACAGTCTTCTGCTTCCAGCTGTCTACCAAGAGCAAGAATATCCCATGGATAAGCAAGAATACATAGACAAGTCCGAGCAAGTGATGCGAATACCAAAATGCGTTATAGCCAGCAAGCCGATTAAAGGGCGATGGCAACTTTATGACGTTCCTGCGAAAGCGGCTGGTTGCTAGTGTGAATGCAATGGCCATTAGAATAACCATGGCAATGCCAGTTATGCCTTCTATACCAGTTAAAAGCTCCCAATAAGTCGGCTTCTTGTAGTCGAAGTAAGAGGCTATTAACTTAAATTTTTCCGGAGATGCGTTGATCAAGCGCGGGAAGTCGCATACTAAATGATTCCCTGCATGGAGGAATACTCCTATCACTATGGCTAATGCAATTATCTGCATATCAAGACCAGAAGCGAAACCGTATCAAGAATCATGATATTAGAATCATTAGCAATGTAAGTGTTTTGTTTGTCATGGTAGCTTTTTGTTACCACCGTTAAAGAAAAGTGTTTGAAACACTACCGCTACTACTTGACAGGCTAAACAGGAAATAAGTTTCCTGAATGAACAAGAATTATACCTTGTGAAAATTGATGTTGTCATCAAAGGGAATGAAGAGCCTGGCCCTTGTGGACCGAAGCCGGGTTAGGGTGTTTCGACAAACAGGTATCAGGATCAAAGCCATGTTAAATTTAAGTGTCTCAGCAGCCCCTTTAGCAGTGCATAAGCAATAGCCCATGACTTGAAAGGCGGCCCGGTGTCGATACTGCATGAATTTCCAGACAAATAAACCAGCCATCACCAAGAGCCAGAGGAGAACAATCCAGAACCTTTGCCAGTTATCTAGGATAATACATTTGAGAGTACAGCTGAATCGGCGAACCATATTCCTCGGTCTGATTGAACTTAAGTTTTGGCTCCATCCATAACTAGCTGTGCTGAGTGGTTTGCTGTAGTCTATGTTCACATCTTTCCTCAGCAATAGCATTTCCAACTGCCATAACTGTTCCACCATAACATTTTAGGTCACTTGATCTAAATTCATTAGAACCTGATATTCACCATAAACTTACCTCAATGTAATTAAGATTTTCGGGGTCAAGTTCTTCCATGATCAAATTCGCGTATTCTTGGCCTTTCTCCATCAAGACGCCAAGTTTATTTGCAGAGGCACTTAGCATTATAAGCTGTAAAATAACGTAAATAGAGTTACTTTATTGTAATTATTTTGTTAGACGCGGATAAAGTAGAAAGAAAATTTTATTACCTCCTGAACCTCGTCCCTAGTGATTCTTCCGTCTCCATTCTTATCCACCCTGTCTCGTCATACATCCAAGAGAAATAGAACACCGTTATGCTTATGTTGACATCTTGATGAACAGAACGTAATTACTTCATCACAAAAATAGAATAATATTTCTAAATAAATAAGGCTACAACGAAGTCGTCTTACCTAGATGGCTAATTCTAGCTTCTTCGTTACAGCATGCATCTTCCGCAATTAGAATTCCCTAGTTGTTGTCTGCTTAATCAAGTCGTGTAAACTTTGAATTTGGATAGTTGACGAGTTGGTTAATTATTTTTCCTTCAAAGGTGGAGAGGTCGTCAAAATTTAAAACACCACAAAAATGACCGTAGGCCTTCTAACTTATGTCTTAGAATATAGATTAAGAATTTTAAAAAGGAAAAAAATGAACAAGTAGAAAATATTTACGCATTAAATCATTGTTAAAATATATTTGGTATATATGTTCACTTAGTGACAGCTTTACCCCTAACCTCCAACCACACATGACCAATAATCCTACCATACTTTCCAAAATCAAGAAGAAACTCACAACCTTCCAACACAGTTTCTGTCCAGCATTTTCTTCACCAACAAAAGAAACTAAAACTAAAACAAAAAATAAAGCTGAGAGAAGCTGGTGGGGTCAAATCGACCATTAATGGCGCTCAGAACCCCTAGTAATTGTCAAATTCCAGATACGGTTTAACAATTTACTCTCTACTACTCCACTACTTGTCTTCTTCTTCTTCATTGAAGATATCGATCAAATGATATTATTCTGTCATCACATACATAATTAAACAAGAACAGAGTAGAATCGAAACGTACATGTCGAAGAATATTTGAAGGCGAGCGTCAAAGCTCGGGTCAGAAATCTGCGTCCAGAAATCGTACAACTCTTCCTTCGATATTTTCGTGATTCTCTGCCTCTTCCTCCTCGCGAGCGCGTCGAACATTCCCTCTGCAAACTCCTTCGAATCCAGCATCCCTATCAAGTTTTCAAAAATCAATTAAACATTATTATCAGTTGAATTAATCGAATATGAACAAATTGCCGGAAATTGGACTGATCGGAGCACCTATGCATTCACCGAAATCTTCTCTGCTTAACAGGCCGGACTTCTCTAGTTTATCGAACCGAGACGCCACCTCCGTCCAAGCATCAGAACCGGTTTTCTTACTGATGAACCGGAGTCCTTTAAGAGCTCGCTGTGCTGTAGACCTGTTCCGGTTCAGTTGACCGGCGATTCTAAGTCGGTCACGGTTCGTTATATTCGGCTGTTCGATGTCCACCGCCTGAGACGGAGATGCCTCCGACGAAATCGATCTTGTCGACCCCGACTTTCTCAGCCGAAAACTCTCACGGATCCTACTCGACGCCGACGAAAAACTCCTCATCAGCGATCCAGCTAAACCTCGGTTTCCAGACTTCGGCGTAACACTCCGGAGCACAATGTTGTTGTCGTCAACTTCGAACTCAACCTCAACAAGCTCTTGACTATCCCAATCGACACTCTCTGGCGCTGAAACATCGCCGGCGGAACGGAGGTTTCGGAGGAAGACGGGAAGCATACCTCCTTGAACAGCCTCCTCTGATGTTAATTCATCGTCTGAAGGAAGATCAAATGATCTCCGGTACTGCGATGACTTTTTTGATGAGTTACTTCTCACCGGAGATGGCCGCATTCTTCTTTGTTTTTTCTTCTTCTTCTCTTTCTAGCTAGGTTTCCACTCTCTTCTCTATTTCTTCCGATAGATTATGCGAAACACGTAAAATAAATGTTAGTTAAGGAGAGAGAGAGGTGTGAGTTGAAACGAACGCTTCTCAACCGATCAGTGCACACGAATTCAACGCTCGATGAAACTCCATAGCTGGTGGTGATGTGATCAGCACGGTGGTATTCTGAAAGTAGGTGGGAGGGAGAGAGAGAAAGAGAGCTCAAGGTGTTTGTGGAAGAAGTGAATTTTTCAAAATGAAAATAAAATAAAATTTACACCATCTAAGCTCCGAGCGTGTAATATTTATTCGTCTAGAAAATTACACAAACTACCCACAAACTAGGTGATTTTTTCATAACTATCTTTATAATTTCACATATTTACAAAACTACTCATACAATTTGACCCAAATAACCACCCATTAATCCTTTATACTTCCAGAGTTACAGACTTGATATCATTAAATATTTTTTTTATACTTCTAGGTATTTGTACTTTGATTTTACAAAATCTAATAAAAAAATTAATCTACCAAATAAGTTGATGTAACGAAAATCCATTAGCTTTCATTTATTCTAAAGCTTTATAAAAAATTCCGCCGAACATGGTTAGATTTAATCATATTTGATGAATGGTTTAAGAAGTTTTATGAGTCGATTGATAAGAAACTTAAAATGGAACGGAAATGTAACATTTTTAGCCAAAAAAAATATAAGATGTTTATACTCGTTCCATTTGAATTAATATACAAATACCATTTAGTAGGCTAATCTGATAACGACTCGTGTCCTACAATATTTTCATAGCAACGGACTCATAATGTGGACATGGTTTGCTTGAACCGGTCCACCAAAACCTTGGGTCTCATAGTTATGTCGTCGCTGGCGGCCTCAAGAGGCAAGGTGGTGGTGACCCTCTCCGAACTTCGGTGACTAGTATACAAGATAAGAGGGGCCGTCTAACATAAAACTCAACTAGTGCATAGCCAACACCTAGTACGGGCATAATCTATATTCTGACGTGGTGACCTGTTTTTTTTTAATTAAATTTTTTTATTAAATTACTAATTAAGAAAAAAAAAATTTAGATCCAGTTTTTATTAAACCTATATCTAAATTTTAATTGCTTTTTTTTTTTAAATTCTTATGTCATATAAATATTTTCTTTTTCTAAAATTTTACAGCCGTCATATAAATACTTGAAAAAAAACATAGTTTTTCGGGTTAAGCGAGTAAATAAAATCTTCAACCGAATAATCTTTCCAAAAAATATATAATTATCTATGTTAGTTTAAAAAAATTTATATGTTTTAGTAAAAAAGATTTATTGCCTTTATTTGTTATTTAGTAAAAGATTTATTTCGAGAAAAATTGTGGGAACGTCACGTCAGCATTAGCGTAGTCTGTTTTAGTAAAGTATATAGATTCAAAAACTGTATAAATAAGATCATACATGGTCATAGTTCGGTTTATAAATAAAAATTGATACGAATAAATTGTGTACGAGTTCTTGAGTTTAAAACTCTCAACACAACTTTGTTATATAATCAAACTCAAAAAGCCTTTATTCTCATTAATGACCTCTTATGTCTTCATTTAATTTTATTTTTTTTACAAGTTTTTATTTGTAAAAAAAAAACTATAATATATAAATCTAGTGATAATCAAAATTCACCCGTAAAAAATTAACTGCAACATTACAGTCATAAACTTATGAATAAGTGTATCAATTAACGAGTTAGATAATTCATCTTAAATACAAATTAAGTATTGTGTTTATATTTAATATATTAATCGAAATGCTACGGGCAGACAAGATGGTAGGAAAAATAATAGAGCGGTGAACCGTATTATTATATTTAATGAATAATAATAACTTGAATAGGTTAATTATGGGGGTTAAGCTGTCCTTCCCACCACAAACAACGGCGTAGATTCTGCCACGTATACAATAATATCTCACAGCCGTTGCTTCTTTATTTTAGTCATTGTTATACGAAACCGTTATTTTTGGAGGTAAGCTTATTTTCCCGCCGTAAGTTTGTTTTGGGATCATTTGGTTGAACCGACAAGTAAAATGAAAATATGATTTTAAACAAGATTTTATTTAAAAGCACATATTATATCTATCTTATAAAATCAAAATGACTTACTAATAAAATGATATAAAATGATTCGGTGATAAACGATAACCCATATTAAAAAAAGGACAATTTTGATAACTAAGCTTTTTTTAAAAACTATAGCAGTAACCAGACTTCTTAATGTTTCAATTAAGTAAATACACCCCAACCTTTTGTATTTATTTTCAAACTCTACACACCCTTCTCTCAAGGGGTACATTTACAAAACACAAAACTAGAAAAAGTCTAGTAAATTAAATTGTTTTTTAAAAATTAATATGTTATAACTTAATAAATATAAAAGGTTGAAAATAAATTTAAAAGGTTGGGGTATATTTACTTAATTGAAACATAAAAAGTCTAGTTACTACTTTAGTTTTTAAAAAAGACTAGTTATCGAAATTGCCCTAAAAACAATATTACGTTTTTAGAACTTTCGTGTTCTTATTGTAGAGATATTTTAGGTTGAATTACTTATAGAATAAGAAAATTTAACAATTTTTTGTTATAAAAACATAAGTAAAATAATTTTATGTAAAATGCAATATAAATTCTTTGTAATCATCTCAATTTAATATACCACTCTCCTTATTCTTTTTTATTGATTAAATACTTTTAAATTATTAATTATAATTTTAATTACAATGATTGTATTTAAATAAAAAGTTAATTTACGAGGAGAATAAAATAAGAGAATGAGATATGTGACGGGAATGAAATTTACACGGCTAAAATTGAGGATCTTTTATTGAAGTTAGGGAAAATTAAGGCGGTTGAAATATTTAAGAATTAAGAGGTGGCTTTTTGTAAAGTTTGATAAAATAGGGTGTTTTTGTGTAATTTGAGGATGAAATAATTGTGCAAAGTTTATTATTTTAGGGGGCTACAAAGTTTCGATGACTTTAAATTATTATTTAACACTCTTCTATCAATAATATAAGTTATTATAACATAAAAAATAAGTAAACAATAAAAATATATATATATTTTTTTTCCTGACATCACGGTTACGGGTTCCGTAACCGTGAAGGTGTCAGATTTTTTTTTTCCAGGTTAGAATTCATGTAGAAAATTAGCAGGATCCGAAAGCCGTAAAGTTTACGGTTACGGAATCCGTAACCGTGACATTATGACGGTTACGAGATCCGCATGCGTGGTGCAATAACGAAATCTTCAACCGTGCGAATACGACTTCCGTATCTATATATATAATCCGAGGGGGTAACTTTTTGTTGTTTGGGGTGTTTTTTATTCTCAGTTTTTTTTTTTTTAAATCTAAGTTGATCGGTTGTATTATTTAATGTGGCCATTTGTGTGTACGAGGGATAGTGAGGATATTTTTTTTTATTATCTTCCTTTTGATTTGCTCTTATTGCAAAAATATAAACATTGAAATATGTAATAATAGGACTTATTGGCAAATTAATGATATGTTTTTTCTTCTCAACAAATTTTAAAATAAGGACAATATGGACAATTTTACCTTAAACATCCAAATTTGAATGTATTGAAAATTGAAAAAATTGACTAAACAATACCCATCTTTTAGACTGACTAAAATTTAGTACTATGTCGTTTAAATTATCAGAATGGTACCTCACATATTGAGTCTGACCAAATATTAGTATCTGGATTACTATTCACACGTTAAGTTAAAAGATCGTTATTAAATATTAGGGGAAAAGTTATCAACTTACCTTAGGCAAAATTGTCCACATACCTTAGATATTTCACACCGATCTCTAAATTTAACGTGTGAACATTAATCCAGATACTAATCTTTGGTCGGACTCAATTGATAAGGTACCGTTCTAATATATTAAACGACGGGATATTAAAGTTTAGCCAGTCTAAAAGATGAGGTATTGTTAAGACAATTTTCTATTGAAAATTTAACAAAATTATATCAAGTGATTACATATAATTTATTAATAAAGGATATTTCCCCTTTTATTTTTATTCTTTGCATCTAAGTTCTTTTTAAAAGGCTAAATTATCTGATTTTGACTACGTTAACATAAGTTTTATTCACATCTTAATTTTGTCTTTTTTATTATTTGTATATTATGTACTCATTAATCTCTCAAATGATAAAAAAAAATTTATATTATAATAATGTTAAAGGTCGGACTATCGCCTGTTTTTTTAGAAAAAACAAAATACTAGAAATTTTGTCACTATATATTGATAAATATTGATTTCTTGGGTGATAAATGAATATTGATTTTTAAAAAAGGCCACCTATATATAGACAACAACTTAGATTGGATTAAGACATTTTATATGTTTAGGTTACTTATAATACAAAATATTATTAATTGAAATATTTTTGACCTAACTATTTTGAACTTACTAAAGAGTTGCAATAAAATTTATATACTTTTTGTGTTAAATTGACTTGAATATTTGGGATTAAGTGGTTCAATAATTTAACATATTTTTATTCCCCAATGTGTCTTTTTGTATTTAGCATTACTTAAATGATGTGCATTGCTTTTACACGTCTTCATAATGATAATTAACTGCATTTTGTACATTGTTTTCAGTCCAAACCATATGAGACGTTAACTCCTGCATGGCTAAAATTTATAACAATTTCTGTTTGTTTAGCCTAGTGCATTAAATTTATAATAATTTGTTCCAAGGATGTCGGTGGGTCGTTGACGATGGGGTTCACGTTCGATTTTGGGATGATCTTTGGCTGGTTGACCAACCACTTTGAAGCCTTGTTATTATTGTGGATTCTCGTCGTCTCTCCTCGGATGATTCAGTCTGAAGTTTTTGGTCTGATTCGTCTGGTTGATGTATATATGAACTTAATTGTGGTTTTCAGGTTATGTTTTTGCTCATCTAACATCACTTAAACCTACTAACGGTATTCAGGGTTTTGTAGCGAATTCTTTCAACTTTTCCCTGCGTAATGAGGTAAGTTGGTCTCTTACGACAAATGGTTGTCATTGTATTTATTGTGCGTACAATCTTTTGTCACATACAGGAGCATGCTCATCATGGCGTGGATGGACCAATCTTCCACAATTCATGGAAGCTTCGCATTTCGGAAAGGGCGCGTATTTTTATTTGGAAGTTACCTTCATATATGGTGGTTTCTTTTCGGCTTTGGAACGCTTTCGCCGCCATCTAAGCTCAACTACCAACTTCTCTTTTTGTTTAGAGTCTGTTGAGACGTTGCTACACCTGTTACGTGATTGTCCCCCGTTTTGGTGTATGTGGAATCAATTTCGGGTGGATATGTATCATGACTCTTTTTATATAACACCATTTGCGGGATGGTTACGAGGTAATCTTTCTTCAACCTGTTACTACTCTAATAATTGTTTGTGGAGTGAAGTATTTGCAGTAGCCATCTGGAGAACATGTAAATGGAGAAACTTGAAACCTTTTGAAGATAAGATGTTTGATGGAGATCAAGGAAACACAAAGCATTACTGAATAAAAGCTTATATTAAAAAGAACTTACAACCAAAGTAACAACGCAGCTTCAAACCAACCCAATGTAGCAAGGAAGTTAGCAACTCATTACAATGGACAATTCTGTTCTAAAATGGATTTCTGTGTGGAAAAGCATCGCTCCTTCTAGCAATCAGCCAAGGGCTATTTATACTACAAAAGACACTAATTAGGAGTAAATGGCCGACCTTAAACAATCACCTTTAATGCCATAAAGGTGGTGTAAACAGCCAGAGTAAAGCTTCTGGCGTTACACCGCAGGGCGGCCTTTAGGGACCGCAGGGGTGGTTTAAGCAGAATCGCTTGAACTTCTTCGTGGCCGCAGAAGTGGCCAGGTTATTCCACAGGGGCGGATCTTTAATGTTATTCCAAACGTCTGACTCTTCAATTTCCTGCCGTTACGGATGCCAAGGCGCAGGGGCGCCTTAGTGCCGACGCGGGAGCGGTGACACCAACTCTTCGTCTTCTAGCTCTCAGGTTGAGGCGCAGGGGAAGGCGCATTGGGCGCTGATCTTTGCTTCTTCAGGGCAGGTCACCGCAGGGGCACCAAGGAGTGGCGCAGGGGCGGTGACAACTTCATGGCCGGCGCTGGCGAAGGCGCAGGGAGCGCTCCAGTGGAAAGTGTTACCCGCAGGGGCGGCTGTAAGAGTCCGCTGGGGCGGTGGGGCAACAGAAGCTTCACTTCGATGATCGATCTTCACTCCTAAGTGCTTATAACTCCTTCCTTAGCTTCTTTTACTCTTCTTCTTCTGGATCAAGGAGTTAGTAGCATAAACCAACACAAATGTACTAAAAAGACTCTAAAAGCTAACCTAAATGATGGTGATTCCATCACCTATCACAAGGCAAAGTGTTTTTCAAGTGGGTTGGGAGCCTTCGCCATCTATGACTATCGAGATTAATACAAGTGGGGTGCATAGAGACAATGTTTTTGCGACTGCAGGAGGTCTTCTGCGGGATCGTGAAGACAAGTGGTTACGGGGGTTTGGAGTTAACATTGGACTTTGCTTGGTTCCCATGGATGAGCTATAAGGAATGTTGCACGGTCTAAGGTTAGCTTGGGAGAGTGGCTATCGGAATGTGATCCTTGATACAAATTCATATTTGGGAGTCACTCTCTTAAACTCCAAATTTCCCGTCACCACCCGCTTGCTCGTCTGGTGCTTCAGTACAAGACTTTTTCAAAAGAGATTGGATTATCCAATCTCGACATGCCTACCACGAGGTAAATACCGCGGATGATTATTTAACGTCTTTTTCTTTTGAACTCCCTATTGGTTTTCATGTATCGGTTGACTCTCTTGAGAGTGGGATGACATGAATTATGACCTTAGTATACACATGCATATAGGTAGTTTTTCCCTTTCTTTTGCATGCATCGGCATAGCATTTATAGCAGTTGAGCTTATATTCACTTATATTGTTAGAATAGAGATCTACACAAAGTTTTATTGCAATTATAGGTAAATTTGCACAATTTGGAGCGAAAATAAAACATTGATAGGCAAGACATCAAGGTGAACCACTTGGAAAACATGATGGAGCACAAAAAGGAAGGATAAGATATCATAAAATAATATAGAAGGAAGAGCTAAGAGATAACACACTGCAAGTACAAATCTTGGGTCATTAGGAGAAATCACGGTCGAGATTTGTGACAGGCTCACCCGTGGTTTAGTGAAAACGACCCAAAATGCAAACTTCAAACCCTAATTTCTATTATAAGATATAATGGTTGCAAGAGACAAATGACACACCACGACTGAGGACGTATTACAACACCAAGGACTGATTGACAACCCGAACGACAACAAAATTGAAGATTGAGAGAGATTGTGAGATTTTTGGAGAGAATACTTAATTTTTAGATTTCTTTGCTTTTGAACACAAGACCAGATCTTTGTTGTTGATTTCATTCAAATTTAGATTATTGAAGACCTTTTGCTAATTATTTCTTACTCATCTTTTAGTTTCATTGGTTATTTTGGTTTCTTGATTTCATATTTTTATCTTGATTTGAGTATGTGTGTTGTTGGCTAAAACCCTTGCGATTATAGGGTGATTGGTTGAAGGTTGTGGTTTAGATAATGATAGACTGAGTCTTTAAGTTTAGATTGGACCCTGAGAGTTGGTTTTACCTTCGCATAACCGAATCTCGGTCTGTTATTGAGAATCTCGGCCGAGATTTTTGATAGCATGAATTATAGTCTATATTTTGGGTTTTGTTTGGACGTTTTATCTTTCATAATCTGCATGTTTGTATGTATATTATGTGATTTTACTACCATTTCATCTACCTTTGCGAGAATCGAGGTCTACACCTAGTTTTGTTGTAATCGTAGGTAAAATGGCACGTTTCGCATCAAAAAGGAGCAAAAGGAGTCATGAGTCATTTAGAGCTACATCCAGGGAGCATAGCCATGGATTAAAGATTTACTTTGGACCAGTTTTGAGAGATTTCACATTCAGTTGTGACTCACCTCGGTTGACCAGAGATTCATCTCGACCGAGGTGATCCAGATACGCCGACTCGACCGAGGCGAACACCTAGGACGCGGCGAGAATATTTTATTCTTGGCTGAGATCTTTTATCTTTGGAAGGTGATTTTATATTTTTGGGCTTGGCTCCTGGAAGGAAGAAGATCTTATATTTTACCTATATTTATGGGGAAAGATCTTTCTAAAATATTTTATCTTTGGAGGGTTATTTTCCTATAAAAAGGGTTGGATTTCCACAAATCAAGGAGGCCGCTTACATCCCGCTTGCTTACGAGAAGATCCGCTTACAACAGCAGCATACTCCAATTGGAGAGATTCGAAGAACCTTTTTGAAGGTTGAAGGAAGATTGAAGTCTATAGCTTTTATAGCTTTTTGGAGGGTTTTGTAAGATTGTCTTCAATTCCCTCACTTGTTGTCTTGTCTTGTTGGATTGCTATCCAAGGAACGCTTTGTTGTGATATTTGATTCAGTTATTGAAGTCTTTTCATTAAATTCTTCTTGTTCAAATATTCACCTTCTTCCCATATATTTGATTAATACTTTCATTATGATGATGAGTGGCTAATTTCCTTGTGTGATTCTAGGGTGATTGGCTGAAGGTTGTGGGAAAAACAATGATAGAATAATCTTAGATTCCAGTAGGATCCTGAAAGTTCGAGTCTTTAACCTTAACCCTAAGCATCTCGTTCGGTTGATGAACATCTCGGCCGGGGTGGAAACTGGCTGATCGAGGTGACTTATCTGATCCTAAACTGAGAGTTAAGTGTTAGAGTTTGCCAAATCCTCTTATTACACCTTTCCTGGTTCAAAGCAAGCTTAGGATGAGACTTACCCGGTAATTCCTTAGTTTGTGTACCAACGATCATAAGTGTAGGTAGTAAAGGTTCATCCTTTATTGGGGTTTGAGTGTGCTTCCATTCCATCTTTGTGAGTTAACCTGAGACTTACCCGGTAAAGGTTGATTCTATTCCCTTAGATGGTGTGTTAGTTTGAGGTTATAGTTCTTTATCTTGATTCCTTGAGACTTACCCGGTAATAGGAGTTACGGTTTAGGATTAGTGTGTAGTGAGATTTACCCGGTGATCTACTCCACTTTAGTAACACCTTCCCCTTGCAAAAATCTCAGCTTTGTCCGCTTATCTTTAGATCTTGAGTTGGAACCACAACTAGATGCTTTAATCCCTAGAATTGCATGTTTGCTTATTTGACTTCTTATTCATCTTTGATTGTGTTAATTGCTCTTTGTGGTTAGTATTCACGAAGCTTACCGTTATTGACTTTATTTCACCGAGTCCCTGTGATCGACCCCTGGAATTTTCTTGCTTTTTACTACGATTGACCCGTACACTGCGGGTTCGCATCCTTGTTTTAAGCTTAAGTCTAGGGTTATAAATTTAAAGCTTGCACACACCGTTTGGAGCGAACAATTTTACCAAGAACAACCCGTGGTTTCTTTTGTCGTGCCTTTGATGTTATATCCTTGAACCTAGGTTATAGATTTCCCAAATCCTAGCCTTGTTGAGCCTTTCAAGCTCATATCCAAGCTTGGGATGAAACTTACCCGGTGATTCCCTTTCTTGGTTGCCAAAAATAATGAGTTATATAAAGGATTCAAAACCCTTTATTAGGTTTGAGTGTGTCTTCTTCTTGCCTTTGTGAGTTAACCTGAGACTTACTTGGTGAAAGTTAGTTCTATTCCCTTAGTTTGAGTGGTTGGTTTGAGATTATAGTTCATTTTCTTAGATCCTTGAGACTTACCCGGTGATAAGACCTTTGATTTGAGATAGTGGATAGTGAGACCCCCCCTGGTAATCTATCAACCTTAGAACACCTTTCCTTCGCAATCCCAACTTTGTCCATAGATCTTTAGAAGTCTTAAATCGAAAACCACAATTGGATACCTTGATCTCTACAATCTGCGCTTTCCCAATTATTGCATATATTCATATCATTGCTTTTGTTCAATTCAGTCATCGCTATTTGCAAATTGTCTATCTAGATTGCTTTTACTATTTGGTTTCACCATAGTGTATGTGATCGACCCTGAAATATTTTCTTTTACTGCGATTGATCCGTACACTGCGGGTTCGCTATTTGCTTTATTTCCGGTATAAATTTAAGACTTATTTTCGTTCATATACACGATCAGATACGCGGAAACCACCAACTCTCCTTACCACTAATTTTTTTATACAATAATCACCCTTACGCAAGCTATCTTGTAAAGTCAATACTGATGCTATTTAATTTACCACTCATTTGAGACAATCACATATACCTTTTCCCATTTTTTCTTCTAAATTAGATGTTTAGAAAAGTATATAATAATAATTATATTCTTTTCTATAAAGACCAGCCCTATCATCCTTTTAACGGACAGATAAATGGACTTGTCAATTTCACAAATAATAATAATAATAATAATAATAATAATAATAATGAAGCTATCAATTAACTTGCGTCATAACATTACACTCCTCAAAATGTAATTTGGCCGGATAAATAGACAGATTTTATGTAGACATGTTCAAATCCAGGCAGTTCGGTCCGATCCGTTCGGAAAACGAACGGATAAAAATAGAGGAAAATTTCTGGCCGGGTCGAGAAGTCCGACCCGTCAAGTCTGTTGGGTTGAATCCGGACACCGCTCAAGGTCTGACCGGGCCGAAAAGTCCGGCCCGAAGGCCAAGGAAAAAATTATATATATATATACACATACAATATTTAGTATGATTATAATGAACTTAATATATTTTATATAAAATATTTTAAATATAATTTATTTATTTTTTAAAAATCCTATTAAATTTTTTAAATAATTTTTAAAAAATGAAAAATGACAACCATGTCATGTCCGATAGTCGGGATCGGTCCAATCCGGATCCAAATAAACGGGTTTAATATTTTATAATATTCAGTCCGAATTCGGATCTAAACAGATCTAGTTTTCGGTCTTTTAATTAGTTAATATTTTTGCACACCCAGATAAAAAAAAATATTTTTTTAAAATTAGTTTATGAAATCTACTCAACCATATCCACCATCTCCAAAGCTATGTTCGAGATATATTAACAAATAGTCAATACCAATAAAAAAAATTGTTATTGACCTAACAAAAAAAAACTCAAAATTTAAAATTAATTTTAATAATTTGGTCTTTAGATGATCACTTAAAATTTAAATTTAAATACAAATCATAAAAAGGGTTAATTTGGTACACACCTTTAAAAAAAGTTTAATTTGAGAACACATATATTTTTAGAGCATAATATATACGGGTGATACGAGCCGGTTGACAAGTTTTGGTCTAGTACCCAAATCTCATATTAGGGTATGACGGATTTGAAATTTGTCATACCCTAATGCTATATCCGTCGAATACGGATAAAATTATCGTCTCATTCCTTGTTAAACTAAAATAAGTTTCTAAATTTGAACCCTCATATTTGACGGAAATTACATATATTAGACTTGTTGTCTTTTTCTAATCAACGTGAGACAAATTATATATCTTAGTTCCATAATTCAACCAAAATTCATTTATTTAATTCAACAAAGACTCTTAATCACTTAATTAATCGTTAAAGACATTACAAACGTACCATTTTGTTCATAAACGAATCTGCCTAAAATGATTTTAACGTAAATGTAACACTACCTAGTCATATATATATATAGAGAGAGAATTTGTTTATTTTATTGGATTAACAATTTTTTTTTTATGGTAGCAGTTCGTTTTATTTTTGAAATAATTTGGTTTACTAGACTTTTTCTAGTTTTGTGTTTAGTAAATGTACCCCTTGAAAGAAAAGTGTGTATATTTTGAGAATAAATACAAAAGGTTGAGGTATATTTACTTAATTGAAACATTAAAAAGCCTAGTTACTACTCTACTTTCTCAAAAAGTCTTAGTTACCAAAATTGTCCTTTATTTTTCTAGTATAATATTTTTTTTTAATTATGAACAAAAATAGATGTTCATGTTTAAGGAATAGCGTTCATTTAGCTTTTGCGCTAAAAGTCGGGCTGATATAAGGCTAAATATTAAAAAGATTGAAATTGAGGGTGATAACCTTTGTGTTATCAAAGCACTCCAGGACTTTGGTGTTGTCCCTGGGAGATCGAGATGATTGTATCCGACTTCATACTGGATCTTCGCTTCTTTGAAGAAGTCCAGATCAGACATGTGTTCAGAGAAATTAACTGTGTTGCTGACCAATTGACCCATTTGGAAATTTCGAACCCCAACACACCATTTTCTGACGACTCCGAACTTCACGTTTCTCATCCGCAAGGATGTTTTAGGATGCCTATCCTAACCTCTTTCCGTTTTCAAAAAAAAAAAAAAAAAAAAAAAGAATAGCGTTCATTTAAACTCAATGAAAAATATGCACCATATGAATTAAAGTTGAACTAGTAATATAAAAAAAAATTTATCCTCGCATACTCTTAGGGTTATTATATGAAACAAACTACTCGAACTCAACTCGCTTTTGACTTTTTAAAACCTCGGCTCGAGCTCGTTTATTTTCTAAACGAACCGAATATAAACACATTTAAAGCTCGTATAAAATTTAGAATCGTTTCACTCGACTAAAATAACACTATAAAAACATTATTTTAGTTAAACTACTCGGCCTCGACTCGTCAAAAGTTCGGCTCGACCTCGCTCACTTGAACCAGCCTATGTATATAGGGTCAAAATATAGTCAAATAAACTAATAAAAGAAATAAATAGAGTAGACATAATCAAATTGAACATGTCTGCCTGTAATTTCTATATACGTATAATTAAGTACTGGAGGACAACTTTCAATATTGATGAAGATTATTCTTGTTTAGTAGATAATCAAATAAAATAAAACTCACCTACTTCTTGATGAAGACATCTGTTTATAATGTTGCCTGGGAAAATATATTGACATATTTTATAAAAAAGGTCATATTATAAATAAATAAATAAAAAATAAATATTTATGAAGGCATACAAAATTGACCAAGTATTTCTAGTTTGGCCAAGTATTGAGTTATACGGACATACGAACCGGATAGTCTTTATCGGAGGGGTTTGAATCGGTTATTCAGATTCGGTTTAGGTTAAACTGATTGGATAAAGTGTTTAGGTCTCTTTTAATATGGTTTTCTAGGAATTAGGAATAGGTTAATGTTCCCGAATCATTTAAAACGATTCTTGTGTTTGGTAGCAAAAGTACATCGAAATGAGCGATTCCAATATTCATCACGATGTTTTTAAAACATCAACCATGTTTCAGGAATCAGATTAGGTCATTCCTCATTCTATTTCGACATTTTAAAATAAGACAATAGCAACGACTTTATCGTTTTTTTCACGCCTACGACCCGCCTTTCAATTTTTCACAAGTAAAATGCAAGTCCGACGATTATATCGTTCTCCACGATGTTTTTAAATCTGCTCTCACTTGGACTTCACCGTGCTCACCGCTCTGAGTTTAATCTCGACTTCTCAAACACGGTTGTAGTGCTTTACAACATTTGCTTCACCGATTCTTCACAACCACTCTAAGAGGGATTTGTCTCGTCCCAATCACAATCGAATAGGATCCTATGAGATCCATTATAAAATCAAGGCCCGTCCTAATCCCATCTCATGTATAACTGTCGATATTGGACCTGAGATGACCTCAATCTCGTGTTGAACGCTAATTGAGATTAAAAAGAAAAAAAGTCTTCGCATCTAAAATTTGAAAATTACAAGCCTAATATATAAAGGCGATGAATTACTCCTCCTACTAATCGATTTGGAGACAAAACCTCACCAAATTCATGCAATAAGCTTAAACTTAACGCTCATATACCTTCGTATGCACATGATTCGTCTACCATCCTTTGGGTTTTCACAACTTTGATAGTTTAAGATTCATGTATTTCAAAATGTTACCTCACCATAAAATTGAAAATTTTATTAATGAATTGTGATTTCAATAATCATTAAAAAAAACCCATCTAACATGAAAGCAATTGATCTCTTTGCAGTACCAATAAGCTATAACGTACTCAAATCCTTGTGTGCACAAATATAACTACCAACTTTGTACTGCATGCACTCATTGGAGGTACTGCCGCCTTCTAGAAGCATGCATTATGCCTAGGGTTTGAGAATCTATCATAGTGGTGGGTCGCAAACCTAAACCGCCGGTTTAGGTTTGGCCTTTGGCCAAACCTAAACCTAAACCGTCAAAATCCAAACCGGCGGTTTAGGTTTGGTCGGCGGTTTAGCCGGTTTATAAAAAAAAAAAAAAAAAAAAAAAAAAAAAATTGAAAAACTGGACCAAACCGGCGGTTAACCGCCGGTTTTGAGGACCAAACCGGCGGTTAACCGACGGTTTGATCTCCAAACCGGCGGTTAAACCGCCGGTTTAGGTTTGGTCAAAGGCCAAACCTAAACCGTAAATCCACGGTTTGGCCAAACCGGCAAACCTAAACCGCCGGTTTGGGCCGGTTTACAAACCGCCGGTTTACAAATCGCCGGTTTGGCGGTTTGGTTCAAACCAGACCCAACTCTAATCTATCAATCAAATTTGCTTAAACAAAAATTTTATAAGAATAATAAAAAAAATTGAAAGGAGAAGAATGATAATTATTTACATACTTACATGAAATAACATTAAGGGCCCGTTTGCTTCCAGCTCCGGAAACAAAAATGGAATGGAAACAAATTTAGTCCATATGCATATCCTTATTCATAAAATTTTGTGGAATCATTCCTTGTGGATTAATGCAAAATGCACTTGCTTCCCCACATTTTGTTACCCTATAGGTATCAAAAGTAATCAAACTCTTCTTCAATTCCATCACACCACAAGGAATGATTCCACAAACTTTTATGAACAATGGTATACATATGGACTAGATTCGTTTCCAATCCGTTTCCGATTCCGGAGTTAAAACCAAACGGGCCTAAGTTTTGAGAAAAGCTCTAAATTCTGAGGCGGCCGTTAATTACAGTGACAATCTTATATTTTGGTGACAATATTAATTAAAGTTTGACGATTACCCTATGTAATGGTGGCAACGTTCACTAACCTTAAGCTTTGTTGACAACATTAATAAAAACTGGATGATAACCCTAAGTAGGGGTGACCGTGAAAAATTGTAATTTAGTAGCAATTCAAAGTTACTAAAACTCGGTGACTTTGGTGACAATGTTAAACAAAGGTTGTTGACAACCCTAAACACTATTAACAACAATTTTGAAATAAAAACGGTTTAGGGATGTCACCCTACAAAATTATCGTCGTCACTAAGTCATAAAGTTAAGAAATAACAATCGACCTTGATTGCGAAAGTAAAAACTAAAGGGGGGTAAAAACTAAAAGAAGAAAACTCGAGGGTTGATTTAGTAATATGATAAAGTTTTGTAGTTGTCATATTAAGGGCCCGTTTGGTTGCAACTCCGGAAACGGAAACGGAATGGAAACGAATTTAGTCCATATGTATATCAATATTCATGAAATTCCATGGAATCATTCCTTATTTTTACATGCAAAATGCACTTGTCTCCCCATATTTTGTTACCCTATAAGGTATCAAAAGTAATCAAATTCAACTTCAATTACTTCAAATCACAAGGAATGATTCCAACAACTTTCATGAATTAGGGAATATATATGGACTAGATTCGTTTTCATTCCGTTTTCGATTCCGGAGTTCAAACCAAACGGGCCCTAAATAGTTTTGTTAGAGTAATTACTACCCAAAGAAGAAACAATGCAATACTATTTACCTTTGTCATACTTAATTTCCTCCACATATATCCAATAACATATGTTATCTCATCCACATATATATTTAGGGTTTTGAGTAATCATGAAATGAACCTAATAGTATCAAACTTTATTTCTTCTAGATGAACGTTTTGTTTTTGTAAGACATTGTGGTTTTCTTAGTTGTTGGAAGAGATTGATTGATCACAATGTAATATAACTATTGATTTACATCATGAAAATGATATAACACTTGCAATGCACAAGGCTAGGTCATTTCTCCATTTTAAAATTGAGACCCTCAAATTATGACTATTTTATAAACCGGCTAACTTTCGAAATCACGAAAACTTATGAAAACAGTTACAAAAACAAATAGAAAATGTTGATGATATACTCGATTAGACATCGTTCTAGCCTTCGGGTGAAGTGTAAGACACATTATCACACGAACATCTTAAAGAGTTAGTAAACGATGTTCAATTAGTCTAGTGGCAAAGTGATATGCTAAACTCTTTGAGTGATGTCCATGATATTTGTAGTGTGAAATTATGAGAGAATATAATTTAACAAACAAAAAAAAAACACGGCTTTATAGTGTTCACCAAATGATGGTTATGTCCACTTTTAGAAAAACTTTATTAAGGAGTTTCAGATTATAAATGAACACATGATTACCGGTTAGTTAACTTCTAATTTTAAAGTATGAATTAATAATTGTAATTAAAATTTTATTATTTTGTAAAAATAGAAGTTAAGTAATCAGTGTTAGGATATTAAAGATAATATCCTAACAATCAAAAGGGTGAGACATAAGAATGAGATAGGTGAATGAGGCAAAGTATTTGGATTGCGGTGACAACATCTACGGAAAATTAATACTAGGAGGTTGGGGTGTAATATGAGTCGAGCATTGACCCACTCAAGTTCGCCTTGTTTATAAATGGGTTGAGTCTAAAATTTATACGAGTTTTAAATGTGTTTATATTCGGCTCGTTTAGCAAGTGAATTGAACGAGCTCGAGCCGAACTTTTAACGAGCCGAGCATCGACATTCTCAAGCTCGACTCGTTTATAAGCGATTCGAGCCCAAGCCGAGCCTAAATTTCATACGAGCATTAAAATATGTTCATATTCGACTTTTTTAGAAAATGAACGAGCTCGATCCGAGCTTTTGACGAGCCTAACCTGAATAACTTGTCACATATTACAGTTTTATAGGATGGTCTTTCAAATGGGGTGACCAATTCGGATTTAGAACAACATTGTCTGATCGAACTAGACGAGCCAAACAAGACCTAAAAAAGGTTAGGAGGTCATTTTCCTTGAATAGTCACCATGTATTAAGTATATGTTGAGGCCTATGCCAACGTTTGGAACTTGTATGGTTATCTCACTTCTCAAGAAACCATGAAAAACGAGGTAGCCAATTAGGTTAGCAAGCATCCATTCCCATAAACTGATAAAGGCATCATACAAAGAATTGGCGTTTTCATGGGTAAAAAGCTCTATAAAGTGACATGTTCCTTTGTAATTGATAGGTTACTTCGGATTTAGGTTACTTATTGTCGGAGAGTTTTGTGTTGCGGGTCAATAATGCACTATTTGGATTACAAGTCAAGTGAATTATAAGTTTACAACATGTGTAAATCGTGCCATTTTAGATCGATTGTGTTATTGGAGGATATTTGATTTCGACGTAAAACATTCAAGGCTCGTTTGATATGTTTGTAGGAATCATATTGAAATAAGGATACAGAATGTAAGAGAATAAGGCGGATCGGTTCTTAGAAACTGATCGACAGAAAGCATCTTTACGAATGAGGTATTGAGCGTCTTCAGGAATAGCACTGATGTTCAATATGTTGTTGTGTCCGTGCATGACAATCTTGTCCGCGACCGTATTCTTAAGTTCATGAGAATCCTACCAAACGAGTTCGTCTTAGTTGTGTTTTTATGCGTTGTGTTCTTGGCCATCCGAATCGGGCAATAAGATGGTTCACTCGTCTAATATTAGTGATATGATAATCGGGTGATGAGGCAAATAGTATCGGCCTTTACAAAATTTTGGGCATGCAGAATTTATTGGGCCAACAAAATAGACAACGGGCTTACTGTATTATGGGCCTACCAGATTTCGGTTTGGGCCTTAAGTTTAGTGGGCTTCTGTATTGTGGTTAATTGTATTGGAAAAAAAAAACAAAGTGAAAGTTGGATTTGATGTTGTCTAAAGTAGGGATGACGATGGATTGGGTGGTGGGTGGATGATCCTGTCCGTCATCCGACCCGCGAGAAAGTTTAATCCACCCAATCCGACCTGTCACTCGCCAAATTCACCATCCGTATCCGATCTACCCACATCCAATGGATGAAGCGGGTAGATTGGGTGAAATGCGGGTGTTCTACGCATTTCTTTTAAATTGATATTAAACTCGTATTCGAATGCGAAAAATTAATAATAATAAAAATAAATTCAATCCAAAAATGTCTTATCCGTAAAAAAACATGATAAATATAAAGTCACACAAATCATCCAAGTGAAAATATTACAAGAAGTGTTATAAGTTTAAATTCTTGAAAAAAATAGAAATTTAGCAATAAATAACATGCAATAAGATCATAATAGAAACTGATCAAATGTACAAATTTTGCTAAACAATCAGTAAATACCAATTTATAAATCAAAAGGGAACTAAAATCTCTAAACAAGTAAACAGTCAATAAATTTATAACAGGTGTAAGCGGGTGAAACGGGTTGGATGGGTGGATGGATGATGAATCGGGTGATGGGTGGATGAAAGGTCCATCCGAAACCGATCCAATCCATCACCCACTTCATCCGCCATCCGCTTTCACCCGCTTCATGTCGGGTTTTCACCCTTTCAATATGGATCGGGTTATCGGGTGTCCGTCGGGTTCGGATGAAATTGCCATCCCTAATCTGAAGTGTTAGTTCGATATGATTTTCAGAAAATCGATTCTTATATTTTTCATTCTCTAATTTCAGAACTTTATTATGGGTTTTGCTATGTCTTAAGGCTGATTAACCCGATAATCCAAGATCCCTGAGATCAAATTGATTTGATATTATGTCATATTGGCACGTCCAAGATCAGTATGACGTTTCATCCCACGTTTGGACGCACATGTGTATTAGGTCCGAACTCAACACATCAGTGTCCAAAGAGGATAACAAACATGGAGGTTCTAGAATCCTAATGAAAGGTTCTAGAATTATAATGTGCATTAAGTTCGAACTCAACACATAAGTGTCCAGAGAGGATAGCAAATCTGTAGGTTCTAAAATCTTAATGAGAGGTTCCATCATAAATCTCAGTTTCTTGTGGGCGAAGAAACGAAAATTTTGCTCGAGACTTTGAAAGCTAGCCAAAGAAAATGACATTATAAAGCTATAAGAGAATGATAATATATTAAAATGATAGTTTAATTAACGACCGACCGTGGTTGGTGATAGGCTGTCAGTTCGGGAGCAGCACCCAACCTTTCCCCTTTTAAACGCGTGACAGATAACTAATTATACTCTTAAGTCTTACCCAATAAATAATAATAATAATAATTATTATTATTATAATAATCCAAAATATATTTGAAAACTATATATAATATAATTTAGATTGCGTTACTTATACATGCACCACTTTGTATAAAGCTTTTACACACCTTTCGTATAAAATAATGTATGAGTAAGAGATATAAATAAATCTCTAATCATTGTTATTTGTTCAAAGCCAAATCACAAATCAAGATGTACGACAAAGTGAGACTCGGCTACGAATCTTTATTACTATTATTAGTTAGAGTCTTATATTTGTACTCATGTGTAGGATGGAGCATTTTCCGGTTCGGTCCGGTTTTTGGACCGGATTGGACCTGAACCGGACCGAAAATAACATGTCCGGGTTCGGTCCATATTTGATCCGGATCTATTTTTTAAAAACATAAAAAATAAAAACAGACCGGAAATATTTTATATTGTTCCGGTCTGGTCCAAGTCCGTACCTACAATTTTGTAAATATAACAAATTTTTCGGTTCATCTTGTCCTGGACTGATTTTGATCCGGACCTGGATCGAATATTTGGTTTATTTCCGGTCTACATTTATATGGTTCGGTCCAAGTCCGATCCATGTCCGAAACTATGAACACTCCTACTCATGTGTATATTAAATTGTATATCAAGTTAAAATGAAAATATTTATGAATAAATTTAATTCTCGGGAAAATGGGAGAAATATAGGATAATCCAAGCTATGTATTGGGTCTAGAATAGTTAGCCCGGAGATTCGAGTTCGAATCCTGCTGGAAATATGTACGGAAAAATTGGTATTGATAGGGTATCCCCTTAGATGACTCACTACTTTACATACTCTATCCGGACGTAGGCGAAGCCGAACCGAAAACGTAACATTTCAAAAATAAATAAAAAAAAAATTAACTAAATATGGTCAAGTGTCAACTCATTAGTTAAGTAGACTTGTATACATTTGTGTATTGACTAGCTAGTAGCTATCATCCAAAATAGATTCCCAGACCCCTAATTTCCTCAACAATATGGTTTTGTTTGTATTAAGTTAATAATTACTATCTTTTTTCTAACTTATATACACTACATCATATAAATCAAAGTAGTTGTATATATTAATGGTTGTATGATAGTGACTTTTGTAGGTCCAAACCAATTATTCCATAGTAGATAGTTGTTACATATTTTATGTTGTACAAAAAGCGAGGATAGGTGATAGTTAATTTACTAGCTAGCACACTCCTTGAACTTATGCATGTGCTGGACTCGGACTCACGTGCATGTGCATTTGGACATTGGACATAAAATCGAAATTCTATTTAATCTTCAATTCATCGGAACATTACATTATATCATAACAATTCAATCTCTCAGGTCACGACTTATTGGATTTGTCGGCCTTAAGATACTACTTGCGGGCATGAATGTACTATTGATAGTCCATCCGATTGAGCTAGCTGGCCTTATTGGATGTTCTCAAGTGTCAATCGAGTCAGTCGGATGCACTTGAGGAGGTATGGAGAGGATGAAATGATCAGATATCAACAATAAAAAGATAAAAACCTAATATATATCGGGTTTGTCAGAACTTTACATTATATCAAAACAATTCAATCTCTCGGGTCACGACTTATCGGGTTTGTCGGCCTTAAGATACTACTTGCGGGCATGAACGTACTATTGATAGTCCATCCGATTGAGCTAACTGACCTTATTGGGTCTCAAGTATCAACCGAGTCAGTCGGATGCACTCGAGGAGGTGTGGAGAGGATGAAATGATCTGATATCGATTATAAAAAGAAAAACCTAATATATAAAAGGTTAACAAACTCCTTGCAGTGTTGTCAATTGATTTTATGACGAAATATCACTTGATCGACTTATATGTTGATCTCGAACTCAACACCCAACGAGAAAACATGCAATCTTAGACCCGTTGGGATTTCACCCGAGTTCACTCTTTAAACTCTATCACTAAACAATCTAATCAACTAATTATTAAAGTTTAATACACGTAATCATGAGATTTTCAAAATGCATGTCTTCTAATAGAAAAAAAAAAATATTGTTTTTATAAGTGATAAGTAAATAATCGAGATTTGGACCCTTGTTATGATGTGTACAACTACTAAGCAAATTAAAAATAATCATATAATTATTTTTTTTGCAAAATTAAAAAGATATAACATGTATATACACAACATAATAGGAACAAACAAATACTAGATATATTAACTTGAGAAAATACATCTTAGGAAACATATCACAATACATTTCGTTGATAAAAATGAAACGTAAAAAATGAGAAAAATGCAACCAAAGCATAAAACAATGTGTCCAATTCGACACATAAAAAACTTACTTGAACAATTATCATCGAGACTCGAGAATTCGACTACGAACAAGCATAATACCCGACAAGCTCGTCTAGAGAATCGGGTTGAGGATCCGCATTCTCCAACATCCAAAGCAAGTGTTCAAACAACACGACCTCACAAGAAACAATAATCGTTTCTGTTCCATCATCATACGATCTTTCAATAAGCTCTTGAAAAAGCGGATGATCAACGATTTCCGGGCTAACCATATACCTTCGTCGTGACTTCCCCACAAAGACGGGGATCACGGAGGCACTCGAGGTTGTAGCCATCGGAACCGATGGATTCGAGTTCGTGGAACGGTTTTGTCTCCCAATGGATTGGACTTTCTTCAACATCTTTGTAAGCTTCCCATCTTTTGTCATGTTGTGTTGCCAAACGAAGCCTTGGAGGAGTTGGGGGTTTGAGGAGGTTTGTTGTGGTTTTAAGATGGAGGAATGAAGGTGGATTAAGGTGGTGTTTGGTGGAGGATTATATTATTTTTTGTAAAAGAATAAACAAAAGGTCGATGTGGGAGCCATGCAATGATCGATTCATGTATTGGGTGTTTGTATTGAGAGTTGGTAGAGAGGTGGGATCCGACAGATTGGATTGATTATGAAATATTTGAAAGTTTTGACATAAATTTGGTATTTTTTTTTTTTATAAAGTTGAGTTCTTGTGTAGACTCAAAGGCTATTATAAAAGAATTGTACGTAGTTAAGCATTTTTGGGCAAAGAATAAAGACTAAACCCCACTAATGTATGGAGTTGGTTGGGTTTATGGATTTGGAATAAACAAAATGAAAGAAGAATTATTTGTTTTTATTTTCTTGAAAGAAAAAAAAAAGAAATAAATAATTAAATATAAATATATCCGAAACATTAGGGTTTCTTCATTGGTTGAAGTATATATATATTATGGTAATTCGAGTTTGGCTCCCATGTAAACAACCCTTATAGTGTTCAATGTGAACAATTTGTATCTGTCAGATCGTTAAATAGATGGCTGAGATTAGGCGATATTAAAGGATAAAAAAAAATCATATGTTATTAATGGAAGAAGATTCGCCGGACCTGAATCTATATATTCGGCGGTATAGTCATATATATTCGGCGGTATACACACATATATTTGGTGTTTACACATTCACATTTCACACGATAAGAGCTGTTTACATATGAGTCAAGATCATGGTAATTCTAACCTATATATCTAAAGTCTATACTAAAATGTTTATATATCTAAAAAAAGTTTGAAAATGATGTGAAATAACTAAATTTGAAGAAAGTAAATTTACATTTAAGTTTTTAACTAAAATCATAAAAATATAAGCTATGTCATGTAATGTTTATCTTTATTTACATGATAATTGTAGATGATTTATGTGACATAGGTTTTTTTTTTTTTTTTTTATCCTTAATCTTATTTATACGGAATTCCTATTTACATAGAAGAAGAAGAAGGTAAGCGAGCAACAAGTTGCGCCGCTACCCCTTTTTGAATGGCAAAACCTAACCTTTTAAAAACAACATCTACCAATCTAGAGGACATAATATTACTATGCATAACTCTTTGCACCCTCTTGAGAATATCAACAGCATCGGGTGCAAAAAATCCAAACGTGTCAAAAGCAAATGGAAGAAAAACGTGTTGGTTTTCAACACACGCCCTTCCATGCTTGGCCACCTTAGCTGATGCCGCTCTACAAGCTGCCTGACCCACAACAAAAGGTCCGTTCCCTAATCCCACAAGTGGTGAGACCCCCGTCAAATCAATACATGCATGCTTCCCTCCACTCCAACCAAACACCAAAACATCCGCCGGCCGCAATGTCGACCTTCCATCCCGCGGATCAGTCAAGAAGTTCACAGGTGCTTCTTTCTTTACAGAAATTCCGGCCCGTCTAAAGGTATCACAAAGAACATCACGAACCAGATCATGCCTATACTTGAAGCCAGGAAGTTCCTTACAATGTACAGCATGCTCCCCAAAATCATCCAACACCCTCCGACAATTAGGGATGGGGCAAACCTCACCAGCTGAAAAAAGCGGAATCATAAGTCGGTACTTGAGAATGGAGCGGTACTCCACAGGGGACATGCATTGACCAAGTCCATCGATGGGAATCACAAGAAGAAAATCTTGGCTATGCGGCGCTTGCAGACATCCGAAAACTGCTTGTTGCCTATTAGTCATATCAAACCTCTCAACCATCTCCTGAACAATTTTACCAAAAAGAGCATCCGCCAAAATATGTTGGGGCTTAGGGGGGACGGTGTCCTTACTGGTAAAGTTGGAAAGGTCGAACTCCGGAATAGCAACATGCAGGTCATCTAAAGCTTTGTAAAAATCTGAATCCATACCGGATAGCCCACTGTCACGCAAGATATGGTCTTGGAGCACCCAAGACTGAGCTCTGGAGGCAACAAAAGCGTAAGAAGACGCCTCCATAGCAGAGTACAAACCGAGCCCTCCACGACGAATAGGCAAGGAAGCCAACCGTCATTGAAGATCCCCGAAAAAAGGACCCCCACAAACCACAATATCCTCAATCGACCCACGAAGTCCCGCGTCAAAACAAGATGCTGCATCCTTCACATGCTCTGGCTGACAAGTCCTCAGGCCAAAAAACATCTTCGCTACACCCAAACACGAACGAAGTAAGAGAAGCTCACTCTGCGGGTTCCTAAGCTGAGGGAGAAGACGCATCAACTCCAATGCCTTATCAGCTCTCTTCATAACCAATTCTTTAATAAAACCACTATCTCTACTCACAGCCCCTCCCAACAACTTCAACCCCAAAGATGGTCTCGCAATGTCTCTAGGGAATAACCCGTCCCGAAGCTTCGAACCATCACATGAAGGCCAAAATAACTCAGTTTTTTTAACATTCAACTCAAGTCCAAAATTCGGACCAACCTCCAAAATAATACCAAGTGCCTTAGCCACATCCTCCGATCGACCAATGATTGTCCCATCATCTAAATACCAAGCATGAAGAAGAGGCTTACAGTTGTCACGGATAGTGTGCACAAGTGGATGCAAGACAAGCGCAAAAAGAAGTGGCCCTAAGGGGTCACCTTGCTGAACTCCTGTGGATGACCAAATAAATCTATCTCCCAGATACAGTCGAGCAGGCTGACCATACAAAAACTCAACCCATAAAGAAATAGATGGACATCTTCTCCTCACCTCACGAAGCAATACTGTCCTATCAACAAGATTAAAAGCATTCGAGAAATCTACTGCAAGCATAGCCAGCGAACCATCATCATGCCGCTCGCTCAAAACCCTGTTGACACTATGCAAAATAGCTTCTGCGCCACCAGAGACGCCTACTTCAAACTGAAAATCCGCTAGATAGGTTGTCATATCTTTACTCACCCCTTTCATGGCAACCTTAGAAACCAACCGTCTCCAAATGGTGCCCACTGCAATGGGTCGAATCCCATTGTCAGGCTTCAATAATGGCGTAAGAGGAGCAGAAGCCACAAACTCCGCCAAACTCCCCGGACATCTGCCTCCCAACCACAGATTAACAACAGATGAGATCACTCGTAGAAGATCAACAGCAATAGCGGAACCATCCCCACACATAGCATCTAATACGTGTTGTGCCCTCAGACCATCCCTGCCACAAGAAGTACCTTTGGGAAAGGACTTAATACACCTAAGAATCAAATCAACATCAGCAACAAAGGGAGATTCCAGAACCTCACATACCCGAGAAGGTGGAGACTTGAAGGGGTGCTTAGCCTCCAAAACCTTCACAGTCTCATCATCAAACGAAGCCACACCAGAAGAGGACAAAACCTTAACAGCCGCCGTGAAATGTCCATCAGAGACCTTGCGAAGACACTGCTTGATATTAGGTCTCACTCTCTGTCTATCACCATCCGTTGAGGCACCCCTAGTAGTTGCCAAAAACCCATGCTCGGAATGGTCTAACAAACCCCGCACTAGCTTGTCAATACCGCCGTCCTCACCCCACAAAGCCAGAGACTGCATGATCCGCTGTTGTTGAATAGACTTTCTACTCCTTGATCTACTATCTCTCCTATTCGAAGGCCTGAACACTTGCAAAGTGCACCGAGGAAGAAGAAGCAACGCAACCCAAGCATCCACAGAACATGGCTCAGCGACCACTCTCTGAAGAGCACCCTTTAGAGCTTGAGAGAAAGCAAGACGACAGCTATGCGGGATACTCTTCACAGTAGTGATAGGAATGCGAAAAACTTTATCAAGCAAACCCGCATCAAAAACCATCCCTTCATCAATAACCGCAACAGACAACTCTCCCACGACCGGCTTCGAGATACCCAAAATGTAGCTTCTTACCATTCCGTCCTCATAAGCAACACGAACAGAACCATCAGAGTGATGACATGCACGACTCAAAGCATGCATACTCATACAACGCCCGCATAACCACAACCCAAGATAAGCCAAGGACTCCTCAAAAGCCACAAATACATCAAGGTTATTCTCAATAGTGTCGCGAATCACATTTTTGTTATCTTCGGAACAAAAATGTTGCCTTTTAAGATGAGAAACCAAACAAGAGAAACCTTTGCTTCCCTCTACTCCATCCCGACAACCTTGAAATGCCCTAAGAGGACAATGAAGGAAACCTCTACCATCCGTTGTCATATCAGAACCGGCAATTCCTCAAAAACATTTCATCAAACACTTGGCGGGCGGGCGTAGATCAACATTTCTGACGAGTGTGCTCAAGTTCAACAACGAAAGCATTGTTGCAATTGACACTGATTTCAAGTATTTCAATGGAAACTTCACAGAAGAAATCGTGACAGCCGCCTTCCTTGAAATCCCGTATGCTAGGCTCTTCAAGAGCAAGACCTAGAACCGGACTGAACCTTTACTTCCCTCATCTGCTTGCACTGCGCTCGACTTCTTCGCCTCACTGTTGCGTTCCCATTTCCACCAGAACGAATTGAAATTCAGAGTTGCTGAAGAGACGCCATGAATGACCACAACAAAGGAGAAAAAGAAAGCACAAAAATACCTCATAAAAGCACGATGCATGAAAGCCTTCAAGGGAAAGCAAAATGATTCAGTCCGCCGGAAGCGACAAACACGAATGTTCATCTTCGAAGGAAGTACATAGGCATGAAGGCTGATAAACATTTATGGACACCTCAGATTTGGACTGCAACAGAGCCGTTAAGAGTCGATCACACGTCCACGCCCCCTTCTCGACAAACACTCGGAACGCCACCAAATAAAACATCAAAACATGGAAGACAAAGCTGCATCACATGAGTATCGTGATATAAAAATGTGTCTAAAATTGATGGATGAAAGAGTACGATTTATAAGAGAAACATTGTTCAAAATGAGTTGGTTTAAAAAATGATAATAATTTATAAAATTTATATAAAAATAATATTAAATGTGAGAGTTGTGTAAAATGAAAAAACAGTGATTTAAAAATATAAATAGTAAACAAAATAATTGTTGAAATTTATTTATAAAGATTTAATTATCAATAACACTTGTAATATTATTATGAACTAAATTATTAAGGCTTTAACACCAAATTAGACTTGGGTTCAAACTGACGGTTAACCGACCGGTTTGAGGATCAAACCGACTGGTTTGGTCTATTTAAAGAAAAAATCGGTCAAACCGAAACCTGAACCGGTGACCATCGGTTTGGCCAAACCGACAAACCTTTGGGAAGCACCGATTTGACGATTTACCCTAAACCGGACCCATATCTACACTAAATATTGTACGCCGGATAAAATATCAATAAATTAGAAAATTAAAATAAATTGGCCGATTAAGTAAGAAATATAAATCTTCTTGCATAAATTATATACCAAAAAAGATTTTTGGCCTTGGAGAAACGCCACGTTGGCGACAAATTTGGTTCGAAAGATATGAAATAAAAATATTTAAATGGATATGTAATTTAATTATAATAATGAAATGGTCAAAAATATAATAATAAGGCCAACAAAATGTGGTAATATTGGACGTTCTTTCCAGCTAGCAAAGCATTTTGATATCTTGTACGAAAGAGTGGTTCAGCCTTTCATACTACAAAAAGAAGTCTTCCTCTACTGGATTAAGCCTAACAAATTAGCATATATATTTAAACTATTTTATTATTTTTCTTTCCTTTTAATTATTTCTTTTGTTTTGTAGCATTAAAATATTAGTTTTTCTTTTCCTTGTTCAAAGGAACCAACACAAATTTGTTATTATTATTTTAAATTTGAAAATAATATTTTGTTGGGCGAAGGACCGGTAAGGGTGTGTTTGGTTAGGGATTAAAGAAGGTTAATTTAGATTAAAATTTAGGAGGTTAATTTATGTAAGTGTTTGGATGAAGACGGAGATTATGAAGAAAATTATACCAAGGGTTAATTGAGTAAAAATGACCAAAAAATAACCTCATATTACCAAGATTAAAGGAGATTAATTTCCAACAATTAATTGAGAATCACTCAAATTTATAAATCTGTATCAATTAAACTCATTAAAAACTCTTCAACCAAACAACTCGATTAATCTTCAAAAATCCCACTTAAAATTTAGCCTATTTTAAATTCCATCTAGATTAATCTTCAAAAACCTCCATCTCCTACCAAACACACCCTTAAGTATGATGAAGTTTCAACATAAAATAATTGATAATAGGAGGAGTCTTCACATCCCCACAAGTGCAACCAAGATACATATTTAGTTGACACTTGATTAGGATCGACAAGCCGGTTAGAGGTTAATCGCTCTAAAGCAATGTTAAAGTCAGCATAGACAAATCGTAATGTATACGCGGGCATATGCATCTTAAATCTAAATCCAACACATAAATTTAGTAGACTTTATCTTAGTCCGCCTACCTCATATTTTAGTTTCGTAATCACCCAATTTTACAGGTGAAAAGTTATTATCTCTAACAATAACACGATAATGTAAGTCTTTAATAATTTATAAGCTAGGTTTTACAATGGTAGGATTTGATAGAGTAATCATTTAAAGCAATAAAATAGTGAATTTAATCTCAAATTTTTTATTTTTTGGTTTTTGACAATTTTTAAACATAATTTTAGTCTTATTATTATGGAGGGTTTTTAAAAGTTTTTTTTTTTTGAAAAAACTACTTTTTTTTACATTTTTTTTAGAGAAAATTGTCCAAATAGTACCCTATCTTTTAGGCTGACTAAATTTTAGTACACCATCCTTTAAACTATCATAACGGTACATCAACTATTGAGTACAACCAAAGATTAATATCTGGATTACTTTTCACACGTTAAGTTAAGACAACAATTTTGCTCCTAGAACTTTCTCTTTTGTTTCTTGTTAAATAAGTATGTCGTGTAGGCATCATTGCAACTGTTTTAACCCTTTTACTTAACGTGTGAACAGTGATTTATATATCAATCTTTGGTCGGACTCAATAGGTGAGAGACCGTTTTGATAGTTTAAATAATGATGTACTAAAGTTTAGTTAGCTTAAAAGATGAGGTACTGTTTAAGCAATTTTATTATTTTTTTTATTTATACTTTTAAATATAGAAAAAATATTCTAATTTAATTATTTTTTAATAATAGAAAAACATACTCTTAATATATTATAGTATTATACTCTGGAAAAAAAAAAGTTGTAGAAAGATGAAAGAATCATAGCCCCTTTCCAACATACGGTAAAGCTAACATAATTGTAATATTTGTTCCTTTTGTGCCTCCTTTGGAGCGTTTTAAACACTAAGCTAGTGTTTTTTAAAAGTTAAAAAACACATTGGTGATTTTATTTTTAAGTTGTATATTATGTTGGTTGAATGAATTATGTTATGATGATATTTGATTTCTTTTTAAGTTGTATATTGTGATGTTTTGAGGTATTCTCATTTAGGGAAAAGTGATATGCGATTGTTTGTATTAAGTTATAAGATTACCTCTAGTACTACGTACATAATTGTACCAACCCAGCGGTTTGGAGATCAAACCGTCGGTTAACCGCCGGTTTGGCCCGGTTTTTCAATTTTTGTTTTTTAATAAACCGACTAAACCGCCTACTAAACCGACGGTTTAAGTTTGGATTTTGACGGTTTAAGTTTAGGTTTAGGTTTGCGACCCATGTCTAACTTGACCTGACTCTCAAAGTGAATGAATCACATGTTTCACTCTCGAAGTGAAAATCAACTACGCACTTGACTCTCGATCGAAGTGAAAATTAACTACACACCTGACTTCCGAAGTGAAAATCAACTACACACCAGTTACATAATTGATCAGTTCCGTAACAACTTTTATAATGAGATTGATACGTTATTAGCAAATAAAGGTAATTGAAAATTAAAAAGATTTGGAGAGAGAATGAACTTAATCTAACAATTGAATCATCATTCAATGGTTGAGATTCATTCAATTCTAGGTAGAGTTTTTTTCAAGAAATTCACCGTAACTAAACCCGCAAATAAGACTTCTATTCCAAGGACCAAATGCGAAATTATACCATATCTTTATTACGAACTTCACCTGCGTATTTGAGGATACGTTGGAATAAAATTTACAGGTTCATTTAAAATCATGCTGTTAAATGAGATCGATCATGCGATCATCTTCCTCTTTTCAAAATGTTCTTAATTACTATGATGATTATTTTCCCTAAAATTTTGTTATCATGATTATAGATATACTTTCATATTGCAATGCCACTTTGCATGTTTGCCACCACCATCACTTTTAACATTTTAACCACAATGATAACTATCATACTATCATAGTACTTTTTGTGATGTAAGTGGTTCAATAACCCCGCGCATTACAACAATTCGCATGAAAGTTAGATGAACTAATGATTGAGGGTAGTGTATACTAGGGCTGAGCAAGTTCGGTTCGGTTTACCTGAATCGAACCGAACCGACAATTTTGGTCCAGACAGAATCTAAACCGAAAATTTAGGTTCGATCTTCGGTCCGTATTTTTTAGGATTTCGGTTTCGGGTTCGGTCCGAAATCGACAAAACCGATTAAAAATCGAAACACCGAAACTCATTTAATTAAAGTTGTAATATAATTGAAATTTTCATTAGTTGTGGCAATTTTAATTAGTACTTGATGTTTAATTGGGATTGTTATTTTTCTAGGTTTTACCTCTTTATACTAAAATCGGTATATAATTGAAAATTTTCATTTTATTGTTATTTTATCGAGATTTGTTAGTTTTATTTTTAGATACATTTCGGTTCAAAACTAAAGCAAACCGAAACCGACATAATCGGTTCGGTTTTAGGTTCGCATAATTCAACTTTTTGGTTTTCGGTCCAAACCGAAACCGAACCTAATTTTATAGGTTCGGTTTTCGGTCCATGTATTTCGGAAATTTGTTTTTCGGTTCGGTTCGGTTTTAATCTGTTCGGTTTGTGGTTCGCAAGTTTTTGTTTTGCGGTTCAAACCACAAAACCGCAAAAAAACCGCAAAATGCGGTTCATTTGCAGTTCAAACCGCAACCGAACCACAACCGTGCGGTTTGAACCGCAAACCAAACCACGATTTTACGGTTCGATTTGCGGTTCGATTTTCTGGGGTTACGGTTCGGTTCGTTTGCGTTTTTGCGGTTTTGAACCGATGTTCAGCCATAGTGTCCAGTGTAATATTGTCCCGAAGCAAGTCATCTTCAAAACCGGACCCGGTTTGGACCAAACCCTAGCATGTTAGGCTCCAAAATTTCGGTTCTGACTGATCCATGAACAACCCTGTACAGAACTCCAACCGGGTTACAATCCTAAGTCTAGTCTATATACAATATGAAGCTAACAGAGAGTTAGTAATGAATCAAGGGCCATGGAAGAACGGTAACCCGGTCGTCTCGAGCCAATCGTCGGATCCATGTAAGAAAGCTCTTACTCTAAACTTCCTCAGCTTATCTATACTGAAGTTCTTCTTAAACCCTCTCCATTTAACTCGTCTCCTCGTATCTGAACCGGGTCCAAAGTTGTTATACTCAATATACTCAACTGTATCCAGATTACTATACTTATTCCACTTGCACCATCCCTGTGGATGTACCAAGTCACCAATGTAACTATCCATGATGATTGTTCGTGAATGATTCCTCCATGGACGACCCAAGTAAGTTTTAAAGATTCTCGAATCTTCATACCCGAAATCAGGAGCTGCTGTGATTGTGCAATTCTGCATTGAGATTCCTGTGTTTTGATTCGGGTCATCTCTTCCTTGTGCGGTGATCATGTTCCTTTGTCCTTGAGCTGGCTTTCGGACTAGAATCAGACAGTTTTGAAAAATGGCTGCTGCGTTTCCAAAGATGAAGTCGATTGTGCCTTCAATTACGCAATCTCTGTAGAATTGTCGAAATGAATGTGCGTAGAGTGTGTCTTGATATGAACTGATGTTGCACCGAAAGAAGGCTGAGGTTGATGTTGCTCGCAGTGCAACTGCCTGGTGTTTCTCTGGGCCTGCATTGTTTACAATTGTGATGTCTCTTGCTAGGAATCTGTCTCCTACCACAGCTGCAATGAAAATGTTTAATCAGAGACAATCTGTAAACTAAATTGTGATTCAAACAATGAAGAACAATTTCAATCAGAGACAATCTTTGAAGATCAGCGTTAGATTTTACAGATCCTTGCAAATGTAGTAACAGAAATTGAAAGATATCAAAAGTAAAGTTTCAAGTGGAGATTATTGCCAAAATTGAGCTAACTAAAGGCAAGGGAAGAACGTACTTAGAGTAGCCGAGGTGAATGTGGAAAATCCATCTACGATACTCCTTGATGAAGCAATCACAGTAGACTGCATTCCATCACCAACAAGCATAATGTTGGTTTTCTGTCTGGGAATCACCACATTTTCTTCGTAAATTCCAGATTTAATCTTGATCAAGAATCTAATCTTACTAAAACTCGGCGCCATTGCAATTGCTTCACTAATTGATTTACAATCGCCACTTCCGTCCTTCGCAACAAGTAAATGCGGACGAATTTGATACCAATTCATCAACCTGCGCTCTCTAGACGACATCCATGACGGAAATCCTACTCTCGATCTTCGAATCTTGCGATCGACTGGATTTTCTGTCTCAATGTACTTGATTATAGCGAGGGAGTTGCTAATCATTCGAGAAATTGGAGCCAGTTCGATCTGAAGAAACTCTCTAACCCTAGATTCCGACTTCTCCAAATCATCGAATCCGTCAATGCAGGTGTTCTCGTTAGTCATGGCTGCGCTCAATAGCGTCTTGAGATTGCTGTATGATTCGGATGATTCAGACGCTTGTAGATCAGCGATAGATTCGCTTAGCTCGTAGTATGTTTGGTCCATCAATTCAACACAATCTCGTAACGCGTTGAATTCTTGGAAAGTGATTTTTGATAGAGGAATCGAATTTTTTATCTTCGACTTTCCGTGGACGACTAGGGAGATCGTGTGGTTGATTGCAACGCCGATGACATGACGGAGGTAGGATTGTTGACGTGGCGGATGATGAACGGGAAGAAGTGATGACGTAGCGGAAGAGCAGGAAAGTGGATTCGGTGAATGAGTGCAGGCTTTCTTGATTAGGCTGTGTGTGACGTCATTAGTGGTGACTCGAACGTCGCCGGTGTTGAAAATGCTACAGAGAAAGAGGCCGCCGGCGAGGAAGGTGATTATGAGAGATATGCCTGTAGTTACTTTGTTCTGGTTGGCGATTGAGGTTGTCGCCATTTTTAGAGAGAGAATCTGGTATCGAATCAACAGAAAGAGGAGGAAGAAGAATTACAGAGAATTGAAACCGTTAAGACAGGGTAAGAGTCTTGGAGGGAGAGTGAGACGCTGCGTTTTTTATGGGGTACAATGAGTAAAATAGAACGAAACGCATCGTTTTGAGGCATTCATATTGCATTAAGCAGAGAAAAGACCCAAAGAGTAATACTCAAAACATGACTTCATTCACTACTTCATAACATGAAGTTCTCTGCACAAATTGAAAACAAACAAAAGGGCGAAAACCCGCCATCCGAATTCAACGGAAAACGAAAAACAAAGACAAGCATTGAACAAAAACGACATCTCCTTGCGCAATCTCAAGGTAATCTTGAGTTATTCTCGACACGGACGACACCAAACTCTTGCAGAGATCTCCATGCCAACCAAGCTCGCCAATCTCATTTTCGGATTCGCATTCACTCCTCAATAGCCAATGGAACAGACTCAGCCTACAAACAAAATGACACAAAAGACTTAGTTTTTCTATCACATTCTTTTAAGATGCGTGGAGTATTGTCCCCCGTCGACAATATGATAATACGTTGTTCACTTACCAACTTACGGTACTTAAGAGCATAGAACATCTCGAGGTAACGACGAGACTCCCAACGGTCAAGCTTCGAGACATACTTCCAGAAGCCATAAACTCCAGCCAAAGTTAACAGCCTGTCTGAGTAAATCTGCCATGTATACCTTGACAAATAGCCAACAAACAAAGTTAGAATCTTTAATCATTGTGAAAGAAACCGCGAATTCGTGTATTGAACTTACTTCTCTTCAATCCTCTGTAGTCCTCCCTTGGAGATCGTCTCCCAGTGCGACGGATCAGCTTTACACTTATCAAAGAACTCGACAAGCAAATCAGCAGCCTTGTCTCCATGGTAAGGATCAATGTGGTAACCAGACTTGCCATTCACAATGATCTCAGCTGGACCGCCATGACATGTGGCAAATGTCGGGAGTCCACATGTCATGGACTCGACAACAGTGAGTCCGAAAGCCTCGTAGAACGCTGGCTGAACGAATGCACCGCGTGTGTCGGCTATGTATCTGTAGAGCTCTCCGTTTCTTACACGGTTCATCTGTGCTGAAATCCACCTGAATTGCCCGTTGAGCTTGTATGTATCGATCAGCTCGTACATTTTCTTCATCTCGGCTTTCTCTTCAATGTCCTTCGACTCCTTTCTTCGGTCACCAGCAACTACTACCAGGTTAACAAGCTCACGCAGACGCGGGTTCTTCCCGTACCACTCCACAAGTCCGGTCATGTTCTTGACTCGGTCGAGACGAGCCATTGAGAAGATGATTGGCTTGTTCTTGTCCTTGAGCACACATCTATTTCACCAAATAACATCACAATGAAATCAAAATAACGAAAGAATTTGGTGAAGTTAGCTTTTTTTTTATGGCCTTGTGTTTTGTATATACTCTAACTTTTACCATTCTAATTGACTTACTACTAAAAGGCACTGTTAGTGATATTGGTCAATCAAAATCTCGGGTTAGATCAATGTATGTTCAAATTAAGCAAAATGTAGCTAGCTTACAAGTGTTCCTCATTCTCTACATCACTATAGAGTAGCTCTTCGATCTCAGGGTGGAGGGCGGTGAGCCTCAGCTTCTCCTCGGTGTAGGGGAAGTAAATCGACATATCAGCTCCGGGTGAGACAATGTTGAACTTGGGATCAAAGACATCGATTCCATGGACAACTCTATAGAGACCCGGAAGCGTAAACGCCATATGGCTCTCATATTGTCCCACAGTGTCCTTGCTGTTGAGAAATGAACACGAATATTGGTTTAAGATTACATATTTATCATCTTATAAGAAGCATTACAGGAAATGTGTTCTTACTTTCCGGCAATCTCTTGGAATGTACTTGTGATGATGAAGTCGGTGTGGTTCATGGCAATGAGATCCGCGGTGAACTGACACGAGAAGTGATACTTCTCCTCGAAGTTCTTCCAGTAGATGTCGGAGTTCGGGTACTTTGTCTTCTCAAGAGCATGAGCAATTGTACACTAGAACCAAACAATTACAATGTTTAGACAAAATTGAAGATGTTAACAAACAAATGTCGTGTTCATTATGATGATGTACCTGTGTAACTCCGAGTTTGTGAGCTAGCAAAGAAGCAACTATGTTTCCATCACTGTAGTTTCCAATGATCAAGTCAGGCTTTGCTTGAAGCTCGGCTAGGATTTCACTCGCGACATCCTAATAATAAACATAAGTGTCACAAACTCGGAACGAAAGAGGATCTAATTGAAGTTTGTCAATCAATGAGCCTTTTACCTCAGTGTAGTTCTCTAGGTAAGGCCATACTTCAAATCTCGAGATCCATCTCCTCACGATCCCCTTCTCGTTTCTGAAGGGAACACGGATAATGTGTGAGTGTTCTGTTCCGTAAACCTTCTCAAGACGCTGACCGCAAGTGGTTCCTACTGCATCAGGAAGAAGCCGAGTTACAATGAGGATACGCGGCACAATGTCTAGTCCTTGTTGCTTGATCCGTTGAAGCATCTCGTGCTCTAGAGCGCGAACTTGATCCAAAATGTACACCACCTACAACAATAAACACATGAGTTGTACAATCTCGGGTTTTGAAATTAAACTATGTAGTATTGATGTAAAACCCGGAAATTTTGTTACCTGGCCTCCAGTGTCCGGGTAACCCAAGACATTGTCTTGTGCAAAGTATCCATGAGGAGTAAGAATGACAACATTGAAAACCATTGGGATACGACCGAGGAACTTCTCGAGAGTGCAAGAGTCGGGTGCCTCGAGGAGGTCAAGGAGGAGTTGGATCATGTTGGTCACTCTTTCAGCATTGTCTCCCCATCCTCTCTCGAGTCCGATCTCCTGGAACTTGTGCTCGAATTCAGCGTATGGCGTGTCGGCCGGAAGTATAGAGAGGAACTCCTCTGCCTTCCTCAGGACTGATTGCAAAGTGTTCAAGTTCTGAATCCTATCATTCACCATAATTGTCTACATACAACACCAGAATCCAATAAGTTCATAGTTAATACTCCTATTGTCAATTGATTTTAGTATAATATATATTTTACCGTGCCCTTGTGATGGTGATCACGGAGAAAGTTGAGCAAAGGTTGCATGCTCTCCTTGTCATGGAACATCTTAGCGGAAAGATGACGGTTAAGGAACTCGACACCATTTCCGATTGACTTCGAGAGAGTCGGCTTGGGGAATGAAGCATTGAAGGGCTCAAAATCAAGCTCAAGCACAAAGTTACCGTTTGAACTGCACCAAGCCAAAATGCATGATTATTTATAATGTTGAATCATATACAAACTACATTACATCTTTTGCAAGAAGAAAATACTCACGGGCCATCAACAAGCTCCTCCTTCAACTGACAAAACTCGGCTGCGGTCAACTCCGTGACGCCGAGAGCCGTGGTGTTAATCTTGATGTGATCCCAAACACCAGGCCTTGGACGGACAGCTAGAGCCACCCATGGAGACAAGACAATGGCTTCCTGAAATTTAACCAAGAAACTAATGTAAATAAAGGATTTTAATTTCAATTTAGCCTTAAAAACACAAATAGTATAACATTTATTGTTTTTTTTTTTGAAAAAAGAGCCGGAACTCCCCGCTCAAGAGCGTTTTATTATGAAAACAAAATTACAAACGTGTCATACGACGAAAAGAACCCCCAATCATCCAACAAAATTTTCCTAATGCATAACGGTGGCTCCATCTACCTATGAACGCCAAAATCCAAAGTAAAGGCAAAGTTTGCAATTGCATCTGCAACCCGATTACCTTCCCGGAAAACATGATCGAGAGAAATTTGCCAATGCTTGAATAAGGGTATTTTAGACATTTCACATTTTTACAACACCACAAAATATATTTAACTTGAGATATAAACAAGAGTAATTTACACAAAACAACCCTTATAGCAAGCTATTTCCACAAATCATCCATTAAATTTAATTTTTATTAAACTACCATTAACAATTTTCCTTTCAATCTAATTTATGCTTATAATTGTCAAGAAAACTTAATTTAAACTTTATTATCATAAAGTATAAGTTTCCAAAAGTGATAATTTATACTTTTTAGATGTATTTTGAGCAAAAAATGAAGGGTGGACTCTAAAAAAAGTACCTTATACATTTTTATACATTTTTTTTATAAAAAAAGTTGATAAGTAACCCCTGTTCGATTGGCTTCGCCGCTCTACATGCGGGACGGGAATAATTTGTGACCCAATGCTGAAATACCCTTCCAATATCAGTTTTTTCATACATTCCGCCAGAGGATTCGAACTTGAATCTCCAGGCTAACCACTTCATCATTTTTATACATTTTAATTACAAGGTAAAATAGATCTAGATATTAATTTGTTTGTAATTTCATAATGATTTCCAAAATGTAAATTAAGAAAGAGGGCTAACCTGAGTTGACCTCAAAATCTCACCAAAAACACCATCACCAAGCTTGAGCTGATCTTGCTCAGAGAGAGACTCAAACTCAGTAATCAGCTGATGATGTTGCAGGATACCCTTACCATGAGCCTCAAGCCTAAAAACAAACAAAACCCAGAAAAATAAAAAAGTTCAGTTGAGAATGAAGGGCGTGTTTGGCTGTCAGATAAAATGAAGTAACCATGCATACTTGGAGAGGAACAAGAGGATTTCATTGCGGTGAGCAGTCAGAGTTTCATCCACACGCTCCCTAATGCTTGGGACACGAGTCAATCGAACAGATGTAGCCATGGATTCTCTGCAATTCAAATTTAGTCAGAAAAAACAAAGAAGTATGTCATTTTTTATATTTATTTTACTTCAGTTACAATTATACTGAGTTCAGTTGTTCAGAAACTTTTTTTCCTTGTGAACCCATTTCAGTGCTGAATTTATATTTTTTTTTTTTTTTTTTTTGAGGGTATTGCATGTGAGACTGTGAAGAAAACAATGGGTGGAAAACCATGGAAAATAAACAAAATTCAAAGAAAAAAAAATGAAAAAAACTCACTAAATGATGGTGAGAAGAGAGAAAGATAAAGAATGGGTTTAGAGAGGTCTAAGATATGAAGATTTATAGAAGAAGAAAGAACAAAGCTCACTTCTTTTGCAAGAAATAATAATGCAAGAAAGAGAAAATGAGATTATTAATGTCAAATAAAGTAAAGAATTAGGACCCATGTTAGGAAAATAATCAATTTTTGGTAAGAAAGTAAGAAAATTTTTGAAGGAAAAAAAATATTCCCATTGGGTTGTTTAGGTAAAATCTTTATAATTTGAGTCTCAAGCACATGAATAGCTTGATCTAGTAGAGCATTAGCCCTACTTTTTCCATTAAACCCACCTTTATTTTGGATAATATAAAAAATACCCACAAATAATTACATGTTTTGGTGCATGTTTTACAATGCACAAAGAAAAACAATAGAGGTAGAGTTAAAACACTATGTTTAGTGTTATTGCTACCTCAACCTCTACCGCGGATGATAAAAAGATCGTAACTTTACCTTCGAAGTGAGATTAAACGCTTTGAAACGCCAACCTCGAAAACGAAAGAGGAAAATACTCAAACCAAAATGAAAGGATGGAATGTATGAAGAGAAAGGAAATGTTGTGTGAGAAATGAGATTGCAAATGACATGCTTTTATAGAAGAAGAGAGGGTTGAGAGGAGGGTAAAGGCTTCAAGATCACATGCAAGAGCACCTTGGATTGGGCTATTTTTCCTAATTTTTTAAAAAATTTTAGAAACTATTTACTTAAATGTACCTATATTTAATGTAATTGCAAATAGATGTCTTACCTTATCAAAGTAGTGATTTAAATATCTTACCTTTAGTGACTTCATATCATGGCAACCATAAGCTTATTAATTTTAACTTGTTAAGGTGAAATAGACCAAAACACACACAAAATGTCCCTTTTTTTTTTTTTTTTTTTTTATTATTAATGTCTAGTCAAATAAATCATTTTTATTGGTGAAATATATATTGAATAAACCAAAATTACTAATATTTATATTAAAAAAAATATTTATTTCTACCAATGTAAGTTAATGGACTAGTAAATGGATCATTACAATATTTCAAATGCCCTCCATTTAAATTTAGTCAAATTAGTTAAGTAAGTATTTTTGAGATTTTCTCTATTAAATAGACTCATGATATGAATATATTTAGTAAATATACCCCTAATAAAAAATTCACCTTTATTTATTAGATTTTTTATTTTACAAAAATTTTCAAAAAGACATATATATAAATATAAATTTAAAAAAATGCTAGAAAGACGGGTTTTATCAAAATATATTTTATCTAAAAATTTTTCGAAAATTTCAGTGTCCTTTTAAGTCATATTATTTATGAATTTTATGAAATTCCCTAGATAACAATAGTGCATGAGTTGGGGACATCTTGTGATATTTGATATCATAACAGTAAAAAAGTTAATTAAATCAAATATTGGTGTTTTTTTGTAAATTGCAATATCACATAATCCGAGCAAATTTCTGTTTGCAATGTGGACAAATTCTCAACAGAAATGAGTCAGTAAACAGTAGGAATACTAACAATACACATCATGGGCAATATTTTACAATTAATAATAATAACGGGCCATTTAATAAATATATATATTTGATGATTATCCTTAATTTCCGGTTAGATATTTACTGTGCAACTTGGAGACGGTGAAAAACCACTTACTGTTCACCCAAAACCGCTAGTGGGTCAAAAAAATGTTCACCTGGTTTTGTCATCTGTTTTGGCTAACCATCCAATTATGGGCCCCACTGTTTTACTGATATATTACTCAACCTTCATGCAACTTTATCTGTTACTATCTTGTTTGGAAGTGTCGTTTTACAACTTTCAGTTACATTTTATATATTTATAATTAAAATAAAAATAATAAAAACTATAACTTTTTATACCAAAATTAATAAAAAATTTGAGGTGTCCGCCGTTGTTACTCAGACTTTCTACATGTGTATTTCTTTCGAAGATGAAAGTTCATGATCATCGCATCCGACTGATTGGATCATTCTGTTTTCCCCCAAAGACGTCCCTGCTTTCGGGTTTATACGATGTATTTTTGTGTTTTCTTTTTCTTCTTTGTTTTGGCCCTTCATGTTAGTCCGTCTGCCGATCATTTTCGACCTTTCAACCCAATAATCAGTGCGTCATCTATGGGATCGAACCGCTTTCCGTTATAAAAAAAAATCAAATATTTGACATTAATAACTCGAAAAAACTATTGTCTAATATTAATTTTGATACGACAGTATCAATACAGTAATTTACTAAATGCCAATTTTAAAATAATTTATCACTTTTTAGTTAACTAGTTACCGTATCAAAAATTTTTAAAAAACCCAAATTTTATATTTTTCAAAATTTTTAATGAAAAAAATAAAAAACTTCGAATAGGCTATTTTCTTTCGCAAGCTTTTATATCGGATTTTTCTCAAATTCTTTTTTTCCAAAATATATAAGTTTTTAAAATTTTATTTTGGATTCTAAAATTATTCTAAAATAAAAATTTTATTATATATTTTTTTTGGATTCTTGGCATAATTTTAAAAAAAATTCAAATGTAACAAATAAATTATTTTTTTAAATGTAATACGTGTTAATTATACACTCGTAATTTCGATATCGTATATTTTATGTATTTTTATTTTATATATATTTTTTTTGTCCCTGGGCTCAGTACTTGTCCCCTACACCTCTCAGTTTGCAAGTGCTTTCAAATTTTTTCTGTTGTAGATCACTAAAATTCATGTATTCTTGAATATATAATGACTAGATTACGCATACGTAATGTGTAGCCGTAACAACAAGCTCATTTCGTTCAAAAAAAAAAAGGAAAATGACTACGACTACGCTTTGCGGAAGCGTAGTCATACGCATACGCCATGTGTAGTCGTAGAGCGTATGTGTAGTAGCCATTGTTACTTTTTCGTATATCCGTCCCGGGACCGAATGACGCGGAGGGCGCACGTCCGGTGAACCACACATACAAGCACACGGGGTTCCATCCTAAAACCAATTGGCAATAGGAGGAGTAGCCCTAGTGCTTATATATTAGATTCACACACTATCGTATTGTCGATGTGGGACTTTCCCTACATCTCCAACACTCCCCCTCAAGTGTTAACTACCTGAACTAGTTAACACTTGACACATTTTTCTTTTTCGGGTCGAGCATCTCATTCTCTTTTTAGCTCGCCCACAATTTTTTTGTTTTTCGACGGGTTTCGCATCTCATTCTCTTTTAGCTAATTCCCGAAGTCAGGAAACCGGACCCGGATCGGACCTGCTCTGATACCATGTTACTTTTTCGTATATCCGTCCCGGGACCGAATGACGCGGAGGGCGCACGTCCGGTGAACCACACATACAAGCACACGGGGTTCCATCCTAAAACCAATTGGCAATAGGAGGAGTAGCCCTAGTGCTTATATATTAGATTCACACACTATCGTATTGTCGATGTGGGACTTTCCCTACATCTCCAACAGCCATAACATACATTTGGTTCAAAAAATTAAGGAAAACTTACTACGTCTCATTGCGTAGGCGTAGTAAGGTAAAAAAAAATAAAAAAAAATTACGCCTATACCTATGCAGAATGGGTACATATAGCATGGCTAAAGTGGTACGAATAGCAGGATACCCATTCTATTTTGTTCTTATAATGTTCAATAATCAAAATTAGTTTAATTCCCTCAAAAAAAATCAATATTAGTTTAATAAATAGCTAGGTTTTCTAAGCTATACCCTTTAGGTTAAAAGTTATCATCCAAACAGTCAATCACTTTCATTATTTGTCATCATGTTAATTGTTAAGTAATTAACCACCTATAATGTACACTTTAACGGGTGAAAACCCAATATATGTATCATTATTCTTATTTAATTACTTTAACAATCCCCAAAAAAAAAAAACATAAAATTGTCTTTCTTTAATTTTTCAAAGTTAAAAACTCCGCCTTATTTATATAAAAATAATTATTAAATGTAAATAGTTAATGTCATTTAAATTATATCACCTGAACGGAACGTGTCCATAGGAGTCATTTTATGAAATGAGCTACTCGGTTCGTATTCAGCTCGTCTATTTTTAAGATGAATCACATATTTTAAAACTCATACAAAATTTAGGCTCGAATTTGTTCGTTAATTTTCTAAACGAGTTGAATTTGATAATATTTTAAAAGTCTTATAAAATTTAGTCTCGATTAGCTTATAAATGAGTCGAGTTTGACCATATCAATGTTCGACTCGTGTACAATCCTCACGTGTGCATGCAATTTAAACAAACAACTTCAAGAGAGAGTGACGGTTTGACCAATCAAGGAGCAAGGGTTCACTTGAACCGGAACATGAGCGGTTTGCCACGCACGCCGTGTCCAATCCAAAGGCTGAGCCCGTAGTTTTACAAAACTAGTAGTCTAGTACTACAATTTATTTTTCAAATATTTAATAGAGGAAAGGATAAACAGAAAAGTCGTAAACGACGACGTTTTATAAGTGAAATGGTGCCAAATCAAAGACAGACCACGTAGAGGTTTGGCAGCGTCACGATTGTGGTAAAGTTCATGTTACGTACTTGCGTCAACCACCTGAAATCACTCGCCGTTTTATGTAAGACATCGCGGTTAATCGACGGAATGACTATTAACCCAAACCATTTCAATTAATCATGTTCCGATCTCACTTTGGCCTAGACATGAGTGCGAAACCTAAACCGATGGTTTAAGTTTCGAAAACTACGGTTTAGGTTTGGCCTTTCGGTTAATCGACGGAATTCCATCCCCACCTAGACAACTCTAGTGATGACTATTTACCCAAACCATTTCAATTAGTCATGTTCTGATCCCACTTTGGCCTATACATGGGTCCAAAACCTAAACCGGCGATTTAAGTTTCGGAACCTACTAAACCTAAACCGGCTGTAGCCCAAACCGGTTTGCAAAATTGTCAAATCGTCGGTTTGGCTGTTTGACACATACTTTTTTTTTTAAAAAAATCAAGCCTGCGGTAATCGTCGGTTTGATCACAAAAAAAATAAAAATAAAAAACTAATCAAAACTAAACCTAAACCGCCGACTAACAGTTTGGCCAAACCGGCAAACCTACCGCCGGTTTGGCGGTTTGGGAACCGTCCGTTCGGAGGTTTAGCCCAAACCGACCCATGCCTACTTTGACCCTCACTTGCACCGAGAGTTTGACTCCCTAACGTGTTGTGTATGCGCCCTAGGACTGTTCATAGGTCCGGACCTGGACTGGACCTGAACCGCATCGGAACAATGCAGACTGAAAATGGACCGAATTATTCGGTTCAGGACCGGACGGACAGATAAACTTGTAATATTTACAAAATCATAGGACCGGATCAGAACAGTACTTATACCAAATATTATTATTTTATTTTTTTTAAAAAATAGGTCCGGACCGGACCAATTTTGGACAGCACCGGATCGGACATATTTTGGACCGAATTGGCGGGACCTGTTGTTTTCGGTCCGGTCTGGTCCAAAAACCGGACCGAACCAGAAAATGCTCACTCTTAATGCGCCCCAAGCGCACTAAAATTGTGTCCCATACGTATTAGAGTGTTGGGTCGTATATTTAAGCTTATTCATTTGTTTGTTAGTTTACTATTTTGTCTCATGTATTCGTCTATATAAACAATATTTGATCGATGAAATAAATAAGCTTCTAGTCCACAAATATTTTCATCATATCAGAGCATATGATCCATAAACACGTTTTCACATAAACAAACCCTAAAACACAAACTCTAGTTACACCGTCATCACCGCCATCTGTAATGACGGCGGCTATGACACCAACCTATAGGCGCTCTAGAGTCGACTCTACCGGTCTGCTGTACCACTACAATTTTATCGGTCGACAAAGTTAAAAAACCGAGAGATTTTTCCTTCTTCACTCTCTTATACACCCTCAACAAACTAGTAACTAGCTATACAAGCTTTATCATTGAGATGATCATAATGCATATTTGGTTTCCATAGTGAAATGATAATAGATGTTAGGAAATCAAATCGAGTGAGCATCAAAGACAACCTATAAGAAGAGACATCCACCCACACTAGTAGGCAAATGCATCACTTGATTGCTAAATCCGGTGGCTAAGTTGACATCTTTCTCTCAACAAGTTATGACTTATTGGGTGGGGAATGTCCACCTCTTATATCAAGTACCTTTCGGATATCAAACTAGCTACCGGTTTGGTAAATTAGGCATATATAATTGAAGGGAATAATATGTTTTTACTAAGAAATTTGGTTAGACAAGAACATATGCGTTTATAAGAGATAAGGAAAAGCACATCTCGTTATATTTTTGAAAGTAGTAAAATTCTAATATTTAGAAATACTAGTGTGTATATATAGGGTACTGTTCCCATGAGAACAACCTTATCGTGTAATCATAAGAACAATCTTAAACCGTCGGATGATGAGTATTAAGGGTCGAGATTTAAAGTAAATACCATAATTATTAGATAAATAATATTCTGAAACTAATAATAACTACGAATAATCTATTCAACCAACAATAACTACGAATAATGTATTAAACGATATGACACCTTCGTAGCAAAACTAATAATAACTACAAATTGTTCTCATGATTACACGATAAGGTCTGTTCTCACATGATCTACTCTCTCTCTCTCTCTCTCTATATATATATATATATGAGAACAATTTGTAGTTATTATTAGTTTTGCTACGAAGGTGTCATATCGTTTAATGCATAAATATATATATATATATATATATATATATATATATATATATATATATATATATATTTATGCTGACTCATATGTAAACAACTCTTACCATGTGAACATGTAAACACCGACTATATCGCCGAATATATAGAGTCAGGTCCGCGAATATTTATTCCATTAATAACAAGATTTTTCCCCCTTTAATATCGTCTAATCTCAACCATCTATTTAACGATCTAACGGATAGAGATTGTTCTCATTTTACATGGTAAGAGTTGTTTACATGGGAGTCAACCACTCTCTATATATTTGACCTATAAATTGTGCTATCATATGTCTTAGGGTTAAGAAAAGCAAATCTATCAATTTAATGAGTTGGTTTTATTCTATAAATATCAATATATCATCATAATTACTCCATCTGGTTCTCAATATATGTTATTAGAGAAAAAAAAAACATTTGTTAAGAAAACTAAAAATAAAAGTATAAGGTATAGTATTGATACAAAAAATATGTACAAAATAATGGTAGAATGTAGAGAGTTAGAATACAAGAAATAGTATTATGAAAATACAAATAATAAATGAAAGGTAGATAAAATTATATTTATAGAAAATTTAAGAATTAATAATATTTGTAAGGTCAAATATTGTGAACCACATTTTTAAAGTTCTAATGATTGGTTTTGAGAACTAGAGAGTATTATTTATTAACTTGTATAAGATTTATGGTTATTTGAGCCGAACAAATCAAACTTTAGTACGTTCATCAGTTCATGTCAACTCATGTAATTTAAGAGTTTACTTCGAATCAAGTACAATCCATGTTTTTGTAGCTCAACTAATATAGAATATTACTGGAAATTGATTTATCTGGTCATATTTAGAGTTATGGTTCGAGTCAAGCCTAAATTTAAATGAGTTGATGCTTGTTTATGAAGTAAAAAGGATAAAATGGGGGAGTAGGTAAATTTTGTAACCATGAGTATATAAAGGACCCCAAGTTAATAATGAGTACAAAATAGGCGCCTCCACATTATATAAAAAAAATTTATTAAAATAAAAGGCTGATATTAAGGAAATCAGAATATATTTCTCTCTCCATTTATTAAGCAACTAATTATTACAAAATGAAAAAGTAAATATCTTTATCTCTCCATTTATTAAGGGAATCAAAATATCTCCATTTATTAATGAAATCAAAATATTTTCCGGAATCTTCGTCCTTTCCAACTTGCGTTCATCCATGGCGACGATATTGAGATTTCCGCAGCAACATGTGTACATAGTCGCCTGAGACATATGTACATATACAGTTAGTTAGTAACATTTTTGTAGTAAAATATGTACATAATCACAGAGACTGCAAACATATGTACATGCAAATACAAACAAAAGCCTGTATAACAACATATTTTGTTCTACTATACATATTCAAATCGACGACATGCTATATGTACACACAAATATGTACATAATCACCAGATACTGCAAACTTATGTACATGCAAACACGAAACTGTACATATTTTAATCGACATCATGTTATATGTATACACAAAATATGTATGTGTACATAATCAACCCCTATCCGAATATATCATACCTGGCTATGGCGACTGAAGTTATTCAAAATACTGTAGAAGTCTCACCTACCCAAAACTGCTCACTGAACTACCGGAAGAAGTGGAGAGCGGTTGATGGCCGGCAAGCTGAGGTGACGGTAGTCTCATCGGCGTTGGCGGCGACATAAGGACCGACACTCACAACCGATACGCAGCCGATACCCTCTATTCTTGCAGTTGGACGTGGCGGCCGTGCAATCTGGGTTCTTGCGGATCTGTCTGTGTCGGTTTGTGACAGAGGCAACAACATCAAGCGTCTCCGTTCTACAGGGTGGTTGGACAATCGATGACTCCCTGAGCAAAGCGGCGACCGCAACGACGTCAATCACGTCGGATGTGGAGGCTGAAGAAAGGCTGAGTCTGACGATTGGAGAAGAAGAGAGAAATAACAGATTCGGTGGTTGAGAATAAGAAAGGGGTTCTAGAACTCAAATATATAGTTACCAAACTTCATTAACTAGTTTCCTTATTTTTAGCCTAATTAATATATTTAAAAATATTAATTATTTTTAATTGTTACCTTAACTGTTTAATTAAGATTCTCTTCACACCTTATTTATCTTTTTATTTAAATTGTTAATATTAAGGGTCTTGTTTGTATTTTAGAAAAAAATGTTATCCTACTCCCTTAACCTTTTCAAGTAAAAAAATTCTAAGTAGCTCGATTCAGACGACAAATCTAATCTATTTATTGAAATTTATAGGGTATTTTCTACAACTCATCCAAATATTAAAATATTTAATGCAACTTCCCTATTGATGATGATTATTATTATTATTATATAATGTCTCTAAGTTTTTGTTTATTTAAATTGGTAAATATATTTTTAAAAAATAATAAACATAATTACATAACCATATTTTGTGTGTGTGGAGTAAATGACTTCACTTTGCATTGCACGATTGAATTTGCGTTCTCCATTTTGTGTTACCAAATGAGCACTAAAGTCTTAATTTAATGAGAAAAAAGATGTACAAGTTTGTTTTCCTACTGAAGAAATACGTGCTACCCTACACCAATTTATTTTGGGCACTGAAAGTGGGTTTATGAAGGGTCGAAAACGACAGCGTTTTGCATGTCACAGTCGTTGGAATATTGGTCTTTCAAATATATTTTTCGATAATAAAGTTTACCGAGTTTAAATTAGAAAAAAAAACAATGGTAAATATATATATGTGTTCCTAACTTCCTAGTAAATATAGATTAAAAAAAACAAATATTTATTTTATTTTTAAATTAAATTATTCTGACTATAAATAAGCCTATTTTATTAAAAATTAATAAAACATTCTATTTTTAACTTCGACTTGATTTTCAAAATACATTAAGGGTGTGTTTACTAGGAGATGGAGGTTATTTTGAAGATTAATCTAGATGAAATTTAAAAGAGATTAAATTTATGTGGGATTTATTATGCATTATTTGATGTAAAATAATCTACATCAAATTGTTTGGTTGAAGATTTTTGAATGGGTTTAATTGATACAGATTTATAAATGTGAGTGAATCATAATTGATGGTTGGAAATTAATCTCTTTTAACCTTGATAATATAAAGTTATTTTTTGACCATTTTTAATCTCAATTAACCCCTGATATAATCTTCTTTATGATCTCCATCCTTAACCAAACACTTATATAAATTAACCTCCTAAATTAATCTAAATTAATCTCCTTCATTTTTTTCCATGATTATTCTTGAAAAAATGACGGAATTTTAGTCATTTTCTGTACAATTTTTATTTGCTTTGACTAAATGAAGAAAGATTAGTGGCTAAAATTCCGTGTTAATTCAACAATACGTTGAAAATCTCCGAGGTTAATCTAAATGGTTGTCAACGTTGTCAAAATAAAATGAGATTTGTGATTGGGCGGTTCGGATCTTGTTTCAATATGGGTTGGGCCCAGCAGAATTGACTTAGTGGGCTCTGAAAATGACATATTAACAATTTTCTAATAAAAAAATATTATAGTTTGTTCAAATGTCACGCAGGATGCAGTATATATTAAAGTTAAAAATATATAAATTAAGGTGAAACATAGTATAAATAATATATAAATGTACATATTATATTTTCTGTGAATAGGATTTACATACAATTTTTATTGAACTAGTTTAATATCTTTGTTTCTAAATTCTGACTATTAAAATAATAAATATTATAATCTTTCGTAATGTTATATATGTTGTTTTAATAAAATATTTTCAAGTTTTTAATATAAATCACTTTCGTTTTTAAAAAATTCTAAATCATTGTAAAACAATATAAAACTGTCAAAACTAGAATCTAATTTTGCCGTCAACTTATTTTGTAAAATAAAAACATTAAAATTAATCTGAACAAAAATTGAATAAATCGAACCACAATAAACTGAACCGAACCTAAAACCCATTATTCTGAAACCTAGGACCGAAAATTGAACCTATAAAAGTAGGTTCGATTTAATTTAAAACCTAAAACTAGAAATATTAGAACCGAACGTCGAACCTATTAGAGTCGGTTTGTTTTCGGTTGCGATTTTGGATCTAATCCGCCCTAAAAAGTAAAAGTTACAAGCATTTAAATAATATTAAAAAAAATTATAATGTAAAGTCACCCTTGCCTACTCCAATAAAAAATTACAAATATGAACCGGTCCTTTATTTTAAAATAAAAATCGGTTTTTCAGTTCAGACCATCGATTTTACGGTTATTACTGAAAACCGAACCCAAACCTATTTTCTAAAATATGCAGACGTAAAACCGAACCTAAATTGTTGGTCGTCGGTTCTAAAATATGCAGACCTAAAACCGAACCTAAATTGTTGGTCGTCGGTTCGGTCTAGACTAAAATCAGTTGATCAGTTCCATTATTGCTAAATCACACTCGTATTTCGGGTTTTAGCGCGGTTTATGAACTTCATGCCGCAGTTTGATTCATTTGAAGTGTGTTTTGTTTCATATGAAGTGTTGATCATTATCAATACACAGTAGCACAATACCATTCCTTCAAAACAAAAGACAAAAAAACCCTTCAGGAATCAGCTTTGGTATTTCTCATATTTGGTTACCTTCAATTACGTGTATTTTGGGCTCTCATGCAATGCTGAAGACGTGATTCGCACAAAACCATGCCTGCAAGGAAGAGAATCTCTGTTAATGGATGCATTCTATTAAACAGTACTGATTACCAGGAACACATAGATGCAGAAGCTTGGGTGACAATTTACTCATAAAATAGCTCCTGCAGATTTTATGGTAATTGTTGGCCAAAATGGAAATTTGCTGAAAATCTTTGGATACCTGGATTCAAGATCATTGATCATAGAATCTGTTGCACATGACACAACTCATATGTATTGCATAAATTCTTCCTGTTAACCAGAAGTACCATCAACCATGACATAATATTAGTTGAATGATTTATATGGTAAGTAATTTGAAGGCAATCCGGGAGCTTTTCTGAAGATGGACCTTTGCAAAACAGATCACGAGCATTGTATAGCACCTCTTTGACCCTCTTAACTCAGTCCTTCGTGTTCATTTCAGCATCAAGAAGCTCATCTCTTTTCAGACCTTGTAAAGGTGGCAGATATGTTTTAGGATGTAAGCCAAACAACAAATACTCCACCAAAGAAGATTATGCTAAATCTTCTATTGTCAATAGGTTTTAGGATGAAACCTCATAAACTGCATTTCGTTGGACTTTAACACCGGTTGCAGTGGCTTGGCATCTCATCAGTGCAACTGAATGAGCAAAGCAGAGAATCTAGTACAAGAAAATATCTTGACATTTAGACTCTGTTCGGTGAAACGAGATTTCTGAGTAATTTAAATTTTTTGAGTAGCTTTAGCTTTTTTTGGTAGATTTGTTAGTATTTTTTGGTAGATTTGTTAGTAGAGTTTCGAAAAGCTTTGTAAATTTTAAAAATCTAACAAATAACCTAATTGATGTTCGGTAAAAGTAGATTTGTGGATAAATTTGTAGGATAGATTTACCAAAAACCAAAAAGGACAAAAATGTACAAATTATTAAAGATGTAAAAGAGGGGTAATATTATAAAAAATTTGATAATCTACCCAAAAAGCTATCCTAGAAAGCTTTTCAAAATCCCATCAAAAAAACTCCTCAAAAAGCTCTACAATAATCTACACAGTAATCTCCGCCGAACAGGGCCTTCGTTTGGTTTTCAAGCTAGCTTTCTGCTGTGTTTTTTCTTGTAGATTCTCAAGTCTCAACCAAGCTAAGCTAGCATTGTTAAATTGACAAAAGGGTTCTTAAGATGTTATGAGAATTTGATCTTGATTTCCATCCTAGTGATTAGATATGTATAGTTAGAGTACTCCAGACACAACAAAAAAAAAGCTTGGATGAATCATTACTGCAACAGAAATACCTGAATTCGAGCTTCCATCGTAGTTTTATCTAGTGATCGGATATGCATCCAGCCTTTGTTGTATATACTGTGATTTATTATCATATTATTAGCTCAGTTGTGCCTTGCAGAAGTTCCTTATAATCTGAAACTAGTCAGTAAGTCAAAAACCAGAGAAAGTGATGAGAGAAAATTCAGGACTTGAGTTCAACTTAGATGTTACATAAATGAATGAAATACACGCACTATCAGCTTTCCATTTCACACATACATAAGGAAACATGATTTCTTATGTAAACCTATGACATTTCCTCCTGCAACATAGTGTATAACAGTTGAATGCTGACTAATAAGAACACTATTTAGTTCATCTTACCACTTCAACAGTTGCAATGTTAGAAAGAGAAAAACTTACTCATCTTTAGTGTTAGGCATCTATAGAGCACATCTGAGGTGTTTATCAAGACACTGCACCATTCCTTCAAAAAAATGAGAAATTTCTAGGCATCAGTTGAACATTACAATTTTATTTTACATGTTTAATTATTGAATGTTAGAAACTTACTCATCTATGATTGTTAATCTTCCAAGTGCTTGAAGGCGTCGAAGACAATCTGGGAGTGTCTCTGAAGATGGAGCTCGGTCCACTCTTAATCGACATATATTGCGGAGAGAATCCCAATTCACACCTTTCTTACTTTCTTCCCACAGCTCCAACTCTGTATGATACCAAAGGGATAAATCCTCTAGCATGTTGCACTCTAATGGTGGCAGTTCCAAATACTTGAGCTGTTGGCAATACAAAATTGATAGAGTTTGAAGAGATGTAAGAGATTTTCCCGGAAAACTCGTCAATTCATTGCAGAAGTTGATTGATACATCTTTAAGAGACTTTGAAGACAGCAATGGTGGTAGCACTTTTGCATTCACTAATTCGAGTTTCAAGGTTTGGAGGTTTGGACATAGTGGCATGGACTTGATCTCTCCACAACGATCCATACGTATTGTAGAAAGACAAGTTAAAGACAATAAGTTATCTACATTCCTTGACCATCCCTTCAATTTGGGCAAATCAAAGAACTTAAGATGCTCTAAATGACAAAGGTATAATGCAGTACTAGAGCTAGCTTCTGTTGTAGGACTCTCATCTTCTACGTACTCCAATTCCTCCAGATTGTCAAGAGAAAGATGCATGAGATATGGAAGGTGCCTAAAGGGTGGGAGACACTTTACTCTTGAGCAATCCTCTAGAGAGAGACTTTTAAGTTTAGGCCATAAGGAAGGGTTGTGAACCCGCCCATTGTCCCAATGTGGTATTCTCGCGCCTTTATAACTTCGTATGTGAAGCTCTTGTAAAGATCTAGGTGGTTTCCAACATGCAACTCCATCCCAATCATCAGTGTCATCTCCAAACTCGATCATCACTCTTCCCGTAAGTCTCACTAATTCATGAAACGCATGAAGATTGCTCCTTTGAACCAAACCCGTTCCATTGCCCACCTTGAACTCATCCAAGTACCGAAGAGAAGTCAATTCCCCAAACCTAGGTGGCATATGCTTCAAGCTATAACAACCTCGGATATCCAAACGTCTCAGATTGATCAATTTTCTAAAATCATTAGGTAAGGCCTCAAGTTCCTCACACAAGATGATATATAATATTTGCAAATTCAAGAGCTTTGTGATGGAATCCGGAAGTTCTTTCAATGTGGTTTCTGAGAGGTCAAGGTATCTCAAGTGTTTTAACTCCCCGATAGAACTTGGAAGCTTCTCAATCTCCATGTTCCGCAAACTCAATGCGCGCAACAACTTCAGATTTGTAAACTGATCATCAAGAGCCAAGCTAAAAATTAAGCCTCCTTCCATGAATAATAACGAACGTAACCGGTTCACCTCGAGCAACGGTTCAAGAGTAGCCCTTGAATCAACATTTGTAGCATATCCAACACTTGCATGCCGTGTACACTTACTTGTACTAGATGATGAACTGGTTAGTACGATGCTATCCCCACCAGCCACATGTTGTGCTAAATCATGTATCAAATCATGCATTTTACACGTTTCAACATCACCGGTTCCATAACTTGTTGTCATTGCTTGAAAAAATGATCTTCTTAACAAGGTCATAAAATATGAATGGCCTACGGCTTCAACAGTGTGATTTTCATTATTTGGCTGAATATATCCTTGAGCAATCCAAAGAAATATCACTTCCTGTTTAGAAATGATATATTCTTTGGGAAACACGGAGCAATATGCAAAGCACTGCTTCAAATTTGAGGGCAGATGATCATAGCTTAGTTTCAGTATGGACATAATAGAAGCCTCACCGCTTTGTGGTAGCTTTGAGATCTCTGTATTCCTAAAGGATTCCCATTCTTCGAAAGTTGGCCTTGAATACAGAAGGCTACCGATACTCTTTATGGCTAACGGAACATTTGCACATTTTCGGACAATTTCTCTTCCAAGAGCTACCCATCTTGGATCATTTACCTGTTCTACATTAAACGCTACACTTTTGAATAGATCCCATGACTCATTCTCAGACAACCCATTCAGATTATGAGTTTTCATTGCATCCACAGCCCTTGCAACTGATAAGGATCTGGTAGTTACAATTATCCTGCTCCCTTTCGCAGCGCTGCCTATCAACCTCATTCGAGCTTGCCACCTGCCATGATTATCATCCCAAACGTCATCTAGGACAAGGAGAAACTTGTTGATACCTTGCATCGATTCCCTAATATTGGATTGTAGTTGGTCTATAGTGAAATCGCCATAGTTTCTAACTTCCTTATCCATAGATTGAGCAATTTTACTATAGACATGTTTGTCATCAGATGTATCGGAAATGCAAGCAAACCACGCCTTTTCAAAATGTGTTTGAACCTCATTGTGGTTGTAAATTAGTTGGGCAAGTGTTGTTTTACCCATTCCGGCAATTCCAACAATGGCAATGACGACAGGAACGTCCAGTTTACTATCATCTGACTCGCTAAAAAGCATTTCTAAAATGACCTTCTTGTCGTCATCTCTACCAATCACATCCTTCGAATCTACAAAAGACCCTGGATCTTGTCCTATCCTCAATCCATCCAATTCTAAATACCTCTTTTCTACATCACATGACACAAATGACAATGCAGCCATATCTGTAGAGATCTCAAGCAAACTCTTCCTTATAGTCTTTACTCTCATTGCAATAGAATTATTGGAGACAATTGGGTTTAAATTCGAGAAACAAACCAATACCTTTTTTAATAGGAAGCTGCCCTTGATCTCTTGCTTGAGCAGATCCTCAGTGGCAACCTCATCGAACAGATCATCTGCATCATACAACACCTCTCTTACTCTCATAATCCAGTCCCTCACAGCAGCAGAGCGTTCTTGCTTCCTCTCAGCATCAAGAAGCACAGCTTGAATTGTCTGGATGGTCCGTTTAAGCTTATCAAGCTCCTCACGTGCGTTCCAAATAGTACAAGCCCCTTCAAATGCTTTCTCAAATGTTGGGGTGGCAATTTTCGAAAGGACATTCGAAGCAAAGCTGAAAATAGCTGCTTCAGCCATTGTTCCAGTGTTAGGTTGTTGGCTTTTTGATTGGGTAAGAGTGTAAGACTATAAATTTTTTCAGCCTTATCTTCGAAGAAGACTACAGATACACACATTATCCATAGATCAAACTAATTATTGTTTGGTAGTCCGCGTGGCTACCTAATCGCTTAGCTGGTTAGTGGTTGAGCACATGGATACAAGTAGCATGGGTAGGTGATCCATCACTTTCACCCAATTCAACAAACAAATTGGAAATTAGAAGAAGCATATATAAAGTAGCAACATAATTACGGAAGTAACACTACTAAAGCCCTAATTCCCAAAACGTGGCTGTGACAACACATTTTCTAGAACTGGATTTGCTAATTTACAGATGAAGAAAAGAAACTAAAATTTACCAACTCGCAGTCGCCTGTCGCACGCCGAGGAGAACCTTCTCCGGTCTCACGATTTCTCCAGTGGCATTTAGGATTTAGGGCTTGTTTGGTATTGATATCATATCAACGTCAGCATGATATTGATATACAAAGAATATAATAGGGATAAAAATTATAAGACATGCTGTACCATTGGTTTTTTTTGAAGTACATATTAAAAAGAAGAAAAAGTGTAATAGGGATATTAGGAGATATTCATATATTTACATACCAAATACTTATATGAGTTTTTTTTTGTATGTAGATGCCTGGGGATTGTTTTGAGTAAGGAGTGTTTTCGCCTGAGGTCTTACGGAGTAATTTAGTTGATTTACTTGATCCAATGATTTACCATCGTCCACGTCATTTAATGAATAAGGATATGTGTGGTGACAATTTTTAGAAAGTACGAAGACAATTTTGTCATTTCGAAAAATTTATTATAAAAGAGGGGAACACGTTGAAGTTTTTGTAATTTTCATGAAAAACTGTAACAGTCGTTAGCTCATTTTATAGTTTTTGTTCAATTCGTTAAAATTATACACCGTAAGTTCTAATATTTCTATAGTTAGTTCACACATAACTAACAAATTATTTTTCTAATTTAGTCATGTTTTATGCACTTTTTTTCCTTGAACTAAAAAGGCACAATATATGAACTAACAATACATAATATTCAAATTAATGATACCCAAAATTTGAACTAATATTATAAAAGTTTACAATTTTAGTTCAATTTGTTCAAAAGTATACACTCTCATTTCTGATATTTTCTATAATTAGTTCATGTATTATTTTGTTAATTTTGTAGTTATGTTTTTATGCACTTTGTTACTTATACATGTTTAAACTAACAAACCACAAGTTTGAACTAATAGTACACAATATTCAAATTGATGATGTCCACATCTTGAATTAATGTTATAAACAGTTTGAGCTAAGTTTTAAAAAATTAAGAACTATTACAGCAAATAGTTTGAACTAATTGAACAAAAATATGAACAATTAGACAAATAATTTGAACTAAAAGAAGAAATGGGAAAACTGAAATAAAATTTTTAAAATTTTACACTTAATTTAAAAATGTTTGAACGAAAATTTATAAAAATTTAGAACGAAAAACTGTCAAAAAATAAAAATTATTAGAAGAAACAATTTGAACTAATTGAACAAAAATATGAATCATAAGAAGAAACAATTTGAACTAAGAGAATAAAGGGGGAGAAACTAGAGTAAAAAATTTTCAAAATTTTATGCTATTATTTAAAAAATGTTTGGGCGAAATGTATAAACTTTTGAAGGAGAAAAGTTTTTAAAAAAATAAGAACAAACAATTTGAAAGAATTGAACAAAAATATGACCCGTTAGAACAAACAATTCGAAATAATTGACCTAAACTCGTGAACTAAGATAATAACCATTAAAATTTTCTCATGAAAATTATAAAAATTGCCACAACGTCTCCCTTTTTAAAAAAAATACATTTTCTAAATGACAAAAATGTCGCTTGAACTTCCTATAATTACAAGATTATCACCGCACTCTCTAGAATTTATTAAATGACATGAACAAATCTGGAAAGTTTGATCAAACAAATCAACGGTACATATCACTCCGTACGGTCGTACCGTATTTTTGCTCCGGAACAGAACCGGATACTTGATATCTAGATATGAAATATCAAAAATGCTCTTAAGGGGATTCACTTTGTATTTAAAAAATTACGAAAAACAACCCTCAAAATATGTCTTCTCTTCACGAAGCCACCGGAGAAAAATAGTAAACCGTCCTTAAAGTTGAATTGTTAGGAAAGAAATACATTTTACAAATTCTATAAAAATTATCGCATAAATTTATCACGTCCGGTGTGAATAAAAGTTAATCATATAGATAATCAACGTAAAAAATGTGTTTTTCAAATGTGAAATGTTATATTCGCACATGAAAATGTTATATTGTTTCCACAAACGTGAAAATGAATGAGAAACGTTGTTCGTATTACACGTCACAATCTAAAGGTCGGTGACAGTTCTACCGTCCATGAATTGTAACGAACTTAACCGGTTGACCTTGAACAACAGAAAATGATGCACATTAAGTGAATCTAGGAATAATAAGAGGAGTAACCCTAAAACTTATATGTTAGGTTCACACAATATCATATTGTCGATGCGAAATATTTCCACGCTCAACTTAATATTCAGACACAAACAAAAACAACATTTTACATGCTAAAACTTTAGAGGAAAAAGATCATGTGTTCCAACCCAAATTAAGAGATCATTGTTCCAATATATAACCACCATAAAGGATAGATAATGCATGATTGTTTACACTTGTGCCATGGTTGTTTCTACTAATGGCCTGCCATTTTTTTGGTGAGGTTAAATACATATATTAGATACAACACGCCAACGGCGGTCATAAAATTGATTTCACGCTTGCTTACTTTCTGATTAATCGCGTAATAGCCAGACACATACGCCAAGATGGCCCAGACAAGTGTGATCTGCACAAAAAGGATGTTTACTTGGGCCATATATTTCTTAAGAATACGCTTGCCAACTCCAAATGTGCAAGAAATCAAAGTGGCCACAACCATAAGGGAGGCTACAGCGACTGCAAACATGTATAGTTTCAAGGAAGATTGATTCCTTAATATCGGCTTTCCAGTGACTTGGTCATATCCACCCGGAACGCTAAATGTCGCTGCAAAAAGAATCGGTATCAAGAGGACTGCAACTATGGCTATCTTGTTCTGCAAATTTCCCAAATCTTTCTCCTCAACTTTTCTTAAATTGACAGTACAAGACGACGCAATGCAGGTGATGAAAGCACCGATGTTTTGTACGATTTTCCTTTGGCATCTTCCCGGTTGTCGATTTTGGAGATACCATAACACATTGTAAACTGGGGACTATCATTTGATCAATGGAAAACTAGTCAGATATTTATATATATATATATATATATATATATCATAATTATTAGATAAGTAATATTTTGAAACTAATAATAACTACGAATAATTCATTCAACCAACAATAACTACGAATAATGCATTAAACGATATGACATCTTCTATAAACAGATAAATGAATGTTTATTATTGACGTAGATGAGGGTTTATATAGTTACATGGAAGAAGATCTTTATAAGAGATCTTTAACTAACAACCCTAGTATCTTGCTTAACTGATATAAACAATATCATTGAGAGTGGAAGACAGGATTGGCTGACAGTGGAAGACAGGATTGGCTGTCAGGAACGTAGCCCCCAAGTTGTCACAGTAAATTACTGGAGAGCTGGTAGTAGGTTGGTGAAGTTCGTTCATCAGTTGCATGATCCATAGAATTTCTGCTGTGGTGTCAGCCAACGCCTTGTATTCGGCCTCTGTTGATGATCTGGCTACTGATCGTTGTTTCTTAGAGCTCCAACTGATAGGTGTTTTTCCAATGTAGACAATGTAGCCAGTGGTTGAAACAAAATCCTCCTTATCTCCAGCCCAATCTGCATCCGAATAGGCATGAATATTTGTGGTAGAACTTGCAGATATGTTGACACCTAGGTTCAGAGTTCCAACAAGATAGCGAAATACTCTCTTAAGAGCACTCCAGTGAGCTGTTGTAGGAGCATGCATGAATTGTGAGAGTTTGTTGATTGAGAATCCAATATCTGGTCTGGTTAAGTATAGATATTGAAGACTTCCCACAAGCATCCTATAGTCTGATGGTGAAGGAAGATGATCTCCACTTGTAGATAACAGTGTATCACCAGGCTGCAGTGAAGTCGAAACAGGTCTGACATCTAACATTCCAGCCTTGTCAAGGACATCCAATATATATCTTCTTTGTGATAAGAAGATTCCAGTTGATGATGGCTTGACTTCAACACCAAGAAAGTATGAGAGTGGCCCCAGATCTTTCAGTGAGAAACGCTGAGCTAACACGTTAATAAAAGACTCCAGCTTGGCACTATTGCTACCTGTGATGATGATATCGTCTACATACACAAGTAGATAGATAACTTCCTTACCATAGTGATATATAAACAATGATGCATCAGCAATCGAGTTGGTGAACCCAACTTGCAGTAGAAAATTGCGAAGCTCATTGTACCAGGCGCGTGGTGCTTGTTTTAATCCATAGATTGCCTTCTTGAGTTTGCATATATGGTCGGGGTGATCTTTATCAAGAAAACCAGGTGGTTGGCTTATGTATACGTCTTCCATTAATGATCCTTGTAAGAAAGCATTGTTGATGTCTAGTTGCCTTAGTTTCCAGTGGTTAGAAATTGCAACTTGAAATACTAGGCGGACTGTGACAGGCTTGACAATGGGGCTGAAGGTCTCCGTGTAGTCACTGCCTGGTTTTTGGTGAAAACCCTTTTCTACAAGCCTCGCCTTTAATCTGTCAATGCTTCCATCTGGATTGTACTTGATCCTGTATATCCATTTACAACCAACAGTATTAACATGTTCTATTGGTGGAACAAGCTCCCAGGTTTTGTTGGAGTTAAGTGCATCATACTCAAACTGCATAGCTCTCCGCCACTCAGGGTTCTTTAGGGCCTGTGTAATGGTTTTGGGTTCTATAAGGTTTAATGGGGAGATCATTGCATGAAGGTTTAGTTTCTGGATGGGCTTCACGACATTGTTTCTCAAGCGAGTAACAACACCTTGACGAGGGGGTGGTGGAGGCATTGGGACAGGTGATGTATTGAGCTGAGATGTGGGGGAGGAATAGGAAGGTGGAGTAGGCTGAACTGGTTGTGTGGACGAGTTAGGTGAGGGGCTGTTTGTATTTAAAGCTGGTGGGGATGGTAAGATTATAGGTAAGCCAAATTGAGTCCATTTATCAGTGACAGTTTTAGTTTCTGGATTGACAACCATCTGTTGGTATGGAAAGATGTCTTCAAGAAATCGAACATGACGTGAGGTGTATACACGTTTTGTAACTGGGTCTAGACATTGATACGCACTTTGGGTGGAAGAGTACCCTATGAATACACAAGAAATGGATTTGTTTTGAAGCTTATGATTAGTATAAGGTTTCACCCAAGGAAAGCATAGACAACCGAAGCTCCTTAGCTTGGTGTAATCCGGTGGGACACTGGTAAGGGCTTGGAATGGAATGGTGAAATTGTTAGAGGGAGAAGGTAGACGATTGATTAGGAAAGTGGACATAGTCATTGCCATTGGCCAGTGATCCAGAGGTATGGAAGCGTGTGTGAGCAAGGCAAGGCCAGTTTCAACAACATGGCGATGCTTGCGTTCAGCTAGGCCATTATGCTCAGGGGTGTGCGGAGGGGAGGTTAAGTGAGTGATTCCATGATCACCTAAGAAGTCTCGTAAAGCCACAAATTCACCACCATTGTCTGAATAGAAAACTTTGATTTTGTGACGAAAGTAGTTCTCAACGAGGGCTTTAAACCGGATGAATGTTTGCTTGGTTTGTGATTTTTGTTTAAGAGGATAAAGCCATGTGTACTTAGTAAAATGATCAATGAATAGAACATAGTACTTATACCCATCGAATGACATAACGGGAGAACTCCATACATCACTATAAATAACCTCTAATGGATGTGTTGAAACAATAGTAGATTTATGAAAAGGAAGTTTATGAGATTTGTTCAAATGACATGAAACACAATTGTGTTGATGAAATGACAAACAACCTAGATTGACATGTTTATTGAGATAATTGAAAACTTCAGTGGATGGATGACCCAGTTTATGATGCATGGACTTCGAGTTGACATTAACAGCAAGGTTAACTGTCGAACTTGGGGTTGGCCACACATAAATGCCATTGACACATGGTCCTTTAAGGATTGTTCGATTGTTGTGAAGATCCTGCACAAGAAAACCATCAGCATTGAAGGTTACTGAATAGTTGGAGTCATGAGTGAGTTTGGACACTGAGACTATATTCTTTGTCATAGTGGGAACATAAAGAACATTGGTGAGAGGAATATTTGAATTCTGTAGTTTTGACATGCCAACATGAGTTATTGGTAGAGGCTTACCATTGCCAATAATCATTTCATCCTCTCCCTGATATGGATAGTGTAGAGCTAGGTTGTTTAGATCGTTTGTGACATGATGAGATGCTCCACTGTCGACTAACCAAGGAGATGTAGAATGACTTGTGGTGACAGCGTTTGTCTGATACGAAGGCTGGGATGGAAACCTTGCAGAAGACGGAACTTCAATGGTTGGGTAGAGTGCTTTGTGAACCCTACACTGGGCGAGGACATGACCAATTTGACGACACCATTGACATCGTCCTTTGAATGGCTTTGGTGTTGTCGAAGGGAACTGATTGGGGAAAGGATTTGTGGGCTTATTTGTAGGGTTTTGTGGACGGGAATTTGTGGGAAATTGTTGAGTAGCTTGTGAGTTAGCAGTAGAGGATGACTTACCTGTATTCCGCCAAGACCTTTGAGCGTTGAATGCAGTCATAACACCACCAGCCTCCTTGTGATTGTGCTTCAAGGAGAGCTCATGGTTGATGAGCTTCTCATGAAGTTCTTCAAATGCAATGGAAGTTTCTCTTGCATTGATGGCATGGACGACCGGCAAGTATGGTTCATCAAGCCCTTTGAGAACGTAGTCTGTGAGATCTTCAGATGACACTGGAGACTCCAGAGATGCAAGGAGATTTGTAGCCTTACGTATATTCTGCATATACGTTGAAATGGTGTCGCTTCCTTTTGTCATGTTGCGTAGTCGTTCTTTCACTTGTTTGATGTGTCCTCTGGATGGATTTCCGTAAGTTAGACGTAGAGCTTCCCATACCTCATGAGATGATTTTGCATTTGTGACAAAGCTAGCGACATCATTTGATAGTGTCCCCAGTAGAGACCCATATATGAGTCGATCTTGCCGCATATAAGTTTTGTAGGCTGGATTTGGTGTAGTCGAATCTGGTAAGGTTTTGTCCGGGATGACGATGGTACCAAGGAGATACCCATCCAAATCATACCCTTCAAGTGTTGCGAGAATGGAGGATTTCCAGACGACGTAATTGGTTTGTGTAAGCTTTACAACATTGTTGAGGATAACAATGGTAAATGGTTTTGTGGGCTCATGAGGGTTTGGTAGGGTGCTGGGGTAATCTGTCATGGTTTGAGATCGATCAATCTGATACCATATAAACAGATAAATGAATGTTTATTATTGACGTAGATGAGGGTTTATATAGTTACATGGAAGAAGATCTTTATAAGAGATCTTTAACTAACAACCCTAGTATCTTGCTTAACTGATATAAACAATATCATTGAGAATAATATTGTTAACATCTTCGTAGCAAAACTAATAATAACTACAAACAATTCTCATGATTACACGATAAGGCCTGTTCTCATATGATCTATACTAAATATATATATATATATATATATATATATATATATATATATATATATATATATATAATGAAACATATAATATAGAGTTCACAGTAAGCTTACGCACAAGTATGGTGGTTTCACGAGAGCCCTTTGTTTGCACAACGTTAAATCCCTCATTGTTCTTCAACCTCCAATTACAGCCGTGAATGGACATGAGAGCGAAAGCATCATTATGTCTACGATTGATCATTGCAATGTGCAAAGGTGTGTTGCCTTCGTTATCGACTTGGTTAATGAGCACTTTCATTCCTGTCCTCCCAAGGCAGTTTGGCATAAAAATGTTCTTGATCTTGGCAACATGAAGAGCTGTTTTACCGTTATTATCACGAATTTCTACAGATTGTGGAGAGAATTCCAGGATGGTTTGTACCATTCTAAACAAACCCTTCTTGGATGCTTTGTGCAATGGCGTCGAGCCTTTGTTGTCTTGCATATAGGCGAGGGAGCTATCAGCCGTTAGCAATTTTTTTACCATTGAAACTCTATTTTCTTCATCAATTATAAAACGAAGCTGGCTGAAGGAGTTCCTCCCCTGATGTTAATTAGAGATTCCATAATGTCCTCTACATGATGTTATGTGAGAAGTCTTACTTCATCAATTATAAAACGAAGATAAAACCAATAGACATAAGTTTGATAGACTATCCTTCTTAGCCCCGTTTGATTGTAACTCCGGAACAAAATGGAAATGAGTCTAGTCTATATGCACCTTGTTCATAATTTTTTTTTTTAATCATTTCTTTAGATTTCATGCAAAATGCAATTGTTTCTCCCATTTTGTTTCCTTACAGGGTATTAAAGTTAATCAAATCCTACTCCAATTACTTCAAACCACAAGGAATGATTCCAAAAAAATTTCATGAACAAGGTATACGCATAGACTAGATTCATTTTCATTCCGTTTCCGTTTCCGAAGTTAAAACCACACGGGTCCTTAGTGTAAATTGACTGACCTTCCAATCGTCTAGCAGAATGAAAAACCGTCTGGCCAGATGGCCCTGATAGACTTACAAGCTGGCTGAAGCGATCTTCATTCAGAATCCTCAATAAGAATCTTTTGCAGAAGTTCTCCGCAGCAAGATATGCCACACTCTCGCCTAGATTGTTATCGATAGAAATCACCTGAAAATCCATGTCCAACAAAGAAAGAGCAATATCCTCATGGCCAAATTGAAGGGCCTTGTGTAGAGGTGTGTTGCCTTGTTTATCACTCTCGTTCCAACAAAGCTTCTTTTGATCAGCAAACAAAGCGACAGTGTTTAATTGAGCATCGTCATGGGCAGTAAGCAGAACACAGATAGTCTCCAGGTTCCCAAATTGAGCAGCAAGATGCAATGGAGTCTCGCCTTGGGAATTCTGTTGACAGAGGAGTTGATAGCGATGCTCGGCAAGTCGAGCAACCACTAAGGTAATGAATTGTTGATTTCCATATTGGGCTGCGACGTGGAGGACGTTGTTGTAGTCACCCGGGGTTCGGGAGCGTAGCTGCTGTGATTAATATCACCTGGGATGCTTCTGCCTTGTCGTGCCGCTTCATATAGATTTTCATCCATGTGTTGTCCTTCTTCTACCATTCTCGGGTTCTGTAAATTGTTGGTTAATGTTTCGTTAGAGTTTAACATAATCAAAGAGAGTATAGATAAATTTTTTGAGATGTAGGGAAGAAAAAGAAAAATGTCCCACATCCACATTAGGAGAGACTACCATATAAACATCCGGGTTACACCTTCTACAACCAATTGATTTTAGGATGAAACCCGTATGTTTGAATGTGTGACACGCCTTAAGATGAAACAACTTACAAGCTAATGATCGATGAGCACAACCAACATGCAGTAATAAAGCCTGGGGAATTCTGGACTATAGCTATGCTGTTGGGACTACGAGCTATGCACATAAATATCCTCGCGTTTCAGTCAAAATAAAATGAGATTTTTTACTCGTATGATCAAAACTGATATAAACTAAACATATACAGTTAAGTAGCCTATAGCAGGAGAAAAACATGCAATCAATCATGCATCCCGGACACCTTGCTAAGCAGGGGCGGATACAAGGGGGGTAACGGTGGGGACTGTGCCCCTGCTTCTAGCGAGATTATATTTTATTAGGTGGGTATAATTCCTATTATTGCGCTAGCTCATTTGGTAGAAGGAGGGAAGGAGGTGCATGGAGTGCAAGGTTTGAGTACTAGGAGTAGCAAAAAGTTTTATTTTTTGTTTTTATGGGTACAATGTATATAAATGAAGAGATTGAATGAAGATTATTATTGTAAAACAAACTTTCTTGTTGTGTATTTTCATTTTAAGAAAATATACATATATTTAGAGGGAGATTAAGTGAAATAATTAAATTAAATTTTATTTAATCATATGTAATCAATGGAGAGATTAAGTGAAGATTATTATTGTAAAACAAACTTTTGTGTTGTATATTTTCATTTTAAGAAAATATACATATATTTAGAGGGAGATTAAGTGAAATTTATAATTAAATTAAATTTTATTTAATCATGTAATCAATACAATATAATTTCAAATACAATAATTCATCAACCACTACCTAATTAATTTGAGAATTCATTTATAAAACAAACTAAATATATAAACTAATAAAACTATCCTCTAAATAAAAAACATATACAACGAAAATTCTAATGTAATCAATACAATATAATTTCATTAATTTAAAACAAACCTCTTATTGTATATTTTTATTTTAAGAAAGTATACATATATTTGGAGGGAGATTAAATGAAAATTTTAATTAGATAAAAAACATATACAATGAAAGCTCTAATTAATAATACGAAAATTTAATTTTTTTTTTATGTTCAATTTATATATTTTAGTTTAATTTTTAACTTAATAAACAAAATGTCTTCCCTTAAATAAATTTCTGACTCCGCCACTGTTGCTAAGTGACCCAGTTGGATCGATCTCAAATAGTAACTTATGCCATAAAGGACAATCTCGAAAGAAGCCACCATATGATGAATCCGGAAAGAAGACAAATATTCCATAGCAGAACAATTTCTTAGCACATGCATCTATACATAATTACATACTATTATAATACAGTATGGATTATAATCATAATTGACTACTATTATAAACGGTACACAAACTTGGTGAGAATCTTTGTCTACCTGGTATCAAGATCCTTGATCCGTTGAATCTCTTGCACTTATCTCTTAAAAGTACGTTGTATCGTTCAAAGTTCAAACAGATTCTTCAATTACATGTCCCCTGCAGTTAAGTAGAAGTAGAAACATAAGGTCATAAAACCAAATAGTTTTATGAATTGTATGGAACGGTTTGTTAATAAAATAGAAACTGTACGTTAATTCATATTTACTTCATTATTTCACAGCCTTTAGTTCATATCTTTTCGGCATCAAGAAGTACACCTTGAATTTTCTATATGGTTCTTCCGTTTCCAACAGCCGACAAAACAATCTTCCTTGCTGTGTTGTTGCCTACGATAAAAACTGATCAACAAAGCCAATATTTAGGCAATAGGCAGCCCTTGTGGAGATTGATCAGGAATAGCGTGAAGCTGCGAGGGCATATCGATGGTGAAATCTTCATTTTTGTTTGTGATGTCCCTGAAAGTAGTAGTTCATTGTTCTAGGAGCGGATTCAGGGGTGGGCAACACTGGACCTTCGCCCACCGCTGTATCCGTGTCATCCTAACTGATTCAGGGGAGGATGCAACAACGGAAGGTGGTGACGTTGGGCTTGAGTGCTGCTATATTTCTGAAGAAACCTCATCAGTAGGGATGTCGATGGGTCGGATATGGGTCGGGGAGTACCATATTCATCCCCATCCCCGTTTAGTATAATGCCCCCCGTCCCCATCCCCATACCCGTTCGGGTATTGAAAATTGTCCACATCCCCGTCCCCGTCGGATATTCGTCCCCGTCGGGGAATCCCCGTCCCCGTTTAATTTTTTCCATTTTAAAGATTTAAAATTATCCCCGCAAAATTCCCCATCTATGTCGGATATTCGTACCCATCGGGGAATTTCCCGTCCCCATATTTTTGTCCTCAAGTGTATTTAGCTTTTTCGAATATTTTTTTAAACATAATAAGTGTGGCTAAATCAAATCCTTATTATGGATTTAAATGATGACTTGACATGGATAATCATTGTGGCATGTATTCAATACTAATTCTCAATGCAACATATACTACATTATATAAAGTGGTGATGTTGTTATGTATATATGTTCATCCCTGTAGGTAGTAGGCACGCAACGTGCACCCCAACGCCTTGATAGCCAAAGCATTCCTCACAATTGTTAACAATTGCTTTTGCAATTTACTCTAAGGAAGAGATTATTTTGTTGCAGTGCTGCACCCCTTCATCAAATTCAGCACACTTTAATTGTTTTCAATCACCACTATCTAATCTCATGAAAAAAGAACAGACCTTAGAAACCTACAAATAAAACCAATAATAGTAGAAAAAGAATTATTCATAACTGCAAAATCAAAATTTATTGGAATTCAATGTCTAATCTTATGAAAAATAACATACCCTAAAAACCCACAAATAAAACCAATAATAGTAGAAAGAACAATTCATAATTGTTCTCAACCATCACTACCACAAACACCATTAACATGCCCACCATAATAGGTTAGCACTTACTTCACTTAGCATTAGCATAATTTACACATATAATAATCATACAAAAATATAACCATAAAACATTTTTTAATACATTTTTGTGCAAATAGGATTGTAGGAGTGAGTATGATACTCTTAATTCTTAAAAGCATAAAATTGTATATAGTTTGAAATTTAAAAATCATCGGCAATTTAAATTTAAACATAGTTTCTGAATTAAATTTCAATTAAACTTGAAACTACAATGAAAGTTTAAAATAAACACATTTTTTTTGGTTCCCTGTCGGATTCCCCACCGAGTTCCCCGTCGGGGTCCCCCACCGAGTTCCCCATCGGGGTTCCCGCCGGATTCCCCATCGGGTTCGGGTTCGGATCGGGGAGCGGGGCGAATATCCCTATCTTCATCCCCGTCCCCATACCCAAGCGGGAAATCAATTTTTAACCCATCTCCTTCCCCATACCCGTTTAAAATCTCCATCCCCATCCCCATGACGGGTAATACCCGCGAATTTCGGGGAATCCCCAACCCATTGACACCCCTACTCATCAGCACCTCCATGGGAAGGTTTTAGTATCCGCTACAATTGAACTTCTGTCTATTTCGAATAAGATGCCAAGGAAGAGATAATTGAGTTAATACATTGCATGATTTGCATCTGATACAAAAGGCAGGACAAAATTTTGTTCATGTATAGCAGCTAAGAAAACAAAAAGGCCAGCTTCATACGATGCATTGCAACTTACTTCTACAGCAGATCTGATATGAATCCCGAAAGAGCAGACTTGAATAGATTATTCTGCTGCATTTTGTCTTTAGTTTGGCTCTTAAGCTTTCTGCCACATTTTGTCTTGATCATTCTCAAGTCTCGACCAAGCTAAGCCTCAAGTTGACAAAAGGTTCTTCAGAGGTTATGAGGGACTGAGCTTAATTTTTCATCAATAATTTGATTTCCATCCTAGCTAGTGATTAGATACATAAAGTTAAGAGTAATTCAGACGCACAACAAAAGGAACTTGGATGATTCATTACTTCAGCAGACATACCTTAGTTTGAGCTTCCCACATTCGATATGTATCCAGCCTTATTGGTACAATAGCTCCTGCAGATTTTAAGCTACTCAGTCCAAACACCAACTGATCAATCTGAATATATTTAGAAATCTTGTTATACTATACCATGTGCTCAAACTAAATTTTGTAAAACAAGGAATGCGTCTTCTGATTCTTCTTGCCATTTCACTAAGTATATGTCAATAGCCTGTAAAATCAATCAGCAAACTACCTTCTTGTTGTAAACTCATACTCTCTCAAATTCAAGAAACAATTGTTTTCTTCACCAAACGTTTTACTGCAAATTATAGGTAATTAACTGACCGATGTTTCCTATATGGATTCCTTTCTAGTATGAGAAAGAATGTATGTCCAGGATCTGAAGTTTCTATTCTCTGTGCATCCGATTGAGCTTTTTCTTCCACTTCTAAAACATGAAACGAATAATTATGAAATACAAGTTACTATAGTGTTAAAAACTGGTGCATAAAATTTGAGATATCCTTTTGAGTACCTGGATTCAAGATTCTTGATCAGTTGATTCTTGATCAGTTGTCTGGATTCTTGCATCCATCACATCAGTTCTGAAATTTAATCACAGCTGTTGATTAGAAGTAGAATCACAAGGCGAGCAAACATAAATAGTTCAGGAAATAATATCTTTTTCAAGTAGTGACATACATATGGATTACATTCGTCTCCTTTCCTATTCCTTTGATGAAACCAAACAAGCCCTTAGTATGCCATCTACATATAACTAGCTTATAAATCCTCTGCCTTTCCATTTACCTAACATATATCTTCCTTGATCTGAGGAATTCAACTTCTGAAACCATATTGACATTGGAAAAAGAATAACTTGTAATGTCAAAATGAATACGTTTCTTGTAGATATATTGTGATTTCCGGTCATCATATTCAAATGGTTCAGCTTCAATTCAGTGTAATGTGTAGGGAAATATACCTTTTAAGACGTCATATCCAAGCGTGCATAAACTCATGCGTGCTAGAATTGAACCAGTGAGCCATCTGGAAAGAGAGAAACTGCCATTATACTTTGACAACAAAACTGTTATTTTTAAACAAAGTGATACAATCTTTGCTGATCATGTCTTGGTCCACAACATATAAAGATTACCCTGTGTGTCTGAACAAAATAAGGATCACAACAAGTTTATATAGCTTTGATATCACATTCATATTTCCATTTCTACCTGAAATTTTACGGTCTTGTTAAAAACCTTAGGGAAAAATCCAACAGAGATGAATTATGTTTCAATATGATTCGAAGATGGTGAACTGCGTATGAGCAGCATGATTTTCACGTACTGCATAGAAAACGGAAGATGGAGAACAAGTTCTTACACTTCTATTAGTGATAGTTTGCTGAATCATCCAAGTTACCAAGCTCTCCGATAATGCAGAAAATATACCTGAACTTGAGCTTCAACCTTAAGGATGAGCATCTTTTTGACAAAAAATCAATCTAAATAATTAGAGATCCTGTCATACTATATCAGTATATCCTTGTAATAATAATTGACACTATCTATATTTTGTCAATCATTAGTAGTTTGTCTTGTTGAAAACTTACCAAAGTCCGGTTTGAGATTTTTTTGGTGCTTCTCTGCACATCCATTGAGCTCTTTCTTCCAGTCCTAAAACATGAAAAAGAAGGGAAACAAAATATTTTGGACATTTAGACTTTGCAAGACAGTCATTTTTTAGAGCTCAACACATTTCACTTTGAGTACCTGAATTTGAAGTATTTGATCAGTTGGACCGGTTGCACACAGCTTATATCTTATGCAGACCTATCTCTTATAATCTAATACTGTCCGGAGAGTTGTATCCTCAATTCTTAAAGCTCAATCATCACCAAAACTAGAAGTAGAAACATAAGGCGAGAAAACATAATTAGTTCAGTAAATAAAATCATCACATAGCTACCACAATACCATCAGCCATGCATGTTATTAGTTAATTGCATGTAGGATGTGTTTTGTAAGTGAGTAGTGAAATACGCAAATCTGCAGAAATAATGAAAGGCATAGAAGTTATAAATACGAATACGAATGATTACGTACGGAAGTGTATCAATTCATAAATCAGAGTCATAATGCTGAATTGATTCATCAAAGAAAGACATTTGAACAGGAAGTGTTCAAAGGATCAAATTGCTAGAAACTGACATATTTAGAAACTTACTAGTGACTGATTCTTAGTTTGCCAAGAGCTTGAAGGCGTCGAAGACAATCCGGAAGCATCTCTGAAGATGGAATCTCACTGAGACTTAGTTTACGGAGGTTGGAGAGGGAATCCCAATCCACACCTCTCTTACTTTCTTCCCACAACTCCAACTTATCTATATTCCAAAGGGATAGATATCCTATCATATTGCGATCTGATGCCGGCAGTTCCACATGATTCAATCCCCGACAGTCGTGAAGCTTTAGAGCTCGAAGAGATGTAAGATAACCCCCCGGAAAAGTACTCAGCTCATGGCATTCGAAAATTGATACGTGTTCGAGACATGATGTAGAAGAGTCATCACATATTGAAAAAAACTGCTCCAGCACCTCCACATTCGATGATACGAGTTCCACAGTACGGAGACATGGGCATAATGGCATGGACTTGAACTCCTTACAATACCGAATACGTAATGTAGAAAGACAAGTTAAACAAAGTAGCTGAGGAAGAGCGCCTACGGCTTTGGTTCTTGTTGCTGCTTCTACTTTCCTCGACCACCCCTTCAAATTATACAAATGAAGGAGTTCAAGTTGCTCTAAATGACAGAGGTAAGACACACTCAATCCCTCTGCTGATACAGGACCCTCCATGTCCTCTTCTATGTATTCCAGATCCCACATTTCTTCAAGAACGAGATATCTGAGATTTGGGAGGTGCCTAAAGTGTGGAAGACATTTTACCCTCAAGCAGTGAACCAGAGTTAACCTTGTAAGGTTGGGCAATAGAGAAGGACCCCATTGTGGTATTCTCGCACCTCTGTAAGAACTTATGTGAAGCGCTTCCAGAAATAAAAGTGGGTACCAATATTCAACTCCATCCCAACCATCAGTGTCGTCTAGTGTCTACAGACTTGATCTACAAGTTTCGTATAAGTTCCAACCCCTGCAGTGAATCGAGTTTACTACTCTGACCTCTGCAAATTCTTGTGCTCACCTTGAACTCGTCCAAGTATTGAAGAGAAACCAATTCTCCAAATCCTGGTGGCATAATATTCAATCTAGCACAATAGCGTGTATCCAAACGCCTAAGATTGATTAGTTTTCTAAAATCAATAGGCAAAACCTCAAGTTTGTAACAACCATGTAGATTTAGTCTTTGCAAATTCACCAGCTTTGTGATTGAATCTGGAAGATATTTTAACATTGTTTCTGAGAGATGAGGTATCGCAGGTGCTTCAGCTCCCCAATAGAACCTGAAAGGTGTTCAATATCCATCTTCCGCAAGCTTAATGCGCGTAATAACTTAATACTTCCAAACTGTTGATCATGTACCTGTTTAGAAATTGAACCACCTCCCATTAACAGAAATGAACGGAGCTGGCTGACGTTGAGCTACGGTTCTGGAATAGCCCATGAATCATCTGTAGCATATTCTGACAGAAATGGAAGGTTAATTCTCTATTTCCTTGATAGAGAATAAGGGTATATAATACAAGAGAGATGGAGAGAGGGATGAGCTAATAACTACACCTAGGAAAGGAGGAAACAATAACTACAGCACATAACAATAATTACAGCATGCCTACACAACTTACAAGACTAATAAATAATAATAATAATAATAATAATAAGATAATTTCTTATTCAACACTCCCCCTCAAGATGGGATTGTAGAGGTCTTCTATTCCCAGCTTGGAAATGAGTTCACTGAAGCGGTTGTTGTGTAGAGCTTTAGTGAGAACATCTGCCAGTTGATTCTGAGTTGGAATATGTGATATAGTGATAAGGCCGGCTTCAATCTTCTCCTTGATGAAGTGTCTATCAACTTCGACATGTTTTGTTCTATCATGTAAGACAGGATTATGGGCAAGGTTGATTGCAGATTTATTATCACAATGTAGACTCATAGAACCTTCCCACCTAACATTCATATCATTAAGGATGATTGTGAGCCAAAGCAGTTCACAAATCCCATGGGCAGCAGCCCTATACTCAGATTCTGCACTAGATCTTGCCACAACACCTTGTTTCTTACTCCGCCATGCAACAAGGTTACCGGCCAAAAACACACAATATCCAGTGGTAGATCTCCTATCAATGATACAACCAGCATAGTCTGCATCCGTATAAGCTTCTAGAGTCAACTTTCCACCTCTTTTGAACAATATTCCTTTGCCAGGACTGCCTTTTAAATAATGCAGAATTCGGTATGCTGCTTGTAGATGAATCTCTCTTGGATCATGCATAAATTGACTTATCACACTAACTGGAAAAGCAATGTCGGGACGAGTATGAGACAAGTATATCAGCTTACCACAAAGACGTTGATACATACCCTTGTCAACCACCTTGTCATCCTTAGCTTCACCAATCTTGCAATTAGGATCCATAGGAGTACTAGCAGGCTTGCAACCACTTTTTCCAGCTTCTTTGAGTAAATCTGTGATGTACTTCTGCTGAGATATGAAAATACCGTCCTTGGAATGAGCCACTTCGATGCCAAGGAAGTATTTTAGTCTTCCCAATTCCTTAATTTCAAATTCAGCAGATAGAGTTTTCTTCAACCTTTGTTGTTCTTGAACATCATTGCCAGAAACAATGATATCATCGACATAAACTAACAGAATAGTAACTCCCCCTGAGGCAGAGTGTCGCACAAATAAAGTGTGATCACCCTGACTCTGTGAATATCCAGCAGACTTCATAACACTAGCAAATCGTCCAAACCATGCCCTTGGAGACTGTTTAAGACCATAAAGGGCTTTATGTAATCTGCACACTTGATTGGACGAAGATGAAGAAAACCCAGGAGGAATATCCATATAGATAACTTCATCCAAGTAGCCATTAAGAAACGCATTCTTAACATCAAATTGAAGTAAATTCCAACTGAAATGTGCAGCCAATGACAACAGAACACGAACTGTATTCATTTTTGCAACTGGAGCAAACGTCTCTTGATAATCAATCCCATAAGATTGGGTAAAACCCTTTGCAACCAACCTGGCTTTGTAACGCTCTAGAGAACCATCAGCCTTATATTTGACAGTAAAAACCCACTTGCAGCCCACAACATTTGTACCTTTGGGTCTGTCCACAACAGTCCATGTTTTATTCTTAGCAAGAGCATTCATTTCTTCTTCCATAGCCAGCCGCCACTCTTTGCTCGTGAAGGCCTCCTTAGCACACTTAGGAATAGAAACCTGTTGAAGGGTAGAGAGAAATTGCTGGTGGGAGGGTGAGAAACGAGACAAAGAAACATAATTGGACATGGGATAAAGAGGTCGGTTTCTGCAGGACCTAATACCTTTCCTGAGAGCAATAGGTGGACTGAGATCAGAGGGTGGCGATGTTGTATCAACAAGAACAGCATCTGGAGAAGAATCAGGGGTGCATTCTGGAAGAGCAGGGGCTGTCCTTCTGGAGTACACTTGTAAAGGCACTGATCTTGTTGGAACGGAGCTATTAGAATCAGTTAGTGTGGGTGTTGAGGCAATGTGTGGAGTTAAAGTACAACTTAAGTCAAGAGCTGGTATGGGAGTGATATCGGGTGTTATACCAATATCTTGAGATACATCACAACCGCTGTTTGGAGATGTAGAAAAATAGGATTGAGTTTCAAGGAAGGTGACATCCGCACTGATGAAAAACTTCTTAGTAGGAGGATGGTAGCACTTGTACCCTTTTTGAGTTGGAGAATAACCAATGAAAACACACTTTTGAGCCCTTGCATCAAGTTTTCCACGCAAAGGGGTGTGAATATGGGCAAAAACAGCGCATCCAAAGACTCTAGATGTGAGATTATGAATAAGAGAAAGATGAGGGAAGAAATGTTGCAATCGTTGGAGAGGACTCTTATAACTCAGAACCTTGGAAGGAAGACGGTTTATTACATAGGCTGCTGTGAGGACAGATTCACCCCAAAAGGTTTTAGGAACATTATGGTGGAGAAGAAGGGAACGAGTGACGTTAAGTAAATGTCCATTCTTACGTTCAGCTACACCATTTTGTTGTGGTGTGTAGACACATGAAGATTCATGTATAATACCTTTGGAAGAGAAGAAAGTCCCAAGAGATTGGTTGAAGTAATCTCTAGCATTGTCGGTTCTGAATTTTTGAACATGAGTGTGGAATTGAGTCTGAACCATGGAGACAAAATTTGGAATAATGATGCTGACTTCAGATTTATTTTTGAGGAGGAAAAGCCACATAACCCGAGTGCAATCATCAATTAATGATAGAAACCAACGAGCACCATTTATATTCTCTATAGAAGATGGTCCCCAAATATCACTATGGATCAATTGAAAAGGAAATTGACACCTTTGATTGCTAGGAGGAAACACACTACGAGAGTGCTTGGCTTTTACACAAATTTCACAATGAAAATCTGAGAACTTTAAACCTTTGAAAAGAGACGGATACAAGTGTTGTAAAACAGGAAAAGAAGGGTGGCCTAAACGATTATGATGTAACCAAATACTGGACTGATTTTTGGTGCTTAACATGGCTGCAGCGGAAGCAGGAGGGTTGGAATGGTGTTGAGCACGTGTGTCCAGGAAGAACAGCCCATCACGTTTATTAGCACGCCCAATCATCTTCCCCGAATCCTGTTCCTGAATAACACAACAGTTTGGAGAAAAAAGAACATGACAATTAAGGTCTTTGATCAATTGGGGAATGGACAACAAGTTTGCTGATAATGTAGGCACATAAAGGACATTTGACAGCTGCAAATCTGATGACAGATTAATACTCCCTTCACCAATAATGGATGCAGAAGAACCATTAGCAGTTAAGAGAGTGTTTTTGGAGGTGTAAGGAGAATAAGTATGAAAAAGAGATAAAGATGGTGTCATATGATTTGTAGCACCCGAGTCAAGGATCCAGCAATGAGATCTGGAATTATAGCTCGAATGGAAACAAAGAATGGCAACATTACCTGAGGGCTGTAAAGAGTTGATAGAAGGGTTACCAGCAGGTTTCTCAAGGGAACGAAGGAGACCTTGCAGTCTAGAAATGTCCGCTGAACTAAGGGAAGAAGCATCAGAAGTATTGGCAGCAGAAGATTCGATGAGATTTGCATGAGGACGAGGGTGTTCTTTGTTTCCCCACTCACGGCTGGGAGGTTTTCCATGTAGTTTCCAGCATTTTTCCTTCGTGTGGCGAGGTTTATTGCAGTGAGTACACCAACGATTGTCTTTATTTTCAGCTTGAGCAGCAAGAGCTATAGTTTCTGTAGGTTTGGATGAAAGCATCACACTACGCCTACTTTCTTCAGCCCTCATAGTAGAAATAATCTCTTCAAGAGATGGAAGTTCATTGCGCCCAAGGACTTGAACCCGGATGGGATCAAAGTCAGAACCAAGACCAGCCAAGAAGACATATGATCTGTGTTTCTCAACAGATTGTTTGAGAATAACAGCATCATCCTTGCACTTCATCTCAAGGGTCTGATATTGGTCAAGCTCTTGCCAAATACCTTGCAAAATATTAGCATACTCAGTAATAGACCTTTCTCCTTGTTGAGTAGAGTATGCTCTAACTGTGAGATCAAAAGTTAGAGCATCATCCTTGGCTTTAGAGTAGGATCTGCACATGAACTCCCATATTTCCTTGGCTGTATCAAAGAACATGCAGTTGATGCTGATGGAGGGATCCATTGAATCCCAAAGCCAAGACATTATCATTGAATCAGTAGCTTCCCATTCTGCCGTTTTTTCTGCAGAGTCATCTATTGGGTTGATAGAAGTGAGATGATGATATTTCCCTTTACCCTTGAGATAGGTTTTGACAACTTGAGACCAAGTGATATAATTTTTTCCTGTAAATTTGTAAGCTGGCTGGATATTAACCAAATCAGTTTTCTGAGTTTTGGTGAAATCAGCCATGAGGAAAGATAAAGAAAAGGAGAGTGCGATGAAGGCTGAGAAAGGGTAGCGATGAAGGCTGAGAAAGGGTAGCAATGAAGGCTACAACAGAGATCAATTTCGCTCTGATACCATGACAGAAATGGAAGGTTAATTCTCTATTTCCTTGATAGAGAATAAGGGTATATAATACAAGAGAGATGGAGAGAGGGATGAGCTAATAACTACACCTAGGAAAGGAGGAAACAATAACTACAGCACATAACAATAATTACAGCATGCCTACACAACTTACAAGACTAATAATAAATAATAATAATAATAATAATAAGATAATTTCTTATTCAACATATTCAACACTTGCATGTCGTGTCCCCTTAATGATTTTGGATGATGGTCCAGTCAATATAAAGCTTTCCTTGCCAGCCACGTGTTGTGCCAAATCATGAATCAAATCATGCATTTTGTACCTCATTTTACGGGTCCTATAATGCTCACTTGAAAAAAAAGACCTCCTTGACAAGTACATGAAATATGAATAGCCTACCTCTTCAAGGGTTTGGGTTTCATTGGGTGGTTCAATATATCCTTGAGCGATCCAAAGATATATCAATTCATGTTGGTCTATTATACAGCCTTTAGGAAACAAGGAGCAATATGCAAAGCACTGCTTCAAATATGAGGATAGGTGATCATAGCTTAGTTTTAGCACAGACATAGTAGGATCCTTGCCACTTTGACCTAGCTTTTGGAGTTCTTCATTCCGAAAGGACTCCCATTCCTGGATTGTTGTTTTAGTATAAAGAAGGCCACCTATACTCCTTATCGCTAGGGGAACATTTGCACACTTCTTTAGAATTTGTTTTCCGAGATCAACCCATCTTGGGTTGTTCTCTTGTTCTGGAGAAAAGGCAAACCTTTTGAATAGATTCCACGAATCCTCCTCCGATAAGCCATCTAGTTTATGGGTTTTTAAAGAACCCATAGCCCTTGCAACTGATAAGGATCTTGTAGTGACAATTACCTTGCTCCCTTTTGCACCGTCCTATAACAAACTCAACCGATCTATCCAACTGCAATGATCTTCATCCCACACATCATCTAGGACAAGCAAAAACTGTTGACCCTGAACCGACTCCCTAATTTTAGCCTGTAGCAAGGTGATAGTATAACTACTATAGCTTTCATCGCATATAGATTGGTATATTTTTCCAAGGATCTCTTTTTCATCCGATGTATCGGAAATGGAAGCAAACCACCTCTTTTCAAAGTTGTTTTCAACCTCATCGTCATTGTAAAGGAGTTGAACAAATGTTGTTTTTCCCATTCCCCCAATCCCAACTATGGCAATGACTATAGGAACATCCGATTCAACACTGTCTGACTCATTTAAAAGGATTTCTAATATGAATTTCTTATCCTCTTCTCTACCAATGACTTCCTTCGAATCTACAAAAGACCCTGGATCTTGCCCTCTCCTTATACCAGTCAATACTTGTTCCTGTTTATCACAGGACACAAATCCAAACATAGCCATATCTGTAGAGATCTCAAGTAAACTCTTTCTAATAGCCTTAACTCTCTTAGCAATAGAGTTATTGGAAACAATTGGGTTCAACTTGGAGCAAGAAGCCCGTACCTTGTTCAAGAGCTTGCTGTCTCCCTTGCTCGTTTGTTGCCTGAGCAAATCATCAGTGGCGACCTCATCAAATAAATCATCAGCATCATACAACACATCACTGACCCTCTTGATCCAGTTCTTGACAGCAGCAGAGCATTCTTGATTCCTCCCTGCATCAAGAAGCACATCTTGAATTGTCTGAATGGTCATCCTAAGCCCATCAAGCTCCTCCCTAGTGTTCCAGATGGAACACGCCCTTTCAAAAGCCTTCAAAAATGCTGTGGATGCAATTGATGAGAGGAGATTTGAAGCAACGGTAATCAAAGCTGCTACAGCCATTGTTGTTGATCAATCTGTGATGCTTAATTGGTTTTTGCAGGGAAAGTACGACTAGCAATATTGTGGATTTGCATAAAGCGTAAATGGTGTGGATCAAGATATATAGAATCAGCACCTAATTACTACAAATATTAGGAAAGTCAAATCTATAGACAATGAAATATGTGTTTTCATAATTAAAACGACTTAGTTTTTTGTTGTATAGAAGGACAAGTGGCACAATATTTTATTTTCCCTGTACAGTATACTTGATATTAAACAAACAGTATGGCTGGTTGAATAGATTAGTTTGAGGGATATATTTAATATAACCTGGGGATAACCGACCCTGCCCCTATCATTGTGATACAAAAAAGTCAACACATGACTATTACAGTACCATCAACCACGACATGTTATTACTAGTATGCTTTGTATGGTAAGTTAATATCGTTCAAGCAGCGAAAAAAACGAACCTGAATGAACTTAAGGGATATGTCTTGAGGAGATCTTCTGGTGGCTAAAGATCACGCTACCGGTTGCAAAGGCTTGGCAGCTCATCAGCAGCTTAATGTGCTAAACAGAGAACCAAGATCATGGAGAAAACAACTTCACATTTAGTTTGGTTTTTAAGCTTCCTGCTTCGTTTTGTCTTGTAGAATCTCAAGTCTCAATCAAGTTAAGCTACTATTTTCAAATTGACAGAAAAGTTCTTTAGAGGTTATGAGAAACTGTTCTTGATTTTCCATCAATAATTTAATTTGCATCCTACTTTTAGATGCACAACAAAAGAAGCTCGGATGAATCATTACTGCAACAGACATACCTTAGTTTGAGCTTCCATCGCAGTTTTACTCAAGTGATTAGATATGTATCCAGCCTTGCTGCTAAAATAGCTCCTGCAGATTTTAATCTACTCAGTCCAAACACCAACTGATAAATCTGAATATATTTAGAGATCTTGTAATACTATAACCTTGACCTAACTAGTTGACTCCGCATGTGCAAGCAACTGTACTTACAAACTGCGCAGGTGCAACAATCTAAATCCCTCTTCCTAGATGAAAATTTTGGGATGTAGCCAACAAAATTTATATAAAGCGTTTGAGGTATCAGGATTGGTAGAGTGACTGAAGTAGCAAATCGAAGGTAGTGTGAATCCTTTGTAGTAGGGCTAGGAACCAACTAAATCATCTTTGTACTGTTAATTTAGAGACAAGCTATTCTTGTAAAGGAAGTAAAAATGAGCCCAAAATTTGGCTTCTCTTCACACCGGCATGCTTGACGGTGAATCAGATATTGCTTCAAAATGAAACTCTCTAGTAAGGTCTCAGTGAACAGTTCTTTCATTGCCACAAACTCTAGTAAGACTTATAAATGAAATTTCATGTTTAGCACATCATTATCATGAAAATAATTCACCAGAGATTAACTTTTCAACATATCATTCATTCTATCCGGCATATAAATTATTATTTGGTAATAATTCACCAGAGATTACTCACTCCGAATCTTTCAAGTACCCTTTCATGTTTATACTGAAGTTGTCTCTGAAGAGCCCAATTCTCATCGGTCAGTCTATTACGCCTTGAACAAACCTGAGACATGTGATTAATGACAACTCTTGCAGAACATTGCCCATTTGTAAGCTAAAGTCTTCTACTCTTCTCCTAAGAAGTTAGATGAAAATATTAGTAAGCAAATTGAATAATGATTAAAAATCAAGTTAATCATTTGGTATAAATGTAAACAATTAGAAACGTATACTGGATTAACTTAGATGATCCTATTTTCAAAACACAATTATATTTTGTCTTCATCATTTGTCTAATCCATCGTCACTAAGTCAATCACCAATACCAATCAAATTTTAATTGTCAAGAAACCTCCAAGTATGATGTATCAATAGAATTACATAAATCAAAACCATACTTACCAGTAATAAGACAACAACTCTATAACTTAAACTTTCAAGCTCTGCAAAACGTGCGATCATGGTAGAGAATAATCCATTGTCAAGTCACTAGATCAAGTCAATCCTCTCCAAATCAGACTTACAATCTACAATGAAATCAAGCAAACCTCTTTGCTCTCACCACATACAACAACAACCCCCTCAATTTCTCACAATTCCGGGCCAACCAAAGCAATACAACATCTACAAGCAACATAGGCCTTAATTCCACCTCTAAATATCCAACTTAGTTATGAAAAACAAAGAGAGAGACAAAGATCTCTTCTCCCTGATTAAATCAATCATCCATATCCAACCAACTCATTCCCAAAGACCCTTTGCTTCATTCTAAATGGTTTACTTGGAACCTTGACACACTCAAGCTTCTTCCCCAAACGGCCAAAAGCAAATGGCAACTAAAATACGCTCTGCTACTTGACAAAATGCACAATACTACTTGTTGCTCTAAAATAAAATATGCAAAACATTTGGTAAAATAGAAGTGCTTAGTCCTATGTCATCTTTCAACTCCCCTCAACTCCATATTCAGGGCCTGTTTGGTTTTAACTCCAGAAATGAAATGAAAACGAATGTAGTCCATTTGTAGACTCTTATTCATGAATTTTTTTGGAATCATTCCTTATGTTCGAAGTAATTGTGGTAGAATTTGATTAGGTTTGATACACTATAGGGAAACAAAATGGAGGTAAGCAAATGCATTTTGCATGACCCCCAAAGAATGATGGACTAGATACATTTCCATTCCGTTTCCAGAGTTACAACCAAACGGGGGCTCGATGACTACTACATGAACCTTAATCGGAGATGAATTCGTAAGCTAAGATCAATGTCAAAACGAAATTGATGAAATAATGTAGAATCAGAAAAAATTGATGCAATAGTGGGGAGCAAATGATGTCAAATCCCCATGATAAGACCTCCTCCAATCAACCACCACAGTGAAACCATACAGCCAAGCTGCAAATCAACCACAAGCTCCATAAAAAATCATGCATTCAAAGCAAATATTAGCATGATTGTAGAAGATAAGTCAAAATTTGACAACTAAATTGAGATCCCTGCAAGAAACCGGGAAGAGAACAACTCCAAGTAGTTGTTAGAAAAGCACACCTCTTTTTAGCCCGGAGAGGATTGATATGAAATTCAAATTGGACATTCTATCGAACAGGTTGTCTGCATACAAATATTCATACCCGTAATCAACAATGATAATCACACTGTTGGGCAAGGGCATGCCTGTATATTTAGTATTCCATTTTGAAAGTACACCAACAACAACCATTGTGATTTTAGAATCCAAAAAATCAAATGAAGAGGAAAAGGATGATAAAATTGCGGTTTGACAGTATAACTCACCTTGCGGAAAACGGAATCGGAGGGAGGTGGAATCGGAGATTAGGTAAGTAATCGATAAGATGGACTGAATTATCATCTTGTTTGATAGTTTCTGTACACGACGACATTCAACGGTTGCGATTGCAGTAACAAATCACACCGCTCACTCTCTCTCCGCCATGAGCGAACCTTCAAAAAGCAGCGATGACGACGCTTATCCGAAATCCAGATCTCCCGAACTCCGTACATTCCAATCCAGCCCACTCTTCTTCTTCTTCCTTCGTGAGAATTCCACCAACATCTCCTTCAACGCTACACATTCATCACAAAAGTATAGAGTCGCCGACGCTACGAATTCACCTTCGTCTTGGGATCTAGGGAGGGATTCAGGTTCTAATTTCCTCTTCCTATCTCTTTTATCTTTCTCAATTGTCTGTTTTTTAAGTGAATTTCCCTACTTGATTCGCCAAAAGCAGATTGCTAAACAACAACTCTCTCAATCGGAAATATATATTGGCTTCTGCCATGGCTTCAACCTTACATGCTTACATCTTTGAGGAAAAAGATACAATTTCTCCCTAATTTGAAAGGAAAGAGAAATATTTCTCAACAAAGATTTCATTATTCAGTAAAAAAACACTTAACTAGCTTGTTGTTTCCATCAGTATTTGGCTGATGAACCAATATAGTATTAGACACAACAAGCCAGTGGAAGCACAAAAATAGATAGAAGTCGTGCTTATGCTCCCATTAATGGCCACTAAACCAGACCCGTAAGCCAAGGAGGTACAGAAGAGGGCAATCCGCAATAAAAAGATGTTTGTTTCAGCCAAACGTTTCTTATTAACACGCTTGCCAAATCCAAATGTGCAGAAGAAGAGAGTAGTCATAGCTGTCATGAAGGCCACACCATCTGAATACATGAAGAATTGGAAGGAAAGCTGCTCACTTAATCTCGGTTTTCCAGTTGTTGAGTCAAATCCACCCGGAACATCAAATGCCACTGAAAAAACAAGTGGGATCAAGAGAGCTGCAGCTATGGCTATCCTGTTCTGCAGATTTTCCAAAGCTTTGTCCTCCATCTTCGACAAATTGGCACTACACATTGAAACACACACGGTGATGAAAGTACCCAAGCATCGTATGATTTCCCTTTCCCATACTTTCGGCTGCTTATCCTTGAGGTATCTTAATACAGTAATTGGAGACTGTCATTTGAAGAACAAAAAACTTGTCAGATATAACACAAATTAAACTTTATGCATATAATATATAGTTACAGTATACGCACATATTTGGCATCATTGGATTCACATAAATCGAAAGCGTTAAGCCCCTCATTGTTCTTCAACCTCCCATTGCAGCCGTGAATGGACATGAGGGCAAAAGCAGGAATGTACTTACAGTTGATCAATGCAATGTGTAAAGGTGTGTTGCCATTGTTGTCAACTTGGTTAATGAGTACTCTCATTCCTGTCTTAAGGCATTTTGGCATAAATATGGTATCCATCTTGGCAACATGAAGAGCTGTTTTACCATTATGATCACGAATTTCTACAGATTGCGGTGACAGTTCCAGGATGGTTTGTACCATTTTAAACAAACCCCTCTTGGATGCTCGGTGCAAAGGCGTTGAGCCTTTGTTGTCTTGCAAACAGGCGACGGAGCTGTCAGCCGTTAGCAATTTCCTTACAATTGCAATATTGTCTTCTTTTGCTGCATAGTGAACAACTGTTCTTCGTTTTATGTGCTCTTGAGCTTTCAAATATGATGTTCCTCCACTGATATTAATCAGCGATTCAATTATGTTCTCTGCATTCAACACTAGTATTATCATAATGTGATTTGTGTATGTATATCAGTATATGGCAACATAACTGACCTTCGAACTTCCTAGCAGGATGAAAAACTGTCTGCCCAGATGGCCCTGATAGACTTACATGCCGGCTGAAGCGATCTTCATTCAGAATCCTCACTAAGAATCTTTTGCAGTAGTTTTCCGCGGCAAGGAACGCCAGACTCTCGCCTAGATCATTCTCGATAGAAACCACATGAGAATCTTTGTCTAGCAGCAAAAGGGCAATATCCTCATGGCCGAATCGAAGAGCCATGTGAAGAGGCGTGTCACCTTGTCTATCCCTTTCATTCCAGCAAGGCTTCTTTTGATTAGTAAACAGCACGTCTGTGTTTAACTGCGGATCATCATGTGCAGTAAGCAGCACGCGAACACTCTCCAGGTTTCCAAATTGAGCTGCGAGATGCAATGGAGTCTCGCCTTTGGAATTTCGTTGACAAAGAAGTTGACAGCGATGCTCGCCAAGTCGAGCAACTGTTAATGTAATGAAATTTTGATTGCCATACTGAGCTGCTACGTGGAGGACGTTGTTGTAGTCACCCGGGGTTCGAGAGCGTAACTGCTGATCATCAACATCACCTGGGATGTTTCTGCCTCGTCGTGCTGCTTCATAGAGATTGCCATCCATGTGTTGTCCTCCTTCTACCATTGTTGGCCTCTTGGGTTAATTCTGCAAGTTTTGTTAAGAGTATAAGAAGGCCTCTTATTTGAAAGAAATGGCAGTGAAGATGAAACTACTTACAAGCTGGTGGGATTCTGGACTGTAAACTTAATGCTGTTGGGACTCTGAGGTATGCATATATATATATATGATGTTTGTTTATCCGTATAATCATATGTGCATGTGTTAATGCAGCAAAATGCAGATATAAACTAATGATATACAGTTAAGTAGAGCCTATAGCAGGAAGACACATGCAAGAGATCGTGCTTCGCACCTCGCTATGTGATGCGAAGTGACAGTCGGATCATCTCAAACAGTCAATTTTTATAGATAGATTATACGGGGGTTCATCAAAGCATGATCCAGGATAGTATTTGAAAAGACCTCAGCAAATGCCTTGATTTAAAAGCAGACATGACCTACGTCTAGGCCTCATAAATGAGATAAGCTTATGAGACTCGGCTCGGGTTCGACTCGTCAAAAGTTCAGTTCGAGTATAAACGAGTCGAGCTTGAGCATGTCAATGCTCGGCTCGTTCGGGTAAAGCTCGGCTCGTTCGTCTAAAATTACACTATACGAGCATTATTTTAGACGAGCTACTCGGACTCCTCGGCTCGGTATTAACGAGCCCAGCTTGATCATGCCAATTATACATATATTTGGACTGGTCTAGCCTGTGTGTTAAAATAATAACCCAAGATCGGCCCGTTTGTGTAAAAAAAAGTCGATCATATCCATTTTTCTTCGGGCAGCTGACCTACCAAGATTTGTATAGATCTAGACACATGTAAAAATCAATATTTTAAAAAGATTTTAGAGGTGTGTTATGTGAATATAGGGTTTCAATTAGCATTACATATAAATAAGATTAATGATTATTAAAAGACTTCAACTAATGGCGCTTTCCTGGAAACACCAATTCCCATTTCACCTTTTAACTCTAAAAATGGATCAAAAATGAATTTAAGACGGTCTCTTACGATAAGAAGTGAGAACATGAAATAAATGCTGTAATATAACGTTCTCGATTTGTGTCACGTGTCCCCGCATGCGGGGAAGAGGTGTACGATTATGAGCTTTTGTAAATCTATGGGTGCTGACCTTTAGAAGCCGGTGCTTCTCGTTAACAAGGTGAACGGTTGCGCGTCTATGAATCGTGCACCACACTCAAATTTATTTGCGTTCATCGTTATTCATTCATGCACTGTGACACCTATTTCATTTCTAGTTGATTACCAATTAATTAACCCTGTTTCAAGCAATAAGCAGAAAAACGGAAAACGTAAAATTTTAAAACTTTATCTTACAACCATTTTCACAACATATATACATACTAACATACGTTATAAAACCCTGTTTAACAAAACACATCTGTTTAATACCACACAAAACATCCTAGGCGGTAGCATCCCATAACAGCCCACCTGATATGATCTCAAATTCAGGTGTTAGGTCCAACGTCCTTGCCTTGACCAAACTGAGTCTGAGTAGCTGAAAAATGTGGATATAACAACAATGAGCCACACGCTCAGTAAGGGTATACAAATCGCACTCTTCCAATATATATAAGTATCTAATATCCCGTCTCCAAAGGACACTCTATACCCTTCCTCACATTCCAAAGCACACATACATATCCACATTCACATATAATTCCACAACTATTCATATCACATTTCACATAAACATTCAAGCATGTTATCACACATCACATATAAACATATCATCTCATATAAACATCTCATATCATCTCATCACATATAAATAATCATAACATAACATATAACATGCTAGACTCGATTGCATCGATGCATAGGTGATAACTAACTAACTAGCCCCAACTGATCGTACGATATATTTTCTCATGTGCTTTCGTATTTCTTTTCTTTCTTTCTTTCTTTCTTTTTTTCCGGTTGGCCAACCCGATAGCGTCCTAGGCCCCACTGTAGATCAGGTAGCGACCTCGGCCATCTTGTCCTAAGACCCCCTGTAGATCAGGTTGCGATCTTGGACTATTTTTCTTATCTTGAGGCCCCCTGTAGATCAGGTAGCGACCTCGTCCCCCGGAAACCCGTGCGGGACCTAGTTGGGCTAATTAATCAATTACCATCCTATATTGTCACTTTCATATCATAACTCAATTTCGTGCTTTCATCATATTCTTTCCATTATCATCTCATGTACCTCATGCATGCATTCATAAATCATATCAAGTCATCATCATCATTTCACTCACATATATATATATATATATATATATATATATATATATATATATATATATATATATATAAGCATGCATAAAATCATGATATTATAAATACATAATATATATTAACCAAGTGTAATTCATATACACTTACCTCGCAGGTAAGAACAATAAAACCTCGCAAACCAACTATTGATTCCGTTTCCCACTCGGACTATCCTCTTTTATCGTGCTTGGATACGCCAACAAAGCAACTAAGTTATAGTTAGACCGAAACCTTCAACAACACCTGTTGAGAATATCATATTCTTCGTATTAAACTTCTCGCTTCAAACACCAGTTAAATTCATTCCTTTGAATTTAATTAGCTTATAGCATTTTCTAGAATCCCAATTTAATTAATTAACATTTAACTAATTAATTAAATTTCGCCAAAACAACGTTTTGCCCGCAGACAATTTCTGAACCCACCCGTCATCAAATCTCATCAAACAAACATCCCATAATCACCAGAATAATGTAACGAGCATAATGGAATTTCCAATTATCCATTTTGACAAGCCTAAGGTCAATTTAGGTCAAATCGCAATACGAAAAACGAATAAATTCATAACTTATTCGTTACTAACCCGATTCACGATCCGAAAGAAGATTCGGAATCAGAACGACGCAGGCTACGCTGCGGACACCATCAAATTCACCGGAATCTGAGCGACGGAACCTCCCTAGTATCACATATGCTCGACCAGGCCTTCCCTTGCGCGGAAATCTTAAAACTTGGTACCAAAATGAAGAGAATGAAGAGAGGAATCCAAAAACTCAAACGGATTTGAAATCGGATTAGAAACGGAGAGTAGATCTGAGTTTGAAGGTCGAGAGAAATCAGAGCTTTTACGAGGAAACGTGAAAGAAAATGAGAAGAGAAAAAACAACCGTATAGAATATAGTATAGATAAAGTACTTATGTGTAAATAAATAAGCTAGGGTGTGAATAATGACTCCCCCTGTCGTCATATGTAGTCATTGGGGTAGATCTCTCCGGGACAACTGGTGTAGGTATGGGATGGTTGGACAGTCATTAAACACGCATGGAAAGGGTCGGGAATAGGGTTGTAATATCAGACAAGCTATTCAGACTTGACGTTTCAAAAGTTTGGTTCAAGCTTGTTTGTATTTTATTTTTTATTTTTTTGAAAAATTACTTGTATTGAAGAGAAGAGGATGTACAACAGGGAGTAAAGGTCAAACACAACAAGATCAGAGGCAATAGACAAGAACATTAAGTAAGATGGATTCCTAGTAGCCTTGCCATAACTTTGGAGTTATCGGATCTATCCTTCCAGTGGTGTGCCATATGCAGCTTGGTAGCATTAATTAAAGGCTTCATTGGCACAATCAATAGCCCTAGTGAATTTGTTGCTGTAGATTAGATTTAGGCTCAGCTCGAGCTCGTTTATTTTTTTAAACGAGCCGAATATGAACACATGTTTAAAACTTGTATAATATTTGGGGTCCGGCTTGAGGTCGTTCATTTTTTAAACGAGCCAATATGAACACAGGTTTAAAGCTTGTATTAGGTCCGCCTCGAGCTCGTTCATTTTTAAGCAAGCCGAATATGAACACTTTTTAAAGCTCGCATAAATTTAGGCTCGGCTCGGGCTCCACGTTTATAAACAAGTCGAGCTTGAGCATGATAATGCTCGGCTTGTTCGGATAAAGCTCAGCTCATTCGGCTAAAAAACACTATGGGAGCACTATTTTAGCCAAGATACTCGGCTCGAGCTCGTTCAATTTTTAAACGAGCCAAACATTAACACATTTTAAAGCTCGTTCAAAATTTAGGCTCGACTCCGATTCGACTTATTTATAAACTAGCTGAACTTGAGCATGCCAATGCTCTGTTCATTTGGCTCTTATAACAACCCAGATGGGAATGAGTCTGCAAGGTAGTTCCTAAAATGGGAATGTGTTTTCAAAAAATTACAACACTAGCTTCGTTGCCCGACAGTATAGAGTATTGCCGCACCGAAAGACAGGCCCTGAAGCGAAGGACGGGATAACTATCCAAGAAGACACTCGAAACTGGAAAGATAAAATAAACCCACCTGGTGGACTGCCAAGCTATAAGTCCTACAACACAGGAGCGGGATTCTCTAAAAAGTCAAGGTCGTAAGTGGTCATGGTTGAGATGTTTCGTATTAAACCCGCTAGATATAGAAAGATAAATTAACACTACTAGACACAAAAATAAAGAGTTGTCACCCCTTATGGTTGTCCATATAGGGATACCCAACAAACATAAGGTTTCAACTCATTGATTCAAATTTATCATGAATGCTGAGGGATGCGAGAAGCAGAACATAAACATCCATAACATTTAAGGGCCCGTTTGGTTTTATCACCGGAAACGGAAACGGAATGGAAACGAATCTAGTTCATATGCATATCCTTATTCATCAAACTTTTTGAAATCATTCCTTGTGATTTGAACTAGTTGGATTAGTATTTGATTAGTTTTGATACCCTATAGGGTAACAAAAAGGGAGGAAAACACATGCATTTTACATAAAACTCATAGAATGATTCCAAAAAATTTCATGAACAAGACATGCATATATATGGGGTGGATTCATTTCCATTCCGTTTCCGAAGTTACAATCAAACGGGGCAAATGTCATACTCCGGTAAGCAAGAGATCAAGAGCAGCTTCCTGTAGTCAAAGGTTCTCACCGAGTTTATAAAATTGTAGTCACTTATAATTCATACTATAATAGCTAGTATGTATAGATGCATGTGTTACGAGATTGTCGTGCTATGGAATATTTGTCTTCTTTCTGGATTCATCACATGGCGGCTTCTTTTGAGATTGTCCTTTATGACAAAAATTACTATTTGAAATCGATCCAACGTACTGGGTCACTTAGCGATCCATTGCATGTTTTCCTCCTACTATAGGCTGCTTAATCAACTGTATACGATTAGCTTAAATCTTGCATTGTGCTGCATGAACACATGGATGGCAATCTCTACGAAGCAGCGCGACGAGGCGGAATCATCCCAGACGGTGTTAATGATCAGCAGCGACGCTCCCGAACCTCCGGTGACTACAACAACCTCCTCCACGTGGCAGCTCAGTATGACAATCAACAATTCATTGCATTAACAGTATCTCGACTTGGCGAGCATCGCTGTGAACTTCTTTGTCAACACAATTCAAAAGGCGAGACTCCATTGCATCTCGCTGCTAGATTTGGGAACCTCGAGACTGTTCGCCTTCTGCTTACTGCCCATGATGATGTGGAGCTAAACACAATCGCTCTATTTGCTAATCAGAAGAAGCCTTGTTGGAGTGAGAGGGATAAACAAGGTGACACGCCTCTTCACAAGGCTCTTAAATTTGGCCATGAGGATATTGCCCTTTTGTTGTTAGATAGGGATTTTCAGGTGGTTTCTGTCGATAATAATCTAGGGGAGAGTGTGGCATTCCTTGCTGCTGAGAACTACTGTACAAGATTCTTATTGAGGATTCTTAATGATGATCGCTTCAGCCGGCATGTAAGTCTAACAGGTTCATCTGGCCAGACAGTCTTTCATTCTGCTACGAGATTGAAAGGTCAGTTATGCCGCTATATACTGATATGCATGCATATGTAGGGGTGTTATACGAGCCGAACGAGCTGAGCCTTATTATGCTTAAACTCGGATCGTTTATAAACGAACTGAGTTCGAGCCGAGTTTTTGATGAGCCGAGCCGAGTAGTTCGTCTAAAATAATGTCCACATAGTGTTATTTTATTCGAGCGAGCCAAGCATTGACATGCTCAATTTCGGCTAGTTTATAAACGAGCTGAGCCTTAGCATGCTCAAGCTCGGATCGTTTATAAACGAATTGAGTTCAAGCCGATTTTTTGACGAGCCGAGCCCGAGTAGTTCGTCTAAAATAATGTCCATATAGTGTTATTTTATTCAAGCGAGCCGAGCATTGACATGCTCAATTTCGGCTAGTTTATAAACGAGTCGAGCCCAAGTAGCTAGTCTAAAATAATGCCCATATACTTTTATTTTAGCCGAATGAGCCGAGCATTGGCATGCTCAATCTCTGCTTGTTTATAAACAAGACGAGTCCTAGCTGAGCCCGAGTAGCTGATCTAAAATAATGTTCATACAGTGTTATTTTAGCCGAACGAGTTGAGCCAGAGTAGCTCGTATAAAATAATGTCCATATAGTGATACTTTTCCCTGAAAGAGCCTAGCATTGACATGCTCAAACTCGGCTCGTTTATAACGAGTCGAGTCCGAGCCCTCTGCATATGTTCAATTCTAACTTTCTAAGTGATAATATTATTGTTGAATTGTGTTTTTTTGAAAGAAAATATTAATGTTGTTGAATGTAGAGGACATTATGGAAGCGTTAATTGCTATCAGGGGAGCAACTCCATTGTTGAAAGTCAAAGACAAGAAAGGAAGAACCGTTATTCACTATGCAGCAAAAGAAGACAAGATTGGAATTGTAAAGAAACTGCTAAGGGCTGACAGCTCCCTCGCTTGTTTGCAAAACAACAAAGGTTCAACGCCATTACACAAAGCATCCAAGAAGGGTTTGTTTAGAATGGTACAAACCATCCTGAAATTATCTCCACAATCTGTAGAAATTCGTGATAATCACGGTAAAACAGCTCTTCATGTTGCCAACATGAAAATCATTTTTATGTCAAACTTCCCTGGGAGGACAAGAATGGAAGTGCTCATTAACGAAACCGATAACGATGGCAACACACCTTTGCACATTGCAGTGATCAACCATAGACATATTGCTGCTTTTGCGTTCATGTCCATTCACGGCTGCAATGGGAGGTTGAAGAACAATGAAGGGTTTACCGCTTTCGATCTATGCAGATCCAATTACGCCATCTTTGTGAGTATACTATGAACTATATATTGTATACACATGTGTGGAAATGATACGTGTAAAACTAACATATAAGTCGTATGCTACTCCTCCTAGACGGACCGGTAGAGCGGGAGTCGTGTGCATACGAGCGCACATGCGCATTAGGCCCAAGCCCAGTACATAAACCAAGCGAGGTTCCATCCTAAAACCAATTGGCAATAGGAGGAGTAGCCCACCCACCTTATATACCAGGTTCGGAGTGTCCCATCTTTCGATGTGAGACTTTATTATCTCCAACAATAAGTGTTAGGGTTATTCCTTCCATTGCCAATTCAATTGGTTTTAAGATGAAACCCGAAAAGTTTGTGTGTAGCTTCACCTTTAACAGTATGCATAAATTGATTGTTATATCTGACAAGTTTTTTTGTTCTTGAATGATAGTCCCCAATTACTATGATAAGATATATCAAGGATAAGCACCCAAAATTATGGGAATGGAGAATCACACGATGCTTAGGTATTGTCATCATCCTGATTGGTTCGGGTTGTAGTGTCAATTTATCGAAGATGGACGACGAAGTGTTGGAAAAGTTGCAGAACAAGATAGCCATAGCTGCAGCTCTATTGATACCACTCCTTTTCGCAGTGGCATTTAACGTTCCCGGTGGATATGACAAAGTCACAGGGAGACCGATATTAAGGAATCAACGTTCCTTCAAATTCTTCATGTATTCAGACAGTCTGGCCTTCATGGCAGCTATGGCCACTTTGTTCTTCTGCACATTTGGATCTGGCAAGCGTGGTAGTCAGAAACGTTTGGCGCAGACAAACATCTTTTTATTGAGGATTGCCCTCTTCTCTACCTCATTGGCTTATGGGTCTGGTTTAGTGGCCATTAAAGGGGAAGTAAGCCATATTTTTATCTATTTGTTTTTATGCATTGGCTTGTTGGGTTTGGTATTATATTGGTTCATCAGCCAAATACTTGTAGGTCATTAGGATCAAGTAAGAGAGATTTGAGTACAAATGAGAATTGAATTTTATTGCATACTGAAATATTGTTACATTGGCCCTCTTATTTTCTCTATTTACAAAATTGGTCCGATATCTCTATTATTTACACATTATGTCCATATATACCCTCAAGCTGGACGGTCCAAGCAAAATGTCAGCCAACTGAAGAGAACAGCGAACATGAGTTGTGGAGATAAAACCTCTTTGCATCTCATCTTTTATATAATGACAGTCAAGTATAAGGTGTTTTGTTCTTTCATGGAATACAAGATTAGAAGCAAAATGTTAAGCAACCTTGTTATCATAATGCATAGGTATAGGAAGAGGTATAGAAATGTGAAAAGCAGAGAGTAAATCATGTAGCCATACTAATAATTCACTTGCAGCGGTTGACATAGCACGGTATTCACTTTTAGTGGATGATTTAGAGACAGTCAGTCTTGTGTTACTTTTGATACCCTATAGGGTAATAAAATGTGGGGATGCAAGTGCATTTTGATTAAACCACAAGGAATGATTCCATAAAATTTCATGAATAAAGATATATCCATTCCGTTTCCGTTTCCGGAGTTGGAACCAAACGGGCCCTAAAACTAAACTATGATCATTTGTGCTCGGATCTAAAGTAGTTCTTTGTGTTTTGTTCGTTGGCGTGGGTTCGATTTTCATACAGGCTCTTGATCAACTAGTTGAAAAGTTTAGCTGGCTGCGTGCGTTGAGTTTGGAGTCGTTGAAGATCGAAACACTTCCAAATTCTATCGAATAGCTGAAACACTTGCGATATCTTAATCCTTTAGGAAACAAAATAGTACATCTTCCAGATTCGATCACAAAGCTCTTGAATTTACAAACATTAGATGTCAAATACTGTCAGAAACTTCAAACATTGCCAAATGAATTCAGAAAATTGATCAAGCTTAGGCGTTTGGATATCAAAGAGTGTTCTAATTTGAAGCATATGCCACCGCAGTTTGGGGATTTGGTTGGCAAAGGTGTAAGCTTGATGCGGTGTCTGGATTGAAACTTATAGGAAGCTTGAAGATCGAGTTCATCTCCAACTTCGGGATACATCTACATTATTAAAACTCGGTAACTAGAACGATCTACATGATTTAAGTTACAATTACATGAAGTATATGGTATACTTCTGCTCCTAAAACAATGCATTTGCTGAGGTATATATATTCAAATACTATCCTGGATCATGTCTGAGAGCTTTGCTGAACCCCATATAATCTATCTATAAAAATTGACTATCTGAGATCGATCCGACTGTCATTTCGCATCACTTAGCGATGTGGGAAGCACCATGTTTCTTCCTGCTATACGCTACTTAACTGTATATCATTAGTTTATATCTGCATTTTGCTGCATGAACACATGCACATGTGATTTTACTGATAACAAAGAATCATATATATTTATATATATATAGTGACTGAAACGTGAGGATATATATATGCATACCTCGGAGTCCCAACAGCATTATGTTACAGTCAGCTTGTAAGTTGTTTCATCTTGACCGCAATTTCTTTCAAATAAGAGGCCTTCTTATACTCTTAACAAAACATTGCAGAATTAACTCAAGAGGCCAAGAATGGTAGAAGGAGGACGTCAACACATGGATGGCAATCTCTATGAAGCAGCGAGACGAGAAAGAAACATCCCAGGTGATGTTGATGATCCGCGATTAAGCTCCCGGACCCCGGGTGACTACAACAACGTCCTCCACGTGGCAGCCCAGTATGGCAATCAACATTTCATTACATTAACAGTTGCTCGACTTGGCGAGAATCGCTGTCAACTTCTTTGTCAACAGAATTCCAAAGGCGAGACTCCATTGCATCTTGCTGCTCAATTTGGGAACCTGGAGAGTGTTCGTGTGCTGCTTACTGCTCATGATGATCCGCAGTTAAACACGGTCGTGCTGTTTACTAATCAAAGGAAGCCTTGTTGGAACGAGAGGGATAGACAAGGTGACACGCCTCTTCACATGGCTCTTAGATTCGGGCACGAGGATATTGCCCTTTTGCTGTTAGACAAAGATTCTCATGTGGTTTCTATCGATAATGATCTAGGCGAGAGTCCGGCGTTCCTTGCTGCGGAAAACTACTGCAGAAGATTCTTAGTGAGGATTCTGAATGAAGATCGGTTCAGACGGCATGTGAGTCTATCAGGGCCATCTGGCCAGACGGTCTTTCATCCTGCTAGGAGGTTGGAAGGTCAGTTATGTTTTCATGTACTGATATACATACAAACGCACTACACATTCGGAACTCGTAGCCGTCACGGTTTACGAGCTCCAAAACCGTGAAAAAAAAATCTGACAGCTGACACGAATCCGGATCCGTGATCGTGTCAGATTATTTTTTGTTAGAATTCACAAAAACAATCATCACGGATCCGGAACCCGTAACCGTCACGAGTTCCGGATCTATGATGATTTTCTTCAATTTTTTTTTTGGAATTTACAAAGAAAACCATCACGGATCTAGAACCCGTAACCGTGACGGTTACGGGTTCCGGATCCGTGAAAATGTGTCACAGATTCGGATTACGGTATCCGGATCCATTGTGCGTCTGTAAATTTCATCGCCATGCGTTTACAACTTTCGTAAATTCATCGTCGTGCGTTTATGACTTCCGTACACAAATTACATTACGATAATACTAGTGTCGAATGCAGAGGACACTATGGAATCACTGATTAGAATCAGTGGAGGAACTTCATTTTTGAAAGCTCAAGAGCACATAAACCGAAGAACCGTTGTTCACTATGCAGCAAAAGAAGACAAGATTGCAATTGTAAGGAAATTGCTAAGAGCTGACAGCTCTCTCGCCTGCTTGCAAGACAACAAAGGCTCGACGCCTTTGCACCGAGCATCCAAGAGAGGTTTGTTTAAAATGGTACAGACCATCCTCGAATTGTCTCCACAATCTGTAGAAATTCGTGATCATCATGGTAAAACAGCTCTTCATGTTGCCAAGATGGATACCATTTTCATGCCAAATTGTCTTAAGACAGGAATGAAAGTACTCATTAACCAAGTTGACAACGACGGCAACACACCTTTACACATCGCACTGATCAACTGTAGGTATATTCCGGCGTTTGCCCTCATGTCCATTCACGGCTGCAATGGGAGGTTGAAGAACAATGAGGGGCTTACCGCTTTCGATTTATGTGAATCCAATGATGCCATATATGTGCGTATACTATGACTATATATTACATGCATAATTTTTGCAGAAACTTGTCTAAACAGTTCCCCATCTGTTAAGTTGACTAAACATTAGTACTTCATCGTTTAAACTATCAGAACGCTAACTCATATTGAGACCGACTAAAGATTAATACCTAGATTACCGTTCACACGTTAAGTTAACAAATCGGTGTTAAATATCTAAGGAAGGTGACAATTTTGCCTAAGTTAGTTGGACAATTTTGCCCCTAATATTTAACACCGATATGTTAACCTAACGTGTGATCATGTACTAATTTTTGGTCGGACTCAATAGGTCAGACACCGTTATGATAGTTTAAACGACGGGGTACTAAAGTTTAGTCAGCCTAAAAGATGGGGTAATGTTTATGAAATTTTCTATAATTTTTGTGTTATATCTAACAAGTTTTTTGTTCTTCAAATGATAGTCTCCAATTACTGTACTAAGATACCTCAAGGATAAGCAGCCGAAAGTATGGGAAAGGGAAATCATACGATGCTTGGGTACTTTCATCACCGTGTGTGCTTCAATGTGTAGTGCTAATTTGTCGAAGATGGAGGACCAAGTTGTGGAAAAACTGCAGAACAGGATAGCCATAGCTGCAGCTCTCTTGATACCACTTGTTTTTTCAGTGACATTTAATGTTCCGGGTGGATATGACTCAACAACTGGAAAACCGAGATTAAGGAAGCAGATTTCGTTCAAATTCTTCATGTATTCCGACAGTGTGGCCTTCGTGACAGCTATGATCACTTTGTTCTTCTGCACATTTGGATTTGGCAAGCGTGTTAATAAGAAACGCTTGGCGGAAACAAACATCTTTTTATTGCGGATTGCCCTCTTCTCTACCTCCTTGGCTTACGGGTCTGGCTTAGTGGCGATTAATGGGAGAATTAGCCCGACTTCTATCTATTTGTTTGCATCCACTGGCTTGTTGGGTCTGATACTATATTGGTTCGTCAGCCAAATACTAGTAGAAACAACAAGTTAACTTCTTTTTTACTGAATAATGAATTCTTTTTCCAGAAATCTCTCTTTCCTTTCAAATCATGGAGAAACGGTATCTTAATCCTCTGTAGCATGTAAGGTTGAAGATTGAGAGAGTTGCTAATTGCTCTCCGTTAACAGTTATTGGTATTATATAGTGATATATGTAAATAAAGGTACTGCTTATGTAATAAAGCCAAAAGTTGTAACAAACTCTAACAGGCTATATATAGCCTTGTACTGGCATTATCAGCTGTGAATGAATACAAATTTTCAGTTCTTCCTTACCTCTAAACATGGTATCAGAGCTATGGTGAATTTTCACATAAAATTTTGATTTCTTCTATTCTCTGTTCGTTTTGCTTGGAATATTCAAGCAAACTTATCTCATTCATTGATTCGATTGTCATTTGTGTGTTTTTGAATTTCTACAAATGGCAAATCAAGAAGTTCTGAATATTTCCCCCAATTCAGATCTGGTTAGGCAAACATCTATCAATGTGAACGATCCTCTTTATTTGTCCAATTCGGACAATCCTGGAATGCAATTAGTGTCTATTCTGTTTAATGGCTCTAATTTCGTCTCATGGAGGAGAAGTATTCATATGACACTTGGAGCAAAACAAAAACTCGGTTTCGTTGATGGCACCTGCTTGAAACCTACTCAGGAGGATGAAGATAAGCTTGCACGCTGGATTCGAGCAGACTTCATGATACGATGTTGGATTTTACATTCAATGAAGTCTGAAATTGCTGAGCTATTTACTTATGCAGAATCTTCCAAGGAGCTTTGGGATGACATTGTTGAGCGATTTGAGGTATCAAATGCTCCCTTGATCTATCAGATTCATAAGGATCTTAATTCACTGAAACAGGAGAACCATACGGTTGCTGTTTATTATGGAAAGTTGAAGAAATTATGGGATGAGTTATCTAATGTTGATGCTATTCCTTCCTGTATTTGCAAAGGTATTATTAACTGCAAATGTGAGATTCTTAAGAAACTGTCTGCTAGAGAAGCTAAGTTACGAGTAATGCAGTTTCTTATGGGCCTGAATGATCAATTTGAACAAATTTGTAGCCATATATTGGCATTGGACACTTTACCTACTATGAATCGAGTGTTTCATATGGTGATTCAAGTTGAGAAACAGAAAGAGATTACTTGCCATAATACACCTACACATGATGCTTTAGCTGTCTCTAGGAATGTTCCTTATAGACAGGCTGATGGAAGTCGTAGAGATTATAAGAAAGAAAAGTTTGATAGGTTGTGTTCATACTGTAAAGAGCGAGGACATCTTAAGGAAAGTTGCTTCAAACTTACTGGTATACCAGATTGGTATAAGGAATTTAAATCTAAGGATGAGAGATCTTCAATTGCTAATCAATCTTTTAGATCTGCCAATGTCATGGAATCTTCTGCCAGGGGTAATCCTCTAAATATTGTTGATCCACCATCATCATCTGCATCTATGGATCCTGTTATGGTTAATGCTGTTTACCAGGAAGTTCTCAAAATGATGCTCGATAAGCAATCATCTACAGTGACTAATTTTGCAGGTATTATTGATAAACTTGTGCATAATGTCATCAATGTTTGTACCTGGATCGTGGACTCTGGAGCCACTGATCACATTACCTTCTGCAAAGAACATTTTACTCATTTGTATGATCTGGCAACCCCTATCATCATTGGTCTTCCTGATGGCTCGATGAAGAAGGTTTTCCATCGAGGCACCATTACTATATCACTTGCTCTTACACTTCATAATGTGTTGTATATGCCAGATTTCCAACACAACCTGATTTCAGTATCTAGACTTATTCATGATTTGCAATTGAAGATAATCTTCACTGATGCTGCCTGCTTGTTTCAGGACCGTATCAGTAATTCAGTCGTGGCTACAGGTTATAGAGAAGGGGGCCTTTATAAACTTGGAATTCCAGTTTCATCTTCCTTGGCGTCTGCAGTTGACTCTTCTGCAAATAAAAAACTTGATGTTCATCTATTACATTCTCGTTTAGGTCATATGTCATTGACTAAACTAACTCATATGGATATTTGTTCTACTTCTGGCATTAGTAAGTTGAATTGCCATACTTGTGTTTTAGCCAAACAACATCGTTTACCTTTTTCACCTAGTACTTCTCATGCTACACAATTATTTGCCTTAATTCATGTTGATATATGGGGTCCATATCATACATTGTCAATGTGTGGTGCTAAATACTTCCTTACAGTGGTTGATGATTGCTCTCGCTGTACCTGGACGTTTCTCATGTCAAACAAACAACAAGTGTTCAAGATCCTTGTTGGTTTTTGTGCTTATGTTCATACTCAGTTCAAGGTTAAGGTTCAATCTGTAAGGTCTGATAATGGTGCAGAATTCTTGCAGACTCAGCTTCAAGATTTCTTTCTTTATTCAGGCATTCTTCATCAGCGTTCTACACCTTATGTTCCACAACAAAATACTCGTGTGGAAAGAAAACATCGCCACCTTCTGGAGACTGCTAGGGCACTTCGTCTTCATGCTAAACTCCCTATTACTTTCTGGGGTGAATGCATACTTACTGCCACGTATCTCATCAATTTAATGCCCTCTCAGGTCCTGAACTGGGGCATTCCATTTGAAATTCTTCATCAATCCAAGGTCATATATGATCATTTGCGAGTTATAGGTTGTCTTTGCTTCAGCCTCAAAAATCTTAAGGACAAGCTTGAACCAGTTTCTCAGCCTTGTGTGCTTCTTGGCTACCCTCCAGGCCAGAAGGCATATAAACTTTTCAATCTTGAAACTCGTCGGGTATTCACCAATCGCCATGTCATTTTTCAGGAAACCATTTTTCCTTTCAAAAAATCATCCAACTTACCTTTATCTCATTCACCTACCCTTCCTCTTGTCTCACCTGGTGTTGATGATGATCATTTTATCAATGTACCTGCCACTTCTCTTCCTGCATCCGATTCCTCACTTATCCAGGCCTCTTCTACTTCTTCACCTAATTTTTCATCTCCTGTACCTGTTCCATTTGGAACTCCCACCTCCACAGATACATCTCCCTCTTCCCTTATCACCACAGATAGTTCTAATCCCTTAATTATTACTCCTTCCCCTATAATTATTCCTCCTAAGACTTCTACTCGACCTACTCGTCTTGTTCAGGGCCCAGCATATCTCAGAGATTATCAGTGCAATTCTCTTATCACTGCCAAGCACTTTAATCTTTCTTGCCATTCTTCTGACTATGTTGCAGCTCTTTGTACTGTGCTTAGTTCATTTGAACCGTCTCATTATCATCAGGCTAAAGATCACCCCGTTTGGGTTGAAGCAATGCAACAGGAACTCACTGCTCTTGAACATAATGATACATGGGAGCTCCTTCCTTTACCTCCAGGCAAGACACCTATAGGCTCTAAATGGGTTTATAAGCTTAAACATCGAACTGATGGCACTATTGAACGCCATAAAGCTCGCTTGGTTGCTAAAGGCTACAACCAAATCAAGAATAAGGATTATAAACACACCTTTTCACTAGTGGCAAAGTTTTCTACAATTCGAGTCATTCTAGCTTTAGCAGCTGCTCGACAGTGGCCTCTTCATCAACTCGACATTAATAATGCATTTCTTCATGGTTTTCTGGATGAGGAAGTTTATATGTTGCCTCCTCCTGGATATGCTAAGGCTCCTCATGGCTTTGTTTGTCGTCTCAAACGATCTCTCTATGGTCTTAAACAGGCCAGCCGACAGTGGAACATTGAACTCCCTAAATTGCTTACTCATCTTCAGTTTGTGCAATCTCTTTGACCATTGCCTTGGTTTATGTAGACGACATGCTCATTACTGGTAATGTTCCTTCAGATATTTTATCTCTCAAGCAAGCACTTGATCGTGCTTTTACTATCAAAGATCTTGGAGATGCTCGTTTCTTCTTAGGCATGGAGATTGATGTTTCATCTACTGGTATTTTCATCAATCAACGAAAATATATTGCTGATGTTCATTTATCTGATTGCAAAGTTACTTCCTTTCCTATGCAACGCAATCTGCACCTCACTCCAGATGATGGGGATCCTATTTCTGACCCTGAGTTGTATCGAAGACTCATTGGTCGTTTGCTGTATTTGTCTTTAACTCGCCCTGATATTGCTTATACTGTACAACAGTTAAGTCAATTTCTTTCTTCTCCTCGTGCACCACACTTACAAACAGCTACATATCTCATTCGTTATCTTAAAGGGACAATGGATTTGGCCTTATTTTATCCAGTTCAGTCTCATCTCTCACTCACTGCTTATAGTGATGCTGACTGGGGTTCATGTAGTTTTTCTTGTCGCTCCATTATTGGGTATTGCTTATTTCTGGGTCAAGCTCTCGTCTCCTGGAAAACGAAGAAACAGAAGACTGTGAGTAAGTCCTCTGCTGAGAGTGAATACCGAGCCATGTCCATGACAACGAGTGAAATTATCTGGCTTGATGGGCCACTTCAGGATCTTCATGTTCCCCTCACTCGCCCTTATCCTTTACATTGTGATAATAAGGCTGCCCAGCATCTCGCTGCGAACCCAGTCTTTCATGAGCGGACCAAGCATTTGCGTATTGATTGTCATTTTGTTAGAGATGAAGTTCAACGTGGCTTATATCTACCCTTCATACTCCCTCTTCTCTTCAGCTTGCTGATATCTTCACTAAACCCCTGGGAGAACAGCAGCACCTGTTTTTTGTTCGCAAGCTTGGCTTGGTTCAACCCATTCCAGCTTGACGGGGGGGGGGGGGGGTATTGGTATTATATAGTGATATATGTAAATAAAGGGACTGCTTATGTAATAAAGCCAAAAGTTGTAACAAACTCTAACAGGCTATATATAGCCTTGTACTCGCATTATCAGCTGTGAATGAATACAATTTTTCAGTTCTTCCTTACCTCTTAACAACAGTTTCATAAGGGCCTTTGTTTTCAACTCCAAAAACGGAATGAAAACGAATCTAGTTCATATGTATACCTTTGTACATCAAAGTTTTTGGAATGATTCCTTGTGGTTTGAACTAATTGAAGTATAATTTGATTACTTTTAATACCTATCCAATAATAAAATTTGGGGGAATCAAGTGCATTTTGGATGAAATGACATATTCCAAAAAGTTCATGAACAAAAAGTACACATATGAACAAGATTCATTTCCATTCCGTTTCTATTTCCGAAATTACTACCAAACGGGGGCTAAATGTTTAGGAATCTACTTTCAACTAATCAAGTAGGGAAATTCACTTAAAATACAGGCAATTGAGAAGAATAAAAGATATAGAAAGAGGATATTAGAACCTGAATCCCTCCCTAAATGTTTAGGATCTACTTACAAAGTAAGACAAGTAAGTTACAAGGGAACACACAATCGAAATAGAAAATCACTCTGAAACAGAAAATATAAAAAACCCAATGTTTTCTCACAAAAACAAGAGTATCAATGTTCTTTTAGAAATCGAAACAAGAACTAGAATGAAAAAATTATGATACCACAATAAATAAAACAAAGACTCCCGTTCTACGGTCCATTTGTAGACGGAACCCTGCTGAGTTTATTTGGTGGGTTTGGGCTTAACGCGAATGTGTGTTCGTATATATGCACATGACCCCGATCTACGGTCCGTCTTTGTTGGAGATAGTTTTGGTTCAACTGATTTCAGTAATTTATATTAGCATAACCAAAAAATGATATATAATTTTGATAACTTAGTTCGAGTTTCCAATTCCGTTTTTAACCTAAACTAAAGTTCGAGATTTCAATTACGTTTCTAAACAAAACTAAACAAAATTCCGAATAAAAACATCACAAATGAAATTAAAAAGCCGAGCTTGGCTAGAAATGGCTGGAGAAATGTCAATGAGAAATACTCAATCAAATGTGAGCATTTCTTATTTTTCAAAGATGTTTCAACTGCAACGCAATCGGTCTGCGTTGAAGTTGAAACATCTCAACATAGTCGGCTTGTATTGAGTTTTAAAATATTCAACGCAATCGCAATGCATTGAACATTGCCTTTTGTAAATTTAATGTTGTGTCATTTGGAGTCCGAAAGTGGAATTTGGACACAGCTATGTATATATAACTTTGTATATAGGATTTCATGTTATGGGGCTAGAAGTATGTAATAAAAAGGTTGGTAAGGCTTATTGGCCCCTTAGCCATGCAGCAGTCTAATTGGACTCAACTCATTGTACAACTGCTTCATAAAGGCAGTTTTATCGGATTATCGAATCGGATAACAGGATAATATTATCCTTTGGATATAATATAAGGTAATAGCAATCACTCAAGTTGACTGGATATTCAATATATCCGATAAAAAATGACTTTTGCTGATGATTAGTATATGTACTCGAATAAGATATATGGCTCCGATAAAGAAAATGTCGAATAATCAAATATCCCGGATCGTTTATGGATTAACCTTTTTAGGACGTATTGGAATAGACCGGTCTGTTTTGAATTTGTTGGAGCTGAACCGGCCGAGAAGATTTTATTTGTCCAGTTTTGGGGTTCAGCGTTTGCCATATGAACCCGGTTCTGTTTGGGCCGGTGTAGAACCCAGTTGCACTTGTACCCGACCCGGTGGACCCCCCGATGTTATCATCTCCTTGAACCGTCCAACGCCAACCGTTAACCTTTTGAGTTTTCATTCTCCGTAAGAAACTCTCACCCGCCCTCTCTCAGCCATTAACGCACCTCCAAAGCATCAATGCCGACGCTTCAGCAAAATCCATTCCACCTGAACATCGTTTATTCCAATTCCGCCCACTCTTCTTCTTCTTCTTCTTCCTTCCGCGTGAATTTCATGAACTATATACCTTCGTCTCCGGATCGAGGGATTCAGGTGAAAATTTCCTCATCCTCTCTGTTTGCATTGTAAGTGCTTGTCCCTCTCCCATCTACTTATTTTTCCCTGCTTGAATCGATGAAAGTAGAATGGTAAACATCAACACATAGTTTGTGAATTGGTTATCATTTGAGTTAAGAAGTGAGCACTGAGTTTTGTTCATCTGAAATCTTCCACACTTTGTGATGTAATAATGCTTGATTAGATGTCGAGAAACTGATTTATGAAGGATGAATTTTACATAGCTGAAATTGGGGACTAGATTATGTTCAGTTGCCCATAAATTGCAATTATGTCAAATTGTAGATGGATTATGTTCAGTTGAACATTTACTTAACAGTATGCTCGCTGGGAATTGTATTTTGTATTATTGGTAAGAAACATGAATTTGCATCAACAGAACGGTGATATGACTCTTTTCTCTAGGTTTAATATTGTTCAAATGATTTGTACATCTTTAGTCAATCTGTTGATTCCAATTTGTGGCTCTTCTAGTTGAATTTGATGTTTGTTTATCTGTCAATCTACCAAATTGAAGAACACTTGAATTAGGGTTGCTACCATCTAGCCAGCTTTGCACATTCAGATGATCTAAACTCTAAGTTTTCAAGTTGCGAAAAAGAATGCTATTATAGTGCCAATTTCAGATTCCAACGGTGTTCAATGCAGCATAGAAGATCAAGTACTAAAGTGACTAAAGAAGCCAACAGAAAGCTCATAGCGAGAGCATCTGAAGAAGATGCAAATGCAAGTGCTGGAGGAAGAAGTTTTTTGTCTTTTGAAGAAGCTGGCCTTGTTGAAATGTCGGGTTTAAGTACCCATGAACGTTTTCTCTGCAGATTAACGGTAATTGTTGTTCATCCAACATTTTGTGTCACAGGATGATTGATTTTTATGTTCAATGTTGAATACACATCTCACCTTTCAATATGTTGTAATCAAGATGAACCATTTCAAATTATTTTCTCAATATTTTTTAATGTAGATTTCATCTTTGAACCTATTGAGAGTGGTAGCAGAGCAAGAAGGCTGTGAAATAGAAGAGTTGAATGCAGGGAAAATATGTGACTGGTTCTTAAAGGATAGGCTCAAGCGAGAGCAAAACATCGGCTCTGCTGTTCTCCAATGGGAAGATGATGATGATGGCCTCCAATTTTGATCTCAATATTCATTCTTTTGTTTCTGTGTATTCGTATTTGCATGCTTGTGTAGTTGTTATCTTGTAAGGCAACAATGTCTAGCCTTGAATGCAATCAAGCCAAGTTGAAGATCGTTTTTGCCGGGGTTCACTACTTATTGGAAGTGTGAGTCTCGGCTCTTTCCAGATGGAATGATTAGACTGCTTTCATGTGCTAAAATACCTCTAAACAAGCATAGTTTTGATTGATTCAGAATCATTCCGTTACCGGTAATGATTTTTAGCAATTCCAAACGAACCCTAAGTATATCAAATCAACTTGTGTTGAGTCCTGTCACACGTGATGACACACATGCGCGTTAAGTCCAAATCCAACACATAAATTCAATGAGTTTTATCATAAAATTAATTAACCATAAAAGTAGTTCACCAACTTTTATATATATATATCGAAGTCAAGATCCCTTTCAGACAATAGCTTAAACCGAACCGAACGATGGAATTCTCAGAGATGGGTTCAATTCATTATGTGTGAAAATATCCCACATCGACAATTTGATACTACGTAAACCTAACATATATAGGTAGCGTCTTAACTTTCGTGATTACTCTCCCCTCATTAGGAAGATAACTACGAAAATTAACTCTTGGAGTGCCAAATGCCTTTCTTATGCGGGAAGTAAGCAGGTCATTGCTTCTATTCTCGTGTCTATCCATCTTTACTGGTGCAATGTTCTCCCCATCCCTATGATGATTATCCAAAAAATTCAAGGGCTGCTACGCTCCTTCTTATGGTCGGGAAAGGCTTCTAGCGCCAAATCGTTGGTTGCTTGGAATTCTATCTGTAACTCCTATGTTGATGGCGGACTTGCTTTCAAAGATATTCTCTTGGAACAAGTCCCGCATCTCAAGACTCATCTACGACCTCGACCGATGCAACCCTATTGACAACCTTTGGTGCGAATGGACTAATTGCAACATCCTTAAAGGCGCGTCTATCTTGTCCTACCCCGCTTCCTACAAGCACAGTCACACTTGGAGTACGATCATCAAGATTAGGGACGAAATTCTCGAAACTTCGTCCAGCCGGAACTTCATCCTGCTCTCCGGTCCCAATGGGCGATTCAAGACTTCTGCTGCCTACGACCTCTTCAAGAAACTACCTGATCCCCCCACTCAATACAACCTCTGCATCATTTGGACGGGGCTAAACGTTCCAAAGTGTAGTTTTATCACCTGATTGGCTAGTCTGCACCGTCTTCCCACCCTCTCAAAGCTTGCAAATTGGAACCTCATACAAAACGACACCTGCGAGCTTTGTAACCACCACTCCGAAGATGAGTTTCATCTCTTCCACCTATGCAGTTACTCTTGTCTTGATCTTGACCTCATCTCCAGGTGGCCGAGAACTCCTTCCCTGCTCCCCTACAGACACAACATCTGGGAGTGGTTGCGCTCCTTGAAGCTCAATAAGCATGATCTCATTGCTCATGTTCGGATCTCCTCTATCTCGAGCTTTATATACTTCGTTTGGAAAGGTAGGAATGATCTCATTTACAATGGCAGCACTACTCACCCCTCCATTTGTGCAAAAAATGCCATAAGTGCTACTAAAACATTCATTGCTTGTACTTGGATCGATCCCCCAACTCCATCATGTGGGCCAACATCCTTGGCATTCATCTGGACTAGTTTCTTTGTTATCTTGTTTTTTTTTTCTTGTTTTTCTAAGTCTAGTAGACCATCTCTTGTAAATTCTAGTTACTAATATAAATTTTTTCAAAAAAAAAAACCCCTAACATATAAGTTTTTGGGCTACTCCTATTATCAATTGATTCTAGGATGAAGCCCCGAACACTTATGTGCATAGTATCAGAACGTGTGTATATCCTCTCCAAGTATTACTCCCCTAGAACTTATTTTGACCATTGTCTTTACCTTAAAGATATACTAGTGTAATTCCCGCGAGTGTAATACCCGCACAAGGTGCGGGTTTTGAAAAATAAGGGTTATATTTATCATCGTGTTAATATATATATATATATATATATATATATATATATATATATATATATATATATATATATATATATATATATATATATAAAATCCCGACTCATATGTGAACAGCTCCTATACCGCCGAATATTTCTTCCACTAATCACACGATTTTTTTTCTTTTAATATCGCCTAATCTCAGTCATATATTTAACGATCTAACGAATACAATTTGTTATCATTTTACATGTTATGATTAAAATTCGTAATATATTACGATTAAAATTCGTCACTTACTCTCATATAATTTTTCTAGATGGAGATTAGTTGCTTTGAACGTTGAAGGTGACAATAATGTATCTACTCTACTGAGATTGCAATAATTAGTATGATGAACTTCCTAACTTTTAAAAGTTCCTACTACACCTATTTTTAGAAAAACTAACGGTGTACCTAATAGCTTTTTTCTGCGAACATCTTCCTCTACTAGTTGCTCTCTCCGACGAGTCAAGGTCATAACCGAAGATTTTCATCCACAAAGATATGAAATGATGAACTATTTCTTAAGAGTAACTACTATTAATTGATTTATACTCACAAAAATACATAAATCTTCTAAAGGAGATGAACGATGAGCTTAGGGTTGTAAAAGGACATAACGAGAGATATAGGAGGAAAACGGGTTCCGAATCCGTGACGGTTACGAGATTTGTAATCGACTAATCGTGATTAGTTTCTCTGTGAATTGTAACCAAAAAAATAAAAATGAAGAAAGTCATCACGGATTCGGAATCCGTAACCGTCACGATTACGGGTTCTGGATCCGTGATAATTTTCTTTATTAATTCTAACCCCAAAAAAAAGTCTGACATTGTCACAGTTATGGAACTCGTAATCATGATAGATGTTAGGAAAAAAGTTCATGATTTCAGAACCCGTGATCGTGATGAAAGAATTCCGTAACTGTCGTACGTTTACGAAATTCATCACCGTACCGTAATACCTTTTGCAAACAATGTATGAAATAGGTTGGTTCCATGAACCACACCCTATATATAGTTATATAGTTATATAGTTATTCAGAAACAAAGTTTATATTGAGAATGAAAAACCTTTACCAATTCATTTCATCTAGGGATGTGCAAAATCGGACCGGACCGGAAAATCGGACCGGAATTTACGGTCCGGTCTCCGGTCAGGTTTTTTTGAAAGCACGGTTACGGTCCGATCCGGTTTTAGACCGTATAAAAACCGTGACCCGGGTTGGACCGTAAATTATGAATATCCGGTCCGGTCCTATCCGGATCCGTTTTTGACCGAAAAACCTCACCAAAACTGCACAATTTGTCCGGTCCGAAATATTCAAAATTGCACAATTTAGGTCCAACCCGAAACCGGACCGGTCTGGATCGGACCGTAACGGTCCGGTCTACGGTCCAGGATGTCATCAATTTACGGTTCACCGATCCGGACCGTATGCACAACCCTAATTTCATCCCCATTTACATAATTACATCCAAACGGCCAATTAATCGATATATTCATACTCTCGATTGATGTATTCTTCAATCGACCTGTTTTGCTTGATGTTGAATTTGAATGTTTGTTGCCATTTCCTCAACATGTAATCAAGTTGTGAGGTTATGTTTCTAACTTATCGGGTTTGTAAACCTTTATTTCATTGATTGCAGAGTTGGACAAAAAGGTTGTCCTATCCGCTAGAAACAACCGGTCTTAAGACATGATATCTTATGTCAACTGAGACATATGGTTATGCCTGACTTATCAAGTTTATTAGCTTTTAAGACCTTCGTTGCGGAACTGGACGAAAAGATTGTTCCGTCCGCTTTGACTAGTCGGTCTTGAGACACGATGTCAACCGAGACATAAGATTGTGTCTATGAATTATCGGTTTTGGTAGCTTTCAAGACATTGATTGTAGAGATGGATAAAAAAAGTTATCCGCTCGCTTGAACTAGCCGGTCTTACACACAAACGGGTTATTAGTCCACAAATTTACACCACAGTTCTCAACCCGTTGTTTCATTTCACATTAAAACCCCCACAATTCTCTTTACTTATCATTTCCTGCGGTAACAAGGAAGGAAAGTGTTATAATAAAACAATAAAGCTAGGTATACTGATAAGATGGACCAATGATCAAACGAGACGAGCTATTCCTGGCCGGGTAAGCGGAGAAAACATATTTTGGGCCCATTAATTATTGGGCCTGGGGCGACAGGGTGCAAGGGGCTCCGCCTCCCGTGGTACGAATTTTACCTATTTTGTTATAAATCGATAGGTTTAGAGTTGTATTCTTTTATTCACGAAAGTATATTGAAAACCCTAACTGTAAGTTCTGTGCAGCAAAACCACAAACGTTCTCTCTTCTTTCTATCCACTGATTAGCTCGTCGAAAATCACAACAGAAAGTTATAAGCAATCAAAGCTAAACAATATGTGGAACAATTTGTCTTGCGATAGACATGAACAACGAGCATAAACTAGTCCATTTTAATAAAGTCTTACACCTAATCGTAGAACCCACAATAAGTTATTTATCCACCAAACTCACCCATATTTATTCATTCTTTGCCTATCATTTCTTTCCTCACTCATTTCCTCTTTTGGGAAACCTTTTCTTAGTGAACTATTGATGGGTAATGAGGTTGAGTCTTTGCCACTTTTGGAAGCAAACCTAAGGATACATAGTAATGAGGAGAACAAGCTATCAATAAGGCTATGGCAAGAGACCAAGAAGATTTCGCGGGTTTCCTTGCCTGGAATGGTGTATCGAGTAACGTCATTCGGGATTTTGGTAGTAACGCAATGCTTCGTCGGACATGTTAGCTCCATTGATCTTGCTGCCTATGCCCTTGTTCAGTCCATCACCATTCGTTTCATCGAGGGCATGCTTGTAAGCTTCTCCTCCTCTATATAAACTCATTTTGTAGTTAAAATGTCACCCAGTGTTTTCTAGTTGTTAGACTATATAAAATATTAACTAAAGAGAGAAAATAACACAAATATAAACTTTCGTTTGTGTTTGATCTATTACCCCAGCCGATTATCAACTGAATAAATTGGATCTCATAATTTTTATTTTTGAAAATTATATATATGTATCAATTATAACATTAAAACCCTATAATCAAATTTTAATATTTGAAAATTACTACCCGAATTATTATAATCTAATTACAATATTCAAATGTAATACCCTAAAACCTATTACGCGAAATCTATTACATAGAATTTAGTACCAGAATTTTATTTCCCAAAACTTAGGGCATGTTTACTTGTAAATTGATTTATTTTCGGATTTATAAACTAAATGAGTTTATATGGGTTTATAGTTTCTTTTTGGGTTTAATTATTTGTCAACGGGTTTATATAAATAAATCAGATAAGGTTGTTTACTTGGAATTTATTTTTGGGTTTATTTTACTTCAAATGACACTTATGGTCCTAAAAAAATCGAACAATAACGTTGAATATCCTGACATGAAAAAAAAAATATACAGATGGAAAAACACAGCCAAAATCGGATTTTAAACAAAAGAAAACTCATCTAAACAAAAATAATCTTGGTCTGAAAAGTTAAAGTGGTTTATAAATCCAAATAAACCCGTAAAAAATAAACCAATCCTCAAATAAATAACTACAAAAATTAAACTCAAAATTTATAAACTAAATAAAATAAAAATAAACCGCAAATACACGTGCCTTTAATATCCAAAATCTAGAGGTCATAGTTTTACACGGATATATGATAAGTTTAGCTTGGATTGTTTTAATATAAATATGTAAATAGATTGTGAATATGTTCCAAGGAATAAATGTCAACATTTATTCTACTATGGCCGGTTTCCATGCCTTCTCAGCTCATCTACTCTTCAAAGAATACCTAGTTAAGAAGATGTCGGCAACTCATCTACTCTTCAAAGGAATCAAAGGATACCTAGTTAATTAAGAAGGTCTCGGCTAGGGGCCGGGGCTGTTATACATACGTATGAGTCTAACGAATCGAAGATTGACATGTTCAAGCTCCGCTCGTTTATAAACGCTTTGAGTTTAAATCGAATCTAAATTTTAACCGAGCTTTCAACTATTCTTATATCCAACACTTTTACAAAGTGAACGAGATTGTCTGAAACCGTAGATATATATAAACCCGTTCATATTCTATCAGTTACAATATGTCGGCGTACTAGTAGGAGGAGGGAACATAAAGAACCCGAATACGTCCCATGACAACTTTGTCCCAGACCAAGTGAATATCTAGCTCAATATGTTTGGTCTATTGGTGTTGGAACGGGTTGTTGCGAGGTAGACAATGGAGACATTATCGTTGTAGACGACTTAAGCTTTGTGTATGAGACACCGAAGTTCAAGAAGGAGATTACGAATCCAAGAACACTCCGTGACAAAGTTCACAACACCTCTATATTCTGCTTCTGCGCTTTAACGAGACATAAACTCATTCATATTCTATCAATTACCATTGTACATGAAATATTAACCTAATAGTCGTAAATATATAAACTCATTTATATTCTATCATAAAAAAGCTTTTTTTTTTTCAAGCCGAAACTGAATAGTTCTTATCCCGTAAAAATTGAAATCTAATATATAGACGCTTCTGCAGTTAGGAATGTCTACCACAACCGAAACACTTTGTGGGCAAGCATTCGGAGCTAAACAATACCATATGTTAGGTATCTACTTGCAACGCTCATGGATTGTCAACTTAGTCACTGCAACCATCTTACTTCCTGTATTGATCTTCTCAAATCCTATATACAAATTGCTAAGAGAAGACGATGATATATCCGAAGCAACCGAGGCGATCTCCTTATGGTTTATACCTTGTTCTTATGCCCTTGCATTTACTTTAACAATCAATATGTACCTGCAAGCACAAATGAAGAACAAGATCAATGGATGGTTTTCCTTTGCGGTTTTCATCGTTCATGTTCTCATTTCGTGGCTCTTCGTGGATAAACTCGATCTTGGGATCCCGGGTGCAATGGGTGCTATGATCATATCACAAACGGGATTTGTTATTTGTGATTGGGTTTACATTTTTGGAGGTTGGTGTAAGAATACATGGACGGGCTTCTCCATACTTGCCTTTGCTGATCTTATACCTCTTATTAAGCTTTCGCTTTCGTCGGGTGTTATGCTTTGGTATGTTTCACCAATCATCAATGAACAACTTTTGATATTTACAATGTTTGTACGTCTGGTCTGTTGAGATGTTGGAAGACACACCATTAGGTGATACTACCGTATAAGCATTCGAGCTACTCTTCCTATTGTCAATTGGTTTTAGGATGAAACTCAAAAGGCTTCTGTGTGTGGTTCACTGGACGTGTGTCATCCACGTCGTTTGATCTTGGAACGGATATAAGAAAAAGTTAACAATGTCTAAGTCTAATTCTTTGTTTGCTAACGTAAGTTAGCCTTCAGATATGGTACACTTCGATTCTTGTGTTGATAGCTGGATACTCGAAAAACGCCGTGGTTGAAGTTGATGCATTCTCTATTTGGTATATAGATCGTTCTCTATCATCCTACCTTGTTGTATATATTTCAATGTTCCCCGTTATTATTACCTAAGTTTGGATCTCAAAATATCATATTGACGTACATATATTTCAGCTTGAACGTTAATCTATGCGTGTACATGTTATTCCTTGGCTTTTTGGGTGCAGCAAGGTATGTACGTACTTATGATAAAACTAACTAGCCGACATATTTCAGCTTTAACCTTATATACTTTCATTGCACTCAACGGCTGACCTCTTATGCTCGTGTGCATGCATGTTCGTGTTAGTGTACGAGTTTCTAACGAACTAGGGCGTGGAAATGTCGAGGCTGCTAAGTTTTCGGTTAAGGTTTTAATGTGTATGGTAGCCGTTGTTGGGCTATTCTTTTGTGTTCTTTGTCTTGTTTTCGGTGAATCGTACCCATACTTGTTCACAAGCGATGATGAGGTTGCGAAGGCAGCGGCTAAGTTATCTACTCTCCTTGCCTTCACAATGCTCGTAACCGGAGGGCAAACGGTTATGTCAGGCAAGTGATCAGTGGATGACTGAATCTCGCGTGTTCTTTTCTCTCTTGATTGTATTCAAATTCTAACTATTTCGTCCATGCAAGCAGGTGTTGCAGTAGGATGTGGGTCACAAGCCAAGGCTGCTATAGTTAACCTTGTTTCCTTTTATGTGGTCGGCATTCCCGTTGGATGTTTGCTTACTTTTGTAGCTAAAGTTGGAATACCGGTACGTCATTTCACGCGTTACATAAAAAATTATTTGTATGCCTAATCTTTAGGCTTACTAAAATATTATTATCAACGTCGTAAATAGGGGATGTGGATCGGAATGTTGATTGGCAATGTAGTCCAACTAACTACACTCATCATCTTAACATGGCTAATGGATTGGGAGGGAGAGGTAAGATCTCGAGCAAATGAAAAATGTGTACATTTATGTATCGACGAGTATACTTGACATGTTTTCTTAATAAATTAGTTACCTACACGTCTAATTTGCAGGTGAAAAAGACGACAAAGCGACTTGCAATATTTCTCCACGAATCTACAAGAGAATCTAGCCATACTTCTGATCATTCTTGATGTTCTTACGTTGTTTCTGCACCAAGGTTGTAACTTGTAATAAACTTAGCATTCTTGCTAAGTGTTCTTGAATCATTGAATGTGTTGAAATGCGATATAGTATAAAACACTCGGGATATAATATTCTAGCTAGTTGTTCACTCTTTTGTTAGTGCTTCGTGCAAATCCTCGAGTTTTGTTAAGGATGAAGTATTCTTGGGTTTACCGATTCAGAACGTATATAAAACGGAAAAATGATCGTAAGGGTTACTCTTTTGTGTTCGTTATCTTGCTTTTGGTGACCCGTACCGATACTTGTTCAAAAACGATGGCGTGGTTGTGAATGCAGGGCGTCTAGTACCCCTGCACATCTAGCTAGCCAGACTTCTGATCATTCTTGACGTACGTACGTTAAGTACATAAGGTGTTTCCATCCCTCCTTAATCAAGCTCAATTATTAAATGGGTTATCCACCAAATTGGAATAAGTCCAATGGACTAAGACCCAAAAAGGAGGGCTCCATTATGGGGAAAGATCTAAAGAAGAAAATATATGATAAGAAATTAAAATCTAGATAAAATTAGTCTAGAACTAATCTAGAATTCTCATCTAAAATATTTTCTAGCTAGGAATCTATATATACTACTAAAATAGAACCCTTTTCTTCCACATGTCAACATCTTACCTATGCCACCTAGGACTTTTTGTCAAATATTTACAATTTTGCCACATTTTAATTACTATTATACCATTATTCAATAAATGTTTTAAGTCAAAATTAAAATATTTTCCACCTCATTATGCCAATTCAACAAATAATTCCATGCCATCATTTTCAATATCTTACGGGTATAAAAATAATTTTAAAAAAAATATCATATCACCTAACCGAATTTAGAGATTTCAATGGATTTTGTTTGGATTCTAAATTTTACAAAATAAATCTGAACTAACATTTAAATCTTATTGGTTACAATATGAGATATAACAATATTTTATTTAAAAATTTGTATTATCGTTAATTAAATATTTTAATAATCGTTTTATTAAATTATTTTTTTTAAATAATCAAATTTAAAAAAATATTTTTCTTAACAAAAAATTTAATTTTTTAGTTATAGGTAATAATATTAAAAAAAATAAATTAGAAATTTGTTACGTAATTTTTTTATTTAACACTTTGGAAATTATTATAAATTTAATAATTAATTTTTTTTACATGATCTAATCATATTGATATTAATATATTATTCTTAACATTTAGCGCTTTTTTTTAAAAAAAATTGTATTTTGTTTAAATAATAAATTTTCAATTAAAAGGTTAGGTTTTGCCATCCAAAAAGGGGTAGCGGCGCAACTTGTTGCCCGCTTACCTTCTACTTCTATGTAAATAGTAATACCGGATAAATAAAAGTTGATATTCGGAGATTAAAAAAAAAAAAAAAAAAAAAATTAATAATTAATTTTTTTTTCCCTCAGAAGATGCGGGTATTAGACTAGTTTGTGTAATTTTAGAATTCTCTTTTCAAATATCTTCCTAGATTATTGTGTAGGAAGGTGATCTTCCCCCACTATAAATAGGTGGAGAAGTTGAACATTTCCATCATCCACTAATTGAGAGTTCAAGCAAACTAGGTTTTCCCAACAACACGAAAGTGGAAGGTTTTCCCAACAACTAGGTTGTGATAAGTTTAGCATTCTTGCTCTTTTTTTTTTCTTGAAAATTTGCATATTAGGATGTAAATCAATTTTCATCTTGTCAAAGAAGCAAGAGGGGTACAAAGGAGAGAAACTTAAACAAGGCTAATACCTAGGAATCTAGCCCAAGAGATTGTATCATTAGAGCAACGAGGATGAATTTGATTAACCGAGAGTATGATCAAATGGGCGCAGTCCGTGACATAGGGGTTCTTGTTGAAGTTGACGGCGGAGGACAAGTTAAGGAAAAGGTTGGTGAAAGGATAGTTGATCCAAAGGTGGGCTTCAGTTTCATTCTAAGAATTGCAAAGGTTGCAGGTGCTACTCTGAATGATATCCCTTTTGTTAATGCTTCGTACGTGAATGATCGAGTTTTGTGATGGATTAACTAGAAAACCATAAGACACGACGCCACATGACAAATGATGTATACGATTGGGGTGCCGGTGTGTGGTGATTAAGACACGTACCCACATCAATTACAAATAGATACATATTAAAGTCTCGTATATAAGGATTTGTTATGATTGTTCAAGAGAGAACAAATCTAAGTGGAAGCAAAACTCAAGCAAGAAAACACACAACACTTTTACGAAGTTCAGAACGAATCCTACATCCTCGGGGACTCAAGACCGGAGACTCAAATCCACTAAACATATAAGGGAAATTACAAGACAAATGTTTCTCGGGCTTTACGCACATGTCACTCCTCATAAGGTGCTCAATTTATTTTTAGTGGATTTGGGTTTCCGATCTTGAGAATCAGGTTTACGAAGGAGAATAAGGTTTTAAGCGAAATTACAAGATAAATGTTTCTCAGGCTTTACACACAAATGTTTCTCATGCTTTATAACATGACATCCCCAACATTACACTGTTTATAGTGCTAAACCACTCCTTATGAAGAGTGGCATGTATAGTGCATCCTGAATCTAAAATCAATGCACCATGTTAGTAGTATCACACACAACTAAAAGCTCAAGAGGATAATCATGACAAGACTTAACAATACCAGACTCATGATTTTTAGCCTTCTCATCCCTTTTTCTTTTATAACAATCCTTACTATAGTGTTTAGGCTTACCACAACAATGATAAGTTATATTAGATTTATCAACAAGTTTTTGGCAATTGGCTTTATGAGAGTCATCTTTATTAGAATCCTTTTTTGTGATTATTGGTGTAGCTGTTGTTACTCTTCTTATTGTTCCTATATTTCCCTTTTGTCATCAAAACTTCAGTCTTAAAGTCATGTTTGTTCTTAAAAACCTTCAGAACATCATTTTTCTGTATTAACATTTTCCGTGACCTTCTTAACAGTTAAAGAGCACTCACTTCTATATTGGACAACATCCTAGAAAGTGAAAATTGTGAGGGAAGAGATTTTAGATGAATAATAGCTTGATAAATATCATATACCTTTTTATCACATCTTAGGTCTTGAGTGAGTTTAAGGAATTTATCAAGGTTGTCTTTCAAAGCCAGATTAGTATCCATTTTAAAAGTAAACAATTTACTCATATTTACTAATCTTATTAGACAAGTTCTTAGTAAGATAGAGTTTAGTTAAAGAATCTCGTACCCCTTTAGTTGTGTTTTATCTACCACTTGCCTTAGAACTTCATCCGAGAGGCGAATGAAAATTTCTCCAAAAGCTTGCTCATCCATTTCCTTTTTTTTGATTTTCCATAGTTCCTTCTGGGTAGTGAGTTGTCACAACTTTGTCGCAATTTTTCTTCATCAAGAAGGCCTTTATTTTTACCTACCACATCGGAAAGTCAGTACTACCATCAAAAATATGAATCTTACTAGTAGATTCAGACATATCTAAACAAACTAGCAAGACATATTACTCAGTTCAAGCTTCAAAGATCATGGCAACTAAAACTTAGACAAAAAGAGACTATCATATATAACTACAAGATCTTCCTAGAGGAACTACAGAAGACATCACACAAGGGTTCCACAAAACTATCAAGATACGTTTTTAACCTTTGATACCAATTTGTTATATGATTGTTCAAGAGAGAACATATCTAAGCGGAGGCAAACTCAATCAAGAAAACACACAACACTTTTACGAGGTTCAGAACGACTCCTACAACCTCGGGGCCTCAAGATCGGAGACCCAAATCCAATAAACATATAAGCAAAATTACAAGACAAATGTTTCTCACGCTTTACACACGATTGCAATCAGAAACACAAGTAAAAGATGAGCTAAATAAAACCCTTTTAACAATGGAAGAATCAACACAGCCGAATAACAAAGTTGTGAACGAGCGAGAAGAACTCGATCATCTTCCTTCAACGAACACCCAGAGATAAATCAAGTTGTCTTCAACCTTCACAACAAGTAAACACTCAAGGCTCTCAAGATGAAAGCTTAAAAGAGTTAGGTTTTTCGTTTTCTGATTCTTGGAGAGTGAGGCTCGAAGGGACAAAACTGACTGAGAGTAATCTGCAGCTGTCATAGGGTTTTCTTTTGCTTATGTACTCTCTTGGGCCTTCATCATATTACTCAGAAAAGCTCCAGCTTGGGCATAAGCCTGTGACTGAATAGTTGGTCCCAAAAGCCCATTACCTCCAAATTTGGCTTTCAACTTCAACTAAATGATCACTTGATAGCATTCATCATTTTACATAATATGTAAAGCCTTTAAATAATATATCCCTAAGCATAGAAACTTGGGGCACGTTTAGTTCCAACTCCGATAACGGAAACGGAATGAAAACGAATTTAGTTCATATGTATATCCTTATTCATAAAATTTTATGGAATCATCCATTGTGGTTTAGTGCAAAGTACACTTGCTTTCCCACATTTTGTTACCCTATAGGGTATCGAAAGTAATCAAACTCTACTCCAATTACTTCAAACCACAAGGAATGATTTCAAAAACTTTAATGAACAAGGGCATACGTATAGATTAGATTCGTTCCATTCCGTTTCCGATTTCGGAGTTAAAACCAAACGGGCCTTAGAGAATTACATCAACATGTCGTGTATTATTCTTAATTCTAATGTCACTGGTTTTACGATTTAGATCTACTAAACTTATATGTCGATTTCAAGTATAGTGATACGTGCCACATTAAGTGTGAAGAGGACATTTACCCACAAAAATTTCAAGTATAAATACCTTTTTTGATCTTAACATAATGAAAGGAACAAGAAATGCATTAAAGATGAGAAATTGATATATCATACCAATGTAGATATTTGTATATGGCATACATTTAATGTGTAATGATGATCTTCATAGGTGACAATGTGAATATTATTTTCTAACATCATAAATATTTGTTCCGGATGTCATACATATCCGTTTGTAAAACTGTGAATATTCATATGTAATAATGTAAAAGTATGTGTTGTGAATGATATTCATATTTAACAACATAAATAGTTTTCTCTAACAGGAGAACTACTCATTTTATTTTATTTTTGAAAAAGATACGTATATCGAAAGGGATTTATATGGGAGGGTCACTTTGACCGAAGAAAGAGAGTAGGAAGACAAGAAGGGAAGAGGAACATAGATCCTACTAAAGGAGGCGATACCGAGCAAGTTTGTCCACATGATAGAGTTGGGGACTGGTCTTTTCGTTTATAGGCGGTGAAGTTCTTTATAGCATAATGTGGTGGGCACAAGCCTTTATCTCAACTCTCCATGTAAATTCGCTCTTGTTACTAATATAAATCCCTTTCAAGAAAAAAGAAAAAGAATAAATAATAAAATCTCCCAATTTTATGCTCATAATTTCATAATCTTTATTTCATTCCCTATTTTCTTTAGTTGTTTTGCTTTCCCTGCTCTAAGAAGCATGTAACCCGACCCCCTCTTTTTCTTCTAATATACGTAAAAAAATTTTTTTAAAAAATGAAGGTAAGTAGTAATCAGTCAGGAATAGCCTGACCTATTATATCATTAAAAACAATATATACTAGACTCTCTGGTGGGACACACAATACATTCAGTCTAAAAGAAAAATTATAAATAATACGTTCAGACATGAGGGATAAACTAGTTCATTTTAATAAAGTCTTGACATCTAATCGCTACCCGTGAATAAGTTATTTGTCCACCAAACTCAGCCATATTTATGCCCTCTTTGCCTCTCATTTCTTTCCTCATTCATTTCCTTTATTGGAAGACCTTACTTAGTGAACCATTGATGAGTAACGAGGTGGAGTCTTTGCCACTTTTGGAAGCAACCCTAAGGGTTCCTAGCAATGAGGAGAACAAGCTATCAATCAAGTTATGGCAAGAGATCAAGAAGATTTCGCGAGTTTGCTTGCCTGCAATGGTGTTTCGAGTGACATCATTCGGGATTTTGGTAGTGACGCAATGCTTCGTCGGACATGTTAGCTCCGTTGATCTTGCTGCCTATGCCCTTGTTCAGTCCATCACCATTCGTTTCATCGATGGCATTCTTGTAAGCTTCTCCTCCTCTAATTAAAGTCATTTTCTCAAAATCGGAGAAAAAAATAGTAATTAAATTCAAAGTCTGGGTGAAAGGTCTCTTCTCCCATCTAATTATCAATGGAATAAATTGGATCTCATAAATTTTTATATTTAAAAAGTATATTTATATTTATAGTGTTCAAAACCCTATAATCGAATTTTAATATTTGGAAATTCACACCCGACTTATTATAATTAAATTACAATACTCAAAAAATCTAATACTAAAACCTATTACCCAAAACCTAATACATAGAATTTAATACCGAAATTTTAATTATCAAAACTTAATATCCAACAAACATTCCTAAAATCTGGAGGTTTACTTCATCTCTCACCTATGGAACTCCTGCAACTACAACAACCTCGTCCTTGATATCATCTCCAGGTGGATTAGACTTCACACCCCTACCCCTATTCTAGTGACATTTGGACTTGACTTGTGAAATCTAAACCTCGTAAGCATGACCTCATCTCAAACATCCGTCTCTCCTCGATCACGACTTACTTTTACTTCATTTGGAAAGCTCGGAATAAACTCATTTTCGTCAACACCTATACCACTACCACCGCTTGTGCCCATCATATCATCAAAGCTATCAAGAACTACACTTCCTATCACTGGAAAGACCGGTCTCCCGATTCCCTCATGTGGGCTCGTTTGCTTGACATCCATCTCTTGTAGATGTTTGTCTCTAGTCCTTGTGACTTGTTCTTTGTTTACTTACCTTGCTATGTTGTCTAGTTACTCTTCCTTGTGTTGGAGATAATAATTTCTCACATCGAAAGTTGAGAACATTCCGAGCCTATTATATATGGTCGATGGGCTACTCCTTCTATTGCCAATTGGTTTTAGAATAGAACCTCATCGGGTTTATGTGTTGGGCTTGAGCCTAATGCGCATGTCCGTTCCTATGCACACGACCCCCGCTCTACCGGTCCTAATTTGTGAACAAGTGCAACTCGATCGGTATATATCCTCTAGTTGCACTTACGGGGACGTGTTGGAGATAATAAGTTCCCACATCGAAAGTTGAGAACATTTCGAGTCTAGTATATAAGGTCGGTGAGCTACTCCTCCTACTACCAATTTGTTTTAGGATAAAACCTCATCGGGTTTATGTGCTGGGCTTAAGCGTGATGCGCATGTGCGCTCGTACGTATGCACACGACCCCACTCTACCGATCCGTCTGTATCGGACTTTTACACCTTGTAGAGCTTTTCTCAATATACGTAACATTTCAGAAAAATAAAGTTCTTAGATTATTATTAGTGAACGAATTTTTTACGCATATTTGTATAGCTAAGGGCCATAGTTTTACACGGATATGATAAGGTACTTGGATTATTTTAATATAAATATGTAAATAGATCGTGAATATGGCATAAGGAGTATATCGTGAATATGATACAAGGAGTATATATGCCCACATTTATTCTACTTCATCTACCCGTATATGATGCAAGGAGTATATGTCCACATTTATTCTACTTCATCCACGACAACGTTCACAACACCTCTATATTCCGCTTCGGTGCTTAAACGAGATATAATTGACTGACGTTTGACCGACCATGAAAAAAGCTTGTCATTAAAAAAGACACAATATCCATAGTGGAACGATGTGAATCGGGACACCCACCCTAGTCCGCATCGGTGTATGCGATGAGGTCTGTGGCAGCGGACGGGTTTATGGGCAGGCCCATGGACGGAGTCCCATGAATGTAACGGATACCATGTGAAACTGTAGATCGGAAAAATACCTCATTGGTTTGCCTCTTCATTAACATGTATATGTAATTACAAATGTGCATAGAATATTAACCCAAATAAATTAGCTATAAATATATAAACTCATTCATATTCTATCATAAACAATCTTTTTTTTTCCAAGCCGAAACTGAATAGCTTTTATCCCGTAACATTAAAATCTAATATATAGACGCTTCTGCAGTTAGGAATGTCTACCACTACCGAAACACTTTGTGGGCAAGCATTTGGAGCTAAACAATATCATATGTTAGGCATCTACTTGCAACGCTCATGGATTATCAACTTAGTCACCGCAACCATCTTGCTACCTGTATTGATCTTCTCAAGTCCTATATACAAATTGTTAGGAGAAGACCACGATATATCCGAAGCAACTGAGGCGATTTCGTTATGGTTTATACCATATTCTTATATCCTTGCATTTACTTTAACAATCAATATGTACCTGCAAGCACAAATGAAGAACATGATCAATGGATGGTTTTCCTTTGCGGTTTTCATCGTTCATGTGCTCATTTCGTGGCTCTTCGTGGATAAACTCGATCTCGGGATCCCGGGTGCAATGGGTGCTATGATCATATCACAAACGGGATTTGTTCTTTGTGATTGGGTTTACATTTTTGGAGGTTGGTGTAAGAATACATGGACGGGCTTCTCAATACTTGCCTTTGCTGATCTTATATCAATCATTAAGCTTTCGCTTTCGTCGGGTGTTATGCTTTGGTACGTTTCACTAATCATCAATGACCAATATTTGATACTTACAATGTTTGTACGTCTAAGTCTATTTCTTTGTTTGCTAACGTTAGCCTTCAGCTATGGTACACTTCAGTTCTTGTGTTGATAGCCGGTTACTCGGAAAATGCCGTAGTCGAGGTTGATGCATTCTCAATTTGGTATAATCTCTATTTGTTCTTGTGTTTTTCCGATAGTATTACCTAAGTTTTTATCTCAAAGTATCATCATATTGACATATATTTCAGCTTGAACGTTAATGCATGTGTGAGCATGTTACTCCTTGGCTTTTTGGGTGCAGCAAGGTACGTACGTATAATAAATTTACTTGCCGACTATTTCAGCGTAAACCTTACTTGCATTGCACTCAACCAACTGATCCCTTATGTTTGTGTGCATGCATGTTTGTGTTAGCGTACGAGTTTCTAACGAACTAGGGCGAGGAAATGTCGAGGCTGCAAAGTTTTCGGTTAAGGTTTTAGTATGTACGTCGAGTGTTGTCGGGCTATTCTTTTGTGTTCTTTGTCTCGTTTTCGGTGACTCGTATCCATACTTGTTCACAAGCGATGATGAAGTTGTGAAGGCAGCGGCTAAGTTATCTACTCTACTTGCCTTCACAATGCTCGTAAGCGGTTTCCAATACGTCTTTTCAGGCAAGTTTACCATGCATGCATGCATGCAATTTTGTACATACTTGAAGTTTATTTTCGTTTCCTCCGGCAACTATTGTAACACTCGACGATTTCATCATGCAAGCAGGAGTTGCAATAGGGTGCGGGTCACAAGCTAAGGTTGCTATAGTTAACATCGTGTCATACTATGTCGTCGGTGTTCCCGTCGGATGTTTGCTTGCATTTGTAGCTAAAATTGGTATAACGGTACGTGACTTGATGTGTTTCATGAAGATTCATTTGTGTAATACTTTGCCTTAATGCAATATTTTCATCAACGTCGAATAGGGGATATGGATTGGAATGTTGACCGGTAACGTAGTCCAAGCACTTACACTTGTCATATTCACATCGAGAATGGATTGGAAAGAAGAGGTAAGATCTCGAGCAAACGAAAAACACCTACATTTATGTATCGACGAGTATATTTGACATGTTCTCTTTGTCGACTTGTAACCTAAACATCTAATTTACAGGTAAAGAAGACGACCAAGCGACTTGGAATATTTCTCCATAAATCTCCGGAAGATTCTAGCCGGAGTTCAAATTAGTCTTTTATATATTTATATATAATGGTCAGATTCAGGTGAGAATCATTGTTATGATAATTATGCACTTAACCACTCCATTTTGTTTTCGAGTACTTGCTTATCAAACCAACCATTTTCAAGGCAACAAGTTTCCAAGAAACATTGAGAGAACGTGAGTTCGAGATAAACAATAATTTAGTTGACCCAACTACATACGTTAATTATAGTTATTTCTGAAGTATACGTTACTTCTAATTTTCTCTATATTATATTCTTCACATGCTATTGTGGACAATTAGAGTCTGACAGTGGCCGTCGTGCAACGAGAAGGAAACACAACTTGCATATGGTAGGTCTTGGCTTATCGGGTTGTCATATTCCTCGAGAGATTTGTCGCAAAACAAGATAAAAAGCGGCCCTATTTTATTGGACTAAACGACCTTAAGACACGACGTCAAGTGTCAACTCATATATGTACACGGTTGTGTTTGGGGAGTGGGGTGACTAAAACACTCCCCTTGCAACCCAAGTGGCCAACCAACATACCCCTCTGACATCTGTCTCACTTCCCCAAAACCAAGCATGCAAACCGACCCACACTCTTATAGCCGCCACCTCGGTTAATTACAAAGATATTTTCTCGATAAATGAGTGTTGGAACCATGTCCCTCTCCCTTTCATTCCAAGGCTCGAATCTGGATTCATCACTTTCACTGATGACGATGTTGCTGAAAACACACAGAAATGGCTCCTCTCACTTGTGGGTTTTCCCCTTGGTAGCCCTATCTCCTTCCAGCGTATGACCAAATTTGCTAACGAGTACTAGAACTTCATCCAAACACCTAAGATCCTTCGAAACGAGAAGAGCATCTTTGTCTTCCACTTTGCTAATGAAGACGATCTCAATGCTATCTTGTCTAGCAGCCCATGGGTTGCAAACGGATCTTTCACACTCCTTCTTAAACGTTGGACCAAGGACCTCCCTCTGGATTACTCGAGCCTAAGCTCCTTACCCATCTGGGTTACTCTTCATGATCTCGACTTCCGGTTCTGGTCCAAGCACATGCTTGCTAGAATTGGGTCTGCATTGAGAACTCCCATCCTAAATGACTTTTGCTCGGCTTACCAAGAGAGGCTGGGCTTTGCTCGAATTCTGGTGGACATCCAAGCGTCTTGCCCTCTTCTCCGGGAGGCCACCCTTATTGGTCAGGACGGATCCACATACGTTCAAAAGGTGACCTATGACTGGCTTCCCTCCCGATGCCTTAATTGCCTTGTCTTTGGGTACTGTTGTCCTGCTCCTAAGGAGATTCACAATAGCGTGAAGCCCAAACTTCCTAAGACCTCTCGCCAACACTTACGACGCATCCCTAACCCTAACCCTAATCCCAATCCCCTTCTGCCAACACCAGACATCTCCCAAAGGATCATCCCTGACCCTAACTCTAGTCGTTTGAACTTGACAAACCCAAATCAATCCTCTCATACCTCCATAGAAAGTAGCCCTGACCCCGTTCCCTCCCCACCTACCTCAAACCCTGTCCATGATATCTCCTCACCCCTGCCCATTCTAATCATTAACCAACCTGCCTCCTTTAACCCTCCTGGTGACCCTCCTACCTCATACCATCCTATAAATCCTTCCTCTCCTACCTCCTCTAAGCTCCCTCCCATTTTCCCAAGTCTTGAAGCAAACTCCCAGCCTTCAAACACCCCTCTCTTGACTGTAAGTGCCGCGAAGGATCAAACTACCCCCTCTAATGAATATTAGAATATGCTCTTGGAACATACGGGGCTTAAATGACCCTACCAAATAGAAAGCCATCCAAACCTTTGATAAGAAGCAAAGTATTGATCTTCTTACCATCCTCGAAACAAGACTCAGGTCCAACAATGAGAAGCGCATCTCCAAATCCCTCTTCCCTAACTGGTGCCAGATCTCTAACTCCTCTCAAGCCCACAATTGCTGGATATGAAAATGGTGGAATTCATAAAAGCTTCACCTCTCTACCTTCATCAAAACTGACCAACTAATTCACTGCTTCATCTCCAAGCCTCTACCTAACCTTGACCAATCCACCAGCCTTGAAGTCTCATTCGTTTACGCCCACAACCAACCAGAAGATCGCCCCGATCTATGGTCCACCATCTCCACCATTAAAATGCTCAACTCCTCTAAGCCTTGGGCCTTGCTTGGAGATTTCAACGTCACTCTCTCCCCCGATGAGAAATCCTCCAACAACCTCCCTTGTATTTCGCAGCCTTCTTTCGAGATTGTCTTATGCTTCGAATCTAATAGCATCTCGGACCACCCTTATTCTGGCTGTAAATTTACTTGGAACAACAAACAAATTGGAGCCCGTACTTGATGCAAGCTAGACTGTATCATCACCAACCCTAATTGGCACACATCTTATCCCCGTTCCGAAGCCCACTTTGACAACCCTGACGTGTCGGATCATTCACCGGCTCTTCTCTTCACTGAGCCGTCAAGTGCTAAGTTCCACACCCCTTTCAGATTCAACAATACCCGGGCCAGCCATGAGGGTTTCATTGATTGTGTGAAGAGTACCTGGGATACGGAGGTTGACGGGATTCCCATGTTTAAGCTCACTAAAAAGCTCAAACTGCTCAAGCCAAATCTAAAAAAATTCCCAAGTGTCAAACTCAAAGCTTTACATTCAACCATCCAAGACTACCGGAAGCTCCTCCATGACACCCAGTTCCATCTTCAGGAGAGCCTCCACGACATCTCTCTTCAAGAGGAGGAATGCAGACTCTCCTCTACCTTAAAAGCTAGCACACTTACCCTCCATAGCACCTTGGCACAACTTTCCAAAGCTAATTGGATTGCCCATGGAGATCAATGCTCTTCATACTTCTTTAGAGGAATCAAAACCCGTCGTTGTGCTAACCATATCGATGTTATCCGCACTCTTGATGGCACCATCACAAATGAACCCGACCTTATTGACTCAACCTTTGTCAATCACTTCCGACTCACCCTCAACCCTTCCCCTCCTCTCACACCCCCTCCAATCCATGACATCAACCTTCCTCATCTTAACCCAGAAGACGTTGCTTCTCTCGACAAGATGGTGACTCCCGATTAAGAATGCTCTCCATAGCATTGGTGACTGTAAATCCCGGGGCTTGACGGCTACAATTCTCTCTTCTTCAATTCCTCTTGAAGCATCACTCATCACAACTTCACTGAAGCGATCCTCGACTTCTTCACATGTGGAAGGCTCCTAAAATAGGTCAATCATACCTTAATATCTCTTATTGCTAAAAAAGATAACCCTCTTGCTCCTTCAGATTACAGGCCTATCTTTTGCTGCAACACAATCTATAAAACTATTGCTAAGGTTCTCTCGGCCCGCATCAACTCAATCCTTCCACACCTCATCAGCTCCAACCAGAGTGCCTTTGTCTCTAATAGATCCATCAAGCACAATGTTTTAATCTGCCAAGAATTGCTCAACAAATATGATAGGAAGCAAATCTCCCCAGAGTAGCCATGGAGTTAGATATATATATAAGGCCTTCGTCACCGTCAGCCATGAATTCATTCTGTATTGCCTTACTAAAATGGGCTTTCCGGTGCACTTCGCCCGTTTGATCAAAGAATGTATATCTACCGCCTCCTACTCAGTCAACATAAATGGTTCCTTCCGGGGTCATTTCAAAGGTTGCAGGGGGCTTCGCCAAGGCTGTCCACTCTCTCCCCCGCTCTTCACTATTGCAATGGAATTTCTTTCCACTGTGATCGAGAAGAGCACCTCCAACCTTAGTTCAACTACCACCCGAAATGCTCCCGCCCTACCATTATCCACTTCTCCTTTGCCGACGATCTCTTGCTCCTTTGTAGAGGATACCTGCCTTCAATCAAAATCCTCAACGACACCCTTGACTGTTTTGGTGCTTTCTCCGGGCTTAATATCAACCCCACTAAGTCCCAGCTCTTTACAGGAGGCATGTGTAGAGCTGAGCAGGACCAGACCTCCATTCTAACCGGTGTTGCCTTAGGCACCCTTCCTTTTCTCTACCTGGGTGTTCCCATTGACAGCAGAAGGTTGGCAATCCTAGACTACCTCACATTAATTCATAAGATTACAAAGCGTATCCAGTCTTGGAGTGCTAAGACCTTAACCTATGCTAGGAGAGCCCAACTAATCAAGTCCATCCTCCACTCTATTAGTCATTACTGGTCTTCTATGTTCATGTTTCCTGCTAAGGTCCTCAACATGATACAAACGCTCATTCGCTCTTTCTTCTGGTCCGGCATTGAGAATAACAGTCGAGCGCTTGTAGCTTGGTCTTCTGTTTGTACTGCTAATGATGTCGGTGGGCTTGGCTTTCCCGATCTCACTGCCAGAAACAAAGCCTCTCTTGTCAGACTTATCTATGACATCGACAAGGGAAGTGACAACATCTAGAAGCTATGGACTGATCGTCACATTACCAAGGACAGGAGCATTTCGAGTTGTAACCCCAAAACCCACCATAGTTTCTTTTGGAAGAGTCTGCTCAAGATCAAGGATGAGATCCCCCTACCACTGGTAACCAATACCCTGATGCTATCTCCAACACCAATGGTACCTTCTCCCCGAAAAAACCTATGTCCTCTTCAAACTAGACCCCACACAACCAACCTAACCCCTTCAAGTCCCTATGGCTTCAGACCAACATTCCCAAAAGAAACACCATGGTTTATAACCATATTTTCACTAGTCCTATTGAGTGTGTCGGAGAGATCATTCGGTCCGTTAAGCTTCACTTTGCTCATAATTGGAGGATAGGTCACAACTCACTCTCGACATGGCCCTTAATCTGAACATTATCCTCCTTGACTCTCCTGGACCTCTCCCCCTCACCCTTGTTTTTTGGGTCCTTTGATTTTGCTCATTGCCTTTGCCCCTTCATATGCTACTTGATCATGTAATTTGTATATCCTCGCTTATTCTCAATACAATTAACATTTCAAAAAAAAAAAAATTCCCAAATGCCGCTACATCTCCTGGCTTGCCTCCCTCATACGTCTTCTTACCTTGGCCAAAATTAAGATGTGGAACATAGTTGAGAACGACACCTGCAAACTCTGCAATAGCATGCCTGAAAATGATGACCATCTGTGGTCGTTTTGTAGCTATGGTTCCCTTGTGCTCGATATTGTATCTCGTTGGACTAGAGTCCCCTAACCTGCTCTATACATAAACAACGTTTGGAGCTGGCTTTGTTCAAGACCCAACACTAATAACAACCTCCTGGAAAGCATCCGGATTGCCTCAATTACCTCTTACATCTACTTTGTTTGGAAGGCAAGGAACAACCAAGTCTTCAACAATACTTTCACTAGAGTTGTTGACTGCACCAGTGAGATCATTAGAGCCACCAAGATTCACTTTGAACATAAATGGAAGGACCGCTCTCCTCTCTCTCATGCCACTGCACGAATGCTGAACATCAACTTAGTCTAAGCCCTCTCCACCTCCCTCCTTATCTCGCCTCATTGCTCTCATTTCCCTCCCTATGATCTTATGTAACTGCTCATGAACTCTCCTTGTATATTCATCCCCCTCAATAAAAATAATTTTTCAAAAAAAAAGAGAATATTTATTTATAACAAGTGAATTATTCATTTTGTTTGTATTAACTTGCACATTCATTTATAACAATATATATATTCGTGTGTAATAACCTAAAAAATTTTCAAGTTTTTTTTTTTGGTCGATTGAGGCATGATATCCTTAGTGTATCTAGTTGTACTTTATTACTAATTAAGTGAAACTCATGTTGTCTAGTAATAACACGGGATATTCAATCCCTTACATCATCAAGTAAAATATTCACAATATTGTTAGACGGATCATATATAAATCAATCTAATAAAAAAGTTAAAAGTAAGGAGGGAGATCTTGAACATCCAGCCGCTCTTGGAATATTATTCAAAGTGATGCCTGCAATCTGTGTGGGACCATGCCGGATGATGAGGATCATCTCTTCCATAAGTGTATATTCACCTCGATTACCCTTGATCTTGTCTCCAGATGGACCCGAGTCCTTGTTCCATACCCCTACAAGGACAACATTTGGACTTGGCTCAACAATGTCAAACCTCACAAGCATAACCTCATCTCCAATGTTAGAATTGCCACCATTACGAGCCTGGTCTACTTTGTTTGAAGGCTAGAAATGACCTTATTTATAACCACAAAGTCACCCATGAAGCCTCCTGCGCTCACAACATCATCCAAACAACAAAAAACCACTTCTCTCACCATTGGAAGGATAGATCCACACACACCATGAACTGGGCCAACCAACTCGACATTCACCTAATGTAACTGTGATCTATTATGTTTCTTGTGCTCCTACTGTCTAAGCTGACATCTTGTAAATTCTCCCCTGGTTCAATACAATAACTTTAAAAAAATAAAAAATAATAGCAATAAAATTTTCTACTCTATTCACCTCACGATAGACATAACGAAAACGATAATTCAATCTCTTATGATATAATCTTTACACATATGTGTCAGATTTGCAAAAGAATGGTGAGAGGGCATATTTCACTTTAAGAGGATAACCACCAATTGATTTTTTTGTTCGAAAACGACATATCAATAATTAGGAGTGTGTAGATTTGGGCCGGACCGAGAAACTGGATCTAAAATTACGGTCCGGTCCAGTCCTGAACCGTAATTATCAGATCAAGTCCGGTCTCAGTCCATGATATTACGGTCCGGTCCAGTCCAGTCCAATATCATAATGTTTCAGTCCGTTTGTGAACACTTTTTCAAAAAGGACATGAAAACGGTATGGTCTGAGTTTGGACGGTCCGGTCCGGACTACTTTTATTTTAATACGTGGAACAGTTTGTCTTCGGTAGCCGGTAGGCCTAAAGGACAAGGAAAAACCAGTTTATTTTAATACTCTTGACACCTAATCGATGACAATAAGTTATTTCTTGACCAAACTCAGCCATATTTATTCTCTCTTTGCCTATCATTTCTTTCTTCTCTCATTTGATACTTTTGGAAGACGACCTTATAACTTAGTGAACCATTGATGAGTAATGCGGTGGAGTCTTTGCCATTTTTGGAAGAAACCCTAAGGGTTCCAAGTAAAGAGGAGAACAAGCTATCAATCAAGCTATGGCAAGAGATCAAGAAGATTTCGCGAGTTTGCTTGCCTGCAATGGTGTTTCGAGTGACATCATTCGGGATTTTGGTAGTGACGCAATGCTTCATCGGACATGTTAGCTCTGTTGATCTTGCTGCCTATGCCCTTGTTCAGTCCATCACCATTCGTTTCATCATGGGCATTATTGTAAGCTTTTTCTCAATTTTTTTTTCTATTTTTTCTCCTCTTTTTAAGGTCAATGAGTAGTTAAAATGTCACCTAATATTTTCTAGTGGTTAGACAATTTGGACTATACCAAATATCAATCAATTTAGAAAATAACACGAGATTGAAACTAATGATTACGTCTAAAGATCAATTAAATAAAAAATTTCCAATATTTTGTTTGTCGGTGGGATCCGATGAAGTTAGGTTGTGTTTGTTTGGAGATTAAAGGAGGTTAATTTAGATTAAAAATTAGGAGATTAGTTTATGTAAGAGTTTGGATGAAGATGGAGATTATCAAAAAGATTTCAGGTTAATTGGGATTAAAAATGACAAAAAAATAGTCTCATATTATCAAGGTTAAAGGAGATTAATTTTCAACCATCAATTAGAGTTCACTCGAATTTATAAATTTGTATCAATTAAACCCATTAAAAAAAATTAAACAAACAACTTGATGTAAATTATTTTACATCAAATAATCCTTAATAAATTCCACATAAAATTTAACCCCTTTTAAATTCTATCTAGATTAATCTTCAAAATAATCTCCATCTCCTACCAAATATACTCTTACTCTACTAATTCCGCGATGGAGTTTTGTAAATTTGGTCAGTTGATTATAATTAACAATTAAGATTTATGTTTTATGTTAGTAAAGAAGAAGATAATATTTAGAAGATTATATCTCAATCATCTATATTGAGTAATTAATTTTGGATTAACCATTTAATTTCAAACTATTTTTTTTTAGCTCATATATATAGTCTTCGTACTTTCCATACTTTACAAATTCCCATCTCTGAAACCTTTATATCATATAGAATTAAAATTTAAAAGTTAAGAAAAAATTTATATATTACTCACAAAATTTTTTAAATAGGCATAAGTTTTTCGGACAATTGTATAATGAAAATAAAATTTTGTAGTATATTTATGATTATTAGTAAAAAAAATTTATATATTTTTAATATGTTAGCTTACGTTTTAAAATATACAAAAAAATTAGTAAATCACCTATCACAACTATATATTGTAAATATAAATAATAAATAGTACTTTATAAACAATAATTCCAATCATAAATTTTTGCATTATAAATTATGAACTTAAATTTTAAAATCAAATTGAAGCTAAAAAATTAATCTAACATTAACCCCTTAATATAATGTGTGATCTTGTTAATATTTTATTTCTATTTAATATAAAATGATAGAGGTATGATCATCTAAATATTTTATTTTCTTTTTTTCTAATATAAAATGATAGAGATACTATCTAATAATATAAAATGATAGAGGTATGATCATCTAAATATTTTTATTTTTATTTTTTTTTAATATAAAATGATAGAGATACGATCTCATAATATATTAATGATTGTTAATAATATAAAATGATAAAGGTATGAACATCTAAATATTTTATTTTTTTTTCTTTTAATATAAAATGATAGAGGTACGATCTTATAATATATTAATGATTGTTAATAAGAATAATAATAATAATATATATATATATATACTTTTAATTTGTTAAAATTATTTCAAAATGTACGAAAGTTTTGTTAATCAGCAATACAATTCAGAACTACACTTTGTAAATATAATTTAATAAGTTATTAAATAATAATACTTTTAACCATATATTTTTGTATTATCAATTATGAATTGAAATTTTAAAAATTAATTTGAGTTTAGTAAAAAAAAATAATCTGAAATTAACAACCTTAATATAAAATAATAGAGATATGATTTGTAAATTTTTTTGTTTCTTTTTCACTAATCTAAAAAGTTAATCTTAACCATTGATCAAAATTAACGGTTTAAATTTACTTAATTAACTTTACCGTGAAGTTGATAGATTAACTTCACTTGAGTCCTTTGTAATAACAATTACCTTATTTGAAGAGGGTATCTAATCTGCCTAATATATGGGGCTAGAAAATGTATACTTTGTTTGTGTTTGATCTATTCTAGTTATATTAGTTATCGGGTTCGTCATTTTCTCGAGAATCGGAGGAAATTTTTTTCTTGAAAAAAGTATGTACATAGTTTCAAATTCTACATGAAAAAGGCGCTAGCTTTCACAATGCATAGAGATTTTAGTGAAGAGATTGAATTACAGATTATAACATTTGACGGGTATATGTTAAACACGAATATATAGAGAGCTCGGTAAAACCCTAATAGAAAGAGAAGTATTGGACCCAAATCGACAGTCCAATTCAAACATAATGACCATATTATTATACTACTCGGACGAGTTGCACCTAATACCTAAGATTCAATATTCAAATTTTATTACCCAAAACACGCAACTTTTTTTTGGTAAGACCAAAAACACATACTTTAAGGGTCCGTTTGGTTCCAACGCTGGTAACGGAAACGGAATGGAAATGAATTTAGTTCATATGCATATCCTTATTCATGAAATTTTATGAAATCATTCTTTGTGGTTTAGTGTAAAGTGCACTTGATTTCCTACATTTTGTTACCCTATATGGTATCTAAAGTAATCAAACTCTACTTCAATTACTTCAAATCATAAGGAATGATTCCAAAAACTTTCATAAACAAGGGTATACGTATGGACTAGATTCGTTTCCATTCCGTTTTCGATTCCGGAGTTAAAACCAAACGGACCTAAAGTTTACTTCATCTACCTACTAATAAAAGACTCCTTTCACCGGATTTCTATTATTATTTGTGAACAAAATTTTCCCCATATTTATATAGCAAAGGGTCATAATTTTACAGATATGATAAGGTTAGCTTGAATTATTTTAATATAAATATGTAAATAGATCGTGAATATAGTCCAAGCGATAAATGTCCACGTTTATTCTAATATGGTTTCCATTCTTTATCAACTCACCTACTCTTCAAAAGATACCTACTTAAGAAGATCTCGGCAACTCATCTACTCTTCAAAGGATACCTACTTAAGAAGATCTCGGCTAAAGCTATATATTATACGTATGAATAACGAATGTCAGTTTATAGACGAGTCGAGTTTAAGTCAAACTTAAGTTTTGATCAAGATTTAAATGAGATTATATTCGGCTCGTTTAGAGAATGAATGAGCTCGATCCAAACCTAAATTTTAACCAACTTTTTGCGTGATTGTGTTTATATCCGATTTAACTACACTTTTGTAGTTAGGGATGTCTACCACTACCGAAACACTTTGTGGGCAAGCATTTGGAGCTAAACAACACCATATGTTAGGCATCTACTTGCAACGCTCATGGATTATTAACTTAGTCACCACAACCATCTTGCTTCCGGTATTAATCTTCTCAAGTCCTATATACAAGTTGTTAGGAGAAGACGACGATATATCCAAAGCAACCGAGGCAATTTCGTTATGGTTTATACCATATTCCTATACCCTTGCATTTACTTTAACAATCAATATGTACCTACAAGCACAAATGAAGAACATGATCAATGGATGGTTTTCCTTTGCGGTTTTCATCGTTCACGTGCTCATTTCGTGGCTCTTTGTGGATAAACTCAATCTCGGGATCCCGGGTGCAATGGGTGCTGTGATCATATCCCAATGGGGATTTGTTATTTGTGATTGGGTTTACATTTTTGGAGGTTGGTGTAAGAGTACATGGACGGGCTTCTCAATCCTTGCCTTTGCTGATCTTATACCTCTCATTAAGCTTTCTCTTTCGTCGGGTGTCATGCTCTGGTACGTTTTTTTTTTTTTGAAATGAATGTATATATTGTTGAATTCGGGATTTACATTGGTCAACTAGACCTTACAAACAAAGATCTTAGGGCTAAAGAGAGAAACTACAGGATATGTATGTCAAGACGCTTGACCCACATAAACAAAATTTGTGTCTCTAATGGCATTGTGTGCACATGTGGTGGCATGAGTGTAGTGGTTGTTGTAGATGAGCTCATTCCTAGCATGCCAAATGTAGTAGATGAAGCTTGTGATAGAGGAGATGCGAACATGGGTGATGAAGTCGTGTCGGTAAGGTTTTTGGGAACTAAGCCAAGTCCAGATATTGTCACTGTAGGGGTAGGGTGATGGGGTGTAAGACCATCGAGCAATAAACTTAAGGACAAGGATAGAGTAGCTGCAATGGTTGAAAAGGTGGTCTTCCTCTTCCGGATGGTTTCCACAAAGTATGCAAGTGTCATTCTGGCAATATTCCAATCATGTAGCTTGGTGAGAGTTGGAAGGCGTTTGTGGCTAGCAATCCAGGATATAAAATCCGATAAACTTAGCCTAAAGTGCGTGTATACCCGTACGCACATGACCCTGACATCTGATATACTTTAACATGAACAACTTTGGATACCCTCAACGTTTATCTAAGTATATTTCTTTGTTTTCTATTGTTAGCCTTCAGCTATGGTACAATTCAATTCTCGTGTTGATAGCTGGATACTCGGAAGACGCCGTAGTCGAGGTTGATGCATTCTCTATTTGGTATTATCTCTATAACCCTACCTTGTCTGTATTTCAATGTACTTCCAATATTATTACCTAAGTTTTCTTCTCAAAATTCATATCATGTTGGCATATATTGCAGCTTGAACGTTAATCTATGTGTGAGCATGTTATTCCTTGGCTTTTTGGGTGCATCAAGGTAAGTACGTATGATAAAGCTAACTAGCCGACTATTTCAGCTTAATTAAACCTAACTTGCATTGCACGTCAACCAACTGATCCCTTATGCTCGTGTGCATGCATGTTCGTGTTAGCGTACGAGTTTCTAACGAACTAGGGCGTGGAAATGTCGAGGCTGCTAAGTTTTCGGTTAAGGTTTTAGTGTGCATATCAGCTGCAGTTGGGCTATTCTTTTGTGTTATTTGTCTCGTTTTTGGTGACTCGTACCCATACTTGTTCACAAGCGATGATGAGGTTGCGAAGGCAGCGACTAAGTTATCTACTCTCCTTGCCTTGACAATGCTCGTAGGCGGTTTCCAATACGTTTTTTCAGGCAAGTTTATCATGTATGCAATTTTATTTTATTTCCGAAATTATTTTTTCTTCCGGCAACTATATATTGTAACACTCGATGCATGATTTCGTCATGCAAACAGGCGTTGCAATAGGGTGTGGGTCACAAGCCAAGGTTGCTATAGTTAACATCGTGTCCTATTATGTCATCGGCATTCCCGTCGGATGTTTGCTTGCATTTGTAGCTAAAATTGGTATAACGGTAAGTACAAGTTAACACTTTACATAAAAAAAAAATCCTTTGTGTAACCTTTTGCCTTACGGTAATATTATCATCAACGTTTAATAGGGGATATGGATTGGATTGTTGATCGGTAACGTAGCCCAATCACTTGCACTCATCATATTAACATCGAGAATGGATTGGAAGGAAGAGGTAAAATTTTGAGCAAACGAAAAACACATACTTATTTGTACTTATGAGAATATTTGATATGTTTTTGGTGTCGACCAGTAAACTCAACATCTAATTATATTTGCAGGTAAAGAAGACGACAAAGAGACTTGGTATGTTTCTCCATGAGTCCCCGGGAAATTCTAGCCAAAGTTCAGACTAATCTAATAAATATATATATAAAAAGTTTTTAGTGTTGTTGTCCGGAATTCCTTATAGTTTGATTGTATTTGATAGTTGTTATTCTAAGTTTTTATTTTTTTTATTTTTGATCTCCGTCTTATTTTTTGACTACAACGATCATTACTTTATTGTTTTTTTATTTTTTTTAAGAGTGTTATATTAATGAAAAGAATCAGGATATACAGGGAGTCAACTTATACAACAAACAATATCATAGAGACATGTGGTGAGCCGAATTATAAGAGATGAATGCCTAGTAGATTGGCCCAGACAAGCGATTTTGGGGATCTTTCCCTCCAGTGTTGAGCAAAATGACTTCTTGTAGCCCGTATAATCTTGTGGGCACATTCGATTTCAGTAGTGACTTTGTGGTTGTAGATCAGTTCGTTTCTAGCCTCCATACGAAGTAAACATAGGTAGTGATGGTGGCAGTCCTAATGTGTGCAATGAGATCACGCTTGTGAGGTTTGGAAGTTCGAAGCCATGTCCAGATGTTGGTTTTGTAGGGATAAGGTACTGGGGTGTGTGTCCATTTTGAAATGAGGTCAAGGGTGAGTGATGAGAACCTGCATATGTGGAACAAGTGATCTTCGTTTTCGGGTTGCCCATCACAGAGTTTGAATGAATCATTTTGAACAATGTTCTAGGAGAGTAGTTTGGAGAGGGTAGATAGTCTTTGGTGGCTCACAATCCAGGTTATGAAGCTACATTTTGGGATGTTTATACTCTTCTAGATGCTCTCAAGTCCATAGGGGTGATGGTAAGGCACCACAGGTTTGAGCAAGGTATAGGCTACTAAGGTAGAGAAGTTCCCGTTAGGCTTTTTTGTGGTGGTGATGAAATTGAGACCATTGAGGCCTGCAAGAAGGTCGTTTTTGACTTTGAGGATGGAGTTCCAGGTGAAACTATATTTGTAGCTTGACTCACATGACTAGATGGATTGATTTTTTAGGTAGTGGTTATGGATCCAGCGAGTTCAGAGGTCATGGTTAGGAGGGTGGGATTCCAGTTCGTAAAGCAGTTTGGAGATGCATGCTCTATTCCAAGAAAGGAGCTCCTTAAAGCCAAGACCACCATCACACATATTAGTACAAACGGACTTCCAGGCAATAAGGGCTCTCGGGCTTGACTCCACACCCGACCAAAGGAAGGAGCGAAGCAACCCATTGATTTTCATCACGAAAGCATGGGGGATGGGAAGTACCGAGCACCAATAGTACTAAAGGGGAATGAGAATTGATGAGATGATTTGCTTCCTACCTGCATGTGATTGGTTCCTTGCATGCCAAGAGTTAATCTTTTGAGTGATTCTTGTAATAAGGGGCAGGTAGTCTGCATTTCTAATGCCGATAGGGATTCCAAGGTAGGTGAAGGGGAAGGAGCCAAGTGGAATCCCAATGCGATTTGCAAAGCTGATAGAATCCTGATCAAGAATGCCACCAAGGTAAAGGCTGGATTTGTTGAGATTTATGTGAAGCTCTGAATAGTTCCCGAAGTGAGAGAGAATTTGCTTCAAGATGTTGATTGAGTTAAAGTCACCCCTGCAAAACAGAAGAATATCATCAGCAAAACAAAGGTGGGTGATGCGTGGTGAGGAGCATTTTGGATGTATTTTAAAGCTTGGGTTGGATGTATTTGTGTGTATCATAGAAGATAGGACTTCAAGGGCAATGGCAAAAAGAGGTGGGGATAAGGGGCAACCCTAACGAAGGCCCCTAATGCTCTTAAAATGACCCTTTAGGGAGCCATTCAAATTGATCGAGAAGGTTGGATTGGCAATGCAAGCGTCAACAAGCTGGATGAATTTAGGAGGAAACCCCATCCTGCCCAGGCAGTGTATGATGAAGTTGTGATCTATTGAGTCAAAGGCCTTGGTAATGTCCACTTTGAGGGCACATCGAGGGGAGATACATTTGTGGTTGTATTTTTTGAGCAACTCCTGGGCAAAGAGAATGTTATGCTTGATCGAACAACCCTTCACGAAGGCACCTTGATAACTTCCAATTGTGGAGGGGTGAACTTCGTTAAGCCTTGAAGCAAGGATCTTGGCAATGACCTTGTAGGTGGTGTTGCAACACGAGATTGACCTGAAGTCAAAGGGCGACTGTGGGTTTGGTTTTTTTTTTTTGTAATCAATGAGATGGACGTGTGGTTATAGGAGCTGGGGAAGGAGCCGGTCTCAAAGAAGCCCATGATGGCTTTAGTGAAGTCATGACCGGTAGTGCTCCATAATTTTTTAAAGAAATAGGAGTTGAATCCGTCAGGCCCAGGCGCTTTGTGATCCCCAATTGCAAATAGAGCGGTTTTGACTTCAGAAGGAGAGATGGCCATGTTGAGATTTGAAGCGTGATCCGAGTGAATAGTGGGAAGACAACAATCTGGGAAGAGACTGCGGGGTTTGGTGGGGTGGTGGGGCTGAGGAGAGAGGAGAAATGGTTAGTTAGGATTTCGGAGATCTTGTCAGGATCGTGGGTGGTGCTATTAGCAGTGTCGAGGGGGTTGAGAATGCACTTGATAGTGTTTGAGGCTCTACGGGTAGTTATGCTCTTGAAAAAATAGTTATTGCATTGGTCTCCATGCTTAGCCCATGAAGCCTTGGAAAGTTGTGCAAGCGTGACTCTTAGAAGATCCATATTTGAGTTAAGAGAGGCAGTATATTGACGCTCTAGGTTAAAGAGCGAGGGATCGAGTGGGGAGGCTTGAAGGCTGTTTTGTACTGTGGTCAGGGATGCTTTCAGGTTGTCAATGTAGTATGCAATTCTTCAAGTTTGGTGCTAGGGAACCGCTTCAGAGCAGGTTTAAGGCGCCTCAGTTTGAAAGTCAGTAGGTGCATGGGGCTATTGGAATATTTACTCGGTATAGGAGATGACCAGGATGTGGCAACTTTGGATTGGAAGTCCTCGTGTTGAGCCCAATTGTTGTTAAACCTGAACTGACACTTTGGATTGCTTGGCTTTTTGTTAATGGTTAGGATGGCAGGGGAGTGGTCTGAGATGTTAGCATTGTCAAAGAATGCTGAAGAGTTAGGGTAGACGTTGTCCCATGTTGAGTTAACAAGTATCCGATCAAGTTTACACCAGATTTTGTTTGCAATTTGGTTGTTGTTCCAAGTGAGCTTGCATCCGGAGTAAGCATGATCATGCAAAGAGTTAACGGAGAGACAATCAGCAAGTTCACTGGATTGCTGGGAGGCTAGAGAGGGGTGCTCCATAACTTTTTCATCAGGGCTTAAGGTGGTGTAGACGTCGCCCAGGAGGACCCAAGGTGATTAGGCGTTAAGCTTCTTGATGGTGGCTATGGCATCCTAAAGGAGCTTACGATCTTCGGGCCGGTTATGACCATATATGAAGGAGCAGGCAAAAGGGGGTGTAGAGTGAGAAAGGTGACCATGATCAATGGGGGAGATAGTGACGTGAATGATTTGGTTGGTAGTAAGGATGGTGGTGAGTTGAAGGTTACAAGGGTTCCACCAAATCCACATCCGGCATCTGAATTCAGTAGAGTAGTTTGATGTGTGACACCAGTGGGGGATGAGGTTTGAGAGAGTGAGCATCTTTTTATCGGTAAGTCTAGTTTCAATGACAGCGATGATGTTGAGATTGTGGTTCTTAACCATGTCACGTATGGCCTATGGTTTGGTAGGGTTGTTTAGACCCCTGATGTTCCATGCACACATCTTAATAAACATTGGGAACAATTAACAAGCTAAGAGAAAGGAGGGGACATATTTTTTATTTATTTTTGAAAAATTTCAAAGACATATTTTTTATTTATTTTTGAAAATTTTTGTTTATAGAAGGGGAAAAGAATGTACATATATCAGAGGGTCGACTTGTCCTAAGAAGAAACAATCAACAAGCTAAGAGAAAGGAGGGGGGACTACATTAGGTGAATTCCGAGCATGCTATCCCGAGCAATGGTGTATGTGGAGTTGGCTTTCCAATGGAATGCAACAAAGTTTTTGATGGCTTGGATGATTGAGTGAGTGCAGATAGTAGTTGGGGTAAAATTGTTGTTGTAGATCGATGAGCTCATTTATTGCTTTCCAAGTGAATTAAGTAAACGAAGGCCGTGAAAGAGGAAACTCTAATGCTGACTTCTCTTAGACTTGCGTTGGGTGGAGAACAAGTCCTGAGGCTGTGGAGGTAGGGGTAGGGTTGTCTAGTCCAGTGGGAGATGATATCAAGGACCAAGCTAGTGTAGTTCCAATTGCTCCAGAGATGAGACTCGTTCTTTGGGTGGTTATGGCAGAGCTTGCAAGTGCCATCAATGATCAAGTTCCAATTGAGGAGCTTAGTGAGAGTGAAAAGTCTTTGGTGGAACGCAATCCAGAAAATGAAGCTGCATTTGGGTATATTAAGGTCCTTCCCAATCATGTTCATCATAGTGGTATTGGGTGGGAGAGAAGGGCTACGGAATAAGGTGTAGGCTTGCTTAGTAGAGAACGAGCCATTAGCACTTGTGATCAGGCTAATGTGGTTAGCCCCAACCTCAGAAGAGAGGATGTCGTCATGAACCTTGATAATCATACTCCATATATAGTTGTGGTTGTAAGTAGGGACATAGTTCCAGATGGAGCGCCTCTTGAAGATGTTCTTGTCAATCCACACGCACCAGAGGTTATTCTCTTTCAACACAAGGTCATAGAATAGGCGGGAGAGGCAAGCCTTATTCCAAGAAAGGAGTTCCTTGAAGTCGAGGCCCCCCAGGTTCCAAGGAGTATACACAGTGTTCCAGGCCACAAGAGCACACCTTCACTAGAGTCCTTCCCTGACCAAAGGAAGAAGCGTAAAAGGCCTTGGATCTTGTGTAGATTGGTGGGGGAATGAGGAAGTTTGAACACCAATAGTAATACATGAACATGATGATAGAAGAGGTTACTTGCATTATTCCAACATAAGAGAGGAGTTTGGCGCTCCAATAATGAATCTTCTTGGTGATATTGTTGATGAGAGGCTTGTAGTCAAGTATAGATAGTCTCTTGCTGCCAACAAGATACCTAAATAGTGGAATGGAAGGGTGTCAGGGGTGAGGCCAATGGAGATGTGGGAATGTTGGGGGAGAAAGGCCGCCCAAGAAGATGGAGGACTTAGAGAGATTCGCTTTGAGACTAGAGATATCACCAAAAGCATCATCTTGAATATAGGTGGACTTTGACATAACCGAATAAAACTACAAACTATACTATACTTAGTATAAGAATCTTATATTAAACATAACATCCAAATGTATGAAAGTGAAAGATCGTTCAATGGGGCATTCCCCCTACCAAAACAAGTTCTCTTTGCTTGCTTTTTTACTCGTATTGTTCTGCACATTCTCTTATCTTGGCTTCACATCTCTCAAAGATCGTTAACTCTATATATAGTTAGCTACACTGGCTCAAAACAAGCTCTAATCGTGCATCCTTCAAGACCATCTCTATTGCTATATCTTTACTACTTTCGTAACAATTCCAAGAATAATCGTAAATGAGTTGAATATGAAGGACGATAATAAAGATTACAAGGATGAAATAAAATTAAAATTCTTGAATGCTTGATGTAAAATAAATTATTATGAGTATGAAAAATTACCAAAAAAGATACAAAATAAAATTTATTTCTTCCAAAAGAAAATTCGACTAATTCAGATCTGCTCCTCTCCATCGGGTTTGGATAAAAGTCGATTTCAGTGCTCCTCAAAACTACAACAGTTTCAGTGGAGTGTTTTCTTACGGAGTCCTCCTCTGTTGTCTCTTTTTCGTCTTTCTTCTTCCTCGATTGCTCATTTACGGCCACCCCATGTTTTTTCCATAAGAGGGCTTTAACTTTGTTCCTCTCACGTCGTTATGCTTCTACTTCTCCCGAATTGGTTCATCTTAGTGTTCCCTTTGTATTCAGATCTTGCTTACAACCGTGCTACACAATCATATGTTTATCGTGTACGCGGCCCATGCGACGTAAACACGTGACATAGTCATATTGCTATATAAAGATATATATGTTTTTGGTAGAATCATTAGGTAACATGATATAATTTTAAATAAAATTGGTCAGGGGTATGTTATCGAAAACTACTAACTCTTAGTCCATAAACCGTAATTTGTTGTAATATAGTGGTACCACTCCAAATTTCACCTACTCTTCTTTTAAAACCCAAACAAGCCCTCTACTTAACATTCAAAACTGAGTTTCCTCTTTCTCTCTTTTGTTATCAATGGAAAATGGCGAAGTATCTGCAGCACTTTTGGCGCCAAATAATGAGGAAAACAAGCTGTCAAAGAAGCTTTGGCAAGAGACCAAGAAGATCTCCAGAATTTGCTTGCCTTCAATGGTGTTTCGGCTGACGTCATTAGGGATCTTGGTTGTGACGCAATGCTTCATTGGACACGTCAGCTCCATTGACCTGGCTGCATATGCTCTTGTTCAGTCTATCACCATTCGCTTCCTCAATGGCATTCTTGTAAGTTTCTTCTCTGATTTTTTGAAGATATTTTATGTTTTTTTTTTTTTTAATGGAAAGCGGTCAGGTTGGTGTTGGGATCGATACAGATGAGAACGAGAAGTTCATCATCAGAAAAATTGGTGTTAGGGGTCGATACACTCAAGTAGATTAACCAGTCAGCAACACAGTTTATCTTTCTGAAGATATTTTATACTTTGTTTTGCAGTATTTTTATTTTATTTTATTCTTTTTTATTTAACTAAAAAAACTATTGAATATAAGTTATATGAGTATATTCTCATTTATTACTATTTATATACTACATTATTAAAAAAAAAAGTGTATTAAATACTCAATTATTATAATATCCTCCATTGGTATTAAGTCGTTTTTATGGGAATAAAATTGATCGAAATTAAGGGTGCGTTTGGTATAATTTTTTTAAAAAGTTTTTTTTAAAGAAAATGAAAGATATGTAGAGCCTTTGATAGTGATAGGTTTAAAATATTATAGGTTTGGCTTATTATTGGGAATTTTTTAGGAGTGTTTTAAGCTTTTTTGTCTATGTGTAACTCCGGAAACGACAACGGAATGAAAATGAATATAATCTATATGTATGTCTTGTTCATGAAATTTTTTGAAATCATTTCACGAGTTTCTTGTAAAATGCATGTGTTTTCCTCCATTTTGTTTTATAGGATATCAAAACTAATCAAATACTACTCCAACTAGTTCAAATCAAAAGGAATGATTCCAAAAAGTTTGATGAATAAGGATATGCATATGAGCTAGATTCGTTTTCATTCCGTTTCCATTTCCGGTGATAAAACCAAACGGGCCCTCTCATTTATTACTAATTATATACTACATTATTAGAAAATAAAGTGTATTAAATACTCAATTATTATAATATCCTCCATTGGTATTAAGTCGTTTTTATGGGAATAAATTTGATCGAAATTAAGGGCGCGTTTGGTACAATTTTTTTTAAAAAGTTTTTTTTTTTAAAGAAAATGAAAGATATGTGGAGCCTTTGATAGTGATAGGTTTAAAATATTATAGATTTGGTTTATTATTGGGAATTTTTTGAGGAGTGTTTTAAGCTCTTTGGTCTCTGTGTTCCCTTTAAGGCTCCAACACATATGCATATTTTTATGATTATTCTTAGTATTTATCTTCATTAATAAATCTGCCCACGACCCCCAGTTAGTAAATATTAATTATGAAAATATTTGAAACTTTTACAAATTTATAAATAATAAAAATTATTACACATTATTGTAACTTCGAAAACGGGATAAAAAATGGTATATATATATATATATATATACTATTATTCATTATTTATTTTAAATTAATTATTTTATTTTCAAATAATTGGAGTAAAATCAGATTAATTTTAATATTTTATGTAAAAACAAAACGGTAAAAATAAAACACATTAAATGATCCTTGGTAAGAGTAGACATTGTCTGCCAATTCCAGTGGGCAAAAATTAATACACCATCTCGTATTCAACAACCGACTGTCATTCTATCAGTTGAAATCACTTATTTTTATTAATTCGTATAATAATAAATTATTATTTAAATAATATATAATCATTATAGCTTCTATAATTATTTGACTTTAATTTATTACTGTGTTGTTTCATAGTGTTTGAGTCACTTACCTTTTTCTAAAAATTTTTTATTTTTAGTTCTAGGGTTGTTTATTTTGGGTTCGGCTTTTTATCGGGTATAAGAGTATTCGGTCCCATTACAGAAATAGTCCGGTCTAAGTATCGGTCCTGACCAATTACTCATAAATATCCATCCGGTCCAAGAATGAACTGAACCGAACTAATTAGTCGATTCGGTTCAAACTCGATTTTTTTTGTTCAAATCCTAGACCGATGAACAACTCTACCTACGGTGGCGACGACTGCCACTAGTAACTGACGGCTGCTACCGTATGCTTATGTACCGTGAACGTTTTCCAATTATATTGTGCATAATTATGCAGTTAGGAATGTCTACAACTACCGAAACACTTTGTGGGCAAGCATTTGGAGCTAAACAATACCATATGTTGGGTATCTACTTGCAACGCTCGTGGATTATCAACTTGGTCGCAACAACCATCGTGCTTCCTGTTTTGATCTTCTCGAGTTCTATATACAAGTTGCTAGGGCAACAAGACGATATTTCCGAAGCAACCGAGGAGATTTCGTTGTGGTTCATTCCATTTGCTTATACCATGCCATTTACTTTTACCATCAATATGTTCCTACAAGCACAAATGAAGAACATGATCAATGCATGGATTTCTTCCGGAGCTTTGATCATTCATGTGTTCTTCTCGTGGCTCTTCGTGTATAAACTCGATCTTGGGATCCCCGGTGCAATGGGTGCTCTCGCCATATCCCAATGGGGATTCGTTATTTGTGATTGGATTTACATTTTTGGAGGTTGGTGCAAGGATACATGGAAGGGCTTCTCTATGCTTGTCTTTGCTGATCTTATGTCTATTATAAAGCTTTCGCTTTCGTCGGGCGTCATGATTTGGTACGTCTTTTCTAATCCTCAATGCACTACTTTCGTTTGTAATTGTATTATAAGGTTTGAAAATGTAATTGATGTTTATCTAAATTAATTAACACTAAATAAAAATGAAACAATTTGGTTAATTAAAACATTAAAAAACCTAGTTACTACTCTAATTTTTCAAAAAAGTCTAGTTATCAATATTGCCCAAATGAAACAATTTGGTTTACTAGGCTTTTTCTAGTTTTGTCTTTAGTAAATGTACCCCTTGAGAGAAGAGTGTGTAGAGTTTGAAAATAAATACAAAAGGTTGGGGTACATTTACTTAATTAAAACATTAAAAAGCCTAGTTACTACTCTAGTTTTTCAAAAAATCCTAGTTACCAAAATTGCCCAATAAAAATTTAGTTGAACAACTGAACGTATAAGTTAATATTTGAACAATTTGTTATATAGTTGAAGAATTTTGAATATAATTGAAAATTGATCATAAATTTGAACAATTTCGAATATAATCGAACATTGACGTATCTAAACAATTACGAATATAGTTGAACAACTTTTAGTTGAACAAATACATGTTATATTTGAACAATTGTTATTTGACCCAATAGTTGTAAATTTTTTCTACTTTTGACCATACGACCCCTTTTTACTTGAACTCGACTATATATATATGGAATGTAGATCATATGAGAACACCTCTAACGTGTATACATGAGAACAGATTCGTAATTATTATTAGTTTTGTTACGAATGTGTCATATCGTTTAATGCATTGTTCGTAGTTATTGTTGGTTGAGTGGATTATTCGTAGTTATTGTGGTTATTCTTAATTATTATTATTCTTAATTATTATTAATTATGAACTCTACACTAAATCTCGACCCTTAATACTCACCATCCGACGGTCTAAAATTATTCTCATGTATACACGTTAGGGGTGTTCTCATGTAAATCATACCCTATATATATATACTAACAAGATTTGCTTCTCTTTCTTGGTTACCTTAAGCCTTGAGCTATGGTACACTTCAATTCTTCTCTTGATAGCTGGATATTCAGATAACGCTGTAGTCGAGGTGTCTGCATTCTCTATTTGGTACAATCCCTAAACCCTAACTTCTTGTATCTTACAATGGTTATCCTATCTATGTTTTGATCCTAACAACTCGCACTTGCAACATTTCAGCTTGAACATTAATGCATGTGAGTTCATGTTAGCCCTCGGCCTATTGGGTGCAACATGGTATACTCATTTCTACGTACAATCGAAATTGCTTAAATAATGATATACGTTTGATGCATTGCATGCATTTACGTTTAATTGTTTTGCATGTGCTTGATAGTGTACGAGTTTCTAACGAACTAGGGCGTGGAAATGCCGAGGCTGCAAAGTTTTCAATAAAGATTATACTATGCATGGCCGCCGCTGTAGGGCTTCTCTTTTGCGTTCTTTGTCTCGTGTTTTCTCATTCATACCCGTACTTGTTCACAAGCGACGTCGAGGTTGCTGAGGCCGCGACAAAGCTATCTACTCTCCTTGCCTTAACTATGCTTGTAAACACTTTCCAAGCAGTTTTCTCAGGCAAGTTTAATTTACTATCTTATGTTGTATTAGGGTGTGGATTATCTAATCAACTTCACGGTACGTATACGCAGGGGTGGCAGTAGGGTGTGGAGCACAAGCCAAGGTTGCTATAGTTAACCTTGTGTCGTATTACATAGTTGGCATCCCCGTAGGGTGTTTACTCGCGTTTGTAGCTAAAATTGGGATAACGGTACGTGAAAACATGATATTCTTCTAAATGAGATGAGTTTTTGTGTGCATTTTTTGCTTACATTAAATATTGTCAATGTTGAATAGGGCATATGGATTGGAATGTTGATAGGCATTATAGTCCAAGTGATTGCACTCGTTGTATTAACATGGAGAATAGATTGGGAGGAAGAGGTAAGATCTCGAGTAAATTAAAAAAAACAATGACATTAGAGCATCATAGTAACTTAAACGTCGGTTTTACGGTTTTACAGGTAAAAAAGACGAGAAAGCGGCTTGGGATATTTCTCCTTGAATCTCCAAGAGAATCTAGCCAGAGTTTGAATGAGTCTTGAACATATTTTGCGGATTTAAATTTAAATAATGGTATCCATGGATATTTCTAAACCCATGTACGTCGAAAGATACAATTGGTAGTTTTTGTTATCCGGAAATGTTCTTTAACACCATTGGCTTTTATTTACTCGATCATCTAGCTTAGTATTCCTACTATTTAAGGCTTAATTACACACACTCTCTGTACATTTCTTCTGGTTCAATATAAATTTATTCAAAAAAAAAAACTAACGGTAAAGACAACAATAAAGAACACATTTTAGTAGAGTGTAACCCTCCAAGGAACAACAAAAAAGCTTAGAATTAGCGTCTTTTAAAGCATATGAAAACAAAAAGATGTACACAAAGTCGAGTTACAGTTCAAACCTAAGGTCCGTTAACTTCAAATAAGTAGTTTTTAACTACATCTAAAATAAGGACTTTGTCTAATAAGTAGTTTATGTGTGCTCTAGACCTCAAACACATGTCAAGTTTATTAAATTCAAAACCCTATCTCTTGCATTGTACGACGAGTATGCCCCAAACCCTTATCAGTGCCATAAAAAATCACACCTCGAGTCACTGGAGAGACAGATCTCCTGACTCATCTTCATGGGCTAACATTTTAAGTATTTACCTGTAGTTGTTTTTTGTCTTCTGACTTGCCTTGTTTTTGGATCTTCTCGAACGAGTCGTCCTCACAATCTTGTAAATTCTAAGGTTACATAATATTGTAACTTTTCATAAAAAAAAAATATGTGAGCAAAGTGATAATTTTAGCTTTCACCTCGTGGAGGTTGCATGCAATCTCCTCCTAAAAACCTTAAAAAAGCAAAGTATCAAGCTTCACACAAGCCTCAAATTAACGGTCGATTAGACACAACACAACTTTCACACATTTTGACTATGCATACACCCACCGTACATGTGTGGACAACGTTTGAATGTCTATATATGATTAGTGATTTATTGTCAATACTATATTCATGTTCGATTTGTTTTCGTTCAAAGAAATATGTTAGAGGCAATAATACTCATTTTAAACTTTAAGTTTTAGTATTCGATACATAGAAATATAATTAAAAAATAATAATTTTAGTATTTCATAGTTCTAATCTTAAGAGACAATATATTGATAATTTATAAACGGTACATCATATTTAGGGCCCGTTTGGGTTTAAGTCAGGAATCGAAAACGGAATGGAAACGAATCTAGTTCATACGTATGCCCTTGTTCATGAAAGTTTTTGGAATCATTCCTTATGGTTTGAAGTAATTGGAGTAGAATTTGATTACTTTTGATACCTTATAGGGTAACAAAATGTGGGAAAGTAAGTGCACTTTGCACTAAACCACAAGGAATTATTCCATAAAATTTCATGAATAAGGATATGTATATGGACTAAATTCGTTTCCATTCCGTTTCCGTTATCGGAGTTGGAACCAAATGGGCCCTTAATGTAAAAAACTACTAACACAATTTATGTTACTATATCGATACATCATCAATCCCATGCATATCACGGGTCTGATTTTTTAGTTTTTTTTTATAAGTTATACGTTTTGATGAGGTGTGATTTCTTTTGAGAAAATAAGGTACATGTACTATATAAAAAAGAAGAAATAAAATAAAATAGCAGAATATTTGAAGAGAGATTGACGAATCTAGATCGTTGGTTGAATGTGATTTGGTAAGAATGAACGGATGAGATCATATTAAGGAATATAAAATACTTACCATTTACCAAACCCTTTTTTAATCTTCAAATATATGTTCTCGAATGATTTATATAGATTTGGTAATATCTCAATGCTTAAAATATTAAATTTTATTTTATTAAAAATTAAAAAAAATACTTGCAGTGAGGACCAAAATCTTTTTAGACAATAAATCTTACTAACCAGATCCATAATTAGGTAGTAGTTTACCAAAATCATTTTCAAATCTCTATTTTCTCTATTATTTGTATCCTTCTTCACTGATTGCCGGAATCACGAGCATGAACCAAGAATAATCGTAATGAGAACCTTATTAGATCTCCGTTTGTTTCGGCTCTTCGTTTGTTTAAGATCTCCATTTGTGAAGATTAGATCATTTGAAACACGTCTCGAGAAGAATTTCTTTGCGACGATCATCGGGTTATTTGAGAGGAAAGCTTGGCATGGTATGTGCATGAAAAGTTTGGGGTTAGCTCCCGATGAATAGATTTTGAATAAAGAAAATTTGAAAGAGAATAGTGGCGTAGAAAAATCTTTTTTAAATAAAAATAAAGATTAAATGAGTGATTTAAGGCCGATATAAATGAAGAAGGTTGATAAAGCTATTAATCGAATATAATAAACTGCCAAAATAAAAGAAAACCCCTTAATTTGGAATCACTGAATAAATTAAATTATGCTCCTTCTAATACGATCAATGGTATTTTTAAAAGTGATTAGTTGCTAATAGATTATGATGGAAATAGAATCACAAAAATATTAATATTTATATTGTCAACTTTTCTTATTTCCGTTCTGGGACAAATGGCGTGGAGGGCACACTGAACCACGCATACAAATCTTTCGAGGTTCCATCCTAAAATCAATTAGCAGTAGGGAAGTAGCCCTAGGACTTATATATTAGGTTCGTATTGTCGATACGAGATTTCCCCTAAATCTCAACACAATATAGAGGAATTACATATAATAGAAATTAAATAATAAAAATTGTAAGAATAAAAACAAATATATAGCATAGCTTAAAATAATTAAATAACATTCTTATTCTACTAAAGTTCTTCAGCTTTAGAGCTGTAAGATCATTATAGTAACATGATAGAATCAAAATTCCTTATGTATATACACTACCCTTGTTTTAAAACCCAAACAAGCCCTCTAATTAACATTCAAAATTAAACTGAGTTTCATCTTTCACTTTCGTTGTATCGATGGAAAATGGTGAAGAATCTGTAGCACTTTTAGCAGCAAGTAATGAAGAAGACAAGCTATCAAGGAAGGTTTGGCAAGAGACCAAGAAGATTTCCAGAGTTTGCTTGCCTTCAATGGTGTTTGGGGTGACTTCATTAGGGCTTTTGGTAGTGACTCAATGCTTCATCGGACACGTTAGCTCCATCGACCTTGCTGCATATTCCCTTGTTCAGTCTTTCACCATTCGATTCTTAAATGGTGTTCTTGTGAGTTTCTCTTCATCTACTGTGTCTCTTGAACATCTCATAGTCAGATATACTATGTTTTACATTTTTTTAGGAAGTCTTTTTCATGTATTATTTACATTTACTACTCGATTTATATACATTTTTAAAAATATAATGTATTAACTATTCGCATATATATATAGGGTGCGGTTTCCATGAGAACAAACTTTAAGGGTCGGATGATGAGTATTAAGGGTCGAGAAATGAAAAGACATTTTAGATTGAGAATAGTAAAAAAGAACACCCTAGGGATTAATTTTACAAATGAATAACGACATGTAATTAGACTATATTTATCATTCCGTATGTTTCTATTTTCAAGATGACAACCAAACGGCTCCTAAGGGTGTGTTTGGTATGGTTTATAAAAGTTATGTAAAGCTTAAAAAACCAAGAAAAAAAAAGCTTACTCCCGTTTGGTTGCAATATTCCTGAAACCGAAATAAAAATAAATATAGTCTATACACGTTATTATTTAAATATTTTAGAAGAAATTCGTATGATTTTAAGTAATTGGAGTAAATATTTTAGAAGAAATTTGTATGATTTTAAGTAATTGGAGTGGAGTTTGATACTCTAAAGGAAGGTCATGAGGCCGGGACTATACTTGTCTTATCTTATTGATCATACATCCACATCAAGACCATTAATTGTTTATGCATTATGCAGCTAGGAATGTCTACTACTACGGAAACTCTTTGTGGGCAAGCATTCGGAGCTAAACAATATCATATGTTGGGTATCTACTTGCAACGCTCATGGATTATCAACTTTGTCACGTTAACCATCATGCTTCCTGTTTTGATCTTCGCGAGTTCTATATACAAGTTGCTAGGGCAAAAAGACGATATATCCGAAGCAACTGGGGAGATTTCGTTGTGGTTCATTCCATTTGCTTATGCCCTTCCACTTATTTTTACAATCAATATGTTCTTGCAAGCACAAATGAAGAACATGATCAATGCATGGACTTCTTCTGGAGCTTTGATTGTTCATGTGTTCTTATCGTGGCTCTTCGTGTATAAATTTGATCTCGGGGTCCCTGGCGCAATGGGTTCTCTCATCATATCTCAATGGGTGTTTGTTATTTGTGATTGGATTTACATTTTTGGAGGTTGGTGTAAGGATACATGGAAGGGCTTCTCTCTACTTGCTTTTGCTGATCTTAGGTCTCTTATGAAGCTCTCTCTTTCGGCGGGCATCATGATTTGGTATGTTTTTCTAATCCTCAATGAATTACTTTTTTTACTTAGACGTCGGTATGACTTGAATATGAAAATGATATATGCAAGGAGAAAATTAAGTGAAGGTGAACTATGCACGTTCGTGCTAAGAAAAGTTTTCCCATCACACATTCGTGCTAAGAAAAAACTCTCCTATAGAGCACGCTCGTGTGTACGTTGCATCATTAACTTTTTTTTTGAAGATGAATTTGCATTATCAGAAAGAATTTACAGTAGAGTCATACTAGGGGAGAGGGCAAAAGATACATTGTTAGAGAAAAGATTATGGGAGCTGAATGCCAATTAAATTGGCCCAAGAGATGGATTCAGATGGTCTGTTCTTCCAGTTGCTTGAGATATAGTTCTTTATTGTGGAGATGATGGTGTGACCAGTTGAGGTGGGATGAGTGAAGCTTTGATCGAATGTGAGATCATTTTTTGCTTTCCAGATGAAATAGATGTAGCTTGTGATGGTTGCGACACGAGTATGAGACCGCAGATCATTCTTGTTGCATTTGAGATAGCTGAACCAAGTCCAGAAGTTGTGCCAGTTGAGATGGGGAGCTGGTTCACGGAGCCAAGAGAAAATCTGGTCGAGAACAGCAGTGGAGTAGCTGCAGTATTGGAAGAGGTGATCTTCAGTTTCGGGGTGCCGACCGCAGAATTTACAAGAGTCAGTTGTTACAATATTCCATGTGAGCAGTTTGGAGAGCGTGCGGAGACGTTTGTGACAAGCAAGCCAAGCGATGAACCTGCATTTTGGGACGTTGCTGTTGCTCCAAATAGAGCTGTGGAGGAAAGGTTGGTTCGGAGGGGTGGGCTTCCAGATGAGGTTTAAAGCGGCAGTAGTTGAGAAGGCTCCATTTGGTTTTGTTGTGGACGTGGAGAAGTTTGAGGCGTTTCCAGATTCGACTATTTCATCCCGGACTTTGAGGATAGCACACCAGGAGTGGCTGTACTTATAACTTGGAGCATGATCCCAAATGGAGGAGCCTTTGAGGATGTTGGAGTGAACCCAATCAGACCAGATGCTAGAGAATCTGGCCGGATTGTCCAGCTCGAAGATTAGCTTTGAGATACATGCTTTGTTCCAGGAGAGCAACTCTTTAAATCCAAGCCCTCCGTCCTCTTTAGGAGAGCAAACAGTAGACCAGGCGATAAGGGCACGAGAGCTAGATTCAGTACCGGCCCACAGGAAAGAACGCAGCATTCCAGTGATAATGGAGGTGACGCCCTGGGGTATCAAGAGGACAGTGTTCCATAAGTGATTTATGGCAATGAGGATGGATGAAATAATCTGGGCTCTACCAGCATAAGAAAGTTTCCTAGCGGTCCAAGAGTGAATTTTGCTGGTGATTTTGTTAATGAGCGGTTTGCAATCAACGGTGTTTAGGCGTTTACTTCCGATTGGAATGCCAAGATAAGTGAACGGGAGGGTGCCAAGCGGAAGACCAATGAAGTTGGAGAGAGAGGCGTTGTCATGAGGAGTTAATCCTCCAGTGTAGAGGGTGGACTTTGAGGAGTTTAGGTAGAGGCCAGAGTAATTACCAAAAGCTCGTAATGTGTTTATGAGGATCTTAGTAGAGGTTTGGTCCCCCCGGCAGAATAGCATGAGGTCATCGGCAAAGCATAAGTGAGTGATTCGGGAAGAACTGCACTTGGGGTGAAGGTTGAAATCCGGATTTGCTGTGTTGATTTGAAGCATCATAGAGAGAACCTTCATGGCGATGACAAATAGAGGCGGGGATAGAGGACACCCCTGTCTGAGTCCTCTAGAACCTTTGAAAAATCCATTTAATGCACCATTAATGTTGATGGAATATGAGGGTGTCGTGATGCAAGCATATATGAGTTTGATGAAGCTTTCAGGGAATCCCATACGACCTAGACAATTGAGTATGAAACGGTGGTCGATCATGTCGAAGGCCGTTGCAATGTCGATCTTCATGGTGCATCTTGGGGACATGTGGTGTCTAGAATAGCTTTTGAGAAGCTCATTACAGATGAAGATGTTGTGCTTGATTGACCTACCCTTTATGAAAGCGCCCTGGTATCTACCAATGATTGAAAGAAGAGTAGCATTTAGCCGAGAAGCAAGGATCTTCGCAATCACTTTGTATGAAGTGTTGCAACATGAGATAGGCCGGAAATCCGAAGGGAGAGTCGGGCCTTCCTTTTTAGCAATCAAAGATATTGACGTGTGGTTCACTTGATGAGGGAAGGTGCCCTTAAGGAAGAAATTGGTAATTGCATTAGTAAAGGTGGTCCCAGTAATATGCCAAGTTTCTTTGAAGAAGAATGCATTGAATCCGTCCGGACCCGGGGCCTTGCAATCACCGAAGCTGAAGAGGGCGGTTTTGATATCCTCCGGTGTGACAGTAGAGCAAAGAATCGAGATTTGGTCATAGTTTTGGAAGGGTGCAGTCAGGAAAAAGGTTGAGCGGATTGTGAGGGGTGGGAGGGTTTAAAATTGAAGAGAAGTGGTTGACGAGGATGGTTGAGATTCTAGTGGGATCATGGGTGTAACCGCTGCCAAGATTTTGGGGATCTTTTAAAATCTTAATGGAATAATAAGCTCTTCTGGTGACAATGCTCTTGAAGAAATATCCGTTACATTGGTCACCGTTTTTTATCCAAGAAGCTTTAGAGAGCTGAGCAAGAGTGGAACGCAACAAGCACATACTCGAGTTGAGTTGGGTAGTGACGGTCTTTTCCTGAAGAAGAAGGTGAGGGTCAAAAGGCAAGGCTTGGAGGCCGGTCTGAGCGGTGTTTAGGGCAGCCTTCAGATTAGCAATAGTGGTGTGGAGGGTCTCCAATTTTTCACTTGGAAATCTCTTGAGGATAGGTTTGAGGTGCTTGAGTCTTTGCAGTAGTTCATGCATAAAGCCATTGCCGGAAGGGACGATCGTTTGCATCCAGGCGCTCGATACAGAATTGGAGAAATTCTTGTGGCCGGTCCAAGCATTGTTGAACAAGAACTGGCGCTTAGCCTGAATGGGATTGTCCTTGAGGAAGAGAAGCCCAGAAGAGTGGTCCGAGATGAAGGGATTGTCAAAGAAGACAAAGGAGTTTGGAAATGTGTTTGCCCAGGTGTGGTTTGTGAGTACACGATCCAGTTTGCACCAAATATGATTAGCAAGTTGCTTGTTGTTCCAAGTGAAGGCGCATCCAGAGAATGGATGGTCCATCAAAGAGTTTGAGGCAAAGCATTCAGTGAGTTCATGTGATTGTTGAGAGATGGGGATGGGGCAAGCCGATAGCTTTTCAGTGGGGTTTAGAGTGGTGTTGAAGTCCCCAAGGAGTGCCCAAGGGTAGTTTGTAGTGAGGAGGTTTATGGTGGAGAGGCAATCCCAGAGGGGTTTTCGGAGGTCTGGGGAGTTATGGGCATATACGAAGGTACATGCGAGACTTGTTTGGGAGGTAGAATTTGAGATAGGAGAGGGAAGAGAGACTTTGCAGTGAATGAGTTGTTCATTTTAAAGGATAGGGGTCAGGTGGAGGCTAGCCGGGTTCCACCAGACCCAGATGCGGTAGGTTTGGTTAGGGAGGACATTAGATGTGTGATTCCAACTTGGAATGAGGGTTGCAAGTTTATCCATTTTGCTGTCCAGAACCTTGGTTTCGAGGATAACAATGACATCAAGATTGTGGCGACATACTATGTCCCGGATAGATCTTTGCTTGTTGGGGTGGTTGAGCCCTCTAATGTTCCAAGCACAAACTTTTAGATTCATCAATGACTTTTGTGGTTTGAGATTGCATCCTTGATGTTTTCTGTTTTGAGGGGGGAGTAGATGTTAGGGGGGTCGGCAGGTTTTGTTTGGGTAGAAGGTTCCGGTGGTGTGAAGTTTGGAGGGGCTGGTGGTGGGGGTAGATGAGATGGTTGGTGTAGGTGAGTTGGGGAGGTAGTGGTCACACTTGTTAGGTCTTGTGCAAGGTCATAAGAGGGGTTTTGTGTTTTTGGGATATTGTTTGTGGAGGAGTTGTTTGGAGTAGGGTGAGAAGATTCATGGGGGTTTTGTGTTTTTGGGATATTGTTTGTGGAGGAGTTGTTTGGAGTAGGGTGAGAAGATTCATGGTGAGCCTTCTGTTGAGCCTTCTGGATGAGAAGGGAGGCATCCGGGGTGGGAAGTAAAGGGCCAAGGTTAGATGGTGGAGGAGGACGATGTCGGGGAGGGCTGGTTTGAGGGACCACCGGTGGGTTTTTTGTGAACCGACATCGGTGTCCAAAGGCTACCATGTACTCACATGCATTGGTCAGTCGGGAAATCGTGATTTCCTCAACACATTACACTATGAACAAATATACATGAAGAACATAACAACACACATTAAACTATTCTATTTGTATGTTTTGAATAAAATCAAAGTGGCATGTTCAATTGCTAATAGGGTGGACCTATTAAGTGATACATTAAGAAAGAAACACGATCGTGCTCCTTACAAGTACGATTATCCACAACACTTTTCAACGCATATAAGTGTTGGCATCCTTTGCTCATGTACAAATTACAAATAGCACAATCGTCTTTAATTTATATGGAACACAATCGTTTGATTCTTTTCCCCTCACAAAACACACGCTGAAATCGAGATTGTTGATAATTTTTATCAAACGCTTCTTATAGTTTTACACTCCTTATCGTAAGAAAGGCTATCACGGACCTTAATTACCCTGACCTCGTAGGTATAGAGTTTGTCTATGAGCGTTACCAATTTTAATTGATTACATTGTTACCATCTTACTATATAAAAGTAGATACTAACAATACTTGCTTCTCTCTTTCTTTCTTAACTTAAGCCTTGAGAGATGGTACACTTCAATTCTTCTCTTGATAGCTGGATCTTCAAATAACGCTGTAGTCGATGTGTCTGCACTCTCTATTTGGTACAATCTCTAAACCCTAACTTAATTCTAGCAAATTACAATGACATTCATATTTATGTTTGATCCTAAAAGCTCTTAACGATATTTCAGCTTGAACCTTAATGCATGTGAGTACATGGTAGCCTTTGGCCTTCTTGCTGCAACAAGGTATACTGATTTCTACTTATAGTCGAAAATGCTTTAGTAATCTTCTATGTTAGATGCCATGCATGCATTTTACTAATATAAACGATATCCTTACGTTTAATTGTTTTGCATGTGCTCATTAGTGTACGAGTTTCTAACGAACTAGGGTGTGGAAATGTCGAGGTGGCAAAGTTTTCGGTTAAGATTATAGTATGTATGGCAACTGCTCTAGGGCTCTTCTTCTGCGTTCTTTGTCTCGTTTTTGCTCACTCATACCCGTATTTGTTCACAAACGACGTCGAGGTTGCTGAGGCCGCATCAAAGCTATCCACTCTCCTTGCCTTAACAATGCTTGTAAACACTTTCCAAGCCGTTTTTTCAGGCAAGTTTACTATATTGCGTATTATTTAGTAAAAAAAATTATTTCCTAATTTTATGTTCTTTTGAAAATGATTGGAACACTCGATTATGTTCTCATGTTCACGGTACGTGTACACAGGGGTGGCAGTAGGGTGTGGATCGCAAGCCAAGGTTGCTATAGTTAACCTTGTTTCATATTATGTTGTTGGCATTCCCGTGGGATGCTTGCTCGCATTTGTAGCTAAACTTGGTATAACGGTATGTGAAAATATGATATTGAGATGAATTGTTGTGTGAATTTTTTGTTACATTAATTATAGTCAATGTTAAATAGGGAATATGGATCGGAATTTTGACTGGCATTGTAGTCCAAGTAATCGCACTCGTTGTATTAACATGGAGAATGGACTGGAAGGAAGAGGTTAGATCTCGAGCAAACGAAAAACAGTGATTAATTTTATAGCAAATTAGTAACTAAACGACGATTTTGCAGGTAAAGAAGACGACAAAACGGCTTGATCTTTTTTTCCATGAATCTCCGGAAGAATCTAGCCGGAATTCGGATCGGTTTTGAATATACTTTGGTATTTCACTTGAGTTATCCATGGTTATTTCTACACCAATGTCGAAAGATACAATTATACCATGGCTAGTTTTTCAATTACAGTTTATTGTGGGAAAATATTCTTTATTGTTATTGGTTTTCAATAACTCATTAATTATAATACTACAATAAGAGTCGGTTTGAGTATACGTCGTACTATATCAAATTTTATTTATAAGTACGTCATTTTATGTCAGGAAATTTCGGAAAGTACTACTGTGGTTTGGAGTTTTTCGAAATTTGTCCAACAGTTTTTTCAACTTCGGATGGTAACCTTGAGTTTTCATTGTTTTCGAACTTTTTTCAACTCCATTAATCATATAAACGGCGTTAAAACTTTTTGCCCATAAATAAATAAAAATAAATTTTAAAAAAAAAAATCGAAAAAAGTTCACCCAAACACAAACATTGAATCAAAACAGTGCTATTTAAGTATTCAACCCAACTCAAGGTGAGGAGATTCCATCCCACAGTTTGTAAAGCACAAAGCAGTGCAATCCAAGCTTAGAACTTGTTTGGTGAAACAATCCAATTTGGGTTGTGTATAAAATCTTGAAAATCTAATTGAAGATCCAATTGAGTATGTGGTAAATCGAGCAGATTAAAAATTATGTTCATATAATTGTTTGATTTTATAAACAATTTAAAAACAATAGAGTTCACTAGACTATGAAATTGGGCATCAAAATCCCGTTCTGAAAGATATCAAAAAGCTAGCTCGATATCAACAAGGTATGAACGAATCAATTTCCATAAAGTCATTCAACTGAAAAACAACAGTTCGAGAATTAAAAAAAAAAAAGAAAAAAGCTCAAATTAACTAAGTACGTATTTTTGAGATTTCTCTCTATTAACTAGGTTTATGTTATAAATATGTTTAGTAAATATACTTCTAATCAAACCCCTTATCTTCCCACTTCAATTTAATAAAAGTGGTAAAAATTGAGTGGTACACAAACCTAGTGGAAAAAAAAAAAAGCCTATTTGACCAAATTCATCCTAAAATAAATTTATAATTAATTTCAACTTCATACACCAAAACAATTTGGGTTTTGGTGTTTTCTTTAGATTTTAATTTTTTTTTCTTTGTTTATTTGTCTATCTTTATTTTGAGCAAACATACAATAAAAGTCATATATATGTTTAACGGAATTGAAAAAAAAAAAAAAAAAAAAAAGAAATCGTTTAAAGTTTCGTAAACAGTTTTGCTCTCTTCTCTCTCATATCCTCTGGTGCAAGCCTTGCTTGCACCACCCCAGGACCGCCTCCCGGCGCCCCCCCCCCCTTCCTCACCCCCATCAACCCCTCACTGAATCATGGCAGGCTCCAGAAGGTCACGCAAACACTCCATCAAACTTTCCGAACTACATCGGCCCTCCACCCTACAAACCAACTCACCAAGCAAACCACAAAGTTCCCCTTGCACTGGCTCTCCAGATTCACCATTCGAGTCGGTTCCCGATGAACTGATCCGAACCAATAACCGACGACTCAATCCCACATCATCTGAACCAATACACCTCTCCTCTAGTATCATCTTCCCGCCCCTCGGTCACCAAACTCAAAACCAGCCATCTATTCCACAGACTGAAGCAATCAGGGCCACTAAGGATTAGGCTCTCAAGCAGAAGCAGATCATCCAGGATCCCAGTCACACTGAACTGCCATCTCCAGGTGGAGATACTAGCACCACACCATGCAGTCATGGACCTTTGGCGACTGTGCTCGAACCACTACCTGACGGTTCGAATGTCCCAACATCCACCAAAACGGGATGCACGCATGACACTTCAACTACTGACCTCTCGCCTACCGACCCTCCAGATCCCAATGCAACCTTTAATGCAGACCTTCCTACTGGGCGTACAATACCAAAAGACTCAAAAGTTAATGCATGCATTAATTACAGGGATGTACTAATGATGAATGCTGGTTGGAACCATGTCCCACTGACATTCACCCCAGGGCTTGAGAACGGTCTTATTCCTTTCACTGATGAGGATATCGAAGAAACAACAAAGAAGTGGAGTCTCTCTCTTGTCGGATTCCCGCTGGGCAGCCCTATCTCGTTCCAATGTATGGGCAAGTACGTCACTGACTGCTGGAGCACAATCAAAAAACCAAAGATTTTACGTAATGATAATGGGGTGTTCGTGTTCCACTTTGCAAATGAAGAGGATCTGAATGAAATTTTGGCGGGAGGTCCCTGGGCCCTCAATAACTCAACTACCTTGCTCCTTAAAAGATGGAAGTCGGACTTACCGCTCGACTATTCTAGCATGAGTTCAATTCCAGTTTGGATAACACTGTACGGATTGGATTACCGCTTTTGGTCCACAAAAATGCTTGCAAAAATAGGCTCGGCTATTGGCAATCACATACAAACGGATACATGCTCAGCTAATCAAGATAGGCTGGGATTCGCAAGGATGTTGGTTGAGATCCATGCTTCGAGACCTCTTCTGAGAGAGGTCACATTTACTGGGCCAAATGGGGTTTCATTCTCTCAAAAAATCACCTATGAATGGCTCCCTCCTAGATGTGATTCATGCCTGATTTTTGGACACAGCTGCAAGAGCCCAATTGTGAATTCGGACGGCCACCCTGATAAGTTCACAAAGGCAAAGACAATCAGAAAGAGGCTACCTAACCCTAATCCTGATCCCACACCCATACTTCCCATCCCTCATCACTCACTCAGAATCAACCCTAAATCCAGTTATACCCAGTTAAACCAGCCCCATGAAACCCATGCAGACGACAACCATCCCACAAAACAAAAAACCATCCAAGGTGATCACATTGATCACATTGATCCCCCCATCCTGACTGGGGAGTGTAGTACTACTCCTAACAGTCACAATGTCCCAAACAAGGCAAAAGAGATCCCTCCAATCCCCGAAACTGAACCATCCCCATTTCCCCAATCACAACACCCTAATCCCAATAATACCCTCCCTAACCTTCCCCAGATTGCAAGTGTAATCGAGGGCACCACCACAAGTCTCCATGTTAATTAGAGCTTGCACATGGAACATCAGAGGGCTCAATGACCCTGTGAAACAAAAGGCTATTCAAAACCTTGCTAAGATGCATAATCTTGACCTCTTCGCCATTCTAGAAACCAGACTTCGAGCCAATAACGAGAAGCGTATCTCTAAGTCCCTCTTCCCTCTCTGGAGTCATACATCCAATGGATCCACTGCTCATAATTGCAGGATTTGGGTGTGGTGGAATCCTGCAAGGATTCACCTCACCCCATCATCACAACGGACCAAGTTATCCACTGCCAAGTCTCCAACCCTCTTTCTAATCCCAACCAATCTATTGCTGCTGAATACACCTTTGTTTATGCTCATAACAAGCCTGAGGATCGGGTAGATCTTTGGACTACAATAGACACTATTAAACTGCTCAACCACTCCATCCCTTGGGCTGTCATGGGAGACTTTAACGTTACACTTACCCCGGATGAGAAGATCACAAATGACCTCCCAGCAATATCACAACCATCAACCGAACTTGCTGATTGCTTTGAGCATAACTCCCTCAATGATCATCATTACTCCGGTTGCAAGTTCACATGGAATAATAAACAGATCGGGTCAAGGATCTGGTGCAAACTTGATCGCATTATCATCAATGATGAATGGCACAACTTCTTTCCAGACTCGAAAGCTCACTTTGATCTTGCCCAACTCTCTGATCACTCCCCGGCTCTACTCTTTTCTAAAGAAGACAAATCCACTCAAAATGCTCCATTCAGATTTAACAACGCTTGGATTGATCATGAAAACTTTCTTGATACTGTACGGGAAGCTTGGGCTGTGGAGGTAGAAGGCAACCCTATGTTCAAGCTTATGAGGAAACTAAAACTGCTTAAACCTTCCCTCAAAAGATTTCCAAATGTCAAACTTGAAAAGCTGCATTCCCGTATCCAGGACAATCAGAAGAAACTCACTAAAATGCAGATGCAACTCCAAATAACACCTCATGATGCTGCAATGCATAATGCTGAGAGAAGCCATATGGATGAGCTAAATAGAAGCTACAAAGAACTTCATACTACTTTAGCCCAACTAGCCAAGGCCAAATGGATAGCACATGGAGACCAATGCTCAGCATATTTCTTTAGGAGCATCAAAACTCGCAGGTGCTCCAATAGCATAAAATCAGCACAGCTCACTGATGGGACTATCACTTATGACCAAGATGCTATCGACCTTACTTTTGTCAATCACTTCAAGAGAATACTCAGTATGAGTGAACCCCCAAATCATGTCAACTATCCAGACGTCTGCCTCCCAACCCTCACCCCTGTGGAGATTGACTCAATTAACTTGAGGGTCTCTGATGAGGAAATTAAGAAGGCACTTTTCAGTATTGGCGATAACAAGTCACCAGGACCTGATGGATATAGTTCCAAATTTTTCAAAGCTGCATGGAATATTGTTAACTCTGATGTTCTGAATGCTGTGCAGGATTTCTTCACTCATGGTCGAATGCTGAAACAAGTGAATCATGCTGCTATTGCTCTAATTGCAAAGAAAGACAATGCAATCACCCCATCGGAATTCTGGCCAATATCCTGCTGCAGCACAATTACCAAGATTCTGTCTTCAAGAATCAATGTACTGCTGCCTAGAATCACCAGCTTCAACCAAAGTGCATTTGTTGCTAAAAGATCAATTAAGCACAACGTGCTTGTATGCCAAGAATTACTCAACATATATGGCAGAAAACACATCTCACCAAGGGCAGCTATGAAGGTGGACATATCCAAAGCTTTTGACTCCATTAACCATGATTTCATAATCCATTGCCTACACAAGCTGAACTTTCCTGCCCACTTCATCGGACTGATAAAAGAATGCATCATAACTGCAACATACTCAGTTAATCTGAATGGATCACTTCGTGGGCACTTTCCTGGTAGTCGTGGGCTAAGGCAGGGCTGCCCACTTTCTCCACCACTCTTTGTAATTGCAATGGAGTTTCTCACCAAGCTGATTCAGTGCAGAACCTCTAATCCGGAGTTCAACCATCATCCTAAATGCAGTTCTCCAGCCATTACCCATCTTGCTTTTGCAGATGATCTCCTGTTGCTTTGTAGAGGTGACCTGTGCTCCATCAAGATTCTGAAAGATGCATTGGATGACTTCGGGACTGCTTCGGGTCTCAAGTTCAACCCATCTAAATCTCGCCTATTCACTGGAGGTATGAAAGATGTGGATGTCACTCAAGCTATCAGCATCACTGGAATGGATCTTGGCTCCCTGCCCTTCCTATACCTGGGGGTTCCAATTGGAAGTAGTAAACTACTTATTCATGATTACCTCCCCTTGATCCACAAGGTGACTAAGCGGGTACAATCATGGAATGCCAGGACCCTTTCCTATGCCGGTCGTGCCCAGCTGGTCAAGTCTATTCTCTACTCCATCAGCTACTATTGGAGTACCATGTTCATGCTACCTACTAAGATCCTCAACATGATCAATGGAATCATTCGATCTTATTTTTAGACCGGAATAGAGAATAGCAAACGTGCACTGGTTGCATGGAAAGCTATCTGCTCACCTAAAGAATGTGGTGGTCTTGGGTTCCCTGAGCTACATGCACGAAACAAAGTGGCTCTTTCCAGACTAATATATGACTTAGATCATGGTGACAGCAACATTTGGTCCCAATGGATAGCAAATCACATCTTCAAAAGGAGCAGCAATATATGGAATAGTCGACCTAAGACACATCACAGTGCCTTCTGGAAGAGCCTACTTCGTATCCGGGATGATATAATTGCTTTAGGTGGAAATGGTAGCACCCTTGCAAACCTCAATGGCTCATTCTCTCATAAAAAACTCTATTCCTTACTCTCTCCCAACCCTCCCACTGGAACATCTCAACCCTTCAGTGCAATATGGAGTCGATTCAATATTCCCAAGTGCAGCTATATAGCTTGGTTAGCTGCTCTCAGGAGGCTCCCCACTTTGGCGAGGATCAAAGCCTGGAATATGATTGATAATGATACCTGCCGACTTTGCAACAACACTGCCGAAGATGATGATCACCTTTGGATTCATTGCAGCTACAGATCCCTTGTCCTGGATGTGGTCTCTAGATGGACTAGAACCCCCTATCCTGCCCCCTACCTTAGTAACATTTGGCACTGGCTTAGCTCCTGCAACACGCATAAACCGAATCTGATTGATTGTCTAAGGATTGCTTCCATCATCTCATTCATCTACCAAGTTTGGATCTCAAGAAACAAGATGGTTTACAACAACCAATTCACAAGAGCAATTGAGTGTGCATCATCACCTCAATTAAAAGTCATTTCGAAGCCAAATGGAAGGATAGATCCCCAAGCTCACTTCAAGTTGCTGGAATGCTGAATATTAGACTTGATTAGGACCAATTTGGTCTCACTGCTCTTTGCTTTATGAACACGTACAATTTGATCTCGCATTTGTAAACTGGACTAGAGTCCAACCTCCATCTTGTATATCCATTCTAAATACAAATTAACTTTTCAAAAAAAAAGAATTGAAAAAACTTTGGAAACAATGAAAACTTAAAAACATTATCCGAACTTGAAAAATTGTTGGATAAATTTCGAAAAACCTCAAACCAGACAGGTACTCTTCAAATGAAAAACCTTAAAGAACATTATTGTATGATCCTTGTCAACATACAATGCACTTTATACATTCATTATACATTCAAATGAAAATCATTTTTTACGTACAAATACATTTATATATACTCGCAAACGAGTCAATACTTTCATTTTTCGGTGTTGACCGCACTGAAAATATATCCGGAATATAATTAACCGACTATATATGCTTTAAAAAATGAGTTCCAACGACTTTTTACCAACAACTACCGTCCAAAATCTCATATTATATGACACAAGTCCCCCATAACATAACCCAAAGGTCCCCAAGACTCGAGCCTATCTTTCACTTCAACTCTCTTTACTCATCACTTCTTTCCCACTCAATTTCTCCAATTCTCCTTCGATGAGTAACGAAAACGAATATGCAGCACTCTTGGAAGCAAATCCAGACAATCCTAACGATAACGAAGCAAGCACCCTATCAAAGAAGCTTTGGCAAGAAACAAAAAAGATTTCAAGCATTTCCTTGCCTTCAATGGTGTTTCGGATGACGTCATTCGGGATCTTGGTAGTGACGCAATGCTTCATTGGCCATGTAAGCTCCATTGACCTCGCTGCATATGCCGTTGTTCAGGCCATCTCCATTCGATTCATTAATGGCATTCTTGTAAGTTTCTCTTAATGTCTTTGTATCTTCCTTTGGTAGTGATGCAATGTGTTGCACCGATTCAAAATGCATGCCCTAGCTTAGCTCTTGAGCTTGCTCGATCACATGAAGAACTCATAAATTGTTTTTTTTCTTCCTTATTGATTGTGGTCGAATCTTAACAAAAAAAGTATACTAACTATTAGTTTAAGTTTGGGAAATTTGGATGATGTTCATTTTTTGACTTTTTCGAATTATGTTCAAAAGATTCTTGAACATAAATTAACATTTATTAACATTTTAGGGCTTATAAAATATAATTTATTCATTAAAAAAATTACATATACCTTTAAAATGATTATTAACGATAACTAACAAATAATAATTATCTCTTAACCCTCAAAATGTTAACTTATGGATGAAACAAGAGTATAATCCGAAAAAGTATAAAACTCAGAGGCACTGTCCGAAAACTAAAAATCTTTGAACATAATTCGAAAAAAGTCAAAAGTACAAGGACACCGGAATTTCCATTTAAATATTATAATGATAACGGTAAATACAATCTTAGATAGTGAATTTATGGGTGAGCAAGTAATAAACCGTTAACTTGATTGGAAAAAACTTGAATCCACAATATTATGTTATTATCACTTGAATATGATATGGGGATTTGTCTAAATCACGGGATCGATTCGGATTGAGGTCTTGAAAATAATAGGATATGGTATCCGAATGATCGAATATATCCGATTATTCAGAATAAGATATGTCAGATATTTGGGTTAGCTATCCTATTACTTCGGATAATTATTCAGATCTACTGGATATCTGGATATATCCAACTATGGATGATAGCCAAATTTTCAACATATCCGAGATAAATAAATTAATTTTAACGACAAATATGAAATCTGGATATCTTTATCGCATATTGGATACATTCCCATCGAATATGGGTTCGTCTTTTATGAACTAGTGGTATAGAACATCCAAACCAAAGAGCTACTTCCAATAATTGAAGTTGGAAACTCTCAATCATACAAATTATGTCCTTGAAAAAAGGAGTTAAAGAATGTGTGTAAAGACTTGTGTGGACTTCGGACCCAAACAAAAGAATGACTTATTGGACTGTGGTGGCGACTTTGGTCTTTAGACCTAACAGTCTTCACTTGTATGTATAGGTAGCTACAAGTTTGCTAAATTAGGTTTGACTATTGTATCCTGATCACGTGTAGTAAAATTGTCTTTTTGTTCTTATGTTTACATGGTTTGGTTGATAGTTACATACTATTCCTTCTTAATAAACTAAGAGGTTTCATATACAAAATCATAATAGACTTTTTCTTGTATCCATCTCGGACCTTATACTATATAAAATCGATACACGTCTAGCTAGTGAACCACATATATAAACACATAAATTCTTTTATAAAACCAATTAGTGATAGGAGAAGTACGTAACTCATGTACTTATGTATATTAGGGTCACAACGTATTGTGTTATCGACGTGGGACACATTTTCTTCCCTTACATCTCAACAAATTCTACTTACTCCAAATGTATTCGGTAAATGCCTCAAAATTGATGGTTCAGATTTATTGAGATGTTAAAAAAAACTCGGCGTACGTCGATGACAAATTATGTGAGTTTAACGTATAACGGTATAAGTTAACACTTTAGGATGAACGAATATGGTGCCTTACATGAATTAGATATAAAAAGAAGTGAAGGATACATGTAAATTTAAATGCATTTACAATATATGAATACTTACATAACTTTTTTTTAGATTGTGGTAGATGGAGATTGTTGAGGATTATTTTTATAATCTTGTTCTCATGGGATTCTTTTTAGGTGATTTTTTTCTCAAATATAACCTCAAATATAATCTAGTCCCTAAACCTCATCTAATACAAAACAACCGTCCAAACATAATGCCCAACAATCCCCACCTAAACAATCTAAATTAATCTTCTACAATCTAATACTAAACAAACCCTAATTGTCTATATTTTATCCACAATTATGCAGTTAGGAATGTCGACTACTACCGAAACCCTTTGTGGGCAAGCATTTGGAGCGAAACAATACCATATGATGGGTATCTACTTGCAACGCTCGTGGATCATCAACTTTGTCACTGCAACCATCTTTCTTCCGGTATTGATCTTTTCAACTCCTATATACAAGTTGTTAGGACAAGAAGACGAGATGTCAGAAGCAACCGAGGCGATTTCGTTGTGGTTTATTTCATACATTTATACCCTTGCATTTAGTTTAACGATCAATATGTTCTTACAAGCACAAATGAAGAATATGATCAATGGATGGCTTGCATCCGGGATTTTCGTAATTCATGTGTTCTTCTCGTGGCTTTTCGTGTATAAACTCAATCTCGGAATCTATGGTGCGATGGGTGCTATGGTCATATCCCAATGTGGATCGGTTATTTGTGATTGGATATACATTTTTGGAGGTTGGTGCAAGGATACATGGAAGGGCTTCTCCATACTTGCCTTTGATGACCTTATACCACTTATTAAGCTTTCGATTTCGTCCGGGATTATGCTTTGGTATGTTTCTCTATTCATCTATGAACCACATTTCGTTTTAGGCCGTGTTTGATAACATTCATTTTCCGCGTAAAATCATATGCTTGAAAAATAAGGTTTCTTGTCGATCTTCATACATCGGATATTAGGATTTTTGTGGTGATTTCATCTGAACCGAGTGAAGAGAAAGGGATTAGGCTGGGTTTGCCCTGGCCCGGGTATTAGGGTTTTCATGGGGATTGCGGAAGAAGCGGTGTCACATAATCATATAGAAGTATATACTAACATACTTTGTTATATTTTTTTTTTGTTTTGAAATTTTAATTGTATTGAGATAAGGGGGATTTACATGAAAGGGTCAATATGGACATAATAAGAGCATATAACAGTGAGGAACAAGCGGAAACTAAGCGAAGTGAATGCCGAGAAGACTAGCCGTAGCTTTGGATTCGTTCGAACGGTCCTTCCAATGGAATGCGAAATGCATCTTGATGGCTCGGATGACGTTGCTCGCACATTCAACCGCTCTTGTGAAGGTATTGTTGAAAACCATGTTGTTCCGAACCTTCCAGATAAAGTAAATGAAGGAGATGATCGAAGAGATGCGAATGCTATCAATGAGGTTGGCCTTGGAGGTGGGTCTGGAGCTGAGCCAAGTCCAAAGATTGCGGATGTAAGGGGCGGGGTATGGAACTCTGGTCCATCTCGATATTATGTCAAGGACAAGGGAAGAGTAACTGCAAGCACTCCAGAGATGGTCATCGTCTTCGGCCGAGTTGGTGAAAAGCTTGCAGGTATCGTTATCCGTAAGATTCCAGCTTTTGATCTTGGTAAGTGTAGGGAGGCGCCGATGACTGGCAAGCCAAGCAATGTGACTGCTTTTGGGGATGTTAGTTTTGAGCCAGATTGCACTACTAGGTGGGTGGGAGAGTGGAGGATGGTTTGGCCAGAACAGAGCGTAGGTCTTCTTGGGAGAGAATGAATCGTTACGATTAGTGAAGGAAGTGGTAATGTGAGTACCGGCGGTATTGGGCAGCTCCTCTTTGAGTTTGAGAAGGCTCTTCCATAAGAAGCTATTATGGGGTTTGGGCTGGCAATCCCAGAAACTTTGGCCCTTGAGAACATGGCTCTCAATCCAGCAACACCACAGGTTATCATCTTTACGATCGATATCATATATAAGGCGAGTGAGTTGGACCTTGTTTCTAGTGCTAAGGTCAGGGAAGCTGAGTCCTCCAGCGGCTTTGGGAAACACACAGTCGACCAGTCAACAAGGGCTCTTCTACTATATTCCTTGCCGGACCATAGGAAGGAGCGGAGTAAGGCCTGGACTTTGTCGAGTACAGAAGTAGGCAGAGGGAAAATTGAGCTCTAGTACTGGTTGATGGGCAGCAGGATGGAGGTGATGAGTTGAGCACGCCCAGCATAAGAAAGTAACTTAGCGCTCCAGGAGTGAATTCTTTTGGTGATCCGGTGGATGAGGGGAAGGAAATCCGTAAGGGCAAGTCTCCTACACCCAAGGGGAACACCAAGGTAGCGGAAGGGTAAGGTTCCTCTATTAATGTCAGTAAGGAGAGAAGCCTGATTCTGATCAGTTAGAGACATGCCACCCATATAAATGGAGGACTTGGAGGGATTGATCTTGAGCCCCGATAGGAGTCCAAAGGAGTTCAGGGTGTCAGTAAGGATTTTAATGGATGGAATATCGCCTCTGCAGAGCAACAGTAGATCATCCGCGAAGGAGAGGTGGGTGATGAGCGGGGATAGGCATTTTGGGTGGTGATTGAAGTCGGGGTTTGAGGTATTGTGGTGGATCATACAGGATAGGTACTCCATGGCAATTGTGAATAGGGGAGGGGAGAGTGGGCATCCTTGTCTGAGACCCCTATTACCATAGAAATGCCCTCTGAGAGCGCCATTTATATTGACTGAGTAAGAGATAGTGGTAATGCACTCCTTAATCAGCCGGATGAAGTGATCAGGAAAGACGAGTTTAGTCAAGCAGTGGATGATGAAGCCATGATCCATGGTGTCGAAAGCGTTAGAAATGTCTACTTTCATGGCAGCTCTGGGGGAGATGTTCTTACAGCTGTATTTAAGGAGCAATTCCTAGCAAATGAGAACATTATGTTTGATGGAACGGTTTTTGACGAAGGCACTCTGATAAGGACCAATAATGTGGGGCAAGATTGTGCTAATTCGATTGGAAAGGATCTTCGCAATGGTTTTATAGATAGTGGTGCAGCAAGAGATTGGCCTGAAGTCGGAGGGGGTAATCGGGTTCTCAGATTTGGCAATAAGGGAGATGGAGGAGTGATTGACTTGCTTGAGGAGTCTCCCATGAGTGAAGAAGTCCAAAATTGCTTCTGTGAAGTCCTGACGGGTGATGTCCCAGGAAGCTTTGAAGAAACGTGCATTGTAGCCGTCAGGACCCGGAGATTTATTGTCCCCAATGCTAAAGAGAGAAGATTTGATTTCATCCGCCGTGACTTGCATAGAGAGGGAAGCAATGTTAGCAGGGCTGAGGCTAGGCAGGTTTATATCCGGGAAGGAGCGGTTGTAGGACTGGGTAGGTTTGTATAAGGTCTTTTGAAAGTGGTTAATGAAGGTTATGGCTATAAGATCGGGGTCACAGGTTGTGCTGCCATCGTGGGCTTGGATAGAAAGGATACGGTTATGGCATCTTCTGATTTGAATGCTCTGGAAGAAAAGGGACGAACACTGGTCACCAAATCTGATCCATTTAGCTTTTGAGAGTTGGGCCTGGGTGGTATGGAGCGCGAGAAGGCGATCATTCAGAGAGGCGGTGAGTGTTCTCTCTTCAAGGTGAAGGGCAGGATCGTGCAAGTTACGCAGGATCTCCGCCTGAGTAGTGTGAATGTTCTTTCGAATGTCACTGATAGCCGAGTGGAGGTTCTCAATTGTCAGGCTCTAGAACCTCTTAAGATTGGGCTTAAGGAGTTTCAGCTTCTTTGTGAGCGAAAACATGGGATTTCCGTCGACAGCAACATTCCAAGCTGTAGCGACACAAGGGGTAAAGTCCTCATGATCGGCCCAGACATTGTTGAATCTGAAAGGCTTATTAGTCTTGTCGCCAAGAGTGGCAGTAGTGAGCAAGGCCGAAGAGTGGTCCGACACGTCGGCCAGATCGAAATGGGCACGAGAGTGTGGAAATTTATAAAGCCAAGAGGGGTTGGTAATGATACGGTCAAGTTTACACCAGATGCGAGAGCCGATCTGCTTGTTATTCCATGTGAACTTTCACCCAGAGAATGGAAGATCAATGATGTTGTTAGACTCGAAGCAGGACGCAAGCTCCGAAGAGTTCTGCGAGATGCAAGGGGTATTGTTGGACGTCTTCTCATTCGGAGAGAGAGTAACATTGAAATCACCCATAGGGCCCAAGGGGTGGAGGTGTTGAGCTGCCCGATAGTATTGATGGTGTCCCAAAGGTTCAGCCTGCCTTCTAGGGAGTTATGGGCGTAAACGAAGGAAATCTCAAAGTTTGTTGATTGGGCTTGTTGGGACATGGGATTTGAGATTTTGCAATGGATAAGCTGGTCCGTTTTGATTGTTGTAGTGAGATGGAGTTTGGAGGGGTTCCACCTGAGCCATATTCTACAGTTGTGAGCAAGGGAAGAGTTGGACACTTGACTCCAAGTAGGGAACAGGTGTTTGGCAAGACGGGACTCTTTGTTGGATCTAAGTCTTGTTTCGAGGATGGCAAGTAGGTCAATATCATTCTTCTTAACCAAGTTCTGAACGGATTTTTGCTTATAGGGTCGTTCAGGCCCCTAATATTCTAAGAGCAGATTTTAATGATCATTAAGACAAACTGGAAGATCCTTGGCAACACTTGTTCTCGAGGAGGGAAGGAATGGTGATGGGTTAGCCTCATCAGAGGGAGTTTTGGAAGGAGGGATCTCAACCTGAGTTGATGAAGAGTTTTGGGGGGGGGATGGTAGTCTTGGGCAAGACGACGTCTTGGGCAAGAGATTTGAGAGTATGTATGCATTCGGGGTTTTGTATCGGAGTGGGGGGTTGAGATGAGGGGGTTGGATTCTTCCTGGAATCCAAGGTAAGGTCAGGTTGATCAGGGAGGCTGCAGGATTCAGATTATTTTGGGGGAGAGAGTGGATCTTGTGAGATCCTGAGAGAGATATCAGGAGTGGGGAGTAGGGGCCCACGGTTGGTATTAGGGTTAGCATTAGGGTTGTTATGCGGTTTAGGGTTTGGGGAGTGAGGGGGAAGTGAATTGGGGCCTTTTGAGGTGCCTTTTGGTAAGCTTGATATGCTAGTTTGAATCCGAGGGAGGCAACAGTGACCGAAGATTTTACATTTTGGACAGTGGGGAGGGATCCAGTCGTACGAAACCTTCTGGTTATAGGAGCAACCATCAGGGCCAGAGAGGATGACTTCCCTTAGCAGAGGGTGGGACGCCTGGATGTCGACTAAGATGCGAGCGTATCCTAACCGTTCTTGATTGGCTGAGCACGAGTCGGTGAGTATGGAAGTGCCAAGAGCTGAACCGATCTTGGCCAGCATGTTCCTTGACCAGAATTTGTAGTCTAGGTCATGGAGAGTGACCCAGATAGGCACAGAGTTCAGGCTGGAGTAGTCTAAACGAAGGTCCTTGGTCCATCTCTTCAGAAGGAGAGTTGTAGCACCATTTGTGACCCAAGGACTCCCAAGCAGGATTGAGTTAAGGTCGTCTTCGTTCATGAACTGGAAAACGAACACTCCCTTGTCATTACAGAGTATTTTGGGTGCTGAGATTGTGTTCCAGTGCTCATTGACGAAGGAGGACATACGTTGGAAGTTGATGGGGCTCCCTAGGGGAAAGCCAACAAGGGATAGATGCCATTTCTGTGTAGTTTTGGCTATATCCTCTTCAGTGAAGGTGATGAGCCCAGATTCGATCCCAGGAACGAAGGGCAGAGGGACGTGGTTCCATTTCGCATTGCTCAAGACGATATCTTTGTATGATATCGAGGAGTCGGCTGGGGGGGTTTTTCGATGTTGTTGTCTTTATGAGGAGGGGTAGATGAAGAGGTTGTCAGGGAATGTTGTGCTATGGGATCTGGGGAAGGAGAAAGGTTAACTGCTTTTGGGAGACATGAAGCGTCAGGAGCTAAACCGTCGTCCATCAGCGAAGGTGGAGAGGTAAGTTTGGCAGGAAATGGACAGTCGAGCTTCGAAGGAGGTGGAGGGGTAGAGGTGGGGGAGGGTGAGGAGATAGAGCCTACGCATGCATCACTGCATGGGGTGGAGGCCTTGGTATTGGGTGGATGGTTAACATTGGGGGAGGTCGGAATAAGCGGGGGGAAGAGGGCCTCAGAGGAGAGGGTTGAGGCATCCCGAGGCTTCTGGGGTTTAGCAAGCAATCTCCGATTATTAGAGATGATAAGGTCCTCAAGGATTGGTTCGAAGGGGCTGCTTGGGGATGGGGGGATAGGGTTGGGCGGGGTTTTGTAGGGGTGGTGGTTTTAGCTTGCAGGTCAGAGAGTTTGACGGAGAAGCGCTTGGACCTTCTAGAGCCAGCCATGGGACGGGCTGGAGGAAGAAGTGGGTGGGGCGAGGCCTGGGGCCACGCTGGGGAGCAGGCGGGAGCCAAACTCCGGTTGCGAGTGTAGGAGAGAGAAGAGAGCTTTTCATACTTTGTTATATTATCTACTATTTATATAATATACTTTGCTCATCTATCTATTTCTATGTCAACCTTAGCCTTGAGCTATGGTACACTTCTGTTCTTCTCTTGTTAGCCGGATACTCGGATAACGCAGTCGTCGAGGTATCTGCATTCTCTATTTGGTACATATCTCTTATCCTATCTTCTTCTATTTGATCTCCTTATAATTACAAAGATGTTTAAATTTTCATCTCAAAAGATCATATTGACATTTCAGCTTGAACCTTAATGCATGGGAGTTCATGTTAGCCCTTGGCTTTTTGGGTGCAACAAGGTATGAGAAAACTAACCCTTTAACCTTTCACAATTAAAATATATATTTTATTATTGTATGTTAATTATAATCTATATGCATTGCATTGCAATAATCATATAAACTGAATTCGATCTCTCTATGCATGCTCACTTTGTATGTCCCGAAAGTGTACGAGTTTCTAACGAACTAGGACGTGGAAATGTCGAGGCTGCAAAAGTTTTCGGTTAAGATTATACTATGCATGGCATCTGCTCTCGGGTTATTCTTTTGTGTTGCTTGTCTCGTTTTCGCGGATTCATACCCGTACTTGTTCACAAGCGATGTCGAAGTTGCTAAGGCGGCATCAAAGCTATCTACTCTACTTGCCTTAACAATGCTTATAAGTAGTTTCCAAGCAGTTTTTTCAGGCAAGTTTTCCATGCATAAATGTTGCTTTTTTATTGACTTTCAAAAATGATATAAAAACTTCGTTTCATCATGCGTGACACACAGGTGTTGCGATAGGATGTGGATCGCAACCCAAGGTTGCTATAGTTAACCTCGTGTCCTTTTACCTAGTTGGCATTCCTGTCGGATGTTTACTTGCATTTGTAGCTAAATTTGGTATAACGGTATGTTATTTATGGCGTTACGTAAAATTTAATCCATGAGAACACGATATTGTCATGCATGAGATGAGTTTTTACGTAATCTTTTGGTTTACACTAATTACTGTCAATGTCGAATAGGGAATTTGGATCGGAATGTTGATTGGCATCGTAGTCCAAGTAATTGCACTCGTTGTATTAACATGGAAAATGGATCGGGAGGAAGAGGTAATAAGATCTTATGTAGATGTGTCATGATCTTTGAGTATATTAATTAAAACTCGAGTTTGCAGGTAAAGAAGACGACGATGCGTCTTGGACTATTTTTCCATGAATCTACTGGAGAATCCGGCTAGAATTCGGATGAGTCTTGAACGTACTTTGAGTACTTCTTGTTTAACTGAAAGCATAACGGTTATTTCTACACCAATGTTGTAAGAAACACGAGGGTAGCTTCTTTTTTTTTTTTTGGAAAAGTTTTTGTATTAGCACCGAGAAAGGATGTACAAGGTTCCGCCTGGGGCGTCAAGAGGGAGTAAAATCAAAGAGAGGAGCAAGTGAAAGATGCCAACAGGGCCAATTACAACAGTTACAACAGTTGGATACCGAGGATGTTAGCCCATGAGATGGAGAGTTCGGGTCTATCCTTCTAGTGGTGAGAGAAGTGGTTCTTGGTGGCTTGAATGATGTTGTGGGCACAGGAAGCTTCTTGTGTCACAATATGGTTGAAAGCCAAGTCATTCCTAGCCCTCCAAATGTAGTAGACGAAGTTGATAATTGTGGCAATTCTGACGTTGGAGATGAGGTGGTGTTTGTGAGGATTGATGGAGGCGATCCAATTCCAAATGTTGTTCTTGTATGGGAAAGGTGGAGGAACTCGCAGCCATCGGGAGATGAGGTCGAGGGTGATGGAGGCGAAACATCAATCGTGGAAGAGATGCATCTCGTCTTCGGGTCTGTTATTGCAAAGGTGGCAGGTATCGTTTTGAGAGATGTTCCAGGCAAGCAGCTTAACTAGGGTGGGGAGCCTATTATGAGCAGCAATCCAGGCGATAAAGCTGCTCTTGGGTGTATTGGTCTTCATCCAGATGTTGCTGTAAAGGTGGGTGGTTGTTGTGGGAGGAGTCGGTTTCAGGAAAGAATAGACAGCAGTAGTGGAGAAGTTGCCATTAGCCTTGGTTGTAGCTGAGATGAATGAGGTACCGTTTTGGGCTCTCTGAATGTGAAGGATCAAGTCTCTGACTTTCAGAATTGAGTTCCAAGAGAAGTTGTGCTTGTAGTTAGGCTCGCAGGTCCAAATAGATCGATTCTTAAGGATGTTGTTGTTGACCCAAGTGGACCAAAGATCAAGCATGGTGGTTGAGTTGAGTTCAAATATTAGTTTAGACATGCAGGCCTTATTCCAAGCAAGAAGTTCCTTGAAACCGAGCCCACCGTCTGCCTTGGGAGCGCAAATAGACGACCATGCAATCAGAGCTCTATGACTGGAATCATTGCCCGACCAGAGGAAGGAACGAAGCAGTCCAGTGATCTTCATAATAATCTTGTGGGGAATAGGGAGCAATGAACACCAGAAGTATTGGAGAGGAATAAGAATAGAAGATATGAGCTGTTGTCTACCGGCGTAAGAAAGTTTTCTTGCACTCCAAGTATTGATTCTTTATGTGATTTTGTTGATGAGCGGGAGATAGTCTGCATTCTTGAGCCTTTTGCTGCCGATAGGAATACCCAAATAAGTGAAGGGAAGGTTGCCAATGGGAAGGCCGGTAGAGGACGCGAAGGAGCTGTGATCCTGGGGTTCAATGCCGCCCAGGAAAAGAGAGGACTTGTTGACATTGATGTGCAGTCCTGAGTAGAAACCAAAGTGAGTGAGAGTGTTTTTCAGTATGTTGATGGATTCAATATCACCCCTGCAAAAAAGGAGAATATCGTCAGCAAAACATAGGTGGGTTATACGTGGGTTGGAGCATTTGGGATGGGTGTTGAAGCTTGGGTTGGTAGTGTTGGCATGAATCATGGAAGATAGGACCTCAAGAGCAATGGCGAAGAGGGATGGGGATAGAGGGCATCCCTGACGAAGACCCCTGGAACCTTTGAAATGGCCCCTAAGGGTACCATTAAGGTTGATTGAGTAAGTGGGGTTGGCAATGCAAGCGTCAATGAGTTTGATGAATTTGATGGGGTAACCCATTCTGCACAGACAATTGATGATAAACTGATGATCGATCATGTCGAAAGCTTTGGTTAAATCCACCTTCAGGGCACACCTAGGTGAGATATGCTTCTGATTGTATCTTTTGAATAGCTCTTGGGCAATGAGTATATTATGTTTGATCGGGTATTAAAAAAAATGTTCTACGAAACGAATATATGTAAACGGATATTGAAATCGCTACGTAAAAATGGATATTTATCTTGGTACGTACTAACGTTAACGAACATTTTTTGAGGCACACGACACACTATTGGTTGTGTGTAAGCGGATGGCATGCATGCAACATCGTCGTGCATGAGTGTGAAATTCACCTTATTACAAATAAATATCTACGTTGAGATGTGTATCTCATATTAATAATATAGCGATAACGTACTACGTTTTATATATCAAGTTGGTGTACTACTCTTTCTATTACTAATTGATTTCAGTACCAAACCTCAATGACTTATGTATGTCAAAGTCCGATACATACGGTCCGTAGAGCTGGTGTCGTGTGCATATGGGTGCACATGGAGAGGAGTAGCCCACCGACCTTATGTACTAGGCCACAAAAGACAATACGCCCATTCATGTTCTCTCTTATGATAATGTCCTGAAGCCATGTATTACTTCACTCCATCTCTCTACATCTTGTAAATCCCCTTCATCTTAATACAAGTAACATTTCAAAAAAAAAAAAAAAAAGACAATACGCCCCACAAGGGCAACTAGGGTATAGACTAAGTTGCCACTCTGATATCATGTCAAAGTCCAAACAAATGGCCCGTAGAGCGAGGTTAATTGTATGCATACGGTGATAGATTTATGGTGGAGAAGACCACACGAATGGTGGAGGTACAACCACACGTTTATTGTGTTTATTATCACCCTATTTATAGGGTTATGGGAGAATAATAAAGATTACACAAGATCATATAAAATAGAAACTATTCTAAAATAATAAGATAACTTCTCTAAATATAATATATCATATCTTCCAATACGCTCCCGCAGTCGAAGCGTGGGTAGGCAAACAACGCTGAAGACTGGACCATTTCATTGACAATGAGCAAAGAGAACACTTCGATCAACAATGAGCGGTGACACAAACACCACTTGTAAAATCGATTAGATCGATAGGACCACCAGTAAATCGGTGGTAAATGTAGATTTAAACAAGGTTGAGGTCCCAAATCGAACCCGCTCTGATACCATGATAGATTTATGGTGGAGAAGACCACACGAATGGTGGAGGTACAACCACCCGTTTATTGTGTTTATTATCACCCTATTTATAGGGTTATGGGAGAATAATAAAGATTACACAAGATCATATAAAATAGAAACTATTCTAAAATAATAAGATAACTTCTCTAAATATAATATATCATATCTTCCAATATACGGGCATATTAGCCCCAAACCCATCGCATAAACCCGGTAGGTTTCCATGCTAAAACCAATTGACAATAGGAGTAGCCCACCGACCTTATGATTAGGCTCTGAATGTCTATAACTTCCGATGTGAGAACTTATTATCTCCAACATTGAACTTAGTGTGCATGTGCGTTTTTTCCCCTAACATCTCGTGGTAATTATAAATCCGAAAACCCGGGATATGTATTGTTACATGAAATTCATCTACTTCCGGTGATTATTTGTACTTAATCAACATTTAGTATTTGTCTTTCCTCATTAACTTATTTTTCTTGGTACATTAGCTTTGATGATACACGATAGCAAAGTACATTATCGGTCTCTTGCTTTGTTGTATCTTCGTAATCAAACCCTCGAGCTCATGTGCAGAGCTTCTTCAAGGTTTTCTTTGATACATACGTAATTCGTTTATATATTCCTTGCTTTCGTATATTTCTCTTTCATGACCTGTACAAGTATATATTCCTTACTTAGACTACTGTTCATTGCTCAATCATATACTTTCACTTCAATATATATACATATTATTATCATTCACACAGCTTCTATGACTTGTATAATATATTGCAGGAAGACAGCAAGCTCTTCTGTGTTAGTTCTCACTGAGAGAGATTGTACGCCAATTAGGTATATATATATATATATATATATATATATATATATATATATATATATATTGGAAATTGTCAAGAAAGAATTTGAAGATTTTCTTGTGCACATGTCATTGCTGTTTTCAGGAGGATATATTTGGCGATGGATAATGAGGTGGAAACTGTTCTTCTGGAAGGAGATCCGGAGAACTCATACGAGGAAAGCAAGTTGTCGAAGAGGCTATGGGAAGAGACGAAGAAGATTGGAAGGATATGTTTGCCTTCAATGGTGTTTCGAGTGACATCGTATGCGATGCTGATAGTGATGCAATCGTTCATCGGACATATTAGCTCAGTTGACCTTGCTGCCTACTCCATTGTGCAGGTCATCTCATTGCGGTTCATCAATGGCATTCTTGTAAGCTTTTCTTATGCTAGAATCTTTTTATTCTTTGAATTCTCATAGTTGATTGAAAGATTTGGTTCCACGTACTCTAACTCGCAGTTTATTATACGAGCCGAATGAGTCAAGTTTTGATACACTTTTGTTTAGGTCGTATATAGTCGAGCTTTGAGTTGAGTATAACTGTACGATCACGTGGTTAGAATCGGCAACTTTAAAAAGTGAACGAACTTGAGCAAAGCTTTTTCCAAGCTGACTCGAGCAACTCATCTAATATAACAATCATATTGACGATTTACTCATCTAAGTATATATCCTTAAGGTTGTTATTCGAGTTGAAATGGCCTAGGGTTGGTATGATTATGTTTAGCTTGTTTATGATCAAGTCAAGCTCGACCGTATCTTACGTTTTTAATCTGACTAAAAATTGTGCTCATTCTCGGCTCGTTTAGAAAGTGAACGAGTTCGAGTTGAGCTTTATCCGAGCTCGGATCATATAACAACTATATTGAAGATTTACTCATTTCTAATCCTCTTTAAGGTTGTTATTCGAGCCGAATAAACGGAGTTTTCATTCCTTATATACGCTCAATTCATTTATAATCGAGTCGATCTCATCCAAATTTAATGTAATCGAACTTAAAAATGTAATCATACTCATCTCGTTAAGAAAGTGAATGAGATAGAACCCCGCTCATACAACGTCACTACTTAAAAGATGTGGCATTTGATATGATGGAGCAAACTAGCTAGTTCAAAATTTGTCCAACATAGGAAAATCTAGTCTTCATTCTTGTATTACATCTCTTTGCTAATGAGATTTGTCATGTCATATTTTGTGAACTAAATAATCTACTTCATCTTTCAAACCCTAATGAAGATAAACAATGTATATATATTGAAATAATTAGAGAAAGAGGAAACTAAAATTATTTATTTTGTGAAATGGGCCTCTAATAAACTAACTACATAAAATAGGTCTGAAAAGTATAAACTATTCTACTGTGGACATTTAATTGAAAAGAGAGGGGTGCATGCTTTTTTTTAGATGATTTGATGTTAATTTTTTGGGAAAAAAAAAACACTGCTTACCCACAAATAGATTATCCAAGAATAGATTGCCCCGAAATACATTACCCATAAATTTTGAGATTACCCAGAAATAGATTACCCAAGAAGTTTGGCATTACCTAGGAATTTTGACTGTATTAGAATACCCCGAAATACATTACCCAGGAAGATGAGAAGTTTCAGCTTACCCCGAAATACATTACCCAGGAAGATGAGAAGTTGGAGATTATCCATGGATACAAACAAACACTGCTTATCCACAAATAGAAAATGTAAATACTGCTTACCCACAAATAGAACACAAATAGAACAGGAAGTTTTAGTGTTTTAGATTCACAAAAACAAGAGATGAGAAGTTTCAGATTACCCACAAATACATTACCTAAGAAGTTTGAGATTACCCAGAAATAGGAACAAACACTACTTACCCGGAAATAGGAACAAACACTGCTTACCCACAAATACATTCCGGTGAAGAAGAAGAAGCTCAACAAGCAGTCCAGATTCTTGCGTTTCAATGGAAAGAAGAAAAGAGATGCATATGGATACCCATAAATAAATTTACGTTTGAAAGGAGGGAAGAAGAAGGGACAAAGGAGGAAAAAAGATAGGCTGACTGAATTGATTGGGCTATTTTCTGATTTTTTTAACATGTCACCCATCAAATCAGATGGAACCTAAGTACCTTACTTTTCTGATTTTTTATACAATAGGAGCCCATTTTCTAAATGAAATGATGAGAGGCCCTAAATCCAAACTCTACATTGTAAAAGGTCCACATTGCAAATTCAGCCATATATATTTTCTTACACTGCAGCTAGGAATGTCAAGTGCAACCGAAACTCTTTGTGGACAAGCATTCGGGGCTCGACAATACCATATGATGGGCATCTACTTACAACGCTCATGGATCGTCAACTTCATAACCGCGACAATCTTGCTTCCTGTCTTGATCTTCGCGACACCTATATACGAGTTATTAGGCGAAGAAGACGATATATCAAAAGCCGCTGGGAAAATTTCCTTGTGGTTCATTCCATTCGTTTATACTCCAGTTTTCAGCATGACTATCCAAATGTTCCTACAAGCACAAATGAAGAACATCATCATTGGTTGGCTTTCCTCGGGAGCATTCTTAGTTCATTTGTTCTTGTCGTGGCTCTTCGTGTTTAAGCTCAACCTCGGGATCTCGGGTGTGATGGCTGCCATGATCATATCCCAATGGGGATTGGTTTCTGGTGAATGGATATATATATTTGGAGGTTGGTGTGGGGAAACATGGAGAGGCTTCTCTAAACTTGCCTTTGCTGATCTTATCCCTGTTGTTAAGCTCTCGATTTCGTCGGGAGTCATGCTTTGGTAAGTTTCCTTTCATTGTCGGATCTAGTTTCAATCAATCATTCTTCGCTTCTCTCGTAGGGCTATTACTCGAGCAAAGCTTTAGTTTGTTCATGTTTAACTGATTTAAAGTCGAGTTGAACCTAAATTTTAACTGAGCTTAAAAACGTATTGTGAAAAAAGTCTGAGGCGATCGAGATTTTTACTTGTCGAGCTTGAACAACTCGACTTATAAAACATTCTTATTGAACGTTGATTGATCAACTCACACTAGGATTGTTATTCGAGTCGAATGAGCCAAAATTTGATACGTTCAAATTTGTCGCCACATCACATTAGATAATGTGGTGATCGGTTAAAATCAAACGAGCTAGTACACCAACTAAGTATTGGTAAATAAGAGAATTTTTTTTGCTACTCCCGGGAGTTAAACCTTGGACTAGAAGTACCTCCTTCCTTTCCTCTACCAAATGAGGTAGTACAACAATGTATCTTTGGAGTATTTGCTAAAAAGGGATTAGCTAGGCCTATATTATATGTAATAGGTTCATGTCATTCATTGTATTAACATGGCTATATTGAAGCATGACATATACTATGAGAAGTTTTATAATCCGTTTGGACCATTTCTTTCTTTGCTTCACACTAGCCTAGAGCTATGGTACACTTCAATTCTCGTCTTGATAGCCGGATACTCAGATGATGCTGTAGTCGAGATATCCGCATTCTCTATCTGGTAAAACCCTTTCAACCTTTGATGTATCTCTATATCTGGTAAAACCCTTTCAACCTTTGATGTTTCCTAACATATATAAGTATTGTTCTCAATGGAATCATATCGAAATTTTCAGCTTGAATCTTAATTCATGGGAGTTCATGATAGCCCTTGGCTTCTTGACTGCAGCATGGTACGACGAAACCAAAACTAGCCATAACCTAAACTCTTTCATGCTAGATTTATTGCATTGTACACATGCTATTGAGTTCTTACACTCGCGTTGCTTACCTGCACTCGTAGCGTTCGAGTTTCCAATGAACTTGGACGAGGAAACATTGAAGCTGCAAAGTTTTCGATCAAGGTTCTATTAGGAATGACAACTGCTCTTGGGCTATTCTTTAGCCTCCTTTGTGTCATTTTCGGTCACTTGTACCCGTACTTGTTCACGAGTGACGTCGAGGTTGCTGAGGCCGCAGCTAACCTCTCTTTTCTTCTAGCCTCAACAATGCTCATAAGCAGTTTTCAAGCAGTTTTTTCAGGCAAGTTATCATAGATGTAACGTTTTTTTTTCGGTTTCATGAAATCTCATTAAACTTAGGTTGTGTTTTGAACCTAACATGCATTTGTGCATACACAAGAACACATAACCCAAATTTGTGGTCCGCTGGACTCAAAATCTTTCATCCTGACATGCATGCAGGAGTAGCAATAGGATGTGGGTCACAAGCCAAAGTCGCTATAGTTAACGTCGTATCGTATTATGTTGTTGGCATTCCTGTCGGATGTTTGCTCGCATTTGTAGCCAAACTCGGTATAACGGTACGTAAGTTAAGATTTCATTAACGGGTCATTAGGGTTTTCTCGAGATCAATCTCTTTATCGTTTTCCCTTACAATATCATTGATGTTGATGACCAGGGGATATGGATCGGAATGTTAGTTGGCATGATGGTCCAGTTAATAACACTCGTCATATTAACATGGAGAATCGATTGGGAAGAAGAGGTAAGATCTCAAGCACACGAGAAAGACGTTCATCCATCGTACATTCGTACATATTCCAACTCGATTTTCCAACTAATCTAGTAACTTGAACATCGAATTCATAGGTAAACAAGACGAGGACACGGCTCGGACGATTTTTCCACGAATCTACAGGAGATTCCAATCAGATCTCGGTTCATACATGATCAGATTTAGGTGTGATAGTTTTACTTAGTACATTGTTTGGACGAAATCAATGAGTTTGTAGTATATATATGTGAATTATTATATAAATGTGACATCATTACATAGTGTCTTTAATATATTCAATGTTTCACAAATCACAAATTTAAACTGTATTTAACACAATAAATGTGACATCAGCAATGTTTGGTGTCAAATTGTTGAAGTTGGATAGTACAAGCTTCATCATCAACACTTCCAAAACAATTGGTAAATTCTCCACCACTGCTGCCTATAACTTATGTTGGAAGTCCACTACTCCCTCTCCTCCTTACCGGTATGACATCATTTGGAAGGATTTAAGCCGGCCTAATTAAATGCAGTTTTATCTCTTGGATGGCCAGCCATAACCGTCTTCCAACTCTCTCAAAGCTTCTAGAATGGAATATTGTAAGTGACAATACTTGTAAGCTTTGCAGTCACTTTGAAAAAGACGAGACCCACCTTCTGCAACATTCTTGTTACTCTACCCTGGTCATGGATCTAATTTCCAAATGGATCAGAATGCCTCACCCCTACCCATACAACAACATCTGGCATTGGTTCTGCTTCCTTTGGGACAACTCTCTTTCTCAACTCTCACTATGCTTCAAGTCAATGGGTCGACTGCTCACAGTCTTCTTTTAGCTAGACTAGTATTCTCGACATCCATTTCAACTAAGAATCCTTTTTATGTTTTTTTAAGTTTCTCATATTTTCTGTTGATGTATGTTGCTCTCTGGACTAGTTGCTTTTGTAAATCCTTCTGTACATTACATAACTTTTTTAAAAAAAATATTTAACACAATAACGTCAAACTCAAAGTGTCACCTATAAAATTAAGGTGCTAATCTCATTAAATGTTACCAAAACAAATTTAATTAAAATTGACATAAATCATCAACTCAAAGTGTTGCTAACAAAATGTCAAGCACAAAAGTGTCGCCACTTTTATATTGAATGGAAATATGTGGAATATGGTGAGTGAGAGGTAATGAATCTATTAAATTGAATGTAATAGGAAATATATTTTTATGAATTAAAAATAATAGTTTTATGATTTCCATGGTCCATACAAGAAAGGTGTATATATATACTTATTCTATAGGTGATACTGTGATAGCTAGACCTGTTCATATCCGGACTCGGGTCGGGTTCGGGCCGCACATTATAAAATATTAAGCCCTTTTATCCGGATTCAGGTCGGGCTCGGCCCGGCTACCGGGCTTGTAAAGGTTGTCATACCCGGGCGGGCGGCACTCTTTTTTAATTTTTTTTAAAAATATATTTAAAAAAATATTTTTAATATGATTTTTTTTAAAATATATATTATATTTAAGATGCTTATGTAAAATATATTAAATTTATTATAATTACACTAAATATTTTATATTTGTACTTAATATTTATGATAAATACAATATAATATATATATTTTTTTTTATTTTATTATATATTTAGTCGGGCTGTTGGGCCGAGCTTTTTTGCCCGATCGGACCTCTTCCTCTGTTCATAGCCGTAGACTAGTACTAATAATAAAATAGAAGTCCTTAATGTCATGAGTTAATTTTTCGCTCACTTTATCACATGCACGTTATTTTAAAATATTTAAAATTAGAAAATTGTATAAACTGAATATATATATATATATATATATATATATATATATATATATATATATATAAAATATAGTACCTAAAAACACACTTTATATTTATAATATAGCATTTCTATTTTTATAATTGTTTTTTATTTATAATAAACATATAAATATTTAAATTATTTTCAATATTATATTATTTATTCCTATGTACACAACATTTCAATATCAATATTCAATTAAAAAAATTCAAAAAAATATATTATATATTCTTACAAGTAGAGTATATACTAAATGCGGCAACGAGACTTGAATGGTGGACGCTCTGGGTTAGTAAGGTTGTTGACCTATTGAATAAAGAATAAGTTAGAAGACCTGTATGAGGTAGGGCTGTGTAAACTAGGATTGGACCGGAAAATCGGACCGGATCGGACTGAAATTTACAGTTCAGGGTGTTTTGAAAATCAGGGTTACGGTCCAGTTCGGTTTTTGGACCGTATAAAACCGTAACGCGGGTGGACCGTAAACTACGGATTTTCGGTCCAGTTCGATCCGATCGGTCCAAAATCCGGTTTTGGACCAGAAAATCCATAATTGCATCATTTAGGTGCAAACCGGTCTAGACCGTTATAGTCCGGTCTACGGTCCAAGGATTTATCAATTTACGGTCTACCGGTTCGGACCGGACCGGAAATATCCGGTCCGGACAGTATGCACAGCCCTAGAGCCCTAAAGGTGTGTTTTCTTTTGAGAAAATAAGGTACATGTACTAGGGTCCGTTTGGTGAACATAGTAGATTATTTTGAAGATTAAAATTTCACAATAATCCCCAATAATCTCGATAATCCACGTTGAAGTGGATGAAAAAAATGGGCAGAATAATCTCCCAAAATAACCTCCCGAGGTTATAATCTCAATAATCGCGATAATCCCTGACTAACCGAACGCACCCATCTAAAAAGAAGAAATGAAAAAAAACAAAAAAAAAGCAGAATATTTGAAGAGATCGTTGGTTGAATGCGGTTTGGTAAGAATGAACGGATGAGATCATATTAAGGAATATAAAATACTTTCCATTTACCAAACCCTTTTTTAATCTTCAAATATATGTTCTCGTATGATTTATATAGATTTGGTAAGATTTCAGCGCTTAAAATATTAATTTTTATATTATTAAAAATTAAAAAAAATACTTACCAAACCCTTTTAATCTTTAAAAAAATGACAAAAGTTATCATGTCAAGTTTTCAAACAATTTATATATACTATATAGGTTTACCGATATTTTTTTTTTTGAAAAGGTAATTGTATTAGAAGTGGATATATAACGGTTACAGCAGGAGGGATAGTTACAAGTACATCAACCACATCACAGACAGTTATTGAAAGAGGGGATATGGGTGGAGGAGGCAATCCTTAAACAAAATGAAAGTTCATCATTCTGGCAGTGGTAAGTGAGGGAGTAGATCTGTCCTTCCAGTTGTGCTCGAAGTGGAGTTTGATGGATCTTGTAATCATACCTGCACATTCAACAGCTCTAGTAAAGGTATTACTATAAACAAGCTTGTTTCTTGCAGTCCAAATGTGGTAGATAAACGAGGTGATGGAGGCAATGCGGATACAATCCCAAAGCTTGGGTTGCCGGCAGGACCAGGAAGAGAGCCAGTCCCAAAGGTTCCTGATATACGGGGCGGGGTAAGGGGTCTTGGTCCAGCGGGAAATAATGTCCAGCACAAGGGAGCCGTAGCTACAAGAGGTCCAGAGGTGATCATCACATTCCGGGGCGTTGTTACACAGTTTGCAAGTGTCCACATCAACCAAGTTCCAAGCTTTGAGTGTAGCCAGGGTTGGGAGACGCCGCAGAGAGGCAAGCCAAGCAATGTAGCTGCATTTAGGGACGTTGGATCTAAGCCAGATGGCTTTGTACGGGGTAGGATGGGCAGAGAGGGAATCAGGCTTAAACATTGTATAGGTCTTCTTGTGTGAGAATGTGTTTGCATTGCCGGACATCGCATCACAACCGGTACGTCCAGAGAGGCGGGGGGATCTCGTCCCTGGTGTGGAGTAGGGCCTTCCAAAAGGGGGCTATAGTGAGGCTTGGGAGGGCAATTCCAGATGGTATTCCTTTTAATAAGGTGCCTCTCTGTCCAACTGATCCAGATGTTGTTGCCACTCTTGTCAAGTTCATAAATTAACTTTGCAAATGCCACCCTATTTCTTGTCAAGAGGTCAGGGAATCCGAGACCCCCACAGGCCTTAGGGGTACACATAGAAGACCATGCTACCAAGGCCCTAATGCTGCTGGCGGTACCCGACCAAAAGTATGATCTAATGAGCCCGTTAATCACGCTGATCACTTTTGCTGGTAGCATGAACATCGAACACCAGTAGTGGCTAATGGAGAAGAGAATGGACTTTACAAGCTGAGCACGGCCCGCATATGAGAGAGACCTCGCGCTCCAGGACTGAATACGTTTTGTAATCTTATGAATCAATGGTTGATAGTCAGTAATCATCAGGCGTTTGCTACCAATCGGTACCCCAAGGTAGTGGAAGGGAAGGGTACCGAGAGCCATTCCAGTGAGGTTTATTGCACGATCAAGCTCCCCATTACTCATACCACCAGTGAATAAATGGGATTTGGAAGGGTTGATCTTGAGCCCTGATATGGAACCAAAGTGGTCAAGGGTGTCTTTGAGAATCTGGATTGAAGGGATATCGCCTCTACAGAAGAGTAGAAGATCATCAGCAAAGGTAAGGTGCGTGACAATGGGTGAGGAGCATTTAGGGTGATGGTTGAACTCAGGGTTGGATGTGTTAGTGTGAATCAGCCTGGAGAGATATTCCATTGCAATGATGAAGAGGGGAGGCGAAAGAGGGCAACCTTGCCGCAAACCTCGCCCACCACTGAAGTGACCACGCAGGGAGCCATTCACATTGATAGAATACGAAGTAGAAGAGATACATTCCATCACCAGTCCAATGAAACGGTTAGGGAATCCCATATGCCGAAGACAGTGAACAAGGAACTCATGGCTCACAGTGTCAAAGGCCTTCGAGATGTCGACCTTCATTGCTGCCCTAGGGGAGATATGTTTCCTGCTATACTTGTGGAAGAGTTCTTGACACAGCAGCACATTGTGATGGATCGACCTTTTGGCGACAAATGCGCTTTGGTTGAAGTTGATGATATTCGGTAAGATTGCATTAATGCGCTGCGACAGGATCTTGGATATGGTTTTGTAAATGGTGTTGCAGCAGGATATGGGCCTGAAATCAGAGGGAACCATAGGACAATCACGTTTAGCAATTAGTGAGATAGATGTATGGTTAACCTGCTTGAGCATGTGACCCTTGATGAAAAAATCCTCAATGGCCTCAGTGAAGTCATGTTGGACAATATCCCATGCAGATTGGAAGAAAAGAGACTCATAACCATCAGGCCCAGGAGCCTTGTTAGTTCCAATGCTGAAGATGGCCGCCTTGATCTCATCAGGACATACCGGCTTATCCAGTGCAGCGACGTCCCCCAAGTTAAGCTGGGGAAGGGTAATATTGGGGATAGGTGGAAGGAGGGAAGGTGTTGGAGGGTTTAAGATGAGGCTAAAGTGATCGACCAAAGTTTGATCAATCAAGTCAGAATCATAGGTCATTGTGCCATCACGAGTACGGATAGCATTAATAGAGTTAGCACATCTTCTGTTTTTGATTCCCCGGAAGAAGAAGGAGGAGCATTGATCACCGTGTCTAATCCAGTTGGCTTTGGAAAGCTGAGCAAGCATGGTTTGAAGGGTCTTATTGCTATCATTAAGCGCCGATGTAAGAGACCTTTCCTCCTCCTGAAGCGAGGTGTCATGCAAGTTTGTTTGTAGCTGGGTCTGTTTTGCATGGAGGCGACCTCTTTGTTCAATAATGTTTGTATGGATCTCCTCTAATTTTGCACTAGCAAATTTTTTGAGGATGGGCTTGAGAAGTTTCAGTTTCTTGGTGAGCTTAAACATGGGGTTGCCATCCACACTACAGTTCCATGCTCTCCCAACACAGCCAATAAACTCCTCATGATTCACCCAGGTGTTGTTGAATCTAAAAGGAATGTTTCTCCTGGGGTAAGTCATATCAGTGGATAGTAGTCCAGGGGAGTGATCCGAAATGTCCGAAGGAGCAAAATGGGCAGTGGAGAGGGGGAAGGCCAAGTGCCATGCATTATTTGTGACAATACGGTCCAGTTTGCTCCAGATACAAGCTCTAACCTGCTTATTGTTCTAAGTATATTTGCAGCCTGAGTATGGGTGGTCCGAAAGCTGATTTTGCTCAAAGCAATTTGCTATTTCAGTAGAGGTTTGTGTGATGTTTGGTAAACTTCGGGACATCTTTTCATCAGGAGAGAGCGTAACATTGAAGTCTCCCATCAGGGCCCAAGGAGTTGAGGAGTTGAGCATTCCAATCGTGGCAATAGCAGACCACAGATCCTGTCTATCCTCCGGCAAGTTGTGAGCATATATGAAGGACATTTCGGCTAAGGAATTTTGGTCCGGATTGGAGATAGGTTTGGAGAGTTGGCAGTGTATGATCTGGTCAGTAATAAGTGTCGTAGTGAGATGAATCTTAGCAGGGTTCCACCACACCCAAATGCGGCAATTATGGGTAAAGGCCGAGTTAGATACATGACTCCAGGAGGGGAAGAGAGAATTTCCAAGACGGTTTTCGTTGCCATTTCTAAGCCTGGTCTCAAGGATGGTAAGTAGGTCAAGATTTTGCTTCTTAGCATAGGATTGGATGGCTCTTTGTTTTGCATCATCATTGAGACCCCTGATATTCCATGTACAAGCTTTAACTATCATTAAGACAATTGGGGTTGAGCCTGGGTAGCACTTGCTATCAGGCTAGTTACAAGGGAAGTGGAGGCTATGGAACATGAGGGGGAAGGAGGTATTGTAGACGAGTAGTTGAGGGGGTTTGGGATAGGGAGAGGCTGTTATCAGAAGGTGGGTTTGGGTGGGTTTGAGGCCGCTGAGTGTGATCCTGAGGATTAGGGTTAGGGTTGGGGGGATCTTGTGCCGTAAGGGGGAGGGGGTTTTTGATGTTAGCGAAGCATCTAGGGTGGTATTCTGAGGGACCAGCGTTCCTGGAGGGGTGAGTGGGAGGAGAAGTGAGGGACCAGAGCTCCTGGAGATGGTCCCACGATGGTTGAGAGGGATCTGAACCGGAGATAATCTTTTAGAGATAGCCGGAGTTGGTAGGATGAGGATGGTTTTAGGGTTAGGATTAGGGTTGCATGGTTTGGTGGGATGGGGAATTTTAGGGTAAGTATTTGTTTTTGGTTTGTTACCGGACCCCCTGGCGAAGTGGCAGTCATGCCCAAAAGTCTTGCAGGAGTCACATCGCGATGGGAGCCAGTCATAGGTGATCCTCTGGACGAACGAAGAGCCATCAGGGCCGGTTAAAGTGACCTCACGTAGAAGGGGCCGGCTCGCTAGAATATCCACAAGGATCCTTGAAACGACCCGAGTTTTAAGTAACTCAAGACGTCACTAGGCTAAGGACCACACAATGGGTCCCATCAGTTAGCCTGACAACAACTTCACAAATAGGACCTTGCAACAAGAAGCACGAAGAAATAATGAAAACATTCAACCTGTCATCTAGAAAACATTTACATAACAACCGTGCATGCAGTTAGTATGTATATCCCAAAACGACACTTTAAAACATGACACCTGAACAGGTGTCTTAAAACTTCAGCCTGAAATCAACACGTGTACACAATTGTACACAAACCACAAAGACTCGCTTGCAAGCGATTAGTTTCAAAAGTAGTTCAACCAACCCTTGGGTTAACACTGCCTCGGCTGCCCACTTCCTACAGCTGACATCCTTGAAGCGTTCCTATGTTCGGCATTTCCTAAAAAGGATCGGTTTAAAACCGTTAGCTACCGATCATAATCTATCCACGAGAGATTATATCAATACATCACAACACAACAAATATATTCAAATACCATATACCGTGCTCATGAGATGATATCATGCTTTTATGAATGATGCACGTGAATGCAATATGAAATTTACAATTTGCGATCCCGGACCCATTAATCCGGAACCATTGCTTATACGGTTCTGGCTTTGGTGTGAGCTCACCATTGCACAGATTAGGTTAATTCAGACATTTGCTCTTAGGTCGTAGCCAGACTGATCAAGTCTACGGGCCAGGCTTTCTCGTGGTGGGTTATGGTCTTAACCCCTAACCACATGCAACATTTTGCCATTCATGTTAATGCAAACATATACCATTTTCATTAGGTGCGCGACCCGAGCCTGAAGTCCATCAGACTCGGTGTCATTCTTATACAAACGCAAGTGATCCGGGCTTGGCCGAGCTCCGGCATTCACTGCAATAGCTAGCGACCTGGCTAATGGTTAGCTCAGAGTCTTAAACAATTTACATACTATTGACCTTTACAGGTCATCATCATATCACATGCCTCAAAAGGCTTATTATCTCATACATTATCATGTTTCAACAAGCTTATCATGTCATTCAATAGCACGCCTCAATAGGCTAACACATGTTCATTTAACCATTTCTCATAATTATGACATGATAATAATCACAACAACATTAAGCATGCTTTACACATCATAACATCATTTTCATCATAAAACACATCAAGCATGCTTTACACATATCACATCTCAATGCATATCAACATTCACATTTCAACACAACAAGGCATTTCAAAACAACAACACATATCAACACAGTGAGATATAAATCTCTCAGGCACGGGTTTCTGCAGATCGAAGCTAAGTAAGTCCGAAGACTTACCTGGATACGCTCACTGAGCAACTAAGCTATAGTTAGTCTACCGTCTTCAACACCACCTGTCGAGAATATCATATTCCTCGTATTAAACTTCTTGCTTCAAACATCAATTAAATTCATTCCTTTGAATTTAATTAGCTTATAGCGTTTTCTAGATTCCTAATTTAATTAATTAATCTTTAATTAATTAATTAAATTTCACCAGAATAACGTTTTGCCCGCAGGCAGTTTCTGAACCCAACTGTCATCAGATCTCATCAAACAAATATCTCATAATTACCAGAATAATGTAACGAGCATAATGGAATTTCCAATTATCCATTTTGACAAGCCTAAGGTCAATTTAGGCCAAATAGCAATACTGAAAACGAATAAATTCATAACTTATTCGTTACTAACCCGATTGACGATCCGAAAGAAGATTCGGAATCACAACAACGCAGGCTACGCTTGGACACCATCAGATTTACCGGAATCTGAGCGACGGGACCGACCAAAACACTAATATGCTCGACCAGCCCTTTATGTGCTCGGAAAAACACAAACTCGGTACCGAAATGAAGAGGACGAAGAGAGGAATCCGAAAACTCAAACGGAATTGAAATCGGATTACAAACGAAGAGTAGATCTGAATTTGAAGGTTGAGAGAAATCAGAGCTTTTACGAAGAATTGTGAAAGGAAATGAATTAATACATGAATTTCCGCTATTTATAGCGAAGACGATAATTATCCTTTAGCAAAGTCGATAATTATCCGTTTATCGATCTGAAGGCGGTTTGAGCCCCTTCTCCAAACTTCTCAAAATTGGAATAATAAATCTGACATTTTGTGTGGATAATTATTCCGCAACTTTCTCGGAAAACGCGTATTCCTAAGCCGTCTTTCTTAGCCGCTAAGAAACGAAATAGCGACTCTTTTGACCATTTTGCCTTTCCATGTTATTTCATATCTAGAACATATCCGATGTCGTGATCATTTCTCTCAACTGCAATTTTATTAATTGAAGCTCCCAAATGCTCCAAATAATACCAGAGGATAAAAATTATTCCCCGGAGGAAAAAGTGAAAATTTCCCCATAAGTCCAAATTTACGTCAGGATCGTGACGGTGGAATTCATACTCGTCATCTACACACAATTCGCGAGTTATGAGTCAATTGTTATCGATGATTAACTTAATCACTCTTAATAATCCTTTATTAGGATTCAAAAATTCTAGCTTTTACATCACACACCCCTTAAGAAAAAGTTTCGTCCCGAAACTTTAGTACATAGCTCATCAGAAGACTGAATCCGTCAATCACATAATTAACCTATCTTTGCATTTCGTGCAAGCATAGATTATTATCACGTTAGCGGGGTCATCACGCTCATACTAGGAAAGTCTATCACTTCCTATGTTAGCAAACACAAATCAATTCACACACACATAAATCACATAAACATAGAACCATATAAGCACATTAGTTAGTGGAAAAGTTAGGAACTAATTCTTGCCTCTATCCAAATCACCGATCAAAGAACTAAACACCTCTGGATAATTTCTCTCCATGTGTTCAACTGTTTCCCATGTAGCCTCTTCCATTCCCCTCGGGACCATTGGATCTTCACTAATGGAATCTCTTTATTCCTTAACTTCTTTATCTTTCTATCTAACACGGCCATAGGAAACTCGGCATAGGTCTGATCAGGCTCTATCTTGATAGCATCATAGCTGAGTACATGGCTCGGATCTAGTTGATATTGTCTCAGTTGTGATACATGAAACACTGGGTGAACTCCATCCGTTGTTGGCGGTAATGCTAAACGATAAGCCACTCTACCAACTTTTTCCAAAATCTCAAACGGTCCAATATACCGAGGACTTAACTTCCCCTTGATACCAAACCGTTTGACTCCACGAGTCTGTGAAACTTTCAGCCAAACGTGTGTCCCTATTTCAAACTCTAGCGGATGTCGGCGCTTATTAGCATAAGATTTTTGTCTACTCTGTGCAGCCAACATCCTTTCTCGAATCAAAGCAACTTTTTCAATATCACTTTTAACTTTGTCTGGATCCATATCAACGACATCGGCAGGCTCATCCCAACACAATGGGGTTCGACATTCCCTTTCGTACATTGCTTTATATGGTGCCATCCCAATGGATGCATGCCAAATTTTGTTGTAAATGTACTCTACTCATAGTAAATGATGTGGCCATACTAGCCCCAATCAAGCACATATGACCTCAACAAATCTTCTAAAGTCTAAATAGTCCTTTCTGACTGACCATCTGACTGTGGATGGAATGCTGTTGTAAAATTCAGCTTAGTTCCCATTTCCATTGTGGTATTTCAAGTGACGTAAGTTCTCCTCTTGTTCTTTGATGTTCAATCTTAACTTGTTGACATGTTTGACAACATGCCACAACCCATAATTATCCTTCTTCATATCTTTTCACCTGAAGTATGGTATAATATCCTGATACATCTTATTCGACTATGGTGTTGTATGAGCATCAACTAGAATATTTCTTCTAATCTCATCATCTTGAGGCATACATATTGTTCCTTGGTATCCAATCATATTTTCGTCGTTGATAAAGAATCTAAACTTTCATCATTCGTGATCATTGACCTCACCTTGGTTAGACCAAGGGACTTAGCTGTTTATGTTGGATCTCTTCCATCCAACTAGGCATGATCTCCAAGGTATACAAATACCCTTGGTCTTTCTAAACCCATATTTCTCTCTACCACTATAAATCATATCTTTTTGCATCTCAAATTGTGCAGTCAAACGAGCAATCACCTTCTTCTTGAACCTACTTCTTTCTCAGAGCATCGGCCACGACTTTAGCCTTGTCAAGATGATATAATATATCCAAATTATAAACCTTTATTATCTCTAACCATCTTCTTTGTCTCATATTCAACTTTTCCTAAGTGAATATGCACTTCAAACTCTTATGATGTGTCATAATCATGCATGTTGTTCCAAGTAAGCAGTGCCACCAAATTTTCAGTGAACGAAGTACCGTTGCTAACTCTAAGGTATGTATTGGGTAGTTTTGCTCATACTACCTCAATTGTATTGATGCATATGATATGACTTTTATTCTGCATCAGAACGCATTCCAAGTCCATTTTAGATGCATCAGTGTAAACAATGAACTCTAGTGCTCCATTCGGCTAACCTACACAGGTGCAGTAGTCAATCTCTTCTTTAACTCTTCAAGGCTTGCTTGACACTTTTTAGTCCACATAAACTTTGCCTTCTTTTGAAGTAGGTTGGTCATAGGTCTTGCTATGATGGAAAACCCTTTTACAAAACGTCTATAGTATCCTTCTAATCCTAGGAAACTACGTATCTCTTTGACGTTCTTGGGTGGTTCCCATGCTAGCACAATTTTAATCCTGGATGAGTCAACTCTGATTCCATCTACAGTGATCACGTGTCCTAAGAATGTTACTCCATTCATCCAGAAGTCACACTTGAACAACTTGACATAAAGCTTCGCTTTCATCAATACTTGAAGAACTGCTTTCAAATGCTCTGCATGCTCTTCACTACTTCGTGAATAAACCAATATATCATCTATAAAGACCACAACAAACCGAGTCCTGAATGTTGTCTTATGGATATCATCTTCTTGAATCTTGAACTGGTGATAGCCTGACCATAGGTCTATGATGGAGAACACCTTTGCTCCTTGCAACTGATCTAATAAATCATCAATTCGTGGCAGTGGATACTGGTTCTTAATCATCATCTTTTCAGTTCTTTATAGTCGATACATATCCCCAATGTACCATTATTTTTTCCTTACAAACAACATTGGTGCTCCCCAAGGTGATACACTTTGCCGAATAAATCCTTTATCTACCAATTCTTCCAACTGCTTCTTTAACTCAAGCATTTCCACAGGTACCATCGTGTACGGAGCTTTAAAAATGGTCTATCTCCAAGCTCTAGATCAACTCCAAAGTCAACTTGTCTTGTAGGTGACAATCCAAGTATTTCATCGTGAAAAACATCCTTAAACTCGCGTGCCATTAGAATGTCTTTCAATTGAATATTTCCTCCTTTCTCCAAAGCATAACATGCATATGCTTCATATCCTTTCCTCATCAATTTACTTGCTTTCGTCGCAGAGATCATCACTAGCGGGTCTTGTAGCTCACCTCCTTTGAACACATGACAAGTATCATCTTTGGCTAACATCATTATTGTTAGCATTTCTGCATCTATCTTATCCATATACTTGATCATCCAATCGATGCCTAAAATCACGTCATCATTATCCAATCTGATAATAAGGATATCGGTTGGCTACTTTACTTGCCTAGCTTCCACGTAAACTTTGACTTTCTCCTCCTCTCACATTAGGACAAGATCCTTGAGTTAACATTATCCCCTAGTCTCACAAACTTTATCATATCTCTAGGTTAACTACATTTGAAACATGTAGTTGGACTTTTTGATCAGTCCTTCTTGTAATAATTTAGGTCTCCACAATTTAAAATGTTCTTCCCTCCAATTTCTTTTATGATCATGGTTGTGGAGAAGGCCTTGTTTCTTGACTCACACGTCTCATACTCGCAGGTTCAAGAAACTTGGAGTAGACTTCTGCCTCTTTCCTCCACTAGTTTAGGAATCCACCTCTTTCCTAAAGCCTTGTCTTGCTTCAAGCTTTATTATCCTCTCCTAATACTCCAATAACGTCATACCTTAGGTGACAACACCAACTAAGAGGTCGTTTCATCCTATCGTAAATAATCTTATCAATTGATCATAAAGTAGTGCATTCTCATCCAACGATGTATACTACTCGTGAAAATCATCTCCCTCATAGGAGAACCTCCAAATGTTGCTTCCAGGAAAGACTTTAACGTACAAGTTAGTCCAAATCCGACTCTTGAAAGTCTCGTAATCCACAATGATTGCACAATTTCTCATCCACCAACATGCACCAATGTTCTGCATGAAGGTTGCTGCAAGTTTCATCTTATACTTTCTAGCCCTCCAATGTCCCCAAAAGTCATGTTTATGTGGTTCAACCGCCAATCAACTTGCATTACATAAGCTCCTACAAACACTAACACATCTCTTCTTTTATGGCCTTAGCCACTTCTCTAATGAAGTTCACTACCTTCTTGTTCCTCATATGGAACTTCTAGTGTTTGGGGTTCAACAACTCGTGCTTGCCCTTGCGTTTCTAGCGTAGCAATAGCCCTTTCTACCGCTATATTCTTGCATCTTCTCATCTCATGTAGCTCGATGGGTAGAGGTACTTGACCTTGACCACATACTTTAAACATTATACTCTCATGTACAGAAAGCTTGCCTTACTTCCACTAACACACTTGCACATTGTGCTCCCATTGACATACTCATAATGAAGCTGCAACTTCCTTGTCTCTTAATCAAAACGCTTACGGTTGCCTTTATCACGGTTTCGACAAACCGAAATATTCAAGATCGTTCTCTCTTCATATATATCCCACTTATAATAATAACGATATCTATCAGAATACTATAATTTTAACAAGTTAGAGAGAGAGAACTACACTTACAAGGAGTCACGCTGAGGAGTGGAAGACAGTGTCTTTACCCACAATCCCGACTATGCACATGATTTTAAATCCATTAAAACCATATGTTAGTAATTTTCAAAATCTTTTGAAACTTAAATGTCCTTTCAAAACCAACCCGGACTGGGTTGTAGTTAGGTTGAACTATCATGTCTCATCTCAAGTCACATGTGCCCTTGTTGTCAACCTAAGCTCTGATACCAATCTGTAACGACCTGAGTTTTAAGTAACCCAAGACGTCACTAGGCTAAGGACACACAGTGGGTCCCATCAGTTAGCCTGACAACAACTTCACAAATAGGACCTTGCAACAAGAAGCACGAAGAAATAATGAAAACATTCAACCTGTCATCTAGAAAACATTTACATAACAACCGTGCATGCAGTTAGTATGTATATCCCAAAACGACACTTTAAAACATGACACCTGAACAGGTGTCTTAAAACTTCAGCCTGAAATCAACACGTGTACACAATTGTACACAAACCACAAAGACTCGCTTGCAAGCGATTAGTTTCAAAAGTAGTTCAACCAACCCTTGGGTTAACACTGCCTCGGCTGCCCACTTCCTACAGCTGACATCCTTGAAGCGTTCCTATGTTCGGCATTTCCTAAAAAGGATCGGTTTAAAACCGTTAGCTACCGATCATAATCTATCCACGAGAGATTATATCAACACATCACAACACAACAAATATATTCAAATACCATATACCGTGCTCATGAGATGATATCATACTTTTATGAATGATGCACGTGAATGCAGTATGAAATTTACAATTTGCGATCCCGGACCCATTAATCCGGAACCATTGCTTATACGGTTCTGGCTTTGGTGTGAGCTCACCATTGCACAGATTAGGTTAATTCAGACATTTGCTCTTAGGTCGTAGCCAGACTGATCAAGTCTACGGGCCAGGCTTTCTCGTGGTGGGTTATGGTCTTAACCCCTAACCACATGCAACATTTTGCCATTCATGTTAATGCAAACATATACCATTTTCATTAGGTGCGCGACCCGAGCCTGAAGTCCATCAGACTCGGTGTCATTCTTATACAAACGCAAGTGATCCGGGCTTGGCCGAGCTCCGGCATTCACTGCAATAGCTAGCGACCTGGCTAATGGTTAGCTCAGAGTCTTAAACAATTTACATACTATTGACCTTTACAGGTCATCATCATATCACATGCCTCAAAAGGCTTATTATCTCATACATTATCATGTTTCAACAAGCTTATCATGTCATTCAATAGCACGCCTCAATAGGCTAACACATGTTCATTTAACCATTTCTCATAATTATGACATGATAATAATCACAACAACATTAAGCATGCTTTACACATCATAACATCATTTTCATCATAAAACACATCAAGCATGCTTTACACATATCACATCTCAATGCATATCAACATTCACATTTCAACACAACAAGGCATTTCAAAACAACAACACATATCAACACAGTGAGATATAAATCTCTCAGGCACGGGTTTCTGCAGATCGAAGCTAAGTAAGTCCGAAGACTTACCTGGATACGCTCACTGAGCAACTAAGCTATAGTTAGTCTACCGTCTTCAACACCACCTGTCGAGAATATCATATTCCTCGTATTAAACTTCTTGCTTCAAACATCAATTAAATTCATTCCTTTGAATTTAATTAGCTTATAGCGTTTTCTAGATTCCTAATTTAATTAATTAATCTTTAATTAATTAATTAAATTTCACCAGAATAACGTTTTGCCCGCAGGCAGTTTCTGAACCCAACTGTCATCAGATCTCATCAAACAAATATCTCATAATTACCAGAATAATGTAACGAGCATAATGGAATTTCCAATTATCCATTTTGACAAGCCTAAGGTCAATTTAGGCCAAATAGCAATACTGAAAACGAATAAATTCATAACTTATTCGTTACTAACCCGATTGACGATCCGAAAGAAGATTCGGAATCACAACGACGCATGCTACGCTTGGACACCATCAGATTTACCGGAATCTGAGCGACGGGACCGACCAAAACACTAATATGCTCGACCAACCCTTTATGTGCTCGGAAAAACACAAACTCGGTACCGAAATGAAGAGGACGAAGAGAGGAATCCGAAAACTCAAACGGAATTGAAATCGGATTACAAACGAAGAGTAGATCTGAATTTGAAGGTTGAGAGAAATCAGAGCTTTTACGAAGAATTGTGAAAGGAAATGAATTAATACATGAATTTCCGCTATTTATAGCGAAGACGATAATTATCCTTTAGCAAAGTCGATAATTATCCGTTTATCGATCCGAAGGCGGTTTGAGCCCCTTCTCCAAACTTCTCAAAATTGGAATAATAAATCTGACATTTTGTGTGGATAATTATTCTGCAACTTTCTCGGAAAACGCGTATTCCTAAGCCGTCTTTCTTAGCCGCTAAGAAACGAAATAGCGACTCTTTTGACCATTTTGTCTTTCCATGTTATTTCATATCTAGAACATATCCGATGTCCTGATCATTTCTCTCAACTGCAATTTTATTAATTGAAGCTCCCAAATGCTCCAAATAATACCAGAGGATAAAAATTATTCCCCGGAGGAAAAAGTGAAAATTTCCCCATAAGTCCAATTTTACGTCAGGATCGTGACGGTGGAATTCATACTCGTCATCTACACACAATTCGCGAGTTATGAGTCAATTGTTATCGATGATTAACTTAATCACTCTTAATAATCCTTTATTAGGATTCAAAAATTCTAGCTTTTACAATCCTAGCATACCCTAGTCGCTCTTGGTTTGCGGAGCATGCATCCGTGAGGATGGGGGTACCAATAGCCGAGCCAATTTTAGCAAGCATGTGCGTGGACCAGAACCTGTAGTCCAGGTCATGCAATGTGACCCATATAGGTAGTGAGGAAAGGCTCGAGTAGTCCAGCGCGAGATCCTTGGACCATCTTTTCAAGAGGAGTGTGGTGAAACCATTGGTGATCCAGGGGCTACCAAAAAGAATGAAGTTAAGATCATTCTCATTAGCAAAGTGGAAGACGAAAATTCCGTTCTCATTACACAAGATCTTTGGCTTGGCAATAGCATTCCAATTCTCGGAGACAAACTTCGTCATACGTTGGTAGGATATTGGACTTCCAAGGGGAAACCCAACAAGGGATAGCTGCCATTTCATCTCTGCCTCAACAACATCTTCCTCCGTAAAAGGGATGATCCCAGATTCAAGTCCAGGTGTGAAGGTTAAGGGTATGTGGTTCAAGCTGAGACTTTTGGAGACAATCTCCTTGAAACTCACCAAAGTGGCGGCTAAAGGGCCTTTTTGTTTTTGGGACAGAGGGACGGCATGCGAAGAGTTGGCATGCAAAGAGTTGGGGGATGAGGGGGTAGGGAACATGTGGGGATTTGCAGGGTTGTCATGCGAAGTGTTGGGAAGAGTTGGAGGAAGAGGTGCATGGGAGCTCAAACGTCTAGCGTGCAAAGGGCCTGGGTTATTATCGAGGGATAGCGTGGGGAGAGCCATTAATGATGGATTAGGGTCAGTAATGGCGGCATTTAATGCCGGAACACGACCATCCGAGTCCGGAGGGATGCCAACCGTTTGTGAGGGATTCGAACAGGCGGGAGGGGGAGCCCGAGAGCATGGGGGAGCAGGCGGTGTCTCCACCAGTAAGGAGGGGTCTACAGTGGGGGTGCCACGGGTGTTAGTCTCAAGGGAGGAGGGAGGAGGGGGGTGTCTTGTAAGGAGCTTAGGGGGGGTTGAGTCAAGGGAGGGAAGAGGGTGGTCGATTCAAGGGTCGGTGGGGGAGGTAGAGGCTGATAAAGTCTCCGGTTATTCGATCGGATATATTCATCAGGGACTGGTTCAACTGGCGATTCTGGTGAGGAGGGGGAGGGGAGAGCGGAGGTGGGCTTGGAGGGGGGATTGCGTACTGCAGGGGGACGAGGCAGCTCGGAAAGCTTGATAGCTTGCCGGCGAGATTTCCTGGATCCGGCAATGGGACGGGGTTTGAGCGGGCGGGGCGCGGCCGGGGGACCGCACTGGGGTGGTGCAAGTGCTTGCACCGGGGGGGTGGGGAAGAGAGAGAAGAGAGCGAATTTCGGACTAGGTAAGTATTATCTTTGGTTTATCGATATTTTAACTACTAGATATTTAGTTTTCATATGCTTTTTAGTATTTTATTAAAATATCGAAAAAGAGATGAGACAAAAGTTAAAAATGATTTTCACTGAACCTCTTACACAAGTGACTTTTTTTTTATTATTTATTTTTTTTAAAAACAGAAAGCGGTTAGGAACGACTATCTTCTAGAGATAGTTCATCATTTAACATCCTTGCGGATGGGAACACGAAGTTCGAGACGTCAGAAAAGGATGTGTTGGGATTCGAAATTTCCAAATGGGTCAATCAGTCGGCAACACAATTGATTTCTTTGAACACATGTCTGACCTGGATTTTCTCAAAGAAGCGAAGATCCAGTCTGGAGTCGGATACGATCATCTAGATCTCCCAAGAACAGCACCAAAGTCATTGAAATGCCTTGATAACACATAAATTATCACTCTCAATTTCGATCTTTTTAATATTTAGTCATATTACTTTCTTAAAACTAGCCTTTAGAGCGAAATCTTCTTCTTTGATTACCGAGTTAAAGTTATTTTTCTTACACAAATTTCATTGCTGCTACGAAGTGGGCCAACGTCCCATCAATATATACTAATATTTATTGATTTACTTAAATAACATTATTTATGTAACTTATTTTGCTAATTATTTATTTAAAGTGAATAATAGAAGTCTATCCAACCCTATTAATTTAATTTAGTTCTTTACCTCCCACTAATTTTATTAAGTATTTATCCTTTTTTTATTCGAAAAACTAGAAGTTTAGTAAAGGACATAAAATCTCAATAAACTATGAAAATATAAGCAATTTCATCGGTATGATAACTTGCAAATGAAATAAATTTAAAAAAAACAGTTGTTCCCAACTTTTTAAAAAACTATACAATACAAACTCAATTTTTTATATAATAATAATAATAATAATGATAAAACAAAATAAATTTAAAAAACAATTTCTCTGACCATGTAAATCAACTCTCTATGAATAATTAACGATCAAGTTATACTTATATATACATCATGGTAGTTTACAATTTCGTCTTTTGATGTTTAATTTGTGATCGACTTCTGACTGCTCTGTTGCAGTGCAAATCTGAGGTATTCACAGTTATTCTCCTGACTTCCTTTCTATGTACTCCTTTCCTTCAAAGATAAATGATTATGCTCGTAGTCTCCTGTTAGTCAAATGATCCTGCTTTCCCTTAAATACTTCTTTGTTTCCGGGTTGATTTTGATGAATTTTTGTGTATTTCTTTTCTTTTTTGTTTGTGTCCTTGAATGTTAGACCGTCTGCCGATCCTTTTTACCCTTTCGACCCACTAGACGGTGCGCCGTATAATGTTCGAACTGATTTCCTTTTTTTAAAAAAAACTTACAAATGAAAATTTTTAATTAAAAATATAATTTAATTGACTTCAACGTTGTATGCATTGTTTAACAAATTTAAAAAATATTTGTAGATTTTTTTTATAGGAAGAAAAAAATCAAAATTTTTTTTATTAAGTGATTTTTTGGAGGATGACGTGGAAGCATAATAGCCATCAATCAACTAGAGAGTAAAGTCTCGAAATTTGCCAACCAAAATTGTAGGCTTTGTGGGTCTTTCTGTGTCACATATTTTGTTGACATAAATTACGTGACAAGTACAATCAATTTTGAACCAATTCATACATCTCTCAACTACCAATCAATAGTCAATTTTTGCACTTCCATCTACCATTCTCTTCTTCTTAACTTTTCTTCTAATTCTAAAAAAGATCCCAACTTTCAAACTATTATGCAAAGTGCACAAACTTATAGAGGTGTAAAAATGATCACAAAAATGCACGAGAGTACCGATGTGTAGACCTCTGCGTTATATTGGTCTATCGAAATTTGTCAATGAGTCGTGGGTTATACATCACTAGCTCGATCTAGTATTATAATGTACGTGAACCCCGACCATTGATACGGATCGACATATGCTTGAGCTGAAATTTCGAACAATTTTTCTCTTGGTAGATAGGTAACGCAATAACCCACTCTGATTTATCCCGGTGGACCAATATAACACAACTGAATCATCACTTTCTGAAAATTAGTTCGTCAAATTAACGAAACACATACTCCATATCTAAACTAGTCCATCAAATTTATATATTCTTCTTTTTTTTTTAATCGATGTGAGGTCATTTTTCACAATTTCGTAGTTGGTGTTGTTATACGAGTCGATCTTAATTTTAAACGAAACTTTAAAAATGTATTTATATTTGATTCGTTTAAAAAGTGAACGAGCTAGCTTGAGCTGAACTTTTTCCGAATCGATCGAGCCCGAGTAGCTCGATTGTTATGACAGTTAGGGGTGAACATTTCCAGATATCCGATCAGATACAAAGGCTCAGATATTCAATCCGACGATCTCAAAAAAGTCCGATCCGAATCCGATCCGGGAGCATCTGAATATCCGACAGTTTTATCCGGACGGATATCCGTTCCGAAGATCCGATCTGGATATCAGATCTGATCCGGGTATTTATTCTTAGACTAGTCGGATATATCAGATCCGATACGACCTTTTCCTCTAAACTATGATCCATATCCAATCCGATGATCCAAAAAATATGTCTGGATCATATCGGACTCGGATACCAATTGTCGGATATTTTTGGATCCGAATTTTTTCGGATCGGATCTTCGGGTTATCAAATCGGATTAGTCGGATCGGATATTTTTGTTCACCCTTAATGACGACCCCGACGGTGATATTATAACCGAGCTAGTAACCAAACCTATATTTCAGTCTATACTTACAATATGTTCACATTCAACTCGTTTCTAATGTGAATAAGCTCGAGTCAAACTTTTTCCGAACCACACCCAAATAACTCGTCCATGTTAAAACCCCTACATAAAGTTGGGCTACTTTTTCATAACCACCCTAAAATCAAGTAGTTTTCATTTATCATACCAAAAATCTCAAGATTGTCAACCCATTTTCTTCGACAACTCAATATATATATATATATATATATATATATATACTTAATTTTCCTTCATCACTCCACCATTCCCCCATTCTTCTAGGGGCAGTCTTCACTCTTCACTAACTTGACTGCTCTTCTCTTCCATCTTCTTCTCCATCAAACTTTCTTCTTCACGAACAATCAATGGACAACACAGCAGAATCAGCACTTTTGGAACCGAATTTCGACGGCGAAGATCGCAAGAAGGTTCTAACAAAGAAGATATGGGAAGAAACGAAGCTGATTGGGAGGATTTCCTTGCCTTCAATGGTGTTTAGAGTGACGTCATTCGGTGTTTTCATCGTGACGCAATCATTCATCGGACATATCAGCTCCGTCGACCTTGCTGCTTACGCTCTTGTTCAGTCCATCTCTCTGCGTTTCATCAACGGCATTGTTGTAAGCTTCTTCTTCTAATTCCCTTTTTTTTTTTTTTTGTTTTTACTCTTAAAACTTTTTTTTGAATATTCAAAGAAACCTAAAAAAAACAAAAAATGGGATTATTTAATATATTATCATGTCTAAATTATTTTGGGAGATTAATTTGACCAAAAAAAAAAAACCCAACCATAAAAAGATTATTGGGATTATTGATAGATTATTGAAAATTTTTATCCTTCACAATAATCTCAATGTTCCACCAAACGGACCATATATATATATATATATATATATATATATATATATATATATATATATATATATATATATATATATATATATATATATATATATATATATATATATATATCGAAAAATGTAATAATTTTTGTAGTTTTGTTAATTTCATATCCAACGGTATATTGACATGAAGGGTTTATCTACGTTGTCACCAACCTTATACATCAGATTTATGGAAATTACGAGAGTTATAGAATGAAAATTATGGTATTTTTTTTAAACATCACTTTAATAGATTGAATTAGAGAGCTCGGTCAAAGAGAAATAAAATTAGAAATGATCGATCGGAGAAGAATCAATAGAAAAAGAAAGAATCGGAATAGATTGAGGACTAGAAAACCCACAATTTTGTTCATAATTCTTCATTATTTTCATAATCTATCAGTATAAATCGAATAAAAATTCTTAATTTTCCGTAACTTTCATCTCATAAACCCCACAAATCTATAAACCCTAATTGTCAAAAACGAATTTTATTAAAATTATGAAAAATTGTGAAATTTTTGTTTATCTGTCATGATTATAGTAAAAATGAGATTATTAATGTTGAGAATATTCTTTATTCTGAAATATTACTAATGATTGCACCTAATGTATTATATTACTATTTTAGTGAATTTTGATCTATAAAGAAAGGGAAATTCTGTGTATTTGTCGTTTCCCATATTGGATACCCGAATATTGCTGATATGCTAACACGTTTCCTTACATTTCCGCTCTATTATTTTGCTTCTTTGTTTTTTGTGTAGTGGATTTAGCGAGATTGCTATTCGTACCACCTGAAACATACTATTTATACCCCAACTACGTGTACGCAATGCGTAGCCGTAGCAACAAACTCATTTCGTTCAAAAATTAAGGAAATGGGTACGACTACGCTTGACGGATGTGTAACCCTACTACGCATACGTCATGCGTAGTCGTAGAGCGTATGTGTAGTATTCCATAACATACATTTGCTTCGGAAAATTAAAGAAAACTTACTACGCCAATGCGTAGGCGTAGTAAGTTTAAAAAAAAAAAATTTAATACACCTACTCAATGCGTCGGCATAATATAGGTACATATAGCATGAATAAGGTGATACGAATATCATATACCTGGTTTTAGACTCTGTTCAAAGTTTGTTGCATCTCTGGCGTTTCGATTTCCTGTGATTGTGCCTATATTATGCTCTGTACTACATAGATTTTGAGTCTTTTGACGTCGAATGTGATGATGATAGTTTGTGGTAAGGTGAAAACATGTCGTTTTCTTGCCGTATAGAGTAGGCTGAGTAAGTGAGCCTGTTAGGTTGCTAAATCGAACCGAACCAAGTGATTTCGGTCTTGACCTAACCAGCAACGTCAATTTATGTTCGATTTTAGGTCTGCGTATTTTAGAAAATAGGTTTCGGGTCATAAACGCAAAACCGATGGTCTAAACCATAAAAAACGATTTTTTTTTTTTTAATGACCGGTTCATATTTGTTATTTTAAGGAGATATATTTAGATTTGGATATTTCATAATTGTTACTTTTATCCGAATAGATGCGAGCGACTATAATTGTACTTTACAGTGTAGCTTTTTAATATTATTTAATTATTTATAGCCAGATTAGGTCCAAATATAAACCGAACCGAGATCAACCCTAATAGGTTCGGTTTTTTATTCTAATATTTCTAATTTTTGACTTTAGGTCTAAACCGAAACCGAACCTATTTTATAGGTTCGATATTCGATCCGAGGTTTTGTGAAAATCGATTTTGGTTCGGTTTATTGCGGTTCGGTTCAATTTTGGACCTACACCCACCCTTTACTATAGATTATATGTTGCATAAAACCAAACAAAAAACCGAATATGTAAACAGAGTTGTCATATCTTTAAATAATTTTTTTGGGTATCTATGTTTTCGAGTCAGTTTTGAACCCAACCGATTTTTCACACTATCTAACAATTTTGGTCCTTCAATTCAAACCGGACCTGGATAAACCGGTTACACAAAACTAAACAAAAACCCGAATATGAAAATGATACTAAAATATTAGCTGTCATATTTTTAAACAAAATTTTTTGGGCAATTTTGATAACTAGACATTTTTTATAAAACTATAGTAGTAACTAACCCAACATTTTGTATTTATTATCAAACTTTACACACTCTTCTCTCAAGGGGTACATTTATCAAACACAAGACTAGAAAAAGTCTAGTATACCAAATTGTTTCAAACAACTTTTTTTTACTACATATGTTTTCGAGTTTTCCTAAAAACTCGAAATGGTTACGCAGTTTTGTTTGAACCGAACTGAATTTTTACCCCTTCTAAAAGTTCATGTCCTTCAAATTGAACCGGACCGGATTATCCGGTTGCACAACCATAGTAAGTAGACTATAAGAGATTGTAGACAAATTCTAGACTTTGGTCAAGATAAACTCGGATAGTTAACCGGTTTTAGCCTGACCCGAAACCCCGATTTCAAAATTATAGGAACTTAATTATGCTATGTAACATGATAACATCAAAGGGATTTGCTTCCTATTACATGACCAAAACTAAGCATCTATGTGTTGCAGATTGGAATGTCGAGTGCAACCGAAACTCTTTGTGGACAAGCATACGGGGCGAAACAATACCACATGTTAGGAATCTACTTACAACGATCATGGATCGTCAACTTTGTCACAATCACAATCATGCTTCCGATTATGATCTTCGCCGGTCCTTTATACAAGCTCTTAGGACAAGAAGACAACATATCCGATGCAGCCGAAACCGTTTCTCTATGGTTCATTCCCGTGTTTTACACCTTCGTCTTCGCCTTCACCATCCAAATGTTCCTTCAATCACAAATGAAGAACATCTTCATTGGATATCTATCCACTGTGATATTCATACTTCATTTGCTCGTCTCTTGGATCTTCGTCTTCAAGCTCAATCTCGGGATCGCGGGTGCAATGGGTGCTATGATCATATCTCAATGGGCTTTGGTTATTGGTGAATGGATCTATATCTTTGGTGGTTGGTGTAGTGAAACTTGGAGAGGCTTGTCCATGCTTGCTTTCGCCGATCTTCTTCCGGTTGTTAAGCTCTCGATTTCGTCGGGATTCATGCTTTGGTACGTACATAATACGTTCACTTTTTTATATATCGAAGCATATATTACATAAATTGAATTCTTTCTTTGTTTATGCTAGCCTTGAGCTGTGGTACAGTTCAATTCTTGTCTTGATAGCCGGATACTCATCCGATGCGGTAGTCGAGATATCCGCATTCTCCATTTGGTATGATAATCTCTTGCTCTTCTATCTTATATCTTCTATCATGTTAAAGTTCTGATCTTTATAAACTCATTGACATTTCAGCTTGAACCTAAATTCATGGGAGTTTATGATTGCCCTAAGCCTTTTGACTGGAGCATGGTACGATGAAACAAGTTAACCTAGTACTTTTCATGATTGATGTCTTAATAACCTAGTATGTTGTATCGTATACTAATGTGGTTGTTCTATATACTCATTAGTGTTCGAGTTTCGAACGAGTTGGGACGAGGAAACATCGAGAAAACAAAGTTTGCAATCAAGCTTCTACTATGGATGTCAGCAGCTCTAGGAATAATCTTCTTCTTGATTTGTCTAATTTTCGGCCGCTCGATTCCGTACTTGTTCACGAGTGACGACGAGGTTGCCGAGGCTGCAGGAGACCTCTCTGTATTGCTTGCCTTCACAATGCTTGTGAGCAGTTTCCAAGCTGTATTTTCAGGTAAGTTTGTCATATTCTATGTTTTTCGCTCTTTTTTCGGTTTTATTTCTCTTTCAGAAACTCTTTTGACACTCGATTTTTTCGGTATGGCTTGTAGGAGTGGCAATAGGTTGTGGTTCACAAGCGAAGGTTGCTATAATCAATGTCATTTCCTATTATGTCATTGGTATTCCGGTTGGATGCTTGCTTGGATTTGTAGCTCACCTTGGAGTTAAGGTATAACATTATATTCACCTCCTATTATGATTTTGACCCTCAAAATGTGAAAAATATCTCATGTTATATTATTGTGATTGATGTTGAATAGGGGATATGGATCGGAATGTTGGTTGGCATGATAGTCCAAGTAATTTTGCTCGTCATCTTAACATGGAGAATCGATTGGCAAGGAGAGGTAAGATTTCGAGCACACATGAAAGAAGAAACACACATATTTGACATGGATTTTCTAACTAGGGTAACAACTTGAACTTTCATTTTCAGGTTGACAAGACGAAGATGCGACTTGGGCAGTTTTTTCATGAAGATCCCGAGGGATCGAGTCAGAGTTGAGATCATTCTTGAACCGCCTTAATATCGATCACTTTCGAATTTCGTTTTAGTTTGAACTATTCATCTCGGAACAACATCGAGTTAGGATTGTAGTTTGTATTAGTATTATTAGTAGTTTGGTGTATTTTTCTTAGCTCGTTTTGAGCTACATTTTGTTTTGTTTTCAACAAAAAAAACTGAGGATTCTATGAGTAGGTAGGGATTCAAACATAAATGATGGTATTTAATAACTTTTCTATTAATAAATATTGAAGTACCCTCTTAATAACTCTTATCATTATAGGCTCTTATCTATGAATTTTGAAGTATGTTTAGGAGATAAACGCCGGAGATAATAACTTTTCACATCTAAAGTTGAAGACATTCTGAGTCTAGTATACAAGGTCAATTGGTTACTCCTATCACCGATTGTTTTAGGATGAAACCTTATTGGGTTTATGTGCTAGACTTAGGCCTAGCGTGCATGTATGCACACGACCCCACTTTACTAATATGACTATATTGACCTCGATGAATATCCAGTATAGTCAAATATGCTTATCACAAAAGTAAACAGAAGAAATGCCAAAACCCTTATTTGGAGTACTAACATATGCATATGCTTCACTGGCACCATGATCATGGCTTCCATTATCAGCCTTCTAGGCAAAAAAACAACACCACCAGGATCAAAGGTTAAAGTAACCAAGAAACCCATTCTGACTTGTAACTTGATTCTCCCACCAGGATAAAAACTGAATGAGCAAGTATTAATGCTCAATAGTTTATCATTGCCTGGGCTCGGCATTTTCACAAACACCTTTTGTGCACTAGGAATTTCCAATACGAGTTCTTTCAAAATTCACAGCATACACTTCATTAGTTTCAGTCGTTAAGGAATTGGGCATTACCTTTGAGGATTCTAAATGCAATTTGAAGATCTTCCAGATTTTAATCTAGTTTATTCCGCAACTTCGTTCATGGTGTCATGGTGACACGTTAAACTGAAGAATAACAAAACAGAGGAAGTCAGAAACTTAAACTCAGCGCTCATGATTCTCAAGTTCTGTTAAAATGGAGATTAGCAAAACAGAGGAAGTCATAAACTTGAATTCAGCATGACTGTTACATAAAAATAAGAAATATTAGGATGCCATTATTCAAAGGTTGTTCAGGTCCTCAAAGGCTTCTGCAACAAAGAGGTTTAAGGGTATATGTTCTGTTGCAGTTGATCTGAGCTAGGTATGTGCATACGGTCCAGACTCCAGACCGAACCGGACCGGTGGACTATAAATTGATAAAACCATGGATCGTAGAGCGGACCGGGCCGTACAGACCGGTCCGGTTTTGGGTTGGACCGGTTTGTAATTAAATAGTGCAATTTTGAATATTTGCCGTTTACAATACGGTCCAAAATCGGACCCGTACCGCAACCCTGATTTTCAAAAAAGACATGGACCGTAGACCGGACCGGATTTGCACGGCCCTTATCTGAGCAAGCCACATAGACCTAAACTAGTCAAACACACCAAATCAATCAATACGTGGATTCGATCTATGCTGCTAAGCAGACTTATCAAACGAGCAATGCAGGCCCAAAAGGGGCCAAAAACCAAAACGTAGCTCTGACATCAACTAACCTAGAGAGTAGAACCGTTCATATCTGGACAGTTCGTCTAATTCAAAAAAGGGATGGTCGTGATAAGAGGAAAAAGTCCGACCCATCAAGTCCGCTGACTGGATCCGGGCACCAATTTAGGCCTAAAAAGTCCTGTCTGTCGGCACGTGTAATATACATATGCATATCCGGACAGTCGTCTAACCCGAAAAAAGGGACGGGTATCGTAAGAGGAAAAAGTCCGACCCATCAGGCCCGCCGACTGGATCCCAACACCAATCTAGGCCCAAAAATCCCGGTTCGTCCGCCCTTGCAATATATATATAGAGAGAGAGAGAGAGGGGGGTGCTGTTCAGATAAGGTACATTATTCCGATAGGACCGTGCGGCCGAACGTAGAGCTGACACGTGTCCCGAATTTTTTTTTTTTTTTTTTCCAGAAACGAGTGAAAGTAATAGTTCAAAACTTATTAAGTCACAACTTATAAAAGCATATTTTATGAATTATAATAAAATAGTTCAAAGTGCAAAATTTATAAAGGATGGTACCTTATAAAACGATAGGTCATGAATTACAACTGAATAATTCATAACATATAAACGATTAATTTATAAATAATTTAATGTAATATATTAAAAAATAATAGTTCATGAATTATATGAGAATAGTTCAAAGTTTATAAGAGAATAGTGAAGAAATTATAACATGTTAGTTCAAAAAAATTTTCATTCGTTTCTGAAAAAAAATAAAATTTCAGTACACGTGTCGGCCCTACGTTCAGCCGCACGGCCGAACCGTAAATTAGCAGCCGCACCTGAACAGTGTCCTATATATATATACGAACATTTCGTCTAACCCGGAAAAGGGACAAGTATGATAAGAGGAAAAAGTCCGACCCGGCGGGCACGAATCTAGGCCCCAAAAGCCCGGTCCGTCGGCCGGTGTAATATATATATATATATATATATATATATATATATATATATATATATATATATATATATATATATATATATATATATATATATATATATATATATATATATATATATATATATGAACAACCTCATGTATAATAATATCTTTATAAGAGCAGCTGACTGCGCTGGAGAAGCAATCCGTGCCACCAAACTCCACCTAACTTACCACTGGAAGGACCGATATGTTTCTGCAATGGCCATAATGCTCGACCTTCATCTTGTTTGCATCCTAATTGTACTTCTCTAAGCTGTCATGTACTTGTCCTTTGATCCCTTCTCCCTCGTGCATATCCTCTTATTCTCAATACAAGTAAACTTTAAAAAAAAAAAGAAAAAGTACTAGAGGTACTTCTCCTATTGCCAATTGATTTTAGGATGGAACCCGTCTGCTTCTATGTGTAGTTCTAGCTAACACTTGAGAGGAAGTGTTGAGATGAAGGGAAATCCCATATTGACAATACGATAGTGTGTGAACCTAACATATTTTTAGGATGGAACCCCGTGTGCTTGTATGTGTAGTTTACTCGACGTGTGCCCCCACGTCATTTGGTTGAACGGTTATAAGAAAAAGTTACGCATATTCCTTATCCGTTGGCCATTTTTGCCACGCAAAAGCCGCACTCGCATTAACTTAACTACGAGATTGTAAAAATGACCTCACATCGATTATAAAAAACAAGAAGAATAATATATAAATTTGATGGACTAGTTTAGATATGGAATAAGTGTTACGTTAATGTGCCGGACTAGTTTTTCAGTGATGATTCAACTGTGATATATTGGTCCCTCGGGATATATTAAATTTGGGATCTTTATTAGAATTAGAAGAGAAATTAAGGGCCGTCTGGTTTTAACTTCGGAATCGGATGAATCTAGTCCATACACATATCCTTATTCATGAAAATTTTTGGAATTATTCCTTATAATTTGAAGTAATTCGAGTAGGTTTGATTACTTACCCATTTGGAAGCACCGGAAATCATTCCCGGTAACGGAATGATTCCGAATCAATCAAAAGTTACGTTTGGTTAGAGGTCTTTAACACATAAAAGTAATCTCATTCATTCCATTTCCTTTCTCTACCCTTATTCGATTCCATTCCGTTTTCATTCCACCGCTCCAACCAAACGGGCACTTAATACCCTATAGGGTAACAAAATGTGGGGAAGCAAGTGTATTTTGCATTAAATCATAAGGAATGATTCTATGATATACATATGAACTAAATTCGTTTCATTCTTTTTCCGTTTCCGGAGTTGGAACCAAACGGACCCTAAGAAGAAGAGAATGGTAGATGGAAGTGTTAAAATTTACCATTGATTAGTAGATGGAAGATGTATAAATTGATTCAACATTAACCGTTTTTATGTTATGAAATAAAATTAATTTATTGATTTCGTATTGTCTCACTCCAATAATTCAAAATAAATTTGTTGTAGCGTGTTTTTAAGGATTTGATCATCATTGGCTTGTGTCGGTTTTTATTTCTTTCATTTTTCTATTAAAAATAATTTAATATGATGTCAATGACTTATATAGAAGCAGTTGAACTATCATTTATCAAATCTACTTCAAAATCTGTTCTTCATCAAATTTTGTTCTTCAGGAGAATCAATCAATGGAAAACACAGTGGAATCAGCACTTTTGGAGGCTAGTTTCAATGATGAAGATGACAAGAAGCAGCTGACGAAGAAGGTGTGGGATGAGATGAAGTTGATTGGGAAAATTTCGTTACCTACGGTTGTGTTTAGGGTTACGACTTACGGTGTGTTCATAGTGACGCAATCGTTCATCGGACATATTAGCTCCATTGATCTCGCGGCTTATGCTCTTGTTCAGTCCATCTCGATCCAGTTCATCAATGGAGCTGTTGTAAGCTTCTTCATCTTCTTCTTCTATTCATGATTTTTGACAGTTAGACTTTTTTTTTAGCCATATCTTTGATTTTTGAGCCAAATGGACGTATAAGTAAAAGCTAATCTAGGTTATTTTAGGAAAATGGAATGTCTTAATCAATCTACTGTCTGTTGTTTGCTTGCTATTTCACGAGTTTCTGTTGGTTAAAAAATAGTACGGAATATGAGAAAGAACAAATATATAAACAAATGTTATTTCGAGTTAGGTTTATATGCATTTTTAGGTCAAGATTCAGCAAGAACAAAGATATGTTGTACCAAACCGGGAGACATGGTCCAATCCCGTTTTTTTTTTTAATATCCGGCGGGTCTAACACGGCTTCACTTACACACAAGTCAGCGATAGGAGGAGAAACCTTATGACTTATATGTTAGGTTCACGTAGTATTGTATTGTCGATGTGGACATTTCCACACTTAACACTCCCCCTCCGGTGCAACTTGACACTTGACTTTTTTTTTGCTGGTCTAAGATGTGCGGATTTCGGGTTAAATGAACCAACGCACACAAGACTTCAGGTATCCATTCTAAAACCAGTTGACAATAATAGGAGGAGTTAACCCTAAAACTTATACGTTAGGTTAACATATTGTCATATTGTCGATATGTGACATTTCCACAATCAACAAATTCCGGTGAAGAAATCAAAATGTACAAAATTCGAATGGAGGCTGACTACTGAGCCCACTCTGGCCTCATAGGGTGCCCCCTACGGTTGGGAGGTGGAGCTTCCATACAAAATGAACGCAATATTCAACACAAGAGAGACCCGGTGTACACTGATTTGTAAAACCAAAACGAAAACAAGAGTTCCAAACGACAAAACACAAAATAAAAACGAGATATTTCCCGAGATTCGGTGAACTTTTCTTCACCACGAGAACTCAGACGACCTTCTTCGATATTTTGGGCGAATACTCTCTTTCTTGTATATATGTCTCTCGATCTCTTCGACTTGTTTTCTGGTTCTCTTTTATCTCTGTGGTCTTTCTTTTTTTGCCTTGCACTCTATTTTTTGTTGATGAGTTTCGGATTATAATTTGGATACAAGGATAACATATGATACAACATATAGATATTTTAGATTAATAGTATCAAGCTTTAAATGTCTATATGCACAATGTTGCAGATAGGAATGTCGAGTGCAACCGAAACTCTTTGTGGGCAAGCATTTGGAGCGAAACAATACCACATGTTGGGAATATATTTGCAACGTTCATGGATCGTCAACTTAGTCACCGTGACAATCATGCTTCCGATCATGATCTTTTCCGATCCTATATACAAGTTGTTAGGGCAAGAAGACGAGATAGCCGATGCATCGGAGACCATTTCCCTTTGGTACATTCCGGTTTTATATACCTTTGTTTTCGCCTTCACCATCCAAATGTTCTTACAATCACAGATGAAGAACGCCATGGTCGGGTATATAGCCATAGTTGTATTGGTAATTCATGTTTCCTTGTCTTGGCTCTTTGTCGATAACCTCAACCTCGGGGTTCCTGGTGCAATGGGCGCTATGATCATATCCCAATGGTCATTGGTTTTCGGTGAATATATATACCTTTGTGGTGGTTGGTGCAAGAAAACATGGAAGGGCTTCTCCATGCTTGCCTTTGCTGATCTTCTACCGGTTGTAAAGCTCTCTATTTCGTCGGGATTCATGATATGGTACAAAATATGTCCATTAATTACGTGTTCTACTAATCAGTATCACTACATTGAAGCATACAATATAACATTTTCCTTAAAATTGTATTCTTTCTTTGTTTATACTAGCCTTGAGACATGGTACACTTCACTTCTTGTCTTGATAGCCGGATACACATCCGATGCGGTAGTCGAATTATCCGCATTCTCCATATGGTATAATCGTTTGTTCTTCTACTTAACATATTTCAATCATGTATATGTTATGATCTTGATGAAATCATTGATCTTTCAGCATGAACCTTAATGCAATGGAGTTCATGGTTGCCCTTAGCCTTTTGACTGGAGCATGGTAGATGAAACAACTTAATTCCCTATATAATTAATGTCTTATAATCCTAGTACATTATACTCATGTTATTGAATTCTATGTAGTGTAAGAGTTTCAAATGAGTTGGGACGAGGAAACATCGAGAGAGCAAAGTTTTCGATCAAGGTTCTAATATGGATTGCTATTGCTGTAGGGATACTATTTTTCTTGATTTGTCTAATTTTCGGTCACTCGATTCCGTACTTATTCACGAGTGACGACGACGTTGCTGAGGCTGCAGGAAACCTTTCAGTATTGCTTGCCTTGACAATGCTTATAAGTAGTTCCCAAACAATATTTTCAGGTAACACTACCAGAAAAACGAGTCTTATAGATACGTTTTTAACCATAAGTATGAAAAAAGCGTTTAGATTGACATTCTCGGTGCTTATGAAAAGCGTCAGAATACTCACGGTCGAGTATTGTCAACTCTTTAATATGTTGTCGTTCGCTTTTTTTTTCCGGTTGTATTTCTCTTACGGAAACTCGTTTGACACAATTCTTTCGTTATGACACGTAGGGGTGGCAATAGGTTGTGGGTCACAAGCCAAGGTTGCTATAGTTAATGCCGTGTCCTATTACGCCATTGGTCTTCCGATTGGATGCTTGTTGGCATTTGTAGCTGATCTTGGAATTAAGGTAAGCCGTTATGTATTCCTTATTCTATGATTTTGACGTTACAAATTCTTAAATTATGCTATTATGTTTGATGTTGAAAAGGGGATATGGATTGGAATGTTAATGGGCATGGTGGTCCAAACAATTGTACTCGTCATCTTAACATTGAGAATCGATTGGAAAGGAGAGGTAAGATCTCGAGTAAACAAAAGAATTATACATCTATAGCATGAGTTTTCTAACTAACATAATTTGAACTTTTGGTTTCTAGGTTGACAAGACGAAAATTCGACTTGGGCAACTTTTTCATGAATCTCTCGAGGTATCCAACTCGAGTTCCGATCATTCTTGAAAACTCTTAAGTATTATATGAGACTTAGCGGTACCTATTCAATCACTCGCGAATTTCTTGGATCAACACCAAATTAGGATTGTGGGTTGGTTCGATACTATCAGTAGTTTGATGTATTTTATTAGCTCTTGAGCAACATTTTGTTTTTCCAATAAAAAACCTAATGATTGAGGGTCGAGTTTTATGTATTTCTTGAGGTAACCCTACAAGTGCTTCTTGAAGTCTAGCTAGGGTCTCACATATGTATAATTGCATTAAAAACTTTTCCATCAATAAAAACTGAAGTACCCTATAACTTTTTTCTTTCTTAATTGGCTCATCGGAAGGAATATGAATTTTTTTGTTATTGTATTGTGAAATTTCTTGTATTATTACATAATTTTTTCGAGAAGTTTAGTTTGGTGTTCTCCAATTCTGACAATTCCGGATTGTATACTATCTTTCCTATTTCGGATGGTAACCGTAAGGTTTGTACCTTGTATGACTACTGCAAACATGACATTATACTACATTAATATACCTTGGGTGTACAAGTTGCGAGATATAAAACCCTATAAAAATTGAAAAAAAAAAAAAGTTGTACGTTTATACTCCGGATGTAATTATACCCGGGTTATAAAATCATTTAAAATAAATATGCAGCCACATATCTCTGATAAGAATTTTCTATTACCTTAATTTTCATTTCCCCTCTTTTTTTAGGTAAAGGAGAGGCAGTGGTTTCCGGCGCATCTAGCCGCGCTTTATATAAATAATAAAAAGAAGTAATCCGCAAACGGGGATAATCCGACCCCTTACATCATCCGCAATAATATCAATAATACCCTCGAGAGGGTCATTTCATTTCCCCTCTCTTTGTCCATTTCTTTGTCTACTTCTCGCCTTCTTCCGCTTCCGATCACAAGAACCTTGATTCTCCTCTCTTGACTCCTTACCCATTCATCTTCTTCCAATCGGACCCATTCACCTCCTTTTATAGTTTCTTCTTCATCTTACACATCATCCGGAGCTTTTTTACTTCCAGCACAAGACCCCTAGTTTTCCAAACAATGGATTTTCGTGATCGATTGCAAGGAGATATAGAATACAAATTTGAAAGATTTGAGGGATAATTTTGAAGTTATGAACAAGAAAATACCGTGGAATGCATCTGGCGCTCAAACATATGAGACTTTGTGGTGTTGGCATGGATTGTTGCTCTAATATGATGGTTGCCACTGGTGGCATGGTTTGTTCGTGTATTGGTGGTTTGTGTATTTGCATAGACATAATATGTAAATAGTAGCAATATGAGGACAATTTTGTAATAAACAGAAAATAAGAATTCTGTTATTACAGCTACTCTTCGAAAATAAGAGAAGCAATGTAAAAGTGATTCAAGGTTAATGGATTCAGTTAGCAATTATGTTCAATCCTACTCAAAACTCTCCCTTAAAATGGTATTAGAGCAAGAATGCTTACTTTCGTAATCAAGATCTCTTCATAGACTTGATTGTTTGCATATTCTATGGTTTCTATTCTGGTTCTTAAGAAGAAGCCATGGCGATAGGCGAGGATCAAAGAAATCAAAAAGAGAATCTGTCCAATATTGAGCATGATAGTGGAGGCAATACTATGATCCATTGTATTTGTCTACTTCCGATTATCAAGATATGCAGATATGCAGTTGGTATCAACATTGTTTGATGGCCTTAATTATTCTTCTTGGAAAAGAAGTATCAGAATGGCTCTAGGGACTAAATTGAAGCTTGGATTCATTTATGGATTGATCTTGCTTGAAACCTGATCAGGATGAAGAAAAGGTTGCTCGATGGATTCGAGCGGATTATATGATAAGATGTTGGATTATACATTCTATGAAGCATGATATAGCAAAATATCTCACTTATGTGGAATCTGCCAAGCGATTGTGGGAGGAGATAGTAGAGAGGTTCGAGGCATCAAATGCACATCTTGTCTATCAAATTCACAAGAATTTGGCTAATATCCGACAACAAAATCAAAGTGTTGTTGTCTATTACTCTAAACTAATCGAGGAAGCTATGGGATGAATTGCAGTCCATAGATGGATTACATGTTAGTCAGTGCACTGGTGTTTCACACCGTACTTGTGAAATACTCAAAAAACTTTCATCAAGGGATGGTAAAGGCAAAATGATGCAGTTCTTTATAGGATTAAGTGATCAATTTGATCACATAAGGTCCAATATTCTGTCCTTGGATCCATTACCTACTGTCAACAAAGCTTTTTACATTGTTCTTCAAGTGGAGAAGCAGAAGAAAATTACCTCAATTCCCTCATCTCAGGCACCAATTTTTACTGATGCCTTGGCTATTAATTGATAAGTTTCTTTTTAGAGAGACTGGTGGAAGTAGGAGAGACTTCAAGAAAGAAAGAATGACAGAAAATGTGATCAATGCCCTGAGAAGGGACATCTTAAGGAGCGGTGCTTCAAGCTGATTGGGTAACTTGACTGGCTTAAAGGAAATAAGAATACTGAACAAGGAAGTTATCATGCTCAACAACAATCTCGAGGACAGGGTTCTTTTGTTGCCAATGTAATCGATAAAGCAGTAGCCAATTCACCAATTAATGGAACCGATGAGGCTAGTGTTGGACTTAATAAGCCTGACAACTCTCTTGTTAATGTTTTTATTTCAAGAGATTGTGAAACTAATGCAGCACACCAACACCATGACAGGAGTTGTTAATTACTTTGCAAGTAACATTACAACTTTATTAGCTCGTTCATCATCTATAGTCTATGATTGGATTATTGATATAGGAGCATCAGATCATATCTCTTATTGTCCAGATCTGTTCTCTGATTTCACATTGCTTACAAAACCAGTACTTATTGGGTTTACCTGATGGCTCGATCAAGAAGGTGCTTTATACCGGGAATGTCATCTTGTCTCCCAATCTTACTCTTCATCATTTATTATACATGTCAGAGTACGTGTGCACCTTCTCCAAGGTGATCCCACCAGAATCTACTATGTGTTTCAGGACCATATCAGTAAAGCTATCTTATTTTACATCTCATCACTATGTGTTTCAAGACCATATCAATAGAGCTATCTTATTTTACATCTCATCTTGTCTCCCAAGCTCTTATCTGTCCCTCGACATGTAGAAAATTTTGATTTTGAGACTTATTTTACATCTCATCATTATAGGTTTCAGGAGCATATCAGTAAAGCTATCTTAGCCACTGGTCACAAGGAAGGTGGTCTCTACAAGATTTCTTTACCTACACACATATTAACAAACAACTATGATGTTTCTTACTTTTCAAAAAAACTATGATGTTTCTTCTACTCATGGAGCTTCACATATTGATAATAAGCATGTTGCTTTGATACATGCTAGACTTGGTCATTCATCTTTGTCTAAGATGACTCATCTAGAGTTTTGTAACACTTATGCATCCAATACTCTTGATTATATTACTTGTGTTTTGGCTAAAAAACACAAGTTACCTTTTCCACATAGAATTGCTCATGCTAAATCATGTTTTGATTTGATTCATGTTGATGTTTGGGGTTTCTATCATACACCTTGTTTATGTGGTGCTAAATACTTTCTCACCATCGTGGATGATCATGCACGATGTACATGGACATATCTTATGAATGACAAGACTCAAGTGCATAGATACTTTCTATGTACTTGAAGCTACTAGCTCTCTATCGGCCGCATTTTGAGAAGTACGTGTGCACCTTCTCCAGGATGATCTCACCAGAAGCTACTAGCTTTCTAATCTTGTGAAATCTCACATCAATGTGTTTAGTCCGAGCATGGTACACCTGATTATTATCCATATATAAGGCACTTTGACTATCACAATGTACCTCAACTCCACCTTACTCAACACTCAGTTCCTTCACAATTCCCCAAACATAGTGCCTCTTTAGCTGCCTCTACTAAGGCCATGTACTTTGCCCTTTTTTAGTAGACAAGGCTACCATATACTGCAAAACTGATCTCCAACATATAAGACCCCCCAACAAAAGTAAAGACATACCTTGTAGTGGACCTCCGGTTGCCAAGATCATTGGCATAGTTTGAAATAGCATACCCTAAATTGAAGGATCACCTTCCTGGCCACCAAACGTAATTCCCTGGTCAGCAGTACCCCTCAAATACTTGAGAATCCACTTGTCGGCCGCCTAATGTTCTCTCCTAGGATTAGACATATATATACTTGCTCACTTGGCTAATGGCTTGGGCCAAATTAGGTCTTGTACACATCATATCATACATCAAGAAACCATCTGTACTTGCATAAGAAACTTTGGACATATCTTTGATTTCTCCATCAAACTTCGGACATTAAGCTGAGGAGAGTTTGAAGTGATTTGCTAGAGGAGTGCTAACAGATTTGAAGTTGGTCATATCGAATCCGTCAAGTACTTTCTCAATGTAGGTCTTCTGAGACAACTATAGCCTCCAAGAACTTCTCTCCCTGCGAATCTCCATACCAAGGATCTTATTTGCAACACCAAGAAGAGCTCGCTCGCTACTTCTCGCTCGGTCCTTGGCCCATTGTATCAATATATCTAGATTTATTGTCTTATCATTAGAACTTATAATTGGATTGAAAATTTGTGTTAAATACATTATATTACTTGTTTTGAATGATACATCCCGGAAAAAACGCACAATCAAGTACATACGGGTCATCCAGGCCGACCTAACTGCCCGCATGCTTTTTACGTGGGTGGACATGGACATCACTTGTGGCCTGGACAAGGCGGGCCAGGATGACCCAACCCACACCTTCCGGATAGAGTTTTAAGATATAACCTGACCCGAATCCGACCCATCCCTCTTTTCTACATGTTTAACTCTTATCAAGCATTAATTCAACCGCATTGACCTCTTTTTTTAAATTCTTAACCTCTCGTCACACTTCTAAACTATTGTGTTTATATATAGTGATCCTAGTTAGGCCTACTCTACATTGATTGATTTTTTACTTGTTTAGAGAATATGATTTGAAACTCTATAGATTACAAGTTTGTTACAATGCAGATGACTTTATTTCGAATCGTCATATGTTTGTTCAATTTGTGAATGACTTCATTAATTGGACAATTCAAAATCTAAAAGATAGATTTTGCATCTAATAAATGGTTTTCTTATCCTTGTATGTGTAGTTTGACTGTAATTATTTATTGTTCTTTATATGCATGGTGAATAGTTTTAACAAAATAAACAACTAAGCAAATACATTTTATTGGATCGGTATATTATAACAACTTATTTATAAGGATACATTTAACAAAATAAACGAACCTCATAAATTAATATGTACATATTATCGTCGAAAACCATTCATATTCCAACATTGTATGTGGCTCATTAGTCCTAAGATTCTGAGTATATATTGTAATTGATTTCATTTTATATCGAATCGAAAAGAATGTCTATCTTTGAATCTTGCTACTAGGATATTTAGGACCGTGAAATGAAACTAAAATTTTAGGTAAACTAAGTCTTTCCGCTAGGGGAGGGGAGGGGAGGGCATAGGGCCTTTCAGTCTACAAGGTTCTCACCGTGATAGTTGTTCAGACCTATTTCGAGGGAGTTCTATATCAAAGAGATTTCAAATCAATAAACTATATGGATATACCAGGATCTATCTCTCTCGCATCTACTTGAAGCTCGTGGCACAAGCCTAGGACCAATCCAGTCTCCATAGCCCGAGGTCCTGCTTCTAGTTCTAACCGGGAAGAGGGTTTGTCGTCAGCGAGCATTTTGCGGCCCATGCGCAATCCTAAAGGGGTGAACCCTACATGAATACTTATTTTGTGAATGAAGAGCTGCTCTCTTACGAAGCGGTCAATGTTGGGGCCATTCCACTATTGCTAGTGCGAGAATGGGAGTGAGAAGGTAGACGGTGCCTCGTGAAAGCACGAATGTAGTCTAAAGACATTCTTTCAAATTAACGGGTAGGGCTACCAAAGATGAGTCTCTTGCTATGAGAGGTCTGACATTAAAGGCCCGTTTGGTTCCAACTCCGAAAACGGAAACGGAATGAAAACGAATTTAGTCCATATGTATGTCCATATTCATGAAATTTTATGGAATCATTCCCCATGGTTTAATGAAAAATGCACTTGCTACCTCACATTTTGTTACCCTATAGGGTATCAAAAGTAATCAAACTCTCATTCAATTAATACAAACCACAAGGAATAATTCCAAAAATTTTAATAAATAAGGGTATACATATTGACTAGATTCGTTTCCATTCCGTTTCCGATTCCGGAGTTAAAACCAAACGGGCCCAAAATTGAGTTGTCCCCTATAAAGTCCAGTCAGGAAAGTAGTCCTTATTTGCTCAACAAAGGCTCTTATCTTCCTACGGCGGACCAAGCTCGCAAAAAAGCCTGCTATCGAGCAGCGAATGGGATAAGATACCTAGTAGTCCTATCCGTAAATGATGAATATTAGGCGCTGTGCGTATTGACCCGTTCTTAGTAGAATGCTACCTTCAATTTCTTGTATGTTAGATAGAGCCAAAGATCCCCTACTGATCGGAGTACGCCGATTACCCTCTGAACCGTACAAGATAATTACCGCCTATCGTACGGGCCCATCATATCATAGCGGCAAAGTATACTCTACTTGAAAATGAGACATAAATGAATTGAAGACTTCAAAAGCTTGCAAGGCTTGTGTGAATGTAAATCTAACAAATCTATACTCCTCAGTCGTAGAATCGACCAAAGACACACAAACATAAGCACACAAGCAATTTGATGACGCAGTTCGGTAGTATATAAAATACTCCTACTCTGCGAGACCTCAAGAGGGGAGATCCGATCCCAGGTTTCACTAGGTATCCAAGAACACAGATTACATACACTGGACAAGAGATATACTAGCACCTTTCTACGATCTAGCAAAGAAAACAACAAAGACAGAACTCAGGAGATACAAAGAAGCACTAGTGAAGAAAAGCCCCCTCAAAGGCACCTTGACGAAGATCTGAGTTCGATCTTCGTCTACTCTGCAAGCCAACGAAGCAGATACGAGAGATAACAGATCTCTCTTCTTCTTCTACGGATCCTTCTCACTTCAGAGCGAGATTTGGACGATCCATTCTTCTTCTTCCCTTTTCTCTCTTTCGCGTTCTCTCTTTCTCTCTGCGAAGAACACTCAAGCTCTCCAGATCTAGGGTTTTGGAAAGCTGCGTCTGAAAGCTTAAGTACCAAGGCTTAGCAAGGTCAAACGCTTCGTTTTACAAAAAACCCTTAAGCAAGCTGGTGAGCCGAATCAAACGGCCGGCTTATAACTCGCAAGCAGGTTCTTCTTTCTGGATCAAGGAGATGGGCTCACTGGACTGGATCGTCAAGCCCAAGTCTTCAACTTCAGCCGGACAAATATACCATTACACAACATTACACATTCAATACCAATTACAACTAAGCATCTCCTAAGTCATATAATAGCCTACACATATATATATGAATATTGTCACCATATCAATCACCAAGCTACATCACTTAATCTAAGTGGCAACATTGGATCAAGATAGGCATCAATTATTCAATACATAGCAAGCTATAATATGAGTCTTATAACTCTCTACTTAGATCATAGTATAAGGTGCTAGTTTTTATCTAAGTCCTAATGCTATAAATGTTACAAGAATCAATTAACATAACAAATGCCCTCCTGATTCTTGTATCATGTCAATCTGGTTCTGTTCCCCAATAGTGTGCCCGAGACCATCCTTCTTGTCCGTCATCAGTCTATGACCTGCACAAACACTCAAGGAGCATCAAAGATCTGTAGAAAATTTCTACAGAAGACAAACTTATCAGCAGTTACAATTTTAGTCCCAAAGTCAGCGGGATTCAAATCACCCTTAATTTTCTTAACTAAGAAGTGTTTCTTTTTAACCCTATCTCGAATGAAATGATTTCTAACATCAATATGTTTAGATCTTTCATGATAAACAGGATCTTTACACAAATACAAGGCACTTTGACTATCCATATGAATCACAGGAATGCATGGTTTATGAGATATTTCACTAACTAAACCCTTAAGCCAGATAGCTTCTTTAGAAGCTTCAACAACAGCAATATATTCAGCTTCAGTAGAAGATAAAGCAACCACAGATTGTTGTTGAGATTTCCATGAAACACAATTACCAGTCCAAGTGTAAAAATATGCAGTAGTAGATTTTCTATTATCCTTATTACTAGCATAATCAGAATCTACATAACCAAACACTTCACCAATATTATCATGCTCAGAAAACATCAAACACAAGTCTTTATTTCCACTGATGTATCTAAGAATATATTTCATAGCAGTCCAATATAATTCACCAGGATTAGACATGTATCTACTCAACACACTTATACCAAAAGCAAGATCAGGTCTAGTGCATAACATAGCATACATGATAGAACCAACAGCCACATCATAGGGAATTTTGGCCATTTTTTCAATTTCAGCTTGATTACTAGGACAGTGTTGCTTAGTTAAGTCCAGGTGCCCTCCTAATGGTATAGAAGTAGATTTAGAATTTTTCATATTGAATTTTTCTAAAACTTTTTCAATATAGTCAACTTGAGACAACCACATCTTTTTATGTTTTCTATCCCTTATGATTTTAACACCTAAAATTTTCTGTGCAGAACCCATATCTTTCATGTCAAAGTTTGATTTTAAATCTCTTTTTGCACCAGCTATTAACACAGCAGATTTACTAATAAGCAGAATGTCATCAACATATAATAGCACAAACAAGGGATTCATGGAAGATATGCCTTTAAAATACAAGCAGTAATCATAATTGCTTCTTAAAAACCCTAAGTTTTTCATACATTCATCAAACTTAAGATTTCATTGTCTAGGTGACTGTTTTAAGCCATAAATGGATTTTCTAAGTAAGCAAACATGATCAGGTTTAGATTTATCTACAAAACCCTCAGGTTGTTTCATATAGATAGTTTCATCCAAATTACCATGTAAAAAGGCAGTTTTCACATCCATTTGTTCTATGTTCCAGTCATGCACAGTAGCAAAAGAAAGCAACAACCTCATAGTTTTATATTTGACAACAGGAGCAAATATATCAGTATAATCAATTCCCTCTCTTTGGGTAAAACCCTTAGCAACTAACCTAGCCTTGTATCTAGGTGGTTCACTCAGTTTAGTAGCTTCTTTTAGTTTATAAATCCATTTACAGGGCACAATTTTTGCATTTTCAGGTTTAGCTATTAACATCCAAGTTTTGTTAACAATCATGGAATCTATTTCATCTTGCATGGCTAGTTTCCAATTTTTAGATTGAGAACAGTTCATAGCTTGCCTATATGTGTCAGGAGTATATGGATTATCAACAACATCACCAGTCAAGAAAGCATACTCAACCATATTAAAATCATTTGTAAACAGAACATATTCAGAATCATTGTATCTCCTATTAGGTATTCTAACCCTAGGATTTCTATCTCTCGTTAACTGATAGTTATTATCATCATTGTCATGCAAGTAATCATGTTGATCATGCATAGAATCACCAATGTCATGCAGTGAATCATTTTTATTATCATGCAATGCAACATCAGAGAGATATGAAGGAGCAATAGAGATATCACCTATATTTTCTACCCCCCTTGATTCTGACCTATGGTTCTCACTGCCTACAACAGTGTTTTCATCAACATTTTCATCATTATTAGGAGAATTATCAACATCATAGTTCTCTTCACTAGTACTAGGTGTTTGATAATATCCTATGTCAAACTCTTCATCTATGAACTGATCTTTCCTATTATGGTCATTTGTGTAGAAATGAAAACTTCTAGTTAACTCATTATCAATTTCAGTGCTACTGTTATTATCCACAGTGTTATTATTTCTAATTTTAAAATAGAATTCTCTTTCATTAAAGGTCACATTTCTAGATGTTATTACTTTATATCCATGTGGTTGTATGAGTAACAATTTATAGCCTTTAACACCTTCAGGATAGCCTAGCATTACACACTTTTGTGCTCTTGGGTGCAACTTCCCTTGTGTTATATGGGAATATGCAGTACACCCAAAGGGCCTTAAGTGGGTAATATTAGGCTTCCTTCCAGTCCACAATTCATATGGTGTCCTAAAATCTATTACAGATGAGGGAGACCTATTAATGAGGTAAGCTGCTGTAGTAACAGCTTCACCCCATAGACTATGTTTCATATCAGCATTTATTAACATACATCTAGCCTTTTCTAAGAGGGTTCTGTTCATCCTTTTAGCTGTACCATTTTGTTGAGGAGTGTAAGGGACTGTTAGATGTCTTTTAATGCCATTTGTTTTACAAAATTCATTAAAACTAGCATTACAAAACTCTAGACCATTATCAGTTTTAAGGCATTTAACTTTTAAATCTGTTTCATTTTCAACAGCTATTTTCCAGTTTTTAAAACTTTCAACGGTTTCATCTTTAGTTCTCAACAAATATATCCAAACTTTTCTAGAATAATGGTCAATGAAAGAAATAAAATATTTCTTTCCACCTACAGTTTCTACATGAGAAGGACCCCATAAGTCTGAATGTATGTATTCTAGAGGTTTATTAGCTTTGTATAAATATTTGTTGAAACTATTTTTATTAGCTTTACCAAACACACAGTTTTCACAAAAGCTAAGGTTTGTCAGTTTATTGGTTAAAATACCTTGTTTATGTAACTGATTTAATCCATTATTTCCTATATGACCTAATCTGCTATGCCATAGAGTTGTTTGTTCTAGGTTGTTTTTATTAATATCAGTAGTGGAGAGATTTAATTCAGGTGATTGTTCTACAAAGTACAAACCACCCTTTTTAAAACTCCTAATAAGAGTAAGACCATTCTTGACAACTTCTCTTATACCATTACTAGTATTTATAGTACACCCTAAATCATCAAACATAGACTCAGATAGCAGGTTTCTCCTAAGGCCAGGAACCCATCTAACATTTTGAATAACCCTAATCTTTCCATCATACATGCACATAGGTATATTTCCTATCCCTTTTATTTTTAAAGCAGTATTATCACCTAACATGACATCACCAACATTAAAAATTTCTAAAGAACAAAACAGAGTTCTATCAGGACAAGCATGCATGGTACATCCAGAATCTAATATCCACTCATCAGATTTGCATTTAAAAGGAATAGTACACATCAACAGTTCACTAGAGTACTGAGCATGGAGATTTTCAAATAAAGAAACATTATTTTCAGTGTTTCCTTTATTAGATTCATCCTTCTTTTTCTTTCTACAGTCATTAATAAAGTGACCAAGTTTTTGACAGTAAAAACATTTTTTATTTTTCTTGTCATTTTCACTACTAGGGCTCTTATCATAGGAATCATCTTTCTTATCCTTTTTATTTGACTTATAGTTCTTTTTAAACTTTCCTTTAGTAACTAAAACTTCAGACTTAACTTCAGATTTCTTATCATTAGGTTTAGTCTTAAAAATTTTCATAGATTCATTTTTATCAATAATGGATTCAATGATCTTAGTTTTAGTTAAAGTTTCAGTACTGTACTGTATTACATCTCTAAAGGTGTCAAATTGTGAAGGCAATGATCCTAACAGGATAACAGCTAGGTGAGTATCTTTAATAGTGTCATCACATCTTTCTAAGTCCATTTCCATTTTCAGAAATCTATCTAGGTTATCATTTAAGGTCACATTCACATCCATCTTAAATGTAAACAACCTATGTAAAGTTGATATCCTAGAGGGCAAAGATTTTTTATTATATTGTTTATCTAAGGTATCCCACAAAGGTTTAGCAGAGGAGACACTTACAAACTGACGAGCCACGTCGTCAGTCAATCTTATCATTATTTCAGCATGAGCCTGCTCATCCATTTCCATTTTTCTGGCTGCAGATGTTTCTGCCAAGTAGTCACCACTTATGGCCCTCCAACACTTTTCCTTGGTCAAAATTGCTTTCATTTTGACCTGCCACATGATGAAGTCAGAGACTCCATCATATGGCTTGAGTCTGATACTGGCTTATGTCATTTTTTATTTCCTGCAAACAAGAAACAAAAAGTTAGAAAAAACAGACAAACAACGAAAAAGATATAAAAAACAGGACAAGAAAAACAATGATATGCACAGCAACAAAAAACCAACCAAGATGATCACTATAAGAATCAATCAGAGTAAGTCCAACCACACAAGGCAGAACAGCAAGCGGAAGCAAGAACAAGAATCAAGATATATGAAGATATCAAGCACTACAGAAAACCCCAAAAATTAGGGTTTTTACAGATTCGAAAGAAAAAACACAGAATGCTTTGATACCACTTTGTGAATGTAAATCTAATAAATCTATACTCCTCAGTCGTAGAATCGACCAAAGACACACAAACATAAGCACACAAGCAATTTGATGACGCAGTTCGGTAGTATATAAAATACTCCTACTCTGCGAGACCTCAAGAGGGGAGATCCGATCCCAGGTTTCACTAGGTATCCAAGAACACAGATTACATACACTGGACAAGAGATATACTAGCACCTTTCTACGATCTAGCAAAGAAAACAACAAAGACAAAACTCAGGAGATACAAAGAAGCACTAGTGAAGAAAAGCCCCCTCAAAGGCACCTTGACGAAGATCTGAGTTCGATCTTCGTCTACTCTGCAAGCCAACGAAGCAGATACGAGAGATAACAGATCTCTCTTCTTCTTCTACGGATCCTTCTCACTTCAGAGCGAGATTTGGACGATCCATTCTTCTTCTTCCCTTTTCTCTCTTTCGCGTTCTCTCTTTCTCTCTGTGAAGAACACTCAAGCTCTCCAGATCTAGGGTTTTGGAAAGCTGCGTCTGAAAGCTTAAGTACCAAGGCTTAGCAAGGTCAAACGCTTCGTTTTACAAAAAACCCTTAAGGAAGCTGGTGAGCCGAATCAAACGGCCGGCTTATAACTCGCAAGCAGGTTCTTCTTTCTGGATCAAGGAGATGGGCTCACTGGACTGGATCGTCAGGCCCAAGTCTTCAACTTCAGCCGGACAAATATACCATTACACAACATTACACATTCAATACCAATTACAACTAAGCATCTCCTAAGTCATATAATAGCCTACACATATATATATGAATATTGTCACCATATCAATCACCAAGCTACATCACTTAATCTAAGTGGCAACATTGGATCAAGATAGGCATCAATTATTCAATACATAGCAAGCTATAATATGAGTCTTATAACTCTCTACTTAGATCATAGTATAAGGTGCTAGTTTTTATCTAAGTCCTAATGCTATAAATGTTACAAGAATCAATTAACATAACAGCTTGAAGCTCAAAAATGGATATTTGATATCCATCTTTCTATTTCATCGAATCTTAGCTTTGTTGAGGACCTAAAAGCATAATGAAAGCCATACCACAAATACTTTTGCCCCCGGTACTTGTATTGATCATCTAATGAACTTAACCGCCTCTTTGATGTAGAATAGTGTGTTTGATGTAGAATAGTGTGCTTGCAAATGACGCTACCTAGTATGTGGCATTCACTCTCAGGGGAGAGGTCTGAAAAGGTCACAAAAGCCCCAATGTTGAATATACTTTCTGCCTTCGAAGTGCCCCCTATCACAACAAACAAGGCAAACATTCTTCCTTCAAGATACTAAACGAGCAGCCGGTTGCCCGTATTGTATTTTAGATGGCTGAGTTTGGGCTTTGTTGGTTTCTCTACAAAAAAAGTCAATTCTTAAATAAGCTTTGCATGGCATCCATCGAATCATAAGAGAAACCCTAGGAATAGAAAGCACATGCAGGCCTGAGAGTTGGTATTCTTACTGAACATGCACTGTGACAATAAAAGTGCAATGAATATTGATTGACCCAAATCCTATGTTTTTAGGTTGCTATGAAATTTCTCCCTTTACACCCCTACTCTTTCAAATAGGGTTACACATGCCTCCTCTTTGTAGATTCACTGTGAAACCTGCTCTGGCACTTGCGCTAATTCTTCTACCTCTCTAGCTAAGCTTCACAATAATTGGATATTGATTGATAAAGGAAAAGATAAATACCAGATATCAATCAAATAGATTATCTGGGATGAGCAGAAGTATTGGGGAGGGGGGGCGGGGGGGAAGTGCTTTCGTATATAAGAAAGATGTTTATAGCACCTGGAAACCTCAATACCTTTGAGGAAGAAAAATAAGAAAAACACTATGTAGAAGCCTCGGTGGTCACTAGTATTCCTAAGAGATCGTACGCTATTTCCTTTGTCGGATTTTATTCCTTCCCAAGTGCTTAGTTCGTGTAAGACCGTGCTAGGAGAGAAGTGAAAAAGCTTTTAAAATTGTTATGATGTTAGGGCATCAATGCTACATCCCCACAAAGGGGAACTATTCATCCATAATAAGTAAACCCTACACTCTTAAAGACTCCTTCTTCGTCTATGACCGTTGCTTTCCTCTAAGGCGGAATGCTCGATCCCTTCCGATGCATTTTTACATCTCACATTTTCGGCAGAGCACTTAGCCCATTCATCTTTGGTGTAAGAGCGATCTCGATCTTCTTTACCAAACAACCCATACTTTTGTTACCCCGTTTTGGTAATCACATTCAGCAAATTCTCTTAATTCACATATATATATAGTGATTCTATCTTTCAATCATCCATTTTTTGAAAAGTTTTTTTGGGGGACTTCCACCTTACACACAGAAGATTGGATTGCATGAATCACGAGTCTTGTATACTGTGTAGAGGGTGAGAGTAAGTGTAAGCTCGAACTTTGAGCTTACCTTCATTCGCTTTGCGGGAGCCGCACAACAGATATATAGTTGGAAGTCAGAGGACCCATACTACATGCCTAACCCTTCGCCTTATCACTACATACTTTCGATATCTCTGTTTACCATCGTAGGCCTACCAATGAGAGTCTCGTCAACCATTCCTTTTACAAAGCTCTTAAGCAAAAAAAATAGATAGGAAATAATAGCTCATGTCTCGGAAATGGTTCCCAACATCATCAAAGAAAAATAAACAAGAGCGTACTACGGTGCTTAATATGTCCATGTGGGCAAGCAAGTAATCCAAATAGGCTGTTGCAAACTGTTGTCCAAGGCATGGCTAGGGCGGCAACGTTTCATTTAGAATTCCCTCTTGTTAGAGACAAAGTATGGCCCGCTCTCACATCTGAGTGGACGGATTGAATCCTGATTTCAAACCTATGGCTAGCTCAACTTAGATCGAAGTTCCATGCATTGTCCACATAATAGGATTACCAACGATTCAGCATCCCACCACCTCATATAATGAAAATCCTTCTTAACATAGGCTAGTTCTGTGTTATGCCATCACATGTGGGTTAAACATAATGCCAACAAACCGTTAGCTAGCTATATCCGACTCATGCATGCATCTATACCTAACCCATCAAATAGTCGAATCTCGAACGCAATCACGAGATTCTTTAGCAACAAAGACTATCCGATCACCACCACCGTAACATCGACTCTGATACCAGTTGTTGGGAACCTACGCTTTTCAACTCCCACCGAGTATATATAAACAAATATTTTGTTGCGGGCTCACACACTCGAACAAAATCTCACCTTATGGTGTAGCCAGGGAGGGGCGGAGGGGCCACTGCCCTGTTAAAATATGAATAATAAAAATATAGACGAAGAAGAGAACAACTCTTTGCAATAGTTTTTTTTTTGAAAAATTAATTTGTATTGAGAAAAGGATGTACTGAGATTACAGAAGCAAGATCATAAACATAGGATTAACATAGACATTGACAGTAGAGAAGCAGATCAAGCAAAATTCAGATGGAACATGCTGGCCGAGAAGATGGAGGACGAGGATCGATCTTTCCAGTTGATTTGGAAGTGGGTCTTAGTGGTCTTGATGATCATGTTAGCACAATCCACAGCTCTGGTAAAACAATTGTTGAAGAGCAGGTCATTTCGTGCCTTCCACACATGGTAGATGAATGAAAGTAAGGAAGCAATACGAACACTATCCATAAGCTTAGGTTTGAGGTCAGTACGGGAGCAGAGCCATGTCCAAATACAGCCCAGATAGGGCGCCGGATAGGGGGTATGAGTCCACCTCGAAACGATATCAAGTACAAGGGATCCATAGCTGCATTGGTTCCAAAGGTGCTCACCACTCTCAATAGCGCAATTACATAGTTTACAGGTATCATTGACAGTGGGATTCCAGTTCTTGATCCTGGCAAGGGTGGGCAGTCTATGTAGCGAGGCAATCCAGGAAATGTAGCAGCATTTCGGAATATTAGACTTAAGCCAAATAGCCTTGAACGGATTAGGCATGCGAGGGGAAGAAAGTGGTTTGAAGATGGCATATACTTTAGTGCGAGAGAAAGCGCCATTAGGGTTCGTAAGGGCGTCACCACGTCTCCCCATCGGGTTTGTTGGGATAGCATCCCTGATCCTTAGAAGGTTCTTCCAAGCAGGACTGTGGTGAGGCTTGGGGCAACAATTCTTGATACACGATCCATGCTTAATCAGATGCTTGGACAGCCATGTCGACCAAATGTTACTATCCCCCTGATCAAGGTCATAAATCAATTTAGCAAGGGAGACCTTGTTCTTCGTGTGCAAATCCGGAAATCCAAGCCCCCCATTAGCCTTCGGAGAGCAGACCTCATGCCAAGCCACAAGGGAACGCCGGCTGTAACACCCCAAATTCTCGGAACTCGGGGAGCTACTGGTTAGGACCTCACAATGGGTCCCGACCTTGGTTTAACAACAACATTACTTGGATCTTACAACAAGGCACAAATGCATTTAAAACAATTTCTAAAACATAATATTTTTAATGGTATAAACGTACACATGTGACAGCCTTACAAACATATATAAAGATACATAACATGCATGACGTATGGAAGACTCCCCCGTCCCCATCTAATGAGTACGTGGACCCGGCTGACCATCCGTTCCGGATCTCTCTGCAACTGTCTATCTCTACAGATCTACAACACGGATAAACCGTTAGCTAACTATCCAAATATAAGCAAAATGATAACAGCACAAGCACACGTAGAAACAAAAATAAACAAACATCATGCTGGCACTCAACCGTTTATTATCTATTATTTAAGTGATTCACATTATTCAATTTAAGTTGTGGCACGAGAATTATTGTTAGTTCTCGCCTCCGTTCCTTATCCAACTGGTGTAGGTCTAGCTGACTTCCATTGGTAGCATCACTACAAACCATGTATGGACTAGTCCCGAAAGAGACCCCCAGCGCCCCGCGAGCTACTGAGCAGAATGCCACCGCCCGTTACTCTTAGGCCAAAATATAGGTCGGTAATTATATATCACAACCTATCTCTCTAACATTTCAATCACACACCACCATCATCATTTATACTCATATTTAGAAGTCAGCTAAGTAAGCCCAAAGGACTTACCTGTTATAACGCTCGACTCTTTGTAAACCACTCGTTCTGTAAACTGTAGCAACTCAGTTGCCTGCCAAAGGCGATAAGTGTATTAGCACACTCTCACGTAGTTAGAAGTCTAAAACTTCTAAGATCGAATAAGGTATTAAGACATAACTAGTTACAGTGTTAATTTAGGGTAAAATGACCATTTTACCCTTGGTCCCGAAAAATCTAGAATTCATATCTAAACTCCTATTTGGGGTTCTAAAATCATATTCTAACTCCTAAAATTTTATTTGGTTCCAAACTGACATTTTTCCTATGTTTCTATTTTCCGAAAAAAACGTAAAGGTCTAACTTCGATTCCAAATATAAAATTCGTAACCGCTTATAAAAATTCCGACTTAAATCCCTAGATTATCTATGATGTCCTATCTAACTTTAGGAGAAAGAATTTCTCCAAACTGTTCATTCAACAGTTTTATAAAAATTCCTAAAGTTGACTACTCCCTTTACAAATTCTATACTTAGTCCAAATCTGCGTAGACTTTGAAAAATCATAACTCCTAAACCACTCACTGGATTTATCCCAAATTTTGATATGTTCTACTATAAAATCTTACCTATAATATATCCAAAATTCAGCCGGAAAGGATATCAAGAGCTCATTCAAAATCATCTCACAAAACAGCATCACTTGCTGTTTTCCCCCAACACTCAGCACATATCTAAAAACGTCAACTTTGAAACACAATAACTCTCGAACCGTAACTCCGATTCCTCCCAAATTTTAATATGATCTACAACAAGATGTCAAATATATCATAACAAAAATTCAAGCCTAACAGAGATCAAAAGCCTATTCAAAATTATCTCACAAAACAGCATCCCATGCTGTTTTTCTCAACTCAGCACATTTATAAAACTGAACTTTGAAACCCTATATCTCTCAAACCATAACATGGATTCCTCTGAAATTTTTGTATGATCTACTATACTATATCAACTATAACGTGTCAAAAATTCAAGTCTAACAGAAGTCAACAACCCCTCCAAATTTATTCCACAAAACTGCATCTCTAGCAAATTTCCTCAAACTCAGCACACTAAAAAAAACTGCATGAATAGCCAACTTGAGAAAATCATATCTCCTAAACTATAACTCCGAATAGGCTCAAATTTCAGTATGTTCTACACTGCAATACCGACAACAACATATCCAAAAATCAGGAGCAAAGGAAGAGTCTAGCTTACCCAGATCTGACCTCAAAGTTGACTGTTCGTCACCTTACAACCCAGAAAAACGCAGCAGCTCTTCAAGCCATCTTCTAGGGCTTCTATGGAGGGTCTAAAGACATAATTTTGTACTCTCATCAGCACATACACAAAGAGGGTAACTCATAGAAGAGGGTTGCGATCCTTACCCAACTAGCCGGACAACGCATGCTTGTGTGAATGAAGGCAAAGAAGGGTCATGACTTGTTGCTGTTAGGGTTCATTGGTTAGAGATCTGGCATCAGAAGGTAAGGGTCGGCTGTTGCAAGCGGTCGTCCACGACCTGCTGCTCCAGTGAAGTGTGTACGAGGAGGATAGCTGGTCTCACCAGCCATAGGGCTCGCAGCGTCCACAGCCCGACATGCCCAGGAGAGTGCTGCAGTCAACCTTCTCTTCATGCCTGCTGCGTGTAGAAGGGAGCCATAGGAGGGCTCGAGATGAAGATGGAAGGAGTGAAGGCCGTTGTTGAGCGGTTGTACTTGTCCGGTTCGTATGCTGGTGTCGACAGCGGAGAGAAGCCAGCCCCTTAGGTGCCATTGCTAGGGTCGTCGATCTGCAGCAGCAACGCGAGCCTGTTGGCTCGAGGAAGATGTGTCTTGCTGCTGCTACTTGCGAGATCTGTGCTGGCCTGGACGTGCAGAAGGATCCGCAATGGCTGCTGCTTGCGAGACGTGCAGAGAGGGGAGGAGGCAAGGAGAGGAATCCGGCGTGAAGGTGCAAATAGGGTTGTGGTGCTGCTGCGTGAGGAACGTGTAGAGAGAGGCGCGGCTAGGGCACAAAGCGACGCAGGAAGAGGGCTGGGAGATAGGAGCCTTAATGGGCCAGTTGGCTTACTCGAAACGGGCCCGGATGGTAAGGTTCATGGCTGAAAATGGGCTTGTCAAACCCATGTCCTGACTTGTCCAAAAGTTGTCATGACTTCGTCTGGATCTCATCATGACCTCGTCAAAAGAGCTAGATATATATATAACTAGGGTTTGGTGTATTTATTTTTATTTTTATTTTTATTTTATGTGGTTATAATACTTACATAAAATGATAAAAAAATGCTAGTCATAAAGTTAGGTATCTTAAAGAGGTCAACGGTCCCTAAATCTTGGTTTGACTCGGAATTAATCGGAAATAAATTTTCCGGTTATTACATCAGTACCCCCTAAAAATCAGTTTCGTCCCGAAACTTAGGGTTAGATAATCATGATTGGCCTTTAAGGCACCAGTCGGGTGTATCTAATCACTACACAAAAACCTTGTCGTTTCCCCATCTAAGTACTCACACACCAAAGGTCATCAATATAACACACAGGACTAAACACTCAAGCATGAAAGAAACAAATAGTCAAACAATAGCACCCACATGCAGGATCAAGCCCTAACTAGTTGTTTTCAAGGTTACCACTACTTTTGTATAGATCTCTGAAAGGTTACGACGTCTCCTAATATCACAATATCTCAAGTAGCCTCGTCAGCTTTCCACAAAACCACTGTCTCCGATAATCTTTTCATGTACATACCTCACTAGCGCTTGCTACCACGTTATAGAGTGGTTATCGGATAACTCACCGGTATCATTCAGCCTAATTGTCCGATCCTCTATTCTGAGGAGCTAACTCGTGTCTAGTAGGTGTTCCCTCTAACTAATCCGTGAACAATGGGGTTGCTCTCCTATATAGGGCGAGGAATACTAGTCCTTTACTCACTTTCAATTCCGCTTGTAAGGTCTCACAAGGTTGTCTTACCTAACTCACCTCTAAATCTTATGATGACCTTCTTGAGGTAATTTATTCCAATTCTTTTCTTTCTGATCTTTTGCAGGGTTCCGGGTATCCGATCTAGGATATCCCCCCTTATACACCTCCCGGTACTTTACTAAGTGTTTAAGGCTAGTTGTATCATAACTCACTTGGTCTTATTTTCATAATATGACTCCGTCATATGGTTCCTCCATTAAAGAACCGTCATCTGCTCATTTTAGTCTTAAACTTGATATAACTTAACAACCAAAACCCGGTGGTCAATCTTTGTATTCTATCGACGTCATCATAATATTTTATAGATCTCTAGTTCAACTCAAGCTTCTTACGCAGTATCAAGATCTTAGGTGATATAGAATGTATTCGCGATGACAACACTAGGCACAAGGTAATCTTACTTCACCATCGTTTGATCATAATTGCTCGATAACTGCTAACACACCATCAACATCCCACTCTTATATACCTCACGTCTATCAGCCCGATAATATTTCTCTGACATGCAACGTAACCCGGATCTGTTCTGATATAAAATTCTTCTTATACTCTACTCTTGAGATTATGTTTTCTATATGTACGAGTACTGGTCTGTAAGTACACTCCCGTAGCTTCCTTTTCTTATCTGTCTTTCGATTTAACTTGATAGTTATTCCCTTGAGCTTGTTAGTGCAGACCCTACACAATGCCTTTATTACAACTTTACTTCCTTTTCCATTTCATCAAGAAACTCATTCTAAAGTACCCTGCTAGGTATTAAGTTCCAAATTTACTTGTCTGCCGACATGTGACGAGGTCGGCATGCTTCACTTGTATTTATAATGGGTACTACTATCTTTCTATACTTTTATGTGCACATACTTTCTCGTCTATCTAGATGGTGCTACAGTTCCTCTACAAAATGTCCTGTCACTCCACGTAGTCTATTTCACGTTCCTTCCAAACCAAATGCATTTTAACAATTATCACCGTCTTGCACTCGACACGTCATTTTCTGTATTCTCGAATTTCTTGTTATGTGGGTTATGACCCATCACGCTTCCGCTGTGTTACTTTGATAATTATGTTGTCACCCGTTAATCATAAGGACATTTTCCGTGAGTCCAAAATGATTGACCCCAAAGCTCTTCCTCTCAATTATACCATACGTCCTATCCGGATGAAGTACCTAATACCTTCCTTATTTGCCTCAAGGAACTAAGATGACGGTTGGAAGACGACCTCTTCCGTTTACCTTTGGAATTCTTCTAACATGGATCCAAACTCTCTGACTCAACCGGAGTTTGATCTTAACCAGCCAAGAAGTAACCTCAGACACGATCCTCTCTATACCTTTAGTTATCTAAGAAGATTTTCGTTACCTACTTGAGGAAATCCTCCAAAGTATCGGTATAGTTAATTCAATAATCCACAATCACAGATATCTCTTCTTAACTGTACATAACTCATCAATACCAACAACACTTGCACGTCCTCCGCTGACGTTGCTTATTCTATAGTTGACTTACCTCAACATATCGTACTCACTCTTCTCATACTTCTAATGGCGTAAAATTTCTGGTACGCATCTCCTACTCGGTTAACACTTTTCCCCTTTGTTAGTTTGTTCTATCCTCCTCACTTCCGTTTCCTTAAACCAATTCTCTTCCACCAGTCCACTAGGTCATTCTCACATGTTCCTTCATTAGCGTTGTTTATATTGCTCTGTTGAACTCCATTGACTTTGCTACCGGCCTCTTACTCCTTTTGATACTGGTATCGTCATTCCTTACAACTTCTTATATCTCTGACGAGGTCAAAACTCCTCTACACTTGTGGAGTCTATCTTCACTCTTACACTTAATTGTAGGTCTTCTTTCCGTGCATCTCTTAGTCATAAAGATTCCTTCCGCAGATATCGTAGGAGAATCATCATTCTTCCTTGTATGAAATGATACGCACACTCTGTCTTGGCTGACATGGAACCTTATCCAAGGTGTATACTTCTTACTCCTCTAGTTCTCCTCTTAAAATTCGTTTGTACTAGTTGTGATCTGTACCTTTTTCCTAGCCGGTAAGTAGTAAATCACTTACACAATTCTCTCGGTCCCAAAACACAGAAGGGTCATTCCTGTCGTCTAGTCTTTCCTCTTAAGTTCTTAATTAGAGTTACTGACGCGTCTCCTTATCTGCCAACCAGTTACTACTAGTTGACCTGCACGTGTTATGATTCAGTTATTACCAACTAGTCTTTAGTTGACCTTCTATAAGATCACGGACTTATTGTTATTCTATTTCTTTTGAAGTTTGATACGCTTGGTGAACTCTATCTCTCCAAATTTCTTTGTTAATACTCCTTCAGCTCCTTCCAAAGTTGTATTTCTCTTATTATCTTATGGGATCACTATCTTCTTTTGAGTCTAGTCCTAACATTCACCTGCCGTCAATGAGTTTATTAAGTTTTCCACGATAACTTGTAAGCGTGTCTTCACAATTATTCTTACTTTGTTCATCATCTATTTGCGGTTATCTAATATGACTGTAACTGTTGGTAACTCAGATCTTGAAGTGAATGAGAAGTTATTGTGGACTCCTTAGTCCACGAGAATCACTTTCCCACATTCTTTCCTTTATCTGGAGTTGTGTTTTGATCATGGTACCTTTATGGAAATTCGTTGTCATAATTTTAGACTTCTAGTTTCTTTGATATTTATGTCAAGATTTCTTACAATTTCTTGCATCGCTAAGTAAGTCAACCGTCTCTATGATGATGAAATTTATTTCACGTCTTTAAACTCATTTGTCAATGGTTGTCTTTGTACTCCTTTAATTCTTCGCCTCGGGTCAGCACCTTATCTTCTTTGTACTCTCATGCCCATGCTTGCATGTGGCGGCGTCTGCCTTGATTGTAACATCTTTTATTCGGCAAATCTTGGTTGTACTCCGTTCTGTATGATTCTTGTTCCCTTATCGTTATCTCTAATCTGATCTCTTGTCGTATCTTGCGTGGTTATTCTAATTCATCTCTCGGCTTCATCCGATCAAGTCCCTTGTATGACTTCTTATTCCTTCTATGTGAGCTGACTCGGGATTTTCTTTTTCATCGGATTGTACTTGTGGTGAAAATTATCTCAACAACTTTACTTCGTTTCCCACTCGTTCTTCGGATGATTCATATGGTTGCCAGAACGCGCACCAGAGTATAATGCTCAATCCTAGGTCTGAATCCGTTGTCTCGCGTTGAAAATTCTTCAAATCCGCTATGGATTTATCATGAGGCGATAATCGCTTCATGATATCATATCTAAAGGATCTAAAGTATCCTTTAGGATACTAAAGTGCTACACATATGCATATATATAATCATACCTTAAGACATATCGATATAACTCTAAAATACTAACATCTATCATTCCAAGTTGCAGAGGTCCACGGAGAACGATGGTGGTCCAACGTACTACTAACCCAACAACCCGACTATGCACGTGTGTAAAAACAGAAATCCGTTTTGAAAACCTTAGACCCCTTTCGGGTTCTAGTGATTTTATACATTCGGTCTTTTAGAAGATTTCAAGTGCCATTGTTGCCAACCCAGAGCTCTGATACCATGTTGTAACACCCCAAATTCTCGGAACTCGGGGAGCTACTGGTTAGGACCTCACAATGGGTCCCGACCTTGGTTTAACAACAACATTACTTGGATCTTATAACAAGGCACAAATGCATTTAAAACAATTTCTAAAACATAATATTTTTAATGGTATAAACGTACACATGTGACAGCCTTACAAACATATATAAAGATACATAACATGCATGACGTATGGAAGACTCCCCCGTCCCCATCTAATGAGTACGTGGACCCGGCTGACCATCCGTTCCGGATCTCTCTGCAACTGTCTATCTCTACAGATCTACAACACGGATAAACCGTTAGCTAACTATCCAAATATAAGCAAAATGATAACAGCACAAGCACACGCAGAAACAAAAATAAACAAACATCATGCTGGCACTCAACCGTTTATTATCTATTATTTAAGTGATTCACATTATTCAATTTAAGTTGTGGCACGAGAATTATTGTTAGTTCTCGCCTCCGTTCCTTATCCAACTGGTGTAGGTCTAGCTGACTTCCATTGGTAGCATCACTACAAACCATGTATGGACTAGTCCCGAAAGAGACCCCCAGCGCCCCGCGAGCTACTAAGCAGAATGCCACCGCCCGTTACTCTTAGGCCAAAATATAGGTCGGTAATTATATATCACAACCTATCTCTCTAACATTTCAATCACACACCACCATCATCATTTATACTCATATTTAGAAGTCAGCTAAGTAAGCCCAAAGGACTTACCTGTTATAACGCTCGACTCTTTGTAAACCACTCGTTCTGTAAACTGTAGCAACTCAGTTGCCTGCCAAAGGCGATAAGTGTATTAGCACACTCTCACGTAGTTAGAAGTCTAAAACTTCTAAGATCGAATAAGGTATTAAGACATAACTAGTTACAGTGTTAATTTAGGGTAAAATGACCATTTTACCCTTGGTCCCGAAAAATCTAGAATTCATATCTAAACTCCTATTTGGGGTTCTAAAATCATATTCTAACTCCTAAAATTTTATTTGGTTCCAAACTGACATTTTTCCTATGTTTCTATTTTCCGAAAAAAACGTAAAGGTCTAACTTCGATTCCAAATATAAAATTCGTAACCGCTTATAAAAATTCCGACTTAAATCCCTAGATTATCTATGATGTCCTATTTAACTTTAGGAGAAAGAATTTCTCCAAACTGTTCATTCAACAGTTTTATAAAAATTCCTAAAGTTGACTACTCCCTTTACAAATTCTATACTTAGTCCAAATCTGCGTAGACTTTGAAAAATCATAACTCCTAAACCACTCACTGGATTTATCCCAAATTTTGATATGTTCTACTATAAAATCTTACCTATAATATATCCAAAATTCAGCCGGAAAGGATATCAAGAGCTCATTCAAAATCATCTCACAAAACAGCATCACTTGCTGTTTTCCCCCAACACTCAGCACATATCTAAAAACGTCAACTTTGAAACACAATAACTCTCGAACCGTAACTCCGATTCCTCCCAAATTTTAATATGATCTACAACAAGATGTCAAATATATCATAACAAAAATTCAAGCCTAACAGAGATCAAAAGCCTATTCAAAATTATCTCACAAAACAGCATCCCATGCTGTTTTTCTCAACTCAGCACATTTATAAAACTGAACTTTGAAACCCTATATCTCTCAAACCATAACATAGATTCCTCTGAAATTTTTGTATGATCTACTATACTATATCAACTATAACGTGTCAAAAATTCAAGTCTAACAGAAGTCAACAACCCCTCCAAATTTATTCCACAAAACTGCATCTCTAGCAAATTTCCTCAAACTCAGCACACTAAAAAAAACTGCATGAATAGCCAACTTGAGAAAATCATATCTCCTAAACTATAACTCCGAATAGGCTCAAATTTCAGTATGTTCTACACTGCAATACCGACAACAACATATCCAAAAATCAGGAGCAAAGGAAGAGTCTAGCTTACCCAGATCTGACCTCAAAGTTGACTGTTCGTCACCTTACAACCCAGAAAAACGCAGCAGCTCTTCAAGCCATCTTCTAGGGCTTCTATGGAGGGTCTAAAGACATAATTTTGTACTCTCATCAGCACATACACAAAGAGGGTAACTCATAGAAGAGGGTTGCGATCCTTACCCAACTAGTCGGACAACGCATGCTTGTGTGAATGAAGGCAAAGAAGGGTCATGACTTGTTGCTGTTAGGGTTCATTGGTTAGAGATCTGGCATCAGAAGGTAAGGGTCGGTTGTTGCAAGCGGTCGTCCACGACCTGCTGCTCCAGTGAAGTGTGTACGAGGAGGATAGCTGGTCTCACCAGCCATAGGGCTCGCAGCGTCCACAGCCCGACATGCCCAGGAGAGTGCTGCATTCAACCTTCTCTTCATGCCTGCTGCGTGTAGAAGGGAGCCATAGGAGGGCTCGAGATGAAGATGGAAGGAGTGAAGGCCGTTGTTGAGCGGTTGTACTGCCAGCCCAAAAGTAGGACCGGATTAAGTTATTGATCATACTAATGATCTTGGCCGGGAGTAAAAATAAGGAGCACCAGTGCTGGCTTATGGAGAAGAGCACGGACTTCACAAGTTGGGCCCTGCCCGCATAGGAGAGCGTCTTAGCACTCCAAGAGTGGATGCGTTTAGTGACGCGGTGGATCAGTGGGAGGTAGTCATGAACCACCAGCCTACTGCTGCCGATGGGAACCCCCAGATAGAGAAACGGTAAGGTACCAATTGACATGCCGGTTATGTTAATAGCACTAGCAATCTCGCCTTCCCTCATGCCCCCAGTGAAAAGAAGGGACTTAGCCGCATTAATCGACAGGCCGGATGCATGGCCAAAGTCATCCAAAGTGTCCTTCAGGATCTTAATTGAAGTACTGTCCCCTCTACACATTAATAGGAGGTCATCAGCAAAAATAAGATGGGTAATGGTGGGATTCGAGCACTTTGGGTGATTATTGAAATCTGGATTACTCGTGTTCATCTGAATCATACTAGTAAGGTACTCCATAGCAATGGCAAAGAGAGGGGGAGATAGAGGACAGCCTTGGCGAAGCCCCCTAGTCCCAGCAAAGTGCCCACAAAGCGACCCATTAATATTGACAGAGAAGGTAGCAGTAGAGATGCATTCTCTAATCAGATCCACAAAACTATCAGGGAATCCCATTCTTTGGAGGCACTGCAGTAAGAACTTGTGGTTCACAGAATCAAAAGCCTTCGATATATCCACCTTCATTGCAGCCCTAGGTGATATGTGTTTTCTTCCGTATTTATTCAGCATTTCTTGACAGATAAGTATGTTATGCTTGATTGATCTCTTGGAGACAAAAGCACTTTGGTTAGGGCTTATGATATTTGGCAGAATAGAGTTGATTCTAGCCGAAAGAATCTTGGAAATAGTCTTGTAAATTGTGTTGCAGCAAGATATGGGCCTGAACTCTGATGGGGCAGTAGGGCAATCAAGTTTAGGAATGAGGGATATAGCGGAGTGATTGACCTGTTTCAATAGTTTCCCATTTGAAAAGAAGTCCTGAATGGCATTGGTGAAGTCAGTACTGACAGTGTCCCAAGCAGCCTTGAAGAAAAGCGAGCCATAGCCGTCCGGTCCGGGTGCTTTATTGTCCCCTATACTAAATAAGGCGTTCTTGATCTCCTCCGGTGTCACCCTCAGGCAGAGAGAGGCAGCATCCTCAGGGGTAATTTTTGGCAATGGAATATCCTGAATGGAGCATTGAGTCTGCTGCAGTGGTTGCTTCAGCGTTCGCCTAAAGTGAGAAACAAATGTATCATTAATAATGCCAGGGTTATTAGTGATATCACCATTACTAGTGCGGATACATTTGATGTGGTTTGCACATCTTCTCGTGCTGATGCCCCTAAAAAAGAACGAGGAGCATTGGTCTCCGTGTGCAATCCAGGATGCCTTAGAGAGTTGAGCCATCATAGTGTGAAGAGAGTTGTAATTCTCAATCAAGTCGAGTGACTGGCGCTTCTCGTCCTCCTGGAATGTGGTGTTATGAAGGTCAGCCTGCAGTTTCTGTTGAGTATCCTGGAGGGCTCTTTGCTGATCATGGATTCGAGTGTGTATATCCTCAATCTTGGAACTGGGGAACCGCTTGAGTAGCGGTTTGAGCATCTTAAGCTTCCTTGTAAGCACAAACATGGGGTTGCCTTCAATCTCAATCGCCCAGGAGCTCTTCACACAATCCTGAAAAGACTCATGGTGGCTCCATGCATTGTTAAACCTGAAGGGAGTATTACGTTTTGCATCATCCATCCTAGTAAATAGTAGAGCCGGCGAATGGTCCGACACCCCAGCGAGGTCAAAGTGGGCCTGAGATTGGGGGAAATAAGTGTGCCAGGCATCATTAGTGATAATGCGATCCAATTTACTCCAAATTCTTGAACCTGTTTGCTTATTGCTCCATGTAAACTTACACCCCGAGAATGCATGATCCATAAGGTGATGCTGCTCAAAACATCTAGCCATTTAATCGATGATTGCGAGATGGAGGGAGTATTGTTGGTGGTCCTTTCATCTGGAGAGAGGGTGGTATTAAAGTTGCCAAGCAGTGCCCAGGGTTTATTATGGATAGCAGTTTCAGGGTGGATATGGTGTTCTAGAGACTCACACGATCATCCAAGGAGTTGTGTGCATAAATGAATGAGAGTGCGGCTTCACAAGCTTGGTTGGGCACTGGGTGGGGTTTAAAAATTTGGCAATGAATGAGCTGATCAGTTCTAATGGTGGGAGAGAGGTGAAGCTTGGTAGGGTTCCACCATACCCAAACTCTGCAGTTGTGTGAAATGGATCCATTGGATACATGGTTCCAGGAAGGGAAGAGAAGAGAAGTTTAGATATACGATTTTCATTGTTGGAGCGCAGCCTTGTCTCCAGAATGGCAACAATATCAAGGTTATGCTTCTTAGCAAAATTTTGAACAGCTCTTTGTTTTGCAGGGTCATTGAGTCCCCTGATGTTCCATGAACATGCTCTAAATATCATTGGATTTGTTTATGGTTTCCATAGTAGCACTTGCTAACAATGGATGATCAGGTGGGGGTATGGGGTTTTTAGTTGAGTTTGTGGGTAGATCATGAGGATTTGGTGTAGCATGGTGGGATGAGGGGTCGAAGAATTTGAGGGACTGGAGGTTTAGGGTTTGTTCGAGTGGGAGGCCAACTTGGCCAAGGGGAGGGGGTATCGAGCATTGGGGCACCTCAATGGTCTCAAGTGACCTGGACTGCACAGGAGGGTCTTCATCTATGTTTCCAGGCGATGAGTAGTGAGAAGGATGAGTGAGTAGGGTGGTCTCCTGACTCTGCGGGATCATCCTATGGGCCGGCGGAGTAGGCAGAATAGGAGTAGGATCAGAGCTAGGCTTAGGGACTCTTCTTTTAGGGTAGTTTGTTGCTGGAGGTTTCTTGGCCTGGACGTTACCTACATGTACCTTGTGATTATTACAGTTGTGCCCAAAAGTACCACATGAGGCGCAGCGTGATGGCAACCAATCGTAAGTGATTTTTTGGACATACGAAGAGCCATCAGGACCAGTGAGTGTAACCTCGCGGAGAAGGTCACGCGAGGCCTGAATCTCCACAAGGATGCGCGCGTACCCCAATCTGTCTTGGTTAATAGAGCATGTATCTGTGAGTATAGGAGAGCCTATAGCAGATCCGATTTTCTCCAGCATGTGCTGAGACCAAAACTTGTAGTCCAGATTATGAAGGGAGATCCATATTGGCAGCGCGCTTAGGCTCGAATAATCAAGCTGAAGGTCAGGAGCCCACCGTTTAAGTAACATGGTGGTCGATCGAGCCATTAATTACCCAAGGGCTACCGGCGAGGGCCGTAATGAGGTCATCTTCCGTAGCAAAATGGAAAACAAAAATCCCGTTGTCATTCCTTAGAATCTTAGGCTTCAGTATGGAGTTCCAACACTCTAGAACGAACTTATTCATTCTGTGGTAGGAAGCAGGACCGCCCAAGGGGTATCCGATCAGAGAGGTCTGCCATTTCAGTGTATTATCGACCACATCCGCTTCAGTGAACGGGATAATACCAGTTTCGTATCCAGGAATGAAAGAGAGGGGGACGTGATTCCAATCGACGCTCTTGGCAATTAATTCCTTGTAGCTGATCGAGGTGTCATTAAGGTTGTCCTTTTGAACCACGCGAGCCGCATTGGAATGCAGACCGTCAGCAAACAAGTGGGAATCCGAAGTGGCACTCGTGCAAACAGCCTCGGTAACTGTGGGAGCTGCCACATTAATGGCAGCAAGAACCGAAAGGGCAGGCAACTCCATCAGGGGGGAAGGAGCCACCGGGGAAGGTGGAACGCAACCGTTAAGCACAGGCGCCTCATCGACGGCTTGTTCAGCAGTAGCATTATCAATCAACGGGGGTATCGTTTTGGTTTTTTGAGACGTGTGGTTCAGGGGTGGGAAAAGTATATCAGATGAGAGTGATGGTGATTCAGTTGGTTTAGGGTTAAGCCTTCTATTGTTGGTGCGTATCAATTCGTCTGGAATGGTGTCCACCGGAGTTTCTGGAGAGTTTGGGCTGGGTGAGAGTTGAGTGTTGTTACTGGTTTGTTTAAGTTTTGGGTGAGGCAAATCGGAGAGCTTTATGGAAGGTCGACGACTTCTCCTTGAGCCAGCCATGGGGCCGGTCAGAGAGTGGGGGAGCAGGGGGGGCGGCTGGGCAGCCGTGGTGGGTGGCGTAAGCTTTGCTTACGCCAGGAGGGGTGGAGAGAGGAGAGAGAAGAGAGCGTTTCACTCAAGATGTCACGCTGGAATGTGTGTCTCTTTGCAATAGTTCAGTTGGCTTAAAGTTCATACTCTTTGAAAGGAAGGCAGGGAGGCCAATCTTATCTTATATGTATTAATGGAGAGCCTTCTTTTATCACGTGTGTCGCAACTACGTTTATTTAAATCCAAAAAATTATTTTTAAAAAGTGAATAATTTTTAAAATAATTAAATTTATAGTTTTATTTAACTAAATATTTTTATTATTTTGGGCTTTAATTGTTAATCCTAAAATATTTAGGATTCAATTATCAATCCTCATATTCAGACAAACGATTTTTATATTTAAAATTTTAATTTATAAAAAAATTTATAAAAAAACATAGAAATTAAAATCAAACTATTTTTGTTACAATGGTTGAAGTTTATAAGTTTTTAAAAAATTATATCAATTAATCCGTGCAAATTACACTAGTTTTTAATTAACTATATCAACTCAATGTAATTTAATACTTAAAGACTCATCCATTGAAACGAAAAAGAAATACTTTTCAACTCTTTTCTTAATCTAATTAACTCAATAATTTTATATTTAATAATCTCTAACATAACTTTATGTATTATGCTTAAACACAATGTAGAAAGAAAATATATATTTCAAAATTTTAAAAAATTTATAAAAAGAAAGTGTAATTATAACATAAAAGAAAAATATGCAAAAAAAGATGATAATAAAATTTTATTATGACAACTCTAAAAGAATTATAATTATATATTTACTTTAATAATTTATAAAACACGACAATTCGTTCATTATATAATTCAAAATCGTAATAAATTATTTTTATAATAATAAACTCTAATTAATAGTGTCATATTATTTTATCTTGATTAATATAGGTGTGTTTTATCCCATATTTTTTACTTAATATATAAAATTCACATCCTGGCTCCGCCACCAATCGCAATCGTAGTCTGTTGATCGAATCCACTCTTTTTTTTTTTTTTTTTGTATTACATACATATTACAAAAAGAATATTTCATAATAATCTAAAAATTTCCAATTTTTAAATCATGACGACAAATATCGAATCCTCCTAGATTTCTCCATCCATCTTTGTTGTCTGCTCTTGGCCCAAACTAACAGTCCACTTACTTTGTTTACTAAACTTAAGCTTAATTTATAAATCCATATAAATATAGCATAATAAATCATTTTAAAGTGTCGTTCTTTCCGCCGTTTATATGGGTTCTGAAACCCTAACATCTATTACGGTATCAGAGTGGGTTTGCCTAATGACATTTCCGATCCTATCTACTTATTCACACACTTTCAACTTGGTATGTCCGAGTACAACATGACTTTCTTGGAGAGCAACACCGGCTCTTTCGGAGAGCAACAACGGATTCATCCAAACCCAATACCGGCTTCGTCCGTGAATAACACCGGCTTCGTCTGAGAACAATACCGGCTTCGTCCGAGAACAACATTCAACTAACGCCTTGTTCGCTAGATGCTTTTGTTTCATTTTTATGAGTTGTTTCAATTTTCAGCGTTTGTCCTCCTCACCGATTGTGGGTGAATATTATGATATTATTACTAAACTTGAGCTTAATTTATAAATGAGAAAATATAGCCATTAGGGCAGTTTTGGTTTATTATATACTAACTAGGCCTCTAGTAAATTATCACTAAAAAAAAGATAAATAAAAGTGAGCAGACATAATTATAGAAGGTGGTTTGAGTAGTTACAATAATTTCATTTATTAAAAGTTTCCTTTAATTAAAATACTGTTATTGGAAAATGGAAACCGTAAAGTAAGAAGATTCTGCAAATCTTCGCCCCATCGTATCAACTGCAACTTTGTCCCGAGAAATCAGAAGGTAGATTTCGTGCTTTCCTATTCCGTCAACCTATAATTGCCTAATCGTCATTGTCGTCCATTCCGAACTTCGCAATACCTTCGTCTGCCATTTTCGCTACTGTAAACATACCTGTAACAGTTATGTATATATCATACATAGAATTCAGATACACATGACATAAAAGACATACATACATTTATGTAAACATTATTTACACAATTACACATTGATCGTACATACGCAATATGTACTATTACTCACAACGAAGATGTACATTAATGTACTTAATATGTACACAATTACACACACATAATATGTAACAGTTATGTATATATCATACATAGGGTTCAAAACACATACGTACATACATTACTGTACCTAAAATGTGTACACAAGTTATCTTTGTCAACATAATATCGTCAATCTGGGCAATCGCCATTTCTCCAAAAAATGGCATACATCATGATTCAAGATTACAACAACATAGTTACACAATTTCAACAATAGAATTACTATTTTCATCTTATATGTACACTAACAAGCCAAAAGAAACACAAAATAACAGCATAAATTTCGTCCTCCATGCATCAAAAAGCTTCGAAACACCATAAATTTGACTTTCACCTTACCGATTTATGATAGATGATGCTACTAAAACCAAACAATCGATGCAGTGTACTTCTCCAATCGCCAAAACGTGAACGCATACAATTGCCCAAACCTGAACGCATAAAAACCCAGAAACCTCCGTCTTCGGTTTTCGTTGAAAATGGTGGACCTTATATTGTAAAAAACAGAAAATAATGTGGGAAGATCATGGCTGTTAATGCTTCATAAATAGTTATTATCTTTAATTAGCATAATTAATATTGGAAATAAATATTTTTTTAATTGGAGAGAGAAATATCATGGGATCTCTATTTTGTTAATTATTAAATCTTTTCTTTACATATTTAAAGGACCTAGTTTGTTAATTAAAACACAAAACTACCTACTTTGTACACAATGATGCAAAAAGTGCCTACTTAACCATTTTACCCTTTATAAATCCATATGTTAACCCATTTGAAAATATGCCTTTGTTTCATTTTTATGAAGGTAGAAAATATCTTGAGGACAGGATGAAGGAAAGAGCCAAGGATAGATTTAAGGGTAAAATGGGGGAGTAGGTATATTTTGTACTCATGAGCATATAAAGGGCCCAAAGTTAATAATGAGTACAAAATAGGCCCCTTCACATGATATAAAAAAGATTTATTAAAATAAAAAACGGATATTAAGGAAATTAGAATATCTTTCTCTCCATTTATTAAGCAAATAATTATTACAAAATAGTGACGATATTGAGAATCAAAATATCTTTCTCTCTCCATTTATTAAAATAAAAAAGATTTATCTTTCCATTTATTAAGGAAATCAAAATATCTCCATTTATTAATAAAACCAAAAAATTCCGAAATCTTCGTCCTTTCCAACTTGCGTTCATCCATGGCGACGATATTGAGATTTCCGCAGCAACATGTGTACATAATCGCTTGAGACTGCAAACATATGTACATATACAGTTAGTTAATAACATTTTTGTAGTAAAATATGTACATAATCACAGAGACTACAAACATATGTACATGCAAACACAAACAAAAGCCTGTATAACAACATATTTTGTTCTACTGTACATATTCAAATCGACGACATGCAATATGTACACACAAATATGTACATAATCACTAGATACTACAAACTTATGTACATGCAAATACAAAACTGTACATATTCTAATCGACATCATGTTATATGTACACACAAAATATGTATGTGCACATAATCAACCCCTATCCGAATATATCATACCTGGCTATGGCGATTGAAGTTAGTCAAAATACTGTAGAAGTCTCACCTACCCAAAACTACTCACTGAACTACCGGAAGAACTGGAGAGCGGTTGATGGCCGGCAAGCTGAGGTGACGGTAGTCTCATCGGCGTTGGCGGCGACATAAGGACCGACACTCACAACCGAAACCCGGCCGGTACCCTCTATTCTTGCAGTTGGACGTGGCGGCCGTGCAATCTGGGTTCCCGCGGATCTGTCGGTGTCAGTTTGTGGAATAGGCAACAACATCAAGCGTCTACGTTCTACAGGGTGGCTGGACAATCGATGACTTCCTGAGCAAGGCGACAACCGCAGCAGCGTCAATCACGTCGGATGTGGGGGCTGAAGAAAGGCTGAGTCTGGCAATTGGAGAAGAAGAGAAAAATAACAGATTCGGTGGTTGAGAATAAGAAAGGGGTTCTAGATCTCAAATATATAGTTACAAAATTTCATTAAATAGTTTCCTTATTTTTAGCCTAATTAATATATTTGAAAATATTAATTATTTTTAATTGTTACCTTAACTGCTTAATTAAGATTCTCTTCATACCTTATTTATCTTTTTATTTTAATTGTTAATATTAGGGGTCTTTTTTGTATTATAGAAAAAAAAAGTTACCCTACTCCCTTAATCTTCTTTAGATTTAATGCGGTTAATGTTAGTGACATGGATTGACGAGGATTTATGTTTTTAACGCTATTCACAGTCCATCGGATTCAATTTTGCTCACCCTCAATCAATGTTCCAAAATACGTGAAACGGAGACGGGACGGAGGGGCACCATCTAGCGTCTAGACGGCTGGACGGTCGTCTAGACGGATTCTAGACGGACAAGACGTATTTTGATAAAATACATTAAATATGCCACAATATGAAAATTTTTAATAAATTAGGGTAATATTTGGTAATTAATTAGGGTGATTTACGTAAAATTAGTTTTGTTTGGGATATTAATGAAAATTTTAATAAATTAGGGTGTTATTTAGTAATAAAACTGAAAACATAAAACCCTAAAATACTCTTCCCTCTCCTCCTACATCATTCCGCCGCTGCATTTATCAATCTCAATAAAGAAAATACAGAGGGCTCTTGGTAGAGATAAGTGAAGAAGGAAAAGTAATAAGAACTTGCCGGTGGGAGAGAGCGAGGTCGCCGGACGGACTAAGCAAGTGTTGGGATTATTGCGGAGAGAAGACCGGAGTAGAGAGTCGCCGAGTTGGGGCTGCTCTTTGTCTAACCCGTCCCACCCTATCTAGCCCGTCTGGCCCCGTCTTGTCCGTCCAAAAACCCGTCCCACCGGTATAATGGCCGTACCAAACCCGTTTTCTTCAAAACCCGTCCAACCATCATGGTTTTGGCCTAAAACGGGCCGGCCGGCCGCTGTCCAGCGTCCAGACGCCGTCTAGACGGCTCTGGACGACGTATTTTAAAACACTGCCCTCAATAATTGGGGTGATATCACCCACCAATAAAAAACAACTATTCACATTTTAGAGTGTTTTTTAATTACCTTATTATTTTTATTTTAATTTAAGTTAACTCAAACCCATAAGAATGATTGCTTTTTATTGGTGGGTGATATCACCCCCCATAAATGGAGGTGAGCAAAATTGAATCCCAGTCCATTCATGCTAGACATGGGTCCGGTTTGAACCAAACCGCCAAACCGGCGGTTTATGAACCGGCCCAAACCGGTGGTTTAGGTTTGCCGGTTTGGCCAAACCGTGAGTTTACGGTTTAGGTTAAACCGCCGGTTTGGTTATTTTTTTATTTTTTTATTTTTTTTAAATAAATGGACCAAACCGTCGGTTAACCGCCGGTTTGGTCCTCAAAACCGGCGGTTAACCGCCAGTTTGGTCCAGTTTTTCAATTTTTTTTTTAATAAACCGGCTAAACCGCCGACCAAACCGGCGGTTTAGCTTAAACCTAAACCGCCGGTTTGAATTTTGACGGTTTAGGTTTAAATTTGCGACCCACCACTAATTCATCATGCATTGCCCTTTTAACTGCATGGGGTGACGACAGTAAATTTGTCCAACGTTATTATTTAGGATAAATTATGCAACACTGTGTTTGAAATCTATCTTTTTTCAAAAATTTGTCTTAGTCGCAGCGTTGAAAGGATAAGGTTCTTAGATATAAAGTTGGGAATTTTTATTAAAATAGTAATAATTTTTATTGCTAATACATTAATTGGTAAGTATATTCTTTATTTTTTTTATTGTATTTTATTAAAATAATTTATATCTTTAGGTTCGGGTTCGGTTTAAGGTTTTCGGGTTCGAGTTGGGTTTTCGGGTTCGGGTTTTAGTTCAATTTTAGGGCCCGTTTGGTTGTAACTCCGGAAACGGAAACGGAAACGGAATGAAAACGAATCTAGTTTATAAGTATATCCTTTGGTTTGGGGTAATTGTGATAGAACTTGATTAATTTTGATACCCTAGAGTGAAACAAAATGGAAGGAAGCAAGTGCATTTTGCATGAAACCAAAAGGAATGATTCCAAAAAAATTGATAAACAAGGTACACAAGATTAGATTCGTTTTCATTCTGTTTCCGTTTTCGGAGTTACAACCAAACGGGGTAAATGTATTACGTATATAATCGAGTAAATTAGGTGGGGATGATTATTTTGTTAGGTAGGAAGGATACATCACTCATTTTAATTGGTTTAAGCTTGTTAAAATTTCAAACAATCATCAATTTCTAAAGACAGAAATAGAAAAACACATAAATATTTAGGTGAGTATATATGATGCCAATCAGTGAATTGAGCTCTCAACGGATTTGGTAGCTGTATTGACCGTCATTGTCTCACTGAATATCATAAGTCAGAAACTACATGCAACCATTCATTCTTGGTAGCTGTGTTCACCATCAATGGCTGGTAGGTGTATGTTTTTTTTTTTTTTTTTTTTAAAAAAAACTTGGGCAAATTTGGTTAGTAGGCTATTTAGAGAAATAGTGATCGTAAGTATACTTTTTTGTTTTTCAATTAAGTATATACCCCTCTTATTTTTTTTTACCATCAAACCTTCTTCATCCTCTTATTTTCTTCTTTCTTCCAAATGCTTTTTAAAAACTGAATTTCTTTTTTATTTTCTTTTATTAATTTTTTTTGTCTTTTTTATTTTCTTTATTTTTTTATTTATTTTCTAGAATGAAGAATTTTTTCACACACCGGAATTATCACATACCGGAATTATCACATACCAGAATTTCCACATACCGGAATTTTCACATACCGGACCGGAATTTTACATACCGGAATTATCACATACCGGAATTATCACATACCGGATTTTCACATACCGAAATTATCACATACCGGATTTTCACATACCAGAATTTCACATACCGGACATTTACATACCGAAATTTACATACCGGAATGAATTTTTAATTGTCTAATATTTAATTTTGCAAATTTTAGGGGGCTCGTTGTAATTTTGCAATTTTTTTTATTGTAATTTGCGTATATGATGACGGTTTGCAAAAATGGGTCCATCACCGTCTCTTTTGGTTTCCAAAAGACTTGTTCTTTTTCCCAGTTGACAATGACAAATTGACAAGACGTGGAGGAGTTGAGCATTATTTGAGTGGAGAATTATATGTTAAAATTGTCTCAAAATAAAAGTATTATGTAAACAAAAATAAATAGCGGACAGAAAGCACAAGGATCAAGTGTTGATTGTGCCGCTAGTTTTAATTCAGATTCCAGAAATTTCTGGTATGAACTTTTCGTATGAAATTTCTGGTATGAAAAATTCTGGTATGAAAAAATTCTAGTATGAAAAAAATTCTGGTATGAAAAAAGTTCTGGTATGAAATTTCTGGTATGAACTTTTCGTATGATAATTTCTGGTATGAAATTTCTGGTATGAGAATTTCCGGTATGAGAAATTCAGTCCAGAAAATAAAAAAGAAAATAAAAAATAAATAAAAAAGACAAGAAAAATAATAAAAGAAAACAAATTCAGTAATTAAAAATTAAAAATTATACTTATATAACAAATAACAAACATCATTTATTCTTTCTTTCTAATAGATGGGTTAATAATTTATACCTACTATTAAATGAAAGTGGTAAAAAATTTGGGGTACATTTTCTTAAACAAAAACTAAAAAAAAAGCCTAGTATGTCAAATTCTCCAAAAAAAACTTTTAAATATCATGTCCCATAATGTCTTTTATATATATATTTACTATCATTTCCCTTCTAAGTTTTTTCTACATCAAATTTTGTTCTTCAGGAGAATCAATCAATGGATAACACAATGGAAACAGCACTTTTGGAACCTAGTTTGAATGGTGAAGATGGCAGGAAGCAGCTGACGAAGAAGGTGTGGGATGAGATGAAGTTGATTGGGAAAATTTCGTTACCTTCAGTTGTGTTTAGGGTTACGGCTTACGGTATTTACATAGTGACGCAATCGTTCATCGGCCATATTAGCTCCCTCGATCTCGCGGCTTATGCTCTTGTTCTGTCCATTTCGATCTCGTTCATCAATGGAGCTATTGTAAGCTTCTTCATCTTCTTCCTCTATTTATGAATACTGCTCTCTTTCTTGTATGCATGTATGATACAACGTATAGATATTTAAGGTTAATAGTATCAAGATATATTTAAATGTCTATATGCACAATGTTGATGCAGATAGGAATGTCGAGTGCAACTGAAACTCTTTGTGGGCAAGCATTCGGAGCGAAACAATACCACATGATGGGAGTCTACTTACAACGCTCATGGATTGTCAACTTCGTCACCATGACCATCATGCTTCCGATCATGATCTTTTCAAGTCCTATATATAAGTTGTTGGGGCAAGAAGACGAGATAGCCGATGCAACAGAGACCATTTCCCTATGGTACATTCCGGTTTTATATACCTTTGTTTTCGCCTTCACCATTCAAATGTTCTTGCAATCACAGATGAAGAACGCCATTGTCGGGTATATATCCATAGTTGTATTGGTAATTCATGTTTCCGTGTCTTGGCTCTTTGTCAATAAGCTCAACCTCGGGGTTCCTGGTGCAATGGGCGCTATGATCATATCCCAATGGTCATTGGTTTTCGGTGAATTTATATACCTCTTTGGTGGTTGGTGCAAGCAAACATGGAAGGGCTTCTCCATGCTTGCCTTTGCTGATCTTCTACCGGTTGTAAAGCTCTCTATTTCGTCGGGATTCATGATATGGTACAAAATATGTCTTATCATCCTTGTACATTGAAGCTAGGGCTGTAATATGAGACAAGCTACTCGGGCTCGGCTCGTCAAAAGTTCGGCTCGAGCTCGTTCATTTTCTAAACGAGCCAAGCTTGAGCACATTTTAAAACTCGTATAATTTTTAGGCTCGGCTCGTTTATAAACAAGCCGAGCTTGAGCATGTCAAAGCTCGGCTCGTTCGGGTAAAGCTCGGCTCATTCAGCTAAAATAACACTATAGGAGCATTATTTTAGCCGAGCTACTCGGGCTCGGCTAGTCAAAAGCTCGGCTCGAGCTCGTTCACTTTCTAAACGAGCCAAGTTTGAGCACGTTTTAAAGCTCGTATAAATTTTAGGCTCGGCTCAGACTCGGCTCGTTTATAAACGAGCCGAGCTTGAGCATACCGATGCTCGTCTCGTTCGGCTAGTATTACACCCCTAATTGAAGCATAAAATATTGCATTTTTCTCAACAAGATTGAATTCTTTCTTTGTTTATACTAGCCTTGAGATATGGTACACTTCACTTCTTGTCTTGATAGCCGGATACACATCCGATGCGGTAGTCGAATTATCCGCATTCTCCATATGGTATAATCGTTTGCTCTTCTAATTAACATATTTCTATCATGTATATGTTATGATCTTAATGAAATCATTGCTTTTTCAGCTTGAACCTTAATTCAATGGAGTTCATGATTGCCCTTAGCCTTTTGACTGGAGCATGGTAGATGAAACAACTTAATTCCCTATATAATTAATGCCTTATCATCCTTGTACATTATACTCATGTTATTGAATTGTATATAGTGTAAGAGTTTCGAATGAGTTGGGACGAGGAAACATCGAGAAAGCAAAGTTTTCTATCAAGGTTCTAATATGGATCGCTGCAGCTGTAGGGATATTGTTTTTCTTGATTTGTCTAGTTTTCGGTCACTCGATTCCGTACTTGTTCACGAGTGACGACGAGGTTGCTGAGGCTGCAGGAAACCTTTCGGTATTGCTTGCCTTGACAATGCTTATAACTAGTTTCCAAGCAATATTTTCAGGTAACACTACCAGAAATACGAGTCTTTATAGATACGTTTTTAACCATAAGTATGCAAAAAAGTGTTTCGCGTTCGAGTATTGTCAACGCTTTTATATGTTTTTGTCTATATCTTCCTTGCAGAAACTCGTTTGACACTCAATTATTTCGTTATGGCACGTAGGTGTGGCGATAGGTTGTGGGTCACAAGCCAAGGTTGCTATAGTTAATGCCGTGTCCTATTACGCCATTGGTCTTCCGGTTGGATGCTTGTTGGCATTTGTAGCTGATATTGGAATTAAGGTAAGCCGTTATGTGTTCCCCGTTCTATGATTTTGACACTTACAATGTTACAAATTCTCATATATATTATCATATTATGTTTAATGTTGAATAGGGGATATGGATTGGAATGTTGATGGGCATTGTAATCCAAACAATTTTACTCGTCATCTTAACATGGAGAATCGATTGGGAAGGAGAGGTAAGATCTCGAGGAAACAAAAGAAATACACATTTGTACAAAAAAAAGAAATACACGTTTGTAGCATGAGTTTTCTAACTAACTTGAGAGCTTGAACTTTTGGTTTTCAGGTTGACAAGACGAGAAATCGACTTGGGAAACTTTTTCATAAATCTTTCGAGATATCCAATTCGAGTTTTGATCATTCTTGAATAAACTTATTATCAAAGACCTAGCGATAGCTATTCCATTACTCGCGAGTTTCTCAGATCAACACCAAATTAAGATTGTGGATTGGTTCGGTATTATCAGTAGTTTGATGTATTTTATTAGCTCATTTGAGCAACATTTTGTTTTTTCAATTAAAAATCTCATAATTTATGGTCAAATTTTTGTTATTTGTTGAGGTAACCCTACAAGTGTTTCTTAAAGTCCAGCTAGTGTCTCATATATAAATAATGGTACTTAAAAACTTATCTATCAACAAATATTTAAGTACCCTCTTAGTAACTTTTTTTTCATTTTGTTCCTCTTATATATATATGCCCTATTTTCATAGCTATCTCATCGGAAGGAATGAGTGTTTTTTGTCATGGTATTTTGAAATACGGCTTATATTAATAAATACTTTTATCAGAAGTTTAGTTTGATATTCCAATAAATCTGGATTGTATGCTATCACTTTCTCTATTTAGGATGGTAACTGTAAGGTTTGTACCTAATATCACTATTACAAACATGACATTACACCACACTAATATACCTCGGGCGTACAAGTTGCATGATATAAAACCCTATGGAAAAATGTAAAGAGAAAAAAAAAGAGTTGTACGTTTATACTCCGGACGTGCAAGTTGCTTGTACCTTAAATTCCGTTGTCCCTCTATTCGTCCCTTTCTTTGTCTACTTCTCGCCTTCTTCCGCTTCCATTCACAAAAACATTGATTCTCGTCTCTTTGTTTCTCGCCCATTCTTCTTCTTCTTCTTCTTCTTCCAATCGAACCCCATTCACTTCCTTTTATAGTTTTTCTTCGTCTTACACATCATCATAAGCTCTTTAATTTCCAGCACAAGAACCTTAATTTTCCAAACATTGGATTTTCGTGATCGGCTGCAAGGAGATAAAAAATATAAATTTGAAAGATTTGAGGGATAATCTAAAAGTTATGAACAAGAACATACTGTGGAATGGATCTGGCGCTCAAACAAATTAGACTTTGTGGTAGTAAGGCATTGCATCTTTTATCGTCCTTTCAATTAGTTTTGTTAGTTTATTGTAGCTATAGGACAATATGTGGATGTTCCACCTAAAAGTAAAAAAAGGACAAACTGTGGATGCACTTAGGTATGTCCAATGATGTGACTACATCAAATGGAATGAATTAAAACCCGAATATCACAAGCTCAACTTTGATGGATCTAAACTCAATTCGAGTATAATATCTATTGGTTTGTTATAACGGTAAAGTTATTAGTTTGAACGTTAATAAAAATAACTTTAACTCGATTATTAAAGCAGAAGTGTTTGCATTGAAAGTTGAACTAAAGAAGCAATCATGCTAAATATCAAAATGATCGAAAGTGAGGATGATAACTTGTGTGTTATCAAGGCACTCCAAGGACATTGGAGTTGCCCATGGAAGATCGAGATGATCGTATCCGACTTATGAATGAATATTCGCTTCTTTGAAGAAGTTCAGGTCAGTCATGTGTTCAAAATAATCAACTGTGTTGCTTACCGATTGACCCAATTGGAAATTTCGAACTCTAACACAATATTTTATGACGATTATAAATTTCGTGTTCGATGCTTTATGATCAACTTCCTTTACAAGGTAAACTTTCCTAATCGACTATCCTTCACATACCTCAACATACTATCAATGTAGAATTTTGAATTCGTCACGCACATGCCTTTTCTGCTACGATTCATTGCTATCAGACTTTTCACGGCTATCACAACTCTCAATGCAACGATTCATTGCTGGTGGGGCTGAGTAGTATAGCGATTTGACAGGGATTTATTCGAGACTGTTGGCTTTTAGGTGTATTAATGCAGTGGCCATTCAATCATATTCGATTCTTAGCAGTGGCAATAGTTTGACAATAGGTTGTGGAAACTCTTTGCCATTTGTGGAAACTCGTCTGACACTTAATTCTTTCGTCACGACACGTAGCAGTGATAATAGGTTGCAGGTCACAAGCTAAGGTCCCTATAGTTAATGTTAGGGGGTGAGCATAAATCTCGCTTAATTCCGTCCTATCTCGATTCCGTTCCGAATTCGGCGGGATTTGAAAAAAAAAATTGCGTATTCCGTCTCGTTCCGTGAAAAATTTGCGGAACGGAACGCAGAACGGAGACTTCCCATCCCGGTTAATCCCGTCCCGCCTATATATAAATAATATTTTTATATATATTATATAGATAAATATCATACATAAATTATAATTTTAAAAAAATATTTTTATATTTTCAAAATTATTAGTTCGATAATTTTTCACCAGTCATTCACTCATTCTTTACTACTCATTTGGTTGAATCTAAAATACTAGAGGTTCTGCTCTCCCTTGATTTAGTCCGTTCGCCGTCTTGCTCTAGTTCGTTCCATCGCCGCCCTTGCTCTAGTCCGTTCCATCGCCCATGTATTTGTGGATTCCCACAACTGTAATCGATAGGTAAATAAATGTAATTTTCTGTAAATTATTTTTTGCAATTTTTTGAATGTGAATCGGTAAGATACTTTGATGTAACTTGAATTTGTTTTCAATGTATTAATTACTAATGTAGGCATCATGAATCGATAATTAGGTATCGAGTTTTTTTTCCGATCATTTGTGTCTTTAAAGATGAGAGAAAACAAACATACATACTGAATATAATCGGTGCATAATTGGCGCGGGATTTGTCCCGTCCCGTCCCGTCCCACATGGGATAAGGCCCGCGCGGGGCGAAGGAAAAAAGTCATAAATCTCGTCCCGTCTCATGTCCACCCCTAGTTAATGTCGTGTCCTATTACACCATTGGTTATCCGGTTGGATACTTGTTGGCATTTGTAGATGATCTTTGAATTAAGGAAAGCCGTTATTTGTTCCTCGTTCTATGATTTTGACACTTACAACGTTACAAAATCTCAAATTATGCTATCATGTTTGATGTTGAATAAGGGATATGAATTTGAATGTTGTTGGGCATGGTAGTCCAAACAATTATACTCGTCATTTTAATATGGAGAATCGATTGACAAGGAGAGATAAGATATCGAGCAAACAAAAGAAACACACGTCTGTAGCATGAGTTTTCTATATAACGTAACAACTTGAACTATTGGTTTTAAGGTTGACATGACGAAAATTTGACTTTGACAACTTTTTCATGAATCTCTCGAGGCATACAACTCGAGCTTTGATATTCTTGAATAATCTTATTATCGGAGACATCGCGGTAACTATTTAATCACTCGCGAGTTTCTTGGATCAACATCGAATTAGGATTGTAGGTTGGTTCGGTATTATTAGCTCATTTTCAGCTAATAAGAATTCTTGAAGTTTAGATAGAGCGCTTATCATACCATAGACGCGGTGCCATTTGTACCATTTTCCCTACGTTAGATGGAAGTCGTTATTGGCTAGGCACTGCGGTTGGCACCTCACTGACAACATATTCAACGTACACGATGAATGTAAAAATGATAGATTATGTAAATATAGATAATAGAGGGTTGCCTTATGTAATTATGTAAAAGTGTATTTCTTATATATATGACCCATCTGACGATGGAAACCCTAAGGGGAATAATATTCAGTCATTCTAATTCTCACATGGTATCAGAGCGTTACGATCTCTAACTCTCCCTTAACCCTAAACACCTTCCGCTCTTTTGCACGTCGCCGGCGCCGCCCCTTTTCAACCGCCGCCGTGTCTCTTTCTTCTCTGTATCATGTCTACCGACAAGAAAGCAACGTTTCATTCTGCTCTTGGAATCTCAAACATCAAGAACAACATCGCTCTTGTTCTTGATCATGAAACTCCATATGCGTCTTGGGTAACACTTTTTCACGTCACCGCCAAGGCTCACAACGTCTTGGATCATATCGACGCCAAAGTACCTCGCCCGGCCGATATTGCTAATGATCTGTGGAACCAAGTTGATGCAACGGTTCTCCAATGGATTTACAGTACAGTGTCCAAGGACATTCTTCTTCAAATTCTTGACCCTGACGACACAGCTCTCAAAGCTTGGGGTCGCGTTCAGGACATTTTTCAGGATAATAAGAACACCCGCGCGGTTTATCTGGAACATGAATTCTCCAACTGCAAATTGGCGTCTTTTGCTTCTATTTCTGCCTATTGTCAACACATGAAAGCTTTGTCTGATCAACTCAAGGGTGTTGATTCTCCCATCTCCGATAACCGGTTAGTTCTTCAACTTTTGTCTGGTTTACCTGCTGAGTACAATGCAACAGCCAGTTACATCCAACAATCAGATCCGTTACCAACGTTTCAAAAAGCTCGTTCGCAACTCATTCTTGAGGAAACTCGTATGGCAAATCAACATTCAAATGACAAGGACACTACGGCTCTCACCGCCGCATTTGGTGGACAGCCGAAGCAACCACCGGCTGACAACGGAGCGCCTCCACTACCGGCACCCAGGACGGCACCAGTCGAAATCGGAGTCGAGGCAAGAAGGGTCGCGGTCGCAACAGTGGCGGCACTCCCTCGCCACAATTTGTGTTTCGCCCAGGGTTTGGCTGGATTCCTGTGACAGCCGGCCCAACTCCTTTTTCGGCCCACTGGAATCAGGCCCAGTGGCCTTCTTTCTCTCCAGCCCAGCTGCAGCGGCCTCCTTGCCCTTTCCCTTCTCAACAGGGACTGTTGGGCCCGTCTCCAGCCCAACCCCCCAATCAACAGGCCCACTTTGCTGATGCTAATCAATTTCTGCAGCCCACCGCAGTTGACCAAGCATTCGCGACAATGACGTTAAATCCTGCGGATAATTTGTGGTACATGGACACCGGTGCTACATCTCACATGACGAGTACTTCAGGTAACCTCTCGCCCATCTCGTATAATGGTTTTTCAAATTCGATAATTGTTGACAATGGCATGCGGATTCCATCTACAGGTCTTGGTGACGCACATATCCTCACCTCCACCACACCTCTACATTTATCCAAAGTCCTTATCGCTCCTCAAATAGTTAAAAACCTTGTTTCTGTCCGTCGTTTTACCACCGATAACCAAGCCAGTGTAGAGTTTGACCCATTTGGTTTTTCTGTGAAGGATCTGCACACGGGGAAAATTCGTCTGAGATGCAATAGCTCTGGGGATCTTTATCCAGTTACTGAAGGTTCCAAGTCTACCCATGCTCTTTCTGCACAGTCTTCGAGTCTCTGGCATGCTCGTCTCGGTCATCCTGGCACGCCAGTTCTAGATGTTCTTAGGAAGTATTCTTTTCTTCATTTTAATAAGGAGCGTGACTCCTCTCTTTGTCATGCTTGTCAACTCGGGAAACATCATAGGCTACCTTTTGAACGATCTATTAATAATAGTTTTGCACTTTTTGATATTATTCACAGCGATTTGTGGACATCTCCGGTTCCTAGTCGTGAGGGGTTTAAATATTATCTCGTTTTTCTTGATGATTTTTCGCATTTTCTATGGGTCTTTCCCATAAAATACAAATCACAAGTTTACGAGCTCTTTGTGCAATTTCATAAATTCGTCACCACACAGTTCAATGTACCTATCAAATCTTTCCACTGTGACATGGGTCGCGAGTTTAATAACTCTCAATTTCACTCGTTTTTTGCTAGTCATGGCATCAACTTTCGGTTTTCATGCCCTCACACATCTTCCCAAAATGGCAAAGCCGAACGTATAATCCGAACCATCACCAATATGATGAGATCTCTTCTTTTTCACGCTTCCTTACCAATCTCTTTGTGGTCTCATGCTCTTGAAATGGCTTGTTATCTTCTCAATATTCTACCATCCACCACAATTCAAAATCGGTCTCCAACCCAAGTGTTGTATTTTTCAACACCTACTTTTCATCATCTTCGCGTTTTTGGGTGCCTTTGTTACCCAAATCAAAGCGCAACAATTCCTCATAAATTAACTCATCGAACAACTCCTTGTGTTTTTTTAGGATATCCTAATCATCATCGAGGATATAAATGTCTAGATTTAAAATCCAATAAGATTATAATTTCTCGACATGTCACATTTGATGAGTTTTCTTTTCCATTCTCCAAATCCGTCCAAACTCGTTCGCCTTCCACCGATCTGGATACGGATACTCTTTGCTCGGATTATCACCGAGCCCAGCTTTTGGCGTCTCAGACTCCACATCAGCCCACGCTCCAGCCGGCCCAACCTCCTACCGTTTCTTCCAGCCGGCCCACTTCACCATCCCCTTCTCCATGCGTGCGCAGTGTCCAGCTGTCCCCCACTCCCACCTCTCCAGCCCATTCTTTCATGCGTGCAGACTGCCCAACCCAATCCTCCGCCAGCCCAATTTCCTTGACTGGCCCACCTGCACATCAGCCTTTACCCAATCCTAATCCCACACTAATTCCACCTGCTTCCATTTCCCAGAACGAGCTACATATTAACCCCCCCAACCGGCCTAATACTCGCTCTCTCAGCGGTATTTTCAAACCCCGCCAAATTTTTGACCTCAACACAACCACCACAACCGACTTATCACCTTTACCCAAATCCCACAGAGTTGCACTCCAAGATCCAAAATGGTCCGCTGCCATGCTCGACGAGTATCGAGCCCTTATCCGAAATGGTACTTGGGTACTTGTGCCTCGCCCTGTGCAGACTAACATTGTGCGATGTATGTGGATTTTTCGTCATAAGTTAAGATCTGATGGTTCCCTTGAGCGTTATAAGGCGCGTTTGGTTGCTAACGGTTGTTCTCAGGAAATTGGAATTGACTGTGATGAGACTTTCAGTCCAGTTGTTAAGCCAGCTACCATTCGGACAGTTCTCAGCCTTGTTGTATCCCGGTCTTGGTCCATTCATCAATTGGATGTCAAAAATGCTTTTCTTCATGGTCATCTGAATGAAACAGTGTATATGTTTCAGCCTCCAGGTTTTGCTGATCCATCTCGTCCTTCTCACGTCTGCTTTTTGAAGAAGTCTTTATATGGCCTCAAGCAAGCGCCCCGGGCTTGGTATCAGCGTTTTGCAGGTTATTTACTTCGTATTGGCTTTATTGGAAGTAAGTGCGATTCTTCTCTTTTCATCTACAGGCATGGAAGTCAACTTGCTTATCTCTTGCTGTATGTCGATGATATAATTCTCACTGCTTCATCAGATGACCTCCGCAAATCTTTAACATCAGATCTAAGTAAAGAATTTGCCATGTCTGACCTTGGCCCTTTATCTTATTTTTTGGGAATCTCTGTTCAGCGTTCTACTTCTGGCCTATTTTTGTCCCAGGACAAATATGCCCGGGAAATTGTTGCGCGAGCTAAGATGACAGCCTGTAAACCTGCAATCACGCCTGCTGAGCCTAATCTCAAACTCAGCGCCTCTTCTGGCCCACCTGTTAGTGATCCTACTCTGTATCGCAGTTTGGCAGGCGCTCTTCAATATCTTACTTTCACCAGACCTGATATCAGTTTTGCCGTCCAACAGATTTGTTTATTCATGCATGATCCTCGTGAGCCTCACTTTGCTGCTCTCAAGCGCATCATTCGTTACATCTCTGGCACGTCATCACTAGGTATCACCATCTCCCCCTCACCAAAAGTGGATCTTATTGCGTATACAGATGCTGACTGGGCAGGCTGTCCGGATACCCGACGGTCTACCTCTGGTTACTGCGTATTCTTCAATGATACTTTAATTTCGTGGTCCGCCAAACGACAATCTGTTGTTTCCCGGTCTAGTGCGGAAGCAGAGTATAGAGGGGTTGCCAACGCGGTTTCTGAATGCTCCTGGCTGCGTAACCTGTTACTTGAACTACATTGTCCTCTTTCCAAAGCTTTACTAGTTTACACGGATAACATCTCTGCAACCTATCTTGCCAGCAATCCAGTTCAACACCAACGAACCAAACACATTGAGATTGACATTCATTTTGTTCGAGATAAAGTTGCCCGCGGTGATCTTCGTGTACTTCACGTCCCTTCGGCTTTTCAGTATACCGACATTTTTACAAAGGGCCTCCCCAGACAATTATTTCTAGATTTTAGATCCAGTCTTACTGTAATGCCTCCTCCAGTTTCGACTGCGGGGGTATGATAGATTATGTAAATATAGATAATAGAGGGTTGCCTTATGTAATTATGTAAAAGTGTATTTGTTATATATATGACCCATCTGACGATGGAAACCCTAAGGGGAATAATATTCAGTAATTCTAATTCTCACAAAAAATATTGATTGGCATTTCAACAGAGGGAGAGTAAACAATATAGCTTCTCCTGTGCTTATCAATAAAAAAAACCCATTGCCCTAGACTAGTTAAACCCACCAAATCAATCAATACGTGGATTCGATCTATATGGCTAGACATGAGTGCTAGACCTAAACCGGTCTGTTTAGATTTAGCGTAAGCCCAAGCCTAAACCTAAATCCAGAAAAAAAAAATCGGCGGTTTAGGTTCAACTTAAACCATCGGTTTGCTAAACCGTCAAACCGACGGGTTGTTAAAACAAAAAATGACAAACCAGATCAAACCAGCAGTTAACCGACGTTTTTTTTTTTTGAAAATATTGTATTAGTAACATGAAATCATATACAGAGGGAGGCTACTAGCCCAGTTTAGTTACAATAGATCAAAAGAGCAAAGAGCAGAGGACAGAAGCAACAATAGTTAACCGACGTTTTTGTTTAACCGCCATTTTGGTCCTTTTAAAAATAAAAAAATAAAAACTAATCATACCGACAGTTTGACTAGGGGGTTAAACCGGCAGTTTGGTTAGAGTGTTAAACCTAAACCTAAGCAGTTGACCGGTAGATTGGCCAAACCGGCAAACCTAAACCGCCGATTTGACCAAACTGACGGTTTGAACCGGTTTGAAAACCGTTATTGCAGCGGTTTTCCCTAAACCGAACCCATGACTATAGATAACTAGACTTATCAAAGCGAGCAATGCAGGCCCAAAGGGGCCAAAAACCAAAACGTAGCTCTGACATCACCTAAAGAGGTAAATCAACCTACATTCGACACTACCCTACAACTTTCAATTAGGGTTACATGAATCCTTAGACTAATCCTACGTAATATTTAGTTTCTAGATATTTTCTATTATCATCATCCCAAGTGCCTAAACAACTCTTTATCATTAGCCATAGAAAGTTCCCTTTGCATACCCTTTCGTAAATGAGTCAAATAAGCCAAAAACCAGTGTTGGACATTTTGGTGAACACCTTCACTGAGGAACTAAAGCCTACGGATTGCAGAAAGGAAGAACCTGAAATGTTTTCTTCAATGACTCATCATTTGCATTTCAAACCGCAAGAAAGAATAAAAAAAGTCCGTCAACAACACACAAATAGTGGAGCGACGATAGAGTAACGACGTTGAAGATTGGAACATTTCGTTGACAACAAGAAGAGGTACGTGCATGACACTCCGTGTAGATCGATTCCAACAGTTAGGACCACCAATAGATCGGTGACAACATTAGATCAATAATACTACCAGTAAATCAGTGACAAAGGTAGATTTAGATGCCGATAAGTTGGCGAGGATTGGTAAGTTCAATTCCCAAATCAAACCCGCTTTGATACCATGATTGATTATGTTGAGAAGACCACACAAATGGTGGAGGTAGAACCACCCTTTTATTTATATTATGATAACCCTTTATATAGGGCTTACAAGAGAATAACTATTAGAAATAAATAGGAAAGTAAATAACAAACAGATATGATCGCGTTATTACGATCTCGATCTCATCTTAATCTCATCACAATCTCGATCTCATTATGCCTCCTCAAACCTATAATGGGTGACACACAACACCGAGCTTGGACTTGAAAAACTAAAACTCGAACCTAAAGCCTTCGTAAACAAATCTTTCAATTAATCACGGAACATGTAAAGCAAGTGCGAGCAATGTACTTTTCTGACGCTCCTTTTGACTTGCCATTGAATAGATTTATTCAATTTGAGGCAACGAGTCTTGAGCGAAAGTAGTTGGGGTTGCCCTTTTTTAATTTGACGACAATAAGACGTCGATTTAGTTTGTTTGACGGAAATAGGATGACGGTTGGCATGGTTGACGGACCTAGAACGCCGGTAGATTGACGTCTTAGTACGTCGATAGGTTTATGATCGCTGCTCTTATACCATGATAAATTATGGTGGAGAAGATCACACAAATGGTGGAGGTAGAACAAGCCTTTTATTGATATTATAATAACCCTTTACATAGGACTTCCAAGAGGATAACATTTTGAAATAAATAGGAAAGTAAATAACAAAGAGATATGATCTCGTTATTACGATCTCGATCTCATCAAAATGTACATACTATTTCGTTATTGAGAAGAAAGAGAACTAATAGAAGCCAAATTCAACAACCAATTCAGAGTCAAATGAAGGAGGAAGCATCGCATAAGGTGTTGTTCATGTTACGTTTGGGAGTCGAGGGAGTATGCCCAGAAGATGGTGTCGTTGTTGCGGTCTTTCCAATTGGCAGAAATGTAGTTTTTCACAAACAACGAGGATGATGTTGTTGGTGCATTCAATGGCATTATAGTAGATGATTTCATTTCGGGTCTTCCAAGTGAAGTAAATAAAGAAAGTAATGGTAGATCGTCTGACTTGGTGGATAAGGTCTTTTTTGGAGCCGGGTAGGTTAGCCCAGGAGAGCCAGTGATAACACGATTTATGACTTAGGTTTAGGTAATCATTTAGATAGAATCCTCACTCATTCATGCATGATCTAGCACTAGTTCATGACGTTTTCACTTAAATCATGTAATTTGTCGAGATAGACGTCTACACGGACTCTTGCATTGCTTTGTAGGTATTTTGGGAGATTTAGTAGCTTAAACGATACGTTTGAGGATCGTTCATCAAGATGACACACCCTCGGACTCATTAGAATGCAAGCTAAGGGATAAGGAGGACTCATGGAACCTTGCCCACACAAGCCATGCACCAAATCAAAGCTTAATGAACCAAGGCAATGCTGAAGCACCAAACCACGGTTCACTGGCACTTCCACGGCCGTGGAACCAACCGTGGTTCTTGCCAGGCGGTTGTGACAGCTGTGCCACGATCTCTTGGCCAGCTCTTGCAAAGTTGTAGTATAAAAGTGGTCCTGCATTGACTGAGAGAGCATCTTCCATTCCACCATCTAATTCCATAGTCTCTACCACTCTCACAACAAGAAGATTCTCTCAAGGAGGAAAGCTACATTGGAGGAGGAAGAAAAGCTCCATTGGAGAAGAGAAGAACAAAGCACACCATTGCTACACTTTGATACCCTTTGTAGTGAGGAATTTCGGAATCGATTTCTAGAGTTGTATGAACCATTTAAACCTTCTTTTGGAAGGATTGTGAGTTATTCCTATTCTACTTTCATCTTGGTTTTATTTGCTTCACTTGTTCATCTCTTTCACTTTATTATCTTGCAAATGGAAGCTATGATTTTGTGTTTGATGATTTCGATTGTTATGATGAATGTTGTAGGCTAAATAGATGCGATTCTAGGGTAAGGAAAGGATGGTTGTGACTAGGACTATGATAGGATGGACTTAGATTTACCCTTGGATGAGTCACCTACTTGGACGTAGCCTCTGTTAGAGTCCACGGTTTGTTCTTGCCAAACCACGGCCGTGGACTTGGTAGAATACCCCGTGATTCTCCCTGGTTCGATGGATCTAGTTTTAGATTGTTAGAATGTTGAAATCCTAGTGTTTGTTGATTAAATCTACCCTAGGGTGACCTAGTGTTAGCAACTAAGTGTTAGGAGAGACTTACCCGGTGATCCTTACTCTTAGATTCCAAAGATGACAAACCTTAGGTAGTGGTGAGCCTCATAAGCCGCCATTGGACTAAGTGTGCTAGGATAGTTGTTTAGGACTAACCCTTTCGAGACTTACCCGGTAAGGATAGGTTAGATCCCTAGGTAACAATCCGGTTTGTGTAGAATTTCATCCCTTAGGTTCTTAGAGACTTACCCGGTGATGAGACCTTAGAGACGAACTAGTGGACCATGAGACCTACCCGGTGATTGATCCCAACCTAGAAACACTTGGCGCCGTTGCCGGGGACTAGGTCTAGATTGAGTCTATTTTGTGATTGATAGTGTAGATCTTTCTTGTTGCTTTTGATCTCTTTTGGTGTGTGTCTTTGCTTTTCAGGACATCTCTTACTTTTTAGGTGTATGCGAAGATCTCGTGGCAAGGATTTAGCTCCATTCGATCCCAAACCGGAGAAAGCCCTTAGATTTAGATCCAAGAGCATAAAAAAGGGAAAAGAGATGGCCGGAAGAGATCTCCAAGCTGAATTGGATGAGGCTTTAGAGCAAATAAGGCTAAGAGATGAGCTCTTGGAGGAAGAAAGGAGACTTGCCAATGAGAGGCAAGAAGCAACTAGGAGGGAGATTGATGAGATTAGGCAAGCCCTTGTACAAGGAGAGCTTAATCGTCAACAACCTCCACCTCCTCCGCCATAACCGCAGCCGGCGGCGAATGTTAGGGTTGTGCCCATTGCAATTGAAGAGCCACAAACATTAGGGAGACGTATGGATCCGGCACAAAGAGCACACCGTCCGGGTGTGAACTTAGGAGATCCCGCAACCCACAACTACGAGCTCCGCCCTCAAGTTCTACAAATGATCCGGCATAATCAATTTGGAGGGATGGAAGGAGAGTCTCCTCATCAACACTTGATGAACTATGAGATTTTGATGGAGACTCTTAGACCGCCAAGATTGGAGAGCAACAACCATAAGCTTAGGGCTTTTTCCTTCTCTCTTAAGGATAAAGCCTTGGCTTGGTATCAATATATTCCACAAGGGCGAGTTAGTACTTGGGAGGAGATGACAACCGAGTTTTTGACTAAGTTCTTCCCACCTTCCAAGACTACCGAGTTAAGAGGGAAGATCAATGCCTTCGTGATGAAGGATAGAGAAAGTTTGTTCAAGTCTTGGGAGAGATTCAAAGATCTTCTCCTAGATTGTCCACACCATGGTATACCAAAAATTGAGCTATTGGAGATCTACTTCAAAGGACTTGATGAAGATAGCCAATTCAAGCTCCAATCTCTTTCCGGTGGGACTTTCATGGAGAAGAATGTGGATGATGCTTGGGAGTTTGTGGAGAAACAAGCTCTAGTGATTGAGAAATACTCCCATAGGAAGAGTGAAGGGAGAAAGGCGGGAGCATATGAGGTGAGTGAAGTCACCATGAGCAACTTCAAACTTGATGCCATCAATAATGAATTGAAGTCTTTGAGGGAGTTGTGTACTACAACTTTGAAGAACCAAGCAATTCCTCAAGCGCAAGTGCAAGCTAATTTGTCCTCAAAAGAGGAAGATGTCAATTACATGGGAAGGGGCAATTACAACAACTATCAAGGCCCAAGGAACTTCAACAACAACCGGCAATTCAATAATTACCGGCCCAACCACAACCATCCCGGGTTTTCCTATTCTAACCCGGATGGAGCCTTGAACCCTCCCGCTTCCACAAGCACAACTCCACCACCGAAAGCTTCACAAGAACCTCCACCCGGATTTACTCAACCTCCAAAGGATAGAACCGAGATGATGTTTGAGCAATTGCTTGGAAGGTTGAGTGGTCTTGAGAGCACGGTGACTTCTATTTCCAAAGCTCAAAAAGTGTTGGAAGCACAAGTGTTCCAAAAGGCGGGTGAAGCCCATAGAGATCCGGGAAAGCTTCCCGGAAGAACCGAAGACAACCCAAGAGGCCAAGTGTTGGCCATTACGACGAGGAGTGGGTTGAGTACCAAAAATCCTTTGCCCAAGGAGAATGCTAAAGGAAAGCAAGTGGTGAATGAAGAAGAAATGTTGCAAGAAGATGGAGGCAAGAGCAAGGATGTTGAGCCAACATATGTGGCACCACCTCCATACAAACCGCCACTACCGTTCCCTCAATCACGAGCAAGGGCTCGTTTAGACAATCACTTTGGTAAATTCCTTGAACTTATGTCTAAATTGCATATTAATATTCCGTTCATGGATGCTATTTTAGGAATGCCGGCATATGGCAAGTTCTTGAAGGAGATACTCTCCAACAAAAGGAAGTTGGAGGAGTATGGGGAAGTAAGAATGACGAAGAGGTCCTCAGAATTGATCCAAACAATGAAGGAGGAGATGCCTCCCAAGCTAAGAGATCCGGGTTCTTTTTGTGTCCCAATTGGAGTGGGAGATGTGAAGTATGAAGCCCTTTGTGATCTTGGGGCAAGTGTAAGCATCATACCGCTTGCACTTTGCAACAAGGTTGGGCTAAGAGAGCCAAAGCCGGTTAAGATGACCCTCTATATGGCGGACCGTTCTATCACTCACCCGGTTGGGATCTTAGAAGACATTCCGGTGCAACTAGGAAAGTTCTATGTGCCGATTGATTTTGTGGTTTTGGACATTCCGGCGGACTATCCGGTTCCCATCATCTTAGGAAGACCTTTCCTAGCCACTTCCGGATGCCTAGTGGATTGCAAGAATGGGGTTCTCTCCTTCAACATTGGAGAAGAGAACATCAAGTTTAAGTTGTCCACAATGATGAAAGGGCCAACCCTTGATGAGGATGTCTTCAACATAGTCGAGCAAGAGGAGTCTAGAGAAGTTGTGAGCTCGATCTTGATCAAGGACCCCTTGGAGAAGGTTCTTACCTTAAGTTTGATGGAGGAAGGTGTTGAGGAGGCTTGCAATGAAGAAATCAAGGCCTTGGAAGCACTAGAAAAGGAGACAAGAGCTGAATTTGAGGTTCACGAAGACATGCTCAGCATCTGTAAGAACCACGGGCGTGGAATGCAGTCCACGGCCGTAGAACTCTCTGGAAAGCTCCAACGTGCAAGCTTGGTGACTTCCACGGCCGTGGATGTGGAACCAACCGTGGAGTTGGCCGTGGTTCCCCCAGAGGCAGCCCTCATTGATGATCAAGCTTCAAGGAGCCTTGGTGGGTCTTCATTTGCTTTGGATTCATCTCATCCAACATTGTTTGGATCGTCTCCACTCGACAAAGGTCCTCCTAAACTTGAACTCAAACCCCTCCCCTCTCATTTAAAGTATGCTTTCCTTGGTGATAATTCTACATATCCGGTGATTGTGAATGCATGCTTGAATGATGATGAACTTGCTAAGTTGTTGCATGAGTTAAGATTGCATAGGAAAGCCATTGGCTATACTATTGATGATTTGGTTGGCATTAAACCTTCTTTGTGCATGCATAAGATATTGATGGAAGATAATCATAAACCCTCTATTGAACATCAAAGAAGATTGAATCCTATAATGAAAGAGGTGGTTAAGAAAGAGATCATTAAGTTGCTAGATGCGGGAATTATCTACCCTATCTCGGATAGTAAGTGGGTTAGTCCCGTTCATGTAGTTCCTAAGAAGGGTGGGATGACCGTAGTGACCAATGAGAACAATGAACTAATCCCAACTAGGACGGTTACGGGATGGAGGATGTGCATTGACTATAGGAAATTGAACATGACCTCTAGGAAAGATCACTTCCCTCTTCCTTTCATCGACCAAATGCTAGAAAGGCTAGCTCAACATTCTCATTTTTGCTACCTACATGGTTATAGCGGATTCTTCCAAATCCCTATCCACCCCGATGACCAAGAGAAAACCACCTTTACATGTCCATGGGGTACTTTTGCATATAGGAGAATGCCATTTGGGTTGTGTAATGCACCCGCCACCTTTCAAAGGTGTATAATGGCTATCTTTTCGGAATATATTGAGAATATCATGGAAGTGTTTATGGATGATTTTTCTGTTTATGGTTCTTCCTTTGATAATTGCTTGGCTAACTTGTCATTAGTATTACAAAGATGTGAGGAGACAAATCTTGTCTTGAATTGGGAAAAATGCCACTTCATGGTAAGTGAAGGTATCGTGTTAGGACACTTGGTGTCCAACCGTGGCATTGAGGTTGATAGGGCCAAGATTGAAACGATAGAGAAGTTGCCACCACCTACCTCGGTGAAGGGGGTAAGGAGTTTCTTAGGGCATGCCGGTTTCTACCGGAGGTTTATTAAAGACTTCTCTAAAATTTCTAAGCCTCTCACTAACCTACTAATGAAAGATGTTGAGTTTGTTTTCTCCAAAGATTGCCTTGGGGCTTTTTGTAGGTTGAAGAACGCTTTGATCTCCGCACCTATCATGCAACCTCCGGATTGGAGTTTACCATTTGAAATCATGTGTGATGCAAGTGATGTAGCCGTTGGGGCTGTTTTGGGGCAAAGAAAAGACGGGCGCACACATGCCATTTATTATGCTAGCAAGACGCTAGATGATGCCCAACTCAATTATGCTACCACCGAGAAGGAATTGCTAGCGGTGGTGTATGCATTTGAAAAATTCCGCTCATATCTTGTTGGAGCAAAGGTCATAGTTTATACGGATCATGCTGCGATCCGTTATCTCCTTACCAAGAAGGATGCAAAGCCTAGGTTGATTCGGTGGATCCTTCTTCTTCAAGAGTTTGATTTGGAAATCCGGGATAAGAAGGGATCCGAGAACTCCGTGGCGGATCACCTTAGTAGACTCCCACCATTGGAGCTTGAAAGAGATGACATCCCGATTGATGACTCATTCCGGGATGAGCAATTGCAAATGGTGGAGGAGTGCTTGTTCCAAGTGTCTAGAGGAAGTGAGCCATGGTACGCCGACATTGTGAACTATCTAGTATGTGAGGAAGTGCCTCCCGGATTGACATATGCCCAAAGAAAGAAGTTCTTCAAGGATGTGAGGCACTACTATTGGAGTGAACCACTTTTGTTCAAGAGAGGGCCGAATGGAATGTTTAGAAGATGCATACCGGAGGATGAGGTGGAGAGTGTGATCCGCCATTGTCACTCCTTGCCATGTGGAGGGCATGCCAGCTCACACAAGACATGTGCGAAAGTATTGCAATCGGATTTCTTTTGGCCGAGTTTGTTCAAGGATGTGCAAAGCTTTGTGGTAGCTTGTGATGCTTGCCAAAGGACGGGCAACATCTCAAGGAGGAATGAGATGCCCTTGAACAACATACAAGAAGTGGAGATATTTGATGTGTGGGGTGTGGACTTCATGGGACCATTCCCTTCTTCATGTGGCAACCTCTACATCCTATTGGCGGTTGGTTATGTTTCGAGATGGGTGGAGGCAATCGCCTCTCCCACAAATGATGCCAAGGTTGTAGTGTGGTTCTTCAACCGAGTGATCTTCCCTAGGTTTGGAACACCAAGGGTGATCATAAGTGATGGAGGAAAGCACTTCACTAATAGGAACTTTGGGGCACTTTTGGCTAAGTATGGGGTGACTCATAAGGTGGCAACACCTTACCATCCCCAAACTAGTGGCCAAGTGGAGATCTCCAACCGGGAGATAAAGGAAATTCTTGAGAAGACGGTCTCTAGAACGAGAAAAGATTGGGCTATGAAGCTCGATGATGCCTTGTGGGCATATAGAACCGCTTCATGACACCAATTGGCACCACTCCCTACAAGTTAGTCTATGGCAAGTCTTGCCACCTTCCGGTAGAGATGGAGCATAGAGCTTATTGGGCCATTAAGTGGCTAAACTTTGACCTCAAGGAGGCGGGAGAAAAGAGGTTTCTTGACTTGAACGCTCTTGAGGAGATCCGGTTGGATGCCTATGAGAATGCCCGGATCTACAAGGAGAGGACCAAACGTTGGCATGACAAGCGCCTCATCCCGAAGGAGTTGAGTGAAGGCGACCTTGTCCTTCTTTTCAACTCAAGGCTGCGGCTTTTCCCCGGAAAGCTAAAATCAAGATGGACCGGACCATATGTGGTGAAGAAGATCTTCCCCCATGGAGCTATTGAGATATGAGGGGAGCATTGTGGAGATTTCAAGGTAAACGGGCACCGGTTGAAGAAGTATATCCCGGGAGCTCCGGTGGATATGATTGCCCCACTTCACTAGAATGAGACGCCCACGAGTGTGGTCAAGCTAATGACCTTAAAGAAGCGCTTGATGGGAGGTAACCCATTGGTAACATCTTTCCCTTTTCGTTTTTATCTTTGTTTTTGACTTTTCTGTTTTTGTTTCTATTTTGTGTGCTTTGTAAGTGTGCTAGGATAGTTGTTTAGGACTAACCCTTTCGAGACTTACCCGGTAAGGATAGGTTAGATCCCTAGGTAACAATCCGGTTTGTGTAGAATTTCATCCCTTAGGTTCTTAGAGACTTACCCGGTGATGAGACCTTAGGGACGGACTAGTGGACCATGAGACCTACCCGGTGATTGATCCCAACCTAGAAACACTCACTCCCAACATATCATAGTTAATCCAAGGATGATTAGATAGCTTGAGTCCTATACCATAACCGGAACTTCCAACCCCTAGAATCCGCTTTTCTCTTTTAATTCATATCTTGTGTTTAGCTCGTTTGTTTGTGTTGATTCGTTAGCTTAGTTGATTGTTTACTTTGCATGATTTGTGATCCTTGATCGATCACCTAAAAACCAACCAAAAACATTGAGATTTTCATTTCTTTATTTCTTTCTCTTTTCTTAACCTAGATCTTCACTAAACTTAATCATAAACCGAATCAATCTCACCTTTGTCTTTGTGTTCGACCTCGAAATACTATCCCTACTACAAACGTCCCGTACACTGCGGGTTCGCTAGGAGTTAGGAGAAATATAACGAGTTTATAAATTGTAAAACTTTTGCGCATCTATTCCTAGAAGTGAACAGAGGTTGTTGTGTCAGGCAGCGATGCGTATCCATCTCAGAACTATATGTCACAATTGATCCAAAGGAGATGCACATGGATATTACATAATCCACAAGTACTATTTTGGACAATATTCTACGAGACTAAGTTTTGCAAGAGTAGGGAGCTTTTGACAATACAATTCCAGATGGTAGAGTACACCACGGGCCTTGTTTGGGGATGAGCCGGGCTTGAAAGAAAAGACTATATGAGTATATCGGGCTTCAGAAATATGTGTTGGCTTATCTCCCAAGTGAAATATTTTCTTCATACAAACTCATTTATTTCTAACTATATAACTTCATTTTTTTTAATTTCTGGCACTGTGTAGGGCAAAGCACATTCATCGACCATATATCGTTATAGGTAAAAATATATTCGAGCCGAACTTTCGTACACTAATCTATTACATGTTTTGTTATCGGTGCATAGGTTACTTGTTAGAACTAGTCCGCGATTATGCTTATGCTCGTGTTTGCATCCCATCATCATAACTCGTAATCGGATAATTTTTACGTTACCACCTAAAATTAAGCAACTTTCGTCAATTTGCTCCAAAAGTAAAAATCTCCCAAACTAACCACACCCCAACATTAACTAGGGTAAGAATATTTTTAAGATGTGAATCGCAGAGGAAAATTTCCGAGTTATTGTATCAACTGATGTAATAATTTCCAGTTTCTATATTTTTCTATACACAATTTTGTTATATACAGAATTTTGAATTTACTTGGTATCGAATATGAACGTTTTGCGTTGTCGCTCAAATCTTAAAATAAAACAAAATAGTAGGCAAAAAATTGGAAAACTAGGTTTTGTATGCTCCGGCGTCCAAAACCCTACTTTTTCTTACTTTTGCCCTTTTTTAAAAATAAAAAAAATTTTGAGCGTCTTCGGGAAGCGTTGGCGCTCAAATTTTTTTTTTTTACTGGTTGAGCGCAATCGGAATGCGTTTGGTTTTTACGTTAGTAAAACAAACCTCGTGCCTTTAGCTTTTTCGTTCTTCTATTTATATAAAAATGTGTCTTTACTTTCTTATATATAGCGCAAATACTCCATAAGTACAATCAAAGGAGAAAAAGAACACGAGAATTAATTACATAATTTGCCCGTTTGAAGATACTACCGAACCAAAAATTTACACTATTTTGTACTATTGTGTGTGTAAGTTTATCCGCCCGTTTGACTAAGCTAGCCTTAAGGTTTCTGTCAAGTGTCAACTAATTCGGGAGAAGTTGCACTTGAGGGGGAATGTTGAATGTGTGAAATTCTCTCACAACGACAATATCATATTATGAACCTAATATATAAGTTCAATTGCTACTCCTTCTATTACCAATTGGTTTTAGGGGTTTTACCTCAAAGGCTTGCGTGTAGGTTCACTTGACGTGCATCAAGAAGTTGACCTGTTTGGTAGATTGAGACTGTTGCAACATGCATGAGGGCTACTGGAGCTTGTAGGCAAGGGTTTTCGCATATGGTGATTGACCGATTGCCTAGAAGTGTTCAATGCTTTCCATTCTCCCGGACTCATCCATTCACCGGGTGGGGGGGGGGGAGGGGGGGCAAATTTATCAAGGAACTACGGGCCGATGCCCCACCCTCCAAAAAAAAAAAAAATTTTAATGAAAGAAATGGTTTTAAAATGGATTGTGGCTTCTCTTGTTTATAAAATTGTTTTCTACTATTTTTTTTTTTAAATATCACTATTCTTGTGTTATAGTTAAATGTTTTTTTGGATCTTTCGTCGAAGTAAACGAAACTTCAAAAGAATTTTCCGTTTTAGGCTCGGAGTGAAATAGTTCACCAAAATGCACGAGATTTGCTATTTAAAGTAGAAGCGCGGTCTTAGACTGCACTCTTATTTGTAAAACGCGTTGTCGAGAACAGCGTTTTACTATCCGAAATAAAGATAATAAAAACACAAATAGAGGTGCGGTCCTAGACCGCGGCTATAGTGTAACGTCTTTGAAAGAAAAAAAAACTAAAGAGGCGCGGTTATAGACGCGCCTATAGGGCAGCTATTTTTTTTAAAAAAAAATTTATAGGCGCGGTCCACGACCGTGCCTTTAAGTGTAATGTTTTTTAAATTTTTTTTGTATTTTTATTTATTGTAAATAGATGACATATTGACTTTGTTTTTATCACTATTTTATTTTCATAGATATATTTATCGAAAATAAATTTTCGCACCCCCTTTTGAAATCCTGCGGCCTCCACTGGAGGGATGCAACTAGAAAAGTTGACAATGATACAAAAGTAGGAGAACGACGAGTCCAATTTGAGATTCAAGATAGCCTCTCGAAGGCTGAGGATCTTCTTTCAAAAGTTGTTGTCATGAGGTCTCGATGGCTTAGTTTATAAATCCATATGTTAATCCAATTGAAAATATAGGTTAGTGGTCCAACAATTCTTCCCTTAATACATATTTTTAAATACCTCAATTGTACGGAAAATCTCATATTTATATGGTTCTTTGTTCCGGTGCCACTACATCCTTTTTGCACCACTAGTCTACGCATATATTTTCTCATCCTTGCGGTCTCACATCATCAAACGCCTCCCTTTGGAACACCTTGCATCAATTCCTTGTACCAACAAACCTATACCTTCATTTTCATCGCACCCATTTAATGCTATTCAAAGTGCATTAATGCATTGTCCATTTAACTGCATAGGGTGACAATAAATTCATTCAGCTATTATGATGTGTTTATTTAGTGCAAGACTTTCAAATCTATCATTTTTCAAAAATACTCTTAATCGTAGTGTTGAGAGGATAATCTTCTTAGATATAAACATGAATCAACCGATATATACGTATATGGATCGAAGACTAATCTTTATCCGTAAGAGTCTTCATCACAAATCGAAGACTAACATTCGTTAATCTTCACTTTTCAATTAATCTATAATGAATGAGATTAGTTTTAATTAAACCTCTTCTCGCTAATTGTTTTCCTAAATTGCCGGCACTTTCATGGCAGTGTTCTCCCTCTTCTCGCTAAACATTTGATGAAAAGGCATAGGAGCATATGACTATGTGTACCTAAACAACATAACAACTTCTTCTGAAAAATTCTCCTTAAGATTAGAGACGAGATTCCTCAGCCTCTCCCTAGCATCCACCAATGCGATGTTCTGGCCAATGCAAATGACTCTTTCTCCCACAAAAAAGACTATGAACTCTTTAAACCAACTTCAACTCAGCCCCACCCTAACCCTTTCAAGGCCATCTGGAATCTGTCGAACATTCCTAGGTGCAGCGATATCTCATGGCTTGCGGCTCTAAAGAGGCTACCTACCTTAGCCAAGATCATGACTTGGGGTCTTACTGATAATGATACTTGTAAGCCGTGTCAAGGTGCTACCAATTCTGATGACCACCTCTGGACACTTTGCAGCTATGGGTTTGGCTTGACTCGGGTCCTCTATCATTCTCCCTACATCCATAATATCTGGGTTTGGCTTGATTCTAGAAATCACAACAAGCACAACTTGTTGGAATGTATCCGGACAACTTCAATCACCTGTTTCATCTACCATGTATGGAAAGCAAGGAACACCCTTCTCTATAGTAACTCCTTTACCCGTGTTGTGGACTGTGCTGCGGAGGCCATTAACTCAACCAAGCTCCATTTCGAGCACACATGGAAGGATCGATCCGATGCATCTCATGCCACTGCCCGTTTGATGAACTTGAACTTAGTCTAGACTTCAAGTAGTCTGTTGTCTTTCTATCTCCTATAAACTTGTTGTTGCCCTTGTAACCCTTGTATATTCCTCTACACAATAGGCTAATGAAGAAACTGTTTCTTTTTCTTAAACTGCCGCTTGTTTTTTTAACTTTTATATATATAGAAGAACCGGGGTGGTGAGGATTGAGGAGCACACTCTTTTGTTTATTAAGTGACAAACTAGACCCCTCTTATTTATTTATAAAGATTAATTCAAAGGGTTAAATGGTAATTTCAATTTACTTAAGTTCGGGCCCAATCGATTTAAAAAGCCTAAGTCCAATCAGGTCCACTCTAGTTACACAATTCAGACCTACTCGAGTTACACAAGCACAAGCCCAATCCGAAATACAAATCTTGTAGTTAGTGAGTTTCGTACTGTGGGTGAGAGACCCTCTCTTCCACCCTTATACGAGTTGGACTATTTGAACTTTTTGTATTCTCTTGTTGATACGTAGTATTAACACATAATTTTAAAGACAATTTCAATTACACATTGTTAATACATAATTTCAATTACACAATATTAATACAAAATTTCATTTACAAACTATTAATACACAATTTCAATTACAAACTATTAATACACAATTTCATTTACCATGTCAATTTATGTAGCTAACAAACTCGGTCATTTTTCAATTACAAAAATATCGTTTGTTTACACAAAGTTAAGTTACACAATCTCAAATGAGTTGCACAAGCCAAAAAGTCCATCATTTACACAAGTCCGTCATTTACATAAGGTCTAGTTACACAAGGTCTAGGCCATCGAGTTACACAAGCCCAGTTATAACTATAAAAAAATATAGGTCATATCTTGTATTTATAAATTTGGGTCAAATTCTGCTATTAAACGAAATGGGACAATTTGTGAACTTTCAAAACTTTGGGCCTTTCCTACAATTATTAAACATGGGTCATTTTCTATAATTATCCAGCTAGGAGAAAATTTACAAATTCAAAAAGTTTGGGCCAATAGTGTAATACAAAAGTTTGGGTTATTTATTGTAAATTACCATAAATTCAACAAAATTGAAGAACCGTTAGGTGAAATAAAAGGTTAAAAGATACTCTAGAAGGGGGTTCGAATAGAGTATGAGAACTTTTCGCAAACCCAATCTCAAGGCCTTGAAATTCCTTTCAAGGGTCTTGATGTCGATCTGAGCTCTTTGTGAAACTTTGATTTCAAGGGCTTTGAAACAGCTTTTAAAGGCCTTGACTTCTTACTCCTGCAAAACAAAGTTAGTCACAATAGCGAGATATAGTGCGGAAAGTAAAAGATCAACACGAGGATATGTTTACAAAGTTCGGCTCTAAATAGCCTACTCTCCGTCCCAGGGTATAGCGTTAGGATCTAACTATCTATTATCAGCTTCAAAGAGTCCTAGATACAAACTAGAAGAAATCCCTTTCTTCTTTCACTGTAGCCAATCCTACGATCTAGCTCCAACTCTTCACCTTGCTATAATAACCTAGTTACTTCGCAGAGTAATACACACTCTAGTATAACACTATTTAGATCTTCCAATGGAGCTCTTGTGTTTTATCTCTCTCTAATAGAATAAAGCTTTTTAGAAAGAGAGAAAGAAAAACAATGAATCGAATGAAGATGTTTGGGTTACTTGAAGACGTAAAGATGTTTCCGTGTAAGCTTTTGTTTCTTCTTCAATCACCATCTTCATTTATACTCTTCTATGGAGAGGTCTTCTAGCCGTTGGAGAGATGACCGTTTGAAGATGAATCTTCTTCTCCATGAAGATCACTTCCTGTTATGAGATAAAGTAGACGTTGTAGATCTTCATTTCTTGAGAACATATTGATTCCTTAGCTCCTTAAACTTCTCATTCTTGTTAAACTGAATGAGAAGGAATCTTGATTCTTTTCGGTTTAGAAAATCTTCTGAAAAGATCTTCTAACGTTCGGTTTGAAAAAGATCTTTTGCTGAAAGAGATCTTCCTGTTGAGCAAATTTCTTTTGGAAAATCTTCTTTGTAATTTTGAATCCTCGTGCAACTATATTTCTTCAAGGCATTTGAGATCGTCCCTTTGTATAACTATCTTCCTTGTATCCTTGAATAATATTTCAAGGCCCTTGAAATCCTTATCAAGGCCTTTGAAATCTTTGATCAGTCCGGCACTAAATTCAAACCAACCAAGCATCTAGAGAATATAATCAATACATTGTTAGTGTATCAAACTACTACATTTGTGTTTAAATCTTTCATCATCAACACCTGTAAAACATTATAATCAAGGTGGAGTTTTCAAAAACCCTAATAATTCGGGATTGAGAAGATTTACGGAGCGAAGGTAGCACCGGTTGCTTCAATGGGATCATCGGAGGTGGGGCGGCACTGGGAGGATGGTGGCGGCGGAAACTAGACCGGAGGTTGTTCTAGGAACCAGACCAGAGGAAGCCGAGGTTGTGCCGGAAACCGGACCGGAGGAAGCTAAGGTCGTCGTTGCCCAGATCCCCGCGCTGCTTGCCACCTTGCTGCTACACATGACCTAGAGGAAGGCTTCACAATTTCCAAAAGCAAACCGTCACTACTTGCCGCCACGCTGAAGCACGTGACCGGGAAGAAGGCTTCGCCTCAGCCAGAAGTATACCGCCGGGGATGAAGGTTGAAGGAGACCACCGAGTTCAGATCTAGAACATCTACGAGGTCGTTGCTGGCCAGATCCACCGTCATTGTCGTCGCTGCTTGCCGCCTCGCCGTTGCACGTGACCGCGAAGAAGGCTTCGTCGCTGCCAGAGGCAAACCGCCGAGGATGAAGGTTGAAGAAGACCACCGAGTTCAAATCTGAAACGACTGCGAGAAACCCCAACTACTTCGATTATGGAATCTGAAAATTGAGAATGATTTTATAGGGTTTATATATTATGTTTTTCCGTTATGCACTTATGCCCCTTTAATTATTTATATTTAGATTTAAAATTTTATAGAGAAAAATAGAGGGGCGTAGATTATATCAATACAAAAGACTTATATACATCAATCTTCTCAAGATATTTTTCGTGAATGTTTGAATCCCTTTCTACACAAAACCAAATATTAAAAATCCTAAGGTACCGGTCTGGTTCAAACCGTTGAACCAACATTTGGATTAGAGAAAACCCAAATATTTTAAAAAAAAGGCAAAATAGAGAGTTTAAAATCTACGATTTACAAACCGACAACACTGTCACTCTAACTACTCCAATTATGTTTTGCAAATCAGACAAAATAAATAGTTTGATTAGTAGAAAGTTAGTCTGGCAAAGAAAGGTGGTTGAAAGAACAGCGACGTAGTGGTTAAGATAAACTAATTTTTATTTTTATAAACTGATCGATCTTAATTATTATTATAGAATCGGTTCACGAGTTTCGAACCTATTGATAGGTTCGAAAATTTAAAATTTATATGGGCCTAAATTCGTAAAAATTTAAAATTTTGACCGGTGAAAGACTTTGATTCCGCATGCCAAACGCGGAATGCATGGTACGTTTCGTTTACACATGTCAAATTGTACGTGTCGAATAATTTCGGTTTCTCTGTCCAAACGCGGAATTGTTCTATTTACGATTTTGGGGCTATGTGCGGAATTAAATAACTCATTACAACTCCAAACGGCTTCCACATCGGAACCTCTTCATGAAATAAACCGAAAATAAATAAATAATTCCGCACCCGAACACTGGAATTGAATAATTTATAAAATAGTTTTACATGAGTTGACGTGCCTTACAAAAATGTTAAACTCAATCTCAAGATTCTCGAGCCATTAATTTTCTCAAGGATCTTCCCATATCTCAATATATATATATATATATATATATATATATATATATATATATATATATATATATATATATAGAGGGTGTGGTTCCCATGAGAACACCCCTAACGTGAGAACATGAGAACAATCGTACACCGTTGGATGATGTGAGTATTAAGGGTTGAGATTTAGAGTAAATATCAAAAATAATAATAACTACGAATAATAATAATTAAGAATTCAACAATAACTACGAATAATCACTCAACCAACAATAACTACGAATAATACATTAAACGATATGACACATTCATAACAAAACTGATAATAATTACGAATCTGTTCTCATGTTCTCACGTTAGGGGTGTTCTCATATGATCTATACTATATATATATATATATATATACTTCCTTGTCTAGTGTCTGCAGTTCCTTTGTCTCTGGCTAGCTTTACTAGCTAGATTGCTCCTTCTCTTTCCATATTTTTTTTCATCAAAGTTTGTTCTTCACGATAATCAATCAATGGATAACACTGTGGAATCAGCACTTTTGGAGCCTAATTTCAACGATGAAGATGGCAAGAAGCAGCTGACGAAGAAGGTGTGGGATGAGATGAAGTTGATTGGGATGATTTCATTACCTTCAGTTCTGTTTAGGGTTACGGGTTATGGTGTCTTCATAGTGACACAATCGTTCATCGGCCATATTAGCTCTGTCGATCTCGCGGCTTATGCTCTCGTTTTGTCCATCTCGATCCAATTAACCAGTGGCGTTGTTGTAAGCTTCTTCATCTTCTTCCTCGATCTATTTATGAAAGATGGTTTTTAAGTGATCCAGTTAGAAATTGCTTATTTAAGTCTATTGTATTTCCTTTTGGTAGGTATTGCATGTTTTCTAATACATTATTGTGAGCCAAATTGGTGCATCATGCACCACACTAGAACAATTTTTTTTTATATCACGGATATATTTAGTCTTTAATTCGGTTGTGAACGGTGATAGTATGTTCTGAGATAATAGGTTGATTGGGACAAACAATGGTGATATTTATCACGGTTCCTGAACTTGTAACTTTTTTTTATTCTTGATTAACGGCTATTTTATCACGGCCATGACCTTGATAAAAAGGACAAGAGAATAAGAGATAGTTTTTTAAGCGCCAAAATGACCCCATTTCTTCGAATAGAGTTTGACAAGAGAATAGCACATAATTAAACATTGGAAGTGTGACAGAGATGAACCATAGAGCGGAGGTCATGTGAATACGAGCGCACATGCTTGTTAGGTCCAATCCCAAGGCATATGCCCATCGTTGAAAATAACGAATAACCCACCGACCTTATACACTAGACTCTAAATGTTCCCACTTTAGATGTCTATATGCATAATGTTGCAGGTTGGAATGTCAAGTGCAACCGAAACTCTTTGTGGGCAAGCATTCGGAGCGAAACAATACCACATGTTAGGAATCTACTTGCAACGTTCATGGATTGTCAATATAGTCACCATGACCATCATGCTCCCGATCTTGATCTTTTCCGGTCCGATGTACAAGTTGTTAGGGCAAGAAGACGATATAGCGGATGCAGCAGAGACCATTTCCCTATGGTACATTCCAGCTTTATATACCTTTGTTTTCACCTTCACCATCCAAATGTTCCTGCAATCACAGATGAAGAACACCATGGTCGGGTATATATCCACAGTTGCCTTGGTAATTCATGTTTCCGCGTCTTGGCTCTTTGTCGATAAGCTCAACCTCGGTGTTCCTGGTGCAATGGGTGCTCTGATCATAACCGAATGGTCGATGGTTTTCGGTCAATTTATGTACCTCTTTGGTGGTTGGTGCAAGGAAACATGGAAGGGCTTCTCCATGCTTGCATTTGCTGATATTCTGCCGGTTGTGAAGCTCTCTATTTCATCGGGGTTTATGCTTTGGTACAATATATATCCATTATTTACGTATTCTATTAATAACTATCACTATATTGAAGCATACAATATAACATTTCCCTTAACAAAATTGACTTTTTTTTCTTTGTTTATACTAGCCTTGAGATATGGTACAGTTCAGTTCTTGTCTTGATAGCCGGATACTCATCCGATGCGGTAGTCGAGATATCCGCATTCTCCATCTGGTATGATAACCTTTTTGCTCTTCTATCTTATGTTGAACATATTTTTATCATGTTTAAGTTTTGATCTTAATGAAATCATTGATCTTCCAGCCTGAACCTTAATTCATGGGAGTTTATGATTGCACTTAGCCTTTTGACTGCGGCATGGTACGATGAAACAACCTAGTTCTTTTCATGATTGATGTCTTATTATATATCCTCTTATAGTATTAGTATACTCGATCATGTGGTTGAATTCTATATACTCATTAGTGTTCGAGTTTCAAACGAGTTGGGGCGAGGAAACATCGAGAAAGCAAAGTTCGCAATCAAGGTTCTACTATGGATGGCTGCTGCTCTAGGAATACTCTTCTTCATGATTTGTCTAATTTTCGGCCACTCGATTCCTTACTTGTTCACGAGTGACGAGGAGGTTGCTGAGGCTGCGGGAAATCTCTCTGGATTGCTTGCCTTGACAATGCTCGTAAGCAGTTTCCAAGCAATATTTTCAGGTAACAATATTAGAAGAATGGGTCATTATAAACATTGTTTTAATCGTAAATCTTTTAATATTTACCATCGAGTATTGTCTACACTTTTATATTTTGAAATGCTTTGTTTTTCTATTTTATTCCCCTTGTGGAATCTCGTTTGACACTCAATTCTTTTGTTATGATAAGTAGGGGTGGCAATAGGTTGTGGGTCACAAGCCAAGGTTGCTATAGTTAATGTTGTGTCCTATTATGTCATTGGTATTCCGGTTGGATGCTTGTTGGCATTTGTAGCCAACCTTGGAATTAAGGTACGCCGTTACGTGTTTCACGTAATATGATTTTGATGCATACAACGTTAAAAGTTCTCATAGTATGCTATTATGTTTGATGTTGAATAGGGTATATGGATCGGAATGTTGGTCGGCATGGTAGTCCAAGTAATTGTACTCGTCATCTTAACATGGAGAATCGATTGGCAAGGAGAAGTAAGATCCGAGCAAATAAAGAAACATACATTTTTAGCATGAGAATTTTAACTACCGTAACAACTTGAACTTTGAACTTTTGGGTTTCAGGTGGACAAGACGAAGATTCGACTTGGGCAATTTTTTCATGATTCTGCCGAGGTATCCAACGAGAGTTCTAATAATTCTTAAAGAAACCTTGAGAGACTTTGCGGTAGCTATCCAATCACTCGTGAACTTCTCGGAACAACGTCGAATTAGGATTATAGGTTGGCTCAGATGCATTAAATGTACGTTATACTCATAATTTGTGAGTAAACATACACCATATATAAATATTCCAAGTGTGATATTCGCAATTTCTCTCGCTTAATATTCATACATAATATATTATTTTATTTCATGTATTTGGGTTAAGATTTATTTCTTTTTAAATAATAATTATAACTTATAACTTATCAAATTGGTGATAAGGTTGCAATAATGTTGGTGTGAAAATCTTTGAACTAGGATTCTAAGACTCAAAACTACATGAATTATTATTATTATTATTATTATTATTATTATTATTTATTATTATTATTATATCATAAATTAAATATATTATACACGTGTTTAGGGACCATTCTATAACAGTCAGTTTTGGCTGTCACTACCCCCGCGGTGACAGTGGCCGCTCCAGCGGAAACTGTGTCTGTCACCGACCCCGTGGTGACAGTGAGCTGCACCCCTTAGGCAAGGGCAAACCGCCCATGCGGTGTTGCCTCAGATCATGAAGATCTTCTTTCCTTTTTCGTTTCTATCTTGTTTCCTATCTTATAAGATCCGATTTTCTTATCTTTGGCCGGCTTTCCTGGATCTTCTAAACTCTAGAACGTCCTTCCTTCTATCTTTTCACCCATTTCCTATAAATTCCCTCTTCTTTTTCACGTTTCTTGCATACATTTTCCTTCAACCCTAAGAGTTGCAACCGTTTCCCTTCTCCCCTTGGTGAACGTGTAAGTCTTCCTCTCTGAGTTCTTCATCATGTTCATGAGTTGCTGCGTGCCTTTTCCTTCTGTTTTGTTTTCTTCTCTCGTTCTTCCCTTTTCTTCTTCCTCAAGAATCAAGTTTGAGTCTTGATTCTTGTTGAGTGTTCCATTGTTGATACGTTGTTGTTCACATGCTCCCTTGGTTGAGTTGTGACGTTTGAGTGTGTTAGAGAGACAAGCTTTGACCTTTTTTGGATTCCTTGCTGTCGAAGGAGTCAACAACACCTTCTGGACCGTAACCTCCCCCCGCGCATCTGTCCCACTGCTCCCGCGGATTCTGCCCAGCGCCGCCCCTACGGTGTTGTATGCCGCCCCTGCGGTTTCCCTCCAGTGACTCCTGTCTTTGGTGAGCTGCTTTCCTTCCTTTCTTCCCTCGTTCCTTTGGTTTGTTCTTGATGTTGTTACCTCAGGGAGTGTTGTAAGACTAAGGTTGAGACCTTAGCTTGTGACGATCTCTTAAAGATCATTGAGACTAGAAGTTATATACATCTAGCAACCATTTCGTTCCTGATTCGTGATGTCTTGTGTGAACATGCCTTCCTTGCTCCTTTCTTGAGGGAAACTGAGTTGTTGCTGATCTTTGATTTACCTTCGAGTGAGGTAAGTCCCCTAGACTTACTTAGCTTCATTTCGTGTATTGGTTTGAGTGTATTTGCTTGGTTGTGTTGTTGTTATTGTTATAACGGATAACCGGACTAGGATTGACCCTTATAACCGTAATTGGCCCAAGTGTATTACAACCGGGCGGTGACTACTTGTCTAGCTCTATAGGAGACTAGGAGCTGCTCTTGCAACCCAGACCTGGAAGTAACGGATAGTACTGATCTATTCTTGTTGGTAGATAGAAGCGGAGGCGAGTTTCGGGAGATTCTCGTGTGAAAAAGAAGTTGAATTAGTAATGGATAACTTAATGAAAGATAATAACCGGCTGAGTGGGAGCATGCAATGTGTTTACCTTTCTTATGTGTGTTTGTGCCTTTAATTTCTTTCTGATACCTAGAATGTTAGCTAACGGTTTATACCGATGTTGTAGATGCCTTGTATGATATAAGTGTTGTTGACTGATCCAGATGGTGTGGTCAGCCAGGGTTCCCGTACATTATAGGACAGGATCGGGTTTACATTTTTGTTGTTGTTTTTCCTTTGTTTTGAACTCGGTTGCGAGTCTTTGACGCTTCTCGTGTTGTTACCTTTGGTTTTATAAACAGTTTTGAATTTTCATTTGTTTGTGCCTTATTATAAGATTCGTTGTGTCGTTGCTACCATGAGGGCCGGGACCCTTTGTGAGGTCCTAGCCCGTAACACTTCGAATTTCCAGAACTTGGGGTGTTACATTATGGTATCAGAGCTCTAGGTTGCCAACAATGGCACTCGAAAGGTCGGATAGATAAATAAACAGAACCCGCAAGGGGTCTTCAGTTTCAAAAGGGGATTTTGTTTTAAACTTGTCTGTCTGGGATAGATGTACGGGCGACCACCACTACCTCCGCGGATCTCAACAGTGTAGTTTCTTTTGTGTTGACCTTTATGTGCTTTTCTTGGATTTTTGCTTTAGTTGTAGCGTGGCCTTATATATCTTATCCCTATCGCAAATGGCGCGTACTAGGTCGACTCGACCCGAAGGAGCATCACAAACATCAACCAAACAAGAAAACAAGAGAACAACACGTTAGAGACTATACTAAGTGGATACCGAGTATGTTAGCCCACATGAGAGAGTTGGAGGATCGATCCTTTCAATGATGGCTAGTGAAATTTGTTTATATCAAGTATGACATTGTTGGCACATCTACTAGCCGAGGTATAAGTGTTGTTGAAGATGAACTCGTTCCTGGCTTTCTAGGTGAAGTAGATATACACAGTGATTGAAGATGATTTGATACTGGAGATGAGGTAGCACTTGGGAGTGGTTTGAGAGCTAAGCCAAGACCAGAGGTTGGAAGAGTAGGGGTAGGGGTAAGGTATTTTGGCCCAACGTGAAATAATATCAAGCACCAAGCTAGCGTAACTACAATTGTTCCAAAGGCGAGTCTCGCCTTCTGGGCGGCCATCACAAAGCTTGCAAGAGTCGTCATCAGTGATACTCCAATAGTGCAACTTGGTAAGAGTAGGGAGTCTTTGAAGACTAGCCAACCACGCAATAAATGGCATATAGGAATATGGAGGTCCCTCTAGATCGGAATGGTTGTGGTGGAGCTAGGGGGAAGCGAGGGGGATCTGAAGATGGTGTAAGTAGACAAAGTGGAGAAGGAGCATTAGGTCGGGTAATAAGGTTAAGAAGGTTAGCCCCATGCCCAAAGGAGAGGATAACATCACCAACCTTAATAATGAGTTCCAGATGTGGCTATACTTAGTGGTCGCTTGATAGTTCCAGATCAAACATCTTTGAGGATGTTATGGTTAACCCATTCACACCAAATGTTTGAACTCCCCGGTGCCAGGTCGTAGATGAGCTTAGAGAGGCAAGCTTTGTTCCATAAGAGGAGCTCCTTGAAGCCGAGATCACCCTAACTCTTAGGCGTGCAGACCTTATTCCAAGCAACCAGAGAGTGCTTACTATCATCCTTACCGGACCACGAGAAGGACCTCAGGAGGCTCTAGATCTTATTGAGAATTGACTGCGGAATCAGGAACACCGTATACCAATGTTGGTGCATAGCCATGAGAATAGAAGCCGTAATTTACATTCTTCCGGCATAGAAGCGTGTCTTAGCACACCAAGACTGGATCCTAGAGGTAACATCTGAGATAATACATATATATTATATACACACCAAACCTCCAAGTCTGTATTTCCTTCATCACTAGCTAGCTTTACTAGGTACAATTGCTTGGGCAAATACACTAGGTATCAATTGTTTAAATCTGTTTGCGCTTTCCCCCTCTCCCTTGAACTTCGGTGGAAGATGTGATCATTATGTACATCCTCCCTCTTTCTAGTCAACCCATAACCTTTTTTGAAAAAATAGACGTTTTGTAATCACGGACAAACGGTTCTTCCTTTTGATTTTTGGGTTAGGTTCAGGGGAAAGAAATCGTCCGAATTGTAATTTGAACCTCTGTTTATATCCCTAAACCGCTCGTTTGACCTGCATAATTGGCGGTTCGTATACTTCATTTTTGGAAGAAACAACAGTTGTGTAAACCGAAGTATATAGAAACCCCAAGCTATCGGTCTAGTTCAAACCGTTGAACCAACACTTGAATTAGAGAAAACCCAAATGTTTTTAAATAAAAGGCAAAATAAAGAGTTTTGAAATCTATGATTTACAGACCGACACCACTGTCGCTCTAACTACTCCAATTATGTTTTGCAAATTGGGCAAAATAAAGAGTTCAATTATCAGGAAGCTAGTAGGGGAAAGAATGGTGGTTGAAAGAACAACTAACTGGTGGTTAAGATATTTTTTTCATATTTATAAAAAAACAATTTATCTTAACCCAAAATTTCTATATTTTGCACGTATATCACACATATACTATCAAGAGATAAAATGAACACGAAAATTTGTTGTATAGTTCGTCACGAGTTTGGAACTACGTCTGTGAAACTATTAAACCAAAAGGGGGAGAATTATGTACACGGCGCTCAATTCACTTCTTGCTTAGTGCCGACGGATGATGTCGGTACCCGGAGTTGATTTACAATTTCTTTGAAGGTCTCGAACAAATCACTGTCTCAGTCAATTTATTGATATCCTTTTTGAAACAATTTGATAAAGTAGGCTCTTTTTTATGGGCTTTTATTTTGTAGATACCTCTAGTTTTTACCTATTATAATTGACTTAAAACTATTACTATATTAAGAATATTAGTTTATACTATGGATACTCTTTACATAGTAGTATTGATAAAAGGCATAGCCATTTTACCCATCTTTTTTTCATATAAAATAATGAAAGCGGCTTAGGACTAGTTCAGTATAGAAAGTTTATGACGTTGAAGAGTATCATTGTGAGCGAGGTACATAAAAAAAATTCCAACCACATACAGATACATTATAGTTAACATAGTTTGCTACGAAAGTTTAGTGAATAACCATTTTTTTATTCTGAAAACTATTTTAAAAAAAAAAATTAATCACAGGACTTTGGTGCCGGCGCCCACGGCTTTAGCGGATTGCAAAACCTTTTTTACATTAGTAAAACGAAGACGGTCTATATAGCTTTTTCGTAATATTTTCTCTATTTTATAACAACAATTATAATAATTATAAATATAACCTTAATTGACATAATACACGTGCAAGACAATAAAATTATTTTTATTGGTTAAACACAATCAATAATCTGAACCAATTATTTTGTTCAAATCTGTCAAAGTCCGATATAGACGGACCGGTAGAGCGGGGGTCGTGTGCATACGAGCGCACATGCGCATTAGGCTCAAGCCCAGTACATAAATCCGGCGAGGTTCCATCATAAAACCAGTTGATAATAGAAGGAGTAGTCCACCGACCTTATATACTAGGCTCGGAGTATCCCATCTTTCGACGTGGGACCTTATTATCTCCAACGAAATCTTCACAAATCTCAATACATATATATTATATACACACAAACCTCCAAGTCTGCATTTCCTTTTCATCACTAGCCAGCTTTTCACTATTGTTTGTATCCTAACTTTTTCTTTATTCTTTTCCAATGGGTGTTAGTTACTAGACTGATCTATATATACACTTTACATCCTTTTCTTCATCAAAATTTCTTCTTCACAACAATCAATCAATGGATAACACAGTGGAATCAACACTTCTGGAACCTAATGTCAACGATGAAGATGGCAAGAAGCAGCTGACGAAGAAGGTGTGGGATGAAACCAAGTTGATAGGGATGATTACGTTACCTGCAGTTGTATTTAGGCTTACGGCTTACGGTGTGTTCATAGTGACGCAATCGTTCATCGGCCATATTAACTCCATCGATCTCGCGGCTTACGCTCTTGTTCAGACCATCTCGATCCAGTTAATCAATGGCACTGTTGTAAGCTTCTTCTTCAGCTTCTTCCTCCATTTATGAATACTGTTTATTTAAAGGAGCAGATTAGAAATTGCTTATTTTGGTCTATAGTATTTTTTTTTTAAAGGGTAAAGTAAATTATATTGAAGAAGAGAAAGTTTGTTCACGTTGTAGAGAGGGTAGGGGATCATATCCAAAAGTTAGAAATTGCTTATTTTATTAGTCTCCTGACTTTAGTAACTTGAAATTTATGGTGGTAGCTAAAACTACAGGTGTTAAAAGTTGACTCAACCCGTGAATCCGATCCGATAAATCCGAATTCGAAGTGCTGATTCCACTGTGTTATCCATTGATTGCCCGAATTGAATAACTCAAGCCGAGGTAACCCGTTAGTACGAAGTAACTCAATCCGAAGTAACCCGACCCGAAGTAATCCAATAAGTCTATAATAGCATATCCATATGATAATTTTATATTATAAGTTTATAATGACATATTACATAATACATATTACTTAGTCCATACTATAGGTCGAATACCCAGATCCGGTTAAAGATTATTTTAACTAAACAAATCACTCATATTTTCTATGTTAAAGCAAATCTTGATCATTTTTTTAGGAGAATGTAATGCCTTAATCAATGTTTTGAGCCCGTGTACCTAATCTCCTATAGGCTTATGAGGGTGTTGTTTCAATGGGCTTTGATGTTAGAAAATGACCTTGTTGTGCCGAATATCGAGTATATGAAAGAACAAAAATTAAGAAAGAAAAAAGAGATTGGCTACACAAATTTATAGGGGTTTTTGTTAATTTTCGGATTACAAATGAACGGATAATCCGAATGCAGGTTAATATAGGATACAGTTTCTAGATAGTTAAGTTTATTAGTATCAAGTTTAAATGTATATACTCACAATGTTGCAGATTGGAATGTCGAGTGCAACCGAAACTCTTTGTGGACAAGCATTTGGAGCGAAACAATACCACATGTTGGGGATATACTTGCAACGCTCATGGATCGTCAACTTAGTCACCATGACCATCATGCTTCCGATCATGATCTTTTCCGGTCCTATATACAAGTTGTTAGGGCAAGAAGACGAGATAGCCGATGCAACAGAGACCATTTCCCTATGGTACATTCCGGTTTTATATACCTTTGTGTTCTGCTTCACCACGCAAATGTTCTTGCAATCACAGATGAAGAACAACATCGTCGGGTATATATCCACAGTTGTATTGGTAATTCATGTTTCCGTGTCTTGGTTCTTTGTCGATGAGCTCAACCTCGGGGTTCCTGGTGCAATGGGCGCTCTTGTCATATCCGAATGGTCCATGGTTTTCGGTTTTGGTATTTACCTCTTTGGTGGTTGGTGCAAGAAAACATGGAAGGGCTTCTCCATGCTTGCCTTTGCCGATCTATTACCGGTTGTGAAGCTCTCTATTTCGTCAGGATTCATGCTATGGTACAAAATATATATATTATTTACATATTCTATTGGTCAATATCACTACAATGAAGCATACAACATAATATTGTCCTTAACAAAATTGAATTCTTTCTTCGTTTATGCTAGCCTTGAGCTATGGTATACTTCAGTTCTTGTCTTGATAGCCGGGTACTCATCCGATGCAGTTGTCGAGATATCCGCATTCTCCATTTGGTATGATAATCTCTTGCTCTTCTATTGTCTATCATGTTTAAGTTACGATCTTAATGAGGTCATTGACTTTTCAGCTTGAACCTTAATTCATGGGAGTTTATGATAGCCTCTAGCCTTATGACCGGTGCATGGTACGATAAAACAACCTAATTCTCTTCATGATTGATGACTTACCTTCGTACAATATATTAATGTTATAGAATTCTATATACTCATTAGTGTTCGAGTTTCCAACGAGTTGGGACGAGGGAACATCGAGAAAGCAAAGTTTACAATCAAGGTTTTACTATGGATGGCTGCTGCTATTGGGATACTATTCTTTCTGATTTGTCTAATTTTCGGCCACTCGATTCCGTACTTGTTCACGAGTGACGACGAGGTTGCTGAGGCTGCAGGAAATCTCTCTGTATTGCTTGCCTTGACAATGCTTGTAAGCAATTTTCAAGCAATATTCTCAGGTAACGCTATTAGAACAAGTCGTTATAAATTGTATTTTAATCATATGCATGCTGAAAAGTGTCTAGATTAACTTTCTTGACGGTTATGAAAAGCATCCAACATTCACCGTCGAGTATTGTTAACGCTTTTATATTTTGACATTCTTTGTTTTTCTATTTTATTTTCCTTGAAACTTGTTTGACACTCGATTCTTTCGTTATGGAACGTAGGGGTAGCAATAGGTTGCGGATCACAAGCCAAAGTTGCTATAGTTAATGTCGTGTCCTATTACATTATTGGTATTCCGGTTGGATGCTTGTTGGCATTTGTAGCTGACCTTGGAATTAAGGTATGCCGTTAGGAATTCCACGTACTATGATATTGACGCTTATAAGTTAAAAATTCTCAGATTATGCTATTATGTTTGATGTTGAATAGGGGATATGGATTGGAATGTTGGTTGGCATGGTAGTCCAATTAATTGTACTCATCATCTTAACATGGAGAATCGATTGGCAAGGAGAGGTAAGATCTCAAGCAAACAAAAGAAACACATGTTATTTTAGGACGAGTTTTCTAACTACCAGAATAATTTGAACTTTGAACTTTCGATTTTCAGGTTGACAAGACGGAGATTCGACTTGGGCGATTTTTTCATGAATCTCCAGAGGTATCCAACCCAAGTTCTAATCATTCTTGAACAATATTATTATTGGAGACTTCGCTGCACCTATCCAATCACTCGCAAATTTTTCGAAACAACATCGAATTAGGTTTGTAAGTTGGTTATTATTATTAATTGCTTTGTGTATTTTATTGGCTTACTTTGAGCAATATTTTTTTTCTAAAAAAAAAACTAATGATTCATATTGAGTTTTGGGTACTTCTTGAGGTAACCCTACAAGTGTTTCTTGAAGGTTAGCTAGGGGTCTGAATCATAACTAATGGTTTATAAAAGCTTTTCTATCAAAATATATATATATATATATATATATATATATATATATATATATATATATATATATATATATATATATAGAGAGAGAGAGAGGGTGTGGTTCCCATGAGAACACCCCTAAAGTGTATACATGAGAACAATCTTAGACCGTCGGATGGTGAGTATTAATGGTCGAGATTTAGTGTAGATATCATAATTAATAATAATTAGGAATAATAATAATTAGGAATAACACCGAATAATCCACTCAACCAACAATAACTACGAATAATACATTAAACGATATGACACATTCGTAACAAAACTAATAATAATTACGAATCTGTTCTCATTTTAGAGGTTGTTCTCATATGATCTATCCTCTCTCTCTATATATATCTTTGTAACTTTTGTATATCCATTTATCTGGAAATTGGTTTTCTATTTGCTTGGAATTATCGGCAGGAACCGCTCGAGTGGGGAAGAATAACACCTTCAACTCACGTTTTCCATGGTTTGAGCGTCAACGCCGGCATGATGTGTTGACGCTCAAATAATTCATCGCCGCCACTATGCTCCTAAGTTCCGTTGGAATGCGCCAAAATCGGCTAACTATCATACAAATACGTAAAATCCCGCACATTCGAGCATGCACATGTTAGACTCGAGCCTATTACACAAGTTAATAGGGTTTCATTCTAAAATCAACCGTCTAATCCAACACAATCATTTCCGACACTCAATTTGCTAACCAATTCAAGCTCAACAACAAAACCCGATTGGAAAAAGGTACTTAACGATTGTCGGTATAATCAATTTTTAATGTTGTCTTTATTATTTTTGCTATATATTGGTAGCTAGATAGATAACCCCACGTCTTAACTCATTCTCAACCCAATACTTTTCTTCATATTCCTCACATATCTCAATATATAATGTTTCATAGTTTCATTTCCTTTTCATCACTACCTTAAAACTTGTTCTTCACAACGATCAATCAATGGATAACACAGTGGAATCACCACTCTTGGAATCTAACTTCAATGGCGAATTCGAAAATGAGAAGCAGCAGTTGATGAAGAAGGTATCGGAGGAGATAAAGTTGATTGCGAGGATTTCTTTGCCTTCAACTGTGTTTAGGGTTACGACATACGGCGTGTTCGTAGTGACGCAATCGTTTATCGGTCATATTAGCTCCATCGACCTTGCTGCTTATGCTCTTGTTCAGTCCATCTCTATCCAGTTCATTAATGGCATTGTTGTAAGCTTCTTCTTCATCTTCTTCCTACTGTTTATGAACAATGAGTTTATTGTTTGATTTTTTTGTTTACTCTTTGCCTGTAACTCAAATTTGTCGGTCCCTACTTGTTCCTTCTATTTTTCTGCAACTTCTTAAAAGTATTAGATGTAGGTTGATAGGCGCAGAGAATTGATTATTCAATTTATTTTGGTGTCACATCCGTATGTGAAAGATATTTTTATGATTGTTTATCAAAAATTATAAAATAATATTTTATACGGATCCTCGTAATAACAACACACGAATAAAATTTCACACCGATAAGTTGTCAAAGTCTGATACAGACGGACCGGGTATAACGGGTCGATTGCATACAAGTGTACATGATCGTTAGGACTAAGTCAGCACATAAATCCGGTAAGGTTCCATCCTAAAACCAATTGAAAATAGGAGTAAATACTAGCTTCGGAATGTCCAGATCTTTTGATGTGAAAACTTATTATCTCCAACATGAGCATCATTTTTCTAGTGACCATTATTATATGATGAATAATGACTCGTTTTATACCTCTTGTTTTGTAATATTCTGAAACACTCCTCCATGATTAATCTTTGTCTGTGACATATCCATTCGTGATAGACAACGAAAATACATGAGTTTGTTCTTGTTTATTTGATTGTCTCTAGTATCTTTCTCAAGTATATATGTTCTCCCACACAATGTTGTAGATAGGTATGTCGAGTGCTACTGAAACTCTTTGTGGGCAAGCATTCGGGGCGAAGCAATACCACATGTTAGGAGTCTACTTACAACGCTCATGGCTTATCAACTTTGTGGCCATGACCATCGTGCTTCCGATCATGATCTTTTCCGGTCCTTTATACAAGTTGTTAGGCCAAGAAGATGACATATCCGATGCAGCGGAGACCCTTTCCCTGTGGTACATTCCAGTTTTATATAGCTTCATTTTCACCTCCACCATCCAAATGTTCTTACAATCACAGATGAAGAACAACATCCTCGGGTATCTATCCCCAGTGGTAATGTCCGTTCATGTTTTCACGTCTTGGCTCTTCGTTTATAAGCTCAACCTCGCGCTTCCTGGTGCAATGGGTGCTATGATCATATCCCGATGGTCCATGGCTTTCGGTGAATGTTTTTACCTTTTTGGTGGTTGGTGCAAGGATACATGGAAGGGCTTCTCCATGCTTGCATTTTCCGATCTTCTACCGGTTGTCAAGCTCTCTATCTCGTCGGGATTCATGTTGTGGTTAGTTAAAACACTATACCACTCAAAGAGAACACATATATGTTAGGTTCACGTAGTATCATATTGTCGATGTGGGACATTCCACACTTCTCAGCAATATAAGAGTACGATAAATCTTATATTTTGAGGTGATGAAAACTATTTACACATACTTCTTTCTTTGTTTATGGTAGCCTTGAGTTGTGGTACACTTCAATTCTTGTCTTGATAGCCGGATACTCATCCGATGCGGTGGTCGAGATATCCGCATTCTCGATTTGGTATAATCTTTAATTCTTCTTTATTCCATTTGACATATTTCTACGATTTTTAAGTTATGATCTTAATGAACTCATTGAGTTTTCAGTTTAAACCTTAATACATGGGAGTTTATGATAGCCGCTAGCCTTATGACCGGTGCATGGTACGATGAAACGACATAATTCTCTTCATGATGACTTACCCTCGTACAATTTATTAATGTTATAGAACTCTATATACTCATTAGTGTTCGAGTTTCCAACGAGTTGGGACGAGGGAACATCGAGAAAGTAAAGTTTACAATCAAGGTTCTACTATGGATGGCTGCTGCTCAAGGGATACTATTCTTCCTGATTTGTCTAATTTTTGGTCACTCGATTCCGTACGTGTTTACTAGTGACGAAGAGGTTGCCGAGGCTGCAGGAAATCTCTCTGTATATCTTGCCTTGACAATGCTTGTAAGTAATTTCCAAGCAATATTTTCAGGTACGTTCGTCTTATTCTATGTTTTTTCGCTCTTTCTCGGTTTTATTTCCCTTTCGGAAACTCTTTTGACACTCGATTCTTTGTTTTGGCTCGTAGGGGTTGCGATAGGTTGTGGTTCACAAGCCAAGGTTGCTATAGTTAACGTCGTGTCCTATTATGTCATTGGTATTCCGGTTGGATGCATGCTAGCATTTGTAGTTGACATTGGAATTAAGGTACGTCATTACGTGTTCCTCGTACTATGATTTTGACTACGTTAAAAGTTCTCGTATCATACAATTATGGTTGATGTTTAATAGGGGATATGGATTGGAATGTTGGTTGGCATGGTAGTTCAAGTAACTATACTCGTCATCATAACATGTAGAATCGATTGGCAAGGAGAGGTAAGATCTCGAGCAAACGAAAGAGAAAACACAATTTTTATAATGATATTTCTAACTATCCTAACAACTCGAACTTTCGGTTTTTAGGTTGACAAGACGAAGATGAGACTTGGACGGTTTTTCCATGAATCTCCCGAGGAGGCCAATCTGAGCTCGGATTATTCTTGAATAACCATGTTGTTAAAGACTTTGCGATAGCTATCCGATTACTCTTGAATTCGTTTTAAGATAAACTATATATTTCGGAAGAACATTGAAGTAGGATTGTAGGTGGGTTTATACTAACTACTTTGGTGTATTTTTATAGCTCATTTTGATCTAGAGTTTGTAATGTTTACTTAATAAAATATAAATGCTTAGTAGGATATTTTTTAAATAAAATATATGTTTTCCTAATATTTTTGTTTGGTATCTTATAAAACCGAATAAAACGGACAAATTCGTCCATCCAGATAAACGGACGATATGAAAAGTCTCATTTAGGGTTATGACAATCCATCCGAAACCCGACTTTGATGGATAACGGGTAAGGTCTAAGGCCTGACATTCGGGTTTGGCCGAGTCCAACCCGAAAAAAGAGGTAAGAAAAGTGATTTTACCCGACCTCTCAACAGCAAAGGCTTGCTAATGTTATTGGGCTTTTCTATTGCGTCACCGGCCCAAATGCAGAAATAAATTGGGCTTGATAAGCCCAATTAGGATTGGTAGAAGAGGTGAATTGGGCTGGAGAATTCTGTGTAGTCTTGTCATCAAAATGCTTTTATATTTTATACTTGTATCTAGACCTGGTCCGGTTTGAGCTAAACCGTCAAACCGGCGGTTTCCAAACCTGCGGTTTAGGTTTGCGGTTTGGCCAAACCGTGGGTTTGCAGTGTAGGTTATTATTTTTATTTATTTTTAAAAAATGGACCAAACCGACGGTTTTGGTTAACCGCAGGTTTGGTCAATTTTTCAATTTTTTTTTTTATAAACCGGCTAAACCGCCGACAAAACCGGCGGTTTAGGTTAGGTTTAGGTTTGCGACCAATGTCTACTTGTATCATTGTATATTTATAATGAATCCGGATCGAAAAACCAAATCAAGATGGAATTTATGATTTGGTTCTGATATGTTCTGATATGGTTTGGATTAGAAACAAATCTGAATTATATTACTGTTTAAGAATATATTTTAATTACTTTATTTAATATTATAATACTTAAATGGTTTATAAATGTTATAACTAGGGATGTCAATGAGTCGGGTGATGAGTGGATGAACCACTTCCATCACCCACCCATTAACCTTATCGGGTGTAACCACCCATCACCTGTTTGGTGACCGAAATTCGGGTTTATCCGCGGTGATTAAAAGTTAGGAATATTGTCAATTTATAATGTATTTTCAAATCCTTTTTGTACATATAGTACAAAACTAGTATATTCAAAACCAATAATATCGATAGTTGAAATAAAAACTATTATAAACGTGTTATTATAATGTAAACAACAATAAAATTGTCATATTCTTTGTGAATTTTATGGCTAAATTCACAAAATTCAAGATACTCTGTGTTTCACCCATCACCCGGCCTTTTCGGATTTCACCCGCTTTTTATGGTATGATTGATTCGATTACCTATCGGGTGCGGGCGAAATTATCACCGCTCTTTGGTCACAACGACTGCTAGTTAATTGAAAGAATCGGGCAGTTATTTATTATGCGATTGATATCTCCCCAAACAATGTCGCCCAATTTGGCCAATTATACATGATTATGCGATTACTATTTTGGTGTAAAAAAGGGTAATGAAAGATTGATGACAAGTTACAACGAAGAAAAACACTAAATAATGCATGATTGTGCAATTACTATTTTTAGGGGTGATTTAGTGTAATTTGTTATTTGTAAGGCTTTTGAATGTTTTTTTTCCCGGAAATTTATGTTTGTATAGAATAAAGGGAGGATGTACATAGAGGTCATCTTGACTAGCTAGGATACATTAAGGCAAAAAAGGTGAGGTTTTTAAGCTAATTTGATCTCGAGGATCTTGGTCTAGGAAGTAGAATCCGAGGATCGATCCTTCTAGTGGATAGAAGAGTAGTTTTTGACCGAGTTGATGAGCTTGTGTGCGCATTCAATGACGTTGCTTATAGAATTGTTGAAAATGGTATCAAAGCAACCCGAATACGTGAAAATGAACATACTCCAAAGCACGCCAACTTTGGCTTGAATGAAGTTAAAGCTTCAGCGCATTGGACGACGATAAAAAAAAAACTTTTAAATTTCAATTATAAAGAAAAATTCTTGAAAACTGGTTTTGGACCCTGTTCGACTGTGCTGGAGTTGATTTTTTAAACTCGACATAGGTCAATTGCGATAAAAAAAACCTTTTCTTTTTTATTTTGAGCACACTCGGCCTACGTTACGTTGTGCAAGATGTTAGAACGAGCGTCGTGCGTATAGTTTTTTAATTTATAAAATAAAATCTAATATAGTCAAACACAACTATCGAACAATGACACAAAATCTTAAGATCTATACGAGTTTTACACTATACTTTTCTAGTAAAACTAAGTCAATACCTTAGACCTAAATGTATTCGTATAATTTGTTCGAATGCACATCTCAACGTTTACAAAGTTTACAAACCAGGAAAAAGTGTGAGATGTGTTAAGATGTGCGGAATATTGTCCAACATCGGCAATATGATAATACTTGAACCAACATATAAGACCTAGAGCTACACTTCCTATTATCAATCGGTTTTAGGATGGAATCACGAATGCTTACGTTTAAGGTTCACTTTACGTTGGCGGATTATAGAAAGATAATTTAATAAGATGAAGATGCCAAACACCTCCTAGCCCTAATACACATTGTCTCGTGACCAAACTTGAACCACAAACTAAACCAACCAACCAACATAACATGTGGATCAAATTCCTCCACTAAAAACTTACCATACGAATTCAAAAACCATTAAAACAATCCATAACACTAATGAACATAATACAAAAGCTCATTTAAATCGTCCCCACTCCTTCAGTTATTGTACACTACTTCAACTCCAAGTCCCCACAGTACTTACCGTAGGTCTCCATAATCTCATTCTTTCTATTCCCCTTTGTGAAGCTGCATTTTGAATAGATGGAATCGCCACTTCTAGAGACAAAGCCGGAGGAGGAGGAGAATAAGCTATCAAATAAGCTATGGCAAGAGACAAAGACGATTGCAAGAATCGCGGTTCCTTCTATGGTGTTTCGAGTGACGTCGTTTGGTGTGTTCATCGTGACACAATCGTTTATCGGACATATTAGCTCCCTCAATCTTGCTGGGTATGCTCTTGTTCAGTCCATCTCCATGCGATTCATTAATGGAATTATTGTAAGCTTTCTAGCCTTCTCCATCTTTTGGAAGATGCATTTAAGTTGTGTTTTATTTGGGTGGGTAAAACTGATCTTTCCGGATATCCATCTCGAAAATCCGAGGGTTTGATATGGAAAAATCCGTAAAAATTTAATCCATTGCGAATTGAATCTAACATGTTTTTCTGGGTCATCGGATTGAATACGGATCACACTTTTTAGGGAAAAAAAGACATCGATGAATATTCGTATATAGTCGGATATATATACATATATCTTTTATATAATAGTTTTAGTTAATTAGAAATGAAAAAAGCCTTGCCCTTTACTTTAATCTTATATATTATATAGGAGTGGCATCTAAATCCACGTGTATTGAGAACTCTAATGCCACGTGTCATTTTAGCGATTAATAACCGTCCCAAAATTTTGAACTAAGTTTCTTAAATCTTATCTTATCATAAATATTAAATCTTAAATATTTAAATTTAGTAATTTCAATAAGATTGTTAAAATCTAAAAAGAATTACTAAAAATTTGACTCATATTTCTTCTCAACCCACAAACTTTTTGAAATCTTTTCATTATGTAATTTAAATGTATATTTTTTAATTGCTGATATAAATTGGATAATAAAAAAAATGTACCTAAAATCTTTTGTCAACCTAATTCAAAGAGTGCATTATAAGTTTTCTACGTTGATTTTATCACATTATATATATTAAATTTTTTTGTTAAATTTATAGTCCATAAATTATATTAAATTCTAATAAAATAATTTTATATTTATATAACTATAAATAGATATTAAACCATATCCCGTGCAGGGATATGGTTTATTTGATTAACAATTTTCAATGACATAAACTCAATTAATTTCATTATCTAACTAAAAACAAGTTCAATTAAACAAGCATTCATGGCTATGAGAATTCCCAATTTGCAACGATTCATTGCTGGTGGGGCTGCGTTGTATAGCGATTTGATGGGGATTTATTGGCTTTTAGGTGTATGTATTTAATGCTATTCAAAGTGCATTAATGCATTAGCCATTTTAGGGTGAGAATAAATTCGTTCACCGATAGTATGGGTGTGTTTATTTAGAGTAAATTATGCAAGCAATAGTAATGACTAAAACATATGTTATATATATAGATCGTTAAATAGATGGCTGAGATTAAACGATATTAAAGGAAAAAAAAATCGTGTTATTAATGGAAGAAATATTCGTCGGATCTGACTCTATATATTCGGCGGTATAGTCACATATATTCGGCGGTATAGTCACATGTATTCGGTGTTTATATGTTCACATGGTAATAGCTGTTTACATGTGAGTCAAGATCTATATATATCTATATCGAGGTTGGCTCGGGCTCGGCTCGCCTAAAATAATGCTCATATAGTGTTATTTTAGCCGAACGAGCCGAGCTTTACCCGAATGAGCCGAGTTTTGACATGCTCAAGCTCGGCTCGTTTATAAACGAGATGAGCCCGAGCCGAGTTTTGACATGCTCAAGCTCGACTCGTTTATAAACGAGACGAGCCCGAGCCGAACTTTTGACGAGCCGAACGTGAGCCGAGCCCGAGAAGCTTGTATCATGTATCAGCCCTAGTGAAAAGTTGCAAAGTCAAAAGAAAATAGATGCTCATAGATCTCGAATCCAAGAACCCTGCTATGAAGATTTCGATGTTTCTTTGGAGGCCAACTAAGCTGCTGTATAGCTATGATCTATTTCCACTATAGTTATCTTCAAATTCAACGGAGCAATTATCCCTTCTGGCTCCGCGACTGCATACAAAGTCCGTGAAATTTTTTTTATGCATTTTCACACACTGTGAAATCCTGGTCATTGAATGAAAATATAAAAAATTAATAAATGAGAACAATGATATTTGCCGGTGGGGATAAATGTTATTTCTATTATTGGGAGATGAGGATGGTATAGGGCTGTTTAAGATCCCGAGGAAACGACGTCTCCCATTCGGACAAGATATTACGCCTCCCCTAATCGACTATATGATGTGTGACATTCAAGACATTTCTATAGTTATTTCTATGATTGGAAGATAAGGATGATATAGGGCTATTTCATATCCGGAGGAGATGACGTATCCCCATATCCGGACAAGGGGATTACGCCTCCGTTTACCGACTATATGAAGTGTGACATTCAAGACATACCTATATTTATTTTTCAGTATTGAGAGATGAGGATGGTATAGGGATATTTTCTTTAATTTATTATATTTTTATCAAAATAATTTACTTTTTTTGTTCTAATTTAAATATATTATGTATATACTTGAGCAAATTAGGTGAGGATGATAATTTTTCGATGGAGATGATAACCCGACGGAAAAGCGAACAATGATATATTTTAATTCCCGACAAGAATGAGTCCGAGATGGAGAAAATCCAAGTTGGTAAAAGCTAATTAAAAGTTCCAAAGATAAATAATTTTAAAGAGAGCCCAAAACAACGAGATATTTAGGTGAGTGTGCGACTATGAGCCAATCACTGAACCAGGTTCCCAAGATATAGAGTATTATTATGAAACAATAGTGTATTGTGTTATATACTTATGTAACCAAATACACAATGTTGCAGCTAGGAATGTCGAGTGCAACTGAAACTCTATGTGGGCAAGCATTTGGAGCAAAACAATACCATATGATGGGAATCTACTTGCAACGCTCGTGGATAGTCAACATCGTCACCGCAACAATCATGCTTCCGTTTTTGATCTTCGCGACACCTATATACGAGTTATTAGGAGAAGAAGACGATATATCAGTAGCGACGGAAACAATTTCATTGTGGTTTATTCCGGTTATCTATACATTTGTGTTTACCATGACTATCCAAATGTTCTTACAAGCACAAATGAAGAACGCCATCATTGGGTATCTATCTTCCGCAACATTCACCCTCCATTTGTTATTGTCATGGCTATTCGTTTATAAGTTCAATTTTGGTACCTCCGGTGCAATGGGCGCCATGATTATATCTCAATGGTCGATGGTTCTCGGCTTATTGGTGTATATATTTGGAGGTTGGTGTGGAGAAACGTGGAATGGCTTCTCCAAGCTTATATTTGCTAATCTCTTGCCGGTTATTAAGCTCTCGATTTCATCGGGTTTCATGCTATGGTGAGTTTTCTCTATAGTCTTTGTTCATTTATCGTCTCACATTACTTTACTCATTTATACGAACAAACTTGTCGCTAAACTGGGCTTGATCCTAACACGCACGTGTTCTTTATTTTAGGATGCCTTTGTCATGTCAACAAACCCTAATTTCATAGGATGTGGTTTTTTATAAATAGACTTTCCAACACCATTCCTTCAAACATATTTTATGATTTCATTTATGCTCTTAAATTCTATTGATTTTTATTTTCTTTGTTTATACTTGCTAGCCTCGAGCTATGGTACAACTCGATTCTCGTCTTGATAGCCGGATACTCAGAAAATGCTGTTGTTGAAATATCCGCATTCTCTATATGGTACAATCTTCGACCGGATCTTCCATTCTCTTCTCTTTTTCACATTTTGTGTAATATGTTTCATTACTTGTCTCATTGAACTTTGGAATTATTGACATTTCAGCTTGAACCTTAGTTCATGGGAGTTTATGATCTCCCTTGGTCTTTTGGCTGGAGCATGGTACGAGAAAACCCTAATTATCATTGCTAATTGATATACTTATCCTTGTATAACATACTCACGTTATTGAATTTATATAATTATTAGTGTTAGAGTTTCCAACGAGTTAGGGCGAGGAAACGTCGAGGCTGTAAAATTTTCAATCAAGGTTTTACTGATCATGGCAGCTGCCTTAGGAATCTTCTTTTGCCTCATTTGTGTCATTTTCGGACACTCGATTCCTTACTTATTCACAAGTGATGTCGAGGTTGTTGAGGCTGCCGGTAACCTTTCTGTTCTGCTTGCTTTGACAATGCTAGTAAGTAGCTTCCAAGCAATATTTTCAGGTATATACCTTCACATATTCTATCTTTTTCGTTTTTTTATCACTTTCGGAAACCTATTGCAATCGATTCTTACGTGATGGAACACAGGTGTTGCAATAGGGTGTGGGTCACAAGGCAAGGTTGCTATAATTAACGTCGTGTCGTATTATGTTGTTGGTATTCCTCTTGGATGTCTTCTTGCATTTGTCGCTAAACTTGGCGTCAAGGTACACAAGTTAAAGCGTTACAAGCTTTTTCCGTCAATATGATCGTTATCAACTTATATTATCATTGATGTCGAGCAGGGAGTTTGGATTGGAATGTTGGTTGGCATGGTAGTTCAAGTAATTTTACTCGTCATATTAACATGGAGAATAGATTGGAACGGAGAGGTAAGATCTCGAGCAAATGCAAGAACATATGTATTCTCAGAAAAAACTTAATAACGTCGACTTTGATTTGCAGGTAAACAAAACGAAGATGCGACTTGGTCAATTATATCAAGAATCTCATGAAGGTTACAACCAGATCTCGGATCATGCGTGAAACTAACTTACTCGAACGAGTTGCGACTTCATACAAGAAAATGGTTGTTCAACACAAGCTTTCATATTGTCATCGGATCACTTGCGGATTTTTTCTCGATTTGAAATACTTATATGTTGAGTATGCCGATTTAGTGTTGCATTTTTGCTTTAGTATCTTGATGAATTTTTGTAACTCAACTTCAACAAGTTTTGCCTTGTTTTTGAACTGAGATGTTTGGTGCAGCTCAACACTAATTTATTGTAGGAGACCGGAAAATTCTATAAGGGATTGAACCTCGTGCATGTGCTTGTGTGTAGCTCATTGGACGTGTGTCCTTCGTATCGTTTGGTCCCGAGACGGATATAAAAAAAGTTAACATGGTATCAAAGAAGTTTGATCTCTTGGATCTTGACTTATTCGCTTGTCGGCCTTAAGACTCTAATCGTAGACATGAAAATGATTGTCCATTCAATTGGGTTAGTCGGTCTTAAGATATGTCAAGTGTCAACCGAGTCAAATGGTTGCACGTGAGGAGGCATGTGAGGAACTAATGTTTTTACATCAATAATAAAAGGATGTCGGGTTTAGTATATAAGGTTGGGGGATTCCCCCTCCTATTGTCAACTGATTATAGGATGTAACTTCATTGAACTTATGTGTTGGACTTGAGCACAACGCACAAATGCTTTCGGACATGCGACCAAACCCCCACGTCATATCTTACCCATCGGAATCTTTCAAAATCCCTGACCAAAATAGTTATTGCTGTCTAATAAAATTTGGTCGAATTGTTATAAAAATAGGTATTGCTTTTACAAATTTTTTATATTAATTATACATAAAAGAAAAGTCATAGTACAATAAAAATGAATGTCACAACCTATTTTTGATTCAACCTTATATTTAACATTTTATTCATAAAAAAAACCCAAAATTATCACATTTAGAATTTCGAAATTAAAATTCTAAACCTTAATTTTGAAAATACAAATTAAAGATCGTGAGAGGTTCGAGAAAAAGCCAAGAATTTACTCAACAAACAATTGCTTCTTCGTCCTCATTACAAGTCTTTATTTAACTTTAGAGACTTCAATTTATTCGATAGTTAGGCTCTTTGATATTCTCTCTTTTGGTACTTCTCTCTATACATTAAGAATCGTTTCTAGAAGCAAAGCCGGAGAGGAAATCTATTGAGGACAAGCGTAAGCTATCAAAAAAGCTATGGAAGAAACGAAGAAGATTGCAAGAATCTCGCTACCTTCGATGGTGTCAGGAGTGGCGGCGTTCGGGATGCTCATAGTGACACAATCTTGCATCGGACAAATAAGCTCCGTCGACGGTATTCTGGTAAACACCATTCTTTCTCCTCTTTTCCGATCCCATCTTTCATGAAAATATCTCATATCAACAATGAACAAATCTGCAACCAAATATATAACTTACGTTTGTTATTCTTTCTATTGTCTGTTTTGCTGGTTGTTTTTAGAATGTAATCTCATATTGAAGTTGTGTGTTGGGTTCAGACATAATATATGTTTATGGACGTGTATGTAGACCTCAACTCTACCAGACCCACTGGAATCTCAAAAATTTCCTTTATCACGTGAAATAGTATACTATATGAATGCCATATATACGAAACTGAAAATAGATGCATTTTGATTTTAGAATGAAATTATGTTTTCTGTTGTGTTCCTTCATGACGGTTAGTCCGTCTGCCAATTTTTTTCGCTGATTGGCCCAAGCAAGAATATTTGCAAGTTGCAACAAATGACAACATAGTACAAGTTGAATAATTTTTTTTAATGATTCGAGGTATCATGGTCGGATAATTATTGTCTTTGTCCTTATTTGTATCAAAAGTTAATTCTCAATTATAATGTTTTTATATGATTAAGTTGAAACGGTCAATATGATTCATTTCACCTAGTTTAGGGCCTTGTCGACTAGTTTACTAACATGAAAATATAAAATAACAAAATAATATTAGACAAAGATAAGAGTAATATTATAAGGGTAGGTTAAGAAAAAAAACACTGAACCTTTATCCATACAATTTTATTTTATTACTAGAATCATATAAATAATCTTGATCTAATTTATATAAGCATATTAAAATAATTTATATAATTTAACAATAGGAATGATATATATTGTAGTATAGTATGTATATATGATACATTTGAAAACTTATTTGAAAGCATAAACATATACAATAGGATAATTATCTACAATTATGTATAAAATACAAAATACAAGAAAGGGTGGTCATGTATGTATATATGTTATAATATATTAATATGTATGTTAGGTCTTGTATTAGTTTTAAAATAGGCAATATTAGTTTAGGGTTCGCTTGCTTAAGCTCCTATGAGCCCATACACGCAAACTCACCCTAGATTAACTCGCAATCTCCTAAGGGCGGACCATGTTAAAGTCCAACATATTAGGGACCAAGGTCGTGTGCGTACAAATGCATATGTGTATTATATCTAAAATAAATAGTACATTAACTCAGATGTTGTGTGGATTTCTAAGAAAGAACATAATTCACAAACAAGAACAAAAGAGAACACGTATTTATACTGGTACAACCACTAATGACTGTCCATTTTTAGAGAGATTTTATTCAGGAGTTTCAGATTTCAGATAATTGGAGGTAGAAAGAACGCTACAATATATAAATAACAAACGTCCCTTGGTTCCTCATGGGCGACTTCAACACCACCCTTTCCCCTAATGAGAAGATTACGGAGAACCCTACCTCGTTGAGACTCCAATCGAACGAGTTGTCCTCATGCTTCTCGGATAACTCCCTTTCCGATTTGGACTTCTCTGGGTGCTCTATGACTTGGAGCAACAAACAATCCCACAATCGCATCTGGTGCAAATTGGACCGGATTGTGGTTAACTTGACCTGGCTTGATAACTTCCCACACTCCACTGCTTTCTTTGACAACCCCAGCATCTCGGATCACTCGCCGGCCATCCTCACCATCAACCCCAAGCCTAACACAAACCATCGCCAGTTTCGATTCAATAATTGCTGGGCTAAGCATGACGCCTTCATTCCGACTGTCACTGCCTCGTGGTCGCTTCCGAGCCAACTACCATCGTCCTGTCCATTGCACAATCTTACTCACAAGCTTAGGCGTTTGAAACCCCTTCTGAAACGCTTTCCTTGCGTGAAACTTGAGACGCTTCACACAAACATCGCTAGCCTCAAAAACTCCCTTGCCAACATCCAAACAAACCTCCAAACCTTCCCTTTCAACCAAACTCTATTTGAACAGGAACGCATTACCCTGGAGTCACTTCTCGCCAACCAAAACACTCTCAGGGAAACGCTCGGCCAACTATCCAAGGCGGCCTGGTTCAAGTTCGGGGATCAATGCAGTGGATATTTTTTCAAACGCATTACTGCGAGAAGAGCACTGAACACCATCAAATCCATATCAAGCTCTCTGGATAGCGGCAACAGCCCCACATTCGATCAAAATGTCATATCCAATATCCTAACAACCCACTTTTCTAGCATACTTAATCCACCAACCGCCCATAATCCTCTCAACCTCTTCCCTGATTGCCAACTACCCACTATCCCCCCTGATCTCATCGATTCTATTAGTAACGCCATTACCCCTGATGAGATTAAAACGGCTCTCTTCTCCATCGGTGACACGAAGGCTCCTGGGCCTGACGGTTTCAACGCTTATTTCTACAAGCAGTCCTGGGACATTACGGGCGCTGAGTTCACCAATGCAATAACTGAATTCTTCAACAAAGGCACTCTCCCCGCACACTACAACCACACCTCCATCTCCCTTATAGCGAAAAAACCGAACCCAAGTCATCCATCCGACTACCGCCCCATTTCCTGCTGCAATACCCCTTACAAAGTCATCGCCAAAATACTTGCTTCCAAACTGAACACCACCCTGCCCACGATGATTGGCAACTATCAAGGTGCCTTCATCAAGGGTCGATCAATCAAACACAATATACTCATTGCCCAGGAGCTCTTCAAAAGATACAATCAAAAACACATCTCACCTAGGTGTGCCCTGAAGGTGGATTTAACCAAAGCATTCGACATGATTGATCACCAGTTCATCATTAATTGCCTGTGCAGGATGGGTTACCCCCTCAACTTCATCAAGCTCATTGATGCTTGCATTTCCAACCCCTCTTACTCTATCAATCTTAATGGTACCCTTAAGGGTCATTTCATTGGTTCGAGGGGACTTCGTCAGGGTTGCCCGCTTTCCCCATCCCTCTTTGCCATTGCACTCGAGGTTTTATCCTCCATGATACAAGCCAACACCTCCAACCCAAGCTTCAACACCCACCCCAAATGCTCCAACCCGCACATAACCCACCTATGTTTTGCTGACGATATTCTTCTTTTTTGCAGGGGAGATATTGAATCCATTAACATACTGAAAAACACTCTCACTCAATTCGGCTACTACTCAGGACTTCACATTAATGTCAACAAGTCATCTCTCTTCCTGGGCGGTATTGAACCCCATGATCATAGCTTCTTTGCCTCCTCTACCGGACTCCCCATTGAAACTCTACCCTTCACTTACTTGGGCATTCCAATTGGCAGCAAAAGGCTCAAGAATGCAGACTACCTACCACTCATCAACAAGATCACGCAAAGAATCAACTCTTGGAGTGCAAGGAAACTTTCTTATGCCGGTAGACAACAACTCATCTCCTCCATTCTTATCCCACTACAATACTTCTGGTGTTCCATGCTCCCCATTCCACACAAGATTATAATAAAAATCACTGGCCTGCTGCGTTCCTTCCTTTGGTCGGGCAATGACTCCAGTCATAGAGCTCCGATTGCTTGGTCGTCTATCTGCACTCCCAAGGCTGAGACGGCCTTGGTTTCAAGGAACTCCTCGCTTGGAACAAGGCCTGCATGTCTAAACTGATTTATGAACTCAGCGCTACCCCCACACCTAACCTTTGGGCCTCTTGGATTTGCAACAACATTCTTAAGAATCGTTCCATTTGGTCCTGCGAGCCTGATTATAAACACAGTTTCACATGGAACTCACTGCTCAAAGTCAGAGACCTCATCCTACACATTCAGCGATCCCAAAACGGTGTCACATTCATCACTGCTACAACCAAGGCTAATGGTAACTTCTCCACAACCGCTGCATATTATTTCCTGTACACTTCTCCTTCCCCAACAACCTCCAAACTTTTCTGTAACATTTGGAAAAGAACCAATACCCCCAAGAGCAGCTTTATTGCCTGGATTGCTGCTCATCATAGGCTCCCCACCCTCGTCAAGCTGCTGGCCTGGAACATAACCCAGAACGATACTTGTCATCTCTGCAATGCCAAGCCTGAAGACGAGATGCATCTCTTCCATGAATGCCGCTTCGCCACCATCACCCTTGACCTCATTTCCCGTTGGCTTCGGGTCCCTCCCCCTTTCCCTTATAAGAACAACATTTGGGAATGGCTCGCCTCCATCAACCCACACAAACACCACCTCATCTCCAACGTCCGTACTACCACCAATCATCAACTTCATCTACTTCACGTGGAAAGCAAGGAATGACTTGGCCTTCAACCATATTGTGACTCAAGAAGCTTCTTGCACCCACAACATCATTCAAGCCACAAAGAACCACTTTTCTCACCACTGGAAGGATAGATCCGAACTCTCCATATCATGGGCTAACACCCTTGGTATTCAATTGCTTTAATCGTCTTATGTGTTTTTCTTTTCTTGCTCCCTTCGCAGTTTGTAACCCCCTAGGTGGAACTTTGTATATTTTTCTCCGATACTAATACAATAACTTTTCAAAAAAATAAAAATAAAAAATAAATAACAAAACCCTAGATAATCACCCTAGATAATCTTGGTCGCCAAGTATAAGACTGTGTCAAACAATAAAGACCCAAATAAGGAAACCCCCGCTCCGGACCCGGGGGCGATTCCCCCACCCCCTATACTCCAGGCGAGGGGACTTTGTCGCCCTCAGCCCCTAACTGAATATGCAAAGTTCCCCACCAAGAACCCTAGTCTTTGTCCACCGTTGATTCACCAACTTCCGTTGATCATCACAACCAAACGTAGTCTTCTTTTCCAATAAGGTCAATAGAGTCGTGTTTTTCCTTCTCGCTATACTCAGGTGCCTTCGGTTTCCTCATACTTGTGCTTTAAATAGCGGTGGCGGTCTAAAACAGAAACAGATACGCTAAGAAACGGAGAAACAACAATTTCAATAAAATCAGTAATCGAGGAATTGGTCGGAAAACATAGACAGCAAGAAATAAGTAAACCAACATGTAATTCAAGGTTGCCTAAGGATTTTCATGCTTCATAGGCTACGGTCAAATGAATACATGTCATCCAATTTTTGTATGTCACATCTTTGTATATGATATTTTTCTGGACATAATCCATTTTACAAAATGTATTTCTTATATTTTCACTATAGAACTTTTTTTTTTTTGGGTTCAAAGTACGTTGTCATTCGTTAGATACGTAAATTGGTAGAAAGTTTGTTGGGAAAGAAGGTTGATCGAAAGTATAGCTATGATGGGGGACTCAAGGTTGATCGAAAGATGACGATTGAAGATTGGTTGTGAAATCAAGGGTGAGCAATATCTATAAATTAACATGTTAATAAGTCATATAAATATTATTTTAGATTTAGACGATTACGACCAATTAATAAAAAAAATGAAAGTCTAGCAATATCCAAATTATAGTAACCGAAATTTAGTATTTATACTCAAAATTTGATACCAAAATTCAGAAGAAGAAAGACCCTAGAATTTAATTTATTTAATAGCTTCAAGCTCATTGTGTTGTACTCTCTCCGTAGAAGTTCTTCCACCATTCTTCCATATTGTATTTGTTTGTTAGATCAATGGATAACGAGGTTGAAACATCACTTCTAGACGCAAATGCAGAGAACAACAAGCTATCGAAGAAGCTATGGAAAGAGTCGAAGGCAATTGTGAGGATCGCAATACCGGCGATGGTGTCTCGGGTGACGGCCTTTGGGGTGCTCGTAGTGACACAATCGTGTATGGGTTACGTAAGCTCCGTCGAACTCGCCGGTTACTCTCTTGTTCAGTCCATCACCGTAGGCTTCGTCAATGGCATTGTGGTAATAAGCTAAAGATTTCTCCATTTCTTTTAACTTCTTTCCTCATTCTATTTTCTAGCCTTTACGAGAAAATGTGAAATTTGGACGAATTATATTTAACGTGGAGGTTTATATGTCCGTAAGCTCACATTTTGTGCATTAGAACCGAGTTCAACAAAAAGATTTTTTAAAGTGTTATTCTAAACTAACTGACAATAGGAGGAGTTCATACAATCATGGTCGTCTTTTGGTTATAATTAATGTAAATTGATCATACAATCACCACTCTTTGTTCCTCTTCCGGTAATTAAGGTCATCTCCTCTAATGTCTATGATGCTCCTTTATTGCTTGGCTCGCCATTCTTCAAAGGCTCCCACCAAATATCGTCTCTTCCACCATCGACGTCTTTGCCCGGATCTTCAATCGGATTAATTAACCCTCTAATGTAGTTGCTACCACATTTGGGCGGCCAGAAATGCGACCATCTTTCGCAATGAAGTCTTGTACAAACTCGTCTATTCTTTTGCCCATATTTTGTCCTTAAGGGTCAGTTTGTTTTAACTCCGGAAATGGAGACGAAATAGAAATGAATCTAATCCATACGTATACCCTTATTCATGAAATTTTTTTAAATCATTCCTTGTGATTTAAGTAAATGTAGTAAAATTTGATAAGTTGTGATACACTATAGGCAAACAACATGGGAGGAAAGCAAATGCATTTTGTATGAAACCACAAGAAATGTTTCCTATATACACATATCAACTAGATACAATTTCATTCCGTTTCCAAAGTTACAACCAAACGGGGGCTAAATGACCATGTTGTAATATTCCTTCTCTTTTTCTAATATATTTACATCATTAAATAAAAAAGCAAGTAGATCATATTACATCCTTTGTGGGGATGGGTTAAGGTGAATTCCGATGGTGCTTCTCGTGGTAATCCGGGGTTGGCTACGGCTGGGGGTGTCATTCGTGATTTTCAAGGGGAGTGGTTGTGTAGGTTTGCTGCTAACATCGGGTTTGCATCGGCGCCGCTTGCTGAGTTGTGGGGCGTCTTTTTTGGTCTTGAACTTGCGTGGGATAGGGGCTTCCGGCGAATTGTTGTTGAGGTCGATTCTCTTGTTGTGTTGCGTATTCTCAAAGAGGGTGTGGATGCAATGCACCCTCTCCTTAGCCTGCCTCTTCGTGTCCAAGGCTTTATTGCTCGGGACTGGATCATTCGATTTGGTCATACCTTTCGGGAAGGAAATAGGGTTGCGGATTTGTTAGCCAATATTGCCTTCTCACTTTCCCTCGGTTTTCATGTTTTGGTTACTCCACCGGATTGTGCTAGAGCATTGGTTTTAGATGATGCACGTGGTGTGAGTTTTTCGCGTATGACTCGCTTGTAATTGCGTTTGTTTTTTTTTTCTAGGGGGAGGTTCCCTCTTTTATCCAACAAAAAAAAAAAACTCACAAGTGTCACAATCAATTGTGAATGACACGCCTATCCTCACGATCTCTATCTAACCAACTTTAGTCCATGTGTTGTCTTGCATACTCTTAAATTTACAACGTAGCCATAGTGTTATTAACCCACGCTATTTCTATTAACATTATGCTGATTTCTTATGTTGATCAATGACCATCACCAATACACTTTTGCAGTTAGGAATGTCGAGTGCAACCGAAACTCTTTGTGGGCAAGCATTTGGCGCAAGGCAATACCACATGATGGGAATTTACTTGCAACGCTCATGGATCGTCAACTTTGTCACTATAACCATCTTGCTTCCCGTATTCATCTTCGCATCTCCTATGTACGAGTTGTTAGGAGAAAAAGCCGAAATCTCTATAGCCACGGCGTCCATTTCTTTGTGGTTCATTCCAGTGATTTATACTTATGGATTTGCAATGACCATCCAAATGTTCCTACAAGCACAAATGAAGAACATCATCATAGGGTATATTTCCGGGGTGACATTCGTGCTTCATTTGTTCTTATCGTGGCTTTTCGTGTATAAGCTCAATCTCGGGATCCCTGGCGCAATGGGCGTCATGATCATATCGAGATGGCTATTGGTTTTTGGTGAATGGATATATATTTTTGGTGGTTGGTGTACAGAATCATGGCGTGGCTTCTCCAAGCTCGCGTTTGCTGATCTCGGACCAGTTATTAAGCTTTCAATTTCGTCGGGATTCATGCTTTGGTAAGTTTCTTATGCATGAGCGCATGCACACGTAAATGTGCCATAGCCTAAAATTTTATGTAGTAGGCTTCTAACAAGTACAAGTCATTCTTTGTTCAATTTTACTAGCCTTGAGCTATGGTACAATTCGATCCTTGTCTTGATAGCAGGATACTCGAAAAATGCTGTTGTCGAAGTATCCGCATTCTCGATTTGGTACACACTTCTTCTCTTCAATCTTCGTCTTCTTAACATTTTATAGCTTGATTAGGTTTTGACCTCATTCAAATTTCAGCTTGAACGTTAATCTATGGGAGTTTATGATAGTACTCGGCTTTTTGGCAACAGCAAGGTATGAGGAAACTCACTTGAATCTCTTCATTTGTGATATTTTATTCTTATACTTTACTCAAGAATCAATCTTGTTAGTGTACGAGTTTCAAACGAACTAGGGCGAGGAAACATTGAGGCTGTGAAGCTCTCGATTAAGGTTCTACTATGTATGGCAGTTGCTCTAGGTATATGTTGTTGTCTTCTTTGTATCATCTTCGGTCACTCGTATCCGTACTTGTTCACGAGTGATGTCGAGGTTGTTGAGGTTGCAAGTAACTTGTCTTCACTACTTGCCTTGACGATGTTGGTGAGCAGTTTCCAAGCAATATTTTCAGGCATGTTTTAACCAGTATGCTATGCTTTCGATCCTCTTCTTTTGTCGGTTTTTATTTACTTACGGAGATTCTTCTAACAAGTTTCTTTCGTCATGGAACACAGGAATAGCTATAGGTTGTGGATCACAAGCCAAAGTTGCTATAGTTAATCTCGTGTGCTATTACGCAATTGGCATTCCGGTTGGATGTCTACTTGCATTCATAGCTAATCTTGGCATCAAGGGAATATGGATCGGAATGTTGACCGGCATGGTAATCCAAATAACAACACTCGCTATCATTACTTGGAAAATTGATTGGAATGAAGAGGTAAGATTTCAAACACACAAGAAGAAACCTATCCAAAAGCATAACTTTGCCATGAATTCTCTAACTAGCATTATAAAACTTTAACTTCCGATTTGCAGGCGAACAAAACCAAGAGGCGACTAGAGCGGTTTTACCATGAATCCGACCAGTACTCCGACCATGTTTGATGGATTTTGAGACTTTATTGTTGAAGTCTTGTAGGTAGTTGTTCTACACGACATTATATTGACTTGATTATGCAACCCCTACATATAACCCGGATTTAATAATTATGGGTTAACGTTATAAAAACGTTTAAAAACATAGCTATATAAGCCGGGCTCCTACAAACCGGATTATTTGTGAGTTAAATAAGTTCACTTTCTTATTTATACATGTATGCCCGGGGAATGAAGTTTTTTTTTCGCAACATTTGATTATTTTCTACTCTGCAATCCAAATCCACTACAGGACCATAACTATTCTCTCATGTTAAGGTTGTTATCAACAAATAAAAGTTGAACTTTTTACGAGTTGAGCCCGCCCGAGTAGCTCGTCTAATATAACAATTAACGAGAACAAGCAATCTTTAGTTTGACAGCTCTTTCACCAACCTCGTATTAGACATCATTTTGAGATGGTTAGAAAAACCTCAGCAACCTCCATGAGTGGTTTTGTTGGTTAAGCTCGGCATGTAAGAACAAAGGCTTCATCCACTATGTTAGAAGATCTATCCTTTCTGTAATTGTATACTACACTTGGAAAACTCGTAATGAAGTTAGCTTCAATAACGCTAGTATATTTAACTCTTGCGAATTTACAAATAAATTCTTTTACAAGATAACTCACCAAAAAAAACTCAACGGTAACTATAAATGAGAACAATTAAGCAGATAAGGGATTCCCCAACAAGGACAAGTACCCTACGGGGATGAGTACAATCTTTAATCTTCAAGCAGGTCCGCGAACAGAAAAGGGGATAAGTATGCTTCATCCTGAACCAAACTCGCCCCATTGACATTCCTAGATACATCAATGTTTAACTGAACCGAACTGGCTATCTACAAACATTTAACAACACTAATATAGGGAGAATGGCAAAAAAAAAAAAAAAAAATTTCCCTGCCACAAAACTGAATTTTTGTACTTTTTAAGACCTTATCATACATCAATATATATTTCACTCTCATATCAATAAGAAGAAGGAATATAGTCATGCATAATATATATTCATTTTCAAGAACATGACTAAATAGCTTATAAACAAGTCAATTCCATCATTTGTGACGGGAATAAGAAAAAGAGAACAGAAACAAATACAAAAAGATAAACATGCATTCTCATTCTCACAAAAAAAAACAAAGGAAAAAGACTATAAAGAGGAAAAGAAAAGTCACATGATACAACTATACATGTTGCATGCTTAACAAAATCAATACAAGAACAACATCTCCAAGTTCAAGTTCTAAGCCCATCACGATCGTATTCAATAAAGTGTCATCTTTCTTTCTTCCATGTGCAAAATATCAAAATGACCACATTTTGAGAACGCTAACATGGATGTCATCTTCTGTGTGTCATCTTTCTTTCTTACGTTAATTTTACCAATGAAAAGATGCAGCAACACTTCAATCAAGTAATTTGTGACATTGTTAGCAATTTATATGTCCTATGTTCAATTAATTTCTTCATAGTTGGACAAGCTTCAGTGTGAAATATAATCATGTATTCCTTGTTAGATGTATCATTGTTTACATTAAAGGTTGTTGAGTGACTGATCGATTTTAAGTGTCAATTGTTTAAATTTTCACATAAACCGGGTGGTGTTATGTCAATTAATTTCTGCAGGAACATACTAGGTGAGGACTGGAGCGAGTTAGGTTCAAAGGACCTTGAACATCTTCAACATCAGCTTAATAAGTCATTGAGGCAAATCAGGTCAACAAGGGTGTATGTAAGACAACCTTGTACACTTAGAAATTATGGTTAGTATTAGCATTATGTTGTATACTTGTATTCTTACCATTGGAGGTTATTGATTAAGAGATTGAAGTGTGCTTAGTTGGTGGGATAGTGGCTTCTTCTATTTGTTGTTGGTCTGATTCGAAGTTGTTCATTCATTTGGATTGGAGCTTCGAAGAGTTCTAAATGAGTAGAAGTTATTAGCTATTGTTGAATTTTAACAAGTAAGTCTCTTGTTTTATCTCATTTCTACTCAAGGAGGACTTGAGGTTACGTGGTTTTTGTTTCGTTTACCTAGTAGAGAAATTGTTGGGTGCAATATTTTTATTGAACAATTGTTGGATGTAGTATTTTCATTGAACATTTGTTGGATACTTATAGAATTTATGGTCATAAAGTCAAGTACAAACTAAATAGCTTTGTTTGTAGTGTTTTGACATTGCAATTGTTGATTACATGTCATTTTTGTTGTTGTTAAATGCTACTTGACTAACCTAGTTGGTTACTAATATAATATTCATGCGATGTTGAAGTTGATCATTCACCACATGTATGTAATAAAATTTGGGTGTTCCAGATTTTGCATTTTGCATGTGCATATGCTGAGATTTTGTGCAGCCGGAATTGGTTGCTGTGATTTTTGTCCATCCTTGTGGTTATTGCTTAAGTTTCTGATTTTGTAATGGAATTTGCTTAAGTTTTGTACTGCCAGAAATTACTTATTGTTCTACTTTGACTTTCGGATGTTGCTTAAGTTTTTTATTTTGTCTCAATTTGACAATTTGAGTTGTTGTTGTTGTTGTTGTTGTTGTTGTTTTAGGTTTGGAATAGAGTTTGCTTACAATTGTTGAGTTGTTGTTGTTATAGCGGTGGAATAGAGTTTGATATGGTATTTTTTGAACTATTGCAGGATGAAGATAACGAAGGATGAAGTTCAAGCCGGATTGATGGCTAACTTAACTTTTTGCAAGTAATTTTTGGGTTGATTATGTGATGAACGGTTAGGTGTTGGAAAAATATGGAAATTTGTGTAATTAGGAGACTAATATACCGTTGTTGCGCATACTTTTGACAAGTAATTTGTATTATTTTGGGAATGATGATGTACACTTTATACCTTCGTATTATTTATCAATGGATTATCATTAGTATTTTGTACTAAATTTGTATAATTTATAAATTGTCTAATTAATTGTACACATCAGGTATTGTGGTAACAATTGTAGATCATATGGCAATGGTTCGATATGTAAGGTGATCGTTATACGTGTTGTAATAGTTGTCCCTTGGTAACGGGACTATCAATATTGTAATGGTAAGATCTATTGTAATAATAATTTATTTTTGCAATGGTTTCACCTATAATAATAGTTAAGTGTTTATTGTAATTGTTTTGGACTTGATTCCTTAAACCGTTACAATAGAGTTCATTTTCGTTGCTACATACCTATTGCAAGACAGACTATTGTAGCGGAGCATAATTCATTACTAAAGCCTTACTGTAACAGTTTTAAAACCTTAAGTAACTAATTTTAACGGTTACAACAAACCATTTATTTAGTAGTGACGAGAATAAATGGAATTCAACACACAATATAGGCTTAAACCTATAGCATATGGTCAAATCAACTATATGAACTCGGGGAGTAATAGTGTCCCGAAGATCCAAACGAGAGAAACTTTATTCCATTGATTATAAATTCAAACTATATGAAAGCTACTCTTATTTAAGTTAATCTACCTTTTGCTGAGAAAGTATCAAGACCATATGTATCGCGATATTATTTATTTTATTCAAAATATATTTACTATTTTCGATTTTATTTAGATTTTCAAATTCGACTGATTTTCACCGTCTGAGAACACACTCCAAAAAAATTTGCAAAATTGATTGATGTCTTAATGAGATTTTTTTGAAATGTAAAATCAAAAGAGTAAGGTTGAACCTAATCCATTTATATAAGAAATGGAAAGGGTACTTTTATTATATTATCCATAATATGAAAGGGGAGAAATTAAAATAAGTAAAAGGTAGTTAATATTTTAAAAAATAATAAGTGAGTGATATTAAACTAAATTTTATTTGGGAGAAAATTACAAAAAAGTTGTCACAAGGCCAACCATTAATATATATATATATATATATATATATATATATATATATATATATATATATATGTGGGTGTGTGTGTGTGGGATCTGTCGCTATTTTGATGCAATAATAATATGATTCATAGTACGCACAAATTAAATCTATCTAATCTTCAAACCTAATGGTCACATCTCCCTCAATTTATGCCTCCTAGGTAGGCCAATTGATACAACTCACAAAAACCACATGTGCCCGAAAGAAAGTGAGAATAGGGTTCTTATTCAAGTTCAACGAGATCGATGTTGGAGATAATAAGGTTCCACATCTCTTTCGATGGGACACCGAGCCTAGTATATAAGGTCGGTGGGCTACTCCTCCTATTGCCAATTGGTTTTAGGACGGAACTTCGCCGGGTTTATGTGCTGGGCTTGGGCCTAATGCGCATGTGCGCTCGGATGCACACGACCCCTGCTATACCGGTCCGTCTGTATCGCACTTTGACACTCGACCTAAATTTTATCAGAGGCTAAAAGTATAGTAACAGTCGGCTTGTTTAATAAGTGAACGAGCTTGACTCTGGCTCTTTTTTAGTCTAGCCTGAACCGATCTCGGATGGTTCAACGTAACTCATATTATAACTCTATTGTTATTCGAGTTGAACGATATGATTTTTTTTATAAGGGAATGATATGAATTTTGACATGTTCATTTCAACTCGTTTATAAGTGAATAGATCTAAATTTCAACGGAAATTAAAAATATCTATGTATAAAGTTAAGCATGTCACATTTTTCTTTCCAAATAAATGCTTACTTTAATAGTGTCAAAGTTCGATACCAACATTCTGTAGAGAGGAGGTCGTGTGTATGTGATCGTACATGTGCGGTAGGCTCAAGCCTAGCACATAATCCCGGCTGGGTTCCATCCTAAAACCAATTGGCAATAGGAAGAGTAGCCCACCGACCTTATATACTAAGCTCGGAATGCCGCCAACTTTTCATACAGAAGCTTATTATCTCCAACACGCCCATGAGTCCCCAACTTTCTATTGCTACTAAAGGATATAGACTTGCTCACATGTTAGGATCGCAAGCCGAATAGAGGTTAACTGCTCTGATACCATGTCAAATTTTGATGCTAAATGACCGTAGAGCAGGGGTCGTGTACATACGAGCGCACATGCGCGTTAAACTCAAACCCAACACTTAAACCTTACAAGTTTCCATTGTAAAATCAATTGACAATAGAATTAGCTCACCAACCTTATATACTAAACTCGAAATGTCCAAATTTTCGACGTCCAACAAGTAGAGTTTATTATTGAGTTCACATTATTAATTTATAAATAATATATTAATTACTATACAAATTATCAATCTTAATTTAACGACCCTATAAATCTATAGAAGATCTAACCATTCCTATGACAACTACAAAGCCACATAAGTGTACAAGGGGCAAAATCCAAACAAATACCCACTAATTAAAAGCTTACAAAATGAAGATAGTATTCACATAGCTTTCATTTTATGTTTATTCTTCGTTTTCTTACATCTCTAGACTCTTTCATATTTTCGTTAAAACTAGTTTTTGATCGATGGATAGTGAGTTAGATTCGGCATTCCTCGAAGCAAACCCGGAGAACGATCGGAACAAGTTGTCAAAAAGGGTATGGAAAGAGACGAAGATGATTGCGAGTATCACATTACCCTCGTTACTGTTTCGAGTTACGTTATTTGGAGTGATGATAATTTCGCAATCGTTCATCGGACACATCAGTTCCGTCGATCTTGCCGCCTATGCTCTTGTTGAGTCCATCTCCATGCGTGTCACTACTGGCATTATTGTAAGCTTGCTTCTTCTTCTTCTTCCCTCTTGACTTGCTTTTCTTTGACTAACCCAATGAACCCAAGTCATAGTTTTTCTTATAACTATTTTTATAACTTGTAATTTATAACTATGTACTAAAAAAGGGTCTTAGGGTTCCGTTTGAGATCGAAAGCTATTCTATTACACACTATGCTTTAGCCAAATTATCAATTTGCAGTTGAAAATAGGTTAGATTCCAGGAATTAAGCTAGCTTAACTAGGGTTGAGCATGTTAGGTTCGGTAAAAATAGTTTTGGTCTAGATCAAACTGACAACCGACAATTTAGATTCGATTTTAGGTTGGCATATTATAGAAATTAGGTTTTGGTTAAGCTTTCAGGTAATAACCGCAAAACCGATGTTCTATACCGAATTTTTTTTTGTTTTCTTAAAAAAAAGGGATAATTATATATGCGTTATTTTTATTGAGATAGATTTAGATTTAGATATTTCATATTTGTTATTTTTATCGGGAGAGATGAGAGTGACTATATTTGTACTTTATATCGTAGTTTTATTTTTTTAATATTATTTAAATATTTGTACCTTTTGCTTTTTAGGTCGGATTATATTTGTACTTTAAACCGAACCGAACCTAAAACTGATTTTCCTGGAACCTTGGACCAAAAACTAAAAACTAGAAATATTAGAACCGAAAACCAAACCTATATATTAGAGTCGGTTTCATATTTGTTACTTTCCTAAAACTGATTTTCCTGGAACCTTGTGAGATTTTTTGATTCGGATTTCGGATTTCGGATTTTTCTTTCTCGAAAATTTAAGATGAAGATAGTAAATGGTTATGGTTTTCGGTTTTGCATTTGCAGAATCGGGTTCAACTTTTTATAATGGTTGCTGAAATTTGCAGTTTTCTCAATTTGTGTAGACTCGCGTTCAAGTTATTGTAATCACTTGTTGAGTGTTGAGAAATATTTTGTGAACCTAATATATAAGTTGACTACTCCTATTTTTTATTGTCAATTGGTTTTGAGAGGGAACCGAAAGGCTTGTACGTAGGTTCACTTTAACGTGCATCCCCTCCACGTCGATAAATTGACATCAATGTAAATATCTCCTACAGCTAGGAATGTCGAGTGCTACCGAAACTCTATGCGGTCAAGCATTCGGGGCAAAGCAATACCACATGATGGGAATCTACTTACAACGCTCTTGGATTGTCAACATTGTCACAGCAACCATCTTGCTTCCTATCTTCATCTTCGCAACTCCTATATACGAGTTGCTAGGACAACAAGACGATATATCAGTAGCTGCAGGAACCATCTCTTTGTGGTACATTCCACTTGTATATATGTTAGTATTCGCCATGACAACTCAAATGTTCCTGCAAGCACAAATGAAGAACGCCATTCTTGGGTACCTATCCTCAGGGATATTTGTTCTCAATTTGCTTATTGCATGGCTTTTTGTGTACAAGTTCGATTTCGGGATCCCGGGTGTTATGGGTGCTATGATCATATCCCAATCGGGTTTCGTTTGCGGGGAATGGGTTTACGTGTGTGGAGGTTGGTGTAAGGAAACATGGAAGGGTTTCTCCAAACTCGCGTTTGCTGATCTTTTACCGGTTATCAAGCTTTCGGTCTCGTCGGGATTCATGCTTTGGTTAGTTTTGTTTTACATTTGTTCAGCTTTGTTGTATGATTTCATTGCTCTTGAACATAAACCCTTCTTTGGTTATATACTACTAGCCTTGAGCTATGGTACAACTCCGTTCTCGTCTTGATTGCCGGATACTCGGATGATCCTGTAGTCGAAGTATCTGCATTCTCTATCTGGTACAATCTTCTGTCATTTTTCTAACATTTTGATGCTGTAAATTGTAATCTAATTGAAACTTTTGGCTATTCAGCTTGAACATTAACTTATGGGAGTTTACCATTGCTCTTGCGCTATTGACTTCAGCATGGTAAAGAAAACCAACCTGATGCTTTGTTCTTGTATAGTATACTCGCTACTTAATCGTATATGTCCATGTTAAACGTACTCGTAGTGTACGTGTTTCGAACGAACTCGGGAGAGGAAACATCGAGGCATTGAAGTTTTCAATCAAGGTTCAAGTTTGGATGTCAGCTACTATCGGGATATTCTTTTGCGTTATTTGTCTCGTTTTTGGCCACTCGATTCCGTACTTGTTCACGAGCGATGACGAGGTTGCTGAGGCTGCAGCTAACCTCTCTGTTTTGCTTGCCTTCACCATGCTTGTGAGCAGTTTCCAAGCAGTTTTTTCAGGCAAGCTTATCGGACATACTAAGGGCCGTTTAGTTTAAACTCCGGAAACGAAAACGGAATGGAAACGAATCTAGTCCATATGGGCTAGATTCATTTTCATTCCGTTTCCGTTTCCGGAATTACAACCAAACGGTGGATAAGTTTCTACTCTTGTTGATGTCTTCAACTCTAAAATCATACTACATTGTATGCAGGGGTGGCGATAGGTTGCGGGACACAAGACAAAGTTGCTATAGTTAACGTCGTGTCGTACTATGTCATTGGTGTGCCCGTTGGATGCTTGCTCTCATTTGTAGCTAAACTTGGCATAAAGGTACGTCGTATCAAGGTGTTACGCAATTCATAAGCTCGTTAGGTTATAACCATTATCGGTTATGTCGAACAGGGCATATGGATCGGAATGTTGATCGGGATGGTAGTGCAAGCACTCGTACTTGTCACATTCACTTGGAGGATCGACTGGAAGGAAGAGGTAAATATCTCCAGAATACGAAAAACAGAAGTGCATCCATTGTGTTGATTCAGCCAATTGTTTTCGATTAGCTTAGTAACCTGAACTCAAATTTGCAGATGAACAAGACACAAGCACGACTTCGACAATTTCTCCATGAATTTCCTGAAGAATCTAATCAGAGTTCAGATCATGAAAGTATTCTTGGGGTGTAGCTTTTGGAAAAATAATGCTCTAGTAGTACCTGCAAAGAGCTTGTCATTCTTGTCCCTTGTCTAATAGAACACGAGAACAAGAGGGTATGAATTTGATCACAAAATTTCCTGCAAAGTTTAGTCGACGAATATATAAAAGTGTAATGTGAAAAGAGATCATGAACACGAAATAAGATAGATCAATAACAGCATGAAACAGGAATGAAATGTTCAATTAAACTCGTGAAAAATGAAACAAAAGGCAAATCATACCTCGAAATTGAATAGCATTTAGAACTAACTCTACAGAGACATCAGTTCCTGGTTCAAGCCTTCAAGGCATCAGCAGTTAACATATTCATTCAGAAGTGGTCAATTTCCGCAAGATCAAAAAGACCCCAAGGAAAGTGATCAAACCATACGATAATAGGGTTACTTGGAAACACAAACCTTACAGCAAGGACAAAGTTCCCAGATCTTTGAACATGACAGAAGGAAATAAAAATGAAAACCCCAAACCAAATTTAACAGAAGAGTACAGCAGAAAAAGAACAAGAACAAAAGGCAAAAATAAGGTTGCAAACATCAGCTAAAGAGAAAGATCCAAGGCCGATGTCAAAGCCTTTTACAATATAAATTCATATTGCAAATCCATCAATCATAATGCATCTACAAATCTATTGAATGTATATTCAGTGTAAATTCGCTTATGTGAAAAAATCATGTAAACAAGACTTGTTTAGTTGTTTATTATTTTTCTACACACATTGATAAATCTATCTATAATAACTGTAAGCATGCCAAAAATCAAACAGATGCACAACTACAACACCTTCATGTCATCCTGCAGCTCGGAAAACTGCTGTGACTTTTAGCTCAAAGTTACTAATATAGCCAAGCAAAAAGAAAATATCTGACGAGACAAGAATTTCTAAGTCATTCATACATGATATGAAAACAACATTTTATCCATATCAATACAGACGGACTCCTCTAAGTCATATTCCAATTTTCTATCATCTTATCATGTCGTCTACAAAAGGGACAGTATCCAAATCTATCTATTTTCGTCTCTGGGAAAATCCATAATGCACATATTCATATGAGAGATCAGAAACGCTAGTTTCTATGTTACTCAAGTCTAACAGTTATCCTATTTGATATTCAATTAATGGCATGACTAAGTGAAATTGTAGTACTGCACACAACCATCCCCTAAGGAAAAGAAAGCAACAGCAGCATTACTAGAAAAATAACAGCACGAAACAGGAACTGAATGTCCGATGCAACTGCCCATCAGCGAAGAGTGTAAGAATGAAAAGGACATATTACTAAGAGTCTAAGGGGTTGTTTGGCACCTTGTTATTAGGTGCTTATAAAGACCATATTAAGGGAAAAACTATTCTTATAAGGTGGTACCAGACAGCCCCTAACACTGATGGTACAGATTGAAACAAAATATACAACCAGACCTCCAGACCGGAAAGCACTGAAAGTGTACCTGCAGACAACACAGCATCGCGAGTACTACAAAACATATCCTTTCAGACAATGCAAAATATCAGTAGTATCACAGAACATATTCCTTCAGAAACTGAAAGCATCACTAGTATAAAAGCATTTACATTGGCAATCTGAATATCTACTTTTTGGGCAAATCAAAGTCAGCCTCACCAACCTACATTCTTGATTCTTAACATCACTAACATAGCGTCAAATTTGAAGCATACCGTGCTACATTTACTTCTAAAATCTCTACAACTATGATTACCTGGCAAAAAAATGCATGATCCTTAAGTCACAAATTTCGGTAAACAGAACATTCTATAGGAATCAGCACATCTTCAGCTTTTTCCATTGCAACAATTGGGTCAAGTACTGAAAGTATAGTTCAGCCTAGTCCTCTCTATACGGCTCAGAACATCAACAAATTGGTGGAAACCCCAACCACAAAAGGCTCCATTAACAACCGGGTCAAGAAGTAAAACATGACCCCCAATGCAATCGAAATCGGCAAAGCAGGCAGAGCTCTCCGGCACACAGACAACAAAATCAGCGTGCAACCGAGGCCAGATATGATTGCAAGATAACAGGCATAAACTGTCATCAGATCATACAATGCAGCTCTACCAACAAGAACACTGTAGAAAACAAAATCCCCAAGTCCAAGCTTAATACCTCTGGTTGTAGCCATCTCCTCTGATCCATCATCTCCTGTTCCTCCAATTCCCAACATCTCTACAAGCGGAGATGAATCCTCCTCCACTGCTGCAATCTCAGGCTCCGATCTCTGCCTTTCCATGTCTCTTGAATTAGGCACCAATGGCGAAGTCTCCGCTCTGAAATCCTCTTCTCTTGATCTGGTCTCCTCAACCTTATCTTGAATCTGAAGTCCATTTTCTGAGGACGACGACAAAGGCTGAAGCTCAACAGAACCATTATCTGAAGCACCAGCAACTAGAAACCCTAGACTATTCGATCTCCTCCCGGTACCACCAGAACCGCCATGTGAGACGGTTGGGCGAGCTTCGTAGACCAAAGCAGGTAGATCATCATCCCTCGACTGCGACAATTCAACCAGAATCTTAAGCGGACCACCAGGAGCCAAAACAGCGACCAGATCGTATAACGCCAGCGCGACGAGAAGAGTCCAGGTAGTCCATTCCGGCAATTGAGTAAACCAAGCTGCGGTAACAATCCCTAGAACAACAGTGTACGCTTGCGTGAGGACGATCGGGACTCCGCCACCGGCGAACACGGAAAGTACACCGACGATGGTGAAATTGAATAGGGAGATAAAGCAAGTAAACGCATCGAAGGGGAGAGAAAAGTGAGAGATGATGGATAAGAAGATCGATCCTCCCATGGTAGCGAGAATGAAGAAGGCAGAAAGACGCATGTAGTGTTTCAGGAATCCAGTGAAATTGAAGTAGTAGAGGACGACGAGGAGGAAGGTGACTACGGCGATAAGGATGACGAAGACAGCGGCGTTGAGGAGAGCACCTTCGAGCTTATCGGCGGTGGAATCGGTCGGGGTTTCGTTGTAGACGAGATTAGCGGCGGTGACGATGGTGGTGGTTCCGGCGGAGGAAGAAGAGGAAGGTGAGAGTGTGTATACGAGGAAGACGACGAGGAGCATACAAATGGAAACCGGTGACATTACTCCGATCAGCTCTGTTCCGATGAACTCAAGAATGCTTCCCTCCATTTTCGCACCTCTGAATCCGTCTTCTTCAACCTGGCGTGGTTTTTGGGTTTGAAAATTGGGGTTGGGTTTGGACAAAAGGGGAAAAAAGAGGGATTGAGAGGATAATTTGTTTGTATTATTTTTGATAATTCGTCAAATTACGGGTGCAATGTTGTCACGGATGATGCGGGCGGTTTGGGTGACTAGTCTCACGTCCATTCACCCGATACATCACCCGATCCGTATTCAACCGTCAAATATTGAGAAAAAAATTGAAGTAGTTGTAGGTTTTGTTTATTATCGATGTGGGTGGTTTTGCATTGTGATTGTGTGTGTCTAGAGGCACGTTGTGACTGCGCCCCGTTGTCAATTTTCGACTGCGTTCGGGATTGTTCTTTCAAACGGGTCGAGCGTCTCGCTTACCCTAGTCCGCTGCCTCAATATATATTTTACATAAAATCCAAATCACAATTCACAATTCACATCCCAATTCAAAAAACCTCGTAAAATATGTCGACATTTTTTCGAAGACATCGAAGTTGAATCCGACGGTGAAAGTGTTAATCTTCCATTCGATGAAAAAAAAAATAGGGATCCAAATGAGATTCTTACACATATAGAAGTAAGTATATTATTTCATTCAACGGGATTGTTATTTTCCTTCTTGTTGTCTTTTTATTTCCTAGTTTAAAGTAGTAGAATTGAGAATCGAAATCCTAGAATTAATACTTTGAATTTTTCTTCTTTGTATCCTTAAAGTTTGAACTTTGTTTCTTGGTATCAACAAGTTTTCAAGTTTTCCCTTAATACCCTCATAATTTAATTTGTTTCCCTCCTACATCCATTATTTATATATAATATTGAAAAATCATTTATAAAATATAAAAATCTGAAAAATAAATTTAAAAATAATTATGTCCTCATTATATTTAGACTAATTAATTGTATAACAAATAATTTTCATATATATTTTCAGATTTTAAAAAATCTAGAATGGATGTAAGAATATGCTATATTTTTAAACTAATTTGAAACTAATTATCACCTCAATAAATAAAAATAATTATGATCTCATTAAATTTAAACTAATTTATACTTTAAACTAATTAAATAATAAATAAAATATGTTGTATTTTATTTTAAATAAAGATACATAATTAGTTTTAAAACTTATTATGATCACGTTAAATTTTAAACTTATTATGATCACGTTAAATTTTAAATTTATTAATATTAAAAAAATACTAAGTCATGGTTGTATAGATGTATTTTTTTATGTTTAAAATTTAAAAATTTAAATTTTAAAAATCTAGAAAAGTAACAACTAACAGCAAAAGAAAAGGATATTGAAGTCTTGCAAGTTTAACCAACAAACAACAAACTGCATCTTGAAAGGTTGATAATGAATTGATGAGAGATTTGAACACATTAAATTTTAAATTTGTACATTCAAGAAGAAATTGACTTGTACTAAATAAAAATAATAATAAAAAAAGATTTGGAAAACACTTTCAAATTAAAAAATTATGAGTACCAAAAATTCAACTAAAAAATAAACAAATATGAGGTAATTTATGAGGTAATTTTACAACTATGCATTTCAAATGCCTAGTAATAGGCTAATTCTAGTTTAAAAAACTACTACACATCCGGCATGTATAGTCGTAACTATTTTTCTTTTATTTTTTGAACGAAATTAGCTTTTTTTACTACGATTCCGTAATGTGTAGTCGGTATTGTGGTACAAATAGCATGTTTCATGTGGTACGAATAGCAATTACCCGACATCAAGCCGATAGAAGTCGATCAACTACACATATAGAACACATAGTTGTAGTTAAAAAAAAATACAAAATAAACACGCTCACACAACTACGCATATGAGGCACGTAGTCTTAGTTCATAAAAAAACGCATTTCATATGCGTAGTTGATCGACTTCTACCGGCTTGACATCGACTCCAACTACGCACACCATACACATAGTTATAACTCTAAGGCGAAAGTCAGAACTAGTTCTTAATCATAAAACATCTAGCACACACCACTGTCACAAGTATGCTAACATATAGAAGACAACTAAGTAAGTTTGAGGGACTTACCTGTATCAAAGGTAATCTTAGTTCTGATAACGCTCAGCTTCCCGCAAGAAAGTAATCTATGCTTGTTCAGACAAAGCATCCCGGATCAGAATCTACCGACATGCTACAAGGTCATCCTACCACTTGCTAGAAGGATCCTACTTCTAGCCTCAATGATCTTACCCAGATCACAACACCATGCTAGGATGTCTTACTCCTAGTCTCAAGATCATCATGGATCAACAATAACACAACTAAAGAGGCTGGTGGGCTGGGCTTTCCGGACCTTGTGACAAGAAACAAGGTTGCCCATGCGAAGATCCTGTATGACCTTGACAAGGGTGGCCCTAGCATTTGGAACATGTGGGCTAACCACCATCTGCTCAAGCGAGGTGAGAGCATCTGGAACTGCAATGCTAGGATCTCTCACTCTCCTTTCTGGAAGAATCTCCTCTCTGTCAGGGATGATCTCCCCACCCCTCTCCCTGGCTCCTGACGGTTGGACTCTATCACCTGCCCTAATGGTTCCTTCTCCAGAAGAATTGCCTATGATTTATTCAGGCCGCCCCTTGCTGCTCCTCATCCATCTCCTTTTGATGCTATCTGGTTCCCCTCAAATACCCACCTCCTTCATCGCATGGCTCGCTGCTCTCAACCGTCTTCCTACCCTATCCAAGCTCCAGGCCTGGAACATTATTAGCAATGATTCTTGTCGACTTTGCAACAATGCTCCCGAAGATGGTGAACACCTTTGGAACCTCTACGGCTATAGCTTGACGGTTTTGGATATCGTGTCTTGCTGGATAATCACCCCCTCCCCGGCGCCCTACCTTGGTCGCATCTGGCCCTGGTTGGCCTCCTGGTCCAGTAAGAAGCCCCTCCCTATGGATTGCATCCATATTGCTGTGATAGTCACATACCTCTACAATATTTGGACAGCCAGAAACAAGCTAATCTACAATAACGCTGCCACCACTCCAATTGAATGTGCTAGGATGATCATCTGCAGTGTGAAGTCACACTTTACGCTCAACTGGAAGGACCGATCCCCCCTATCTCGTGATTTGGCCTTTCATCTGAACATCCCTCTCCCCTGAGTCAGCGGCCTTTTCCCTCCTTCATACGCACCTGAACTTGTTTTGATTACTGCTTGCTCTAGTACTGCCTCTTTTCTCTTTCTTCTTGTAATCTTACCCCGTTCATAATACAATTAACCTTTCAAAAAAAAAAACAATAACACAACTAGATCAAGGGTTCTAAACCACTTCCAAACACTTAGGAATCCACAAGCCACTAACTGACATTCACACTAGTTCGTCTAGGTCTGGCCTAGCATGATCTAACTCTAGGAATGATAAGGGAGCAAGGATAGGAGTGACATACCACAAAGACGGTACCCATTGGAGGTGAGACGTGATCGCAAGTAAGGAAGGCGCGGTAACAGAGCTTCGTATGCCGCGACCGCGGTGACAAAGAGGCGTGGGGCGACGACTTAGGGAAAAGCGCGGGTGTGGGTCTGCATAGGCGCGGGTGCAGCAAGGTTCCAGGGGTGAACATCGAAGTACTTCGACGACAACAACTCCTCCAAGACGGTTCGACTCTCCTCTACATTTCTCACACCACAACCACGACTACGACCAGGGTTCACCTAACAACAACAGATGCAAGGCATACATAGAATCAAGACTCAATCTTGATTCTTTACCAAGAAGAAGAAGAAGAAGAAGGACTGTAGAAGAAGAAGAAGAAGAAGAGGAAGGGATACTTACAGTCGGATCTGCAATATCAATCACACGTGATGAAGGCTGCAATTCACTGATCTTGGATGTAGGAAGCACAAGCGGAAGAAGAGAATGAAAGAGATGAAGGAGATGAGCAAGGCTAGAAAAGAGAAAGAGGAGTAGGTTGCTATGGTTAGAAACATAGAAAGGGACGACCCACACTGAAGATAAGATCTTCCAATTAAGGAAAGACAGACGACGGTTACAAAAGATCGCACGCGATCTGTTACAAAAACCGCACCCGCGGCATGACCCTGTCGCGACCGTGGTGACAAGGTCGCCGCGCCCGCGGGCTCCTGGGTCGCAGGTACGGAGACCCCCTTTCGGCACGACTCAAGTGGTTGCGAAAGAAGTCTTAATGCTCAAAACCGGAATGAAAATTCCAGTTGTTACATTCCCCGCAGATGCAGAGACCCCTTCAATCTTCAGCTTCGTCCAGATCTCTTCGTCCTTTGCCTAGATTCCGAAAAAAAAACAAGTCCGAAATTCAGTAGTAATATATTATAAATAAAATAATTTAAAAAATTCAGGACCCGCAGACGGGCCAGGTCCGGACATGCGGGTCGGGCCAGATTCCGAAACTAGCCTGAATCCAACCCGAATTAACGGACAAAATTCTAACTACGTCACTCCCTGAACCGAATTCTCCGCCGACACAACTAAAGAGGTGTGTCAATCAACATATCAGACTACCTTTGCCTATAACTATGGTGATAAACAAAACTTGCAAGAATTGTCATCAATATTTGAAACAATTAGTTTCGACACTTATACTTAATTTATGTTTAATTTTATATTTATTAATAAATGGACTGTAATCCCACTGACACACCTAATACATTACTGATTGAAGTGGTTCAATTCGGATATGAATCCACCTATTATTCCAAGTTCACCTAATGAACTGCAATCTCTCTACAATTATATAAACCTCTAGTCTCACACAATGGCCAACTCCTAGCTACCACATACAGGATTTCCCTTCGTTGACAATTTGCAATCTTTCTCAAACTTGATCTTCGATCAAGGTATACATCTGCAATTCATCTCTCTTTCAATATATGCAAGTAATGTGTCTTCTATACTTTCAGTTAAGTTTAGTTATGAATCAAGATCGATGTTGTTGTGGTTCTTGAGAGTTTTTGTTTCCTGTTTTGATTTGTTCACTTCAGATGAGCTTCATTGATGGATTTCATTTAGTTCATGCAACTTTACTCAATAATCTTTGCTTCTTCTTTTTTGCCCAAACTATCCTTGGATTAGGGTTTTTTCGTAAAACCGCCTGTAAATTTTGAGATATACAAAATTGGCTCTGTTGCGGTCCAAATTTGAGGTGTCCACATCTGTTCCCCAAGCTCCTTGCCTGTGCCTCGTCGCTTCGGGCTGACTGGATCATGCTGCTTTCCTTTGAAGACTTCCCTGCTTTCGGATTTTTATGATATATTTTTGTGTTTTCTTTTTCTCTTTTGTTGTGGCATTTTATGACGGTTAGTCCGTATGACAATCTTTTTCGGCCTTTCGACCCAATAGTCGACGCACCGTCTATGGAATCGAATTTCCGTTGTCAAAAAAAAAAGTTGTATAGTCACTAAAAAATTGTGGTTCTATCATTCTTTTAAAAATGTGTAGTGGTGGTATTTTTTGAAAATGTTTTTAATTTGAGCGTGGGTTTGTGTAATTTAGCTCTTTCATTTTGTAGGCTCGTTTTAAATGTTGTACAAAACTAGGATGTCTAAGTCCCCGTATTGTTAGAGATAATAAGTTCTAATGAGCTTGAACCTAATGCGTACGTGCGCTCGTATGCACATGACCTTTCGCTCTACCCTAGTTGCACTTGTTGAATCCTGTTGGATCTATGTGTTGGGGTTGGACCTAACACATCAGTCCTCGAGAGTTGAATTCGGAGTTTCATCTGAAATCAATTGACAATAAGAGGAGTAGCCTTATAAATTATATGTTAGGTTCACGTCAACATTTCCACACATCTCAACAATATAGAGGAGTAGCCTTATAAATTATATGTTAGGTTCACGTCAACATTTCCACACATCTCAACAATATGTATTAATATCTGAAAAAACTCGTTTTTTTGTGTGGACATGAATCCTAGCTACTCACTCGATATCAAAGCCTAACATTTCGATCTTGTCGGATCTATAGAACCATGGAGGTGAATAACGAGCTAGATTCGAGGCTTCTCGAACCCGAAAACGATAGGGATGATCTACTTTGGAGGAGGATATGGGATGAAAGTAAAATGATATGGAGAACTGCATTCCCAGCAATATTATTTCGTTTGTCTATGTTTGGTGTTCAAGTTGTGACTCAAGCTTTCATTGGGCATATTAGCCAAGTAGAGCTTGCTGCTTATTCTCTTGTACAAGCTATCTCAGTCAGATTTGCTAATGGTATTTTGGTATGTTTTCCTCACAACTTTTTGTGCTTGTTTTCATATTCTAATTCTAATATTTAGTTAAGATGCTTGGTTAAAAAAAGGCATATATCTACTTCTGTCAATTGGTTTTTGAATGTAACTTCGCTAGACGTATGTATCGAGTTTGGATATAAAACACATATACGCTCATATACACATGACTCAGTATGTGTCGAGTTTGGATATAAAACACATATACACTCATATACACATGACCCAGTATGTGTCGAGTTTATAGGATAACTATAAAGAGAATGAGATGCTATACACATTTGTTCAAGTGTCAACTATATTTGTATCATCTCTTTTAGTTTACTTATGTTATTGTTTATATTATGAAGTTGACCCTTAGTTGAATGCTCAATCATTCTCAATGAAAAATGGGTATACTTTTATTATCATATAGGGAATTAAAATTAAAGAATTTAATTTTTTTGAATTATGTTGAAGTGTTGCTCAATTTTCAGATGGTGTCCATAAGTTTTAAACTTTTTCGGATTATACCCTTTTATTATTTATAAATTAAAATTTTGAAGAAAAATTATAATTATTTATTTGCTAGTTATTGTTAATATAGTTATTTAAAGGTATAGATAATATTCAAAATAAATAACATATCATTTTTTTTATAAAATGTTAATTAATGAATGGTAAAAGTGTATAGTTCAAAAAGTCAAAAGTACAATTGGCACCATTCAAATTTTTCCTAAAATTAATTAAATTTTACTTCAATTATTTTAAAACACAAAAAATGATTTCAATACATTTTAATCAAACAGAGTAAAAGTGTTTATAATACACAATTCACAAAGTTATTAGTAACAATACTAAAACATCCCTTTCCCTATATATGTTTGCTCTTTTGGGTTTCTGTGGATAGTGATATTGTTATAATTAACTTATAACATCATTTTTTTTTTCGTTCCAATTTCGTCGGGATTCAGACAGGAATGTCAAGTGCAACCGAGACCCTTTGTGGACAAGCCTTTGGAGCAAAACACTACCGTATGATGGGAATCTACTTACAACGTTCGTGGATAATCAATGTCGTTACTGCAACAATATTGGTTCCTATATATGTATTCGCTACACCAATTTACAAGCTACTCGGACAACAAGACGACATATCGGATGCGTCGGAAGGCATTTCGTTGTGGTATATCGGTGTCATATATAGCTTTGTCTTTAGCTTGACAACCGAATCATTCCTACAAGCGCAACGCAGGAACATGTTCATAGGGTTGCTTTCGCCTCTCACGTTCGTCCTTCATGTTTTCATTTCTTGGATCTTCGTTAGTGAGTTTGGTTGGGGTGTTGCCGGTGCAATGAGTGCGCTTGTCGTCTCTCGGTGGATCTTTGTTGTGTTGATGGCTGCCTATGTGTTCGGAGGTTGGTGTCGCGAAACTTGGACCGGCTTCTCCATCGAAGCACTTCATGACATCCTTTCTATTGTAAAGCTCTCCGTCTCCTCCGGTGTGATGATTTGGTGAGATTTTAATGTTCTTAAAATACCATGCTAATTTGGGTACAAAGTAAAAGTATTGAGTCTAGGGAATTTCATCCTAAAATCAATCATTAATTCGAGTATTCCACCGACTTTTTTACGTTGAATATTTTTTATAATCATTGTGAAGTTTGTCTTTACACAACCCTTCAAGTCCTCTTATTTGGTGCAGTGTACAACTATGGTACAATTCTATCCTTGTCTTGTTAGCCGGGTACACAAGCAATGCAACAGTAAATATAGATGCATTTTCGATTTGGTATGCATCGATTTCGACTTTTGAATGTTTTTTCATGAGAAATGCATATATGATATATGCTCTTGATCGATCATCGATGCTCTTTCCAGCATTAACATCAATGCATGGCAATACATGATATGCCTCGGGTTCATGGGCGCTACATGGTATGTCACGTAAATCTCAATGTTTATGATATTGGTCATGTCATATAGTTTCTTACACATTTTTCCACGCAAAATGCAGCGTAAGAGTTGCAAATGAACTCGGAAAAGGCAACATCAACGCAGCAAAATTCGCGATCAAGGTAATATTGAGCACTTCGGTGTTCTTCGGAGTGTTGTTTTGCATTATTTGTTTAGTATTCAAAAAGGAGATCCCATATTTGTTAACAAGCGACGCTGAAGTTGCAACGGCTACATCAAATCTCTTCGTTTTGCTTGCCATCACCATAATTCTAAATAGCTTTCAAGCGGTTTTATCGGGTAAGAAACCTGATTCCTTTTTTTTTTCCAGTTTTATTTATTAACCTAAAAAAATATCATCGTTTGTGGAGGATTAAATGTTTTCATTTCGATAATAGAGTTATAACATACCTAGTATATATAAGATTGATCAACTACTCCTCGGGCTCATTTCCCATATCCTGATATGGGATATGGGATATGGGTATGGATATCACATATTCGATATCCATGTTTTGTAATTGAGTATATGTGTATCAAAGTGATATCCCATATATCAATACTTTACTTTTTTCTATCGATTTTGATATCTTTAAAAATTGACAGATATCACGTTCTTTTTTTTCCCACGTTTCCCTCATAACTCTCCCTCCCAAGTCTTCCTCTTTTGATATATCTCACCATCTTGCAAAACACAAGTATCAGATATCAGATATCAATCTCATATCCATATCCCTGATATCAATACCGATACCGATATCTGATATACTCATATTAGGATATGGGAAAGGAACAAGTCCGTTTCCAATGATTCATTTTAGCAAAACAAACAAAATTTTAATCTATTTAATTAATGTGCATGTTATTATCTTACATACTCGAAATGTGTACACAGGGGTAGCAATAGGAACTGGTTCACAAGGAAAGGTAGCATATGTTAATATCACTTCCTATTATCTTATCGGCCTTCCAATTGGATGTGTTCTTGCTTATGTAGCTAACTTGGGTATCACGGTATGTATATAATTTCAATTCAAAATAATATCTCTTTTGAATTGTTTTTCATAATTTGGATTGGTGATGTATCTCGGTAAAATGTTCAGGACCCGTTTGATACGAAACAAAGGGAATGATATTATTCTGTATTAATATTAACCCAATAACATGTGTTTCTGATAATTAAGGTGAAAAAGACCACACAAATAGTGGAATAGAACCACACATATATTGATGCTATTATCACCCTTATATAAGGTTTACAATAGAATAAGAAAAGAATAATAACAATTGCAAACATATATAAAAATAAATATAAATTAGCATAATATAACGAGATAATATCATTATTTATTTAAGATGAAGCTGTTAATAGAGGAGATGATTTTAGAATAATTGTTGAAATAGACAATTAGGGTAAAATTACCTCATAAAATTTACAAAATTAGGGATATTCGAAAAATAATATAAAAAAACCTAATCCGATAATTTAGAGAGAAAAAATTGCAACTTTCATTTTTTGGTTTAAACTTTAACCAAACACGCTTTGACGGTTCCTTTTCTTCCTTTATTCAGTTTGTTTCCGTTTTCGTTACTCCTTTCATAATTAAACGACCCCTAAATCTATATAAAATGGATTGCAATAGAATAAACCATCTCAAATGAACCGAAAACAATATAAATTGATGCATATTCACCTTTGCAGGGCATCTGGATTGGACTGATAAGTGGTGTAGTATTGCAAGGGATTTTTCTAGCTTATATAACTCTCAGAATCGATTGGACAGACGAGGTAAGATTTTTAATCACTTGTTCTCTAAAAAAACGATTAAAAAAAAGAAAATAAAATAAAACCGATTCCTATTTTTTCATGTTGATTATGACGTTTATCGTTCTATTCTATGAACTAAGTTGAGGTAGGAAGATTTTGATTCGGTCTTATGGTACGTTTTAGCAAAACAAATGAACTCTAAACATGCATACCGAGGAGAAAACTCTTCCTATTTGTTTCGCTAAAATGAATCATTGGAAACGGATCGAAAACATGTTAACCCAACAAGACGTGTTTGATTAAACACAAAAAATTGAAAAACTGATATATTTTCTTCTCCTTGACCGTTTTCTTCAGTTTTTCGCTCCAACTAAATGGTTCATTAATCTAAACCTATAGGGAATAGGTTATCAAATTTCTACTTAGAGATAAAAAAACCATTCCATTTTGGTAATCAAGTTGATTTTACGTTCTTACAACCCGTTACATTTATATAACTGACTGCAAACATGTAGACCTTCACATACTTAATGCACCGTAATTGAAAGAATTGAGTGAAGTAAACTCTTTTTATGGGTTTTTGTTTTATACATCCCTTTAATTTTTGTCACTTTAATTGACTTACCGCTATTACTTTATTAAGGGTATATTTATTTAATGAGTCTAAGTTATATATACTGTTAGGGCCCGTTTGGTTCCAACTCCGGAAATGAAACGGAATGGAAATGAATTTAGTCCATATGTATATCCTTATTCATGAAATTTTATGGAATCATTCCTTATGGTTTCATGCAAAATGCACTTATCTCCCCACATTTTATTACCCTATAAGGTATCAAAAGTAATCAAATTCAACTCCAATTACTACAAACTAAATTCATTTCCATTCTGTTTCCGATTCCGGAGTTCAAACCAAACGAGCCCTTAATAGATTAATCGTGTCTTATAAATATGAATGTTCTTAATTTTGTGCAGGTCAACAAGGCGACCAAACGTCTCAACCGGTTTAACTTGGACCGGGAACAAGAGGAAAATCAAAACTCTAGCAATTCATGAGAATAGAGTTTCGTTGTAAATTTATATTTAAGGATCTTAATCTATACATTTTTTTCATGAGCGTAGGTGTTGTATTCATTTTTGCTGATTGCATCTAAGGATCTTGATATAGATTTTTCAATATTGTGAAATTTGTTCACATTCGTAAGATTCACATGGCACCTCATGTACTTTGTATTGTGACGGGAATGGATTGGAGTTGGACCGAAAATCAGTAGTTGGATCGGACCTGAATCGAATTCAGGTTCAGGTCTTAATATATGCTTATTTTTGAATTTTTTAAACCCAAAATTAGACTCTTTAAAAATCTCAGACAGAACAGAAATTTAATTAGTTAGAATCTTTAACCCCCCGTTTGGTTGGAACTCTAGAAACGGAAACGGAATGAAAATGAATCTAATCCATATGCATGTCTTGTTCATGAAATTTTTTGGAATCATTCCATGAGTTTCATGTAAAATGCATTGTGTTTTCCACCATTTTGTTACCCTATAGGGTATCAAAACTAATCAAATACTACTCCAACTAGTTCAAATCACAAGGAATGATTCCAAAAAGTTTGATGTATAAGGATATGCATATGGACTAGATTCGTTTCCATTCCGTTTCCATTTTCGGTGATAAAACCAAACGGGCCCTAAATATCTATACTATATATGATGATTCAAGGGTCGAGTCGGATTGGGGTGGCCAACTTTATTACTCACATACTCTTAGAGGCCCGTTTGTTTAGTAGAATAATGGGTCTGGAATGGATTGATTCCGGCCCAAATCGATAATGGACGTTTGTTTGAACATATAAAATGAATCATTCTATTTTCGGGCCTTATCTGATTCCTTTCCTTGTTTCCAGAACAAAAAAGCCCATTTTCTTTGTAAACCTACAATTTTCTGAATTTCTCTCTCCCCGACACATTTTGAGCGAAAATCCCTTCGTTCTTTCTCACTCATCCCGTCTCCATTTTCTCTACTTTTTCTCTTTAGTTTGGAAATCCTACATATGAATCATTGATAAAGGTAACGATAAGCATCTTCTTCTTCGCATCTCCTTCTTCGCATCTCCATTCTTCGCATCTCTATTTCTGCTTCGTTTTCTAATTCTTCGTGTCCAGGTGGTGACTGGTGACTTGTGTGTTGAACCTGTCAATACTAGCGAGAAATTGCAAGTTTTCTGGATCTGGTGAGCGCAATTCCTCTTTTAGGTTCTTTCTATTGACCGACTTTTGTTAATTTTGTGAATTTTTGTGTTTGTTATTCGTGATTTTTCTATTGTCTGTTTAACTTGAATAGATCGTTTCAATGCAAGTATTGAGTAATATGCATTAAACTTGGACATTACTTAGGAGACCAAAGCCCTTTTTTGAGTGATAGTATAGTTAATAGGGATAGAGTTGTTACTAACTTGGACTTTACTTAGGAATAGAGCCAACATCCATGGTCATATTGAGTAATATGCCTTAAAGATTTTTCATATATTTGGAGTTTCCTCCACTACTGAAGCTGAGAAAAGGGCAATGGAGAAAGAGAGTTGGGTTTGAAGTTTTGATGGTATGAATGAGTACTGTCTGTTATGGGTTTACTTGGTACCAAAATTTAGTTACATCAAATGAAACTATTATTGCTTCTGTTTATGTATAGCAAAAGGTAGCCAAGTCCCTACAGATGAACTTTTTGTAATGTCAATCTATGATTTACTTCTTGGTGATATTGTTTATCTCTCTATTGGAGATCAAGTCCCTGCAGACCTTCCTTTTTGTAATGTATATATATATATATATATATATATATATATATATATATATATATATATATATATATATATGTTAGTTCAAGTGAGGAGAGAGCTTGTAGATAGGAATTAGGAGGGTTGTGAGCCATTGGATGAGTTTTAAATCAAGGACTCACACACGCTCATCATTAATGGCATTTTTGTAAATTAATTTAAAATTTGGAAAAATCCCCTACGTTCATAGATAGGTGATCAGTGTTCATAATTTTATATGTCATTGTTCATATTTTTATTCATCTGTGTTCATAGTATTTTTATTCATCAAAGTGTCATGTTCATTTATTCTTTTGTGTTTATTTTATAATACATAGATGTTCATTTACAATATATAACCACAAAAAAAAATTCATCAGAAAACGTGAAAATATGATCATAATATGTTATGTATGTGTAAAAGTTATAGATAAGTCACTAGTGTTCATACTTTTATACGTCATTGTTCATGTTTTTATTCATCGGTGTTCATATTTGTATACGTCATTGTTCATGTAAATATGATCATAATATGTTATGTATGTATAAAACAGACATCAATGCATTGAACCCTAAAAAAAGACAACAATGCATTAAACACTATCCAAATTAATGAGCTTCATGAACCCACTTTACAAAATACTTTCCACCCTCCAAAATCTTAAACGCAACTCTTGCATTACAACCACATCGATTGAAAGTTGTCTTCCTTTTGCCCGTACTATGTTTGCCATTTTTTTTTACCTTCCCTTGTCTATACCAAAATACTTCCTCAAGACAACATTGTTGGGTTTTTGATTACATGAAACACGAATCTCAAATTCACAAATAGAGGCCTCCTATAGAAGTCCTCAACTTCCTCCACACTTAAAAATTGTTGACCAACATGTAGCTTCAATGTATTATCACAAATTAGAACCCAATTGGTAGAGTAATTTGGAGTTACTTGTATAATAGTTCCACCTTCATTACATGGAGCATTCACCCTCAATCCCGACACAATAATTGGTGATGATTGCATACTCAACATCACTAAATTTGTAAAACAATGTAAACATATACTAGTGTAAGTTCATACTTTTTATTCATTGGTGTTCATACTTTTATACGTCATTGTTCATGTTTTTATTCTTCGGTGTTCATAATTTTTATTTCATGTTCATGTAAATATTATAGACTATTTTCCTATTAGACATTTTGTAGAACAATTGGCGTGCACACTAAAAAAAGCTTATAGATTGTTTCAATTGGAAGTATTAGACCAACTCAACATATGTATATACATATATGATCTCAATCAAACCTATCAAAACAAAAAATGATTCAACAAATTTGATTTCAAAAATAAAAATCAATCATAATGATCCTAAACTATAAGAATGAAAAACCTAAACCTTGAAAATAGAAATTTCGAAGAGACAATACCTGAATCGCCTTGTATTGTCTTTGATTTCATCATTTTTATATAATTCGTCTTTGATTTGGTTGAAAATCGGCCAAATATAGAGCTTGTTGGATGAAGAATGTGAGAGTGTTGTGATTTGTGAGTCGGTCGATCAACGAGAGTGCTGTACTCTTTTTTTTTTTTTTTTTTTTTTTTTTTTTTTTTTTTTTTTTTTCAGATTTATGTAATTACAAGATGTCATTAATGATGAGTGCTTGTGAGCCATTGATTTAAATTTGATCCAATGGCTCACATAACTCCTAATTCCTATCCATAAGGCTTCTCCTCACCGGAACTAGCCTCTATATATATATATATATGTGTGCAGTGGATGACTGCAGGAAGAGGGATTATCCACTCAGAAATGCTTGCTAGTCCGGGATCTAATACCGGTCTTCAGTTGTGGATCAATTTATCTTCTAAAGATAAAATGTAAATTCCCAAATTAAACTGTTCCATCAATGAAACAATAACTTTCATATATGAGAATTGGTTTTGGTTTGCCTGCTGCACAAAATTGTTCAGTTGATGACATTGACACTGAAATTTGTAGGGTTGAGCCAAAGAAGCGTAGGGGAGTGGTTGTGGAGCGTATGCGTGTAAGAAGTGCTACAATGATTTCATTCAACGATTCCATTCAAACCAAACAAGAAAAAGTATCATGGATCTCAATGAATCCATTCCTAAATATAACCAAACATAAATTAAAAGTAACCATTTCCGTTTTCTTTCCTTCACTTCTTCATACCGTTTCCGTTTCCCCTTCCGTAACCAAACGGCCCTTAATGTTTTTATATTCACCGATCACATGAACCACTTTCTTACTTTCAATCATGACACCACTATTGGTCAGAAGTGACATCTTTAATGTCATCAAGATGCATTGTTTTATTACGGTTTTTATGTTTAACATTACCGTTTTGGACAATATTGTATATGGACGTCATATTGTTATATCAATAAAGCAAATCATTCTGTGATAAAACAAGTCACACAAAATCAATGTTTCAAAATTATCGGTTATCCGAATTGGTGAAATAACGGGAAAGGAAAAGACGGCATAAACAACACTGGATTTCGAGCCAATTATGCGGCACCATCTTTAAATAATCAAGTCCAAGGTGGACACACATCTTCCAGCAATGCAGTTCAAAGTGGGCTTGCATCGGTTGTCTCCGCTGCAAACTTTACAAATCAAGACCGTATGCAACTTGACACCGAAATACCAAATGTCAGGTATTATTGAATCGAATTTTTGGATATTCGATTGCCTAACAGATTGTTGCAAAACGCTAATCAAGGCGGAGCTATTTTCACTTTCTGCTGCTGATTCGACATTTCTATCCATTCACGTTGAAAATCGCTTACCTTCGTCCGGCTCGTTCTTCTTCTGACCCTATCGATCCGTTAATGTGATGCCAATCCCATTTCAGGGTTTGTTGCACCCTGCTTCTCATCCATTCCTGCAGGTAACATTTTTAACTGAAAAGAAAGGAGCATAGAGAGGGAACCTTGGACTGCTACTCCGTTTATAAACAACGGCTGTTTTTCTGTAAAAAATAACAGAATAAAAATTCAAAGTAGAAACATCACTAAAAATGAAGAAAAAAAATCAATGATACCGGAATTTGGGGTTGGATTCGGATTCGAAGCAACAAATTACCTGACTTTATCCGGAGTTGATTGCTCAAAATCCAAGAATAAGCCGTCATCTGCAGCAACACTTCTTCCACTATCAAATAAAGTATCGGCCTGGCCTGATCGCCACCATCTTCCTCCAACCATACGGAGTACTGAATCGGGAGATCGAGAAATGAAAGCAAGAAAGAAGGAGAAAAAGACCTACATCTTAGGGCTGGTCAACAGGAGGATCAAATGCATAGTAAGAGCCATTGATTGCGCCGCTGAAGTCATCAACACCCTTAAGCTCCATTTCGCTCACCATTGGAAGGATCGGTCACCCGAATCCAAAGCCACCGCAAAGATGATGGGAATCTCCCTTGTCTGCTCTCCTCTATAGGCCAATCCTTCTTCGTCCATATGCTCCTCCTTGATATTGCTCTCTTGTTTCTCTCATGATAACTGTTTCTTGTCCCACTCTTGTAAAACATTCCAATCTCAATATACGTAAATTATTAAAAAATAAATAATAAAAAAAAAAGAAGACGAAGGATGAAGACGAAGGATGAGGTGGTAGAAAAAATATGTGGAAACATTACGCGGTGAAGGCAGAGAAATTTAAAGATACGTGTAGATTCTTATCTGAACAAACCTATTGCCGAATAGAACGATAACATATTTTGCAGTTTGGCAATCCTACTCAATCTCTATATAAAACTCCTTAGAACCTTGCAGAGAAATCACAAGAAATCCATTTCAAACCAAAAGGATGAATTCTCCTTACATTCCAAACGATGAAAACACATTAGAGGAGCAAGAGCTAGGTTCCTTGAGTCTCGAGATGAAGAAGTTTGTTCTCTCCCTCCCAAAAATACAAGGTTGGCGAAACCGCTACCTTTATTTTTTCCAAGGCTTCTGGTGTTATCCTCAGCAGATCTCCGCTACTCTTCTGGCCCAGTCACACTTCGCTGCCCGAGACTCCGACATTGTGGTCTTCTCCACTCCCAAGTGCGGGACTACATGGCTCAAGGCCCTTGTTTTCGCCATAACCCGTAGGGATCGATACATACCCAACTCTTCCAACCCGGCCCATCCGTTACTGGCCAAGAACCCACATGACTTGGTGCCATTTTTGGAGTATAATGTGTACGCGGATTCCACTGTGGCCCAAACAGTGGCCAAACTGGACACTCTTTCTTCTCCTAGGCTCGTTGCCACCCATTTGCCCTATGGCTCTCTGCCGGACTCCATTAAGAGCTCTCCTTGCAAGGTCGTCTACATTTGTAGGTATGCACGTATTTCCGACAAATCAAGCAAGTTAGTCAAGGCTAGTAGAAAAATAAGTGGGTGTTTGGTATGTGTTAAAAAAATTTTGTAGGGTTTGTTTGGTAAGGTAAAGTTTCGTAGATAAGGTTGAAGACGAAGAGAATTATATACGAGAAAAATTAAGGAGATGAAATTGTTTAAAAAGATAAGTGTAAAAATAAGTGAATGTTTGGTATGTGAGAGAGGAGAAAAGGAAGAGGTATAAAAATGAGATTTACCCACAATAATTCTTATAATCCTTATAATTCGAAGTTCAGTAGAATTACACAATTTTCATAATGTAATTTCTTTGATCTTAGTAATTTAATTCTGTTCATCTTCTTCATTCCCTTATCAAATAAGATCAAGGGGATTATTCCACTCTCTTCATCCCCATAATCCTCGTCCCTTTAATTTCTTTACCAACCAAATGTAGCATACTTAGAGAAAAGTACACTTATTACGAAAACAAAAAGTAGAAGCTGAGATATATTATTTAAATTTTTTGTTTTGAAACAACGGTAGAATATAGAGCTATTAATATTTGACCTAACAAGTGAAATCGACCCGACGAACTCGAATCCGATCTAACCCGAAATTTTTTGAAAAAAGAGATCAAATATCCATAATCAACCCACTTGAAATCGATTTAACCCGAAGTAATAAATAACCCGAACTAATCTGACCCGAATGACCCCACCACCCGAAGCATCCCCACATGCCCCGATCGATAGCCCGAACTAATATAAGTCTCATTTATAGATGAAACAATAATATAATGCAAGTTAATAAAAATCTCATTTATAAATGAAACGATATTGCAAACTAATATAACTCTCATTTGTGATAAGTAGAAAAACCATAATTGTATTATCTAGATTAACGGATCTAGCCTAGATCAAATGGATTAGTCGGATACCCAAACTAAAAGGACCAGTTAATATCCGGATTCAATTAAAGTCAACTTCAATCAAACGGATTTTACTAAAGTCATTTGAACTAACTTTGAATTTAGATCAAACGGATAATTAGCCGTATATACGACCGGATATAGTGATCTACATCGTATACGGATCTTGTTCCTATAACTTTGAATCCGGATATCCAAATTAGATTAATATCTTCGCATAAAATTTAATTCAAAAAGTGATATCTAAGAGCTTCCCAAACTAACTAGGTAACCCGGATTCAACCCGACAAATTGTCCGGCGCAAAACCGAACCGAATCAAGATGTTAAGCAATCAAACCGGTTTTGGCCCAATCCGAACATAAATTGGCCCGACTTTGAGCCAGATTGACCTGTTCCAATTGATACCACCACCCGAATCCATTACAAACCCGAAGGTAACCGGCCCAAAATGATCTGAGAACCGAACTAAACTGATTTGTTATAACCCAAGAACCGAGATTACCCATAACCCGTTCCAATCCGAATAATCGATACCCGATCCAAACCCACCCGACCCAAAACAAATTGCTTATTAACCAAACATGTTCTCAAATTCTATAGATTAAATCATTGGAATTATTTATGTCTTTGTTCTCAAACTAATATTTTTAATTTATTAAATGATCGTTTTCTTGGTTCACAAACCGAAAAAAATAATTTGCTTGTTTTAATCCATTTAATTAAAATGTAGATGGTTTAAATCATTTTTGTAAGAGTATCATGGTGGACCGTTGTGAGGAGGAGAAAGAACTTGATTCCGACAAAGAAGAGGACGATCTGCCTGTTGTTCTAGTATTTGCTTGACCTTTATCTATATATCTATATACATATATTAAAGCAGAAGCGTTTACTTCAACGTGGTTCATCCTAACAAAAAATTATGCCACGTGTCATTTTTTTAAAAATTTTAGTTTTTTTTTAAATAATATATATAGTTACCATATTTTAATTATCCTATTATAGAACTTATATTTATCTACTTACCAAACATATATGTATATATACTATTAGTGTTAAAAGATATATCTCTATACTAATAATAAAGTAGAAGCCTTTAATGCCATATATTTTTTTTCCGTTTTTTTTGTCAATACAATTTAAAACGCACTCTCATTTTAAAAAAATTAATTAAAAAATTATATAAACTAACTAACTAACTAACTAACTATATATATATATATATATATATATATATATATATACTAATATTAAAAAAACCTTAATTACATAAACCATGATTCCATATATTTTTATATTACGGGTCATTTTAACGTTCAGTTTCATTTAAGACCTTTTTTTTATCAAGAACATGTAAACTATCATTTATTTAAAAATATCCTTTTCTGTTTTTATTATCTTTTACTTTCCCTTATAATATTATATTCCAACTCACTTTAATTAATAATTAGATTTATTTTACAATTTATTAGAGCTAATCCCGCACACGGTGCGGGTATTAGACTAGTATATAATAAATAGTAAGAGAGTTTAGAAGCTTTTGGAGAAAGGGATACTCTAAGTAAGACGCAATCAAAACTTATGAAGTCCATTCACACGGACAATCATTAAACGGCAAAAAGTTATCCATGTATAAAAAAGTACACACAAATATATTTTACATGAATAAGTAAAATCTCAATGTGTAAAAGTGTATATAAATATAAGATTGGTAAGATAGTTGGTCGTTAATTGCATGCATGCAGGATCCCGACAAACACATTTGTATCAGCATGGCACTTCTTTACGAAAGCAAGGCCCCAAAGCCTAGGAGTATTCACCATTGAAGAAGCCTTTGACATGTGGTGCAAAGGGCAAAGTGCTTTCGGTCCGTATTGGGAGCACATGTTGGGTTATTGGAAAGAGAGCCTAAAGTCACCCGACAAGGTAATGTTCTTGAAGTACGAGGACATGAAGAAAGACATTGGGCTTGTCCATATCAAGAAGCTAGCCGAGTTCTTAGGGTTCGGATTCTAGGCTATGGAGGAGAAGGATGGAGTTAGGGGTGTAATTCGAGCCACTCGAGCCGAGCTTCTACACATTCAGGCTTGGCTCGTTTTTATTCGAGCCGAGCCGAGCCGAACCTTAAAATATATACGAGCTTTGGATCAAGCTCAAGCTCGGCTCGCGAGCTTTTTTGAAAGCTCGGGCTCGGATTTTTTAGCTCGTTTTTATACGAGCCAAGCCCGAGCTCGGAAAGCTCGGGCTCGAGCTCGAGCTCGTCTAGGCTCGTTCAGGCTCGTCTGCGAGCCTGCGGAAGAGGAGGGGAACAACCGAACAGGGGAACAGCCGGGTGCCGGAGGGCGAAGCTGGGTGAGGCGTGGCCGGAACGGGTGCCGGAGGCGGACTGCGAACGAGGGCGTCGAGGGGAACGAATGAGAGGTCCGAGAGGAGAGCAGCTGTGTGCTGCACAGAAAATTGGAAGTGGAGACTGGAGAGGGCCGAGAGGCTGCTGGAGCGAACTAGCGAAGAAAGAAAAAAACCCTAACTTAACTTCCCTAACACCTTTTTTCTTTTTTTCTTTTTTTAACGGACGAGCCTTGCCGAGCCGCTCGGGCTCGGCTCGGGCTCGGGCTCGAAACGAGCCTGTAATGGAGCTCGATCTCGGCTCGTTTGTAATATGAATGAGCCGAGTTCGAGCTTTTGGCGAGCCGAACCCGAGCGGCTCGAGCCAAATTACACCCCTAGATGGAGTTGTGGAAGTGGCCAAGCTTTGTGGCTTTGAGAGCATAAAGGATTTGGAGGTGAATAAGAGGGGAAACTCAATATCGGCTTTGGTTGAGAACAAGAGCTTGTTCAGGAAAGGTGAGGTTGGCGATTATGCTAATCACTTGACTAAGAAAATGATTGAGAGGCTTTTTGAGATCATGAAGGAGAAGTTGGTTGGATCTGGTTTGTAGTTTATTATATGATACAATCTTTAGGGATTCATGTTTCAAGCGACTCTTTCTTTCAACTCTCAAGAGAGCTCGCTTCTTTCTTTCTTTTTCAAAATTAATTTGTGTATTCAAGTGTACGTTGTTGGAGATAATAAATTTTCATGTATAAATTTCAATAATGTCACTTGTGAGGTTTAACCCAATAATCTTACTATGTGAGGTTGAAGTATTTTGAAAATTTTCATCCCCAATCATCCTTCAAACCAAATGGACCCAAGATTCGTATACAACTTCGATTTTAGGATGAAAGCTCAATATTAACTTATGTGTCGGCTATAGACCTGAGACGATCACACCGAACTAATATGCACCATGGCTTAGGGCAAATGCTAGCATGGGAAATATTGGAATACGTACCAAGAGGCGAAAGAGAAAGGAATAAAAAGTAGAAAGAAACTATAAAAGAGGTGGAACAGGAAGATGAAAACATTAGCAGTGACCAAAGAAAAGAAGATATCATGGAAGGGAATACAGAGGGAGAGATAATTCCGACTAGGCACAAAGAGAAGAACAACCACACCCTCATCCATGAGTCCTCTAGTACAAACTTCACCATTCAAGCTGTCAAGAATCATGCATCCTATCACTGGAAAGAAAGAACGCAATCCACCCTCACTTGGATTAAGCTGCTTAACATCAATCTAATGTAATCACATGTTCTCTCTCTTCTTTCTTCTCTCCTTGTAACACTCCTCTTTGTTCAAGTTGAACCCTTTGTAAATTCCTTTTATTCAATACAATTAACCTTTCAAAAAAAACACTGAACTAGGTAATCAAACCGATAATGGAACCTTGGTTCACATGGAGTAGAGGAGAACCGGATCTAGAGTATCAAATAATGCCTTGACAAATTTCTAGTTGATGATGATTGGGCTTCAAAGTTCCAAGCTTTTAGGCTTCTCCCACTTCGCTATAGATCGGATCATTACCTCATTCTAATTCTAACGGACTCTTAGAGATGGCAATTTTATCCGAACCCGACGGACATCCGATAACCCAATCCATAATAAAAAGGTGAAAACCCGACATGAAGCGGGTGAAAGCGGATGAAGTGGGTGATGGATCGGGTCGGATTCGGATGGACCTTTCATCCACCCATCACCCGATCCATCATCCACCTACCCATCCGACCCGTTTCACCCGCTCACACCGGTTATAAATTTATCACTTGTTTAGAGATCTTTAGTTCCCTTTTTATTTATAAATTGGTGATTTACTGATTGTTTAGCAAAATTTGTACATTTGCTCACTTCCTATTATGATCTTATTATATGTTATGTATTGCTAAATTTCTCTATTTGTCAAGAACTTAAACTTATAATACTTCTTGTAATATTTCTACTTGGATGATTTGTGTTGACTTTATATTTATCATGTGTTTTTATGGATAAGACTTTTTTGGATTGAATTTATTTTTATTATTATTAATTTTCCGTATTCGAATCCGAGTTTAATATTGATTTAAAGGAAATGCGTAGAACACCTGAATATCACCCGATCCACCCGCTTCATCCGTTGGATGCGGGTGATCGGATGCGGGTGATGGGTTTGGCGGGTCGGATGGGGTGGGTGAGATTTTTTCACGGGTCGGGTGGCGGACAGGGTCATCCATCAACCACCCGATCCATTGTCATCCCTACTGACTCTAAAGGAAGAGAAAGAACCAACATAAGACTATAAGAGGGAGTATGACCAAGTTCGAAACGTGGCGGCTACAAAAGGAGCGGTGTATAACCGTAATATAAAAATTATTGATTGATTGATTATTATATCTTTTATTTATTTTTGCAGCATTATTTTTACAAAAATATTATTAATTAATTGATTATTATAACCTTCTAGCTTAATTTTTTGTCCATGCATAAAGATATTAGGTGATACAATTTTTAATATAATCAATTACAATGCTCTCTTGAAACGATATTAATTTGATATAAATATATAACCATAACGTTCACTTAGATCGATATTGACTTTGACAACGGAACAACCTCGGGAACAGTGCCCCAAAGTCATCTATCACCATTGTTATTGTAGGCTTGCAGTGCTCGGATTGTTCTCTTGGATTAATACCTACTTGGTATCCGAGTAGCTCGACGATATTGTTCCGGGTTACTCTTTCAAAATTGTTATTGCAAGGCTTGGTTATCAAACATTATTTTTAAAAATACAGTTACCGTCTAACTCGTATTGGACACATATATGGTTGATCCAGGTTAGTTTGACGTATCTACGTACATGACGATGATTGAACACATGCACTTAATAATAAATAAATTAGCAGCAAGCTCTCAATCATTTCCTTAAATCACATGATAAATCGCAAACCGGATCCAGCCAACTTCTCCTCCATAATCTTAGAAAACCTCTCAACCATTTTCTCAGTCAAGTAATTAGCATAATCGCCAACCTCACCTTTCCTGAACAAGCTCTTGTTCTCAAACAAAGCCGATATCGAGTTCCCTCTCTTATTCACCTCAAGATCCTTCATTGTCTCAAAGCTACAAAGCTTGGCCAATTCCTCCACAACTCCATCCCTCTCCTCCTTGACCGAGAATCCGAACCCCAAGAACTCGGCTAGCTTCTTGATATGAACAAGCCCAGTGTCTTTCTTCAAATCCTCGTACTTCAAGAACATCACCTTGTCGGGTGATCTTAGGCTCTCTTTCCAGTACCCTAGCATGTGATCCCAATATGGACCGAAACCGACTTGCCCTTTGCAGTACATGTCAAAGGCTTCTTCAATGGTGAATGCCCCTAAGCTTTGGGGCCTTGCTTTCTTAAGGAAGTGCCATGCAGATACAAATGTGTCCAACGGGTTCCTGCACTTAATTAACCTAAAGTAAATACAATGTTTGTGACTCAATTTGTTCTAATACACAAGTACATTAATTAACTATATATTAATTATGTCTTAATTAGGTCATACCTACAAATGTAGACGACCTTGCAACGAGAGCTCTTAATGGACCCCGGCAGCGCGCCATAGGGCACATGGGTGGCAACGAGTCTAGGAGAAGAAAGCCTATCGAGTTTCGGCATTGCTCGGGCCACAACGGGCCCAACATATACCTTATACTCCAAAAACGGCACCAAGTCATGTGGGTTATTAGCTAGCAACGGATGTGCCAGGTTGGAGCAAGAGGGCGTGTATCGATCCCGATGGGTTATGGCAAAAACGAGGGCCTTGAGCCAGGTAGTCCCGGACTTGGGAATGGTGGAAACCACAATATCGGAGTTTTGGGCCGAGAAGTGGGCTTGGGCGAGGAGAGTGGCATGGATCTGCTGAGGTTGACACCAAAAGCCTTGGAAGAGATAGAGGTAGCGGGTTCGCCAACCATTTGCTTTGGGGAGGGAGATAAGAAGCTTCTTGGTTTGGAGACTTATGTTCTCTAGCTCTTGCTCTAGCTCCTCTAACATTGGGGAGCCATCATTGTTTTCCTCATTGGGGATGTAGAGGGAGTCCATCTTTTTTTTGGTGGGATTTCTTGGTGATTTTTTGTGTAAGGCTCAATAAGGTAAGGCATATATGTATAGATTGAGGATTTACTTATCTTGATGAATAAGAGTACGTGAGAGGTCAGAATTTATTGTAGAAAAGATGAAAGAAAGCATGGGCATATGGCGCCTTAAAAATGGTCCAAGTCATGGCCTATATGTTGGGGCTAATAGCATCAAATAATACGAGTCTGTCCAACTTCATTTTTTACAAGTATGGGATATAGTCCTACAACATCAAATGGCAAATAATTTCGCTTATATATATATATATATATATATATATATATATAGGGTCAGGATCAGGTAAGAACGTATGTTACGGTAAGAAATAAGAACAACTAAAGATCATTGGATCAATGCACGGATGGTCCAGATTTAACGTCTAAATAAGGCATCATTATATTGTGATTTAATATAATATCACCGATATGGTAATAAGAATATGAACCATTCGTTTATAAGGAAATAAAATTTCTACTCTAATTAATTTGTGCTTCCACCTGCTGGCGTTTTCATTCAAATTAAAAAAAAAAATATTTTTCTCGTTTGAAAACATACATGAGTTATTGATTCACATGCATGAGATTTTTATGTAGTCGTGCTTATCGTGCATAGTTCCTACTTTATATAGTCGTGTTTATTGGAACTTGTTGTTTGCATGCACGTGTAGTACTACTTTATATATAGCCATGAATGTTTATACATGCACGTTAAAGTTTATGCACGTCAAATGTTCACACAATACACGATTTGAAAATAAAATTTATATATTTAAGCACGAATTAGTTCACATACACGAAAAATTTCATCATATAAATACGAATGAAAATCAAGTCGCCTATTAAAGAATGAAAGCACGCCTAAGTGCATGCAAGTCAAAGTTTATGCACGTTAATGTTCACGCAATACACGAGTTGACAATAAAAACTATATATTTGAGCACGAATAAGTTCACATGCACGACAAATTTCATCATATACACGAATGAAAATCATGTCGCCTACTAAACAATGTAAGCACGTCTAAGTGCATGGAAGTTAATTTTCACGCAATACATGAGAATAAGATTATATATTTAAACAAAATAATTTAACTTCATCATATATACGAATGAAAATCATATCGTACCTACATAATAACACGAGCGCACCTAAGGTTATATTAATAATTACCATAGCGTACAATTTATGTTTATTAACTATTGTTACATGCACGAGTAACATTTTCTCAGGCTTGTATAATGCATTATTATTTTTTCATTATATAAATTGCACGGCTATTTGTATAACTCTCATATGATGCTCGGCTATTTTAATTAATATGCTGCACACTTTTTTTATAACTTTACAAAGACTTTGTTAAGATTACAAGCACGAGTGGTTAAACATGACATCAAGAGTAGTCTAAAAGCAAGCATTGACACCTCAATTTTTAGTACATGGTGCACGAGTAGTTAAATATGACAACAAGAGTAGTATAAAAAGTAATCATTAACACCTTTATTTTTAGTACATATTGCACGAGTAATTATAATTTTTTTCATTGTGATGTGCACGAGTTTTGCAGCTAATTTCACATTGAAATTCAATTCTAATAAACCAGCAAAATATTAGATTAAGCCATAATAATACATAGTCTATATTAGGAACTAGTATATTTCATTATCTGTATAAGGAAATTGAATTATCTTTTTACTATTATCTAAATTTAATACTTAATCATAGCCGTTGAATGCAATTAATCCGACGTTTAAGATACGTTCTTATTTCTTACCGTAACACCTGTTCTCACATGATCCTACCTCTATATATATATATATATATATATATATATATATATATATATATATATATATATATATATATATATATATATATATATATATATATGTGGTTCTCATGAGAACAACCTTATCGTGTAATCATGAGAACAATCTTACACCGTTGGATGATGAGTACTAAGGGTCGAGATTTAAGGTAGATATCATAATTATTAGATAAATAATATTCTGAATTAATAATAACTACGAATAATGCATTAAACAATATGACACCTTCGTAGCAAAACTAATAATAACTACGAATACACGATAAGGTTTGTTCTCATATGATCTTCTCTCTTTATTAAAAAATTGATTAGGCATCATCATATTCTAAATCATGTATACCAAAGTACAAATTTTATTTCATAGTTCTAATACTATGATACAAAAATCAAATAAATGAAAGAATTGTATTATGAAAATATAAGACGAAAGTATATAATACAATCATCAAAATCTATATATCAATACATAGAATTAGAATTATGAAACAAACAAAAAAAAATGTAAGCAATAATAAAGGTCTTAAACAACAACAACAATGTCTGTATCCATGAAGATGAAGACACAAACGAAGATCTTAAGATGGAGTACGATTCATGACATTACGCATCATATCTTTAAACTCCGAGAAATCAACAACCCCATCGTGGTTCCGATCAACAGATGATATCATCTTCTCCACTCTCTCCATCTCCTTTGCTTCCGGCAACCCTAACTTAGCAAGAACCACTTGCAATTCCCTTGCCGATATGTACCCATTGCCGTCCTCGTCGAAAACCTTGAATGCTTCCATAAGATCTGACTCATCTTGCGAAGGATCGCCGTCCATCTCACCTTCCCCGGAGAATAACGCGTCGTCTAGCGATTTGTGCAAAGCCGCAAAATCGTCGAAGGTGAGGCCGGTGTTTCCTGGCTTCACGAATGAGTTGATTATCGAAATAACGGTCGTTTGGGATTCATCGGCGCCCTCTAACCCAAGATGTACAAGTGCTTTCGAGATTTCGTCGGCCGTTATCATGTCGTCTCCGTTTTCGTCGAACATGTCGAACACGCGACGGAGACGGACCGAATTCAGGCTTTCGCTCCGAAGGCGAAACGATGATGGTTTACGTGACATGGGATCTCCCATAGCTTACAAAATTGATTGTTGATTTTTAGATTACTTGAGGAAAAAATGGAATGAGGAGTGAAATGATTTTTGAGATCAAAATTTTACGAATATGTTCTTCAATTCACATCAAGTATTTTTCTGATCCGAAAAAAAGATAGGTATAATTAAGTTGATTCTATTTTTAGTTCATGATTACGCGCTTCTTTTGGTTGTGGAATAAGTGTATTTGTTTGCACGTGTATAGGCGACTCTAATGACTTAGTTTGTGAACAATGTCGTTGGACCAAGTTCACAAATCACATCTAGTTGATCAACGAAGGCTTATCTAAACGCAATATTGAAGATTTATACGCATATATCTACATATAATTATATAAGAGTACTATTGAGCAATAGTGTTGTAACGGATGTGGGATTGTACATAAACAAACAATAACAAATGCAACAGATATATTGTCGATTAATCCTGTACAATTTTCCGAAGTGTGACAATTCAATCATACTCAATAAAAACCGTGTCCTTCTTGAATAGACTCATCCAAGTATACAATTTGGCCCTTCAATAACCCGGAGTATCAACTATGAGAGCGCCTTGGATCTCCCGACATATTTGGGTAATCCTAATCGACAATGTATAACCCGTATCCTGATCTGTAGCCTTCAATATCTCGAACACATCCAACAAGGACCATGTGAAGTGTCCTCGTACGTCCGAGAGCCATTTCTACGTAGTTTTTAAAACAAGTGTTTAATTACCTCATAGGATCAAGCATGTTTCCACTGCAGCCTTCAAAATACTTCACCCTCGCCATGTCATTGAGTGATGAGTTTCGGAACAACCTTTGTTCTAGACAACATTACCCAATTTTGGTCGATGAAAAAGCGGAAAACATTATCCAATGTCGACGGTCGATAAAAAAAAGGTTACCAGGATGTAGAGTTGTTATTCTGGTTGAGTATCGTGCTTAACTCGTTTGGAATTGAGTCGAGCCTATATTTTGGAAGAGTTTGAGAATGCACTTATATTTGACTTGTTTAGTTAAGTGAGCACTTCCATCCACAAAGTCCTTGTTGACATATCCAAAATAACATTAAGGTTATGAACAATGTATCTCATCTAAACCAAAACTATCAAAAGTAAATTGAAAGACGCAACACACGATTCTAGACTAATGAATCCTCCATACTCATCTTGGAGTGTATCGGTTCCTGTATGATTCATTCAATCATAGATAAAAAACTTAAGCTTGATTATGCATATTTCGTTTTTCTTACCATGCTTGATGAGCTCATTGATGTATATATGCTACTGTAGATTAGTAATAAACATTTGGGGCAATGCTCGGTATTTGTCTTGGCCATGAAATTGAGAATATATATGCGTCTAGTCCAGTGTCGACTAGACATGTACAAATCTGGCCGGTCCGTCGGGAAAAAATATGGACATGGACAGCTAGTTTGACCCATTCGGGTCCAACCCGTTTCAATGAGACTAATATGAGTAGACGTTTTGACCCGCATGCCAATCCAGACCAGCCCGTAATTATGACTATATATAGGATTAGGCGGTAAGAACGTTGGCGTAAGAAATATAAACAACTAAGGAACGTTGGATCAGTGCACGAATGACTCAAATTAAAAGTTTAAATAAGACATCGTTATACTGTGATTTATTACATGATCGTATATATGGTAATAAAAATATACAATATATTTCTATGGAAACAAAATTGTGTTGCTCTAATTAATCGGTTCACGTATATTAAATACATCGTTTTGATCGGAGATTAATTATTCACGTGCCGGCATTTTCATTCGTATATTTCTGATCAGATGAATCAGTTGTGCACGTTTGTTTATTGTTCAAACAAAATGGCGTGCTTCATGAGAAGCACGATTAAAAACGTGAATGATTTATCGTTTTTATATACTCGTGCTTGTATTATATCAATGGTTAAAATCGTGCAAGTGCTTTAACTTATACTCGTGCTTATATTAATAACATATAGCACAATTATCTCACTTTATCAAAATTACTGTGGATAGTTGATAGTATATTTGTTATTCTTTTGCATGATATGTCTAAACGAATTAGACAGTGATGGATTATAGCACCAATTATGTCATTCATTGTTAATGGACATTTTCCACATAGAGTTTTAATTTTTTACATGATTTTTAGATCTCAAATCCAAGCATTATTCATCTGAACTACTCATTTATGCTCCTAGAGTCCTAGATCAAATTCATAGTCGATTTAGTCAAAAAACCAACCTTTTTTGTTCGGTGTCCAAAGTAGTATGTCTTGTATGTTACTATGTGTGATGGGCAAGTTATGGATTTCTTTGATCAGGTCTTGTAGGAGAATGAGACCTAGGACAATATCTAATTATCTATCGTTTCGTGGTTCCATTTGTTGTCCCGGATAAATGAGCTTATCGTTTCACGAACATTAGTTTGGTTTTTATCTATAGCATAGTTCTTGAGGGGGTGTTTTGATAGTCAATAGTCTTTTCACAATCTAATTGTCCTACCATCCCCAACATTCCAAGCCAAAACCTTTTGAAAAATCCGCACAAAGGTTCATTAATCTTCTCCGTTGACAAGACGGGTTTCTTTTCTCTCGATTTTATAGCTTCATATACGAGATTTGGAGTTGCTCCAAAAAAAACAAGATATTCAAAATTAGAGCCTTAAAGTTCAGGTTACCTTCTCCATTGACAAGTTGGGTTCCATGATCTTAGACTTGCTTGGAAGTATGGTTATCATTCTGTGATCATTGAAACCGATTCTCGGTTGGCAACCATACTCTTAGAAAAAACATTACCTCGTCACCATCCCCTCTATAGTCTGGTACTAGCGTGCCAAGACTTTATTAAAAGGAACTAGACTATCCAGATTCGTCATGCCTACCACGAGGCGAACAAAATTGCGGATTTCCTAGCAAACATTGCCTTTAATTTTTCTCTTGGTCTAAGTGTATTGAGTGACCCGCCGGAGGGTGTTTATGATCTTTTGCATGCCGATGTAAGGGGTCGGGCTATCCCCCGCTTGATTACTACTTAGCCTCTTTTTTCTATCAATAAAAGTGCGTCTAGATGCGCCGGAGACCGCTGCCTCTCCTTCTAAAAAAAAACAAGTTGTGTTTTCTCCATTGACAATCGTCGGAGGGGATAGCTTCCCTATCCCTTTGGTCCAGACGGGAACCCGGTGATAGAGATCGAGAAAGAAGAGGTTAATGTCTACACAATTAATTTCACAACCTTAAACATAAAATAACGTACACATCCACAATCAAAGAAGAGGTTAATGTCTACACACAATTCTAAAGCAAAAAGGTTTCAAAATTTCTACCACACAAGGATCTAAATCAGCAAAACTCTAAACATACACAAGACAGTAACTCCACGGTTCGCAAGCTCTTTTGGTATGGCAGCAGTTTGTGCAAACGGTTCGACACCCATTCGCTCACGAGAGTTGATCAATCAAGAATACAGGAATCTCATATTAAACAATTTGCTTTCAGCTTGAAGCCATTCTTGAGCAATTATATCAAGGTGCTCTTCTTTGTTTGCCCTCCAAAACCTCCTTCATCGCTTGGTAACATCTGAAAGTTTTCATATTTTCGTGTTTGAATCAACTTAGAATACGAAATGACTAGAAATGGGAATCAGAATATATGTCCAACCTAAGCAGTTCTATATCCATATAGAAAGCTTTGGGTTCAGTAACTTCAGTTTACTTAGGCTCATTTGGATTCAAGAGTATGAAGAACGGTTGATTCAAATTTCATGTTTGGTATCATGACTTGCAATGGAAAAATCTAAGGGCCCGTTTGGTTTTAACTCCGGAATTGGAAACAGAGAAACGAATCTAGTCCATATGTATACCCTTGTTCATGAAAGTTTTTGGAATCATTCCTTGTGATTTGAAGTAATTAGAGTTGAATTTTATTACTTTTGATGCCCTATAGGGAAATAAAATGTGGGAAGGCAAGGGTATTTTGCATGAAGCCTAAGGAATGATTCCATAAATTTTCATGAATAAGGATATACATATGGACTAAATTCGTTTCCATTCCGTTCCGTTTCCGGAGTTGGAACCAAACGAGTCCTAAATTTCATTGCTGGAATGAGCCATAGCAATTTTGAATCCAACTAAAAAAATACCCTCTTATTCACTCATTCCAATATGATTACTGAAGCGAACAGCACAACAAATATCCCGAATTATCCATTGGTTCCTCATTCCAGGAATCAGACCTAACAAGCCTTAAGAGTTCAGGATACCGACTCTTAAGGGCTCGATCTACCATAACCTAATAAATTTAGAGAAATGTCTATTGAAATTTGTGCTGGGTTACCGAATCCGCAGTCCTATATCCATGTCATTTCGGGCTTTAGAATGTGCAGTCTGCTGAAAAATACTTGGCCTTAAGCTTGAAGTTTTCGGATAGGGTCCAGGGGACTGCTTTTTCGGGTTTAGATCATTTACGAGTTGGATGGTTCTGGATTTATAGGCTGAAAATGTTAACCATAAACCCTGAAGGTTTGAGATAGAACTAGGGATGGGTAACCATATATGCAGTGACTAAAAACGAACATGCATCCCAGCTAGAAAGAAGAGTAGATTTCCATTACCTCCAAGGCAGATGATCGAGGAACATATAAACTGAGACAGTGATGTTTTTGAAATTCTCCCTATTTGCAATGAAAGCTCGGTATCTTGGTGCTCTCTCCTGAACCCTCCAACCTTTCCACAATGACGTCTTCACGGTTCTTTGCTGCCGCAACAAGTGTATAACTCGGCCACCAAGGAACATTTCTAGAGGATCTCCATCTGTCTTTCCATCAGTAGATGGAACGTGTTTCATAAACTGAGTCACCGGATCTACGGTTGTCTTTTCAGTAATAGCGAAACTGTCCACTGAACTGTCACGATTACTCCCAACATTGCTTTCTGAGATTTGAGACTCTCTGAGAATGTAGTCCTGCTCCAACTTGGAGCTACCTGTAGAAAAATGGATTCCATTATTGGGGAATTTCCAAATAAAAAGCTTATAATAGAGTAATGGTCTGTTTGGTTGTTCACCTGGAATGGAATCAGAAAGTAACGGTAATGAAAGGGAGAGGAAATGGTGATGTTTCAAATCGTTTTATGTTTGGTTATAGGGAAGGGAAAGGAAGGGATAATTAAGACTTATTTGCCCTTCTCTGAACCATCACCTTTCTGTTTTCATTCCGGATGTAGAATCAAACAGGCTTAAGTAACCGAGAGAAGCATCATACAAAAAACATAACAGACAATAAAAAGAGGGAAGTTTGGGTGTTTACCTTCAACAACAGCACAATGTGGCAGAGAGTTATGCTCGTAAACATCACGGCTATTAATTGACAAGTCTACATCCTGTGCAGGTTCAAGGCTCCCCATCTTTTTCCCGTTAAAACTGCTGACATGGATGAACAGATTTGCCAACCTATCAGTAATTGATTCATCGTTTGATTTATCCTGTGCAACAGCTGTGAGGGCTGTAGCACGAAGCCTAAGGATTGAGTTCACCGAAAGGCATGACGAGAATTCGCTATCATGTATAATGCTGCAAAGTAAACAGACATTTTGTAAATCATTTATTCCCGAAAGATAATGACAATGTATAGGAAAGTGTTGAAGTTTATTTCCAAAGACACAATCTGCATACAAAATGATCAACAAACTTGATATTATTATCATCGAGGATATGTTCACAAGGAAAAAATGATGCAAGGACAAGTTCCACTATACGGATACACCAAATGGATTTTGAAAAAAAAAAAAACTTAGGCACCACAAGGTAAACACCAAAAATTTCCCCTTTCAATATTTCTATTATGACAAGAAGCTTACAAAAATTACCTTGTAATAAAGGATGAGCATGCCTCAGCTACAACCAAATCAACACATGGAAGTGGCCCAAATGAAATTACATGTAAGTTTGGATACCGGCCATACAACTGTATCAAGTTAAAAACAAATGGAACATTGAGATAACTGCTTAAAAAATGTGAAAACATCAGCTACAAATGCCATCGAGAAATATCCAGATCAGAAAATAGGATAATAGACTAGTCATCAACGTTGTACAAAAGGATCTTCTCCGTCATTTTAATAGCCCACTATTATATTAAGAGCTTCAGTCTAGGTTATTGGGTTTTTTTTGTTAAAGTTTTGAGCTTTTAAGATGCTAAAAAGATGTTAGGCACATTAGAAACATTTGTCAAGATTAGCTTTTTACCAAGCTTTTTGGATCAATTTCACAAACATTCCTTCAATAAGCTACCCACAAGTATCCTTCTATCAAACACCCTTAAGATATTTCATCATGTTTTTCATATTTATGAAACTCTACCAAAACAACTACATAATAAACTTAAACTACCAAAATAGATTACACCCAAAAAACTTAATTTACTGAGCACAACCTGGCTACGTGGTTTCTGCTATCAAAGAATAAGATATCATGTTTGATGGTTCAGCAAAAAATGGACTAGGAACTTTTTTTAAAGAATGGTTTACAGTGTATACCCTTAATGCAAGGACTGATGCAATAGCCCCTCCGAGAGAGTGGCCAACCAACCGAACACCATATCCTTCACATTCAGACCCAGCTTCTAATAGTGTCGAAAGAAATCCCCGAGGTTGAGATTCAATATCATGACCTGCAACTGAATTATAGAACATCGATATAGTAAGGCAGTAAAATCCAAAGGATGATTAATGACGCTAGTAATAGCTGAAACATCTTAGGTGTCATAAGCAGCACTTACCTGAACTACTTCCATCTATTTTCATGAAAAGCTCTCGAGCAGCTTCAATTATACCCGAGTGTCCATAATGAGGAAATGATGAAATTACACGTTGCCTCACTTTGTGGTCAATATTGCCACTGAAATTGAATGAATAGTTTGTTTATTATCCATAAATACGGCCACAGGACTAATTATAATCATTATTTACAATGCCTTGCTTGAGCATAACAAAATTGTAACAACAGGAGGGAGAAGAGATAACAATTTCACCAGCAAAAATTTATATCAACCACTTATGCAGAAATTGCAGTTTTATCTTTATAAAGTTCAAAATAGCTACTCAAATATATTGAAGCGTAAACCTAAATAACAAGATCAAGCCATCTAATCTACAGAGTTTCTAAAGGTTTTTTTGTTTATTTTCTTCAGTGGAACTTACTTTATTAATCCATCTAAGTCTTCAGCAGTGAAGGGAGATTCTCTGCATAAACCGTCTGTTATCAGGTCTTCTGGTGTTTCAGTACCACGCACGGTTATAATAATGGATTTTAGATCGTGATGAATCACAATAAAATACGCAGCTTGACATTCACCCTACAAAAAGAACACCAACAAAGAATTTGAGACACTTAACTAAGTCTCAGAAGAGGCAAATAAAACTAAGAGAACAGTTCTTTATCCCAATACTTCAAATATAGGACTTTCCTTACAGGAAAATCCCTAAAAGTAATACAAATTATTGGGATAAACCAAAAATAATTCGAACTTTAGAATCACTTATATGTAGGCAAACTATAAACTTGTATGCAAAAAATAATACAAGTAATTTCCCAGTTTAAATTTTGGTGAATAAGTTGATGTAGAATCAGGAAAACTGAAGTTGGAGCCCTAGTGATCTGTTTCATTTCACCCTATGTATATTAAGGATAATCATTGTAACTAATGTGATTTACTTTTAATTAGTTTTATATTTTCTGTAACTAGAGTATCTTCTTGTTTATGTTAATTCATCATTTATAGGAAGGTCTAGGCTTGCCTTTGTGTATATATCGTACTTCTCAGATTCAATACAATCAGTAAATTCATAAAGCTCTACAATTTAATCTAACGTAACCTTTTGGTTCAAAAAAGTAGTTGGAGCCCTAGTTTGTTTTGCAGATTTACAACATTCATAAATTTGCACTCGGATTTTAAATTGAGTCTTCAAATGCTAACAAATTTGAGAGATGAAATTATTATAGATTAACAATTGAAGAAATGAAGAAAAGGAAAAACAAACACCTATATATAAAACTCCAACCATGTAGCTACTGAATCAAATACGATCAAAATAGGTTTATGCATCCATACGATCTAGTGTGGAAAATATTATGATTATCATAGCCAATGCAAATTCACATTTGTCATGAAGATTTATAAAAAAAAAAAAAGGGTTTACTGAAGAAATAATATTTACGCACTTGATTGACACGACCTTGTCGTAGATCAACAGGTGACACGTTAGCATAGTTAAGGAATGCTGCTGCATGACCTCGCCACCAATTATCACCTTCAAGTACAGGTCGACTTTAAGGGAAAAAAGATATAAAGAGCAAGTGAGAAATAAAAAGAAGCAGTTACAGAAAAGAAATAGATGTATTCATTTAAGAAACACGACAGATGAAATACCTATTACGACTCCAAACCGCATTTAAAATTCCTTGCCTGTAGAGCCATACACAAGGAAATAATATAAGAGTTCTACCAACATCAAGAAGGGGTCCCTGCAATAAAACACTACAAATTTACAATCACTACAACAATTTGGAGAAAGAAGACATGTAGGCTTGTGGTAACAAACCGTGTAAGCAGCTTCAGCAAAGGGATGAAGTGTGATTGCTTCTTGAATTATATCATCAGGTGCATCTGCAAGTTCCTCTTGTAACTCAAGAAACTGGCTTTTGTTTTGTAGTAAAGCCAACCCTATCAAGTAATTATGTAAAGATTAGAATCATCCTGAAAATAAAACTATAGATTACGACAACCATGGAAATTAAACTTAAAAGGAAATAATATAAGAAAGTACACTTTATTTTCTTTCTTCTTGATAATAATCTACAACAAACTTAGTAACTTCACAAACTCAAAAGCTTCTATAAAATCCAATGTGTCGATAGGTTTCACACCCTTAGGAGAATCATCGAAAGATAGTTTAAAATGGTAAAAAAATATGCTCGCAAGTCCTGTGTTGAAATTAATCTTGAGCACAAATCCCCTGTTCTGCAACATTCTTCCTACATGGTCCTAGGAAATAGATTCTCCCTATTTGAGGATTCTAATACATTCTTCTATTGCGTTACATTTTCATAGCAGAGATGAATTTACAACACTAGTTTCTAGTGATCAATAACAAATACATTCATCAATAGTTATAGGGTGGACATTAAAGTTAGCAAAGACATTATCTGCTGGTTAACTCGGGCAGTGGTAGTAGTAGGGGAGGAGAATGGGATCGTCAATAAGTGTCATGATATTTTCTTCAGATGTGAAAAATATACTTTCATACAAGTATTAAACTATAAATACCATATTTGTTACATATAGATAAGAATATGATCAGAAATGAGACAGCGAGACAAGCTATTCCTGTACAAGATGAGAGACCAGGGTGACTTGCTTAAAGTACTCTTTAGGTGAGGAATTTAATGCAAATAAGAGGAAAAGGTACATCGGATAAAGTTGGAAGTAAACATGTAGACATGATCTTATGTATTTTCATGCTTGATGAACGAGGTGGTCTTGAACTAGATTAAGAAACAGAACGGAGTTTCGGGTGTGAACAATATAGTAAGGTGGTCTCTCCCCTGGCCAAAAAATAGTAGTTTCACTGATTGGTTGTAGCTTGTAGGGTCAAATTAGTGAAACTACAAATTTGAACATTGAAAATGTATGTCAAAGCTCAAAACAGCACACACATTTTGTATGAAGATCAACCTGTAAGAATTTCCATATGCCCGGTGCCTGATGCACGATAGGTGACAAGATCTCCCAACAACTTTGCAACTGAATGAACTCCATCTTCCTCCATAGTACACCTATATTTTTTTCCACAAACAAATGGTCACTAAACTGTTCCTAATAATATTCAAATTTCTAAAGATAAGAAAAGCACAAGTACCTACAAGTATTTGCGTCGTCCAAGACAACACAAAGCCTCACGGATGCTATGGTCAAATACCTCCTGGTAGTGAGCTTTCCACACACTATCATGTGTTGAATAGAAAGTTCTCCACCTAAGCACATCAGAGTTGGTGAAGCATTGTAACATTGCCACAAAAGTAACCAACACAACAAATGAAACTAGTACGTCATCCTTCCAAGCTGCGTGTTGTCCGATTGACCCTACATGTAAGAAAAAAAGTTAAACCGATCCACCAAAGCCAACAAACAAGAGCATTTTTGATAAGCCATCTCGCATACATACCCAAGACACAGTGTCTGTGAGTTTCTTCATCACGAGAAATGGTTTTCGCAATGGTGCAGACTACGCAAATTGCCAGAAGAAATTGAAAAAATATTATAATCGTTGAAATCCTTGTCCACAATGCCCACTTTGTGTATTGCATCTGTCCAACAGCAACTGAACATTTGTTATTATATAATGTTTTACACCAGTCTACTTATAAGTAGATATCTTTAACTGCTCTTCTACATATAACTTGACTTGACTATTCAAATGCTATTTTACAAGTTACTAATTATCTCAGGCTCAATTAGATAATTTCAAAACAACATGAGACATGGGTAGTCCAAATTACATACCTCCAAAAGTCCAAAGTTGACTTGAACCAATTTCAAAAAGTAGGCTAATTAACATCTATCATTGCTATCAATGACAATGATCTGAATTGCCTCAAAAGTGAGAAACAAATTACCTTTCTGTAAAGACGAGAAACATTATTAGCAGCATCGGAGAGCTCGGGAGAATCGCCAAGCATAGCAATGGCGGTAGCGTATTGAACAGCTCCAGTACGCACAATCGACAATATACGGATAACCGCAACAATCAACAACAGCATAACAGGAACGAGATCGCGATGACGACACGAATGACGGCCAATAACTATAAGGATCGTAGCCAGAATGATTATGATCAAATTCGATAACCCTAGCACGACCGTCGTCCATCTCACGCTCTTCAAAATTTTCCGAGTAGACGACCTCATTGTTTCGCAATTTCAACATTATCAGATGATTGATATGACTTCCATTGAAGATCGGAAAGGTTTTTTTTTACTGGATTTCAATCTAAATCTCTGGTCAAAGGATGTCGAAGAAAAGAAATTAAATCAATTTAGGGGGTCGAAATCGATTATACAGGAAAGACGAGAGAATTTGACAACGATGATGATAATTTTGATCAAAGATGAATGATTTGGAGGATGATTAGCGTAATTGTTGGAGGACCTTACGGGTGAGGAGTTGGAGCTTATATGAACAAGGCGAAAGAGGTCGAGGACCAAAGGGGATTTATGAATTTATGCTATTTCCGTAAACCACCCTTAAAATAGGTCATATTGCGCAATACAACCCTATCTAATCTTATAACCTGAAAACTACCCTGAATCCTTGACCCTCTCGAGGGTATAGTTGATATGTTACATTATGATGTAAGGGTCGGGTTATCCCCTTGTGTACTACTTAGCCTATTTTCATATATAATAAGATCGACTAGATGCGCTGGAGACCGCTGACTCTCCTTCCGACAAAAAAAAAAATTGGATTATTAAAGCTCGACACAAGTCATCTGTCTAAACAATTTTGGTGCGAGCATATATTGAAGCTCCATTTAATGCTAGGATCGACTAGAACTCGAATCGATTTTTATGACACGATAACGAATTAGATATAGGTATCAATATAAAAAATCTCATATCTAGTATATAAGTATATGAATATCCTGATATACTCATATCTTGGCCATTTAATACTAGGGTTGTTGTAGGATTTTGATATCTTGATCATTCTACAAAATTTGCACATATCTTGGCCATTTTGTTTCCACGAAATCTGCATGAATCTTGGTTGTTTTGTTTTCACAAAATCTGCGTGAATCTTGGTTGTTTGAGTGTTGAAGAACAGTCCACAAAATCTGCATCAAATCTTGGTTGTTTGAAGTTTGTTTGCCCCACAAAATATGAGCACATATGTAACAAACACAACCACATATTTCCATATAAATAAATATTGATATTTGATAAAAACCAACCGTTCATTTGTCTTCCATCATCCTGCAAAAACAAAATCTAACATATTCATCAAGGTGGAGTTAACACATACGTAACATGCCCTCAAGTATGAACACTTAATTAAGACTTTATTATAAAACAACATAATTATGAAACAAAACTAGATTAACTACTCGTGACAAACTCTTAATGTTCACACGTAGACATTTATCAATGTCTAACAAAGGAGTCGAACGCAAGTCCGAATAGCCTCGCAATTCCGACATCTTCTTAAATGGTCGGTGGTTCTCGCCTCCAACGTAGAACACCATAGTTTCAATCATTCCCGCATGATCCTCCCATCCACATATAGAAGAAAAACCGCCATGATAAACAACGCAATTTCCTTTCCAATGATGAGGAAGATCTTGAACATCAACCGAAAAAGAACAACTTCTTCCAATAAAAAACACTTTATCACCCAAATCCTCAACTGCTTCTACATTCGGTGGTCCGGCTTGCGACTTCGTTTTGTCTTAGGAAGGGGAAAAAAAAAGGAACAAACTCTTCTTAAAACGGAATGTGATACATATTGTTCTACTGAGTCATTTGGTAGAGGAAGGGAAGGAGGTACTTGGAGTTACAAGTTTGACTTCTGGGAGTAGCAATAAGTTAATTTTATTTTTATTTTAGACGGAGAGATTTAAGTGATATATATTATTTCATTAACTCTTAACTAATACAATAAAATTAATATAATTTTCACGGATTGTTTCGAAATGTTTTTGGATGTTGCCGGAGATGTGTTTTTGGAGTTTGCCGGAGATGAGTTTTAGGAGTTCCGGAGATTTAAGTGATATGATAACGCATCTAATTCTGGAGATGCGTGAAAGTTTGCCAGAGATACCCTAAAAATCGAATATAATGTGATATGTAATTATTTAAAAGTATTATTTTGTTCACTAAACGCATTATGTACGTTAATCCTTCAATTTGACCATCTAATGGTACAAACTATATATATATATATATATATATATATATATATATATATATATATATATATATATATATATATATATATATTCCCTCTTGAGAAAGAGCATCTTCAAAGTTGACATTGATTTCCACTTTATTCCACCACTAATTACATGGAATTTATTAAAAAAGAAGAAGAAAGATTTGGGAAAAAGGTTATTCTCTTTCTTTTTTATTTACATATAATACATTTTATAAATAAAAATAATTAAATAGGGAGTAGAAGCTAATATATGCAAAATAGAAACACAATCTTTGTATTCTTTATATCTATAAAAGTAGTGGTCATCTCACTCTTGTTAGAATCACCTACCTCTCCTCAATCAATGGCTTCAATTTTTCGATGTTTATATAGATCGAGCATACGAGATAAGTAACAAGTTAATATGTGTATACATTGGTAAGAATTGCGAATAATTGAAAGAGTGTGCCCTTATAATTAGGATTGTTCATCCTGATCTGATTCAGATCGATGAACACTTATTAGGTTTACGAAATTAGGTCAAGCTCCTTTTTCACCAATGTGTCCAAAATATCATGTAACAAACATAAAAACACAACTATATCATAAAAATGAAAAAAGGAAATGTTTCCGCATAGTAGAGTCGGTATTTTCTCACAAACTTTTAGGGTGTATTTGTTATGATGGAGTTTAATCTATGTTATAAATTTAAAAATAAGTTCTAATAGTGTGTTTGGTAGAGGTTTTTAAATGTGTTTATTTAATAAAAATTCACAATACTGCCCTTAATTTAAACCTCAATTTTTTGTACTCTAATACGACTTTCTTGTTCGTGATTCCTATATGGAACTTCTCGCGGCTATGAACGACGGTGTACGGCCACCTTCTTCTCTTATGGGAACTGGACCCTTTTGGCGACCCTGCTCATGTTTTTCGGCGCTTCTCTTCTTGACCAATTTGTGAGACTTTTGTTTCCATAGGTTAGTAAATTCCCTCGCCACAGGTGACCTCGTCGGAACCAGTGTCACTCTGCTCTCTTCTCCTGGTTTGTTAGAGGACTCATGCCTATTGATGAAGAACGAACTCGTTCATAAAGTTTCTTCGCTTCTCTTTTCTAGTGCTTGTTGTTTTTCTTCCAACGACAAGTGTGGAATCGAAAATTAAGTATTAGATTAATCTATATTAACCTTGATAGTACGAGGTTATTATTTTATCCATTTTTAAATTCATTTAACTTTTTCTATAATCTCCATCTATAATCCCCATTTTTAATCTAAAATAAACCTATTAATCTCTTACCAAACACCATTAAGGGTGTAGATTAGTATCAATCACTTAGTTGAAAGATAAGGCTAATAAGATGAAAAACAAATTAAAAATGAATCGTAAAAGAATATTAGATTTGGTCAAACTATATAAGATTTGGAAAAAGGATATTCTCTCCTACTAAACAATAAAAAAACCCAATAAAAACAAATGAAAAAATGTAAGTCCAAGATACGTTAAACAGAAGCTCTATAAAACTCACCTCCCTCCTCATTAACATCAAACGTCGTACCTTCTTCTCCTCCATCAATGGCTTCTTTATCTCTCCCAGCCGTTCTAGGGTTCCTCCTTTGCGCCACCGCAGTTGCCGGAGGAGTCACCTCATCTTTCAAACGAGCTCAACCTTCCATCGAAATGCCCCTCGAGACTTTCCCTCCTCCGCCGGGCATCAATGCGCCGGAGCAGGTAAGTTTACCCTAAAACCCTAGTTTTAGGTCAAAACAAGCTCGATTAGTATATGTTATGATTGTTTTGTTAATGAACTAGGTTCATCTATCGCAAGGAGACATGAACGGTAAGGCGATGATCGTCTCGTGGGTCATGCCGCTCCTACGCCACCCCAACGTCGTCTGGTTTTGGAAAGACGGCGACAAGACTAAGCTTCATGCTCATTCTAAGTTTAAACAATACTCATACTATAACTACACTTCCGGATATATCCATCACGCCGTCCTCAAAAACTTAGAGGTTAAATCTCACTGAGCTTATGTGTTAGACTTTTTGACTTATCGACTTATATAATATGGATATATTTGTAATGCAGTATGATACTAAGTATTTCTACGAGATCGGAGCTCGTAACGTTTCTCGTAGGTTTTCGTTCACAACGCCTCAGAAGCCGGGTCCTGATGTTCCTTACACTTTCGGGATAATAGGTAGAGTGTCGGAGTATTGTATTGCTATTGATCGGTTATGTCATATAGGTTTAACTCGGATTTTTGGAATAATGTTTTATAGGTGATTTGGGACAAACATATGCTTCTAACCAAACCCTAGCACATTACATGGCGAACCCTAAGGCACAAGCCGTGCTTTTCTTAGGTGATTTATCCTATGCCGACGACCACCCGTTCCATGATCAAAACCGATGGGATACGTGGGGTCGTTTCGTCGAGAATAGCACGGCGTATCAACCATGGGTTTGGTGTAGCGGTAACCATGAGTTGGATCATGATCTTGAGATCGGCGAGTATGCTCCATTTAAAGCATATACGGCTCGTTACCATGTTCCATTTAGGGCATCTAAGAGTACGTCACCATTATGGTACTCTATCAAACGTGGCTCGGCTTATATCATCGTACTTTCCTCGTACTCGGCTTTTGCAAAGTACACTCCACAGTACCAATGGCTTCAGAATGAGTTCCCTAAGGTGAATCGAACCGAGACACCATGGCTCATTGTTCTATTGCACTCGCCGCTCTACAACTCGAATCACTATCACTATAAGGAAGGGGAAGGCATGCGAGTCACGTTCGAGCCGTGGTTCGTTCAATACAAAGTTGACCTCGTTCTTGCCGGTCACGTCCATTCTTATGAGCGTTCGGTAATAAAAACTTTTTTTTAATCCTCGTTATATTGACCCACCGAAATTTGACAGTTTTATCTAAATCGTGTATAGCACCGAGTGTCGAACATCAATTATGATATAGCGGGCGGCCGAAGCAATCCCATAAGGGACGTGAACGCTCCGGTTTACTTGAACCTTGGCGATGGAGGGAACATAGAAGGCATTGCTGCAGAGTACGTACCATGTGAAATTTCGGTGGATCAATATATACGTGGGTTTATTGTTCATGAGTTTATTTGTGTATGCAGCTTCATATTGCCAAACCCGGATTACTCAGCAATGCGAGAAGGGAGCTTCGGGCACGGAATACTCGAGATAAAAAACCGGACGCACGCGTACTACGCATGGCATCGCAACCAAGACGACGTTGCCGTCGTTGCGGATTCAATCTGGTTCACCAATAGAATTTGGCTCCCTAGGGACGAAGAGTTGTCTAACTAGGATCTTTTAATTCGTGTTTGTTAATAATTGGTATTGATCTTTGTTAGATGTGTCACTTTTTGAATCTAATATTTTTGTGAATATGCCTTTGCGTTTGCTCTTTTATTATCATTTCAAATTTACTAGATTAGATTGTATCATTGATCGATATAACTTAAATTAAAAAAAAAAAAATCTTCATTTTAACTGATTTGAGATTTTCGGGATTGGGGATGATTTAGGTTCATGAGAAAACGAGACTTCCGGTGAAATTCAATCTTTCTGTTTTAATAGTCCCTAAGGATTAAGTTACCGTTTGGTTGTAGCTCCGGAAACGGAACGGAATGGAAACGAATCTAGTCTATAAATATATTATTGTTCATGAAATTTTCAAGAGCATTATGCTTGAAACCAAAAGGAATCATTTCAAAAATTTCATGAACAAGGTACATATGGATTAGATTCGTTTCTATTCCGTTTCCGGAGTCACAACCAAACGGGGGATAAGTGTGATAATTTCATCCTTATTTTTTGTGGTATTTAAATCACCCGAATTATAAAAGTATATGAATTATTAGTACAAATAATTAGGACAACGAAATTAAATGAATTGTACAAAAATTTTGAACGAAAGTGTATCCCACATCGAAAATAAGGCATATATAGTCTCTCAAAAATGATGTTTCTTGGCACGACTTGACTTTGATCAAAAGTGTATCCCACATCGAAAATAAAAAAACATTTTGACAGAGTTGATACTATATTTAAGTGAAATGATACTTAGTCACCAAGTGTTTAATTTAGTATATATGTTCAAAAAGCTTTTCTCTATTCCAACATATACATACATTAGAGTTGATGCAAACATTTACGACATACATTGATACTTTAAGTTATAATGTTAAGACCTTCAACGTTGATATTTTAAGTGACATGATTAATATTTATTCACCAATGTTATAATGTTAATACCTTAATGAGCTTCTAGACCAATGCTCTAACCAATTGAGTATTTATTCACCATTATTATATAACATTAAGACCTTGGAAGGCCAATGACCTTCTAGACTAATGTTCTAACCAATTGATTTAAAATCTTCGGCTAATAAAACCAATGCTCTAACCAATTGAGTTGCGGAACAACTAATCATTGAAAGACATGTGAGATCAAGTATTTGAATATATTGCTTAGAACAAAAGGATGTAATTTCTGTAAAGAAAAAAGGAGAATATTTGCAATTATAAATAAATAAGAGATATAATTTGTCTACGAAGCAAATGAGTTTATTAAAGTAGTTCGAATCAGCTCAAGTGAATGAAGTAGTATTCTGTGAGTTTTATCGTATAGGAAAATAAAACAAGAAAAAGAAAATATATTTTACATTAATGAAAAAAACCTATAAATTAATTTTATAAATGAACAATATGTAAACTTTTTATTTTCGAAGCCCCAACCAAACGACATATAAGTATTATACAAATTTATAGACAACTTACAAGTATTTTACAAACATATACACAAATAAACTCATACATATATGTTCACACATTAGTAGTTGCATAACAAGAAGCTCTCAAGCATTTGAGGCTCAAATAGCTTCTATCTCTTGCTTGCAAGGCACCGTTTGAGAAGCACATTCTCTTCCTTGACAATGGCTACCGCGAGGCTCAAGTGCCTAATTACTTCCCTCTTCTCTTCGTCTTTCATGTTAAGAAGCTCGCATTGCTCTTCGTTCTTCACCTTAACAATACGAAGTTCTTCTACAAGCCTCACCTTCTCCTCTCGCGTTTCTTCTCCTTCATGTTCTAATTGATTGTTCAAGGCATCATTATCGGCTTTCAACTTCTCTATCTCTTCCGTCAACTTCATCTCCAAATTCTCCTTCTCCGCCACATATCTCCGCTTGAGGAGATTCATCTCCTCAAGCACTTCGTTCTCACTCATAGATATCTTCCATTTCAACTCTTCAATCGCCTTCTCTTGATCCATGACATGTTGATTCCGAATAATCTTCTCTTCTCCGAGTTTCTTTAATTCTTTCATCAAATCTTCATGCTTCACTCGCAAAAATGCAAACTCGTCTCCAACCTCTTTAGCTTCATTGAAAACTTCGGGTAAGAAATCATCCACCTCCGATTCATAGGCAAACTCAACACAAGCATCACATGATTTGTTCGAGCATACAAGATCAGGCAATGAGTGGCAATGACGAGCATCATGTCTTAAGTGATCAAATTGCTCGAGTAAAGCCCGTTGAGCTCGGTATAAGTCCTCAACCAAACTAATCAATTGTGGCCTCTTCTCGTAGTACATCTCTACACGTTGTGTGAATGTATCGGCATCATCCTCGATCATCCTCAATATTGATCGTGTCTTCTCATTGAGCTCTAATATGAAAGCAAGCGTGCGTATGTGTTAATTTACACAAATAAAAACAACTACTAGTATGTTGAATCTATATTAATATATCAAAATAATATAGTACACTTTTGTTTAAATTAGGAAAATTAAATCATTTCAAATAACCATCTCATGTTATTACTTCTCATTATTTCAAGTTATAACATAAAATCAACACACAATTTTTTAAACTCGGTAAAATCCAACGGATTACAGACCAAAATCATGTGCATACGAAACGGTAGATATCCAAACTCTAAAATATAAGCACTTTCATCCTAAAACTAATTGACAATAAAAAGAACGGTTAACTAATTTATCTACTAGATATTAAGTTTTTTTTTTTATAAAAGCGTTTGTTTTCATGTGAGTTATTTTCTGTAGTTTATATTACTGGTAGGATAAATAGGTTATTGTTCAGGTACGGCCCTTAATTTGCGGTAAGGTTGTGCGATTGAAATGTGTCCCAATTTTTTTTTCCCCATAAACAAATGAAAATTATGGTTCAAAACTTATAAAAGGATAGTGCATAACTTATAAAAAGAATAGTTCATGAATTATAATAGAATAGTTTATAATGCAGAACTTATAAAGGAATAGTACTTATAAAATGATAGTTCATGAATTATAATAGAATAATTCATAACATATAAACGATTAATTTATAAATAATTTGATATAATATATTAAAAAGTAATAGTTTATGAATTATATGAGAATATTTCAAAGTTTATAAGAGAATAGTGTAGAAGTTATAACATGGTATTTCATTATAGTTAAAGGTATTCAGAATATATTTTCTTCAATTTTTATTTTTTTAAACACGTGTCAACCGCACCACCGACTACACAACCTTACCACAATTAATCAGAAATTATTCCAATATATAATTAAGAAATTCCTAATCAAGTTTCTATATTTTTATATGCTTCTAAAACCCTCCCAAAATTAAAAAAAAAATCTATATATATATATTTATATGGAGATGGTGATTAAGAAGCTCAAGTAGACCTGAGAGAGTAGAATGGCACCAAGGAGAGGAAGCGACGGTGGCGTTCCGGCTGTCGAACCACCACCCATACGGTTGTTTCTTCGTCTTCTCCATATATCCTAAACGAATTCTGAAAATAACTCTTGTGTATTATAACAACTTGTTTTTTATATTCATATTTTTAATGTTAAAAGGATTGATGATGTATCGAGTAAGGCCAAACTAGCTTGCCGACCTCGGAATCAACACCAGCAGATCGGTGTTCAGGCGTGAATATGATGATCTGATCGATGAGAAACGACAAGTTGTTACAGAGGAAGAGGTAGAAGAAGATGACGCTTGTAGGAATGTAGAGAGTGGACAAAGTTATTGATAAGTATGGCACACGTACGTAGACAGATACATGCAACGTGATAGATCTAGGTTAATGACACGTTTATGCGAGACTATGGTTGAAGTCTTAAGGATTTATGTAGAGGTAACTCGGAGTGTTTACTCGGACCGGATCTGGATCGGACCGAAAATTACACCTAAAACATACCATTTGGTTGAAACTGGACTAGTTTTGGTTTGGTTCAAATCGGATCCGGCTTTGAATTGGATGAACATTTTTCTTAGAGAGGCAACTCGGAGTGTTTACCCGTTCGGACCGGACCTGGAGCTGACCGAAATTGTACCTAAAACGTACAACTTGGTTGGAACCGGACTAGTTGTTATGGTTTGGTTAAAATCGGATCCGGTCTTGAATTGGATGAAGTTTTTTTCTTATATTTGGACTTTGTAAAACCGTTTTTTTTTTTAGAATCTTGTAATTATGAGTAATTTTTTTTTGCGGTTTTGGACCGAAACTTGGATAACCTAGACTAGTTTTAGAATCCAAACTGTTTCTCCTGATCCGATCCAAAACGGAAAATGAACTTGGTTGGAACCGGACCTGACCTGGACCTGACCGAAATTGTACCTAAAACGTACAACTTGGTTGGAACCGGACTAGTTGTTATGGTTTGGTTAAAATCGGATCCGGTCTTGAATTGGATGAAGTTTTTTTCTTATATTTGGACTTTGTAAAACCGTTTTTTTTAGAATCTTGTAATTATGAGTAAAATTTTTTGCGGTTTTGGACCAAAACTTGGATAAACTAGACTAGTTTTAGAATCCAAACTGTTTCTCCTGATCCGATCCAAAACGGAAAATGAACTTGGTTGGAACCGGACCTGACCTGGACCTGACCGAAATTGTACCTAAAACGTACAACTTGGTTGGAACCGGACTAGTTGTTATGGTTTGGTTAAAATCGGAACCGTTTGTTTTTTTAGAATCTTGTAATTATGAGTAAATTTTTTTGCGGTTTTGGACCGAAACTTGGATAAACTAGACTAGTTTTAGAACCCAAACTGTTTCTCATGATCCGATCCAAAACGGAAAATGAACAAAGGTAGAGGTGTTGTAATTTTAGACGAGTTAATCAGTGAATAGAGAGAAGACAAATGTTTGTTGATCTTCTCTGGCTGACCGCGGACATTGGGTAACCCCACTTTTATCTCTCTCTTATGCCACCAACACACAAACAAAATTACTAAGTTCAGGTCCGATTCAGGATAGGATGAACCGAAAAACCTGTGATATTTACAAAATTATAGATACAGACCTGGATCGGACCGGATAAATGCTCAGTCTAGTTGTTGATGACTGCCCATTGCTTCTGATCCAACGTGTTGAGTCACCTATCTTCATCCTAATACCACGCATCAGTTTACCGAGTTTATAGCAGTCGTCTGCTCAGTGCGATATCCAAATGGGATATTCTTCATGATTACCCAAAAAGGGAGTCATGAATTTGAATGTCCTCTAAGCATTGAAGAGGTGATACTTGTTGTACTGCTAGAAAATAGTCATCGAAGAGCCATGGCTGTTCTTCATAAAGTGATTTACAAGCACATGGATCTCACAATCTAGGTAAGAAAACTATAAGTAAAGTCTAACACTGAATATGTTGACGCGGTTCGGAAAAGCCCTACTCCGCGGAGTCTTTAGGAGGGAGGACTCAACCCAATATCCACTAGGTCTGATCATATACAATATCAGGTTACAAGCTCAAGAAATAAGTATAATCAAGCATACACAAGAAAGCAACAAGAAGCAAAGTAATGAAAAGAGCAGATGGAAATGGCAACTACAAAGTAAAGCTGGGCCATCGTACAAGTGAGCTGCAGGTGTGGTGGTAATGCCTACTACAAAGCTTGTCAATCGTAGACGTTGAAGCTGCAGTACCTTTTTGTGACATGTGGTATGAGATACTCTAGTAGATACATCATCTCTTGCACATGTTAGAGATTGAAAGTCGAAATGGAACGTCATTTTATGAGTGGCTATGCTTTAGATCTGTTGTTGAGTTGATCAGATGCAATGTCGGACTAGAAGGTCATATCCACCGATTCTTCTATTTGGTATGATACAATGAAAAAATAAGAGTTAGTAATGCATACATGCATAGTTATTTGTAGATGATTTAAGGTACACCAACTCACCTCCGTTTTCAATTGTAATTTGCCAAGGGCATGATGGCATAAGAGGGATTCGGGGAGCTTCTCTGGAAGAATAACTTTATCTGATGTTATCTCGCGGAGGTTGGGGAGGGAATCCCAATCTATATCTATACGGCACCTCTTCTCTTCATCTTCTTCCCACAACTCCAACTCTGGACATTCAATAATCTTCAATTTCTCAAGGGCAGTGAGATGTGCAATATGCAAATTCTTCAATTCTTTACAGTGTTCAATACTCAAAGACATGAGAGTTGGAAGTGCTTCAACTTGAATGCTCAGCTCATTACAAAATCGGATGCAGATTTCTTTGAGATGTAGAAGAGATGATGTGTTTGACCGTACTGATTCCATCAATTCTTGTATCCCCACATTCTCCTCAAAGGATAGTCTCTCAAGACGTGGGCATAGCGGGATGGACTTGACCTCTGGGCAACTTGAAATATTTAGTGACCAAAGAGAGGGAAACAAAGGATGATGATGATGATGAAGTGTTATGGCGTCTTCTCCTATGGTAGACGTTGATGCTGCTTTCCTCCACCATCCCTTCAATTTTGGTATATTGGACAAATAAAGCTTCGCCAAACAAGGGAAGAATTGTGTAGGAGATACTCATGCTACTCCTATACAACTCTTTTTGTGTCTCCCCTCATCATCCAAGTATTCTAATTCCCACAAACCATAAAGAAGAAGAGACTTGAGATTAGGAAGCGAACTTATGGGTTCCAAATGTTTTAGTTTTGAACAACTATACAGATGTAGAGATGCAAGGTTTGATATCAAGCAAGGGTCAATAATTTCCATTCTCCTACCAGGGTATCCAAATATCTCTAGCGTGTGTAATTGAGTCATAGGTAGCTGCAAACATTCGTCTCCGTCCCACTCATTTGTGTTCCTGTCAAAACTGATGTAAAGCCTTCCTCTAAGTTGTGGCATTATTCCAACTAATGCATTAAGTCCACTCATTTCAACTCCCTCACTTCTCTTCCCTACCTGAAACTTGGTCAAGTACTGCAAACAACTCAACTCCTCAAACCCAGGCGGCATATGTTTCAACCCATCACTCCCATTAAGGTTCAAGAGCCTGAGATTGATCAACTTCCTAAACTTATCCGGCAAGGCTCTAAGCTTATCACACCTATTAAGGTCTAGTACTAGTAAATTCAATAGATTCGTTATAGAATCAGGAAGACATTCAAATTTGTTACACGAAAGATCAACAAATCTCAAGTGTTTTAACTCCCCAATACTACTTGAAACACTCCCGATTCCCAAGCTCGACAAACTCAACGTACGCAAGTACTTGAACTTTGTCAATTGCTCATCAAGAGTCAAATGATGACTTAAAACACGAATACAGCTGAACCAAACAGAACGAATCCGGATGGTATTAACTTGTGAAAGAACTTCCCATGAATTATTCGTCTCACCAACAACCCGTACATGTCGTGCAATTTTCTTAAAGTGATTCGATTGTACGTTTAGCATACAAATTTCTTCTCCCGACACTGATTGTGCCAAATCATGAACTAAATCATGCATTTTGCACGCTGAAATCTCACCATGCTCATTATATTCCGCCTCTTGAAAGAAAGACCTCCTAAACAAATCCATAAAATATGAATCCCCTGCTTGTTCAACAGTTTCTGACTCATGCCGTGGTTTAACATATCCTTGGGCAACCCAAAAGTAAATCAACTCCCGTACCACAAAATGATTATCTTTTGAAAATAGGGCACAATAAGCAAAACAATGCTTCAAGTTTGATGGTAGGTGTTCATAGCTCAATTTTAGTGTATTCATAATGGAATCATCACTTTGCTCCGCTAGCTTTAAGAGCTCCTGGTCTCTGAAGGACTTCCATTCTTGAATGGTAGTTTTTGTATAAAGAAGGCTACCTATACTCCTTATGGCTAGAGGAACGTTGGCACACTTCTTCACAATCTCTCTTCCGAGCTCAATCCATCTTGAATTTCTCTCCTGTTCTGGAGTAAAGGCAACCCTTTTGAATAGATTCCATGACTCGTCATCTGATAACCCATCTAAGATATGAGTTTTTGATGCACCCACTACCCTTGCAACAGACAAGGATCTTGTAGTGACAATTATCTTATGGCCGCTTGAACCATTTCTTAACAAACTCATTCTATCTTGCCACCTACCATGATCTTCATCCCACACATCATCTAGGACAAGCAGAAAGTTCTTGATACCCTTCATTGCCTCCCTAATATCAGTTTGTAGTTGGCTAACAGTGAGTCCACTATAGTTTCTACTGCACATAGATTGAAAATTCTTTCCTAGGACTTCCTCTTCATCAGATGTATCGGAAATGCACGCAAACCACCTCTTTTCAAATTTCTTCTCAACCTCTTCATGATTGTAAATTAGTTGTGCAAGCGTAGTTTTGCCCATACCCCCTATCCCGACTATGGCAATGACAGAGGGAACATCGGGCATAACACTACCAGACTCATTAAAAAGAAATTTCAAAATGACTTCCTTGTCTTCCTCCCTACCAAACACATCCTTTGAATCAACAAAACAGCCTGGATCTTTTCCTTTCCTAACACCGCTAACCGATGCTTCATGTTGACAACTCTCAAATTTAAATTGGGTCATATCAGTAGAGATCTCAAGTAAACACTTTCGGATAGCCTTAACTTTCTTAGCAATAGAATCTCTAGATACAATTGGGTTTAACTTAGAACAAGAAACCCGTACCTTGCTTAAGAACTTGTTGCCTCCTTTGATGATTTGTTGCTTAAGCATATCATCAGTGGTCACCTCATCAAACAAATCCTCAGCATCATACAACACGTCTCTAACCCTCTTGATCCAATCCTTAATTGCAGCAGAGGAGTCTTGCTTCTTCTCAGCATCAAGAAGCACAACCTGGATTGTTTGAATACTTCTTTTAAGCTTATTGAGTTCATCATCCCAAATCGAACAAACCCTTTCATAAGCTTTCTCGAACGCCGGAGAGGAAACTGTGGACAAGAGCTTGGAAGCAACGCTGAACATGGCAGCTTCGGCTATATTGATTTAGGCTTGTGGTGGTAATGAAGAATTTGTTATCTGAGTATGTTGATTTGTAGAATCAATCCTCACTTCCCTCCTCCATATTTATGGACCAGAATTATTGAGTTGCATCTGATTCACGTTAAATGGGACCCAAAAGTGACGATAGTGCTCAATTATCATCACACTGGTCGGACAAAGAGATTAATCGTGATTATTCCACGTTAATATCTTACCAAAATTATATGTTTGATAAAAGTTTAAAAATAGTGCTGAATTATCATCATGTTGGTCAGCAAATAAGTAAAAAAAATTACACTAAAAGTTTAAAAATAAATATTGTGTGATTGTTTTATGTAAACAAGTGTCCTCAGCTTTGTGCATATAAGTAACAAAAAAAGCTCAAAATCATCAACTTCAAGTTTATTCACCCCTTAGACTCTTCTATAACTCGATTTGGGTTACTAATCGTCTACGGGTTGGGCAGAAGGAGAAGGGACACTCTTCTTCAATTCCCGACATCTTCATTATTATGAACTTTGGGTAAGATATAAAATATAGGATATGTATTGTTGGAGTTTTGATGGTATTTATAATCCAACGGAGATATTTATGGGTAGTGGACAACATTTGAATCCAACGATTATATTTTGAACTTCAACGATGTCGGCATGCATTGAAATTGAACATTTTCAATACTGCCAACCAGCGATGGAGTTCAACGCAGTTGCCGTACATTAAACTGTGCATTTTGTTAATCCGACGTTGTGCATATAACAATTCCGATTAAATAATGTATAAATGATTAAAGATGAAGCCACTATGGTTGGGTGCAGTGTATCACTAATTTTTTTGGTCTAAAGTGTATCGATCACTTATTAAAGTTCACAAAGTTAGTAGAGTACTTAATATTTTATGCTACTCTACGTTATTGTTTATGAAAAGTAAGCAAGTGGTAATATACAAATCATAGCTCTTAATATTTTATCATACGGAATAATAATTGTAACTAGTAAAGTTTCAACCACCACGGGAGCTCTTAATATTTTGTGTTAATTAACTTTATGATTAATTATAATTATTAGAGTTTTTTTTTTTTGAAATGAAATTGTATTATCAGAAAGTATGTACAGAGAGTTCTACTAGAAAGGAATGTAAAGGAACTTAAACGAAGAGAAAATTACAAGAGTTGAATGCCAAGTATCTTGGCCCAGAAAGTGGATTCAGGTGATCTATATTTTCATGTGCTTGCAACGAAGTTCTTTGTGGTTGAGATGATTTCGTGAGATGTGAAAGTAGGGTGATTGAACTTGTAGTTGAATATGGGATCATTTTTGGCTTTCCATACATGGTAGATGTAGCTTGTGACAATGGAGATTCGGAGGTGAGATTTCAGGTCATTCTTCTGGCAAATGAGATTATTAAAGTTCACTTATTAAGTTAGTCGCGTGCTTAATGTTTTATGCTACTCGAGGCTATTGTTTATGAAAAGTAAGCAAGTGGTAGTATAAAAATCATAGCTCTTAATATTTTATTATACAGAAGAATAATTGTAACTAATTTATTATCCTTGGCGTTTAATACCCAAAATTACAGCTTAGATTGCCTCATCCAGTCTATTAATTAGTGTTATAAGATGCACATAAAATTACAACTCAGGATTAGGAAGCATAGCAGTACAGTAGCAGCTGCCTTTTTTGAGCTTTTATGCATGGAGTGGAGTCTCCAAAATCCATCATCAGATGTTGGAGCTTGAAATGTTGATGACAAATATAGTGAACCTGCAATGTGAATTAGAAGCCGTGGTATGAGATGCAGATTACTCAGCTTAAAAAAAAAAAGCAAGGTAAGATATCATTTGATCAGTACCTATGATTTAGCGTTGATTTATATTTTTTACGAATCAAGGGGAGACTCTTGGTGATGCGAGGCTACAAAAATGAGAAGAATGTTTGCTTCTTGGACGGACAAGCGGTGCAGAGAAGACGTGGTGACACCTATCCGAAGAAGCAAACAAAACTGAGATTTTAAAATATAAATTAAGGGAGGAATTGTTAGGTTAATTTATAATTTTTACTAATCATGGGCCTAAGGTTAGAGTGGGCTGAAAAGTTGGACCAAATTAGAAAGGGAGAAGCTTGCCAATGTGTGGAAAAGTCTAGAAAAGTGAAGACTTAAATAAGGGGACAAAGGTTAGAATTATCTAGAGTATTAGGGAAGCTTTTGTAATTATCATTTTAGATAAGTGTGCCTATAAGTCTAGAAACCGACATATACATGTATAAATATGTGTATTGTAACGTGTAATGATATACATGTATAAGTGAGGTGTACGAGTGTGAGTGCGTAACAAATACCCGCTTATATATATTCGGTGTGAGTTGGGAACGCGGAGTTTTCCCCAAACATAGTGCACAACCACTGTTCTCTTACTAAGTCAAAATTTTGAGCTTTGATTCAAGTTGGCTTGATAAAACAGATTTTAACTTGGTTTCTAGTATCATCAAACTAACAACTTTCACGCTGAGAAAGCTATATATGAATTACAATTTCCATTGATGATTAGCAACAGCAAAACATACATATCTTATAATTAAGCTCCATTGGATATGTGTTTATGTATGTTGTAGATCATGGTGATAGATTTCAAGCTTACTTATCCGAGTGGCACGGCTACAACTCTCCTCATCAACAGCTTTCACACTCCACACGGTTCTACATTGGCCAAGTAATAATTCATCACTTTCATTTTTTTCTATCTATTCTTTGCATTAGAATTAACTTCTCTGCCAACTCTTGCAGGAAGCGAGTCAAAGAATTGGAAAAATTCTTTAGTTTCAGCTTCTTATTTTTGCACCGTTGGACTGCTATCTTCTGCAAATGTCACCATCCATGAAGCACAAATAGAATCAGCTAAGAATGGTAACATTCTCAGCTTTTTATGTAGAAATAGGAGAAGATTTTGAAATTTTAATTGGTTCACCTCCATTCTCTCATCACAAGTTGTAACATGGTATCAGACCGAGTTATCATGGCTTCTACCGATCCTGATGCTTCTCTGCAATCCAGAAACACGAGTACTCATTAAATAGATATACAAGATCCTCCTCCTCCACACTTCGATGCTAATACTTCCAATTCTCATGGTGATCCAACGAACGAATTGTTCTTGCATCACTCAGATCCACCTTCGCTCAAGCTTTCAACCACGCTCCTCAACGACTCCAATTATACCAGATGGAAGCGGTCCATTGAAGTTTCCTTGCTAGCCAAGAACAAACTCGGCTTTGTCACCGGCGACTGCAAACGGCCAACATCCGACACCAAGCTTGTAGAACGTTGGGACCAATGCAACAATATGCTCATCTCTTGGCTTCTTCACTCCATTGACAAAGAAATTGCAAAATCAGTTATATACTGTAAGTTTGCATTTCAGATCTGGAATGACTCGGAACTAGGTATGGCAAATTGAGTCGAACAAATCTCTTTCAACTCCAGCGCGAATTAACTTTGATTTCTCAAGGAGATCAGTCTATCACAGTCTATTATACTCGTCTCAAGAAACTTTGGGACGAATACCTACTTGCAATTGAAAATCATGTGTGTAGTTGTGGTTCTAATGAGCTCGCTTTGTCAATTATCAAGAATCAACAACTCATGCAGTTTCTTGTTGGATTAAATGAATCTTATCACATTATGAGATATAATATTCTTATGAGTCATCCACCCCCTTCTCTTGATGAGGTTTATAAAATGATTCTTCAAGATGAGGCACAACGAGGCATTACTTCCTCTCATGGCATGACAGATGACTCCACAACTCTTTATTCTCAAAATCGCACCAACTCCAATTACAGATCCTCATACAAAGGATCTTCATCAAATAATGCCTCACCTAATACCAAGGGATCTCTCTTCTGTGATCATTGCAAGGCAAGAAATCACAATATTGACAAATGCTGGCGTTTACATGGATACCCAACTGTTACTATTCCAGGCATCCCTTTTTGTGATCACTACAAGATTGCAGGACACATTCTTGCCAAATGCTGGAAGGTTAATGGTTGTCCAGCTTGTCACAAGCTTGCTGCTACATCTCTAGCTCAAGATCAGATGACACAACTTCTCTCCCTGCTCAACAAACCTTCTTCACAAGAATCTGACAAAGACACTCATACAACTTGCCTTGCTGGTAAATCACTTTGTCTATTCTCTCCAAACTTGAAAATATAGTGGATTATTGACAGTTGTGTTACTGACCATATTACACCTCACTTGGATTTTTTTCTCAGCATATCAGCTTCCATCTCATCCTAAGAATATCACAATGCCTAATGATCATATTGCCAGTGTTGCTCACATTGGTACAATTGCACTAAATCATGCTCTAACCTTGCACAATGTGCTTCATGTCCCTACTTTCCATTTTAATTTATTATCTGTTTCAAAGCTATCCACAGACTTATCTTCTCACATTGCTTTCTCTCCTACACATTGTTACCTACAGGACCCTTCGATGAAGCATACATTGGTGATTGGTAAAGCTTGTAAGGGCCTTTATGTGGTAGACAAAGCTCCTCCTCCTATTGAACCTTCCACTGTTTTTCCATGTAATAATATTACTGCTCACATTGCTAGTAACACTTCTTCTTTCAATCGTCTCAATGTAAGTCCTGAAATTTGGCACTGTCGCCTTGGCCATTTATCTTTTGAACAATTACATCATATTTCATCTAATAATACCAATATCAAAGGTCATTATCTTTGTCAAATTTGCCCTCAGGCAAAACAAACTCGACAACCCTTTCCTACATCTTTTACTATGTCCACACAACCCTTTGATATCATCCATATAGATACATAGGGACCATACAATGGTTATTCCTATTTTTTTAACCATTGTAGATGATTTCACTAGGTGTACATGGACTTACCTCATGTCACACAAAATTAATGCTCTCACTATCATCCAATCTTTCATTAATCTCATTTCTACACAATTTCATTCCAAAATTAAAATTCTAAGATCCGACAATGCCTTAGAATTTTCTAGCCAACATGCCACATCCCTCTTTCAAAAGGAAGGCATCATACACCAAACATCTTGCCCATACACCCCTCAATAAAATGGGGTTGTTGAGAGGAAGCATCGACACATTCTTGAAGTAGCCCGCTCATTATTTCATCAATCAAAAATTCCTTTGGCTTATTGGGGTGAATGCATTTTATGTGCTACTCATGTGATCAACAGATCTCCTCTTCCTACTCTTCACAATAAATCTCCTCTTGAATTGCTATTCAAAAAACCCCCTGACTACTCTCACCTTAAAGTCTTCGGTTGCTTGTGTATTGCAAGCACACTTAAACCCCATTGTGACAAGTTTGCTCCTCGTGCCCTTCCTTGTGTTTTTCTAGGCTATCCATATTGCAAGAAAGCCTTTAAACTTCTCACACTTCACTCTAAAGAGGTGTTTGTTTCTCGAGATGTTCATTTTCATGAAACAATATTTCCCTTTCACAACATATCTCCCACTTCTATTACTCTCCCCACTGCTCCCCCACAATATGATCATACCATCTTCATACCACCTTCTACACCTTTATCTTCCATACATACATCCTCCTCTTCCCAACATTCTACTGCCCCAGAATCTACATCACCATCCTTGTCTTCTACCAATTCTATACCCCGTGATACTTCATCATCACAACTTCATGCAACTCCAGATTCTACACCTTCAACTACTCTATCTAATGATCTTCATTCACCTACCATTGAAATATTGAGACGTTCTAATCGCATTCATAAACCTCCTTCACATCTCAAGGACTTTGTATGCTCATTTGGCTCTTCATCTATACCATCACTAGGTATGCTCTCATCTTCCCTCTTACCTTCATCTCATTTTGCCTTTATTTTCTCCCTTTCATCCTATGTTGAACCTACTACTTACGATGAGGCATCTAAAAATCCACATTGGATTGATGCTATGCAAAAAGAATATCAAGCCCTTCAACAAAACAATACTTGGGACCTAGTACCACTACCTCCTAACAAGAAAGTCATTGGATGCAAATGGGTATTCAAAGTTAAACTTAAATCTGATGGGAGTCTTGAAAGATATAAAGTTCGACTCGTTGCTAAAGGATTTACACAACAAGCTGGAGTGGATTACCATGAAACCTTTTCTCCTGTAGTCAAGATGACTACCATTCGTAGTGTAATTGCTATTGCAGCTTCCAAGTCCTGGACACTACACCAACTCGACGTGAACAATGCATACTTGCATGGTGATTTGCATGAGGTTGAATACATGAAAACACCTCCTGGCATTGCTTATCCATTATCACATGTGTGTAAGCTCAATAAATCTCTCTATGGATTGAAGCAAGCATCTCGTCAATGGTTTCATCGTCTCACAAATGCTCTCTTTACTCGAGGTTATGTGCAATCTAAGAACGATTATTCTTTGTTCTTTAAACATGATTCACAACTTATCACAGTGGTGGCTATATATGTTGATGATTTACTCATCACTGGATCCAATGTTGATGAAATTTCTCAGCTCAAGACCTACCTTGATAATACATTCAGTGTTAAAGACCTTGGAATATTACATTTTTTCCTAGGGCTTGAAATCAGTTACATTCCTTAAGGTATTGTTATTTCTCAACGAAAGTTTACTATGGAACTGCTGCATGAAGCTTCATTACAAGACCACAGACCTACTACTACCCCTCTTCCCCTAAACCTTAAGTTATTACAGCATGATGAGGACTCTCTTTTGCCTGATGCATCCACATATCGATCTTTTGTAGGAAAGTTAAACTTCCTCACTCATAGAAGGCTTGATCTGTGCTTTGTTGTGCAGCACTTGAGTCAATTCTTACAGACACCTTATTTTTCCCACATGGCTGCGCTCCAACATACTCTTAGGTACTTACAAGATACCATAGGACATGGTGTACTTCTCAATGGTTGTGAATAACCATCTCTTCTTGCATATACGGATTCAGATTGGGCAGCATGTCCCATCTCTCGACGTTCTGTTGGAGGATTTGTAATTCTCCTTGGCAATTCTCCAGTGAGTTGAAAGTTGTTACGCTAGGAAATAGCACAAAAAGCTTTACATTTATAAACTCGAACTAAATCCTAAACTACCTAGCAAAACCCGCAGTGTACGGGTCGTTTTGTAGAAAGGAAAGTATTCCGAGGTCGAACTCAAGGACTGAGGTGAAACTAAGTCATTCAATGATCGAAAATAGTGTGAATCTAGACTAAGATAAGATGAGGAATAAAGAAAATGGAAAACACAATGTTTTTGGAGGGTTTTGGGTGATCAAACAAAGATCACAAATATGTGAACACAATCAAGCAACACAAACACACACTAACACTAAAGATAGGGGAATGGAAATAACAAAGCGGATTCTAGAGTTTGGAAGTCCGGGTATGGCATAGACTCAAGCTATCTATTCATTCCTCGGATTAACTATGATACATTGGGATTAAGCGTTTCTAGATTGGGATCAATTACCGGGTAGGTCTCATGGTCCACTAGTCCATTCCTAAGGTCTCATTACCGGGTAAGTCTCTAAGAACCTAAGGATAGGAATTCTACACAAACCGGATTGTTACCTAGAGATCTAACCTATCCTTAGCGGGTAAGTCTCGGAAAGGGAAGTTCTAAGCAACTATCCTAGCACACTTAGTCCAATGGCGGCTTGTGAGGCTCACCACTACCTAAGGTTTGTCATCTTTTAAACCTAAGAGTAAGAATCACCGGGTAAGTCTCTTCTAAACCCTTAGTTGCTAACACTAGGTCTCCCTAGGATAGAATTAGCTCAACAAACACTAGGATTTCAAGAACACAAGTCATCCAAGGGTAAAAATCTAAGTTCATCCTATCATGGTCTTAGCCATAGCCCTTCTTTCCTTACTCTAGAATCGCAATCTATCTAGCCAACAACATTCATTTCAAGATCAATCTCCACAAATAAAGCATGCTTGCAAGTCATGGTCAAATAATGAAGAACAATCCCAAGAAAAGACATTAAAAGCATAGAATAGAAATTACCAAATTCTTACAAGGCTCCAAGAGCAAATCCAACTTGACAACAATGAAAGCTTCACTCGAATCCACTCTAATCTCACTCTAAAACGAGAATCTATACTAATCTCTTCCAAGAACACCCCTAATGGATGCTTGGAAGAGAGACAACAATGGCCAAATGTTTTGGGGAAGAAAGGTAGGTCAAAAGAGAGGAGAAGGATCCCCAATTACAGCCTGCAAAATCCTTTAAATACCCACTAGGATGCAAGAGCAATGGAAGAGATCGTGGCCAGCTATCAATGTGGTCCTGGCAAGAATCACGGGCAAGTCCACGGCCGTGGTCTTGGTCCAGACCGTGGTTTGGTCCAGAGGTTGCTTCTAGGCTCGTTAAGCCATGATTTGGTGCATGGATTGTGTTGGCAAGGTTCCATGAGTCCTCCTTAGCCCTTAGCTTGCATTCCAATGAGTCCGGAAGTGTGTCATCTCGAGGAATGCTCCTCGGATGTATCGATTAGGCTCTTAAATCTCCCAAAATACCTACAAAGCAAACAAAAGTCCGAGTAGACGTCTATCTCGACAAAATACGTGATTTGAGTGCAAACGCCGTGAACTAATGCTAAACCATGCATGAATGAGCGGGAAATCTATCTAAATGAGTGTCTAAATCTAGATCATAAATCGTGTTATCAAAATACCCCATACTTAAGGTTTGCTTGTCCCCGAGCAAATTCCCAACTATAAACTAAGAGATGACATGATTTATGTATGCAGAAAAATGGCAAAATCTTTTTTGAAGTTGTGCTTCTAATATTGGATCACCTTCATAGTCATGTTTCATGGCAATGGACAAGCAATTATGTATCAAATAAATGAAAGCATGGAAAGACAATTACACTTAACTTGATAGCATGCAATGAAATGTAAAGATGAAGAAGTCAAGATGATCATGAGTATATCCAATCTAAATCACCTAGTCTTACACACATGCAAGTAGGTCAAAAGGACTTGTAAAATAGAAGGCCAAGAAACGTTGTGATTAGGTGGGAATTTTCTAGGCTATGTGATGCTAATCCGGGAAAGGAACTAAACAACCACAACTTCACATTTCTTATCAACTTCCCTCAAGTGTATATTTTTCTTCATTTTCTTTTCTTTCTTTTCTTTTATTTTTGAGACAATGGCATTGGTGTACAAAAGCCGAAACCTTGGTGATTAGCCATCATCGGGCTTTTTCTATTTTTCGAGGTGCATCCACACCGGGCACACATACCAAAGCTCGTTAGGACTATTGGTTTATTTGACTTTGGCAAGGCACCAACACCCGATTATGTGAAGTGTACCGAGTTACTTGTCATTTAAGCCAACGTCCCCAAACCTATATTTTTGGCTACACTTTCACAACAATTTCAACACTTCATTCATGACATTTCTTTCATCAACAACTTCACCCCACACTTGCTTTTCACACACATCAACACACTAACATGCTCCTATTCCCGGATGGGTCAAAAGAGGTCAAATTTATCTCAATTGAGGTGCTCAAGCAACATGATCAAGATGAGAAGTAGAGGAAGATGAATTGCCTTAATCACTCCTAATTTGATGTGCAAGAACTAGTGTTAGCATGAAATATTGTGATATTTTAGGCACGTTTTCTTAGTGTATTTGATTCATATTGATAGTCTTTGATTTAGCAATGTTGCATTTGTGAGCTAGTTTGCCTATATTGTCGATATGGATGTCTACACTAGCTTTATGATGATTATAGGTGATTGAGAGTCATTTCCGAACGGAATCGAGCAAAGAAGAGTTGATCAAGTATGTCCATGGATTAAGGGCATTATAAGGAGCAAATTGGAGTTCAACTTGAGGAATGCACGAGGCTAGGGAAGGATCACGTTCTTGCCCTAAACCACGCTCTAAAATACGGCCGTATTACAAACCACGTTTAGTTCCACGGCCGTGGAAGTATGCAAAGAGAGGCGTGATGCATTCCAGTAACTATTACGGTCGTGGAACATATGGTCCAAACCGTGACACAATCCACGCCCTAAATTACGGTCGTGGAACCTTCCACGACCGTGATCTTGGCGATCTTTTTCGCCACACTTTGAAGCCACGATCTTTTGAAGATTGGGCCGGGCCGATATTTTATCTTGCCCTATAAAAAGACGGACAAAGCAAGATTCCGTCATCCTCGCTTAGCGGCATTCATCGACGCCTACACCTCGTTTAGATCTCTGCTTAGAGAATTTGAACGCCCGTTTAGCCCTCGCTTTGAAGCATTGACATCTCATTGGAGGTCGAAGTTCGCGTTTGGGAATTGCCCTAATCTCGCACTTTTGGTGGATATTGCTGTTGAGATCTCCGGATTGGCGGAAGATCGAAGCTTTTGGAAGATTGTTGCAAGAAGACCTCTCTTCTTGTTTAGGTTTGATTTGGAAGACGGATTGACATCCCGTTCTCCCTTCTTTCCTAAGATTGTGATTAATTGCTTTATTCTGAATCTATTGACAACATTCTTTCTTGGTTGTGACTTTGAGATTGGTTTGAAGATTATTGAAAGTTTTTGGAAGTTTTCATCTTTCTATCTTTTAATTCTTGAATTTGATATCAACATGATTGTTATTGGCTAAAAACCCTTAACAATTCTAAGGTGAAGGGTTGATAGTTGTGGCTTAGATGATGATAGATCGATCATAAACAGATTAGACCCTGAGAGTTAGAGAGAATCATCGACGAACCCTAAATTACGGTTTGTTCTTGAGTTCCACGGCCGTGGAGTCTCAAGATCTGCCCGTAATTTCTCTTAAGTTTACGAACCTGCTTTTACTTTAATCCAAAGTTAAAGATTTGCTTTAACTTAGTTTAGGCTTGCCTTTTCTAGGTGGTAGTGAAGCCTCAACAACCTCTACCTCGATTGTGAGTGTCACAACCGTAATCGGTTAAGTTAGTCTTGATCCTTGGATTACAAGTTTGGGTATTTGACATTGATTCTTACCTTTAGAACCTTTCTATATTGAGCCTCAACAACCTGTATAGAGAGTGTCTTGTAGGTGAGTCATATAAGGTTTTTGGAACTTCACCGTACGATTACCTTACATTAGCATACCTTTGCATATCTCAACTGTGTCTTTATATCATTAGTATATCTTGAATCGATTGCCACAGCTGGATACTTGGATCTTTAGGATTGTTGTTTTCCCAATATTTGCAAAACTCTCATATTTACTCGCTTGATAACCTGCAATTGAATTTGTTCCCACCCAAATCCCTGTGTTCGATACTCTGGAATTCTTGCTTAACTACGTCGATCCGTACACTGCGGGTTCGCTGCTTGTTCCCACCCGTAATTTTGGCCGTGGAAGAGAGTGATCGAGACATTTCTTCAACTTCTTCTGATTCTTCTCCAACACACTCAACACCCTTAGAAACTTCTAAGGAGACGTCGGATGCTTCTCAAGGATCGTTGGAAGCTCCGAAAGCAATGGAACTCAAACCACTTCCTACTCATCTAAGGTACGCTTTTCTAGGATCTAATTCTACCTTCCCGGTTATTGTTAGTTCCGATCTAAGCATAGATGAACATGAACAGCTCATGATTGTCCTTAAGAAACATAGGAAAGTTATAGGCTATACTATTGAGGACTTAGTAGGAATTAAACCCTCCCTATGCATGCATAAGATACTAATGGAGGAAGACTTTAGAACTTCGAGACAACCTCAAAGGCGGTTGAATCCGACCATGAAGGAGGTTGTCAAGAAGAAAATTCTTAAACTTCTTGATGCAGGTATCATCTATCCTATCTCCGATAGTAAGTGGGTGAGCCCAGTTCAAGTAGTTCCGAAAAAGGGAGGAATGACGGTCATCACCAACAAGAACAACGAACTCATTCCTACCCGAACCGTAACTGGATGGCGGATGTGCATAGACTACCGCAAGCTCAACAACGCAACGCGGAAGGATCATTTTCCATTGCCATTCATTGATCAAATGCTTGAAAGGTTAGCACAACATTCACATTTTTGCTACCTTGACGGTTATAGTGGTTTCTTTCAGATTCCGATACACCCGGATGATCAAGAGAAGACCACATTCACGTGCCCTTGGGGTACGTTTGCTTATAGGAGAATGCCGTTCGGGCTTTGCAACGCCCCAGCCACCTTTCAACGGTGCATGATGGCCATCTTCTCCGAATACATAGAGGAAATCATGGAAGTCTTCATGGACGACTTCTCCGTATACGGTTCCTCTTTTAACGATTGCCTTTCTAACCTTTCTCTTGTTTTGCAAAGGTGTGAAGACACTAACCTAGTTCTCAATTGGGAGAAGTGTCAATTCATGGTTAAGGAAGGAATCGTATTAGGCCACTTAGTCTCTAGTAGAGGGATAGAGGTAGACAAGGCTAAGATAGAGACCATAGAGAAGCTTCCTCCCCCAATTTCGGTGAAAGGGATAAGAAGTTTCCTAGGACATGCTGGATTTTATAGACGTTTCATTAAAGACTTTTCTAAGATATCAAAACCTCTCACTAATCTATTGATGAAGGATGCGGTTTTTGAGTTTTCGCAGGAATGTTTGGATGCGTTTAACACCATTCGGCAAGCTCTAATCTCAGCACCTATTATCCAACCTCCAGATTGGACTCTACCCTTTGAGATTATGTGCGATGCTAGTGACGTAGCTATTGGAGTTGTTCTTGGACAACGAAAGGAAGGGCGAACCCATGCCATATACTATGCTAGCAAGACGCTAGATGAAGCGCAACTCAACTACGCCACTACCAAAATGGTGGATCCGGATGGCATCATTCGGCGATGTGTGCCGGAAGATGAGATGTAAAGTGTCATCCGCCATTGTCATTCACTACCTTGTGGAGGACACGCTAGTTCGAACAAGACTAGCGCAAAGGTATTGCAATCTGGATTCTTTTGGCCTACTTTGTTTAGAGATGTGCAATCCTTTGTTTCTTGCTGCGATGCTTGTCAAAGAACAGGCAATATTTCTAGAAGGAACGAGATGCCCCTCAAAAATATCCAAGAGGTGGAGATTTTCGACGTTTGGGGAGTCGATTTCATGGGACCATTCCCATCTTCTTGTGGAAACCAATACATACTATTGGCGGTAGATTACGTTTCTAGATGGATGGAAGCAATTGCCTCTCCCACAAATGATGCCATGGTGGTGGTTAAGTTCTTCAACAAGACCATCTTCCCGCGATTTGGGACGCCAAGGACGATCATTAGTGATGGAGGTTCTCACTTCATAACCCGTCGCTTTGAAGCTCTTCTAGCTAAGTATGGGGTTACTCACAAGATCGCTACCCCTTACCATCCACAAACAAGTGGACAAGTTGAGATCTCAAATAGGGAGATCAAAGGAATTCTAGAGAAGACGGTTTCAAGGACGAGGAAGGATTGGTCTTTGAAGCTTGACGATGCATTGTGGGCATACCGGACTGCATACAAGACTCCCATAGGAACCACACCATACAACCTTGTGTATGGGAAGTCTTGTCACTTGCCGGTAGAATTGGAGCACAAAGTGTTTTGGGCTATCAAGTGGTTGAACTTCAGCATGAAAGAAGCGGGAGAGAAGCGTCTCCTAGACATCAATGAGCTGGATGAACTCCGCTTGAATGCTTATGAAAACGCTAAGATCTATAAGGAGAGAGCAAAGCGTTGGCATGATAAGCATATCATTCCAAAGGACTTCAAAGAAGGAGATCAAGTTCTCCTCTTCAATTCAAGGCTTCGTCTCTTTCCAGGTAAGCTTAAATCTCGTTGGACCGGACCTTTTCTAATTAAGCGTATTTTTCCCATGGTGCAGTTGAAGTATGGGGTGAAGCGAGCGGAACTTTTAAGGTGAACGGCCAGCGACTCAAGAAGTATACGCCGGATCTCCAAGCTGAGGAGTTCGCGCCTACCGCACTCGAATAAGTGCGAGATTGGTCTAGCTACGGACCTTAAACAAAGCGCTTCTTGGGAGGCAACCCAAGGTATTGCAATTTTGCTTTTGCTTTCAATTCATAGATTAGCTTAGTATAGACGTTTTTGCTTTATTTCCACCTCGATTTCTTCCGGTATGTTCGTGTTTTTGGATGTAGGAACAATGGAAAAGGAAAAGAGGAGGATGATGTTGAAGAAAAGTGACGAAATTTGGACTTTGGAGCTTTACAGAGAGTTCCACGGTCTAAATTACGGTCGTCATAGCCACAGTGCCCGTAATTTCCAAAAGCCTTTGAAAAATCACCAAAACCATGGTTCCGTACACTTCCACGGCCGTGGAACACCCCGACAGACCGTGATTTTCAAAATTTTGCCTGCAACTATATAAGCCACATTCTTCACAAATTCATCCCAAAAACCCCTCTTTCCACGACCTAATTGCCGAAAATCCACGACCCTCTCTCAAATCTTCGTTTCCTAATCGTTTTCAACGATTCTTCTTCCTAAACTGAAGCAAATTCAACCACAAACAAGATCCAAGCAACGAATCGAGCGGAAATTCACCAACAAATGCGCATTTCGGATTTTTCAATCCGAAAAGAGGTTTTCTTCTCTCTTCTTGATTCTTGCCGATTTGGTTGTTTTTGTTAGAGATTTTTAGGAAGAACTGATTGAGATTGGAGGAAATTAGACTAGGACTGCCTGTTGTGGAGATTGATTGCTGATTTGCTGAGATTCGTGAACTTCTGAGACGAATCACGGTCTCTGGGTAAATTACGGCCGTGGTTTTCTGAAAAACAGACCGTAATTTTGAGCAGAATGGATTTTGTGAGAAGAGTTTCAGGGAGGATAAAAGAGAAGAAGAATGAGCAGAATAAGAAGAGGAAGGGTAATCCCTCCTCCTCCTCATCCTCTAGGGCACCACCACCCTCTTCACCTTCACCTCCATCCTCACCTTCACCTCCATCCTCACCTCCTCACCCTAGAGTCCCGACCATACACGACGATCATCTTGATGCACTTGATAGGATCAAGGAGAGGGCAGTGATTGGCCCTAGATACTTGTTGTTGGAGGATTTGGTCCCTCTCAACATTGTTGATGACCTTACTTGGCTCTTGGATAGAGCCGGACTAGTTGTCTTCTCGGCTATCCGAGAAGACGCATATGAGGAGATTACACGAGAGGTTATGACATCCTTTGAGCACAGCCACGTAGACAGGACCGTCTCATGGAGAGAGACTACCATTTGAGCATCCGTGAGTTTGGGACCATTTTTGGGTTTCATGAGACCTTTAATGGTCGATTTCCGAGTGGCGTTTACGCCAAGGACTTTTGGGAGGAGGTGGCTATGATTTAAGCTAGCGAGGACCGCTGGCAGCCCGCTGACACCAAGGCTAGATTGATGTACCATCTAGCCTTGAAGATAGCTCACCGTGTTCTTTCGGAGTGTCTCTTTCCTAGGACGGAGACGCCCCAAAAGATCAAGACGGATGAGCTGTTCTTGCTTTACTCCATGCTGTATGGACGCCGGGATGATTGTGCCACTCTCTTGGCTGCTACGATGAGCAAGCTCAAGAACAAGAAGAAGGGGAACATAGGATATGGTGGGATAGTTACCCACATTGCTAGAAGTTTTGGTGTCGACTTTTCTGCCTGCACCCGCATACCGGCCGTTCCTTTAGGGCTACATGCTTTCATGGTTAGAGGTCTCATCTTCCCCACACATAGAGGTCCGCCTTATGCGGGCATGCCTTGGGAGAGTAGGACGGGTAGGGGTATAGAGTGGCTGCCGGAGTACTCCATTATGGCTGGACGCCATAATTGGAAGGAGACGTTCGCTGCTATGCATGCGAACAGGATAGCAGCTCCCCCTTATGTCCCACCACCGGTTGTTGAGGAGGAGGATATGGGAGATCAGTTTGAGAGTGGAGGAGGAGCGGAGCAAGAGTTTGGCACGTTTCCGGACCAGCCGGAGGCAGCCCCAGATGTACCTAGACGCTCTCCACGTCCAGCTAGAGCCTCAGGCTCGTCATCTCGCCGCGCTAGCGTGAGTGAGAGGCCCACGTGGATGACCACACCTCCCGCATGGTATGGCGTTCCCCCTCCTTGGTCTACAGAGCAGCCAGCAGCACCTCCACCAGCACCAGCACCATCCGACGCCCCAGCATGGTACAGTCAGGCCCCGGGATGGTACGAGCAGATGCCGGATTGGGCTACCGGACTTTCAGAGAGAGTAGGAGCGCTGGAGATCCGGGCCGATGCTAGAGACGGACGTTTAGACGACCTTGACCACATGATGAGGGACGTCTACCGCCAGCAGTTTGGGTGGTTCTATGATCCGAGCTTCTCCCCATTCCCGCCTCCGCCGGCACCACAGTGATTTGATGCATGACCGTTCGCTTTAGACATTCCCGCCACCACTTTGTGAGTTTCTTTTTCTTTTCTTTCTTTCTTTTGAACATTAGGGACAATGTTCGTCCTAAGTATGGGGTGGGATGTACTAAAAGTTTGTAATAACTCTTACTCGCTATGCTTGCTTCTATTCGAGACTATCATTGCATGTTCATTATGTGTTTCACGTTTCATTATCGCATTGCATGAAAAAGAACTTGAAAAACCATAAAAATTGAAAAATTTTGAAAAATTTTGTGCTTCTAATGAATTGAGATGATTTCTTTGATAATCACTACTTGTGAATTGAGTTTGATGACAATTGCATGCTTAAAAGAATGGTGAATTGAAAAGAATTTGAATGAATGAATTTTACCTCTTTTGCAAGTTTCATAATGTGATAAATGTTACCTAAATCATGTTGAGAAATTGAAGTTGAAATCACACTATAAGTTCTTATATTTCTTGTTAAAATGATTAAGGCAATTCGATTTTTCTTTCTTCTTTCTTTGATCATTTTAGCTCCTCATTGAAATATTAGTCTCCTTTACCTATCCGGGAACTTGGAGAAGTGAATGAAAAAGGCATGTTTGATGTGGGAGGGCCATGAGAGCAATTTTTTGCAATCAAAAGAATAGAAAGAAATTATAGGTTTGGGGAAGTCAATCATGACGATGAGTAACTCGGCACCATTCACATAGCCGGGTGTTTGTGTCTTGCCAAAGTCGGATTGAGCGATATTCCTAGCGGATTATGGTATGTGCGCTAAGGGTTTGAGGCATCTCATAAAAATTGAGAAACGCCAATCTCCTAGGCTTCGGTTTTTGTGCACCTCTGTCCGTAACTCCAAAAGTAAAGTCGAAAAATGAAAAGAAGAGAGTGAAGCTCTAAGTTGAAGTGTTGCGGAAACCGCAAAAGAAGAAGAAGGTAGTTGTCCACTTTCTCAGATTTATGCACCACATTCCCTTAAAGTTTTCCCTTCCTTTCCATATTCTAGACCTTTTCTTTGGAAGTCCTTAAGATCAAAAGAATGTTATATGACTTTGTGATCTAAATTGAAGTTTCTTATGATTGATTTTGACAATGTTTGAAGGTTATGATGCTTGTTTAGAAGTTTGATTAATTCACGAGGTTTCTTTGCTTTTTACTCTTCGATTAAGTGTGTGAAAGTTTGATAAACGATTAAAGCAAGGTTTGAGAATGATCTATTCTTTAGAAGGCGCATTCATCCAAAAGAAGGTACACATATTTCATCCTAACTCTTGTTTAAAACTTTTTGAAAGACCTTGCTTAGGGACAAGCAAGTGTTAAGTATGGGGTTATTTGTTAGCATGAAATATTGTGATATTTTAGGCACGTTTTCTTAGTGTATTTGATTCATATTGATAGTCTTTGATTTAGCAATGTTGCATTTGTGAGCTAGTTTGCCTATATTGTCGATATGGATGTCTACACTAGCTTTATGATGATTATAGGTGATTGAGAGTCATTTCCGAACGGAATCGAGCAAAGAAGAGTTGATCAAGTATGTCCATGGATTAAGGGCATTATAAGGAGCAAATTGGAGTTCAACTTGAGGAATGCACGAGGCTAGGGAAGGATCACGTTCTTGCCCTAAACCACGCTCTAAAATACGGCCGTATTACAAACCACGTTTAGTTCCACGACCGTGGAAGTATGCAAAGAGAGGTGTGATGCATTCCAGTAACTATTACGGTCGTGGAACATATGGTCAAAACCGTGACACAATCCACGCCCTAAATTACGGTCGTGGAACCTTCCACGACCGTGATCTTGGCGATCTTTTTCGCCACACTTTGAAGCCACGATCTTTTGAAGATTGGGCCGGGCCGATATTTTATCTTGCCCTATAAAAAGACGGACAAAGCAAGATTCCGTCATCCTCGCTTAGCGGCATTCATCGACGCCTACACCTCGTTTAGATCTCCGCTTAGAGAATTTGAACGCCCGTTTAGCCCTTGCTTTGAAGCATTGACATCTCATTGGAGGTCGAAGTTTGCGTTTGGGAATTGCCCTAATCTCGCACTTTTGGTGGAGATTGCTGTTGAGATCTCCGGATTGGCGGAAGATCGAAGCTTTTGGAAGATTGTTGCAAGAAGACCTCTCTTCTTGTTTAGGTTTGATTTGGAAGACGGATTGACATTCCGTTCTCCCTTCTTTCCTAAGATTGTGATTAATTGCTTTATTCTGAATCTATTGACAACATTCTTTCTTGGTTGTGACTTTGAGATTGGTTTGAAGATTATTGAAAGTTTTCGGAAGTTTTCATCTTTCTATCTTTTAATTCTTGAATTTGATATCAACATGATTGTTATTGGCTAAAAACCCTTAACAATTCTAAGGTGAAGGGTTGATAGTTGTGGCTTAGATGATGATAGATCGATCATAAACAGATTAGACCCTGAGAGTTAGAGAGAATCGTCGACGAACCCTAAATTACGGTTTGTTCTTGAGTTCCACGGCCGTGGAGTCTCAAGATCTGCCCGTAATTTCCCTTAAGTTTACGAACCTGCTTTTACTTTAATCCAAAGTTAAAGATTTGCTTTAACTTATTTTAGGCTTGCCTTTTCTAGGTGGTAGTGAAGCCTCAACAACCTCTACCTCAATTGTGAGTGTCACAACCGTAATCGGTTAAGTTAGTCTTGATCCTTGGATTACAAGTTTGGGTATTTGACATTGATTCTTACCTTTAGAACCTTTCTATATTGAGCCTCAACAACCTGTATAGAGAGTGTCTTGTAGGTGAGTCATATAAGGTTTTTGGAACTTCACCGTACGATTACCTTACATTAGCATACCTTTGCATATCTCAACTCTGTCTTTATATCATTAGTATATCTTGAATCGATTGCCACAGCTGGATACTTGGATCTTTAGGATTGTTGTTTTCCCAATATTTGCAAAACTCTCATATTTACTCGCTTGATAACCTGCAATTGAATTTGTTCCCACCCAAATCCCTGTGTTCGATACTCTGGAATTCTTGCTTAACTACGTCGATCCGTACACTGCGGGTTCGCTGCTTGATTCTAGTTTTATAAATTTAAAGCTTATTTGCACACACCTTTAGGGGCGAACAACTAGCATGTAATTTCGACTTTCAATCCTCAATTAAATCAAGGCAAGCATCATAATCACAAGTCATTCATGGAGTTCGAGATAAGTATTTCAAGTCCACATATGCATCATCAATTAAATACACAAGGCCATCCATAGCCAATCCACAAGACAAGGTTCATCATTAGGGTCATATCCAAGCCTAGAAAGCACAAAAATTTTTAAATTTTCCGAATTTTTTTGGAATTTTTGAAATATGTATGTACAATGCAAGACATAATAAAAAATGTGACTAAAAAGAAACTACTCTAGATGCTAGTCATGCAAAAGGTCATGCAAACCCCACCCCATACTTAGAAACACATTGTCCCCAATGTGGTATTCAAGTAAAAAGAGTGAAAGAAGGTTCTCACAATGTAAAATGGTTTGCTTCGGTATTTGGGATGAACTCGTGTGGAGTGGTGGTGATGGATGATCGATCAAGCATGGTAGAGAGATCTTCATAATCATTCTGGCGTCGAGACCCACGCCAAGGTATATGTGAGATGAGAGCTCTTCCATCTAACAAGACACCTCAAGCCGTCCAAGCCTCACGTCCACTCCACCCATGTTTGAAAACGGAATCATCGTCATCAACTCGCCTTGCAAGGCTTCCTCATTACCTAAAATCTACCACAAACACAAAACACAAAAACACACAAAAGCAAAAACAAAGCCAAAAGAGAAAAGGGAAAGAGTTGTACCAATGGGTTGCCTCCCACCAAGCGCTTCTTTTAGGTCATTAGCTTGACCAAACTCCGTGGATACGTTAATCCACCTCGAATACCATGGTTTGCTTGAGGAGTCCAAGCAACCATCTTTTCCCGGAATCCATGATGACAAGCAAGGGCCGCTTGATGCCCAAATAAGCTTTGAGTTCTCTTTTCATCGGTGAGTAGTAGACTCCTTCATCACTGCTTCCTTGATGATAGTATAGAGTTGCAACCATAGGTGTCACCCCATACTTAGGCAATTTGTACTCCGCGGTCATACCGGTGAAGCGCTTGTCATCCTCATCCTCTATGATCCGAGGAATGCCGATTCTTGGGAAGAATCCTTCATTGAAGTACTTCATAACCATCATGGATCCATCATGCTTGCCTCCATCATTCAATGATGGAGAATCCTTTGGAAAGGGGCTCCAATCTTCGTGTGTACTCCGGGCAAGCAAGAAAGGGTCGGAGGGAGCTGAGATTGGCTTAGGATGGACCACTACAGAGCCTTCCACGGTCGTGATTTGTACTCCACGGCCGTGATTTCCTCTGTAGTCTTCCACGGTCGTGGTTTGTCCTCCACGGCCGTGGTTCACTCTGTTGCATCCGTTCCAAGTGAGCTCTTCATGTATGGTTCCGGGGTTGATGGCAAGGATGTCCGGGGATGAGAATACTTCATTGCACTCCTCTAAAGGTGAAGGAGATGGAGGTGGACCTTGAAGAATGGTAGGATCTCCTAGCATAAGAGCATTTCTAATCTCCTTAATCTCCCTCCTCATTTGTTCTTCTCTCTCGGTATTCAATCTCCTTTCTTCCTTCAGGACCAAATCCCTTAGCCTCAATTGCTCCCGAGCTTCATTCAACTCTTCCTCAAGGCTTCTATTGGTTATGGTTGAATCGGGCAATCTTTGGATTTCCTCATAGTGAACCTCCTCTTGATGACATACTTTCGCTTCAAGCTCCATGTGGGAACTAGAAATGGAAGTAAGGTTGCTTTCTAGATCATCCATCTTCCTCAACATTTTCTCTAGCATTGATTCCAATCGATCTTCATGAAGTTGATGGTGAGGTTCCTCATGAGGTAATGTAATCATGTGAGTTTGATCATGGGACTCATGATAGACATTGAACTTCTCCCAATACTCAAACTCATCATGGAGAGGTCCTAGATCTTGGCCTTCCATCCACTCCTCATACTCCATGTTGTCAAGGTCGTCTTGGAGGTACAATCCGTCCATGGCAAACATGAAAAGGCAAAGACAAAAACAACACAAGATCAAAAGTAACAAGAAAGATAAACACTAAAAACAATCAAAAGCAAATGACTTAATCTTAACCTAGTCCCCGGCAACGGCGCCAAAAACTTGTTACGCTAGGAAATAGCACAAAAAGCTTTACATTTATAAACTCGAACTAAATCCTAAACTACCTAGCGAAACCCGCAGTGTACGGGTCGTTTTGTAGAAAGGAAAGTATTCCGAGGTCGAACTCAAGGACTGAGGTGAAACTAAGTCATTCAATGATCGAAAATAGTGTGAATCTAGACTAAGATAAGATGAGGAATAAAGAAAATGGAAAACACAATGTTTTTGGAGGGTTTTGGGTGATCAAACAAAGATCACAAATATGTGAACACAATCAAGCAACACAAACACACACTAACACTAAAGATAGGGGAATGGAAATAACAAAGCGGATTCTAGAGTTTGGAAGTCCGGGTATGGCATAGACTCAAGCTATCTATTCATTCCTCGGATTAACTATGATACATTGGGATTAAGCGTTTCTAGATTGGGATCAATTACCGGGTAGGTCTCATGGTCCACTAGTCCATTCCTAAGGTCTCATTACCGGGTAAGTCTCTAAGAACCTAAGGATAGGAATTCTACACAAACCGGATTGTTACCTAGAGATCTAACCTATCCTTACCGGGTAAGTCTCGGAAAGGGAAGTTCTAAGCAACTATCCTAGCACACTTAGTCCAATGGCGGCTTGTGAGGCTCACCACTACCTAAGGTTTGTCATCTTTTAAACCTAAGAGTAAGAATCACCGGGTAAGTCTCTTCTAAACCCTTAGTTGCTAACACTAGGTCTCCCTAGGATAGAATTAGCTCAACAAACACTAGGATTTCAAGAACACAAGTCATCCAAGGGTAAAAATCTAAGTTCATCCTATCATGGTCTTAGCCATAGCCCTTCTTTCCTTACTCTAGAATCGCAATCTATCTAGCCAACAACATTCATTTCAAGATCAATCTCCACAAATAAAGCATGCTTGCAAGTCATGGTCAAATGATGAAGAACAATCCCAAGAAAAGACATTAAAAGCATAGAATAGAAATTACCAAATTCTTACAAGGCTCCAAGAGCAAATCCAACTTGACAACAATGAAAGCTTCACTCGAATCCACTCTAATCTCACTCTAAAACGAGAATCTATACTAATCTCTTCCAAGAACACCCCTAATGGATGCTTGGAAGAGAGACAACAATGGCCAAATGTTTTGGGGAAGAAAGGTAGGTCAAAAGAGAGGAGAAGGATCCCCAATTACAGCCTGCAAAATCCTTTAAATACCCACTAGGATGCAAGAGCAATGGAAGAGATCGTGGCCAGCTATCAATGTGGTCCTGGCAAGAATCACGGGCAAGTCCACGGCCGTGGTCTTGGTCCAGACCGTGGTTTGGTCCAGAGGTTGCTTCTAGGCTCGTTAAGCCATGATTTGGTGCATGGATTGTGTTGGCAAGGTTCCATGAGTCCTCCTTAGCCCTTAGCTTGCATTCCAATGAGTCCGGAAGTGTGTCATCTCGAGGAATGCTCCTCGGATGTATCGATTAGGCTCTTAAATCTCCCAAAATACCTACAAAGCAAACAAAAGTCCGAGTAGACGTCTATCTCGACAAAATACGTGATTTGAGTGCAAACGCCGTGAACTAATGCTAAACCATGCATGAATGAGCGGGAAATCTATCTAAATGAGTGTCTAAATCTAGATCATAAATCGTGTTATCAGAAGTCCAAAAAGCAATCAACTGTCTCCAGGAGCTCTGCAGAAGCTGAATACAAAGCAATGGCCAATGTAGTAGCAGAAATCACATGGCTCATTCGTCTTCTTCATGACATCGGCATCTCCACTTCCCAACCAGTCAGTATCTAATGTGATAACAAATCAGCCATTCAAATTACACACAATCCAGTATTCCACGAAAGAACGAAACATATAGAGATAGACTGCCATTTTACTAGAGACAAAATTATGGAAGGTCTTTTGGAACTCAAACATGTACACACATCTAATCAGCTGGCAGATATTCTTACCAAAGTAATTCCATCTACTCAACAAAATGACATGCTTACAAGCTTGGAATGGTTCCCTTCCAGCTTGGGGGGGGGATAAGAGTATATTCTTAGATGAATGAGGGCCTCTAGTTTGTAACAGAATTGATATGACGTGTACTGATTGCATATGTGTATAAATACTCTTTGTAAACAAATAACAGAAAGTAATGTGATTGTTTTTATCTTCTTCTCAAAACAACTCTTTCTCCTTTCTGCATTCATCTGGTTCACCTCCATTCTCTCATCACAAGTTGTAACAATATTTACCGTGGTGCGAACGTCCAGACCTCACTCCTGTTAACCACGCTTCCTTGACCGGGTTCCCATGTACAAAATAACCGTGGTCTACGGGGTATTTGAACTAGTGATCTCACTCTCGCAAATGACCCCTATGTGTCGTGCACCTTCCTTAAATTGATCGGATTAGATGACCTGTTGAGCATACAAATTTTCTCTCCCGACACTAGTTGTGCCAATTCATGAACTAAATCATGCATTTTGCACCATGAAATCTCATCATGCATATTTTTGTTTTTTTGTTAAAATCTCATCATGCGTATTATAACTCGCCTCCTGAAAAAAAAGACCTCCAAAACAAGTTCATGAAATATGAAGTTCCTACTTGCTCAACAGTTTGTGATTCGTGATGTGCCTTAATATATCCTTGGGCGATCCAAAAATAAATTAAGGTTTTTACATCATAAGGATAATCTTTTAAAAATAAGGAACAATAAGCAAAACAATGCTTCAAGTTATGGCAGGTGTTCATAGCTCAATCTCAATGTACTCATAATCGAATCACCACTTTGTTCCTCTAGATTTGAGAGATCATGATCCCTCAAGGACTCCCATTCTCCTGCTTGCTTTGAAAGCTCTTTTGCCAAAGAAAAGCTGGATAATGATCTTATTGGAGCTTCGTCATATGTCATACCCTCTCCAACTTCACCTTCTTATTGTCTCCAACTTACAAGAACTTGAAACGTTTGTTAGAATCTACAAACACACAGTAATAATGTGACACAAGTATTGACAACCCCGAAACAATGAATAATACCCTCCAAACTCCCGAAATTTATAATCCGGCGGGTCTAATACGTGGAGGGGATGTAAGTAGGTGAACCTTACATAAAAGCCTTCGGGATTTCATCCTAATACCAATTGGCAATAACTATCCTTCGGGTCTAATACGTGGTTAAATTATCTTTATCTTTTATAATTCGGCGGGTCTAATACTTGGAGGAGATGCACATAGGTGAACCTTACATATAAACCTTCGGAGTTCCATCCTAAAACCAATTGGCAATAGGAGGAGTAGCCCTAATGCTTATATATTAGGTTCGGTTATTATCATATTGTCAATGTGGGACAATATATCCACACATCTTAACACAAAGCTTACGGAATAATCTTTTGTTCTTAAAATAAAATACAAAACAAAACTAAGACTAAACAAAGTGTTCCTTACTGGAAACACAAAAGCCGATTTAAAAACGACATTTTCTCATAATCACTTCCGTGGCATTTGGTTATAGCATGATGACTCACTAAATATGTATAAACGAGTACTTTGTTGCGCACTCACACACTCTAACAATCTCACAAACTGTTTTTACGAAGCCTTATTACTCTCTTCTAGATGTAGTGATCAAAAATGTCCCCTATTTATAGCCATTGTCACCTTTTTTATGGGAAGTTTCCGGACCTTCATTTTCCTAGGTCATTCAGGAATCTTCTCACAATATTGTCCTATATAAATCTAGAACTCTTCCTAGGTTTCTGGTCTATTCTACGAGGTTCCGCCGTATTCTAGTTGTTTCTATTGTCTTTCAGTTAACTCCGCCTCCTTCGAAAATATTCCGCCTTCTTCTGAAACCTTCCGGTTTAATTCATTATATCACAATATTTGTATTTGAAAATATAAATTAGCGTAGACCACATTTGGGCGATGTTTTCGAGTAGTATCCTAGAGAGCAGTAAATGTCTTTGGGTTGCCGCAGTTTCAGATGAATGTTTTCATTGTTGATCACGACAAGGGTCTTGCCCCCTTGCCTCTACTATGGGTTCTGTATTGACAATCATGATGTTGTTTTCATTCAATCTTCCTTAGGAGCATTTGTAGCTTCTCAGAGGTTGTTCAAGCATTTGAGAGTCATCCTCATTCATCATCAGTTTCTGTGATTGTGAATAGATTTCCATAGGAGCATTTGAGACAATAGAAGTTTTATGAAGTTCATCAGTAGCAGATTTCGTAATTTTATCAGGAGCAAATTTTTGGAAGTTCATCAGTAGCAGACTAGCAGTTTTCTTGGAGTTGTGTATTTCTACACTATGGGGCTCCTTAGGTTGTTTATAGGACTGTTCATAGGTCCGGACTTGGATCGGATCAGATAAGTGTACATGTATCTCACAATCAACTAATTTAGGTAAGAAAACTATAAGTAAAGTCTAACACCGAATATGTTGACGCAGTTCGGAATCACCCTACTGTGCGGAGTCTTAGGAGGGAGGACTCAACCCAATATCCACTAGGTCTGATCATATACAATATCTGGTTACAAGCTCAAGAAATAAGTATAATCAAACATACACAACAAAGCAACAAGAAGCAAAGTAATGAAAAGAGCAGATGGAAATGGCAACTACAAAGTAAAGCTCGGCCATCGTACAAGTCAGCTGCTTGTTAATCGTAAACGTTGAAGCTCTACAGAAGATGGAAAAAGGCAAAACTCGTGTCTTTAGTAACATATACAACTAAGAAAGATGAAAGCGAGAAAGAAGGATTATTATGGAGAATGCAGTACCTTCGTTGGAGATTGAAAGTGGAACCAGAAGGTCATTTTATGAGTGGCTATGATTTAGACTTGTTGCTGAGTTGATGAGGTGCAATGTCGAACTAGAAGGTCATATAAACTAAGACTCCTATTTGGTATCGATACAATGAAAAAATCAGAGTTAGTAATGCAAATTTGCATTGTTAATTGTAGATGGTTTAAGGTACACGAACTCACCTTCGTTGTCAATTGTAATTTGCCAAGGGAATGACGGCATAAGAGGGATTCGGGGAGCTTCTCTGGAAGGATAACTTTATCTGATGTTATCTCGCGGAGGTTGGGGAGGGAATCCCAATCTATATCTATATGGCACCTATTCTCTTCATCTTCTTCCCACAACTCTAGCTCTGGACATTCAATAATCTTCAAATCCTCAAGGGCAGTGAGATGTGCAATATGCAAATTCTTCAATTCTGTACAGTATTCAATACTCAAAGACATGAGAGTTGGAAGTGCTTCAACTTGAATGCTCATTAGTGCATTGCAATCTCCGATGCTTATATTTTTGAGATGTAGTGAAGTGAGGTGCAAAGACATCAAGTCGTCGCATCCCGAAATATAGAGATTTAGAAGAGATGATGTGTTTGACCCTACTGATTCCATCAGTTGTTGTATCTTCACATTCCTGTCAAGGTATAGGCTCTCAAGACGTGGGCATAGCGGGATGGACTTGAGCTCTGGGCAACTTGAAATAATTAGTTGAGAAAGACAAGGAAACAAAGGATGATGATGATGACGATGATGTGTTATGACGCCTTCTCCTATTGTTGACGTTGATGCTACTTTCCTCCGCCATCCCTTCAATTTTTTCATATAATGCAACCTAAGGTTCTCCAAACGAGGGAAGAATTGTGTAGTAGACACTGATGCAACTCCTGTACAACTCTTTTTGTCTCTCCCCTCATCATCATCATCTTCGTCCTCCAAGTATTCTAATTCCCACAATTCATGAAGATAAAGAGACTTGAGATTAGGAAGAAAATTTACGGGTCCCAAATATTTTACGTTTGAACATCTAAGCAGACGTAGGTTTGATACGAAGCAAGGGTCAATCCTAGAAGGCATTCTCCTACCAGGGTATCCCGAAATCACTAGCTTGTGTAATTGAGTCACAGGTAGCTGCCAACATTCGTCTCCGTCCCAGTCATTTGCGTCCATGTGAAATGTGATGTACAACTCTCCTCTAAGTTGTGGCATTAATCCAACTAATGCATCAACTCCACTCATTTGAACCCCCTCACTTGTTTGCCCAACTTCAAAATTACTCAAGTGCTGCAAACAAGTCAACTCCTCAAACCCAGGTGGCATATGTTTCAACTCAAAACACCCGTCAAGTTTCAAGAGCCTAAGATTCATCAATTTCCTAAACTTATCCGGCAAGGCTCTAAGCTTCTCACACCAACTAAGGTCTAGTCCTAGTAAATTCAATAGATTCGTTATAGAATCAGGAAGACAATCAAAATAGTTCTCCGAAAGATCAACAAATCTCAAGTGTTTTAACTCCCCAATACTACTTGAAACACTCCGGATTCTCAAGCTCCGCAAACTCAACGTACGCAAGTACTTGAACTTTGTCAATTGCTCATCAAGAGTCAAACGATGACCTAAAAAACGAATACAGCTGAACCAAACAGAACGAACCCGGTTGGTATTAAGTTGTGAAACAACTTCCCATAACATATTCGTCTCACAAACTACCCGTACATGTCGTGCATTTTCCTTAAACTGATTGGATTGCACGTTTACCATACAAACTTCTTCTCCCGACACTGATTGTGCCAAATCATGAACTAAATCATGCATTTTGCACGCTAAAATCTCATCATAATCATTATATTCTGCCTCTTGAAAGAAAGACCTCCTAAACAAATCCATGAAATAAGAATGACCTACTTCCTCAACAGTTTGTGATTCATAAAATGGCTTAACATATCCTTGGGCAACCCAAAAGTATATCAACTCCTTTACATTAAAACGATAATCTTTTGGAAATAGGGCACAATAAGCAAAACAATGCTTCAAGTTTGATGGTAGGTGTTCATAGCTCAATTTGAGTGTATTCATAATGGAATCACCACTTTGCTCTGCTAGCCTTGAGAGTTGCTGATCTCTGAAGGACTCCCATTCTTGAATGGTAGTTTTTGTATAAAGAAGGCTACCTATACTCCTTATGGCTAGAGGAACATTGACACACTTCTTCACAATCTCTCTTCCGAGCTCAGTCCATCTTGAATCTCTCTCTTGTTCTGGAGTAAAGGCTACCCTTTTGAATAGATCCCACGACTCATCCACAGATAACCCGTATAACATATGAGTTGTTGATGCACCCACGGCCCTTGCAACGGACAAGGATCTTGTAGTGACAATTATCTTATCGCCACTTGAACCATTTCTTAACAAACTCATTCTATGTTGCCACCTAGCACGATCTTCATCCCACACATCATCTAAAACAAGCAAAAAGTTCTTGATACCCTTCATTGCCTCCCTAATATCAATTTGTAGTTGGCTAACAGTGAGTCCACTATAGTTTTTATTGCACATAGATTGAAAGATCTTTCCAAGGACTTCTTTTTCATCATATGTATCGGAAATGCACGCAAACCACCTCTTTTCAAATTTCTTCTCAACCTCCTCATGATTGTAAATTAGTTGTGCAAGTGTAGTTTTGCCCATACCCCCTATCCCAACTATGGCAATAACACTAGCTGACTCACTAAAAAGAAATTTCAAAATGGCTTCCTTGTCTTCCTTCCTACCAAATACATCCTTTGAATCAACAAAACATCCTGGATCTTTTCCTTTCCTAACACCGCTAACCGGTGCTTCATGTTGACATCTCACAAATTCAAACTGAGCCATATCAGTAGAGATCTCAAGTAAACTCTTTCGGATAGCCTTAACTTTCTTAGCAATAGAATCTCTAGATACAATTGGGTTTAACTTAGAACAAGAAACCCGTACCTTGCTTAAGATCTTGTTGCCTCCTTTGATGATCTGTTGCTTAAGCATATCATCAGTGGCCACCTCATCAAACAAATCCTCAGCTTCATACAACACGTCTCTAACCCTCTTGATCCAATCCTTGACAGCAGCAGAGGAGTCTTGCTTCTTCTCAGCATCAAGAAGCACAACATGGATTGTATGAATACTTCTTTTAAGCTTATTGAGTTCATCCTTTGCATCCCAAATCGAACAAACCCTTTCATAAGCTTTCTCAAACGCCGGAGAGGAAATGGTGGACAAGAGCTTGGAAGCAACGCTGAACATGGCAGCTTCGGCCATATTGACTTTGGCTTGTGGTGGTAATGAAGAATTTGTTATCTGAGTAGGTTGATTTGTAGAATCAATCCTCACTTCCCTCCTCCATATTTATGGACCAGAATTATTGAGTTGCATCTGATTCACGTTGAATGGGACCCAAAAGTGACGATAGTGCTCAATTATCATCACACTGGTCGGACAAAGCTATTCCACGTTATGTGTATCACGTTGCATGTCGGACAAAGCTAGCCTATGATAATGAGAGATCATTGAAATCCGTTGTGATTGATGAAATCAGTGGTTGTATATCTCACGCAAGTTTTATCAGTACTATTAACATAATTTATCCAGTTTTATGATTTTAGCAGGAGGAAGGAGATGCATGAGAAGGCGCTTAATTCAGTCCCAAGCTGGTGAAGAAGACAATTAACATAATCAATTGATTACCATTCACTAATCCTGAACTTTAAGGTAAAAGCAAGAATCAACTCTTCTCTTCGACCTATGAACAGAGAAGATATAAATAAAGCTGACTACTAATCTACTTAAGATTGTTCATTTGTCCAGACCCGAACCTGAAATAAAGTGATATCTCATGAGGAGCTGCGCTTCTTAATCAAGTATGAAGACTCTTGCACTAAAAGCTCACTCTGATACAAATGACAAACTACTAAAACCACATTCAATACAAAACTTGTAAGAAATGTGGAAAATTAAAACAAGGTTAGCATTCATTCATGCCTGTCATATATAATTCAGTTTACATAATCAGCTAGAGGCAATAATAAGTCCAATATTAGTCAGGTTTGAGTAAATCCATTCGAATCACAATAGAAATTAATCCTATAGAAAAGGTGTACCGATACTTGCCAAATAACGACGAAATTAATGAGACAAAAAACAAATATTATTGACAAATATAGATTCAATCATGCATCTTTGGCTCTCAAAAAATAAGTGTTGGGGTATTGGGAAATGGTGCTTTCCCGACTCACCAAGTATGTATAAACGGGTATTTTGTTGTGCACTCACACACTCTAACAACCTCACTTACGAGCTCTCCTTAAGAAGCCTTATTACTCTCTTTTAGATGGAGTGATCCTAATGTCCCTATTTATAGTCATTGCCACCTCTTCCATGGAGGTCTCGGACCTTCAGGTAACTCCGCCTCCTTCAGGTAACTCCGCCTCCTTCAGGAATATTCCACCGTCTTTTGGAATATTCCGTCTCCTTTCAGAATGTTTCGGAGTAAATCCATTATCACTATTTGAAAATATGACATAGCTAACAATAACACCACTTTTGGGCGACGTTTCCGAGTAATATCCTGGAGAGCAGCGAATTTCTTTGGGTTGCCCCTAATTTCAGCTGAATATTTTCATTGTTGTTCACGGCAAGGGTCATGTCCCCTTGCCTCTACTATGGGTTCTGTATTGGTAACCATAATGTTGTTTTTTTCATTCAATCTAATTCTAGCATCAATATCAGTGGATAGTGTTAGACGTTTGCCTAGTATTTATGAAGCTAGTTGTTAAAGCCAAAGCTTTCTTGGGATGTTTATGTGATTTTAAAGAACTTTTGTAGCTTCTCATAGGTTGCTCAAGCACTTGAGAGTCATTCTCATATATCACGAGAACCTGCGATTGTGGATAGATTTCCATAGGAGCATTTGAGACAACAGAAATTTTCTGAAGTTCATCGGTAGCAGATTTCTTAAGTTCAATAGTAGCAGATTTCTGAAGTTCAGGTTCATCAATAGGTGGATCTGTACCGGAAAGGACCAGAACAATGCAGACCGGATGAACTGAAAAACCTGTGATATTTACAAAATCATAATCATAGGTCTGGACCTAAAATAGACCGGACCAAGTAAGGATACATGTATCTCACAATCTACTAATCTAGGTAAAAAAAACTATGAGTAAAGTCTAACACCAAATATGTTGACGCGGTTAGGAATAACCCAATATCCAGTAGGTAAAAAAACAATCCAATATCCGGTTGCAAAGCTCAAGAAATAAATGTAAAGAAAAACATACAGAGAAAAGCAAACAAGAATCAAAGTAATGAAAAGAGCAGATGGGCCATCGTACAAGTGAGGTGCAGGTGTGGTGGTAATGCCTACTACAAAGCTTGTCAATCGTAGACGTTGAAGCTCTACAGAAGATGGAAAAAGGCAAAACTCGTGTCTAAGTAACACATACAACTAAGAAAGATGAAAGCGAGAAAGAAGGATTATCATGGAGAAAGCCGTACCTTTTTGTGACATGTGATATGAGATACTCAAGTAGATACATCATCTCTTGTACAAGAACAATCACATGCTGGAGATTGAAAGTCGAACCGGAATGTCATTTTATGAGTGGCTATGCTTTAGATTTGTTGCTGAGTTGATCAGGTGCAATGTCGAAGTAGATTGTCATATCAACGAAGGCTTCTATTTGGTATGATACAATGAAAAAATCAGAGTTAGTAATGCAAATTTGCATTGTTAATTGTAGATGATTTAAGGTACGTACACGAACTCACCTTGGTTGCCAATTGTAATTTGCCAAGGGCTTGACGGCATAGGAGGGATTCGGGGAGCTTCTCTGGAGGGGGAACTATATCTAATGTTATCTCGCGGAGATTGGGGAGGGAATCCCAATCTATATCTACACGGCACCTCTTCTCTTCATCTTCTTCTTCTTCCCACAACTCGAGCTTTGGACAATTACGTATCTTCAATTCCTCAAGGGCAATAAGATCTTCAATGTGCAAATTCTTCAACCCTCTACAGTGTTTAATAGTCAAAGACAGGAGAGTTGGAAGTGCTTCAACTTGAATGGTAATTAGCTCATTGCAGCGAACGACATGTATTTCTTTGAGATGTAGTGAAGTGAGGTGCAAAGACATCAAGTCACTGTAGTTGACATAGAGATCAAGAAGAGATGATGTGTTTGACCGTACTAATTCCATCAACTCCACACTCCCGTCAAAGGATAGTCTCCCAAGACGTGGGCATAGCGGGACAGACTTGAGCTCTGGGCAACTAAAAATAGATAGCGCGGAAAGAGAGGCAAACAAAGGAGGATCATGTTCTCCTACTGTAGACGTTGATTCTACTTTCCTCCTCCATCCCTTCAATTTTGGTAAATCAAACAAATAAAGGGTCTTCAAACAAGGGAAGAATTGTGTAGTAGACACTGATGCTACTCCTATACAACTCTTTTTGTGTCTGCCCTCATCATCCAAGTATTCTAATTCCGGCAAATAATGAAGATCAAGATACATGAGATTAGGAAGCAAACTTAAGGGTCCCAAATATTTTACTTTTGAACAACTATACAGACTTAGGTTTGATATCAAGCAAGGATCAACAATTTCCATCCTACCAGGGTATCCATCTATCCGTAGCGTGTGTAATTGAGACACATGTAGCTGCCAACATTCGTCTCCGTCCCACTCGTTTGTGTTCATGTGAAACTTGATGTCCAACTTTCCTTTAAGTTGTGGCATTATTCCAACTAATGCATTAAGTCCACTCATTTCAACTCCCTCACTTGTTTTCCCCACGTGAAAAGTACTCAAGTGCTGCAAACATGTCAACTCCTCAAACCCAGGTGGCATATGTTTCAACTCCTCACACCACTCAATATTCAAAAACCTGAGATTGATCAACTTCCTAAACTTATCCGGCAAGGCTCTAAGCTTATAACACCAACTAAGGTCTAGTACTAGTAAATTCAATAGATTCGTTATAGAATCAGGAAGACATTCAAATTTGTTAGCCGCAAGATCAACAAATCTCAAGTGTTTTAACTCTCCGATACTACTTGAAACACTCTCAATTCTCAACCATGGCAAACTCAACGTGCGCAAGTACTTGAATTTTGTCAATTGCTCATCAAGAGTCAAATCAACAGGACGAATACAATTGGTCCAAACAGAACGAACCCGGTTGGTATTAAGTTGTGAAAGAACTTCCCATGAGTTATTCGTGTCACACACAACCCATACATGCCGTGCACTTTCCTTAAAGTGATTGGATTGCACGCTTACCATACAAATTTCTTCTCCCGACACTGATTGTGCCAAATCATGAACTAAATCATGCATTTTGCACCATCTAATCTCACCTTGCTCATTATATCTCGCCTCTTGAAAGAAAGACCTCCTAAACAAATCCATGAAATAAGAATGACCTGCGTCCTCAACAGTTTGTGATTCATTAAATGGCTTAACATATCCTTGGGCAACCCAAAAGTATATTAACTTCTGTACCTCAAAACCATAATCTTTTGAAAATAGGGCACAATAAGCAAAACAATGCTTCAAGTTTGATGGTAGGTGTTCATAGCTCAATTTTAGTGTATTCATAATGGAATCACCACTTTGCTCGGCAAGCTTTAAGAGCTCCTGGTCTCTGAAGGACTTCCATTCTTGAATGGTAGTTTTTGTATAAAGAAGGCTACCTATACTCCTTATGGCTAGAGGAACGTTGGCACACTTCTTCACAATCTCTCTTCCGAGCTCAATCCATCTTGAATCTATCTCCTGTTCTGGAGTAAATGCAACCCTTTTGAATAGATTCCATGACTCGTCATCTGATAACCCATCTAAGTTATGAGTTGTTGATGCACCCACGGCCCTTGCAACGGACAAGGATCTTGTAGTGACAACTATCTTATGGCCGCTTGAACCATTTTTTAACAAACTCATTCTATCTTGCCACCTACCATGATTTTCATCCCACACATCATCTAGGACAAGCAAAAAGTTCTTGATACCCTTCATTGACTCCCGAATTTTAGTCTGTAGTTGACCGACACTAAAATTACTGTAGTTTTCACCACACACAGATTGAAAGATCTTTCCAAGGACTTCTTTTTCATCATATGTATCGGAAATGCATGCAAACCACTTCTTTTCAAATTTCCTCTCAACCTCTTCATGATTGTAAACTAGTTGTGCAAGCGTAGTTTTGCCCATACCCCCTATCCCAACTACGGCAACAACGAAAGGAACACCGGACACAACACTATCTGACTCATTAAAAAGAAATTTCAAAATGGCTTTCGTATCTTCCTCCCTACCAAATACATCCTTTGAATCAACAAAACAGCCTGGATCTTTTCCTTTCCTAACACCGCTAGCCGGTGCTTCATGTTGAGATCTCACAAATTCAAATTGAGCCATATCAGTAGAGATCTCAAGTAAACTCTTTCGGATAGCCTTAACTTTCTTAGCAATAGAATCTCTAGAGGCAATTGGGTTTAACTTAGAACAAGAAACCCGTACCTTGCTTAAGATCTTGTTGCCTCCTTTGATGATTTGTTGCTTAAGCATATCATCGGTGGCCACCTCATCAAACAAATCCTCAGCTTCATACAACACGTCCCTAACCCTCTTGATCCAATCCTTCACAGCAGCGGAGTCGTCTTGCTTCTTCTCAGCATCAAGAAGCACAGCCTGGATCGTTTCAATACTTATCTTAAGCTTATCGAGTTCATCCCTTGCATCCCAAATGGAACAAACCCTTTCATAAGCTTTCTCGAACGCCGGAGAGAAAACTGTGGACAAGAGCTTGGAAGCAACACTGAACATGGCAGCTTCAGCCATATTGATTTTGTTTAGGTGGTAATGAAGAATTTGTTATCTGAGTAGGTTGATTTGTAGAATCAATTCCGATAAAATAATGTATAAAGGGTATAAATATGAAGCCACTATGCTTGGGTGCAGTGTATCACTTATTAAAGTTCACAGAGTTAGTCAAGTGCTTAATTTTTTTATGCTAATCGACGTTATTGCTTATGAAAAGTAAGCAAGTGGTAATATAAAAATCATAGCTCTTAATATTTTATCATACGGAAGAATAATTGTAATTAGTAAAGTTTCAACCACAACTGGAGCTCTCAATATTTTATGTTAATTAAGTTTATGATTAGTTGTAATTAGTAGAGTATATGGATGATACAGGAGGAGCTCATTTGTACAGAATTATTAATTAATACCCAAAATTACAGCTTAGATTAAGAGGCTGTAAAAGACATGCATATAATCAAGAAATCAATAGCATAAGCCTATTTAACTTGAGCCAAATATGTTAGCTAGCCTCACCATATGAGCTATATAGGTAGCCATTAGGATCAACATGACAATATTATACCAAGATAAGAATGAAGTTAATCTTTCTTCTCTCGCCCTTAGATATATAGAGTGGTTAATCTTTTATGCTATTCTATTTTATCAGTTCTCAAGTTGTTAGCCTGTCATTTTCAGTTTGAGTAGGATGATTAATAAACAAAACACCCATAATCATCAAATTGTTGGTCAGTGATGTGGAATTTTGTCAATCCTTATAGGCATAAATGAACTGTATATTAGAATATTGTACATACAGAAAGCACGCAAAACAGGGAAGAAAGCATACAAAACAGGGAAGATATTAACCCTATAAACAAAGCACGGAAGCATATACCCAAATCAATTCAAATCATCAAAGACAGGAAGCAACCTGGAATATTTCTAAGCAAATTCTCAGCTCCATCAGTTCAGTGAACGAAATAAATTAACTAATTTCACCCGCAGATAAACCAATTTCCAGGAGAGAAGTAAATAACAGTGAAGCCTAAAAAAACCCCCAACTTATATCCTCAAGAAGGGAAAAAGGCTTACACAATGACGTTTACTCTATAGTGGAAGCACAATTGGTGGAAGAGCGAAGCACACCTGGCTAATTCGCGGCGTTTCCATGGTGGATAGAGCAAAGTAGAAGAAGCCATTGTTGAAGATGAGAATTTGGGGATTATCACAATTCTGCGTAACATGAAAAGGCGAAGGAAATGAAAATCAAGAATTTAAAAATAGTTTTATTGCAATAAAAATAAACAATTTTGAATTTAAAAATAGTAACTTTTAATATTTTTATTGCAATAATAAGAACAAATATTTTTAATCCACACATCTCAGTTCAAGTTCTCTTATTGATTGAAGCAATGGTTGCCTAATTGCATTCTCTGATACCAGAGACAAGAGACAAAGCTCAGTTGATCGAGATCGTCTTCTTGAGACCACGTATCCAACTCGCAACCAAGTAGCTAGCATCAAAGGATCTCTTTCTCGACCAAATCGCGCTTTGAATCCTTCAATCTAAAAACTCTCTTTGGAATTTGCAAAATCGCCTTTCACTGCTCTCTCTCAGTTATTCTCGAGTTTCTGCAGTATTCGAAACTAGATTCATATCATATCTATGTCACAATCTGAGAGAGTATTGAGAGATAGAAAGGGAAGGAAAAACTGATTGTATTAAACTGAATCTGTTACAATGTATTTATAGCACTATTCCACTTGGAGAGTTTGTTATAATGTACACGTGTCACTCTCATCACCCAAGCAAGTTGGGCGGTGAGAGACGAAACATGTCAAGTTTGGACAGAAGCTCGTTCTGGCGTGCAGAAGGAACAAGAGTCCTTCCATGACTTTGTCTCGCGTAAAGTGACAATTGATCTCAATATGCTTTGTTCGCTCATGAAAAACTGGGTTGCTTGCAATCTGAATGGAGGAGCTGTTATCACAACAAAGACGCACGGGCTGAGGAGGTGATACACCAACATGAGCCATTGCTCTATATTCTGCCTCAGCTGCGAGATACAGTTCCTTGCTTCTTAGATTTCCAGCTCAAAGAAGAAAATGTTTCATGGAAATCAATCCCTGCTTGTTGATTAAACCCCTTTGCAACAAGCCTTGATTTATATCTCTCAAGAGTTCCGTCGGCCTTAAAATTTAACTTTGTAAACCCATTTACACCGGTTGCTTTCTTTAATGAAGGGAGAGGCACGCAATCAGTCTTGTGTAATAAAGACTGCAGCAAAGAATCCTCTGAAATTGGTACAACTATATCAATTTGAGTAGCAATGTCCATATAAAGAGAAATTGTAGCTTACCACTTTCACCAGTATGAGATCATTTCCGGTGAATCTCTTTGATTAGATTGCTTTAGGAACCTGGACGGACAAGAAAATTTGATCTTGAGTTTCTACAAATATAATCAAACCAATTGACGAAGAACAAATGAAGACAAAGCCACAGTCTGAAGGCAAGAAACTAACTCAATCAAACATCAATGAGGGATGAGCATTTATGCAATCAATGTTGTTGAACTTGAACCGCAAGTAGATGGACCAATTCTATACGAATATTGCTAGTGATTCCAAATGCACACCGCAGATCACAACCATTACACTATCAGTACCAAATAAAGAGATCTTGAAGAGATGCAAGTGCTTCATCACCTTAAATTAATTCTCTAGCGCAATCATTTATGATTTAAACTTGTTGATCAGTTGTAGTGCCGGGGACGCTACATTCATCCTACTTCAAGCTTCCTATTTGACATCAATACAATGAAATTAATACAAGGCAAATAATCAGTATTAGTAATCAAGCACAAACAAGGGAAGACATCATATGACCAGTACCTATGATTCAGACTTGTTATTGAGTTGATCAGGTGTAGTGTCCAACCGGAGCGTCATCTCGTTTCAAGCTTCCTATTTGGTATCAATACAATCCTGAAGAGTGTTTAATCACTGCGTGGTTTACTATTTGCATTCTTTGATTACCACAGACAAGCAAAGCAAAGACATTCTCAACTTGTTACTTCAGTGTTACCTGTTGAGATAGTCCAACCACGCAATCAGTCTTGTGTAATAAAGACTACAGCAAAGAATCCTCTGAAATTGGTACAACTATATCACTTTTACCAATGTCAATAGAGAAATTGCAACTACCACTTTCACCAGTATGAGATCATTTACAGTAATTCTCTTTGATTAGGTTGTTTTAGGAACCTGGACGGAAATGATTACGAGAAAAATAGAACGCTATAAATACACCCTTGAACACAATTTAAAACTCTGTATTAACAAGAAATAGGTAAAAGGAGGGAGAGAAACAAGAATGAGAAGGTAGAAAAGAAGTACAAGTAGAGCACTTACATTTACAAAGCAGTAATGCTAGATCTTGAGTTTCTACGCATCAAACCAATTGATGAAGAACAAATGAAGATGAAGCCGCAATCTGAAGGCAAGAGAAACTAAACTCGATCAAACATCAATGACGGATGAGTATTAAGCAATCAATTTTGTTGAACCGCAAGTAGATGGACAAATTCTATATAAATTGCTAGTGAAAGGTGGAGAATATTTTGTAGCTTTCTGGTGAGAGTCGACTTCAACTAATTTGTGATACAACTTGTGTAATTGTAATTACATAAATCTTCTAGTCAACTTCAACTAAGGTCATTTCGAACCTCAAGATCTAGCGCAAACACCCAGTTCACTATCATTTTGTAAAGCTCGGCCATCATAGTCGAATCCTTGCTCAAACAGCCCAAGAACTCGAGCTCAATGCACTCTGCATATCATAACCATTGCACTTATCTCACTACTCACCTGAAAATCCCAAGTATCAACTTGAACTTGATGATTTTGAGGTCAATTTCTTGTATGGCCTTTATTTAGCTAGAGCATCCATTATGAAAGCCAGTAGAGACGTTGGTGATGAAGGTGCCGGAAGGAAATCAATATGTTTCTATCCTCCTCCAAAGGACCACCATGACATGAACTTCTTACCCTTGTAAACCATACAAGAAAATCACAAGCATAGCAAGTGTCAAGCCAAGAATGAAACAAGGAAGACGGCCCCTATCGGAAGATTTTTGTTCCTAAACAAAAGATTCAATTTTGAGTAATAATGAAGATGTGAGATACCTTTCTACCCAAGTTGCTCCAAACGAGGAAAGCGGACTAAGGCAAATAGATGCTGCTACTGCAATTCGCTTGTGTATGTCCTCCTCCAAAATCATATGTTGTTTTTTACATGATGCTGCATTCAGATTCTTCCTGTAATGGCATGATTTGTTATGAGATTTAAAGCTCAACCATAATTTGACTTTTACTACTAAGTACAATTACCAATTCTGTAATTATTAAATTAAACGTACCAATAAAGTCAAGTTATAAAACAGAAATCGATCAATGAAATAGGATTGATGACTCATTTTTAAATTTGAAACTACTCACCAGTGTATTGACTTCAAATTTGCCAAGGGCCTGACGGCGTAGAAGGCATTCAGGAAGCTTCTCTGAAGGGGGGAAGTGTGTCTACTCTTAACTCGCAGAAATTGGGGAGTGAATCCCAATCCAGATGTAACCTCTCCTCTCTATCTTCATCCCACAACTCCAACTCTGGACATTCTTTAATCTCCAGTTCCTCAAGGGCATTGAGACGTGCAATTAGCAAGTTCTTCAACAGTTTGCAGCTTTTAATTTTCAGAGACAGGAGAGTTGGAAGTGCTTCAACATGAATGGTCATGATCCCACTGCAATCTTTGATCTTTACTTTTTGGAGATGTGGTGATGTGAGTTGCAAAGACATCAAGTTAAGTGCCTTGTCTGTAAAATATGTTGACGCGGTTCGGAATAACCCAACATCCAGTAGGTAAAAAAAACAATCCAATATCCGGTTACAAAGATCAAGAAATAAATGTAAAGAAAAACATACACAGAAAAGCAAACAAGAATCAAAGTAATGAAAAGAGCAGATGGGCCATCGTACAAGTGAGGTGCAGGTGTGGTGGTAATGCCTACCACAAAGCTTGTCCAACATAGACATTGAAGCTCTACAGAAGATGGAAAAAGGCATAACTCGTGTCTTTAGTAACATATACAACTAAGAAAGATGAAAGCGAGAAACAAGGATTATTATGGAGAATGCAGTACCTTCTTTGGAGATTGAAAGTGGAACCAGAAGGTCATTTTATGAGTGGCTATGATTTAGACTTGTTGCTGAGTTGACCAGGTGCAATGTCGGACTAGAAGGTCATATCAACCAATGCTTCTATTTGGTATCGATACAATGAAAAAATCAGAGTCAGTAATGCAAATTTGCATTGTTAATTGTAGATGGTTTAAGGTAAACGAACTCACCTTCGTTGTCAATTGTAATTTGCCAAGGGAATGACGGCATAAGAGGGATTCGGGGAGCTTCTCTGGAAGAATAACTTTATCTGATGTTATCTCACGGAGGTTGGGGAGGGAATCCCAATCTATATCTATATGGCACCTCTTCTCTTCATCTTCATCTTCTTCCCACAACTCCAACTCTGGACATTCACTAATCTTCAATTCCTCAAGGGCAATAAGATCTTCAATGTGAAAACTCTTCAACTCTTTACAGAATCTAATAGTCAAAGACATGAGAGTTGGAAGTGCTTCAACTTGAATGCTCATTAGCTTATCACAAGATCTGATGCAGATTTTTTTGAGATGTAGTGAAGTGAGGTGCAAATGCATCAAGTCACGGCAGTAAAAAATATAGAGATCTAGAAGAGATGATGTGTTTGACCCTACTGATTCCATCAACTGTTGTATCCCTACATTCCCCTCAAAGAATAGTCTCTCAAGACGTGGGCATAGCGGCATGGACTTGACCTCTGGGCAACTTGAAATATTTAGTGTCCAAAGAGAGGGAAACAGAGGAGGATCATGTTCTCCTACTGTTGACGTTGATTCTACTTTCCTCCTCCATCCCTTCAATTTTGGTATACGAGACAACTCAAGGCTCGCCAAAGAAGGGAAGAATGTGAAGGCATTAGTAGTAGACACTGATGCTACTCCTATACAACTCTTTTTGTGTCTCACCTCGTCATCCAAGTATTCTAATTCCCACAAAACATGAAGATGAAGATACTTGAGATTAGGAAGCGAACTTATGGGTCCCAAATGTTGTACTTTTGAACACCTATACAGATGTAGAGATGCAAGGTTTGATATCAAGCAAGGGTCAACAATTTCCATCCTACCAGGGTATTCCTCTATCCGTAGCGTGTGTAATTGAGTCACAGGTAGCTGCCAACATTCGTCTCCCTCCCACTCATCTGTGTTCATGTGAAACATGATCTCCAGCTTTCCTCTCAGATGTGGCATTATTCCAACTAATGCATTAAGTCCACTCATTTCAACTCCTTCACTTGTCTTCCCTACCTCAAAATTGGTCAAGTACTGCAAACAACTCAGCTCCTCAAACCCAAGTGGCATATGTTTCAACTCTCTACAAAACTCAATATTCAAAAGCCTGAGATTGATCAACTTCCTAAACTTATCCGGCAAGGCTCTAAGCTTCGTACACCGTGTAAGGTTTAGTACTAGTAAAGTCAATAGATTCGTTATAGAATCAGGAAGACATTCAAATTTGTTACCCGAAAGATCAACAAATCTCAAGTGTTTTAACTCCCCAATACTACTTGAAACACTCTCCATTCCCAAACTCGGCAAACTCAATGTTCGCAAGTACTTGAACTTTATCAATTGCTCATCAAGAGTCGAATGAAGATGTAAACCACGAGAGCTGGTCCAAACAGAACGAACCCGGTTGGTGTTAAGTTGTGAAAGAACTTCCCATGACATATTCGTCTCACACACAACCTGTACATGCCGTGCACTTTCCTTAAGGTGATTGGATTGCACGTTTACCATACAAATTTCTTCTCCCGACACTGATTGTGCCAAATCATGAACTAAATCATGCATTTTGCACGATCTAATCTCACCTTGCTCATTATATTCCGGCTCTTGAAAGAAAGACCTCCTAAACAAATCCATGAAATAAGAATGACCTTCTTTCTCAACGGTTTGTGATTCATCAAATGGCTTAACATATCCTTGGGCAACCCAAAAGTATATTCAATTTTGTACGTCAAAAAGATGATCTTTTGGAAATAGGGCACAATAAGCAAAACAATGCTTCATGTTTGATGGTAGGTGTTCATAGCTCAATTTTAGTGTATTCATAATGGAATCACCACTTTGCTCCGCTAGCTTTAAGAGCTTCTGGTCTCTGAAGGACTTCCATTCTTGAATGGTAGTTTTTGTATAAAGAAGGCTACCTATACTCCTTATGGCTAAAGGAACATTGACACACTTCTTCACAATCTCTCTTCCGAGCTCAGTCCATCTTGAATCTCTCTCTTGTTCCGGAGTAAAGGCTACCCTTTTGAATAGATCCCATGACTCGTCCTCAGATAAGCCATATAACGTATGAGTTGTTGATGCACCCACGGCCCTTGCAACGGACAAGGATCTTGTAGTGACAATTATCTTATGGCCGCTTGAACCATTTCTTAACAAACTCATTCTATCTTGCCACCTACCATGATCTTCATCCCACACATCATCTAGAACAAGCAAAAACTTCTTGATACCCTTCATTGACTCCCGAATTTTAGTCTGTAGTTGACCGACACTGAAATTACTGTAGTTTTCACCACACACAGATTGAAAGATCTTTCCAAGGACTTCTTTTTCGTCAGATGTATCAGAAATGCACGCAAACCACCTCTTTTCAAATTTCTTCTCAACCTCTTCATGATTGTAAATTAGTTGTGCAAGTGTAGTTTTTCCCATACCTCCTATCCCAACTACGGCAACAACGAAAGGAACACCAGGCATAGCACTATCTGACTCATTAAAAAGAAATTTCAAAATGGCTTTCTTGTCTTCCTCCCTACCAAATACATCCTTTGAATCAACAAAACACCCCGGATCTTTTCCTTTCCTAACACCGCTAACCGGTGCTTCATGTTGACATCTCACAAATTCAAACTGAGCCATATCAGTAGAGATCTCAAGTAAACTCTTTCGGATAGCCTTAACTTTCTTAGCAATAGAATCTCTAGAGACAATTGAGTTTAGCTTAGAACAAGAAACCCGTACCTTGCTTAAGATCTTGTTGCCTCCTTTGATGATCTGTTGCTTAAGCATATCATCGGTGGCCACCTCATCAAACAAATCCTCAGCTTCATACAACACGTCCCTAACCCTCTTGATCCAATCCTTAACAGCAGCGGATGATTCTTGCTTCTTCTCAGCATCAAGAAGCACAGCCTGGATCGTTTGAATACTTCTCTTAAGCTTATCGAGTTCATCCCTTGCATCCCAAATCGAACAGACCCTTTCATAAGCTTTCTCAAACGCCGGAGAGGAAACTGTGGACAAGAGCTTGGAAGCAACGCTGAACATGGCAGCTTCCGCCATATTGATTAATTTAGGATTGTGGTGGTAATGAAGAATTTGTTATCTGAGCAGGCTGATTTGTAGAATCAATTCCGATAAAATAATGTATAAAGGGTATAAATATGAAGCCACTATGCTTGGGTGCAGTGTATCACTTATTAAAGTTCACAGAGTTAGTCAAGTGCTTAATTTTTTTATGCTAATCGACGTTATTGCTTATGAAAAGTAAGCAAGTGGTAATATAAAAATCATAGCTCTTAATATTTTATCATACGGAAGAATAATTGTAATTAGTAAAGTTTCAACCACAACTGGAGCTCTCAATATTTTATGTTAATTAAGTTTATGATTAGTTGTAATTAGTAGAGTATATGGATGATACAGGAGGAGCTCATTTGTACAGAATTATTAATTAATACCCAAAATTACAGCTTAGATTAAGAGGCTGTAAAAGACATGCATATAATCAAGAAATCAATAGCATAAGCCTATTTAACTTGAGCCAAATATGTTAGCTAGCCTCACCATATGAGCTATATAGGTAGCCATTAGGATCAACATGACAATATTATACCAAGATAAGAATGAAGTTAATCTTTCTTCTCTCGCCCTTAGATATATAGAGTGGTTAATCTTTTATGCTATTCTATTTTATCAGTTCTCAAGTTGTTAGCCTGTCATTTTCAGTTTGAGTAGGATGATTAATAAACAAAACACCCATAATCATCAAATTGTTGGTCAGTGATGTGGAATTTTGTCAATCCTTATAGGCATAAATGAACTGTATATTAGAATATTGTACATACAGAAAGCACGCAAAACAGGGAAGAAAGCATACAAAACAGGGAAGATATTAACCCTATAAACAAAGCACGGAAGCATATACCCAAATCAAGTCAAATCATCAAAGACAGGAATCAACCTGGCATATTTCTAAGCAAATTCCCAGCTCCATCAGTTCAGTGAACGAAATAAATTAACTAATTTCACCCGCAGATAAACCAATTTTCAGGAGAGAAGTAAATAACAGTGAAGCCTTAAAAAAAACTCAAGTCATATCCTCCAAAAGGGAAAAAGGCTTACGCAATGACATTTACTCTATAGTGGAAGCACAGTTGGTGGAAGAGCAAAGTACACCTGGCTACTTCGCGGCGTTTCCGTGGTGGATAGAACAAAGTTGAAGAAGCCATTGTTGAAGATGAGAATTTGGGGATTATCACAGTTTTGCTTAACATGAAGGCAAAGGAAATGAAACCTAACATATATTGAATTGATAATACATGATTTTAGTGTGTGATTTATTTTTAAAAATTATTAATTTTTATGACTCATTTTAAAATTTGGGGATTAACCGTAGCAAGGTTGGGAATGGGACGGAACAGTACACGATTGAGGTCGGCTCATGTCCCGTCCCGCAACGGGATTTATAACTTTTTTTTTCCTCGTTTTGTGTGGGTTTTGTTTCACGTGAGCATGACGTGTCTAATCCCGCAAGATTTATGCAGTAATTATATTCAACGATTCTACATGTTTTCTAGTACATTCAAAACTAACCTAAGTTACACCAAAGTGAGTATTATCGATTAATATTTAACAAAAATCTAACACTACACTACACTAATGATGTTTAAAAAAACGTTATATTATTATTACTTTTATAATTCTGGACCTTCTAGAGTTTTAGACTTAGAGAGGCTTCAAAATCACACTTGAAAATGGTCTGCTATTGTATACAGTCAAGTCAACCCCCTTACCTGAAAATTATATCTGAACTACATTATCAATGATAGAAGAGGTTATTATCTCGTCTTCATTGACAAGTCCGGAACCAAAATAAAGGATCAAACTGAAGATGAATTCGTAGATCGGAATAAGCCGTCGATCGGATTTTGCAACTCTCGGTCACTTTTCAGGAATCGCCATTTGAGTTTCTTCTTGGTAGGCATGGAGAAGATAAAGGGGTGGGGTTTTTTTGGAGTTTAATTTCAATTATTCTTTTATCCATTAACTTAAATCAATATTACCTATTAAACCCTCTTATTTTCCTTTTAAATGATTCGAGAAAATCAAGGACCTACTTTGTATCTCACATACAAAATATGTCCTATTAGAACAATCTTCTCTCTGCCTTCGTTATAGTATTTGCAGTATTGCTATTCACCTTGATCGTCAATGTATGGTTGTGTTCTACAATTGATGTGTTACCTTCGAATGAGAGTTTTGTATAAATCAAATGAGGGTTTGTGTAAATTGAGAAGATTTTGTGTAATCGAAAGAGAGCTTGTGTGAATCGAAAGAGGACTTGTGTAAATCAAGGGCTTGAGTAAATCGAACGAGGGTTTGTGTAAATCGAGAGAGCTTGTGTAAATTGAAATGGTTTAAGTAAACCCAAAGAGGGCTTGCTTAATTTCAAATTTTGTGTAAATTGCGAATTTGATCTACTTTATTTCCTGTAAAACAGAAATTCTACTTGATCTTCCACTAGGCAAATGAATCCAGTTACCAAATTCACCCTTTAGAATTTTAAACAACTAATTTAAACAAATTTCATTTATTTAAAAATTGATACGATTATTATATAATATCTCAATAATTTAAATAAAGAGATTTTTGGCATTAATTATCATGCGAGAATTTAAATATTCGCACCACAACACGCCACATTAATTTTAAATTATGTTAATATAATATGTATCTATACATTTATTTTCAATAATTTACATGGATCAAAGATTCTATTTTAAACTACAGTTCAAATATAGATCAACAACTTAAATCATCAACATATATTCATAAACAAATTTTTTTTTAAAAAAAAACTATGCATAGGAAATTCATAAGAAACTAGCACAAGGGGCCAATGACTTAACTGCAAACTCTTTATAAATTGTTGTATTCATACAAGAGGAATATAATAGAAGAAAACACTCTCCAAAAGTTTCAAGTACATGTTCTTAGAAATTTATTTGTAAAAGGAAGAAAATCACCAAATTATGCACTAAAATATGAATCAAATGTTGTCAAGAAGAGTCCATGAAGAGAGAAGAACACCAACGAGCTTATTCGTGAGAAGCACTTGCAGCACTCAGATCCACAGAAAGGTCAAGAGCCTGAACAAAGATAACACACAAAGGTTCATCAATGGATACATATTACAAAATCATCCCCTCAAATATGTCATTTTGCAAAAAAAACACCCGTTAAACGGTCAATGGTAATGAAATGAAACGGTTAGGGGTGTAATACGAGCCGAACGAGCCGAGCATCGGCATGCTCAAGATTGGCTCGTTTATAAACGAGCCGAGCAGCCGAGCCTAAAATGCATACGAGCTTTAAATTGTGCTCAAGCTTGGCTTGTTTGGAAAGTGAACGAGCTTGAACCGAGCTTTTGACGAGCCGAGCCCGAATTGCTCGGCTAAAATAATGCTCTTATAGTGTTATTTTAGCCAAACGAGCCGAGCTTTACACGAACTAGCCGAGCATTGAAATGCTCAAGTTCGGCTCGTTTATAAACGAGTCGAGCCCGAGCCGAGCCTAAAATTATAGGAGCTTTAAAATGTGCTCAAGCTTGGCTCGTTTAGAAAGTGAACGAGTTCGAACCGAGCTTTTAGTGAGCCGAGCCCGAGTAGTTTGTCTCATATAACAACCCTATTTCGGTTATCTTCTTTTAATATTTTAAAAGATCTTTGACATTCCATTTTTGGTAGCTAAACAAACACTTTAATGGGTTAGTTTGATACTATTCTTTTTTTTTTGTGATTCTTAGCAAATTCAAAGTAAATATACATACGGATAGAAAAATGACCCCAATACTAAAGATATTAGCACATATTTTGTTAATGTATATATATGCATGTAACAAAAATCTTAGTTGTGATAATCTTTACTTACCTTGCCAGTAATCTTACTATACATATGAATCACATCATCTATAGTATTCTCAAAATGTGTGGATGGATCATAACTCTGCAAAAACAAACACATGAAAACAAGAATTCATCTTAGAGAAATAATGAAATGGTTTGAAGGTACATAAGTTATAAGGCCAACATACCATTGATATGAAGCAACTATCAGCTTCAGGATCATTTATGGGTTCGTATCTATCATACATATCAAAGAACATCTCGTCGACTGCTCCAAGAAGATCGATTCCGGGCTTGAGCTCAGTCTCGGGCTCATCGGTTTCTGCTTCGGCTGTAACGAAGGCGATGTACTTGTTCTTTGGAGCCACATTGTGAGTGTAAGAGCAGCAAAAGAGATACCTAGCACATTGTAATAAAAGAATCTTTTTTTGGGTAAAACTTTCGATATGAGATAATTTAGTTGATCATCTTTAACGGTTTATCCAATTGTAGACGGGTTTTCCGAATCCATACATGTCTGATTTACGTCCGAGTTGCTTCTGTGGTAAAATGACTTGTGCCGAGTGAGAGTCGTTGGTGTCCGGAATTGGATGGCTCATTATGCATATAGCCCTAGCAACTCTGCCAACTTTCTTTACCTATTATGTGGAAGATTGATGATAAAGGGTCGTGTGCATATAAGCAAACATGTATTAGAATTTCAACCCATGACATGGTTTTACCTTGTCAGTTAAGTACGATGGATCACAAACCACTTTCTTGCATTTTGCAGTTTCTCCTTGAGAGGACACACCCGTGACCTTTCCATCACCATCAAACTCCACCTGTTGCGCGGAAACGGAGGATAAAACGAATACGTTAACGATACATAAACAAAAAAATGTCATAGTTTTACAAAAACATCACGTTTCCGTGATAGATATCTTAAAAAGTGTAAAGTTACCTTGCAATCTGGTTTGTTAAGCATATAGGTTCCACCGTATACTGCACTTAGCCGAGCAAACGCCTGCATATCCGACAAGAATCTTTGTTGACATGAGTAATAGTAAAAAGAAAATACTACCCTTTCGTATACTTAGGGTATCCGAAAAGCAACCAAAACGTACCTGAGGTAGTTCTCCAAGTCCGTATTGCGGATAAATGTATGGAGAACCTCCGCCAAATCGAGCCAACGAGTCTGCATATAACTTCGAAAAGAAAAACCCTAATGTGATTAACATCTTAATGATGCCAATAATGATCTTGATTACAATAGTTACATACCCTCATTCTCTTGAGGAAGTCCCTAGCAGGCATATCCAAGTAATCATCATGATTGTATAGTGCCAAAGCATGGCCAATGAAATCCACTGTGTCATCTTCTAGTCCGTATTTCCTACACGAAACAAACTTCAGACATGTGTAAAAATTGTGTTAAGGTTTTTGTCATTTGTAACAAGACAACGTACGAAATGAGATCTCTAGCGGTAGTTTTGTCCAAGTCAAGTCCTTCATGTGACTTTGGATCAGAATCTTCATAGTCTTGTACGTAGATGAAGAACTTACGAGCTCGTCTCTTCTCGAATAGGCCCATTATGGGTGACTTTAACGCTTCGACGTCGTTAGCCGGAACCTTATAGATCTGCAAAAACAATGACAAAATGTAAGTGTCTACTATTTAAGTTCAAGAGAACCCTATCGGTCTATTGTGCGGAGTTTTTGGTGCATGATGTGCATGCACGTACGTAAACGTCGGCTTATGTGTTGGGTTTATGGTGCATGATGTCTTCATACAAACGTATGAACCCCACATTATTTGGTTTACCGAAAATTGGTAAATTTCATAGAACTATACCTTGCCTTTGTTGTAGACGAAACTCCCATCTACAGCCTTGAAGTTTAGATACTTGGTAACGTCGGTATGAATGAGTGCGCGAACAAAGTTACCATTCGCCATCATAAACTACAAGAACAAAGACACCAAACAAAGCTTGTAAAAGCTAGATATTTCTAGACAATGTCATTGTTCGTGTTGGAAACTTAGAAGCCTCCGGAAGTTTTCGGACACCGTCAAAATAGTGAGGACACAAATACTTTTCCAATATCGGGAACGAGCCGAACACGTCTAAACCATGGTCACGGGTGGTGGTTCAACGTGAGGTCAAGAAATACAAAAGAGGTGCAAAAGACATTTTGCTACGTTTTTCTTTTCAGAATTCAAAATGAAGGCATACATGGTTACTACCTCAATATCACTTAATACAACAGATTGGTTTATTTCTCAATTGGCATATCATAAGATGATATATTATTTATATTTCTTCCTCAATTGGCATCTTATATATTATTTATATTCCTTCGTCTGTGTTCCGTTTCCAGCGATTTTTAATATTACCGCTTCTCCGTTTCTCACCATGTCGATTTCCCGTTTCATTTCCGTGCAACATGGAATACAACAAATAAGGAGAAGAATGCATTGCATACCTTGGGAATCATATCGACATTGAATTCCTTACTCGAACCCAAGGCCTCGGGATGATCTTCATTCCCCTTGAAACGCTTCCACAGCTGTTTCATCGAAGACAATATGAGCTTATGCAGTCATTCATGGAAGGCAAATTAGGGTTATAGTCTTATCACCTGTTTAAGACTGAGAGAACTTGATTCTCCACCATAGTAATCATTCCTATCCATGTGTAGAACCTGCAAGCCCCAATATGAAATCATCAACAATACGAAATGAAGAACCGAACGATCAAAAGGAATGAGTAGAATCGATACTTTGAGGCCATCGACGGAGAGAAGGCCACTGATTATGCATTCCTTGAGACCAGTACCGAGCACAATTACATCGTACTCTTCATCCATGGCGGATGTAGTTCAATTTTTTTCTGGTTTAGTTTTCGAAATTGAAAAGACGGGAAGAGATCGATGATTGTGATGAAGATCGGTTGAGTTGTGGAATTTGTAACTTTAAAGAAGAAGAAAAAGTGGATGTGGCTGATTTTAGGGCGAACGCCATGAACATCTCCTGTCGGAGCTCTGTGGGTGACAAGTGTGAAGAAAGGCAAGTTAGTTTTTCTGTTTTTCTTCTTCTTGGTCCTTTATAGAAGGAGAGGAAATAGCATCTTGTGGACCAATGCTCTAGATTGTTAAGGCCTTGTTTGGTTGGTCCTTTGGATGAGAGACTGATTTCGGTTTTCTCGAATGTATTAATAGAAGTTTTTAAAATAACGCATACACATGTAACATTGTAACTGATCAAACACGGATTTCTATAGATGTACGAAAGTCGGCTATTGTGTCTGTGAAATTCCGACAGGTAAAAGATGACCCGAGATAGAACTGTGTGGATTTCGTTGCACGTTTGAGCGCACATGCGTGTTGGATCCGAATTTGATTTTGGTTGCAGTGTTTATGGTCGGAGTGCACAAAACACAATTCTATAATTTGAACTAGTTTTGTTGTCAAGTGATTACATTCGTAGAGGTATCTCCATAGTTTGGATCCTCCTTTGTAGTTTGGATGGATCGATTAGGCTTTGTTTTGTGCACTCAAACAAACACCCCCTTAATTAGGACCTTAATTCTTTCATCAAAGGTATCTCTGATGGAACTTAAGCAAAGAACAGAACACTATACCAAAATGGGAATCAGAATTATGTTAAACCAAGATGTTATTATACCAAACAGGCAAACTCAAACAACAACTCCAGTAATAATCACAGACTTTCCTTGTGCTTTTCTTCTGTGGATTCATAACTTAACACCAATGAAGCCAGACATAGGTTTCTAGCAAGTTCAAAAGATATAATCAAATTTGATTCAAGTCCATACCCTTTCTAGACAACAGAGTTTAAAGCTACAAGCAATCATTGCAAACAATGTACATCAGATAATTCAGCAATAACAGATGTAGTTCTTAGGACTAAAAGAGATTAATGAGTTACAATTGCACCAGCAAATTACAGGATACTACCCAAACCAGAAAACCTAGTTTTCAGGATTCATGGCTGTTCTACATACATTAGCACAAGAGATGAACAACAGAGATATGATATAAAGAACATTACAAGGGGAGACTTACTTTTTGTTAAGATGGCTTAGCTTTCTCATCCCCAACAACATGCAGGATAGGCAAGGTACTTAGAAATTCATCCAAGCCTTCAAAGAATCCAACTACTTCTTCCCCGTTAGCATCCCTAGTAGCAGGGGCATGATCCTCAACTTCATTACTGAATTCTACATTCAAATCCAATTTCTTCCTGCCTCGAACACCTTTCCCTGTTTGCTTCCTTAAACCACTGTTACTACCAGCCTTATTAACCGCATCACTCTGCATCTCAACATCAGTTCCTCTAGTAGCCACACCAACTGAACTCGGATTGGCTGTATTCTCTCTCTCGGCATTACTCTTCCTACCTGGTCTACCTCTCCCACCTCGTACACTCCCCTGTCTCTTCCCTTTCCTAGTGCTATCCCAATCCTCAGATGAATCTGAATCATCACTAGGATCTGAAATATCATAATCATCATCATCCACAATCTTATAGACTCTCTTTTTCACCCCCTGCACCGGACAAGCAAACATAGGGGAGAAGGGCACCCAATTCGACCCAAATATGTTCCCGTTGCCCCCAGATGGCACATTCTTCTTCCAGCTAGTCATCGAAAATCCTATTGGGAAAACTCCCCAAGAACAGAAAGAAGCCTCCTTACCACTTGGTGGTTTTGGTATCTCCATAGCATGAAACGCCCTCCTACAATTCTGACACCTCAGGGTACACTCCTGAAAAGTCTTAGGATACTCATATAAGTAATAACAGTAAGGGCAAGCCGTCCAAAAGCTCTCAATCTGCTCACCATCATCATGATCATTACTATTAACATTATTATCAGGAACTTCAATCTTGTTACCATTGTCAATGCCCCTTTCATTAGTCACTTTGCTCACTCTTCCAATCTCGTTGTTGTTCTCCCTTGGAATATGCTGTGGTGGCTGCTCAGTTGGCACCGGTTGTGCTGAAGCGGTAGGAGGTAGTGGAGGAGACGTCTTCCGTTTCTTCCTTTGTGGTTTCTGCTGTTGCCTTTGTAGTTGAGGAGGAGCTTGAGGCTCGTTCGGTGGTTGAGGTGATGGTTGCCTTTGTACCTGAGGAGGAATTGGAGGCTCTTTTGGTGGTTGCGGTGGTGGTTGCCTTTGTAACTGAGGAGGAACCTGAGGCTCTGTGGGTAGTAGTGGTGGTGGTTGCTGTTGCAACTGGGGAGAAATCTGAGTCTCTTTCGGTGGCTGCGATGCTGGTGGTTGCCTTTGAAACTGAGGAGGAAGCTGAGGCTCTTTAGGTGATTGCGGTGCTGGTGGTGGTTGCCGTTGAAACTGAGGAGGAAACTGAGGCTCTTTCGGTGATTGATGTGGAGGTGTTTGCCGCTGAAATTGAGGAGGAAGCTGAGGCTCTTTCGATGATTGTTGTGGAGGTGGTTGCCGTTCAAATTGAGGAGGAAGTTGAGATTCTTTCGGTGATTGTTGTGGAGGTGGTTGCCGTTGAAACTGAGGAGGAAGCTGAGGTTCTTTTGGTGATTGCTGTGGAGGTGGTTGTCGTTGATACTGAGGAGAAAGCTGAGGGTCTTTCGGTGATTGCTGTGGTGGTGGTTGCCGTTGAAACTGAGTAGGAAGCTGAGGCTCTTTCGGTGATTGATGTGGAGGTGGTTGCCGTTGAAACTGAGGAGGAAGCTGAGGCTCTTTAGGTGATTGCTGTAGAGATTGTTGCCGTTGAAACTGGGGAGGAAGCTGAGGCTCTTTCGGTGATTGCTGTAGAGGTGGTTGTCGTTGAAATTGAGGAGGAAGCTGGGGCTCATTGTGTTGTTGAGGTGGGAGTGGTTGCCGCTGCTGCTCCGGAAGCCACTGTGGCGGTTGTTGCGGAGGAAGAGGCTGAGGCGGGGGTTGATGAGGCGGCTGCGGAAGCCACTGGGGTTGTGAAGATCGTTGCTGCGCTTGTGGCTGAGTGTGCGGCAGCCACTGCGGTTGCGAATGCTGCGGAACCGGCGCCGGAGATGGCTGGGGCGATGGAGCATGGTGTTGTTGCTGGAAGAGTTGGCGCTCCTGCAACTGAGGTTGCGGCTGCTCATGATGCTGAAGATGATGAATCCATTGCTGCGGCTGCGGCGGCGGTTGTTGCGGCGGAGGCTGTTGCTGGAAGAACTGGTAGGTCCCTGCAGACGAAGAGTCAACCCTAACAGGCTCTGGATCAGACGGAGCTCCACTCCTTTGAAGAAAGATCGCAAGTTCAGAATCATAAATCCACTTCTTAGTCGGATCAGAAAGCATAGACCAAGCATCAACAACAACACGCAGAGCGAAATCCGCAAACGGGAGGTGATTATGATCTGGATTGAGAAGAAGAACAAGCCGGCGATACTGAGATGTAATCAGCTCAGGATCGCGAACGAGATGAGCGAGCTGAAGAATGGAGTACCAATCATGATGACCAGAGTTGATGACGCGCTTCTCAGCAGCAATCAACGTATCCACAACAGCGAGGATTTGGTCGGATATAGGGTTTGAAGGATCGGATTCACGTGCTCGGATCGCGAAGGACCTGCTTCCGACGAGGTCGCGAGCGGCTAAGAGCTTCGCCGAGATCCCTAACCACCGTTCTGCCTCCGCTCGTGCAGTGTTGGGCTCCATTGTTGAGCTTCGTCTTTCACAGTGTGGGGCAAATTTATGCAGATTGATGATATTCGTTAGAGATGAAGATGGAGAATTGGGGCATTTTGGGGATTTAGGGTTTCAAGTTGAGAGTAGGGTTTTAAGTGTGCGAGAAATTCAGCTGAGCTCGTATATTCTTCTAGATATCTTATAACTCACTTTTTATAAAATTATCATTTTATTAACTTATGTATCATAATGATTTTTGTGAAATTATCCAATCACCATTCATCTATAAATTGTACACGAGGACCTCTCTTACAATTATAATTATATATTGTAAAAAATATAAATATATAATAGTATAAATTGTAAGATATAAGTTTGTCGGAAATTATCAAATGAAGTTGAATTTGAGATTGAAGTTGAAGATGATAAAGGGTGAAATAAAAATTATTTGATTGACTAATTGAGTGTTCGATAGAAATGATATTATTGTTAAAGTCCGATACAAACGGACCATGAAATGAGAGTTGTGTGTATACGAGTGTACATGTGCGTTAGGTTCAAGCCCAACACATAAATTCAACGAGATTTCATCCTAAAATCAATCGGGTATAGGAGAAGTAGACAACCGACCTTATATATTAGGTGGAATGTCTCAACTTTAATTGTACGAACTTATTATCTCCAACAATTATTTGAGAATACAAGAATTATTATGGATATAATTACAAAAACATATATAAAATATAAGTTTTAAAACATGATATGTAAGAACCATGTATTGATAAATTCAGAAGTACGTGCGTAATGCTACACAAGATGGGTCCCGGTCATGGTTCTCCTCCGACAATGATAGTGCGAGTATTCATTTTTGGTGTTTTGTCATGTACAATTGAAAGGAATTTTCAAATTTGCTCACAACCCTTGACTCGACCTTACTTGAAAATTTATCTTCGATTGATATTGCAATTAAAACCGTCAAATGGTTGTTATTGCAAGCAAAATATGTTGAGCTTTGACAAGCCCGTTTTTTTAGATGTATAAGAGACCGGAGAGTGAAAGTTAGGGAGGGTGAAGGTGAAGTTGTAAATGTTGTGTATATGCTTTAAGTCTACAACATCTACGTTTGAAGGTGAAGTTATAAAGATTAAATTATGAAGAGTGAAATTCACGAAAAAAATGTAAATAATATGCATAAACGAACGTGAGAAAGGTGACGTTGTAAATGATGTGCATATGCTTTGACCGAACTCACCGAACAATCGGTACGAAGGTTGAAGATGAAAGGCAACTCCATCTTCATATCAATAAACCCCTTAGTTAAACTCACCCTAAGTCTACATTTAAACTATGTAAATCTCATCGATAAAAGTATACATTTTTAAATCAGTAAAAGGTCAAACTTTACTAAAATAATGTTATAATACTCTTACAATACATAATAGTAACAAACTAAATCCATAATGTATAAAAAAATACTCGCGCTCAGTTATCATCTTTTTTTTTTTTTTTGACAAAAGGAACCATATTATTGCTCAATATCAGAGAAGACACAAGAACAATGTTAGGAGATAAGGAATCCAAATCCTCTCCTAATAACAATCTCCTAATAGTTTCCTAATGGTTCAATATTGACTCTTAGATTAGATCAATGGTCATGATTTACTTAACTAATATTAAATAAGATTATTAAAAATCTAAAATCTAACCCTAAGGAACGATATGCTAGCCAAAACAGAACGCTTGCAAAGAGCGTTGGCAAAGGACAAGTAGCACCATAGTGTTGTTCATTCTTCAAGCGAGTAGCGTTATAGTTGTCGTTCATTCTTCACTCTAAAATTTTGATCAGTTTGAAAGTTACCTTGCATAGAGGAATTTCAACAAAGAGATCGAGCAAAGGAGCAAATGGTGACTTGTTGTGAAATCTCAGGTGAGTAGAAGTATATATCGGCCGAGATAAGGCATTCAGAGTTAATTGCACTCGTGTTGAAGTCGAAAGTAATCTCAATGCCTAACTCAAATGCACATTTTGGCGACACTGCATAATTTGCAATCAAGTGTATAAATGCACTATTTGTAGTTGTCATATTTCGCTGAGATGACATCATATGCACATTGTGTCCATTGACAAGAGGATGATTATGCTCTTTAGAGAAATAGTTAACATGATATTTACCGGTACATCTAACCAATATAATTCTCAAATAGTCAAATGTTCTCTACATCCTATCAAAGCTAGACTAGTCGTAGAGAATATTTCAGTCTCATGTCAGAGCTGGACAGTGATGTCATGATCCGTTATACATACATTTGGATCTCATAATATAGTAATATCGTCCTATTCAAGTTATAATTATAATTTACATAGCACACACCACTACAATAGCACATACCAATACGAGAAAAGCTAGCTAAGTAAGTTCATGAGACTTACCTACACCGGTCCAAAACTTGATTACCGCTATGTCATGGTCCTGCACGTATATGACCTCAATTGCTTGGTCAAATCGGAAATGCATCTCAATCACTACTTAACCATATTCCATAAAGTTCTAGCTAGAAAGGACAATTCGGAAAGTAGTTGCACAAATGGCCCCAACTTTAAGGAAATGACGATTTTCCTCCTAATTTTACTTAAAACTATAAAAGAGTCCAAAAAGGTTCTAAACCTCAAATATAGTCTAACAACATGTTAAAACGCTAAAAGGTCCAATACGAGTTTTGAAAGTTTTCCGAACTTTCAAACTTATTAGGAAACAATTATAACCTTTTTAAACAAACTAGTCAACTACCCTACTTTGACCTTAATTATCTATTCTTATACAACTCCTAAAAATCAAAGGAAAAACTCTAGATATACTAGGCCATATATATTCTAGGTCAAATGAAACAAAAATCACAAAACCCTTTAAAGAATTTTAAACAAATCCTCAAAGATGCCTCCATAAAGGATATTTCATACTTAGCCAAATTCTCATACTTTTCCCAAAAACAAATTCTTGACCTAACTTCACAAGATCATAACTTCTAATCCAACTGTTGGCTCCAAATTCAAACATGATAAACTAAAATACATCAACTATCACATATCAAAATATCAACCATAAAAGATGAGTCGATCATACTTAAATCTAGTCCCGAAAATGGTTCCTAGATGATTACGAAAAAGAACTAGAACAAAAGGTTTATGGCTTGATTCTATTGTGCTCCTGTGTGGGTATAGGCTAGGTTAGGGCATCCAGTAGCATCATATAAGTTATATAACTATAGAGAATAGAAGAGGGATGAAGGAGAAATTTTTTTTGCATTGTTCGATCTCTATATGAAGAAGAAGAAGGAGGAAGGAAAACTAGATTCAACTCCTCTTGATCTTCATTCTGTTGCTCTTGGTTCAACTGGCTCTCGTGCTCCATTAGATGAGGACAAGGGAACACAAAAGATGGTAGTTGTTTAGATTCAGAAAGAGGGAGACTAGGCTTGCTTACCAACTCGATTTGGAGAGGAAAGGGTTACTGCGTGGATACTTGATGTGGTTGTTGCGGTTGAGAGATGATGTCAGTTTGTTGTTGATATTGCAAGAGCAGGAGCTGCCGGGAGTGTTGTTGATGTGTGCTGAAGAAGATGGTGACAAGGAAGTTGTTGCTCGTTGTTTTTGCTATTGGAAAGCAAGTCCTTGTGTTTTTTTGTTGTTGTGTGTAGAAGAAAGGAGATGATTGCTTCGTTCTTGTTGTGGTGGGAGGAGAAGGAGTTGTTGGTTGTGTGTTGTTGTTGCGTGTTTACAAAAGGAGGAGACTACTTTGCTACATTGTTGTTGCATGTTGTCTAGAATGTTAGGAGGGAGAAGAAGCGGTTGTAGTGAGGAGATGTATGTTGTGCTCTTGTTGCTTCCAATTATGTTAGGGTAGCGTGTCTTTAATTTGTTGCTTTAAATGAGGGAATGATAAGTTGTCCAAAAGTATTGCTTTGTCTTTATTAATGGGCGGCCACAAAAAAAAACAAGGCGTAAGGGGAGAGAAAAGTATCGGTGTAGTCCAAACAAGAGTGTTGAATGCAATGTTTTTCCACATAAAATTTTTAAGTTTTAGAGAATATAAAGTACTTTACAATAAAAATTGAGTATAAAAGTGATGATAAAGATAATGATATGAATATCGAAAGATGTATACGTGATCAAAGGTCGACCCATAATTTTTTTTTTTTTTTTGTATTATTTGAATGGATATCTTCCTATTTTTGTCACAAAATGAAATTTTGGAGATAACGATTACTTAGATATGCCGTCATCATATCCTGATAGGCTGATTCCAATTTTTTGTGCGATCACCGTCTCACGTTATCTCTCGTTGCCTATCAAAGTTATGTACTTTTCGCCCAAATTGCAGAAACCGTTGTCATCTTAAGCTCAACAGCAACAAAGGGGGAGTAGGGAGAAGAAGACGACACCAACATCTTGAAGTGGCGGCAAATTTGGGAGAAAGAATCACACCTTCTTCTTTTTTTTTTATCCCCAACCACCATTCCTAAAGTCCGGTCAAACCATCGGTACTTATAATGATTTGAAGAAATTGCTGGGTGAACACGAAAGCTATTGGGTTTCAGAAATGTTTCGTCTTTGAATGCTTTGCGAAGAGGAAGAATAAGTAGACTCTAAAAATCCACTGAAATTCGTCAGCTAATTACTAGGTGAAGATCATGGCGATTCGTTCTGAGATCAGCGATCCCCTCAAACCATCCTGGTTTACTCCAAAAAGGTATCTGGGTGTGGTTTGATTTGGGAGATGGAATGCTTAATTATGGTCAATTTTAAAGCTCGTGACTTTGTTTGGTCTCTGTTTTTTGCCCTAATTATTGGAGATTAAGCGAGCCTGGTAGACAATTGAGTTTCCGAGAGTCTTAAATTTCTTGTTAATTGTTTAATTTTGTCAATGGTGGATTTCGGTTGTTTTGTTGATTCTTAAGTGTGGGTTGTCACTTTGAGGATGATCAGTGGTCACAACAGTTTTGGTATGTAATAATCGTGTATGAATTCTTTTTTTTTTTGTGCCTGAACTATCTGTGATGTAATTGTTGGTTTTCAATACTTTGTGTAATTTTTCGCTTGAGATTGATGGGAATTTTGTTGTTCTTATTGTTGAATGCAGATTACTTATCATATTTTGTGCAATAAACTTGATCAATTACATTGACCGAGGAGCAATAGCCAGCAATGGAGTGAATGGGAGTCTTCAGACTTGTACAGAGAGTGGAGTGTGCAGTGGTGGTAGTGGTATTCAGTGAGTTACTAGACAGATCTCCATTTTCATGTACTTGCAGACATTGAATAAATAAGATGACATATTGTATACAAAAATACTTTCATACGATGCCAGTAAATGCAATTTTCCCGTCTTTTAATTTTAGGTTTAGACCGTTTGATGGCCTCCAGTTCAACTAGAATTTGAATGTTAATTGCTTTCTGAATGGTTGAATTCCTAGTATTCAGATTTGAAGAATCATATATTGTATTGAAGGCTCATAGTGTAGTTTATCCTATCAGTTTCACCAGATGGATTCACATCCTGAAACTTTGATTGTCTAGCTCAATGTGGAACTTATATTGTATGTTTCCTACAGAAAGATTAGAAAAAAGTTGGCTAGCTAGGTACATGGATTTTACTGCATTCATTAGCTCAGGTCCATTTCGTATTTGGGCTAATTGAGTGCATGGTTTTACTAACCCTCCTATAACGTGAAGTCCAGATCCATGTACTATCTTCCATGATTCTTGAAATCACGACTATTTTAATGTATTTGATGCTCGCTCCACAAATTTATTCTCGCTATAATTTACTAACCCTTTTTCTTTCTAGGGGAGAATTCAACTTGAGCAACTTCGAAGATGGTGTATTATCATCTGCATTCATGGTTGGTCTTCTTGTGGCTTCTCCAATTTTTGCATCTTTAGCAAAGAGGTATATGCTCATTCTTCCTTTCTTCACTAAAGCACAATGATGGAAATTATAATTTTTTTTATATATATAGATACTGGTCTTATCACATTTTTTAAACTTTGTGAGCATGTGAAATGTAAGTTATTTATTTCATGGACAAACATTTTATAAATAAAAGAAGAATCACAAGCCTTTAATCAAGAGGGCGAGGTGTTCAAACAGAAAAGCCTATAAACACCAACGGTGCTACAGCCTACAGATAGGAAGGATTTGAAATGTAAGTTATTTATTTCATACACAAACTTTTTATAAATAAAAGAAGAATCGCAAGCCTTTAATCAAGAGGGCAAGGTGTTCAAACAGAAAATCAGATAGGGTAACAACATCCATTTAATGTCATCAAGGGATGTGCCTTTTCCCTGCTCGAGCATATTAGGTAGCGCAATTCCAGTGATCCAAAACTTCTGTTAGTGTGAAGAAAAATGAGCTAATCAGGGTTCTGGGTTGAGAGATCCTCCTTAAAATAATACAAATGTGCTTGACAGTTTATGGTAAACCACAAATTTTAACATTGAGGTGCGATTATATTTGTTTACCAATATCAGGAGTTTTGAAATATTTTCCTACAGAAATTATTTAGGCTTGTTCTGATGATTTTCTGATGGTTTTAGCATTATGACTTGTTTTTCTTTCATGTGTTTGCAGCATCAATCCCTTCAGGCTTATCGGAGTTGGGTTGTCAGTCTGGACTATTGCTGTAGTTGGTTGTGGTTGCTCAGTGAACTTCTGGTCCATTACAATTTGCCGCATGTAAGTGTAACGAAAATTAGATTTCAAATTGACTTTCTACACAATCTCGTTTTTCATGTGAATCCTTCTACGTCTCCAGGCTGGTAGGTGTAGGTGAGGCTTCATTCATCAGTCTTGCAGCCCCGTTCATTGATGATAATGCACCTGATGCTGAGGTTCTCTCTTAAACCCTTTGTAGTTTACTTCAACTATGGTCAGTATATCTGGTTGTTTCACCGAGTATCTTCAGTTGAGAATTGAGATATTGTGATGCAACACATTAACATTTGACAGTCTAACAAGATTTCTAGAACTTTATGACCTGCTAGAAAACTCGGTTCATAAAGGAATTACATGTGTAGAGTCTGTAGACTATTAGCTCTAACTCCTAAGTGGATAAGAAATCTCCGTGAATAATAATTTTCATCGCTAGAGGAAACAAATGGGAATAACAAGGAAACTAAGGTTACTACTTTTAACACTACAATGAAATTCACACTTAGCTTATTATATATAGACTCTAGGACAATCACCCTACTATTATATACTAACAATCAAGTGGTAGTAGATTCTTCTAATGCTAAATAGGCTAATCAGAAAATGTCGTTTGGCATCCTTCTTAATAATCCACATGATTTCCCCGAGTAAAATTTCCATTGACGTAAGATTTGCTGATGGAATATGAAGTATTGATTATATTATCTAAAAAAATTAATCCCACTAAAACTCAATAGTATTGTCTAAAATATACTAAATACTAAATTATAGTAAGGTCTTATTATCTTTACTGATTGCGTATTGCTGCCTAGCCTATTTTCTTGTAATACATACCGTGTTTGTATAAGAAGAGGTTTCTTGTATTCAGACCTCCATTTACATATTACGTGTATAATATATTTTACATAACTGAAGGAGGTAATATCATTTTCTTATCTTATGAAAAGAAGAACTCTCGCATGAATAAAGTTTGCTTATTGGACATTTTGTTTTGCATCTGTAATCACTAGCTGTTTGCCATTTTCAGAAAACTGCATGGCTTGGAGCTTTCTATATGTGCATACCAACTGGATATGCAATTGGTTATATATATGGTGGACTGGTAGGTTATGGAATTGGCTCATCCTTTTCTCTAGCACAACTTTGATATTTGTTTTTGACCGATGATCTGGTTGCGATGCTTCTTTCAAGTGTGAGATCGGTCTTCTGCCTCTTATTTTTGCTACCCTTTCCAATACTTTGCAAGTTTATGTAGTTATAAGTCTTTATGTCTTATTTTAAGGTTGGCACTTATCTTGCATGGCGTTGGGCTTTTTGGTTGGAAGCTCTCCTGATGCTTCCATTCGCTAGCATGGGTTTTGTCATGAAACCGTTGAACTTGAAAGGTACATACTTCATAATTATATTTTATACTTAATATTCTCGTATCTTGTTTTCTACTCTCTGCTTACCTAGTTGGTTATTTATACAGGTTGTGGTCCTGCTGAATCGAACAAGGCATGTGATACCATTGAAGCACACGACCAAGGTACAAAAATGTTTGGTTGCTTTTCTAGGGTTATTTCATATTTCTGAGGCAATGTTTGGAGAACTGTTAAAGTTCATGTTCACTAATTTTTCTGTAGTTTCCCTTAATAACAGATGTAGTAATTAACTTAGATAATGGTGACTATGATGAAAGCATACACGAGTTCCTATTTTAACCTTTAACGAACTGATTTGCTAGTCAGCAGTGTTGTCTTTTGTCGAAGATGACTGTATCTATTTTCCTTAGTTATCTGAAACATTTTACATTGCATTTTGACTACTTTCTAATTCCTATAACGTGACAGTGATGTATGTTGTTTGTGGTTATAACAGATAATTCAGAGATTCTAATCACTGATGGAGTTGAACATTCTGCTGAGAAGTTTGAAAAGAGACGTCTACTCGCAGTTAGCATGTGAGTATGTCCTCCTTAGATTTATGCCTTCTTTACAATTGTTCTACTACTTGCATATAAATTTGATTATGTAGTGGTAAAAGGATTAGATGATGTCATGCATGGGGAAACCTTTTTTATTCGACTGTACTGTGTTTTAATTACTTCTTGGTCAACCCACATTTTGTTTTTTGAGATGTTATTCTTTTAGGCTTGAACCGATTATTGGATTTTGGACTCATGGCAGGGCAAAAGACCAGGCGAGGAAAGGAAACCAACTTTTTAGGGCTTTTGCAGACATCAAAGTGCTCCTTTCTGATAAGGTTTTTGTTGTTAATGTTCTAGGTAAACCCCTTCCTTTTCCCTTATATGATAGGTTTGGACTATTGGTTATTTAATCCTTGAATGCTAAACAAATATTACTTACCATTATTTTGGTGAAATATAAACATGACCGAAGGAATTAATATATGTATGCTATGCCAAGTTTTTGCTTTTTATATTTGGTTTGTAAATGACATTGATACCGAGTTGGGAGTTTCTAGAATATATATGCAAGCATTTAATAATCGATAGGAAACCACTAATGATTGGTTGGTGACTTATCTCAGGTTACATGGCATACAACTTCGTTCTTGGTGCATATTCATATTGGGGACCAAAAGCGGGCTACTATATATATCAAATGGTATGTTTGTTACCCTCTGAGTTTAGAGGTTCTCTATTGTTGAGTTTTATTTTAATATATTAAACACTCTTTTCTTCTTGCTGATTTGTGTACACAATTTTGTATGAACTTGGATCATGGACTTCCGTAGACAAGTGCAGATATGACATTCGGTGCCATCACGGTTGTATGTGGAATTGTGGGATCTCTTTCTGGAGGATTGATTCTTGATTACATGAATGCTTCAATTCACAATGCATTCAAGGTAACTTTGTCAGCCTTGCGAGAATATTTTAGCATTATTAGCAAATTTGTCAGCCTTGATTACATGAATTCTTCAATTCACAATGTACTTTGTCGCTTAAGATTAGCCTATATGTTTATGTTCATTGACCCATCTTACTTTGACTTCTGTGCAGTTTTTATCTGTGGCAACGTTTCTTGGAGCGATATTTTGCTTTAGCTCCTTCTGTTTTAAGAGCATGATACCTTTCCTTGTGTTTTTCTCCATCGGCGAATTACTCATATTTTCCACTCAGGTATGCTCCATTGTTCCTACCAATCTTTTAGCTACGGCATCCTATCATGTTAGGTGGTTTGATTCTTGAAATCATTTTTACGCATTTGTTTATGATGTCCAAAATGGGAGCTCTCATAGAACTGCTTTTCTCTCCAGATATGCAGCTTGCATATATATGTTATATAACTCATATTTTCCACTAAGTTTTTTCTCCCTTCTGGTGCACATGTTTTAATCACAAATATGTTTTGCTGCTCTGGTAAATCAGTTGAAGATGACATGAACTATTCAGATTAAATCTAAAAAATCGTGTTTCCGTATACAGGCTCCCGTGAATTACATCAACCTTCAGTGTGTTGAACCAAGTCTACGCCCATTGTCTATGGCAATTTCAACTGTAGCAATCCACATTTTTGGTGATGTTCCTTCTTCACCACTTGTTGGAGTTCTCGAGGTATATGTTTCTGTTTTACCCTTCTTTAGAGTGTCTGTTTTATACAAGCTGGCTAAGCTCTACAAATAACATTTGTAGCACGGGAACTCCAAAGGGACAGCGTCCCCTGTTTCTATTTCCAAAGGGAAACTCGGAAACACGAATCCCTATGAAAACTATGGCAACGGTATCGTTTTCGTACATGTAACAACTGATTATATTTATGCAGGATCAAATCAATAATTGGAGGATCACAACTCTGATTCTAACATCGATTTTATTCATCGCTGCTGCTGTATGGTCATTCGGTAAGTTTCATGGAAACCAAATATCATTTGAGATATCATAGCATATTTCACATAACTAGAATTGTCTTGACCATTTTTTATTATTTGGACTGTTTGTAGGAATCTTGTTGAGGACTAGCGACAAGATCAACGAAGATAGTGAGCAGGGTGCAACCATTGGAGAGGAGAAGACGACCAGGACGCCTTTACTGACAGAGAGAGTGAAGGAAGCCTCAGTTGTGTCTTAATTAAGAGGTGACACAAAAAAGTTTCTTTGAACTCCATTCCACTATTTGTACATAGCTATGGAGCCTATGGATGCCCCTTCATCTGTGTATAGAATTGTTCTTCCTTTTTCTGCCCTTGGGTCTGTTGGTAAAAAAAGAAAGCTGTTTATTTCAGTAATTGTAAGTTTTATCCATAGAACTTTTTTTACAACAGAAATTGTACCCTACAGTTAGGGCTGGTATACACGAGTCAAATCCAAGCTGAACTTACATTCTAAACGAGCTTTGAAATGTGTTCATATTCGGCTCATTTAGAACTGAGTAGCTCGGCTAATATAACACACTTACAGTGTTATTTCAGCCGAGCATTGGCGTGTTCATGCTCGGCTCGTTTGCAAACGGGTTGAGACTAAATTTTATATGAGCTTTAAAGGTGTTTACATTGGCTAATTTAGAAATGATCGAGATCGAACCAAACCCGAGTAGCTTGTCTCATATAACAGCGCTACCTATACTAGGTTTCTTTCGTTCTCGGAATCTTGAGAGGAGCCGAAGGTTCTATGAAGTATAATGGGCAAATGAGATTCTCCAATTGCAACTTCATAATGCGCTTAATTGATTGCATCTTAATTAGATTGAGCAGGTTGGTTGATTTTTAAATTTTTGAGTTTTTTTGCCCTTTAGGGTACTGCTTGATCTTAGTCCTAAAGCTTTAAAATTGAAATAAAGCTTACACTGACAGTAACATCATTCAGTACAGAAAAGATTGGATGGTAGATTGAATGGCAACTACATTATATGACCGTTAAATGCGTATTCATTATGTTCCAATTTGACATTCACTGCAAGACATTAAAGTGCAATTGTAGTTTGTATAAAAAAAATTGGATTCCTACTTGAGGAACATACAATATCAAAAAGGCCAAGCCGCAGAGCATTAGCTCTCCCAAGAGATGTTTGAGGCAACATAAACACAACATACCAAAATTGTAACTCATCAGTACAAAAGTGTTGATCAACCACAAGTATTACACCATTATGCAGTGATGGTGCTCTCGACGTATTCTTTGGCCTTCTGTAATACATACTGTACACGTTTCTCATCTCCATGAGCCATTTCGTAGGCCCGGTACTTCTTGAACAAAAACTGCAAATTTTGCATACATAAACAATTAAACATCATATGAGAATAAATTTACGAACTTGTAGCGGGAAAGGGGAAGAAAAAAAATTGTTTCTTCTGGATCACATTAATTACAATAGACTTTGAATGAGAACCTTCATTTTCTTGGGAGGAAGACTTAAACTTGTAGCCCGTTCAAATAATGCGCGAATCAAATCTTGGTCTCCAGAGCGAATTTCCTGTCAATATAGAGTAACGAAACGTAAGACAATTGATCAAACAACCTAAAAAGAACAAAAATATAATACGAAAATTACTTGATCGATGTAAACGCTCCATAAGTCTGTCCTCTTTGGGTTTTCTCGCAATATTTTCTCAAACAATGAACGGCCTTTATCTGATGATCCACATTTAAACTGGAGGATGGCGACTTGTGAGAGAAAGTTGACATGCGTGCGTTCGTGCTTAGGAAGACTTAATAGAGCACGCGTAGTCGTTTTTTCTACTTCATCTTTCTTTTGATTTATGAGCCACTGTATCCGCCTCAGCCATACCTGAAAATATCAAAACTCGAGTGATGAGCATTCTAGAGTTATTATTCACACTAGGGTTATTAAGATGAAATACCTCGGTAGAGTCCTTGAATCTCTTCATCATTTTCTCCAAGAGTTCATCGGCTGATTGGTTTTGATCCGTCCTTTCATAGAGTCCTAAAAGCTCCAAGTGCAGCTTTAGGGCATCACACTGTTGGGTTGCCCTGTTGAATACTTTCATCACAGCTGCCTGAAAAAACCACTCATCAATGTTAAGCAAATGCATCCGGATGTTTATCAATTCTATGAATACAATTGGATTGTGAATTAACCTCACGAGGATTGCCGTATTCATTTTCCAGATTAAGATATGCAACCCAAATGTTCTGTTTCTCAGCCTCACTTCGGATGTTTATTGTTTTCAACGCCCTTCAAGATTAAAAGAAAAATAGGCATAAGACAAGATATCGCTGAGACAACTGATCTAATAGAAATGGTCATATTACCTTTCAGCAACAGCGCGAGCTCCCTCGACATCAGCCAAAGAAAGCATAAATGCCATGTATTTTATCCATATATAGCTGCTATTAGGAGAGCTTCTAATCAACTTCTCAAACTCATCAGCAGTTCTTGGAACGCCCCCTTCAAGAAGACGCTGTTCGGCAGCCCTAATTTCTTCTTCCCTAAAATAAAAAAGGTGGATACGTGATATGAAAAATGGCTGCTCAAAATTCGTTCATGTGATACGAGAAATGAAACGTGAAGGACTCACTTCTCTTCTTTCTCCTTTCGTTTTGCCCGTTTCTTACTTTTCTCATCTAGAACAACCGTCTCATCATCATCATCCTTAGCAGGAAGATCTACATCATCCGGACTAGGTTCATCAATGTCATCAAGCATGACATCAAGTGCAGGAATGTCGGCCTTTGATTCTGCTGGGATGAGAGCTGAGGGATTGATTTCACATTCATCATCTGAATCTGACAAATTAGGAAATTCATCTTCCTTAACAGAATCACTGTCATTAGTAGCCTCCTCATCAAGCTCTTGTTCCTTCAAGTGATTGCTCGAATCATCTTCCAAGTAACAAGTCTTCATTCCCAGTGAAATCCGATGTCTTTCCTCATCAACCTGAGAAAAACTCCAACACTAAGTATCAACTTTGATAACTACAAACTAACAATTTCACTGCTCGATTGTAAGATTTAATTTATAGGTTTTATCCAAAAATGTATAACAGCTGGTGGTAAGGAGATTCAACCCAGATATTAAAAAATAATTATTACCTTCAGCACTTTTGCAGTAACTCTTTCACCAGCACTGTAAGAGCTTTCAATATTTTCAATAGGATCATCTGAAATCTCTGATACATGGCATAAACCAACCTGCGAAAGAATAGAATATGTATCGATTAATAACTGATTTACAACATAATAGTTATTGCTATATTTATTCTCACAATCAACTTACCAGGTTGGAATTATCTATTGTAATAAACAGTCCATAGGGCTCAACCCGTCTAATCCTCCCAGATACTACACCTCCAACTTTCAGCTGCCTCAAATCTATCTTAGATTCACCAGGGTCACTTGATGACTTCAGTGAGACTTCAACATGTTTGGATGAAGGGTCCACAGATAACACTCTATTGCCAAAAGTTTATAATTGTTCATTAGTTGAATAAAATAAAGCGAAGAAAATTAAGAAGTGACGTCTAATCACATATATTAAGTAAAGCAAATTATTTGTATCGTTATCTACTCGTCAATACTTACTTCCCCGATACAAGTCTCCCGACGGAGAATTCCTTTTGTGGATTTTGAATGTATCCGTCAGACAAGTTAGCCAGCAGAACTCTTGCATCAACATCCCGAGAGAGCATGATGAAACAGCCTTTGGATGTGACACTCTTGACATAGCCCTACAATCAAAAACAAGTTCAAAAACAATAAATAACAATGCAAGATTTAAAATCTGTTATCAATCTTGCTGATAATCGAGTAGCGAGAATAAAATTAACTGCAGTTTCATGGTCAACTTATTTGTTTTGGAATCCCCATTTGAATTGCCATTTAAAGCAATGAAATGTAGACAGCCATAGAAATTCTTGGCCACAAGAATACGGTATAGACTATGAAGAAAAGAATGCAATTACAAACTGCAATAACAGCTACCTGGACAACCATATTAGGATGAAGGTCTTCAATCTTATCCACGTGGTAGTTCTGGGAAATACTACAAATAAACATAGAAACTTCAATACTAACAGACCAAATTTAACCAAAATCAAGGAAAGATAGCACTATATTGTCCATTCGTAAAAACAAATCATTGTGGTTGAATAACAGTAAAAGAAGAAGCAAAAAAGGGCAGTTTGCTGCTAACCCTTTATTGTTGCGCCTATCTGAGTTATGACCTTGCTGCACCTCATGAAAGGATGAGCGTAAAGACAAATCAACATGAACACCATTACTAACTGATTGACTGACTTCTAGGACCTTGCATTTGACGAACTGTCCCTCACGGTAGCTAGACAAAGGTTTATCCACCCAATCATCTGTAATCTCAGTGTAATGTACCTTACCGTACAAATGAGGGCCAATGTTAACAAGCAAACCACTAACACCAGGAAGTATCTTCCATATTCTTCCACCAATAATATCACCTTCACGAATATGAGATGCACCCTTCTCAGCTAATATGTTACTCTGAATTTCTTGGTTCTTTGTATGTTTTCCTTCCTTTTCATCGGACAGATCAGAAAATGGTGACAGTGTCAGGCGAAGTAGTTTCTTCTCTTTATTTACACTTAATATGTACCCTGAAACAAAATCTCCCATTTTAAACCGCTTCTGAAAGTTTTCAAGTTCTCTGACTTCATTGGCACTGTCAAGAATAAAAATCTGAGCTTTCAAATCGCGAGACAGTGCCAACCAGATCCAGTCGCTATCCACTTTTGAAACATAACCTGTGACACACTGTCCTATGGAATAATCAAGCTCGTCAGTGATCACCTCATCCAAACTGGCATTTGAACCTGGAGTTTAACAAAGTAATTAGCAAGTTGAATTGCGTGATAGCCACAAAGCAAATCTTCATATTGAACATGAGTAATTAAGAAATTTACTCAGTATGCCCGTATGCGCCATAAGAAAAAGAAACTTATTTGCAATGTACTCAAAGAAATATGATAGAAAATGTTCTCATTAAGTTAAAGAATTCCCAAAATAAATTATTATAGAGAAATAGAGATATTAATAGTGTGAACATCATGACATTGTGATATAACAGGTTCAAGCAAATTGACATCCTGGAAGGTGAAAATGCATTCACCTGAGATCAATGAAGGTTTGATTGACAGTTCCCAATGCTGACACTTTTTCTTACTTCCGGATTGAGAACTTTTACCAACAATTCTAGCAGCCAATGTCTGTCCAATTTTGTAATCAGCGAAGGGCTTTTCAACAACATTATCATCGCTCACCTGTGGATTCAGGGAATGATATCATACAATGGATGAGTGAGCAAGAAAAATTACTTCCTGACTACTCATAACTTCAAACAGAATTATGTGTTAAACCTCTGTTATATGAACCCTCCCTCTCAAGCCAATTCCAAACTTCAATACTATTTCAAGTGGCTTGACCTCGGTAATCTGGACATCAAGCAAGGTGGAATGTAAGTATAGAACTACATTGATGATAGTATTCAGACGACATAAGCAATAGATATCTCGTTCAGAAACGTAGAATACAATAACCAACCTCTGCCTGGACTAGAGATCCAACATCACACTCTGATTTCCTCTTTGTCCTTTTCGAACTAGAAGTGTCAGAAGTTGGCCTTAACGACTCAAGAAGCAATAATAACCTCCCAGTTGTTGATGCACTTGGAAGAGTCATAACTGTTGCAGTGACTCTGCAAAATAAAGCATTTTGTGGATACGTCAACAACTATTTATGCACAATTTAATCTTTAATTTATGAAGGTAGCCCAATCCTAATCTATCTAAGTATTAGAGGATATAAAAGCACTGAATGTAAAAAAATTAGAACTGTGCCAACTGCCAAGTTAGACAACCAACCAAGATGTAGGAATAAACGATTAGAAAAACATAACCATATGCCTCCATTCTACATTATAACAAAATACTCAAATATCAATGATTTCAGATCATTACTACTGCTCGAGTATAATTCTTTCAGCAAATGGTTGAAGGGGAAAAGTTCCTCAATTCAAAGACTAAGGGTGAACAGATGGAAATAACTGTGGAAGAGAAAGTTCATCCTCACTGATTGTATAGAAAAGAATCATCCGTGAGCAAGTATAGTAATGGGACACAGTTCTTAGCTGGAATACAATCACCTTTCTCCGTTCATTAATTGCTTTTGGGGGAGCTTCTGAGTGTTATAATCCATCACAGATGCATATCCTATTGCATAATTATGCTCTGGTAGAGAAAGTACCTGCGTAGAACAAACGTATCAGAATTCTTTTCCACATAGAAATACTTCTACTCATTGATCTCCTTTAAAAGATGAAATTTAGTGGTACTTGCCAAGTAATCATCTTTTACAATCTCCACAATTGCGTTGATGGTTGCATGCACCTTCAGTTCTTTGCCTGTTTCTCTTTTCCGTTTCTAAAATCATTAAAGAATATGCAAGAGATAAGAACCCAGAAGATTAGAAAATAAAATTAGTAAAAGAGAGGGATTAAAAACTAAAAAATTGAATGAAAAGCTAAAATAATAAACCCCTCTACATCTTTATCCAAATATCTTTATCAAACCATATAAGAACAGCAAGATAAGCAAGTGATGGAAACAAAATAGCAGTATTGAAAATAAAGGGAACTTGTGCAAAATTTGTGGAGGAAAGAAAAGACAAAGTAGTTCCATAGAATTGACTACCTTCTTAGATGCTGGAGTTCCTGCACTGTCTCGTAACCGATTAAGAAACTCAGGCTTCAAAGTTAAATCCACAAGATTTTCTGACTTGGAAATATCAAGAACCACAGCTTCAACAGTGGTTCCAGCCACAAATGTTTTCCCACCAACTGAAGAATAAAACACTAGCATGCTAAACAACTGCACCTAATATTAAATCAAACATGCAAACCAAAATACTTACACTGTGCCTGTGAAATAAATCCCGCAACATTGGGACAATTTTCAAAGCGAACGCCAATTCCAAACTCTTTTGTCTCTTCGACTTTACACTCAACAGTGCTTCCAATGCCAAAATTTTCAGCCCACTTCATCTTAGAATTGGCTAAATCAGATGCCTGAAAATCAGCAATCTGCTTTGAACAATGAAACATGGTCAAAGAAGTTAGTGAAGCTGGTAAGGTAAAAAATATATGCCTACTTCTGTTAGTTTTACCTTTTCCTCAGTTATGAAGTATGACTCAATAAAAGAGGCATCTGACGATGAGCAAGAAGACTGTTTCAATGACACTGTAATTCGCCCAGCATCACCATCCACCTAAAAATCAACCAAACGCCACCGTAAAATTAAGTGCTAAACTCACAAAACAGAAAGTTCAGGCCACGCTGCATCACTCACATCAAGAACATTAGCACGGACAGATTGCCCAACGTAGAAGGCTTCTGATAGAGTGACACTAGTCTCATCCGTTGCCTACAGATAGAAGAACCATAACGTATACACGATTAGCCCCTAGGACGAAAAAAACAATTGACTATACATAAAAGAGGATATAAATGGAAGGGAAAGAAAGAAAGATTGCCATGATCACCTTCCCTTTTGGTGAAAATGCAGTCAAGCGTCCGAGAAATCGGACAAAGCAGCCCGTTTCAATCAAATTACAGATGTAACCCTGAATAGAAAAAGAAAAGATGTGTTATGTTCCTTAACGTCATAATTTCATCTCCATAGAATCAAGCAATTCACAATTTATTTTACTTGGATCACGGAACGTGGATTTATCTCTGAAAGATCCAAGGGAAGTTGTGGGTTGGCATGAACAAGAGAATATTTTGCAGAAAGTACCAAATTATTGCCTTCTACATCTGCAAAAAAAATTTGAAGGGATTCCAAAAATAAAATACCATGAGAAACACATTAAGCAATATGACACACTACCGATAATACTTCAATTGAAACAATACCAAGAACTAAAAGATCAGAAAACTGGTGTCCTGGCTTCAAAACTGACTTAATCTTAGCAGCATGCCCTGCAAAATCATGTCAATCACCGTTTCATGAAACTCCATACTAATGTCACAACTCATACGTGGGCGAAAACAAGGAATATATATACCTTGATGATCTGCCAAATGCTCATTCAGAATGGTACCCCTCATATTGCCTTTCGTATTGAGGTATAAAAGTACAGCTCGAGGGGTAACATGCTCAACGACGCCAGAAACCAGGCTACCTTGCTTGATCATCTCATCCTCGGATACCCTGCAAGTGAAAAAACCAAGTGTAAGTATAAGAACTTCTTCAAACAAGGTGGTATGATTATGAAACTAGTAACTAAAAGGTATAAAATGAAAACCTTGCTGGTGATATTATGAAACTAAGATTTATACGATGATGAGCCGGAAGTGCGCTTGTTACTCTGCATTTAACTACTTGCCCCACATGGTACATTGAACTTGGGTCACATCCTCTCTCTAAACCCAATTCAGCTCTGAAAGAATGATAGTTGGAATAAAAAAAAACCTGAGCCACTTCAAATCAAATAGAGAAAAAAGAGAAGACAGAATTATAATAATTAAGGTAATAAACCTGGGGGCAAATCCTTGGACTCCATTGTAAAATCTTACAAAACACCCATGTTTCTCGAGCTTTGAAATCCAACAATGGGTTATTAACCCAGCAATTGCATCAGCGTAAGAAGCTACAATGCCGAGCTTTGATTTCAACTGGATTAAACATACATACCATAAGAATAAAAATATAATTGAAATGTAATGCAGCATAGTGATGTATGAGCTACAAAAAAATGGTAAAGTCTTATTTCATACAGATTGGAAATGACTTAAAATCAGTCTTATTTCATACAAGTTCATTTGTCACAACTGTCCATCTCACAAAACTTGACCAACCACAGAGAGTTTGGAAAAATGTCACACTCAACTTATCCATTCTAAAAAAGAGTGAAAATGCTTAAACTACAACCTTTGCAATACACCTATACTAACCTGTCTAAACATTATCAAATGACAAACATAGTACTAGATGCACAGATGCACTCTGGAGACCTGAATTATAGTTGTCAGCACTGCACGTGACACTTACCAGTGTTTTCTTGTGTGTAACAGTTATTCTCTTTGATTTGCAGCCTAAGACACGAAACACCAACTCCGCACCCACCTGCTAAATCAAGTAATTAGCGTTCATAATTTAACAAAAAGGTACTTAACATTCACACTAATATCTGGCCGCTTAATCATCCCTAATGAAAAGAAACGGATATTACTTAGATTAATACTGAGAAAGAAGCTGGAAATGAAGTCTCCCTCATGACAAGGAAGGTATATTACCTTAAACTTCTTCCGGGGCTTTGCTATTTCAAACTCCGACATGTGTTGCAATGGACAAAGTGCTTTAACACCACTTGGAAACTGGACAACGGCATCGGATCCTTTAAAACCAACAACTTTACCCTTGACTATCATCCCAGGCTTGACGTCAGAATGTGTAAAAACTGAGCTTTCAAATGCACTAGCCTGCATGAAACGGAAAATAGCAGTGTGAATCGAGTTCTCGAGCCTGTTACTACTTAATATGTATGTGGCTTACATATGTGTGTGTGTGTGTGTGTGTGTGTATATGTATATATATCATTATATATATATATATATATATATATATATATGTATATATATATATTATATATATATATATATGTATATATATTATGTATCACTGATTCATATAAACTGTACAGATATTGATCAAAGAAGATGTATCCACAAAGCAATATGCTGTCAAATACCCTAAGTGGTTATGATGAACAAACCATATAGAGAGCTGCAGACCTATCCGAAACATGCAAGTCATGTATCCAACTCCATTTCTTATTGGTTTTGCGGATATAGCACTCCATTTCTCAAAAAAAGTGAAGTCTTTCCAGCCAAGCATAATAAAGAAAAAAATGTGCATGTATCCAACACTAAAGAGAAAAAAAACCTGTGTAGGTAAGAGAAATATAATACACTCCAAAACAAATCCTTGATGGAGGGGAAATAATTAAGTAACAGTCACCAGTATACAACAAGAATACAAGCTGTTTCTTAAGGGGTGACAATGAATAAGCAGCATCAGATGAATATGAAACAACCAGGAGAAAAATACAAATTAAACATGCAATGGTTCTTCTCTTACACTATAATAAAGCAAAAACGGTAAGAGACCTTACCTTAAGTACACCCATTGCAAGTCCTTCCAGGTGTTTGAAACCTAGTATTCTGGCGCGAACAGAGCTCCCTTCCTTAAACTTCTTCTCTAGCTGTTTTACTTCCTCTTCAGCCACATCAGCAATCTGTACAAAAGTAAATACAATAGCAAACATAATAAAATAAATCTATGAATGATCATGGCAATTAAAAATTTGAGGAAAGACCTACATTGACATAAGCTGGAGTTGGAAGAGGAGCCGAAGGAATTTCAAGCAGAATACCAAATCCCTTGTCAACTCGAATGATTTTTGACTGATCATATATTTCCCCAGTCTTTACAGCCTATGTCATGAATCAAAAGAAAATAAAAGGTACAAGTTAGGTAGTGACGAAAGTAATCTCAATAAATATATAAATAATACATATCAACAAATATTTGTACAGACACTGCAAAAGATTTACAGAACAATCATAGCTCTCAGCTAAATATTTTAAAAGGGCATCATCCATTTCTAACAAATATGTTCACTATATTCTCCTGGTGGTGCGTCAGATGTTCACTATATTCTAAAGTAAAATGACATAAGCCATCTAACGTACTCATAAAAAAGTATATTAAAAAACCAGCAGGGTTATGTAAAACAAACTACAAAGCAGAAGCAGGACCCTATTTGCAAAAATGCATGAGTTAAATAAAAATTAAGCATAGGAGACTCACCGATGGAGGAGCTTTATTGAGGATGAGATGAGGATTCATGGTAAGGCCAACAGCTCTAGTTGACGGATCAATAAAAAGAATTCTAGCGTTCACCTGTATGGACAGGGGGTGAAGAATGCACAGCAACAAATAAGATCAAAATGCCAAATGAATAAGTTCCAAACCCAAAAATTGAATGATAGCAGTTGAAATATGCTTTACTATATTAGGGAAGAAAAAACAGCTACTCAGTGCACCATTGAAACAAAATCCATCATTCAAAGCATAATTATTGCTCAAGGAAAGCTTAAAACGGTGATTTCAAATAGTGGTTCTCTTCTAGTAAGTGTCATGCATCATCACTGGTTGTTGTTTTGCAAGAACCACAAAAAACTAACAAGCATGAAGCATGGAATCAAGGAGAACCAGGATAAACCTCAGGATGCACATAACCCTGACATGCCAAAAGATGAGATAAAACCTTCCAAGAAAACACAAATTATGTAAACAATTATATATATATAGATACACACACACACATGTGTGTGTATGTGTCATTGTGTCAATACCTTCTTATTCTTGTCATACTTCTTTCTCCAGTGAGCAGGAGGGAATAATTCTTGCAAATGGAATATATCAACCTGCAAAATAATGTCATCTTAAGAAGCCAAGTAAGAACAAAAAATAAAGGAAGGATTTTTTTTAATTATTATATGAAAATGATACTCCTTTACTTAATGAAACAATTTAGACAGACATCTTACCGTTCCAGTGAAGTATGTTAAAAATGACAACATAATCCCATTTTCTAGCGCTGCTTGCACACGTGCACTGACCATCATGCCTGGCACAAGAAGGTCTAACGAAATACCCTTAAGATCGGATGTCTGTGACAAGTTTTGAAAAGAGAAAGCCAAGATAAGGATAAGTTTTAACATGAAGATGCAACAAGTGATGGAAAGAACTAGTAAACTACCACAAACTTGGATGTTGTATCAGCGTCCCAACTCATTTGAATAACCTTACGGTCTTTATCAATGCTCCTTACAACACCCTGAATAAGTTGCCCAATGTTAACCTTAATCTCCCTGGCACCTGTAGAAGTGTAGCATGTTAATACCACAACTTACTGTGCATCATGCCTTTTAAAGAACACAAGGGTAACAACATATCGAAGGTAAAAGGCTTGAAGGATTTCACACACATGCAATTATACTTAACACTGATAAGTTACGCTATTCAAGAATTAAAACTATGAACTTATACTATCAAGTTATATAATGCCAGGTGTTTTGTGCCTACTATTATTGTAGTAATTCTAAAACAAACAGGGGATCATATACTTGGTTATAGAACAACTACTAGAACAAGATTTACCATACAAAGGCTTGAAATCCACTAAAACATGATATATGGGAAGACACTGATGAATGACAAGGCATCCCTCACAGTCTATTTAACCATCTCCATTTTTGTAAGACAGATGAAATTTAATTACGTATTTCACTCACCCATGACTTCCCTTAAGTAAAACACAAAAACTACAGCACAAGAAAGAGATGACCAATTCAAAAGTACCCATCACCACACAAAGTACAAAAGTAGGTCCAAGATAGCAAAAGATTCACTCAAATGATCAATTAGACAAATAAGTGACTGGTAATTTATACCTTCAAGGCTTTTCTTCGGCAGAAATCCAGTAAAAGAAGACAGCCCAAAATGAAGAATATACCCATGGTCTTCAATGCTTCTTACATATGCAGTGAGGACCTGGTGGACAAAAAGATGTTTGTAGTCAAGAAGATTTAAATTTTTATATGTATACCATTATGCGACTTATAGAAAAAATTCAATAAAAGGTACAAAAAAGGTGAAGTAACCAGCCAAGTGCAAAAATGACAAACTACAAACTTAAAACACAATATATAGGAAACATGACAGCAAAAAAAGATAAATCTCTTTCACTGAAGTGGATTCCTTTTTTTTACTCCATCATGGAACACTCCAATTTCTTAAGAATCCCTTTCTCAAAAACTTTTACTTGGTGCATGGAAACAAAAGCGATACTTGAAAAATAGATATTGTAGCAAAAAGATTACTGTACAAAAAAACAAGCATACCATGCCTTGTTGAACAGCATCAAGAGTTACACCTTTGTGCAACAAGGAAAGACGTAATGAAACCCAGATCTTCTTTTTACTTAACTCCTTATTGTCATCTTCAACTTGTGACACAACACAGGAAACTAGCTGACCAATATGAAATATGCCAGAAAGGAAATCATTACCACCATCCTGCAAAAAAAAATCAATTGCTCAAATCGAGGGATACCAAAAAAAATATCATTTGTTACAACATACTGATGCCACAAAATCAGAAATTCCCTAATGATCATGTGAGAAATATAACCATTAGAAATCTGCAACCATCTAAATTACTATTATTACGGGGTTAAGATCATTCATTGAAGAACTACAATGTACTTTTACCTTAATATCACCAAGTACAGCAGCATCAACTGCATCATCAGCATGAACTAATCCACGTAGGCCTCCGGGAAGACTAACTGCAAGGTCCTTCTCATTTACTTCAGCAACTGTTCCCCACAACTTCATTCCAGGTGAAATGTTCTAACATTTAAACAAAACCAAAGAGGTTAACATACTAACCACTATGATATACCATCTACTCCACAAATAGTCTATAACTTACAACTCATTCAGGAAACAAAAATTCTCTTATTTAGTAAAACATCAGATATAAAATAATAAGCAGATTACTTTGTTAATAAACCAATTCACTCAAAAACACATAAGCGGAAGGAAAGATGGAAAGCAAAGCCCTTCATTGTTAATCAATGGTCTCAACTAGCACAATTTTAAGAACTTAAATCAGGTAGTATGACTACAAGAATAATTTACCAGAAAAATCACGTGTTTAATGCTTACATTACCAAAACCAGGCTTCACAGTGAGTTAATAACCAATAACTATCATTCTAATGGAGGCACAAAGAATACTCTTCGATCATTACTTTTTATTATGAAGGAAGATAGTCAGGAGTCAGGAACTCAGGATTGTTTGACCTTGAATACAAGTACATTTACATAAAACCAGATAACATTGTGTTGCATACTTCCTCAGACTGAGCAAATGAGAATGGAGGTTCAGTGACTATAAAGGCTATGAAGACTTGAAATTAACCATAAGAAAATATAGTTGGAGTCCAAAGCAACATTCTGTTGTCCAAATTTCCAACAAATATGCAAGTATCCAAAGGTCATGGTTTGACTGTTCAATGAAAATATGCAAATTTAAGGTATAGCGATAGCAAGGCAAAGGAATCCTCTTTCTATGTACATGAAGTAGGATATCGTCTCAAGTTGATTCTCAATGAAAATATGCAACAAATTTTGTATTTGAGTATTACTCCCAGATTCCTCTCCACCACTTTCATTAAAAAAAAAAATAGAAAGAAAGCATCCCTATATCAATTTCTGCTCACAACCCACTATTCACAATCAATTTTGCAAAACTAACCATTTCAATTAAAGGAAATTCACATTCTTAAGGTAGTCACAGGTTAATCTTGCAAATAAACCTTTTAAATGGGTTAAAGGGCACCTGTTTCTATCCAATAACTATGGACGGCACTAAGTTAAGACGCTTCCCATCGAACAAACGTCCATACAAACTCCATCTAACATCAAATTTGACCGATTTTCTTTCTTCAATGCATAATAGCTGATAACACTGACAAAATTTTAAAAAAAATAGACAATAGCAATACCTTGAGAGTGATTCTATTGGCAAACCTAGGCAATTTCCCCGTAACTCCATCTCCAAACAGCGAACCCATTTCATCTTCGGCCGGTGCTTGACGAGGTCGTCGATTCCCAGATCCCGCCATTGTCTTCCTCTTCTTACCATGTGAAGGTCTCCCTTCACCATCGAACTGAGCATCAACTTCAGCCCTGATTGCGTCCCTCTCTCTTTTACTCAACGTGTTTCCTCCTCCTGCTCAAAATAAGAGGTAATTAGCAACCAAATAACTATAGAAGATGACAGAGATGTATGAAAGAAAATGAACCTCTAGGGAAATCAGGAACATCGTCGTCTGCATTTTGCACTGGCATGGCCGTCGGCCGGACAGGTTTGGTCTGAGCCTGGCTCTTCAGACTCTTCTTGAACGCCATTTCTGCGGCTAAAACCCTACCAAATTATTTGCGAAAGAAGGTTTAAGTGGGAGAGGGTTTAAATATTTATAGAGGCGGCTGTCCGTATTTTGTTTACAACAAATGTTATATTTTGATTTTCAATTAATAATACTATCAATTAGTACATCAATTAATTTATATTTTTTTTTCGAAATAATTTCAGTTAATTATATTCTAATTTTTAATTAAATTTTATTTAATAATACTATCAATTAGTAAATCAATTATACTATTAATAGTATATGTCTCAACATTTTTTATCATAAATGATGATTAACCTAACTTCTCTAGTGATGTATCGGGTGATTCGGATTATCAAAGTGAAGATATAAATCTAAAAACTACTATAGAATGAAGTCACAATGGTCACCAAACTTTCAATTATCAAAATAATGTTTTCTTTGGAAAAAGGCACACTACTTTAGTTTTTTTTTTTTTTTTTTGAAGACGGAAAGCGGTTAGAACAGAACTAACTTCTTGAAGTCGTCCACCCTAAAGCATCCTTTCAGATGAGAACGCGAAGTTCGGGATCGTCAGAAAACGGTGTGTTGGGGTTCGAAATTCCCAGATGGGTCAATCGGTCAGCAACACAGTTGATTTCTCTGAACACATGTCTGACCTGCACTTCCTCAAATAAGCAAAGATCCAGAATGGAGTCGGAAATGATCATCTCGACCTCCCAAGGGCAGCACCAAATTCCTTGAAGTGCCTTGATAACACATAAGTTATCACCCTCAATTTCCAATTTTTTGATCTTTAATCTAATTGCTTCTTTTAATCCGGCTTTTAGTGCACATGCTTCAGCTTTAATCACCGAATTAAAAATAGTTTTTCCTAGCGTCCAGACTAATAACATCACCAGAATGATTCTGTATAACAAAACCAATAGAGGTTACACCTGAGTCGAGTTTTGACCCAGGCACACTACTTTAGTTCATTTCATCTCAAAAGTTCTTTCCGGAAAATGAGGCTAGCTACATTTAAGCGTGGTATCATTTTTTTCTAATCACAATGTTGATTACTTTTCTTTCTTTTAGTTAGGTCATTTTTATCAATGGGTCTTCAAAGCGGGGTCTTGCGCCATTTTTGTAATTTTTCTTCAATAAAATCTTATAACTTACTTTTTCCAGTTTATGAATGGGTCTTCATCATTGGGTCTTACCTCGTTTTTCTCACCCACCGATTTATTTCTTCATACCATTTTACAAATATACCCCTACTAACTTTTTAATATTACAATTGTTTTAACTATATCTTAAACCAAACTTTTTATTATTATAACATTAAATAATCATTTAATTATTTTTTGTTAACTTAAAATTATTCAATTATATTTAAAATTAAATTTAATTATGAGAAATACTTAATTTCATTAAAATTAGCATAAAAAACACCACACCATAAAATACATAAAACTTAAATCATGATACAAACAACATTGAAGTGAACATAAAAAAACATGAAGCAAACAACATTAAAATAACACAATCTTGAGTGTTGTATGCAAGGATTTCGGAAGGTTGAGTGAGTATTTGACTATAATATTTATAGTTAGAATCTAGGGTTAAATCATTAAAATCAAACATTTCACTAAAGTTTAGAGAATTTAGATGATTATCCATGATGGATGGAGAAAGAAGAGATGTGTTTTGGTGTTTCAAAATGATTCAACACTTTCACTATATATAGACAAGAATATGGGTTAATTTTATTATTTATTATATTTTTATACCTTATAATGAAATTTGGTTTATCTATTTATTTATCTCTATGAATAATGCAATAAGAAACGAAGAGATAAAAAATTGCAATTAAAAATTACCCAACACATATTTGAAAAAATAAGGAATAATTTTTTATTATTTAGAATTTTATACCTTAAAACGAAATTTATTAATATATTTTGTATTTTGATATTTTTATACCTACAAACTTTACCATAAAAAAAAACTTTTTTTTATAACTATTCTAAATATATTCAAAATGGGTGCCTATGAATAGATTTAAAAAAATTATGAATTTTGGTATAATTTTTTTTTTTAATATTTAAGCCGAAAAATGGATTTTTAATAAATTAAAACTCAATTAACCGTGACCAATAATAACGTGCCACGTGTCGCTGCATGCCTCGCGCCAATTACAACGCGACACGTGGCGCAAGCTGCATTTTTTTTATATTAATGGCCGCTTAAAAGCGGCCAATGGGGGGAGACATGTGTCCCCCCTTGAAGCCAAGACCCCGGTCATCCCAAGGTCCAATTAATTACGTTCTTATACCCATATTTTTCATAAATTACAAGAATCACCCCCTGGACCCCGTTAATCATGCTCTTATTATGCTATGTTGAGTTTGGATTATACTTTTCTTGTTGTGTACTATTCTTAAGTTTTTCTTTTGATTTAAAAGATGATTAAAACCTTATGCGGAGTGTTGTTTTTTGAGAGAATTTCTTTGAAACAATATATCACAATGTGGTCACTTTTTCATTGTCAAAAGAAAAGGTATTTCTTATGATTATTGTTGTCTTGAAGTAATATTTAAGTGAAGCATGGATTGAAGAATAGCTTATCTTTGTCAACTTTCACTATGAAGTCATTTTGGTTCCAATATTACATCCAATATCATCTCTATATACAATTGAGATTTGAAAGAAACGTAGCTATCGTAATTATATGTGGCTTCTTTTCTCATGTATAATAAATGTTTGAAAAAAATGTGTTGCTTGTGTTTTTGTTTTGGTTAATCTTAGACATTACTAATAGCTTGTTTGTTGTAACACAATGGTTTCTCTAGACTATTTACATCATGTAATTTTACTTTTATTATGAACTTTTAAACTTACACTAAAATTCAGTGAGGATTAAGCAAAACAGTTCACTTTGTACCTCTTGTGAGTCTAAATGAAGACGTGCATCACTATTCTCGTATGTTGTTGCTTGTTGTAATTTATTGCTCTTAAGTAGGTCACAAGAGCGAATTATCTCACAAGTAGGACTACTCTCCATTTTGCAGCATAAACGAACATGTAAGATGCATGAGATTAATGTTGGTTGATTTAATTCTCATTACACCGTTTTAGTAGTATGTTAATGGAACGCACGAGCATTGCACTATTGCATGTCCCCGTAAACCAACGGAATAAATCTCATGCATCTCACCGTATAGTTATATAGACATGTCACATATAATTTACTTTATCAAAACATCTTTGATTGTTTACTGTTACTTTGTGTAAAATACATATCCAAGATCCTTTAAAACATCTCTTGATAAACATGCCTTACCATGTAGACTTCTCCATTCACTATCGAATTGAGCATCAACTTTTGCATTGATTGCGTCTCTCTATTTACTCACGTCTCTCTCTTGACATCACGTGTTTCCTTCTTCTGCTCATACCAACACCCAATTATCAAGCAAATAACAAAAGAAGATGACATAGATGTATATAAATTTTTTTTTAAACCTATAGGGAAATCACGAAAGTCAGATGCATTTTGCACAAGCATTGTCGTCGGTTGGAAGAGTTTCCTTTGAGTTTTGCTCTTCGGATTTTCCTTGTGCCACATTAGTGTTGCTAAAAACCTTAGCAAATGGTTTAAGTAGGGTTGAGCATCGGTTTATAATCGAACCGCAAACCGATTTTTCATAAAACATGGACAGTAACTCACAATAGAAATTTTTTGTTTGATTGCGGTTCAAACCGAAATATGTTCGGTTCATTTTCATTTGAACCAAAAATGAAGAACTTCTATTTCCAGGAAAAACGGATCTAAATAAGTGCATATTAAAACCATAAAATTGATACAAAGTTCCAGTCCCATATCCAAATTGATACAAACTAATAGCCGTTTGTTTCTCAAAAAACTAACAATTTTGTTCAACATATCTAGATCAAGATTCAAGATAGTGAGACCCAATAAACATAATTATATGTCTGCCGCTCGGCCGCATTGTCTTCCAAAAATAATTGTTTAAATTTAAAATCAAAATTTGTTTAAAAACTATGGAAAAAGTCTGTGAACTTCTCCTTATATACACGTTGACCTTTCATTATAGTCGACACATGCTGCTCTCTCATTTTTGTAAGGCTGAATTGACATATTGGGCCTTCTACACAAGAAAGTTGGAATATAGGGCCTCCTAAAATTATGTTGAAAAATGGGCTCCTATTTTACAGGCTAGCTTTTTCATAGTACAAAAAAGGGTAAAAAGGGGGTGATTGATGACTGCTGAATGCTGTGCAAAAATTGGGTTGATTGATGACATATTTGATTGACATTTTTGGAGGGAATTGTTGGCCCACATTGGTTTCCTGTAACTTTTTTTGGGTATGTACGTAGTAGTTATTACCCAAAATGCATACAAATTCACATACTCGGGGATTTGTTGTCAGTGTAGTACGTATTTATTACCCAAAATGCACGTAGCACTTACCCAAAATTGGTTCCTTGTATTTTTTTTGGGTATGTATGTAGTTATTACCCCAAATGCATACAAATCCACATACTCAGGTTTTATATGATTGGGTAAGTGTTTTGTAAGATATTGATATGTTTGGATAAGTGGTTTGTTTGTATGGTTGTCAGTGTAGTAATTTTTTTGGGTATGTACGTAGTTATTACCCAAAATGCATACAAATTCACATACTCAGGTTTGATATGATTGGGTAAGTGTTTTGTAAGATATTGATATATTTGGGTAAGTGGTTTGTTTGTATGGTTGTTAGTGTAGTACATCGAACACGGTAAGTGCATATCCCAATATTAAGGTCGAAAATTTGGATAATCAAACATAAATCGTCATACAAAATACACAAAGATGACACACCTAACATACCCAAAAAATAACAACCCAGTTTTGTTAACACTTTTGGGTTAATCAAAAGTGTGTTAACATTGTCACACAAGTTTCTGCCCCAAAAAACAACCTTACCCGGTGTTGCACTTTACCCACATACTTGGGTAAGATGGAGAAGACGACCGAGCGACCATGGTGCTTGGTGGCTCTCGATGGAGAAGACGACCGAGGAGCTTAGTGGTTGGTGGCTCCAATATTGTGCAGCTCCATTCGGGACAAAAGGCAACAACGAGATGGAGAAGACGATCTAGGAGCTTCTCAGGCGCCGTTTGGTGCGCTTCGTCCGGATCTGGGGTCAGCTCCTGCGATTCAGGTTCAAGACAAAGGAAAGAGGGCTTGAGGCGGTGTAGATCTAGACTCGTAGTCGGTGCAGATCTAGGCTCGCGGGCGGCTCCTCCAAAATCGCTCCTCGCAGGCGGCGATTGGCGGTGCTGTGGCGGAAGAGGCGGCGATTTTCTGACGGAAATAAGAGGGCGATGGTTTCAGAGGGATGAAAGAAGAGGCTATAGTTTCAGGGAAGAAAGAAGAAGTGGGGTGAATCTTTCAACTTTAATATTAACTTAAAACTCCTTTTTTTTTTCCTCTTTGAAACATCTAATCATTTTGAAAATGGTGAGTACCATCATTTCATATAACTCAAATAGTTCCCTACCATTCTAGTTTCCAGCCCTATTTTCTCTTATGAGATTATAGAGGGTCATTTCACAAAAGAGAAATTTTAAGGGTCCTAATTCTCTAATTCTTTCTTTTTTTTCTTCTTAAGAGATACTGTTCGGAGCCCTTCATGCATCTAGTCGCACTTTATTACTAATAAAAAACGAGCTAGCCCGACTCCTTACATTGACCTTTAAAATATCTAATATACCCTCACGAGGGTTAACCCGTACATGCGTCCCTATCGGGAAAATAAAAGCAAAAGTCGCGAGAAAATTAGGAGCAGCATCTGCGTCGCGGAAAACATAGTGAATTTGGATAGTCTATTTTCATAATAAAGCCTTGACATTGGTGCACAGGGTAGGGGAATCGGTCTCCAACACAACGTTTTTAGTAAAGCCCGACTCCTTAAATCGGCATTTAAAATATTTATTATACCCATAGAAGGGTTGACCAATACATGCATCTCTATCGTGAAAATAAAAGCAAAATTCGCATGAAATTAGCAACAACAATTTTCTTCGTGAAAAACGCCCTCTGAAGCTAACTTGAGCGTGTGTAACAGTCCCCGTTGCTCCGCCATAAGGATTGTACACTGTCAATGTTATTGATGAACCAACTTTGCCACATCCCTACAAGTATATACATTATTCCTAAGATCTAACTATACCTACAATCAATGCTCTTTCATTTTTTTTAATCAATCCATCTGTATTTATTTTGCTCCAATCCTCTACAAACTTATTTCAGTTGATCAAGATGAACACACGAAAATTGTCATGGTTGGTGGGTACTTAATGAAAAGTAAGCCAAAATTAATATATAAGTTAATCATTTAATTTTTTTAATCTTCTTGACGCCATTAAAGTGTTGTGGTGGGTTGATTACTTGATGGAAAGGAAGCCAAATTTATTGATATTTATGTATAATTTAAAATTTTATGGGTGCTTTTTAAACTATTCATAGTTTAAGTGCGACTTTTTGTAATTACCCAAATATTACCGTAGTGAAGTGGACCCCGCTTACGCAGGTCGCTCATACGGGCCGAGCAATCAGGAGTATATTAGGGCGTGAAAGTGACGCTCCAGATTTCTATCATACTAAAATTTCCGCTCTCTCGTGCCGCAAGCTTTGCCTTCAACCGCTCGCCTGCAGTTCCTTCTCCGGTGCTGTTAATCGGTAAGTTCTACTGTCCCATTGTCTCCTTTTCTATCAGTTTCTGATAAATTAAAGACAGTTTTTAAATTATGTTTTTTGCTTGGGTTCATCGAGTCAGTATCTTCTTGGCAACCTCCTAAGAATGTTAAGGAGGTTCGCAACTTTTCATTCCGATCAAGGAAACGTGGCCGGTGAGTCATCTAGCTGAGGAGTTCACCAGACACATTGTGAGACTCCATGGAGTACCGAGGACTGTTGTCTCTGACAGAGATGGACGTTTTACCTCGAGATTTTGGCAGTAGGTACATACTGCTTTGGGGACGAGTCTCCACTTTACTACCGCCTACCACCCACAGACAAACGGACAGTCTGAGAGGACCATTCAGACCTTAGAGGACATGCTCCGGGCGTGTGTACTAGATTGGGGACAAGTATGGCCAGATCATCTCCCACTAGTAGAGTTTTCATATAATAACAGCTGGCACGCGTCTATTGGGATGACTCCTTATGAGGCTTTGTACGGGCGGAGATGTCGTACGCCCTTGTGTTGGGATGAGCCCAGCAGAGCTGATGGAATAGCTCCAGATCAGATACAAGATGACATCGCTCGGATTCCCCTAGTCCGAGAGCGGATGTTAGCAGCTCAGAGTCGTCAAAAGTCCTACGCCGACAAAAGGCGTCGACCTTTGGTGTTTTAGTGGGTGCTCAGGTGTGGCTGAGAGTGTCACCTACGAGAGGAGTCAGGCGTTTCGGCATTAAGGGGAAGCTGAGCCCCCGATATGTCGGACCTTTTGAGATCTTGGAGAGAGTTGGAGAGGTGGCCTACAGATTAGCACTACCACCGAGATTAGAGGGTGTTCATCCGGTCTTTCATGTATCTCAGTTGAGAGAGTACATCCCGGATCTGAGACACATCATCATCCATGAGGATCTGATAGTTGAGCCTGACCATACATTTGTAGAGTACCCAGTAGCTGTCTTGGAGCGCAGTATTAGACGTCTGCGGTCCAAGGAGATACCTATGTTGAGGATTCAGTGGTGTAGACGAGGAGTTAATGAGGCCACTTGGGAGACTGAGGAGAGTATTAGACGTAACTATCCCGAGTTCTTTGAGAGGTTAGAGGTTACTCCTGTATTGACGAGTTAGTACTCGGATGTTGTGTTGTTTGATATTTCAGGTTTTTATATTGATTTGAGTGATTACGTTTATGTGATACATGTTTACTTTTGATGATTGAGTAGTTACATGATAAGAGATGATTCTAAGTTTCGGGACGAAACTTCTTTTAAGAATGCACCGATGTAATAACCGAAATTTTTAATGTCCGTTAAACCTGAAGATAACCAAATTTCGATACGTCAATTTGAAACAAAATAAAACGAGTTAAATTCTAGCATTTTATGTGACATTGATTCACATAAAATGATGAAACTTTGTAACAGAAAATAAATTACGTACCTCTAAAATAAGATAAGAAATTAAATTATACGGAATTTAATTTCGTAATTATTCCCACAATTTACTTACCGAACCCTATGAGTAACGAGTTACGTACTCTTATTTTACGCGAGGGCAGACCGGATGTGGCCCATTACTAGGCCCACATACCAAGCCCACCAGCCCAGTTCCTAAACTAATACTAACCCTAACTTAATTACGTTTAATTTTAACCTAAACCTAATCTTCTCCCTCATCGATTGCCGCTGCTCTCCCTTCCCTCTCGCGGCACGAACGAACAGCAGCCCACCAGCACGCCTGATCGAGCCGCCACCGAGTCGCCACCGAGCCCCTGCGCCGCCTTCCGCCGACCGCCGCAGTAGATCCGGTAAGTCCGTTGCCTCCCTTCTCCTCGCCCTTCTTTCTCTCGGCCCTAGGGTCGTTAACGATCGCCGCCTCTCTTCGGCTTGCAGTAGCACTACAACCGGACCACCGTCTTCCCCGACGCCGAAGCCAGGGCAGCCGCAAGAGCCGCCTCGTCTCGCCGGACCGTTACCTGGTAAGCTTTCCTTCCCTGTCGAACTTCCGTCCTTCTGCACGCCGTTGCTAACCCCGCGAATACAGACCCAACGAGATCGAACTAAACCGAGGCTGCAGACCCACGAACCAGGCGGGCGGAGAGGTCCTTCCGAGCACCAACCATCGCTGCACCTGTCTCGTTGGAAGGGCTGCCACCGAACCGGATCGAAGCACACCGAGGTGAGTCCGGTACTGTCCGCTCATGTGCTGATTCCTATTGTTTTTGGAGTTGCAGTAGTGCACGTAGTTTGCAATATAAGTTTCACATGAGTTTAAGAATGCTGAATATGCATATGTATATATACGTATAGGAGGAGTATGAATGTATATAGGTATATACATGTACGAGTATAAGATATAGGTATGGGTATGTGAGAGTGTAGTGTATATGTGTATGTATGTATATATATAGATGTAGGAGTTTCATGATATAAATAAATATATAGGATTAGATATAGATTTGGAAGATATAATTATATATATATGTACTGCAGTGTACTCGACGTGAGTGTATAAAAATATATATATACGAATAGACTAGAGATTGGGTATGTATGTATATATATATATATATATATATATATATATATATATAGATTTTAGTTCAAGTGAGGAGAGAGCTTGTAGATAGGAATTAGGAGAGATGTAAACATTGGATGCATTTAAATCAAGGGCTCTCACACACTCATCATTAATGACATTTTTGTAAATTAACTTAAAATCTGGAAAAATACCCTTACGTTCAAAATAGTCATTGATGTTCATACTTTTATATGTCATTGTTCATGTTTTTATACATTGGTGTTCATAGTATTTTTATTCATCAAAGTGTCATGTCCATTTATTCCTTTATATTCATTTTATAATGCATAAATGTTCATTTACAGTATATAACCACAAAAAATAAAAAAACTCATCACAAAACGTTAAAAGATGATCATAATATATTATGTATGTATCAAAGTTATAGATAAGTCATCAGTGTTCATACTTTTATACGTCATTGTTCATGTTTTTATTTGTCAGTGTTCATACTTTTTATGTCATTGTTCCTGTAAATATTATAAACTATTTTTCTATAAGGCATTTTGCCAAACAGTTTGCGTGCACACTAAAAGGAGCATATAGATTATTCAATTGGAGCTATTAGACCAACTCTACATATGTATATACATGTATTTTCTCAATCAAACACAAAATGATTTAAACAAATTTGATTTTGAACACAAACATCAATCATAATGAAATATAAACCTTAAGAATGAAAATCTAAACACTTAGAGTAGAAATTCGAAGAAACAAAACCTGAATCGTCTTGTATTCTCTTTGATTTCACAATTTTTTATGTAATCGATCTCTGAATATTATAAACACGATTTTAAAGAAAAGTATAATTTTCAAAAAAAATGAATAGCATATTATAAACACCCTAACTGTAAAAAAAATGAATACATACTTGTAAAAAAATGAACATCATATTTTATTAACACGATTTGAAAGAATAGCATAATTTTCAAAAAAAATCCAATAAAAATGTTTATAAAAAAATACAAAAATGAATAATTAATCTTAAAAAATGAATAGTTAGTGTTGGGAAAAATGAACATTTATTGATAAAATATGAACAAAGACTCTGTTAAAAATGAATACATACTTATAAAAATATGAACACCAATTTTTATTTACAAAAAGAAAATCTGGAAAAAAAAGTGATGTGGCATGCCACATGTCACCACCCCAACTCTCCTCATTCCTATCTGCAAGGGTCCTCCTCATCGGAACCGGACCCTATATATATATATGGGTATATATATGGGTATATATATAGGTACATATATATAAGTACGAGATGTGAGATATGAAAATATGTATATATATATATATATGTGTGTGTGTGTGTTTACCGAATAGTTACATATTATATAAGTGGAAGGATAGGTTAAAGTATGCATGTAAGTATATATATATATATATATATATATATATATATATATATATATATATATATATATATATATATATAAGATTAGATAGTAACCGGGAAGGAGGTGTGTTGTCTTTTTCGGGTTGATTCGAGATTTGAACCTATAACTTAAGTAACTATTTTTAGAGACATAATTTATGGAAAACAAGATATGAAAGAAATTAGTAGGATTCAAGAATAAACTTCGAGAATTTACGACACTAAGGGTAAAATGGTCTTTTACCGTAAGAGAGATTTTTCCGTAATTCCTTCGCATGAGGTTGGACATCGAGACGTGATTTTGATCCACATGCCTTATTTGACAGGCGTTTGAGTTACCACGAGTACGGACTGTTTTGAGACGTGTTAGAGAGTGTTTTGACTCAGGTAAGTCCTTGCGACTTACTTAGCCAGTTTCTGGATATTAGTTGAGTAATAGTGGTTGTGTGTGCTATGTGCATGTTTTAATAATAATAACTTGCTAGGACGACCGTTATTATTACGTTTAAGGCCCAAGTGTATGTATAACGGGCCGTGACATCATTGCCCAGCTCTGACAGGAGATTGGGAGGTTCTCTATACCCAGACCAGACAAGTACAAGGTGAGATGCATCGGATCCATTCCTGATGGTTACACGGGGGCGGAGGCGAGGTTTGGGAATCCCTCGTGTCACAAAAATAAGTATCATTAGCGTGAATGAGTAACTTAACTTAAGATAATAAATGGACTTGTTTGAAAGCATGATGGGTGTTTATATTTTATGTCTGTGTGTGCTACTATTATTCTTCTAATAATTAGATAACTAGCTAACGGTTCCCCTTGTTGTGTTTTTAGATTTACCGCAGGTTAGACCAGCAGCTGAGTGATCCGGAAGTAGTGGTAAGCCGGGTCTCCGTACTCCTTAGAGTGGGGGTTGGGGTTGTGTTTGTCTTTCTTTCTTTCGTTAAGACAGTTGTTCGTCTTTCCCTTGTTTAAGTACTTTAGGCTGCTAGACCGTGTTGCACTCATTACCTTTAAAAACACTATTTTATGAATTTCGGTTTTTCCTTATTTGTGTCTTGTTGCAAGATCCTAGTAATATTGTTGTCAAACTGAGGTCGGGACCCATTGTGAGGTCCTAACCAGTAACGCTCCGAGTTTTGAGAATTCGGGGTGTTACAGCACGGACCTTCGGTTGACGAAATAACACAAAGGAGGACGCCATCTGCGCGGACAGGCTGCGACGCTCCTGGCGACGCCATAAGGGAGGACCTCCGTTTGGCGGCGTGAAACCGGTTGGGCGGCAGGGAATCTCCATTTACTGTTGCGTGGTTCAACTTCAGAGAACGGTGACGAATTCCGTTAGGGTTTATTCCACTCAACTAGGTATGAAATCACAAGCTAAACTTAATATCATTTATGTAAACTTCCAATATTCATTGTAATTCATTGTAATCCCACAATAATTTGACTATGTGTGTTGTTTGCGGAATTGATTGAGGTGGGGTAGCTTGTTTGCAAGAGGACGGTATTGGGACTGATGGCGCAATCTTCTTTAGGTATGTCTTAATTGTTTGATTTGGTGAAATTTGGTGGGTGTTTTGATCTTCTCAGAAGCGTTTTTGAAAGGTTTGTGGTAATAAAGAAATACGAGTAATAGTTGTGAATAATTTGTGATATAAGCATGTTGAGATAGAATGTGTATTCGATATGAAAAAGAAGGAGTAATTATGAATAATATTGGTTTGAATCGTTTGAAAATGACATGTATTAAGTTAATAATTATAAATAATTCGTTGTCATAAAATAATGGTAATGTTAGTTGTTGATGAAATAGTAGTAATTATGAAAATATTGATGCTGCAGGTATTATGATTTACATGATAAGCTTGTAAATATGATTCATAATTAGTAATGTTTTTTTATGGTCTTAAGATACTTTTGAATAATTTAACATAAATACTCACTAGATCACGTTCATACATCACTGTTTGCAACCAATGACAACATAGTCCAAGAATAATTTTTTTTAAAAATGATTGGAAGTATCATGCTTGATCAATTAGTGTCTTTGTCCTTATTAACTTGTATCAAAAGTTAGCTTTCAATAATAATGTTTTATATGCTTAAGTTGAATCGGTCAATATGATTCAGTTCATCTTTTATGGCCTTGTTGACTAGTTTACTGGCATGAAAATATAAAGTAATAAATAATATTAAACAAAGATAGAAATATCATTACAAGAGTGATTCACATAAAACAAATTTTTTTGATCTAATTTATATTAGTATAATAAAATAATTTATATAATTTAACAACAGGAATGGTGTTGTAGTAGAGTATAGTATGTATGATACATTTCTTAAACTTATTTGAAAACATAAACATGTACAATAGGATAATTGTCTACAATTATGTATAAAATATAAAATACAAAATACAAGAAAGGGTGGTGATGCATGTATATATGTTATAATATATTTATATGTATGATAGGTCTTGTATTAGTTTTTATGAATTTAAAAATTTTATATTTATTTAGGGACTCTATTAAATATATATTTAGTTATTTATACTGTTTCCTTAATCATAGTTATTTTATTTTTGTAGATACACTTTGCTAACTAATGTAGAGCAAAAAGATAAATTAACATGAACAACAATTATCTCTACCTAGAAACGTAATTATTTAGATATATAATATTATAGTTAGGGAATGATGCAAGGGGGTAATGGAGGGGACTGTGCCCCTCCTTTCGTCAAGATTATTTTCCCTTAGAAGGATACAATAGATACAACTTTACTAGCTCATCTGGTAGAAGGAGGGAAGAATATCCCTGGAGTGGTTAGGGTTCGAGTTTTGTGGGAGTAGCAAAAAGAGTTTGTAGTAGAAAATTTTAGTATATATTTTTTTAATTTAATTTATAAATTTTAATTTTTAACTTAATTTGTGAAATGTTAATACAAAATAGTTTTGTGCCCCTCCGAAATAAAAATTCTCGCTCCATTGTAGCTAGGTACAGATTATCTAAAAAAACGTGAGTTACTTGTGTACTAATTAATACATGGACACATTTGATTATATTTTAGTATATGTATATAGAAAATAGATTTAGGAAAACAATACTAGTTCATTAATATAAAGTATTAGGTGTATCCCCGCCATTTGTAACTCTCTCAAAGAAAAAAAGGCAATATTTTTTTTTTTTTTTTTTTTTTTTTTTGATAATGGAAAGCGGTTAGGATGGACTACCTTCTAGAGGTAGTCCATCCTAAAGCATCCTTACGGATGAGAACACAAAGTTCAAGATCATCAGAAAAGTTGGTGTTGGGTGTCGAAATTCCCAAATGGGTTAGTCGGTCTGCAACACAGTTTACTTCTCTGAATACATGCCTAATCTGGACTTCGTCAAAAAAACGGAGGTCCAGTTTGGAGTCGGAAATAATCATCTCGATCTCCCAAGGACAACTCCAACAACCTTGGAGTGCCTTAATAACACAGAGGTTGTCCCCTTCAATTTCAATTTTTTTGATTTGTAGTCTAATTGCCTCGTGAAGGCCTGATTTTAGGGCAAAAGCTTCAGCTTTTAAAACCGAGTTGAAGTTATTTTTTTTGGCATCAAGGCTTACTACTTTTCCACTTTGGTCCCGAATCACGTAGCCAATAGAAGTAATTCCGGAGTCTAATTTCGATCCGTCAAAGTTTAGTTTATGAAAGCCCGATTTTGGTTTATCCCATTTGATATTATGTTTTTTCCTTGTTATAGGATTTACATTCTTTAGTTGTTTAAAGTCATAGTCATCTTCATCGAGCGTGTTGGCTTTCCACCTATGAATTTGGTCTTTGATGAAGCCGGTGACTTTGTTGCATGACCCAATGGGTTCATTACCAAAGATGATTTTATTTCTAAAGTACCAAATACTCCACCAAATGGTTGCGATGCATGCAAGTTTGTTTAGCCCAAGTATATTTTTAAGTTCAATTAGAATTTCATGGGGTTTCTTGTTGTTATAGTTAATTTTGTTTATTTCGATTAACATTGTTTTGTCAATTTTTTCAATAACTTGTTTGCTAAAAGGGCATTCGAGGAACAAATGGACCAAATCCTCGCAATGGTGGTTGCATAGTTCGCAATGTCTTGTAACTGCTATTCTTCTTTCGTCCAACTTTGCTTTAGTTGGGATACCATTTTGTGAAAATTTCCAGAGAAAGTTTTTTATTTTGGGTTGGGTATCAAGTTTCCAGATCCATTCACAAACATTTGTTTGATTAAAGCATGATTGTGTTTCAATCATATGAGCAGCAGATTTTGTAGTAAACCACCCATTATTGCTACCTTTCCAGTAAAGTCTATCCTGAATATCATTGTTTGGGATTATTATTTCTGTTATTTTTCCCCTAATATCTTGGTTTAAGATGTTTTTCAATTCATTTTCAATTTTTATGACATCCCATTGTCCAATGTTATTAAAGAAGTGGCTGACTGATATGGTTGTGTCAATGGAATTGGTATTTTGTGCCATTTTTATAAGCGGAGAAGGAGCTATCCAATTGTCATGCCAAAAATTTATAGTATTACCATTACCAACCTGCCAGATAAGTCCGTTCTTGAACTCGGTTTTGAGTTTCATAAGGTTATTCCATTGCCAAGATGTTGCGCCTTTCTTTTGATAATTTAGAATATTTATATTTTTAAGGTACTTTTCATTTATGACCTTTACCCATATGTTATTTGGTTCCGCAAGGATTTTCCATAAGAGTTTCATTTGTAGTGCTTTGTTTGTAATATGAGATCTGTTTAGTCCAAGACCACCATTTTCCTTGGATTTACATATTACATCCCAACTGATGATTGGCCTGTGTTGATCTCCTTTGTTCCAAAAGAATTTTTTGTAGGTTTTATCTAGTTCTTTTAGATTATAAGCTGGTAACATAAAACTTTGCATAACAAAAGTTGGTTTGGTCGCAAGATTATGTTTGATGAGTGTCTTTCTACCTTCTTGCGATAAGGAATTTGCTTTCCATTTCGAGAGTTGTTGTTTAGTTTTAAGATTGATATCCCCAAAAGTTTCTTTTGTCACTCTACCATTTATGATAGGACAACCAAGATATTTGTCAAGAGACTTGGTATGGTCCATAGCCAAGATGTTTTTTAGTTGGGTGATGTTGTTTTCGTTAGTATTTTTAGTTGTTTGGAAAACAGATTTTTGGTAGTTGATTTTTTGTCCTGATATGGAGCAGTACATTTCCAAGATCTGTTTTGTTCTTTGGCATGAAACCATGTTTGCTTTAGCAAAGATGATCATGTCATCAGCAAAGGATAGGAAAGGAATTGGGGTTCCTTGTCTACAGACAGAGAATCCAATATGGTTATCATATTTGTTACTATCATCTTGTAACATTTGTGTTAGAATTTCAGCTCCAAGAATAAATAGGTAAGGTGATAAGGGGTCACCTTGTCTAAGTCCTTTTTCAGGGAAAAATTGCTCAGTCGGTCCATTGTTAACCAGGACACAGAAGGAAACCGTGGTTAAACACTCCTTAATCCATCCCACAAATTTGTTGCAAAATCCAAATTTTTCCAAAATTTTAAAGATAAAATTCCATTCAACTTGGTCATAAGCTTTTTCCATATCAAGTTTGATGGCCACCCACCCTTCCTTGTCTTTTTTTAATCTAAAGGAGTGAAAAATCTCGTGTGCAATAAGAATATTGTCATGAATTGATCGGTTTGAGACAAACGCACCTTGCAACGGATGGATTAGTTTTGGTATGATTGATTCCATTCTATTTGTTATTATTTTTGCTATGATTTTATATACAGTAGAACACAAACTAATTGGTCTAAAGTGGTTCGTTGTTGTTGGATTATCCACTTTCGGGATAAGGGTTATAAAAGTGTGGTTGATTTGTTTGAGCATTTTACCACTCCTAAAGAAGTTTTTAACTGCTTTTGTAACGTCGTTTCCGACAATGTGCCAATATTTTTGATAAAAACCAGCTGGCATGCCATCAGGACCCGGAGATTTATCACACCCAATATCGAAGATAGCATTTTTGATTTCGGCATTTGTCGGGGTCTTTGTTAGGTTTAAATTATCAACACTACTAACTTTATTTTTAATAAGTTGGAGTTTTTCTTCAAGTAGAGGGTTGTCCAATTGTATTTTTGTGAATTTTTTCATAAAATCCGTCCTGATTTCAGAGCGAATTTCATTTTCACAAGAAATCAGAGTTCCATTTGAAGTTGTCAACTCTTTTATGTGTTTGCGATTTCTTCTCCCCGTAGCAATGCGGTTAAAATATTTAGAATTTGTATCAATATTTTTTAGATGTTTATTTTTGGTTCTTTGTCTCCAATATCTTTGGTGAAAAGAGAGTAGTCGGTTTTGTTTGATTAGGAGATTTTTTTGCAAGAGGTCGTTTCTTTGGTATGGGTTTGATTGGTTAATTCCCTGAATTTCTTCAAGTTTTATTTCAATGTCTTTGAGTTGCTTAAATATGTTGCCAAAGTTTGTTTTACTCCACTCTTTTGCTTTTGTTTTCATTAGTTGGGTTTTCTTTGTTAGGTTAAACATTTCATTTCCAATGAAGTTAGACCGCCACGTTTGTCGAACTATATTTTCAAAAGATTTTCGTTTGGTCCACATCATTTCAAACTTAAATGGTTGTGGGGTGAAAGTTTTTGAGATGGAAATATCGAGTGTAATTTGACAATGGTCTGATAGTGTGAATGCGTGATTTTTTGTTGTTAAATTTGGATACCATTGAAGGACTTGGTTATGGACCAGGACACGGTCAAGTTTCTCTAGGATATTATTAGGTCCGTTACACTTTTTCCTCCATGTGAACTCGTTGCCAGTGGTTTTCAAATCCTCCAGGTTACAGTTGTTTTTAAAGTTAAGAAGTCTATTGAATCTATTTGTATTGATTGGAGCACCCCCTAGTTTATCCGAGTGTTGTTGAATCTCATTTAGATCTCCGAGGATAACACAGGGAACATCAGAATCGCGTATGAAGGTGGATATTGAATCCCAAAAAAAGTTTTTCAAGGTTTCTTGTGGAGGAGCATAGGCAAAGATATGTTCATTTTATGATCCGTATTTTTACAATTGAATTCAATACAAATGAATCTATCATTTTTAAATTTGAGAGTTATAGTTTGGTTTCTTAGTTGATATTCTTTCCATAGAAGGCATAAGCCTCCCGCCCTTCCGGTAGCCGGACAATAGATCATATTGTCGAAACCGGCTGATTTCCAGAGGTGGTCATCCGGCGGTTTTTCCGATTTTGTTTCTGCAAGGGCAATAACATTGATCTTATGGATCTTACAAACTGCTTCGAGGTTTGTCCAGAGGTTACTCCGGCCCATTCCTCTAATATTCCAAAAACTAATAATCATTAATGATATAATTTTTGTTCTTTTGCGAAAGCTGGTATTGTCTGGTGACATGAGTGTAGTAGGACATACTTTTGCATATGTGAGAATATTTCATGGTGAGGTTTTCGAAATTTAAAAGAAAAAACCTCTTAAAAAGGTAGTTTTGAGCTTCATAAACACTTGTAGAGGATCCAAATTGATATAAATTTATTGGTTTTCTTGTAAGAAGGTAGTTTTGAGTTTCATAGGCACTTGTAGAGGATCGAAATTGGTATAAATTTATTGGTTTTCTTTTATCCCACTGAATCCATGAAGGAAAAAATTTGGTTAAAGAAAAATGTTTGTTTACAAGGTGAGAATTCTTTTGGAATAGAATGTTTTGAAGGGGAATTTTATTCCCATGAAGCAAGGGTTTAAGCCCCATTCGATCCTTATAAAGGACATGTGTAACACTGTAGTCTCGTAAATGCAGTGAGTACAAAAGACCAAAGTAACAATAAAAAAGGAAAGGAACACCACTAAATATACAGATACAAAGCTTATTCATCCTGTTGTGGACAAGATTCACTTGTTCTAATTGTATGAGATCATCATTCATATTCACCTTAATCACCACAAAGGACCGAATCACCACACAAGACCTAAAATGGTGGTTGAATTTGATTGTGAATGAGAGGTTCATCAGCAAGGTAGAGCGCCCACGCCTTAGTATGTTGAAATACCACTTGAAATTGATCATCAGAACATGAGTTTCCTGCTTGGATTTATTGGTGCATTTAAGGAGACCCTGCAAGTCCAGCAAAAGCAGAGACAAATGCAAAGCAAAACACAACCAAGTCCATAAACCAAAACAACAATAAAAAAGAACGATGATAGAGTTGCACTTGGTAAAGCGAAAACCTTGGATAAACTTAACAGCCGGCAATTCAATGGAAGAGCAAGTATGCCCGGGATCGTTTTGTTTAGGGCTGAGGTTATTAGCCATCAGGTTTGGTGTTTGGATTACCATAAAACACAGGTTCAGCAAATCACAAGGATAACCTGTATTCAAATTTTCAAGGATCACAAGCAACATGCTCACTGAATTTGGAGATGAACTTGGAAAGTGCATGAGCAACCCCCAAGTGATTTCCATAAATTTAGTATCATATGTGTATTTGCAGTGAAGATCAGTTAAAATAAAATTCTTGTAAATATAGTGATTACTCTCAACATTAGAAGATGATTTCAGCCAACAGAGGATGAAAGAAAACCTGGATTTGTGAATATCGTTGGACATTTTGTGGGGGTGAGAAGTGGTCAACAGCGGTGAATGATAGCCAAAAATCCAAGGATCCGTCAAGTACCGGGCGGCAAGAGATCGCTTTTCCAGAGTCGAGCACAAGGGGCAGGACCGGGGCAAATTCAAGCCCCTCATCACCCAAAGAGAGCAAGTCGGAGTCCGATCGCTCCCATACCGCCATCCACACGCTGAGAGGTCGCCGGAGAACCCACTGGACCGGGTAAACCATTTCTTTTTTTTCCGTTTTCGCTTCCCGGGAATCAAATCGCTAATCGCTTCATTCCTTTGCCTTCCAACAAAGATGATGATTGAGTATGTTGAGAAAGGGTTGGATCTATCACAAAGGCTGAGAATAATGGGTGTTCTCACATTACGCCAAAGATTGGATCTCGTGTTTATGGTGGTTCGTGATAGCGATGGTATGATAGAGGAGAGTCTGAGGGACTCGATCTTCAACCAGCAGCGGGATTTAAGGAGAAGAGTTGCAGTTATTGTGCAGCTGATGGGTGTCATCGGGTGGGTAGAGATGTGGTTGAAGGCTGGCGGCGAAAAGCGAGGCCATAGTTTGGTTAGGGTTTGCTGGTGAGAAGCAACAGTAGAGAGGATTTTCATCTCTTTAGTTTAGGGCATTCTTCTATTGTCTCTAGAAAAAAAGGCAATATTAATTTAGGGTTGGCTTGCTTATGCTCCTATGAGCCCATACACATTAAGAGCATGCAAATGGCCTGGTAAGGCCCGAAATGGAGTGACTCCTCGTCTTCCAAGCCCATCAATTTGTATGTCCTCCTTCCTTGCAGAGAAAGCTTGTTCCCTAGGGTTTCGCAGCAGAATCTCTTTTCTTTAAGAAGAAGACTACGAAGAAGACCAAGGAGTAGGATCGGAGTTCCTGCTAGCTCAACCCCGCCCAAATTCACCTGTATGTCCATTGTAATTATCTGAGGTAACTACTCTCTATATACTCTTAATCTATAAATTGTGCTCTCTTGGTTTTCCTATAAATCTCCTATGTCAAGAATTGACTCATCCATAGAAATTATTTAGAGGCTTCGGATTTCAGTGAGTCGGGTTTGTTTTGTTTTGGGTCACTTTGAGTCCTGTGTATAATACCAGGTCGATTTGGTCTGTCGGGTTACAATTGAAATTGGGTTATCGGGTTGCTCTCTAGCTGATTCTTACAAGTTTTGTATTGAAATGTGGTTTTAATAGTTTGTCATTTGTATGAGAGTGAGCTTTTAGTGCAAGAGTCTTCATACTTGATTAAGAAGCGCAGCTCCTCATGCGTCCTGAAATTATTATATAATGGTATTTCCACTTGCTAGTCTAGAACAAGTGACGGTTTGGGTAAGGCTGTGTTGAATATTTTGAAGTAATACGTTTTTACTAGGAGTTTGAATCGAAGTTGAAGCCTTGTGTAGCTCCAATGAGGTTTGTAGACTTGTAGAAGAGATATCAGTTCAGGGTCGTCCCTAAGTTTGTTGAATTAGTAGCTTCTACTAAGTCAAAGAAGAAAATGATCAAATTATGTTGGAAGTTTGAGATCAAAGGTTGAACTCTTGGGTGTCCGGAAATAGGTCCCATGTGAAAATGTTTGCTACATTGTTGGATAAGGTTTTTAGAACAGAAGGCAGTGTGTGTGAGCCCCTTGAATGGATTTGTTTTTATCGAGTCTCATCACACAACAAGGTTGAGTCACAAACACTTCCTCATTGATTTGATGCTGTCAAGTTGGTGGTTTTGTGGTGTGACATATCGTTGAACCGTGCTTGATGTTTCGCTTGTTGGTTCATCTTCTCCTTTGTTTGTTAGTTCATATATGATATTATGATTCATTCTATATAATCTTGTGGACTTATCTTCATTGTTTTGAAGTTTTGACATGATTTTTATTTTCCTACTCAGTTTTTGATATGGATACCAAGCCAACAAAGAAGGTATTTCACATTCAGTTACTTTTGATTGTTATTTTCGGAGATTAGTCATCTCTTGCTGTTAGTTTTCCCTAAATCACTCACTGTTGTTGTAGATGAAATTCGTGCCCAAAGCTTCTGGTCGCCGACCACCAAAGCCCGTTGTGCCTAAATCGTATGGAAGTTTCCCTTTTTCTCTAATCTGACAGACGTGTCTCTGTTGCTGTTCAATATATATATGCATTCTCTGATTTTTCATTTTATTTGCAGTGAAGTGCTGGATGACGAAAGTTCTGCGGCAGAAGAGCTAAAACTCCGTTTTAATGTACTTCATTTCACTGAAACATTCAGCTTGAACACAATTATAAGCACTGGAAGTTTAATTTGTTCACCTTTGCTTGTCTTTGATAGGATGACTTAGCGGGAGGGAAGGTTAAAAACGAGAGGAAATGTGAGATCTCTTCTTAGTAATATAGCTGTTTCATTCTGTAAATATTACTCCCTTTGTCTAACAAATATTTGTCATTTTTCACATTTTGCACACTTTTTAAAGAAAGAAAATCATACATGCTGATACTATACCTTATTTGCTTCCATGAAAACCACAACTAACAAGTAATAATCGACTAAACACAAACTTTACTGCTTATTATCAAAATTCACAAGTACATTCTTGATCATTCGGTTCTCTACGCCTTTTGTTCTCTGCCTTCTGAATTTGCAGTTGCGCCCGCACGGGTTGCCTTTGGTAAAGGGGCTCCATCAACCGACAATTACTACAGTACTAAAACTAGTAGTTCAAAAAATCAAGGTACAACAGCACCTCACGTTTTGTAAAATCTGTGATGACACTTATACCTGAGCTGCATTATTCAACTGTGTTGATCCATGGTGCTTTTTGTGTTATTTAGATGGGGGTCTCAAAACGATGAAGAAGTACAAAGATCCATGGGTAAAGAGCTTATGTCATGTTGTTCCTGCTTTTGTGTTTTTTCCCCCTCTTTTCAATGTTAATGCTGATTGGTCTGGAGAAAATGCAGGATCTTGGTAGCGAATATCCGGTGACTCTTCCTTTACGCGAACCTGATGCTGGAAAACCATGTACAAAACTTGCCTTGATCTTGAAAATTTGATCTATGATTAGAAAATAGATACAGCATTGTAAAATTCACATTTTTTATCTATTATTTTTTTTTTGCCTTTTAGCTCATCTTGATGAAAAGGAATTTGGGACATCTGATGAAAGTCCAGGCTTTGCGGGAAACCGAATGGATACTGCAACGGAGCTCGGCTTAAAGGTGAGATCCTAAAAAGATCACATTGTATCACATATCATTGAAGCATCCAACCTTTGTAATACTTGTCATGTGATCTCTTTTGAAGGAAATGTTTCCAGAGCCGAGGTTGATGCTTGTTCAGTTACCAAAGCATATTCCAATAAAAAACCCGCGCCACCCGGGTCCACCCGAAAAGAGGGAGCACCCACTAATATCCACCGGAAGCCTACCGGCGGGATTTATGGGTAAGCTAGTTGTTTACAACAGTGGCAAAGTGAAGCTCAAGCTTGGGGATGTGCTTTATGACGTGAGTAAATCTCAACCCTGATAAGCAAGTTTTTCCTTTCTACTTGTTAGGATTATGCTTGATTAATTGACATTACAACTAGATCTGATCATCCCAGGCCGTCTAGCCTGACCAACCCAGAAAAATGGGCGGGTTTGAAGAAGGAGAAAAGCCCGGCCCGGATTAATATTAAAAATATGAATTTAATTATATTAAATAGTTTATAATAATACATATAAATATAATATTATTTACGATTATCAAAAGTTTAACAAAATTATATTACATTAAATATACTTATTGCACAACATATAAAAAGTTTAACAAAATTATATTACATTAAGGGACCGTTTGGTTTTAACTCCGGAATCGGAATGGAAACGAATCTAGATTCCTTGTGGTTTGAAGTAATTGGAGTAGAATTTGATTACTTTTGATACCCCTATAGGAAAACAAAATGTGGAGAACTAAGTGCATTATGCATTAAACCACAAGGAATGATTCCATAAAATTTCATATAAGGATATACATGTGGACTAAATTTGTTTCCATTCCGTTTCCGATTCCAGAGTTGGAACCAAACGGGCCCTAAATATACTTATTGCCGGACGAGTTTGGACATGAGTCCAATCCCGCCGGCCGGACTTGGCCCGGACAAACGGACAAAAAATAGGAGATAACCCGTCCCAACCTCGGCAATTATCAAGCTTGATTACAACTCACAAAACTTGATTTGATCTTGAAAATCTCACTTGAGAATATACTAAAACACTTTATAAAAAATTCCGGTCCGGGAACAATGTGTTTTCTATCCCAACCCAGAAAAATCTAAATCCGAAATGCATAATGTTGATCCAATTATCCGGTAGGTATTTCTTTATCTTTTTTCCCTCTCTTTGGCTCGTATGCAAGTTGAGCTTTTGCAGGAAAAAATGTTGAATGTCCAACCGCTGAAAATCCAATCTGGGCGAATTTTTTCGGGTATCCGGGAAACATGGTTTGGAATCGTATCGTGCTTTTGTAAAAAATATACCTGATTGGAATGCTCACCCTAGTCACCAAGTACAAGCTAATACAAGTTAGGCTTGTAGTTCTGAGCTTGATCAACACACATTCATAGATACAGTGCATTAGCAATCTAGTATATAAGATCAAGGCCTTCAAACTTTCTGAGACCTTATTGTGTTATTAAACATACCTTTTCCGGTGCAGGTCAATCCTGGTTCAGATGTTAAATTCGCTGAAGACGGTGCAGTTTTCAATTGCAAAGAGAAGCATTGCTCTGTCTTAGGACCAATCCACAAACACATGGTTATAACACCAGATGTCAATTCCATTTTAGATAACATTGCAGATGAAGGCGTCAATTCGGTTGTAGATGGCCTTGCAAATGCTGATTTAGGTTAGTCTGCTAAAGTACAGTTTAAAATCCTTCATCTTGAGCTTTCATCTAATTTGTTTTGCCATTGCAAATTTTGCCATAAATTGGTTTTTGAAAATTTCTGCACTACATATAGGAAGAACCCTTTGCAGTTGTTAGTTATAATTACAATGTAAACTGAATATTAATTTAAACAAGATCATTTTTTACAGTCTTCTGTCCATGTTTATTCTTATCTTGGTTGATTGATCACTACACAAATCATCAGTTAGCCTTTGGATCCAAATTGTTTGTTGTATTTGTGTTGCAATCTGATGAATTTTGACGACATTCAACCTTAGGGTGTGTTTGGATCCAAATCAGTGAAGTGCTCTTTAATATACGACGACCGTTTTGGCCTGAATTTGTGACTATACCTGTTCATATCCGGACCCGGGCCAGGCTTTATAAAATATTGAGCCCGTTTAGCCCGGCTACCGGGCTTGGGATGGGTGCCGTACCCGGCCTGGCTCGCAGGTACCCGTTGTTCAATTTTTTAAAAAAAAATTATTAAAAAATATTTTTAATTTGATTTTTAAAATAAATAAATTATATTTAAGATATTTTATGTAAAATATTAAAATTTATTATAATTATACTAGATATTTTATTTTAATAATTAATATTTATAATAATTATACTATAATATATTTAATTTCCTATTTTTTTTTATTTTTTACCGGGCTGACGGCTTTTCGGCCCGGATGGGCCTAAGGCCTTGTCCGGATCCGGCCCGGCGGGTTTGACGGGCCGAGCTTTTCGGCCTAGACGGGCTTGTTCCCATGTTTATACCCGCCCGTTTTTCTGGGCAGGCGGGCTACCCGGATTTGAACAGGTCTATTTGTGACACGGTTTGATCTTAGACCGTTTACTGTCATGTCCGGTTTTGGTCGGGATATTCCGGTCCTGTACCCGTTTTTATACTTCCCATAATAAAAAAAAAAAATAGTTAAGGTCCATTGTACTGTAGCAAAGTCGTACAATATTTAAAAAATGAAAATATGCCATTACGGTCCTGAGATTGTCCGACTAATTTGCATTTTCACGTGTTAACGGTCCGGACCGTTCCACAACCCTAAGAAAATCCGAATTGATCTTGAAGGCAAATATTTTTTTTTACTTTTTCTACTCAAGTATAAATGTCGAAAATTTCGAACCTTTGTAATATCCATACCCGAACCCCAACAACTTCGAAACATCTGACAACTCAATAATACTCCTCTCGAAGGCTTTCTCGTGCCGGTGTACGGTTACGATAGCTCATCGAACCACACCATCTTCGTAAGGGCCCTTGACCAGCCCTTGTCTTGTCAACGAACCCTACACAACGAACCCTACACAAAACTTAAACCTTCACCAAAACAGAAAATAAAAGTGAAAACATTGACCAATTCAATGTTTTGTTTTTCACTTTTTGGGCCGGGTCGGGCCCATTTTTGTTGTATACTACATTGTGGGCCTCATTTAATGGGCCCATTTACCTGCAAATCATTATTTTGTCTCAGACAAGGAACCCGTGTTTGATTTAACATATCATAAACTATAATTCCTCTATGATTGAAATTGAATGAAACAATATTAGTATGGTTCTAGATGACATAGACTACAATAATTTCAATTATGACTGCCATGTTAGACGAGCTACTTAGCTCGTAAAACACGAGCAGAATATGAACACATTTTTAAAGCTTGTATAAAGTTTAAGCTCAGCTCAGCTCGAAAAAAGCGAAGCTTTACCTCGTTCACTTTCTAAACGAGCCGAATATGAACATATTTTAAAGCTCGTATAAAATTTAGGTTCGGTTCAGACTCGATTGCAAACGAGTTAAGGTTGAACATGCCAATGTTCGGCTCGTTTAACTCGTTTAACATTCCTAATCCGGCCATTGTTTTATAGCATTTTTCGATATCAGCCGAGCACAATCTTAGGGCCCGTTTGGTTTGAATTCCAGAATCGGAAACGGAATGAAAACGAATCTAGCCTATACGTATATCATTGTTCGTGAAAGTTTTTGGAATCAATTCTTGTGGTTTGAAGGAATTGAAGTAGAGTTTGATTACTTTTGATACCCTATAGGAAAACAAAATGTGGGAAAACAAGTGCATGTTGCATGAATCCACAAGGAATGATTCCACAAAATTTCATGAATAAAAATATACATATGGACTAAATTCGTTTCCATTCCCTTTCCGTTTCCGGAGTTGGAACCAAACGGACCCGACATATTACAATACGTTGTTGAAACGAGTATTTTTAAGACCATGTAAAAAAACCCTTAACTTTATTTTTATAAAACCGTCGACATATAAGAGGAGAATGTTAGTTTAATCTTATAAATATTAAATCAAATTATGTTCAGCTACAATTCCGCGATTTTGTCACTATAATAATCGAACGAAATCATGTATCTATTATTTGAGTTTATCTTATATCTATTAAAGCAGAAGCCTCTGTTGTCACGTGTCAACGCCATATTTCTTGAAGCCTAAAAAATTATTTTAAAAGTAATTTATAAATGTTAATATAAATTGAAAATTGAATTTTAAATTCTTTAAAAAATATTTAAATAAATATTTTTATAAAAATAGTTTTTAAACTTTTATGAATTTTCTTATCTTATCTTATATCTATTAAAGCAAAAGCCTCTATTGTTACGTGTCAACGCCATGTTTCTCGAAGCCTAAAAAATTATTGTAAGTAGTGATTTCGAAATGTTAATATAAATTGGAAATTGATTTATAAATTTTTTAAAAAATATTTTAAATAAATATTTTATAAAAATAGTTTATAAACTTTTACGGATTTTTTTTTTACCAACAAACATATCTTAACAAATCAATTTAAAAATATAATTAATTAGAAGAGATAAGTACTTAAAAGAAAATTAAAAATATACATATAAATTTCTAATTATTAAATATTTACTAAAACTCAACCGCAAAAAGTGCGGGTAATACACTAGTTTTTAATGTGTTTCTTGTTATTAACTCTTTTTCTTGAATTCCATCGTTATTAAACTATCTTTTATTTGAGTTTTTTTTTTTAATTAAATTTGGTTAGTACACATACTGACAAATTGTCTTAACGTGTAAAATTTTAACCATTTAAAATATAACTAATTAACTATTTATATTGAGGCAGACTGTTAGTGCACAAATCATGATTTTCGTGATATTCCATTTTCCACCTAAAATGATGAGTACTCTCATGATTATATTGGAAAATTTGGGTAAATCGATGACATACCAAATCGTAACCAAGCCGGAAAAAAAACGCAAAACTGTAACCAAACCGTAGCCGTGCGGTCCAAGTTTTTTGGGATTGCGGTTCTGTTCGATTTACGGTTTTACGGTTTTGAATCGATGCTCAACACTAACTATTTTAGCAAAACAAGTCAACCATTGACATATTCTCATATCGGTTCGTTTATAAAAAAGATGTGATTGAGTCAAATTTAAAATTTTAAATTGCTTTAAATAGACTTGGACATCTCCGGACTCGGTCCGGACTTTTAGAAAAAAGTTACCCATTTTCCTGGGTCGGAGTCCGGAATTGAGGTCCGGGGGCTTGTCTGTACCCGCCCGAGTGGGACGGACTCCTCTTTATTTTTCAAGAAAAAGAAAAATTATAAATATTTATAGCTTTAAAGTGTGTTCATATTCGGATCGTTTAGAAAGTGAATGAGTCGGAGATGGATTTTTTCCGGGCCGAATAACTCGTCTCGTAAAATCATCATAGCCCATATTTTGGTGGGGACGGGTATGTGTAAACATTTTGGCCCGTATTTTGTTTTGAGTGTCACATACATATTTTTATTTAGTTTGTTTGGAGTATTTTGACGAGTTATATTTGTTTGTAATACAAGATAGGTGGGCTAATTTCACTGTAGTGGTACTTGTTGTTTTTTAAATATTTGAATTTATTCATATTTGTGTGTTGATTGTTGTTTAACTTGTTGGTAGTGCACTATGCAAATATAATTGGAATGAAAGCGTGTGTTAAATACATTATATTACATAAATCCGGAGAAAAAAATACACAACCAAGTACATATGGGTCATCTGACCCGACCCGACAGTCCGCACGCTTTTTTAGATGGGTGGACATGGTAGCGTTATTGGTCAGGACAAGCCAGACCGAACCAGCCCGCCCGTACATTATAGGTTGAGTTTTTAGTTATAACCCGACCCGAACCAAACCCAATTTTTATACAGATCTAATATATATATATATATATATATATATATATATATATATATATATATATATATATATATATATATATATTAGATCTTATACGATATTTTTCAAGGCGTGTAATTTGGTTGATATAACAACCTTTAAAGATTGACTCATCTAGTCATCACTATGTTATTCTCGTTACGAAATTAGTTTTGAGATATATTCAACTCATATAAAATATTGAGCTTGAACCGAACCAAAATTTTGACTCGCATATACTCACACGAGCTCATGACCATTTTCTCTCGAGATATATATTGTATAATAACTAAAACTACATAACTAAATAACTACATTACCCAATAGAATAATATAACTCACAACCAACCAATACTCAGTTGATCTAGTGTTGTGGTTTTAGACTCCTTAAGTGTTAGCCCGGTATTCGAATCTCCTGAATCCATGTATGGAAAAATTGGTATTGGAAGAGTATCCCTTAATTGGGCCACAACTTTATATACCCTATCCGGACGTAAATGAAGCCAAACCGAAAACGTACCATTTAAAAACCAAAAAAAAAACACTCACAACCATTTCCTTAAAAATCCTGAAAGAGAAGGTTCCTTGTCATTGCCTTGTCTGCAAATAATTTAGCAGTAGCAGCCTCGTAAAGTAACACAGTAGTAGAGACCACTCAAGTCTTTCTCATCTTCAATGACTACTCAAGTCATAAGTATCGAGTAGGAGAAAAACCACGATGAGTTTATAATTTTTTTTTCTTCAATTCAATAAATTGACATGATAATATCAAATTTTACTCATCTTAATTTATGCAACAAGTATGGACATTATACTATCATGTTTTTAAGGATACAGATACGTATAAGATCTGAAATTTTGATACCCAACTTAAAATTAAAATCATTTTGATTGTGTTTGGTAAAGAAGCCGGAAATATTAGTTTAAGTGTTTATTAGTGCTTTAGGAAATGATGTTTGTGAAATACAAGTGTTTAGTGTCACCCTCCCGGGTTTTGCAAAATCCTATTGATCCCGCAACCGTTGTCGGATGTAGACATGACGTCCTCCTTGAACTTCCGGACACCGTTGGCCTTCTTGATGGCCTCACATCCCTTTGTCATGCGCCTCCCTAATCAGCTTCACGAACTTTGATCGAACAGGTGAAAAAGAAGAAGTAGAAGAAGAAGAGCCGTTGGACTTCTTCTCAATGGCAACGATGGAAGGGGGAGGAGTGAAAAGAGAGATCCTTGAGCGAGGTCAAGAGAGGGTTATGAGAATGTGGAAAGTGGGGAAGAAGACGACGAGGCTTGGGAGAGTAGGCTTTGTGGAGGTAATTGTAAGGCAGAGAGAGAGAGGATGGTTGTCATTGTTAGACTGTGGGTGGATCAGAACATGAAAATGAGAAATTTGAAGGTTGAGGTTGAGGTGAGACAATGTTTAAATGCCTGCTAGGTACGTGTAAATATGAATATAAGTGAAGGGTAACAAATTCTTTTTTACCCCATAAGCAATATTGTTTCAGATGAAACCCTTGCTGGGATGAGGTTTTTAAAAATCGGATCCGAAACACTAATCACTAGCGTTTTCTTCAATGTCAAATACTCGTTAAATATAAACACGCAGAAACACTATCAAACATTAGTGTTTACTAGTTGCTAAACACACCCTTTGCCTAAAAAACACACCTATCCCTCAAAGTTAGTGTTTTATTTCGAGTTTTCAAAAGTTTATTTCAAAAAACGCAACCATCAATAAAGTTTGTGCAATTTAGAACCATTTCACCAATTTTTTTATCGGGTAAAACATCAAAATAACTTTACCACAACGTTTCTCACATATTTTTTTTTTAATTCGAGCTACTATTACTTGATTAAAAGTTTTAAACCTTTACCATATAATATACAAATGTAATTAATGTCTACAAACTAATATATTCAAATTATAGTTTATTAAATAAATATTGGCAATAATTTATTATACATACTATAATAACACATAAAAATCTGTGCAGGACACATAATACTACATATAGGCAATAATTTAATAAATATTGGCAAAAAATTCTTGATAGAGATATGGAGAGTTTTAGATCTAGACGTTTATTATTTGAATTATTTAATATAAACAATTAATATATTCAAATTATAGTTTTATTATGTACTTTATTGTTGAAAATTGAACATTTATTTTCAGTATTTTCAAATAAAAAACTTAGACTTTTCAATGCAATTATTACCATCACTCATCCCATAGTGTACGGCTCTAGAATTACTCTACCTTCAGTCAACATTAAATATCCGTCCTTTATTATTTCACACAATTATTATATTTAAAAATTATGTTAATAAAAATCCAAATTAGAAATTTAATACCTTTTTTTAATCTTTATATAAAAAAAAGAGTTTTAATATTTTTTTTAATTTATAATAATTTACTCTTTCACTCAAATACATCAACTTTATATTAAAACTTGAAAATTTCCGGATGGTACCCTCGTGGTTTGGGATTTTTCGGATTTTGCCCGACAGTTTTTTTGAGTTCGGATGGTACCCTTAATTTTTCGTTATTTTCCGGATTTTGCCCAAATTTATTAAAAATTTTCAAATTCCATTAAAAAAGTAAAATAAAATAAATTAAATTGAAAAATAAATTAAAATATAAAGAATGATCTATTTATTTTAAGAATAAAGTAAACGGTAATTTTTTGTAAAAAATCAATATTTTATATTAATTTAAAAATAAATCAATCAAATAATTTTTACAATATTAAAAAATCAGGATTTTATTTTATTTTACAAACAAATATTTTGGATTAGCAATTTTTTTAACAAAATATAAAAACATAAGTGTTATACTTTATTTATAAAATATATAAAATACGGATTTTTTTAAAAAAAATCACTGTTTTAATTTATTATTAAAATAAATAAATCAGTCTTTATATTTTATTTATTTTTTAATTTTACTTTATTTTTTAATGGAATTTGAAAAATTTTAATGAATTTGGGCAAAATTCGAAAAACAACCTACACTTAAGGGTACCATCCGAACTCGAAAAAACTGTTGGACAAAATTCGAAAAACCCCAAACCATAATAGTACTATCCGAAATTCCCCTTAAAACTTTGAATATAATCTTTATATTTTATAACATACACAATTGTACATAGATTCCTAGATGATAAATTTTTACAAGAAAAAGACACCAACACATAAGAGTGTCCATATTATTGTCACATGGTTGTTGATGTAAAGTTAATACGTGTATATGCAATGTAAAGGCTCATGACACTATTGTAAGTCTCCCATCTTGGCTTGCCCATTATCATGTAAGTACAACTTTATTCAATTGAATCCAAATAGGTACCATTCACATAACATTTTGGGTCCATAAGGTAGATATATCGTAGGTTGTACGATCGTTCTAGTTTATCATCCGTTATTCTCCAAGCCATAACTCAAATGCAGATGCGTCGAGACCACAACCGCTCTTTCTCCAATCTTCCATCATTTCCTCGGGAAATACAATGGGTTCCTCGAGAGACGATGTTGGTGAATGTTGATCCCCTTCGTTGCTCGTTTCGTGACTGAACTCACAACAAATGTCTAACATATGTTGTGAGTTCATAAATTCGGAGAAGTTTAACTCTCCCATCATGTCAAAATCGGATGCTAAGTCCATCAGTGGACTCTCCACCAACCCTTTTGACAAAACTGAATTGTTCGTTTTGGTATCAACGAGGGAACCAGTAGGAGCCTCCTTTATCTGTGGACTACTAGACGGTGGTGTTGGTGGCGGAAGTGACGGTGGTGGTAGTGGACTAATGAAGACTTTGGTACACTTGACTGCCTTAGTCCGAATGACCACATTCGAAACCGGAATTTGAGGTTGTATAGTTTGACCAGCGATAGATGACTTTGTCGCCCTCGTATTATCGAGTTGTTTGACGTTACTCCGATGTTGAAGATCCTGAACCCGTTTACTTAGATTCGTATTCCAGTAATTCTTTATTTCATTGTCTGTTCGCCCTGGAAGCCTTCCGGCTATCAACGACCACCTAATTCAAAAAAAATAACCATCAAATTTCTTTTCCTTAAATGCACATAACAATGGCTTCAACTCATTAGAGTCAATTATCTTCCTTGGAATCCTACCTACAGATATCGGTGTTACATTTAATAGTCTCACGTACCACGAATGAATATATATATATATATATATATATATATAAAGAACGTTACTTTAAAAATTCATAGGTTGGACAACAAACTTTCAAGAGATCTAGATGATACATAGTAAAAAAAATGATAATTAGATCAACTTTAACATATTTATTAAAATGTTACAAAATCTAAATCATTTGAGGGCTAAAATTAGGAGGCAATGCGACTCGAGCTCGCCTCGTTAAAAGCTCGGCTTGAGTTCGTTCATTTTCTAAACGAGCCAAGCTTGAGCACATTTGAATGCTCGTATAATTTTTAGGCTCAGCTCGGGCTCGGCTCGTTTATAAACAAGCCGAGCTTGAGCTTGTCAAAGCTCGACTCGTTCAGGTAAAGCTCAGCTCGTTCGGCTAAAATAACAGTATATGAGCATTATTTTAGCCGAGCTACTCGGACTTGACTCATGAAAAGCTCGGCTCGAGACCGTTCACTTTCTAAACGAGCCAAGATTGAAAGGTCATATAAATTTTAGGCTCGGCTCGTTGAGGTCGTATTACCCCCTAACTAAAATTCACAATAATTACATAAATTGTCAACCAAAAAACAGTGAAAAAATAATTAAAAAAAGTCAAATTACCTATTACCCAACAGCTTATGAAGTCTAATAATGAGCTCCTCCTCATCGCCGGTGATATTTCCCCTCTTAATATCCGGCCGGAGATAATTCAACCACCGGAGACGACAACTCTTTCCGCACCGTTTCAAACCTAAAACACCCCAAAACTCGTCGTTTTCAAGCTTAACTCAAAAACAGAAAAATCACAAAAACAAAACCAGATTCAAAATCAAACTAACCAGCTCGTTTAGGGAGACCTCTCCATCGTCCTTCGCCATGGAGTTTGATGTAATCAGTGAGGATCTTGTCTTCCATGGCGGTCCAAGCTCCTTTATTCAACCCCTCTTTTGCACAGCATGGACTTCTTCCCATTTTGTTTTGTATGGCTTTTAGGGCAAATTTTGACTTGCAGAAGTCTTTTTCTGATGAGTGATGAGAGGTTGAAGAAGACTCTGCAAGATTTTCCCCTGTGTTGGGAAGCACAGCTCTTGTGGTATGCCTTCTTTATATACTACTGCAATTTCTTTTCTTTTTTTCTTTTTCTTTTTTTGAGATTCCTTGTGATATTGTCTTTATTAATTTACTATTTCACTTTATAAGTGGTTTTCTATTTATTATTAATATTAATTTGAGTTTTCGTACTGCACGTGGCGTTCATTATGCAAAAAAACAAATTATTTTAAAAATTAATTTACGTAATTTTTTATGCTATCGACTTTAAAAAAAATAATATTATTTACTTTTTAGAATTAAAATAAAAAAATAATAAGAGTTGATGATTTTCATATGATATATCAATTTCTATTACTATATTGTAATTTGATTAATTTTAATTTTTGTAAAATAACATTGCTACTTGCTAGTCTTATCATATAGTATGTTAATTATATTTTTAGATAGATTTTCTATTTACATTAAGAGCTATTCTTATTATTTATAAGTAAATGTTGTATATAATTGAATAATAATTAATAAATTATTAAAAAAAAATGTTATATTATTTTGTTTGTTTGACATATTGGTTCATCTATATCTACTTTATATATATATATATATATATATATATATATATATATATAGTATAGATCCTATAAGAACACCCCTAACGTGTATACATGAAAACATATTCGTAATTATTATTAGTTTTGTTACGAAGGTGTCATATCGTTTGATGTATTATTCGTAGTTATTATTAATTATGATATCTACTCTAAATCTCAACCCTTAATACTCACCATCCAACGGTGTACGATTGTTCTCATGTATACACGTTAGGGGTGTTCTTATGGGAACCCCACCCTATATATATATATATAGAGAGAGAATAGATCCTATGAGAACATGAGAACATATTCATAATTATTATTAGTTTTGTTACGAATGTGTCATATCGTTTAATGTATTATTCGTAATTATTGTTGGTTGAGTGGATTATTCGTAGTTATTGTTGGATTTTTAATTATTATTATTCGTAGTTATTATTATTTTTGATATCTACTCTAAATCTCAACCCTTAATACTCACATCCAACGGTGTACGATTGTTTTCATGTTCTCACGTTAGGGGTGTTCTCATGGGAACCACACCCTCTCTCTCTCTCTCTATATATATATATATATATATATATATTATTCGAATAACCTCAATTGGTTTTGTTATACGAAATCATTACGGTGATATTATTAGTTTGGGCGTTAAAAAAAATAACTTTAACTCGGTAGTTAAAACAGAAGCTTTTGCGCTGAAAGCTGGACTAAAAGAAGCAATAAGACTAAATATAAAAAAGATCAAAATTGAAGGTGATAACCTTTGTGTCATCAAGGCACTCCAAGGTCTTTGGAGTTGTCTCTGGGAGATCGAGATGATTATATCCGACTCCATACTGGATATTCGCTTCTTTGAGGAAGTCCAGGTCAGACATGTGTTCAGAGAAATCAACTGTGTTGCTGACCGATTGACCCATTTGGGAATTTCGAACACCAACACACCATTTTCTGACGACCCCGAACTTAATGTTCTCATCCGCAAGGATGCTTTAGGATGGACTACCTCGAGAAGATAGTTCACTCCTAACCGCTTTCCGTTTTAAATAAAAAATAAAAATAAATTGTTAGTTGAATATATATATATATATATATATATATATATAAATCTATTATTTGGTCCATAGGGTAATGCAAAATTCACGGAATGTTCTCAATTTCGTGATAATATACAGTTATTTTCAAATTCTACATTAAATCCAAAAGTTTGACTTGATTTTTAGAAAAAATTGTCCTTAACGTAAGTACAAATTTATGAAAAAAATTAACAATTTGTAATATATATATATATATATATATGAAATAAAAGATGTACGAAAACAAATTGACATATTAAATGTTACAATAACTTTTATACTTGGATTAAAACATAAATTTATTTTAAAATTAAAAAAATTAATAATTATTATATAGACTAAGTATGATCTCAAATTTATTATCTATACTAAATATGTACTTTTAATTTTTAATTATTAAGACAAAAATAAAGTGTTCTTATAAATTTTATTATGAAAAAAGAAGAAGAGATAATTGAGATATTAACTAAATCTCATTAAAAGTTAAAAAAAGGTGAGATAATCATTGGAAGAAGCAAAAAAAAAAAACAACAAAAGCTAAAGTTGGACAATTAAATTGGGTAATTAAAATCGGATAATTGACAATGAGTAATTGAAATCGAGTAATTAAGTGAAATCGAGTACTCAACTGGATTGCATAACAAAAGTTGGGTAGCTAAAAATGAGTAACTGAATTTGGTAATTGAAATTGGGTAAATAATATTGTATAAGTAAAACCGAGTAATTAAAACCGGGAACTAAAACTAGGTGAGTAAAATTGAGTAACTTGTTAGATATGAGGTTTGCGTATTAACATACTGAATATTACTTTGAGTATTAACATATTGAGTATCATATTTGAATATTAACATATTGGATACCACACTTTAATATTAAGATATTGTGTACCAAATGAGATATTGTTTTTCCCTTTATTATAATTATTAGGATATCATTTTAATTTATATAAACTAATTAAAATTTTCTTTATTTTTCTTTATGATCATTAGGACAAATATCTAATTTATATACACTAGTTAATTATTAGAATAAGTGTATATTTTATATCCTCATTATAAAAAATGACATACTTATCAAAATCACTCATTTATTTTTCTATACACGACCAATGTTATATACTTATAAATTTTAATGATAAACAAATAATTCAAGCTAATATTTTAGTAATTTTTTAATGATTGTCGGTGAACTTTTTCGAATTATGTCTAAAATTTTGTCAGTTTCCGAATTATATTTTTGAACTAATAATATTATAAGGAAAAAAATAATAATAATTTATTATTATTATGAATATTTATTTTAAAGTTGTGAATAATTTTTAAATATATAAAATTTTTTTAAAAAAAACCTTAATAGGAAAGGGACATCGTTCAAAATTTTCGTACATTTTAAATATTTAATTTTATTAATAATATTTTAAAAATAAATTGTACCATTAAATTTAAATTTCTCTGCATGTCAAATCGACCATATATATATATATATATATATATATATATATATATATATATATATATATATATATATATATATTTTCCTGCAAATTGGCTTGCAAAGTCCCACACGAACCAGGAGGGCCAATTGATACATACAAACGTGACGAATAAAAAAAAAAGATTAATAAAAAACATTTAATTTCCGTCGTCATCAAAAACACGAACAAGAACATTATGATTTTGTTATATTGTTTGTTTTGTCGTATGTAATTAGCTTCTTTAGGGGCCAAAAATATGTGGTTGTCAAGTTTCATATGTGTGTAGTAACGAGTGAGTAACTGTGAGTTCATATTTGGACTCGAACAACGTTAATTTGATAACTAGGTGTTGGGTTTTTACGTATTATATCCGTATGTTAATATGTTAGATAGAAAAATGAGTCACTAAGTAACAGTGACTTAGAAGATAATATGATCTCTTACGTCACGAAGTCAAATGAAACACAAAATCAAAAACAAAACTCACTATATAATCTACTATTTTATATATCTTAAGGTCGAGATGACGAAACTGGGTATCCTAATCACTTTTAACATAATATTGACATCAATTTACTAGACTAAAGTGGGTAGTGACTAAGATTTGTTTTCTTAAGGAGGATGGTTACTAATTGTGATGTTTCGAGAATCATAGATCGGCATTGATGTTCTGAGCAACTCTAAGACGTTGCTACACCCGAGAAGCGTGGCTATATGAACAATACAATGTTCATGTTCAGAAAAAAAAACTTCGTTGTCATTGTATCACGTGTCATTGTAGTATGGTCATCCCTTTTGAGTTATCGATCAATGCTAATGCTGAATTTAACTATGGCGGATCCCATGAAATATTCTTAAGACTTCTTCACCCTTATGAGACGGAGACGTTGATCCCTCCTCCAAACGATTACATACTCTATGTTGGAACTCAATTAAGCAGTTGCACTGAGATATTTTTTCCGGTACTTTTTCGGCGGGTTCGTCCATAATAAACACAGTATAATGAGAAATAAAGGTTCAAAGTTAGGTGTATATATACACATTGGATAAAATAAGAATGATCTAAAATATTTCACATCTAGAGTGAGAGAAATTAAAGTAGAGTGTATATATACCAAGACTTATGGTATATGGTTACCAAATTTTTGTGGAGAGACACTCTAGCTCAACTAGATCACACACGCCTACGTACCGAGTTGTGTCACGCTCGTGGCCTGCCTGTTCGTGGGAATGTCTTCAAACTTCGTACCGACTGTAGCTCAACTATAAATGAGCCGAGCTTAAGCATCCTAAGACTTGGCTTGTTCAGCTCCTATAACACCCTTATCGCAATTAACTTCTTAAGACCAACAAGTCCTATAACACATACACCCGCGTAAGACATTATCTTCTTTGTTACTATCAAAGTCCAATACAGACGGACCGGTAGAGCGGGGTCATGCGCATCCGAGCGCATATACGCATTAGGTCCAAGCTCAGCACATAAACCCGATGAAATTCCATCATAAAACCAATTGACAATAAAAAGAGTAGCCCACCAACCTTATATACTAGGCTCGAAATGTCTTCGTCTTTCGATATGAGACCTTATTATCTCCAACAGTTACACCTCGCCTATAACTCCATGCAAACAACATCTTATGACTCGGTCAAGTGACCTTAAGACACTAGCTATAGAATTATCAAATAGATTTATAAAAAAGAATGAAAATATAAAGGAAAAAAGGACATTGGTAGACTATAGTTTAAGTATATATTTATAGATAAATGTTGCTTTATTGAACATATCAAGTGGTGATTTGCAGGGGCATGTGCATATCTTAGGGGACCATAGCTTTTACACCTTGTTAATATCTTATGTTACATAGTCAATATATTATAAAATAATTCCATAAATCTCTTTTTTTTTCTTTTTTTTCTTTTTCTTTTTCTTTTTTCATCACGTACGTACGTGCAAACTAAATGCAATAACAACTCGTTACATTATTAAAGTTTTACAACATAAGACCCGAAAGCTAGAAAATTCAGAAGAAAGCAGAATGATCCAGTCAACAGGAAGCGACGAGCAATAACATTCATCTTCGAAGGAAGTACATCTTTATGAAGCCTGTTGGAGATAATAAAGTCCCACATCGAAAGATGGGGACACTCCGGGCCTAGTATATAAGGTTGGTGGGCTACTCCTCCTATTGCCAATTGGTTTTAGGATGAAACCTCGCCGGGTTTATGTGCTGAGATTGGGCCTAATGCGCATGTGCGCTCGTATGCACATGACCCCGCTCAACCGGTCCGTCTGTATCAGACTTTAACATGGTATCAGAGTGGTTAGCCTCAATTCGGCTCGCGATCCTAACCTGTGGACAAGTGCAACTGTATATAAGGTTGGTGGGCTACTCCTCCTATTGCCAATTGGTTTTAGGATGGAACCTCGCCGGGTTTATGTGCTGAGCTTGGGCCTAATGCGCATGTGCGCTCGTATGCACACGACCCCGCTCAACCGGTCGGTCTGTATCGGACTCCACCATAAATCTATCAAAGCCTGAGAAACATTAACAAAATATAAACCGAAATAATTTGGATATTTTTCGTATATATTAGATTTTTTTTGGATTATGTCTAATAACTTTTTTAGTTTTTGAACGGTTTTCTTGAATTTTATAATTTTTTTTCGTAATATACACTTCTTCAATCTTGACATTTTGAGAGAATATTATTTTTGTTTAGTAGCTATTATTAAAGTCCATTTTAAATGTATAGATAATTTATTGGATGAATATTTTTTTATGTCATTAAAATAATTTAACAAATAATAAAATATGAATGATAAAAGGTATATTTCATAAATTTATAAAGCATGGTACACCGTTTCAAAATGATATATATATAACATAATATAGTCAAAAAATCCAAAAATAATTTCTTTATATGTTTTTTGTTTAAATTTTATTACTATTATTATATTAAGAGTACTCATAATATAGTCGTAAAAGTATTCTTATTTAACCTATTTTTTTTATTTAGTAAAAATATATATAGAGTAAAATTAGAGATATTTATAAAATAAAAATTTATAAAAAATAACTTATTTAACTAAATTTTTTTATTATATAATATTATTGATTTTATTATTAAATTTTATAAACAGCCAAACATGTCGTGTTAAACTAGTTTTTACTATGTATAAGAAAATCAAATGCATATATATTTTTTATATATATATATTTGAATTAAAATAATGACGCACGAAAGTCATACACGAAGCGTGGAAAATTTTATATAGCAGTTGCAACCTAAAGTTCGAGGTTGATGTTAATTGTTAATTTTTATGATAAATTATTCCACAATGAAACATTTATTGGATACAATAAAAATAATAATTTCTGTTTGATTTTGTCTAACATATCAAGAATTCAAGACTAGACCTAACCTGACCAGTCATAATCAAGACAAGTCATATATATATATATATATAAATATATATATAATCCAAGACTAGACCTAATATGAGTCAGGATCTATATAGAGTTTGACTCCCATGTAAACAACTCTTATAGTGTTCAATGAGAACAAATTGTAACCGTTAGATCGTTAAATAGATGACTGAGATTAGGCGATATTAAAAGATAAAAAAATCATGTTATTAATGGAAGAAGATTCACCGGACCTGAATCTATATATTCGGTGGTATACTCACATATATTCGGTGTTTACACGTTCAGACGATAAGAGCTGTTTACATATGAGTAAGGATCTATATATATATATATTAATGGTTTAAATTATTTATTAAAACTATATATGAAAAAACCCTATAAAACTATATAAATTATTTAATAAAAAATAATAATCATTAATTCACTGATTAATGGTTGGAATTGATATAAATCAATGGTTGAAATTGATTTAAATCAATGGTTGATTGGGTGAAAATTTGTTAATTTTTATAAAGGATTAAATGGATAAGTTGATATTTAATGATTATAGGGAATAAGGTGGGTATTTTCGTATTCTATTTAATAAAGAAAGTTTATAATTAGGAAATTTTAACAATTAATTATTCATTAAATTAGGTATGTGTTTTGGGTATCATGTATTTTATGTAAACTTTTATTATTAAAATTACTATATAATTATAATTTTTTAAAAAAATATGTGATTCAATTACATTTGATAAAATATGTGATTCAATTACGGGAGAGTTAAGTATTTAAAAACTTTTTGTCTAGTGTAGCATAAAATATACCTTGAAAGAATTTGACCAAATACGTAATTTTCTATTTTCTTTTCTTTTGTTTACCCTTTAATTTTTACCACTTTAATTGGTGATAGATAAAAGTAATTAACCTTTCTATTTAAAAAAAAAACATACATGAAATTTTTACGTACAAATAATTCTTGACATGGTTTTTTAGCCCCTTTTTATTTTCTTGTATGAATATTACTAGAAATTTTAATATCAGAAATTTTTTTTTAAATTTTCTGAGTTTGTGGTTTCAAAGATCAAGTCCACTCGCATCCTCCATCAAGTTCTTCAACATTCTTCTGTGTTTGCTGGTGGCATTCTTCCTCAACGTGCAATCCATTCGCTACTACAACAACACCAACATCCTCATCAACGTCCCTTACAAAACACTCGAGTCTCCTTACCTAACAACGGAGTAAGTGGCCAGGACTGTAAACCGAGGAAGCTTGTTTTGGTCACTAAGACTCATGCCAGAAGTTACATGTCAAACCCATCCGCCCTTACCCCTGATCAGAAGTTCCAGGACTCCGTTGGAGCAACGATCTCCACCACAAGTTTGTTCACGTCGTTGAAAAACTCGGTAGCCCCGAGAGCACGATGTCGTCTTTAAAAATAATTTCACGTTCAAAGATTTTCGGTTTTCCTAAGAGTGAGTACAAGAGAATCTTGTAGTGTTGGAGATCTCTCGTAGTGGCATCCATGGATTGGTGCCCGATTGGTTCTTTGATATCGCTTCGAATAATCAGTTTACAAGAAAGGTATCAGGCGTAAGGATAAGTGTTCGCTCCAAACGGTGTGTGCAAGCTTTAAATTTATAACCCTAGACTTAAGCTTAAAACAAGGATGCGAACCCGCAGTGTACGGGTCAATCGTAGTAAAAGCAAGAAAATTCCAGGGGTCGATCACAGGGACTCGGTGAAACAAAGTCAATACGGTGTGCTTATGTCAATACTAACCACAAAGAGCAATTAACACAATCAAAGATGAATAAGAAGTCAATAAAGCAAACATGCAATTCTAGGGATTAAAGCATCTAGTTGTGGTTCCAACTCAAGATCTATAAATAAGTGGACAAAGCTGAGATTTTTGCGTGGGGAAGGTGTTACTAAAGTGGAGTAGATCACCGGGTAAGTCTCACTACTCGCTAATCCAAAACCGTAACTCCTATTACCGGGTAAGTCTCAAGGAATCAAGATAAAGAACTATAACTTCAAACTAACACACCATCTAAGGGAATAGAATCAACCTTTACCGGGTAAGTCTCAGGCTAACTCACAAAGATGGGATGGAAGCACACTCAAACCCCAATAAAGGATAAACCTTTATTACCTACACTTATGATCGTTGGTACACAAACTAAGGAATTACCGGGTAAGTCTCATCCTAAGCTTGCTTTGAACCAGGAAAGGTGTAATAAGAATAGGATTTGGCAAACTCTAACACTTAACTCTCAGTTATGGATCAGATAAGTCACCTCGGTCAGCCAGTTTCCACCTCGGCCGAAATGTTCATCGACTGAACGAGATGCTTAGGGTTAAGGTTAAAGACTCGAACTTTCAGGATCCTACTGGAATCTAAGATTATTCTATCATTGTTTTTCCCACAACCTTCAGCCAATCACCCTAGAATCACACAAAGAAATTAGCCACTCATCATCATTATGAAAGTATTAAATATATGGGAAGAAGGTGAATATTTGAACAAAGAAGAATTTAATGAAAAGACTTCAATAACTGAATCAAATATCACAACAAAGCGTTCCTTGGATAACAATCCAAAAAGACAAGACAACAATTGAGGGAATTGAAGACAATCTTACAAAACCCTTCAATAAAGCTATAAAAGCTATGGACTTCAATCTTCCTTCAACCTTCAAAAAGTTTCTTCAACTCTCCCAACTTGGAGTAGGCTACTGCTGCTGCGTAACAACTCTCTTGTGCTGATAGCGGATTTTTCGGTGTAAGTCGGTTGTCGGATTTGTAGAAATCCAACCCTTTTTATAGGAAAATAACCCTCCAAAGATAATAAATCTTAGAAAGATCTTTTCCCATAAAAATAGGTAAAATATATGATTCTGCATATCTCCTTCCTTCCAGGAGCCAAGCCCAAAAATATAAGATCACTTTCCAATTTTAAAAGATCTCAGCCAAGAATAAAATATTCTCGCCGCGTCCTAGGTGTTCGCCTCGGTCGAGTCGGCGTCTCTGGATCGCCTCGGTCGAGATGACTCTCTGGTCAACCGAGGTGAGTCACAACTGAATGTGAAATCTCTCAAAACTGGTCCAAAGTAAATCTTTAATCACGGCTATGCTTCCTGGATGTAGCTCCAAATGACTAATGACTCCTTTTTGATGCAAAACGTGCCATTTTACCTGCAATTACAGCAAAACTAGGTGTAGACCTCGATTCCCGCAAAGGTAGATGAAATGGTAATATAATCACATAATATACATACAAACGTGCAGATTATGAAAGATAAAACGTCAAAACAAACCCCAAAATATAGACTATAATTCATGCTATCAATAAGTGACGCTTGAGGTTGGTGGTGACAAGTAGCAATAGACATAACCTTAACTTTTGAACAATAACAAAAAAAAGGGGTATATTTACTAAATGAGTTTATGGTATGAGTCTAGTTAATAGAGCAATAAGTTCAAAAGGGCTAGTTAGTGAATTTGACCATATACCTTTTGTTTTACATGATACAAAGTAAGCCCTTAAATTTGTTTAAAAAGTTTAATTTGAGGAGCGATTTGGTAATTTTAATTTATACAACCCAAGATCCAGCCCAGTCGATTGCCACAAGGTTCAAGCCCAAACACGCTTCACAAGCTCCAAATACAATCTTCTAGTTTGGGGTTTTGAACCCTAGGTGAAAGGCATATCCTTTTACCAGCTGAACTAATTGAACTTCACTATTACTCCCTCTAATCATAATTAACTATCATTTTAGCCTTTGCCATAATTTTTTAAAAAAATATTAAATAACATAGTTTTATTAAAGTTTTTCTAAATCTTATCACTTATTTAATATTCAACCTTCTTTTAATCCAATAAGAAAGATTTTAGAACTAAAATTAATCATTTACACCAATTTTCAAGAACATTTTTTTATAACTATTGTTCATTTATTGGCTTAAAAAACTTAAAACGACAGATAATTGTGATCAAATTTCTACTGCTAAAACAACACTTATTTTTTATAGGAGGGAGTATGTTTTTTTTAAGTATACTCAATACACAATGTTAATACATAATGTTATTCAAGTTCAATAATATCTAATTATCCAAATTACAAATCTCAAAAGTTGGGTTTATTTTCGGTAACTAAAAATTTGGGACAAATTAATTTATCAAATATATAATTTTCTAATTGTCGTCTTCTTCGTTCGTCTGTTACACAAGCCCATGTTTGAGCGAAGACGGATGACACTAGGTTGAACACAATGACATGGGAGGAGCGGAGGTGGAGAAAGAGCACCGACGAAGTCACTAGGGGGCGATCGCGCCACCAACGATGGCACGGAGGATCAACAAAGGATTACGGTCATAAACCAAGAGGTAGGCGGCAATGAAGTAAATAGTTGATAAGGAGGGGTTTCAAGGGGCGGTCGATGAGACGGGGCAGGCGCGCGAGGGGCGGTCTTTTACCAATATAAAAAGTCTTATAAATAGTTAATGATGTCGGTGGTTACCTTTGCAATTACTTTGTAATTAAGGAACGTGTTATCTACCCGATTTTCAATTTAGATATTACCGAAGAAGTTTATATGGCACCGGCGCTCAATCTAAACGCTAGTCGGCGCCCCTTATTTTTATTAAACCGGTCGCGACGCTTGAAGCCAGCATTCAAAACTCTACAAATTCTTCGAAATCCCTCCGACGACAATAATACCCATTAAAACGGGTTTCAACATTTGGGCGTTGGCTATTAGCGTCAACGTCGGCGGATTGCAAGTTTTTTTCGTTAGTAAAACAAAGACCATGTATATAACTTTTTCGTAATTAATGCTTGTTTTTAATTGGAATTTTTACTTAATAAATATTATATTCATTATTTATATTATAAATCAATTTTGGTTTTGTTTGAATAATTATTCAACAATAACTTACACATAATACACAATCATACAATACATGTTCATTAACATAATTCCCGGCCTAATTTGGAATTATTAGTTTCGGTGTATCTGCAATTTTGTCTGTAATTACGTGTTATTTAGATTGAATCAACCTACACAATTATGGAAACAAATATTTAATATTTGAATATTTTTTGGATTGTATTTTTGTTCGTAATGCCAATTATTTACCTATTTTTTAATTAAATTTCTTGAAATATGATATTTTTTCTCCAACTAATACTTATACAATAATAAACATACTTACTAACTGAAACAGATATAATTGTTGCAGTTTGATTAGATTAATGGATAAGTTTTGGAAAAACTTAGTGAAGTAGGTTTTTTTTTATATGTTTTTGTTTTGTATAACCCTATAATTTTTACCATTTTACTTGACTTATCACTGTTAGTGCTTGTTTGGTTAAACAATGGATTTACAATTTTCGGGAATTGACTTTCCTAGGAATTGAATTACTGGGAATTACCATTGCTGAGAATTGAGAAAATATGTTTGGTAGCAAAAAAATATCCAGTAATTTGCAATGTGTTAAATTCATAGGCATTTTTAGTTAATGACAATTATAACCTTCATTTTCAAAATAAAAAAGGTGGGAGATGAAAATTTTAAGGGTAATTGGGAAATTTGATATCAAAATAACACGTTAATTGTTTTGTTATCTAGGGAGGAGTGGGTAATTGTAAATACTCCATTTGAGGTAATTGGAAAATATCCAATAAACTAGATTAATGTGTTTATCATTTTTTATTTTGCAACCAAACACCTTAATTGAATCCCATTTAATGGATTAATTTACTTTACTGGGTTTTTTACTCCCAACCAAACAAGCACTTACTCTATTAAAGATATATTTGCTAAATGAGATTATGCTATGAGCTTAATAGAGTAATATTGCTAAAAGACCTAATTAGTGATATTGACCTAAGTTTTTCTTTGCTCAAAAATAAAATAAAATAAAATCATGTATTATATATATATAACTATAGAGTTATATATTGAAAATTCTATATACAAGTTAATTTTAAAGGTTTTATATAAGACAAATAGTTATTAAAAAAAAATACTTTTATAGTATTATTCCACATTACATTACATTACAAGAACTTTCCAAACCAAGTTGTTTTTTATAAAAATAAAAAAAATCCTATTTAGAAATTATCTTAGAATAATTTTTTCTTTCTTTATATATTTGATAAGATGATATATGACCTTAGTTTAGGCTTCATTTAGGTAGATTTTTCCTTTGTTTTTTGCATGCATTGGCTTGAGTTAGGGACCTTTGTGGTTGATTTTGCATATTACTAGAAAAGATGTCTACACGAGCTTTTGTCGGTTTTTCACACATTTCGGCGATCTTTGGACGTAATTAACGCATTTGAGGATCAACCCTCGAAGCGGCGCGTACTCAAGACCCGAGGGAAGCAAGCATTGGAGCAAAGAAGAAGATTAGTGGGATCTCGGACTGGTGCATTATTGATCTTGGCCGAGATTCTTGAATTTTGCACGACTCGAGATTTTCATGGAATGAAGGCTCACGTGAAGGATCAAAAACCTCGGCCCCGAAATGTGATGAAATCTCGCCCGAGATTTTGCGTCGAGATTTTCCTTCTGAGCAGCTTTTTCACACTAGTCATGAAAGTTCAGACTTGACCCTGCTTTCCTAAGGAAGAGTACAAACCGGGTGATGGCATGATGGCTCTTGGTTCTCCTCACAGTCTTTTGCAGCCCCTCTCTCTCTCTCTTTTGGGAATTACTCTCTCTTGGAACATTTTATATGGGTTTTTTTAGAGGGATTTTGGTTGAAAACTTGAAGATGTAACTTTGGATCCAAATTAAGTAAGAGTTTATTGTATTTTGAGCACCCTTTTGATATTGAACTATTTCCAACTAAGTGTTATTTTCTTTTCTTCTCATTTTCCTATGGGTTGCATGCTGAGTTCTTTCATGAATATTGATCTTAAAATGCATGTTGTAGGCTAGATCTTTGTGATTTCTCCTACTACATCCTTTTTTTTTTCTTGGCAAGAATCAAGATCGAGTCTTGATTCTAGATGGTCATGGTTTGATTGTTGCATGTGTATATCCAGGCTCTTGTGATTGAGTGTGTGGTGTGAAGAATCACAGAGGAAAGCTAAAGCCAGCCTAGTGTGGTTCTGTTGTCAAAGGAAGTCCCGATGTCCTCCGCCGTCGTTTCACTGCCCCCGCGGTTGCAAGAAACCGCCCATGTAACACCCGGTTGGTTAGAGGCCCTTTAGGGTTGCCTTCGGGTAGGTTACCCGGGGTGAGGGGGGGGGGAGGGGAGGGGAGGGGAGGCATAGTGAGTCGCGGGTGCGCCGACTCGCGGGGCGGCCACTGTATCCCACGGGTTCGGGTAAACAGTTGGCCGCGTCTCTTTTATTTTCGTAACCGTCGTCAGTTACGGTTTTCTCGTTTATATCCCTAAAAACTTAGTGCTCTTAACCTAATCCAATAAACTGCCTCTCTCTTTAGAAACCTTGACAACTTATGGGGAATCACGTAAGTCTTGTTCTCTCTTCCTTTTCTCGAATTCCTTTAAGTGATTCCTTCTTCTTCTTCTTCCTCTCTTCACCTGTATCTCTTGATTCCAATCAGCAAGGGATACATCTTTCATCTCAGTCGGAGTGCAGCAAGACCACAAGAAAGAACCGTCGTTGAAGGTTGCTGAAGAAGCAATTTGTCTCCATTGAAGAATAAGGGTAGGTTGTTCCTTCTTTTTTTTCTCCTTTGGTTACCGAGGGGTTATTTGAGTGCTTGGTTGAGACTACAAAGAATTACAAGAAGTATTGAAGAAGAAGGCGACCGTGCACAAAGAAGGAGAAGTCGGAGATCGTAGTCGCCTTTCCCGCGACCGCACCTCACCGCCCTCGCGCCTTGCGTCTGCCGCGGGTGCAGTCTCTAGGTTCTTTCTGCCCCACGCCTCTTCACTTCTTTTACCACGGTTTTCCTCCAGTGATATCCTTAAATTGTTTTTGTGATTTAAGGGTGTTCTCTTGGTATGTTGTTCCTCCTTCCTTGTACCCCTTTGATCATGGTAGCATCATGATAGGTGGCCTAGCCGATCTAGAGTGTTTCCCATGTGTAGGGTTTAGTTAGTTGTGGAGTTACGTTGAGTTATGTGTAAGGTAGGTTAGGATGCAGTTTCATATTGACGTAGGTTGGTTTTGATACCTTGCCTTGACTTGTATCAGACATTAAGGAGTTGATTACAGATCGGGTTTGTGTGGATAACTAAGAGTACTCTATTTCAGGTTAGTCCTTAGGACTTACTTAGGTTCTATGATATATTGACGAATGTTTGAGTGGTGTGTGTTTATGTGTTGTGGCGTTTTGTTACCTTTTAATATACCGACATATGATTATGGCCCACGGGTAACGAGCGGTGATCACTTGTCCAGTTCTCCCGAGGGTGTCTTGGAAGTGCTTCGCGAACCACTCCGTTGTGTATACGGGAAGGTGCGCTGAACTACTCCAGCTGGATAAAGGACCGAAGGCGGGAGTCTAAGACTTTCCATGTCACACCTATTAATGCATTATTGTGGATGACCTTAATAAATATAATAATAAAGGAGTTTTGTTATAGCATGATATGTGTTTAACCCTTGCTTTATATGTGATTGTGCTTCAGTGTTTTCCTCTATGTTATAGTAGCTAACGGTTTATCCGTGTTGTTAGATGTCTTGCAAGATAGGGTAGCTGCCGAGTGATTCGGAGGAGGTGTACAACCGGGGTTCCCGTACATGATAGGACGGGTGTGGGTTAATATGTTTATGTCAATTATATTACATTTTCAACATGGATATACTTTTGTCAATTATATTAATTTTTTTTATAATATAGTCTTTCTAAATATATGATATTTCAATATCTCAAAAGAGATTGTACATATTAATATGGTCATCAAAAAGAATAATGTTAACAAAAAATTACAACAAAAAAAATAATGAGGTGTCATAACCTTAGAATAACAGTGAGGTGGTTTGATGTAAAGATGACATGTGGTGAATTTAATGTGGCGATGTCATGTGACGATATCCACTAATGTTTTAGCATTATATAATAGATTCGAAAACCTTTCCCAAAACATTTTTTTATGGTTTAGCAAGAGGCCGAGGGTGATTTGTGGACAAAAAAAAATGGCAAAAGAATAATTCAACAATAAAACAAACGTCGAACAAATCGGCCAAAAGTTGAAAATGAAGTGAAGTCGAAAGAACATGCCAAACACGATTATGAAGATATCTACCCGAAAATGAAGCAAGAACGGGATGAGTCAAGTATTACTGAAATAACTTTGTCAAAAGTAGGTACACCATGACTTGTTCTGTTGAGAAATTCAATAACGAAACTCCATATAAACGTCTTTCGTCAAATGCCAAGAAATTTAGGGCACATTTGATATAATTCCTAGGAAATCAGGAATCAGTTTCGGAATCACTCAAACCGAAAGGTATCGAAATGAGCCATTTTAGAAACTTTAGGTCTTCGTCATATTACTAATTAGGACATCAAACATTATTTTTTAAAATATATTGATCTATAATCTTAACCAAACATCATATTTCATAAATCAGATTAGGCCATTTCTCATTATATTCCGATTCTAGATTTTAATAAGATTTTTGCCTTAATGTGTACTAATTAGACCAATTAGTCAATATTCAATAACACAATAACTTTTTTCACAAAGTATATGATAACATAACACATAAGCAAATACTCCATGTTGACTACTTCCAATTCTTAAATAGTCAAGAATGACCTCATGATGAGAAACTTCCATACATATTCTAGAAGCCTTTTTAAGAAAAACAAAAAAAATTATATTTTTTGGCCCAATAATGGAAGAATATTTAATAACATAGCCAACTATAACTAACTTTCTCTCCATAGCCTTAGATTGAATGTTTGTTGAGGTTATATCATTCTTACCCAACAAGCCTGGACTTACACCAACACTTCAAAACATGTACACCTACACAAAATCACACTTAATAAAATAATGGTTAAAAAGTATAATAAAATAATAACAAAAAGGGCCCTTCTTTTCCACATAATGTCACCATTGTACTATTTATGACCCCACATTCTTCATTTTGGTCCGTCCAAGTCTCCATCTTGTTGTAATTATAAAATTTCCTTGAATGTTCCTTTCACATGCATTAATGTTTCAATATTTGTGTTAGCTAACATATTGTTCATAGCCTTATGGTCAAGCTAGTGTCTAAATTGAATTGCCATTGTGTTTTTTGCATTGAAGATAGATGGACACATAATGTTGTAGGACATATTGTCTGTCGATTATAAGTTTGTTTTTGATATCACACCGACAATCTTATTATTAGGGTTATACACTAAAGTTTTTGACTTATTTTGACAACTCAATACGACTCTATACCGGCCTTAGTATGTCAGGGTTTGTTTTTGACTCAGAAGTATTAGAGCTTTGTGTTAGGGTTGGGCCGATTATAAGTCAGTCGTTCGAAACCATACTAACAATGTTAATTATTAGGGCTATGCACGTCAAATTATCTTTGACTAAAAAATATTAGAGTTTCGTGCTAGGATTTGGTCGATCAAAACCCTCTTTCGGGTCGATATGGAGTTAATTACTTTTTTTTAAAAAATGGAATAATTTTTCTAAAATTTAACTTAATTATCCACAAATCTTAAAAGAGTTTTACTTTTTGACTTATTCAGACGAATCAATCCGACTCTAGACTGACCTAGTATATTAAGGTCTATCTTTGACTAAAAAGTATTAGAAATTCGTGTTAGGGTTGAGTCGATATGGAGCTAACTTTTTCCTTTTTTTCAAGTGAACGATATTTCCAAAATTCAACTTAATTAACAACAAATCTCAAAAGAAACGTTTACTTTTTAACTTATTCGGACAACTCAATCCGACTCTATACTGACCTAGTGTGTTAAGGTTTGTTCTTTACTAAAAAATGTTAGAGTTTCCTGTTAGGGTTAGATTATCTAAGTGAAACTTATTAACCAAATGTTAATTTCATTGAATGATGAAACCCTCAAAAAATACAAATCATGAACCCAAACCACAGAGAACCCGGTCTACTATTTGCCCCCACAATCACATGTTCATTGAATACCTCTCATTTATGTTCCATGACAATTGGAAGTGGAATTGTCCCAAGTAGAATACAAAATACAAATATGAACATAGGAAATGAAAATATCATCTACATTATTAAAAATTTTTATGTTGAAGTGTGAATATTGATATTATAATCCAAAAATCACATTAATCCAAACCTTGTTTTTCTACCAATTATAACTTTATCTAAATATTTCGAGATATTAGGGTGTGAACGATTGTAATTTATATGTTTTTATATAGATTACAAAGTTATAACGAGTCTACGATATAAGATTGATGAATTACATCTATTATTTACAATACGTTATACATACAACCTCATTAATCTCATATGTTAGTGTTGAGACCTAACACACGTACGTCTGAACACTTGACGAAATTCCACGTAAACTTTGACCTTTCGAAATTTCACATCAAGCATGCTTGATTTACGTCTAGGTTCAACTTCTATATAGAAAAAATGTTCAAATATTAACTACTCTAGACTATTTGCACTTTAGGAAACTTGTTGGAAGAAGCTAATCTTCAATTTTTTTAAAAAAATATATGTAATTTTATGTGATATAAGAGTGAATCCCTATTTTATAATCTAAATTTTCTGATTAATTCAATAATTATTTTCCGATAAATCATAAGTCATTGGAATATTTACAATGACTTTTCTAAATATTTTTAAAATATTCGTGATATGACCTTTCTTGTCTCACAAGTAAGACATTACCAAAGAAACCGACGTAGCTAACTTGATAGATTTAGGTAATGAAGTTAAAAGTTGGTACAAATAAGTCAAACTTTAATAATATGCATACAAGTAATCAATTTAGGTGCTCCAAATAACATGAAGTTTGTGCGCCATACGTAAAAAATAAGAACGCATAAGCCGGAAAATTTTCATACTAAAATCAATCGGTGATAGATCGAGTTATTACCCACCAACTTTAGATTCGCGGTGAAAGTAATCATGGGAAGCCCGCATGTTCATATCAATGTGTCATCCGTTAGAATCCCATCGTATTGCAGCGGGAAACCCGCCAAAATTTTGACCTTTTGGAAATAATCGTGGGAAGTCCGCCAACTTTAGTTTTATAAAATTCTGAACGATAATATCCAGATATCCGATACTTTTATCTGGATCGGGTATCCTCGATTTGAGTATTTACTACTATTCTAGTCGAATATATCCGATCCAACTTTTTTTTGTCAAAACCTTGATATGTATCCAAAGTTTCGAAAAATATTCTTGGATCGGATCGGACTCGGGTCACCAACTATTAGATATTTTCGGATTCGGATTTTTCCGGACTAAATCTACAGATTCTTGGGTCGAACTAGACGGATCAAAACAGAGGCTCGTCATAAAAACTACAAATTATCGGACGGGTAACACATCAGCCTTATACATTAAGTTAGTTATTTGTTTATAATTCATTTCAAACTTTTTTGTTCTTCCTACATACATACACTCACATAGTCACATATGCATATATATGGCACAAGAACAAACATTTCATATAAAATGTGAATCAACCCTTAAATTAGTGCACAAATTTTTTATGAAATTGGCTTTTTAAAAGTGTAAGAACTTAAAAATATGTACTCAAATGTTCATGTTCTTTGTTTCGCATAATTTGGATAAATAGATATTTTATTACAAATGTGGATAGCCTAAACCGTTTGATAGTCACATTAATTGTTATACTAACATTTATATCCGTCGCTTTAAAACAAAAGATTTGAATTTACTTTTACTGTAAAAATAAAAGCTTTTCTACATCAATTTTCTCATTTTGTTTCTTCGGACTCTCGGTTCCGACTTCCAAATCAATTTTTAATATTTTCAAACCCATTACGTATACAAAATCTCAACGTCAATCGAAATCTTTGGAGAGTTCCCGAAAATATGTCTTACCCAATAAAGTACATGTTATAAATAAGTGGAATATGCCCTAACAATAATAATTTGAAACTTGCATATCTCTTAATACTTAATATTGACTTAAACCCACCAAATTCATAACAAGTCACCTTCAAACTAGTGCATGAAGAGTGGTAGATAAAGCTTTTGTCTTTAGGGCAAGAAGGGTTAGCTATACGTTTGCTATCAAATTAAAGGTGTCATAAATTGGCAGCCACAAACAACGGTATTCAAAGAATTGTCAATGTGATAAGATAAAGAAATTGGATTTTGTGATTTATTTGGTCCTTGGTCGAAAGAGATATCGAGTTTTTGGTAGAAAGAGATAGGTACTCTTCGAGTTTTCCTAATCGTATAAACTTATTGTACGTTTGTATTCGCGTCGTGTAGTGATACTTGTGAGTAGATAATTGCTACTCGTCTATTAGGGGTCGAGTTTTGTTAGTAAGTAGTCTAGCTTCAAAGAAATTGAGTTATTGAGTTTTTTCGTGTGTTATGAAAGGCGAATAGTGGAGCGCACCACCAATATAGCTCGACTTTATTTAACAAAAGTTTTATTGCTCGTGTCCTGTACGAATTAGACGGTAATTATGTTTGTGAAAAAAGTTTAATAAATTATTGTGTTGAGAATTGTCTTATCTGCTATATTTTGTTATGTGACGTTTGTTTAGACATGGGTTCAGTTTGGGCTAACCGCCAAACCGACAATTTCCAAACCGGCCCAAACCGACGGTTTAGATTTGCCGGTTTGGCCAAACCGTGAGTTACCGGTTTAGGTTCAAAGAAATTGAGTTATCGAGGTTTTTCGTGTTTCAAAAGGCGAATAGTGGAGCGCACCACCAGGATAACTTGGCTTTATTTAACAAAAGTTATAATGCCCGTGTCCTGTATGGGTTAGACAGTAATTATGTTTGTAAAAAAAAGATTAAAATAAGTTATTGTATTAAAAATTGTCTTATCTGTTATGTGACGTTTGTTGTAACTAATTTTATTATCAATTTGTTTTAATATAAAAATTATTGAAATTACATGTTATTCTTGTTTCATATGATGTGTATAAATGTGTAAATCCCATAATGACCCACCATGAATACAAAGATGTTCCCAATTAGGAGAGGCAATTGTAAGGGAATGTCCATTGTATGATCATTATTATTATTAGGGGAGGAAAATTACAACCTAGAACCTAGATTTTCCTAGGTCTTATAAAGTTGTCTCCCATGACAAATCTATAATAACCTTTTGGCTTGATTCAAATCATGCAATGCAATGGTGCATCTTCCACCTTATTGTATGAGTGTGTCATCAATTCATACTATAATTTAACTTCATTTTCAAATTTGATGATAAATTCAAATCTCCAATACACCAAATTTACATCAAACTAGAAGGAAGACGGACAATAAGTTGTGCCGTCAATCCTTTCTGAATAGCGAATCCGATCCTCCTAAGGGAATTAAGATTATGATAAATATAATTGTCATATTATAGGATCTATTCGTAAAAGGTAAAGGCTCCGTTTGGGTAATATGATAAATTAAGGGAATTAAGATTAAGAGAATTAAAAGAGAGAAATAATTCACGTAATTTCGTTTGGTAAGGAATTAAGGAGATTAAATGGGTTAGATTATGGATATTAAGGGAATTAGATTACGAGAATTTTGTAATCCAATAAAACTTAGATTATAGGGATTATAAAGATTATTGAGGTTAAAATCTCATTTTTACCCTCTTCCTTTATCCAACTCTTTCATCTATAAAAAAATTTAACACGTACTTTTTCGTAATTTTACTTACAATCATATTCATTTTACCAAACACTCATTTCACTTATTTTCATATTGATCATCTTAAACAATTTCATCTCCTTATTTCTTCATCTAAATAATTATCTTAATCCTCATCTTCATCTACGTAATGTTACGTTACCAAACAGGCCCAAAACTAAGGAGATTAAAGATTATAGGAATTAAGAAGAAAATATAATTCTCTTAGTCTTGTCCGGTAAGAGAATAAAGGAAATGAAAGGAATTAAATAATGGTGATTAAGAGAATTAAATTATGAAAATTGTGTAATTCTATTAAACTTATTATAACATTTATTAGGGTTAAAGTATCATGTTTACCCCTCTTTCTTTTTCATTTATTTCACATACAAAAATTTGTAACATATTTTTTTTCGTAATTTTTCCCACAATTATATTATTTTATCGAACACTCATTTCACTTACTTTCGTATTAATCTACTTAAACAATATTATTTTCTTAATTTTTCATCTAAATAGGTCTTTTCATCTTCAACTTCATCAACGTGATCTTATGTCACCGAACGGACTCATAGATTAACTTATTTTCAAATTTGATAGAGAGTGATTTTCAATCTAACCTCTAGTTAATTCATCTGATTTTCTCACCTAACTTGCTAATTGATTAGATGCATTTATTAATCCTCTTGCATCCAATATAAAATTAACTTTATATACTTAATTATATAAATCCATGTTTAATTTATATTATCACTTTAGTCGTTTAGTGGCGGCTAGATGCACATATGATGTCTTGTTCTTTACCTTTTTATGAATATATTTTAATATTTATTTATTTATTAATATATATATTTTGTAATATTTTAGCCATGCATTGGTGAAATTCTATGTACGTGTGAAAGTGGTCTCCCTTCTACTTGATAGATCACGTAGGCTTTTCTTCTTGTCAATTATCAAATATATATCAATCATAATCTCGTTGAAATCACAAATCAATCATATTCTGAATTGCATTATTAGATTTTATTTTAATACACCAAATCCTTAACATCATATGTTAATGTCATTAATATGTGATTATAATAATGTTGTGATTTTTAACGAGTTACTTAGGTAATAAAGAAAAGATAAAACATTTTGTATTTTTATTGCGCAAACATTGCAGTTAGGGTTTTTGATATGCTCTCGTGGATAAAAGAAAACAACCCTAAACCTATCTATTTATAACGAAATAGATAGAATCCGAATCCCAGACGAGCTCTTCCTGGACCGAATGCACCAAACCCTCAACATAATATATTAATGTCATTAATATGTGATTATAGTAATGTTGTGATTTTTAACGAGTTACTTAGGTAATAAAGAGAAGACAAAACGTTTTGTATTTTTACTGCACAAATATTGTTGTTAGGGTTTTCGATATGCTCTCGTGGATAAAAGAAAACAACCCTAAACCTATCTATTTATAACGAAATAGATATAATTCGAACCCCAGACGAGCTCTTCTTAGGCATTCGGCTCAGGAAGAGCTTGTCTCGCTCGATCCTTGGCCTTCGGCCCAGGAAGAACTTGTCTTGCTCGATCCTTATCCAATCGTATCAGTATACCTAGATTTATTGTCTTATTATAAGAAATAATAAAACAAAGAAGTATTATTCAATTAGAGTTTGATACTATTTTGTAATAATGATTAAAATAATTGATATTAATATTAATTGGTGGAAAAACAGATAGAACCATAATCTATGAAAATAAATTAGATTTCATTTGTGGTTTTTCAGTATTTACAAATGTAAATAATTTTCGTCGAATAGAATATTTTTACTTATGTTGACAACATACTATAGAACCTTTTTTTTATAAAAGCAATTACAAAATACATTTTCTATTAATTAATTTAGAAGCCATATATATATATATATATATCAATCAGATTAATAAAAAGATTTATTTCATGTCTTTTAATAATAAAACCCATTTAGCTGATCATTCAAAAAAAACATTTTCCTGTTTTTATATGAACTAATATTTTAATTGCAAAATGTTTTTCGAACGGGGACTCATTGTTCATACCACAAATATATTTAAATTTGTATCTCTACCGACATATAGGTCGATTATAGTCAGGGGCGGAGCCAGAAATTTTTGATGGGTTGGCGGAATTTTACCACTTACTACATATGTACATAATTTAGTATAGTTTAGCTCTATTAAACTAACCTACATTTTAGGTGAATATATAAAATGTAAATATATTAACTAATACTTCGTAAATAACTATCTAAAACTTAGTTACCGTTATCATTGCCGTGAAGCAAAAAGATGGATATCAATGAAGTAAATATCAGATACATTAATTTCTAGTTAATTGAAAAAATTGGTCATTTATATTAAAATATTTTTTGAGTTGGGGTGGGCCACTGCCTAGTCAGCCCATCCCTAGCTCCGCCTCTGATTATAGTGAAATAAGGAATTTAGTATGTAAGGTCGGTGGGTCACTCCTCCTGTTACCCAATTCGTATTACTTCTAATCAATAAGAAGTTCATGTATTATATGAGCAATTCGATCTCTCGGGTCTTGGCTTATCGAGCTTGTCGGCCTTAAGACTCTAACTGCAAAGATGTACAATGATAGTTAGTTCGATTGGATTATCCGATCTTAAGGCATGTCGTCAAGTGTCAACCGTGTCAAACGGTTGAACTTGAGGAGGAGGGTGAAAGATGAAATGTTCCTACGTCAGTAGTGGGATAACATGCATATTATATAAGGTTGGTAAGTTACTTTCTCCTATTACCAACGCGCATACGTTTTTGGACGTACGACGAAATGGAGTTATTAAAATCTCAGTTACTAGTGAAGTATACTATAAAAGTCAATCAAATTGTAAATTGGTGGGTTGGGTTGTGTATACTAACGCAAATACGCGTTATACACAAACCTAACACCTAAGTTCAACAGATTTTCTTCTAAATTTGACAATGGAAGAAGTATCCACCAACATAATATAGTAGACTCACTATACGTAGCTTTAAACGTGAACGGTTTTTTTATGTTCAACATGTGTAACGTAATGCCACAATATTATTAACATAATACATCGGTGAAGAACGGTATATGATTACTTTGTGGTCACAAAGTTACCTGAACTATGTTTATTAGATTCCTAAGTAACATAGTACATAGCTAATATAATTATGTCAAAAGAATAAGATACTTACCTAACGTTTTTCTTACATTATAATGTACTAAGACCCGTTTGGTTGAGGCGGTGGGATGTAAACGGAATGAAAACGGTTAAGAAAAATGAAAGGAAATGGAATGATTAGCTATATTAATTTCAGGTGTTAAAAGATCTCTAAACAAACATAATTTTTGATTGATTCCGAATCATTCGATTATCGAAAATATTTTTTAGCGATTCCAAACGAGCCCTAAAAGCATAATCAAGCAATGAACTAGTATATACTATAAGAAGGTATAAACCTAGGATATTCTTTAGTTGGTAACGTTACAAATAATTTGTCATATTATTTGTGCATTGAATTCGATATGCTTGGCTCCTAACTTGTAATAGCTCGTTTGTTTGTTTCGAACATAACTCGTAACTTATGTTGTAGAATCGAATTTGTTTGGATAATAACTTTTCAAATTTAAAGTAGGGGAATATATTTAAGCCTAATACATTGTGGATAATTTTTCTATTGTCAACTAGTTGTTGGATGAAAACACCGACTCCCTTGGAAGTTGGAATTCTCGTAAGGTTTTTGAAAATATTTATATCTCAATTGCTAATACTCCGTAGATATCATTTCTTGACATCCGTCAACTTAAAGTCCTTAACGAGGACCTCAGTCGAGGGGTGACAATTACACCCACACCGATAGGATCAGAATCACCGGAACAATAAAAGCGGGTGAAAAACTCAAAACAAAAAACGGGTGATGGTCACCCGACCTGATACACCCAAAATAGTGGGTGGGTAGTGGAAGTGGTTCACCCACACATTATCCGACCTATTAACATCCTTACTCAGTCTCACTTCACAGATTTCCTTCGGTAGCAGAAATCGTGCGACCAACTGCGATAATCTTTTTACAATTTTTCGAAAATATGAGACGTAAATATAGTACCCTAATTCTATTTAGTGCCCGTTTGGTTTCAAGTTCGGAAACGGAATGGAAACGACTTTAGTCCATATGTATGTCATTATTCATGAAATTTTATGGAATCATTCCTTATGGTTTTAAGTAATTGTAGTAAAATTTGATTAGTGTTGATACCATATAGGAAAACAAAATGAGGAAAACAATTACATTTTACATGCAACCCCAAGGAATGATTCCAAAAAATATTCATGAATAAGGTAAACATATGGAATAGATTCAGTACCCGTTTGGTTAGATCGGTGGAATGGAAACAGAATGGAATCGGATAAGGGTTAGGAAAAGGAAATGAAAATGATGGGATTACTTTCATGTGTTAAAATACCTCTAACCAAACGCATTATTTGATTGATTCGGAATCATTCCGTTACCGGAAATGATTCCTACCGCTTCCAAACGAGCCCTCATTTCCATTCTGTTTCCGTTTTCGGACTTCTAACCAAACGGGGTTTAATAAATTCTAAAAGGGGACCGAAACGTGCAATAGGACCTCATTTATATTTCGAACTTACAAGAGTTATTGTACACAACAACTTCATCGGAGGCAATGTGTCCACGTTAACAAATGTACAAATGTAAAAAATTTTTTACAGAACTCATTGCATTTTGTGTAGTTGACAGTAACTTTTCAATGGTCACTACTGAATCATCATCTTCTTCATTGTACTCGTTTCAGAAAGTCGAAGCAAGAAGTGTCCTTTAAGGTCCCTTCTTGTTATATATCCGTATATCATATCGTGACAAAACAATGTACCAACGGGTTGTTCAGTAGTCGTGTTTTCGGACGACTTTAAACTCTTAATTTTTAACTTTACGGATTGATTCGTATGGTAAAACATAGTTTATGACGTAATGATAACAACTCGACTCTTTTTTTCCGTTTGTCTTTGGTTCATCTTGTATAAGCGGAGTAAGATTGAAACTCAAATATTCGAAAAAATAAGTCATTATATAAAACTCGAATCTTACATAAAATCCTAAAACCTGCATTGGTGGGTAAGTAGAAAACACGGCAAAGTGTGTGATTCCGTGTTGCTCTTGATTATTAAGCGAAGATTCTGATTTTTAAGGCATATGATAAAACTTAGGTTATTTGAGCGAGATTGAACACTTAAGAAATGTAACGCGTTTTTTACGTCTACAATAATTGTGTATTGATCCGTACGACGGTACGCGTTTCTTTTGAGTGAGATAAAATTGAAGAACTTGCAAGAGTTTTCTATATTGAAGTTTGTCACAATTTTCTCATCCTAAAACTCGAATCTTACTTAACGTCTTAAAACCTGCATTGATGGGTAAGTAGAAAACTCGGCAAAGTGTGTGATTCCGTGTTGATCTTGATTAAGCGAAGATTGTGATTTATAAGACATATGATAAAACTTAGGTTATTTGAGCGAGATGGAACACTTAAGAAATGTAACGCGTTTTTTACGTCTAGAATAATCGGGTATTGATCCGTACGCCGGTAGCGTTTCTTTTGAGTGAGATAAAATTGAAGAATTTGCAAGAGTTTTCTATATTGAAGTTTGTCACAATTTTCTCATCCTAAAACTCGAATCTTACTTAACGTCTTACAACATGCATTGATGGGTAAGTAGAAAACTCGGCAAAGTGTGTGATTCCGTGTTGATCTTGATTAAGCGAAGATTGTGATTTATAAGACATATGATAAAACTTAGGTTATTTGAGCGAGATGGAACACTTAAGAAATGTAACGCGTTTTTTACGTCTAGAATAATCGGGTATTGATCCGTACGCCGGTAGCGTTTCTTTTGAGTGAGATAAAATTGAAGAATTTGCAAGAGTTTTCTATATTGAAGTTTGTCACAATTTTCTCATCCTAAAACTCGAATCTTACTTAACGTCTTACAACATGCATTGGTGGGTAAGTAGAAAACTCGGCAAAGTGTGTGATTCCGTGTTGATCTTGATTAAGCAAAGATTGCGATTTATAAGGCATATGATAAAACTTAGGTTATTTGAGCGAGATAGAACACTTAAGAAACGTAACACGTTTTTTACGTCTAGAATAATTGTGTATTGATCCGTACGACGGTAGCGTTTCTTTTGAGTGAGATAAAATTGAAGAATTTGCAAGAGTTTTCTATATTGAAGTTTGTCACAATTTCCTCATCCTAACTTGTTATTTACCTAAAATTGTCAAATGAGTTTGAGAAGTCAAACTATGTAGAATTTAATGGCATTTTTTTCTCCAACACTAAAAGAGGAACAAGAATCTTATGGTACACTAAAGATGTGACAGAGAATCTTCATAAGATTGAGAAATACTTATATCATTAAACTCATTATTCATTGCTTCTACATATTAAACATAACCTAAACAAGTAGCAATTGGATCATAACTTGGCAATTAAACTAGCTACATTACATCATATATATTCATCTCAATATGTTAAAAAAACCCAGAAAAAAAGAAAAAAGAAAACCCCATTGATGCTGTCAGAGCTAGCTAGCTAGTGAACTAATCAACCAGATTACACTACCAACAAATTTCAACTCAATGCTCTTCTGAGTTCAGAAATGAAGCAAATGCTTCAATTGCAGACAAACTTTGACTAAAATCTTCTGTAAATCCCCAAAACTCATCCTGCTTATCAGCCTTAGAATCTGCAGGTAACTGATCAGAAAGATATGACAGATAATCCATCTCATTTCCACCTACATTATGGTTTTCTTGCTCGAATTCAGGCACGGAAATCTCGGGCATTAGGAGATCGTTGATGTCGAAGTCCATCAGGAAGTTTGAGGGCTGTGTGGAGGAAGAGGATGCAGGTGATTCGAAGTTTCCGCAGTTTGCTTGATCATCTGTTAATGGACTGTCTAGTGTTTTCGGAATCACAACTTTGGTGCAGCGTACGGCTTTAGTCCGGATCACTTCGTGTCGGTCTGCTTGTGATGGTTCGGGTTTTGGTGTGGTTTCGTTATTATCGACATCAGATGACTTTTCGTTAACTGGGTCTGTTTCGGTTTTGTTTAGCTTCTTGCTCAGTGTCGTGTTCCAGTAGTTCTTGATTTCATTGTCTGTTCTCCCCGGTAGCCTCCCGGCTATGAGTGACCACCTGCATTGCAATTGGTACAATGATCAAACCGAACCAAATTATCTCACATCGAGTATCACACAGAGCCTAATGATCAATCATTGGTGTTCAAAGCTATCAAAAACCAGCAAACTCAAACATTAGATCAATAGCTATTCGATTTGTCTGACCCAATTAGATCAATCTTGAGATGATAATTTCAAACCTAATTTTCCAAAACCATTTTCAGCCCAAAAAGCAAACAGTACAGTGACCAAAAACAGCAAAAACAAGTTGAAATTGGGTGTGATTTAAAAAGCAAAGTACAATCCCAATTCATAATAAAACACAAAGAATCTTTCCAAGCTATGAAGAAATCAAAGAGTACCTGTTACCAAGAAGCTTATGAAGCTTGATAATGATATCATCTTCCTCATCAGAAATGTTTCCTCTTTTGATATCAGGCCTCAAGTAATTCAACCATCTCAGTCTGCAACTTTTTCCACATCTCTTCAAACCTGACAAAAACAAAACCCGACATTTTCGCAACCAAATTCAGCATCCAAACCCTAATTTCTGCAAAATCAAGCATGACCCACCAACAAATTCTCACTTTCCAACAGAAACAAGAACAACCCACTAACAAAAAACCCAAATCAAAGTAATTACCAGCTCGTTGAGGAAGATCCCTCCATTTGCCTTCACCATGAGTCTGAATATAACTGGTAAGTAAATTATCTTCTTTAGCTGACCAAGCTCCTCTATTGAGCCCTTCTTTTGCACAGCAAGGCTTTCTTCCCATACTCTCGGATTGTCTCTGCAAACACTTTACTGCTAACTGGAAAGTGTGAAGCTGTCTCGAATTTATGCACTCACAGTGTTCGCTAAAATGCCAATGAGGAAAAAAGAAAAACAAAACTCTTTAATTTGGAAGGAGATCTGCAACGTGCGTGAAAACAATATGAAACCCCACTTGTATGCACGAAGACCTAAGCAAATGCATTAAGCGTCAGCAGATTTAGCGCTCATTGCTTTGCTCTTCTGTGTATCTTACGCATAGAACCGTCCAATTTACCTCACTGAATAACATTGTTCTTATTTATAAATAGAGTAGTAAGTAAGAAGTGTTGACATGTTGCGGTAAGTAAGCACGTTAGTGAATCTAACGAAATTCGCGCACATATTTGTTGGAATTGTTTATGAATATTATTGTACCAAGAAATATTCGTACAATTATTGTTGTTGATGATGCTTGATTGCTAGAGGTTTGTGACATTTTGACCAATGAATCTATGATTGATTGTGGTGATTAAATTTGTGAAAATCATAAGTTATTATTGTAAAGTTACATGTTGGTTAATCGAAGTTAGGTTAATCATGATTTTGATTTGATTTTCTTGATGAATAAAAAGTTGTTAGATTTTGGGTTGTGTTGTCGTTGTTGATTGCTTACTTGTTTAGGGCTTGATAGACGTATCGACGAAAATCTCTAATAGTCACTGCAGGTACGCACTTTGGGTGCGTAGTTGATAGGGTCTCTAACTACGCATATGGGGTGTGTAGTTGAAGTCTAGAAAAAAAAAATTAACTACGCTTGTGGGGAGCGTAGTATTAGTTCCCAAAAAAATTACAACGCTCCCGCAAGTGTAACTTATATATGTTTTTTTGAAACAATTTGGTTTACTAAGGTTTTTTCTAGTTTTGTGATTAGTAAAGGTATCCCTTGAGAGAAGAGTATGTAGAGTTTGAAAATAAATACAAAAGGTTGGGGTATATTTACTTAATTGAAACATTAAAAAATCTAGTTACTACTCTAGTTTTTTAAAAAAGCCTAGTTATCAAAATTGTCCTTCACGTATTTTCCCTTCAAGATACTCTTGTTTGATGCTCGTGTTTTCTTTAATTTACATATCTCTTTGTGTTTTTGTTTGTTAACTATTTGTGTTGTGATGGTTATGTATCGATTTATTTTGCCCTCTAAAAATAGTGGTTTGGCTACAATTGGGTTATTTTGTGTGACGAGGACCGACATTGACTTCCAATCGAGTGGTGCATAATGTTATCCCATACACAATTCCGAGGGTAGAGCGCACGGGTGATCAGAGATTTGAGAATGTGTTGGGTACTTGGGTTTCTCTAACTAAAGCTTCAAATGGACTATGTTTCAAAAGCGGATCTACTTCAGAAGAAGCAACCTCCTTATCTTCTCATCAGTGTGATGGACTACCATCTACACTTCCTCCATAACGACTGGAATATCCAATCCGTCAAATATCATTACAGATTTTCTTGTTTTCAATCCTTTTAGTTTTTGTACTGGATACATGTATTGGCCTATCCACCTTGTATATCTTATTAGAAACCATTAAGGAGTGCTTTGATAAGTTTTTTTTTCTTCTTAAACTTGTCGAAATATTTTTTTTCGGATATTTACGAGGGAGCTTTTAAAGAAAACAACTAAGTGTTTTGGTAAAAAAAAAATAGTGTATTAAAAAAACTTAATTTAAAACTATAAATATTATTTCTTGGAAAGATAAAAGTTAGATTGAAATTTATTCTTTAAACAATCTACTTTTTACAAGTTTTTTATTATTGAGAAGAAAATTATTTATATCTATTTTTATAAGGATATATAATATTTTATAATTTAAATCTCTTTAAAATCAACTAATTTTCCAACTCCAATAAGTTTTCAACTTTTCATGTACCAAACACTCAAACATATTTTTTCACTAAACTAATGGCCTGTTTACTTGCAGATTAGTTTATTTTTGGGTTTATAAACTAAATGAGTTTATATGGGTTTATAGTTTATTTTCAGGTTTATTTCTTGATGGGTTTATATAAATAAATTAGATAGGGTTGTTTACTTGAAGTTTAATTTTTGGGTTTATTTTACTTCAAAATACTCACGTGCCCCTAAAAAAAGTGAACAATAACGTTGAATACCCAAGGATGAACAAATAATATCAAGATGGAAAACCACAAGGCCAAAATCGGATTTTAAACAAAAATAAACTCATGGAAGCAAAAATAACATTGGTTTGAAAAGTTTATTTTTGAGTGGTTTATAAACCCCTAAAAAATAAACCCAAATAAACTACAAGTAATCAGTCCCTAATACGTTATAAACAAATCTTCAAATGCATTCGTAAGTAACTCCCAAAAAAATATAATAATTAAAAATCTACAATTATTGATACGAATCATTACACCAAACATATTCTAACTCTTAATTTTTTTTTCTCATAAAACTCAATATCAACCAAACAAATTTGAAAAAAAATAGAATTATTTCTCTGTTAACAGACAAAAAAAAATAGCAGTAGATAAATAATTGTAAAAAAAAACATTTAAGGAGTGAAAATAACTTCACCTCATGATTTTATATTAAAAATATACTTCATTCATGATTAAAAAAAATCTAATTAATATATTAGTCAATGTGAAAAAATCGTGGCATGTATACAGTTGACAAGTATAGTGTACGCAATGATCATAATAAATACATTCAATAAATTTAATTATATATATATTATAAATAAATAAATAAATATTATTTTCTCTGTATTTACTAATCATGCATTGGCATGCCACTGCCACCCTTCGTTGTAATTTAATTTAATATTTTAATTATATTTGTTGGCCTTTAGTTATTGGTGTAATTGGACTCAAGATCGATTTTACTTGCGCAACTTAATTTTAAATTAAAAAAATCAGCTAGATTAAAACTCAAAATTGCCAACACGATACGTAATAGAAATTCAATTTGGATATAAATGATTTTTAACTTATATTATGAAGATATAGGTTAAAGATATAAGGGTTAAATATAAATATACTCGGAAAAAAAATTATTTTTATATAGAAATTATTCTCATAAAATATTTTTAATATTGATATAATAATTTTAATTCGGATAATATGTAGATATACTCGAAAAAATTTTGAATTTGTATTGAAGTGTGAATAACTAATGTTGCTTATTTATAAATTGTGACAGATTATTTTTAAATTAATCTATGATTAGAAAAGTAAAAAGGGTGATTTATAATATTTACCATAATTACTATTAAAATAATGCAATATAAAATGTGATATTAGAAGGCTATAGGAGATTTATTGTAAATAGTCGGATTTAGAAAAAAATTCAAAAAATGTAATTTAAAAAATTTCCTTATGTTTATCTATTTTCTTGTTGAAAAATCCTTGAAAACATATATCTGAAAAATATCGGATTTTCGATTAAAGGTTAGGTTTATCAAATTCGAACATAAGCAAATAATGTTAACTATATGAATATTAAAATTGAAATTCTAACTCTTAATTTTATTTTATTTTATTATATTTTACCCATTGGTTCAAAAATAATATTTATATAATTTCTTGTTTCTTTAAAAAAATGTTTTGGCTTTAGCACAATGGATAAATAGATTGATGATAATATAATTGATGTAAGTGAGTTAATGACATTGTTTTGGTGACAAAAAAGTTTATGTCTTGGTGAAGGTATTATTGATGTAGATTTGTTCATATCAAGTTTTCGTCGGTTTTGGGCAAGGCTTTATAAAATATTAAGTCTGTTTATCCGGATACAGGTTAGGGTTGTAACGATTGTTGTACCCAATGGGCTGGTCGGGCTTGTGAGTACTTTTTTAAAAATAATTTTTAATATAATTTACTTTAAATAATTTATATTTAATATATATTAAATTTATTATAATTATATTAAATATTTTATATTTATACTTAATATTTTATAATATATATCCGGGTAGACTGCCCTATAGTGGAGCCCGGATCTGACCCGACAAGCTGGGGATGCCGAACTTTTCGGGCCGGTCAAGCTTCTTTCTCTATTCATACAATCATACCCGTCTGTTTTTTCTGCCGGACGGCCCGTCCGGATATGATCAGGGTTACATTGACGATAGCACAATAATGTCAATATCATTAGTAACAATGCAGTTGATGATAATCTAATTGATAACATTCAAATTGATTACAATGTTTTAGTGATAACATAGTCGATCACTGACATTACAATCGGTGATATCATAGTTGTTGACAATATAATTAATGATAATATAACTAATAACAATACAATGTATGGCCGTATAACCGATGATAATACAGTGACCAATATTATTATCGATAACAACACAATTAATAACATAATCGATAATAGCGGATCGCTGATTAACTACATCATCACCTACGCTATGGGTTTAACTCTCTTTTCAACTAGACTTTTCCATATTTTACATGACCCATTAACTATTCTTTAGGGCCAATCCAAGAGAGTTAATCCACATTTGAACAAGTCTAATTGTCTTGGATATCAACTATGGTGAATTTTTGAAGCAAGTTTGAACAAATTAACCTTGGAGATGGTGAAAATCTTCACCAAATATGTAGACTTTTGTAGTGTAATGACTTTATATATGAATTTTTCTAATATTTTACACAAAGTCATGTGAAGAGTTTGGATTCTCTTTGGATGATTTTTGGACCCCCTACATATTTGTGTCTTATTAGCTACTATACCCTTATTTACGGGGAACATTATATTCTTCCCTTTCACGTTTGCTTTGTATAGTTGTACATAGTGGTTGAGAAAACAACCAAATGAGTACACATTATGTTTTTGTGAATTTGTGGGGATCAATAGTTGAGGTTCTAGAAGTATACAATGGTGTTATATGTATGAGTTATTCGAATTCTGTTTATGCCGAAGATAATAAGTTCTCACATTGAAAGTTCGGAACATTCTGAGTCTAATATATAAGGTTAATGGGTTAATCCTTCTACTGTCAGTTGATTTTAGGATGGAATTTATCGGGTTTATGTGTTGGGCTTGGGCCTAACGCACATGTGCGCTCGGATGCACACAACCCCGCTCTACCGGTCTGTCTGTATCGGACTTTGACAGTTTACTTTCTGAATGAGTGGAATATAAGGGTCCGTTTGTTTTGAATTCCGGAAACGGAAACGGAATGAAAACGGATCTAGTTTATACGTATATTCATGAAATTTTTTGGAATCATTCCTTGTGGTTTGAACTAATTGGAGTATAATTTGATCACTTTTGATACCCTATAGGGAAACAAAATAGAAGAAACAAATGCATTTTGCCAAAAAAAAATCATGAACAAGGTGCATATATGGACTAGATTCAATTCCATTATGTCTCCGTTTTCGGAGTTTAAAACAAACAGGCCCTAAGTGTATTTGAAAACTCGGTTAATATTTAGACTTGATTTGTGTTCAGTTTGTTTATAAAAAGGCGAGTTTGAGATTGTTAGAGATCGACTTGTTCAACTAGGATAACGTTGTAGGGTTCTTATATTAGTCGAGTTATTCAGCCTGAACTCTGAAAAAGCTTGTCTTAAGCTTGTTTAGTTTTGAAATGAGCAGAACATGATATATTTTAACATTCAGTTAGATTCGACCAAGTGGTTTATAAACGAGCCAAATATGAGCATGTCAAAGTTCGATTCTTTCAGCTAAAATAACAATGTAAAGTTGTTATATTAGTCGAGTTACTCGAACCCAACTTGGAAAAAGCTCAACTCAAATTCATCACTTTCTAAACGATTCGAGCAACACAATTTTAAAAGACTTTACAATTTAGGGTTTATTTAGACTCGGCTCGCTTAATAACGAGTTGCGCTTAAGTATGTCAATGTTCCACTCGTACAACAACCGTGATATGAATCGCGTTTATAAAAGTGTATAGTGTTAAATCTGATATTGTTACCTCAAATATTTCCTTTTAAAAAGTATTAAAATTATGCATTTTTCTAAAATGTATATTTTTATATTTGTAGAATATGCATTTTTAATATACAACACACAATTGTACAATTATGCATTTTTTTCAAATTTTTGTTTGTTATAACAATTCACACGACATTATCACGTCACGTGTCGTCTCAAATATATAACCATGTAATATATGTTAACCAGATTTCATTTAACCAGTTATAACCTTATGTACATATTTTCTAAAATTTACAGACATTCAATTGTAATATTTTGTCCACAGATTGAACCAAATATGAGTCTAAACAAAAAATCATGTAATAATGCTCACATATTGTTAACTTCAATGCAGACAGGAGTGTTATACGAGCCGAACGAGATGATAGGGGTGTTATACGAGCTGAACGAGACGAGTTCAAACCGAACTTTTGACGTGCCGAGCCCGAGTAGCTTGTATAAAACAATGCTCATATAGTGTTGTTTTAGTCGAATGAGCCGAGCTTTTGACGAGCGGAACGCGAGCCGAGCCCAAGTAACTTGTCTTATTTATCAGCCTTAAATGCAAAACGACTGTCTTAAAGTTGAATGTTTTAACACAGTCGGTCTGCGTGAAGTTGTTGTTCAGTTAGTAAAACGAACATTGTGTCAAGATTAAAACCCTTTATAAAAATTAGATTAATCTTACTACCCTATATTTCCAGCTTTTAAAAAATTATTAATTATTTAATATTAAAACCTCATAATTTTTAACATTAATATTAATTTTTTTATAGACAAGAAAAAAATATATTGTTACACAATAATAATAATAATAATTATTATAATTATAATAAATATTTAAATTTAATTAACACGCTTAAAATCAAGAAAATATGACTTAATTTTTAACAAATAATTATATTTTTATTATTAATTTTATTACAAGAAGTGCACGGCTTGAACACTCTAGGGGCCGTTTGTTTCCAACTCCGGAATCGGAAACGGAATGGAAACGAATCTAGTCCATACGTATATCCTTATTCATGAAAGTTTTTGGAATCATTCCTTGTGGTTTGAAGTAATTGGAGTAGAGTTTGATTACTTTTGATACCCTATAGTATAACAAAATGCGAGGAAGCAAGTGCATTTTTCATTAAACCATGGGGAATGATTCCATAAAATTTCATGAATATGGATATACATATGAACTAAATTCGTTTCCATTCCGTTTTCGATTCCGGAGTTGGAACCAAACGGGCCCTAGATCTTTATCATTGACCTGCCCCTAACCAATGCCCATATATATTTAATCACTTATGAGGAACAACCGACCGTCAATGTCAAGACTAATGAAGTATACGTTAAGTTAAGTTGTTCATATTAAACACACTTAAAGCAAGAATGAGTAAACTATATATATAAGTTTATAATACATAATATTAATAAATTAAGACTTTTTTAATATCATCACATTATAGAAAGTCTTTAAACTATAGTATAGAGTATTTATCGTAAACATGAAAGTTTTGATATTAGAAAAATCTTTATTTTAATATTATCACTAAATATCTTGTATTATCGTAAAATCGGTATATTTTGTAATCGGAAACACTATATAATATATATCGTAAATATTGTGTTTAAGTGAATTACGTAAATTTGTGTGTTTATCAAGTTGTTATGCCCGTCAAGTCGGTATATCATAGACGGTAGTGCGAAATCCACAAACCCAACACAAACGCACGAGATTTCATTTTAAAATCAATTGAGAATAGACGGAGTAATCGTGTGATTATATGTAAGACTAAGAACAAAAGAAAATCGACGTGAAACAAACAATTTTTTTTATCAACAGGAAGCGGTTATGTTGGTCTACCTTCTAGAGGTAATCCTTACAGATGATAACACGAAATTTAAAATCATCAAATTAAAAAGATGATTTTGGGTGTCGAGATTTCCAAACAGTTGTTAGTTTCAAACAAACCTAGACACTGGCGCACCAAACCCAAGAGATGACGCCCTTAACCTGCATGCCCATTGTGTGTCTTCTTGAAAATGAGATCTCAACGTAGCGGAGCCACCAAGAAATACCTCACCATGTACGACTGTTCCGTGCTTACGTGGTTAACCCGTTGGATGTCACCGGGGAAGTCCAACTCAAATTGTGTGTACAACCGGCCCAAACCGAACCTTCAACTCTAAATCTATTTGTCGTGCGAAAATCCACATTTGAGTTCAATTTTTCAAGTCCAACACATAAACCGACATAATTCTTTAAAATCAATTAGCAATAGAAATACTAACAACCTTAGACTTATGTGTTAGAATTGACATTTTTCATGTAATTACGGATTTTTCTCCCTCCAAATTCTTTTATATATATATAGTATTAAGGGTTGAGATTTTGAATAGATATCATAATTAATAATAACTACGAATAATAATAATTAGGAATCCAACAATAACTACGAATAATCCACTCAACCAACAATAACTACAAATAATACATTAAACGATATGACACATTCGTAACAAAACTAATAATAATTACGAATTTATTCTCATGATTACACGATAAGTCTGTTCTTATATATATATATATATATATATATATAGTATAGATCCTATGAGAACACCCCCTAACGTGAGAACATGAGAACAGATTCGTAATTATTATTAGTTTTGTTACGAATGTGCCATATCGTTTAATGTATTATTCGTAATTATTGTTGGTTGAGTGAATTATTCGTAATTATTGTTGGATTCCTAATTATTATTATTCTTAGTTATTATTAATTTTGATATCTACTTTAAATTTCAACCCTTAATACTCACATCCAACGGTGTACGATTGTTCTCATGTTCTCACGTTAGGGGTGTTCTCATGGGAACCACACCCTATATATATATACACACGTGATAAAAATGCAAAAAATGGTTCAATTGTTAAAGGGGTGCAATTTTGTTAAAATAACTTAAATTAAGGTATTTTATGTGTAATTTACCCTAAATACGCATTATAACCCTCGATTAAATCAAAATTAAGAGCTCATTAAATAGTAATTAACGTGAAAGATTTGTAAATTTGTGTATAACATGATTAGACTGGCTAGCACATAGTTATGTAGACATGTGACAACAACATAATGCATGGGATTCGAGATATCTACGTGCACAATAACCAAGCCTCCTTTGAAATTTATTATTTGAATATTGTACACGTTGAATTCATTGGAGCTTCTAGGTGTTCATTCTTGAATCGTGGCAACAAGAATCTCAATCATTTATAATGATAAAACACAAATAATTGCTACAAAATTCTATGGTAATTCACGTTATATGAAAGTATGGTTCGGATTTGGACAAAACTGGATTTTATCTGGGGGAGATAATAAGGTCCCACATCGAAAGACGGGATACTCCGAGGCTAGTATATAAGCTTGGTGAGCTACTCCTCTTATTATCAATTGGTTTTAGGATGAAACCTCGCCGAGTTTATGTGTTGGGCATGGGCCTAATGCGCATGTGCGCTCGTATACACATGACCCCCGCTCTATAGGTCCGTCTGTATCGGACTTTGACATTATCCCATATAATTTTTTTTTAAAAAGCAAAAGAAAAAGTCAATACGGTCGTACCGGATAGTGATGGACTAGATTGTTAGCTAAGGTCTGGGTGGTCCGGTTCATGAAGTATTTCATACAAACAGTGAAACGGTCCAGACCGTTTGCACATACATAGAGTTTATTATCTCATTACGACTTTCAAGTACAGTCATGAGAAGACATCTAATTAACACTTGGATAAATGGGCCTAACATCTCATTCTCTATGTAAAATAGCCCACATGCTTTGGTAGAAGGACCAATTAGGCTAATCAGTCAAATATCATGTTAGAGTCCATTGGATTGTAGCGAGACTGATAGTATATGCATACGAACACCCATACATATTTGACACAAACACAATGAAATAATACTTATGTACACATAGGACTGCACATAAATGGACCGGACCGGAAAACCGGACCGGACCGGACCGGAAATTACGGTCCGGTCCGGTCCTGGACCGTAATTGTACAATTTCGGTCCGGTCCGGTCCGGTCCAAAAATAGTACGGTCCGGTCCGGTCCTGGACCGTAATCTTCCGGTCCGGTCCGGTCCGGACCGTATTTTTACACTTTTTAATAATTTTGAACTGAAAAAGCATCCGGTCCGGTCCGGTCCGGTCCAAACCCGGACCGGACCGGATTTATTCCATACAAAAATAATATTTTTATTTTTTTAAAAAATAAAATAAAATAAAACGGTCCGGACCGGACCGTATTGGACCGGACCGTGATGGACCGGACCGCAACAGTCCGGTCCGGTCCGGTCCATGGACCGTTTCACACAAGTACGGAAACGGTCCGGTCCGGTCCGGTCCATCAGTTTCCGATCCGGTCCGGTCCGGTCCGGACCGTATGAACAGCCTTATGTACACACCTCGACTAATATACAAGTCGGTTGACATTTGAGTCATTTGACGAATATATAGGTTTACAATTAAAGACTAATGACCAACAAATCTATAATAATTCAAAACTTGAGGATGAATCACTCAAATACCATAGCAAAATTTTAGTTTACCAAATAACATATAACGCGTATAAACATATTATACGGTAAAACCCAACACACAAATCCGACGAATATTATTGACTTTATATTTTATAGTCGGCGTGAGATAAAGCCCCTAAGAACCTTGTGTCACACTTATGATTGAGATATATTACACAATATAATAAATCAATGATTTTTTACTAAAGAATTTCACATAAAACATATAATGATTATAATTTAGAAAATAAATACAATTAAAAAAAATTATAAGTCAATTTATTTAGACTAATTTTACAAAATACCTTATTTTAAAAATGAATTAGGAGATCTCACCCATATTAACCAAACACACCCTAATTCTAATTTCTATTAATTAAAATTTTATAATATTATTAATTTTAAATCAAAAGAATATGCCATAGTCATATGCTTTTAACTCGAAATTCCAATTAGCTTGGGAGAATGACGTCGTACCAGAATATATCAATAATTTAAATATTAACCTAATTTGTCTCATTAATTATAAATTAATTAATTAATAATGATAACCAATACGAGCACAGATCACACTGTACCACAGCTTGCTTTTCCCTATGGCTTCTTGATTCTCTCGTTAGTATATTTTTTTAACTAAAAACAAGTTTAGAATAATAATAAGAGTGAATAAAAATGAAATTATTAGATAATATTTAAAAATCTGACAATACTAATCGAGTAAATAAAAGACAAATAATTATTGAGTGGTTATCAATATTTTGATGTTTAATAATTATTGAGATTTGGTTGGTATAAAGTTTTAATTAGAAAATGAAGGGGTGTGTTATATACACAAATTTAAATTTATTTGGTACTGAATATGAACGTTTTACGTTAGCGTTCAACATAGGCGTTGACAGATGGCGCTGACACCCCTTTTCTATTGGCTAAATTGGCATTTAGGGCCTTTTACTCTATATAGTTGAAATTTATGGCCTATCAATTACAAATTGAGAAATAGGGCTCTTACTTTACTAGACTAATTCATAAATAGTACAAAAGTGATGACTAACGAGTGATGGTTGATGTGAGTGCTGATTGTGATACTTTTAATTGACATTTGGAGGGAATTTGAGGTCAAAAAACGCAACCCTTTATCCAGAAAAAAATTTGCTTACCCAAAAATCTGTTTACCAAATAATGTCACTATCATACCCAAAAATAAATTTGTCAAAGTATATAAACATACTCGAAAACAACATACCCAATAAATCAAATATCAAAATAAAACAATATCCATAAATTGGATAATATTTTATATTTATACCCAATTTAAACATCACTTAATACAAAATCCATATCCAATTTAAATTTGTCATGCCCAAAATTTTCAAAACTCGATATTGTACACAAACATCAATATCAAATGACATTTGGTCATTACCCAAACATTCGTTTGACATTTGATCATTATAACACATTTTGGGTAACCATAAAACATACCCACGATATCACTTTAATTAATAATAAGAAATATACTACAAAACCAATACACGTATAAAAGCATACCCAATTTGAATTTGTCATAACCAAAATTTACACAAATAGATATTGTACCCAAATATCAATACCAAATGACATTTGGTCCATGTAACACAGTTTGGATAACCATAAAAACATACCCAAAAATATCACTTTAAGCATACTCAACAATAAGAAACATATCACAAAAACAATAAACATATACCCAATAATGAGAAAAATAATACAATTCATATTTGGGTAACGAAAACAATGTCACCCAAAAAAATTAAACATTCATGGACTTGAAAATTTCATCAAACTAGCTACATTAATAAAAAATAAAAGGTAAACATTTAAAAAAGATATTTAAACTAAAAGTAAATATCTAATCACCATCATTTCAATTAAAGAAATTATTGCCCTATTTTCTAGTTTTCATACCTACTTTTTCTTTCTTTTATATAGAGGCCTAGTTTATAAAAGATAATTTTAAGGGTACTATTTCCCTAATTAATTATTTTCTATTTATTCTCCATTTATTTTTTATTTTTATTTGAGCGCCGGCGTAAGGCGCTGACTATTTTTGTCTGTTTTTTAATGTAATTTGGGAGTCAACGCCATGCGCCGGCGCTCAAACCCTAATTTTCCCATTTTTTGACTACTATTTTTTTTAAGATTTGAGCGCTGCCGCAAAGCGCTGGCGCTCAAATCCCTTTTCTTTTTTTTTTTCTTTTTTTCTTTTTTTTCTTGGTTGAACATCATCGGAATGCGTTTTTTTACGTTAGTAATACAAACCTCGTGTGTTTAGATTTTTCGAAAATGAACTACCAAAATTTGTAATCGCTTGTTTCATATCAATCTTTTTATTTTGAATAATTTTGTCGATTGTATTGTAGTTGTTATTGATAGTGATAATACATTTATGCCACAATATTTATTCTAAAATTTAATATATTTTAATAAGAATTCACCCATTAAAATGATAAAATGTTTATAAATATTTTATATTAACCTATATTTTTAGAGTATAAATTAACAAAATTGTGAAAGCATTATCAATTAAAGGAATACAACACATACTCATTATTATTAATAATGATAATATATTTTCATTACCAAAATTAATTTAAATTCTTTAGCTAGTAATTTAATGTTTTGTTTATTATTTACCCATTAGTAATGATAAATATTTACAATAGATTCTCTTAGTGCTTGTTTGGTTGGGTGTAAAAAAATCCAGTAAAGTAAATTAATCCATTAAATTGGATCCAATTAATGTATTTGGTTGCAAAATAAAAAATGATAAACACATTAATCTAATTTACCGAATATTTTCCAATTACCTCAAATGGAGTATTTACAATTACCCACTCCTCCCTAGGTAACAAAACAATTAACGTGATATTTTGATCTCAAATCTATCAATTACCCTTAAAATATAATTAAAGAAAAATAAATGAATTTGAAAATGAAGGTTATAATTGTCATTAACTAATAATGCCTATGAATTTAACACATTGCAAATTACTCATATTTTTTTTTGCTATCAAACATATTTTCTCAATTCTCAGCAATTGTAATTCCTAGTAATTCAATTCCTAGGAAAGTTAATTTTCGAAAATTATAAATTCATTGTTTAACCAAACAAGCACTTAACCTGTATTTTTTGAGTATGGATTAAAAAAAATATGAAATTATTATCTAATTATTGTAAGAATATAATGTTGAGTAGTTGTTAAATAGTTGTTGAAAGGATCCAACAAATTCAAACTTGCCTTTATAGATTCTTGCAAAAATATATTCAAATTTGCATGTTTCACATGCTAACGTACAAATTAGGAAGTAATCACGCTAATCATATGTATACAAGTGTCGATAATTAGAATATTAAGTTAATAAGTGAGACACTTCGTTGGTTAAGTCCTTGAGATATTTACCTAATTAAGTTGATGATTCAAATCACAGTCTTAGGGCATCTTCAACCCAGAAATCCAATTTTGATTACTTTACTGATTTTTTTTTATCTAATTAAGTTGATGATTCTAAAATTTGTGTCAAATTTAGTTTCTCTATAGATAAACTTCTCTCTATTCATCACCTTGATTCTCTCCCCAAATCTGACATTTCAATTATTAAATTGTTTCTTATATAAGTAAAGAAACTCAGAGTATCTGAGATAAAGATGGCCTTAGAGCGTTACATGCATAATGCTTGGTTGATAATACATACTAAGAACACTGTTGAAATCACGAAAAATCATTTTCGAAAATAAAATGATTTTGAATCAGTTAAAAATCATGTTAGTTTAGTGATTAGAATAAAATGTTAGAGCTCTTTTGACACATGAAAGCAATGTAACCATTTTGATTTATTTACTTTCCCTTACCCATTTTCATTTTACCTCTTTAACTAAGGTTGAGCAAGTTAAGTTGGATTTGCTGAACAGAGTAGTTTTGGTCTAGATCGAACCGAAAACCGACAGTTTAAGTTCGGTCTTAGGTCTGCATTTTTTAAACATTCGTTTCATTTTCGGTAAAAAACCGTAAAACCGACGGAAAAACCGAATTATTATTAAAAAAATTAAGCGTCGGTTCATATAATCATATTAGCAATTACTTTTTAGGTCCGTTAGGTCTAAAACATAATCCGAACAGAAACCACCCTATTAGGTTCGGCTTTAGGTTCTAAAATTTCATATGTTCGGTTTCAGGTCCAAACTGAAATCGAAACCTACTTTTATAGGTTGGTTTTAGGTCCAAGGTTTACGGAAAATCGATTTTAGGTTCGTTTCGATTTATTACGGTTCAGTTCGTTTTATTACGGTTCAGTTTGATTTTAGACCTATGTTCACCCCTTACTCCAACAAACCAGACACTATAAATATAAAATAAATATAATACTCACTTGGTTTAGTGATATTAAAAGTTGCTAAGTTGATTTTAGTTTGAAGCTTTATAACGATATGAGTATAGAAAATTTTATATCAAAAGGTTTTTTGAACGAGATCATAATGTACATGAGTTTGTTTTTCAGGAAATGGCGGAAGAGACGAATGAGACGATTTGCAGTTACGGTGTTTAGAAGCCGGAGTTTAGTTCACAAGGTCATGTTTGAGTTTGGACTACACATAGCCGGACACCCTTGGCTATTGCCGATGATGTGCGGCTAAGTTTAGGTTGGTTGTCACTCGTAAGGCTTGATAACCGTTGTAAAATGACTCGACATAGGATACTAGAAGAACAATAGAAGAAGGAACCAAAAAGTGTCGTTAGACAAAAAGCTCCGAAATCGCGGTAATTTTTTAGAGTATAGGAAAAATAATATACTCGGGTGCTACTAAGTTAAAGATAGCAAAAGCTTAAATTGGGGTTGTAGAGTAAATATACATGGATTGCACGAGGCCCATTTAAAATTCGGGTCGGCCCAATTGTCCATGGCCATACCAGGCCCAAAATAATTAGATCCTATGTAGGCCCATTGATTTTTGGGGCCCAAAAGTCTGATGAAACAAGATACCTTCATACTTACAAGTCAAGAGACTCACCACTCATAAATAACAATATAAATTATAAATAAACAAATAAAGTATGAATAAAGTAAATAATAAATGAACAATCCCAAATTTTTTTATTAAAATTTTTTTATTATAAAACAATTTGGTTTACTAGGTTTTTTCTAGTTTTGTGTTTAGTAAATGTACCCCTTGAGAGAAGAGTGGGTAGAGTTTGAGAATAAATACAAAACTAGTGTATTACCCGCACTTTGTGCGGGTTGAGTTTTAATAAATATTTAATACTTAGAATTTAGTTGTATATTTGTAAAATAAAAATCCGGAGAATAAAATTATAATTATTACTATGATTTTTAATTCTTTTTTAAGTATTTATCTCTTATATTTAATTATATTTTTAAATTGATTTGTTAAGATATGCTTGTGGGTAAAAAAATCCATAAAAGTTTAAAAACTATATTTATAAAAATATTTATTTAAATATTTAAAAAAAATTTAGAAATCAATTTTCAATTTATAATAACATTTAGAAATCACTTATTAAAATAATTTTTTAGGCTTCGAGAAACATGGCGTTGACCCGTGGCAATATAAGCTTCTGCTTTAATAGATATAAGATGTTAGGGTATATTTACTTAATTGAAATATTAAAAAGCCTAGTTATTACTATAGTTTTTCAAAAAAGCCTAGTTACCAAAATTACCCCTGTACATCAATGAAGAATAGGTTATATATATATATATATTTTTTTTTTTGTAGATTTGGGACCTAAACCTAAACCGTTAAACCGGGAAAAACTAAACCGGCGATTTATAAAAAAAAATAAATAAATTCAAAATTGGACCAACCCGGCGGTTTAACCGCCGGTTTGAGTACAAAACATGCCGTTTTGGTCCAATAAAATTAAAAAAAAAAAAGCCAAACCGGCAAACCAAACTGCCGGTTTGGCCCAAACCAGCAAACCAAACTGCCGGTTTGAGCCGGTTTGGTCCAAATCAGACCCATGTCTAATTTTTTGTATTTTTATTGCTTTATTTTTTTATCGTAAATGTTTTAAATTTTTTTTAAATACTCCATTTTCCAGCATTATCATTATTCTATTCTATTCTTTATCCTAATTGTCAACGAACATTACGTGAGTTTAAAACTTGTGGATCACAATACGAAAATTACCATAATAAATAAAAAAAATAAAAATATATTTATGAGGGGAGGACAGTTAGGCACTTGGCAGTTGTCATGTAGGGCCCACCGCAGCCCAGATTCTCTTTCACATTAATTAGCGTATCAACTCGCTGCTTTGACCATAAAAAATATTTAATTAATTCAAGTAATCAAAATTATTATTAAAAAAAAAAATATAATAAAACCCCTCGAGGTCTCAAACTGAATGCTCATTTGTTCATTGTACCTGAAGCTCTCGTCTATGGCGGCAAATTGATCGCCATTACCTTCAGTTTCAACTCCTTTCGAAATCTCTCTTTCTCCTTACACGATTGCTCATTCTCCATTGATGTTTGATTGAGCTTTTACTTGCCGAGGTTCGCTTCTGTACCGGACTACCGCTTCTGATCTTCTTCCTCGTCAATCGGATTGGGAATTGTATAATCACAAGTATGAACTCTCTCGCTGTTTGATTTCTTTGACTTTCTACGTGTACGTTTGATTTGATGGATTTATTTCTCTTTCACTGTTTCGTTTATGTATGTTGATTGATTATATTAGTGGAGTCAAAATAGACTGTTTGTCAAATTGTTTTGTCCTATTTATGACCTAAAATTGTGTGATTGTTGTTGATGTAACTGTTGATATGAAGAAACATTGTGAATTGAAGTGGGATTTCTTGTTACTTCTCTCTGCTTTACTGTTTGGTAAGTTTTTTATTTGCTACAAGTCTCGGTTCGTGTCTTCAAAGTAATGCTTCATGATATATCTTCAATGAATGGCTGTCAACAAGGAAAAACTTCTCCCTTTGTCACCATACCAGGAAAGAATCAAGTGTTAGCCCCACAAGTAGGCCAAAATTTCATACATGGGACCGGAAAGCCATCATACTAAACAATTCTAAAAGTCCAAAGTGGGGTTTAGATAATGAAGCCACATATGCTATAAAAAAACTAAGAAAAAATGACCCAAACTAATCCAAATATTGATAAGCAAAATATATCTACAGAAAATGACACAGGTTGCGATTCAAATTCCGGTCAAAGATGTCTTGTGTGTTGGAAGGTCTGACTGAATTGCACAATAGGGGGAAGAAAAGGTAGCTAGCTAAAGTTGATTCTTTTCTACCTTTACATACTTGAAAAAAAGAATTTTAGTTCTTAATCTTATTTTGAGATAATGAAAGTGGTCTAGCTGTGGTGCTTTTCTATCTCTTCACAGTCTTGAACTCTTTACTACCTACACTTGTGCGGTTGGTGTTGATGTTAACTATTGATACGAAGAACACTGCTGACTTGAAGTGGGATAGAAGTATAATTCTCTCTGCTTTACTGTTTTATAAGTTGTCTAATTTTGTACAATGACAGCTTGATATGCGAGTTTAAACTCGATAAATCCAATCTAACATCGATGCAAGCTCTGCGTGTCACTCCTAAGGTTTGTATGAAAATTATATAGTGGATTTTTCTGAGGGGTGTACAGTGTTCTCTCTTTCTAGCCATCATGTGTATCGGCAATTTGTCATAAGAACAAATGCCTATATAAACGTTCAGATTCATAATACAACCTGGAGATTCTTCATTAACGATGTCTTACTATATATTTTTGTAGGGGCCAATGGGTCATAATCTCATATTGTAATATCAAAACAACAATAAAAAAGGTGAATATAATTTTTGGCGGTCATGAATTCGTGATTATAAATATACTTGCCAATGAGTCCCTGTAATGGTAGCTCTTGTGTGGTATTTGTTTCAAAACTGCATATGAACCATGCTGTAGGATATTCTTATTTTCAAATGAATGTTGCCATTCTTGTTACTCCGATTTATGTATTCCAATTTGAATTTTTATTTCTTATTTGTATTTTATATTGTTATATTACTCAATGTGGTGATCTCATAAATACTTGCAGGGTAAAGATGCCTGGTGATTCAAACGAGAGGATTGTGGATCTAGAAACTAGTGATATTCAGACAAGGAGAAGTGCATCTATGAGACGACAAAGCAGTTCCAGTTCATCCCTGAGGAGGCGTTCTTTTAGTTTATCTGGACGAATTCATACACAATTAGATGAGGATATGGAAAGTGAGACTGTTTCACAAGCAGGAGATATTGGTGATCGTGCACTTAATAGCAGTAGACATAGTGAAAGTAGCTACCATGTCTCCATGGATCTTGCTACTGAAAACGGAGTTGTGGTTCCAATTCCAGAGGATATTTTGTTTCAATCTTCAATGCAAAATATGGTATCACCTGTTTCACCTCAACGATCCGAAGTGGTTTCTCCTCTGCCTACTGATAGAATGTTGCCCTCTGATGGGGAAAAACAGGTAACATTTAGTTTTTGAATTTCCATTTTCTTGGTTTGTTTGACATTTTTCTGAGAACATATTAACTAAAATTATCATTGTAAATTTTTTTTTGTTGTGTTTCTATCTTTAGGAAGACATGAAACAAGTGCCTCCATGGCTGGAGTATGCTTCTTGCATGATCCACTTATCAGTTTTTGGGATACTTGGGGTACAACTCTATATCCTTCCCGAATGTTTTTAATTACTAGAGAATATAAGTGTAGCCGTTTTTACATCAGAAAAGACAAGTACCTTGCATGATAAATTCCAAAATCTTTTACTTCATCTTTTAGCTGCACGAGCCGTTGGAGCTTACATAATTGCTTCGTTCATAGTTCGCTACAGAAACATAGGTTATTATGAGGCATTTGCTACACGAATAAATTCCTGACTCTTGCCTTGCAACTGTAGGTTATTACCAGATATTTGCTACAGAAATTATTTGGACCTGAGGTTATTGGTCTAACTCGTGATGGAAGTATTTTATATCTGGACCTTCCTTCAAATATGGTAACAACTGTCTCTCCCCGTCCACTCACTCATGTACAGATGCCTGCATTATAATCCGTTTAGTCCCCATCAGTCCATCACCTTGTGTAATGTCTGTAATTAATGTCCATAAAATTCCCATTTTACGTGGAAGAAAAGTTGGTTCGGTTGTTGATGACTAAAATGCCATCTTTATTATGTCTATTGGAAGTCCTCTTCTTGGGACAACTTACTATTACTTATTAAAAATGGTTAAGCTATTTCTAGGCAGTTCTCCATATGGAATGCGGATTCTCTTAGTGGTGGTTCTTGTAAACTCCTGAAAGTTTTAATAGAAAAGTAAAGGCCCGTTGTATAATACCATTTTATCGTGTTAAATCAAGTTCATATGTGATATGGTCTATCTTATCACGGACATTATTACATTAAAGTTGAGTCAGTGAATCATGTGTTCGGATAGAAAGTTTCTGTTGGAATTCAGAGAATGATAGAGGAAATGCTCGTGTCAAAAGAGAGCTCCTCAATGTCTTTTGACTCTTCTATGGAACAAACTATATAGTTCCATCTCTCTGTAAGCGTCCTCAAGATCTTTTCAACTATCTTGACATCCGCCATTGCTTCTCCATAGTTTCTCATCTCATTGGCAATCACCAATACTCGACCAAAGTAATCGGTCACAGACTCGCCTTGCTTCATGGCCAAAATCTCAAACTCTCTGCGAAGTCGATTGAGCTGAGCTCTTTTGACACGAGCATTTCCTTGATACTTCAGTTTCATGGAGTCCCATAGTAGTTTTGATGTATCTTTCTGCGTGATGGTCTTAAGAATTTGCTTGTCAATTGATTGAAACAAGTAATTCTTGGCCTTTAGATCCTTCAAACGCATCTCTTCCAGATTTTTCGTCTGTGCCGGCGTCAGCGTTGCTTCATCTGCTGACTCCTTGAATCCCTTCTCCACAACAGTCCAATACTCCTTGGAACGAAGGAGATTCTCCATGACCATGCTCCAATGGTCATAATCTCCATCAAATTGGGGAATTGATGGCTGCGCAAATCCTCCATTGGCTCCTTCAGATGCCATTTGAACCCTCGGATTTTCCGTTCCCTTTCCAAAGTCAGGAAATTCTTTCTATTGTTTGCTCTGATACCAAATTGTTGGAATTCAGAGAATGATAGAGGAAAACTGACTTCTTTGCATCAATAACAAAAGGCTCTTAAATAGCCATTACAAATATCAGAAAAAACTTAACAAACACTAATAACGTGTTCCTGACTTCAAGCCTACACTGCTAACAAGAATATACAGATCAACAGTAAGTTCCTACAAATCAGGACTTATTTTAACTTAATTAAAACACATAATCTTATCAGTTTCTTACATTGAACGATTCAGTTTGATCGAGAACTAGAGGTTTATCTTGTTTACAGATTGGTTCTTTCTTGATGGGTTGGTTTGGTGTTGTTTTCAAAGCCGACATAGCCAGCGCTTCTGATCAACTTGCCATTGGACTTTCAACCGGTTACTTGGGAAGTCTCACAACATTCAGTGGTTGGAACCAGAAAATGCTAGATCTCAGTGTCAAGGGCCACTGGACCTTTGCAGTGCTAGGCTTTCTGCTAGGTATTCTCAGTCACATGCCCAGATGCCCTATAAACCCATGTTGATTGGCTTTTCATAATCTGAACTTCTATTTGTTATATTTCCATGTAGGATTGTTTCTTTGTGCATATTCCATCATACTTGGTATCGAAACAGGTGAAGGTATCCGATGGCTTTTCCAGAAGCTCAGAAAAAGATCAGATTCTGATACTAATTTCCCTAAACGGAATTTTCGTGTCGACACCTTCTGGCGTCACTTTGTAGTTATCATAGTCTTAGTATCAATGTGGGTGGCCTTATGGGCTTTGAGTGTGATCATGGAGACAAGAGAGTTCAATGACAGTGGGACCGAGGCCCAGCTTTGGCTGGGTTGCCTCGTGGGTCCATTTGGTGTCTGGGTTAGATGGTGGCTTGCTAGGCTCAATGGGCGCGGATTAGGGAAGGAAGGCTTGTTGAAATGGCTTCCTTTTGGAACATTAATCGCTAATGTCTCCGCTGCTTGTATGATGGCTGCTTTAGCAACAGTAAAGAAAGCGGTACTACATCTTCCATAGTAATCATTATTAGGCTTTGCTTGGCATGAAGTTTATAAATTGTTTTGTTCTATATGTAATGCAGGTGAATACTGAGACTAGTGTAACAGTTACGAGTGGCATTCAGCTCGGCTTCTTGGGTTGCTTGAGCACAGTTTCGACTATGATGGCAGAGTTCAATGCAATGAGAGTGAGCAACCATCCTTGGAGGGCGTATGCGTATGCATTCATCACCATTACACTCTCATTTGGCTTGGGAACCTTGATATACTCTGTTCCAGTATGGGTAAAGGGCTATCAGTAGACAGCTTTGTTCCGTTCATACCTAAAAAATTTAAGCTCTTAGGATGCCATACCGAGATCACAAGGTCAGGAGTTCGGTATAATGTTCTTCCAATAGGTCAATGTCTTTTTGTACATGAATGAATCTATATTTGTCAATAGTATCTGTTTTTCGTCTCATTAATTTCATCGTTATTTGGCAAGTATCGGTGGACCTTTTCTATAGGATTAATGTCTATTGTGATTCGAAATGGATTTACTCAAACTTGACTAATATTGGGCTTATTGTTGCCTCTAGCTGATTATGTACAACTGAATTATATATGACAGGCATGAATGAATGCTAACCTTCTTTTAGTTTTCCACATTTCTTACAAGTTTTGTATTGAATGTGGTTTTAATAGTTTGTCATTTGTATCAGAGTGAGCTTTTAGTGCAAGAGTCTTCATACTTGATTAAGAAGTGCAGCTCCTCATGCGTCCTGAAATTATATAATGAGGTATCACTTTATTTCCACTTGCTAGCTTTGTCCTACAATGTGATAAACGATAACGTGCTATATCATAAAAGATAAATCACTAGTCTAACTTTGTTACTTTGGTCCCAGTTCACAAAGTAGAATGATAAGGACCATAAGGTGAACTGATTCACTGCATTCAAACATAGTGGTTCATCTTTATATTTTCTAAAGCCCGAGAGAAGTAAGCATTGATTCTACAATTACAGGAATTAATAAGAAAAATGTTTCAGGTTTGGGTCTGGACCAATGAACAATCTTAGGTAGATTAGTAGTCAGCTTTATTTATATATTCTCTGTTCATAGGTCGAAGAGAAGTATTGATTCTTGCTTGAGACTTGCTTTTGCCTTAAAGTTCAGGATTAGTGAATGGAAATCAATTGATTATGTTAATTGTCTTCTTCACCAGCTTGGGACTGAATTAAGCGCCTTCTCATGCATCTCCTTCCTCCTGATAAAATCATAAAACTGGATGAATTATGTTAATAGTACTGATTACAGTTATTAATCTTCTGTCCAGTAAATTATTATGAGGTATCGAGTTATTATTCCTGATAAAACTTGCGTGAGATATACAACCATTGATTTCATCAATCACAACGGATTTCATTGATCTCTCAATATCATAGGCTAGCTTTGTCCGACATGCAACGTGATACACATAACGTGGAATAGCATAAAAGATGAACCACTAGCCTACCTTTTGGGTCCCAATTCTTCACAAAGTAGAATCATTAAGTAACCTTTATAAAGCGATTATCTGCACTCGAGCATAGTAGTTCTTCATCTTTATATATCGAAAGGATGAGACTGAGAGAAGTAAGCATTTTGATTCTACAAACCTGAATCTACTCATTTTTCTAGCCTTAATTACCACCCACAAGATTTGATATGGCTGAAGCAGCGATGTTCAGCGTTGCTTCCAAGCTCTTGTCCACAGTTTCCTCCCCGGCGTTTGAGATAGCTTATAGAAGAGTTTGTTCCATTTGGGATGCAAGGAAAGAACTCGATAAGCTTAGGAGAAGTATCCAAACAATACACGCTGTGCTTCTTGATGCCGAGAAGAAGCAAGACTCCTCCGCTGCTGTCAAGGATTGGATCCAGAGGGTCAGGGATGTGTTGTATGAAGCTGATGATTTGTTTGATGAAGTGGTCACTGATGATACGCTTAAGAAACAAATCACCAAAGGCCGCAACAAGATCTTAAGCAAGGTACGAGTTTCGTGCTCTAAATTAAACCCAATTGTCTCTAGAGACTCTATTGCTAAGAAAGTTAAGGCTATCCGGAAGAGTTTACTTGAGATCTCTGCAGATATGACTCCTTTTCAGTTTGTGATTTGTCAACGTGAGGCACCGGTTAGCGGTGTCAGAAGAGGACGTGATCCTGGGTCTTTTGTTGATTCAAAGGATGTCATTGGTAGGGAAGACGACAATAAAGCCATATTAGATTTGCTTTTTAATGAGTCATATAGTGCTAAACCTGATGTTCCCTTCGTCATTGCCATAGTTGGTATAGGGGGTATGGGTAAATCAACACTCGCCCAACTAATTTACAATCAGGATGAGGTTGTGACGAAATTTGAAACTAGGTGGTTTGTGTGCATTTCTGATACATCTGATGAGAAAGAGGTTCTTGGGAAAATATTCCAATCTATTTGTGATAGAGACTATAGTGGATTCACGGTTAGCCAAATGCAAGCTGAAATTAGGAAGGCAATGAAGGGTATCGAGAAGTTTTTGCTTGTTCTAGATGATGTGTGGGATGAAGATCATGGTAGGTGGCAAGATAGAATGAGTTTGTTAAGTAATGGCTCAAAAGGGAGCAAGATAATTGTCACGACGAGGTCCTTCTCCGTTGCAAGGGGTGTGGGTGCATCAAAAACTCATAACTTATATGGATTGTCAGAGGATGGGTCATGGGATCTATTTAAAAAGGTAGCCTTCACTTCTGAACAAGAGAGGGATTCAAGATGGATAGATCTTGGAAGAGAAATTGTGAAGAAGTGTGCCAATGTTCCTCTTGCCATAAGGAGTATAGGCAGTCTTCTTTACACAAAAACTACCTTTCAAGAATGGGAGTCCTTCAGAGATCAAGATCTCTCAAAGCTAGATGAGCAAAGTGGTGATTCTATTATGAACACACTAAGATTGAGCTATGAACACCTACCATCAAACTTGAAGCACTGTTTTGCTTATTGTTCCCTATTTCCAAAAAGTTTTACATTTGATGTACAAAACTTGATATATTTTTGGATTGCCCAAGGATATATTAAGCCATACCATGAATCACAGACTGTTGAGCAAGCGGGAAATTCATCCTTCATGGACTTGTTAAGGAGGTCTTTCTTTCAAGAGGCGTATGTTGATGATGAAGAGGTTTTTAATTGCAAAATGCATGATTTAGTCCATGAGTTGGCGCAATGTGTGTCGGGAGTGGAAACTTGTATGCTAAGCAGGCCTTCCCATCAATTTACTAATAGTGCACGGCATGGAGGGATTGTTTGTAGCATGGATAAGTCGTGGGAAGTTCTTGCACAACCACTTAATATCAACCGGGTCCGTTCAGTTTGGTTTGATATTGCTGATTCGTGTTTCCTTTTGACTCTAGACGAGCAATTAACAAAGTTCAAGCGTTTGCGTACATTGAGTTTGCGGAGGTTGGGAATTAAGAATGTTTCGAGTAGTATTGGGGAGTTGAAACACTTAAGATATGTTGATCTTTCTCAGAACCCGTTTGAAAGTCTTCCTGATTCCATGACAAATCTATTGAATTTGCTTTCACTAAACCTCAGATGTTGTGAAAACCTTAGAGCCTTGCCGAATAATTTTAGGAAACTAATTAATCTTAGGTACTTGAATATTGAGTCGTGTAACGAGTTAAAACATATGCCTCCCGGAATTGAGGAGTTGACTTGTTTGCAGTACCTAAGTAATTTTGAGGTTGGGAAAGCAGTTGAAGGGGTTCAAATGAGTGGACTTGGTGCGTTGGCTAAAATGCATCGGTTTAGAAGAGATTTCTGCATCACTTTTCATATGGGCACAGACGATTGGGATGGAGATGAATGTTGGCAGCTACCTGTATCTCCACGAGTCTTAAGAATAGTGGGGTACCCAGGCAGGAGAATACCACATTGGGGCATTGGGAGGGATATTGTCGACCCTTCCTTGCTACCAAACCTTAGATATTTATTTCTGGATGGTTGCTCAAATGTAAAATATATGTCACCCATAAGTTTGCTTCCTAATCTCAGGTCTCTTTTTCTTTCTGATATGGGGGAATTAGAATACATGGAGGACGAAGAGGATGAGGAGATACACCAAAACAATAGTATAGGTTCAGCATCGGGGTGTAGTGCTAACGCCTCCACATTCTTCCCTCGTTTGGAGATCCTTGAGTTTAGTAATATGCCAAAATTGAAGGGATGGAGAAGGAGGAAAGTAGTAGCAATTGATCCGCCTTTGTTTCCTTGTCTTTCTCAACTCAAAATTTCAAGTTGTCCAGAGCTCAAGTCCATCCCGCTATGTCCACTACTTCGGGAAATAACCCTTCTCAAGAACGTGGGGATACAGCAATTGATGTCATCAGTAGGGTCAAACTCATCATCTCTTGAGGAGATAATACTTGGTGACTGCAATGACATAACAAGTTTTACAGACGAGGCACTTACATCTCTTCGGGATGTATATATTTGGGGTTGCCATAACTTGGTGTCTTTGCAACTCACATCACCACATCTCCAAAAAGTAAAGATCGAAGATTGCAGTGGGATCATGACCATTCATGTTGAAGCACTTCCAGCTCTCCTGTCTCTGAGAATTAAAAGCTGCAAACAGTTGAAGAACTTGCTAATTGCACGTCTCAATGCCCTTGAGAAACTGGAGATTAAAGAATGTCCAGAGTTGGAGTTGTGGGATGAAGATAGAGAGGAGAGGTTACATCTGGATTGGGATTCACTCCCCAATTTCCGCGAGTTAAGAGTAGATACAATTCCCCCTTCAGAGAAGCTTCCCGAATGCCTTCTACGCCGTCAGTCCCTTGGCAATTTTCAAGTCAATACACTGGTGAGTAGTTTCAAATTTAAAAATGAGTTATCAATCCTATTTCATTAAATAAGTAGTTAAGTACAGACTTTGGTAATTGTACTTGGTAGTAAGAAGTCAAATTATGGTTGAGCTTCTTTAAATCTCATAACAAATCATGCCATTACAGGAAGAGTCTGATTGCAGTATCATGTAAAAAACAACATATGATTTTGGAGGAGGACATACACAAGCGAATTGCAGTAACAGCATCTATTTGCCTCAGTCGGTTTTCCTTGTTTGGAGCAACTTGGGTAGAAAGGTATCTCACATCTTCATTTTTACCCAAAATTGAACCTTATGTTTATGAACAAAAAACTTCCGATATGGATAGTCTTCTTTGCTTCATTCATGGCTTGACACTTGCTATACTTGTGATTTTCTTGTATGGTTTACAAGGGTAAGAAATTCATGTCATGGTGGTCCTTTGAAGGAGGATAGAAACATATTGATTTCCTTCCGGCACCTTCCGGTAAGAAATTCTAGCTAAAGGCTATACAAGAAATTGACCTCAAAGTCATCAAGTTCAAGTTGATACTTGTGATTTTCAGGTGAGTAGTGAGACAAGTGTAATTGTTATGATCTGCGGCGTGCATTTAGTTCGAGTTCTTGGGCTGTTTGAACACGAAATTCGACTATGTTGGCCGAGCTTTACAAAATGATAGTGAACCGGGTGTGTGTGTTTGCACATGCATTCATCACTATTGTACTCTCCAAAAGGTTAATCTCTTTTTCTACATCAATATATATGGTTATAGGTTTTTGTCTTGTTGGCAAGTATAGGACATTTAAGATATGATTTGACTAGTAACTACTGAGGTTCATAATGACCTTAATTGAAGTTGACTAGAAGATTTATGTAATTACAATTACACAAGTTGTATCACAAATTAGTTGAAGTCGACTCTCACCAGAAAGCTACAAAATATTCTCCACCTTTCACTAGCAATATTATATAGAATTTGTCCATCTACTTGCGGTTCAACAAAATTGATTGCTTAATACTCATCCGTCATTGATGTTTGATCGAGTTTAGTTTCTCTTGCCTTCAGATTGCGGCTTCATCTTCATTTGTTCTTCATCAATTGGTTTTGATGCGTAGAAACTCAAGATCTGGCATTACTGCTTTGTAAATGTAAGTGCTCTACTTGTACTTCTTTTCTACCTTCTCATTCTTGTTCCACTCTCTCTTTTTACCTATTTTTTGTTAATACAAAGTTTTAAATTGTGTTCAAGAGGTAACACTGTAAATGATCTCATACTGGTGAAAGTGGTAGCTGCAATTTCTCTATGGACATTGCTAAAAGTGATGTAGTTGTACAAATTTCAGAGGATTCTTTGCTGCAGTCTTTATTACAGAAGACTGGTTGCGTGGTTGGACTATCTCAACAGGTAACACTGAAGTTACAAGTTGAGAATGTCTTTGCTTTGCTGTGCTTTGCTTGTCTGTGGTAATCAGAGAATGTATATAGTAAACCACGCAGTGATTGAACACTTCTTCAGGATTGTGTTTGTATTACTAATTTTAATTTTTTCCCTTGTACTAATATTGATTTTTTTCCCGCCATCGTATTGATACCACATAGGAACCTTGAAATGAGATGACGTTCCGGTTGGACACTACACCTGATCAACTCAGTAACAAGTCTAAATCATAGGTACTGGTCAAATGATGTCTTCCCTTGTTTGTGCTTGGATGACTAATACTGATTATTTCCCTTTTATTTTCAGATCCAGATGAATAGGAAACCTAGCTTGTACAGAGATGATGTATCTACTTGAGTAATTTCATACCACATGTGGCAAAGCGGTACTGCATTCTCCATTGTAAGGTGTATAAACCATCTTCGGATTAACTGCAAGTTTGCTGATTTGTTTTCATTGTATTGATATCAAATAGGAAGCTTGAAGTAGGATGAATGTAGCGTCCCCGGCACTACAACCGATGAACAAGTTTAAATCATAGGTACTGATGAAATGATTGCCCTAGAGAGTTAATTTAAGGTGATGAAGCACTTGCATCTCTTCAAGATCTCTTTATTTGGTACTGATAGTGTAATGGTTGTGATCTGCGGTGTGCATTTGGAATCACTATATATAAGTACACAACAAGTTGTACTACAAATTAGTTGAAGTTGACTCACAATAGAAGGCTACGAAATATTCTCCACCTTTCACTAGAAATATTCGTATAAAATTGGTCCATCTACTTGCTGTTCAAGTTCAACAACATTGATTGCATAAATGCTCATCCGTCATTGATGTTTGATTGAGTTTAGTTTCTTGCCTTCAGACTGCGGCTTTGTCTTCATTTGTAAAGGATCTCATACTGGTGAAAGTGGTAAGCTACAATTTCTCTATATATGGACATTGCTACTCAAAAGTGATCGAGTTTAGCCAAATTTGGAGGATTCTTTGCTGCAGTCTTTTATTACACAAGACTGATTGCTTTGTGTTGGTATATTTGAATTGACATAATCTATTTATCATTATAAGTTTTCTTTTCTGTGTATTTATCTTTAGAAGCACGTCAACCAGTTGCCATCTTGATTGGAGTAGGCTGCTTGCATCATCCATTTGTCAGTGTGGAGTTCAGCTTGGCTTTGTCAGTGAGTAACCATCCCTGGCTGACTGTTCAATTCAAGCACAGTTTCGAAACTAGCAGTGAATAGTGATTGTGAGGCTGTTGCTCAAGTCTTTCAACTCACCACTTTCATCACTCATGCTCAAATCTTTCATAGGTATAAACTTCATATTTTTCCAACTCGTTTTTCGTTTTTTGGCTCTCTGTTACTTCAGATTGTTATGTATAATCTTGTTTTGAAGACTGCAGAAAGTCGAGAAAAACTGAGAGAGAGCAGTGAAAGGCGATTTTGCAAATTCGAAAGAGAGTTTTTAAATTGAAGGATTCAAAGCCAGATTTGGTACGTGATTTCAGTAACAGTGGTCGTGAAAGACGATCCTTGGTTGCGAGTTGGATACGTGGTCTCAAGAAGACGATCTCGATCAAGTGAGCTTTGGCTCTTATTGCTTTGTGGTGTATGCTCTGGTTATGATGCTCCTAACCGGATATTAGATTCGTCCTTACGTAGTGGATTCTGGGTCGAGTCTTCCCGGCCTTGTTAATTGTAGGCATATTTTGTTGTCTCTTTATCAACAGTTTAGAAATTTCAGATTTTGGGTTGAGAATGTTTCTACTTGTATTGGGGAGCTAAAACAGTCTTCATCTTTCACTATATGATTTCAAAAGTCTTTCTGATTCAACGACGAATCTACTGAATTTACTAGCATTGGATCTTGATTAATCTACTGAATTTATTTTGAATTGCTTATTTGCTTGTTGTGATGGGTTTATGAGATTTCATGTTGAAGCACTTCCGAATCGATTGAATCTGCTAGTACTAAACCTTAGAGGTTGTGAATTCCTTAGACCCTCAAGATAAGTTTAGGAAATTGATTAAAAGTTTTAGACCATACAGAAAGTTTAATTTTACACCATATACTTGTAGAGTCAGAGGTCAAGATAATGCAACTCAATAATTCTTCTTCTTGAGAGTGATAGGCTAATTAACACTTGCCAGATTTCTCCAACAAAAACGTGGCACCTTGTACACCATTGGCATGCTATCACAATGCAACTCAATAATTCTCGTCCATAAATATGGAGGATTTTCTACAAATCAACCTACTCAGATCACAAATTCTTCATTACCACCACAAGCTTAAATCAATATGGCCGAAGCTGCCATGTTCAGCGTTGCTTCCAAGCTCTTGTCCACAGTTTCCTCTCCGGCGTTTACGAAAGCTTATGAAAGGGTTTGTTCGATTTGGGATGCAAGGGATGAACTCGAAAAGTTTAAGAGAAGTATTCAAACGATCCAGGCTGTGCTTCTTGATGCAGAAAAGAAGCAAGACTCCTCCGCTGTTGTTAAGGATTGGATCAAGAGGGTAAGGGACGTGTTGTATGAAGCTGAGGACTTGTTTGATGAGGTGGCCACTGATGATATGCTTAAGCAACAGATCATCAAAGGAGGCAACAAGATCTTAAGCAAGGTACGGGTTTCTTGTTCTAAGTTAAACCCAATTGTATCTAGAGATTCTATTGCTAAGAAAGTTAAGGCTATCCGAAAGAGTTTACTTGAGATCTCTACTGATATGGCTCAATTTGAATTTGTGAGATGTCAACATGAAGCACCGGTTAGCGGTCTTAGGAAAGGAAAAGATCCGGGGTGTTTTGTTGATTCAAAGGATGTATTTGGTAGGAAGGAAGACAAGGAAGCCATTTTGAAATTTCTTTTTAGTGAGTCAGATAGTATTGAACCCAATCTTCCCTTCGTCATTGCCATAGTCGGGATAGGGGGTATGGGCAAAACTACGCTTGCACAACTACTTTACAATGATGAAGAGGTTGAGAAGAAATTTGAAAAGAGGTGGTTTGCGTGCATTTCCGATACATCTGATGAAAAAGAAGTCCTTGGAAAGATCTTTCAAGCTATATGCAATAGAAACTATAGTGGACTCACTGTTAGCCAACTACAAACTAATATTAGGGAGGCAATGAAGGGTATCAAGAACTTTTTGTTTGTTTTAGATGATGTGTGGGATGAAGATCATGGTAGGTGGCAAGATATAATGAGTTTGTTAAGAAATGGTTCAAGCGGCCATAAGATAATTGTCACTACAAGATCCTTGTCCGTTGCAAGGGCAGTGGGTGCATCAACAAAACATAACTTAAATGGGTTATCAGATGATGAGTCATGGAATCTATTCAAAAGGGTTGCCTTTACTCCAGAACAAGAGAGAGATTCAAGATGGATTAAGCTCGGAAGAGAGATTGTGAAGAAGTGTGCTAACGTTCCTCTAGCCATAAGGAGTATAGGTAGCCTTCTTTATACAAAAACTACCATTCAAGAATGGGAGTCCTTCAGAGATCAGGAGTTGTCAAAGCTAGCGGAGAAAAGTGGTGATTCCATTATTAATACACTAAAGTTGAGCTATGAACACCTACCATCAAACTTGAAGCATTGTTTTGCTTATTGTGCCCTATTTCCTAAAGATCATGATTTTGTGGTACAGGAGTTGATATACTTTTGGGTTGCTCAAGGATATATTAAGCCATTTTATGAATCACAAACTGTTGAGGAAGCGGGTCATTCTTATTTCATGGATTTGTTTAGAAGGTCTTTCTTTCAAGAGGCGGAATATGAGCATGAAGAGATTTTAAAGTGCAAAATGCATGATTTAATTCATGATTTGGCACAATCAGTGTCGGGAGAAGAAATTTGTATGCTAAAGGTGCAATCCAATCAGTTTAAGGAGAGCGCGCGACATGTAGCGGTTGTTTGTGAGACAAATATGTCATGGGAAGTTCTTTCACAACTTAATACCAACCGGGTTCGTTCTGTTTGGTTCAGCTGTATTCGTGATTCAAGTCTTCATTTGACTGTTGATGAGCAATTGACAAAGTTCAAGTGCTTGCGTACGCTATGTTTGCCGAACTTGGGAATCCAGAGTGTTTCAAGTAGTTTTGGGGAGTTAAAACACTTGAGATTTGTTGATCTTTCGGATAACGATTTTGAATGTCTTCCTGATTCCATAACGAATCTATTGAATTTACTAGTACTAGACCTTAATTGGTGTAGGAAGCTTAGAGCCTTGCCGGATAAGTTTAGGAAATTGATCAATCTTAGGCTCTTGAACGTTCATGGGTGTGACAGGTTGAAACATATGCCACCTGGGTTTGAGGAGTTGACTTGTTTGCAGCACTTGAGTACTTTTCAGGTTGGGAAAACAATTGAGGGGGTTCAAATGAGCGGACTTGATGGGTTAGTCGAAATAATGCGACAACTTAGAGGACATTTGTGCATCACATTTCACATGGACGCAGACGATTGGAGCGGAGACGAATGTTGGAAGCTACCTGTTACTAAATTACACAGGCTAGATATAGAGGGATACCCTGGTAGGAGAATGCCTCAATGTTGGAATAGGATGGAAATTGTTGACCCTTGCTTCATATCAAACCTTGCATATCTAAATCTGTATAGATGTTCAGAAGTAAAATATTTTGGACCCATAAGTTTGCTTCCTAATCTCAAGTATCTTCTTCTTCATGATTTGCGGGAATTAGAATACTTGGAGGAGGAGGAAGAAGCTGTTGCAGGAGTAGCATCAGGGTCTAGTACTAATGCCTCCACATTCTTCCCTCGTTTGGGGACCCTTTTGTTGTTTGATATACCAAAATTGAAGGGATGGAGGAGGAAAGCAGCATCAACGTCTACAACAGCAACACACCCACATCATCGGTGTCTGTTTACTTCTCTTTCGGAACTATGTATTTCAAGTTGCCCAGAGCTCAAGTCCGTCCCACTATGCCCACGTCTTGGGAGCCTACACTTTTTCGGAAATGTGAGGATACAACAATTGATGGCGTCTGTCCGGTCAAACATATCATCTCCTCTAGATCTCTATATTTCAAACTGCCATAAGTTGATGTCTTTGCAGCTCACTTCACTACATCTCAAAAAAGTCATCATCAAAGATTGCGATGCACTAATGACCTTTGAAGTTAAAGCACTTCCAGGTCTCCTGTCTTTGAGTATTATTTCCTGTGAAGAGTTGAAGAGTTTGCACATTGAAAATCTTATTGCCCTTGAGGAATTGAAGATTAGTGAATGTCCAAATCTTAAGTTGTGGGAAGAAGATGAAGAGAAGAGGTGCCATATAGATTTGAATTCCCTCCCGAAACTCCGCGACTTAATAATGGATACATTTCCGCCTTCTTGGATGCTCCCCGAATCCCTTCGGCCGCGTCTAGACCTTGGCAAATTACCATCGACAACGAAGGTGAGTTATCAATCCTATTTAACTCACACAAAAATACATGCACCTCATGCACCTAAAATCATCTGCAATTAACAATGTAAATTTTCATGGGGGATATTATTTACACGGTTCAAGATTTCGTTAACGCACCACTCATATGCAATGCGTGACCGTCACGGTCATGCATTGCGTAACCGTTAAAAAAAAAAAAAAATTTTCCGACATCACGGTCACGCAATGCGTGACCGTGAAGGTGTCAGATTTTTTTTTAGGTTAGAATTCATGTAGAAAATTATCAGATCCGGAACCCGTAAAGCTCACGGTTACGGGATCCGTAACCGTGACCAAAAGTTCACGGTTACGCATCCCGTAACCGTGAACTTTTGGTCACGCATACAGATCCCGTAACCGTGACATTATCACGGTTACGAGATCCGTATGCGTGGTGCAATAACGAAATCTTGAACCGTGCGAATACGACTTCCGATTTTCATTACTAAGTCACTGATTAACCAAATAGAAAAACAGCAGATCAATACGTAAGAAATCAATTGATTAATCACAATATATATATATATATAGTCATTAAACACTTAATTTCATGTTCATTGTGCTTGGATTACTAATACTCATTATTTCCCTTGAGTAATCAATCTGAGGATTGTTCTGTTCTTCCTCTCAGAAACACCGTTTTGCTGCGGTGTATATGTAGTTGTAAGCTCTCTTCGAATCCATTTCTCTTCACAAAATGCTTCAAACTCCTTTGAGTAGTATTCACCACCTCGATCCGTTCTAAGTGTTTTGATGGATCTTTCAACTTCATTTTCCACCAGAGTTTTAAAGCTTTTGAAAGCACTAAATGCTTCTGATTTTTCCTGTAAGAAATCAACCCACACTTTTCTAGAAAATCATCAGTGAAGGTAATAACATATCTTTTACCTCCATTAGAAGATGGCTTTATGGGGCCACAAATATCAGAATGCACGAGCTCTGGAGCTTTTCTTGCTCTCCATGATTTCCCCTTGGGAAATTGATTCCGATGTTGTTTGCTAACAACACAATCTTCACACACCTGAGTAGGAGCTGTAATTTCTGGAAGGCCTGTTACCATATTCTTTTGCTGAAGAGTTTTCAACCCTCCAAAATTCAGATGCCCATATCTAAAATGCCATAACCACGACGGTTCACTTACTTCAGCCATTAGACTTGATTGAATGCTTTCAATATTTAAAGAAAATAGCATGTTTGCACTCATTGGAACAAGTGCAATAGCACCTCTAACATGATCATAAATTTTACAAGCATCTGACTTGATAGTAATAATATATCCCTTTTCTTGAATTGGCCAACACTCAGTAAATTGCTCTTCAAATCAGACACATACAAAACATCTAAAATTGTCTCCACAAAACCATTTCTGATTTTTATCTTTATATCTCCTTTCCCCATTACTTTCACAAAGGATTCATCCCCAAATTTTACAGTGGAGTGAAAGTCTCCACCTAAATAAGAGAAAGAAGACTTACTTTCAGTCATGTGGTTACTACAACCTGTATCCACATACTAAACATCTGCTTTAGACTTCTTTCCATTATGGACTGTCATCAACAAAGTTTCTCCTTCCTTTGTTTTAGTGAAGTGTGAGTTTTCCTCCTCCTCAGGCTGCTTGGAATGGCACTCAGATGCATAATGACCAAATTTATGACATCTATATCATTCTACCTTTGACTTATAAAAATCTCGTCCCTTGCTGCCTTTACTCTGATTACTGTTATTGCTGAAATTTCTGCTAGAGTCAGAAAATCTCTGTTGCCTCGATCCTCTCGATTGCCTTGACCTCCTCTTCCTCTACCACGACCCCTTCCCTTTCCTCTGAAGTTGTTGAACGGGGTGTTGGTAGATGCCTTCAGTGCTTGCTCTTCTGGTGAAGAGTTCTTGTTCACCTTTTGTTCATTCATCAATAGGGAGCTTTGCAACTCATCAAGGGAAAACTCATCAATGTTTTTTGATTCTTCGATTGAACAAACGATGTAGTTGAAGTTCGAAGTCATGCTCCGCAGAGTTTTCTCTACTATGACGACATCAATCATCTTCTCGCCGTAATTTCTCATCTTGTTGCAGATATCCATCGTTCACCCAAAGTAACTAGTGACGTACTCTTTATCCTTCATCTTCAGTGACTCAAAGTCGTCTCTCAATGCTTGAAGTTGTGCACGCTTCACTCTGCTTGAGCCTTCATACTTCTTCTTCATAGAATCCCAAAGTAACTAGTGACAGACTCTTTATCCTTCATCTTTAGTGACTCAAAGTCGCCTCTCAATGCTTGAAGTTGTGCACGCTTCACTCTGCTTGAGCCTTCATACTTCTTCTTCATAGAATCCCATATATCCTTGGAACTATCTTTGCAAAACATAGTTTGCACGATGGGGCGATCTATGGCTTGGAAGAGGTAATTCATTGCCTTGAGATCTTTCAATCTTCTTGTTTCCAGATCAGCTTTCTCAGCGGCCGTCAACTCTGCGGTTGTTGCCGGTTCTTGTACTCCACCATTAACGACGCCCCAATACTCCTTAGAGCGTAAAATTTTTTCCATTAGCATACTCCAATGGTCGTAATGACCATCAAAGCGTGGAATAGAGGCTTGCACGAAATTTGTTTCTGTAGCCATTGGAGAGGGAAAAAACACAAAAAATTTCTAATGTGTTTACACTCGAATCTGAAATAGAGGACGATAGGATCAAAGCTCTGATACCATTGTTATGAAATTATAGAGAAAAACAAAAGAGAGCAAGAAACGTTGGCTGAATAATGCTTGATATTGCTAAGAAAGTTAAGGCTATCCGAAAGAGTTTACTTGAGATATCTCTACTGATATGGCTCAATTTGAATTTGTGAAATCTCAACATGAAGCACCGGTTAGCGGTCTTAGGAAAGGAAAAGACCCGGGGTGTTTTGTTGATTCAAAGGATGTATTTGGCAGGGAGGAAGACAAGGAAGCCATTTTGCAATTTCTTTTTGATGAGTCATATATATAGTGTTGAACCCAATGTTCCCTTCGTCATTGTCATAGTCGGGATATGGGGTATGGGCAAAACTACGCTTGCACAACTAGTTTACAATGATGAAGAGATTGAGAAGAAATTTGAAAAGAGGTGGTTTGCGTGTATTTCTGACATATCTGATGAAAAAGAAGTCCTTGGAAAGATCTTTCAATCTGTGTGTGGTGAAAACTATAACAATTTCAGTGTCGGTCAACTACAAACTAAAATTCGGGAGTCAATGAAGGGTATCAAGAATTTTTTGTTTGTCCTAGATGATGTGTGGGATGAAGATCATGCTAGGTGGTAAAATAGAATGAGTTTGTTAAGAAATGGTTCAAGCGGCCATAAGATATATAGTTGTCACTACAAGATCCTTGTCATTTGTAAGGGCAATGGGTGCATCAATAACTCATAACTTAGATGGGTTATCAGATGACGCGTCATGGAATCTATTCAAAAGGGTTGTCTTTACTCCACAATAGGAGAGAGATTCAAGATGGACTGAGCTCGGAAGGGAGATTGTGAAGAAGTGTGCCAACGTTCCTCTAGCCATAAGGAGTATAGGTAGCCTTCTTTGTACAAAAACTACCATTCAAGAATGGAAGTCCTTCAGAGACCAGGAGCTCTCAAAGCTAGCGGAGCAAAGTGGTGATTCCGTTATGAATACACTAAAAAAGAGCTATGAACACCTACCATTAAACTTGAAGCACTGTTTTGCCTATTGTGCCCTATTTCCAAAAGATTATTATTTTGTGGTACAAGAGTTAATATACTTTTGGGTTGCCCAAGGATATGTTAAGCCACTTTATGAATCACAAAATGTTGAGGAAGCAGGTCATTCTTATTTTATGGATTTGTTTAAGAGGTCTTTCTTTCAAGAGGAGGAATATGATGAGCATGAAGAGATTTTAGAGTGCAAAATGCATGATTTTAATTCATAATTTGGCACAATCAATGTCGGGAGAAGAAATTTGTATGCTAAAAGTACAGTCCAAGCACTTTAAGGAAAGTGCACGACATGTACGGGTTGTTTGTGAGACGAATATGTCATGGGAAGTTCTTTCACAACTTATGCCAACAGGGTTCGTTCTGTTTTGAACTCTATTGATGGTCGGGGTCTTCATTTGACTCTTGATGAGCAATTGACAAAGTTCAAGTACTTGCGCACATTGAGATTGCGGTTGTTGGGAATTGAGAGTGTTTCAAGTAGTATTGGGGAGTTAAAACACTTGAGATTTGTTGATCTTTCGCGTAACAAATTTGAATGTCTTCCTGATTCTATAACAAATCTATTGGATTTACTAGTACTAGACCTTAATCGGTGTGAGAAGCTTAGAGCCTTACCGGATAAGTTTAGGAAGTTGATCAATCTCAGGCTCTTGAATATTGAGGGGTGTAGAGAGTTTAAACATATGCCACCTGGGTTTGAGGAGTTGACTTGTTTGCAGCACTTGACTCATTTTCACGTTGGAAAACCAACTGAGGGAGTTGAAATGAGTGGACTTAATACATTAGTTGGAATAATGCCACAACTTAGAGGAAAGTTGGACATTAAGTTTGACATGAACACAAATGAGTGGGAGGGAGACGAATGTTGGCAGCTACCTGTGACTCAATTACACACGCTATTGATAGCGGGATACCCTGGTAGGAGACTGGAAATTATTGACCCTTGCTTGATATCAAACCTAAGTCTGGATAGTTGTTCAAAAGTAAACCATTTGGGACCCATAAGTTCGCTTCCTAATCTCAAGTATCTTCTTCTTCATGGTTTGCGGGAATTAGAATACTTGGAGGACGAAGACAGTTGTATAGGAGTAGCATCAGTGTCTAGTACACAATTCTTCCCTTGTTTGGAGACCCTTAAGTTGTCCTATATACCAAAATTGAAGGGATGGAGTTGGAAAGTAGCATCAACGTTAACAATAGGAGAAGGTGTCATAACACATAATCATCATCCTTTGTTTCCCTCTCTTTGGACACTTGATATTTCAAGTTGCCCAGACGTCAAGTCCATCCCGCTATGCCCACGTCTTTGGAGACTACAATTAATGGGGGATGTGGGGATACAACATTTGATGGTATCTGTGAGAATGAATATGAATTTCCCTTACGGTTTCCGTTCAGCAAACGGCTCATATTAATAATAACTTGAGTTTACATATTTACAATTAGGGCACCCTATATTTATATAAATTACATAAACTATTATACCCCCGCAGTCGAAACTGGAGGAGGTTGAACAGTGAGAATGGATCTAAAATCTAAAAATAACTGTCGTGAGAGTCCCTTTGTGAAGATGTCTGCGTACTGAAAAGCCGAAGGTACGTGAAGAACTTTAACGTGACCACGGGCAACCTTGTCGCGGACGAAGTGGATGTCGATCTCAATATGCTTGGTCCTTTGATGCTGAACTGAGTTGCTGGCCAGGTAGGTAGCAGAAATGTTGTCCGTGTAGACAATGGATGCCTTGGCAAGTGGACAATGTAACTCAAGCAAGAGATTCCGTAGCCAAGAACACTCTGACACAACATTTGCAACCTCTATATTCTGCCTCGGCACTGGATCTGGAGACGACAGATTGCCTTTTGGCAGACCATGAGATTAGAGCGTCATTGAAGAAGACACAGTAACCGGAGGTGGAGCGGCGTGTATCAGGGCACCCGGCCCAATCAGCGTCTGTATAGGCAATAAGATCAGACTTCGGAGAAGAGGAGATAATGATACCTAATGAAGACGTTCCAGAGATGTATCGGATGATGATGCGCTTGAGGGCTGCAAAATGGGCTTCCCTGGGATCGTGCATAAATAGGCATACTTGCTGTACTACAAAACTAATGTCTGGACGAGCCCGACCTGGGCTGAGCCGGCGACCCAGACCGGTGGTTCGACTGTGCATCAGAAGACTAAGGACGAGAATCCGCAGTGAGTGTAGAATGCGAATTTCCGGTAGCGGACTGAGCTGTCATACGGGTTTCTTCCAATAACAATTGAGATCGAGCCTTGGTGAAACTCGGAAGAGGGTCGGTTTGCTGAATAAAGCTTGCTGCAGCGTTATACTCAGCAGGCAATCCCGAAATCAATTGCAGAACAAGTCGAGTTTCGGGAACCGGTGAGCCAACGCCCTTGAATTGATATGCCAGAGACTTGAGTTGAAGACAATAAGCATTGATTGAAGAGAAACCGGATAACTTACAATTGGAGAACTCATGCTCGAGGTAGACGGCACGGGTGTTTTTGTTATCTTGAAAGATGTCCCGGACTCTATTCCAAGCCTGGAGAGCAGTGTCATCGGAGTCAAGAATTTGCAAAAGAATTTTGTTCGCTCCAAACGGTGTGTGCAAGCTTTAAATTTATAACCCTAGACGTAAGCTTAAAACAAGGATGCGAACCCGCAGTGTACGGGTCAATCGTAGTAAAAAGCAAGGAATTACAGGGGTCGATCACAGGGACTTAGTGAAACAAAGTCCAATTACGGTAAGCTCTAGCAATTACTAACCACAAAGCAATTAAAACAATCAAAGATGATAAACAGTCAATAAAGGAAACATGCAATTTTAGGGATTAAAGCATCTAGTTGTGGTTCCAACTCAAGATCTAAAGATAAGCGGACAAAGTTGAGGTTTTTGCATAGGGAAGGTGTTACTAAAGTGGAATAGATCACCGGGTAAGTCTCACTACTCACTAATCCTAAACCGTAACTCCTATTACCGGGTAAGTCTCAAGGAATTAAGATAAAGAACTATAACCTCAAACTAACACACCATCTAAGGGAATAGAATCAACCTTTACCGGGTAAGTCTCAGGCTAACTCACAAAGATGGAATGAAAGCACACTCAAACCCCAATAAAGGATAAACCTTTATTACCTACACTTATGATCTTAGGTACACAAACTAAGGAATTACCGGGTAAGTCTCATCCTATGCTTGCATTGAACCAGGAAAGGTGTAATAAGAATAGGATTTGGCAAACTCTAACACTTAACTCTCAGTTTAGGGTCAGATAAGTCACCTCGGTCAGCCAAATTCCACCCCGGCCGAGATGTTCATCGACTGAACGAGATGCTTAGGGTTAAGGTTAAAGACTCGAACTTTCAGGGTCCTACTGGAATCTAAGATTATTCTATCATTGTTTTTCCCACAACCTTCAGCCAATCACCCTAGAATCACACAAGGAAATTAGCCACTCATCATCATGAAAGCAATAATCAAATATATGGGAAGAAGGTGAATATTTGAACAAGAAGAATTTGATGAAAAGACTTCAATAACTGAATCAAATATCACAACAAAGCGTTCCTTGGATATAAATCCAACAAAGGAAAACAACAAGGAAGAGAACTTAAGGTAATCTTACAAGAAAACCTTCAAAAAGCTATAAAAGTTACAATCTTCAATCTTCCTTCAACCTTCAAAAAGGTTCTTCAAATCTCCAACTGGAGTATGGTTGCAGCGATGTATGCTGGTGTAAGCGGTATGATAGCGGATGTATGCAGGCTCCCTAATTTGTGGGAAATCCGACCCTTTTTATAGGAAAATTATTCTTCCAAAGATAAGATATCTTAGAAAGATCTCTTCCCATAAAAATAGGTAAAATATAAGATCTAATATAATCTTCTTCCTTCCAGGAGCCAAGCCCAAAAAATATAAGATCTCTTTCCAAAGATAAAAGATCTCAGCCAAGAATAAAATATTCTCGCCGTGTCCTAGGTATTCGCCTCGGTCGAGTCGACTTCCCTGGATCACCTCGGTCGAGATGAATCTGTGGTCAACCGAGGTGAGTCATAACTGAATGTGAAATCTCTCAAAACTGGTCCAAAGTGAATCTTTAATCCATGGCTATGCTTCCTGGATGGTTCCTTATGTTCCTCAATGTAGCTCCAATGACTCCATAGCTCCTTTTCCTCCTTTTCGATGCAAAACGTGCCATTTTACCTACGATTACAACAAAACTAGGTGTAGACCTCGATTCCCGCAAAGGTAGATGAAATGGTAATATAATCACATATAATACATACAAACATGCAAATTATGAAAGATAAAACGTCCAAACAAACCCCAAAATATAGACTATAATCCATGCTATCAAATTTCCCGGGATACCGTGCTGTAAATCCTTTGAAGGACTGCAACGTCAACTTGAAGCCATAACGAATCTTCAATATCCGTTGGTTTGGGTACCTTTTCATCGATGTGATCGAGAACATTGTGCGCCTTTGCGGTAACACGGAATAAGGTAACCCATGATGCGTACGGAGTGTCATGGTCAAGGACAAGGGCAATGTTGTTCTTGATGTTGGAGATTCCGAGGGCGGAGTGAAAGGACGGTTTCCGTTCAGCAGCCATTGAGGAATATCGGGAAGGGGAAAACGGCGGCGGTGATGAGGGACGGCCGCAGGGTTAGAGAGAAGCGGAAGAGATTTTGAGGAACGAGAAGTCTGATACCATGTGAGAATGAATATGAATTTCCTTAGGGTTTCCGTTCAGCAGACGACTCATATTAATAATAACTTGAGTTTACATATTTACAATTAGGGCACCCTATATTTACATAAATTACATAAACTATCAGTATCAGTAGGGTCAAACACATCTCTTCTAAATCTCTATATTTTCTACTGCCATGACTTGATTTCTTTGCACCTCACTTCACTTCATCTCAAAGAAATAGACGTCTATTATTGCGATGAGCTAATTACCATTCAACTGGAAGCACTTCCAACTCTCCTGTCTTTGAGTATTAAATGTTGTAAAGATTTGAAGAATTTGCACATTGCACATCTCACTGCCCTTAAGGAATTGGAGATTATTAATTGTACACAGTTGGAGTTGTGGGAAGAAGAAGAAGATGAAGATGAAGATGAAGATGAAGATGAGATGAAGATGAAGATGAAGATGAAGAGAAGAGGTGCCATATAGAATGGGATTCCCTCCCCAACCTCCGTCAGATGACATCAGATATAGTTCCCTTTCCAGAGAAACTCCCGGAATCCCTCCTACGCCGTCAAGCCCTTGGTATACTACAATTGAAACAAATGTGAGTTATCAATCCCATTTAAGTCGCACAAAAATACATGCACGTTATGTACCTTAAATCATGTGCAAATAACAATGTGAATTTGCATTACTAACACTGATTTTTTCCTTGTAATGAGACCAGATGGGAAGCTTGAGTTGATATGACCAGATGGGAACAAGTCTATATCATAGCCACTCATCAAACGACGTTCCGGTTCGACTTTCAAGCTCCAAGTTGTACGTGATTTTCTTTATATGTGGAAAGTCTTGGAGAGCCCACATTGCAGGCTTGTCTCATGGTGATTCATCCCGAACCTCGCCGTCTCCGTTTGAGAGCTTTAGAGATATTCAATGACCATTTTATTTTGTGTTCTATCTTTCGTAAACTTGTTTTGTAAGACGTGATATGTTTAGTAAATTGGCCAAATCTCCCTTCCTGAGATTCCGCAAAGTAGGGTTTAATTCAAACTGTCGTGTTCTTAAATTCTTGATTTTTTTTTTTATTTTGAGTTTGATTTATCTGAAATGTCCAGATTACTGCAGTTTCTCCATGCATTACCTCAACATGTTACAGTGAAGCTCCAAGTTGATGATTAACTTCTTTGGGTTACCGTCATGGTTGGAGTATGGTTCTTGCATGCATGATCTAATTGCCAGTTTTTTCTTTAAGTTAAACATTGCAGTTTCCATAACAGGATCAAATATACATAACATGAAATTTTTTAAATAAAAGTAGTGGCACAAATTTTGAATTTCATTAGTATATTTTTGGATTGCAATGATATATTAAACCACGTCATGAGTCAGAAACTGTTGATCGAGCGAAGAATTCATATTTCATGGATTTGTTTAGGAGGTCTTTCACGAAAGTGCACGACATATTGTGATAGCATGCCAACGGCGGTCAAGGACCCTCAAACTACTCTCTGTCTCTATCGACACCTCTCCGAGTCATTGTTCCGGAATCCAGGCATCTCATGTCGAACCTTCTCCGGCAACCCTCAACTCGTCTCCCGGTCGACTCCTTTCAGCAGCCTTCAAAACGTCATTCATCAGGTTTGCTTCTTTTACTTGGATTCTTTTACAATTTGTACAAGAGTGAGATGAACGATTTTCCGTAAACACAATCCTGTAAGTAGTTTATTCTTCTCTCTGAATTTCTTTTCTACTTGTCAAATTTTGATCTTGTGGATTTCTGCCGTTAAAGATTTCTCTTGAAAGTTAGAAAAGGGGAATTGCCGCTCTCTCTATTCGAAAGATCAAGATAAATCAAGCTCTCTTAGCTCTATTCTTTACTTACGTCAAATTTCTCTTGTTCATCTACTGATTAGTAAATGGGTTTTATAGGTGAATGTAGTTGACCCTTGTATAAGAGGAACCTTGAGTGTGCTAAACTCTCGCATCAAAGATTATATAGTGAAGAGAGTCGTACTCACTTTCTCTTGCTCAGCTATGTCATACCGTAAGGATGTCTCCCCTCTCAAAGAAAGGCACTGGAGCCTGAGGGATCCTGACTACCGCAGACGAACAATATATGAATTTTTTACTGGAGTATGATTTTACAACCCAGTTCTCAGCATACGGGATATATGGGTCCATCTACTTGGGGATCAACAATTGCATTAATACTCATCCGTCATTGATGTTTGATCGAGTTTACTGCTTTGCAAATGTAAGTGCTCTCTTTGTACTTCTTTTCTACCTTCTCATTCTTGTTCCACTATCTCTTTTTACCTATTTTTTGTTAATACAAAGTTTTAAATTGTGTTCAAGAGTGTATAGGGTTCTATTTTTATCGTAATCATTTCTGTCCAGGTTCCTAAAACAAACTAATCAAAGAGATTCACTGTAAATGATCTCATACTGGTGAAAGTGGTAGCTGCAATTTCTCTATGGGCATTGCTAAAAGTGATATAGTTGTACCAATTTCAGAGTATTCTTTGCTGCAGTCTTTATTACACAAGACTGATTGTGTGGTTGGACTATCTCAACAGGTAACACTGAAGTAACAAGTTGAGAATGTCTTTGCTTTGTGTTGGTTTATTTGAATTTACATAATCTATGTATCATTGTAAGTTTTGTTTGGGGTGTATCTATCTTTAGAAGAACGTAAACCAGTTGCCATCTTGATTGGAGTGTAGGCTGCTTGCATGATCCATTTGTCAGTGTAACGGTTGCAAGTGGAGTTCAGCTTGGCTTTCTCAGAGAGTAACCATCCCTAGCTGACTGTTCAATTCAAGCACAGTTTCAAAACTAGCAGTGAATAGTGATTGTGAGGCTGTTGCTCAAGTCTTTCGACTCACCACTCTCATCACTCGTGCTCAAATCTTTCATAGGTATAAACTTCAAATTTTTCCAACTCATTTTCGTTTTTTTGGCTCTATGTTACTTCAAATTGTTATGTATAATCTTTTTATAAAGACTACAGAAAGTCGAGAAAAACTGAGAGAGAGCAGTGCAAGGCGATTTTGCAAATTTAAAAGAGAGTTTTTAGATTGAAGGATTCAAAGCCAGATTTGGTACGTGATTTGAGTAACAGCGGTCGAGAAAGACGATCCTTGGAGGCTTGCGAGTTGGATACGTGCTCTCAAGAAGACGATCTTGATCAACTGAGCTTTGTCTCTTGTCTCTGCTAATCAGAGAATGTAAATAATAAAGCAGGCAGTGATTAAAAACACTTGTTAATACCAATTAGGAAACCATTGATTCATGTTTTGATCAATAAGAGATCTTGTACTGAGATGATGTATTTTTATTATTGTAATAAAAATATTAATTCTTATTTAAATATTTACTGTTTTTTCAATTCAAAATTATTTCTTCTAAATTATTGCAATAAAACTAGTTTTAAATTCTTGATTTTGTTAGGTTTCATTTCCTTTGCCTTCCTGTTACGCAGAACTGTGATAATCCCCAAATTCTCATCTTCAACAATGGCTTCTTCTACTTTGCTCTATCCACCATGGAAACGCCGCGAATTAGCCAGGTGTACTTCGCTCTTCCACCAATTATGCTTCCACTATAGAGTAAACGTCATTGCGTAAGCCTTTTTTTTCTTTCCCTTTTGGAGGATATATGTTGGGTTTTTTTTAGGTTTCACTGTTATTTTCTTCTCTCCTGCAAATTGGTTTATTTGCGGGTGAAATTAGTTAAATTCTTTCGTTCACTGAACTGATGGAGCTGGGAATTTGCTTAGAAGTATTCCAGGTTGCTTCCTATCTTTGATGATTTGAATTGATTTGGGTATATGCTACCGTGCTTTGTTTATAGGGTTATTATCTTCCCTGTTTTGTGTGCTTTCTTCCCTGTTTTGTGTGCTTTTGTATGTACAATATTCTAATATACAGTTCGTTTATGCCTATACGGATTGACGAAATTACATATCACTGACCAGCAATTTGATCACTTCTTTACATAAAACAACAGTAATCTTTGTTCTTGAGAGTGATAGGCTAACACTTGCCAGCTGTCTCCAACAAAAACGTGGCACCTTGTACACCGTTGGCATGCTATCACAAGGCAACTCAATAATTCTCGTCCATAAATCTGAAGTAGGAAAGTAAGGATTGATTCTACAAATCAACCTACTCAGATAACAAATTTTTCATTCCCACCACAAGCCTAAATCAATATGGCGGAAGCTGCCTTGTTCAGCGTTGCTTCCAAGCTCTTGTCCACAGTTTCCTCTCCGGCGTTCGAGAAAGCTTATGAAAGAGTTTGTTCGATTTGGGATGCAAGGGATGAACTCGATAAGCTTAAGAGAAGTATTCAAACGATCCATGTTGTGCTTCTTGATGCTGAGAAGAAGCAAGACTCCTCTGCTGCCATTAAGGATTGGATCAAGAGGGTTGGGGACGTGTTGTATGAAGCTGAGGATTTGTTTGATGAGGTGACCACTGATGATATGCTTAAGCAACAAATCATGAAAGGAGGCAACAAGATCTTAAGCAAGGTACGGGTTTCTTGTTCTAAGTTAAACCCAATTGTCTCTAGAGATTCTATTGCTAAGAAAGTTAAGGCTATCCAAAAAAGTTTACTTGAGATCTTTACTGATATGGCTCAGTTTGAATTTGTGAGATGTCAACATGAAGCACCGGTTAGCGGTGCTAGGAAAGGAAAAGATCCAGGCTACTTTGTTGATTCAAAGGATGTATTTGGTAGGGAGGAAGACAAGGAAGCCATTTTGAATTTTCTTTTTGATGAGTCATATAGTGTTGATCCCAATGTGCCCCTCGTTATTGCCATAGTCGGGATAGGGGGTATGGGCAAAACTACGCTTGCACAACTAGTTTACATTGATGAAGAGGTTGAGAAGAAATTTGAAAAGAGGTGGTTTGCGTGCATTTCTGATACATCTGATGAAAAAGAAGTCCTTGGAAAGATCTTTCAATCTATATGCAATAGAAATTATAGTGGACTCACTGTCAGCCAACTACAAACTGATATTAGGGAGGCAATGAAGGGTATCAAGAACTTTCTACTTGTTTTAGATGATGTGTGGGATGAAGATCATGGTAAGTGGCAAGATAGAATGAGTTTGTTAAGAAATGATTCAAGTGGCGATAAGATAATTGTCACTACAAGATCCTTGTCCGTTGCAAGGGCTGTGGGTGCATCAACAACTCATATCTTAGATGGGTTATCAGATGACGAGTCATGGAATCTATTCAAAAGGGTTGCCTTTACTCCAGAACAGGAGAGAGATTCAAGATGGACTGAACTCGGAGGAGAGATTGTGAAGAAGTGTGTCAATGTTCCTCTAGCCATAAGGAGTATAGGTAGCCTTCTTTATACAAAAACTACCATTCAAGAATGGAAGTCCTTCATGGATCAGGAGCTCTCAAAGCTAGTGGAGCAAAGTGGTGATTCCATTATGAGTACACTAAAATTGAGCTATGAACACCTGCCATCAAACTTGAAGCATTGTTTTGCTTATTGCGCCCTATTTTCAAAAGGTCATGATTTTGTGGTACAGGAGTTAATATACTTTTGGGTTGCCCAAGGATATGTTAAGCCATATTATGAATCACAGACTGTTGAACAAGTAGGGAATTCATACTTCATGGATTTGTTTAGGAGGTCTTTCTTTCAAGAGGCGGGATATAATGAGCAAGGTGAGATTAGATCGTGCAAAATGCATGATTTAGTTCATGATTTGGCACAATCAGTGTCGGGAGAAGAAGTTTGTATGCTAAACGTGCAATCCAATCACTTTAAGGAAAGTGCACGACATGTACGGGTTATTTGTGAGACAAATATGTCATGGGAAGTTCTTTCACAACTTAATGTCAACCGGGTTCGTTCTGTTTGGACCGGCTGTATTCGTGATTCAAGTCTTCATTTGACTCTTGATGAGAAATTGACAAAGTTCAAGTGTTTGCGTACGCTAAGTTTGCCAAACTTGGGAATCCAGAGTGTTTCAAGTAGTATTGGGGAGTTAAAACACTTAAGATTTGTTCATCTTTCGCATAACAATTTTGAATGTCTTCCTGATTCTATAACGAATCTATTGAATTTACTAGCACTAGACCTTAGTTGGTGTAGGAAGCTTAGAGCCTTGCCGGATAAGTTTAGAAAATTGATTAATCTTAGGCTCTTGAACCTTAATGGGTGTGAAGAGTTGAAACATATGCCACCTGGGTTTGAGGAGTTGACTTGTTTGCAGTACTTGACCAATTTTGAGGTAGGGAAGACAAGTAAGGGAGTTGAAATGAGTGGACTTGATGGGTTAGTCGGCTTAATGCAACAACTTAAAGGAGAGTTGTGCATCACGTTTCACATGGACACAAATGAGTGGGACGGAGACGAATGTTGGCAGCTACCTGTGACTCAATTACACACGCTAGTGATAGTGGGATTCCCTGCTAGGATGGAAATTATTGACCATTGCTTGATATCAAACCTTGCATTTCTACATCTGTATAGGTGTTCAAAAGTAAAATATTTGGGACCCATAAGTTTGCTTCCTAATCTCAAGTCTCTTTATCTTGATGAATTGTGGGAATTAGAATACTTGGAGGAAGAAGAAGAAGATGATGAGGGGAGACACAAAAAGAGTTGTACAGTGTCTAATACCAATGCCTCCACCTTCTTCCCTTGTTTGGAGACCCTTTCGCTGTATGATATACCAAAATTGAAGGGATGGAGGAGGAAATCAGCATCAACGTCTACAATGGGAGGAGGTGTCATAACATTAGCAACACACCCACAACATCATCCTTTCTCTGTATACGATCCTCCTTTGTTTCCCTCTCTTTCGACACTATATATTTCAAGTTGTCCAGAGCTCAAGTCCATCCCGCTATGTCCGCGTCTTGAGAGCCTATCATTTGACGGGAATGTGAGGATACAACAATTGATGGCATCAGTAGGGTCAAACACATCATCTCTTCTAGATCTCTGGATTTGGAACTGCCATGACTTGATGTCTTTGCACCTCACTTCACTACATCTCAAAAAAGTACTCATATTAATATGTCATGCGCTAATGACCATACAAGTCGAAGCAGTTCCAACTCTCCTGTCTTTGAGTATTAAATCTTGTAAAGAATTGAAGAATTTGCACATTGCACATCTCACTGCCCTTGAGGAATTGAAGATTAGTGAATGTCCAGAGCTCGAGTTGTGGGAAGAAGATGAAGAGAAGAGGTGCCGTGTAGATATAGATTGGGATTCCCTCCCCAATCTCCGCGAGTTAACATTAGATATAGTTCCCCCTCCAGAGAAGCTCCCGGAATCCCTCCTATGCCGTCAAGCCCTTGGCAAATTACAATTGAAACGAAGGTTAGTTATCAATCCCATTTAACTCATGTGCAATTAACAATGTGAATTTACATTACTAACACTGTTTTTTTCCTTGTATTGATACTAGATAGGAACCTTGAGTTGAGATGACCTTCTTGTTCGACATTAAACCTGATCAACTAAACTACAAGTCTAAATCATAGCCATTCATCAAACGACGTTCCGATTCGACTTTCAAGCTCCAACCTGTGATTTTCTTTTTATGTCCTACAAGGGTACGTAAGAAATCAATTGATTAATCACAATATATATGCACTTATTAAGCACTTTATTTCACATTCATTGTGCTTGGTCATTATTTCGCTTGTATTAATCAAATAGGAAAACAGCAATTGGGATGCAGATCAATAGGAACCTTAAGCTCCTCAGACTGAACAAGATGTGACACGTACTTCCTAAGGATATCATCTTGCACACAAGGTACATAAGTCACAAGGTATATATATATATATATATACATACATACTGTTGGAGGGCAGAAGAAGATCAGATTATGACTTCCAATTTGTTTACGCAGGAAGATTGAGAAGCTTGTATACCTTTCGGTGATTTATTTTGGTGTTTAAAATGTAGAAAATCGGATGTTCCTTGACAACATTTTAATTCATGGATGTTAATATATAGTTGCTGAATTTCTGCAAATAGTGGCAATGGCAACTGCTTATACTATCCCTTATTACTCTCACTTTGACTAGTGCTGTCCAGTATAGTAAGTTTATAACTTTACAAGCAAAGTATACTAACATACTATATCACTTTATTTCAAATACTTCACTATTGAAAGCTTAAAAATGTCAGTTTACGTCTCTAATTCCGTTTACATTTTTCCACACAAAGGAGGTTACTGTAAATGATCGAACAGGTGATGAATGAGCCAAAAGGTGAAGATTGTTTGGTGTGCATACTGAAAACTCAGTTTGGTTGAGTTTCTAAGAGGTTTGTCTTCTTTACAGATGGGTTTTATATGTGTTGGTGTTGTTTTTAAACCCGACACAGCCAACGTGTCCGATCAGCTTAACCTTGGGTTCTTGACCAGTTTCTTGAAAAGCCTTACAACGTGCAGTGGTTGGAACCAGAAAATGGTGTAAAAAATCCAAAGTATCACTTAGAATTATCCAACATAAAATTCAGGTGGGTTGTCAAATTGATAGGCTAACACTTGCCGACATATTTTTTTACTTGTTGACTTGTAGGCTAACGTGCATTGATAAGCTAGCACGTTGTAGCCTTACAACGTGCAGTGATAGGCTAACACGCAACTCGATAATTCTCGTCCATAAATCTGAAGGAGGGAAGTAAGGATTGATTTAACAAATCAACCTACTCAGATAACAAATTCTTCATTACCACCACAAGCCAAAGTCAATATGGCAGAAGCTGCCATGTTCAGCGTTGCTGCCAAGCTCTTGTCCACAGTTTCCTCTCCGGCATTCGAGAAAGCTTATGAAAGGGTTCGTTCGATTTGGGATGCAAGGGATGAACTCGAAAAGCTTAAGAGAAGTATTCAAACGATCCAGGTTGTGCTTCTTGATGCTGAGAAGAAGCAAGACTCCTCTGATGCTGTTAAGGATTGGATCAAGAGAGTTATGGACGTCTTGTATGAAGCTGAGGATTTGTTTGATGAGGTGGCCACCGATGATATGCTTAAGCAACAGATCATCAAAGGAGGCAACAAGATCTTAAGCAAGGTATGGGTTTCTTGTTCTAAGTTAAACCCAGTTTTCTCTAGAGATTCTATTGCTAAGAAAGTTAAGGCTATCCGAAAGAGTTTACTTGAGATCTCTACTGATATGGCTCAGTTTGAATTTGTGAGATGTCAACATGAAGCACCGGTTAGCGGTGTTAGGAAAGGAAAAGACCCAGGCTGCTTTGTTGATTCAAAGGATGTATTTGGTAGGGAGGAAGACAAGAAAGCCATTTTGAAATTTCTTTTTAATGAGTCAGATAGTGCTATGCCCGGTGTTCCTTTCGTTGTTGCCGTAGTTGGGATAGGGGGTATGGGAAAAACTACACTTGCACAACTAATTTACAATCATGAAGAGGTTGAAAAAAATTTTGAAAAGAGGTGGTTTGCGTGCATTTCTGATACATCTAACGAAAAAGAAGTCCTTGGAAAGATCTTTCAATCCGTGTGTGGTGAAAACTATAGAAATTTCAGTGTCGGTCAACTACAGACCAAAATTCGGGAGTCAATGAAGGGTATCAACAACTTTTTGCTTGTCCTAGATGATGTGTGGGATGAAGATCATGCTAGGTGGCTAGATAGAATGAGTTTGTTAAGAAATGGTTCAAGCGGCCATAAGATAATTGTCACTACACGATCCTTGTCCGTTGCAAGGGCTATGGGTGCATCAAAAACTCATATGTTGTATGACTTATCCGAGGATGAGTCATGGGATCTATTCAAAAGGGTAGCTTTTACTCCAGAACAAGAGAGAGATTCAATATGGACTGAGCTCGGAAGAGAGATTGTGAAGAAGTGTGTCAATGTTCCTCTAGCCATAAGGAGTATAGGTAGCCTTCTTTATACAAAAACTACCATTCAAGAATGGGAATCTTTCAGAGATCAGGAGCTCTCAAAGCTAGTGGAACATAGTGGTGATTCCATCATGAATGCACTAAAATTGAGCTATGAACACCTACCATCAAACTTGAAGCATTGTTTTGCTTATTGCGCCCTATTTCCAAAAGATCATCTTTTTGACGTACAGAAGTTAATATACTTTTGGGTTGCCCAAGGATATGTTAAGCCATATTATGAATCACAGACTGCTGAACAAGCAGGGAATTCATATTTCAGGGATTTATTTAGGAGGTCTTTCTTTCAAGATGTGACATATGATACGCATGATGAGATTTCATGGTGCAAAATGCATGATTTGGTTCATGATTTGGCACAATCAGTGTCGGGAGAAGAAATTTGTATGTTGAGCGTGCAATCCAATCACTATAAGAAATGCGCACGACATGTACGGGTTGTTGGTGAGACGAATAATTCATGGGAAGTTCTTTCACAAGTTAATACCAACCGGGTTCGTTCTGTTTGGTTCAGCTCTATTCGTTATTTAAGTCATCATTTGACTGTTGATGAGGAATTGACAAAGTTCAAGTACTTGCGTACATTGAGTTTGCCGAGCTTGGGAATCGAGTGTGTTTCAAGTAGTATAGGGGAGTTAAAACATTTGAGATTTGTTGATCTTTCGGATAACAAATTTGAATGTATTCCTGATTCTATAACGAATCTATTGAATTTACTAGTACTAGACCTTAGATGGTGTCAGAGGCTTAGAGCCTTGCCGGATAAATTTAAGAAATTGATCAATCTGAGGTGCTTGAACCTTAATGAGTGTTTTGGGTTGAAACATATGCCACCTGGGTTTGAGGAGTTGACTTGTTTGCAATACTTGAGTGATTTTACGGTAGGGAAGACAACTGAGGGAGTTCAAATGAGTGGACTTAATGTATTAGTTGGATTAATGCGACAACTTAGAGGAGAGTTGTACATCAGGTTTAACATGAACACAAATGAGTGGGACGGAGACGAAAGTTGGCAGCTACCTGCGACTCAATTACACACGTTACGGATAGAGGGATATCCAGGCAGGAGAATGCCTCAATGGGGGAATAGGATGGAAATTGTTGACCCTTGCTTCATATCAAACCTAAGTCTGTATAGATGTTTAGAAGTAAAATATTTGGGACCCATAAGTTTGCTTCCTAATCTCAAGTCTCTTTATCTTGATGAATTGTGGGAATTAGAATACTTAGAGGAGGAAGAAGACAGTTGTATAGAAGTAGCATCAGTGTCTAGTACACAATTCTTCCCTCGTTTGGAGACCCTTCGGTTGTCCGATATACCAAAATTGAAGGGATGGAGGAGGAAAGTAGCATCAACGTCAACAGTAGGAGAACATGATCCTCCTTTGTTTCCCTCTCTTTCGGCTCTAGATATTTCAAGTTGCCCAGAGCTCAAGTACGTCCCGCTATGCCCACGTCTTGGGAGACTATCCTTTGACGGGAATGTGGGTATACAACAGTTGATGGAATCAGTAGGGTCAAACACATCATCTCTTCTAGATCTCTATATTTTCAACTGCCGTGAGTTGATGTCTTTGCACCTCACTTCACTACATCTCAAAGAAATAGACGTTGATTACTGCGATGAGCTAATGAGCATTCAAGTTGAAGCACTTCCAACTCTCCTGTCTTTGAGTATTAAATCCTGTAGAGGGTTGAAGAGTTTGCACATTGAAGATCTTATTGCCCTTGAGGAATTGAAGATAAGTAAGTGCCCAAAGCTCGAGTTGTGGGAAGAAAATGAAGAGAAGAGGTGCCATATAGATATAGATTGGGATTCCCTCCCCAACCTCCGCGAGTTAAGAGTAGATATAGTCCCCCCTCCAGAGAAGCTCCCGGAATCTCTCCTATGCCGTCAAGCCCTTGGCAAATTACAATTGACAACCAAGGTTAGTCCATTTAACTCATGTGCAATTAACAATGTGAATTTGCATTACTAACACTGATTTTTTTTTTTTGTATTGAGACCTGATGGGAAGCTTGAGTTGATTAACCAAATACAAAAACAGCAGATCAATATTGAACCTTCTACAAGAGATGATGTAATTATCCTTCTTTTTCACTTTCATTCATCTTAGTTCTATGTTACTTAGATACGAGTTAAGCTGAATTTATCTCGATTTCGCTCCTCAGACTGATTACTCAACTGAAGAAGACGTTGCATGTCCCGCCAAACAGCAGATCAAGGTACATAAGTAACATCTTCATTCACTACCAAGTAACATCTTCATTCATATACTTCGGTTCTAGTAATTTTGATTATTTGTTCATATACTTCGGTTATAGGCCTGGAGGCTCACGCTGCAGGCTTGTCTCATGGTGATGCATCCCAAACCTCGCCATCTTTGCCCGAGAGCTTCTGAGGGAATCAGTCACCGTACCATTCTTTTCATGAATGCTTGTGTGTGTTTCCTCTAGTCTTTATTTTGTTGTGCTCTATTTTGATTTGTAAACTTGTGATATGCTTTGTGGATTGAGCTGAATCTCCCCTCGGTTTCGGAGTGTAGGATTTAACCTGAACCGCGTCAACGACTCTCGTGTTCTTAAATTCTTGTTTTTTTTTTTGAGTTTGATTTATCTGAAATGTCCAGATTACTGCAATTTCTCCATGCACTACCTCAACAGGTTACAGTGAAGCTCCAAGTTGATGATTAACTTCTTTGGATTTTTTAATTTTATCGATACTGGAGGCTACTATACCAAATAACACGTAAATACTGAGTTATTTGCCTTGGTATTATTTTAGTCAAACAACTTTATAACCCGGACGTACAGTCTATGAAATAATTTTACAACCCAGTTCTCAGCATACGGGATATAAGGTACGCCTCTTCTCTTCTTTTAGTTTCGTTTAAGGCTTTCAATCCATAAGTATGTCCTGATAACTTAATAGTTATTCACTTTTTATGTTGATTTCCTTCCGGCACCTTCATCACCAACGTCTCTACTGGCTTTCATACAAAAATTGACCTCAAAATCATCAAGTTCAAGTTGATACTTGTGATATTCAGGTGACTAGTGAGACAAGTGTAACTGTTATGATCTGCGGCGTTAGTTCGAGTTCTTGGGCTGTTTGAACATGGATTCGACTATGATGGCCGAGCTTTACAAAATGATAGTGAACCGGGTGTGTGTGAATGCACATGCATTCATCACTATTGTTCTCTCCAATAGGTTAATCTCTTTTTCTACATCAATATGTATAGTTATAGGTTTTTGTCTTGTTGGCAAGTATAGGACGTTTAAGATATGATTTGACCTAGTAACTATAGTTATAGATTTTTGTCTATGTAATTACAATCACACAAGTTGTATCACAAATTAGTTGAAGTTGACTCTCACCAGAAGGCTACAAAATATTATCCACCTCTCTCTAGCAATATTTATATAGAATTTGTCCATCTACTTGCGGTTCAACAAAATTGATTGCAATAATACTCATCCCTCATTGATGTTTGATCGAGTTTAGTTTCTCCTGCCTTCAGATTGTGGCTTCATCTTCATTTGTTCTTCATCAATTGGTTGGATACGTAGAAACTCAAGATCTAGCATTCCTGCTTTGCAAATGTAAGTGCTCTCTACTTGTACTTCTTTTCTAGCTTCTCATTCTTGTTCCACTCTCTCTTTTTACCTATTTCTTGTTAATACAAAGTTTTAAATTGTGTTCAAGGGTGTATAGCGTTCTATTTTTCTCGTAATCATTTCCGTCCAGGTTCCTAAAACAACCTAATCAAAGAGAATCACTGTAAATGATCTCATACTGGTGAAAGTGGTAGCTGCAATTTTTCTATGGACATTGCTAAAAGTGATATAGTTGTACCGATTTCAGAGGATTTTTTGCTGCAGTTTTATTACAGAAGACTGATTGCGTGGTTGGACTATCTCAACAGGTAACACTGAAGTAACAAGTTGAGAATGTCTTTGCTTTGCTTGTCTGTGGTAATCAGAGAATGTAAATAGTAAACCACGCAGTGATTAAACACTTCTTCAGGATTGTGTTTGTATTACTAATTTTAATTCTTTCCCTTGTACTAATATTGATTTTTTTTTCCCCATAGTAAACCACACAATATTCGTATAGAATTGGTCCATCTACTTGCGGTTCAAGTTCAACAACATTGATTGCATAAATGCTCATCCGTCATTGATGTTTGATTGAGTTTAGTTTCTTGCCTTCAGACTGCGGCTTTGTCTTCATTTGTTCTTCGTCAATTGATTTGATTATATTTGTAGAAACTCAAGATCAAATTTTCTTGTCCGTCCAGGTTCCTAAAGCAACCTAATCAAAGAGATTCACTGGAAATGAATCAATGATCTCTTACTGGTGAAAGTTGTAAGCTACAATTTCTCTATATATGGACATTGCATTACAGAAGACTCGTTGCATGGTTGGACTATCTCAACAGGTAACACTGAAGTTACAAGTTGAGAATGTCTTTGCTTTGCTTTGTGTTGGTTTATATGAATTGACATAATCTATTTATCATTATAAGCTTTCTTTTTTTGTGTATCTATCTTTAGAAGCACGTAAACCAGTTGCCATCTTGATCGGAGTAGGCTGCTTCAATGGTCCATTTGTCAGTGTGGAGTTCAGCTTGGCTTTGCCAGAGAGTAACCATCCCTGGCTGACTTGGATGCACATGCAGTTTCGAAACTAGCAGTGAATAGTGATTGTGAGGCTGTTGCTCAAGTGTTTCAAGTCAGCACTCTCATCACTCATGCTCAAATCTTTCATAGGCATTGTCTTCATTTGTAAATGATCTCATACTGGTGAAAGTGGTAAGCTACAATTTCTCTATACATGGACATTGCTACTCAAAGTGATCTAGTTTAGTCAATTTTGGAGGATTCTTTGCTGCAGTCTTTATTACAGACGACTGGTTGCGTGGTTGGACTACCTCAACAGGTAACAGTGAAATTACAAGTTGAGTATGTCTTTGCTTTGTGTTGGTTCATTTGAATTGACATAATCTATTTATCATTGTAATTTTTCTTTTCTGTGTATCTATCTTAGAAGCACGTAAACCAGTTGCCATCTTGATTGGAGTGTAGGCTGCTTGCATCATCCATTTGTCAGTGTAACGGTTGCAAGTGGAGTTCAGCTTGGCTTTCTCAGAGAGTAACCATCCCTAGCTGACTGTTCAATTCAAGCACAGTTTCAAAACTAGCAGTGAATAGTGATTGTGAGGCTGTTGCTCAAGTCTTTCAACACACCACTTTCATCACTCGCGCTCAAATCTTCAATAGGTATAAACTTCAAATTTTTCCAACTCATAGGCTCTTTGTTACTTCAAATTGATATGTATAATCTTGTTTTGAAGACTGCAGAAACTCGAGAAAAACTGAGAGAGAGCAGTGAAAGGCAATTTTGCAAATTCCAAAGAGAGTTTTTAGATTGAAGGATTCAAAGTGAGATTAGGTTGAGAAAGATGATCCTTGGAGGCTACTTGGTTGCGAGTTGGATACGTGGTCTCAAGAAGACAATCTCGATCAAGTGAGCTTTGTCTCTTATTGCTTTGTGTTGTATGCTCTGGTTATGATGCTCCTAACCAGATATTAGATTCGTCCATACGTAGTGGATTCTGGGTCTTTCTGATTCAATGACGAATCTACTGAATTTACTAGCATTGGATCTTGATTAATCTACTGAATTTATTTTGGATTGCTTATTTGCTTGTTGTGATTGGGTTTATGAGATTTCAAGTTTAAGCACTTCCAAATCTATTGAATATGCTAATACTAGAGGTTGTGAATTCCTTAGACCCTCAAGATAAGTTTAGGAAATTGATTAAAATTTTAGACCATACAGAAAGTTTAATTTTACACCATATACTTGTAGAGTCAGAGGTCAAGATAACAATGCAAGTCAATAATTCTTCTTCTTGAGAGTGATAGGCTAATTAACATTTGCCAGATTTCTCCCACAAAAACGTGGCACCTTGTACACCATTGGCATGCTATCACAATGCAACTCAATAATTCCAGTCCATAAATATGGAGGATTGATTCTACAAATCAACCTACTCAGATCACAAATTCTTCATTACCATCACAAACCTAAATCAATATGGCCGAAGCTGCCATGTTCAGCGTTGCTTCCAAGCTCTTGTCCACAGTTTCCTCTCCGGCGTTCGAGAAAGCTTATGAAAGGGTTTGTTCGACTTGGGAGGCAAGGGATGAACTCGAAAAGCTTAAGAGAAGTATTCAAACGATCCAGGTTGTGCTTCTTGATGCTGAGAAGAAGCAAGACTCCTCCGCTGTTGTTAAGGATTGGATCAAGAGGGTAAGGGACGTGTTGTATGAAGCTGAGGATTTGTTTGATGAGGTGGCCACCGATGATATACTTAAGCAACAGATCATTAAAGGAGGCAACAAGATCTTAAGCAAGGTACGAGTTTCTTGTTCTAAGCTAAACCCAATTGTCTCTAGAGATTCTATTGCTAAGAAAGTTAAGGCTATCCGAAAGAGTTTACTTGAGATCTCTACTGATATGGCTCAGTTTGAATTTGTGAGATGTCAACATGAAGCACCGGTTAGCGGTCTTAGGAAAGGAAAAGATCCGGGGTGTTTTGTTGATTCAGAGGATGTATTTGGTAGGGAGGAAGACAAGGAAGCCATTTTGCAGTTTCTTTTTGATGAGTCATATAGTGTTGAACCCAATGTTCCCATCATCGTTGTCATAGTCGGGATAGGGGGTATGGGCAAAACTACGCTTGCACAACTAGTTTACAATCATGAAGAGGTTGAGAAGAAATTTGAAAAGAGGTGGTTTGCGTGCATTTCCGATACATCTGATGAAAAAGAAGTCCTTGGAAAGATCTTTCAATCTGTGTGTGGTGAAAACTACAGTAATTTCAGTGTCAGTCAACTACAGACTAAAATTCGGGAGTCAATGAAGGGTATCAAGAATTTTTTGCTTGTCCTAGATGATGTGTGGGATGAAGATCATGGTAGGTGGCAAGATAGAATAAGTTTGTTAAGAAATGGTTCAAGCGGCCATAAGATAATTGTCACTACAAGATCCCTGTCCGTTGCAAGGGCCGTTGGTGCATCAACAACTCATATATTATATGGTTTATCCGAGGATGAGTCATGGGATCTATTTAAAAGGGTAGCCTTTACTCCAGAACAAGAGAGAGATTCAAGATGGACTAAGCTCGGAAGAGAGATTGTCAAAAAGTGTGTCAATGTTCCTTTAGCCATAAGGAGTATAGGTAGCCTTCTTTATACAAAAACTACCATTCAAGAATGGATGTCCTTCAAAGATCATGAGCTCTCAAAGCTAGCTGAGCAAAGTGGTGATTCCATTATGAATACATTAAAATTGAGCTATGAACACCTACCATCAAACTTGAAGCATTGTTTTGCCTATTGTGCCCTATTTCCAAAAGATCATTATTTTGTGGTACAGGAGTTAATATACTTTTGGGTTGCCCAAGGATATGTTAAGCCACTTTATGAATCACAAAATGTTGAGGAAGCAGGTCATTCTTATTTCATGGATTTGTTTAGGAGGTCTTTCTTTCAAGAGGCGAAATATGATGAGCATGAAGAGATTTTAAAGTGCAAAATGCATGATTTAATACATGATTTGGCACAATCAGTGTCGGGAGAAGAAATTTGTACGCTAAACGTGCAATCCAATCACTTTAAGGAAAGTGCACGACATGTACGGGTTGTTGGTGAGACGAATAATTCATGGGAAGTTCTTTCACAAGTTAATACCAACAGGGTTCGTTCTGTTTGGACCAGCTGTGTTCGTGATTCAAATCTTCATTTGACTTTTGATGAGCAATTGACAAAGTTCAAGTACTTGCGTACGTTGAGTTTGTCGAATTTGGGAATCCATAGTGTTTCAACTAGTATTGGGGAGTTAAAACACTTGAGATTTGTTGATCTTTCGTGTAACAAATTTGAATGTCTTCCTGATTCTATAACGAATCTATTGAATTTACTAGTACTAGACCTTAATAGGTGTGATAAGCTTAGAGCCTTGCCGGATAAGTTTAGGAAGTTGATCAATCTCAGGCTCTTGAACCTTAATGGGAGTGATGGGTTGAAACATATGCCGCCTGGGTTTGAGGAGTTGAGTTGTTTGCAGTACTTGACCAAGTTTCAGGTAGGGAAGAGAAGTGAGGGAGTTGAAATGAGTGGACTTAATGCATTAGTTGGAATAATGCCACAACTTAGAGGAAGGCTTTACATCAGTTTTGACAGGAACACAAATGAGTGGGACGGAGACGAATGTTTGCAGCTACCTATGACTCAATTACACACGCTAGAGATATTTGGATACCCTGGTAGGAGAATGGAAATTATTGACCCTTGCTTGATATCAAACCTTGCATCTCTACATCTGTATAGTTGTTCAAAACTAAAACATTTGGAACCCATAAGTTCGCTTCCTAATCTCAAGTCTCTTCTTCTTTATGGTTTGTGGGAATTAGAATACTTGGATGATGAGGGGAGACACAAAAAGAGTTGTATAGGAGTAGCATCAGTGTCTACTACACAATTCTTCCCTTCTTTGAAGACCCTTTGGTTGACCCATATACCAAAATTGAAGGGATGGTGGAGGAAAGCAGCATCAACGTCTACAGTAGGAGAACATGATCCTCCTCTGTTTCCCTCTCTTTCGGAACTACATATTTCAAGTTGTCCAGAGCTCAAGTCCATCCCGCTATGCCCACGTCTTGAGAGACTATACTTTGACGGGAATGTGGGGATACAACAGTTGATGGAATCAGTAGGGTCAAACACATCATCTCTTCTACATCTCTATATTTTGCACTGCCGTGACTTGACGTCTTTGCACCTCACTTCACTACATCTCAAAAAAATATCCGTCTATTATTGCAATGAGCTAATTACCATTCAAGTGGAAGCACTTCCAACTCTCCTGTCTTTGAGTATTAAATCTTGTCAAGAATTGAAGAATTTGCACATTGCACATCTCACTGTCCTTGAGGAATTGGAGATTAGTAAATGTCCACAGCTGAAGTTGTGGGAAGAAGATGAAGAGAAGAGGTGCCATTTAGATTGGAACTCCCTCCCCAACCTCCGTAAGATGACATCAGATATAGTTCCCCCTCCGGAGAAGCTCCCTGAATCCCTCCTATGCCGTCAAGCCCATGGCAAATTCCAATTTAAAACGTTGGTGAGTTATAATCCTATTTAAGTAGCACAAGATTGCATGCACGTCATGTACCTTAAATCATGTGCAATTAACAATGAAAATTTGCATTACTTACACTGAGTTTTTTCATTGTATCGATACCAAATAGGAATACAACTATTCGAATCCCGATTCAGATCAATAGCAAGAGATGATGTATCTACGACTCACTCGAGTATCTCAATTCCTTTACAAAGAAAGCGGTACTTGATAATAATCCTTCTTTTTCATTTTCACTTGATCTTAGTTTGTATGTTACTTAGATACCATCTAAGCTGAATTTAGCTCTATTTCGCGTTTAGCCAATTGCTGTCAAATTAATAGACCTCTTGGGTCGAAACATCGCTCCTCAGACTGATTGCTCAATTGAAGAAGACGTTGCACACAAGGTACACAAGTCACATCTTCATTCATTACCAAGGATTATTATGAATACACTAACCCCGTTTGGTTGCAACTCCGCAACCAAATGGGCTCTAGTCATTGCTCAAGTGACGTGGACTCTAGTAATTTTTTGACTAATTGTTATGGTTACTTGTTATATTAGAGTTATAGGCATGGAGGCTCACGTTGGAGACTTTAGGCGAGCCCACATTGCAGGCTTGTCTCATGGGGATCCATCCCGAACTTCGCCGTCTCCGTTTGAGAGCTTTAGAGAGGTTCAATGATCATTTTATTTTGTTTTCGTCTATTTTGTGTTCTACCTTTGCAAGGTAAATTTAAGTGTGGCAAGCTTTTAACATTTGATGAGAGCTTGACTTACTTTTTTTTACCAGTCATGGAACATCGTATTGTTTTGTTACTATTGTTTATCAGTCTGTAAGAGAAAACCTGCATTTTTAGTTACAGCAAATGGAAAGCTGCAATGAACTGTTATTGACACTAATGAATGTACACCTTGTTATACTTCACGTTGACTCACAATAGAAGGCTACGAAATATTCTCCACCTTTCACTAGCAGCAATATTCGTATAGAATTGGTCCATCTACTTGCGGTTCAAGTTCAACAACATTGAGTGCATAAATGCTCATCCCTCATTGATGTTTGATTGAGTTTAGTTTCTTGCCTTCAGACTGCGGCTTTGTCTTCATTTGTTCTTCGTCAATTGGTTTGATTAACTGAGCTTTGTCTCTTGGTTGCGAGTTGGATACGTGCTCTTAAGAAGACGATCTCGATCAACTGAGCTTTGTCTCTTGTCTCAGCTAATCAGAGAATGTAAATAGTAAAGCAAGCTTGTAGACTTTAGCCTTGAGAGCTCATATGGCGAGGTTCGGGACGGATCACCATGAGACAAGCCAGCAATGTGGGCTCTCAAGGCTAAAGTCTACAAGACTTTCAACATGAGCCTTCAGGCCTATAACCGAAATATAACAACAAATAATCAAAATTACTAGAGCCCACGTCACTTGAGCCAATTATGTAAGCTAGGCTCGCCATATGAGCTATAACTAGCCATTACTAGAGTCCATTTGGTTGCAACAAAACGAGGGTTAGTGTATTCATAATAAATCCTTGGTAATGAATGAAGATATGACTTATGTACCTTGTACTACATTGTAATCCCATTATGACGATCCCTGGAGGCCACTTGAATGCAAGTTAGATAAGTAGGGATGATACGATGAGACAAGTTCTCGGGCTCGGCTCGCGTTCGGCTCGTTAAAAGCTTGTTTTGGGCTCGGCTCGTTTATAAACGAGCCGAGCTTGAGCGCGCCAATGTTCGGCTCATTCGGGTGCTCGACTTGTTCATCTAAAATAACACTATATGAGCATTATTTTAGACGAGCTAATCGGGCTCGGCTCGGATTCGACTCGTCAAAAGCTCGGACTCGGCTCGTTTATAAACGAGCCGAGCTTTAGCATGCTAAGGCTTGTCTCGTTCGGCTCGTACAACACTCCTATAGTTAAGACGACCCCTCAAGAATTTCTCATTAATATTTTCTTTGCGTGGTATGTTTTGGTTTTGCTGATTTCTTGGAGTTGAAACTGGATATTCACCGTTCAAACCTAATGAATTTTGGGACTCAGACTCAACACAGTAAGGATTATCCGAACCGCATCGACATATTTAGTGTTAGACTTTTAATTTATCTTTTATATCTTGAAGATCTAAGACGTGAAGAGCTTACACATATTTCAAAGTGAACACAAACTTTCACACCTTCATCCTAAAATCAATGAACAATATAACAAGTAAGCTAAGACATATATATATTTGGTACTTGTTATATTGTTCATCCTAAAATCAATGAACAATATAACAAGTAAGCTAAGACATATATATATTAGGCTTACGTAGTATCGTATCGTATTGCTCTACGCCTCTCTACATTTGTTTACATATTTGGTACTTGGATTATTAGATCCAGGTGTATATAAATTATCTTATAAATCGATCAATCAAAACATGACCCAAAAATGCTAAATCAAAGTCACAAAATACAAGTATAGAATCTTGCATGCGGTTGGTGAGATGAGGATGATACATATAGGTCAAGAATCAAGATAGGATAACACTTGCCAACTTTTTCCGACAATTACGTGAAGTATGACGTGGAATAGAATAATCATTGAGTACTATATAGGTAACTTTTGGTCCCAATCAATGTAAATCATATGAAATTTACGTATTGTCGGCATCTATCACATGCAATTCATTTTAATAATTCTCGTCATGTTGTCTCTACATGTTTGCTACTTACTATTTTTTTTTTTTTTTTTAATGGAATGCGGTTTGAAACACTGAACGACACAATGTCTACCGGTTCGTTGAAATAAACTGTAATAAAAGAGAAAAATGCACAAAAAACATAATGAAATCCCAATTAATTACTAATCTCCTTGTGAAAAATCTCTCTCGGTGTCATCCTTTTCTAGTCTGGTATACATGTGTCAAGGCTTTCTTCGAAGATATTGGAATATCCAAGTTCACCATATTTACGGTGAAGGTAATAGGATTGCTGATTTTTTTAGCTTTGTTAGTTTTTTCTTTTAAACTCGGATTTCATGTATTGTGTGACCCTCCCGAAGGTGTTGTTGATTTTCTTATTCATGATTGGATGAGTTGGCTACGTAGGCAGTTTATGTATCAAGATGTATAAACTAGGCCCTTTTGTTTATATGCTGAAAGACTAGGGCCCCTATATATTTTCATAAAAAGATTTAATAAAATTAGAAGTAAAGATATGCAATAAATCATAATCTTTCTCTCTCCTATTAATCTTCATTTATTTACCTAATTAAGAATGATAATAATTATCAAAAACCGTTAAAATAGGAAACAAATATTAACAGTATCCTTCATTTGTGGACTTGATTTGAACGTCCATTCTTGCTGAAAAAATAATAATCCATATCATCCGCTGTTCCGTTCTTCATTATTCTGTAGCCTGTAAATCAATAGTTTTAGTCACATTTTTATATGTACGATGTATGTGTATAATGTGTACACAAATATAACATAGTTTATAAAGGATATGTACACAAACATAACCTATATTGTATTATTGTGTACAATATGTACACAAACATAACATAGTTTGTATACGATGTATTTGTATATTGTGTACAAAAACATAAGATAGTTTATGTACATATAATTGTTGTACATAACAGAGCTATACATAATTAAAACAGTAAAATATATATAATTAAAACATTAAAATTTATTGTACATAACAGAGTTATACATAACCTAGTTTGTGTACGATGTATTTGTATAATGTGATACATTGATGTATTCAAAACAAAATAACGCTCATTAATGCAGTCGGAATGTCGTCTTCTCCATTGTTAACATCACTGAAGAACTAGGTTGAGAAGTTTTGAATGTAGGGGATTTTACCACGAATAAACCGAAAAGATGAGATCGAATTCGAATACTTACCCGGTTCGAATTAAACAACAATGGATGAAGTACACACCAGAAAACAACGATTGCAAGACGGAGAAGACGACGCTCAAAGAAGATACCTTCAATCGCCTTCAATGGAGTAGGAGAGAGTAGAGCGTATTTGTGATTTATAGGATAGCATCTATAAAAAGATTTGGAGAATCTTTTATTTAAGATTTTCATTTTTTTTTAAAATCTTTAAAAAAAATTTTGGCAGGTTTTTAATTCGAAAATCAATTAACTATCTAACCTCTATCCTTACTTATAGCATTAATTATCTATTTTATCTTTATTTTTAATTTGATTTTGTTAGGGGCCTAGTTAGTCTACACTAAACAAAAAGGGTCTTATTTCACCAATTATCTCTTCGTGATTTAAGGGGCACGGTTATCTCCGTGCACGAACTATTTAACCCCTTTTCATTTATAATAAATGCGACTTGACGTACGAAGACCACTTGCTCTCCTTCCTTAAAAAAAATAAAAAAATAAAAAATTAACACTTATTAATTTTATGAAAGAATTGGGTTTTTAATCGGAACAAATTGGCGCAACAAAAATACACACAAATCTCATCTTCAGCAATGGCTTCTTCTACTTTGCTCCGTCCACCATGGAAACGCTACCGAAATAAGTCAAGCGTACGAGCTCTTCCACGAATTGCGTTTCCAGTTTAGAGTAAACGTCATTGCGTAAGTCCTTTTCCCTTTAAGAGGATATAAATTGGGGTTTTTCCAGGGTTTGATTTTTATTCTGTTCTCCCTTGGAAATTGATTGTTTGTGTGTGAAATTAGTTAAATTCTTTCGTTTACTGAACTGATCGAACTCGGAATTGGGTGTTTTGTCGATTAATTTGCTTTAATGATCCCTTCCTGTTTAATTCCTACCCTCTTTCGGTGGGTCGTCAGATTGAAGTGATAGGCTAAAAATTGCTAGCTTTCTCTGATATATCTGATAAAGTATAACGTGGAATAGCATAATAGTTCAGTACTATGTTCACTTTCGGTTCTTATCAATAGGACCCATTGTACAATTTCTGTACATTTGTTGTCACAAAACGTGGCACCATGTACACCGTTGGCATGCTATGACAATGCAATTCACTTCAGTAATGATCGTCTATAAATCTGAAGGAGTGAAGTAAGGATTGATTCTACAGAACAACCTACTCAAATTACAAATTCTTATTCACCACCACAAGCCAAAATCAATATGGCGGATGCTTCCATGTACAGTGTTGCTTCCAAGCTGTTGTCCACCATTGCCACCCCGGCTGTTGAACAAGCTTATTATAAGGTTTGCTCCATTTGGCATGCCAAAGATGAACTCGCTAAGCTACAGAGAAGTATTCAAATGATCCATGCTGTGCTTCTTGATGCTGAGATGAAGCAAGACTCCTCTGCTCCAGTTAAGGAGTGGATCAAGCGGGTTAGGGACGTTTTGTATGAAGCTGATGATTTGTTTGATGAAGTGGTCACCGATGATATGCATAAGGAACAAATCCTCAGAGGAGGAAACAAGATGTTAAGCAAGGTACGAGTTTTTTGTTCTAAGTTAAACCCAATTGTCTCTAGAGATTCTATTGCTAAGAGAGTTAAGGCTATCTGGAAGAATTTAGATAGCATCTCTGCAGATATGGATCGGTTTGAATTTGTGATACGTCAAGTTGAGACACCGTCTAGCAGCGTTAGGAATGTAAACGATCCAGGGTGGTTTGTTCATCCAAATGTCTTTGGCAGGGAGGATGACAAGAGAAAAATTTTAGAATTGCTTCTTAATGAGTCAGATAGTGTAGAACCCGGTGTAATTGCCATAGTTGGTATAGGGGGTATGGGTAAAACAACCCTCGCCCAACTAATTTACAAGCATGATGAGGTTGAGAAGAAATTTAAAAGGAGATGGTTTGCGTGCATTTCTGATACATCTGATGAAAAAGAATTCCTTGTGAAAATCTTTCAATCTATACGTGATGAAGACTGTAGTAGCTTTACATTGGGCCAACTACAAACTAAAATACATGAGTCATTAGAGGGTATCAAGAACTTCTTGCTTGTCCTAGATAATGTGTGGGATGAAATTGGTAGGTTGCAAGATCGAATGAGTTTGTTAAGTAATGGTTCAAGAGGGATCAAGATAATTGTCACTACGAGGTCCTTAGCGGTTGCAAGGGCTGTGGGTGCAAGGGAAAGCACAACTCATTACTTATCTGGCTTATCAAACGATGAGTCATGGGATCTGTTCAAAAAGGTAGCATTTACTTCGGAACAAGAGAGTGATTCAAGATGGACCGACCTCGGAATAGAGATTGTAAAGAAGTGTGCCAATGTTCCTCTAGCCATAAGGAGCATAGGTAGCCTTCTTTATACGAAAACGACAATCCAAGAATGGGAGTTCTTCAAAGATCAAGAGCTCTCAAGAATGGAGGAGCAAATTAGTGGTGATGATTCCATTATGAATAGACTAAAATTGAGCTATGAACACCTACCACCAAAGTTAAAGCATTGTTTTGCTTATTGTTCCCTATTTCCAAAAGGTTTTCAATTCGATGTAAAGATGTTAGTATATTTTTGGATTGCTCAAGGATATATTACACCAGATGATGGATCGCAAACTGTTGAGCAAGTGGGGAGTTCGTACTTCATGGACTTGTTTAGGAGGTGTTTCTTTCAAGAGGCAAAATATAATGAGCGTGGTGAGATTGAAAGTTGCAAAATGCATGATTTAATTCATGATTTGGCAAAATTAGTGTCGGGAGAAGAAATTTGTATTGGATTTAAGGATAGTGCACGGCATGTAGGTATTGTTTGTGGGATGGATAAGCCATGGGAAGATTTTGCCCGATCGCGTACTAGCTGCCGGGTTCGTTCAGTCATCTATACTCATTACTTCGATCTCAGTTTTCTTGAAGAGAACTTAACAAAGTTCAAGTTTTTGCGCACGTTGAGTTTGGGAGGGTTGAGAATTGAGTATGTTTCAAGTAGTATTGGAGAGTTGAAACACTTGAGGTATGTTGACCTTTCCAAGAATCCATTAAAAAGTCTTCCTGATTCCATGACGAACCTATTGAATTTGCAAGTACTAAACCTTAGTGGCTGTAATTTTAGAGCCTTGCCTGATAAGTTTAGGAAATTGATTAATCTTAGGTTCTTGAATATTGGGGAGTGTATAGAGTTGAAACATATGCCGCCTAGGTTTGAGGAGTTGACTTCTTTGCGGTACTTGAGTAATTTTGAGGTTGGGAAAACAAGTGAGGGGGTTCAAATGAGTGGACTTGATGCGTTAGTTGGATTAATGCAACAACTTAGAGGAGAGTTGTGCATCACATTTCACATGGGCGCAAACGATTGGAGCGGAGCCGAATGTTGGCAGCTACCTGTATCTCCACACACGCTACGGATAATGTCATACCCAGGCAGGACAATACTACAGTGGGGGAATGGGGGGGGAATTGTCTTAAACCTTGCCTCTCTAAAGCTTGATAGTTGTTCAAAAGTAAAATATTTGCCGCCCATAAGTTTGCTTCCTAATCTCAAGTCTCTTTATCTTTACCATTTAGAGGAATTAGAATACTTGGAGGAAGTAGAATACTTGGAGGCAGAAAACAGTAGTAGATTCTTCCGTTGTTTGGAGGTTCTTGAATTGGTTGCTATGCCAAAGTTGAAGGGATGGAGGAATGTAGCAGCACAGTCACATGAAGATCCTCATCATCTTCCTCTTTTGTTTCCCTGTCTTTCTCGATTACTAATAAGTAGTTGTCCAGAGCTCAAGCCATTCTCGTTATGTCCACATCTTCAGACAGTATACCTTTGCAAGATCGTGGGGATACAACAATGGATCTCATCATTCAGGTCGAACACATCATTTCTCCAGATGATAACAATTGAGCACTGCAATGACATAACAAGCTTCACTGATGACGATCTTGCATCTCTTCGAGAACTCTTTATTTGGGGCTGCTCTAGCTTGACGTCTTTGCACCTCACTTCACCACATCTCGAAAAGATACTGATCAGAGTTTGCCATGGGCTAATGAGCTTTCAAGTTGAAGCACTTCCAACTCTCCTGTCTCTGACTATTGAAAACTGTATGACGTTGAAGAATTTGCAAATTTCACATCTCAATGCCCTCGAGTATTTCGAGATTAGTGAATGCCCAGAGTTGGAGCTGTGGGGACAAGTTGAAGATAATAGATGCCAGATAGATTGGAACTCCCTCCCCAACCTCCGTGAGTTGGCAGTAAATCGATTTCCGCCTCCAGAGAATCTCCCTGAATCCCTCCGACGCCGTCAAGCCCTCGGTGAATTACAATTGACAACATGGTGAGTTATTAATCCCGTCTAGCTCACAAAAAATATATGCAAGTCGTGTAGTTTAAATCATTTACTAATAGTGTCTTTTTATTCTTGTATAGATGCCAAAGTGAAAATTCTGAACTGTGATGATGATGAATCGCCCTGACAATGCACCTAATCGACTCACCAACAAGTTTAAATCTCAGAGGTACTGATCAAATGATACCTTAGCTTCTTTATCTTTCTTGTTTAAGTTGAGTATCCTGCATATCATAACATAGTTTCTGATTCATATTGCAGGTCGGCCACATTTCTCAACAAATCATTTGATTTTCTTTTATGTTCTACAAGGGTAAGTAAGAAATCATTTAATTAAGCACAATATGCAGTTACTTAACACTTTCACATGGATTGCAATTAACAGTGATTGTCTTTGGATTACTAATAGTGATTATTTCCCTTATATTAACACCAAACGGTAAAACAGTGATTCAGATTCAGATCAATAGGAAACCTTGTACTGAGATGATGTATCTACTCAACTGAACAAGAAGCTTAAATGACATCTCCTTACCGAAGGATCTCATCTTACAGACGAGGTAAATATGCCACATCTTTATTCATTATCATTTTAACTTTTAAGGTCATTCTCATTGGTTCGCGCCAATTGTAAAGAGATAAGTGAGTTGTTTAACCTTAAACTCTGATATTTATGGTGCAGCAGAAAGATCGGTTTATTATTTGATGAGTTGTTGTGTTGGTGTTGTATCTGAAACCGCCATTGGGAAGCCTTACCCCCTTCCGTGATTGATCTCAGGAGGATGACCTTGTTTGGATCATTTGCGCAGCAAGGTAACTCACATGTTCATCCTTACCCAAAATTGAACTTTACTTTGTAAACAAAAAGCTTTTTTGATAAGCATTACATATAGGAGTCGTGCTCCTTGTTTCATTCATATCTTGACACTTGCTATACTTGTGATTTTCTTGTATGGTTTGCAAGGGTAAGCCATATCTTGACACTTGCTTTACTACCGATGGTCCTTTGGAGGAGGATAGACACAAAATGATCTCAAGTGATTCCTTTCGGATCCTTTGCTTTGTAATGGAGACCCTAGCGAGAGACCACCAAGAAAGCAGTATTACATTCTCCATAATGATCCTTCTTTCTCGTCTTCGTTTCTTGGTTCTGTGTCGTTACTTAGATACGAGTTTTGCCTTTTTACATGTGCTGCAGCCTGCAAGTGAATAATGAGATGAGTTAAACGACTGTGATCAGTGTCATTGATCAGGTCTGCTTCTTGGACTGTTTGTGTTTGCATATGCATTCATCACTAACATATAGCAGCTATCTGATCTCTCATTTGACTGTGCTTTCTTCTTCTTCTTCTTATGCACCTGATCAGCTAAGCAACTAGTTTATAGTGATTGTGAGGCTGTTGCTGAAGTGTTTCAAGTCACCACTTTGATCAGTCATGCTCAAATCTTGGAAAGATGCAAGATTTTCTAGGCTCTTGCATAGGTATAAAGCTTGGATGTTGATCTTAGTAGGATAAACTCCACACTTTCCAAATTTTGATCTTGATTGTTTTTTTCTTCAGTGTAGGTCTGATTCTGCATGTTATATATAACCCTAGTCTTGAAGACGGAGGCTCCTTGGTTGCGAGTTAGATGGCGATCTCAAGAAGACGACTTCGGTTTCTCATTATATGATCTTCTGTTTTCTTGTTGCTTTGCGGTGTATGCTTTGGTTACACTGATTTCTTGAGCTTGTAATCGGATATTAGATTTGTTTTTACTTGGTGGATTTTGGGTTGAGTCCTCCCTCCTAAGACTCCGCGGAGTAGGTTATTCCGAACCGCGTGAGGCTCAAACTCTTCATCTCCTGACGAGTTCGCTTGTACTCCATCGTCAGGAGATAAACTATATGAAGTGCATATGATCATACTACAATTGTTGTAGTATGATCAATTGTTGTAGTATGATCATATGATCATACTACAAAATAGTAATATATATAGTGGTCGGATAATTCAGTTGAGGCCCAAGTTATTTAAAGAACATGTATAAATGCTCATTTCGCATTAGTTCAGCATCGGGCTGATTCATTACTATTGTAGTCTCATTTAACTTGACGAGTTTGATATACTTTATTCTAGTATGGATTCGTGGATATGATTAGGGGTCCGTTTAAAAGCTTCAAATTATAAACATGTAGGGATGTAATACGAGCTGAGAAGTGGCGTGTTCAAGCTCAACTCGAGCTTTAAACTGTGTTAATATTTGAAAAGTTTAGAAAGTGAACGAGCTCGAGTTGAGCTGTTGACGAGCCAAACCTGATATGGGGTTTATGCCCGTGTAGTTTTGCCTGATCTTTCGATACCTAAAGACTCGATAGAAAGTCAATAAAAAGAAAGAGATATAGAAAGAAGATGATCCGATGGTGGGAATGAATCGGTAGTTGGATAGATCAAGGTCAAACCCTAAGCAATGACCTAAAAGCACAAATAGACACGATCGAGAGGGCCACCCAAATACAAAACCAACAAAGTTTTGTAGACCTCTTCTGCTACAACCAAGCACAATAGGCGGTCTAAAAGAGCCCTAGAGCACTTGGAGGATTGCTTATGGACAACTGAAGCACCCTACTCTGCCGTGGCAAGTAGAACACACTAAAATAAGTAGAACACACTCAAACAAGTCCAAGCAAGATTTCTCTTACTTAGGTTGTGGGCTTAGGTTGTTCTCTACATGTGAAGACTACAGTAGACACCAAATGTTAAAATGTATTTATTTCAAGATGAGAAAATAAGAGACACGACCTCCCTCTATTTATAGGGTAAGGGTCGGCCGAATGGGCTCTAAGGGTCGGCCGAATGGGCCTTGTAATCTAGCTCGTATAATCTTATCTTATTTAGAATACGATATGGTCTAAATCTAAGAAAATAATAAAATAAGATCAATCTTCTTGTAAGATTAGATCTTATAAAACTTGACCAATGTACCCTAACGAGAGACCACCAAGAAAGCAGTACTACATTCTCCATAACGATCCTTCTTTCTCATTTTCGTCTCTTGGTTCTTTTTGCTACCAGCCTGCAAGTGAATAATGAGATGAGTTAAACGACTGTTCTTGCTACCAGCCTGCAAGTGAATAATGAGATGAGTTAAACGATTGTCATCAGTGGCATTGATCAGGTCTGCATATGCATTCATCACTAATTCATATAACAGCTATCTTAACTTATCTCTCATGTGACTGTGTTTTTCTTCTTCTTCTTACAATTGCAAGTAGGGCCATGCTCCTGATCAGCCAAGCAACAAGTTATAATTGTAAGTAAGGATCACATATTTGGAAGCACAGTTGCTGAATTCTTTTTATGGTGACCACTAGTTTATAGTGATTGTGACACTGTTGCTGCTGAAGTGTTTCAAGCTCCAACATGTGATGATGGATTATGGAGACTTCATGCATAAAAGCTTAAAAAGGCTACTGGTACTGTACTGTTATGCTTCCTAATCCTGACTTGTAATTTTGTGTGCAACTTTTACTTATAGTCAGGGCCCGTTTGGTTCCAACCCTGGAAACGAAAACGGAATGAAAACGAATTTAGTCCATATGTATATCTTTATTCATAAAATTTTGTGGAATCATTCCTTGTGAATTAATGCAAAATGCACTTGCTTCCCCACATTTTGTTACCCTATGGGTATCAAAAGTAATCACACTCTACTTCAATTCCTTCACACCACATGGAATGATTCCACGAACCTTCATGAACAATGGTATACATATGGACTAGATTCGTTTCCATTCCGTTTCCGATTCCGGAGTTAAAACCAAACGGGCCCTTAATAGACTAGATGATGGATTATTAACTTCATTCTTATCTTGGTATAATATTTTCATGTTGGTCCTAATGGCATGGCTACCTTCTATAGCTCATATGGTGAAGCTAGCTAACATATTTGAATCGGCTAAAGTTAAATAGGCTTTAGCTAGTGATTTCTTGATTATATGCATGTCTTTTATAATAAAACCAAAAATCTAGGTATACTGATACGATGGGCTAAGGACCGAGCGAGACGGGCTCTTCGTGGGCCGAAGGTCCAGTAAGAAGTCCGACTAACAAAAACGTTTTGTCTTCCCTCTATTTACTGATTAACTCGTCGAAAATCACAACAATGTCTTGGTTAATTGCTGTTATATTTTGGTAATAGGGTGAATACTGACATGATAACTAAGACTTTTGCGTACGTTCTTCAGTTAACCACTGTGATATAATTAGTAATACTATTATGCTTCTTAATCTATGCTGTAATTTTGGGTATTAAACTGATCCAAGGATAATAAATGTGCCCTTTTATTGATAATTCTGTACAAATGAGCTCCACTTGTATCATCCATAAAATCTATTAATTACAATTAATCATAAACTTAGTTATTCTTATCTATGATAAAATATTAAAAGTTATGATTTGTATATTACCACTTGCTTACTTTTCATAAACAATAACGTCGAGTAGCATAATGTATTGTACTCTACTAACTTTGTGAACTTTAATAAGTGATACACTTTAGACCAAAAAAATAAGTGATACACTGCACCCAACCATAGTGGCTTTATCTGTATATTCTTTATAGGTTATTTTAACGGAAAAGTTTTAGGCCCGACTAACAAATGCACAATTCAATGCACCGCGACTACCTTGAATTTCATCGTCGAGCAACAGCGTTGAAAATGTTCAACTTCAATGAATGCCGGCAGTGTTGAAGTTGAAAATATAGTCGTTGGATTTGAACGTTGTCCCCTAGCCATAAATATATCTGTTTGATTATAAATACAACTAAAACTCTAACAATACATATCCATACATTTCATGTTGTGCTTCTTGATGTTAAGAAGAAGCAAGAATCCACTGTTGCGGTTAAGAATTGGATCAAGAGGGTTAGAGACGTGTTGTATGAAGTTGAGAATTTTTTTGACGAGTTGGCCACTGATGATATGCTTAGCCAGTTCATGCAAACTCCACATACTTCTCATCTTAATGCTCTCCGTCATATATTACACTATGTGCAAGGAACTATTAGGCATGGTATTTTACTTAATGGTTGTGAAACTCCAACTCTTTTTGCCTACACTGACTCTGATTTGGCTGCATGTCCATCATCATCACGATGGTCAGTTGGTGACTTCGTTTTACTCTTTGGGCAATTTCTTGTTTGCTGGAAATCAAAGAAACAAAAAATTGTGTCTTGTAGTTCTCATGAGGCTGAATATAGGGCCATGCAACTGTTGCAACTGATCAGATTACTTGGCTTATTCGTCTTCTCACTGATCTAGGAGTCACTCCTACAACTCATGTTCTTCTATATTGTGATAATAATTCTGCCATTCAAATAGCCCACAATCTTGTGTTTCATGAACGCACTAAATACATAAAAATCGATTGACACTTCACACGAGACAAAGTCATGGAACGTCTGGCTCAACTTCATTTCACACCAACAAGCTCTGAATTGGCTGATGTGTTCACCAAGATTGCTCCTTCTCATCAACAAGATAAGCTTCTCTCCAAGTTTTGGGTGGCTCCTAACTAATTGCCATATAAAAACATGTAATGAGAGCACGTGGAATAATGGATTATCTTTTCTGCAAATTGTTTCTTCCTTTTACTCTCTTCTTCTACTCAACTTCGTATCTTGATTCTTCATGTTGTAACACTGGTCAAATGTCTAAGAGGGAAAAAAGCTCTGAGATTTGTGAATGATAGGTTATCTAATATGATCTCATATGTCCATTTGTGAATGATAGGTTATCTAATATGATCTCATATGTCCATACTTTACTGAGTGTGGCACGATGTACTAATAGAATTAATATATACTTGATATCCAACAACTTATATGATAAATTATATGTTAGGTAGTAATGCTAGCAAGGTGTTTGACAAAATGCTTTATATGAATTTCTAAATGCGTTGATCGAATTTGCTATGCTGGTTTAATTTCAGATACCCATTCTTTCTTTTTCCCAACAATCATGAAGATGTCAAATGATGCTACCCTAATGAGCCTCGGTGGATAGCAAGTTAGCTTCATCCATGATTGTCGCATAAAAGGAAATTATGCACTTTTACCTGGCTAAAACACCATCATCTACGTGTTTGTTTCTATAAGGTCCCCATGTGTCGACATGTATAAGACCAAAAGGTTGAGTAGCTCGGATATGAGAAAGAGGGAAGGAGAATATGGAGATGGCGAGATTAGTTTGAGAGAGAGAGATTCGGTTGATGAATTGAAAAACTTATTATTTCATGTGATGTTATTACAGTATATATATACATGTAATGAATGACGTGGCCTCAAATTTGTTACAAACGTGTGGCTAATATTGGTCCTTTAACTTTTTGTTATCTTACTCTCATCAAATATTGATTTTTAGGGAAAACAATGAGAAGATTAAGCTACTAAGGCAACTTATTTTTTCTAGAAACATACAAGGCCCCTAATATTTAACAATTTTTATAAAAAGGTAAATTAGAGATTTAGATGATCTTTATTAGGTAGTTACCAATAAAAAGGTAAATTAAAGATTAAGATGTTCCTTCATAGGTGACTATCAGTTTCTCCCATTTTTGTTTTGCACTTTTGCATGATGAGACACGATTGAACTCATTTGTATCATCTAATCCACAGTAGAACAGATTCATAGCTTTATAGTTCTTGGTTGCATTCTCCAAGTCAGTCTGGTTGAAGTCAACTTCCTTCTTTGGAACATCGACTCCCTCAACCGTGGTGGTTGATAATTTTGGTCCAATCTTGACTATGCTCCATAAATCTAGATCTTGATTAAATAAACATTTGCATTAGTGTTCTCCAGTGTGTAAAGTTGTTACCACATGCATAACATGGGTGGTCAAGTGGCGGATCTTCCTTGAACGAATCCTCCATCACCTACAAAGCTCATGATTAATCTCATTGATGGTTAAATCAAATATGCGTGAGTCTAGCTCTAATACAGAACCGAGTAGGGGATAAAATAAGGATAAAGATACTCTAGAAGGGGGGTTAAATAGAGTATGGGAACTTTTCGCAATCATAGACATCAAGGCTTTGAAATGAATCTCAAGGCCTGGAAGTGAATCTTAAGGTCTTGACTTCGAATCCTACATAAATTTGTTGGTCACAATATAAACGATTTAAAGTGCGGAAATAAAAAGATCGACACACGATATGTTTACGAAGTTCGGCCCTAAATAGCCTACGTCTCCGCCTAGGGTTTCCGGCCCTAGGATTTAACTATCTATTATCAACTTCGTTTGAGTCCTAGATACAACCTAGACGAACTTCCCTTCTACTCTCACTTGTAGCCTCACCGCTACGATCTAGTCAACTCAGGTCCCGCCATAATAGTCTAGTTACCTCGTAGAGTAACACTAAGTATAACACGTACTATTAACTAAAAAAAAGATCGTTCTTGAGAAAAATAAACTTGGTAGATGAAGAAAGCTGAGATGACTCACTATAAGCTCGTGTCACTTTCTTTATCATGGTTGGATTCTCTTATACACTCCTGTGGAGGCTGGTTCTCTCGACCGTTGCAATATGTCTTCAATCTTCCACAGAATCCGAACAATCTTCTTCAAAATCCTGGTGGTTGGACGTTCAAAATAGCTCGAACAAAATCTTCAACAACTTCTTGCCCAGAATCTTGGTCGTTGAACATATTTAGACGTTTGAAGATCTTCTTGTTGTTTTCTCCAAATTTGAACGTTAGTTATCTTCTTCTCTCTTAGATCCGTTTGTTGAGATTATAGTTCTAACCACCTGTATAAAACATGTAACAAACCAAGACAAGATATCTACATATATAACCGATATTTGTTAGTCAACGAAACCGCATTTTGTTAAGTCGTCCATCATCCCTTAATATAACAATATATATATATATATATATCAAGATGGAGTTATCATACGGGTCTCCATTTCTCATTCAAACGGAACTCAAATTTTACTGAATATACCGCGATCAAGAGCTCATAGAGACGAAGTCAAAACTCCTACTTTTGAGTGTTAACAATGGCCGGAGCCCACGGAAATGTGCTCAGAAAGTGTTTGGCGCACCATGCGTTAAAAACATGTATAATTCATAAAACATGTATAATTTAGTTCAAAACATATTGTTTTGAAAAATTTCAAGAGTGTTACATAGGAAAAAAAATAATATTGTTTATATATATATATATATATATATATATATATATATATATATATATATATATATATATATATATATATATATATTCCCGCAAATTATGATTTATAAAAATAAATAACTCAATATAATGTCTCTTATATTATGCATTCATTGATTCAAAAAGCTAAATTATACATGGTGTGTGTGTTTTTTTTTTTTGAAAATTGCTAAAAATATAGTAGTTAGATATGTAGATATAGCTAATTTATATAGAGAATACGTAGTGTTATTACAATAATAAAAATAATATATTTTTTAAATTATATAATATTTTATACAATTTAATAGATTAAATTTGTAGAATAATTTATGTCTTTTTAAAAACGAAAATCGGTTAAAAAAGACTATCTTCTAGAGGTAATCTATACTAAGTAATTTATGTTGTTTGTTTTCAAATTTTTATATTTTTATTTGTTGAATAATTAGTATTTTCGTTCTAAAACTGAAAAAAGATTAATCCATTTAATTAAAAATATAGATACAACCATCTTATTTTACAAAGTTGTTAATTAAAATGATCTTCAACATTTTTTATTTAAATATATGAATAGTTAACCTACATGAAACCCTATATTATATTTTTCACCTTATATTTATCATAAAAAATATTTATTACAAGGGCCTCGATGGTGAGTGTGTAAATTAAGAAGATTAAGATTATGAGAATTAAAAGGAAGAAATACTTCTTGTAATCTCGTTTGGTAATATAATTAAGGAGATTAAAGGGGTTAGATTAAGAAAATTAGATTATGAAAATTTTGTAACCCTGCAAAATTTGGATCACAATGATTATGAAAATTAATAAGGCTTAAATCTTACTTTTACCCTTCATTCTATCTTCATCCATGTAATCTTAGGTTACTAAACTCGTCCAAGATAAAATTAGCTATTATATTTTTCACCTTATATTTATTTTTGACTAAATCCTTATTAATTTATTATTATGTTTTAAACTTAATCAGAAGGAATTGTCGATTAATTTGTTTAAATGATCCCTTCTTGTTGAATCTCTTCTCTCTTTCGGTGGGTATTCTAACACTGCTAGCTTTCTCTGATAAAGCTGATAAAGCACTACGTGGAATCGCAATATAGTTCACTACTATGATCACTTTTGGGTTACGATCAGTAGGAACCATGTGCAATTTGGGTTGGCATGCTTATCACAATCGCAATATAGTTCAGAATCTCAGATAACAAATTCTTCGTCACCCCCACAAGCCAAAATCAATATGGCCGAAGCTGCCATGTTCAGCGTTGCTTCCAACCTCTTGACCACCATTGCTGCCAATGCATTTAAAGAAGCTTATTATAAGGGCTGTTCCATTTGGAATGCAAGGAAAGAACTCGATAAGCTTGAGAAAAGTATCAAAACAATCCATGCTGTGCTTCTTGATGCTGAGAAGAAGCAAGACTCCCGTCCTTTTGTCAAGGATTGGATCAAGAGGGTCAGCGACGTGTTGTATGAAGCCGATGATTTGTTTGATGAAGTGGCCACCGATGATATGCTTAAGCAACAGATCAGGAAAGAACACAACAAGCTCTTGAACATGGTATGGGTTTTTTTCTATAAGTTAAACCCAAATTTGTCTGGTGTTTCTATTGCTAAGAAAGTTAGGGCAATCCGAAAGAGTTTAGATGAGATCTCTACAAATATTAATCAGTTTGAATTAATAATACGTCAATGTGAGGCACCGGTTAGCAAAGGACGAGATCTACAGTGTTTTTGTTATCCGGACGATGTCTTTGGTAGGGAGGAAGACAAGAAAAGAATTTTAGAAATGCTTTTTAACGAGTCAAATAGTGTTGAACCAGGTTTCGTGATTGCCATAGTTGGTATAGGGGGTATGGGTAAAACAACCCTCGCCCGACTAATTTACAATCACGATGAAGTTGAGAAGAAATTTGAAAAGATGTGGTTTACCTGTATTTCTGATGAAAAAGTTCTAGGAAGAAGAACCTTTCGATCTGAATACAGTAAAAACAATAGAGAGTTCACTGATGATCAACTGCAAACTGAAATTAGGGAGAAAATGAAGGGTATCAACAACTTTTTACTTGTTCTGGATAATGTGTGGGAAGAAAATCCTAATAGGTTCAAAATGAGTTGGTTAAGTAATGGTTCAAAAGGGAGCAAGATAATTGTCACTACAAGGTCCTTAGAGGTTGCAAAGGCTGTGGGTGCAAGGGAAAGGGAAACTTATAGATTACTTGGCTTATCAAATGAAGAGTCATGGGATCTGTTCAAAAATATAGCATTGACTACAGATCAAGAGAGTGATTCAAGATGGACCGACCTCGGAAGAGAGATTGTAAAGAAGTGTGTCAATGTTCCTCTAGCCATAAGGACTATAGCCGGCCTTCTTTGCACAGAAGATACCATTCTTGAATGGGAGACGTTCAAAGATCAAGAGCTTTGGAATTTGGATGAGCGGAATAATGAAGACATTATGAATACACTAAAATTGAGCTATGAACACCTACCGTCAAACTTGAAGCATTGTTTTGCCTATTGTGCCCTATTTCCAAAAGATTTTCAGTTTGATGTGAAGATGTTAATCTATTGTTGGATTGCTCAAGGATATATTAGACCACATGAACCGGAAACTGTTGAGCAAGCGGGGTTTTCATCCTTCATGGATTTGTTTAGGAGGTTTTTCTTTCAAGAAGCAAAATATAATGTGCGTGGTGACATTGAAAGTTGCAAAATGCATGATTTAATTCATGATTTGGCAAAATCAGTGTCGGGAGGTGAAATTTGTACGCTAAGCAGGCAATCGGATCAATTTAGGGATGGTGCACGACATGCAAGGATTCTTTGTGAGAGGGTCCAGTCATGGGAAGATTTAGTCCGGCCGCTTAATATTGAACGGGTTCGTTCAGTTATGATTGATATTGATTGCTCCGGTCTCCGCTTTTTTGATGAGCAATTAGTCAAGTTCAAGTTTTTGCGCACGTTGAGTTTGCGGGGGTTTGGAATTGAGAATGTTTCAAGTAGTATCGGAGACTTGAAACACTTGAGATACGTTGATCTTTCAAAAAACCCAATAAAAAGTCTTCCCGATTCCATGACAAAGCTAGTGAATTTGCTAGCACTAAACCTTAGTGGCTGTAAACTTAGAGCCTTGCCGGATAAGTTCAGGAGATTGATTAATCTGAGGTTCTTGGACATTAAGGGTTGTCAACAGTTGAAACACATGCCACCTAGGGTTGAGGAGTTGACTTCTTTGCAGTACTTGAGTAATTTTGAGGTAGGGCAAACAAGTGAGGGGGTTCGAATGAGTGGACTTGATGCCTTAGTTGGATTAATGCATCAACTTAGAGGAGAGTTGTGCATCACATTTCATATGGACACAAACGATTGGAGCGGAGATGAATGCTGGCAGCTACCTGTATCTCCACACACGCTACGGATAATGTCGTATCCAGGCAGGAGAATACCGCGGTGGGTGAATGGGAGTCCTAATGCCTTAAAGCTTGCATCTCTAACCATTGATGGTTGTTCAAAACTAAAATGTTTGCCTCCCATAAGTTTGCTTCCTAATCTCAAGACACTTTATCTTTACCATTTGGAGGAATTAGAATACTTGGAGGAGGGAAACAGTAGTACACAAGAAGCATCAGGGTCTACTACATTCTTCCCTTGTTTGAAGACCTTTGAATTGGTTGCTATGCCCAAATTGAAGGGATGGAGGAGGGAAGTAGCAGTACACCCACATGAGTTTCCCTCTCTTTCTCATCTACAAATCAGAAGCTGTCCAAAGCTGAAGCCATTACTGCTATGTCCACTTCTTCAGAATCTATACCTTAGCAAGGACGTGGAGATACAACAACTGATGTCAGCAGTAAAGTCAGATACGTCATCTCTCGAGGTGATAACAATTGAGCTTTGCAATGACATAACAAGCTTTACTGATGAAGCCCTTGCATCTCTTGAAGAACTCACTATTAGGAGCTGCTCTAGCTTAATGTCTTTGCACCTCACTTCACCGCGTCTCGGAAAAATATCCATCAGAGGCTGCCATGGGCTAATGAGCATTCAAGCTGAAGCACTTTCATCTCTCTTCTCTCTGACTATTGAAAACTGTAAGACATTGAAAAACTTGAAAATTTCAGAGATCAATGCCCTAGAGTATTTCGATATTAGTGGATGTCCGGAGTTGGAGCTGTGGGAAGAAGATGAAGAGAAGAGATGTCATATAGATTGGGATTCCCTCCCCAATCTCCGCGAGTTAACAGTAGCTACACTTCCCCCTCCAGAGAAGCTCCCTGAATCCCTCCGATGCCGTCTAGCCCTCGGCGAATTACAATTGCAAACATAGGTCAGTTATCAATCCCATTTAACTCACATATAAATATATGCATATCATAACATAGTTTCTGATTCATACTGCAGGTTGACCACATTTCTCAGCAAATCGACTTTCAAGCTCCAACATGTGAGTTTCTTCATGCAATATCTCGTTATCTCATGTAGCAACATATGTTCAATCTCCAACGATCCACGGACCTCATCTTCCGCACATGCTAAGGTGTCGTCATCCATTATCAAGAGTAAATGCGAAGAAGACGATCCCCCGAGTTTCTCATTATCTGCTCTTTTGATTACGTTTGCATCTTGTTGCTTTGTTGTGTGTGTTTTGGTTATACTGATTTTTTTGTTGGTGTAATCGGATATTAAATATGTTCAGACTTCGTGGATATTGGGTTGAGTCCTCCTCCTAAGACTCCGCGGAGTAGGGTTATCCCGAACCGCGTGAACATGTTCGCTTTTATTTACAACTTTCATACTTGCATTGTTAGTTCCATGTGTTTGGAATCATCTTATGGGACCGATTAAACAAAACATGATGATAACTCCACCTCGATGAGTATTGTTGTATCTACAAATGATGGAAGAATTCACAAAATGTAGTTTTTGACCAACAAATATTAATTATATATATGTAGATTTTTTTTGTCTTATACATGTTTTATGCAGGTAGTCAGAGCTACAAACGGATATGAGAGAAAAGAAGATCATCAACGGCGAAAGATGATCTTCAACAACCAAAGATTCTGGAGAAGAGTTTGTACGTTGAAGATTTTGTTCGATACATATGGAGCATTTTCGAACGTTTAAACCACCGGGATTCTGAAGAAGATTTGTTCGAATTTTGTGGGATACATATGGAGCATTTTCGATACATATGGAGCATTTCCGCACTTTATTTGTTTACATTGTGACTAACAAGTTTTTAAAGAATCCAAAGTTAAGACCTTGAGATTCGCTTCAAGGTCTTGAGAAACGGTTATCGTCACAAAGTTCAAAGATTGACTTCATGGCCTTGAAATTCATTTCACTTTCTTGACATCTGCGATTGTGAAAAGTACTTATACTCTATTCAACCCCCTCTAAAGTATTTTTATTCTTATTCTATCTTATACTTTGTTCTTCACATGACAAGAAATCGGAATCACAAAATACAACCTAAGAATTTGCATATTGGACATCTCATCGCCCTTAAGAAGTTGGGCATTATGGCATGTTGGAGTTGTGGGAAGAAGACGACGATCAAGTCAATATGCAGCGCCTTAAAGTGAATTTAACGTTGCAAGTATAAGTATATCCGTCTTTAAAACAGTATTAAAAGTAATTTATTTTGAAGAGTTTTTCATGTTTAATTCGTATTTTTTTATTAGTCGTGCATTTATATATAAATTTAATATTATAATATGTATTGTTTTTGCAATATTGTTGTAATATAATTTTTTTTGATAAAGGTAGTTGACTTGTTTAGGTTTTTGACACCTTGAATTCCTAGTTTTTAGCAAATGGAGCTAAAACTTATGTAGTTGACTTGTTTAGGTTTTTGACACCTTGAAGCACTTTTGGGCATGAAAAGAACTCGATTCGACATTGATGCACGACATTTGACATGCCATTGACCTTCGATAAGTGAGGCTTCGATAAATCTACAATTATCAAATGAAAACTTGATTTCATATTCAATTCTGGACATCTTCAATAAACGTTATTCATAATTTTGGGCAAGATATGAAACATGTAGAAATAGGTTGTGTTTGGTTGTCATAAAATTAAGGGGATGAAGATTATGGGGATTAAGATCGAGGGGTAGAATAATTCCCTTAATCACGTTTGGTAAAGGACTGAAAGAGATGAAAGATTAAATTATGTAGAATAAAGGAATTAGATTATGAGATTATGTAATCCTTTTGCAACAAGGCGAGCTTTAAAGCGTTCTAAACTGTCATCAGCTTTAAGTTAGACACGAAATACCCCTTGCAACCTATTACTTTCTTGTCTTTGGGAAGAGGAACTAAATCCCAAGTATGATTCAGTTGGAGTGCCTAATACTCCATGTTCATGGCTTTAACCCAACTAGGATCATAATCAGCTTCATGGTAAGTTTGTAGGTTTAACGTAAGCAGATAATTAAGAAAGAAAGACATGGTAAGAGGATCGTAGAAAAGAAGCAGGGAAAATATCTGGTGTTTGAGAGGTGGAACTATAAGTGCAAATGAAATCCTTAAGTAAGAAGGTCGATGAATGGATCTGATTGACCTCCTTAGAGGTGGGTGATTGTCAATGAGAATGTGGTCATTGGAAGTATCTGGAGAAATAGAACTTTAAACCCTTGAAGAGGTTGGAGTTGGAGGAATGTGTATATATAGGTAAAGTAGGAGAGGAAGAGTGTGGAGAAAAAGAAGAAGAAATGAATATGGAGGAGTCAAATGAAAGAGGAATAGAAGATGATGAATTAGGCAAGGTATATGAAAAGGATGGGGTAAAATATGTCGATAAGGAAAATCTGTTTCATGAAAAACAATGTTTCTAGAGTAAATGATTTCATTAGAGTAATGAGTGAAGACTTTATAACCCTTCTTGCCAAAGAAATAACCAAGAAATGTGCATGGGATAGCACGAGGCTGAAATTTGTCTCGATTGTGAGAGGTAGTGGTGACATAACAAAGGCAACCAAACACTCGAAAATGGGAGTAAGAAGGAGGGTTGGAGAAGAGAAGTTCATATGGAGATTTGTAATCCATGATATGGGAAGGTAATCGATTAATTAGGTATGTAGCTGTGAGGATGCAATCACCCCAATATAGGAGAGGGAGATTAGCTTGAAAGTATAAAGAACGAGCAACTTTCAAAAGATGTTTGTGTTTGCGTTCAACTACCCCATTTTATTGAGAGTGTAAAGGCAAGCAGTGTTGTGAATGATGTCATGGTCAGAGTGAAAAAGAGGAAGCACTGGTTCTAGAAAACTCCATGGCATTATTAGATCGTATGGTTTTGATGGATGAGTTAAATTGGTTCTTGACAAGAAAGATAAAGGACTTGAGAATAGAAAAGGCATTGCTTTTATTGCCTAACAAGTAAGTCCAAGTACAACGAGTGTGATCATCAACAATGGTCAAGAAATACGTGAAATCATTATATTTAGTTTGTTTGTAAGGACCCCATGTGTCTAAATGAATGAGTTAAAAATGAGTATCCACTCTAGTAGAAGTATGTTTAAAAGCAAGTCGATGTTGTTTGGCTTGAGGGCATATCTGACACACTGCATGATGCTTGGTGGAGATATTATGACAAGATATGTGATGCAATTGATCAAAGGGAAGATGACCAAGACGACAATGCCAAAGTTCTGGACTGAGGAAAGCAATGTGGCAGGAGTGTGAGTTGTTGGAAATAGGAGGAATTTTATTCGTAACATATAGTCCTTTGTGCACTCTACCAATCACCAAGGGTTGTTTCATCAAAGGGTGACATTGGTGAAAGTAATGTCAAGTTTTAGGTCAAAAGCAAGCTTGTGAATGGATAATAAATTAAAATGAAAATCTAGCACATGGAGTACATTGTGTAGAGTAATGGATGCATTTAAGTGAATGGTACCAATGTGAGCAATAGGAGCATGCTGGCCATTAGACATAGTAACGAGGGTGTGTGTAGGCAAAGGTTTACATGATTAGAGGAGAAGAAACAAGCTGACTTAACAATGCAAGAAAGTTGTGTGATCAACCTTACCACTGTCCTGAGCTTGTGGTGGTTGTATGAGAGACAAAAGTTGTTGTTGTTGATCAGTTGAAATGCCTAGTAGAGTGCTAGTGGAATTGATTGATGTTGCTGCTAATTTATGGCCTGGAGGATAGCCATGAATCTTCCAACTGCGTGAAGTAGCATGGCCTCCAATTTTGCATTTATCACAAAAAGCAATGCCTGGAGCTCGAGCAGCGGGATAGCCGTGTAACTTCTAACATTTGTCAATGAGATGACCTATGATTTTGCAATGATTACAGAATAATATTTTGTCAGAAGGTGTGGAAGAGTTTCTTGGATCATAATAGCTTCATTAAGGAGCATCTGAATAACTTCATTAAGGAGGATGTTCTTGATTGGCTGGAGAACCTCGTCGTTGGGAATATAGAGCAACTGAATCATCATCAACGGAAGCTGATGATCTTCTGCCTTGTTGGTGTTCATCTTGAAGCATAATTTGATAGACCTTATGATTATTGGGAGCATGAGATATCATTAAGACATTAGATTGAATGACATAATAAGAGTCATTCAAGCCAACAAGAAACTGAATAACCTGTTGGTCATGCAAGATATTGAGAGCACTCTTATTTGAACAACAAGTACAGATTTGATCCTCAACAACTAAGGAATACTCGTCCCACGGCTTCTTCAGACGAGTAAATTAAATAGGCAGTAATTGAAGAATTATTTTGAGAAATTGAACATAATTCTTTATGTATTCGGTAAAGATTAGTTCTGTTTGATTTGCCATAGCGAGAACTCAATTCCTTCCAAATTTGAGTAGCAGTTTTACAAAACAACACTGATTCAACTGTCTTTCTCCACCGAGTGTAATAACCATGAAATTAACTTATTATTACACTGCTCCAATTCGGCCATTAGTTCAAGATCTGAAACCGGCTTCTTACAGTCTTATTAATAAATCCAAATTTGTTTTTAGCAAGAAGTGATACCATTAGTGGTCATTTCCATCGACTATAGTTGGTTTCATTGAGCAACGTTATGTTGAGTTTGAGAGAAGGGGGGTCCGAATGATGCAGGTGCATCTGATTGTAAGGATCTCCATCACTTGGATCTAGTACTTCTCTGAATGGATTCATCGTTTCTTCATCAGAATTGTGGTGGCTTGTGTCGGATTGATCCATGGAAGTATGAATGTGATGAAAAATTTAAGGATCGGTATTCAGTCATACCATGTTACAGTATGAAGAATTGATTGAAGAGAAGAGAGAGAGTATAGTTGAGAGATCTGAAATAAAACTGAGCTTCACATTCTATTATCTCATGTAAGGTGAGTACACGTATCTATAGAGTATAACAACCCATAACAGAAAGTTATTAACCCTAATGAGTCATCATGCTGAGCTGACATGTAACTATAACATCACTCAACATAGCCTCCAGGGATCGTCTTTCTCGACCAATCTTACTAAAATCACCAAAAAATGTTGCTTCGGATCCTTCGTTCTGAAAACTCTCTTTCGGCTTTGAAAAATCTCCTGTTTATAACATGCAGAATCTGAGCTAAAGGAGATTAATTAAAAATAAAAAAAATAAAAAATCAGGCTTGGAAAAGTGTGGAGTTTATCCTAATAAGATCAACATTCTAGCTAGTTTCTTTACAAGATTTTAGCATGACTGATCAAAGTGATGACTTAAAACACTTCAGCAACAGCCTCAGCTCAGGTACAAGGTTTCTTATTAATCTGAATGGCTGTTTTACTGTTTGGTATAAATTAAATGATTTTTTACGTAAGATATCATTATGTTATGATTAGCAGGATACTCAACTTAAACAAGAAAGAAAGAAAGAAGCTAAGATATCATTGATTAGTACCTCTTGAGATTTGAACGTGTTGGTTAGTTGATCAGGCGCATTGTCAGGGCGATACATCATCACAGTTCAGAATTTTCACTTTGGAGAAAAAAAGACACTGTTAGTAAATGATTTAAACTACATGACGTGCACATATATTCGTGTGAGTTAAATGGGATTGATAACTCACCTATGTTTGCAATTGTAATTCGCCGAGGGCAAGACGGCATCGGAGGGATTCAGGGAGCTTCTCTGGAGGGGGAAGTGAGTCTACTGTTAACTCACAGAGGTTAGGGAGAGAATCCCAATCTATACAGCATCTCTTCTCTTCATCTTGTTCCCACAGCTCCAACTCTCGACATCCACTAATATCGAAATACTCGAGGGCATTGAGATGTGAAATTTTCAAGTTCTTCAATGTCTTACAGTTTTCAATAGTCAGAGAGAAGAGAGATGGAAGTGCTTCCGCTTGAATGCTCATTAGCCCATGGCAGCCTCTGATGGATATTTTTCTGAGACGCGGTGAAGTGAAGTGCAAAGACATTAAGCTAGAGCAGCCTCTAATAGTGAGTTCTTCAAGAGATGCAAGGGCTTCATCAGTAAAGCTTGTTATGTCCTTGCATAGCTCAATTGTTATCACTTCGAGAGATGGCGTATTTGACTTCACTGCTGACATCAGTTGTTGTATCTCCACGTCCTTGCTAAGGTATAGATTCTGAAGAAGTGGACATAGCAGTAATGGCTTCAGCTTTGGACAACTTCTGATATGTAGATGAGAAAGAGAGGGAAACTCATGTGGGTGTACTGCTACTTCCCTCCTCCATCCCTTCAATTTTGGCATAGCAACCAATTCAAAGGTCTTCAAACAAGGGAAGAATGGAGTAGGCCCTGATGCCACTTCTATGCTACTGTTTTCTTCCTCCAAGTATTCTAGTTCCTCCAAATGGTAAAGATAAAGAGTCTTGAGTTTAGGAAGCAAACTTATGGGAGGCAAATATTTAAGTTTTGAACAACCATCAATGGTTAGAGATGCAAGGTTTAAGGCAATATGCCTCCCATTCCCCCACCGCGGTATTCTCCTGCCTGGATACGACATTATCCGTAGCGTGTGTGGAGATACAGGTAGCTGCCAACATTCGTCTCCGCTCCAATCGTTTGTGTTCATGTGAAATGTGATGCACAACTCTCCTCTAAGTTGTTGCATTAATCCAACTAAGGCATCAAGTCCACTTGTTTGTCTAACCTCAAAATTACTCAAGTACTGCAAAGAAGTCAACTCCTCAACCCTAGGTGGCATGTGTTTCAACTGTGGACAACCCTTAATGTCCAAGAACCTCAGATTGATCAATCTACTCAACTTATCCGGCAAGGATCTAAGTTTACATCCACTAAGGTTTAGTGCTAGCAAATTCACTAGCTTCGACATGGAATCGGGAAGACTTTTTATTGGGTTTTTTGAAAGATCGACATATCTCAAATGTTTCAACTCTCCGATACTACTTGAGACATTCTCAATTCTCACCGCTCGCAAACTCAACGTGTGCAAAAACTTGAACTTTGTCAGCTGCTTTTCATGAAAACGGAGAACGGAGTGATTAATATCAATCAAAACTGAACGAAGCCGGAAGATAGTATGCGGTCGGGCAAAATCTTCCCATGACTGATCCATCCCACAAACAATCCCTGCATGTCGTACACTATTCTTAAACTGATTGCATTGCCTGCTTAGCGTACAAATTTCCTCTCCCGATACTGATTTTGCCAAATCATGAACTAAATCATGCATTTTGCAACTTTCAACCTCACCACGCTCATTATATTTTGCCTCTTGAAAGAAACACCTCCTAAACAAGTCCATGAAGGATGAATTCCCCGCTTGCTCGATAGTTTGTAGTTCATGTTGTGGCTTAATATATCCTTGGGCAATCCAAAAATATATTAACCTTTTAACGTCAAATTCAAAATCTTTTGGAAATAGGGAACAATAGGAAAAACAATGCTTCAAGTTCAATGGTAGGTGCTCGTAGCTCAATTTTAGTGTATTCATAATGGAATCGCCACTTCCCTCCTCTAGCTTTGCGAGATCTTGATCTCTAAATGACTCCCATTCTTGAATGGTAGTTTTTGCGTAAAGAAGGCTACCTACACTCCTAATAACTAGAGGAACATTGACACACTTCTTCACAATCTCTCTACCGATGTCACTCCATCTTGAATCCCTCTCTTGCTTCGGTTTAAATGCTAACCTTTGGAAAAGATCCCATGACTCACCATCTGATAAGCCGTGTAAGTTAAGAGTTTTTGTCCCGGATGCATCCACAACCCTTGCAACGGCTGAGGACCTCGTAGTGACAATTATTTTGCTCCCTTCCGAACCATTACTAAACAAACTCATCCGATCTTGCCACATAACACAATCTTCATCCCACACATTATCTAGAACAAGCAAAAAGTTCTTGATACCCTTCATTTCCTTCCTAATTTCAGTTTGCATTTGACCACTAGTGAATTCGCTATAGTTTTTATTGCATATAGATTGAAAGATTTTCTCAAGAACTTCCTTTTCATCGGATGTATTAGAAATGCATACAAACCACTTCTTTTCAAATTTACTCTTAACCTCATCATCATTGTAAATCATATGTGCGAGTGTTGTTTTACCCATTCCACCTATCCCAACTATGACAACCACGAAGGGAACACCAGAGTTAGCACTATCTGACTCATTAAGAAGAAATTCTAAAATTCTTTTCTTGTCATCCTCCCTACCCAAGACATCCTTTGGATCAACAAAATACCCTAAAACTCGTCCTCTTTTAGCACTGGTAACCAGTGCTTCACGTCGACGCCCCACAAATTCAAACTGAGCCATATCGGCAGAGATCTCAAGTAAACTCTTTCTTATAGCCTTAACTTTCTTAGCAATAGAATATCCAGAGACAATTGGGTTTAACCTAGAGCAAGAAACCCGTACCTTGCTTAAGATAACGTTACCTTCTTTGAGGATATGTTCCTTAAGCTTATCATCGGTGGCCACTTCATCAATGAAATCATCAGCTTCGTACAACACGTTCCTGGCCCTCTTGATCCAATCCTTAACAGCAGCGGAGGATTCTTGCTTGTTCTCAGCATCTAGAAGCACAACTTGGATAATTCGGATACTTCTTTTAAGCTTATCGAGTTCATCCTTTGGATACCAGATGAAACAAGCTTGTTCAAACGCCGGAATGACAATGGTGGGCAAGAGCTTGGAAGCAACGTTGAACATGGAAACTCCCGCCATAATGAGATTTTGGCTTGTCGTGGTAATGGAGAATTTGTTATCTGAGTAGGTTGATTTGTAGAATAAATTCTAAATTCCCTCCTTCAGATTTATAGGCGAGAATTACTCGAGTCAGTAGCACTGTGATAAGCATGCAAACTGTGCACATGGTGGCACGTTTTGTGACAACAATTATACGAAAGTGCACATGGTTTCTACTAATCGACAAAAACATCGGACATAAATTACATATGATTGGGGACCAGAAGTTTTATACTTTAAAGTATTATATGATTCAATTTAGCATTGTTCTTGTTGTCTTTTGGTTATTCGGTTTATATGATGATTTACAAATAATTGGATCTAAAAACTAAGTATGAAAATTATAAACAAGCTCCAACACCATCTAATCACGTGCAAAGTTTTATACTTTAAAGTATTATATGATTCAATTTAGTATTTTTCTTGTTGTCTTTTGGATCTAAGAATGAACTGAAAACTCACACGTACTATATATATAGAGATAGGAATAATTCATTCAACCAACAATAACTACGAATAATACATTAAAACGATATGGCACATTCGTAACAAAACTAATAATAATTACGAATTTGTTCCTATGATTACACGATAAGCTTGTTTTCATATGATATGATATATATATATATATATATATATATATATATATATATATATATATATATATATATATATATATATATATATATATATATATATATATATATATATATATATACGGACTCATATGTAAACAGCTCTTACCATGTGAACATGTAAACACCGAATAAACGTGACTATAACGTCGAATATATGTGACTATACCACCGAATATATGAATCACGTCTGGCGAATATTTCTTCCACTAATCAGCATCGGGCATGACAAGGCCATGACAAGGTCATGCATGGAAATGACAAGGCCACTTTCTCGGACATGACAAGCCCAGCGTCGGGCATGGCTAAGTCATGACAATGCAACTCTCGAACATGGCAAGCCGGTCTCGGGCATGACAAACCCAGAGTCGGCTATGACAAGGCCAACACCCATCTTAACCCACCTTCACAAGGCAAACACCCATGTTGACAAGGCTAACATCCATATTGATAAGGTCAACCCCGATCTTAACAAAGGCAACACTCATCTTGACGAGGCCAACACCCGTCTTAACCCATCTTGGCAAGGCCGTCATAACGTGACAAGTCAACGCCACGTTTCTCGGTGCCTAAAAAATTATTTTAAAAAGTGATTTCTAAATATTAATATAAATTGAAAATTAATTTTTAAAACTTTTACGGATTTTTTTTTACCAACAAACATATCTTAACAAATCAATTTAAAAATATAATTAATTAGAAGAGATAAATACTTAAAAGAGAATTAAAAATCATAATAATGATTATAATTTCATTCTCCCGATTTTTATTTTACAAAAATATACATATAAATTTTTAAGTATTAAATATTTATTAAAACTCAACCCGCACTTTGTGCGGGTAAATACACTAGTATCTATTAAAGGAGACACCTCTATTTCCACGTGTCAAGCCACGGTTCTCCCATCCCCCAAATTAATTTAAAAAGTGGTTTTTAAATCTCATTATTAAATAGAAGATTTGTTTAAATTTTTATTTGATCCCGATTAAATATATAGAATAAACAAAATTAGATTTTGAGATAATTACAAAACAATTATTTACTTGACATAAAAATGTTTTTTTTTTTTGAAAACTTATGTATATATATCCAGAAGTAGGGGGTTACAAAGCAACTAGCTTAGTACAAGATCATGAGCCCAGGAACAAAATTCAAATGAAGAGACTAGGTGATTGAGAAAACAGAATTAATGTTGTTGAAAGCTCAAGTCAAGGATCTTCGCGCAGCTCAGAGAGTTCCTAGAACGGTTCTTCCACTTGAAAGAAAAGTGAGCTTTAGTAATATTGATGATGTTGTGAGCACAGGCGGTGGGATGTGTACTTTTGTTGTTGTAGAGGAGATCGTTTCGAGCCTTCCAAATGAGATATATGTAGCTAATCATAGTAGAAGCACGCACATTGGTGATAAGATCGTCTTTGATCAGAGGGACGGTACGAAGCCAGGTCCAGATGCAGTCACTGTAATGGAGTGGATGGGGAATTCTAAGCCATGCAGAGATGATGTTAAGGACAGTATGTGCATAGGAGCAGTGGTGAAGCAGGTGAGTCACATCCTCCGGGTAAAGGTTGCAAGTTCGACAGGTATTATCGGTGACAATGTTCCAGTCATTCAGTTTGGAAAGGGTCGGAAGGCGGTGATGACTGACAATCCAGGCGATGGCTCTGCATTTAGGTGGGCAAGGAGTTGACATAAAAATGTTGTTTTACAAAATGCAAGTGCATGTGTATGTTTTTATACCGATCGTTTGCTCAAAGTGATATTTTGCTTGAGCCTCTAAATTTCAGTTCGGTCGGTAAACCTAATATAAATTTACATATAAATTTTTTATGGTTTCAATCGGAATGGCGGTGTAGCCACTGAGATGCAAATGGTCTAAATCAATGAAAGACGTTAATTTTTTTGAATTGGAAAGCATACAGGACAACCGATGAAGGTTTCGTTGATGACATTGATAGTGAGATATGACCGTGGAATATGGTGAAGAAGAATGGCTTTTATTAATTTCATACGGATGAAGAAGAATAATTTTTATTAATTTCATACGTTAAAGATTTGTATCTTTCTATTAGTTATATACCAAAAGAGAATCATTTGTGTTTATGCATGTATGCACCCATACTTTATACACAAATCACACTTTGAAGCTTCTATCTAATTTTTATTGTATGCATGATGAGTAATCTTCAATTTTAATGAACTCTTAATTAATTAATCTATATCTTATCTATTATACTTACTAAAACAGAGCACGGGTCGATGACGTGGCGCGTTGTGGACGCAAGATTTTTGAAATTGAGCTCCCACAATTAAAGCTAATAAATCTTTATTTTTTACATTATTCTTTAAACCATAAAATCTTTTATTATTAAAATAATAATTTTATAGAAACCAAATCTGTTATACTTATTAAAACAGATCACGGGTTGATGATTTAGCGCGCTGTGGACGCAGGATTAGATTAGAGAAGTATACAAAACAAAAGCACGTAAAAAAAACCTATTTCACAATATTCTTTCTCATTTTTTTCAAAACCAGCACAAGTGCGGGTATTATACTAGTATCTATTAAACCAGGAGCCTCTATTGCCACGTGTCAACGCCAGATTTCTCGAAGCCTAAAAAATTATTTTAAAAAGTGATTTTTAAATGTTAATATAAATTGAAAATTGATTTTTAAATTTTTTTAAAAATATTTGAATTAATATTTTTATAAAAATAGTTTTTAAACTTTTACGAAATTTTTTTTACCAACAAACATATCTTAACAAATCAATTTAAAAATATAATTAATTAGAAGAGATTAATACCTAAAAGACAATTAAAAATCATAATATTTTATTATAATTTCATTTTTTCGGATTTTTATTTTACAAAATATACATATAAATTTTTAAATATTAAATATTTATTAAAAATGAACCCGCACAAAGTGCGGGTTATACACTAGTATACTACTAAAGCTTGTACACGTGTCAACCTCTAAGGCCATCCACGTAAGCTTTTTCCCAATTTATTTACAGATTTGCCACAACGTATTTACAGATTTGCCATTAATTATTTTATAAAAAAAAATTTATTAGAATTTGTAAACAGTCATCATGCCATGTCAATTTTATTAAAATAAATAATAAAAAAAAATCTACATATCTACCAATCAAAATTAACAAACTGATTTATTGTAACTCGATTTATTGAAAAAATCTAACGCAAATCTTCTAACAAGATTTGACACATTTGTTTAATTTAAAACTAAATCAAATTTTGCTCATCTATCTAAATCTAAGTAAAAGTGATAATATATTAAGGTATAAATATAATACTCGAATAATAATCTTTCTAATAGAATTTTAATTATGTTCTTTTATTTATTTTAAAAAAATTAATCCTCATATATTAGTTATATTAATTAATAAAAATAATTTTTACAATAAATTGATATCAAATATATGATGCATGAAAGTGAAAATATAGTATTTATTTAAACAATCTCGCACAAGGTGCGGGCACTAAACTAGTTAGTTTGACAAAGAAAGAAGATAACCAATATTTTGATTTATTTTTAGGGCCCATTTGGTTCCAACTTCGGAAACGGAAACGGAATGAAAACGAATTTAGTTCATATGTATATCCTTATTCATGAAATTCTATGGAATCATTCCTTGTGTTTACATGCAAAATACACTTGTTTCCCCATATTTTGTTACCCTATAGGGTATCGAAAGTAATCAAATTCAACTTCAATTACTTCAAATCACGATGAATGATTCCAAAAACTTTCATGAACAAGGGCATACATATGGACTAGATTCGTTTTCATTTCGTTTCCGATTTCGGAGTTAAAATCACACGGGCCTTAGAGTCTTCAGCATGACGCATGCAATCTTCTTTACAATATTTTTAAATTCTCACCAGATTAATTAATATCTTTCTATTTTTTCATTTTTTTTATCAACATCATTCTTTCGATATTTTCTTCAAATATTTAGTTAATTAATATGAATAGTTTGTCAAAAAATTGTTTAGGAACTATTATTTTTTCATAGAAAAACATACCATTCAACTAAAATTACACATGTAAATTACAAGTAGATTTGTAACAAATTAACTATTTAAATTAATATATATTGTTATGTTGGAAACTCATGTAAAAGTTATAATATGTTAAAATCGTCAAATGTTTGTCCAAAAACGAAAAATTAAAATGTATAAGAACGAATGTAATTTTATTCACCAACTGTGCACTCATCTTTCAAATATTTATAATGATACAATTTACTAAAAATTACCCCTGCACCCGCACAAGGTGCGGGTAATACGCTAGTACACTATTATTACTACAATATAATTTATTTGTAATTATAATGATCTTTTCAACTGAAACTAATAGGGTACAAATTTTTAATGCGTACTTAATACGGAGTATTTTTTTTCATTGTTATTGTTTGTTGCACCATTTATTTAAAATTTCGGTTCCTTTACATGAGTTACTATGGTATACATTTATCTCACTATTCGTAATTATATGGTTTAATTTATCGTTGAACTTTCCCCATCATAACATATTATTCGTAAATATAATCGTTTTTATTGTATATATGTTCATTTCATGTATAGTATCCGATTTTTACGTAATTATAATGGTTTTTAATTGTTTGAACTATTACCATTAATATAAATTATTCGTAATTATAATGTCTTATATTTTATTCTTACATATGAAAGTCATGATAAATTACAAAGCGGGTGCTCTGCTTATTAAATGGTACACTCGATATATCTATGTACTAATATTGGTGTAGTTACATATAGAATTACTCACCATTGTCATCCATTGTTGTCAAAAGACTAACTTGATTTGAACCAATCAGTGTATAGCCCACGATTTTATTTTGTATTAATTACGAATAATGATGCCCTTGATAATAATGATGCCCTTGAATCAACAACCTCACGCCAATGGTGTTTTCCATCAATGTTATGATTGTCCCTATAACGAATATATAATGGTTAAGCAAATGCTACAATACCAGATAGCAAAATTGTATATTACATAGGTAACAAATGCTTCATTGTATATGCCAAAACGATTTTAAAAACAAACAGTAAAATTGAATACATAACCTTGTTCAGATTTGCAGATGGAGAATCAAACTGATGTTGTTGACGGATTATGAAAGATTGTTGAATTCAATTGGAGACGACTTATATAAGTGAGGTTGAGGGAACGAACAATAGAGAAGACGTGAGTCAACCAATAGAGAATACTACGCCTCACTTCAGTAATGGTAGAACGGCGTCGGCGAAGTTTACTTCCGGTTGGTTTGACGTTGGAACGAATGGTGTCAGAACGAATCAGAGAAATGAGAGAGGGAATTATCCTGTAAATCTCTTCTAACAAACTATTTCCTATGATACAAGATCATATGAATTTTTGTAAAAAAGAATTAATTTAGGTCATTGGATTTACTCTCATCTGTTCTAATGATTACACGATAATCTTATTCGTTGTTTGCATGCCTTTCTAGAAACCTCTAGGTTACTTCATTTTCAAGTGGACAGCCCAAGTTTTGATATTCATTAGCCCACTTAACCTTGACCCCAACCCAAATTTGGTATTCATCAGCCCACTGAACCTTAACTCCATGATTAGATCGAAAAACTATAAATTAACCTGACAGATTATAAGTCATGTGATAGTATCATGCATCGACATTGACTTACATATTATTACTAAGTCAATAATATGCAAATACAATACAAGTCTTAGCAAGTCACTTATATAAAAATAAATACTTATGATGAGAGATAAGCTCGTGAGATTAGATTCGATATAAACAAAAGTGATAGTGCATAGACATGTATTTACATATTATTTCTATGTTAATCATACATAAATACATGTATTAACAAGTCACTTCTATGACACCGTTGAATAAATTGATACTATCAGTCTGTCATCAACTTGTATTTACAAATTATATGAAATGAATTCTTATAATGAAGAAATCAATATAGCATCATTACGTCGATGGCATTCTCATATACCTATAAAAACCAACATACCACCGATTTTGTTTCCGTTTCAACTTCCATTGTTCTCTTCCCCTTCGAGTTCTCTCCAACACATCCATGGCACAGTTGGATATATCATCATTGGTGTTGCCGGGTTCTCCTTTCCCGATCCAGAACCTTCCATACGGTATCTTCAAGAAGATTGATTCCTCCGACTCTCCCCGACCTGGAGTCGCCATCGGCAATTACGTCCTTGATCTCAAGAAAGTAGCTGACGATATGTACTTTGATGGCCCTGAACTTTCCGACTCCGACTGCTTTCAGAAGGTCCTCCTCCATTGTCATATCTCTCTTACTCGTCATCAAAAGAAGATTTGTCTGAGTGTAAACCTTGTTTTCTTTAATGACGTCAATTCTAAAAGAATTGGGTGAAGTAAACTCGAAATTTTATTTTGTAAAATTCTATTTTTTTTTATCACTTAATTAACTTTCCAAATTTATACTCTTGATAGAGTAGTAGAATAAAAAGTCTAGCTAACCATTTTATCCGTCTACCTTTAAGCTAACCCTAACCTAGATCTAGGGCAAATTCCGATTTTGTTGGCATTAGACTATTGACAAAAACCTAGTCACTTTGTTTTTGTACGCTGTGAATGTCTGTCAATCGTTTGTCAAATTATTTGATTAACTGAGCAGACCACACTGAACGAGTTCATTTCATTGGGCCGTCCTGCTTGGAAGGAGGCTCGAAAAGTGATTCAAAGGCTATTGGCGGGTATGACGTGCTTAGATATCTCATGTCCGAAACCTCGTAATTGATACTTGTTATTTTCTGCATTGTTCTTTGCTGTAGATAATGATCCATCGTTGCGCGACAGCGGATTCAACCGGAAGGAGTTTTTGATCGATGTGGTAAGAGATTTGCTTATTAGGGTTAGGGTTCCCATGCTTCCATTAGATTCTGAATCTAATCACAGTCAATTGTTATTTGGTCAACTTATTTAGGATCAAGTGGAAATGCTACTTCCGGTAGATATAGAGGACTTTACAGCCTTCTATGCTTCATTAATGCACCATGGTAACAGTGTTAAAGATAAGCTTGGACCCGGCTTCAAGGTGAACCCAAACTGGTACGTACGTAAAATGAACCTTACACACAAGCCCTTCGGGTTACATCCCAAAATCAATTGACAATAGGAAGAAGAAGAGTACCCTAAGACTTATATATTAAATTCGGGTATTTATCATATTATTCTTTTGTTGATATTATATTGTTATCTACAGAAGAAATTAGCCCCACGTTTGGTTGTAACTCCGGAAACGGAAACTGGATGGAAATGAATTTAATTCATATTCATGTCTTGATCATGAAATTTTTTGGAATCATTCCTTGTGGCTTCATGCAAAATGCATGTTTTGCTCTCCATTTTGTTTTCCTATACGATATCAAAACTAATCAAATACTAATTAAATCACAAGGAATGATTCCAAAAAGTGTGATGAACAAGAGTATACATATGGACTAGATTCGTTTTCAATCTGTTTCTATTTGTAGAGATAAAACCAAGCAGACCCTAAATAAATTGGTTGCTGCATTGTAGGCTTTCCCAACCCCTTGCTCATCTTGGGTGTTCGTCGTCAGTTGTTGTCTCTGAAACTGAAATTTTACGTCCAAGGTGAAGATGATACATATTGTTGTAAATCTTTCTTGAAATTTGTATAACTTGTTAGTTATTCTTACCTTTTTTTTGGGTCTTTTAGGGAACAAGGTTCTCCGGACAGCAGCAGCGAGCATTCACCTTACTTAGGAACTTCTTTCTTGGAATTGGTTAGAATCTAATTTCAAGCATTCCTACAACCCATTGTCTTTGTTGAGATGCGACAATATGATAGTATCTAAACCTATCATATAAGGTGTAAGACTACTCCTTGTATTGATCTATTGGTTTTAGGATGGAACTGAAGTGTTATGTGTAGGTTCTCCACTTCTTAGACAAGGCGAATATAAAAAGTTAATAGTACTTGAAAACGATTATGGTAAAACTAGGGTGTGATTTTCTTGCCTCAGGGTGCTATTATGGATCGAGAAAACAATAGAGGAAAGCCCATTGATTTCAGCAAGGTTAAGGATCACATATTTGGAATTGTTTTGCTGAATGATTGGACTGGTAAACTAACCTCAAATTTCTCTTGTTCTTTTAGCATGAGAAGCTTTCTTGACCATACCATTTTATGCAGATAGGAAAATCAAGAAAAGGAAAATGAAGTCTTATCTTGAAGAGAAGTTCAGTAAGAAATTTTCTTTTTCTTTTTAAAAGAATTAACCCTTCTAATTTTTATTAATAAAAAACTCATCACTAAGTATTACTCTATTAAAAGGCTTAATGAGTTTATGTAATGTGTAATCTTAGGGCCGTTTGTTTCCAACTCCAAAAACGAAAACGGAATGGAAACGAATTTAGTCCATATCTATATCTTTATTCATGAAGTTGTATGGAATCATTCCTTGTGATTTAAGGCAAAATGCACTTGATTTCTCACATTTTGTTACCCTATAGGGTATTAAAAGTAATCAAACTCTAATCCAACTACTTCAAACACAAGGAATGATTCCAAAAACTTTTATGAACAAGGGTATGCATATGAACTAGATTCGTTTCCATTCCGTTTCCGATTTCAGAGTTAAAACCAAACGGGCCCTTAATAGAGTAATCGTGGTAAAAGTTCTAGTTACTTTCTTTTAGGCAAGATTATTTCTCCTTGGATTGTGACCATTGACGCTCTTGAGAAAATGGCTCATCGGCCCCCAAAGCAGGTACTTCTATAGTTCTATATTGGCAAGTATGAAAGAACTAGGGTTCATCAATGACTTCTCACATCGAGTTGGTTTGAACTATGTACAGAACCATCCTCCCTCACAATCCAAGGACAAGCCGCCCCATAAACCCCATCCCTCAACATCGACATCGAAGGGCAAGCGGCCCCAGAACCCTCGTCCCTCACCATCGACCTCGAAGGACAAGTCGCCCCAGAACCATGACATATCTTTAGAGGTATGTAGTACACAACCAACTTCTATTGTTCTTCTGGTAATAACTAGACTTGGGTCTGGTTCAAACCAAACCGCCGGTTTGGTCAAACCGGAAGTTTACGGTTTAGGTTTAAAAAAAAAAACTCATATATATGCAGCTTCTACAATATTTCTGGTTTTTATTTTATCAGGGAAATGGCTATTGTGTCTTGTTTGGGATATGCAATGGGGAAACCTTGCCATCAAGCAACTGAAAGAATAGCTTCGTGGGTTGCAGCCCAGGCCCCTTATATTTTTGGGCACCAAAGTTTCAAATAATAAAATAAAATGTCATTTTAAGAAAATAAAGTATGGCTTATATTTGTTAAATTTGAAAAAAAATGTAACAACAATAAATCTAGATGGATATTGATGTGTAGTTACTCTTCTTTTCCATTATTATTTATTGTAATCTTTCATTTTTATTTAATAAATATTCTTATTCAATACTTTTTAGAGCTTTTACTTACCTCTTCCTATAAACATTCATTTCATACAAATTAAAATTAAAATTAAAATTTTCTTTATATACGGAATGAAACATGTTCACTAAAATTTTAATGTTGCTCGATCAATATATTTCTATTTACCCACTATTGATATGGTGATAGTGGGTCAAGTGTCATAATGTTAGGAGAACCGGATCGGGATCTCCCTAAGACTTTTTGAATAAATCAAGCCAAATTGATAAATAAATAATTACAACAACTCGAGCGGTCTTACTTGCCAACAATAATTATAACATGACAACCGAAAGATGTCTCATGACCTCAACCACAAAGGTTTACAAAACTCAAAAACGAAACAACCAAAGTGGTCAACAATACACCGGACTTACAACATGTTGGTCGACAATCCACGTACAATTATTTACCAATATAAACAAAAAATACACTTAATTATGAGAAGAAAAAACTAAAAAGTATCGTGGGATAGCCAAAATCATGAAAGTATGAACAATTTAAAAATATCGTGGATTAAAATGATTTTTCAAAATAATTATAAGAAGAAAAAACTATTAAAGAAAAAAAAAATTATACCGAAAATATACATATTTGACTTTATTAACGGGTTTTTGAAAAATTACATAGACAACAACTTACTTACCAATAAGTCAACGACCTACATATTGGTAAGTTAGCGACCCACGTGTGAGTATGTCAACAATCCATATAATAGGAGGTCAACGACCCACATATCATTTGACTAGTGACCTATCCTACACATCAGTAGTTCATAATCAACATAATAGTGGGTTAACGTCCCATAATTTGAAGTTATTTTATCGCGTGTTAGATACAGAATTCTAAATAACGTTATTTATCTATATATACTATTAAAGCAGCACCCATTTTGTCCACGTGTCAACCTCTAAGACCGTCCACGTAAGCTTTTTTCCAATTTATTTACAGATTTGCCACAACGTATTTACAGATTTGCCATTAATTATTTTATGATAAAATTTTTTATTAAAATTTGTAAACAGTCATCATGCCACGTCAATTTTATTAAAATAAATAATTAAAAAAAATAAATCTACCTATCTACCAAGATTTGACACATTTGTTTAATTTAAAACTAAATTAAATTTTGTTCATCTATCCGCTTATCTATCTAAATCTAAGAAAAAATGATAATATATTAAGGTATAAATATAATACTCGAATAATAATCTTTGTAATAGAATTTTAATTATGTTCTTTTATTTATTAAAAAAACTAATTCTCATATGTTAGTCATATTAATTAATAAAAATAATTTTTACTATAAATTGATATCAAATATATGATGCATGAAAGTGAAAATATAATATTTATTTATACAATCCCGCACAATGTGCGGGCACTAAACTAGTTTAGTTAAATAACAATGCCATTAGTTAAAATAACTCTTGATTGAAAAAAAAAACATAACTTTCTTAATTTCTTATTCAACATAATCACTAACAATTTTGTAAAGAGAAAAAAATAATCATAACTTTCTTAATAAAATGCTTTCACCCTCCATCCCTCTTTTATTTACGAAACAGCCCCTAACATAAATTCATCTCACGAAAAAGGAAAAATCTTGAATAAAAAGCCAACAGGTGGGAAAGAAGTGCGTCTCGGAGATTGCGAAGATTAAGACAACAGAGTTCGAGAGACTCCATAGCTTCTCTGTCAAATCTCTCTCTAGATTCCATTCAATCGTCTCCGATCTTCTCTTTTTCTTCGACAATTCCTCGTTTATCTTTCAATCTCTATTTCAAATTTCAATCCAACTTCAGATAGTCAGATAATGCCCCCGGATTTTCAAGGTACGAATTCAAACCTAGATTTTTGCTATCCCTTTCGCGCTGCTGAAGTTTGATTTACAATATTGAAATGAATGATGGAAATTTTCTTTTCGAGCTTCGTATCATCACCTAATCAGTTTCTCGTTTCTATTTTGTGGAGTTGCTAGTTTGTTTTCGCTGAACTGGAATTCTATTGTTGCTGTTGTTGTTGTTGATTTCCAAACCTCTTTTTGTTTGCGAGTTGGATTGTAGCGTTGTTGTGTTTAGACTTAAGAGAATTTGACATATATATGTTCGTGAGTTATCTCTTGATTATCCTTCATCTCGCTTAAATTTCAGAAGTACTTGGAGAAAACATTTATGTTCAGGAAATCATGATGCTATGTGAAATGCAATTTTTTAATCATTTGAAGAGATATTGAGGAGTAGACTGATTTCCTGAAGTACAGTAGCACAGTGAATCGGTATGGGCATACCTTGAATGTTTGTGCTGTTTTTGTTTGGGGTTCATAGTCATAGAGATTCTTCTCTGAAACTTGAACTTTAGGTGGGTATTTCTGGGTACATGAGCAAAAGGTTCCCTTTATGGTAAATGGGATCTGCTTTTCACATATCATCATGCCAACTAAAAAAATGCAAAAAACCATGAAAAAGAACAGTAAAGAAACATTGATAATGGGGGTGGCGCTTTTAGATTTTCAGTTTTCGATTTTTGTGTTCCTCTTTGTTTTGGCATTCTCTGTTTAGTGTTCTTTTGCCTACTTTCAGTGTCTCCAGATATTCTAGGTATAAATATAATTTCCACAGTACTTTTGGGGATGGCGCCTTAGTTTTTGAGTATTAGATGGCTGTATTTCCCTATATTTTGGCATTCTATGTTGGTGTTCTCTTGCTGTGTTTGCTTGGCTACCGCTATTTCAATCTCTCAATATCCAGGTAGGTTATGTCTGGGTTATCTAGAAAAGAATGCCCATAATATGGAGCTTGCTTTCCTTTGGGCCAAGAAAATAATATCCTATTGTGGTTATGGAGAAAATAGAATTTAATGTTAAGACATGAATTGTTGGTTTGGGATGTAGATGATTTTGGAGAGGGACAAAATCAAACAGCGTATAGGAGGGACATATATGACTTCAACTCCAGAGTTTTTTGTCTTCTTTAGTTTGCAAAGTTAGGTTACAATAATTCTCAAAGCTTCTTTGTCTTCTCTTTGGGTTTTGATAAATATAAACATGTGGTGATGAGCATATTTCTATGTAGGATACTTTATCCTATTCAAAGATATTAGATTTTCTTTATATGTTTGTATAATTGAATGTCTTGTCTTTGTTTTATTCTTATGTTCTTTTTCATGTTTTTGGCATTTTATACAGGAATCATATAGTGGGTTTTCTTGATTTGAATTTAGCCTTCATCACAACTCTACATTTATAAAGATGGAAGGAGACACATTTTCCGGGCTTGGGAATGATACTCAAGTTGATGGTAAAGTCTTGCAGGGCTTCCAAAAGAACTTTGTGCAAGTTCAGAGTATACTTGATCAAAACAGGCTGCTGATCAATGAGATTAACCAAAACCATGAATCTCGAGTCCCGGATAACCTAAGCCGAAATGTGGGTTTGATCAAGGAGCTAAACAACAACATAAGAAGAGTGGTTGATCTCTATGCTGATTTATCCCACTCTTTCACCAAATCCATTGATGTTTCATCGGAAGGTGACTCTAGCGGCGCCTTGAGATCATCAGATGGGAAATCGGCACACAAGAGAAACCGGCTCGGTTAATGAGAACCTCTTGTGCTGAAAAATTCTTTTCTCCTACCATCTCTCAAAATGGCAAAGGACTGCTACACAATGGAGTTCAGCCATGCTATGTTCTTTTGAGCGGCAAATGAGAGGGTAAGTAAGTGCTTTTTACTACTAATTAAGTAATTAAAGACTCTTCTGTCATACCAAAAAACTATTCACAATCTCCATGGCCTTGTAACTATATCTCTGGATCTTATTGGCAAAAAAGGCATGCTTCGTGATGGGTGATTATGAGTTGTCTTTGTGTTAAATTAACATCTAATGACATCTTTAAATGCTTTTAGCAAGATATATTATAAAATTATGTGCTAATTATTGATCTCTAAATGTCCCCATTAGAGAGAGCAAAGAAAGCTGGACAAAATGGTAGTTCTATAATGGAGCCCGAATCAGATTGATCTTCTCTCTTTTTTTCTTTCTTTTAATTGTTTGCAATTGTTGTCAGAAAGCTATAAATTAATCAATTAAAGGACTTCTTAACCCACCATGGCCAAGTCCACCCCTACCTTCTGCTTAGTCTGGATTTGGATCGGGTAGCATTAGGTTTCAAATTTTCAATTATGCTTAATTTTAGGGCCCGTTTGGTTTTAACTCCGGAATTGGAAACGGAATAGAAACGAATCTAGTTCATACGCATACTCTTGTTCATGAAAGTTTTTGGAATCATTCCTCATGGTTTGAAAACAAAATGTTTGGAAGCAAGTGCATCTTGCATGAAACCACAAAGAATTATTCCATTAAAATTTCATGAATAAGGATATTAGATACATATGGACTAAATTCGTTTTCATTCTGTTTCCGTTTCCGGAGTTGGAACCAAACGGGCCCTTATAGTTTATAGGGTTGGTGCGGACCTTGATTGTCAAATAACTAAATATAGTATAAGATAAATGATACTGTAAATTAATAATACTTAATTGAGTAAAAAAGATTTATTACATTAATTATTATTATTATTATTATAGTACTTAATTAGTTGTAGGATTGAATCATGGGTAGTACCTTAATGAAGATGCTCTTAACAAATTGATAGTGATATCAGTGATGTGACAATATATCTGCATGTCACATGACATGAAGACAAATTATTTTTATGAATATGTATCATTCTATAGTTTAGTAATATCAGGCATGTAATAATCAATAATGAATAAGTGAATAACATAGTTATAGTTTCTTTCTGTCATGAATAAAAGATTAGGCATAGGGCCCTTTGACAGTTGACTATTTGGTAGATTAAAATTTTACAATAATATCCAATAATCTTGATAATGCATCATAATGCATGTTGAAGTGGATGAAAAAAATGGACAGAATAATCTTCCAAGGTTATAATCTCGATAATCCTGGACTACCGAATGCACCCATAGTCTGTATCATTATCTAGGATATCCTAACAGATGATAACTTTCACTTCACGGGGAGATTTGGGGTGCGTTCGGTGAGGCAGGGATTATCGAGATTATTGAGATTATAACATCAGTAGATTATTTTAGGAGATTATTCTGCCCATTTTTTTCATCCACTCCAACATGGATTATCGAGATTATTGGAGATTATTGTGAAATTTTAATCTTCCAAATAATCTATTATGTTCACCAAACAGACCCTTGGTTATGTTTATTAAAGCATTCTCCGTCACCTAATCGAATAACTCACATAAATATACTTGTTTTATCTGAACATATTCATTTGAAATCTTTCAAATATTATAATATCCAATATTAATAAACCAGTTAGATCTTTTAATAATATTTAAACTCATAAGGTAGTTATTAAGCATGAAGAGGCCAAAATTAGAGATGCTAGGGAAGCTTTTCAAAAATTTTATTACATTTTAATCTAATATAAACGCGAGAAATTTGGACGAAACTTGTCATTAGAGAGGAGATATTTGACATAATTAGGTCAACTTTTTTGATTAATCAAGTTAATAATAGTAACGTTATCGTCCCTCTATATCTAGTTTCGTGAATTTCTTTCTTTATTCCGCTTATGAGAGGATGACAATGGTAGCACTACAATGACTACTACCAACGTACAATGTGGTCTCATCGGCTCCTCGTACGTCTAAAGATGAAACCGACACGTTATTAAGTCTTGATCCGTCAAAATCGGGTTATAATTTATATTTATACGTAGATTTTCAAGTCTACCGTGAAAAAACAAAAAAGATTTGCAGTCAATCTCTTTCGTGGGCCAATCCGCCAGTGTGTTCTTCACTTTCAGCTCACTGATAAATACTATAGTTGCTCTTTTAGCCATATATGATTTGTCTTCACATTAGCTAGTATCTACTTGTTCGTGAGGTATAATTCATCATAAAAAAAAAATCGGGTTAAATAATGGCACAGTAATTGTTTAGCGAAAAAGCTAAAGATACGATCTTCGTTTTACAAGCAGCAAAAACGAAAGCTTTCTGATGGCGCTCAAACCGCACCACCCTTTGGAAAAAGCGTTCAATGAAAAAATATAGGGTTTTGAGAGCCAACGCATGGCGTTGGCGCTTAAATTAAAAAAAAAAAAAAGTGGAAAATCCCTCGACGGTTTTGTCGGTCTCTTAGCTTGCTTTCGATGGTGTAGAGTGTCGCTGGAGGAGGACCAGCATCGTACTCGTAATTGTTGGTGCCATACTGCCATCTCTGTCGGAATTGACCAAATTGCTTATGGGACGAGTCTTGTTGGAAGGTCTAGGGTTGGATTGGGGGTTCAATTTTCAAGATTTGGGGGCGGCGTGCAGAGTAGCAGGTTGGTCGCCGATTTTGCCCAATCGAACGCTAGGACAGCGTTGTCGCTTCGGGACCAAATTAGACGAGAGAATGCTCTCATATGAGCGTCGGCACCATGTGAAGACGCTCAAAGTAAAAAAAAAAAAAAAAAACAAAAAAAACACACACACACGTTGGCGCCGTCTAACGGCATCCACGTTAACCGCCGGTGTAAACCGTTGGTTTTCGGTAATAAGTAAATTCAAAATTGTGTATATAACACGTCCCTTGTTTAGTAGAGGATTAAGACCGGTGTCAAGGTTATACTTAGCAATATAAATTATTTAATGTTTTATTTTATCGAATCAGTTAATCTATTGATTATAAAGTGTATTTTGAATACAAATATTAATAATTAATTGATTTTTATAATTTTAAGATTTGTTTTTGCAAGAAAATATATTTCCATATTCTCACCAATTGATTTATTTAAAGTGAAAATAATTTTTTTTGTGTGTGAAAATACTTTATTAAAAGCAATACATAATATAATATGGTGACAATTAATATTATTAATTATTTTACATTAAACTAATTGTCTTATACTTCATCAGTTTAAGAAGCACGTTTGTGATAAGGAAACATTCACAAATCTTTATTTTCTGATTGATTTGGATGCATACTTCCCCTAAGTTCTTTTAAGTGATACAATGTCATGGGTCGTTGTTTAAGTTCTAGTTTTATTTCGGGTCAAATTTGATTGGGCAATTTTGGTAACTATGTCTTTTTGAAAAACTAGAGTAGTAACTAGACTTTTTAATGTTTCAATTAAGTAAACGTACCCCAACCTTTTGTATTTATTTTCAAACTCTACACACTCTTATTTCAAGGGGTACATTTACTAAACACAAAACTAGAAAAAGCCTAGTAAATCAAATTGTTTCAATTAATTTGATTTTGTGGTTTTTAGGGCCATTTTTTAACCTCTTTTTAACATTACAATACATCTAAATGTTTAGTTTTGACATGGTTATGTTTAACTCGTTTATAATTCAGTGGAGTATAATTTTAATATTGAGCTTTGTAATAGGTTCATACTCGGTTTGTGAGCCTTGAGCCTTCCACCAAACTCGAGCTTGTTTTCATTTTGTTTGAGGCGAATTCGAGCGGGAGCTCATTCTGCTTAATTCCCCAAAGCCATCTATAATCCGGGGCATTTTCACAAAATATTTTCATAAATGAGTTATTATGTTCGGCTCATCAAATGCTCGTCTTCCACTAGAGCTCGATTTGTGTTTCACAATGGGGTCATACTCAATCCTAACACACTCCGTGTGTAGTATTTTCGGGTCCAATAAAATCGGTTCACAAAATATATTCACAAATGAGCTATTGTGTTCAGCTCATTAAATCGGTTTTCTCACAAAACCTTATAGTCTTAGTTTTAATGAGAAAAAGTGGAATACGTACATAATATCGTAGAATCATACACACTACGAGTCAAGATTGGTAACATCTCACTCTCACAAAACAAAATCGGTCTTGAAGGAAATGACCGGGTCCTTTGCTACTATCTTCGGGTTCTTTAGTCCGTTGAATCCTAATGCGGTCCCTATGTGATCATATTCGTAGTTATATAGAGGCTGCCTTGGAGAGGCCCTCTTCCACGGTAGCTATTTCATAGTAGCATGGTGACTCGAAAACTTCTTTAAAGTCACACTAATTTGTGTCACCTCCCTCCGATTCAATGGAGCATAACACTTCAATTCTTAGGTGATAAATTTTTTTTCTTTATATCGAATTAATTATATACATAAAAATAATATTTTGTTTATATCATCAGCACACGCAACTATTTAAAATAATAATAATTTTCATACGAATCTATATACGGTGTGATTTTATATTACAATTTTCTTATATAAATAAACTTCCTAATATAACATATCGGGTTGTTGATTTTCTGCCACAAACTTTCTCTTACCATAAAAATATTATTTTCTAATTATATATCTTATAAAATATTTAATATAATAACCACTGTTAAAATTTTGCATATATTATAACGAAATTTCTTTATTAAGTAAGAATATTGACATTATACTGTTCCACATTAATTAAATGGATATAATTCAGTAATTCACAATCTACCCACATATATTTCATAATATTATATTCCGAAATTACATATTTTTAATTATACAATAGATATTTTAGTAAATTTTTATTATAATCTTTTTTCTCTTTGGAATGTTGTCTTATTTAGAAATATCGTACGTATTTTATATATTTACCTTATATATATATATATATATATATATATATATATATATATATATATATATATATATATATATATATATATATATTATCTTTTCTTTACTTGTAATACATAGTACATATATAGTTACACATACATTCGAGTCCTCAATATCTTACAATGCAACGGTAAATTCTCTATATTTACACACAATATTTTCTTTTCTTTTTTTTTTTTGCTAATATCGTTAAATGCAAACTTGTTTTAGTAAAATTTTCAATTACATAATATTATATTCAGAAATTACATATTTTCAATTACACAATAGATATTTTAGTAAATTTTTATTATAATCTTTTTTCTGTTTGGAATGTTTGTGTTATTTAAAAATATTGTACGTACTTTATATATTTACTTTATTATAATTTCCTTATATATATATATAAGCTTCTTTTTTCTATTTGTAATATATATATATATATATATATATATAGTTACACATATATTCGAGTCCTCAACATCTTACAATGCAACGGTAAATTCTCTATAGTTACACACGATATTTTCATTTTTTTTTCCTTATATCGTTACATGCAAACTTGTTTTAGTAAAATTTTCAATTACATAATATTATATTCGAAAATTACATATTTTCAATTACACAATAGCTATTTAGTAAATTTTTATTATAATCTTTTTTCTCTTTGAAATGTTGTCTTATTAAGAAATATCGTACGTACTTTATATATATTTACTTTATTATAATTTCCTTTTATATATATATATATATATATATATATATATATATATATATATATATATATATATATATATATATATATATATATATATATTTCTTTTTTCTTTACTTGTACTATATATATAGTTACACATACATTCGAGTCCTCAACGTCTTACAATGCAACGGTAAATTCTCTATAGTTACACACAATATTTTCATTTTTTTTAGCTAATATCTTTACATGCAAACTTGTTTTACCATGCAGGAAGAGTAATGCACGTAGAGAAAACGTAAAGCAAGAACCAAAGCCGACTAAACTCATGGACAAGCTCCGGAGGACGTTTTCAAAGGAGAAGGTAGAGAACTGGAAACGAGAGGAGCGGATTCCGGGTACCCGATCCACACGAAAAGACAACAAATATTCGTCTTCTTCCAACGACAATAACCCTCAATTCCTACATCAACCCGAATATCCATCTTCGCACTACGAACATAACCCGCAACCCACATGCTATCCGGATTACCCGTCTTTATACAACAACGAATATAACCCGCAACCCACGTACTATCCCCAATACCCATCTTCATACACCAACCATAATCCTCAATCCGATTACCATTCCGGATATCCATCTTCTCACGACTCATATAACCCGCAACCCACACAATACATCGTACCTTCTTCTTCTTCTTCTTCTTCTTACAATGGCTATAACCCTCAATATGCCGAGTCTTCGTTTTTGAAAAACATTGGCTTGGTCTCCTGCGAGGAAGACCCTAACGGTTGTGTTATATGCTGATGTTTCGTAAGTGTTTTTTGTTTCTTTTAGTCGGAATAATTACTACTTATGGCCCGTTTGTTTCCAACTCCGAAATTAGAAACGGAATGAAAACGAATTTAGTTCATGAAATTTTATGGAATCTTGCTTGTGGTTTAATGAAAATGCACTTGCGGTATACGTATGGACTATATTTGTTTCTATTCCGTTTTCGATTTCGGTTTTAAAATCAAACGGGTCCTTAATATATTAGTAATTCGAATCTATTTGTTTGAGAGATTTTAAATTATTTATTGAGTGATTTACTTCTTTATATTAATAGAAAAATTATCTTATATTTTTAATGCCTTTTGTAACTTTTGTTACATGTGAATTTTGATTGCTTGAACTACGTGAATCGCAAATTAGGCCGCAACAATTTTACTTGTATCCTTAAACTTATTTTTCATATATTATAATTTCAATACTAATACTAAGCATGATCATGGGTCACGACCCCTTACGGGTAAGGGTCGCGCTCCCGACGGGTCATTAATTTAAAAAACAAAAAAAAACCCTCAACGGCTAAAATAGCCGTTGGCGGATCGAACCGCCGGGTCATTCTTTTTTTTTTTTTAATCCTTTTTAAAATTAAAGGGCCGACCCGGCGGGTCCGACCCGTGGACATGCTTAACTACGACTGATCGTTATTTTTATTTTATTTTTATAGAGTAATATAAATAAATAAAATTATTTAATTTTTAATTTTTTATAAAAAAAATAAGTGAACTTTTAGACACCTAGAGGAATTTTAAAGGTACCAAAAATAAATTTCATATAATAAATAATTATTATTTTCATTTATATAAATATTGTCCTTTTTGTGAGGAATACTTATATTAAGTTTTTTTTTGTAATTTACCTAACGAAAGCTTGGTTGAAAACAGAGTATGACAGAAAAGAGAGCTAAGCAACTCCATGCCACCTCCAACCTTCTTGCAATTGCATACACTTCTAAGAAATCCATTCTTAATCAAGACAAAATCCCAAGCGAAACAGATCCATGCCCAAATCATCAAGAACAACGAACCCACATTCCCAATTCTCTCTATCTACTCTAATCTCAATCTCTTAAATGAATCGATTACAATTTTCAACTCCCTTGGCAAAAATCTTCTTCCAGTCGTTGCTTGGAGCTCGATCATCAAATGCTACACTTCCAATGGGTGCTTTCTCAAGTCACTATCTTGTTACAATCTCATGATGGCTTCAGGGGTTTACCCGGATCATAATGTTTTCCCTTCCTTGTTGAAATCTTGCATCATGGTGAGAGATTTAAGGCTTGGTGAATCTCTCCATGGATGTGTCTTACGTCTTGGTTTGGACTCTGATCTTTATACTGGTAATGCTTTGTTGAATATGTATGCGAAGTTGGAGTTTTTGGATTATGCACCTCACTTGTTTGATGAAATTACTCAAAGGGAGAATAGTGTTGAAAGAGTGTTTGGGATGATGCCTGTTAAGGATCTTGTGTCTTGGAATACTGTTATTGCTGGGAATGTGCAGTATGGGAAGTATGTAGAGGCTTTGCAGATGATGAAGAGCATGGGATCAGCTAATTTGAAGCCTGATTTTTTTACTTTGTCCAGTGTTCTTCCGATATTTTCAGAGTATGCAGATGTATGTAGAGGGAAAGAGATACATGGATATGCTTTGAGAAATGGGTTTGGTACAAATATCTTTATAGGAAGCAGTTTGATTGATATGTATGCAAAGAGCACTCATGTTACAGATGCAATCAAGATGTTTAGGCAGTTGGTTAATCCTGATTACATCTCATGGAATTCTATCATTTCTGGTTGTGTTCAAAATGGTCTGTTCGATCATGGCCTAAAACTCTTCAGAGAGATGTTAACTGCTAAAATGAAACCAGGGGATGTCACCTTTGCAAGTATCATCCCTGCCTGTGCTTATTTGACAGCATTGCATTTGGGGAAGCAGTTGCACGGGTATGTTATCCGGTTTGGATTTAATGACAATATATTCATTTCAAGTTCATTAGTAGATATGTATGCAAAATGCGGTCAAATCAGGGTTGCGAGATTTGTATTCGACCAAATGGAGCTTCATGACATGGTGTCCTGGACAGCAATGATCATGGGCTATGCTTTAAATGGACAAGCTGAAGACTCCATTTCTTTATTTAATCTTATGCAGAAAGAAGGCGTAAAGCCGACTTATGTTGCTTTTATTGCTGTCTTGACAGCATGTGTTCATGCTCGTTTAGTAGATGAAGCTCAGAGATATTTTCACAGTATGATACATGATTATAGTATTACTCCTGGTGTAGAACACTATGCTGCTGTCGCAGATGTTCTCGGAAGAGCAGGGAGATTAAAAGAAGCTTACGGTTTCATCACCACCATGCCGGCTCCAACAGGGAGCGTGTGGACCACCTTGCTGGCCGCTTGCAGAATACACAAAAATGTCGAAATGGCTGAGCTAGCAGCCGAAGAATTATTCAAGATTGACCCAGAAAACATTGGGGCTTATGTTATGTTATGCAACATATATTCTGGTTCTAAGAGATGGAAGGAAGCTGCAAAGACGAGAACCGTCATGAGGAGGAAAGGAATGAAAAAAGAGCCGGCATGCAGCTGGATTCGACTCAACAATAAGTTACATGCTTTCATGGCAGAGGATAACACTCATCCTTGTTATGAGGAAATCAATAAGGCTCTTGAGCTTCTACTCGAACTTATCCAAAAGGAAGGTTATGTTGCGGATACGAGTGAAGTTCTTCATGATGTTGATGAGGAGCATAAAAGATCTCTGCTTTATACACACAGTGAAAGACTGGCTATTGCATTTGGAATCATCAGTACTTCTCCTGGAACAATGATTCATGTAATAAAAAATCTTCGAGTGTGTTCGGATTGCCATACCGCGATAAAATTTATCTCAAAGGTGGTTGGAAGGGTGATTGTTGTGAGAGATAATAGTCGATTTCACCATTTTAAGGATGGGAGTTGTTCATGTGGTGATTATTGGTAGTGAAAGGCGAAAACAGGTTGAGGTTTTGTTGCACAAGTTTGCAGTGAAATGTATTTATGCTTTCCTATAGATTTCCTCCCAGCCTGAATGCCTTACATTGCTGGCTGAAGGCAATTTACGAAAGAATCGTACATTGTTCTGCGAGATATTATGTTAGCGTACCACATTTGCGCGCGAGATATTATGTTCGCGTACCACATTTGCGCGTTCAGGGTTGAATATAAGTTACAACATCGACAAGACCAATTAGATTGCAGTTGAGCTGGGCCTTGTTTATTTGCAAATTGGTTTTCTTTCCGGGTTTATAAATAAATGAGTTTATATGGGTTTATAGTTTATTTCCAGGGAGAAATCAAGTCTGTCAGATGTGTTTAAAAAGTGTTGCATCGACAAGCCACCACATTGAGGGCAGGAATTGTTGCTGGAAGCATAAACAACACAGTTTCCTTTCCAAGGATGAGGAAGATCTTCTGCAGACACTGAAAACGAGCAGTTGTTGGTAATGAAGAACACTGTATCGCCCAAATCAGTGACTCAAACTTGCTTCATTCTCGTTTCATCTACTAACAACAGCTTATAGATCTGCAAAGGGCACGCATCATAGCAGAATCTCGACACCAGATAAGAATTTCCATCTGATACCACAAATTTATCAAAGCTTACAGTTTCAGCATTTGGAATGTCAGATACTTTAATTGGCTTGATGATGCTGATGCTGATGCCGATGAATCCACGAGGAAGGCCGCCTTCTCTGCATATTGGAGTCCTCTGCAATCAGAGCAAGTTATGTTGCGACTGTAACTGAGTTATGAACACTGATGAGTCGTCGAGAAGATGCTCAAAACTGCTGGAATTCGCTGGATCAATCTCATTGTATGTGAGTACGTGGTGCTGAGTTAGCTTTCCTTGTGACGCAGCTTCTTGTACGGATACCATCCAGGCTTTACTAGGATCGGACCAGGGTCGTACAAGGTATACGGCGCTGGTGATTGTATTGTTTCCCATACTGTGTTACCACTTAGCCACCTTTTTATAAAGACGAGCATATGTAGCAGTATGAATATTGAAAATAGATGAATGTCTACCAATGTGCCTTACTATTTGCCAGTTTAAAATTATCACATCCTTTTAGCGTACGAAAACTATTGAACATTGCTCTGAATACGTTCAAAGAAACTATAGGGAATTAAACAGGGGAGAGTTAAAATCATATACCTGATAATACGAAAACGAGGAGGTTGTTTCTGAACACAAACCCGCCCCTTCGACATCCTTACTAAAACGTGAACTGATTATGAAGAGCATTATCTACGTAGTGTGGATATATACACAAGAAGGAAACCCGGTATTCTTATTTCAGTTTTTGTGTCATTTATATAAAATAATAGTTATACATCAACCAAACTCGGAAGTCGTCAATCAAAGCAATTCAAGTACACTACATTCTCCTCAGGTTATCCAATCTTGCCTGTAAATCGTCATCGATGCCACCATCTTCGCCAGTGGCTGCTTCGGCTTGTGGAGCTTTGACGTTTGCAGCTGGTGCAGATACAGAAGCCGAGGGTGCATTTACAAGCTGCAAATTACAATTAAGTTTCAGAGGGGGAAAACATATATTTGGGACCGAAAGAAGTTATCCTCTATATAAAAGAAATTAACGTACCTCATTGTTGACATTAATTCCAATCTCGTCAAGAACTTGGTTGACTAAATCTTCCGTTTCTTCCTCTTCCTCATCTCCTTCTAGAGCATCATCAATGGCATCTCCCATAACTTCACTAGTAAGCTCCATTTTTTCGTTTTGCATCTCAAACTCCCGCATTATTTTCTGTAGCTGTGGTAGGTTCATTTGTCTGTTCATTTGTCCCATTGCCTTTGTCACCCCTTTCATTGCTTCTCCCATTGCTTGAGTTGATTTCAACGTCTGGCAGAAAAAGTTATGCATGTTAAGAATAAGGGTCTGTTTGGATATCATGCTTCATAAAGAAACTATCAAGTATTGAGCTTTAAATGTAGCATATAAATAGTACCCTACTGTTTACAGCTGGAATTTTGATGAAACATTATTGGCAGATTGAAATGAAACACCACTTTTGGTAAACTGTAGTATAAGTCATAATACTTGCTTTGTACATTAAACATACCCTTAAAATACTTATGAAACAAAAGATAAGGGAAGTTTCAGTGTGGCCTAATCGTACTTCCACTGTTCCACAAACTCAATACCGGTGAAGCAAAATAGCTTCATGGCCTAATTTTTCCAAAATTTCTTATCAAATATGAATAATTGGTAAAAAAAGCAACATGAAACTGTAAGATGGTACATGAAACTGTAAGATAGTACATGCAAATTTCTTCTAGTAGTGATCATAGAATTGTATCTCACCTTGAACAACCAACCTGTTCAAATCAATACTGATAGAAACACAAACCAGAAATTCATCACAAAGGTCTGTAATTGAACACTGAAGAGGGAGAATTCCTCAACAGCCACACAGGATAAGAACCTGCTTAGGGAGCAACTCCACTAAGTACTAGTACTACCAAGAGAGCAAATCTCCGGCCACAAGCCAACTATTAGATGACAGCTACTAGGCTTAGGTCACCTACTCCCATCTGCCTAATATCTACAGAATTGGTAATTTGCAGCCTTCCTTATACATGTGTGTTTGTGCGTATCAAAGACTTACATACTCCACTTGCCAAATCATATTGTCATATATTTGGGAAAGGAAATGATAGGCACATACGTTCACAGTTTAAACAAATTTCTCCTTCTACTTGATAACACTATGATATTTCAACGAGCAATCGTAGTATGCCAATAAGAAAAAATTTTTAAAAAAAAGAGGAATATTCAAAAACCATAACCATATGTAAAGTAAGAAAAACAGTACAAAAAGTAAAACTAGACTCACCTGAATTCTTAAAGAAACACCTTGAAGCTGTGATTTCAGCTTATAGAACTTCTCAATCTGGTGGCGGGTTCTGATCAGATCTTTTGCCATCACTTTGACAGCTCCCTGACAAAGAAAAAGCAAACCTTGTCATCGCCACTCTACATAAGATTACCCAACCAAGTGCAGCTATACATCCTAGTTGAAAGTTCAAAAGCAGCAGCAATGCAGCATCTCCCCAAGTTGTCGACAGGACTTAACTGAAACCATTTACGGTCACAGCTCCCTATGATCAATTAGGGATATACATGACATTTACCACAGACGAATCACACCATATATATTATAGATAGAAACTGAAAAAAGAGTAGGTAAGCAACAAACCATCTGCCCTTGCTTGGCACTTTTCTTGATCTCTGCAATTAACTTCTTCTCTTGAGTTTGCAAACCTTGTCGTTCCCTCTCGATTTCCCTTATTGACTTATCCAGCATTCGCTTATTCTCCCTCAAAAGTTCTGCAAATGGATGATGATCCATCAAGCCCAAAATTACATCAAACAGCTAAAACACCATTAAAAAATCCACAAGCAATGACAAAATCCATAATACAGTTTCAGGGCCTGTGCTAAACATTCAATTCTCACACTAATCCTGTTATCCTCTCTTTAAAACAATTTCAGATAATCAATCTAGCAAGATGACTAGATTCCAGTTAGCCATCAACTTGATCATATAAAACCCTAAGACCAGGAAATTGTCCAGAACTCTCAAGTTCACCGCACTAAAAGATTAATTGAAGAGAAAATTCGTCAAATTGAAAGTAGAAGATCAAAGAGAGGGAGATAACCTGCAGGAGTCTTTCTCTTCCCAAAGAGGAAACTCATCTTTGACCTCAAACTGGATTTCGATCAAAAAAGAAGAAATACTGATCCGCGATCGTGATAAGGTCGGAACTCAATCAATAAATTTCCGATCCACCTGATACGATGCTTTTCCTATGGGAATTCGAGAGTTACGACGAGGAAGAAGAGGTGGCGTGAGGTTGAAGCCCTCCTTGCAGTTGGAAATTTCCTTCTTCCTTAACGCGTACAGAATTCGATAGGACCGAAAGTGGAGAGAGGGGAAGGATGACAGAGATTTTTTCATATTTATACTAAAAACCCGTTTAAAGATATAATTTACACAAAATCGCTATTTTTTTTTACCAAGTTTTCAAAACTACCTCTCTTTTCATCACATTGAAAAGATAAAGGGCGTATTTAGTAAAATCGGTTTCGTGGTTGTGGTCGTGATTGTGGTTATGGTTGTGGTTGTAGTACGAGTTTTTGGTAGATTACGGTTTTGTTTACGAAATTGTTTGACGTGTTTAGTTAGGTAGTTGGCACTAGTTTTCGATATGATAAAAAGACGTATATACCCCCGTTAAAAATAACAAATTACAACAGATTCAGCTCCTCTCATCAGTCGAACATCCAAGGGCTTTTACAATCTGTGCTTCTCTCAATTCTCACCAGTCGAACATCCAAGGGCTCGAACTGAAGAACCCTAGGCGACCACGCGAAGCTCTTCTGAGATCTATGGTTGTTCATCCATTCGATTGTGAGCTCTACGGGATCGATTATTGAGGTTAGTCTCCTTTCTTGCTATCAATTTCCTGCACTCCTCAGATCTGTCGATGAAACTCTCCCCAAATCTATCGATGCTTGCTTTCAATTTCCTGCACACCTCAAGCCTTCATTCGGTAGTGAGCACTACGGGATCGATTACTACGGGATCGTCATTTCCGCCAAACCCTAGCACACACTTTTGAGAGAAGAATCACCAAGTTGTGCAAGGAGTGCTGATGAGTGTGAAGATGTGAATGAGAGAAATATTTGAGGGCATGAATGGAAAAACTGAACAAGAAACTCCCCAAACCTTCATTCGGTAGTTTCTGAAATTGGAGGGTTGAAACCCCACTTAACCACAACCACAAGTGCTGAGTGAAAAGCAAAAACTGTTACCAAACGCCTCTTCAATTTTTTTTTTTTGAAAACTAAAACTAAATGATAATGAAGAAACTCAAACTAAACAGGCCCAAAGTTAGGAATGTCCACCTTCAGTAATTAAATTTAATTTGTGTACTCCTTCAAGTTTTAACACTTTCATTAAATTGAAGTTGAAAAGTACGGAGTTTGATTAGATATACATTTTAAAAGTTGAATAGTTGAAAAGTAAATTATCGAATACCGGCATTTAGTGCAGTGAACTTGAGAATCGGAGATCGAAAATTATGGAGAGAATCGGAATTATGGAGAGAAATAGATAAAATCTCAATAAGTTATGATGTCAATTTAAATAAATTGTTTTTTTTAATTTAATTTATTTAATTTTATGATGTTAAGTAAATTATCGAATACTCGCATTTAGTTTTGCTTCAAAGAAAGTTAGTGTGGCTTCAATACGAATTTTGACTTGAATGTGGGCTAGAAAAGAGGCATTGATTTCAGCAATACTGTAAATCTTATATTTTTATTCGTGTTATAGTTAGTAATGTTATCTAGACAATTTGTATCAATTTATGTATGAGGCAACTCTAAGTTGTAACATATTTTGAGTCATTAAACTTGGTTATACAAACAATTATGATTTCAAAGTCATTCGAGTACATGTAACAAGAGCTTTTTTCATTCGAAACCACCTCCTTTTGCTTCTGTTACGGCTATGTTTAGGGCCTGTTTGGTTTTAACTCCGCAAACGGAAATAAAATGGAAACGAATCTAGTCCATATGTATAGTATACCCTTGTTCATGATTTTTTTTTTTTTTGGAATTATTCCTCGTGGTTTAAACTAAATGGAGTAATATTTAATTGATTTTGATACCTTAGAGGGAAACAAAATGGAGAAAAACTAATGCATTTTGCATGAAAATGCAAAGAATGATTCCAAAAAATTTCATGAACAAGGTATACATATGGACAAAATTCATTTCCATTATGTTTTCGTTCCCGGAGTTACAAGGAAACAGAGACTTAGTATATTAGATATTTGTGTCGTGGTCAGGATTGTGGTTGTAATTAGAGTTATGATTTTGAATAAAACAATAATCCTCTATCTTGTGAGAGTAAGTTCTCCAAAAAAAACAACCACAATCTCTAAAATAATTACTACAATTTTATTCAAAATACACTTTTTTGTATTAAATTAAAGTAAAACAACAATAACAAATGCAATTTATTTTTTTTTAAAAGAATTGAAATTTCTAAATATATAAACCATAACAAATTACACACCAATCCACAATAATAAACCAATTTATGCAAAATGTCTCAATATATTTACAGCACCACTGTAATTACCAGTCGTGTATGTCCGATCCCTCCCTCCTGCGTTGCATTTTTTTCTCCGATCTCTCCATTGACGCTTCATCACTCTCACTTTAGGCTTCGAGTCCAAGGGATCCACCGACGGGGGAGAGATCAGATGGTGTCGTACGTGAGCGCGCTTTTCTACGGCGTCAGCGGAATTGTGGTGGTTGGGGTGGCGCTTCTGGTGGCGTTCCAAGAGAAACTCGTATACGTGCCTGTGTTGCCTGGTCTCTCCAAGTCTTACCCCATCACCCCTGCTCGCCTTCGTCTAATCTACGAAGACGTCTGGCTTCGATCGGAAGATGGCGTCCGTCTTCATGCCTGGTTCATTAAGCTATCTCAAGACTCGCGAGGTCTCACCTCTCTCCGTCTTTGCATCGATTTGAATTGATTGAGATTTGATTGAATTAAGGTTTGGTTCTGGGAAATTTTAGTTGTTTGAGCTTTTAGAAGGATTGTGATGCTGCTTCTTTTGAGTTTTTATCTTGAGTTAGGGCTTGTTTCTGGAAATTTTGAATCTTCTGCGCTACAAGTAGCAGACCAATCAGCTGTCTTTTTTTGCTTTTGTTCTTCCACTTTCTACTTTTGTTTACCGGTGCTGGATTCTGCATTTGATTCTACTTTAATGGTGAGAAGATAGTAACAGTGTGGACGACTGGATTGTGTCTTTTGACTCATTTTTGTGAGTTTATTAGCTTCTAATGAACATAGGAGAAATAAATCACTTGAGAGTAATGGAGAATATGATTTGTATTTCTTGTCTACTGCATTACATTCATTGGTATATATAGAGCACTTAGCCTTGTCCTATACATGGATGGGCTTTATGCGATGGGCTATAATCTATATCTATGTAATGGGCTTACTATGTCCCCTCGAACCAACGTCTGCTAAGCAGAGTTTGGTTCGTAATCTATGAAATCGAGCTGCAGATAGAGGTTTTGTGAGAGTGTCAGCAATTTGGTCCTGAGAGGAGATGAATGCAACTTGCAATGTTTTCTTAGCCACTCTTTCTCGAACAAAGTGATAATCAAGCTCTATATGTTTCGTGCGTTGATGAAAGACAGGATTGGCAGCAAGGTAGGTGGCACCCAGATTATCACACCATAAAAGAGGAGGTTGTTGGAGTCGAACCCCTAACTCAGCAAGAAGACTCTGAAGCCATAGTAGTTCACAAGTTGTTTGTGCAAGAGAGCGATATTCTGCTTCGGTAGATGATCGAGAGACAGTAGGTTGTTTCTTTGATGACCAGGAGATGAGAGAGCTTCCCAAATAAATGCAGTAAGCAGATGTTGATCGTCTGTCAGTGAGATCACTTGCCCAATCAGCATCACAGTAGGCAGAAAGGAAAGGAGTGCTGGTGGAAGAAAGGTGTAAGGAAAGATTTGGAGAAGAGTTAAGGTAGCGAAGGATTCTTTTAACAGTCTGCCAGTGTATCTCCCTGGGAGAATGCATGAATTGACATACCTTGTTAACTGCAAAGGCTATGTCTGGTCTAGTGAATTGAAGGTACTGAAGGCTACCAACAATACTTTTATAGAGTGTAGGGTCAGAGAATAATGGGGATGAGGTGGAAGAAAAATCAATTGTAAGAGACATGGGGGTTGCTACTGGTTTGGAGTGATTCATTTTGGTGGTGGTGAGAAGGTCATTGATGTATTTTGTTTGATGGAGGGAGATGCCAGTGGAATTACGGTGGGCTTCAACTCCAAGGAAGAAGTGAAGATCCCCAAGGTCTTTTACAGGAAATAGGTCGGAAAGAGAGGAGATGAAATCTGAGGCCAATTTTGGTTGGGATGCTATAACCAAAATGTCATCGACATAGACAAGGACAAACACAATGTGGGATTGAACTCTGTAATAAAACAGAGAGTTATCTGCTCGAGAAAGGGAGAATCCTAAATGTATGAGAGCATCACTCAGTTTGGAATACCAAGCCCTGGGAGCTTGTCGAAGGCCATAAAGAGACTTGTGAAGTTTACATATGTAATTAGGGAATTTAGGATGAATAAAACCTGGTGGTTGAACAATGTATACATCCTCTTCAAGGTCACCATGAAGAAAAGCGTTTTGTACGTCTAGTTGGCGGGCTACCCAATTGTTCATTGATGCAAGGGAAAGCACAAGGCGCACAGTTGAGGTTTTGACAACAGGGCTGAAGGTTTCTGAAAAATCTATCCCATGGAGTTGGTGAAATCCTTTGGCGACGAGGCGCGCTTTGCGACGCTCAATAGAGCCATCAGCTCGCAATTTTGTTTTAAAAATCCATTTGACACCAAGGGGGTTGGAGGATTTGGAAGGTGGAACAAGAGACCAAGTTTTGGTTGAAAGTAAGGCCTGAAATTCTTGGTACATTGCTTCACGCCATTCTGGGTATCGAGAGGCTTGAGAATAGGATGTTGGTTCACTGGGAATGAGTGTTGTGGAGGAGGAAGATGGTTTGGAAGGCCACGGGATGGTGCCATCTGAGCGAATGAGAGGCTTGGTGATCTGGTGTTTGGATCGTGTAGTCATTCGATGATGGGTGACAGGAGATTGTTCTGCGAGAGATGTGGGAGAAGAGGGGAATAGGGTCTGGCTAGAGGATGAGGATTGTTCTGTTGGTGAAATTGGGCTAGTGGTGATCGATGGGGTCATTGAGGTATTGAGATCCTCTTGATTTGGGGTAGGAGAATTGGGTAAGGAAGTTTCTGGGCTTGGATTATTTTGCCGTGGAGTAGGGATTGAAGGTATATGTGGGAGAGGCAACGATGTATGAGTTAGTGAATTAGGGGAAGTGGATTGGGCCTGATTATTGTGTGGGCTTGCTAGAGGGAAATAAGACTCATGAAACAACACATCACGGGATATGTATATACGTTTTGCCTGAAGATCAAAACAAATATATCCTTTATGGTTTGGTGCATAACCAAGAAAAAGGCATGGTTTCGATCGAAAAGATAATTTGTATGTGTTATATGGTCTTAGATTAGGAAAGCACAGACATCCAAATACTCGTAAGAAACGTAAGTTTGGAGGTGTTTTGTAAAGGACATGGTATGGGCTGCTGTTTTGAAGGGTAGGGGTAGGAAGATAATTGATTAAGAAGGTGGATGTTTCAAAGGCATAGTCCCAGAATTCAAGAGGCAAAGAAGCATGTGCAAGTAGGGAAAGACCCATATCAACGATGCGTCGGTGTCGACACTCGATGCTACCATTTTGTGAGTGGGCATGTGGACAAGTTAATCGATGGTTAATTCCCAATTGAGTGAATAATGGTTTCAATGGCTTAAATTCAGTGCCCCCATCAGTTTGAATTGAACGAATGGTAGATGCAAAGAAGTTTTTCACAAAATTAATGAAAGCATGTACAAAAGGGGAGACTTGAGCTTTACTGGAAAGGGGGAAAATCCACAGATAATTGCTATAGTCATCTAGAATGGACAAGTAAAATCTGTTTCCTCTAACAGAGATTGTGTGGGCTGGGCCCCATATGTCCATAAACAAAAGTTCAAACGGTGCGGTGGATCTGGTTGGAGAAGACGGATAAGGCTGAGCATGGGCTTTGGATCTGGAGCAAGCTACGCAACGAAAAGAGGATAGCAACCTGCTAGGGCAAGTGATTGATAAAGAGCGAAGCATTTTTGTAGTGGTGTTTATTGAAGGATGTCCGAAGCGTGAGTGCCATAGAAGGATAGAGGAGGTTGTTTGAGTGTTGTGCGCCTGTGGAGAGGAGATTCAAGTAGCTTGAAGTGGAAGGACGTACAAGCCGCTATCAACAGTGCCTTGAAGAAGAATTGCTTTGGTTGTCTGATCCTTCACAAGAAAATGATTAGCATGAAATTCAAAGAAAACAGGATTGTCAAGGCAAAATTGTCGCACAGATAAGAGGTTTCGTTGAAGATTTGGAACATGAAGAAGATTAGAGAAAGAAAATGAAGAAGAAGGATTAGAAAGAGGGGAAAAAGAGGAAGAACCATGATGCTGAATGGGTAGAGATGAACCATCACCAATGGAGACTTCATCCGAGCCATGATAGGGAAGTGTGTTATGCAGGTTGTTGATGTCTGGTGTGAAATGATATGTTGCTGCTGTGTCTGGAGTCCACTGGCTTGATGAATAGTGAGCTTGAAACGACGATGGTGGAGGTGCTTGGTAAGAGTGGTTGAAACGGTGCCAGCATTGAAGAGCAGAGTGTCCTGGTTTGAGACAAACTTGGCAGGTAGGTCTGGAATCCTGATGTCCTGCAAATGTGTTGTTGGGGTTTTCACGACCTCCTTGGTGATTGTAGCGACCACCTCTGTAGGGTGAGCGACCTCGTCCTCGACCACCATTGTTGTATGAGGTAGAGTTTGAGGAAGTGGTTGTATTGTTGGCAGACATTGTGGGTACAGTGGCTTGTTGTTGTGTTTGGTGGGTAAGTCTGGCCTCATGGTTTAGAAGATGGGATAGGACAAGGCTTGGTGAAGGCAGAATACTTTGAGTGGATAAGGATGTGGCTATGGACTCGTATTCAGGACCGAGACCTGTGAGGAGATAGACAATAAATTCTGAGTCACTTACAGATTGTCCTGCAGCATTGAGGGTGGAGACAAGGGTCTTGATTTTGTTATAGAAGTCAGTGATGGAATCGTTTCCCTTTTTAATGGAAGCAAGTTGAAAACGGGTTTGAACTATGTGGGCACTTGAACGAGCGGCGTAGAGGTCCGAGAGACTGGACCAGATCTGGTGAGCTGTTGTGCAGTCCATTATGTGGGTAAGAACAGACTCTGATAGAGAGGAGGTAAGAAGGGCGATGGCCAGATTGTCTCGGGAAGACCATTCTTTGTGAGGAAGAGAAGAACTGGGTTCAGTAATCGGACATGGAAGGGAGCCATCTAGATGACCAAAGAGGTCATAGGCTCTGAAATATGGGACGATTTGAGTTTTCCAGATTGGATAATTATCAGATGTAAGCTTAACTGTGACAAGATGTGTGAAAGCCGAAAGAGAGGGCGGTGTAGGTGAGGAATGAGAGTGAGTGGTGATGGATGGGGATGGTGGGTTAAGGGTCTGATTTAGGGAAGAAGGTGCTGGGTTTGGTTGCAGGGGAGGAGGTGGGTCGATATCTGTCATTTTGTTGTTTTGGACGTTTGTCCTTTATCCCTCTGATACCATAATGGAGAATATGATTTGTATTTCTTGTCTACTGCATTACATTCATTGGTATATATAGAGCACTTAGCCTTGTCCTATACATGGATGGGCTTTATGCGATGGGCTATAATCTATATCTATGTAATGGGCTTACTAGAGAGAGAAGCATACTTAGTGGATTGGGGGTTTGACTTTACTGTACCAATTACCTAACATTGTGTTTCTCATGCATCAGTGCATGTATATGATTCCATTTGCTTCTGGGGCTTGGGACCCTGACATTCGGTTTCGAGTAGAATGTTTTGCACTTCTAAGCTAAATTGAATTTTTGAGTGGTGATTCTTGTTTCACTGTCATCGGATAAAGATGTTTATAAGCGTGGAATTTAGGTTGTGTATTATGATCTTATCATTGAAATTCCATATACAATGCATTGTTGGTACAACCTCTTCATCTTGTGGATCTGTATGTACACTGTGTTTTCATTTTCACCAACTGTTTAAAATGTTCGATTATTTTATTAAGGTGAAGTCTGAGATAAAGTATTTTGTTCATTTGCAGGTCCAACTATTCTGTTTTTCCAAGAAAACGCTGGCAGTATCCTTCTTTTTTGTTGATTTTTTTTTAGCTTTATATATCATTGTTAACATTGGGTTGCATTTAGCTTTGTGTCGTTAATGTTGTTAAGCTTTTGGTGCAACCCTTTACAAGATCCATGCAGATATTGCTCACCGTCTTGAAATGGTTCGGGTTATGTTGCAGAAGTTGCAATGCAATGTTTTTATGCTTTCCTACAGAGGGTATGTCTTATACTTTCCATGCATATATTGGTTTGGGGATCTTCAGTTATATCTAGGTTTGAAGTCAATGCTCATTTAAGTTGTAATCAATAGCTATGGCGCAAGTGACGGTTCTCCCTCTCAAACTGGAATCACAAAAGATGCCCAGGTTTGCAGTCTTACACTGGTGTTACATTTCTAAAGTTTTAGTTCATGAAATCTATATTGAGCATAACTTGAATTTTTCCTGTTATCTAGGCAGCATTGGATCATCTTATGCAGAGAACTGATATAGATACATCCCAGATACTTGTCTTCGGAAGGTCACTTGGTGGAGCAGTTGGAGCTGTGCTTACCAAGAATAATCCTCACAAGGTCAGCCTTTTGTTCGTTGCCTCCCTTCTCTGATTGGTTTCATGGTTTGTTGTGAAAAGAGCAATAAAAATATATTGATTGATATCATAGATTTTGTTTGGTATGCTAATGCAATAATTTTTTGCTAATAATGCCTAATAAGTTGATTGATAAGGTGACTCATAGGGTAAAATCATGCTGATAAGATGGTGTGATGCTGCCATCCTCAAATTAATCTATGTTTGGTTTTACAAAGTATTCTGAAGTTCAGCATTTGCTTCATTAATTTAATTGAAATATTTTGGTGACCCGTGCCTTCTTTAGAATCCTTCCTACTACCATCCATTACCTATGCTTCTTTCTATTCTCTCCCATACGGCCTTTCTCTTCTATCATAGCATTGTGATGCCTTGTATGTTTACTAGATGAACAATATCAAAACTTATCAAATCAACCGCTTACTGTTTTGGTTAATGTCTTTTGATCCATTGATGATTCTTCCAGTCCATCTTATGTTTTATCTTTGCATTGAACCTTAGGTTGCTGCATTGATATTGGAGAACACTTTCACTTCTATCTTAGACATGGCAGGAGTTCTATTACCCTTTCTTAAGTGGTTCATTGGTGGAAGTGGCTCAAAAGGCCTCAAGGTTCTTAATTGTGCCGTACGTTCTCCCTGGAGCACCATTGATATTGTCGGCCAGGTATGCTCGTGTCCTGTGAAATTCTTTATAGTACGTGGAGTATGGATGTTTATGGTGTGAGCTTTTGTTGCTTATATCAGGAAGTGTACTATGATGTTCTTTGTAGTACGTGGAGTTTGATTTTTTTTTTTCAGCAGTAGCTATTTTCAATACTGTTTACTAGGCAAAACTTAAAAAGTTTCTTGATATTATCTAGATTTTCATTTAATTGTGATTGTTCTCAAGTTCAGTACAAATGAGAAGGCCCTTATTTTCTCTATATATATTTTTCTGATAAAAAAAAATCAACTTATCAAGTAATGTGTGTTTTGTGATTGTTGTCAAGTTCAGTACAAATGAGAAGGCCCTTATTTTTCTTCTTATTTATGCTCAGTGATTGTGGCTTTTCACCTATATGAGACCACTGGCTATATAGCTGCTTATTATTAACTTAATCTCTGCAGATCAGGCAGCCGATACTTTTTCTTTCAGGACTGCAAGATGAGATGGTTCCACCATTTCACATGGTACTGTTGTATGCAAAGGCCGCTGCACATAACAAACATAGCATTTTTGTAGAATTTCCCAATGGTATGCATATGGATACATGGCTATCTGGTGGAGACCACTATTGGACGACAGTGCAGCAGTTTATTCAAGACTATGTTATTGAGAAGAAACACAAAGAATCTGCCTTAAGAAATGACGGTACCTTCTATTTTTTTGTACCTTCTATTTTGTTTTGTTTTCTTGCCTTCTTATCTATGATATGTGATTTGGTTGATGAGACAGATGGCTATATTTTGAATTTTGATTGCTCAGCCATTGAATGTGATTTTAGTCATAGCATGAAGCTCTGTCTATCTATTCTGAATAGTATTGGCCCTCAGTTACGCATTTATTTTCCTCAGATTCCGATTCAAGGTGACTATCAAGCACCCGAGTTTGAAGGAATAGTCAATCGAGCATTCCTGTGGCTAGAAGATATATGCTGCTTATTGCAAAGCAATTGCTCCTTCTGATAGTTTGGCATTTTTTTACTATAAACCTAGCCAGGCGTCTGTGTTCAAGGATCTTTTTCTGACCGAGTAGACCTTACCTTGTGCTTGCTGGTGATTTATTTCTGAGTGCATTAGATGTGTGTAACGGAAAGAAGCAAAACTATGCGTCTTATCTTGTATGGTTTTGCCACTTAACTGATTGAATACTGAAGTAAATTGGCATTTTAACAATTTGTTTGCCCAATTCTTGTATTTATCTGGTCTAATAGCGTTGATTGTAGGGCTGAGCAGATTGCGGTTCGGTTCACCGAACCGCAACCGAACCGCAAATTGCAGTCCAAACCGCAACCGAACCGCAAATTGCGGTCCAAACCGCAACCGAACCGCACTTAATCGGTTCGGTTTGCGGTCCGCAAGTTTTTGTTTTGCGGTTTGCGGTTCGGTTTGCGGTTCAAACCGCAAAAAAAAACCGCAAAACAAACCGCAAACCGCAAATAAACCGCAAACCGCAAAAAAAACCGCAAACCGCAAAAAACCGCAAAACCGCAACCAAACCGCAAAAAAAACCGCAAAAAAACCGTAAAACCGCAAGCAAACCGCAACCGTGCGGTTCAAACCGCAAACCGAACCGCAAATTTGCGGTTCGGTTTGCGGTCCATGTTTTTCAGGTTTGCGGTTCGGTTTGCGGTTTGCGGTTTTGGACCGATGCTCAGCCCTAGTTGATTGAGATGGAAGTTTTTGCTCAGTTAACAATAACACTGATTGTTGCTTTGCTTACAGATTGTCATGGTCCGGTTTAGAGCAAACCACCGGTTTAGGTTTGTCGATTTGGCCAAACTGCCAGTTGACGGTTTAACTGTAGACCAAACCGGCGGTTTTAATTGCCAATTTGGTTACATTTTTATTTTTTTAACAAACCGCCGTTCTGACAATTTAGCAAACCGGCGTTTAAACCTAAACCGCCAGTTTGATTTTTCTTGGTTTATGTTTAGGACTCATGTCGTCATTTTATTCCACATCAATCCTACAATCAAACAAATAAGTTGTGCAGAACATCACTTGTAACAAAAAACAAACCAGCCAGCAACAATTGACAATTTGCTGAGATGATCACTAACAATGTATAACAGATTATCCTGATGTTAAATAACTTATATTGAGATTCAGTGTCAAAATTTACGACGAAAACCCTGTATCTGAGCAGTTTGTGCATGTCTTTGGTTGCCATGACAATGAGCTATAGAGAATCAATTTCCTCATACACAAAATTTGACAAATCTGCAAAAAATGTTAAATCAATAATCAAGTAGATACCCTCACAACCATCTTATTCTTTTTCCCAGCAGACAACAGGATAACCTTCCCATCAATAATGTCTTCAGCTTCAATGATCTTCCCTTCATCAACCCTACAATTATTCAAATACAACCCGCCCTGCTTCAACAACCGCCGAGCAGCTGATTTGCTATCAAGCAACCCAGTTGAAACCGAGAGATCAACAACTGAAATGTTAATCACATCATCATACACCAATGAACAAGACGGAACGTCTTCAGCTATCCCTTCAATTGTCTTCCAATCCAATTTGGTCTCAGCACCCGGCTTTAAAGCCTCAGTCGCCTTTAGTGCCTCGTCTAACCCTTCATCACCATGAACGAACCGTGTCACTTCCTCTGCAAGCCTACGTTGAGCAGAGTTTGGAACATAGCCCGGAGTTTTCATTCCCTTCTCGATTTCTTCTATCTCCGGAATTCCCAAAAATGTTAGTATTCTCAGAAACCTGATTACGTCGGCATCAGGAACTGAGAAGAAGTACTGATAAAACTTGTAAGGAGACAACATTACAGGCGAGAGCCAAATCGCACCTTCCTCTGACTTTCCGAACTTAGTTCCGTCGCTCTTCAGAAGGAGTGGGAAGGTTAATCCATAAGCTCCGTCTTCTGATTGCAAAATCTTTCGAATGAGCTCGGTTCCGACTGTTATATTTCCCCATTGATCACTTCCTCCAATTTGAACATTCACACCTTGATTCTTAAAAAGATGAACAAAATCATAGCCTTGCAAGAGCTGATATGTAAACTCAGTATAGCTCATGCCTTGCTCTGATTCCAGTCTCTTTTTCACACTCTCTTTCGACATCATTGCCCCAACCCTAGCGAATTTCCCAACATCTCTTAGAAAATCAAGCAAGCTAATGTCTTTCCACCAATCATAGTTATTCAAAATCACAAAGGAGCTGTCATTAGCAAATCTTCCCATGATTTTATTTAGTATAGTAGCAATACCTTTCATATTCTTCTCTAGTGTTTTCAAATCCAAATCCGGCCGTTCCGATGATTTCCCGGACGGATCTCCGACTCGACCAGTCGCCCCACCGATCAACGCAACTGTCTGGTGTCCACATCGCTGAAACCACGACAGCACAATGATACCGAGTAGATTTCCGAGGTGCAGGCTCTCTGCGGTTGGATCGAATCCACAATACACCTTCAATGGTGGATGCTTACCCAAGCGAAGGTTATCGCTAGTGACGGATTCGAGGAGTCCTCTTTCTTGGAGGATTTCAACGACGTTTTGGGTCTGAACTGAGGGGGATTGTTCATGGTTTAGTGTTTGGGTGGCTAGGGTTTTGAATTGGGGATGGAATTTTGGGGAGAAAGCGAGGAATTTGGGGAATGTGAGGGTGTGGAGGAAAAGAGGCGTGGTTATGGCGGAAGGATTGAAGGGGATTGAAGATAATTTGAGATTGTGGGAAAGGAGGGACCTTGCAGTTGCAGAAATCATGGAGTGCTTGGAGGATGAAAGCTCTTTCTGGCACAGTAAGCTTACGTTCGGCGGCGGTCACAGAAGCGATTTGATAGCCTGATAGGTGTGAGTCGTGTGACGGAGAAGATGAATCAGACCAGCTGATATTCCATTTATTTTATTTTTTAAAATTAAAATGCAGTACATATAGCCTACATATTTTTTTAAAAAAATCTAAAACGCATAACATATATATCAATCTATTTAGATGGACTTTGTGTTGTATATGACCGTTATATATTACCGTTTAAACTGATCGTAGTTTTGAACACATGCTTCGTCGGATCTATCGTTAACTTTGTTCATTCTCTCCTTTAAATTCATGCTTGTCGGACTCATCATTAACTTTGCACATTCTCTGCTTTGAAACCATATCCTGTCGAGACGTGGCATGAAATGATTACACATTGCAAACTTCAACTATCTTGACCACACTTCTGATACAAAATAGAAAATACATTAATTACAACAACTAAATCTTACAATAACAAAAGAAAAAAAGATAACAAGAACTTCTTACGTAATAAAACCCTAAACATCAAAATACAACAAACATAAAACAATAAGCGATGAAGAGTTGGATTATGCAATTACAAATGACCCAAAATGTATATGCAAAAATAAGGGTTAATTTTTTTATTATTTATAAACAAAGTTTTTTTTAACTATTTTAAATATATTCAAAATGGGTATCTATAGGTGGATACAATTTTTTTATGAATTTTGGTATAATTTTTATACATATACATTTAGGCCGCAAATGTTTTGTTTTTAAAAAAAACTCAATCAGCGACACGTGACAACTGCCTCTTTTTAAAAAAAATCTGTTGCGCAAATTTTTGTCCAGTCAGGGGGCAACATGTATTGCCCTCCTTTGACCCCTGGACCGGGTCTTCACAAGACCTACATATTTGTTGTTCATGCCCTATTATTATGTATAGTTACAAGACCACCCTTGCACCTTGATAAAGGTGCCCTAACCATGTCTGAAATTAATGGGTACAAATAGTGAAAATAGGACACAATTACTTGATTTATCCGGGTTAAAAGGTTTATAATTAAAATAAAGAAAATGTTTGTTTTTCGATTTTTTTTCAAATGTGATATACATGTTTTCTATCCAAATGTTATAGAAATTGAACGAGCTTTGAGCCGAGCCCGAATAACTCGACTAAAATAATTTTGTCGAGCCTGAATAGCTCAACGAAATTTCCTTGTCTTGTTTTTCTTTCTTTTTTCCAAATGGTATAGTGTTATTTTAGCCGAACAAGCCAAACTTTACCTACACGAGCCGAGCTTTTGACGAGTCAGACGCAAGCCGAGCTTTTGACGAGTCGAACGCAAGCCGAGTCCGAGTAGTTTGTCTCATATTACTGCTTTCTTATTTTTAATGCAAAATGTGCATCATTTTGTTATTTTGTTTTCATTTTGTTATATTGTTATTTTATTTTCATTTTGTTATATTGTTTTCCTTGTAGAGTGTCAAAATTAATCAAATTATATTTCAACTACTTTAGACTATAAAAATATATCCCAAAACTTTTCATGGAATGAGAATATATATATATATATATGTAGACTGATTCATTTCCATTCTATTTCGGCATTCTATTTCCGGTGATGCAAACCAATGAGGTAAAATTAGTGATTAAAAGTCACATTTTGATCCAAAAACAGAATGCCAGATATATTTTGGTTAGAAACTGTCCTCAAGCATGTCTAATACTACTTGCCCAACAAAACCATTAGAATGACAGACAGGGAGCATCATTTGTATAATATAGGCTCAACCCGGTATTAAAAAAAAATCGAAGGACAAGAAATTCTCCAAAAACTCATACCTGAGTAGATCCTAATACACGAGATACAACTATCACAATTATGAAATGTATTTACATGAAACCACAGTTTTCCGGAAGGAAACAAAGACTATGATGCAGTTTTTAGTCTTCTTGATCCAATTCGGATTCAACGACGAAAATGGTAACTCGGATTTCACAACGGTAATCATATATAAAGCCCGAAGGCCCCAAAAGAAGCAGCTAAATGAGGTCCAGAAAACCTTACATATCTATGCAGAGAACCTATGAAGCTAGCATGCCATCAAGCTGTGTCTGCAAATCCTGGGTGGAGACCAACCCAATCGTTTCTATCTCGCCGGTAGAGTACTCCGAGTTCAGTAGCGATTCAATCTGGGTATGTGCTTCAATGATATTTGTCCTGGACAAGAAAAGATCCACAAGATATAATATCACATTATCACGGATATTGAACCATGGATGTCTTGAAAAGTATCAAGCTTCATAAATAAGGTTATGGCTTGTCTGGATGGCTAACACTAAAAACAGATAGTGTTATGACTTGTAATACATTTCATTAAAAGTGGTGTTTGGATGCATTTCATCATAATGTAGTATTCACAATTTTCTTACCTGGAGGGGATACATTTAGGGCCCGTTTGGTTCAACTCCGGAAACAGAAACGGAATGGAAACGAATTTAGTCCATATGTATATCCTTATTCATGAAATTTTGTGGAATCATTCCTTGTGGTTTCATGCAAGATGCACTTGCTTCCCCACATTTTGTTTCCCTATATCAAAAGTAATCAAATTCTATTCCAATTACTTCAAACCACAAGGAATGATTCCAAAAATTTTCATGAACAAGGGTATACGTATGGACTAGATTCATTTCCATTCCGTTTTCGATTCCGGAGTTCAAACCAAACGGGCCCTTAGTCATTTACTATTTACACTACATTTTACAACCAATATTGCACAGTTCTTTTTTAAAGGTTGGTGCTGGAAAATTGTGTTATAAAATGACATCCAAACAAGCCCTTAGCTGTTTCCACTGGGAAAATTGAGATGATTATAACTAACTGAAATTTGGAGGCGAAATCTTACTTAATGGGCTTGAAAAGAACGGTGCGTGTTGATGGATTCTGCAGATAAAGGTTCATCTTCTCTATCACCTTTGGTAATTCTTGCTGAATTGCAGTTTTTACCTACAAAAGACGAGTGAAAGACGGATTCTCCATTATCATCACAAGTACCAAACGGACTGATGCTATGAGGAGTGAAAGACGGATTCTCTATATGATGGTGTTGATAAGATTTAATATCTCAGATTAATCAGTACCTTCTCAACCAGTTCAGACACCTTTTCTGGACTTGCAAAAGCTTGCTCCTTGAGTGGTTTAGACTTTACGGGATCAAGATTTTGGCTTTGAATGCCAGAGGATGCTGTTTTCACAGCTGTAACCTATTGAATAGGATAGAGATACGGCTCTGAGGAAATCATGCAATATTAACATAAAAAAAAACTCCAGGTGAAGATATACACAAGCCACCCAGTGATTGTCTTTAATCTAATGGAGCATTACAGGCTTGATACATATAAAGAAGGTTGATTCCATGCGTATAACTATCAAGTTTGAAAGTAATTATGCCATCACTATTATCTTGTTTCCACAACTCTTTTAAGACATTTCTTTATGCTATACATAATTTCCTAAAGATTTTTGTTGCTTTTTTTATTCCCTGGTACCTGGGGGAGGATGGAACTGGGAATCATTAAACCATGGCCCTAATAAATTCTCTGACCCTCCGTTTGCTATATTTTCCTCATTAATATTTGTTCATTACAGAACATGATTAATCTAAGAGAGATTTGATGATAGGAAAGAGACTTAGAAATTTTATTGTTGATTATTGCAAAACTACCTTGCAAATTATTTCTCGTATTGTGTTCAATATTATGAGTTCCATTCCATTTATCCATCTCCTCCACTTCGGAATCACAATATGGGATGATCACCGTCTATTAAACTCTTGTTTGGTCATTTAAGCTCAGACAAACTAGTAACCTTCTTAAAAATATACTATTACTTTTTAGGGAATTACCAAAAATCCTTCAATTTCATGCAAAACAAAAGAAATGATGAAATTTATGCAATAGAATACAAATTCAGACCTTAGCAACAAATGAAAGTAGAGGGTCCACAATTAGCTTTGTCACTGCCATAATGAACTCCTCGCAGGTGGCTTTAAGACTCCTCTCCAAGTCCTACAATTTGGATGAGGGTATAAAGCAGTAATCAGAAAGTCGTCTTCTAAAACAGCCACAGTACTAACTTAATAAAAGCATTTTTCATGTACAGCATACATCAATCCGACAAAAACAATAATTGTGGTTGTCTTCTGCACGAATTGGTATGGCTATCAGGAATTATGTTACTTAGGTGATTCCCATATATACATTCTGCACTATCATTCCTATGACAAAGCATGAACCTTATTTGGCAAGCAGTTGTTTCAGTCAGACCAAAATGAAGCAATTGGTAAACAGAAGGAATTTCATTCTCTATCTTTACTAACTTCTGCTGCGGCACTTAAATCCATATACTCCATACAAACTTTTCCATCAAGACCTATGTAATCAACAGTAGCTTTTGCACATACCAGAGGAAAAAGGTACTTAAGTATAATTACTTCAGAGCCTTTGCTCCCGGTTGGTTGTAACTCCGAAAACAGAAACGGAATAAAAATGTATCTATTCCATATGTGGACTCTTGTTCATGAACTTGTTTGGAATCATTCCTAGTGGTTCCATGCAAAATACATTTGCTTCCCCCCATTTTGTTTCCCTATAGGGTATCAAAACTAATCATAATCTACCACAATTGCTTTGAACACAGGGAATGATTCCAAAAAATTTCATGAATAAGGGTATAAAAATGCACTAGATTCGTTTTCATTCCGTTTCCTGTAGTTAAAACCAATCGGGCCCTTAGACTGTAATGAAAGCAAAAACCAATTTCAGTTCACCGATAAGAAAAGGTTTAAATCAACCCAAAGTCCAAGACTATGGGAATGTTCGATGGTCTGCAGCCATATGGCCCATAACATTTACTAAGCATTGATAACTATGAAAGTAAAAAGCAGTCCCTATTTGGACCATGAAAACTCATCGAAGGTATTTATCAAAATAAAAGTGTTTATGATTCAAGCATGCCCTTGTTTACCTTCTTAGCATCAATCTGACTTTCCAAAATTCGTGGAGAAAGGGTCCTTGCTAGTGATGTTGATCTTGACCAATCAAAAAGTGAGACTTGTCCTCTTAAAATCCGTCTAAGGTGATCCTGCAGTTGAAATTGAGGGAATCTAAAACAAAACCTTATTCAATTGAAAACAAATTTATAAATAACTTTGAACATCAAGCAAGTAACCAAGCACTCCATGCATTTTCTCAGAGTATGATTATAAGACACCAAACAATGTCCTGACATAAACCATAATCAAAACAAAAATGTCCTTGATGCTAGAGAAAGCAAGAAGAAAGCAACAATATAAAAGACCCCCAACATGACTATTTTATATGGTGATTGTCCCAAGTTGCGAGCCATACCAAGCCAAGAAATCAGATAAGTTCTCCATCTTAGTTTCTTTTGAGGGGGTAAAGATATGAGATCCATACCTTCGTCTGATCATCGCATGCTAAACCTAAACAAGGATAGAATCAAACTCTATTTTTGCCTTATTACTGTTTGGAAGAGGAGGGAAGACACTAGCTATCAACAGAAGAAAAGAAAAAATCTGATTCTTGTCCCTTAGTGATCCTTCACCAAAACCTCAGTTTCATTCATTTCAGACATGGCAATCAAAATGTCAAATGACACTTTACGTTATCAAACTAAGGAAATAGAAAGGACAATGCCGAGCATTTCAGGGACATAAAGAACTACCATCAGTTATCCGAGAAACTGTTTTCCAACCAAAATGATGATATATAAGGACAACAATATATACTGACCAGTAAATGTGAGAAATCAAGCTCCTTGTGAGTGACCGAAAATTCAATATCAAATGGTGCAATCTGAAACCAAAGTCTCAAGTTAGCATTGTTTACATCTCTTTAATTAGGGGGGAAATCAGAAACAGCAATATGGAGAAACCTGCTCTCGCAAGATAAGAAGATGCTTTATGAGGAAAAGCTGTGCATCGAGTGATGACGATCTCTGAGAAATGAGCTTATATGCTTTCTGAATTGAATAAAAAGGAAAATATTAATCAAGAGAAGTGTTCACTGAAAGGATATAAAAAAATAAAAAAAAGTGGCTTGTATGGGGAAGTGGTTGAGTTTAATGTTTCTGTCAACTTTAAAATCACCACTCGGTGAAATATGGATCCTACAATATAGATTAGCCGAAAGAGACAAAAACCGTGTCTTAAGTTTTTAATGTAACTGAATCAATGTATATCCCACTTACTTGAATTGACAATGAGCAGACTTCCACTGCTTCCTGATACAAAGATAAATTTCAGTTAGTAATTTACAAAATTGTGAATAGGCCGGACAAATAGGAACCACAGCCATGAGAAAAACATGTAACAAATGATTTGATAGAGTATAATGGTAAAACCTGTGCTAGACCAGTGAAAACAGCAGGTTCTAGACAGCGATACAGCTTTGAGAGAAGAGAGATTGTTTTCTCCAACGGAGGATACCATGTTCTTGAAACATCTTCACTGGCATCAGCCTGCATATGATAGCATAATTGTGTGAGGGAAGCATATAATATACCAATATTTTTAGTAACATGGAACATGAAATGGAAACCATCACCGCAGTGCATTGGATATTTTGATGTACCAGCTCAGTAAAGATGTGCATAATGTACACTACTAGGTTTCCATGTTAGTATCCTTTGAAACTGTCATCCGCATGCAATTAATCTATCTATACACTACAAGGGTGCAAGTTACACAGCTACACTCTTATCTTCACAAAAATCTATCTTTGCACCATTATTCCCATAACGATCCAATTAGTCACAGGAATTTGGGTGGATTTCAAAATTTCTGTAATGTTTCCAATGTTCAGACATTGTATTCCTTTTTCTGAAATCAATATCGCATCCACAGTACAAGGGTGCAAGTGAATAATATATAATCATATTTGTTTCCATAAAAACAACCTCCTATATAGTTGTTTTTCACCGAACCACCTTTTATCATATACCTCTAAACCTTTCCATCAATCCCAATCCTCCCTCCTGACATTTCCACAAAATGCCCAAGGTTTTTTAAAAATCAAGTCGCCTATCACATATACTTTGTTTGCATATTATCTCCCCTCAATGTTGCCACGTCTCTATCTGTAGTGTCTATAGACCCTCCAACAAGTAAAATTACTGAAATAAAGTAAGATGATAATGCTTAGTGGTAATAATTACACAAAAAGAAAAGACTACCCAAATACCAATCTATGTAAGTATGCAACATTACTGATATCAAAACTCACAGAATCAGCTTCTTCTGCATCCTCGGGAACATTCTCTAATTTTGAAGGATAGTCCACGTCTTCGCTGAGAGGAATATAATTTGCTATCTACAAATGGAAAAAGTAAGATTTTTAGAATTTACTAATGAGAAACAATGTCATAATGAAGTCGAAACAAACAAACAAACAAACTGCATCAGATGCTAGAAAACAGACTTCAAGCCTTCTTATTTTTTAAAAGCTCCATAAGAATGGACCTTTTCCATTTGACACCTTAATTGACTCATAGGGTTTTATATTTTGACAGTGTACTACAAAAGCATTTTGTATAAAATTTTCATATTCTAAACCCCTATTTGGAAAGCCATTTCCACAAAGCTGCAAGTTCAAGGGGCAATGTGTCAAACAAGAACTATTTGCAAACAATTAAGAGAAATAGGGATTAAGTGATTAGTTATGTTTTAATCCCATAACAAGCATTTTAGACACGGACAGTTTGGTGGGACAGCTACATCGTGTTTGGCTTGTGCCAGGACTGATAAAAACGGATTTCTTCATGTCGATTCATTTTCACATCCTTAATAAAACCCATGAACCCTTTTCAAAAATATTCGAATACCAGGCAAAAGAAAATTAAATAGCACAATGTTTATGCTATACACTTACAAAAGGTACAAATATGTGGCTGACAAAGATAAAACTAATAAGTAGGTATGCAGTAAAGGTATGCGTTGTATAAACTTGCCTCATCCCGGATATGAGTCCGGGCACGAAATGTCAATCTTTCATGAACATCTGCCAGGATCCTTTGAAATGTTGGGCTCAGTCCAGCAAAAGACTCACTTCGTCTATTAAGCTGCTCTCCCAGGATTTCAACTTTAAGAACATCTATGAGTTCACATAGAAAATCTAGATTTGTCTCATGGATGAATCTAGAGCGTAGTGTATCATACAAGTAAGTGCATCTGCCAAATAAGTGAAAATAAACTGCAAGTTACAATCACTACTATTTTGAGGTTATAACAATAGAAGAATACATTTTATGTTAACATGAATCAAAAGGAACTAGGAGGATCATAAATGTACAGAACTGGTTAGCGCTCTAATTAATTGCACCTGTAGAAAGTTCTCTAGAAAGACTCAATGTACAAAAATACTTCTAGCCGAAATAGTAGCATCCATCGAATAACATATTTCAAACTTTTCACTTGAATCAACTGAGAATCGCAAGGTCCTTTCTCAAGGATTCATATGTATAGTTCCAATTTCAGTTTTGGTTTGTTTGCTAACATGTAACTCTTGCCCCAATACCTAAAAAATGACAGGCATAATATTTCCATAATCAAGCTATACTGATCATCCCTTACTGGAAAAGAACTAATCTGATTGTTAAGAGCCTATTCTCTATGGTCCTAGCCTAAACTATCCACCATCTTGATGAAACCTTAATCTCACTTACTATACAAGAAGGATAAAAAGCAGTAACTAATCAGAGAAGGAAGAAATCAAATCAAGTTTAAGCAAACGGAGAAGTTGTAACTAACAGTGGATCGATTAATAATGCCATGCTTGATATGTCCTCGGAAGAAGATGGGAAAAAATGACTGAAAAGTTGATGTTCAAGCTGATATACCTGCAAAGATTTCACCATTTGGTCTATGAGATAATACTACATTTGGTCATCGAAAAAAGAGCATAGATACCAGAGACATAGATGCCGGGATGAATATAAAAAAAAATAACGCTTGTTTGGGGTTCACTCCACGGTTATAAAATTTGTTTCCTTTACATTTCTACTACCCACCCTCTAGTATCTACAATTTTAAGTAGCCACTTTTTTTCATTTCTCAGTCAGTCAATCACAGCCATCATTCATCATAAACCTGTTCCTTGATCCATGTAGCCAAGATTGCAGCAATAACCAATAGTGAATGAAAAGCTGCTTCTTACAAGTTCAAGGCCTAGTCAGATTTTCAGATGTCCCATAATTCGAGACACTTATGTTTTGGTAAGTAGTATACATCTTAGACATGCAAAATGAACTTGAAAACAGAAGAGAGGCATCCAGGTTCTAAGGACATCATTATCAGAATCACCTGCATGAGGTATGTGCAGCCTGATCGAGCCAACGATGGCAATCCTTCTTTCTTAGCAAAATCTGATATCCGTTGTTGCGCCATACCTCTAACCTTGATTGCATAGGAGAAGTGAGTAATTGAAAAACGATATAGAAAGTATTGTTTGATGGGACAGATAAAGAAGCTCACCAAGGAGAGGCGCTGCTCACAGAACAACTTGTGACATTCAGCAAGTAATTGAGAGTATTCTTTCTTTGATGATCTGCTTTCAATTTCTTCCAAGGCAGGTTTAAGCTGCAAATACATCAAATTCATAATTTACCGACCTTTAATCTTTGCAACAGGCTATCAACCCCAAACATAGCAGGAAACCAGTTTCTTCTGACAAAAGGATCATTCAATTTTACCATAGAAAGTAATGGTCCTCTTCAATCAATTAACCTCTAACAAATTACCTCACTTGCAGCTGCTTTAAAGCGGACATATATAATAGATGCCTCTGCACCTTCAGAAAGAGCATTCTTGTTACTACCAGTGTCCCGAATCGCTCCATGGACCTGATGGAGATGATTAAGAAAAATATTAGAAAGTGGCATTGATTAAATCAGAAAACAGGCAACACAAATGTGTCTAAATTACCTGAGAAGATGCACTTTTGAGGACAGAATGGACATATGACCGAATCATACTAAGGGCTCGAGACTGTTAAAGCATCAAGAAACATCATTTTTCACATATCAGGCTAACTCAATAAAACAATAATTTACAGTAACAACAATTTAGCCAGATAGCTAGCAAATACATGATATCATACTATTTCCTTATGATATTTAAAAACAACAAACCTGAAGTTGTCGAAATTTGACCAAGTAAACACTAGATTCAGCATATTGTGGATTACTCTGAACATACCTATATGATGGGAAAGAATGACTCAAAAGTTACAAGCAATATTTCATAATCTTGAAAAAAGATCAATTAAGAAATCTCGTTAGGAAGCTGCAAACTTCTGGACTTACGTTATGCACTCATCAAGGCGTTTCAGCAGTGGGAAGAAGTTTTCGTGCTCAACTTTCATGCTTGGAGAATAAAAGCTGGTTGCAATCTACAGCAGGTTTGAACATGACAATACATTATAGTAGAGGAAGATCCAAAGATATTCATTATTTGATTATCTAAACTCATACATCAGCAAAAGCAAATACACAATGATGAAAAAAGTTCTCAGTAGTAATAAACAAAGTAGCTAATGGACTTTCCAACATTTGACATCCTAATCCAAATAGGACCATTTTAATCGAATAGAAAATATTCACTAATTTTGAGCTCCGAAATATCAAGGTGAAAATTACAATGGCCTAGAAATTTTCGACTCATAAAAAGCAACAGAAAGTATATATCATTTCATCAATTGGATGGATAAGCATCGATAATTGTTTGTTACATTCATGACTGATTGCGTTACCATCATGTAAAAGACAAAGGGGCTTCACACATTGATTGAGAAATTCTTAAATTATGGTCAAAAGTAATCATCCCATGGATTGTCAGTCTATGTCATTTGAATGAAATGCAAGTTTATTCAAGATATGTCACTCACATTCTCCAATAGCTCGAAGTAGCTGAGCTTGCTATGAAGTGCATCAGCAAATTCAATTAGTCTCTGTTTTTCCAGTACCTGTGAAGCAGTTGGTCAACTGTTAGAAAGGAGGAAAAGATAATCATGCTATACTTAACACAAGTCTCTACCCAAGCTCCACAATCACCGATCAATCTACTATAATTGTAGACCATAGCAACGAGGTAGGAGAATTTTTGGCATTCTAATATAATCTGAGCGAATATTCTTAACATGAAACACTATTTTCGAGACTGTAGATAATACCAGTCTGTCGCACGCATCATGAAGGGTTTTTGTCTTGGTGGCTACTGCTTGATGTTGCAGCTTCAAGTTATTAAACAGGTCAAGGGTATCATCCACCTGCATGTCAAATCACTTCCATTTTTCATATAAGTAGCCAGCAGATGACTCGCATAAGATTTAAGAGTAAAATAAATACTTTCTGTATGAATTTTTCTTAAAAACTCATAGTATTATGAAGTTAAGTATGCCAACCTGCTTAAGAATGCCATCACATACGTTTATGTGTTGAGTTAGAGTGTCAACATAATGGCGATATTTCTTCTCCGTCTAGAACAAGAAAAGTAAAGCAATGTGACATCTCACCCAAAAGCACAAAAATCAAAGGCTAATAATTATGGAATGTAAATAAATCACCAACCTCCAACTTCATTGCTGATTCAAGATCGGTGAACCATTTATAGAACTGCAGCAATTCAAAAGCAAGCAAAATAAATAATCGTTCCAGCTATACTACATGTACAATGACCGGATAACAATAACATCCTGACTATAAAAAAAACTGCTAAATGAAGCAATGATCAACAAGTCAGCAACAATGCCAACTCATAGCCTGATGCCACCAATTAACCATACGTCAAAAGATTCAAAATACATCCACTAAGGTTATTGAAGCTCCGCCTACAAATAATAAATAATATTGGTACAGACATGATCAATAAATCTTACTTGATTTGCGTTGACTAAAACTGCCTCTACAGCTAGAGATTCATCTGTAGTTTCATCTTTGGTACTTATAGACGAATCACGTACTTGTTCCGTTATGTTTTCTTGCGCCTGCGAATAACTTGCTTATGTCAACCTAACAGACACACATCGAATGATATGTGAAACCAAAAGAGGACAGGAGGGAGAACTACCAAACTGGGAGGAAATGGACGCTCAGCAACTGCATGTGATAATGCTACAATTGCTGCTTGTTGTTGTTCTGTTAAAGGAGCATTCTGCATCAACAAATAAATATTAGAAGTTTAAATGAAAAAGAAATGCATATGCAAACTTCTCCATGACAAAGGGTCAATGCTTTGCTAAGCCCTTTCTCAAGGGAGTAACTACACACATGCCTTACTGTATTCATGACTTCGATTATCATTTCTTTGTTCCATTCTCCTTTCCCGCGTGAAAATCCAAAATGTAGAATATAATCCCATAATTTAAATTTTATTTTGCATGATATTTATCTCAAAGAAGCTATCAGTCACCTGTAGTAATCGCTCAGTTCACAAAATGTGTTTTTCAGTGTCATCGTTAAGTGAAATTTCGCCCTCCCAATTAACATTATAATCAAAAAGTACATTTTAAATGCTTAACCATTTCCTTAGGTATGCCAAGTAAACCATTGCTTCAGTGATCCTTGATCTATTTGACCTTATGATCCGTCACTATTTGACCTTGCATTCCCACTCAATTTGCATAAAGACGCTGATAGTAAATTACTTCTGGAACCATAATCAAACACAACAACCAGATTTTTTCCGAATCATGATTATAGAAAGAGTGTATTTTGCATGCTTAGCTAATAGCCATTTCCTTAGGTGTGCCGAGAAAATCTATTTATTCAGTCATCTATTTGATGTGATGATCCCTCACTAGTTAACCTCGGACTTCCACACAATTCACACAAGTAGCTGAGAGTAAACTAATTCTCGAATCATACTAATCAAACACATTCGCCAACCTAATTTTTCAGAATCGGATCTGGATCCTAACACATTCTACAAACTGATCATATCATTTAAATTCCCGCAAACTGAAATCCGATACACCTATAAGAACAAAGTAGGGCATGAAATGAACAATTCAGAAATCATCAAACCTGTTCCCAGGAAGATGCGAAGTTATATCCCTTAGAAACAGCTCCAGCTTTGGGAACACTCGACGAGCTAGTCCTCGCCGGCGACATCGCAACACTCCGCGCCAATTACACTGCGGAACATCAAATTCAGTAGCAAAATAAAAAGGTCCAGTTAGAAGATCTACGAATTTTGATTACAACGTGAATCAAAATGCGACTTCCAATTTCGTTTCAAAATGGAAAATGAAGTATTCAAAGAAGAAGATAAGATGAGAAAACATACCGGAGCAATAGTCGGCGAGAAGAAGAGGAGATGATAGATCTCCGGTGGATGTTCAGATTGGGGATCCAAAGAAATGTAGTTTGCTTGCTGTTGTCACGGCCTGAACTAATTTGTCTCTTCAATTACAAGATTTATGTAATTTTTTTTATTTTTTTATTTTTTTATTTTTTTGCTATGAAGAGGCTTAAGGATTTTTATTTTTATTTTTATTTATTATATTTCTTACTCAATTGCTTTTTGTCTTTTTTTATTTGTTTTTGTCATTGATTTTATGTAAAGTTGGGAAGATTTTGCTTACAAGTTAAAAGAGAATATTAATAGCATTATAATTATTATAAAAGATAAAGATCAAATATATATCATTTCAAATAATCCTTAATGATGAGAAAACATCGTCGTTCATTTAATAGCAATATATTAGAATATTCTCTTATATATCTTCCAATACACCCCGTACTCAATGTGTGGTTATGCAAACAACACTGAAGAGTGGAACATTTCAATGAAAACGAGCAAAGAAAGCATCTTCATCAACAACGAGTACACAAGAGAGCAGTAACACCACATGTAGATCGGCAAAAGCACCAGTAGATCGGTAACAACAGTAGATTGATAGGATCACCATTAAATCGGTGGCAATTGTAGATTTAGACGCCGATAGGTTGGCGTACGCCTTAAGTCCGGTTAGTCCAATCGGATGGACTACTATTGTACATGCCTGCAATTAGTGTCTTAATGTCGACATCCAAGACCTGAGAGATCAAATTGCTCTAATATCATGATAGATTTATGGCGAGATAAAACCACACAATGTATGATATTATTATCGTCCTATTTATAGGGTTACCAGAGAATATTCAGAGCATAATAATTATAATGAAAGATAAGATCAAATATATATTATCCTAAAATAACGAGATAATATCGTTATTCATTTAATAGCAAGATATTAGAATATTCTCTTACGCATCTTCCATTACTCTCCTGTGGGTAGGCAAAGGACGTTGAAGAGTGGGACATCTCATTGACAACGAGCAAATAAAATATCTCCATCAACAACGTGTACATTAAAGATCGGTAACACCACATGTAGATCGATAAAACCACCCGTAGATCGGTGACAATAGTAGATTGATAGGATCATCAGTAAATCAGTGGCAATGGCATATTTAAACGCCGATAGGTTGACAATACGCCTTATATCCGGCTAGTTCAATCGGACGGACTATTATTGTTCATGTCCGCAATTAGTGTCTTAAGGTTGACAAACCCGATAAGTCAAGATCCGAGAGATTGAATTGTTTTAATATGATGATAAATTTATGGTGGGATAAAACCACATAATGTATGATATTATTATCATCCTATTTATAGGATTACCCTCATCTCCCTCGGCGTTTATATGGTTTGATGGTTACCTTTAACTCTTTGGTTTGATATTTCTTTTTGTTGGTTTGATCTTTTTTATTTCATTCAAGAAAGCTAACCCGTCTAACATGTTAGGACCTCTCGATTCGATTCCTCAAATCTATTTATTTCCTTTTACAAAAATTGTGTATAGAATACTTGGAGAAAGAAAATTAATACTAGTTATGTATAAAGACTCATTATTAATTCTTGTTCAATTCCCTAATTATATAATACTAGCCTATGATTTAGATGTTGATATGTTAAAATCTCTCCATATTTTCCTTTTCATTATGTGATATAACTAGTTGTTAGAAAATGGACATCAGCCATTGCCAACTACAAGTGCTCATACTCTCAACTGCAATACTTTACCCCTCCCATCCAGATGTTTGACATTAATAAAATAAAATAAAATACATTAAGGAAACTAAAAATAGAAGGCTACAAAACAACAAAAAAAATACACTAAGAAAACTAAAACTAAAAAGTTACTTAAAAATAGGAGTAATATTTATTGATACACAATAATTTTATAAAAAATTATAAATAATAAATAGAATTGTTATTCAATCGGATGGAAAGAGGCATTGCACTGGCGTTAGGCCTGCGCTCCGCAACCCTAATGCGAGTGTCATGATTTACTTTTTAATTTTTCATTAATGAATCAATCGATCAGCAACAACGTTGATTTATCTGAACACATGTCTGACCTGAACTTCCTCAAAGAAGCGAAGATCCAGTCTGGAGCCGGATACAATCATCTCGATCTCCCAGGGATAACACCAAAGTCCTTGGAGTGTCTTGATAACACATAGGTTATCACCTAAATTTCGATATTTTTGATATTTAGCCTTATTGCTTCTTTTAGTCCAGCTTTTAGAGCGAAAACTTTTCTTTGATACCGAGTTAAAGTTGTTTTTTCTAGCGACCAAATTGATAATTTTGCCGTTATGATTTCGAATAACATAATCAATAGACGTTATGCCCGAATCGAGTTTTGAACCATCAAAATTAAGTTTATGAAATTCAGGTTTTGGTTTATTTCATTTTATATTATTTTTCTTCCTGTTAGAGGATTTGTTATTTTTTGAGAATGCGTTTAAAGTCGTAGTCATCCTCATCAGTAATACGAGTTTTCCAATTAATCCACCAATTATGATACAACTTCCCTCAACTACAAGTCTACAAATCTACAATACTCGTCTTATAAGACATTTGGTACATCGAATGTCTTTCCTTAAAAAAATCAAAATGTACAATTGCCAACCAAAAACTTCCATGGAACCAAACAACATACAAAAAAACAAAACTTTTGATTTCATATATTTCCCATTCACATCACAAAAAATGACCTACAGAGATCTGGCACACCTATAATTACACTCATGTAAGAGACTCAAAAAACCCTTATCTTGACCCCTAAACATACCAATATGCAAGGGTCACTACCCTCCACCCTTAGGAGGGTACCCAAAAAAAATCAACTTTAAAATAAAAAGCAATCATATACCAAAAGATTCAGACATTTCCATGCATTTGAGGCAAAAAAAATACAGGCCTCTAAAGAATACCTGTGTCGTTATGAGACAACAGGGGATAAACGAATAGAAGACTAGAGTCATGCAGCAAGGCAACGCCCGTGGATGCCCGCCGTGCTAAAATTTATCTCGATTCTCAATGAATCAAGAGTGCCAACTCTTTTGTGTATAAGATAAGATTGAAATGTATGTGAATGCACCTTTTTTCTGATTGTTTTATGTTTTTATGATCACTGTTCCTCTTTGTGTTGGAGCAAGAATGAGAATCCTGAGTTTTGACGGATCATTTCGGGAGGTGTGATAACATCTGCATCCATTTTTTCCATTGAGCTTGAAATTTCATCCACAATGAAAGGAATGCTGCATTAAAGTAAATATAGGAATAAGATCAATGAAAAAATGTCGAAACATGAAGACTTTTTTGTGGGAAAATAATCAAACCTTGAATCATCATCTAACAAGAATGAACTGCTGACTGAATTATTTGCATCTTCAGTCATCTGAACTCTCATGCTCGAAATAACCTGTTTAATCTCAATATATTCAGTTTGTTCTTCTTCCAAAAGTTTTAACAGTATGCAGGATGAATAATATACAGGAAGCTGGTATAGAATTGTTAATCGGGTCAAGTAGCCTTCAATATTGGTTGGATTACTTTTCATGCATGTTTTGATGATTCCAAGTCCAAAGTATTTCATGAAAGGGTCATCTGAAGGAAAAACAAAAAAAAAAAAGGAAGAAAGAATGGTAGCGTACATCCGAGGAGACGGTGTGTGTTCCATATTTGTCATCCCAGTACATTGTACTGATTCTATACAGCTGTTGTATACTGAGTGACTGCAGAAGATGCATTAACACATTAGCTATACATTACAAAGATTTCATGTGAGTTGTTAGAAAAGGAGCAAAAATCCAAAGTATTATCATTGGAGAGCACAACTTACAGGACAGAGGTCTTTTGTTATTTCGCCTAAGGTCTTCTTTGGTTTTTGATGTATAACCTGAGTTACAGAGAGATAACCAAGATCAGAAACTAATAATTTCATAACATGAGTAATTAGATCAAGTTTCAAGAACAAACTTACAAGAAATCCAACTGCTTGTCTAATGTGCCTTAATTCGTCCCAGGCCGAGCCAGCATACTGAATATCAAAAGTGAGAGTGCAGGTAAGTAGACTGAATTAAGAAGAGAAGGATCTGGAAAAAGTTTTTTGAGAGTTTACCTCGTCTGTGGCTTCACCACACCATTGTTCTATTTCTGCCAAACCAGCTTTAACATATTCACCATTGCTAAATGAGCAACACTCACGCCTCAGAAGAAGACTGTGATCAAAGAATAGAACACAACTGGTGTTATTAGTCCAACTACTAGAAAATTTTAAGTATTGCTTCTCAAATTTGTAAGAATAGAACCCAAGTTCAAGAAGTTATTCTAAATCCACCCACATTTACCTGTTGAATAATTGCACGTTGACAAATGAGAACACTTGGGAGAATACTTTCCGGACCAAAAAGGGAGGTACCTTCAAACAAAAAACGGAAGAAGAATACTCTTTCAATAAGGATTAGGGATATCTAGCTATCTGAGTTTACTTGCAGCGTGTATAAGAAAACTCGAGACTCACATGATTTGCCTTCATCATGTCCAATGAAGTGTTTAAGCTTTTCACAATGCTTTGCCAATGAGCTATCAAAGTTTGTTGAGCAGCAGCATTAGCATGGGCTCGCCCCTTAATCAAGCTAGCCCGTAAAGTCCGAGGTGCCTGAATTTTTTCAGAAGACGACGAAGACTTTATTAACTTTGCATGCGTTTAATTATTTAATTATCAGATATAAACATGTTTCATATTAAAGGGAGATGCATGGCTAAGTAACCTTTTCTAAGCAATTTTCTTCTAAAGCAGGCTAGAGTAAACACAATTCATAATGACAAGCAAAAGACTTTCATATTCATCATTTGAGGAAGTGCCTTGCTCAAAGTTTGTTGCAATATAAGGAAAATTACCTGGATGCATAAACCTAGCATTGGAGAGATCTCTTTTTTCAGGTTGTCTCTCATCATTCCATATATCTTCTCAAGGAAGGCGGTAAGTTGTTGTTTGAACAACAAAGCTGGATACTTAGCTTCAACTTGGCGAACATCATCCATTCTGCTCAGCCTCCGACCATTGAGAAATGACAGCCCACCACTTTGAGGAGATGCTCGAAGCTAGAAGCCAAAACACAAAGCAGATTGTAAGAGATAATTGCATAGAAAAGATTGGCAAATCAAACCCTTTCAAGAGAAAATACATATGTGAGGGTTTACATACCGATGACATTCTACCAAATAGTGAGGTAGACATAGTCCTTCGTCGTTGTGGGGTCAAGCTAGCAGCCCCGGTAGCTTTTAGTGTTTGTTGGAGTAGTGAAAGCAGAGTGGATATGTTAGATAGCCAGTAAGCCAAGCCTTCGTTGTTATCAGTGGCCTACATTACGTAAGAACAGCGTTTAACTAAACCATGATATGAAGAAAATCTCAAAATCATCACTTAATGGTTAAAAAGAGTAGACGAACTGGATTTTATAAGTCACCTCTATGGCTGAACTTATAGTCTGGATTATACGGTCGAAAATGCTGGTTTTCTCAACTTCAAAAGACCTCCAGTGGAGAAGGCATCTGTATATGACACATGCAGCAACCGGTTTGCCCTCTGAAAATCCTAAATTCTGGGTTATGCATTGGATCAGTAGGTCCTGGTACTCCTGAAATGTTAAAACACAAATTTAACATTAAATAGTGAACAGATTATGTGATTATGAACTACTTCGTTCATGTAAGACAATGATACTAACGTGTTGCTTTTCATTGAGAGATCTCTGTGGTGTATCCTCTGAGGCAAAAGAAATAGCAGTATCCTAACATAAAAAAAAAAAACTGAATATAGTTAGAAATTAGAAGAGCAAGTGGGGTCTTTGTGTAAGATAATTAAGCTTAAATCCTCTAGCAAAATACATCAGTAAATTCCACAATTTAATTACCGGTGAAGCTCTGGCCTCGTCATTTGGAATAATTTCGCTTTCAGGAGTCCTCTGGTAAGTTTTACAAGAATAACAAACAGATTTTATTAGTCCACATATGTTACTAAAAAAAATAAGTTGCATTTTTGAGATAAAGTATGTGCAACTCTAGTCAAAGTAGAGAGCAAAAGGGATTGATTTAGTTTGTTTGGACAAAACAATCTCCTGAAATCTGAAGCTCCTAAAGAGTTGCCTGCCAAACATAGCCTTAGTGATCCCAACAAGGAATTTGGTCTTTGCATCTTTTCTTACCTGCAAAATCACTGTCTTTGAACGTGGAGGCGTGGACATAGGCTTTGCAGGTGTCATTGTCAGTGCTTGTTGACGAAGCACTTGGTTTTCAGATTCAGCGTTCGATAATTTCTCTTCCAGCCTACACCAAGAACATAAACTAATGTCAAAATTGGGAAGACAGTAAACAAAATATATCTTTACGACATGCCATAATATCAATTAAACTCTGTTAGGTCCAAAGTTTTAAGTCTGCTAAAATTCAGATTATGAAAAATTCAGTAAAATATTTAAGTGTGGATGACCTCTGTGCAGATTCCTTAAGCTGATTGATTTCCTGCTCCCTATCTTCTAGTGTTTTTGCCAGCTCTGCACTTTTAGCTTCAGACTCCGAGACAGCCTTTTTCAGATCTTCAGCAATCACCTTTTCATTTTGTAATATATCCTGCAAGATTTGACAAGAATATAAGGACAAATGGGCAACTAAATTCAATCTAAATTTGGCATAGATAAAACTAATGTATACCTTCAGACTGTCAATCTCGGTCATTAATGATTCAATCTTTGCATCGTCTTGAACCATTACTGGAACCTCTTTGACCACTGGAGGTGCTTCTTCAATTGCTTTACGAGCTGCTTCTCGTTCTTTGATTGCTTTAGCATTTGCTTCTTCCACCTGCAATTGCATTACATGCAAAGCTTCCTGTAACTTGGCAACTTCCTGGGCCTTTTCTTCTTCCAAGTTTGTCTGTAAAATTACAATATTAGGCATCGGAAAAGTAAATTATGGTTATATTAAGTAACAAGACAAACCAAAACAACCATACCCTTAGCTGCTTTTCAAACTGCAGGCGCCATGTAAGTTCTTCGACACGCTTCTCTAGTTTATCCTTTGCTTCCTTGAGAGCTCCCGTTTCTCTCGCATCCTAATTAGAATATTCAGGTGTTAAACGATCCATATAGTAGCTTAAAAGTAATAATTTCCCTATGAGTACGAAGGTTAAAACTGACCATTTTCAGCTTTCTCAGTTCTTTCTTAGCAACTCTTCTTCTCCAACCACACTGAGTTATAAGAGCAGCTTTCTGAAGATGCTTGTAGTATGAAGTTGCCATGTGGCACCGCGCTCGAGTCTAAAATGCAAAATAGCATGGACACGGGACATTAACTTAGTGTGATCTCATACATTGATACCACTGAAACTTTTAAAACCACCAGATACCACAAATGCAGCCCAGGAAAGAGGACAAGAAAAAAAAAACTTGGGTGTGGAAGGGGAACCTGGATAAAAATGGCAGCCTTTGTTTGCTTTCGGAATCTAAATTCATTCCGAGCAGCCATAGCTCTAAATCCAGTCTGCAATGTGATTGCAGAATGCTTCATACTAAAGTAGGATTTCCGGGTTACAAAACAACGGAAATTCTTTTGTATCTTCAAAGCGGCTGCTTGTTGGCGTAAACCTTCATAAAGCTTGCAGGCTAGCATGGCTGATTAATACAAAATCAAAAGCACTAAGCTTAAATTTGTATAAACATTTCATTATCCAAATCAAGACTATCTAAACTAAATCATAGCATAAAGCAAGTAAATGACTTGTATAGTGTCTAAGATAACTTAAAACGGATGGGGTACAGGAATTAGTACTTCCTTAGTTTCAGGAATAAACAACATACCTCGGCAACAAGATTGCAATCGAATAGTAGCATTACGCAACGAGGCAAACTCCCTTCGAGCAATATAAGTGCGACCCTTTCTTTGAATGATTCTCGCTGCATGTCCAAGAACTTCTGCTCTCCTTGTATCCAGCTCAGCCATCTGACCAGCTCTTAGGAAGACCTTTGTCTTCCCTATCTGTCCAAGACAACCAGAACAAATGAGACGTGAGAGGAGAAGAAGTAACAACCTTAAAATTTAAAATGCAGCACATACGAAAACAATATATACAACAAATTTTGGAAGTAATAATGCAGTGAAGGAAATTATGGAGATATTGACTAACTAGTGAAGAGATGAACACTTCGTTGCAAAATAAGAATATGACAGAAGTAAAATAAGTTTGTGTGGATACCTGGTAACCAGCTAAACCCATTTTATCCAGTATCTTTTGGCATGCAATCTTGTCATCAGAACTGGAAAAATTATGTTATCATTATCTCTTAGATTAAAAAGAACAACTCCAGCGGACGGTGGGGAAATAAGTTTTATTGTCCAAACGAAACCTGAGAGGATAAATATCATGAAAGGACTTACTTTCCATCCAAAACTTCAGGAGCCAGAACACCAAAACGGAGAAGAAAATCAACAAATGTTCTTCTTGTAGGATATCCAGCACAGCTAATTCTAATGGCCTCAAGCACACCCTGGAACATAAGAATAACAGTCACACAGTTACTTTAGCTTGCCTTCCAAACATGGATAAATCTTCACTATACGATAGATGATTAAAGCAAGGAAAAAGTTGCCAAAATGTGCTTACACCACATCTTAATTGATTAAGAATGTTGATGTTCTCAAAAATAGCAGGCTTCAATACACTATTCGGCTTCACACATCGAATGTAGTGAGGCTCGGTTGAGTTCAGCGTCTCCATTAGGGACTGAAGTTGTAGCTGCAGAAGAGAGACGAAGTCATCAATATACTAAGTTGGAATATCAATAATTTTCCACATCAAATTCACATATCTGGTACATAGCCTTAGGGTGATACAGTCTATAAGCCTTTTTTTTTTTATAACTAAACTTGTCCTTTTTTGGAATTTCAATAATTTCCGCACAGCACGTTATGATGGTTTCTTACATCTTGTTATTCTAAGTTAGAATCTCAACAATTTTCCCTCAGCAAATTCACATTTTGGTACATAACTTTAGGGTAATATAGTTTCTATAATCCCGTTTGTATTCTTATACCTAAACATTTGTCCTTTTCTTTTTGCTTTCTATTCCTATATTCAAATACTTGAATATATTTTGATCTTCAATTGATTCATTTTGGTTTTTTGTAAGATGTAAACACTTGTACATTGCAGACTGTACCTTAAAGCGTGATCCTATAGAAGAAAACTTTGATGATTTGGAAGACTCCTCGGGCAGTGGAGGAAATAGCCCAGCCACAAAGGAGCACTTTGAGGCTGTCAAAAGATCCTGATGCTCAGCAATCACATAATCTTTATTCTTGTCGAGAAACTGATCAGCTTGATAAGTCACCTGATACTCAAGAAGTGTTAGAGCATAACCATTTAGTTAGCTTGTCATGACTGAATTTTTAATGGATAGAAATAACATACCTCGCCAGCATAATGAGCTATGGTGAAACTAGTGCGAGAAAGCTTAGGTTTAATGAAACGTTTGTGGTTCTTGAATGTTGCATACAATTTCTGAGCAAAAGTTTCATGGGTAGATTTCGGGAACATGCTGAAAATTTTAATGAAATTTATATGAAAATAAGAGGAATTATATGGAATAAAGAAATAACAAAGATAAATCTAGCAGCAGACAGGGCCCATATGGGGGGAAGTCAGCAATGGGTGATGTAAAATTCAATAAAAAGGAGGTAAAAAGCAACTCACCATGCTTCATCGAGAAGGGCGATAACTCCTCCTGGTTTCTGGAATAAATAAATCAGTCATCAGTTGCTACTCAATATAACTTGAATGACACGCAATTCAAACAAATGAAGAATTCATAGGTGGCATTTCCAATATGATTTTATTGTTGGTTAGATTAATTTTCTACAAATATAACTTTAATCACCTAGGTGCAAATCACACACTTGACAATTGCTTTTTTGTTCACTTATTGGCATTGTAGAAGTACTTTTTTGGGTACGAATTGTATACAAAGTTATCATATCAACATAGAAATTTAATCTCACAAACAACATCAGCATACCTTCTCAATTAGATCCAAAACATCTTGGTTATCAACAAACTCTATGTAGCTCCAGTTGATTTCTTCTTTTGTATACTCCTCCTGTTCCATCTTGAACACATGCTGCAAGGATGCAAAAAATAAAATGGAAATATTCAGTCAACAAGGAAAGTAGTGCTAAAATAGTTAAGTCCGAGATTTCAAAAATGAGCTAACCTGATTAAAGTGTTGCTGCAGCTTTTCATTCGTAAAATTGATACAGAACTGCTCAAAACTGAAATGCATGAATATTTCCAAATATCAACCACAATCTCTGCATACAAGATGACTAGATGCAGTGCTAAATACAAACGAATCGCCTTTACCTGTTGAACTTGAAACTCTCAAATCCATAAATATCGAGAACCCCAATAATTGACTTTGATTGTGGATCCTGGCCAATTGATACATTAATTTTGTCCACAAGCCTGGAAACAAACAGAGCCTTATTAGCACCTCCTCTTAGAACATACACATTGTATCAGACAAAGTAATGGCATTAAAGGATGAGCTAAAAACATTAATTTTATGGATGGGGTTCATAATAATGGAATAATCTTACTAATACTCCTTTCACTTGGTTATCAGTAATTTGAGGATGAGCTAAAAACAACCTAATATTTTACTGAGATACAATAAGAGAATAGTCTTACCAATCAAATAAACGAGAGTATATAGTCTTGGCAAGAGCATCCCTGCTAATTGTAGCAGCAACAGGATCCAGGGGTCTCGTGATTACTTCTTCAGGAGTTACCATGACACGCTTAATCATGGCATTTTCCAAGTTCTTGACATCACACCTGTACAAAAATTCTTTTCAATAAAAGAAACAACAAAAAATCCGAAAAACTATACTCAATGTGATAATGGATTGAAGATCCTTACTTGAGGAGCTCAGCAGTTGTGTTAAGATGATATTTGGACTTGTCATCCTTAACTACCGAAGAGTCAACCTCATCTCCTTTTGCAAACTCGATATTGCCAATATGTAGAATTGCAGCAACTACTCTAAAAATTGCCTCCTGGTCTTCCTCAGTGATCCCAACAACGTCCATTGCCCTTTTAGTTGCCAAATACTCTTCACCATCATCCATACTGTCCAGTTTATAGCAGTTTGTTTGATTCAGGTAATTGTATTTTTGAGGGCTTTCCAACTTATACTTTTCTCTGACCTACATACGTCCATTAATACATTAAGGCATGCAGGCTAAAGTATTTAATTTAAAAGTTCAAAAAAAAACAGAAGATAGGTTATGAAATGAGTACCTCTGCTGGTGCAGAACATAGGAGGTAAAAGCAGTGATAATTCCTTTCAGGATCTGAAACTTGACAAACACGGGACCTCTCGAGCAGGTATGTTCGGATAGCTGCTCCGGAAATCTTTCCGTGCTTGTCAAATTGGATTTCCACAAATTTCCCAAAGCGACTGTATTTCATGTAACAAGTTCAATCCAAAATAGCATTATTAATCATGTTGAGAGTGGCTCTTCATAGGTGTTCAACTCTACAGAAATCTCACCTTGAATTGTTGTTCCTTACAGTTTTAGCATTCCCAAACGCTTCAAGAACTGGATTTGACTGTTAAATATATAGAACAAGCCAAATACATCAGAATGCAAAGATTTATAGTATTTCAATTTTTACTGCATCATTATAAAGTAAATAAAATAGTTGATAAAAAGAAAAACTCTTACCTCCAGAACTTGCTGTTCAACTGTACGTCCTTCTACACCAGTTCGACCACCCAAGTATGCAAGATATCTCATAAGCATTTTTGTTGTCTCTGTCTTACCAGCACCACTTTCCCCACTTACTAGAATTGAATTACTTTTACCCTCATTGATCATTGCCCTGTTTTGAAAAAAGGTACTGATAAATACCAAGCTACAAGACCCCTAGAGAATGACAGATTATTTGATGACTTAGGTTCATGATAACATGGTAACCCACATACCACAACAATGTGCAAATGATATATCTATGGTACCTGTATGAAGCATCAGCTACTGCAAAGACATGAGGACTTAGCTCTCCAAATCCCGCTCCTTTATATTGTTCCATCATATGAGTATCATACAAATGAGGTAATCTTTGAAAGGGGTTCACTGCAATCAGAATATTTCCTGTGTATGTCTAGCAAGGATAGGATGGTTAATGCGTAGCATTCTACAGAGCAACATAAACGGATGTTATATACTTGTACTATACGAAAAAAGATACAAATATCTTACATAGATTTCATTAAGTTCATATCGAGTGGCTAAATTGTGAAGGACTCCGGGCTCATGCAAATAAGCAAGCTTTGTCATATCGTCTACTCCTGCAGGAGGAGCTTCTGTATCTTTAGGATATACTTTTGAAACATCTGTGACGACCTGAATTCACATGGATTAGCTTATACCAAAAACAAATAAAAAAAATAGAAAAACAGAAATATATTCCTTACATAATGTAACAAGCAAAGGAATTTACACAAATAAAAGACTATGAAGGACTTCCAAGATGTAGCAATACTCACATTTTTCCCGTGTGTGGTGTGGACATGAAGTTCATGACCGTTTATTTTGGTGACTTCTCCATCAATCCATGCCAATTCTGGATCTTCTACCCATACAAGTGACCCTACTATAATATTCTCTGTTGTAGCCTGCAAAGACAAGCACGAGATTCAACAATCTGCTTTGCAACTTTTTGGTGTAGCGGAGCAATAGTAAATTCCCAAATCACTCTCATCTTCACAGAGAATTATGACATTTTACTCAATAATTTAATGGCTAAAAGTTCCTTGAACATTAAGCAATGCATACAAACTTCAGAAGTTAGCAGCTTGTATAAATGACATTAGATCATCATTCCACGCATTGCATTCAAACTATCAAGATATAGATGACATTAAGTGATGAACTATGCAAGCATCAAGAAGCTTTTTACTTGCAGTGTGCAAGCAATAAATTATACATGTCAGACAATGGGACCCGAAAGTAAGATCTAACATCAGGGACTTCTCTAAACTACTGCACCACATGAAATCTAAAAACACCATCTACTTTAGGTAGGTTTTCTCAATATTTGACAGCATAATGTGCCTAAAAGACCATACACAAACTACTTAATGTTGAAACTGAATTCTACGAAATCGACAATCCATTTCGGAAAAAGTCGGTTTGTTTATGAACCGCCCCTCACAACTTTTCTCACCAGAAGACTAGCTAAAACTCCTGGCATAAGATATCACCGGCTGAATTGCCTATACCGGAGGGATGCTGAATGGACAGATAAAACACCAGCTCTTATAATTCCCTTGATTTAACTTTGTTTGTTTCAATTAAACAACTCTAAATTATACATCTAATGAAAAACACAGATCCCTGAGCAGTATAAAAAAACCCATGAATTCCCCAGATTTGATTACCATCATTTATCAAATCGTGAGAATTCCCTCTTCTTCTCAACTCTATCACCCATCCAACATAAACCCCTTAAACATGCTTCACACAGAGAATTCCAAACATACATCAATTGAACACAAATCCATCACTACACAAATAGCATAAAAAAGAAAAAAAGAAGTGTAAAGTAGCAGTTCCTCTTTTACTTAGCTTACCATTTTAAAAAAACAGAAAACCCAGAAAAGATCAAGATCACCCTAAATCCTTCAAAAATTCCAACTGGGTTAGATCAGATTCATCCAATTGAACTTGTAGCTTTCTGGGCTTGTTTAACAAACAAGAAGAAGAATGGAGACACGGATGGTGGGCGGAGGTGTTGTTTTCCTTTGAGGTTTTGTTGGAAGAAAGAATGAATGAAAGAATTCTTCTTTCTGTACTGTATAAGCAAATAATAAATGGAGAATTTTTTTTACCATATATACAAAGGGAAAAAGCAAAAGTTCAAAGCTTTTCCTTCTGGTATACACAAATATACATTGCTCTCTGTAAAGGGTAGCTCGCCTCTCTCTCTTCCACGAAAAGTTGAGTGGCAAATGGGGCCTATTGAAGAAGAAGGGAGGGACAGCCATGGCCTCTCTCTCTCTTACCTGTTGAATTCAACTTTTTGAGTGTGGTGTCATAGGAATTTTTTAAACAAACTAGTAAAATATTAAGAAAAGAAGTGAATTTTTATCCTTTATTATGCATAAAAAATGCAATTAATAAAAGAATTTAGAATAAGAAAAGAAGTGAAATTACTCAAAAGAAAATTGCTCAAACTTTGTCTTAGCTTTGTTCTCGCATCAAAGTAAATGGTTTTTTCAAACAAACTAGTAAAATATTAAGAAAAAAGTGGTTTTTTAAGAAGAGGAAAAAATATTTGAAAATAAATAATTATAGTTATATGAAATACATCATTTTTATTAATTGTGTTGCTGACCAGATTGACCCATCTTTCTTACGATCCCGAACTTCGTGTTTTCATCCACAAGGATGCTTTATGATGAACTACCTCTACAAAATAAGTCGATCTAACCGCTTTCTATATTCAAAAAAAATATATATATCATTTTTATGTTAGAGTTGTAATTCCTATCACAAATCTATGTTGCTCAATGCTCGTTATTATTTAGAGGACTCGTTTGATACGTTTTCAGAAAATCAAAATTCGTTTTCAGAATCACTTAAACTGATTTTTACTTTCCTATAAATCACTCAAATTTATTTTCCATTTCAAAACTCGAAAATTTCTAACAACTAACAAATTAGTTGCCCAATTTCATAAATATCCTAAAATTTCAAAATCAATTTATATAAAGAAACATTGACTGACAAAACCTCATGGCTCATGGCATAAGATTGTAATATATACAGAATGTCATTATTTTTCTTTGTTTGTTTATTAATATATTTATTATTTGAATAATGTGAAGAATGATAATATATACCAAATTCAACAAACTAATAAAATGAAAATCCACCTCGAGCCAACAAAGAGAATAATATAAATACGGAAGTCGTATTCGCACGGTTCAAGATTTCGTTATTGCACCACACATACGGATCCTGTAACCGTGACCAAAAGTCCACGGTTACGGATCTCGTAACCGTCATAAGGTCACGGTTACGGGATTCGTAACCGTGACCAAAAGTTCACGGTTACAGATCCCGTAACCGTCATGATTATGGGTTCCGGATCCGTAATAATTTTCAACACGAATTCTAACCCAAAAGGAAAAAATTTCCTGACGGTCCGTAACCGTGATGTAAAAAAAAAAAAAAAATTACGGTCACGCATTGCGTATGAATGGTGCGTTAACGAAATCTTGAACCGTGCGAATAATACCCTCTATAAATATTGTAATATGCTACCTGAATTTCCATATTTTCAGGGGTATGTTTCAATGAATTTGCTTTGTTAGGGATGTGAGGGAAATTTCATTAAATACTCCAGATTTGTTCTAGTGTGAAGTGTGAACCAGCGCATATACAAATACAAGAAAGAATCTTACCCATAATTTTTCTATATTTGCCTAAAACTACCCTTAAGTAGTGCACATTTTAGTAATTCACTCAATGCAAATCCACTCATAAATTAGGCTTTTATTAAAACAACCATCTATCTTTCTTTAATTATAAAAGGATGAGAAAAATGTGAAATAACCATTTTAATAAAGTGGTCATTTATCACTTTTTAATATATTTTTTAAGTGCTTAAAAAAGTGTTGAATGGTTAATACAACAAAATCTACATTATAAGGTTTTAAATTTTAAATTTGATTATTTATGTTAGTTTTGGTGAATAAAATGTTATTTAACAATAAATTTGGATAAAAGAATAATTAAATTGTGAAACAAAATACATAACATGTAAAAACGTGATTTTTAAATGTACCGGCGAAAATCTCTATTAGAGACCATAACTACGCACTTGGCGTGCGTAGTTGATAAGGTCCTCAACTACGCTTTTGAGAAGCGTAGTTGAAGTTCCCTAAAAAAAATTAAAAAATTTTTTTGCGTAGTTGATATTTTTATTTTTTTTTGGAACTCCAACTACGCTCCCAAAAGCGTAGTTGGGGACCCTAACAATTACGCACGCTAAAAGCATAGTTGGGGGGACAATTATAGATTTTTACCGGTACGTCTATCAACCCCAATAAAAATCATATTAAAAATAAAAATTATGACCGGATAAATTAGGTCGTAATTTTTGTTTTCAGTGGAGTGAGACTTTCTGTGGTGTAATTTTAATTTTAAAGATAATTTTATGAGATTTCATCTATTAAAAGGGTCATTTGTGTAATTACAACGAAATCCAGGTCATAGACGCAGTGGGCCCATTGGAGGGATGGTGGGACCCAGCGTGCCACCGTCTTTTCTCTCCGTCTACAGATTCCAGCTTCCAAGACGGCTCCGACCGACCAAAAAGCCATCTCATCCCCCCGAAATGACAATTTTACCCTTCCTCATATACCGATTACCAACCGACCGCCTAGCTTCCTTTGTCATCTTATTTTCAAGCTTACCTGTCAGACACGTGGCTGTTCATGTTGTCCAGGTGTTAATTTATCATTGGACGGCATGAACATAATGTAAAGTGTTTAAAATTAGGGTAAATTACGTAAAATTATTCCTAAAACATGTTTAATTTCATATATTTATCCAAAAAATGTATATTTATATAAAAAAAATTTTAAATTTTTTTTTATTAAACTAGATTAGTGCTGGTGCATTGCACGGGTACTTGAAAATGTTTTTTTCTGTAATATTTTTTTATAGATATCATTTTATTATTCAATAATAAGAACATAATTATTGATCTAGTTCGTCATATAAATACGGGCAATTTTGATAACTATGCCTTTTTGAAAAATTAGAGTAGTAACTTGGCTTTTTAATTTTTGAATTAAGAAATGTACCCAACCTTTTGTATTTATTTTCAAATTCTACACATTCTTCTCTCAATGGGTACATTTACTAAACACAAAATTAGATAAAGCCTATTAAACCAAATTGTTTCAAAAGATATGACTACATCGGAGAGTATATCAAACCAAAAATGTTCACTATATCTATATTATAAAAATCACAATATTAATAAATATCAAAAAAATGGATACAATTTAAATTATTTTATTTATTTACTCAACAATTTGAATTTATAGAAATAACTCATTATTTTGACAATATCAATTTGGTCTTGACTAGTTTGTCTTTCCTTTATTGATTTCTCACGATGTTAAGTATGATATAAATCAAATATATTTATAATAATAATAATAATAATAATAATAATAATAATAATAATAATAATAATAATAATAATAATAGTTAGTGCTATTTCAGATTATAATTTGATATAAAACTTTCAAAAGAAAATTAGAGTTTGTGTAAATTGCCGTAATATTTTTATTTTTATGTTATAAGTGAATGAAAATATATATTCACACCGAAATAAAAGTACCCTTGAACGTATATACCTCGTGTATATTTAAAAAAATATACCTTATGAAGTAAAAACATAAAATTAAAATAATGTCGTACAAATTTATGGAAATAAAGTGTGATAATGTGTTATGTTATTGACTTTGTCTAGTGTACATGTATATTTCAATATTTGACCGATAGAAATGAACGTGTGTTGTGTTGTCACTTTCATCATATTATAAACCAATAATTTCAAATATTTTTTTCTTCTATTTATATGTTATAATATACTTTTAATTTCTAGTTTTTGTGTTGTTGTTAGAGAAAATTGTATAACCAGTACCCATCTTTTAGACTGATTAAATTTTAGTACCCTATCGTTTAAACTATCAGAACGGTACCTTACATATTGAGTCCGACCAAATATTAGTATATAGATCACTGTATTAAGTTAACACATCGGTGTTGAATATCCGGGGCAAAATTGTTCACCTATCTTAGACATAAAGTTTATATTACTGCAGATTTTCAACACCGATCTGTTAAACTTAACGTGTGAACAGTAATTCAAATATTAATCTTTGATCGGACTCAATAGATGAGGTACCGTTATGATAGTTTAAACGATGAGTACTAAAGTTTAGTCAACCTAAAAAATGGAGTACTATTTAACCAATTTTCTCTTGTTTTTAAGAACAAATACAAAACATCAATTCTTATATAAACAAATACAAAACGTCAATTCTTATATATTATATATATAGAGATCTTGACTCATATGTAAACAACTCTTAATATGTGAACATGTAAACACCGAAAATATATGTGAATATACCGCCGAATATATGTGGTTATACCGCCGAATATATAGAGGCAGGTCCGGCGAATATATCTTCCATTAATAACACAATTTTGTCCCCTTTAATATCGTCTAATCTCAACCATCTACTTAACGATCTAACGGATACAATTTGTTCTCATTTTACATGGTAAAAGTTGTTTACATGAGAGTCAACCTCTCTATATGTATATATATAATCTTTGGTTCTTTATGAAATTCAATAAAAATATTTAGAGATTGATTTTTTTTTTTAATTTGTCTTTAAGCTAGGAGAACATTGTTTTAGATGATAAATCCATACCACTTACCACAATAATTATTAAGGAAAAAGAAACATTTATAAGAATCTTTATATTTTATACATAATACTTTAATAATTGTGACGTACATCTTCAATAGGTGATGATACTAATGATAATATGAATACTAGCTATGGTACAATATATTTATTTTATTTTATAAACCAATTTCCAATCGACTTTTCTCTAGCACGAGGAAAGAATAATGATCTTATGTTTGAATCGTGACCCCACTAATCACCTTTGATTATAACATTTTTGTATACTTGTACGGATTTTCGATTTGTAACAATTCCGACTCCGATCACCGTCAACACGTATCAAGATCGCTTTAGTAAAGACTGATTAATTCAACTTCGTCATGTTTACGGCAAAATGTAAAATAACGGGTTTTTTGTCGGTTGGGTTTTCTCGTCGTGTTCGGCTTCGATGTTTTTTTGCTACACTGTAAATATTACCCAATTATTAACCTCGAACACATATGGCATGGCTTGAACATCCGTGAGTGTAGCTTCATTTCTTGGATTGCCTTCCATCAAAAGTTCCCGACCCTTAACAAGCTTCTCCATTAGAACGTTATCTCCGTTGATTCTTGGAAGCTTTGTGGTAACCAACCGGAGATCATCCATCACCTCTGGAATTCTTGTAGCTACACTAGTCTCGTTCTGGACATCATCTCCCGCTGGACGAAGATGCACACCCCTTACCCTTACTCCAGCAATATTTGGGCTTGACTCGAACATTCTAAACCTTGTAAGCACGATCTTATCTCAAACATACGCATCTCCTCGATCACTGCTGACATATACTTCACCTGGAAAGCTAGAAATGACCTCATTTACAACAATTATCCTACCACTCCCATTGCATGCGCTCATCATGCCCTCAAAGCCATAAAAAACTACATCATCCGTTGGAAGGATCGTTCACCCGACTCCGTCATGTGGGCTAATCAACTAGAAATTCATCTCTTGTAGTTTGTGCTTTGGTCTTATTCTATGTCTTGATCCACCCTTTAACTTTGGTCAAAGATCCGCTCCTCTTGTAAATCCCTTCTTAATATACGTAATCTTTTCAAAAAAAAATCTAATATATCAAATCATTTTCTTTATAAAAATAGTACCTTTTTACACGGCCCAAAACAACGTCGACATATTCAAATCCTCGCATTATATATAATTCATATATGTGAGTTATGACCATACTTCGGGCTTATATACGAGCTGACATTAACATGTTCAAGCTCGACACCTTTATAAACGAGCCGAACCTAAATTTTAAACGACCTTTAAAAAGTGTTTGCGTTTGGCTCGTTTAGAATGTGATCGAACTCGAGCTGAATTTTTCCGAGCTGAGCCCGAGTAATATAACACATATATTATTTTAGCCAAATGGACCCGAGCCAAGCCTAAGTTTTATATAAACATTAAAATGTGTTTATATCATTTTTAAAAGCGAACGAGTTCAAACTAAGTTTTTTTCGAGTCAAACCCGAATAGCTTGTTTCGTTTAACAACTCTAACCATACCGCCGTTCCATGGTTCAAGTCTTCGAGATAAGTGATCAACTCGCCTTTACCAAATCAAATATAATAGACGATTTCCTTCGCTCACGGTCAAAAGTTTCTAACTCCGTCACTAGATGTGATTTATAATCGAGAAAATTGGATGAAATGTACCCAATGACTAATTTTGTTTAGTAAATAATCTAGGCCTATAAACTTTTAAGTGAATAGCCTTATTAAACAAAGGAAAAATAACCCAAAATAATATCAACTATCAACATTGAACCGAAAATAATACGAACTTTGAAAATTACTAGGAGCGATACAAACTATCGATGTATTTACCAAAAATAATAAATCATATATTTTCCGGCCAAAACCCTAGCTCCGGCGATGACGTGGCAGCCAGAATGATACATGTCATCAAATGAAAGGGTTAAATTTGTGATGTGGATTTTATTTACAAGAAAACAATTTAATAATATTTAAAATATTAAAAAAATAAAAAAATTATTATTTTTAAAATTTTAAATAATAATTTTTTTAAAAAATTGTACAAATATTTATTTTAAAAAAATAAAAAAATAAAATATTTTTTAGAATATTTTGTTAATCAAATTTATTTTCGAATTTTTTTATAAAATGAAAAAATATTCGAATTTATTTTATTTTTTTTAATCTTATAATCTTATCCCTATAGAATTTTTGTCACAAATTTTTTTACAAATTCTTTTTTTCCTAAAAAAAATAATTTGTAAAAAAAAAATCGAATTTTTTTTTAACAATTTTTTTAATAAAAAAATTCATAAAAACCTTTTTTTACAAACCTGTTAACAAAAATTTCAAACTTTATTTAAAAAAAATTTTACAAAATTTTTTTTATAAAAAATTTTTATAAATGTTTTTAAAAAATTATTATTTAAAATTTAAAAATTTTAATTTTTTATTTTTTAATATTTTAAATATTATTAAATTTATTTTTTAAAAAATAAAATCCACATCACACATTTAATTTATTTATTTGATGACATGTAACTTTCCGGTTGCCACGTCATCGCCGGAGCTAGAGTTTTTGCCGGAAAAGTGTGACGTATTATTATTGGTAAATACATTGATAGTTTGTATCGCACCTAGTAATTTTCAAAGTTTGTATTATTTTCGGTTCAATGTTGATAGTTGGTATTATTTTGGGTTATTTTTCCTTAAACAAATAATGACAGATTTACCCTTATTAATTATAATAAATTTTATCCTAATTTAGACGTTACTCTTATAACTTAAGTATTCTTGTAAATGAAACAAATTTCTTGTAAATTTATAATTTATTCTTGTAAATGATACTTATTTTCTTGTAATTATATTTCTTGAATTTTCTTGTCACCCTAATACCAACTGGACAAGTTGGATTTCACGATTTATCTTCTTGTAAAATTTTATTGTACACGATTTATCTTCTTGTAAAATTTTCTTGTACAAGATTAATTACTAATTGATTAATTACTAATTGATTACGCTGATCAATTCTTGTAAATTTTTTGTAAAATTTTATTAAGAATTTTCATGTACTCTTCATGATTTACATGAAAAGTACAAGCATGTAACATGATAGTTTTATCAATTCACGTAAAAAAATTTTATATTCTTTAAAATTTACTAATTGATTACGCTATTAAAATTGATAACTTATTCAAAATACACCTTCTTCAATTAGGGATTGTAGGTCAATTAAAAGGTAATAAATAATTAGGAATCTTTTAAATTATTGTAAAAGGGCAAATTAGTCTAAAAAATTTAAAAGATGTCATACTCTAATAAAATTATTGAGCTTCACAATTACTAAACAAAATTAGTGAAGTAGTGCTACATAGCAAATTCACTCTTTATAATCTTGTTTATGATAGGTTGCAATACACGAACGAACTCTTATTATCTTTGATTCTTTGTAGTATATTCTCATTAGGTCATCACTTGGCCTATAAGAGATGCAAAGTTTCTCTAGTTATATAAGTGGTGGGGGAAGAAGACCATTAATGAGATTATAAGGTGCAAATAGAATAAGTTGGAGACAGCCTAATTAACTTTACTTTACAGGTAAACTCTCAATTAGAGATGTGGGGTAAAAGCCCTCAAAATCCCTATTTTTGGGACATTAAACTTATATTTCTTAACCCTTTTATGATTATAGAAATTTTAATTTTATTAGAGATACATATACATATATTCACATGTAAGATAAGAAATAAAAAAATCGATTTAAAATAATCAACGCTCTTTAGTCCGTCCTGCGTAGGACTGTTCATCACCTGGACCGGAACAATGCAGACCGGAAATGGACCAAACTATTCGGTCCATGTCCGGTTCAAAACCGGCCCAGATCCGGTCTAAAACCGGATAGACCGAAAAACTTGTGATATTTACAAAAATCATAGGGCTGGACCTGGACCTTACCAGAACAATATCTATACGTTAACGTTATAGGTATTTTTTGTTTTGTTTTTTTTATAAAAATAGGTCCGGACCTCACCAATTGCGGACCGAATTGGTTCGACCAGAAAATGAACAGTCCTAGACTCCTAGTCCTGGGAATTAGTCTCAAGCTCAGTACATAAACCCGAGGATGTTTCATCCTAAAAATTGGCAATAAGAAGAGTAGCCCACCGACCTTATTTACTAGGCTCGGAATGTCCTCAACTTTCGACGTGAGAACTTATATCTCCAACGGAAAGAACAATCAAAACAAACTTAACACTAGTTTAGTCCATTTCAAAGCAAAAAACATTAGAACAAAATTCACACGAAATCTCCAATCGATCTGCAAGGGAGTGATAGAAGCTCATTGATGTCAGTATTAGACAACAAAACAATATCAAAAGAAGCAATTCAACTGTCATAACAAAACTTCCATTATTAAGATGTAAATGACTAAATGCAAATTCAAAGTTCTGAACTTTGGCTAGTTGAATATCATTCTCAAATCTGCCAAACCTAAGAATTTCATCTACTCACCTTGCCAAGACTGTCCTCCAAAGGAAATACACAACATTACCACAACAAAGTAGTAGCACAAGCTGCACAACAGCAAAATGACTTCCTAAAACTTGGAGCTTTTATTCAAATAGCCCTTCAGGACATCCATTACCTCCCCGAAGTCCGCCTTCACTTGCACCGGCGGGTTTGCAAACCTGCACGCCATATCCGGGATATCCTTCGAGTGATAATCAATCTTAGATTGAGTAAACTTCAGTCCATGAGCCGTACTCACCACAACGGTTCTATCAGTAGGTCCGATAACTCCACTCTTCCTCAACTTTATCAAAGCAGTCAAAGCAACGCCGGTATGAGGACATATAAACATACCAGTAGAATCAGCTTGAGCACTTGCATCCATCAACTCCTCCTCTGTAGCTTCCTCGACAATGCCATCACAGTTCTTCAAAGCAAACACGGCCCTATCAATTGAAACTGGATCCCCAATTTGAATAGCTGATGCAAAGGTATTATTGGCTTTTATAGCCTTGAAATCCTTCCAGTTATTCTTGTAATACAAGTATAGAGGATTTGCATTCGCTGCCTGTGCACAAACCAACCTCGGAATCCTATCAACAAGCCCTAAATCATAGCACATTTTGAAACCCTTGTAGAAAGCATAGATATTCCCCAAATTTCCACCAGGAACAATCACCCAATCCGGAACTTCCCAATCGAATTGCTGCAAGATCTCAATAGCAGCAGTCTTTTGCCCTTCAAGCCTCAAACTATTAAGAGAATTCGCCAAATAAATGGGCAATTCAGCAGTAACTTCCCTAATCAACTGCATACACCCATCGAAATCAGTATCTATACTCAACACAAACGCCCCATTTGCAATTGGTTGAACCAATTGAGCCATGGAGATCTTATTAGCAGGCAAGAACACAATCGATGGAATACCAGCTGAAGCACAGTAAGCTGACAACGCAGCTGAAGTATCACCAGTCGAAGCACATCCAACTCCAACAACAGGACGCTTCAATTTCCTCAACCTATTAACTTGACTAACCAAAACAGTCATCCCTAAATCCTTAAAACTACCCGTATGACTAATCCCACAGTGCTTAACCCACAAATCATTCATCCCCATAAACTGTTTACCATAACGTTCAGCCCAGAAAAGATTCGAATTACCTTCAAAAGCGCTAACAATGTCATCAGAATCAATCTCAGGAAGAACCCACTCCTTCTTGCTCCACACTCCAGATCCATACGGCCAGGTAGTCTTTCCAACGCGAGAATCAAAGAGCTTCTTCCAGTAATCGCCATCAAACTTAGCCAAAGCTTCCATGTCGTGTTCAACATCAAGGAGGCCACCAGATCGGGATCGGTAAACAATCTCGTCAAGAGAGTAGGACTCAGTGGATCCAGCTGGGGCATCAAAGGGTACGTACTTAGCTGAGAATCCATGCGATTTGCAGTTTCGCCGGGCTTCATCGCGGATGTTCTCATCAGCTGCGCGGCGGTGTTTATGACTGAGGGATGGTGGTGGAGGCGGCGGAGTTGCGTTTTCTGTGGAGGAGCATGAGATGAAGAAGGGCTTAATGGATTTGGGTTTAGGGTTTCTAGGGTTTTGGAAGAGAGAGGCGGTGGTGGGATGGAATAGTGAAGAGGAAGCCATCGAGAATTCTGGAGATGCAAGCGAACGCAGCTGACGAAATGCAGAAGAAAGTATTCCAGCAGACGATGATTGTGATTTTATAGCAAAAACCCTACAACAGTAAAATTTCCAGATTTGTGGGATTGGACAGCCAGTTTTAGATTATTGAGACGTGATGAACAAAATTATTTAGATAAAGAATTAAGGGGTAAAATTGTTTAAGACGATGAGTATAAAATTAAGTGAGATGATTGTTTGATAAAATTAATATAATTGTGGGTAAAATTACGAAAAAAATACGTGTTATATTTTGTTATAGACGAAAGAGATTGAAAAAAAATGAGGTAAAAATGAGATTTAATCCTCAATAATCTTCATAATCCTAATCCAACTTTTGAAGTATTACAAAATTATCATAATCTAATTCTCTTAATGTCCATAATCTAACTCCTTTAATCTCCTTAATTCCCTTACCAAACGAAATTACGATAATTATTTCTTCTTTTTAATTCTCATAATCGTAATCTTCTTAATTTACCCTTGTACCAAACGGGTCCAATAATTTGAAGGCTATCGGTCCGGTCATTTTGAATTTCTCCTTCTTTTTTATTCCATATATCTGTAAAATGAGAGAGAAAAGTCGGCTCGTCAAAAGTTTTGCTCGAACTCGCTCATTTTCTAAGCAAGTTAAGCTTGAACACATCTTAAAACTCGTATAAATTTTAGGCTTGATTCGGGCTCGACTCGTTTACTCATATAAATTTCAGGCTCGACTAGTTTATAAACGAGTTGAGCTTGAGCATGTCAATGTTCAGCTCGTTCGGGTAAAGTTCGGCTCGTTCGGCTAAAATAACACTATAGGTGCATTATTTTAGCCGAACTACTCGGGCTCGGCTCGGATTCAGATCGTCAAAAGTTCGGCTCGTCAAAAGTTCGGCTCGAGCTCGTTTACTTTCTAAACGAGCCAAACTTGAGCATATTTTAAAGCTCGTATACATTTTAGGTTCGGCTCGAACGCGATTAGTTTATAAACGAGTCCAGCTTGAGCATGCTGATGCTCGGCTCGTTCGGCTCGTATTACACCCTATCTATAAGTTTATAACACCAAAATTTTGAATTTTTCTTTATTTTTTATTTTTTAAGAAGTTTACGTAGATCACCCGGTTTGATCGGCTTAGCCGATCTACGTTCGGATCGGGTAGAAAGTCGTGGCCCATTGCTTGGGAATACCCTCCCAATATCAGTTTTTTTCATACATGTTGCTAGGAGGATTCGAACTCGAATCTCCAAGCTAAAATTTTGAATTTCTCTTTAGTACATCTTTGATCTTTTCATTTTTTTTTTTCGGGCAAAAGATTGTTTTTAAAGGATATTTTATGTTCCTAACAACACCAACACCATAGACTAAACTTCCCTTTGCCTTTAAGCTAGAGCATGCTTTCTTATGGCAGACTCCAACTTAAAAAAAATGGCTGTATCCGTTATCTAACAACAAATATAAAATTCAAAGAAATACATAAAATAACAAATTATATATAAAATCGTATACAAAGACTATATAATCAACAATTTCATTTACATCTACAAACCATATATAGAGACGAAACTCCATCTCGTGGTGCCTCATAAAAAAAACAAAACCACTAAGAGTCTCTTCCCTCTCACACATAACATAATTCTTTAGCATTTGTACCATTTTCAAAACCCAAAATTTCCCCTTTTTCTTTCCCCACACACATTATAAAACCAAACCCGAATTAGAACCCTAATCCAATTCTACCAACCCGAACCGAACCCCAAACTTTTTTTTTGTTTTTTTTTTATTTTGTTCTATGAAATAAGAAAATTAAACTAAACAAAAATCATCACAAATGATTAGCATTTTCAAATTGGGCCGAAATTGGGCCATTCTTCAATTATGGGCCTGAGTTTGGGCCGGAACTTTTCTCTCTCCAAGAATTGAGCTTCTCAAGCCTCCAACCATTATGGTGTCTAGCAATGAAATTATCGGCTTTCGCGTTTACGTCTGGGCTGGGGCAATATAATGAAGAATTAGGACCACTTGCATCTCCACCGTTGATTTGAGATTCATCTAACGGTCTAGATGCGTTATCTTTCATGGTCGTTGTCAGGTCAACTTCATCTTCTGGCTCTGGGGACCCCGCACGAGAGCTGTGAGAGCTTCGGACCTGTACGTATTCGCCGCCTCCGAAGGCGGAGAATTTCATCTCTGATATGCGGAATGGTGGTAGAGGTGGTGGTGGAGGGATTTGAACTAGTGGAGATTGAGATCCACTGTTGACGGTTGATGTATCGTCGTTGTTGCTGTTGTTGTCGTGGTAGTTGTTGCTTGGACGAGTTGGTAATGGCGGTTTTCTCGAGGTTGTTCGCCGGCGTGATGGATGATCTGATATTGGAGATTCTGGAGGAAGTTCTGAGGTAGGTGTTGAAGAGATCTGAGATTTCCGTCGTGGAGGTCGTGGCGGTGGTGTCATTGGAGGTGGTGGTGGTGGAGGTGGTGGAGCTGAGGAGACTGAGTGGATCTTCTTGTTCTTGTTGCTTTTTTTGAAGAAATTGTAGAAAACAGACGGCGGAGGTGGAGGAGGAGGCGGTGGTGGTACAGGAGATGGTGGAGGAAATCGTTCTTCTGCCGGCGAATCATCGGAATGTTCATGATCGTGTTTGTTAGACTTATTCTGATGCTTCCGCTTTCTCTTCCCGTGGCTATAGAGTGAAGCAAGCACCATAGCAATTTCCTTTGTAGTGTTGCTTTTCCTTCTTCTCAACTTCTTATCCGGTTGCTTTGGTGGTTCCGGCGGTACCATTGGAGGCGGAGGTGATGGAGGTGGAGGCGCTGGAGGAGGGGGAGGCGGTTCTGTCGGTGGAGGAATTGGTTTCTCCGCTTTCTCCTTTCGCGGAACGGATTGATAGCTTCGTCTCGTCTTACTTCGATTTACAGGCGGCGGAGGTGGTGGCGGAGGTGCCGGTGACATTGGCGGTAGTGGCGACGGAGGAGCAGAAACTTCCGGAACCGCATCTTCATTACTCTGAACAAATTCGTCCACCGAAATCTCCCTTATCTCAATACCATCACCAGCATCGGATCTATCGTCAACTGACTCAAGTCTAGGAGCAGCAGCGGTATCTTGTTCTTCCAGAACTCTCGCGTAATTAGTCTCAGATGCAGGATAATAAGTGTTGATTTCCAAATCATCGAAGAATCTCAACCGACGATTCTCCTCCTCCCAAAGTGAAGCCTCTTGCCTCATAAAGTCCGGATAAGCGCTATTAGTCCTCCTCAACCGTCCACCACCAATCTCCGGCTGCAAAGCACCTCCATCGATACTCCTCCTCGGAGAAAAACCATAGATCCTCCGATTATCAACAAATTGAGGCCAGTGTTGATGCTGTAAATGATGATGTTGATGTTGAAAACCAGAAAACGAATCATTCCTATAATCACTCCTAACATTGTGAACATTTCCTCTCTGCAAACCACCGTAGTTCAGTCTCTGATTCTCCGGCACAGTCGCTGACGGATCTTCATTCCTACGAGCAAACACACCGCATAGAATAGCAGCGATAATGAGAACAACATTGAGCGAGTCCCAGCTCCGACGGAAGGAGAAGGAAAACGCCGGCTTCATCGGTGGAGCCACTGGAGTAGGGATTTGATTCGGATAAATTGGAGGATTGTAACTATACTGTACAGTTTGTGGCTGCACTGATCTATGATTGAAAGCATGAACCAACAAGAAACCAAAAAGAAGAGCAACGAAAGGGATGATTACTATGGCCAATGATGAATCAAAAAGAGGCGGTGAAGGAGGTCTCCTACGACGGTATACGACGGCGGTGGGAGGTTGCCAGTAAAACGGCGGTGGATCTCCGGCTTCCATGGCTGTATGGAGAGAGAGAAAGAGAAAGAGAGAAAGGGTGGATTTGGTTGTAATGTATAGTGGGATGGAGCTGTTTGTAAATATGATAAAATAGCACTTTTTTTATAAGTTTATATAACATAAAGCTTTAAAAGTTAGGTGATCAAATATATTTATTTTCAATTATCATATGCCAAATGGAAACTGGGGATGCTTGGAATGTCCTTTTTTCATTTTGATTTTTTTCTTCAATTATTGACATGAGATTAACTTTTTTGGGCCATTATCTTCAAGCTTTGGTTGTTTTTATTTTTATTTTTTTTGTTTTGTTTTGCAATATTATGGTATTCTTGACATACGGTCTATTCAAATCATTAGAAAAGTTGGTGTTATGGACTAAAAATAAGATATTGACCTCAATTTGTTGTTACTTTTCAATCTCTATATATCCTTCTCGGTTCTTGGCTTTAGTTGAGCTCCTCCGACGTTTTTCGACTACAAAAACAACTGTTTGAATATGTAGTGGTTTGCAACGTCTTCACTAGATCCAAATCGAATGAAGCAAACCTACCCTCGTTCAAATCTAACGCAATATGCAACTCCTTGATACCTTTTTCAAAGTTTTACGCTTTTATGTGACAAGTGCTTTATGATTTTTAGTGACGTCTTCCCAGTTTGTTGCAAGTTTCTATAACGATTCAAGTTATTTGTCTCATTTTGGATTTGTGATCGATTCGTAATGACTATGATTCGAGTGTACATGCGTGAAGGTCCATAAGTCTTCATTGTTGTGCACTTTATTCGACGATGAACGTTATACTCTCTTCTTCCTATCACCCAGCCCCCTCTTCTTTTTCTTAAAAACTTACTTGCTTCTTCTGTCACCTTGCTAAAAAACGTTCGTTTTTCTTTGATTTTTTATTTGTTCTTTTTTTTTTTGACGATTAGTCATTTGTCGATTTTGAGCCGTTTACTCTATTGAAAATTATAGAGTTTTTATTCTGCAAAATCAGAATTCTAAACATATATATATATATGTATGTGTGTGTGAAAGAAGATATATGGCCTTCCAAGGCAATTCTTGTTTCTTTGTTTTTTCAATGAGAGATTAAATAGAATTTTAGGAGAAGTAGTGGTGTGTTAGGTTGTTGCATGGTCTTGTACTCTTACTGATAAATCTATTATTTTAAATACTTTACTATAAACAAGCTTTTAGTGGAAAAATACGAGGAATACTATTTTTCATTTGAACAAGTATATGATTCAGTCTCTATTTTTTAATAAATATCTAAGAAAATAAAAATTTTAATAGAGTGTCGAAATATTATAAAATACACTTTTATAACAATTTTTTTTTACCAAATTCACACACTATATAGCACAATTTGCACTGTGTTTTTACTTTAATATATTTTAAAATCTTAACTCTATTAATAACATACTTCAACATGCATTTTCGATAATATTCTTACACCATTGTACTATTTTCAAATTGACAAATATAATCAAATATGTATATGACGAATAAACCTGGTCATATTCGGACGGTTCGACATGTCCGCCCGAAAAACGGACGAGTATGAATAGAGGAAGAACTCAAAGGGACCCTAGGTCCGTCGGGACAACCTGACCGGCACGCCGTCCCGGTTAAAAAAATGCATATAATATTATATATATATATATATATATATATATATATATATATATATATATATATATATATATATATATATATATATATATATATATTAAAATATGAATTATAAACCTAAAATATTTGATGTATTATAATAAATTTTAATTTTTATTATATAAAATATCTTAAATATATAAAAAAAATCATATTAAAAACAATTGAAATTATTCACGGTTCCGACGAGTACGACGATAATTATAGGCCCGAATAAAACGGGCTTAGTATTAAAGTCCGACCCTAATCTTACTCAAAACCGGATATGGAGATGTCTAATGATGAAGCAATAGATGGAAGACTTGACTTGAGGAATTTCCATGAAGGTAGTCAAATCAAATAAATAGTTTTTATTTTTCTAAGTTGTTTTTCAATTTTAAATCCAACGTGAGTTGTGACATGTTCTATTCAAGTAGTTTGGTAGTCATACATCACCTTTAAAAAAGTTTGAAAATATTATTTCAAAATATATACAATTTTAATAGTTTTTAGTTGAATATTTGAAGACTCATAATCCATTTTTATATAATTATATTAATTTATAATAGAGGTTCTCTTAGAATATTATATCCATATTAAAAATATATATTAAACAAAAATAATGCATTAAAAGTTACTTTATCAAGAAAAATACTCTTAAAATTTACATTATAAACCTATTACTTACATTGAAATTTTAATTTTTTTTGGTTCTCAATGATATTAGTTATAAAAAAAAAGTATTAAAATTTCTATGGGTAAGATTATGTAACATATATAGGCTTTTGATCTTGTAATGCAATTTATATTTTTATTTGATTTTTACATATTAATATCAAATGTAAATAAGAGACCTTATATATCGAGTATCGATCTATTTTATGAATCACAATTTAATATATAATTTTTTATATTTATCGATTAACATATTAATTTCATAAATATTTTTTTTCCAATAATGATACTAGTTATTAAGCTAATAATTTTTTTTTTATTTTCTAAAATAGCCTTAAATTAATTAAAATTTTTTAGTGCCCTAATTGTTGATGGCCACCATGATTGAAATCACATTTTGGGCATCAAAACGCTTTATCTTTATCATTTATTTATTATTATTATTCAAAAAAATTAAAGTTGGGAGCTTGAAAGTGGCACACTCTACCTCAAAAAAAGATTTTTAAAAGCTTTGTGTTTTCCTTTTCTTGTTACTTATTTTATATTTATGACTTTATTGATATTTTATTTTCAATAAAAGGTAATAAAACTCCAAAATATTTTTTTTTAAAAAAATTCAACATACAATTTATTTAACATATATAGTATAGAAACACATAGACATGAGTCGTAAACCTAAACCTACGGTTTAGGTTTGCGAACCGGTGGTTTAGTCGGTATATTAAAAATAAAATAAATATTGAAAACTAGACCAGACCGGACCAAACCGGAGGTAATCGACGGTTTGATGAACAAACCGGCCGCTTTAGTCCATTCTTAAAAAAAAAAAACAAAAAAAATATATATATATATATTACTTAGTGCAAGAAACACATAATCTTACTTAGTGCAAGAAAATACGTAATTGGCACATAATCTTACTTAGTGCAAGAAATATATATTACTTAGTGCAAGAAACACATAATCTTACTTAGTGCAAGAAAATACGTAATTGGCACATAATCGACGGTTTGATGAACAAACCGGCCGCTTTAGTCCATTCTTAAACCGCCGGTTTAAGTATAAAAAAATAAAGGTTCAAACCGGCGGTTAAACCGTCGGTTTGGCGGTTTGGTTTGAACCGGTCCCATGTCTAGAAACACATAATCTTACTTAGTGCAAGAAAATACCTAATTGGCAGTAGCTTATAATTAATCATGCACATCAGCATATATCTTCTTCTTTTTTTTTTAAATCACATCCATTCATGTACAATATTATAATTATTAACAAAAAAATATTCTTTAAAAATATCCAAAATATTTTTTAGTCAGTCCAAAAATGTATTTAAAAAATATATATTACTTATGTTTTTTGGTCATAGCACATTGTACTTAATTAGTTATACTAAAATAAATAAATTTATTTAGTATTTAAAATCGTACCACTACCAACTCATATTTTCTTATAAAAAATATATTTTTTAAACTATTACGTATGTTCGTGGATATGATACTTTAGTTAGTGGATTTAGATGGATATATTGTGATATTATATATATCATTCAGCGTTATCATGTAATATTTTTGTAACAAAATTTGTCGCTTTAACCCACACTTGACAACTATACTTCATTTTTAATATTATATATATATAGAGAGGGGGGAAGAGAGAGGGGGTTAATGATCAGGTACGGTTTTTGCACAATTTAGGTACAAACCGGTCCAACCCGGAACCGGACCGGTCCGGAATGGACCGTATGCACAACCCTAATTATACCCAAACATGAATTAGATCCGCTCGGGCAGGCAAGACTCGCTAGGGCAGGTAAGACTTGCAACGGCATGCGGACTACCATTCTCCGGCAACTGCAGTGGTTGTTGTTGGTTCTAGATCGACGATAGCGGCGGTGGTTGTTGTTGGTTCTAGATCAACGATGGTGGCGGTGGTTGCTAATGGTTCTAGATCCACACGGAATTGACAAAAAAGATGAGGGCGTGGTGGTGGTGGTTGATGTTGATTCTAGATCCGCTCGAAATTGACAAAGAAGACGAGGGCTTGGTGGCGGTGATTGTTGTTGGTTTCACGAATCTGGATCGACGAAGAGAGGAGGAAGACGGTGAAGGCAAACAAGCTTCGTCCCGCGTGCTTCATTTTTTCCAGATATGTTCGAGGGTGGAAATTTTCGGCAATGAAAAATGTTTTCGGCAGCAAAAAAATATTTTTTTAAAAAAAGCGGCCAAAAAAAGGAAAGAAAAATACATAATTAGTCTACATTATAAAATAAAAGTACATACTTAATATACATCATTAAAAAATGCAGGTCAATTATTTAAAAAAAAAATTGATAGCATTTTCGCCATAAATTTATTGTCAATATCACTACATAGGCCTTTTAGCAATATTGTTCTATTAAATACGCTCGTAGCATAATTCATTTAATAAATATACCTCTAATAGAGTAATTCTGATAAGTCAATTGAAGTGATACAAACAAAGGGGTATACAAAACAAAAACCAATAAAAAATAGCCTATTTCATTAAATTCTTTCTAAATTTATTACATATTATTATATTATTTGTATACCAAAATAAGTTTATAATTTTTAAATAAGTTAATTTAAATTAAAATAACTATACTATCAATAAAATTTAATTCCTATATCATTTTTAAAAAAAATTTACTTGGTGAATCGGGCTTTATATTCTAAACATAATATTCAATCGTTTTAATTCTACATTTCATTATCAACTAAGAAATATTTTCAGATTAAATTTCTTAACCTATAAGAAAACCCATTATATATATAAATTTCAATAATTAACATACATAATATTACTTAAAAAAAAGGCAGGTTAATAATCTATTAAAACACGTAATTGACATTGACTAACACCAATAATGCATGTATACTTGTTTTGTGTTTTTATAAGATTCAATCATGCACAATATTATATAATCATGACATTAAAATAGACTTATTTTTTTGTTTTTGTGTTGTCTAGTAATCCTGATTCGATATGTAAATATCATTTTATGTTTAAATTAAATATTTTATGATCCTATTTTAGAAAAATCTCTCAAAATTAGTTTATTTATGCATGATGTCAAAGTCCGATACAGATGGACCGGTAGAGGGGGATCGTGTGCATACGAGCGCACATGCGCATTAGGTTTAAGCTCAGCATTTAAGCCCGGCGAGGTTCCATTCTCGGATGGATCGGCAATAGGAGGAGTAACCCACTGACCTTATATACTAGGCTCGGAGTGTCCCCATCTTTTAATGTGGGACCTTATTATCTCCAACACGCCTCCGCAAGTGCAACTAGAGGATATAGACGAGTTGCACTTGTCCGAACCGGTAGAGCGGAGGTCGTGTGCATACGAGCGCACATGCGCATTAGGTCCAAACCCAGCACATAAACCCGACGAGGTTCTATCATAAAACCAATTGGCAACAGGAGAAGTAGTCCACCGACCTTATATACTAAGCTCGGAGTGTCCCCATCTTTCGATGTGGGACCTTATTATCTCTAATACACGATACTACAAAAATTCGAACTCAAATATCTGATTAACATTCATATATTTAAAATTGGATCTGGTTTTTCATCAATCAATGTTTGAACATTATTTCTTGCTCTGCCCTACTTCTAAATCTTGATTTTAATACAATATAGGAACAATACAAAATAAATAATGCGTGTGCGTGAAAAATGTGGATTGAAAAATATAGATTTGAAATTAAAGTCAGAACACAACCGACAAGTTTTGAAAAAAATAAAAACATTAAATTGTTCATTCAAGACTAATTATCTAGAAAGATATTATTTCGAACTTTGAATTGTCCTTAATTACACCAATTTAAAGTATTATTTTGATCTTTTTTGACAAATAAATAATATCTTTTACTTAAAAATTTTATTGCTTAATTTTCTAGGCTTTGAAGTGGCTAGAGGAGTTATAAAAATTAACAAGATAATACATAATAAAAGCTATTCTAACAAAAATAAGATAACTTCTCTAATTACAATATATCATATCTTCCAATACGCTCCCGCAGTCGAAGCGACGGTAAAGTAACGACATTGAACACTGTAACACATCATTGATAACAAGAAGAGGTATGTGATACATCATGTAGATCGGTGCCAACAATTAGGACCACCAATATATCGGTGATAACATTAGGTCGATAATACTACAAGTAAATTGTGCCAAAGGTAGATTTAGACGTCAATAAGTTGACGATGATTGGTAAGCTGAGGTCTCGAATCGAAGCCGCCATAATCGATTTTGGCGGAGAAGACCACAGATGATGGAAATAAAACTACACAAATAATGGAGATGGAACCGCATGATATTAAACTTTGTCTTGTCTTGATATGTCCAAATGACCAACAAATCTCATACGTGGTCTATTGCACTTGTTCTTGACCGAAGACAACCAAGGAAAACTTGATTCTCTAGTCGAACTTGGAGCCTTGGAGGCATCTCTTAACAGTTAAATCAAGATAACTATTATTTATTAGTGCACAATTAATAAAATCAACCAATAAGTTATATTAATTATTTTCTAACTCAGGAATTCACAAATTATTAACTATTTAGTTACATATTTTTTCAGATTTATTTATGACATAAACTAACGAATTTAGTTAACAAAACCAACTTATAAGTTTAAAAAAATTACTTTATATTGTTATCACCCACATTACACATTATAATATAAAATAATTGATATTAATCATCTTTCAGATTAATTTTTTTAATTTAAAAATTAAAAAATTGCTTAAAAAAACTAAAATTTAACTACACATTGTAATATAGTTTTTAATCATCTGTTAATATTAATAATGTTTTTTTTTGCAATAATCTATTAGTACTGATAACAAACTCGCAAATGGAAATCTGGCACGATACCAATACGCGGTTGTGGTGTTAGACTCCTGTGTTAGCACGGAGATTCGAGTTCGAATCAAAATTGGTATTGAGAGGTTATCCTTAGGTGGGCCACTATTTCAATAGAAAAAAAAAATCTGGCAGGGTACGAGCGCGGGAGATTTCCCTCTCATTCCCCTCAAACTAAAAACCTAATTTATGGCGTCGATTTGGCTTACGGTTCTTTACACCTCACCCGTTTCAAATTCAAATTCCCCTCTCTAAAAGCTAGGGTTTCTCAGCTCGTTCTACCGTGGTCTCCAAATCCACAAGTCTCCTTCCACCAAGGTTCGTTGTCGTCTCTTCAATCCTTGAATCAGCAAGCCCTAATAGCTGTTTAGGGTTTCTTTTCTCCGAGTACACGTCAATTGTGCAAGAGAATATCCTCTTTTCCGTTGTCAGCACTTTGAATCGAACAACTGAAACTGCAAATTGCTTTGGTAAGTCTTTTAATCTTGCTAATATATAGTTTGGCTTCATATTGTTTGTTCAAATCTTTTGCTGCAGTTTTGTTTTTGCGTACAGATGATTATATATGCTGCATACCTCTTCTACTGACATTCTGCACCTTTAATTACTAATTCAAGAAGTTATATTGGCGACTAAGATTTAGCTAGTTTTGTATTAATAATTCAAGAAGTTAGGTTTATGTGATTGTTATAGGTGTACACTTAAGGTGCTCGATCAATTGCCTCAATCAAAAACTTTGTAATATGCAATAATGGACGAAAAATAAGTTGATAGTATAAGTTATAAGCTAACTTATGGATAGCTAGCTGGACTAGAATAAAATTCAGCATTTATATGATTTTACACTGTTAATGAGTTTTCTAGTTGAATTGCTCTTCCACTACTCGAATGGCTCTTTCACTACTGAATGTTCTACTTAATATTCTAGTTTGAAATTTTTATTGAATGTTCTAATATGAATTGCTACTGAATGTTCTAGTTGATTACCTATTGAATGCAAGTAAACAAACACTTGTTAAAGTCACCATTCAACTAGGATCATTTTCTTGGGAATTTCAGTTTGATACGACGATTAAAATATTACCGTTTTCTACAAAAAAAGACCACCTATAAGAATCAGATTTGGTGTTGAAGGGAATACCATATATCTTGTGGATTTGGTTGGTTTTGTTTTAATCAATTGATCAAGTTTCACATCTATTTGTGTTGTTTTTTGACTTTTTTTTTTTTTACCCAAACTAAGACCTAACTCAAATTCACTTGTAGAGAAACAACAACTGCGGGATTATTATTTTTTTGGACTATATTATGTTGCCTTGCTGCTTCAACCCTCTTGTCTTGAGCTGCTGCTGAATTTTGATTTATTCTATTTGCACGAGTTGATATTGAATTTTATTTATATTATTCAGTATTTGCTTGAATTGTTGTTAAATTGCTAATGGTTGGTATAATTTATCTTCTTCAGCTTACAGTTCTGTACACCTCACCTGTTTCAAATTCAAATTCCCCTCTCTCAAAGCTAGGGTTTCTCAATCCCAACTGTTCACCCATTCTCGCCTATTCACTCAGCCCATCATTGTAACATCCGACTCTGTACATGGCAAAAGGCGTCAAAGCGGAGCCTAATTCCAATCGTGAGGACAGACGCCGGGGAACACTCCCTTCTCGAAGAGTTGTTGATTCCAATGACACCCTTCCACAACGACAGCAACAGAAAAATCAGCCGATGCCTCAACGAAGACGGGGACAGCAACCTTCCCAGAATCCACGTCCCGAGGAGCACCACAATTTACCAGACCAAGATGTTGCTCAGAGGAGAGCCCTTCGACGGAGATACCACGATGTCAAGAACCTAGTCAATGGTTCTCTCCTTTTCTTACTTTCTTCTACTTATGCGTTGCTTGGGTTTCAATTTTTCGACTCATTCTTCTCTTTTTTGTTTTTCTTTCCGCATGTCATACTTATGTTGTACTGACTTGGCCGCTGCTGTCCATCAATATATATCTTTGCTTATTCGTCGGTTAAGTGACTTCAAATTGTGTATTTGCAGAGGAAATGGAGGATATCTACAGACCTGGTTCTGACAAATTCGATTCTATCATCAATGAAGTGCAGGCTTTGCATCAGCAAGGTATCCTACTTGGCATTGCGTTCAAACATTATCATAAATACCATAGGATCTATACTTCTAGGAAGTAAGGGCTACTAATATGAATGCTGTTACTTCTATTGTAGATCAGCTAATGATGGACAGAAAATCAATTTTACCAAAACATGCAATTTGATTAAGTTAGGCGGATGTTTTTTGGTTTGTTGGCTGTAGAACTTGAGAAATCTTTCTGAAGTTATCCGTTCCATGTTGTCACTTTGTCTTATTTTCCTTGTACTTTTTTGGTACTAAATATTTCAGTTCACAAGCCAAGAGAGCAGGTAGCTGACGCAGAGGCATTGCTGGATATTACTAACAATTTACTGACCTCTGTTAAGGCACATAAAAGTGATGGAGTTACCCCAGCGGATTTCATAAACTCATTACTTACTAACTTTGCTCAGCAAGACAATATAAATGGTAGTACAGAGGGTTCTGGACACACAGTACTCTGGAAGGAAGTTGGCCTTGCTGTCTCACATATTTTTAAGATGTGTTCAGGATGCTGTACCATGTAAGAGCTACTGCCAGGATGTCATAATTTGTGTTTTTATTTGCGTAATTTTAGTAGCTTATGTGTTTATTTTTGCATGTTATACAGGCTTGGACCTATGAATGTTGATTTTAAGCGAAAGCAACGAAAGGTTGGTGTTCGAATAAGACGTGATAGATCTGCCGAGAAGGAACGCCCTGAAGAGGTATTATTACTATGGTATCGTTATATTCCTTCTTATTTTGTCCACAAATTGAGGAACCTGTTCATTTAACAAATTTTACTTCACTAGAATCTTTGGCAGAATTGCTAGAAGTTATAATGTGACCTTAGCAAAAAGACGGATCTTAATATCACGACTTGATGATGCCTTAATTGCGAGTTTTCCATCTTTATCTGTACAACAGTACTATTTTATGTCGTATTGTGCTCTCCTTTTGAATCTGTATAATACTTTGTATAGTAGTGTAGTATTTAGATGCTAATTTAATTGCTGTCAACAGGAAGTTTTTTGTTATTCAACATGCATTTGAACATGCTTTATTGGTTTTGCAGCTCAGTAATAAGAAGGAAGAAATGACTGATACCGATAAAAATATGGCCACCATGTTCAATGTATTAAAGAAACATAGAAAGGTTCAATTGGAGAAACTGATTCTGCACAGGAATTATTTTGCCCAAACTGTGGAAAACTTGTTTGCTTTATCATTTTTGGTGAAAGATGGTAGGGCTGAAATTACTGTGGATGAGGATGGGAACCATTTTGTTTGTAAGTTCACTATCTGCTATTCTGTTTTTTAGTCTGATTATGGTTGCAATTGAATAATTGAATTATTAATGGAGTTCTGTATTGTTTCAACAGGTCCGAAGAACGCACCTGCTGCTAATGCTGTAGCATCTGGGCTGGTTTCCTATGGTCACTTTGTTTTCAGATTTGACTTCAAAGATTGGAAGGTACTTCATTTATAGTTTAGCTGCATTTGGTGGCTACACTTGGATACCATTACTTGTTCATTTCCTAACCCATAGACTATCACTTGCTTCCTTTTTTGACCTAATGGAATACCAATGGTTGATCCTCACATTTTGGCGTTGAAAAGAGTACTATTAGTTGGTCTTATAAATTACGTTTTGGTATTGTCATTCATATGACGTGATAATATTTGTCTCACTTACTGTTGCAAGTCTGTTTTTGCTCACTGTTTGAGAGCTTATTTATTGAATGAGTCTAACAGTCATTATGTGCTTCATTGTTTTTGTACTGCTGTGTTGTTTCTCACACTAAAGTCCATTGTCTTTCTGTAGAGTTTTCTATCTTAATGCTTTGGTGCTGATACTACCTAAATATAGGTATACACAATGAAGGAATGCTAAGCCTTATTGAATCTGATTCTATAATATAGGATTTGTTGATTGTAATTTTCATGGCAGCAAGAAGAGTTTTGGTATCCTCTAGGGGCCCTTATAACGCCAACCTTCACATATGGTTTTCTCTAAAAATTACATTTATGATTTGCTCTTTGTATACCGTTGATTTTGAATTGTATCCTATAAAAAATTTTGGCTGCTCAAGTATTTCGTTAGATAGCTGCACAAAGGTTCTGTTGCAGACTAGATTTTATTTCTTTTTTTTTTTTTTTTACTACAATTACTCTAGATTTCTGGGATCCCCTGAATTCTACCAAACTTGTATACAATTAGTAGACTTGTTGCTGTATTTGATCTTTTGAGTAGTGCATTGTATGCTATTGATTTCTCCCCAGTTTCCCATATAATCCTTGTTGCTCAGACTAGATTTTTCTTTGTATGATCTATCATGTGAGGACTTATCCTAAGACATGCTTGTATGAATAACGCAGTTGATGTTGGATTCTGTCGAGGAAGGGGAGGAGCTTATGCCACACAGGCAACCTACAGTAATGGTAGGATCTTACAGTGCTGCACACAATACGCCTTATGCAGAACCCGAAGCAGCTGGGCCATCGACAACACCGATCAGAAAACGTTCAAGGAATCGGGGTCTTGTAATTCAAGAAACAGCATTTGTTGAAGACTCCCCCGACGGTGACGGCAGCGGAGACACCACTATTAGAGGCAAAAGACGCAAGTTTATTTAAACTTGGAGGTGTGCTTTATTTACCTTCTGTATAGAGTATCAGGCATCATCAGTAGATTATGACTTTCACTTCCTGCGTGAAAGTCTTTTTGTCTATCTTGCCAGGAAGATTCAATGGTGTTGCTTTAGGTAGAATAGTAGCATTTTTACTTGATAGAAATAACCGAACCCTAACATAGGAATACAAATTCTGATTATGTTTGATTTTCATCTACAAAATTCGTGTGCATAAACCATGATAATGTGTCGGAAACAGGCGAATGCAAATCGTCCGGATGTATGAGTTTCATAGGACATATCTGAAGAAGAGGGATAACGAGGGTTATATTGCAGGGGGTGGATGCTACTCCCGTGCATCCAAAGCACGGGTGTAAGCGCTTCTAACCCTTAAATGGCGCACCGTCTAATGGGTCGAAAGACCGTAACGGTAGACGGACTAACCGTTACGAAGCGCCACAAACAAAGGAGAAAAAAGATACACCAAACCGATTTTAGTTTCATTTAAGGCTATTTTTAAGTAAAGTTTGAAAAAGTTCTTTCATCTAAAGTTTATCATAAAATTTTGGTCTTTATATTAAAAAGTTTTTTTTTTTTTTGAAATGTTACGTTTCCGATTCGGCTTCGCCTACGTCCGGGTGTAGTAGTGACCCATCTATAGGGGTCTCCAAGAGGATTCGAACTCGAATCTCCGGACTAACACTTAAGGTAGCACCACAACCACTAGACCAACTGAGTATTGGTCCTTTATATTAAAAAGTTGTTTCCGCCTAAAGTGTGCCCTAAAACGACTCTTAGACCAAGATATTATAGATTACAGAAGAAAACATTATGATTGCATTTCGTAGCACGCTTTGATTTGCTATGAATCATGCTGTTACAAATTCCAAATTGCTTTATTTCACCAAAGTAATATCAAGACATTCATGCAGCAAGTGACAATCTCTTCATGTTATGCACAAAGCCAGACAAAAGTCACAAAAGTCACAAAAGACACATAGAAATCATAATGTACAATTCCTCAAACAAATTTTCCAAACCTTTTATCAGTTTTCAACGCCAGTGTTTCCTTTATGCGTCCTGTGCAAACACTAGAGCATTCTATAGTGTGACTAACATCTATCCATCTACGACAAACGAGCACACGGCTCTACGTATTTTGTTATTTTCCCTTTGGGTTTTTCTGTTTTCGGGTATCTGATCTTAGAGTGTGAAGATCAGTATCAATCGGCCGTGAATCAGAGTAGAACAATTACTATGATGATGACCAACACAAGAGCACAAGCCATTGCCTGTCAAAATTACCAAAAAACTGGCTTGTATAAGTGCTATACAATAGAAGTAACAGTTATGATATGCTTTCAGGGCCCGTTTGGTATTTGATATCAGGATATCAAGTATCGGTATGGTATCAATCATACGACTCAGTGATATCTCCAAAAACATATTGGTATCAAAGATATCTGTCATACTTGTTGTAGACTCGTACTTGATATCCATACCGATATCTCATTCCTGATACCTTTAGTATCAACATCAAACGGGCTCTAAGTCGTCTTTCTTTAGTCAAGTATGAACTTACAGCTACAGCAGAAGCAGCAAGGCCGGCTCGTTCCCTAGGGTCTTTACGGTAGTAGTTTCCAAAGTATAAAAAGGTTGCGTAGTACCATATTGGAGGGAAAGCAAAGCCTACTAGGAATCTGAACAAAAAAAATAAAGAAATATGTGAGGAGATGAATGATGTATTTGGAGGCAATGACCGATGATTTAGTAACGAAAAGTTGGATACTCACGAAAACCATCCAATTCCACAGCCAAAGCATGGTAAGGGTTTGTCATAAACTCCCGTCTGGTAATCCTCAACATCTTTAATGAGACTATACTTGACTCTTTCATGGTGAGTAGCATCTTTTGATTGCCCTAAAAAGTTGTCAAAAGATATCACAATCTTTTTGGTCATCAACAAGTTTACAAAGCAACACATACAGCTACAAGTCAAACAAGAGGAAATAACACTTCATTTTCTTCATGATAATGGTTGTGTACCTAACCCGAAACAGAACTTCGGGTGGCGGAATAAAAATTACAAGCAAGAGTGACTACTCACTCATGTATGATATGTAATATAGGGAGTGATAACGAGTCAATAAAATGGATGGATAAGATAATGATGATTATGCCAAAGTGACACAAGGTCTTCCCAAGCAGAGTATTTATTTATGTGGTCACTGAAGGAAGCCTGATTTCTACTTTGTAATTCTGGCAGACAGCAAATGGTTTATAAAACGTGTCTATAAGAAACCAATTCGATTATTTCTAAGTCATATATCAGAATATTTGCCTCCTCCAATATCCATATCGTATTCAAGTTTTTTCTAGTTCAGCTCATATATCATTTCCATTTCGTTAAACTAGTAAATGTAGCCGTGGACGATGTTGCTGAACCAAGTTCCGATTCGAATCTTACTGTTTAGGCCTAGGAGACAGGTGCAAAATGCCCATGAGAAAAAAACTAAATTCCACCCTGACACTCTGAAGAATTAGTATGAGTTGTGAGTGCTCTCGAGTACAAATAATCACTCATCAAGTTACTATAAGTTGGCTCTGTTCCAGCTCTGAATATATTGGTGCATGACATTAGTTGATATTCCGGGCCATTGATCTCTGATTATAAACTGACAGTGGTGACTACTATGGAAGATATCAGAAGTTAGCATATTCACTTTAATTTGAGAAAGCCTGTTTCTTTGGTTTCTAGTAGAAAGTACTTGAAAACTCAAAATGTAAGGGAGCCGAAATCAGAAGTTCGGAAAAATAAATAAGGGGATCAAGAAGATGACAGGGCCAACTAATGTAAGAAAGTCAAGTAGCTAAACTTAATAAGTTAACCGAGGTTCAAATACTGAAGATTCAAGATAGTAATCACTTAAGGTGATCTGTTTGTTATAGAAAAGAATTTGCATATTGAACTGATTGAGAAGTAGAATTGCTTCTTCTGGTTGGCTCGTATTAGCCTGTACCTTCTAGTTTAACGAAATAGATAGACTAACAGACTAAACTGATTAAATTTCAAGGGTGAAAAGCTCAGGTTACTAATGTATGTTATTTATCACCATTTTAGTATTTCTTACTAAAAGCGACAAGATGCACAGCCGGAAACAGGAGATGCCATACTAAAGTAAAAGTTTGTACAAAGTTCTATAATTTAAATGAGGAAACTGTTAAATCCTATTAATAACAACTCTCTTGTATTGATGATAACAATGCTAATTCACCGGACTAATGAAAATGTTAGCACATAAATGGACCGAGTGCTATATAAGCTAATCATCCCACACAACAACAACAAACCGCTCAAATGAATTAGTAAAAACGATGCAAGTTTGCTTGTTGATGGAAAGCATAGGAAGGGCCAATGAGATTGAAGAAGAGTAAGAAATCAAAGCAAACGTTTACGGAAAATTTTAAAAAAAAGGTGTTGCCCGGTTATGCCCGGATTATATTCTATAAGTTTTACCACAGATAACTAAAGCAAACTACCATTTTACCAAAAAAAGGAAATCAATTGGAATGAGGATCAATCATGTAAACAATTTCTGATATATCCATAGAATCAAAGAGAATTCAATAAAAGGCAAATTACTTTTATCCATGGGATGAAGCTTGCCAGCAAGACTGATATATCTTCAGTTCCTCACAATCCTCAAAACCTGCTGCATAAGGTAAGAAATTCGTCAGCTGATAAGCAAATACAAGTATGAAAGCTGCAAATCTTTAAGAACTTGTTATCATTTGATATATCCAAACTACAACCGTCTTCATCCCTCTAATTTATGCATCAGAGAAAATTTTTCAGAACACTTCTCCCCTTCTAGTTCCTCCTTGAACAAATCCTAATCATTTCTTTCCTTTTTTCTCTCAAGCAGTTCGATGAAATAATAACTATACTTGAACATTGATCAAGCTTCCTTTTTTATAAAAGAAAAAGCGTACTCCTTATCGTCCATTTTTAGAGTTCTCCCCCCTCAAAAGCATCAAAAGGAGCCACAATTCGAATCCGATGAATCTCTGCCAAATCCTACCACAATAAAGCCAATAAAACCCATGCATATTCAAATTCACCAAAACCCGTATGACAAATAACACTAGAACTCAAAATTCCGGTAACAAAATCAAAACCCTAATCTATAATTCAGCGAAAAAGGGGGAAATACTTGCCTTGGAGAATCAAGAGGGAACTAACCCCTGGTATTCCTTCGCAGTCCAAAGATCAGAATCCGGGTTTGATAATCTATAGCTCAATGTTTCATGATAAGATTCAAATTGGAAAATTGAATGCAAATTTAACAACAAAAGAAGGTCCCAGTTTGGCTAGTGGTGGTGGCTGCTTGATATGGAAAAAAAAGTTTGACTATTTGGTTTGGTGTCATTTTCCCCTCTTTTTGATTAGAGAATTGATTTCTTACAAAAGTAGTTTACATGGGGACAAAAGAAAGCCTTAAATCATACCTTATCATTTATATGTTATGTGACATGAAAGTTTTCAAAGATATAGTTTTTTTTTTTTCATTTTCTAAAATATCAAAAACATAAACTCACACAATTTTTTTTATATAATATATTTTGTGTTTATGGTATTTCTCACCTATCTCCATACAATGTAGTTATACATTTAACTTGCCACAAAGTGCAAAAAAAATTCTAATTTTTTAATTCTTATATATAAGAAGAAGCAATTAATTTCACGTGTTTAACCATGAGAACTCTAACTGTCACGTGTCATTACGAAAATTAATAATTAATAACAGTTAAAAATCTTAATTAAAAATTTCAATTACTTAAAAACTAATAGCTTTTATAGTCAGATTTTTTTTTGAAAAAAGTTAACAATATCTCTAGACAATTTAAATTTATAAAATAAAAAACACAAAAAAATTTAAAAATTTACATAAGAAGATTTATATCATCATTTAAAAAAATCAATTAAATTTAAAATACAATCCCGCACAAGGTGCGAGTAATACACTAGTAATCGTTTAAATTCTAACTAATAACTTCATAAAAAACTAAAGAAAAAATATTTTGGTTTTGCTATTTCATTTCAGTTTTTACAATTTTTTTTTAAAAATTGTCTTTTTTTTTTCATGCTACTGATTTTGAAATTTTAGCTATGATAATGTACTATATATATATATATATATATATATATATTTGGTAAAAATGTACTTTATATTTAAAATAATATCTAATGGTCATACAAAATTATAATTTCAAAACTAAAAATTCACTGCAACCAAACATATCCCAAGTCCTAACAAATGAATGAGTTTTACAAATTGAACTATTATGATAGTTTTGGCATTACAAGGCTCAATCTTTACAACTACGTTATGTACTCAAGATTGGATTTGTTATTTGTTACGTGGACTTATTATATATTCTAGGAAAATGAAATAAAAAATGTGGACAATAATATTAATTGGTCAAATTGACATTAGAAATAGATAACAATGTTGTATATTTGTATTAAAGAACCTAAGGGTCCGTATGTTTTAACTCCGGAAATAAAAACGGAATGAAAACGAATTAGTCAATACATATACCCTTATTCATAAAATTTTTTGGAATTATTTTTTTATGTTTGAAGTAATTTGACTAGAATTTAATTAGGTTTGACATCCTATAGGTAAACAAAATTGAGAAAATATTTACATTTCACATGAAATCACAAATAATAATTCTAAAAAAATTCATGAACAACATACACATTAAAACTAAATTCATTTTCATTCGAAAAAATTACGATCAAAAGGGACTAAGTCTTTGCTTTAAAAGGTATCGACTTGAGAATTTCTAGTGTGTAATTTGGACTTTTTAAACTTGTATCCACCTATCACTATGAGATAAATTTGACCATTTTAAATAGTTTGCAATTTTTTTAATTGTGTTATTTTGATGATAATACGTATAAGATTTTTCCTATAATATATTAGTTATGCCTACATCATATTACAACACTTCAAAATAATATCAATCACATATTTATTTTTCTTTTGTTTTTATTTCCAATGAATAGTATATTTGGTCAAATTGGATAATTTTGAACAAGTTTCCAACAACTTCCAATGATCGCATTTTATCTTTTTCAAATTAGATTATTGTTATTTAAAAAAAAAATTATCGTCAAACTTTCAATCATTGGGTTATTAAGTCACTATGGGTTATCTATAAGTTATGTTTATTATAATGTTAGAAGCTAAATTATCGGATATAACTAATTAGTGAATAATTATATTTTATCATATTCTCTTATTTCATATTCTCTCATTCATGCATGTAGTTTGATATTTGGAATAGTGGTATATTGAATTTAATATCTTTAGGAATCATGATTTTGTCGTCGAAATTGCGATGGCAATAAGGTTGTTATACGAGCCAAACGAGTTAAATTAAAAAAATTTAAACGAGCTTTAAATATATTCATATTCTGTATGGTGAGCAAGTTGAAAAAGTTGTCTAGGTTTTCTATGAAGCACCTTGGCTAGGCTAAGCAAATTTTAGGTATGCGAATTGATCGCGATAGGAACGCAAGAAAGTAGTATCTGGCTGAATACATGAAGAAGGTTTTGAATACATGAAGAAGGTTTTGAAGAGATCGAGTATGAATCGACTAACGTCCCACTAAGCCATCTAAACCTAACCTGGTAGTGTCTCCCGATGTAGTCACAAATTCGTGGCAAATTGAATAACAAATTCTTGATGAAGAAATTCATCTGATCATCTATTATCAATCAGCCAAACAGATGAATGGTAACGGGTACTCATTCCGAAAAACTCTTGATGAAGAAATTGTCGGGTTTATAGCAACCTAACGTTCTTCGGAATCCCACAACAATATTTGGTATGTGACCCGAGAATACAAGCAAGAAAGAACAAGCTCAAGCAAAAACAATGATAAGAAAAGGGCAGAATTTGTTCTTTCTTTCATGACCAAAGTTGTGACATATCAAAACAAATGAAAAAATATTCAAACTCCCCAAAACATAAAGAGTGGATCTATCCCAAAGGGAAGCAGGCAGAGTTAAAAGTCATAGAACAAAAGGGAAAGATGAACACCCAACCAAATGTGGATAACAATATATCCAACCTCACAAACAAAAAACCACAAGCAAAAATGATAAATAAGGTTTGAAATTGAATATTTCTATTCTGAGTACGACGACGCTCGGCACATCTCTTGAACTCATGTATCATCAACTTGAGAGTGAAACACAAAACTTGGGAATGTGGTGGTGATGTCTCTGTCAATAAGTAGAGGCACACAAATGTATTAAGAACAACTATAGTATATTGTAAATGAAAGAAAAGACTTTAAAACAACTATAGTATATAACACTGTATGCTTGCTAAAACAGCATTCTTGACATTCATTCACAATTCATCAATCTTTTCTCTTTACCATTGTTTGTTATGTTTTGAGTTCATGTATGCATCAAAGTTCAGCTTCAATCACAGCTTCACTTCATTCATATAGCTCTTTGGTGTAGAGAGGTAATCAATATATATCGATTTGTGTAATAGGCACATAGAATATGAGCGCAGATCAAGATCCATTCAAATTATCAAGTAAGAGACATAATTAATTAAATCCAAATAGTGCAAAAGACTAATAACACAAGCATAGATGAAATGGAACTAGGAACTCACTTGAGATACTGAAGGGTCATATTTTTCAAAAGAGATGGATGCCGTAAAACAAGATTTCTCCACTCGTCCTTGTCAATCCTTCCATCATGTTTTGTATCAGCTTCCTCAAATGTCTACAAAAAATAGAATAATTACCTTCATGTTAAAAAGACAACCAAATGTTTTAGATATTAATGGTCATTCTTCATATACTGTTATACATGTCTCATCAACACATGAATTTAGTCAAAGAAAGCGAGTAATGCACCTTGTCGATTATACTTTCTACAACGTCATCTGAAAGATTCATTCCAGACTCTGCAAGAGTTGCTACCACCATTTGCTTCACCTGCATAACATACAAAAAAAAAACTTTGCTACATCTGAGTATCATTGTTAAAAAATTTTAAGAGGGTGAATGATTTGAATGAAATAGCACAAAGTAGTGGCTAGTCTAAAGGAAAATGAACTACCTCTTGGCGCTCAATGAAGCCTTGCTGCTTGAGGTCATACAATTGAAATGAAACTACATGAACCAAATATAAATAAGGAATTAGCTTAATGGTAAAAAAAGCCTACAATTCATAAGCAGCTTTCCTCTAGGTAAAAGTATGATTGTAAAGGTAATTCCATTTCCAACAAGAATTTCAAGCCTAAACAAAGATAACTTACAATCAATCTTTTCATCAATGGGTGCATTCGGATGGAAAACAGAAAGCCCACGAGCAAACTCATCAAAGTCTAATATGCCATTATGCTTTGTGTCAAATAAGTCAAACACCTACACATTCAGAATAAATGAGCAAACAGTATACCAAAGTTTTATACAGGCCACAAAAAATTGAGGAGTATACAGGAATAAACAAATACCCGGTCAGCAAATAAGCTCTCCTTCTTGTTTGTTTTAAATAGTGCTAGCTGAAATTCCTCCTGTCATATTAAGTATGCAAGTGTGAACATGGTTATAAAACTAAAGTAACATACAGAATACAGATGGAAAATGGGACCACATTTAGACGGCATTTTTTATTTTATTTTTCCAATCTTACCCTATCATACCTTATGACTGGTCAATGAAACTAATCTTAGGGTTCATACATATAAGATACTAAAGTTTAGCATGTTAACCCTGTACCAAACTTGGACTCTTTTGCATGAGTAAACATTGACATTATTTTCATTTGATCCACACAAAACTCTGATGGTACTAAGAAAAGACAACGCCAATTTCAGTATTTGTCAAGTTTCAAGGGTGGATGATCAACACATGCAATCTATGGGAATGCCTCTGATGCAGGCTCCACAACAAGCCTTAACTTTAAGTAGTCATATATTGAGTAAATATCAGATTATACCAAATGAACACACGCAGTCCACGGGAATGTCTCTACTGCAGGATCTACGACAAGCCTTAACGTTAAGTAGTCATATATTTAGTAAATAACAGATTGTGCTATGCATTCCATGGATTGTCTCCAATGCAGGCTCCACAACAAGCCTTAACTTTAGTAATCATATATTGAGTAGATAACAGATTATAACAAATGATCTACTACCACAACGATGCACCACATATACAATGGTCATATACACATATCAGAGAGAGAAAAGTGCTTCATGAGGAACATAATATCACCTTGTTAATCAGACCATCATCAACTACAGCACTACTGATCTTCTTGTAGAGTTCATAGAGCGCTTCAATCTCACTAACGCTGACTGCCATACAGAAGCAATAGTTAGCTAAGTCCCCATTAAGGTCTTATTTGTTAATATTCAACTCCAAAGGTCCACCAATTCCACAGATATGCAAAGAAACAGTATCTAACTATATTATCTAACAAATAAAGAATCAGGCAATAATTTGACATCAGGTACCCAGAATTTCTGGAGACAGAACATGTCAGCATCCATAATGAAATGATCAAGATCAATGGCAGATGTAGTGGAGTTTGATGCAGGAATATACGATATTATATATTCTCTTCACCAATCAATAAAGAAAAAAGGAAAGAATAACCGGTCAGCTAAGTGTAGAAGACTCACAAGTTTTACCACCCAAAAAAAACAGCTACATTTATTAAAACACTATGGTGGATTAACTTTAAAGTAAGACAAATTTAGCATGGTTAAAGCAACTTTAAAGTAAGACAAACTTAGCAAGAGAAAATACATACAAACTGTTTCTCTTGCAAGCAACTCTGGATTATCTAATCCTCGAGGTGCCTTAGATAGTTCTGCATCACAACAACTTACAACCGCAGAAAGCGTGCGTTTGATACCCTCTAGGCACTGCAACATTATCACTTTTGGATATCAAAACATTTCATACCTACACATTGACAAAACAAAGTTATTCTAACAGAATATTGATTTACAAAAAAAAAAACTAGCCGCAGACCGGTGCAAGCCACCCCAAATTTATGGCAACATAAAATATATAATGTGCTGAGAAATTATATTCATCAAAATCTTGATGATCCAATGAAGCAAAACTGCAATTATGATTTAAGATATGCAATTCACTTTCACAGTATGATAAATGTCCACTAGCCATAGACTGTAATGAAGGGGAAGTAACCAACTCTTGAAAGAGTAGACTGTTAGGTAGCTCTAATGTGTAGATTGTTAATTCGAGACGAGTAAAAAAGTAAGACCAATTTCAAACGTAGTTTCAACAATGCGATCCCTAGAGATGATAAATCAGTATACAGCAACTGAGATCTAGAGAAAAGAACCCCATCCAACCTTCACCTAAGAACAAAATAATCTAGCTTCAATCCAAACAAACCAGACACCATTATCTCAAACTCTTGATGTTCATCCAAATTGAAATAGTCAGGTCCCTACTAAGCACTGATTTTATGAGCAATGCCTTAACACAGCCTCGCGCATAAGCAAGTATGAGAGAGATAGGCAGACAAAGGAAAAGGTATGTTACTGGATGTAACTTTTATTGACAAAACTATCATCCAAAGGACACAAAAAAAGACAACATTAAGAAGGAATATGAATACAGAGAAAAACTGTGCGGGAGGCGGTCCGGAATTCCAACTGCTCTATCTACAACAAATTAGAATCCGAGTATAAAGCCTGGCTTCCCCGCTTTTTTGCAATGTATAGGAATGACACAAGGATTGATCTATACATCTTAGATTGAAAACCACCAAAACCCAGAGCATTGACTTATTGGAATTACCATAGCCCCTTCATCAACCATCACATTTGAAATTTTAAATAGACATGCATCTTTGTTGACACTAAGGCTTCTGTTCAAATTCTTGAAATTCTAACAGGCCGTCCAAAACCTTCAAATACATGATCATGTCAAAAATCAAATCGTTGACTAACGAAGATAATTTCAAATTTTGAATCGTGACACTCGCAAGAAATTGAAATCAATTCTGATAAAAACTTAACTAATCATTACATTCTTCAACAAGTACTGGATCTGATTCAATTGAAAAATAAATCCGAATACATAGAACTACACAAGGATGAAGAAAGTGTAACATACCAAGACGGTTGCTCGTCGATTCGAGGATTTAAACTGGATTTGCGATTAATTCACAGAGTATACGTTTTATAACGATCGGATATGGAGAATGGAGAGAATAAGAAGAGGTAAAAAGCACCGATGATCCTTCACCGCCTGTTTCGTTCTCGCCGTGAAAGGGAGGAACGATAAAGGGGAATTCGCCGGTGAAGATAGAATTGCCGCGAGATTGCGGACGGTGGGCTGCGCTCGTAGTGACAGAATGAATATAGAGGGATGGAGGAGGTCAGAGGATCGCTACTTATTTTGTTTTATTTTTTTTATTTACTTTTATTTTATTATATTTTTAAATATTATTTGAAAGGGTATATTTTATCTTCATATTATAATAAGGGTTTTTATCAAATAGAGATAGAAGTTCAAAAAATGATTTCGTGGAAGATCAAATAGTTTGAAATCTTTAATTGAATATCGGTATTTTAGGTAATGTGAGTTGGATGAGTAACGGTATTACCTTCTGGAAATTACTTTGAGAAAGAGACGTAGCGACACAAGTGTAATTACGCGCCAAATCTACACTAATAACGTTCGATAACGGTGTAGAGGGAAACTTAAATTGCCCTATTGGTCAAACGAGTAGCAACTAGATATATAACGATATTAACTACCATACAAATACTTTTGTACCAAAAAAGAGCCACCAAACAAAACAATTTAATGACTAATAAAGTAATAGTGTAAGCTTATACGTGGATGTCATAAAAGGAAAAATTAACTATATCACCGATGATATAGGAGAAACTTGTCGGTAAATCCTTTCAAATAGGATTCCAATAAAGTAATTTAGTGTCTATTATATTAATACCGCATCATATTTTAAAGTAAAAGAGAATCTGCATCAATGATGTGACGTGAGAAGCGTATGTCGGAGTAGCAGGAGTATGCTCAATCATTACCCATGCTTTTGAAGGCAAATATTTACCACTTTAGTTTCGATTATGTTGTGATCTGAAAAAATAGTGTATATGATGTGATGACCTTTTCTTGAGCTAGAACCAAGGTAGATGGGAATCAAAATGCCCCATCAGTTGAGGGTTTTACATAACCTTTCCCACCCCCTTTCCATTATTCCTTCTTCCCCTTTTTCATTACAAAAGCTTTGCTCCTTCCGATAATGTTTGAAATGAAAGAATATCAATGAGAATGATAAATTTGGTTAGATGGCAAGTGGCAAGGCCTTTCAGGTAGGATTCCAATAAAGTAACTCGGTGATTATTATATGAAAAAATGAGGGAAATAAGACTCCTACAATTTTACTTTTGCAAAGTGGGCTCCTAGTATAATTTAGGCCTGCAAAAAAATTAATAGCTGTATTTGTGGGCCTCCCAAGAAAAGATTGATGGATGGGCTGTCAAAAAAATTGAATATTAAATGACTGTTGGTATTATTTGCAGAAGAAAGAGAAAACATTCATTCTCTTTGTAAAGAGAGAGAAAACAGATCTAGAAAGGAACGAAAGAGAAGAAGGAGAAATAGAGGATGAAACGGAGATCCACCGGAGTTTCAACGACAAGGATCACTGTTTCGCCGCCAGGACATTTGGCCACCAAGCCGACACCGAAGGGTGAGCGAGAGATCTAGGGTTTCGCCGTCAAGGTTGACACGAGGAGGGGCTACGCCACTGGTACCACAAAGCCGGCCCACTTCTCCTTTCCTTATCCTCTCCCTCCGGTGAAGCCGGCGCACTTCTTCTGAAGCCGGCGCACTCCTTCTTCGTCCGCTAAAGGCGGCGCCCACTTCCCCTTCATTTGCGCCCTATTCTTCAACCTTACCCAAACCGCGCCCACTTCTCCTTTCTTTGCCCTCTTCTTCCTCCCCTGAAACCGCTTGGGAACGTTGTTTTAGTGGCGGATCTCCCTTCCTTTTCTGCTCAGATTCCGGCGCCCTCTTACAGTCTAGGGTTTACGCAGGCTGTTATTGAAGCAGATGAGCGTAGGATGGCCGGCGAGCCTTCGATGGCGGATGAAGCTAGGGTTTTCGCTGATACTAGAGTTACCCAATTGTATGCATACGTAGTTACTTTTTGGGTATGATAATGTTCACTTATTTAGATTATATGAATATGTGTTGGAGTATATGATACGTGCTTACCCAAAAAATGCTTACCCAATTCCAATTATTTAGATTATATGGATATGGATATGTGTATATTAGTGTTGGAGTATATGAATATGTGCTTACCCAACTGTATGCTTACCTAATTGTATGTTTACCCAAGTTCAGTTATTTAGATTATATATATATATATATATATATGTGTATATTAGTGTTGGAGTATATGGATACCCAAGAAGTTTGACATTACCCAGGAAGATGAGAAGTTTCAGATTATTCCGAAATACATTACCCAGGAATTTTGAGATTACCCAGAAATAGATTACCCAAGAAGTTTGACTGGTTTAGATTACCCCGAAATACATTACCCAGGAAGATGGGAATTTTCAGGCTTTCAGCTTACCCCGAAATACATTATCCAAGAAGATGACAAGTTGGAGATTATCCATGGATACAAACAAACACTGCTTACCCACAAATAGAAAATGTAAACAAGCATTGCTTACCCACAAATAGAATAGGAAATTTCAGTGTTTTAGATTCACAAAAACAAAAGATGAGAAGTTTCAGATTACCCACAAATACATTACCCAGGAAGTTTGAGATTACCCAAAAATAGGAACAAACACTGCTTACCCAGAAATAGAAGCTCAACAAGCAGTCCGGATTCCTGCGTTTCAATTGGAAGAAGAAAAGAGCTGCATATGGATACCCAGATATAAATTTACGTTTGAAAGGAGGGAAGAAGATGGGCTGGCTGAATTGATTGGTCTATTTTCTGATTTTTTCTACATGTCACCCATCAAATCAGTCTAGATACCTATGTCCCTTACTTTTCTGATTTTTTCTACAATAGGATCCCATTTTCTAAATGAAATTATGAGAGGTCCAAAATCCAAACTCTACATTGTAAAAGGCCTACATTGCAAATTCAGCCTTATTATATTAACACCGCCTCATACTTTAACGAAGCTACGCCAAGGATGCGATGTGAGAAGCTAGGTCGAAGTTGCAGGAGTATGCTCAATCATTAGCCATGATTTTTGAAGGCTCTGCATCTTTACTGGTTTAGTTTCACTTATTCCGTGATTTGGAAAATTAGTGTAGATGATGCGATGACCCTTTCTTGAGCCAGAACCAAGGGTTAGAGGGAGAATCAAAATGCCCCATCAGTTGTGGGTTTTACATAACCTTCCCCCCTTCCAACATTATATCTTCCCCTTTTCAATATAGAAGCTTTGCTCCTTTTGATAATGTCTAAAATGAAAGAATATCATTGATAGTGATAAATTTGGTTAGATGGCAAGTGGAAAGGCCTTTCAGGTAGGTTCCAATAAAGTAACTCGATGCTTATTATATTAACACCACATCATATTTAAAGTAACAACGAATCTGCACAAAGGATGCGATGCTAGAAGCATAGGTCGGAGTGGCAAGAGTATGCTCAATCATTAGCCATGGTTTTTGAAGGCTCTACAACTTTACTAGTTTAGTTTCGATTATGCCGTAATCTGGAAAAATAGTGTAGATGATGCGATGACCCTTTTTTGAACCAAAACCAAAGGTTATAGTGGAAATCAAAATGTTCAAATCAGTTGAGGATTTTTACGTAACATTTCCGACCTCCTTTTCATGATTCCTTCTTCCCTTTTTAACACACAAGTTCAGCTCCATGTGATAATGTTTGAAATGAAAGAATATCATTAATAGTAGTGATAAATAAAGTTGGATGACAAGTGGCTTAATTGAAAATATATGTTCAAATGTTGTGATTTTGTACCATTTGTATTAGATTTAGGGGAAATGGGGAAAACTATCTTTATATATAATCTTTTCAAATAAATATGTAGAAAGTGAAAGAACATTCATGTTAAAAGTCTAATATATAAATTTTATTTTTATTCGTTAATAATATTAGGGTTTTTTAAAATCATATTGATTTATATTTGTATAAAAATTTACATATAGTTGTTTAATTTTTGTGGAAGAATAATGTTTGACACCTACCGTCGGAGTCAAAGTTTGCCGTCGCGAGCAACATGCACCCTCGATCTGGTTGTTGGAAACCCTACTAGGTTGCCGCCTTCGATATGGGTGTGTTGAATTTATGGTAATTTAACAAAGCCCGTTTACCCACAACGGAGGAGCCGCCCCCACCAGGCAAGCGGCCACATGTCATAACGCACTCTTCGCACAACAAATCCACTTTGAAGGAACCCCAACTTTTTGTATTACACTATTGGCCCAAACTTTTGAAATTTGCCCATAATCGGATAATTACAGAAATTGACCCATACTTTCTAATTGTAGAAAATGCCAAGAGTTTTGAAAGCTCACCAATTGCTCCAATTTGTTCATTATAGAATTGGACTCAACTTTATAAATACGGGATATTTCCTACATTATAGTTATTATTGGGCTTGTGTAACTCGATGGACTTGAACTTGTATAACCAAACCTTGTGTAAATGACGGACTTGTGTAAATGACGGACTTTTTGGCTTGTGAAACTCATTTGAGATCGTGTAACTTACTATTCTGTAAACAAACGGAACATATGTAATTGAGAAATGACCGAGTTTGTTTACCACATACACTTACATTGTAAATAAAATTGTGCAGTGTGTAATTGAAATTATGTATTAACATTATATAATTGAAATCGTGTATTAAAAATGTGTATTAACATTGTGTATTAATACACAAAGTTTAATTAGTTCAGTTGTTATAAGACTGGGAGAGAGGGCCTGTCACCCATAGTTTGAAACTCACGAAGTACAAAATTTGTATTTTGAATTGGGTAAGTCTGAGTCTACTACCTAACCAACTCCGACTTATAAAAGAAAATGGGTGCTCCTTCTTTTGCAATTTTTTTTATTTCATTTACACGTAAATATCGAATAATTTTTTATTTCCATTTTACTGGACGTCTATATCAAATGATGTGAATTTATTGTAAATATTTTTTTTACCACTCCTCGTGTTCATATTATATGTTTGAAACGTTTAATAAGTATTTTTTTAATTTAAAATTTTGAAAGTTACAATTAGGTTTGATTTCTTTTAAAGAATTATCATTGTAATTACCCTCATAATTACAAATAGTAATATTCTTTATTCAAAAACATACTCTATACGTGAAACACTTCTCTTAATCAAAACATGGGGAATCAATGGATGTGACATAGTTCATGACTATTGGCATCTAATCCACAATTATCATCAATCATCATCATTAGTATCTCGAAGTAAGGGCCATTCTATTTGATCACACAATACTTCTTTCTTGAAGGTTTAACTTGTTTTCAAATGATGGTACATTGTGCTGTCAATTTATCAGTGTCTTTAAACATCAAATCATTCATGTGATGAAGAATCACACATGAAGATAGTGCCATAAATGCCGGAGTAATCAGTGTTGAACATTGTATGTTCTCATTGGATAATAACCTAAAATTGAAGATGAAGTCCATATTAACAGAAATGGTGTGGAATTTTAAATGAATCATAATTGTATTAGGGTTTTGTACGTTTATTTAGATTCGAGTTAAGAATGTGTAGTTGAGTTTTAAGTAAAAGTTAGTAGTTTATCGACCTTATATAGTAATAACGGTTTTATCATAATTCCAATGAGAGGAAAAAGAGGTAATTCAATGGTCTTTTATACGAACCTCTTTATCATTTTATACTCATGTGAATCATTTCCAGATAATGAGATTCTTTATCATTTTATACTCGATGTGAATCATTACCAGATAATGAGATTCTGAGAAGGAAAAATCCTAGCTAGTGTTAGAGTCATTGTGCATTAATCATAGATTCATAACAATCATCCTCATGCGGCTTTATCTTGTTTTTTCTTATAAGACTTTATTTTTTTCCGATCTTGTTTTGGATCGTAATTAGTATTATTTTTTTGAATCGTAATTATGATCTAGCTGAAAATGGAATGTTTTTTATTTCTCCAATATTATTTGTCTGGAATAGTAATTTAGCTACGGACCTACGGTCCACCCATGCATGGATCAAACCATATTTAGACAGCATAACATATTTTAAAATTAAAAAATGAAGTAGGGTTTGTATGGTCCATAACCCTACTTCATTTTAGACAGCATAAATTTCGGTCCGATCCGGAGTGCTTCCCATATTTCACCAAAAATACAAGAAAATTCTATTTATTTGTAAGAAAATAGATAACTTTTTTCCTGCATATTATTAAAAATATCAAAATAAATAAGTGACAAACTATAAAATAGGTATGTGGGCAAATGGAATTGTTGTGAACTCGGGTGTTGCTCAGAAGTCAGAAGGAAGATAATCTGCACAGATCCAAACATCATAAGTTCAATTGCGTTCTTAATTAGTTATAGACTCATACCGAAATAATGGGATTATTAGGGTATTATTTGGAGGTAGATTATTGGAGATTATTTAAAAACAAAATTTAATCCAACTACACAGGGATTGTCGATTATTTGGAAGATGATTTGGGATTATAATTCTAACTTAATCTGAGATTTCTGCTGAACATACCCATAGTAGCACAAAAACCCAAAGAAGGTGAACAAAACATGCAGGGAAGAAGCAGGGGAGACAAAATGGGAAGAAAAAAATACATCACCTTAAAGGATTAATTTATGAGATGGACAATGACATATAAATAGACTAACCCGTTTGGTTGTAACTCCGGAAACGGAATGGAAATGAATCTAGTCCATATGTGTACCTTATTCATGAAATTTTTTGGAATCATTCCTTTGGTTTTATGCAAAATGCGCTGGCTTCTCTCTATTTTGTTTCCCTATAGGGTATCAATAGCAATCAAGTTCTACTACAATTGCCTCAAACCACGAGGAATGATTCCAAAAAATTTCATGAACAAGGATATATCAATGGACTAATTCGTTTTCATTCCGTTTTCGTTTCCGGAGTTACAACCAAACGGACCCTAAAAATTCGTTTTCATTCTGTTTCCGTTCCTGAGTTGAAACCAAATTGCCCCTGAAATCTTTTAAGAGTTTCCTGGTTCCGAAGACAAGGAATTAACACAAACAAGCACAAAACAAGTTTGCGGGTCCAATTAAGCCTCAAAACCAACTTCAGCTAGTAACAGGAAAGGATTTTGTAATGTATTAGGTGATTCTAAAAACACAGAAAAAAAAGAAAAAAAGAATAGGAATTAAGGCTGTGTTTCGAATGGTAGCGGAAATGGATGTTGAAGTTAATAGGAAATGTATGTTTTCTATTTTCAGTAAACAAAACCATCAAGCAAGCTTCCTGCAAACCAAACATAGCCTACGTATGCAGACAATTATATGACACAATTTAAACACAAAGACTGACCATCAAAGATTGCATGACAATAAGTTTCAATCAAAACCAGTCACCAAGGGATTCTATTGAGGCGAAACTACACTACACAGTGCTAATTGTATCTCCCGGGATTCCAGCTACTGAATAGTCCAAAGATGAGAAGGATTATACAGACCTTAGTACTACTGATAGCATTTTGCATGAAACCATAAGGCCCCTGAAACAAGTGCATTTTGCATGAAACTATAAGGAATGATTCGAAAAAAATTCATGAACAATGTGCACCTAGAGACTAGATTCATTTCCATTCCGTGTCCGTGTCTGTTTCCGGAGACACAACTAAACGGGGGCTAAATTCCTTTCCATTCCGTTTCCGTTCCTGAGGTGAAACCAAATGGCCCCTGAAATCTTTTCAGAGTTTCCTGTTTCCGAAGACAAGGAATTAACACAAACAAGCACAAAACAAGTTTGCGGGTCCAATTAAGCCTCAAAACCAACTTCAGCTAGTAACAGGAAAGGATTTTGTAATGTATTAGGTGATTCTAAAAACACAGAAAAAAAAGAAAAAAAGAATAGGAATTAAGGCTGTGTTTCGAATGGTAGCGGAAATGGATGTTGAAGTTAATAGGAAATGTATGTTTTCTATTTTCAGTAAACAAAACCATCAAGCAAGCTTCCTGCAAACCAAACATAGCCTACGTATGCAGACAATTATATGACACAATTTAAACACAAAGACTGACCATCAAAGATTGCATGACAATAAGTTTCAATCAAAACCAGTCACCAAGGGATTCTATTGAGGCGAAACTACACTACACAGTGCTAATTGTATCTCCCGGGATTCCAGCTACTGAATAGTCCAAAGATGAGAAGGATTATACAGACCTTAGTACTACTGATAGCATTTTGCATGAAACCATAAGGCCCCTGAAACAAGTGCATTTTGCATGAAACTATAAGGAATGATTCGAAAAAAATTCATGAACAATGTGCACCTAGAGACTAGATTCATTTCCATTCCGTGTCCGTGTCTGTTTCCGGAGACACAACTAAACGGGGGCTAAATTCCTTTCCATTCCGTTTCCGTTCCTGAGGTGAAACCAAATGGCCCCTGAAATCTTTTCAGAGTTTCCTGTTTCCGAAGACAAGGAATCAACACAAACAAGCACAAAACAAGGTTGCGGGTCCAATTAAGCCACAAAACCAACTTCAGCTGGTAACAGGAAAGGATTTTGTAATGTATTAGTATTAGGTGATTCTAAAAACAAAAAGAAAAAAAGAGAAAGAAGAATAGGAATTAAGGCTGTGTTTGGAATGGTAGCGGAAATGGATGTTGAAGTTAATAGGAAATGTATGTTTTCTATTTTCAGTATACGAAACCATCAAGTAAGCTTCCTGCCAAACTAAACATAGCCTACGTATGCAGACCATTATATGACACAATTCAAGCACACATACTGAACATCAAAAAGATTGCATGACAATAAGTTTCAATCAAAACCAGTCACCAAGGGATTCTATTGAGGCGAAACTACACTACACAGTGCTAATTGTATCTCACGGGATTCCAGCCACTGAATGGTCCAAAGATGAGAAGGATTATACAGACCTTGTACTTATTACTACTGATAGCATTTAAAGAATTTCCAGAAAGGCCACATTTCTCAGTGTTTTTTACATAACAATATAGACTGTGTCAATCCGGAGGAAAACATACCTTATCTGATCACAGGGTCAAGTGTCGGATTCTTTTGGGCAACTCCATGGATCCTGAAAAGCCTGTAGCAGAATTCTTGGCTAGTCAGAGAAGAGAAATATAAAGCATTTACACGAAATTAGGCAAGCAAATTTACCTGGTAAAACATAGGAGCGAGAGACTCATACTGATGCCAAAGAGTCAGAAACTTATGCATAAGAGGGAACAAAAAGAGAATAACAAATGCAATAGTCAATAAAAGACACAAAGCAGTTGAAACTTGAAAGCAAGAGGGAAATGCTGATTTTATTATAAATTAAAGTTATATACAAGAAGGCCTTATGCTTCAATCTGCGAAGGCTAAAGGTACATTAGGTTGACAGTTGGAGTAAGAGACAGTGTTCACTGAGAAGAGCAAAAGGATATTTACGTTCCCCCACTCAAACATCTACATCATTCACTTGAAAATAATTTGTGGAAGCTAAAAAAAATCTAAGCCTAAATATAGTATGAAGCAAAACGACCAAAGAGTTGGTCATCTATAGGAAATATGGGGATTATATCTGAGGGTAGTATTACTAAACACAGGTTTAGGAATGTACATTGATGGCCACTTAGACCATCATATTTACGTCTGATAGGTCATCCATTGGGATTTCAAGACCCATAAAATCATGATCTTGTAGAGAGTCATCATCTATGTTGAGCCAGGAAGCAAGGTCCTGTCCTTGGCCACCAAGGTCAACATCAACCTCTAGACCGGATAAATCCACAACGGGATCCTCCATGCCGTTAACGCCAAGTTCTTCTTTCACTTTGGCATTTTTATTTGTCATATTCTCACGTGGGATGGAAGAAAACTGTGCCTTGGGTTTCCCAAGTAGGGCGTTGACAGACGTAGATAGTTGAGTCGTTTTTTGCTTTCCCTTGGCTTTTGGCTTTCTATCTCCATTAGTGCTTCCAAAAGGTCGACCAAGCTTGGCCTTACCAGTCCGACCTTTTCCATCTCTATCCCTATCACTCCTCTTTCCTTTTGTGACAATTGCATTGACACCAGAATCAGCTAACTGTTTCTTCTTCATTTTATTTGACCACGCTTCTTGATTGCCCGCATTTTGCTCAGATGAAGAGGGTTCTTGCAGTAGTACACTGGGAGAATAAGTTTCATCCAATGGCGTATTGGGATAATCCCGGCCAGATTCATTATCTGTAATGAAGTCCACTGATTGGACTTCAGCGATCTTATTTAATGTTGCACTGAAGAAATCCTTGAATAAAGGCTCAGAAAAACAGCTTATGCCACTAGCCTCGTATCTCTTGCAGTGCTCTAGTGCTCTGTTGACAAAAGCCAATGCCGCTTGCTTCATAACTTTACTAGTAGCACCTTTCACTCCCAAAGATGCCTGAAAATGGAAGAGGGCCGAGTTACTAATCAAGCATATGATTCATGGATCATTAAAAAAATAAACTGATGAAGAATTGGATATTTCGGGTAGCTGCTCTCAGTGAGTGAAAAGTACAAGAAACAACAAGAAGCAAGATCATAACTTTATTTAAATGCAAACTTCAAGGGGTAACTAATCCTCAAATAAAGAGAACTACCGTGTACTTGCCATAAGCCATTGCCACAAGTTTCTCCAAGGCACATTGTTCAAAATTGCTGCAAAACAAAAAATCAATACCTCTGACATATTTAAGAGAAGAATAAAAAAGAAAAATCAATGATGATGGGAAAAGCATCAAGATCTTACTTTTCTTGACGTTCCTTGCTTTGTAAAGCAGATTTTGACAGCTTAGAAATGAAGCATCTCTTCTTAGCAACCTGTTTCACCAATGAATGGTAACTAAGACATTCTTAGGGAAATAAGTACTAAATGCATTAAAACCTTGAAACATCAACAACATTCCAGCCTCAAATGCACAGACAAATGGGTAAAAAATCACATTCTACACCATTAAATTTTCTTTAAGTAAAATAAGAGTAAACCTTTCATACGACTAAACACACGATTCAACACAAGACAAGATTTAGTATATCATCAGGATGCACCTTCTGGTGATATTCTCCGCTCAGCTGCCTGATCTCTTGACTGACTTCATCATTGTCCATCTCTCTCATTTCAGGCTGGAGGGGGTGGAAAATGCAAAGGGAAATAGAGGAAATAAGTTGAATAGCATCTTCCAAACAAGGAAAGAGTAGGAAAGTTAAGATAGACTGGGTTAGAAACCATAGATGAAACACTACGCATGCTAGAAATCCATATCCATATTATATGAATGAACATCCAGCAAACAACTTTTAACCAGGAGGAAATATACAACAATGCAGAAAAATCTTACCTGTACTGGAAATATTCCAAGGCTCTGAACCTCCAGGAGAAGTCTCTCACTTAGAGACATATTATCATACTGACATTCTGCAGCGGGGGTTGTCTCCGAGCCTGGTAGTATTCCATCAAACAAGTAACCAGAACTTGAAAAACCTCCAGAGTTTCGTATAGATACCATATGGTTTTGACGCTCTGGCTTGTCAAACTCCTCTAGTTCATGTAATGAGCGATTAGCGACAGCTAATCCATGAATAAGAGCACCAGACTCCGATACTGCATTAAATTGATATCCGGGTTCATATGAATCGAGTTGTTTTTCGTCTATTGTAGCATTTCCATACTCTTCTTCATCAGTTATCAAAGCTGCAATCAGCCTTTGGCATAAAGGAACTGTAGTATGAACAGCTGCTTCTGATATGAACTCTTCTGGAGCATGTATTAAACCTGTATGCTCCAGGTTTTCCACAAATGCAAGCTCGTTCAGACAGTTAACAGCACTGGCTTCAACAGAAGCTGGTCTATTTTGTGTGCCCGGTGCAGAGACGACTTCAGCCTACAAGGAAAAGTAAAATGACTTGATTTCTGATTATATAGTCATTATGCAACATCAAAATTGAAAGGGTTGTCCTAATGCATGCCTATGAACACACTTTATTGATCATTAGATATTACTACGAGTTTCAGTATGCAACTTATCACTATTGGTTACATTCAAGAATATATAGATGCAGAGGTAAAGCTTCCTAGCATCAAGAATGTTACAAAACTTATAAACAAGGCATCAATAGCAGCACTTGATGATCAACTGATCAATAATGTGTGTCCAAGATGCACATTAGAATAATCAAAATTGAAACATCACCTAAATTATCAAACAGTCTTCACAAACATAGGTATTGCAGAATTAATAATAAATCTTCCTTTTCCCTATTGTTTAAACTGACATATGAATCGTCTAACACAAACTTCATGTTAGATGATTATTCCCAAGTAGTTTCTAGTTCTATGTTTTAGATGATACATCAATACAAAAGACGAGGAGGTACAATATAACTAAGTGCCCAACATATTCCAATAAGTTGGGTTCTTGGAGATAGGCTAAACGAAGGCTGTTGCAGAAGGAGCCCCAGGGTAGAAAGCAGAAAGGTCATTTCCAAACACGCACATGCAACAAAAGCAGCCATATCTAAGAGAAGGAAATTATTACCACCTGTTGCTTCAGAAAGCCAGTATCTGCCTCAGATATAAACCTAAACATGAGTTCCATATGTCTCCAGAATATACTTAAATGAGCTGCAGCAAAAAAGAGATTCTTTCAGTAGGTCAAACAAATGGGTTTATACAGATTAGTACAAGGAGAAGGAGAACAAGGGTTTACAGGGATCAACAACGGCCTTCGCAGCAGCTAGCAACTCCTGTTGCCCATCATCTGAACCAATGATCAAAATGGATGTAAAGAACACAAGATGAACTACAGAAGAAAAATCCCACATGACTAACTGAAAAGATGGTTTCAATTACAGAAGATAATTTACCACCAAAATCAGCAACTGCGTGTACTGCAGCAAGCCTATTGTTTGTGTAAGCCTTTCGGTCAGAAAGTTTTCGCATAGGAGGACGACCAATTTTGCTGCAATGAAAGCATTAAATAATTTCTAAAGGTCATTAAAAATAAATCAAGCTTACAAGTAGAAATAAATGGCAGTACACAATATTGTGAGGCTTGTTCTATTAAAAAAAAGCTTGCCTTTCAGTCTTATCCAAACCCATTCTGCTAGTTCTAGGTTGCTTTGCTGTTCCAATATTGTGAGGCTTGCCAGCTGTTATTGGCATCAATGACCTTGATGATATCAAGCTTCGATTCACCCTACCCTGCCTCTTTGAACCATCTCCATGTTCTCCACCAATCAGCTTCTTTTTATGTGCTGGCAACACAGCAATTGATGCTTTTTTAACATTATGTCCTGCTCTACCATCTGCTTTGGCAGATATTTTCTTCACTTTCTTGGTCTCTTTCTTTGTTTCAGCAACCCCTGACTCCTCACTTTCGGAAAATTGTTCACTCTTCAACTTAACTTGCTGGGCTGATTTGCTTGAGAATTCTTTTGCAAACATGAATCCATTATCATTGCCAGCATCTGACATGTCATCAACAGATGTGGTTTCATCATTATTTGAAACAATAGGAAGAAAATTCGTCCTCCTTGCAGCACGCAAAATCTTCTGAGGTCTTTGACCAGACCAATGAGTTACAGGTGGAGAAGAAGACCGAGCAGAAGATGTGCGTTTTTTATTAGTAGGGCCAGGAGGCTTATTTGTACATTGTGAAATCTCCCATTCGCTACAAGAAGTGGGCTGTTGGGAGCTAGACGACATTTTTGGCAAGATTCCTTTATTTATTTGTGAAGGTCGAGCAGATGGTATCAACTTTGCACTTGAAATGGGGCTAGGTGTATTATAATCTTCTCGCTTGCCACTTCTGTAAATTGGTAAGTTCAAATAATTTCAGAAAAAAGATACACGTGCTAGTAAAATGACATAGAACAAAAAAGAGAGAGACAGAAGTGGCAAATGTACCTCCGTATGACTAGGACAAATAATGCCAGAAGATCAAGAATACCGTTTTACAGAAAATATACAAGTAGATATACTAAAATTACATAAATTTTATGGAAATAGGATGCCTGCTTACTTATTTATAGCTCTAAGATTCACTCTCTCCTTATCAGAAGGCCTCTCTTTACCAAAAGGGGCATCGTTTTCATGGTCGACCCTGGCAATAGGAGGCCGTAAAACAGAGTCAATTTGCTGTAACCCACCATCTAATTTTCCAATGCCAACAGTTCCATGGCCTAATCCAGACCTGCAAAATAGATAAGTACATAAACTGCTGTGCAATTACAAATAAGTGGCACATGCTCTCAACAGCTAAAAAAGGATCATGTGACACTGATGAGGCTTAAGAAAAGAGAAATTTACATTAGTAGATACTATACAATAGACCGTTAGTGTGTAAGCTATTAGTTGACTAGGAATTCTTATTATCACATCCTTAGAACGGGAAATCTTATTTCAGTTTATGTGTATACCAGAAAACATCTTCAGAAAAATAAATCAATTATGATTCAGAAAAGGGGGTAGACTGAAGACTCCTCTGAAAATGTGGTGTGTCATGTATCATGTAGGAAGAGAAAGTCATGAGTTTGGAAGAACAGAGACTATGTCATATATATATACACACACCACACACACGTAACCTCAGCCCATACAAATGGTCGATGAAAAAGATTGTTTATAATCTTTTCCAGTTAATGTATACTGGAAGTGGAGAAGAGCTCGTGCTATCTTAGCACCTTTTGTACTTTCAAAGAGAATATTTTCATAGAAAAGGATACTTCAAGCTAGATACCGAGAGCCTAAGCATGCTTAGATAGCAATATAGCACAGAAATATGAAGACGGTTAGGGCCCTAATGTGTCGCATCCCCCAAATTCTTTTTGTGCTAGATGAGTTTATACTTCTTATTAGAAGAATGCCATGTGGTTGTTCTTAAAAGACAACATGCCACACATAATTCTGACTTCTCGCCTCAAGGAATCATTTATATCTGATTTCTACACACATGTATCATGAATAAGAGCTTAATTCCCACAAATTACTAGTCCAAATTATGGAAAGGAGTCAACTGCAAAGCGAATGTTTCTCTACACTTTAGCATTATTCCGGCGAAATCAAAACCTCAAATTTGATCTGCTACTAATTTTAGAGAGACTAATTGTAGAGTCGAGAATAGTGGAATTCAAAAGCAGAGGCAAGGTCAACCAGGCCAGGAAAAACAAAGGAACTTTTATATACTACTAAAATCAAGGTTACGGGACTTTCAAGTGATGTTTTGAAAAATAACTGCTACAATAACATATCACAAGTCATTTGAATTAAAATAATAACCGGACAAGAATCTGGCAAGCGGTCCGCTGAAATAAAAGAATAACCCACCAACCAACACAACATGCAGATACACCAACCCACCTGACCCAAAAAAAGAAAGAACAGGAAGATATTCTTCAAAAACAAGTACTGCAAGAAATTCCCACAGCAAAGCCCATAATGAACTAGAGAGCTCCAAATGTTAAACAAAACTTGCCACATAAGCTCACAAGCCATTCATATCTAAACAGATCCAAGTATAAGAAGACTTTTCCACTAGACAACTCAGAAGCAATACCTGAACGCAAAATCAGTGGCAAGTCTTTGCCGCATTCCTTGTTTCATCTCTCGTGGATTATCAACGGATTTAGCAGGGCGTTTACTAGGTGAGACGTCTGCCTTAATTACTGATCGTTTCTTCTTCATTTTTGACCTTTCCCAGCTTTCAATAGGTGGTCCATGGTCATTATCCAATGCAACACCACTATTTGTACCTCTTCCTACATTCCTATCCTTATCCAGCACTGTGCATTGCTTAGCAAGAGAATTAGCCTGCACATCCATTTAGCTCAATTACAGATTTTATATCCTAATATCTGAAGTGATATGTCAGTCCAAATAAGCACCAATTAGAGGGAGAATATAAACAAGTTGGTAATCATGAACATGTTTGTTTTAGTTGCGAGTTTGAAGAAGTAAAAAGAAAGATCAACCAATTTTAATATAAGAAAAAATTATCTTATTTATGATGACAAAGTTACACCTTTCATCAAGAAATAAGCAATGGCATCTCTACTAACTTGTTATTGCAGCCCCATGACAATAGCGTTATTGTTTAGAACGAGTACCATAATATCAAATTTCAGCAAATGAAAGCCAGATGCGAAGGAGTGAATATAAAATTATAGGTTCTTCATTAAATTAATTTTAACACACTAAAACAGGTAAATCTAACCTCTTATAAACAAAATGGTGCAATCTTAAACTCAAGAGGAAAAAAACTTCTTTATTTAGTTTCACTTCAACAAACCAAAGCATAATTAACTTTCCAATGACAGTGACTTGCACCACTAAATGTATAAATATATATTTTAGATCAGTCGTGTATTGTGGCCCATATTAAAACAATGAACTTCATTAATTGGAAAAAGATACCCAAACAAAAGGGAGAACCTTTCAGCTTTCATGTAGATGAACAAAATTTTAAAAACTCGAATCAGACTACACCAGGCTTGAATTTTTCATGTGTGTTGTAATGTGACAATATCTGGTAAACTTCCCCACATAAAGTTTCAAGGAAAATGATAGATGGCCAAGGGAAAGGCATTACAATTATGGAAGAAAACATAAGAATCAATCAAGTACAAGATCCTTACCCTGGCATCTAGCAGAGAAGTTCTGGTACGCTTTGTACTTTTTGTCCTCTCTTCTGACTTTTGCTGCTCTGCTGGAGCATTTATCACAGCATGACCAGGGGCTCCCATCTTCATTATTCTTGACCCTATTCCAGAGCGATTATTTAATGGGACAACGTGTGCTCTATCACTTGAAACGGTATCAGTTCGAGATCTTTTCCTCAATGGAATGCCAGGAAAAAACTTTTTAAATGCAGATAATGCTTCACCGTATATTTTGCATCTCTCCCTGTCACAATAGAACATCATTAAACACTCTAATATTTAAAGCACATGTAAAAGAAAGACAGTGAACAAGAACCACCTAGCCTCCTCAGAACCCTCTTGTAGAGTAGCCTTCGTCTTTCTCAAGTCCTCGGGTGATAACGAAGAAAATAACTTTCCTCTTAAAGATCCAGAACTAGAGCCATCCTGCAAAGTTCCTAAAACAACATTTGCAATTCTTTTAAGTTCACCTAACTGCTCAAACTTATTAACAGACCCCAGAGATTCAGGATCAAACTGCAAGTAATTAAAAAAGCTCTGGATGTCTCCTTGTGTTACTCTAAAGCTGCTCCTGGACATGCTTGGAAGTGATGAGAGGATTGGACTATCCATTTTTTCACGAAAACTGCCAGATCTATCCAGAGATGTTCCACCATACATCCCACGTGGCCCTGAAGGGTATGGCGGCCTATCTGAGCTGGCAGAGAGATCAAACTTACTAGATGTTGCCATGCTATGGAGTTACATGTAATCAATGTACAACGAACACTCCTACTATTTCTGCACATGAGAAGAATCCCCAACCCACATGAAGGCCTATTTCAAACAGCATTCAGAATGGGAGCGACCCAATCTGCAAAAGAGGATTAAAAAAGAATGAACAACCCGTAGACAAATCTATCTTTCAAATCATCACGAACAGCCACAACTACTATTTCAAACGAGCAGATCATCTCTACAAAATGCAGAACTTTGATCACTCAAAACATCCGGGCCTGATGGTGCAATTTATAATGGAAAAAGAAAGCATCGACCGCAAATTCCACCTCACGGTTCATTTCAATCCTATGCTTTACAATCTAGCTCATCCCAGTACATCTTTTAATGTATTGGCTAAGATGTTATATGATTCCTGGATCATGTACTGGATCTATGTTGCTAGTAGTGAAAGATACCCCTTATGCTACACTAAATAAGAATCCATAAGTAAAATACTACGGATAGAATGAAAGAGTCAAATTATTCGATGATAAAAGTCAAAAACTAAAAACCCATAAAACTCATAGCTCACCACAAGAAACTTTAGGCACACTTATTTTATTCAGCAAGGGATAACCCAGCTGCAGCTGCAAATATTTAAAGGTTCGTCTATCTGGAAAGTTGTATCATTAAGTCACATTTAAACACGTCAAAAGGTTTTCCTCAACTTCTTCGAACCAAGAATCTATCATCCACTTGATATTTATTACACTGCTTGGTTTTGGTTTGTACATGATTGCATATCGATAAACAATTTGTAAACTTAAATAGCACTTGAGTTTACATTGATATCTTAATGTGTTTACAGATAAATCTAAGATTGCCTTCATATGTGTTTAGATGTTAGAAGTTAAAAGATATCACATACAACTAGTTTTAATCAATGTTTAATAACATTATTTTGGTTGATATCATCACAGAGTCTTAACAAAAGCTCAGTGTGGATACGAGTCGTGCAGATCTAATGGTCTGTTTTAAGTGGATAGCTGCGTAAACTATTGTTTAGTACTATATTCTGATCATTAGTTAACTAAATTGGATTAAGAGGGAGATAATTAGTTGATTCTAGGAGGGAAATAACTTTTACCAATTAGCCATCTTGGATTCTACTTTTGAAACTCAAATACCAGTCTAGGCTTAATAGGTTGTGGAATCCAGTGGTTTATAATGAATGAAACTGGTAGCGTATTGGGGCTAGCTATGGGTGACTGTTGCACTTGCCAGGTAAATTTTGTGTATCATAATTCAAATTCCATCCAATGTCTAAAAGAAGGCAAAGCATCCTACACAAGCTACTTTCTTTTATAAACCCAAGAAGTAGCACAACAGTTACAAAGGAAAGGAAAAGAAAAGAAAAACTCCCAGTCTCCTCAAACACCACTGTTCCTCGGTTTGCTCCAGATAACTTGTCAATGATCATAGATTCATCAACGCATCAAACTGAAATTTAATAACTACTAATTTACAAGAGAAATACCCCCAACTCATTTACAATAATAATTAGATTACTAATTGAACCATCAGTTGTGATACAGACCTTGTACACAAGCAAGACTTCTTTAAATCAGATGTAATAAATTTGCATTTCATTTAATTCTGAGATGTTGAGAAAAAAATTAGCTTAAATATAAGAAATTAGCATGATTATGAGCTTACCAGGATGAGAGAGGATAAAATGCCATAACGCATCAGCTGCTTGATTAATGAGAGTCAAAGGTCTGCTCTTTAATCCAAACACTAACCTAAATCCCAAAATTGAGGCCCAATCGAAAATCTGAAGAAACCTGCGGTCAATATTCCCCCTCTTCAAATTCAAAACCCTATCACAATCAACAAACAATCTCCGATTGCACGATTGATGGAGGTAGAGTGCTCGATCAAGAGCTAAAATTCCCCGATTCCGTTGATGCTCAATCGAACTTGTGGAAAATTTCAAACTGGAGACACGGTCAGCTGATTGTTGGAAAAGCCGCTATCCAAAGAAGATTAAGATGAAATTATTGCCGGAAATTGATTGTGCGCCACCGGAGAGTCCCTAATTGGGTGAGAGTTTGTGGTTAGCCGTCGTTGATCTTCGTCGTTGTCAGCTCTGATCGTACGATTAGCCCTCTGTTTGGAGCTCCTTTTCAGAATGTCGGAGGAAGAGGAGAGAGGGAGGGAGACAATGGGCCCCGGTTTGGGCCTGGTTACAACTTTGGGCCTTTAAGAATACAAATCAGCCCAATATTTTAATGTGCTAAAATGATAAGGTGTTCATTCATATGGTAATTTGCATCCAATAACTATTATTTATTTTTTTTATTTTTTTTAAATGTTACGTTTCCGGTTCGGCTTCGCCTACGTTCGGATATGGTATATACAGTGGTTCATTAAGGGGATACCCTCCCAATACCAATTTTTCTATACATGTCTCTCGTACAATTTCACTTAAGGAGTCTAGCCCACAACCACTAGACCAACTGAATATTGGTCTATTATTTATTGTTGGTCATCATATATATATATATATATATATATATATATATATATATATATATATATATTGTTATTTGTATTTAAATATTACTTTACTAAAATACAGTATAAAGTTTAAGTATTATATTACGCATCTAACTAACTTCTAATAAAGTACATTTGTTTGTTAATGTTACTTAACCATTAACAATCTTTAAAAAATCACATTTTAAAGAAAATTTAATTATTTTTTGTTTTACTATCGTGGCCAAATCTAGAAAGGTTTTTTTAGTAAATATATTTTATATTTCGTCACAAGTTTTGTTCACCCTAATCACTTTACCGTACCCATTGTGTACGGACACGAAATTACAAAACATACAATGTATCGCATTCCGATTGTGTTCGGTTTAAAAAATTAAAAATTAGATTGGATGCAATCGGAATGTGCCAGATATACTTTTTTTATTTTATAGTTTATGTAAATTTATTGTGAACTTCAACGTTGATTGTAATGCGTTGAACGCGGGGTTTTTTTTTTTGTAAACAAGGAGTGCATTACTCCAAACTAAATAAAATTACGTGGCACCTAGCTGCAAACGGGAAAACCGGGAAAAATTCGCCCCACGGATATCGTCTAACAAAAGCGAGAAAACACAAGAAGGAGGGGCAGGCAGGAGATGGTGCCCAATATCAAAGGAAAAAGCGAGATTCGCGCTACCCTATTACCTTCCCTAAAAATATTTGCCAATCCCAGATAAAAAAAAAAGCCTTGATAACGAGTCACCAAGCAATACAAAGGATGTGAATGTCACACACCTTTGTTAATGAGATCAATAACCGTCAGCGAGTAATATAATTATGTATAGTTATGTGCTTTGTAATATAATTATGATCCCTTAAAAATCCTCTTTTAAATATCAAAGTGGACAAGTCATTTACAACTGACTATCTAACTAGGGGTATTTTATACGGATTTAAAACCTTAGTACTGTTTTCCATCAATTCAAATAACTTTGCCTTTATATACCTGGCCCCACAAATTTTACTTATTTTAATAAAGTATCATAAGTTGGGCTTTTTTTATGTAAAAAGCTGCAATTCCGTTAACCATTAATTGTCCTCAGACTTCAAATTATATCCTATTTTCGATCTTGTCATATATCCATTACTATTAGGGGGGACTTATTCTCACCCTAAAATAACTAAACGGCATGTGGGCCCTGCCCTGTTTTTGACTGACCCTTTCAATGTCCCACTTACAGTCTATCTTCATCCAATGATGAACTTGTTTTCACTCAATTTTCACTCATATCAGTACGCCCTCTATTCAATTTTTGTAAAGGTTGAAGTTATACCAATTATTGAAGTGATTAATAGAATATTAATACTTTAAATCAAATATTTAGATACCTTGCTTATATTAATAGAAATATTATTTAATTTATTTTGATTTTTTCTTACATTCTTTATTACTTCATCTTATTTTATTTTATTTTATTTTATTTTATTTTATTTTATTCTTTTATAAATGATCATAATCATATTAATACATTTTGTGATTTATATACATGTCTAAATCTATTAATGTCACTTATTTTACTAGTGATCCTATATTATTATTGCCATCTATCTAAACTCAATTTCTTTCTTAAATCGTTATAGCAACAAATTAACAATTAGAGCTTGAATTTTGCCCAAAAATATCTATCTTAACATTAATTGAATAGATAATAATCGTATATAAATTGACAATTTTAAAAGTTTGAATTATTTTTTTTATGTTCAGTAATTTATTTCAATTTTAAATGTTAAAATAGCTATATATATATTTGACAAAGATATTATATTCATTTAAAATGAAATCTAGTGTAAGTTGTACCACATCTTAGATAAAAAAAAATATAATAAATTATATTGGAGGTGCAATAAAATTGATGATTTACAACTAAATCGGCTTCGGGGTGATTGAGAGGATTTGAGCATAATCCCTATAATGTTTGCGATTAAATTTTGAATCTTGACTTTTAACGTACATAAATAAGGCTTGTTTAAGGTGTAGGTCGAGCGTATTGTTGACGAAGAGTCTTAAACAACTTAATTTGGGGCTCGTACATCTTGTCTAAGTCCTTCGCTGTTTCATCGTGCGACGGATACCAATATGCGAGAACGGGTGGCAGCGGGCAATTTGGTTTACATCGTAGCTGTAAAAGACATATCAAGAGAAAAAGTTATTTATGATAATTGCAATTAATGATTTAACTTGATGAAAAAAATATAATACTTACCGCAACAAAGTGGTTACGAGGGTTGTCAAAAGCGATGAATCCAATCGATCCCGGGGCCGGGCCACCTACGGGGGGCGTTTGTATGGTTAACGGGAGGCTTATATGAGCCGCAGTCCAATCCAAATACACAAGAGTGCATTGGAAGATCGTGGCAAACAATGCCCCGCATAAGGGCATTTCCATCCAATATTTGGATGGTGCCACAACATTTGGTTTTAGCCAATTGAGTCTCTTCAACATCTCTTTATGATCGACCCCTTCATGATCCAGGAAAACATCGTATCGTTCAGGGTATTTTCTTAACTCTTCCATCATGATTTTGCGCATAATAGGCCATTTATCCTCATCGTGACCCAACAATACACAAAGAGCTCGAAATCCACAATTCCCGTCGCCTTGAACATCTACTAGCATATCAACGTAGGGAACCATGAAATTTTCGAAATTGTTCGAGCCGAAGTCATAATCTCCTATGACAACCGGAGGGTAAGTGAAAATCGGTGTTTCATTGGCCCCCACTTCCTCTACCTCATCTTCCGTCACCACTTCCTCTTCCACTCTCTTCTTTCCCCTTTCCTCTCTTGCTTTGGCCGCAGCTTCTCTACTGTACTCAAAGCTTGATTTTCTACGCTCATTTGCATCCTTCTTCGGCCTTCCTCTCGGGTTTTGGATCGTTTCCGGAGGTTCTAGCATCAGGGTTTCTATTATTTCCGGACCTGTAGTCAAGGTTTCTATTACTTCCGGATCTCTAAGGGTGCGCCATATGGTCCCAATTTGCATAATCTCTTCATTCGATAAGTCACGAGATGCTTCGAGGTCACTCAAGCCCACGTGCCCAAGGTCACCCGATTCACTATCCTGGTTATCAAGCCAGTGAACCTGACGCCAAAAGATATCGACATCAGTTTCCACAAATGGGCGGTCTTCGTAAACCATCATTGCCACTTCATGAATGCACGGTATCCCATATGTACTCCTAGTGTAGCAATATGTACAATCGGGGTCATAACTCGCTTTGCATACGGCGTCGAACATGTCATAAAGCATGGAAAGGCAGTCATGAGACACATTGTGCACTATAAATCTAAACATTGGCAAATTTCGCAATTTATTTTGGACTTTGAAGCGCGATGTCTCTAAGGAACTCATAAGTTGGCGGAATTCGTCCCTCAACATCCTATGAATATGCTCCAAACACGTGTCGAGACGATTGTTTCTAGAGTCCATCTCACTTTTGAACACCGCATGCGCAGATTCAACCCTGTAAATATGTTTGTAGGAGTCAAACAAAATTATGGGCACAAGTTAGTTAAAGAAATATGTGTTTAGGGTTTACCTGCTAGATGCCCTATTTCCAAGGTGCATGTTTTGATCTGTCATGTAGGTTACAATTTTCTCAGCATGACACAACCAAGTTCTCGTCAAATAATCCATCAACCCCCATCGATCCCCCCAAAGATCGTGCATTGTTCGGAGCCGTTCCTCATACGACTCCCTTGACTCGGATCTGAACAGGGTATAACATTGAGCCAAGAATTCATTACGGACACTCACACTTCGACTCTTGCGGTAAGCATAGTCTTCTATGTTGCGCTCAACGTGCCATATGCACAACATGTGATATGCCTCAGGAATGGTATGCGGAAGGGCTTTTAGGAGACCAAGCTCCCTGTCCGTGATTATGACATTCGGCAATTGGTGACCGCACCAAGCTCGGACCTGTTGCAAAACCCAACGATATGTCTCCTCCGTTTCTCTTGCAAGGAAAGCAAACCCAAAGTGAAAGTTTTTTTTCGTGGGTGTTTCCCCTACAATCTCTAATAGGGGCATCCCATACCTAGAAGATTATACTTGTAATTAGCATTGAAGGCGAGAACATATGAGAAGAACATAAAATTACCACTTACGTGTTTGTGTTGTAGGTTGTATCCATTATCATGACACAATGAAATTTCTCCCATAGTCGAAGAGAAGTGGGGTTTGCAAACGCTATGTCTTGTAGTCGTCCCTCGCTCGTTTGTCGCCAACTATAAATGTATCTTCCTAGGCTCAACATCTTCAGGAGTAGTTGCATAGGGGTCATAACTCCCTCCAACTTTGACCGTTGGAATTTCGCGCGTGCATTGTATATTTGTTGTCTCATAGTTGCATTATCCTCGTATCGGGCCCGTAGGATTTCTACTGTTGGTTTCGGCCCGCAACCTGCTAGAGTCAGGTCAACCACCTCGTTGTATTGTGAAGTTGATAACCGTCCTGCGTATGCATGACCTTCAAAATGCTTGTTGAGTTTGTGCGTGTGAACCCCGTTCTTAACTTTCAACCGCCATACATTCTTATCAGCCTCGTAAATATGCAACATAAATGGACAATCGCACTTCTTTGACGAACAATCCCGTTTCTTTATGGGTTGATTGTTATCGTCAAGAAGTCTCCCCTCATAATCTTTTTTGGACCCGTATTGTTCGCACGCGAGGTGCACCATCCCAAACTTTCTCTTTTCTGTGGACTTCCATGACTTTGCAATCGTCAATACCATGCCTTGACGTTGAGCTTGACCACGAGCCCAAGCAATACAAGATTCTCTATCGGGCCACCATTCGTCCGTTGTAAAAAATTCGGTGTAATCCTGTTCTGGTTTAACGACATCGGGTCCAGTGACCCCCACCCTGTGTGGTTCATATTCCTATAAAAAAGTGAAATAAAATAAACAAGTATAACAATTTAGTTGAACAATAATAAGCAATTATAACAATTTGAGTTAGTAATTAGTTAAGTTAATAACAAGTTAGTTGTACAATAATATGCAAATATAACAATTTAAGTTAGTAAAATAATTATAACAATTTAAGTTAGTAATTAGTTAAGTTAATAACAAGTTACTTATACAATAATAAGCAAATATAAAAAATTTAAATTAGTAAAAAGTTAGTTGTACTTAGTTAAGTTAGTAACAATTTAGCTTAACAATAATTAACAATTATAACAATGTAAGTTAGTAATTAGTTAAGTTAATAACAAGTTACTTATACAATAATAAGCAAATATAAAAAATTTAAATTAGTAAAAAGTTAGTTGTACTTAGTTAAGTTAGTAACAATTTAGCTTAACAATAATTAACAATTATAACAATGTAAGTTAGTAATTAGTTAAGTTAATAACAAGTTAGTTGTACAATAATAAGCAAATATAACAAGTTAATTGTACTCAGTTAAGTTATTAACAAGTAGTTAAGTTAGTAATTAGTAAACGAGTTAAACAAATACAACAAGTTAAATAAACGGGTTAAACGAAATAAATGGGTTAAAAAGATAAACGAAGTAAACGGGTTAAAAAAGTTAAACGAAGTAAACGGGTTAAACTAAGTAAACGGGTTTAAAAAGTTAAACGAAGTAAACAAGTTAAACAAATATAACAACTTAACTAAACGGGATAAACAAAATAAACGGGTTAAACTAAGTAAACTGGTTTAAAAAGTTAAACGAAGTAAACAAGTTCAACAAGTTAAACAAATATAACAACATAAATAAATGGGATAAACGAAGTAAACGGGTTTAAAAAGTTAAACGAAGTAAACAAGTTCAATAAGTTAAACAAATATAACAACTTAAATAAACGGGATAAACGAAGTAAACGAGTTAAGCATATATGATAAAAGTAAAACAAAATTAAAACGAGTTAAGCAACTACCGGGATTGGAGGTGCGTTAAGGTCAATCCTTCGATTTCGAGACCCTCATCGCTTACTTCCAAACATTGATCGTAACCACGACATAATATCGTTTAAAATTTTAAAGATTGAACAAAGTGATCAAAATTTAACAAATTAACGTGCGTTGTGAATGTATGAAGAATGTGTAGGATATACGAGCAAAGTTAGTGTCGACGAAGTCACAATTTATACAAATGAAGAGCTCAAGAAATTATTCGCGTTTGATTGATTCTGACATATGAATTCAAATTGGACGAGCAGGAAGCAAACTTCAACATTCATTCCAATTATCAAATTGGCCAGCAAACTTCAACATCGATTTCAATTATCAAATTGGCCACGTGGACGGCTGGGAAGCAGCACGACCGACGAGGCTCTGCCATACATGCTAGCCTAGGGGCTGCTAACTTGCATGTGACTTTTGTTAGGGTTTTGTGTGGTTGAATTTTGGAATCTTATTAGAGTTTTGTGGGTTATAATGGTGTTTATTATATTAATAAAAATAATGGTGTTAATATGAATTAATATTAATAATAAAAATAATCTTAACCAACGTATATACAACTAACTTTTACTAATTTAATAAAAATAACTATAACAAAGCAAGATCTAAGAAAAAAAAAGCAAGATCTAAATTTTTTTTTATTTTTATAATGAATCAATAATAATGATCAAAATATATTAGAAATCCAAAGAAAATAAACTAGGAAAGAAAATATAGGATTTAATCTAATATAATTATATAGTAAGAAAATAATGGTAAAAGTTTAATAATATAAAACTACAAATACTAAAAAATATGTATATAATTTTAAGCAGGTGAATACGGGTCGGATGGATGATGGGTCGGGTGATGGGTGGATGAAACGTTCACCCGCATCCAAACCGATCCACCACCCGCTTTCACCCGCCTTTTAACGGATTTTCATCCTTTTTCGTTGGATCGGGTGGTCGGATATCCTCGGGTACGGGTGAAATTGTCATTCCAATAGGTCGAGCATATTGTTGACATCGGGTTGAATGACCCCCACCATGTGTAGTTCATATTGGTATAAGAAGGTGAAACAAAATAAACAAGTATAATAATTAGTTAAGTTAATAACAAGTTAAAGTAATAACAAGTTGGTTGAACACTAATAAGCAAATATAACAAGTTAATAATTAATAAGTTGATAACAAGTTAAGTTAAATAAACGGGTTAAGTGAGTTAAATAAAGTTCAAGAAATATACGAAAGTTAAATAAACGGGTTAAACAAAGTTCAAAAAATATAGCAAAAGTTAAATGAAAGGGTTAAACAAAATAAACGGGTTAAACAAAATAAACGGGTTAAACGAGTTACAAATGATATTATCGGTTCATCTTACAAACGTTGATCACACACTCGTGAACTCGTTTGTAAAGCAATGACATCCGGATACGAACACATTCCACATCCCCTTTGGTGAAGTGCCGATAACGCTTCACGACGTTTTCAAATCATCGATTTATCAATTGACGGTAACGACATGTTCGTCATCCCTTCGGAGTTTGAGATCCAACAACGAGCGATAAACTTATTTGGATTCTAGGATGACGACGCTTGGTATCTAATCTATCGGAAGGACGGGTTTGTGACGGCAACACTCATATGACAGCTTGTGTCGTTAAACATACAATGTTATAGGGGCGGAAATTGACTCTTAATGATTCTTGTGATTAGTTAATTGTACTTCAAATCATCGATTTATCAATTGACGGTAACGACATGTTAGTCATCCCTTCGGAGTTTGAGATCCAACAACGAGCGATAAGCTTATTTGGATTCTGCAGATTGATTTTGCTAGGTTTCTCACTTCCTTGGACTTCAACATTATTTATAATTTTGTCCATCTAATTATGCATTAAAGGTAAAGTTATTATTAATCGATTAATTGTATTTATAATAAGAATAATTTTAAAGTTTGTACGGTTACTAATTTTTATTATTAACTAATCGGATAAGTTATTAAAGTAATTAAAAAAAATTAACTCTTAATGATTCTTGTGATTAGTTAATTGTATTAGTGATTCGAGTGATTAAATAAATTAACGTATAATAATTTACATGATTAATTAATCGTATTTAAAATGTTTAGAAGATTTAGGTACGTTTCATTAACACTAAATATTTTTTATTTAATTTAAAATTTCAATAAATGCGAGACAAGTTTAGTGGGGCGAAAAAGGTAATACTCGTATCTTGTTCCGAATATTTTTAGGTGGGGCAATACGAAATTTATATTCTTTGGATAAAAAAAACCACTAGGATCAGAAAGAAACCAATGAGAACATATGTTACGGTAAGAAATAAGAATATATATCTATATATATATATATATATATATATATATATATATATATATACATATACGAGTCATCGGATTAAATAATGGACGACATAGATTTAACGATTATATATATACATGGCGCGCACACACATTACTTATCAACGAAAACCGGTCGATTCCGCTAACGAGATTTTAAAAAAAACTATTCGATTGTAAATTCCGTTAACGAGATTAACAAAATGCATACAACTTTAAAGTATATATGCACACACATTAATTACTAATCAAAACCGATCGGTTCCGCTAACGAGATTAACTAGATTTTAAAAAACCGTACGTTTATCGCTTTCTTCAACAAAATAAAAAGCAGAACTAAATAAACCACTTAATAAATAAAACCTTCGTACAATCATCATTACTTTTCAAAAATCAATAATTAAAATCAAAATCATTACATCATCACCTCCCCTTCTAATCTTCATCTCCCTTAATCAAGTGACAATTTTCACATGAAAGTGACATTTTTGGGGTGAGAATAGCAAGCCTCTAATATTATAAGTCGGTATGTCACATCATTATACCTTAATCGTAGGTCAGAATTGATGGAAAGCCAAATTGGATACGGAAATAAAATGCGAGATTGTTATTCGTACCACCTGAAACATGTTATTTATATCCGACTACGCGTACGCAACGCATAGTCGTAACAATAAACTCATTTCGTTCAAAAAATAAAGGAAAATGGTTACGACTACGCATGGCGTACCCGTAGTAGTCCATAACATACATTTAGTTCGAAAATGAAGGAAAACTTACTACGTCTACGCATTTCGTAGGCGTAGTAACTAGTAAGGTTACACAAATTTTTTTTTAAATAACTACGCCTACGCCATGCGTAGGCGTAGATGTGGTATGCATAGCAACGTTAAGGTGGTACGAATAGCAGGAACCAATAAAATGTTACGTATTCCTTATGACTTACAAATTTATATCTATATATACTTAGGCCCGTTTGGTTCCAACTCCGGAAAATGAAACAGAATGGAAACGAATTTAGTCTATATGTATCCTATTATTCATGAAATTTTATGGAATCATTCCTTGTAGTTTTAAGTAATTGTAGTAAAATTTGATTAGTGTTGATACCATGTAGGAAACAAATTGGGAAAAACAACTATATTTTACATGCAACCACAAGAAATGATTCTGAAATACATTAATGAATAAGGTAAACATATGAAGTACATTCATTTTCATTCCATTTCCGGACTTCTAACCAAATGGGGGTTAATTGTTATGAATATAATTTATCTTAAAACTAATTGACAAGAGGAAGCGTAATCCTAATACTTATTTATTAGATTCACGTGTTATCATATTATTTACGTGATACATTTTCATACCCAACAAATGATTGTATTATGTTAGCCACATTTAGGGCCCGTTTGGTTTTAACTCCGGAATCGGAAACGGAATGGAAACGAATCTAGTCAATACGTATACCTTTGTTCATTAAAATTTTTGGAATCATTCCTTGTGTTTTGTAGTAATTGGATGAAAGTTTGATTACTTTTGATACCCTATAGGGTAACAAAATGTGAGGAAACAAGTGCATTTTTCATTAAACCATGGGGAATGATTCCATAAAATTTCATGAATATGGATATACATATGGACTAAATTCGTTTCCATTCCGTTTCCGTTTCCGGAGTTAGAACCAAACGGGCCCTTAATGCTAACAAGCTTATGCATGGTTGTTTCATTATAATCTTCAACCATTATATAAACAACAATGAACTATCATATCGAATTCCGAATTCGGATACTTGTTTAAGATTAAACCACATTAGCAAGAAATGAACATCAAAGAAGAAATGAGATGAAATTTCTCTAACTAAAACACAGTACAGCAACAAAAACAATACCAATATAAAAATCCTTTTAGATCTCTTATTCATTTCCTATGGTCTTCTCCTCACCATGGAAGTAGCATTCCCATCAAAAAGCTCTTCAATGGCAGATTCAATATCATCAGGCTGATATTTGATATGTTTCTCATACTGTCTCCCAGGAGTAAAGATCTGTCCAAATCTAGCAAGAAAAGCCCTGTAAGCTGGAATCATAACAGCGGAAATCGAAACCCTAAGCTCAGATCTCAGCTGTTCATCACTAATCACCCAAGTGCTTTGTGTTCTATGAATCTCATCAAATTGTTGGTTGAAGTTCTTGAATCTTTCCTTCAAAACAAGCTTTTGAACTTTACCGTTTACTACTAACCCTTCGTGTTGACTTAGGCATTGTAGAACTCTACTCCATGTATCTCTTTGGTAGTTCTTATGGTAGCTTCTTAAATCAGATGATCTCTTCCTGCACCATGGATCTCCCATTGCTTGATGAATTTCTGTTGAGCCTTTGATCTTCTGAAGAATGTATCTTCCATTGTTCATCAAGAAGATGTATCTCAATGATGGATCTCTGTATAACTTTGACTTGTTCTCCAAGTTTGTATCCAGTAAGTCCATTATTGTCATCAGCTGAGATCTGAATGGCGTCTGGTTCGCGTCTTTTCCTTCTTCTTCATCTTTGATTCCGTTTGAATGCTTCTTGAACAACTCCTCAAGGCTGTCTTTGTACTCGCAAGCGTATTTAAGATAGTTCATGGTGTAACGCGTGAGTGGATGTACAGCTCCATTAGGGACTGGATTCTTGGCAATGTCGCTCTTGATTGAAGACTCGAGCTCGTAGAAGATCAAAACTGCTGCTTCTCCGAGACTGCTTTTAGCTTCTTGCAGCTCAAATTTTAGATCCTCTGTCCAATCTTCGGTCAAGAAGGAGGAATCGTCTAGCCATGATCCAAGCTCTCTTAGGGTTTCATACATGTCTAGGAATTTGAACAGTTTCTCTGAAGATCTTTTTGTCATGGAAACTGAATTGGCTAAGTTGATAAGTTGATGGATGACTGAGCCGGCGAGATTGCTGAACAAGACCATTCCAATCTTTGAATTGGGATGGAATTCTGATAATGCTGAGGAGAAGATTGATTGATAGAATTTGACTTCTCCTGGGAATAGATTGGCGATGCAATGCTTGAGGATACGGATCCAAGTGTCGATCTCTCCTGCAAGAGACTCCCAATTCATCTTCTGAACATCGTCAATGCTCATCTTCTCTAATCCTTGAGAAGTCAACTCTTGTTCGAATGCACTTTGCCTCACCATCATGAATAGCTTGATGCATTCATCACCATATCCAGATGAGATCATGGTTTTAGAAATCAAGCTCATAATCGAGATATCTTCAGATGAATATCCAGGAAACGTCTCCACCGCGTCCTGTTGTTGTTGGTTGGAATCTGAACGATCTGGGAGAAGGCAGTGATCTGATTGATTATCTTGATGTTGATCCTTGTGTGAATTTGAATCCGACTGACTATTATTATCATTAGGAGGAGCTGGAGCAGGAGGATCGTTCTTCCATTTATGGAGGAGAATGCGAAGCTCATCTTCTAAGACTAGCATCGCTTGGTGGAGCTGAGAGGAAGCGAGGTTGTGCAAGATTGAAGCGGAACTGGAAATAGATTTGAACTTGGAGATGGATTCCACGAGCAAAGCTAGGGCATCAATGGCTTTGAAGAATGAGAAATGGTCTTTTAAGGAAGGATCAAATTTAGAAGAAGAGGAAGGCTCCATTGACTCATAGTATTGGAGCTCAGAGTCAATCTTTTCGAGGAAGATTTCGACACATTTGGGAGTCTCCAGAGGATGAGATTCATCGACTACAGGAAGAGAGGCGACGAATTGGGAGATCTCTTCCGAGAGTTGGTCGAGATTGATACCAGGATCAGACCTCGGCGTCTCATCATTGGCTATAGACGCTACATTTTCATCCAATTTCGGATCCTTTGCAGCTGAATCTTCGATCTGTGCTTCAACATTGTTGTCCATGTTCAACCGTGGTTTGTGTTTTGGTTAGGGATGAACAATGAAGAATGATTATGGTTTTTGGTACAGGAATCAGAAGAATAGATGATCAGATATTGTGTTTGACCAAGGCTCAATCGTGTTTGAGATATGAGAAGAATTACATACCAAAATTGATTGTTTATGTACATCGTGCTCATCACGACCTTCATTGCTGAGTTGGCTGCAGTTATTTGTCCAAGTGCTCACCACGAATTCCGATCTGATTGAAGGATGAACAAATTCAACCTCTGGTAACTCCAAAACCCTAAATCTAATCTTGACGCCTTCCATGGACTCCGGCGACTCTAAAGCCCTAAATGTAATCCTTCAAATCGCGTGTTGACTCATCTTTGATTGTAAGAACCCTAAATCTTCCTGCCTCATCTGAACAGCAGTAGCTTTTCGATTTCTGATAACTCTGCTGTCTCTTCCGAAGATTGTTCCATGGCTACTGTGAATGATATTGAAAACTCTGGTTGGGTTCAGTGTGCAGATTTTATCAGAAGCTAGGGTTAACATTTTCTGAAGAAATTATGCTTTGTGTTCATCACAATGACAGTGTGAAGAAGAAGAAGGTGGATGAACATTTGTCTTCTACTAACTGATCAACTGCTGATACATTCTCTTGAAGAACAACATCAATCATGCAAATTGCATCAGTGATTCAACTGCTGATACATTTTAATTAGTTTGGAAGCACCAAATATCATTTCCGGTAAAGAAATTATCCTAATCAATCACATGCTCACAATTGTCAAATATAATCCAAATATAAGGGAATTGATACATGTTTTATTTCAAGTTATAACAAATATCCAATCATCGTTGCCTCGATAAATGGTGCAGAGATCCGTGAGCAAAAAACGTGAGAATTTTTGGTATCTACCCATGTTTTTGTTAGCGATTAAAAATAATTTCATTTATATTAAATAAAATTAGGGGAAAGACTTCAACTTAATACATTTAAGTTTTTCCTGTTCCCGCGGCAGACGCATGTTCGGTTAAAGGTGGATTTAGAAAAGGACAAAGGATCAACAGCGGTGGAAAACAAACTCTTATTTTTCTTTAGTCGCTCGCTAGGGCATTACTGGCTTTGTTAATAGAAAAGTTATTTAACTTACAAGAATTTAATACAAAAAATGATGATAATTTAGATCCATACAAAAAAAACTCAATGTATAGTTATGTGTCACTTAGTTTTAAAATAGTAATTTTCTCTTATTATTTCTTCATTTATACGTACACGTCACACATACCTCAAGTACAAATAGCGGACACCTGACATCAAATTAACCTAATACTACTCCGTCATTCAATTTTGCACAAAGTTCATGTATCACTCTAAAAACCCTAAAACGACTTAAAACGTAAACATCAAAATTGACCTAATACCACTCCGGAAAATAAACGATTCCGTGGACCGCAGCTACATAATTAAGACATCGACACATACATTTGTTCGGATTGTTCAAATAAGCCAAATATCTACACCTACTCTATATGCTCCATAAATTTGTGCAAGTCTCCCGTCAACGTGGTTGCGATTAGGGGACCATGTTTATGTAAACTAGTTGACTAAGTATCATGTCATTGTTGGTTGACCAAAAATCGGCGTCTTGGTTTCACATTTGAGTATTTGACTTGGTAAATGGTCAAACTGCACATACATATGATTGATGCTTGCTCGATCACTTTTTGATGTTAAGTTATTAATGCAAAAGTTTGAACTTTATCAAAGTGGTGGTTCGTATGGTTACTCGTGTTGGGCTAATCATCCATGATAATGAAGTCTAAATTGGTTGACTATATATCTAAGATAGACAATCACATTTCTATCCGATAAATATCCGACTAGCCAACCATAGGATATAGGTGAAAAATGAAATTTTTCGAGCTTATCCGTACATGAGTTCTTTGGATTGGAGACTGAGAGTCATATGCATACAAATATAGATACGTGATAGATCTAAAATCAACACACAAGTCTGGTTGGTTTACATTTTAGAACCAATTAAAAGATAAAAAGTAGTTTACTGAACTTATATATTAGGCTCAATATATCTTAAGTTTGGCGTTCATACCGTAGTTACAAACCAATCAAGAAAGTGTGGATTGCCCCTGTAGAAATTTGACGTTATTGTTTTTTAATGTTTCTCATATGTTATCGTTTTTCAATGGTGTATGAAATCAAAAAGGTGGCGGATCTTATTGTTGCTTGTTGTTACACTGAACTGGACGTTATGTTGTGGCAACACTAAGGCTCGTGGAGCCACATTTATAAGGATGTTCTAGGATACTCTATTTTCCGACTGGAATTATCCTAATTTCTTTCCTTTATAAAATAAATAATATAAAATCGAGATTTTGTTTATAGTTCTGTAACCTATAACTCAGATATATAGCTCTTACTAGTATATCTAGATATACCTTATATTCTCGTATCTTTTTATCAAAAAGTAAGCAAGACAAACACTTTTTTTTTCATGAAAACAACAAAAGACCTAATTATTTTATAGATTCTTTGTTCATTTCGCATATTTATCTAGATATCACTCGTACCCTCTCATTCTGTTTTAACCTTTTTTTTTTTCCTTCTCCTAACTTTTTTTTAACCAAAAAAGTAACTTATTTTACCTTAATTATCACATTTTTGCCTGTAACAATTATCACGATTCTCTTAATAAATATGTTACACGATTCTCTTAATAAATATAACTACTTAGAAGACCTAATTGTAGTTACCGAACCAAATCACCAAACCGGACCTGATTTTAATCTCGTTTCTTGATATTAGAAAAAAGAATAATAATGAAATAACAAATTATTTTGTATTATTCAAAATGTATACAAAGAATTTATATCTCCTATTTTCTTTTTTTTTTCCAAATCTAAGCAGTAAGTGTATAAATCTAGAATATATGTATCCTATATATGAATCAGTATACCCATCCCACTGCCAATAAGAATACAATGTAAAAAGCATTAAAAAAAATCCAAAATAGTAAACACAAATACTAGAGAAACGAGGTGCCGGCGAGACCACGGTGCAAGAGATTATGAGCAATGTTGTCTCGAGCCTGAACCGCGGAAATCGACCTAACCGGATTCTCGGGCACCACTTCATCGTCAAACAGTTCGAAGTTCGACTCGAGATCCATCTCCTCGCCTCGCATCTCACATATGTTATGTAAAACACAACAAGCCCCAAGAACCGCGGGAAGATCTTGTAGTTTAACCTCGGTTCTCTTTTGTAAACAACCCCACCGACCTTTTAATTTCGCGAAAGCCGTCTTCGCAACGCGTTGAACCTCGCCGATTTTCTCGTTAAACGCGTGTTGTGTCCACGTAAAGTTCGAGTGCGAATAAGGAACTAAGACGAAATCCATTAGTGGGTAACCGTTAGTGCCGACTATCCAAACATCTTGCAATAGTCCTTTTGCCGCTCTTTGGTATAAAGCGGATTTCTCGAGTACTTGATCGTCGAGCATTGATCCGGGCCATCCGATACACACGTCGGTAAAGATTCCTCTGTGGTCGACTACTCCTTGAACCGTGATTGAGTAACTCGTCTTTTGGTTTCGTTCGGTATGTCGTCGGTTGAAGTAAGCCGCAACGCTGATTTTCGGGGCGATAATCGGTATATGAGTTGTGTACATTGATCCACCAACGTTCGGGATTCCGGAGACGTTTTCGAACTCGGATTTTATCACATTTAATCGTTCCTCATCCGGCCAATGGAGGAATTTCAACATCAGAAGATTCTTGATCGCAGTGCAAACTTCGAGGACGAGTTTATGACAAGTCGAGATCCCAAGGCCAAACCGCCGGGAAACTAGCCGGAGAGGCTCACCGGTGGCAAGCCGCCAAATGCAAACCGCCACGCGCTGCTTCACCGGAATAGCGGCGCGTAGCATTGTATCTTTCTTCGTAACCGCCGAATCAAGCTCGTCGCAGATCAAATTAAAGGTGGCGCGTGACATACGAAAATCGCGTTTGAATTCCGATTCCGGGAAATCCGGGTGGCAACGCTCATCCCACCAATCCTTCGATCGATCCTTGACCCATAACCGCCGTTGATGAGCTTTACCACCGGCCGCCGACGACTCCGCCACAACACCCACGGCGGCGTTCACGGCGGCGGAATCACGATTCCTTTTATTTCCCCTAATTTCGACCTCCTCTGTTTCTTCCAAATACTGGGCATCGAGATTTTCAAAGTAATTCATCGCTGTAACATCGTTTTCATTGAAATTTGAATTCATATCGTCACCTTCTGTTCTCCGCCGTTTACTCTGTAATTCAATCGGCTGATTTGGGTTATCTAGATCTGGATAAAGACCGTGAAATGGAAGGTAGTCTTCAGGTGAGAGAAATGAAAAGGAAGAGATTTCCATGCGAGATAAAAAGAAGAGAAAGATTTGATCTTTGCCAACAAGCTGCTTTCAGAAATGTCTGAAAGTGTGAACGCTTGGAGTCAATGGTTTTACAGAGGTTGTTGAATCCGCCGGAATTTTATAGGGGTTTCCATGGAAGCGTGTTAGAAGGTGTGAACGCGGTATACTTTTTTTTTTATGATTTATTTATTTTTTTTGAAATTAAAAATCTGAAAATTTCCATTGAAGGAAGATTCTGGCTTCTGGATACTGACGGTGGCCGACGGAATATAGACTCAGATTACGCGGTTGGGGAGAAGATGGTATTTGAATTATATTTTTTTTCATTAATTATTGAGAAAATTAGCTAAAATGTATTTATATTTTATATTTTAGTCTGACTAAACTTTAGTACCTGTTTTTCAAACTAGAACGGTAGTTCACCTATCGATTTCGACCAAATATTAGTACATGAATTACCCTTCACATATCAAGGGCCCGTTTGGTTCCAATTCCGGTAACGAAAACGGAATGAAAACGAATTTAGTTCATATACATATCCTTATTTATTAAATTTTATGGAATCATTCCTTGTGATTTAGTGCAAAATACACTTGTTTTCCCACATTCTGTTACCCTATAAGGTATTAAAAGTAATCAAACTCTACTCCAAATAATTCAACCACAAGGAATGATTCCAAACACTTCCATGAACAAGGGCATACATATGGACTAGATTCGTTTCCATTCCAGAGTTAAAACCAAACGGGCCCTAAGTTAACATATCGATGTTGAAAATTTGTTGTAATGTAAGCTTTATTTCTAAAGTAGGTGGACAATTTTGCCCGTCATATTTAACACCGATTTGTTAACTTAACGTGTGAACAGTAATTCAGATACTAATATTTGATCGGACTCAATAGGTAAGGTACCGTTCTGATAGTTTAAACAACGGGATACCAAAGTTTAGTCGGTCTAAAAGTTTGGGTATTGTTTATTAATCTAATTTATTTATGAATTATTTAGGGTCGTGTTTCGAAAACGTTTGAAGAGAAAATTGGAAATTTACTTGAAGTTTCCTAAAGGAAAAGAGAAAGGGATAAAGGAGTAAGATTGGGTTTGGTCGGAGATTGATTTTGATGAATATAGAAATTAAAAATATTAAATATTGGAATTTTTTTTGACTAATTCAGGAGGAAATGTTCTTTAGGGAAAGTAAGGGGAAAAAAAGGAAATTTGAGATTATATTTTGTGAAGATTTTTTACTTATTTTGAAAAGATATTTATTTTTTTAGAAAATTGTATTTGAGTATGTATTTGGAATGAAATCTGATCAATATTGATGAGTTGATAAACTTGATATTAGAGATGAGTCACAAATTATATCCATTTACTAGATAAAAATTATATACAATATGGGTATGTTACTTGGGTGAGGGGAAATTGGATCAGGTTAAACTTAAACCGCCGGTTTCGTCGGCGATTCAACCGGTGTATAAAAAAAAAAAAGAAAAATCGGATCAAACCGGCCGGTTTGGTCCAATTTATTTTTTTACAAATAATAAATAATCAAACCGGCGGTTAAACCGTAAACCCACGGTTTGGCCAAACCGGCAAACCTAAACCGCCGGTTTGACGGTTTAGCCCAAATCTGACCCATGTCTAAATTGGATTGTCCCTACACAAAAGAAAAGTTAATTAAGTTATTTACAATATCTTGTCATTTTCATAAGTTATTTAGTCTTTCCAAATATCATGATTTTAAATATAAAAATGTATATACTTTGAAAATTAAATATAAAATAGGTTTTGTGTCCTTACAAATGGAGGACTAAACTCTATTTGTCTCCATATAACCATGCATATGATAGCATGGTACTTTAAGCTTTTAATGTGTTTATTAGTACGTTTCAAATAATACTCGTTGCAGATATTATGTTACGAAATAACATTTTCTGTTGGTGGGATGGAAAAAAATTGTCTTTATAATCTACGTAAAAGAGGTCAAAGAAAATTGATCGATTTTATAATCTTTAACTTCATCATTGTAATCTCGCATTAGCTCAACAAAAGTTTTGAATTCTTTTAGTTGTCTATAATTGACATTCCAAGCTTTATGCGAATATATATGTCAACATAAATTACAAAAATCATCTTTATTGATTTGTCGGGTTATAGATTACACAACAACTTCTTTGCTAGTTTATTCAACATTTTCAAGGCAAATCCTACCTGTAATACCAACAACAAAACGCAAAGTATTAGCCAAAATTATTATTGGATAACTTAATGTAAAAACAAATTTTGTTAAGGAGATCAAGAAAGAGAGGAATATAAGGATTTATTTAGTTTCAACTCCGAAAATGAATACGAGTCTATTTCACTTAATTGTCATTGTTCATTCATAAGATTAATCTATAAAGACGCGTGCTTTCTTATTTTCAAGAAAAAATATGTTTTGTTTTTTTTTCAAGAAAATTTTTGCTTCCCTATAGATTATAAAAACCAATCAAATTCCAATTTAACCGCTTTAACTTTTATCTTTTCAATGACATGAATGCTTCCAAAACTTGTCATGAAAAGAGTAAGGACTAAATTTATTTTTTATTACGTTTTAGATTCGAGAGATGCAACCAAACGATTTAAGATCTATGAGCAGGCAACCAATAATCTATGATAAATCCAAACTTCAATTACATAATACAAAATCAACATCAATTCGATTACATTTAACTAGTTGTGTCACGATGAACACATTATTTATAAAAATAACAAATAACGAATAACAAATATATATAATTGCCAAATTTCCCTTAATCGTTAGGGTGCCCAATTTCCCTTAATCGCTAGGGTGCCCGTACATAAAACGGAGAAGAACATGGACACAATTGTACCCAAACAAGTGGATTCCTAAACATATAAACATCTTCTTCCAAAATGTTTACGAAGTCAAAATTCCAACACATCAACCGATTTCCGCGTCTTAGTCCGAGGATCGAGAACCACAAAGTCTCTGCCATCCAAAAACGGATGGCAGAGCACATCGCGGTTCCAAGGATCCGGAGCAACCATGAGTATTCACAAGTCGAAAGGAAATCTCAAAGAAAAAAACGAAAACGGCCTTCGGAGCACCACTCGGATCCAACTAAACGTGACATTGTCACCTTTTCAAACCCGAATTTATGCATACTGTCCGAATAGATCAAGTTCGAGTGTACCAAACTCTAGTTGAGACTGTCCGGATCATCAATGAGAAAAGCAATGCAGTGAAATAGGTGAGGACAATCATAAGGACCATAAGTCTCACTATACACCTAGCAAAGTGATGCAACCAATTGAAGACTCCCTTGTACGAGATTCCGCCCTCGAAAGGAATACAATAGACTTTGCTTTCGCAACTATGTTCCGAGTCTCCCAATTTTCGGCATCAGAAAAGAAGATCCCTACAGTAGTTTCACTGATTTCACACCCATAAGAGCCTGCCAACTTAGGATTAACAACCACAAGTTTGATTGTCAAGGCTCCTTCTTGATCCCGGCGAATTTACAAGAAAACACTCGAGTCCATGTTGTTCGAGATAGCTCGGAACCTGCCCACTTGAAGACTCACTTGGGGCACGTCTGAAACTGCCCAAACTTAGATAAACAATAGAGAGTGCCAATCCATTGCTGGAAATAGTTTCGGGCGAATCGGGTAGAGATCCAAGCCAGTGAAGGGAAATAGCAATGTTGAAGACAATTAGTAATACTATACGGCCGCTGGAGATAGTTTCGGGCGAATCGGGTGAGAGATTATGGAATTGTATTTTTTTGGACGAATCTGAATTTGAATAGTGTTTAACGGCTAGTATTGGTAGAATTGCTGCTATGATGCCTCTGGAGGAGAGTTAGGGTTTTGATCTTCATCCATGGATGAATTCATGGATCAGGTAACTGCAACAAAGGAAGAAAAACCAAACTATATGTAAAATCAACAATTTGGTATAGAGTTTCAAAGCCATAAAACAAAAGAAATAAACATTGATAGAGATCAATCAGGATCTAAAGAAACGAAGTTTAAGAACACAACCGACATACGAAAAAACCAAATTTTAAGAACAGTAGAACAATATCAACGAGAAATGGCATCGACTATGTTGATCATAATGAAAGGAGAAAAACCTGCAAGAAGAGAAATGGAGATATGGTAGGGGATGAACTGATAGTCCACGGCGGCGAGCAGTACTCCATGACCTTCATTTATATGTTTGGAGATTCCAACGTACAGACATCAAGTGATTCATATTATCATATTGAATTCTATATAACAGACACTAAGGGAAGAAATAACATTGCAAAGCAAATATCCACCACCCATTTCATCACTACACCACCATACAGAGCTGTATATCTACTGCACAATACTGAACTGAAACACAAAGCTAAAAACAAAACAAGAAAGAAAACAGAAGTTCAGTTTGTAAACATACTGGGCCAGCAGTTGCACGATCCAATATGATGGAGAAGTATATCTAATTGACGAGTGACAGCTTCTCACACAAATAGACCTGTGCACAGACAAAAGCAACAAGAGCAAATAGAGTGACTATGTTTGAAATAAGAAACATACTACCTCCCTACGACACAACGGTTCCACATAAAGATGTATGTGCACATCATAAAGAATATCTATCAATTACTTGTTCATCTTTTCAGTTACATTTATAAGAAACTAACTAGCAGATATATCAATCAATAAGATAGATCCCTCTAAAATTGCAGTAAACTTAATAACTACTTTTCCCTGCGGATCGGTTTGCTTGGTAACCAATACCTGACCCAGCATCTTTCATACATAAAAAGAAGGCAAGATAAATTTTGTAGAATACACACAAGAAAAATATCACAAGTTCAACAAACATAACCAAAACATCAACCAATGCAAATATAACGGTTATGGAACAATTCACATACACAGAATATATATATGTAGTGAGGGGTGGGAAGAAAGAAGCTACAATCACAATTTGTTCTTAAGACTAACAGGATTACATGCTATCTCTTGAACTTGGTTTGCCTTAACAATGTGCCCTCCACCCTGCAGACCACTTTTAAATGTACCCAAGCCTCGTCCACCAGCAAGGATTTGACTCTTTACCACAAACTGCACATCAATAAGAAAAACAGTATTCCTCTATCTTATGAATTATCCTCAAACAACAGATAACCAGTCATTTTGTAAGAAAGAATATACGCCCAAAGTTGGAAGCACATAGAAGAGCGCATAAGCTGTCATTGTTACTTAATGACAACTTGAACTTCCAAGCTTTCTTGCACTGCTTCAGAAGATCAATATCTGATCTATATATATATTTGGAAGATCGTGAACTACGGCCAAATGACCCCAGAATAACTCAAGAACTGTGGGTTCTCTAATCTTAAGAATAGCAACAACAATATGAATTATCCATGCCAGTTTTTCTTCAATTACAGAAAACTGATTGTCATTGGCCTGAATTTGTGCCCTTTCCTTACGAAAAATATCAAGCATGAAAAATCCAGATGATAATTTAGCTACAAGCAAACTATACACTATAAAATCCGCCACAACATGGATCCAAACAAAAGCCAACACAGCACGCAACAGGCAATATCAAGTACAACCAAATTCAATCCCATGGAAACTTGCATTCATCCGATCCATGATTCCGGCCATTGGGTCCTTCTCTTTCTCTAGGCTTGGTTTCAACTGTAAGCAAAGAGAACCGATGAACGTCATTTACCAGATTTTCAGATCAGTTGTGGGTAGAACAAATAAGAAACGTTGTGCGCGATGCTAGCTAGTTTCATAAAAATAATATGATCCACACATAACAAAGAATTCATGGCATTTGAGTACATAGGTGTAGGATTGATTATTAATTTGTTATTGGATCCATAAATCGAAAGCATCAACTGGAACTTACCTGAGAGTTTAGTGACCTTGCATGTCGAGCATCTCGTCCAACTGTTTAACTCTTTCCTTTCCTTCACTGAGTAAAAACCGAATCATGTGTTTGTCTGTGCAACTTCTGTTCTTTTCCATCTCTTCCCTTATTGTTTGTCTAAGTTCAGCTGCACCATTTCAAAGATTCAGCATAATCCATCAGAATTCAGATATGCAGACACCAAATTTGGTACAAGAATCGTTCCTTTCTCGTATTAAAAGATTTCTAAACTACTTACCGCTATTAAAAATGACAAATAACACATTCATACCATAACCTTCTTTCACAATTCCCATATTACTTTGAACTATAATAAAAAAAAAAAACTAATAAGTAATTCACAAATGAAAGTGAATGAACAACCTCTAGAATGAACGGGGGCTTTGTTAGAAAGCCTTAAAGCTTGTCTGTAAAGTTTGAGCACTCTAGCTCGAACAATAAAATCCTGTAAGTTGAAGGATCCAGCCATTTGTAGTAGCCAATAGTATTTGGTGCTTTATTTAGCTTCTGTATTCATATCATTCCACGGCATTATACATCACACGACAGAAAGAATCTGCAGTTAACCACAAATTACTCAGCTCAAAATGAATCAACAGCTAAGAGCAATGACCATGCCAATTGTCAACAACTAATCAAAAATCCCTAAAAATGATGTCACAGCAAATTGGGCGCCCCAAATGATAGAACATAAAGATTTTACATATTAATCTTATGAAACCGCAAACAATAGGTGTGGCTGGCATTCAATCAAATAAGAAGCAGAAGGAGAAGGAGAAAAACCTGCAAGAAGAGAAAGGAGATAGATCAGTAAGCTAGAATGGGGAAAATCCATGTCGATCATAATGAAAGGGGAAAAACCTGCAAGAAGAGAAAAGAAGATACGGTAGGGATGCACTGATACTCGACGGCGGCGACAAGGCGGCGAGCAGTCCTCGATGATATGCAAGGGTAACCTCAAATTGTCAATTGGTTTTCCTGACCTTCGTCACCACGGTTTGATTAAAGTAAAGTTGAGATTTTTTTTTGGGTGGGTTTTTGTGGAAAAATGCAATTTACTTAAAATACTGAAAACACTACACAAACGTTAGAAGCCCTTGAGAATTGTGACAGAATGCAAAAATGCTAACTTTTTCGACTGCTTTAGAACTAAACGAGTTTGAGTACGAGTAACTCGTTAAAAATAATATTTATATGATGTTATTTTAGATGAATATGTCGAGGTTTACGGAATGAGTTGAGTTCGAATCAAACTAAATTTTATATAAGCTTTAAATTACACCAAAAGGGTAGAATTGTTAGGGTCGGAGACGATCCCAGGTGGCTTGTTTCATAACACAATTTTACTTGTGAAGACTAGTTTAGCCCTAATTCAAAATTTACTCCAAAAGGGTAGAATTGTTGGGATCCGAGATCGAACCTCAAACAGTGATTTTATAGGATTGACGGCTCCTAAATCAACTTGATTGGTTTGTGAACAATGACATTTTCGATGGTCAACTTGTGTGACTTACGATTTATACGTTGATGAAATTGGGGTGTTCTCATCAGTTGAAAACCTCACTTAGCACAAGGTTTTTCAATTCTATTTACGAACTCATACGTTTTGTATGCGCTTGAGTTTGACCCGTCGGGTTTCATAGTTTTCTTCCATTGTGATTGTTTGGAGGTGTGAATTTGTGAACGACTCCTAAAAACTCTCGTTTGAAGTTCAAATCTAAGGTGTCCACAATTATTATCCGGACGCCTTCCTACGTACTTTTTCAAGTAACCTCATACCCCCAGTTATAATCGTGTGGCTATGGTGTGATGTTCCCCATGCTAGGTTTCTTTTTTTCCGTCATGTTTTTCGACGGATACCCGGTTAACCACTTTGAACGGCCTCTCGAGCCACCAAAACTATCTCGTTCCTCGAACCCTTGACTCTTCTAAAACCCCTTGGTTTTGGACAATTTTTCTCTCAATTATAATATTTGGTATCCCAAAGGTTTAGAAGTCCAATAGCAAGTTTTCATTGTAAACAAAAGAATCGCTGCCATTGGAGTTTTTATACAACATAAACTACATATAGGTAAATGGATAAGTACACCATGTCACCAACTCACCACAATGCATTCAAAAGCAGTGCATTCATATAAACAGCTCCATACCTTTCATGAAAAATGCAAGCAATCCATGAACAAAATTCCAAGAGAGTTGTCAACAGATGATATAACAGTGCCAAAGGTTGAGATCATAACTACAAAAGGACCAGTCCAAGTTCCGATGGCTTCAAGGCATTTGGAACGCGGTAATTGTAGAGATAATAGTGAAGTTGTCCATCACCGGGTCCAAACTTCAACTCCTTGAGGAATGATTCATTCTCCATGACATCTAAAGCATTGAAAACGTCGTAATCTTGCTTCTTTGCAACTATGAGCACATCGTTCATCAACTGAAGTAAGGGAGTCCTTGTTGCAACATTATAGTACGAATATGCAGCTTTTAAGGCGGTGTAGTTCTGGTTACCGAGTATAGTTGATGGAAGTGTGTAGAAGCTGCAAAAATCAGTGATCTTATGGGTCACAGGACTCTCAACCACAAAGCCATCGACAACGCCTTCCTTTGTAAGAAGCCAGTGCTCCACATCATCTTCGTCGAAATCAGGTGCAACAATGTACTGGCTTAAGTAGTTTCTAAGTAGCCGAGTAACAGCTTGAACATCACGAAGCTCCATTTTCCTAAACCCGGGTGTAATTGGTGCTTCTGGTAGTTTATAGAGTTTAATAGTCCTGCTCATTGTCATCCTTGGACCTAATCTAGAGAATCCAATATCAATCAGTTTCTTCGGGTTCAAAGATCTATGCCAGTACTGGCAGGTCGTTACAGGCGTTGGTAGAACAACACCAGCAGTATACGCAGCTTGCCATATATTTTCCAAGTGAACTCTCCTTGTCACCTCTTTGATCATAACTGGTGCCAGTCTTTTTGACCTAAGTTTTTTGTGGACACACAAGAAGTTGATCTCAGCCATCTTCACAACTTGGTCACGAACTCGGATCCTAGCTGGAATGCCACTAATAAATGCTACAAGTTTCTTAGAAGCCTTGACACGAACTCCAATGTGCCAGCTCGTGAAATAGCCAGGAGGGCGCAAAGCCCACCCGAGAAACTCCTTAGAATAGTTAAACCTGAACATATTCTCATCATCCTCAACATAATTGTTCTTCAACAAGTTATAAACTTCAAGGCAGGTCTCATCATCATTCATATCACAGGTAATCCACTCATAGGGGCCAGGAAGGTTGTAGGGCTCCTGCTTAACCTCGGATAATGGTGTTGGCTCCTCAATAGGTCCTTCAGGTAAACTACTGTTCCCAATATCCCTATATTGCCCAACCGGCTGCGTTTCCCAGAACTTGTGCTGCTTTGAAGCTGATAAAGAATCCTGGAACTTTCTAACCAAGCTATCAATTGATTCATCCTCATTAGAAACTAGTGTTTGGTCTGTATTTGAATCTGGATTGTCCTCAATAGGCACCGTTGGAGGACTTCCATCAGCCATTTCCGCAGTTCAGTTTCAAAGAAGAAAAAGATTTTAATGTTCCTGCAATAACAAAGTAACAATAAATATTACAAAACCACAATAAAATGCCAAGCTAGCTAAAACATACAGACTTACAAAACCAAGACTATAAACACGAGAATTTGTATAGCAAAATATCTTTCAGGAATAAAAATGTTTGAGTTCACAACACCAAATATATATGACAGTCAACTATGATTTATACAGAGCAGCTAGAATATAAACATGAAACCAAAGCACGTATAAGAAAATAGATGTTTTATACTTCTATATCTTTATTCTCAATTGTTTCTAAAGTAATAAATGGAATTCAAATAACTTATTTTGCATAGGTCACAGTTGAAGAGATCAAATGATAAATCACGAGTTCAACTTGAAATGGAAATGCAGGTTATATTCAAACGATATGACCTGCTCTTACCAATGCAAAACCTCTATGCAGTACTGAAAAATCTGTTGATTATTTCTACAAGATCAAAATACGAAAACATGACATAGATTGCTTTAACCTTTCCAAAACTGAATCGCAATAGAAATATTACTCACCTATAACAAGAAGACTCGAGCACATATGTACCATCGAAAAATTGCAACACGCAAGAATCTCATACTAAAGACTCGTAAACAACTTTGACCTGCTCTTACCAATGCAAAACCTCTATGCAATACTGAAAAATCTATTGATTATTTCTACAAGATCAAAATACGAAAACATGACATAGATTGCTTTAACATTTCCAAAACTGAATCGCAATAGAAATATTACTCACAAATAACAAGAAGAATCGAGCACATGTGTACCATCGAAACATTGCAACACGCAAGAATCTCATACTAAAGACTCGTAAACAACTTTGACTATTCGCGAGCCAGCTCAAAGGGACAAGCGAAGCTAAACAAAGCAGATCTAATTAAACAATCTTCTGATGTTCAAATAGCGAGAAGGTACAAAACCTCGGTCACAAACATCCAATTATATTTACTTAGCTTAATCTAGTAAATGAATGCAAATCGAAGCAAAGTGTAAGATAGATCATCATGAATCACCGATTTGACGATTAAATCGCACAAAAAATTGGAAGTCTAAGGCAAATCATCATGAATCAGATGAATCTCGCAAACTTCGGAGACTAAAAAGAGTGCTTACTGACGGCGGAAAAGGCTATGATTTCCCGGCAACGGACGACCGGCGTCACCGGCTAGCGAGAGAGGCGTGCGGAGGGGCGAAGTGCGGAGGAGAGTGTCTTTTTATCTTTGGATCGACGAAGTTTCTTTAGTCAGTCGACTTAGTCTAACTGTCTAAGCACCAACAACAAGAAATGGGCCTGCCGGCCCAAATCCCAAATTTATAACTTAATTATAAAATTTATAAGAAATAATTATAAAATATAAATTTGTAATGATTTTCATGTATTATTTTTAAATAATAATTTTTCATGAATTTTTTTTCAAATTGTGGATTTGTGGTAAGTAAATTACTCCAAACAAAACTCTGACAAATGAGGGATGAAATTTCGTATTTTTGAATTGTCAAAATTTTATAAATTAAAAAAAGTCTTTCAACTAATTTTATTTATTCATGTTATGACAGAGCTGTCTATAATTTTACTAATTTTTATAGACTAAAGCGTCTTATTTTAATATGTACATTATTCGATGGAGTTATGATGGTGATGTTGAGTGGAGTATATAATTTATTCGATGATATAATTATTGAATTGTGATATTGAGTCGTATCTATATTTAAACGAAATTATTGTTTTATAATATATGCTTGCAAGTTGCAACTCTTGTAAAGAAAATATTTATCTAGCTCTTGTGGACTTATTTATTTAATGGTTTTGATTTTTATTAACCTTTTTAAAATCTTATAAACAACGGTTCATCAAACTCTTAATCATCTAACTTTTCAATAAAATGAATATCTTTGAATCTTTTTGTAAGAGTTTATATTTCACATATCGGTAAATCGAATCTTTTTAAGCTAAAACGTGTTTAACGGTAATAAGTTTTGCATTTTATTTTTGTCCCTTAATTTTCAGAATTTATGTTTTCCCCCTTCTCTTCCATATAATATGAATATGTGATTCAATTTGAAAAAATTAGATTTGAAATATTCGTAGGACTTGAAGTCAATTTTTTTAAAATTGAAATGTAGTGCATATAAAAACTATAAAAATGATGGGTGATCATTACCTGTTAAAAAAAAATATATGAATCAAGACCACCTTATCAAAACGAAATCCTGAAAAATCAGACAAGCATAACGAAGAAAAATAGATAGATCACACCAATCAAAAAATAAATTCAAATTTAAAATTAATTTTCTATCCAAATATAGCTCTTATTTATTAATCATATGCAACTAGTCTAATACCCGCACCGTGTGCGGGATTAACTTTAATAAATTGTAAAATAAATCTAATTATTAATTAAAGTGAGTTGGAAGATAATATTATAAGGGGAAGTAAAAGGTAATAAAAACATAAAAAGATATTTTTAAATAAATGATAGTTTACATGTTCTTGATAAAAAAAGGTCTTAAATGAAACTGAACGTTAAAATCACCCGTAATATAAAAATATATGGAACCATGGTTTATGTAGTTAAGGTTTTTTTAATATTAGTATATATATATATATAGATAGTTAGTTTATATAATTTTTTAATTAATTTTTTTTAAATGAGAGTGCGTTTTAAATTGCATTGACAAAAAGAACGAAAAAAAAAACATATGGCATTAAATGCTTCTACTTTATTCTACTTTATTATTAGTATATAGATATATCTTTTAACACTAATACTATATATACATATATGTTTGGTAAGTAGATAAATATAAGTTCTATAATAGGATAATTAAAATATGATAACTATATATATTATTTAAAAAAACTAAAATTTTAAGAAAATAACATGTGTCATATTTTTTTTTGTTAGGATAAACCATGTTGAAGTAAACCGTAAACGTTTCTAATTTAATATATGTATATAGATTTTATGAATTCTACATTTAAAACACATATTCCTTACATCCCAAATAGGCAAATAACAACGTGTAATATATCTAAAGTCGTGCTTACGCAACATTCCAAAAATATCCAAATTTAGGAATTATTCTAAATAGTGCCGTTGTATAAATTGCTTTCTAAAAATAGACACTCTGGTAGTTTTTTTTATTATTAAACGAAAAATGGAATTTGCCAATTTGTAACCCTAGTGACACAAACACATAAACAAAGCTGAACTGAATTGTTCTCAAACCAGAGAGATGGGTAATCCAAAGCAGAAATGGACGGCGGAGGAAGAAGAAGCCTTACGCGCTGGTATCGTCAAGTATGGCCCCGGCAAGTGGAAGTTTATCCAAAGAGATCCCGAGTTCAACAAGCACCTTCATTCTCGTTCTAACATTGATCTCAAGGTTTTTCTTTTTTATTTTTCTGTGTTGGTCGCAGATCCTTGGTTTTTTGATTTTGCGCAATTTTGTTCTTCTCTTGTGTATTTGCTCAGTTTGCCTAGATTCTTACGCATGCCTCGTTGAAGAAATGCCATTATGGAGTTGTTAGGTTTTCTGCTCGGTTGGAACTGTTGGAGATTTCGTGTGTGTGTTTTATTGAAGATGGAAGAAGGAAAATGAGAACCTAAATTGCTCGAGTACGCATCGTTGAATGCGAAATTGCAACAAAGATAGACAATATATGTTTGTGTTCTGTTTAATCTATATGATAATAGCTTGGTTTTTGACAGTTCAGTTGTGGAAAATTGGTTTTAGAGGTTGTATTTGGCAAATTGGTCTCTTGCGAGTTCGCATTCAAGTGGCTATTTTGTGAAAATTTTATAGTGAACGAATACAACAGCATATGATCCATATTTAAAACTTTGGCAATCATTACACTTTTCCGTATCGGTTGTGTTTTCCATTTCCATGTCACACCGGTTATCAGCATGACTTTGCTGTTTCTTTTGAAACAAGAGGCTTTTAGGCCTGTGAGACAACTAATATATGCATGGTTACCACTGATTTTAAAGACTTTTTTCCATCTGCATAAAGAAATAAATTTCCTGACTAGTTCTAGTTTGGGGTTAATTTACAAGTGACATAAAAGCGGGGAGGTGTCATGATTTTTCCTGGAATAGTTGGATATTTTCCCGTTTGACTAAATTTTAGGTACTGTTAGTGTTAGAAACAAGAGGTTGATGATCGGTCATGAATCTAGGATTTCTTTAACATACATATTGTAAATCTTGGTTTTTAGTTGCAATGAACGTGTAGGCAATGCATGATATTGCTGTCTTGTATAGGATAAATGGCGAAACATGAGTGCCGCTGCTGGCCAAGGATCTAGAGAAAAGTCAAGGCCACCCAAACCAAAAACGCAGGACTCTGTTGTTACTCCCTCGCTTAATTGTGAGACTGCTCCTTCGGTTCCTGTTGTAAATGATCCGCCTGCAGATTTTATCAAGGATGACCCATCTAAAGATCCAAAAAACTGCCCAAGGTTTTCTCATCTCCCTTCTTTCTTCAGTGTTTTTCTTGTTTTGAGGTAGCTTTAAAGAACGGTGACTTGCTTAGCTTGTGATCTACTGTAAGACAAATAGAGATTGAGAGGGAAGGGGTTTGTTTGATGGTTATTTATAAGAAGTTTTGTTTTGAGATTGTGATCTATTGTAAGGCAACCATAAAATTTTCTTGAGCCTAAAGGACATAATTGTGTTTATTTGCCTTGTTATTAGGTACAATGCCATGGTCTTTGAAGCACTTTTAAATACAAAAGAGCCAAATGGGTTGGATATCACTTCCCTAGTGAGCTATATCGAGGTCAGTTCCGAGTAAATTGGCATTTTCTTCTTCCTAAAAGTTAGGGAAGACAAACTCTTATTGCTGTATTAGATGCATGTTGGCTGTATATCCATATGCTCCATCCAAAAAATGACAATCTGATTATTTTTTCATCACAACTCTTTTTTTGTGCTCTTACCTCTTATTATGTCAAGACATTGACTAATATAAAATTTAAACTCACCCGGACCATAGAAAATGGACCGGACCAGTCTAGGGTCCGGGGATTTAGAATTTACGGTCCCGGTTCAGGACCATAATTGGACTGTGAACCGAGATGGACCCTAATATTAAAAACTATATATATATATATGTGTGTGTGTGTGGAATTATTTTTAAAAAAACCCAAAAAACTATGCATTCAAATCAACCCCAAACATAAAATTTGTTTAACCAAACTAACCAAATATTAAATTAAAAAATATAATTAGTTTAAAAACCTTTGTTTATCTGGAAAGTACATTTTTTTTTAAAAAAAAGGGGAAACTACATTTTACATGTAACACAAATGACCTACCAGTACACGGGTAAAAAAGACCAATTGTTGAACATTTTGATCATATAAAGTTGTGTATGAATGGCTTGCTTTATGTGAAATATGTTATTTTAAAGGAAGAACAAGCCTGACTATTTTGTGTTTTGGCAATATGTCCAGCAAAGAGCTGAGGTGCCCCAAAATTTCAGGAAGCTATTGGGTTCCAGGCTGAGGAGGCTAGTTGGACAAGAAAAACTTGAGAAGGTGTTTTTTATGTTTTGCAACACAAATAATCAAGGCATCCTCGTCAATACTTGATGATTGACACTTTCATCACTTTACTCTTTCTCTTATGAAGGGTTCAACAGATTTTAGTTATGTATGATCTTATGAAGGTCTTTAAGGTGATTTATCAGGAAAGAAGTGGTTTGTAAGAAATCTAGCTCCAATCACCAATAGAAATCAATATTAAGCAATTTTAGGCCTATTTAGCATTCACTGACAAGCATTTGCGAGATTTTTTGTTTCATAGCAGTAGATGAATAGAGCCATTTTATTTTGTTAATGTCCCATTAGCAATGGAGCTCTAGGCTGAGAAGCTTAGTAGTTTAACTGTATTTAGATTAGTCTGTTTGAAAGTGCAGAAGGGTTAATCCAGTAAAGGTAGAGAATTTGTTTGCAAATGGCAGATAGATAACTGCTACAGGATAAAAGAAGTTTCCTTGCCCAGACAACCACAGTCACAAACTATAGTCAACGGTCCTCGTGAGAGCATAGAATCAGCTGCAACATTTGCAAGTCTGAGTCTTGCCAAAGCAGAAGATCACTCCTTTCAAGCAGCTGAATCTGCCAGGGAATTAGAGAGAATCACAAAGATGACTGAAGAAGCAGAACAAGTTCTTCGGTTAGCTAATGAAATCTGTGAAAGATGTAAGTATGAATCATACTTTTAATCTTTTTCCCAGTGAACCCATTTAAACCATAGAATTAGCCAAGCATTAAACATCACACCATTTATCATACATAATTCATTGGTGTTCAACTACAATTAGCTCAATTCAGTCTTGAATACACAATCTCTGAATCCAAAAGTCATTATCTTTCAACTACTTATCTTTCACAGTCTGAACTCTGAACTGAAGTGTATTAATTTGTACATATGGGTTCATGTCCTCGTGCAGGCGCTCGTGGAAAAACTGTGTTGCTTGCATGAAGGGTGTGTAATTGACAGAGATCTCTTCATAGAAAGTGTAAGTCTTTCTAGACTTAAGTTATAGCTTTTTCTTCTCCGCAGAAGTATGAGCATCTAGGTCAGATAGCCTTGTAAATATGGATGTTCATGTGGGGCTGAACTTGCTGATATCTGTAGTGTGACATTGGTTGTCACCAAGTTATTAGTGTATGAATTCATGGAGATTTTGGGGAAATGTTTGGTAATTAATTCATGAATTCATTACTATACACTACAGTGTGACACTGTGACCTGTATAATAATAATGTTGATCGTCAATAAAGGTTTTTCTGAATTCATATAGATTTTGCACATTTTTTAAGAAGATTTTTAAAAATATAAAATATATTCAATCCTTACAATTACATGACGGTAATTGTAGAAGAAAAAGTAAAGGGAATTCCGGTTGGTGTCCATGTGGTTTGAAGTTTTTTAGGATTGGTGCCTTCGGTTTACGTTCTTTTCCGAATTTTGTCCATTCCGTTAAATATCTATAATTGCTGTTAACAAAAACGTTTGTCCAATGAAAAAAAATAAAGAATAAAATAAAAGAGAAAAGACAAAGTAAATTAAAAACAAAAGAAACTAAAAAAATCTGCTGAGATGTCTATTTTTGTGCTTTATTTTTTATATATAAAAGATAATTTATTTTATACCAAGTAATTTTCTAAAAGAAAAATTCATACACAAGGTATATTTCATCATATTTATTTGCTTAGGTTACTCAAATAGTGCACCTCTATACCTGCTGCGAAATTGTGGGGGGTTGCCCAGGGGTTGGATCTTGCATGGGGTATTGGGTATCCGTCGGGTCTGCTTGGAGGTCGATTCGACTACAGCGGTGAACTTTAATAGAAAGGGGTGCCTCCTTCACACCCTCTATCGAGTCGAGCCTGGTAATATGTTGTCAAGGCTTCTTCTCTCGAGATTGGACCATTCATCTCGACCATGTTTTCAGGGAAGATAATAGAGTGGCGGACTCGCTTACTAATTAATTATGCTTTCTATTGTGATATTGGGTGCACTTGTTAGAGGACCCTATTTTGTTGGACGATTTAAGAGGGGTGAGTCTCCCTCGTTTTTCCCGCTTATAATTCCGTTTTCGTTTTATAAAACGCTCAGCGTGGGGTAGTGTACTCCGTTTTACCAAAAAAAAGTTACTCAAATATTCGTTTTATTAAAAAAACATATAATCATTTGTCACAAAAAATAATTAAAATACTATAATAAATAACTAAATTGTATAAATACAAAAAAGTCAAACTAGTATAATATATGAATAGGGTAAGACGTCTATTTTCCAAAAGTTTCTCCAATGCATGTAAACACAACTTAAATTAGTAGTGTCATCATCAAAATTTCAATAGCACTATATCCGTCCAATTTAGCTGACGTCATCCCCAACCGTTACGGTCCACGGCTCCATGGTCAACGCTTCTCCATTCCACCGCTTTTTGTAACTTTTCAATTTCTTTATTCTTTTCTACCGTCATCCCGAAGACTCTGGCATGGCCGTAACCTTTATTCCTCTAATGAAAATTTACCCACATGGTAAAGTACGTGCGAAAATGAGTTACCGTATCGTAAAATTTAAATTCTTGTTTACAAAATTTATTTATTTCTTGGAAAATGATAAATTGATAATTAAAATGAAGAATAAGTTAAAATATAGGGTCGTCAAGGGTGAACCGGGTCAAACCGGCGGTTTAGGGTCGCCAGTTCAGTCAAACCGGAGGTTTACGGTTTAGGTTTAGGTTTGACTCTCGGCCAAACCTAAATCGCAGGTTTGAAACTTTTTTTTTTTTTTTTTTACTTAACTGCCGGTTTGTTTTTTTTTTAAAAAAAGGACAATTTTGGTAACTAGACCTTTTTGAAAAACTAGAGTAGTAACTAGGTTTTTTTAATGTTTCAATTAAGCAAATATACTCTCTTCTCTCAAGGGATACATTTACTAAACACAAAACTAGAAAAAGCCTAGTAAACCAAATTGTTTAAAAAAAAAAAAGACCAAACCGGCGGTTAATCGCCGGTTTGGTCCAGTCTGGTCCAGTTTTTCAATTTTATTTTATTATTATTTTTTTAATAAACCGGCTTATACGGTTTAGGTTTACCGGTTCGCAAATCTAAACCTACGGTTTAGGTTGCGACCCATGTATAATATAGCCTACTAATTATGTATTTTGTTGGTACAAAAATATTGTTATTTATGAGGTTTTGGACCATCGTAATTAGGTATTGAGTTGAGTGATGGAGCTGTTTATCCATCTATCGGTTGTGTGTCGGTTTCATCTCTTAATATTGTTAATTTTGATGTATTTTAAATTATTTTTGTACATAATATAAAATTAATATTGTAAAACCAATAATAACATGGATAAATTTGATATGTGGTCTAATGTTAATAATATAGCTTAGTATATATTTTTATTGTTAAATATATTAGCATTTGACCTTTTTAAAAAACTTAAGATAAATATACCCTTTATAAAAGATTTTGTTTATGAGCAATTACAAGATTATGTAATAAATATTGTCTTTTAATTGACGTAATAATCTAAATAGAGAAGGCGAATCGATAATTTTTAAATATTTTGTTACAATATTAAAATCTCTATACTATTTTCGATAACTGAATTTTTATTTTTTTATATTTTTATTTTATTACAAGATTTTTTTCCATTTTGTTACAAGACTTTACATTTAATTCTTGTATAATGAGTTTTGCGATATCTACTAACTCATATTTGCGAAACAAGATATTTTGTCTAATTCTGTCTAATAATATTAAGTAGGATAAAAACTATTTATAATATAAACATTTATTCTCATATTTTTATGTTTTTACCACTAAATTTGTAAAATTAGAGATATTTTGGTTGTAATTGGTTAGATGAGGGTGAGACCTTCACCCATCGTCCACCCGTCACTAGACTTTTTCGGATATCCACGAAGTATGGATAATATTGTCGTATCGATTCGTACATTGACAAAAAAAATATTTTACGTACAATAAATCATATAATTTTTTATATAGTTTTTTTATTTTGTTACCTTCAATAACTAACCTGGACTATTATAGGTAACAAAATATATAAGTTTCTTCTATTTATAAAAATAATAAAATACTTTTTCTTATTGTTAATAAAAGATATTTATTATCCTTTTCCATTTCAAATTTTTTAATATATAACAAAGCTGCACAGAAAGTAAAGCCAAAGCCAAGCAGTAGTGTTTCCCTTTGCTTTGCATCTTTTCTTCTTCACCACCGCCTCTGCACTCTCTATCTTCGATGATTAATTGATTCATCATCTTCACTGAATCCCATACCGGAAGCTTCTGGAACCGCTTGAAAAAGCGAAATGGCGATGTCTGACTCGCGGGGAGGAGCAACGGCAACGGTGATGGAGACCGAGCATGAGAAGTTTCGTCATAGCTGCTCAGTTCGGAGGAGAATTACTACTACAGATAATGAAGCCACTCTGAATTCGTCATCCAAAGCTTTGGAGTTGGAGAATTCGAGGTTTTCGTGTTCAAACGAGAATGATCAGAATCGTTGCGTCGATGGAGAGGAGGATTGGAAGAAGACTGACCATGGCGGTGCTGTGGATGTTGAGGATTCGATTAAGTTCACGTTCAGGCCGTCTTTTCCTGCTCATCGGAAAATCAAGGAATCGCCGCTCAGCTCCGATCTTATTTTCAAACAGGTACCAGATTTTCTTGCTTAATTTAAGGCAATTTGAACATTGAAGTCGTTTTTTATTGATGGCAGTTAGGTTTTGGTCTTGCATGTTACGTTTCCTGGTTTGGAGCATTCCTGAAAGGGTTACAAAGAGCTAGTTTTGGGTTCTGTGGGCCAGATTGGCCCTTGGAGTTAATTTGAGACAAAAAAACGTGTTTTTTCGTCATCCGAATTGAACTATTTTTTATGTATTTAATTTTAGTTTGACATCAGACCATACCCTACTTTTGTGCAATATTACCTGCTGTTTAATGTGACATATTGCTTCAGTTTCTTGCTTTTGGGGTGATATAGTTGGAGATGAAGTAGGAGGAGCTATTCATAGTCAACTAGGATGATTGGTGGAAATGATTTGATCAATTGGATAAGCTATTATAACCATTCAGCTATAAATTTTGCAACTCAAAACTGTGTAGGAAGGATGGCGTTAGTCTTTTTTGAATCTGAAAGGGATGAACAACTGCACTCCAACATTTTATTTAAGGATGATAGCAAGTGAGGCTGAGATACAAACCTGGGGAGGCTAACCAGGAACCTCACTGGTTAGCTAATACGAATTTGAGCTTATTGGAGACATTTTATATGATAATCTGCCTGATGGACTAAGGAGAATATTAGATGATGGTAATGTAATAAGATCCTCAACCTTGAAAATAACTGAGATGAAGGCTTGTTTTTATTCAGAAGTGGTGAAAAAAGAGGGAGTGAGGTCCCAAAATGATATTCAAGCCGCCTCAACCTTGAGGCTTGAGATACTAAAGGTCGTTTGGAAATGGAACTCTTAGAGTTAATGCTCAACTAGTTGAAAGAGATAGATATATCCTTGATCCAGCAGAGGAGGTGCAGTTTATCATTTTTCTGAGCTCACAAATCGTTTTTTTCAAGGAAAAGATCTATCTTTAGAGTAGAAGAAGAGAGAGCGTTATGCTTAACACAAGCAAGCATGCAAATATGGTATAATTATTTAACCATCGTACCTGGAAAAAAAAAAAGAAATGGCACAATGTTGGCATAAAATACTCTACTGGACATAGATTGGTCTACTGCAATTTAAGACAAAAATCTTTCATGGAGGCAAATCTAATGGCATTATTTTTTGGCTCTATTACTTGTTCTTGAAGATTAAATTGCACTCTTTATGTAGCTTTTTCTTTGATGACTTGCTTGATGCTAATCTCTTTTGTCGTCATATGGGGTCAAGCTATCGCTTTTTGGAGATATTATCACAAATATGTTGCTTCCATTATGCAGTACGTGACTACTTTTCTCGTTTAAGAATATTTTGGTGTATGGATGCAGTGATTACATCAGTATATCTGTAGTTTTGAGACGGAGAACCTAAAAATGAAGTCAGTGAATAATAACTGGCTCATGTTTGTGAATGTGATTCCCAAGTCTTCGTCTTGATATCTGGCTCATGTTCAACATGCATTTCAATTTAACCTCAAGTGTATGTATACATTTGATAACTTAAAATTTCGATTTCAGAGTCATGCAGGCCTCTTCAACCTCTGTATAGTAGTACTTATTGCTGTAAACAGCAGACTTATCATTGAAAATCTTATGAAGGTCAGTAATAGACTAGCTACCTTTTATTTTAAATTTATTTATTCCTGTATCAGTAGATATCATTTTTTTTTACCTTATGCCTCTATCTAGCTAATCCGACTTTTCTTTATTTTGAATCTTGCAGTATGGTTTGCTAATTAGAGCTGGCTTCTGGTTTAGTTCAAAATCATTGAGAGATTGGCCACTCTTTATGTGCTGGTAACTTTACTGGTCGTCACTATGGACAAGGATTATTCAATACTCAATGCTTCATTCACCTATAGTTGGAGAAATGTTAGAATTGACAATGTTAACTGTATTCTAATTGCAGCTTAAGTCTTCCAATCTTTCCATTTGCTGCTTTTTTAGCCGAGAAGTTGGCACAAAAGAAGTGCTTGTCTGATCCGGTAGGATGTTTAGTTTCTCTCGTCAGAATTCTGTTATTTATTTTCGTTGATCTGCTAGAATTCTGCATTCTGCGGTGACTGTATGTCTTTTTTCACTTACAAAATTTAGTAACACAGTAGGACAAATGCTTATTTCTTTCTGCTACAAACTATATTAAAGTTTCTTTATTGTTTTCGAGTCAATTCTACACTAGATTCTGTGTCAAAAATATCTTGTGCATAGTGTTTTATGGAATCTTACTCTCCAAATTCTTTATAATTGTGTATCCGTTGGTATAATTATGAATCTATAATTTATTAGAGTATTGACTTTTACATGTCACAACAGGTTGTTGTCTTCCTTCATGTGGTGATCACTTCAGCTTCAGTTTTATATCCTATATTTGTTATACTCAGGTTGGTCTTTCTTCATCCCACCTTGTGGAATGCTTTGAGTTCACTTAATGCAGCTTTGTATGCTCGATTTTTAATCCACAGTTAATGACACGGATAGATAGCATATAACACTTCCTTTGTTCAGAAGTTGCATTGCTGGTCATGAGCTATTTAACTGCTTTGGTGATTGTGAAAGATGACTGACCATTCTTAGAAATTTTGGAATATACGTGAAGACATTTTCTCCGTCTTTTAAGCTTGATGGACAGGTTGACAAAGTTATTTATCATAGCCTTCAGTGTCCTTGCAGGTGTGATTCTGCTGTTACCTCCGGTGTCACGTTAATGCTGTTTGCTTGTGTCGTCTGGTTAAAATTAGTATCTTATGCTCATACAAACTTCGATATAAGAACCATTGCCAGGGCATCAATTCAGGTAAATAGACCGTACTTCCATTCAGTAAAATAATGAAAAATTTCCCTCCTTTGTAGCATTTTCCTATGTTGTACCGTACTTAAAATATGAAGATCGTTTCTGACTGATTATTGACTCTTGATACAATGGTTATCATGATTGCTAGGATGACAGCTTATCTGACAAAACCAAGGAACTTCCATATGATATCAGCTTCAAGAGTCTAGCATACTTCATAGTTGCACCCACTTTATGTTATCAGGTGAGTCCATTATCCGATGACACAATATTAGTTTGTAAACCGTCTGATCGGTAACTTTTTTTATGCTGAATATGTTACACGATTATTGAAAATTGTTCAGTCGTCAGAATAGTCTTCTGCCAGAGAATTTTATTTGCTTAGTATGTGCTCTATGAGGCATGATTTATGAATTTTGAGAAGTAGTCCTCTCCCATGCAAGTAATGTATTTGTTAATGGAATTGATGGTTTGATGCATGAGACCCCGTTTATTTCAGTATCATACAAAATGGACAATCTAATTTAAACTTTCACCCATTTGTTTCAAATCTGCTTCCAAATTTAGGTTTTGTTTGGGTGTTACTTTACACTGTTTTAGGTTGAACATTTTGTGGGCGAGGGAAAGTTGGTTGTAAATGAAAATTTGTTTATAAAATTGAAGACCAAGCACGTCCTTACTAACTTAAGCATGTGATCTGAGGTCTAGGTTATTATGCATGTTAGGATAGTAATTCTAGAGTCATTTATCATCACCGGACACATTCCACTCGTGGATGTTTCCAAGTCACTTGCTATATTGAAGTGCATGTTTGTTCAAAGAGGTGCCGCTTTAATAGATCAATCAAAATGATTAAGTATGTATTCGCAATTTAATTGAATATTTAAGTATAGATCTCGGGTTCCAAACATTGTTGAGGTTATGCTAACACTTTCTGGTTTCTCCTTGAAATTTGAAGCCAAGCTATCCTCGTACTGAATGCATTCGGAAGCGCTGGGTTGCTCGGCAGCTTCTGAAACTGGTTATATTTACTGGAGTAATGGGATTCATCATTGAGCAAGTTGGTGACAATACTGTTCATAATTGATTTTATTTGATGGATTCAGTCCTTTTTGACATACTTTGGCTTTCTATGCTGCAGTATATCAATCCTCTTGTGAAGAACTCGCAGCACCCTCTAAAAGGAAACCTATTATATGCAATAGAGAGAGTTCTAAAGCTTTCATTGCCAACATTATATGTGTGGCTCTGCATGTTTTACTGCTTTTTTCACCTTTGGTAAGTCTTTATAGTGTCCCTTTAAAAATATCCCATCAAGTCAAATACACCAACCAGTGCAATATACATAAAATGCATAGAGGACAGAAAGGGTATTATTAAAGGAAAGTTGAAGGTTTCATCTTAGATTACTTTTTGTTCTATACCCTCTATTAGCTGTGGCATTTCCTTGTTTGATTCCCCTTAAGAACGGGGCACGATCCTACCTGATCCGTCATTTCACAAATTACTTATTTGGGAGTCAATTACTGATTTGTTTTTCTTGCAGCTTTTGAAAGTTGCACAAAACAATGATTAATCTTGCCCGCTTTGCATAAGCTAAACTATATAAGCAAAATTCTATTTTTTCAACTTATCATCTATTGTTTGCTAGTAATTCAAGACCCCTCATTTTTGCAAAAAACTAAATATGTTTCGGTGTGAGGGCTGGGGAGTTGATGGTCTTTTCCTTAAAGGTCTACTAATGCGAAAATGATTCTAGGTGATGAACTGCTAATAGAGTTATTTTAAATGAAGGGTAGATTTTTTTTCTTCACGATTTCAACCAATATGTGTGCTTCTTTATTACATTAAACACAACAAACGATTCCAAAAGATGTGTTGGAACAAAGGACGCGTGCATTATATTTTTTCCAGACCTTAATCATGATTTCATAGTGTTCAACTTTATGTGCTTGTGGTATCAAAAGTTCCATGACTGATGCCTACACATGTTGATTCTTAAGGCTAAATATATTGGCTGAGTTGCTTCGGTTTGGTGATCGTGAATTTTACAAGGATTGGTGGAATGCCAGAACATTTGAGGAGGTAGATTTTTCCTAGATAACTTCCATACAGTTTTTATTTTCTGTCTATATTTTCTACTTATTACTGATCTCTTGCTTTTCTTCCTGAATTGGATGTGATTTGGTGATCATCAATTAGTACTGGAGAAAGTGGAATATGGTAAGTCTTTCTCATCACATAAAGCTTCTTCTAAAAATGCCTATTGGGCATTATAAGTTATTTTAATATTTTATTTTGTGTATTTGCTATTAAATTTGTCTAATATAATGTTCAACTTGTGATCCAAGTAGTCATGTCCAGATTAAACCATTGGTAGGATTGAAGCAGGAAGTGTGTATCAGTATTTTTATAAAGTAGATGTATTTTCTTTCTACTTGTTAGTGTATTCAAGCCTTCTTCGATTCATACCAAGGGTTTGTTCTTAAGCTACGGTGAACAAGAACTACAATAATTTAAAAATATCAAAAAGCATTTTTAACTGAAGAGGAGATACTATATACTTTTTTTCTGGTCGGAAGAGAAGATACTATAATAAGGATGAACATAGTGGATGAATATTTAAAATTTTCAATGCTCGGTTTTTCTGTGCTAGATATTTCTTTGAATATTTGCTCCTTGGATTATTATGTCTGAAGTTCGCACTGGCTAACTTTCTGAAATTGTCACAGCCTGTACATAAATGGATGGTCCGGCATGTGTATTTCCCATGCTTGAGGCATGGCATGCCTAAGGTAACTATGATGAATGTTCAGACACATGCATGAACTTGATATATCCAGCTGTTTACAATATTTGTGTACCTGGTTTCTGTCTTATTAATCCCGTTCCAAAGCAAGAAATCAAGTATTATATTAACAGCTGGATGAAGTGGATTTCTAAGATTATTGTTTATTCTGATAGTAGAAGTAGATAATTAAGGAATTTTTAGTCTTAAAATTACCTTTGTTTTTTGTTCTTCAGGGAATTACTATTCTTGTTGTATTTCTCATATCTGCAATATTTCATGAGGTATGATTTCTTTTTTTATATCTCGAGTCACGTTTTTCAAAGAATTTCCCGTCACGTTTTCCTTGTATGTTTACGTGTCTGTTGGTAGTAGTTAGCTTCTGTCATAAATTATAACTAACTCTGTGATTTCTTCTTTCTCCATATACTAGATAGTAGATATTGACAGTTGTGTTTTCATTTATTTTGTCTCTTGGCAGCTTTGGATCGCTGTACCTTGCCATATCTTTAGATTTTGGGCTTTCCTTGGTATTATGTTTCAGGTATTATATCTCATTTTGGTTAAGAACTACGGTACCCGGAAATGAAACAAACCTAGAATACGTATGGGTTTTGATTCATTGAATCACAAAGGCATGTTCCTTATTTCCATACTTAAGATAGGGTCGGCGTTGGACTGATCATTGAGACCCCCCCTTGGTTACGTAGCTTCTCCACGCGTTGTGAACCCGTTTTCATTCATAGGCCAAGACTCCATCCATAAGACTTCCGGTGTTACATTTGCTTACTTATTACTTTCTTGGTTCAGGTTCCGTTGGTACTGCTTACTAATTACATTCAGCACAAGTACAAGAATTCAATGGTACGTATCTTTCTCGTCCTCGTTCCGTGTTTTCTGTGCATTTGAGCTCTATTCTTGACATGGTCTCTTCTGATTAAAAATGTAGGCCGGGAACATGATCTTTTGGTTCATATTCAGCATATTCGGTCAACCGATGTGTGTGCTTCTTTATTACCATGATGTAATGAACCAAAAGGCTAAATCTACATGACAAATGACATCGCCTCTCGGTTTTCGCGGTCAAGCCTTCTTATGAACAAGAACGTGTACAGAAGAACTCTGCATTGCATATCATTGCCGATCCTCCTCTTGCCGTCTCTTGAGCTTTAGTTAACATCCTCTAGCATCAGGTTTTATTTCATTTTAGTGGTAAATGTAAAGTAATTTATGTTTAAAAACATGTGACATTATCATCCGGTGTCTGAAACATTATCCATAATTGCCCAATGCCCCTAACATGTGCAAAAGCGAACCACTAAAATTAATTTTACGAATGAGCAATGACATCAAAGGTTACTATATCAGTTGAAGTAACGAGTCTCCTAACGAGTAAATAAGCTTATAAAGTCAATGAGTAATGACTTATGGGGATGAGACTGATTTATTTTATTTTTTCGTGTTTGATAAAGATTGAAACAAAACAGAATTAAGTGATTCCGGGTCACCGATTTTCACACAACACAGGAATCTTTTCACACAAACAGGAATTAAGTGATTTCGGGTCACCGATTTTCGAAAGACATCAAACGAGCTGTAGGCGAGAAGAGTTTGCTTCACCGGAACATGATTCGCTTGTCAAAGCCGATTTATGTACTTAAGAAAAGTGAAAGTCGCTATGTCCTCACACGATAATGGAAACATAAATGCGAAAATCCAAACCCCACTTCAAGGAGTACGGAGACCCATTGTGAGGTTCTAACCGGTAAGTTTCGAGTGCTTAGAATTCGGGGTGTTACAATTTATGTGTTTTTGATAGAAGAGGAGAAATATTAATGGCCAATATCACTCATAAATCAATTAGAATGGTAAAAAATTAGAAGGGTATACATAATAAAAACCAATAAAAAAGAGCCTATTCACAGAATTCTTTCATAAATATTATAGAGTGGAGATGAAAAAAAAATTATTTTATAGTTCAACATAAAAACTAGGTTAAAATTTAGTTTTTTTGGTCAATATCAATAACTAGGACTTTTAGAAATATTGTTCTATTAAATAGTTTGTAACATACATATTATAGAGCGCATATTTCACTAAATTCTTTCTAGTTTTTTTCTCTTCAATTATAAATTACCCGATAAATTATTAAGACATAAATTTTTATTTTAATTACATCTCACCAAACATATGTCGGTGGAGTTGTTTTTTTCCCTCAATAAGAACCACTTTTATATTGCTTATCGAATCAGTTTCAACCCAATATTCCTTAATTAAAACAATTTATAAATGTTAAAATGATTAGAGTAGAGTATTTGTTTGGCACTCTTCTATCAAAGATGAAATATCCAAATTAATTTGCCGTCTTCTTTTGGAATAGAGACTAGTCGATTATCAGCCTTGCGCACACTGCACTAGAATTTAGACTAGGGACAAATTTGGTCAGAAACAGACAGATTATGGTCTCTATTCCATAATTCACTGCCAAAGTCCCAAACTTCAAGGTGATACTGCTGTCTGCAGACTATGTGACCTCAGCAATTTTGGCTAAAGCTTGGAAATTTCACCAAATCACCCACAAAATAAGCCATTTTGCACCACACCATCCATAAAAAGTTAATTTGCTCAAACCCATCCTTGAAAGTAAACATTACGAAATTACCCTTTGTTTTAACCCACAAATTTGTTTTTGATTTTTTCTTTTAGTCTCCTCAAATTTTGAACCTAATCTTGTTATCCACTAACTTTCAAAATTCATTATAGAACCAAGGGTATCAAGAGTAAGTTTAAAACTTAGTGGATTTTAAGAGAAAAAATTCAAACCTTGAGGACACCAAGAGAAAAATTTTTTTATTTTTTTAAAAAAATTGTACATTGAAAGCAAATTGAAACACTAAGTAGAAAGGGTAGTGGCCCGAGGGATCAACTTTGACTAAAGACGATGAACGTGGTGAAAGTCAAGGCCCTAATCCTCGAAATCGACCGTTAAAAATATCACTATGAATGAGCTCAAAACCCACAAATTTATGATTGGTTGAACTATTGTTCAACCTTCAAGGTAATACTTTTGGATTTTTGGGTTTGAACCGGTGAAATTTTATTATTTTTTAGAGAACATAAGCTTACAATCCTTGTCTATCCAACGCATGCTTACTCATTTGCTTGGTTACCACCAAATTATCATCGGTTTTCCAACTAACCGCACATTGGAATTGGTTGGTTGAGGTAAAAAAAAGTTTTGGGTGCGGTTTCGTAACTTCGGTGGTGTAATTTGGAAGCAAATTGATCCCGAACTGATCCGGAACTAAATAATCATTCATATTCAATCCGATAAGACTTCTCTGTCTAATATTGAACCGATGAACGACTTTTATGTCTAATCAACTAAACCGATCCTGAACTAATCCGGACCTAAATAATCGGTCCGATTCAATCCGATAATACCTCTTTGTCTAATATTGAACCGATGAACGACCTAAACCTTCAATTTACCCTAAGTGGTAAATACTAAGGAATATTTTGTTCTCAACGTTGAAAGTTCAGTACATTACATTCCTCAAATTCATCTCACCTTCAAGTTTACCTTTCAACTCCAAAACTCCACCGCCCATTCCTAATCATTCACTACACTTTGAACCCTTCAAAATTCCTGTCACATTCTTCCTCTCTCTTTCCCCCGTCAACCCTTCTCTCTATCCAACACTCTTTCTCCAAAAGGGAAAAGGGCAAGAATCAAAATACAAACCCTAATCTCCAAATTACTGAAAATCATCTTGTGGGTATGGACGATCTAAGATCCAGTACCTACAGAAATGACCGTATGCAACTTGAGGTCTACTCCGGCGCCGGAAAACCAAATGGGTTACAGGATTTCAGGAGTTACAGTGCTTCTTATGCAAACTCTGTAGTAACACAACCACCGATTTCAGCTATGGAGCTTAGGAAAGGGAAGAGCACGAGTGGTTCGATTTCGAAAGCTTGGAGCTTTAGTGATCCTGAAATGAAGAGGAAGAGAAGAGTTGCTAGCTATAAGGCTTATTCTGTTGAGGGTAAGATGAAAGGCGGGTTTAGGAAGAGTTTTAGGTGGATTAAGGAAAGGTATTATCAAATGGTTCATGGTTGGTAGTGAAAGATTGAGTTGAAATGGTGTTTTAATGTTTATTGTTGTTGTTGTTATTGATGATTGGTGTGTTATAAATGTTGTGGTTTGGAATTTATTTGTGTGCTCATTTTCTGATGTTTTTGTTGATCATATGATGTTAATGAGTGGAGTATTAAGGGTATGATCCCACCGATACAAAAATAAATCAGTGGATACTTTGTTTTTGTGTTAATTCTAGGCTATGAAGTACGGAAACCCTAGGTGACCCGGAATTACGTTTCGGTTTTCGTTTCTTGCCGTGTTCGCTTTTCGTTCTCATGTCTAAATGAGGAAAGCGAATCCGGAAAGTTGAGGATTGTTAATTCTGTAACAAAACCAAGCGGAATCGTTCTTAAGGTGCGAGGAAGATAATCAAAAGAGAAGGAATACATGCATATGCGTAAATTTGGTAATCAAGTTGGATAGATTGAAGTTGATCCATCGTTTTGATATACGGCTTGGTAGCTCTCAAGTTGGGCAGTTCTTTCGGATTTACAAGTTGGAAGTTTTGAAATAGTTTTTCAAGTTGTAACTCCGGAAACGGAATGAAAATGAATCTAGTCCGTATGCATGTCTTGTTCATGAATTTTTTGTAATCATTCCATGAGTTTCATGTAGAATGTATGTGTTCCTTTTGTTATCCTATATGGTATCAAAACTAATCAAATACTACTCCAACTAATTCAATACACAAGGAATGATTCCAAAAAGATTGATGAATAAGGATATGCATATAGACTAGATTCATTTCCATTCCGTTTCCGTGATAAAACCAAGCAGGCCCTTCATGTTTTAATAGTGATAGATAAGTATAGGTATATCATTTACCGAATAATTATAGCGAGAAATTTATTTAGTTTTTTGTTTAATTATCGGAATTAAAATAAAGGGTCCATACAATCACCTGCATTGTCATTGTGACTGCACGCCGGCTTGAGACGAAGTCGACGCGTAGCAACAATTAGCGTCAATTTCGCATCAGTAAAGTTGACGCTGGGTACATGATGATTTCGTTCCACAAATTTAGGCAATTTAAGAGCCTAAGGATGTCATTCTAGTGTGTGATAAGGACGTGATACAATTGACGTCAATTAGCCTCGATTGAGAAAGCCTTAACTATGTTAGAAAGCTATAGATAGAGTGAATATTGGTCAAGTAACCAGGAAAATTTCATTCAGCCACCCGTGCCAACGGCACAAAATCAACACAAACAGCTCCGTTTACAACCAACACAGTAATGACATTAGGGTTCGTTCATATCAAATAAAACCATCACACTATAGATGGCTGACGTAGAATCGCGTAAGATGATTGGTATATCATGTATAAGAAACTGACTTACAAGTCAAGGCATGGAACAAACATAAAGATGATGAGGGAATAGTTAACGTAAATGAGAAGTTGAATCAATTTGTATTCAAAACTAAAGACTGAAAATCATATATGGATATCTATACTAGAGAGGAATTTCATGTGGTTAGGACACAATTCAAATGTCAATGAAACGAAGTTCAGCATAACTAGCAACTATGTCAAGTAACGTACCATCAAATCATCAACAGAAGAATCATGAGTCGTGCCCGAACAGAACCATGCCCGAACAACATACACAAGAATTCTTTCACCAATGCCTATAACAAGTGCTTACCGGATGACAATGAGAGACTTGCACCGTGCACAAGCAGTAAACAGAAGCCAACTAAAGCTCAAGCCTGAAGGCAGCGGCACATTAACATAATGTGCAAGTATTCCTAGTTTTTTCAGACTCAATTGCCTGGTTATGTAAATTGTTGCTACTCACAGTGTTTAGTAAAGGAAGGAAACTGATGTCAATGCAGTTGTGAACTTTGGTTCATATATCATTACAGGGAGTGTGTAACACATAATTTGGCTAATGAACCCTCTCGTCGTCAAAATGAAGGCTTTGGATCCCTTTTAGAGTGGATTCATAGCTTTTCAAGTTACCGGTATTCCTACCGGATGATGAAAGCTTTGGATCTGAGGAACCAATTGGTGAACTTCTTTGCCCACTTGAGACCTTCTGAAATGTGCCAGGGCTCGAATCTGTGGCACGTGATTGGACTGGATCAGACTCGTTACCAGTCCCAACTACATCTCGGCTGCTGGATATACCAGATCGCCTCATTAATGAACCGCTGGACTGTCCCAAGAGATTTGAGCTTGGTGACTGCATGATGTAACAAGCATTAGAATCATGATATGGTTCTTCTGGTCAATTAACACTACCAAACTCAATGATATGGTAAGAGCAGGAAAATGAACATTACACCATATACAAACACAAGGTGCAACAACTTCACCTTGGTCATAGATTAGGCTGATGAGTCAGGTTCCAATTCAGTATGACAAGATTCACTCCAAACATAACCTCTAGCATAGATTAGGCTACGTACGAATAGAGTCAAATTTGTAGGTAGCCATATTCTAGCTGACTCGTACCATTTAAACGTTACATAAGAGTCATTATTTCAATGTGCCATCAATTACACGAAATTAGATTGCATATTTATTGGGCCATCGTTTTTACCATAGCTAGTGAGATTAGTACAAGCTTAGGTACAGCTGGTTTATTATTAGATCAGGGTTTGCCAATATTCCACTCTAATTTCCAATGTACGCCCAAGAGAAATCTTTAAATGATGTTACCCAGTAAATCGTTTGTTTGCCAAAACAAAATATTTGTGATCAATCATGCATTTCAGCCAAAATATTTCTCCAGGAAATGACAGTTTCTAAGCAAATGCAGTAGATGAAAACCAGAACATGAGTATCATAATCTCTTGCTTACAGCCAGGTCGCTGGCAACTGGACTCTTCTGCTTCTGCAAAATTCCAGAACTTGTAAGAGGTCCTGAAACTCTTCGACGAGATATATCCTCTGATGACAAAACAACTGGTTTTCCATCTTCTCCTGTAAGTCATAAGGCAGACTCCGGTTCATAAGGGGGACTTGGAAGTTGGAACCAGAATATATAAAAAAGACAAATGGGATCACATGGTTCATCTGCACAATATAACAATCACATGTATAAACTACCTAGATTCTTCTCAGCATTGGGAAGTGGAGGCATCCCTACACCAGCACCCTACAGAAAGAAGGGAATCAACCAGCATAAGCACAAAATGACAGACAAGGAGACAAAAAAAATTACACTGATAATTGACATGAGAATATAGGCTAACAGGGAAAGTAAACAGTTGCAAATCCCGGATACAGATTAGAATCACTTACCACACCGCGAGTAGGTGGAGTGGATACCTGTGCCAGCTGATACTTCAAGATGGTCCAATCAAACACGTAATCAAACTGGAAACCTGGATAAAATGTTCAAATTTCATTAATTCAATGTTAACATAATATTCATCTCAGACAAAAATGCTACCAGTCAGACGAGAAGGTAAGTAGGATGAAAAGAAAACTTGGACTCAGAGCCTGCTGACTAAATGAATGAATCAAACCTTCACGAATGAAAAGATCACGGAATATTCTTTTTAAATATGCATAGTCTGGTTTGTCGTCAAATCTTAGAGAGCGGCAATAGTGGAAGTATGATGCAAATTCTGGTGGAAAACCACGACACAATGCCTGAAAATAGCAATATCGAACCAAACATTAAGCTTGCAAGAAGGAACACGAAACATGAGCCTAGCACAATTTGCTTTATATCAATTATTAATACCTCTACCGATGTGGATATCTTTTTCTCACTGATTTTGTCATACTTCTGCTTCTTAGTTCCTGCCTTCAGGCCCTGCCAAGGGAGACTATACAAACAAGTATTTCAGAAAGGCTTATATGATAACCAACTGCAGATTAGCTAACAATGGAATTCAGAAAGCTTACCTTCCACGTAGGAAATACATGAGAACATAGCCAAGAGACTCCAGATCATCCCTGCGACTTTGCTCTGGAAAAGTCAAACACTAAGAGCGTCAATAAGCGATTCGGTTAGGGGCTACAAAGCTGTTATAGGGTAATTGAAGAAGCATACCAATGCCAAGGTGAGTGTTCGAGCTAGCGTATCTTGCAGTACCAGTCAAGTTTTTGTTCTCTCTGCATAAAGTATAATCAAATATCATTAACCTCACAGGTGAAAAGAAAAGTAAAAAGTTACAGAAAGATTGATGTAACAAAGTTATCATAAATGATTTTGGCATGTAGGAAAAGCAAAGGTAGGTTAGCATGTTATTTCTGATTATAATAAAGCTCATGTAGGGCCTCTACCTGTAAGGAATATGCCGATGGGTTGAAGTATCTTTGTATTTCTTGGCCAGACCAAAATCAATCATATAGACCTATAACAATATTACCCACAAGCTTAATGTCTACAAAAATCTTGGATCAAAGCATTAATTTTGAAGACATTAAAGTTTCAAAGTATAAAGTGATGAACCTGATTTGCCCGTCTGCCTAGACCCATAAGAAAATTGTCTGGTTTAATATCCCGATGCAGGAATGATCTTGAGTGAACAAACTCAATACGGTTAATCTGAAAAATAAAAAGTTACAGTGGTTTGTATGGAATATAGACTATAAACTTCTTTTTCGAAAACATTCAAAGTGAAAAGAAAAAAAAAAGACGAAACATCTACCATTTGATCCGCAAGCATAAGAACAGTCTTCAATGAGAGCTTCCTGCTACAGAAGTTGAATAAATCTTCGAGACTAGGCCCAAGTAAGTCCATCACAAGAATATTATAATCACCTTCCGCTCCATACCATCTGACATTTGGGATTCCAGCTGAGAAGGTAGGATAGTTAGCAAAAAGTTAATCTAACAGTTATAAAAATGGAGACACGAGATTGCATTAGCAATGATCGGTCAGCTTACTTCCTCCCTGCAGGAGTCTGTACAGCTTTGATTCATACAGCAACTGTGGATGCTTGGTCTTAACACTTTCCTGCATTACAAAAAAAACAAGCATGTCAAATCTCTGGAAAGACAAATTCCCTCACAAGTCAGAGCCATCTAGAAGAGAGTGAAAAAATGCTGCTCTAATGATATTACTACAAGCTACAGCATATATTGAAACAAGCTGAGCATAGCCCAGCTACTAAAAGATGGACAATAAGAATTAACTTATCGTGAACATGGTTTACTGTGTTTAATCAAAGTGAAATTCAGTGTACTGAGCTTAAGCCTATTTTAGATTTATTAAACAGCGCTTAACTTCCTATAATACTCATGTGCTATTAAAGCAAGGTCGTTGTATTTGGCCTTCAGAAGACAACAACATGCCAACCCACATAGAACTACTGCTACCAATGAGTCACATAGAATACTAAACCTAATTGATGCAAGATCACCACTTAATAAAGCACAAAGTGAAAAAAGGAGGCAATTTTCTGTTTTTATCGCATCAGTGTTTATAGTTCCCATGTATTGCTAAGCTTCCCCTTATCAAACACTCGAGAAACAATCCGAAACACTTGCAGAGACAACATTAATTGGATGTAAAAAACAATTGACCAATTCAATAATAATAGACATAACGAGATTAATCAACTCCACGTTCAAAAGGTAATCAGGCAACTCACTAGCTTAATTGCAATCTCTTCATTAGTCTGGATATTAGTCCCTGCACAGAAAAAACCAAAAACAAGTTGAAAACAGACAAACAAACAAACAAAAAAACACTTGGATTAAAATTATTTACGAAGCGCAGAAGTACCAAGATAGATCTCCCCAAAAGAACCGCTACCGATCTTACGACCGAGTCGATACTTATTCCCCACACGAGGCTCCATCAAAATCCACGAAACAAAACCCTAATCACAAAACCGGAGCAACTTAAAACTCGAAAAGAATCGCGGAACCGCAATTCAGCAACCAGTGATCCCCAACATCAGCGGTCGTAGTACTATCAGGCTATCAACTAATCAATACCACAACGAATAAGAAGACACTCCCACGGCGTCGAGAAACAGCAGCTCAATCAACCGCGGGAAAGGCGAGCGGCCATGAGAGAAAGATTCGAGTAATGCAGTAGAAGTAATTACCGAAAACCGTTATACCAGAAGTCGAGAGATTTGGAGATGATAATGGAGCCAATGCTGCGATTTTCGTTAGGGTTTCTTGATTGATTGGAGAAGAAGGTTTTGGGAATTTGGGGGAATAATACCGATAGTGTAACGCTTCGCTCGTGGTTTGTACTGTGCGGGTGGATAGGTTGAAAGCGCGTGGATGTAAAACGCGTGAAGACTACGCATATCAAATATCTACTACGTCACGTGACTTTTACGTGCCTGACCCGGTCTATCTGACTGACTACGTGTCCCCTGGACCCATGGCCACGTCATAAACTGTTTCGATTTGTACTTTTCTTTTTGTTTTTCATTGATAAATATATATATGGGGTGTGTTCCCATGAGAACCCTAACGTGTATATGATAACAATCTTACGCCGTTGGATTGTGAGTATTAAGGGTCGAGATTTAGCGTAGATATCATAATTAATAATAATTAGGAATAACTACAATAAACACGAATAATACAATAAACGATATGAGACATTCGTAATAGAACTAATAATAATTACGAATTTAATCTCATGTATACACGTTAGGGGTGTTATATATATATATATATATATATATATATATATATATATATATATATATATATATATATATATATATATATATATATATATATATATATATATATATATATATATATATATTAGAATTTGATTGATCCTATAGGAATACGGAACAGTGAAAATAAATACATTTTACATGCAACACGAGAAATGATTCTAAAAAATATATATGAATAAGGTAAACATATAGCCTAAATTTATATAGGCTAAATTTATTTACATTCCGTTTCAGGAGTTATAACCAAATGGGGTAAAGTTTTGGTTGTTTTTTTTTTTGTAAATACTCCCGTAATGTAAGGTTTTATTTAACAAATGAAAACCAAATTCAAAGGAAATAAAGGCAAAACAAAAGGCTTAATTGATAAAGATTTGTTCTTCATACAAAAATCAACTTAGAATACACATTGTGATGAGCTACGAGTAAGTAGCTCTCTTGCTAAGTAGTGAAACTAAATTTACATCAACAAACAAACGAAAGAATACAACCCACTTCATCTTCAACCTTCCTTACAAAAACAACCAAACAAGCATTATTCGGATCCAAAAATGGCCAATTCGTGTACTAATCAAGGAAGGCGATCCGAACTCATAGCCTCAATGTCAGAAAATTAGCTTCATCTATGAAAGATCAGAAATTAAGCAGCTGCAACCTGAGTTCTCGGGCTAGGGAGACCCATGTAAGCGAGCCTAGGCGAAACACGAACCCTTGGGCTCGGCCTTGGAGACGGAATTGGTCCATGGGGAATACATGGACCACTTGCAACACGTGGCGATAAGTTGACATGCTCGAGCGCTCGGGATTGTAGGTCCGCGGGATAGTCTCGTACACAACCGATCCTCGGACCAGCTCCTGTGGTCCATTTGCATGACAACCGCCTTGCCATGTTGAACACTTGCTCTTCTGCTTTGCTTTGTTGATCGACGTCGAGTACATCCATCGGAATCGTATTCTCTGATAACTCTTCCGCAACATCCTCTTCCTTCTCGGGTGTTCCCTCGGCCGAGGATACAAACGACGAGCTGCTGCTGTCGTACGTGTACTTCTGTAGAAATTTCCGTTTCAATATTAGAATGATAAATTCCGGTGGACCAATATAACGTTCGTGTTTCTCGAACTTCAGTTTTTACCTTAACATTGGTGAGATCTACATGATTTTCCTCGAGGAAACTGATGAACTCCTTAAAATTCTCGTCTGTCGGGAGATAATGACCGCTGTATGGCCATATCGCCTAACAAAAAAACGTGTCGTTTAGTATTTCGTAAACATAAGTTAAATAGGGACGGGCATTTCCGGATATCCGATCCGAGAGCAGCCGGACCGACAGTTTTATCCGGACAGATATCCGATCAGAAGATCCGATCCGACTATTTATTCTTAGAATAGTCGGATATATCCGATCCGATCCGGCTATTTCTTCTTAGAGTAGTCGGAAATATCCGATCCGATCCGACTTTTCCCTCTAAACCCGATCCGTATCCGATCCAATGATCCGAAAAACATGCCCAGATCGGACTCGGATCACCAATTGTCGGATATTTTCGGATTCAGATTTTTTCGGATCTGATCTGATCTTCGGATTAGTGGATCGGATATTTTTGCTCATCCATAGTATAAAGTGTGTTTGGCTATTTACCTCAAGAACTCCTTCATGAGCTCTCAATCTTCCTGCAGCTGTGGTTGCAGCTCCGGATAAGAAACTCGAGTGCTGAAACGAACCCTTCTTCTTCTGTCCTATATACAAACAACGCGACGTACTAAGTACAAAGATCCACTTCGAACCCTCTACGGAATCAACAAGTTTTCCACTCTGTTTGTATACAAGCTTTCCTTCTTCCACAATCACTTCATAAGCTTCCCTTTCTTTCTGAAATTCAGTAAAAAAAAAATTATACTGTCTAACTTTTTTTACTAATCTTTCATCATGATGAATATTGCAAGATAAACTTACCGGTCCAAGATACTGAATGCATTGGCTTTGCAGTTTGGACCTCGGACACTTATCCAGATTCACTTCCTTTCCGTCTCCAATATCCAACCTACAACGAATCAAGAACACGAGTTTTTCATTACACAACAATCCGAGTTTTGACTAGTAGACAGACGAGTGTATATATATACATACCAGTAGAAGAATGGTTGAGAGCTTTCGCTTTTGAACCAAACGTCGTAGTATAGATGCAAGTTGTGTCCATAGCGATGTCTTGGGTCAATCTGAAATCCATTAGACCGGTTTAGCATCAAACCCGGTTTATGCTGGATTATACTGTACGATGATGATGCAGTGTGTACTTTTTTATATGTCAAGTTGCAACTTTCGACTACCACAAAGAAAATTTATTGCCAAGTCTATCTATATATGGTCCCGACTAATATTAAATAAGAGAGATGAAAATGAAATACAGAGATAATATTGATGAGTTTGGTATCCCACATCGGAAGAGTCAAACCCGACAACTATAGGAAAACTTTTTTTTTTTCTTGTTCAAAATTGTGATGGATCAAAGCAACAAGAGACAAAGACTTACAGCTTCAAGCCAATGTTGTAAAGCCAATTTCTGAGCATTCTCATCTTTTGACAAACCCTTTCCAACCTGAATCGAATCGAAAACTCGGGTCATTTTACTAAAAAAATGATCATGATCTTCAATATTGAACTATTGAAGGAATTCTTACCTTAGCAACTCGAGTTCTGGCTCGTGTCCATCTAGAAATCGCGGTTTCTTGCTTCTCTTCGTTGAAGAACGAGATTGAGCTTCTTTTTAGTGCAGCAAAGTCTAATGCCTTCCACCTGAATCATAAAACATTACACATTAAGGGTCTGTTTGGTACATCCATATATGCAATTTTGGTATATTCAGATATGGACATACTAACCAAAGCTCTTCGACGACAACAGCGCAATCAGCGAGATTTCGCCTAGTCCGGTAGCTCTTATAAACCTTCTGAAGCTTAGTAGCCGCAGCTTCGAGTTCAGAAACCGGTCTAGGCGAGAAGAACACAGCTGGTTCAGGAAGAGAAATAGCTGGTAATCTTTTGTGTATTAGCCCATTTGAGCTAATACAAACCTTCTCCTTCTCACCACCAATTACGCACTCGAATGAGAGATTCTTTTCTAGAACGGATACTTTTTCGGGTTTTGAATTCTTGAAACCGGTTTTCGGGTTAGGGTTAGGGTTCGGGTTCGCGTTATCTTCCATTGATCGCTTCAAACTACTGCATCTCAGATTCAAATCCCTCATTCTAGAGGAGCTTATGCTGGTGTTGCATACTAAGCTTATGAAACTCTGCTTTATAATCTCATGCCAAGCTGATAACAATATCGAGACTGATAAACCCATCAACTTCTGATATCTGATCAAATCGCCACAACAAAACACGATAAGAGATCAATATACAGTAAAAGAAGAAATTTGTTCTTTGCTGACTTTTCAATCGTAGGTTTTATGACCCAAATAGAGATGAGAAAACTAAATTAAAAAACCCTAAAACATTCAATTAGACTAACCTTTGCGAGGATTGAATCTGATTTTGTGGTTTTCTTTGATTGATAACTGAGAAGGAAAGGATTATCTTACATATATATATGTCTGTGTGAGCGGAAGAGGAAAGGAAGGTGAAAGCGCAAGTCAAGTGGGCATGTTTGGAATTGAATATTCAAAGATGGTAAATCATAATATTCAAAAAGGCAAAATAGGATTTTATTTATTTTATTTTATTTTATTTTATTTTATTTGCCTATTTGTCATTATAAAAAGGTGAATTTCTTATGTGGAGTGGAACTGTTGGAATATAAATAATAAAAGTAAATGCAAATTAATGGAAAACAACGGCGACTGGCTAGAAGAAAGACATGGATGCAAGATCAAATTTGGGTAGCAAAAAAAAAGCCAAACAAATAAATAAAAGTTGGAGAAAAAGATATCAAAGGAAGTAGACTTGGAAAGTTCATAATAATATATTTTAAAATGTTTCAAAAAAGTTAATTAATCATTATAGTAAGCATGTCCACGGGTTACCCGTGATTCGGCGGATTTTGATCCGGCGGGCTACGGGTAAGGGTCGAGGTGATCCTTACCCGTGACCAGGCGGGTCAATCCGGCGGCTCGACCCGCCAACGGTCAATTTTTTTTTAAAAAAAAATCGAACCCAACGCATATTTTAGCCGTTGGACAAACTCATTGGCGGGTCGACCCGCCGGGTCTTTCCTTTTCTTTTTCCTTTTTTTTAAAAATCGGGTTTTAAAACAAAAGGTCAACCGTCGACCCGTGTCCCGGCGGGTCCGACCCGTAGATATGCTTACATTATATGTTGTAGATTATAATATGTAGCAAAATATGTGGTTGTAAAGTATAATATGTACCAAAATATATTAAAAGTTTATTGCACAAAACTACTCTATATTTTATGTATTGTGTTTCTTTGCCCAAATTTACAATTAAATGCATTTATTTATATATTCAATATAATTTACCACTCATATATAGATCTTGTTTATGTTTATTGTGGTTTTTGGAAGAAGAAGAAATTATCGACATTTTTTGTAATTTGGCATCCATATGATATTTTTAATATCGTAAGTAACATGTGTTTTGTATTTTGGTTGGTTAACATGTATTAATGGTTAAGTTAGACTTACCCATTATTTTTCAAAGATAAATATGTGTGTTTGAGTGTATTTATAATTTTTATTTTTAAAATTTTACTATATAATTTCCATTCATTAAAACTTATAATTTTCATTTTTAAAATTGTACTATATAACATGCATTTTTGATTGGCTGACATGTCTAGATTTTTGAGAATATTTTTTTCAGAAATTGTACAAAGTTCTTGTTGAAAACTTTTTGGAAATTACTATATATTTTCCATTTTCCATTTTTAAAAATTTTACATCATTTTCCTTATCTCTTACATGATAATTTTTAAAATATTTACCCATTTTAGGAAATAGAAATGCTTTATATTAACGTTAATATTTTAGACTGTCGCGGTAAATTTATAATTAAAGTCATAACATTATTTATAAAACACCGATTTAAAAATTATTTATAATGTTTTTACTTTAAAGATTAATGAAAGGCGAATAAACACGATGGAGATTTCGGCGGATAGTAGATTATATTTTAGTAATTTTACTAATATTTTAGATGAAAATAATTTAAATTAAGAAAATTGAAAAATATGGAATTAAAAACAACATAGTAAAAAAAAAGTTATAACATACTTATTTTAATTTAAACTTAGAAATAAATCCAACAAAGTCTGAGCATTACACTAATATATTCTAAAAATCTATTTAAAATTAATATTTGTATCAACTATCTATTATTTTTCATTACAATTAAATTTTTACAAACCGTTTCAAGAACAAATATAAACTTAAGAAAAAAAAAACTTTGAATACGCCTTAATATCATTTTGGAATATTTGTACCAATTTTTTTTACTTGTGATCGGTATTTTTTTATATCAATATAACCATTTATGAGCTATAAGACTATCTACGTTCATAGTGAAAAGCGTTAAATTTTACACCCCTAGCTAAAACAAATTTCTACATCCTATGTGTTTTCTCAGTGTAAATAGTTAAATAAAAATTCACTCCGTTCAAATATAGACGTCATCCTCCAAGAGTGCAAAATATAGTGGGTCCTACTCCTCCACAAATAAACCAATAATATCTTTTTGTAATTTATTTTTTTCTTAAATATTTTATGGAAAAAAGAGAAAGTAAGGTTAATATAAGATTATAGACGGAATAGAATACAACAAAAAGTTATATAAACGGGAGTCTATACGCAAATACGCATAGAAATATTGTACATAAATAGCATTATAAATGGAGGGATGCGGTTAGTCTAAGTCTATAATAAATCAATAATATATTAAATAGGGATGTCTGTATTTAGCAAACATGAAGGAGAAATGGGTTACTAATTTAATACATACTTGCAATTAATTGTTTCAATAAATACATTTTCTTCTTAGTTGTTCAGTGTATAGACGTATATAATGGTTAGGATAGGGACCTTGTAGTCCCTTCCTCTTACTAAAAAGTAAAATAGGTAATATTAAGATATTTTGTATGGAAAATATCACAAGAAAACTAATTCTCATGATTGTTTTAGTGGCGTTTCGATTGATTTGTGGGGGCGTGAATTTGTTATCGACTTCGAATGATTTTGTTGTAAATCCAAATTTAAGGTGTTCATGGTTGTTCTTTAGGCTTTATACTTGTGTACTTTTGTTAAAGATGAATGTTTTGCTCTCCGGTTCTCGTGGATTGGATCATCTTACTTTAACTCGAAGATATCTTTGCTTTCAGGATTTTATGATGTGTTTTGTGTGTTTGTTGTTGTTGTGATTCTTCATGACCATTAGTCCGTCTGCCGATCTTTTTCGGTTTTTCGATCCACTAGACTACGTGTCGTATAGTATTTCAAACTGCTACCTTTATCAAATAAAACATAAGAAAATTGGTTACAATATATAGTGAATGTGTTTTTTCTAATGTAACTTTTTTTAAAAAAATTATAATCTGAACTTACAATGAAAAAAAATACTCTCAATTTACCGCGTCTTTTTCGTTTTACATAAATGATAAAATAAATTTATTACAGAACATGCGTATAATGACCTCGTCCGATATGAATCTCAATGTTCATAATCTCTATGACCGTTGTTTCAAAGTTCAAATATTTATAAAGGGACACAATCCCGAAACGTGTGTAAGGGCGCACTCTTAGTGAGCCTATGAGACACATTCAACATTCATAATTACGATCGGTGTGTTCCAACATTCGAATATACAATATTGTGGGTTATCGCACTCCCGATGTGCATGCAAGGGATACTCTCAATGTCCTTAAAAAAAATTAAAAAAATACTCTCAATGAACCTTAAGAGACACATCCATAACATGCGTGGAAAATTAATTAGAATACGCATGCTTTGAGTAAATTATATTTCATGAATTTTATTGATTAATGAATTATTTTAGTTTATACCAAAAACAAAACAAAAAAAAAAAGGAAAAAGTTAGAATATTTAGTACGAAAATATTATAATAGAAAATATTAGGATAATATTTTATAGAATGAAATATTATTTTTTTTCGGATTTTAAAGTTTTCTTAGTTGATTATTGTTGAATTCCAATATTTGAATATTTTATATTTGTTTGTTATAAGTCGATGTTTTACCATTGGGGTCTATGAGCTCCATTTTAAGGGCAGTCAACTACTTTGACTGTTCTAGTGTGGGACCCACCGAGGATCGAAGAGAATTAAATTGGTTTGGTCAAATGAATAAATCTTCCACACGTACGCTGACGGACTTTCTTCTAACCCCTAACGACGTTAACCCCAAGAAGCCCGCCGTGATAAATGAAGTTAAATAATTAGGGTATTTATTTGTTTGTTTCTACTAGGGTTGTGCATACGGTCCGGACCGGTCCGTTTTCGGGTTGGACCTAAATTGTGCAATTTTAAATATTTTGGCGAGGTTTTTCGGTCTAAAACCGACCGGAATGGACTGAACTGGATCGGACAGAAAATCCGTAGTTTACGGTCCAACTCGGGTTACGGTTTTATACAGTCAAAAAATCGGACCGGACCGTAACCCGGATTTTCAAAAAACCCTGGACCGTAGACCGGACCACAAATTCCGGTCCGGTCCGATCCAACCCGGGTTACGGTTTTATACGGTCAAAAAACGGGACCGGACTGTAACCCGAATTTTCAAAAAACCCTGGACCGTAGACCGGACCACAAATTCCGGTCCGGTCCGGTCCAATTTTGCACGGCCCTAGTTTCTAAGTGTAGCTTTGGTTTGGTTGGATTATAAATACGAAAGTATAATTTAATTAGATTTTATAAATATAAGAATTTTTTTGTAAGTGTTTATTGTAATGAGATTTGTGGTTAGTTATTTGAATGAAGTTGTTAAAAGGGTTAGTATTTGTTAATAAGTTAATTAAGAAGTTAGAAAAATGTGGATTAGAAATATCAAACTATATTTTATTTGATTTTATGATATTATTATCTTAACTTGTTTGGTGTAGTGTTATTTGTACTACGTTCGATTTGTTTATCGTCGACGAAACTCGCAAAACCCTCACGTTCAACCCGGGTCTGATAAAAAATTAAATTAAAACTAAAAATATATAATATGTCCACTGTCTACTAAAAGCTAAGTGTCGTTTCGGCCGTTCTCTATTTTTATCGCCCGTTCTCTATTCACTTAGTAGGTTGAGTAGCCTGAGTTCCCTCCAGGCACCCATAACTCTTCTAACATCATTCTCTGGTTCTCTTGTCCCCCGAGAGACAGAGAACCCGACCCCGTCTGAACGCTCCTCGACATCTCCCTCTAGATTTGTCTTCCTCAATTTAGATCTTTCTTCCTCCGTCTAAATCTATCTTCGCCACACCGGGTCGTCGTCTTCATCTATTCTGGTAAGTAAAGAGTGCTTTCAGATTATTCATCACTTGCACGCCACATGAATGTTCACATCAATCTATTTATGAATATAACTTTACGTAGATATTGAACTACCTATATTTTTTAACAGGTTTTAAAAAAACCCGGATGTCCGACGGGCAACCCGGCCTACCCGACGGGTACGGCATCCCATGCAGGCAAGCAGCCGGCTTCGGCCCGACTCGGGTCCGACTAAACGGATTTTTGTTTAGCTAATGTCCAGCCTGAACCTGGACATGAGCAGTTATTTCGTCATCTTCTCTCAATCTCTCTGATTCATTACAAACTATACCGATCCATTGTCGCCTCGCTCTCCGACCGCCACCTCCGTCGCGACATATATTTCATACTAAAACCACGACAAGCAACTTAAGTGCATCTCTTGACCTATTCCATGCTATACGCACACATACATACATCAAGTGTGAGTGAGACAAACGTTACTTATACTCATTGAATGCAATGCCTCTATCGTGTTTTAAGGTTGTCAATAATTTCACAAGTTGTTATCAAAAAAATACTTATTAATAAATATACATATATAGACTTACACTTAAGTCATTGAAAATTACATCTATATACTTCATTTTCACGTATGACTTGTATTTTACGAGACTATGACATTACTCTAATATCGTATAGCATATAGTATGTACGGTGTATTTGACTGATATCTATAAATATTTTCTTAAAATAAAATATGTTAAAGTCCGATACTGACGGACCGGTTGAGCGGGGTCGTGTACATACGAGCGCATATGCGCATTAAGCCCAAACTCAGCACATAAATCTGGCGAGGTTCCATCCTAAAACCAATTGACGATAGGAGTAGCAGCTCGCCGCCCTTATATACTAGGCTCGAAGTATCCTCATCTTTCGATGTGAGACCTTATTATCTCTAACACGCCTCCGCAAGTACAATTAGAGGATATAGACCGAGTTGCACTTGTCCACAGGACAAGATCGCGAGCCGAATTGAGGCTAATCGCTCTGATATCATTTCAAAGTCCGATACCGACGGACCGGTTGAGCGTGGGTCGTGTGCATACGAGCGTATATGCGCATTAGGCCCAAGCCCAACCCATAAAGCCGGCGAGATTCCATTCTAAAACCAATTGACAATAGGAGGAGTAGATCACCGACCTTATATACTAGACTCGGAGTGTCCCCATCGAAGGAGTGTCCCCGTCTTTCGACGTGGGACCTTATGTATTTTCTTTACTATTTATTGCTTTTGATAAAAAAAATATTTTATAATTAAGAATTTGATTTATATAATCAAGACTAGTGAGCGGAGATAGGTTGACTCATGTGATGAAATTATATTAATTGCATATTAAGGAAGAAAATACAAAATTACGAGTATTTTTGTAATCATATTTTAGGTTATTATTAAGACATTTCAAATCAATTGAAAGAAAAATATATTACGCCTATGTCATATTAGGTCATGGTTTACGTATATGATTTTACATGATTAATTTAACCTATATTTTATTAGATTTTTCTTCATTTAATTCCATCGTCTAATCGTAATAAGCATTTTTTTATTATATAAATTTGACCAAAAACACAAGCAAAGTTCAAGAGATTAGATGAAGAATTTTGTTGCTCATATATTCACAAGTCATTTCTTATTCTTATTAGACATTCTAATGATTCTATTAGACCTGTTTAAAACCGGGCAACACGTCTATCCTGACCTGTCCGTCCGAAAAAACGGGCGGTAATGAACAGGGGAAGAGGCCCGGCCGGACCAAAAGCCTGACCCGCCAGCCCGGGTAATATATATATATATATATATATATATATATATATATATATATATATATATATATATATATATATATATGTATATATAATATAGATCCTATGAGAACACCCCCTAACGTGAGAATATGAGAACATATTAGTAATTATTATTAGTTTTGTTACGAATGTGGCATATCGTTTAATGTATTATTCGTAGTTATTGTTGGTTGAGTGGATTATTCGTAGTTATTGTTGGATTCCTAATTATTATTATTCGTAGTTATTATTATTTTTGATATCTACTCTAAATCTCAACCCTTAATACTCACATCCAACGGTGTACGATTGTTCTCATGTTCTCACGTTAGGGGTGTTCTCATGGGAACCACACCCGATATACATATATACTTAAAATCATATTAAAATATTTTTAAAAAAACGGGTACTCACAGGCCCGTCCGCCAGCCTGCCCGGGTACGGCAGCTTTTCCAAGCTCGGTCCGGATAAACGGGCTTAATATTTTATAATACCCATTAGGCCCAAGTTCAGCACATAAACCCAGCGAGGTTTCATCCTAAAACAATTGACGATAGAAGGAGTAGTCCACCGACCTTATATAATAGGTCCGGAACGTTTCCATCTTTCGATGTGAGACCTTATTATCTCCAACAATCCTCTCCTTCTTCTTGATAAAAATTAAGTTATAATATATTAATATAGTCACAAAGTAAACACCTTTGGACTAAGAAAATCATTTATAAGATTTTTTGTTGCCTTTGAAATATTTTTGTACAAAATTTTGTTCAATAAAAGTCCATCTCATTCAACACTAGCAAGATTACAATCACTAGTGTGAACGATGGGGTAAGTGATTCTTCCTTATTTATTTGGTCAATGTGCAAACACTTCTTGTATATCACGTTAGCATTCCTAATTTACTTTCTTATTTTTGACCAAGTATATACATTTTCCTATTTTTCCTTATCAACAAGTTTGAATAGTGAGTCAACAAATGATTAACCACTAACCCCTAATTAACAATCTGTCAAAGTCCGGTACAGGCGGATCGGTTGAGCGGGGTCGTGTGCATACGAGTGTACATGCGCATTAGGCCCAAGCCCAACACATAAACCCGGTGAAGTTTCATACTAAAATCAATTAGCAATAGGAGGAGTAGCTCACCGAGCTTATATACTAGGCTCGTAGTGTCCCCGTCTTTCACAATGTGGGACCTTATTATTTCCAACACGCCCCCGCAAGTGCAACTAGAGAATATAGACTCAGTTGCACTTGTCCACAAGTTAGTTTCTCGAGCTGAATTGAGGCTAACCGCTCTGATACCATGTCAAAGTCTGATACATACGGACCGGTAGAGTGGGGATCGTGTGCATACGAGCACACATGCGCATTAGGCCCAAGCCCATCACATAAACCCGGGAAGGTTCCATCCTAAAACCAATTGGCAATAGGAGGAGTAGTCCACCGACCTTATATACTAGGCTCGGAGTGTCCTATCTTTCGATGTGGGACCTTAATATCTCCAACACAATCACACTTAAAATTAGGAGTGAATGCAAATCCTAAATCCCGATCTCATTCCGATTATGTCTTGTTTCCGATGAGATTTCATTTAAAAATAGTAATTCCGTCCCGTCAAAAAATATGCGGGACGGAATACGGATCTTAACTTTTTCACCTGGCTATGTCGACCATCCCGTATATAATAAATTTAATTTAAAATATATTAATTATATATTTACAAAATTAAATTATAGAGATCCAAATTGTTCATATACATTTGTGATTTGTTATGGTTAATGGATGAATATTTTTGAGATTCAAGCCGCCTCTATACAAACCTCGATCTCCAACCACACAAAAACTCGTGTTTGAGCACCTTGTACAAACACACAAAAACTCGACATTCATAATGTGATAATATGTTTTCTATTAATGTGGCATCAACTCACGGAATTCGTCTACTTTATCAAATCCAAATGACCCATGGAAAAATTTGATGTGAGAGGTATGTGAGTTTTAAGTTATTACTTATTACCATCAACCTCTTCAAGTTCTAAAAGCACGAGTTTTAGTGAACTATAGGAGGTTAATGGAAGAACGATTCGCACCTGCAAACGAGTCTTAACGGTATCCAAGGGAGTTATAATGAAGAGTGCAGTAGCACCGGCACTCCGGTAGTAATACTAACAACAGTTTGAATGCGGAGGATTATTGTTCCAATATCGATAATAAAAGGATTAACGAGTGTAGTATGTAAGGTTGATTGATTACTTCTCCTATTTGTCAATTTATTTTATACCCACAATAATACTCAAACACAATTTGTAAGGCGTAACGATTTGATGTTGAAGATTCTCCTAAAAATACGGTGCTCCAAAACTATTTTACAAAGGAAACAAAGAACACGCAGCTTAATCACAAAGACTTCCTAAAAGACCTGGCCAAAGGTTTAATGAAAACTCAAGATCTTCCCAATATTGCATTTTTATGCAAGATGTTGCAAAACGAAACTTACGTATCCATGCGGGTCTTTATGCATTGAAGCAAATGAGCGTCTTCATGACGGTTAGTCCGTCTGCCGAGCATTAAAACCGTTGAACTAAGATATAAAATCATTGAATCTTTTGTGATTTTTAAAAGTTTTTGCAAAATTATTTACTTATGTGCCCCGAAAATGGAAAAAAAAAAAAACAGTTCAATTGCTAATTTTGGGCCATAAGTTTGGCCCAATGGAGACAAGTCTATAGCCCATGGGCCGGTTTAAGATGCTGATTGGACCACGAAAAATCACAGTAACCGGTTCAAGCATAGTTTCATGCCTAAACTTACTAGGTTTAGTTTGGATTTTCATGCATTAAGTATATCTATTGTAGTTTATTATTTAATTATTTTAAATAATATAAAATTGAGAAACATTTTAGGGTTGTATCAAATTAAGGGGATGAAATGATGGACATATTAAAAATATTGAAGTAATAATGCATTATGTTTGAAATAGTTTTTGAGGTATTAAATTACATTTTATGTTGAGAAGCTAACCAAAATCAATAAAAATTATTTTGCGGATGAAAGTTATTAATCATAGATTCAAGTAAAAAAAGCCTAAATTCAGACGTGTTTTCGCACTGAATGGATACCTGAATTTCCCGACACGAAAAATGGCTGGAAACCCAAAAGTCTTAAGTGATGGACTTACGATGGCTAAAGATCTTGCTCTCGTCATCCCACCTAGTACACCCGATACATATCAAGTTTTATAATTTAGTTTTAAAATTACAGAAAACATAACAATTTAAATTTTATTTTAAAAAGGAAAGCGGTTAGGAAAGAACTATCTTCTGAAGGTAGTCTTTGCTAAAACATCATTGTGGATAAGAACATGAAGTTCAGGGTCGTTAAAAAAGGGTGTGCTGTGGACTTGGAGTTCGAAATTTCCAAATGAGTTGATTTCTTTAAACGCATGTCTAACCTGAACTTTCTCAAATAAGCGAAGATCCAGATTGGAACCGGAAATAATTATCTTGATCTTTCAGATACAACTTCAAAGTTCTTAAAGTGCATTGAAAACACATAAAATATCTTCCTCAATTTTTTTTTAATAATTAGCCTTATTATTATAATTTTAGTATAACACTTTAATTGTTATTTATGTTATTATAATTTTATATCTTATTTGATGTACTATTGATTTTAAGAACATTAATTTTATTACATATACAAAAATAATTTAAAAATACATTATAAATTACACAATATTATTTTTTTTCCCACGGTAAGCAAAAGTGTCTGCCGTCACAGTGGAGCCCACTTGCACGTTGAAAAGTCAAAATTACTTATATGTCCCGCGCTCACACGTCATCTCTTCCGTCAGATTTTTGTCCTTCTTTCTTTCGTCATCCATCCGCTCGTCATCCTCCTAATCTACGGTGGAGATCACATTAGCACACGATTCCTTTCCGTGGACCTCCCTGCACGGAATATAACTTTATCCCACGCGCTCATGGATTCTTCGGAGATCTGTGGGAAACTGTCTGTTATTTAACCATATTTACCAAATTTATCCACTAAATTTGAAATCATGAAACTTTTCTCATTATATAGACCATATTTACCAAAAACCGCCATTGTATGCAAAATTTTAACAAAGTACCACTCACTACTCGGTTATTGTTGGTATAAAATCACCTAAGTTTTCCTATCTACCTAATTTGATTAATGATTTATTTATTTCTGTTGTAGGTTGCCCAATTCTTCTTGTGATTTAAAATCGGGTTTCAGTGTTAAAAAAAAAAGAATTTAGTCAACTTACCCATCATTATTTGTTTCTAAATCTTAGTTTTTATAGTATATATTTTATCCTCTAAATAATTTTTCATTCATTTTTATATGTTCAACCGAATAACATGATTCATAAATATTAATAAATAAACCGTGTGTATATATATATATACGAACTACATTCATTACCATTATGTTTTCTTTCTTTCTTTCTTTCTTTCTTTCTTATATAACCAAGCAAGGATCTCGTCTTATTTGATCTTTTAAAAAATTATAAGATTCTGATGGTAATTGTGAAACTTAATTGAATATATTATGAAGGTTTGGTTGTAATTTAAAATTGTGTGTGATTTTTGTAAATACAGGTATATAACGGGTAAAAGAATAATAACGGAGTATAAGACTATTTTTTGCCTCCTGTTCTCCATCTCTCCCACGCCCCATTCCAAACGCCAAAAGCACATCGCGTGCACTCCACGTTCTTCTTTCTCTCACCGACTGAATATCCATGGCTTCTCTCCCTCCTCCTTCCTTTTCCCTTCCCTCATCCTTGACCTTGACTTGCATCTATGCCACTGAATCTCTCTTATCCTCTGGTTTCCACAACCACAACAATCGTCTGTCGTCGCTGAGTCAGTTTAATTGTTGAAAAATATCCCAATCGATTCTCTTCATCTGTCGTTTTTAACAAGTTCGAATTCCACGGATGATTCTGTTTCAAATTACTTTATCCTTTGGGTGTTTTAGAATCTTCTGATGGACTCTCGACCGGCCTTTTCGGATTCAAACGACTTAAGCAACGGAAGCAGCACATGCTGTTTGGATCCTTGCATCGCTATTAACGCTCAGTACCATTCTAGCAGCACGGAGAACTTCATCTCTTCTGACGCATCAGCGCCGCCGGATGTCGCGGCGCTCGTTAGACTATCTGATAACCTCGATTCCATTTTCGAATCGGGGTTTTCTGACTTCTATGCTGATGCGAAAATCACTGTTGGTGCTGATAAGGAGGTTGCTGTTCACCGATGTATTCTTGCGGCTAGAAGCCCTTATTTGAAGTCTGCGTTCGCGTCTTACAAGGAGAGAGAGCGGGAGCAGCCGAGAGAGAGGGGAACGAAAGGTGATCGAGCTGTGAAGTTTGAGCTTAAGGATTTGGCTAGAGATCATGATGTTGGATTCGAAGCGCTTCTGACTGTGCTGGCGTATCTGTACAGTGGGAAGGTGAAGCCCTTGCCTAAAGACGTTTGCGTTTGCGTCGATAATGAGTGTCCACACCTCGGATGTCGTCCGGCTGTGGATTTCATGGTGGAAGTTCTCTACTTGTCCTTTACCTTCCAGATTGCTGAGTTAGTCTCCCTGTATCAGGTGTGTTTTTGATTTTTTCGCTCGTTCATGTTTTTGAGCTTGTTTGATTGATTGGAGAATTGACGAGAGTCTTAAATTGTTGAAATGGAGATTTTTTTTTATTGTTTTTTGTCGCTCTTGAGCTATTGCCATGATATTAGTCTCCCTGTAACAAGTGTGTTTTTGTTTTTTTTGCTCGTTCATGTTTTTGAGCTTGTTTGATTGATTGGAGAATTAGTGTTTTTGAGCTTGTTTTTGAGCTTGTTTGAGCTATTGCCATGATATTAGAGTCTTGAATTGTTGAAATTGAATTTTTTATTGTTTGAGTTAGTGTTTTGTTTGAGCTATTGATATGGGATTAGGGTCTTATTTGGTTGAAGATGATAGATTTTGTAATGCTAGAGTTGCTGTAAATCCTTCTGATGTTGTACTTTTCATTCTCGGGTCGTATCTGCAGAGACGCCTACTCGAGATCCTTGAGAAGATCCAACCGGATGACCTTCTGATCGTTTTATCTGTTGCAGACTTGTGCAAGAGTGCTTGTGAAAAATTGCACATGAAGTGTGTTGATATTGTGGTCAAGTCAGATGTTGATAACATTGCTCTTGAGAAGTTGTTGCCAATGCACATCGTAAAAATAATCATGGATGAACGCAATGAAGTTGCTCTAATGAGGCTCGATGCTAATGTATTTCCTGATAAACATGTCAAGAGAATACACAGAGCATTGGATTCTGATGATGTCGAATTAGTCATGATGTTACTGAAAGAGGGCCATACCACCCTTGATGGTGCATATGCTTTGCATTATGCCGTGGCATATTGTGATGCCAAGACCACATCAGAACTGCTGGAGCTCGGACTTGCTGATGTCAATCTTAAAAATGAAAGAGACTTGTCAGTACTGCATGTTGCAGCTATGAGGAAAGAGCCAAAGATTATTGTATCACTTCTAACAAAAGGTGCCCGACCAACTGAACTTACACGAGATGGTAGAAAGGCGCTACAAATTTCAAAAAGGCTCACGAAGGCTGCAGATTGGTTCAAATCTCCAGAGGAAGGAAAATCCTCCCACAAGGATCGGCTGTGTATAGAAATATTGGAGCAAGCAGAAAGAAGGGAGCCGATGTTTCTTGGGGAAGGCTGTCTGTCTCTTGCTAGGGCCAGTGAGGACTTGCGTTCGAAATTACTGTATCTTGAAAATAGAGGTGAATCTTTGTTTTCTGTTTGGCTTTTTATCTGTCTTTGTATAGTAACTATGAGGGTCTTTGACTCTTTGGGTCTAAACCATTTCTGCTTATTTTGGAGGCGCTACCATATGATACTTGAACTTACACTATTTTTGCAACAACGGCCGCTACACTATGACGCTTGAAGCAAAATAAATTGCTTGCGTAACAATGATCCATGGTCTTCCACCATTCATTATTTTTCCACATCTAATTTTTCTATTACTGTAAAATTTTATTGCAAGTTTGATAGTCACTTCCTAATTTTATACATCATAAACTATTTTCTTTGTTTAAATTGTTTATAGTAATACTGGGATGCTCATTCACTACCTTTTTTATTCTTTATCTTCACCAATTAATATTCTTAGTTATCTGTGCTGTATCCAGATTATACCATTAAGTATGTCAATCTATTCCTGAGAAATGAGTTAAGCTGCGTGTTCAACTAGGATTGACCTAGTATGATCATGAATTTTTTTTCTACGGTTTTACTTGTTAATTCTTAAGGGAAATCTTACTTGCTTATTATTGGTTGGTCCAGTAGATGAGTAATGATACAGTTCTCCACCTTCTATACTCTTTTTCTAAATACAGATTTCTCCCTTCTTTATTGTTGATTCTCAAAGGAAATCTACTTGCTTGTTTTTTTTTGTTCGGCACAAGCTTACTAATGTGTGAATAAGTATTGTCATCGCTTGATTCATTAAGTTGGACCTTTTTCTTCAGTTGGACTGGCAAGATATCTCTTTCCAGAGGAAGCAAAAGTTGCAATGGACATAGCTCAAGTAGATGGTACTACTGAATTTACCTTACCTAGGGAGACCGTGGACTTGAATGAAGCACCATTCATAATCAAAGAGGAGCATCGACAAAGGATGAGAGCGCTTGGTAATACAGGTGAGTGAACACTCCTTGTCATAGTTTATGGAAATTGCTTTTGCTGCTATTATCTGTTGACTGAAGCTAATATTTAACTGCACCAAATAAATAAATTAAAATCATCTGCATGATGTTGAAATTGCTCAGTTTCTTTCAACCCCCTCAATAGAAGTACTTGGTCCCATTAGCACCTGTTTATGCGAAAACAAAAGTAAGCTCATCAGTAGGCCAATGCCCCAATAACCAGCATGTTTTGTCATCATAAAATGGCCCCACACTTCTCACCTTGCTCTCCATCATGTTTATTGTAGCAGGTCGTCTGATCTTGAAACTTAACCTGAACAACACTATTAGCTCCCAGCGATCCTGCATTGACTTCTTTATCGTCCTTGTGCCTTAGTATCTTTAAAATCAACCTCAAATCTAGGTCCAAATTGCCTGAAACATTGAAGTTGTAAAGCTAACTAGAAAACAAGTAAAATATGCCAAAAAAATGACTCAATTTAACAAGCCTAAGATGCCAAAAATAAATATAAGTATGCATATCTTCAAGTTATAATGGGTAATTTCAACCATGTTTTGCATGATCAACTGGGCGTGGATGAGTTGGTAGAAACCAGATAAGTTTAGACTCCCTTAGGATATACCTGTTAACTTTTTTGTTCTGAACCATTTGCCATATCAAAGCAAAACACAAGTGAACACATTATCTGAACAAGTTACTTCTGAATGAGCAGTGAGATTAGGGAAACACTTCTTCCCTCGGTGCTCCCAAGTACTCGACAAGATAATGGACGCAGACAACCTAACCGAGCTCGCCAACATGGGGAACGACACTCCAGAGGAGCGATTAATGAAGAAAAGACGGTACCTGGAGCTTCAAGAAATCCTAACCAAGGCATTTACAGAGGACAAAAAAGCTCATAGTCAATCCACATTGTCTTCTTCATCATCATCGGCACCCATGGGTAAGAATGCTAAACTTTCTTACAAGAGATAACACCTACAATCCTCGGGAGACAAAACAAACGGAGTAATAAATCCCCGATTTTGTGTAGAACATCGAATCTAGTTGCAGCTGTATATTATGTTGCCCTCACTTTCCTCCCAAACACACTCCAGGTTTGCCTCTCTTGCTGCTGTGGTGTAATTTTTATTTTATGTAGTTATGATTCTTATGTTACTTGTATTAGAGTTGTTGTTTGGCCTGAGCTTAGATGCTTACTGGTCCTTTGCCCCCACATCTTGAATGTGATATTTGTATTCATAAATTGGCTTTAGTGTCTCTTGGTTTTATGAGTTCATGCCTCCTAAAGGCTTTTCCTGGCTCTTATGATCAGTAGAGACTAGAGAGAAATTACAGAAAATAGCCGTTAGTTGGTTTTAGTATTCATAAAGCCTTTCCCTGGCGCTTGGTTTTATGGGTAGAGCATACTGGCATGGGTCCGAAACCTAAACCGGGCGGTTTAGGTTTCGGAACCTACGATTTAGGTTTGGTAGACGGTTTATTAAAAAAAAAATAATCGGAAACTGGACCAAACCGGCGGTTTTGAGGACCAAACCGGCGGTTAACCGGCGGTTTGAAGACCAAGCCGGCTGGTTTGGGCTAAACCTTCGACCAAACCTAAACCTAAACCGGTAACTCATGGTTTAGCGAAACCGGCAAACCTAAACCGGACCCATGACTATACTATCATGTTCTTTGTGGATAATAACAAAGCAAATGTGCAATTTTCACAGCGCGACCCGTTAGCCAGGCCCAAATGCGGTCAACTCATGTCCGTGGGCTGAAAATTTAAGCGAATCCGGCCCGAGCTCGTTCTTAGACAAGTCTAGAATCAAGTCTAAGCGGAATTATATATGACCACTAACTAGGCTGTTCAAATTCCGGGTCAGATCGGAAAGCTTTGGTTGGACCGGATGTTTAGGTTTGATTTAGATCCAGGTCCATACCAGCCCACAAGAATTTTGAAGGGTCCAATTTTGGTTGGACTGGGTATTGGTTCAATCTGTCTGGGACTGGATTGAATCTAGACTGAACTTGAATATTCAGTCCAGGTCAAGTTTAATAGGAATTTTGGTTCTGTACCGATGAACAACCCTACCAGTACCACTCGAGATAAAAGGATTTTTTTCTATGGCAATACGCGTTTGACCGTGTTAAACATGGCGGTTGAGATAGAGATGCCTAAATGCTACTTGAAAGTAATTGATAAAAATTAGCATTTGAGACACTTCAATCTATTATTACTACTATTTACCAATCACCCTTGCAACAATAAAACACAAAACTTACCAATACTCAATTGGTCTAGTGGTTGTGGTGCTAGACTCCTTAAGTGTTAGCCCGAATCTATATACCCTATCCGGACGTAGGAAAAGCCGAACCGGAAACGATATGACATTGCTAAACTTGCACTTATGGCACATTTGCTTGTATCCAAAGAAATACATGATGAAAACAAAGTTATGTATTCTTATTTATTAATATCTTGAAATTTGAAATTATTCCATATGGTTTCGGTCAATTGAACAATATTGGATGAATTTTGAAACCCTTTTCGAAAAACAACATAAAAAAGGAAATAAATTTAATGCCCTCAAGAAAATATTCGTCTTGAGAGCTAATTTTTATAAATAAACAATGACATGAAAGTAAATCAGATCCATGCACTTTCTCGTTTTATTTTCACAATTACAATCAAACGGTCCATTAAATTACTAAACGGACCCAATAATCCAATAATCTAAGTTGTTTTTAATCTCCTTGGAATAATTCTCAATACCCTCAAAATAATCAACAACCAAACGGACCCTCCGCCGCCTCAAAGGAAGTTGTCAAAGTTCGATACGGATGAACCATGAGAGTGGGAGTCAAGCCCAACACATAAAAACCGATAAAATTTCATCCTAAAATCAATTGACAATAAAAGTAGTCACTGACCTTATATACTAGGTTCGTAATATCCCAAAAATCTTCGATGTGCGAACTTATTATCTCCGGTCGAAGTGTTGTAAATGGATATCCTGTTCCTAAGGTGGCTGAACCGATAGGAGTTTCTCAAAGGGTCTAAAGACTTATTCAAAAGTGAAAAGCACAGATTCTACCTCCAAATCTATGATAGATCACCAATACTTTTTGGACTTATTCGGTTAATTACATGACTTAATCTTAATCTAAACCCACTAATCACCCCTTTAAGCCTTCTTCTATTTGCATCCAATTGACTTGTCTCATATTAACAACCATGAAATCCATTACACGTGTCAATACATGGAAGATCCACATAGGTTTAAACTAGTATCATCTTCAATCATTATTTTTTTTATGATTAAAACATAAATTAATATTATATTTTAATCACTTCATAACCCACTTTGTCTTCTCTTCAAGGAACAGGGATGGTCATCCTCTCTGGATGCATCCATTTCCCTATTTGGAATTTGCTTTTCTTGGGTAGGTTAGGTGTTTTTGGATTGCACACTATCACATGATCCTTTTGTAGATATAAATTATTTTAGGCTTTTTCTTTTATGGATATAACATTTAAAATTATAACCTTTTATACTTTTTTTAAAAAAGCTCTTCATAAAAAATGTCTCTAATTTTCTAATAAATTTTTATTTTAAATTGATGGACTTTAAAAATATTATAACAAATCCTTACTTTTAGAGTGTTTTATATAAATATATTAAGCTGATCATTAATCATTTTTCAAATAAATATGTTTTTATTACCAAAATAATAATAAAAAAAATGGTGTTTGTATTTTTTTTTTGTTTTCTATCCTTAATTTATTACTTTCTATTGGGACAGTTTGGAAGTTGAGATTAGTACATAAATTTTCTCAACAACCCAAATTGCTCACAAATATATCCAGATTTGTGCTTGTTTTGGCAATATTTTGTCGATAATAAAGATACAACGAGTAGTATATAAAGTTGGTGAGATTCCTTTCTATTATCGATTTATTTTAATATAAAAAATCATTAACTTTATGTGTTGGACTCGAATTTAACGCTCATTCTATCAATCGGTTTTAAGATGAAAAACCATTGGTTTCATATGTTGGTTCAAGTTATATATGCTCGAACATGCGCCGAGATCAAGGCTTTGTGTTGGCCTCTCGAACATGCGACGAGACGAGACCAAGGTTTGACGTGTTGGACTCAAATTCATGTTTGAGACCCGGGCGGGACACTTTTGAGGATGGTATCAAAGCTCGAATATGCGACAAGACCAAGGTTTTTTGTTGGACTCTCGAACACGCGACGAGACGAGACCAAAGTTTTATGTATTGGACTCGAATTCATGTTCGAGACCCGGACTTATGTGTTGGACTCGAATTCATGTTCGAGACCCGGATGGGACACTTTTGAGGATGGTATCAAAGCTCATTTTGATCCTAATTTTTGGCTAACAAGTAACACCATGAAAAAATGGACTAAAAAGTAAAATCCATTATGATGAAAAAAACCCCTAAAAATTATCATTATGATGAAAACAAACTAGACACGCCTCTTCTATCCTCAAGAGTAATAAAAGTAATATTTAGATATTTACTCAAATGACCCTTTACTTTCCAATGGATATTTGCTCAACATTTCCGGATCGGATATCCTCACAATCCTCCAATATAAAAAACAACACTAGTATATGATGCCTAATGTAATGGATAAAATAACCAATAAGCATTTTTGGGAAACTTACTAATATAAACAATTTAAAGATCTTCTAAAAACCATAAAAGTAACAAAGTACACAAGTCTTCATTGTCAACATTCATACTAAAAACCCTATCCAAAACAACAAAGAAATAAACCAAAACCAAAATACTATCCATCCTCTAGCACCAAACCAAAGATTTAAGGTAAAATTGCTAGACAAAGGTGAAGATCATCACTCACCTCCTAACATTAAGCCAATGATCCATTGCATCCAACCTCAGTCACCAACATCTCTTTACCATATCCTCCACCACCCCAATTGAATGTCGGCCTTTCGATCAAATCCTCGAGTTCATCAGCAAACTTATCAGATTCACTCTCACAAACCACATCATCTTCCATAAGCTTCTCCCACAATAAGAAGTTACTCGAAAGTAAATCCGGACTCGGACTAATAGTATCCGAGATCACATTCGAGTTTTGCTGTTCTATCGGACTGGACTCGCCATTGCCCAATGTCGATGAACATAGAATCGAGTTCATCTCAGATTGCAATTCAGCAAACTCTTCAGTACTTTCATTCATCACCAATTTTCGCTTTTTCGACATCCCCAGATTCCTCCTCTTCTTGTAATTCACATTGCCAACTAACTGTTTCATAAATGAAACTTGTTTCAATGATTTAGCAATCAACATCAGCATTTTTCTTTGCTTCCATTCTGCATGAATCACTCTCTCTTCTAACAATGCAATGTGATTATCAGTGTTTTCTTGTTGCTCCTTGAGCCCAAGAACTTCGAGCTTTAGTAGCTCTTGCTCTTTCTTCAGCCTCTCGATTTCGGTTTCGGTTTGTTGCTCCAGTGGTCTCTTGTTAGTGATGCTCTGATTGCTGCAACCAACATGATTTCTCCTCTTGATGCTCTTCAACAAGTTCTTCTTCCCTCTCAGAAATCCAGCATTCGCAAATTCCCATCTGTCTAAATGAACCTTCCTAAATCCCTTCATTTACACAAAGAAGAAGAACAAGATCGTCAAAAATCGCTTACAGATCCTCAAAAACATCCTAATCTGTATATAATCAGACAAAAAAACGCAATCCAACCCTAGATCATAGATCTGAAAGATCAAGTAGCTAAAAACACAAGCGATTATAAAATTACTTAAAACAGGACAAAATACTGTATAATATTACTTAAACTAGCACAATGAATAGATTAGAGAGGGTTTTTTGAGCACATACGTAGGTATTCAGCTGACGAATGAAGCTGGAGAAATTGGAATGCTTAAAGTACTTAGGAAGCAATTTCATGGCGAATTCGTGAGGCTCCCAAACCACAAAGCTATTATCACCATCGCTCCACGAAACAATCGGGTCGGTTTCCGGATCCTCCACCATATCAAACGTTTTCGTTAGAAATGGCGGTGGTCCGTTCTCGTGTAGGCCGTCAATCGGCTTAGGTAACTCCGATGAACCAGTTCCCGGAATCCGTTTCCAGGGCGACCCTCCGCCACCACCGCCATTTCCGCCGGAGGTGAAGTGATCGGGAAATTCTAGTTCGGACTCCTCCTCTTTGATTACAATGGTTATTCGGTTTAAAGCTTCATCGTCACCGTTGATACCTCCTGACACTCCGATTGACAGCTCTTCTGTTCCGACCATTTTTGTTTTGGGTTTCAGCTCTGTTTGATTTGGGGTTGCTTGAAGCTGTGTTGAAATGAGAAATGGTGATTTGGGTATTATTAAGAGAGAAGAGATCGGTGGAGAAGATATAGAAGAAGAAGGGAAGAGGTGGAAAGGTGTGTGACTATAAACAGAAAATTGGAGGTGCTGCCATTTGTATACATATCCTTGCGTTCGATTACTCTCCTGTCCCCACCTCATTCGTCCTTTCCTATTTCTTTTTCCTTTTTTTTTCTTCTTCTTTTATGTTAAAATTTAGGTTTTTCGATGCAATGATAATGGTTCATGTTAGTTGGGATGTGCTCGATTTACTAGTTGTCGATGAAAGTTATACGCGGCTGTCCGCGTTAGGTGCACTTTAGTGTACGATGTTGGTGCATGATGGTTGGGCGTATTCGGAGGTCGTTGGTGTTTGAAAATCATTTATTGATCCGAACAATTTCAAGGTAAAACGTTGAACTTGTGCATGGCGTCGACGCTCGAGTGCACTTGGAATGCGGATTTTTCAGTTCATTAGTAATTGGAAGTCTGTATTTATAGCTTTTACGTTGTAGTTTAGACAATTTTACTTGAGCGATGTAATTTACCGAGAAGTTTTTTTTTACTTGTGATCTGATTGTAATGAGAGTATGTCTCACAAGTTGAAGCAGGGTGCGGAGTCCAGGTGCACTCCGCAGTCGCAACATGCACGAACCCCGCCTTATTGTTATTACCTAATTTATGTTTTCGTCGTGTAATCACACAATAGAATCGGGAAACTGAAAGAGAAGGTTATGGGCTCATCCGTGATGCGTACTGTGTGCTAGACTCGAATCCAACGTTTAAAATTATAATCATTGCTTCAACATTCGAATGTTCGGTAAAACGAGTTGTGAGCCTTGGGAGGGGGACATGCACACTATGTGCGAGACTCGTATCAATTCGTACTTGCATTGACTGTAATTATTTGGGTAAATAGCAATCCCGTTTTACTTAGCCATTACTCATTTTAATAAAAAAAAAATTGTATAAAAAGCCTAGAGTTAATAAAATAAAAATTGGCCCCATAGGCATTGGATTATTCTAGAAGCTTCATTTAGTCGGTGAGCCCTCAGCTGAGTGACAAGCGTAAGAAGTGTTACGTGGCAGTCGATGCCTGTCAAATAAGCACACTCAGGTTGGTTTCTGAAACTAATATAGATATGTGTAAACCATACGTCCCTCCAACAACAATAGGGCCCGTTTGGAAGCGCTAGGAATCATTCCCGGTAACGGAATGATTCCGAATCAATCAAAAAATACGTTTGGTTAGAGGTCTTTTAACACATGAAAGTAATCCCATAATTTTCATTTCCTTTCCTAACCCTTATCTGATTCCATTCCGTTTCCATTCCACCGCTCCAACCAAACGGGCACTAAGTCTTATTATTCGGGTGGAGTCTCATACATTTTCCTTATTATTCGGGTGGAGTCTCATACATTTTCTAGTTTACTACTATGATGCACGGACACAGACACAGATACGGAAAACGAAAACGGCGAGAAATGAAAAGCGACAATCCTCAAAAGTATAGGAAACGGGGACACAACGAGTAAAACAAATAATATATCATTTTAAAGATATTGAAATATATAATTTTTATATCATAATGATATATATATATATATATATATATATATATATATATAGAAATCAATGATATACGAGTAGATAAAAATATTAGCATGATTACAAAATAACCGAAATAAAAGGTTAGGAATAAACATTTTCATTCTTACAAAACATAGAAATAAACATATTTAGTCTTATAATTTGAAATAAACATACTTAATATCAAAACTAAAGAATGAACCATTCATTTTGAAATCAACAACAACCGAACAACATGATCAACCAAAGAAAACAATAATAAATATTTGTAAATTATATAAAGTGAAAGAATTATAATAACACACTCAACATTCAACAAAGAAACATTACATAATAAATTAGTAATCAAAGATTCGAAGGTGGTCATGTGGGGCTAGGTTTAGTTGAAAAATGGAGAGAAGAGTTGGCCGGTGGAACAACATTTCAACATTAGAGCCGAAAAAGATCGGTGTCCTACTTCTGGCAACTACAATCTCGCAGGTGGTCATGTGGGGCTAGGTTTAGTCGGAAAAAAAATGGGAGAGAACGAAAAATATTACGGTAAATCAGTTTTTCTGTATGTTTTTTAGAAAAAATATTTTCTTTTTTTTCTATCTTTAAAAAATAAGGTAAACTTTCGTTGATCGTGTCTTGACCGGACACGACCAACGTCATTGCCGTGTACTAGACGTGTCCTCCCCGTGTCCTACCTTTGAAACGTGTCTTGACCGTGTCCGAGCCGTGCCTGTTGTGTCTCCGTATACGACACGGCAGGACACGGGACACGCCGTTTCTAGAAGTGTCCGTGCATCATAGGTTTACCATATAGTTTTCCCCCTCTTGTGTTTTCGCTTGTGCAATCTTATGTATTATAACTAGGGTTTATTTCTGACTCGATAGTAAGTGATACCCCTGGACGTCTTCGCATTGATTAATAAAGAGATAGCGAACAATTTAGGATGGAACCTCACTAAGTATATATATTAGACTCGGATCCAAAGCGATGTGCTCGTACACTGACATGTGGGTCCTACTTAAACCTACACACAAGACAAGACTTTGGGTTTCATCCTAAAATCAATTGACAAGGAGGAGTAGCCTTAAGACTTATATGTTAGGTTCACACATCTTAACACTCCTCTCTCAAGTGCAACAATAATTGACTAGTTGACACTTGACACAAAAGCCTTAAGGCCGGCTTAGCCAAATGGGTGGACCATTTTAATTTATCTTTTATATTCGTCGGGTCTAAAACATGATAGTTGACACTTGACACAAAAGCCTAAAGGCCGGGTTAGCCAAGCAGGTGGACCATGTTAATTTATCTTTTATATTCGTCCGGGTTAGCCAAGCGGGTGGACCATGTTAATTTATCTTTTATATTCGTCGGATCCAAAGGGGATGCACGTTAAGTGAACCTAAACACAAAATTTCGGGTTCCATCGTAAAATCAATTGACAATAGGATGATGAGTCATATGCCTTATATGTTAGGTTCACATAATTCATATTATCGATGCGGGACATATCTTCACATCTAAATAGTACCATAACAATTCAATATCTTGGGTTTGTCGACCTTAAAACATTTGATGGTGGACCTTAGACTATTATTGTCCCGTCTGATGGGTTATTCCGGCTTAAGACATATGGTATAACGGTTGTACTATATACTGTTAATGAACTACTCATATAGCCAAGATGGAAGCTCGTGGACCTTATCCCATGGTTTCGGATCAACATGTACACAATTTATCCTATTCGGGCTTTGGATGGGTTATCGGGTTCCAATTTCTTAATATTTCTTTTATATCAAATATTCGTATAAATATTGAAAATAAAAACATTACAAAATACAAATAGTTTAGTGATTATTAAAACTTGTAATATAACTTCTCAAGTTCGAATTCTGTCAATCAACGAAGTCCAATTGGGCTTGGAAGTCTAATTGGGCTCAGAAGTCTAATTGGGCCTGGAAGCCCAATTCTTCATCTCGTATAATAGCCATCGAGGCTTTGCATGCAAAATGACTACATTTCAAGTAAATTGGGCAATAGGCCTCAATAAATCTAAAATTACACAAAAGGCCGTAAACTTGAAAGCCTTACAGAAAACATATTGTACATTAGATTGTCCAGCCAGGTGACCACAAAAATGATACCATCAAGGCATATTGAATCGGGTTTCTTATCGATCAACGGATTAGATACGGATATAAGTTTATATTTGATCACCAATTTAGGCATGGCTAACAAATTCTCAGATGGTATGGATATCCGGTCTTGCATACATATGCTAATTGACCCAAAATTAACTTGAACATATTTTTTCAGTCACCGGATTAGATTTGAATCTAGATTTTGTAAAAAAATCGGATATATGATAGACAGAACAATAATTGAATCAATATCTTACAAAATAAATTTCACGAATATCCATATAATCTTATCGGATCGATATCTTCCAAAATAGTTGGATTAGACAATGACATTAAGAGCAAAATGATCCGGTTGCATGTTCCACATATATCATACATGTTTGTGATTTCAAATGTTAGTTTAATTTAGTTAGGTCTAAATCACTAACTAAACCTTTTTATAAATATTGATCTATTAAGTAGCCTCCTAGCATAAACACATTTAGTAAATGTATCCTTAATAAAGTAACAGTGGTAAGTCAGTAGAGTGTAAAAATTAAAAGGGTCTACAAAGCAAAGGGACATAAAAAAAAAACTTGTTAGATATAATATTCATTAATAATAGAAGAAAAATGTAGGTTAACCAATAAAATTGTAGGTTAACCAAAATAATTTATCTAACTAAAAAATTAACCTTTTGCATCAGAGTTTTAAAAACTAACCACAATTTAACCATTATTTGGTAACAACTTAACCATTGACAATACATTTGTTAACGATATATCTCTAGTAATATAAGCATACGAATAACAATCATCTTTCTACTTACCAAAAAAAAAACAATCATCTTTTGATATTATATTCTTACATGGTATCAAACTATCGATCCTAATACTCATTATTCAATCTCAAAATTTCCGGCATTCATAAAGCATGGCTCTTGTGGCTGCTATTGCCATTGCCGATCCATACTATCTCCATCCTTTGGATCATACCGGCTTGTCCATTTTCTCGGTAATCCTCAAAGGTGACAACTTTTCTAAATGAAAGCGAAATATGTTTAATGCATTTCATGCTAAACGAAAAATCGTGTTCATTGATGGAACCATTTCAATCCCCGACAAAACTACACATGAGATTGAACATTGGCCAACGGTCAATCTAATACTCATTGGATGGATGCTACAAACACTATATTCCTCTATAAGGTCCATTGTTGCATATCTAGAATCGGCCCGGGAACCGTGGTTGATTATCGAACAAAACTATTACACCTACAATTGACTACAAACACTAGATTCGCCTATGAGCGAAATATGCTTAGTGCATTTTTTTGGCAACGTTGCCCGACATCTTGAAAAACCAAGAAGCAATCGCCGATATATTGGAAAACAAGAAGCAATCAACAATATATCGTTCCTCTTTCTCGAAGCCGAGTATTGACCTATGAACACAACGACATGTGAACGGCTCAAATCTCTTCTAGCATCACTCCGCATTACTCATCCTCATGCATCCTATCAATTTGTGGTGTGACAATCAAGCGGCATTCCACACCGCTTGCAATCCGGTGTTTCACGAACACAGTAAGCATGCACATTGAGGTCAACTACCATGTCGGTCGTGATGAAGTCCACAAACGCAACAATCGTACCATGCACATCAGACCTTTTGATCAATTAGCCGATCTTCTAACAAAGGCTCTTGGTCATCGACAATTTTATCATCTTTTAGGCAAATTGAAAATTCAAGATATCCATGCGGCAACTTAAGGGGGTAAAAAGATCCATAGAATAAGGAATTATTTACTAATGTATTATATGTACACACACACGTATGTTTGTATTCCTTTGTGATGTCAGGTCTGTTTCGGGCTAGCCCCTTTGTCTTAGTCTCTCCCTTACCTCCTCCATAGTGTTCTCCCACCATGAGCTATAGGTTCAAAATTCCCCATCTCATTGAGGGCGGAAAACGAATTGACATCTCGATGTGATACAACCTTTTTTTAGTTGGGAAAGAACGACACACCTATATATTAAAGCCAGTACTCTCCGTTATCGTTTTTTCGTGAATATGATTATCCGCCCTTAGTCATATTTGAAAAGTAATCAAGTATTCTCCAACGTTTTCGTTACTTCGTTCGTTGATTAATAAGAAGAACATATGTGCATTGTATGTACATGACCTCGATCTACAATATCGTACTTATAACATATACCTAATTTATTTTTAAAAAATATTTTATTTACATTCCAATGGAATTTTCCTTCCAAACCAATATTACTAAAATATGTCTCCATTTCCAAAACCATAAACTGAAAAAAAAAAATGAAACAATTCGGTTTACTAGACTTTTTATAGTTTTGTGTTTAGTAAATGTACCCTTTGAGAGAAGAGTGTGTAGAGTTTGAGAATAAATACAAAAGGTTGGGGTATATTTACTTAATTGAAACATTAAAAAGCCTAGTTACTACTATAGTTTTTCAAAAAGGCCTAGTATCCAAAATTGCCAAAAAAAAATTATAAAAACACATACAAAACTTTCTAGAACAAGGGATTGGGAAAAAAAAGTATTTCAATAAGTTTCCATTTGCAAATTCAAAAGTTTTCTAGCTCATGGAATCATGAGTGAACAAATTTATATGATTAATCTTGTTCATACTTACAATTCAAAAGTTCTATATCTATGTTCATTAGAAAAATCAACACATGTGATGTGACCCATGCAACTGGCTAGTAATTGAAGTGTGTGGGAACAAGTCCAATATTATATTTGGGCCAATATAAGCATATTTAAGTAATTGTAACCTTATTATATGTATATATAATTAGCCCTTTAAGCTTTTGTTGGTAAGAAATACTCTTTTTTGATTTAACTTATAAGCGATTGGACTTCATCAATGACATTTTTTACTTATAAAGATCGATGCTTTTTGAAGGTTATTTATGTTACTTGTATCAAATATGTTATATGTATGATGTATTCAAAGGTCAAATGGATCCATTGTTGTGCTATAAAAGGAATATGAAAAATTACTCAAGTTACAAAGGTAAATTTGGATGAAGAGATAATTTGGTAAATCAGACTAATTGAAATATAAAAATAAAAAAATCAAGAAATAATAATCAAATAAAAATAAAAATGTTGGGTGCGCACCGGATGAAACGGGATTAGAGTTATCTCACGTTCCATCACGACTGCTATACAAGAGATTGAATCGGGACGGGTCTTGCGTTCTTTGGATGAACCTTCTCAGATCCTATATTGGTTGGGATCGGACGGGATGAGAGATTGAGAGGAGACTAATCTTGCATGACCTATAGTCTTTTTGTATTGTTTAAAACTTAAAGCTTTACACACAAAAATATTCGTTTATATCAAACTTAAAACGAAAGATTTTAAATTTTTTTATAATAAAAAAAATAAAAGTCCAAAATAAAACCACGTCGGCCGGCTAGCAACGAATATGTAGAGATTTGTGAACCGAAAACTTGTTTATTTCATTGATCAAATATTGTTTATATAAACAAATATAAAGAGATAAAACGATAAACTAACAAATAAATAATAAACTAATAAATAAAGGATAAGCCCAACATACAACACAATATACTACGCCAATACTCTAACACTCCACAATTGTTATTCAACAACTCCAAGCTAACTTGAACGGTAGAAACTTGAAGGTTTTTGGTTTGTGATGCTCCTCCTACTTGCACTCGAGTTTTGAGTGCAAAAATTATTGTTGGAGCGAAGAGATGTTGGAAGGACTTCATGGACCTCCCTTCATTGATCTTTATTTTGTTGGCGTCGATATGACACCGGTAGGTTGAATCCGAAAACACATATAGATTAGCGTCCAATGGTAGGTTTTGGGCCCAAGATGCATGCTGATTACCGTCCTAGGTAGGTTTTGGGCCTAGAACGCAAGTAGATTAGCGTCCTAAGGAGTAATACGAAGGGATGAAATGAAGACTTGATGTACCCTCCTCCATTATTTGGTCTTTGTTTTGTTAGGCTGACAAAACAACACACCGGTAGAGTCGGCTCTAGGGCGCCTGTAGGTTGGCGTGATAGCCGCCGCCAGTGAATGGCACAACTAGGGGTTTGTGATTTAGGGTATGTTTAGACGGAAGCGTATTTCAGGATCGTAGACTCTGATACCATGTACAAATTTGTGATCTTAAAGCTTGTTTATTTCACTGAGCAAATATTATTTATATGGACAAATATGAAGCGATAAAATGATAAACTAAAAAAATAAATGATAAACTAATAAATAAAGGATAAACAACATATGACCCAATATACTGGACCAATACTCTAAAAGGATATCACCTTTCCTATAGCTTTTGTAGTTAGACGTAGACAACTGTGTTTTGCTTAAAGTGACGTTCTCATATTCTACAAATATTCTACATTTAAAAAAACTATAATATAGTCGAGAAGAATCAAAGTACGATACTTTGGGACAAGTCGGCAAGTTGCGTTCGCCTGTTCGATGATTCTCTAGAACAAGTGAGCAACGGAACGACTAAATGAACAAGGAAGAATTAACAATGTAGGCCTTTTACATTATTAAGTTTAGAATGAGGGCCTCCCAATTCTTTGTTTAAAAAATGGGCTCCTATATTGTTTATAAAATCAGAAAAAGTAAAAAAAAGTGGGTATTCATGTGATTTGATGGGTAACATTGTTGATGGACATGTTGGATGGAATTAACAACCCAATCAATTCAGCTATACTTTTTTCCTATTTATAAGCAAACTCATGTCTCTTCTTCTTTTCTTCAAATGTAAAAAAAGTGGATAAGGTAGAAATACCTAAATACCTAAATACCTAAATACCTAAATACTTGGGTAACAATATACATACCCAAAAAACATACCCAAAAAAGTTTCCCATTTAACAAAAAAAAAATACGGAATCCAATTATTACTTAGATAAACTACATACCCAATTAATAAATAAATACATACTCAAAAAGCATACTAAATTACCTATTTGGGTAAAATACATACCCAATTAACGTAGAAATACATACTCAAAAATATCATACAACAAATAAATACATACCCAGTTCACTGTTGGGTAAACTACATACTCAATTAACATATAGATACATACCCGAAAAATATCATACTTGGGTAATAGTATATATGTAATATCATACTTACTCGATTAACAAAGAGATACATACACAAAATACATACCCAAATAAATACTTGGATAAAGTGCATACCTAATTAACATAGAAATACATACCCAAAATACATAGTCTTTTCTTTTTGGAGAATAGTATATATGTAATATCATACTTAATTAACAAATGATGTGACTGCTCTAATTGAGTAATAAAGTGACCTCTCTGCAACAGTAAATACTGCATGATTTGACCCAACACTTTACCCTTTTCCTTTTTTTTTTGGCCTGCAAATATGAATGAAAAAGTTGGGGTCCTATACACAAAGAGCATAAATATGAGATCCTATTCCTCCAATTAATTCAATGAACAATAGGGCAACATGTCAATTACCATCAAACACCAAACTGTAACAAATCACAAATATATTTGGGCAATTTGCTATCAAACGCCAATTTGGGCCTATATAATATATTTTTGTAAATATATAACTAATGGTTTGGACTTAGAATTTTATTTATATTTCTAAATTAGTTTTTTTATTTATTATATACGGACTTAATTAGCTGGATGAAGAAGTAAGACCTTTATACTGTCCTGTATATTTTTTTGGTGGAACAAATTCGGCACAAAATTGCTATTTGGATGAAATTCGGGATTTGCGGATTTATATCTCCTCTAGATAAAAGGAGCAAAACTAATATAAAAGACGAAGATCACTTAAGGATGTGTTAAAAACAAAGAAATACTAATAATTAAAAACTAAATATCGTTTCATTGTTGGATAGTAAGACATCAATAATGATTAATATTCTTTTAACTAACCTATTTAAGTTCTGAAATCGGAAATCTAACCTTCTACTTTTTATCTTTCATTTTTTTTATCATTAACTAACTAAAAACTATACGGTCAACAATCGTTGATAGTACGATTATGTATTGTCAAAAGCCAAACTCGAAATTTTTTGAAAAAAAAACCGAAAATAAAATTTTGATTAAAGGATAAAAACCCTATAAATGAAAAAGTAAGGTTAAAACTTTTGATTTTATAATCTTAAGTGGGTACATATAACGATTTTCGAAAAAATACCAATTTATAAATTACAATCAATATCATAAATTACAATGATCTAACTACACAATCTTTATTGCGATTTGTGATGTTCATTGTCTCACAATTTCAAAATTTAGACATTTTTAGTAATTTTTCAAGAAAATCGAAATCTTTTACTCTTCAAAATAGTTCACCGATCTTGAAAAAGTCAAGAATAATTCTTCCAAAGCACAAGATCTAAATTTGAGTGAAAACATAAACAAAATTGTACCATCTTCATACGCATGTACAACAAGGTCCCCATTCACATGTATGACAAAGATGAGGCCACATTGCATCAAACCAACAAGAATCGGCCACGTAGTGTGAACAATAGCTAGCAGTGGGCCTAATTTGTAGTTTTATAAATATTAAGGGCGTTTTTTAGAATTTCTTGACAAATTGGTGGTTAGTTTATAATCTGCCTAGATTGACTGGTTTCTTAGAAGGATACTAAAGACTTTGACACTTTGACCTTTCAACACCACTCATCCTCAAGATGCAATTTTTATACTTTTCTAAAGTACACTGCTCTCTACTTTTTGTTGCCACGTCATCTGCTCCTACCCCGTGGGACCCACTTTTTAATTTTAAATTTTTTTTTTTTATCCTAACCCCTTCCTATCCCATAGCCGACATGGGACCGGTTCAAACCAAACCGCCAAACCGACAGTTTGTGAACCGGGTCAAACCGTCGGTTTGATTTAGGTTTGCCGGTTAGTCAAACCGGAGGTTTACGGTTTAGGTTTAGCTTTGGTTCTCAGCCAAACCTAAACCGGCAGTTTGGACTTTTTTTTTTTTTGTCTAAACCGGCGGTTTGGCAAAAAAATATTACTTAGAATTTTTTATTTTTTTAAAATTATGTGTCAAACCGTCGGTTTAGATTTAAACTAAAGCGGCGGTTTGAGGAATGTCAGTTTAGGTTTAGGTTTGCGACCCATTACTATAGGTACCTATAGTAAAGAATTTCCATCTTATTTCCTTTATATATATATATATATATATATATATATATATATATATATATATATATATATATATATTAAGTTTTATTAAAATAAATTAGAAAAAGTGATATATTTTTTTAATAAAGTGAACTATATATTAATAAAAAAGTTCAATAATCACTTCTTATAGAAATGAATTTCCATCTCATTTTTAGATTTTTTTTTTTGTATTTCGAATGGTCTATATTCGAGATTATCTAAGCAAGATAAAATAAGGGTTTGACTTCAACCGTTCATACTAATTTTAGATTTTTTTTTGTAAAATAAATGATTTGATATAACTTGAAGATTATAATGAAAACTAAATGATTGTAAAAATTGCAATCTAATAAATATGAAAATGTGCCTTTTGGAACATCTAAGACCACACAAATAGATAACACAGTGAGTTTGACTTCAAACTTGATGCATTAAAACACCACCAAACATCAATAATCGTTGTCGAATAACAAGGGAGAAAACTCACCTTTAAAAGGTTGATTTATCCGTTTGGTTCCGACTCCGGAAACGGAAACGGAATTGAAACGAATTTAGTTTATAGAATCATTCCTTATGGTTTAATGCAAAATGCACTTGATTCCCCACATTTTGTTACCCTATAGGGTATCAGAATTAATCAAATTCTACTCCAATTACTTCAATACACAATGAATGATTCCAAAAATTTTCATGAACAAGGGTATACGTATGGACTAGATTCGTTTCCATCCCTTTTCTGATTCCGGAGTTAAAACCAAACGGGCCCTAAAAATGTAATGAACATTTTCAAATAATAATAAAGCACAATAGGATAAGCTAGATTTTTCTCTTATCATACTTAGTTTTTTATTTAAAATTTTTTTTGGGTGTTTTAACACTTATTTTTTTATTTAAGGAAATTTGATCAAAATTTTCCTTCTAAAATACCCTTAATCAACAAAGGGTTACTTATAATAAATAAAATTTAAACTATTACTACATCCGATAAAAAATAAGTGTCGTTTTAGCATTAGAAATTTGATCAAAATTATCTGTCGTTTTAAGTTTTCTAGGTCAATAAATGAACAATAATTATAAGAAATGTTCTTGAAAATTGATGTAAATGATTAATTTTAGTTGTAAAATCTTTCTTATTGGTTTAAAAGAAGGTTGAATATTAAATAAGTGATAAGATTTAGAAAAACTTTACAAAATCTATGTTATTTAATATTTTTCTTAAAAATAGTGTCAAAGGCTAAAACGACAACTATTTTTGATCGGAGGGAGTATAATGATTAAATTATCAAACTTTAAAGGGTATTATAGCCTATTAATAACCTACTTTTATTATAAAAATAAACTCATATATACTAGAATTTAAATAATAATTCATTAATAATTAATACCCTATAAAAATTCTAGACTTCTTCCAAATAAAATAAAATCATAGACATCTTTTCTCTATCTTTGTCCTCTTTTGTTTTAGTTTTCAATAGAATAATCAATAAAGTTTCAAACATAAATGACAACTTTCTTTAACTTCTCTCCTCCATTTCCTTCTAACTTAATGAATTGAAGTAGACTTTTTTAATCTCTCATCTTCTTACTTATAACTTTCAAACCTTTGCAGCTCCTTCTCCTTCCTCTCTCTTCCTTTCCCTTTTCTTCTCCACACAAAAACAAGATCTCTCTGTCATTCAATCTCAACAACACTGTTGATCATCATATGTTTATATATATATATATATATATATATATAGCTCTTCTTTATCCATCATTCTTCATAACACAGAAATAGAAATAACTGCAGATTCTGCAGTAATGACCAAACACCATTATGGATTCAGCTCAAGCTGAAAACTAAGATCATCAAGCTTCATCAATGGTTTCTCTCTTCCAACTCGACGAATCGATCCGAAACCAGTTCCTCTCTACTGCCTTTCAGTCCTTTGGCTTCTCTTATATCTGTCTTTGGCGCCATGTCTCTCCTCAAAAGTATGCTTTTCTTCCCTCTCTTACCACAATATATATATATATATATATATATATATATATATATATATATATATATATATATATATATATATATGTAAAATTTATTCTATATAATTTTCTGGGTTATTTTAGTTGTTTGCAGTGTAGCTATGGATACTATCCTGAAGATCAGTTTAGAGAACAGCAAACTAGCACCTCCAATGGAAGTCTTGCTCGTCAACGATTCGACGAGTATATCCAAACGATAATCGAGTTAGATAACAAGTAAGAATACACGGAAATACGTGCATACATACATACATACGAGTAATATATTATGTATATGAAGACATTTCCTGTTAAAATATGCAGTCATTTCCTGTTATAATATGCAGTGTGGTGGTACCTGGTCATGCATTCAAGAATAGAAATCAAAGTGTTGTACTTGGCGAATTTGAGCTCCAGCAATATGCTTCTACTGAAGTTCAACGCCAATTCTATCTGGTAATTTGAACTGTTCTTACAGACATTCATTAACAATAGTATATATATATATACAACTATGTATGTACTGATTTATATGTTTTGATTTCCTTTTGTCACAACCCGCGAATCTCGGTATTTATGATCATTGCAGGAAGGAAGGATTAAGGTAATTCATTTACTCCGTTCATTCTTTTCTGTACTTTGTGTTCATTTGTTGTATAATTATTAATGTATTAGATTGATGTTCTATTTTGTAGACTGCCATGTTCATGAGATGTTGGAGCGGCGAAATCGAGATCGGGTTTTCCATTGTTCCACAAGTAAGTTTAGTTTCTTGCCTCTCTATAAATGCATTTCATCTGTACACATTATGGTAGAGTACTACTGAAAAACCTTTCTTACGATACGAAATGATTAGATAGTTTCGTTTTATTATTGTGACGGAGTTTCTTACTTGAACCTGATCCTATATATACAGATGGGTGAAGTTGAAAACAAATTGAGAGAGTTATTCCCAGAAGATTTCAAAGCAATTGATCTTTCTCTTCTTCCAAACCCTAACTCCATACAAGATGTACAACAACAACAAAGCCGACCTTCATCTTCATCATCAAGATCCTTAGATAGTCCGGAATACCCGCCATTGTACTTCAACAACATGAACACAATGAGAGAAACTTCATTGATAATGAATCAACCCAACACATACACTTCTCCAATTCAGCCACAACCAAACACATTCCATCAACAAGGCTTCTTAACATCGGAAAATGTAGACGCCGCCATAACAAACGCTATCTTAGTCACCTTAACGAACCCAATATCTCCCTCAACCGCGACCTCATTGCCTCATAGAGTCGGACAAGCGAGTGGGAGTTTCGTTCCTCAAGATCGGTTCAAGAGGAGAGGTGAGCCGAGCGCGTTTAAGAGTTGTAATGGAGGTAATGCATTGAGGATTACAAGGGGAATTCAGGCTTCTTCACCTGGGTTTCAAAGACAAAACATGATGAGGAGGGTTCTTTCGTTTTACCGAGGTTTGAACATAACGAGATTACAACAACGTCAGGCTACTCAACAATTAGGAGGCAGTTTAAGTCGTCCTACGAGTACTCAATTGCATCATGTGCTTTCGGAGAGGAAGAGACGAGAAAAGATCAATGAGAGCTTCCAAGCTTTGAGATCATTGCTTCCTCCAGGAACCAAGGTATGTCATTGTCATTCTAGGGCATCATTTGTGTTATATATGGTTTTACACGTACATATATCAAGCCGAACGAGCTAAGTATGATCATGCTCGGCCGTTTAAAACATGGTCATACTCAACTTGTTTAGTATGAACTGAGCTCGATTATCTCGACTAATGCAACAATCCCACTAAAGATCGACACATTTGATCATTATTAGGGTTGTTAATTAAGTCGAACGAGTCAATTTGTTTAGTAAAGTGATTGAGTATGAACATGGTCATACTCAATTATCTCGACTAATACAACAATTCTAACAATTCTACTAAAGTGAATGAGTATGAACTAGTGAATGAGTATGAACTGAACTGCCTACTTGTTTAAACAGGCCGAACGAGCTGCTTATGATCGGCCTGTTTAAAACGTGGTCATACTTAACTTGTTTAGTAAAGTGAATGAGTATGAACTGAACTCGATTATCTGGACTAATACAACAATTCTACTAAAGAGCGGCGTATCTAATTATTATTAGGGTTATTATTTGAGGCGAAAGAGCCAGACGATGGTATATTGGTGTTCAACTCGTATGATATCGCATCGAGATTGAGCTGATCTCGAACTAAGTTCGAGTAGCTCAGCTTGCATATACTTAGGTTACATTTTCTTACTTAGTGTTATTTGATCAAACAGAAGGACAAAGCCACGGTTCTAAAAACAACAAAGGAATACATGAGGACACTAAAAGATCAAATATCCGAACTTAGCAAGAGAAACCAACTCTTGGAGGCACAAGTTTCTTCCCATGGGGAAATCACTCACAAGTACAACCAAAATCCCGTAACCCATGACGTGTTCTCGTCGAATCTCAACGAGAGATTTCTCGTTCAAGTAACGCCCGTAATGGAGTCATCATCCTCGGAAGAACGAAGAGTCGATTTGCAAGTGAGCGTTCGAGGAGTCGGAAGATCAATGATCGACTTAGTCATCCGATTGCTAGGGTTCTTGAAAGGAATAAGAGAAGTAAGGTTGACATCCATGGAAGCTCATGAAGAACATCAAGAACAACAACAACTACAATATAATTATATCAACCGGGTGACCTTTAGACTAGTCATTGAGGTAAGTAATGAAAACTTTGTGATTTTATGCAATATCATATGCACATAGTTTAGGGTTTGATAATGTTTTAGTGCCTAATCACTTTTGGTTTATGAAATTATAAATATATCTATATGGAAATTAAACCCTAGAAATGACTTTAGTGGTAACATATGCTAGCTAGATAGGGTTTTGTTTTCATTTTGTGAATGGATTTGGTAATCTTTATTTACTATATATATATATATATATATATATATATATATCTTCATACTTGTAAGACATCTAGAACATGGATTTGTTCAAGTGTAAAAAAGACTAAAATTAATTAGGGTTAGTATATTTACTAACTAAACTTTAAGAATTTTCTACCAAGAAAACTAGATTCTAGAATTAACCAACTACTTTAGGTTGAAAAAAGGTCTTTTTAGTACTTGAATTTTGATCAAATTTATCAATTTAGTTTTCATACAAGTATTTAAAGTTGTTATTTAAAGTTATTTTCGTTAATTGTCTTATAAATTCTTCATTTATTAGTTTAAAGGTAATAAACATTTTATTAAGTGGTAAAAATTATAAAAATTTTTTTTATGCAAGATGAGTCTATTAATATTTTTCTTAAATCTCGTTTCGAAGACTAGAATAACATTTAAATAAATTCGGAAAAATATCACCTATAAAAGTGTCAACATTATGATATTATTCTGAACAATAAAATTCTAAAATTTAGTTTATAAATTACCTCTTAACTTAGACCATACATCTTACCTCCCATGGTATAAGTAAAAAATAATCAATTAAATGGTAATCTAACGATTTAAATTTAGGGCTTGTTTGGTTAAACACGATAATTGTAAATGCACAATAATTTATATTTATGAGTTAGTCAATAACTTTTTTTTTTACAACAAATAGACATCAATTGAGTAATTTACCATATTAATTTAATTTCCTGAAATTTTCTTCTCTTATTGACCAATTAAACACTTAAATTAGATTTCCATATCATTAATGAATAAATCTCTTTAAAAATAATTTTTTTTTTACAAAAACTTCATAACTTGTAATTTAAACCTAAAAACAATGTAAGTACTATTAGTAGACCAAATGGAAGTTATCAAATTGGATTTTAGTTTTGATATGACAATTAACCATGTAAGTTGACTAATGGTAATTTTTTGGTATTTTTTTCTCAAATAAGAATGATTTTGTTCATAAAGTAAGTAACAATTTGACATTATGATAACATGAATTTTTTTTCCTACTTTGAATTTAGAAATATGACTCCATTTTTCGGTGGCTATACTTGTTGGAGATAATAAGGTCCCATATTGAAAGATGGGGACACTCCGAGCCTAGTATATAAGGTCGGTGGGCTACTCCTCCTATTGCCAATTGGTTTTAGGATGAAGCCTCGCCGGGTTTATGTGCTGGGCTTGTACCTAATGCGCATGTGCGCTCGTATGCACACGACCCCGATCTACCGGTCCGGCTGTATCGGACTTTGACAATACTTAGGAAAAAGGATGGAAGATTCCTTATTCGTTGGTTATGACAAAAAAAGGTTACATAAATAATTAAATAAACATGCATAAATTGACAATTATTAAACATATATTATAATTATTGTCATAATATATTAATTTTCTAATATTAATTTTTTTTAATGGATTAAATCTTTGTAGGGCAACGAATGGGACCAATCTGCCTTCCAAGAAGCTGTTCAAAGAGTTGTTGCTGACTGGACATGACTATTTAATTATCTCCTTTTTATTTTATTTTATTTTAATGTTGTTGAATTTGTCGAAAATTTATTTTAGTTGATTTAATTTTTTTGGGTATTTTTTAGTATTATTATCACCATTGTACTCGTAAAGTATATATTTTTAAGATGCATAACTTTAAAATGTATATTTTTACGAATATTATTAGGGTTTGGTGAATATAGATTATACAATTCGAGTTGATCCGAATTTGTTTGAGGATGTTAAGTTCGTCTAAAATATTTGCTTGGTTGATTTAGCCTTGTTTAGTTGTCATGTAAAAAATATATAATAAAAGATTATAATTTTACAATAGACTAATTAAAATATAATTTCACTTTGGAGTGGATGAAAAATTGTCAGAATTAATCCAGAATTTGGGGTGTAATCAATATACATGAATTTTTTGGAGTTTAAAAGTCTATAGGTATTTAATATAGATTTTTAAAAGTCCATATAATTCTTTAGGTATTCAATTAGGATTTAAAATTTTCCATAAAATTTTCCATAAAATTTCTATGGTATTTAAAAGTTTGTTGATTTTAAAAAAATTTATTATTTCATTAATTTTGTAGGATTCTTTATTACTTATATACATACCTAAACTCCATAGAAATCTTTCCCCAACACATAAGATTTTCAGAGAATCTGTATTGACCCTATATAGAATCAAAATATGCCACAAAATCAGCAAATTTAAGAATCTATCAAAATCTTTAAAAATCTAGATTGAATACACCAGTTTTTTTGCAATAATTTTTACACACTAACACTAATCTTTTTGATCTTTGAATATTTTGGTATTTGATAAAATATATTACCTTTTAAAGGTATGTACTTTTACAAATATTGGTAGGATTTGGTTAACAGTAATATTACATTTAGCCCTCGTTTGGTATCCATATCAAAATTAAAGATATGGGTATGGGTATCATCGATACCCATATCCATATTTGGTATTTCAGGATATCGATATCAATTTGATACCTAATACCTCTAAAACCCCAAATCTGATATACCTAATTTTTGGGAGGTATGATTTTTTTATCTATCGGTTCGCTTCTCCCTCAATCTGCCAACGCCAAGCCATTTGATAATGTCGACCAGACCATAAGCCTACTGCTATTGGAACAAATTTGGAACAGTCTAGGTCAATCGATTTGGAAGGGGTAAGGATGATGGAAGAAGAATTGGAAATCAAAAATGGGAGAAGGTGTATTGGATGCTTGAACGTATGTTCATGGTCTCCTTGGAAGAAGGTGGTTTTTGGCCTTTGGTGTGACATTGCTGAAGGTAAAAATGTGAAGTTACTTTGCAGGCTAAATCTGATATATGATATCTGTAACCTATCAAACAGGGATATGACTATCAATCTGATAGCCATATCTTTATACCCATATCCGATACTGATACCTGATACCTTTAATTAGTGTATCAATACCAAACGACCCCTTAATATAGATTATAACTTAACTATTTATTTATGGAATGATAATTAAGGATGCGTTAGGTACAAGAGAATTATTGGATTTATGAAAATGAAATTATAAAAAAAAACTATATATTTTTTTATAACCTCACACTAATAATTTTAAAAAGTTATACTCCCTCCGATAAAAAAATAAGTCTCGTTTTAGCTTTTGACACAATTTTTAAGAAAAATATTAAATAACATACATTTTGTAAAGTTTTTCTAAATCTTATCACTTATTTAATATTCAACCATCTTTTAAACCAATAAGAAAGATTTTAAAACTAAAATTAATCATTTACACCAATTTTCAAAAACATTTCTTATAATTATTGTTCATTTATTGGCCTAGAAAACTTAAAATGACATATAATTGTGATCAAATTTCTAATGATAAAACGACACTTATTTTTTTATTGGAGAGAGTAAGAAATTAAGAAAAAGTAATAATTTTTTTTAAATAATTCTCAACCAAGAGTGTGGTGTATATCCTAAATTAAATATGGTGCGAAGTAGCATCATCCCTAATTGACCTTTCTCCTCCATCTTTGTGGAAAACCAGTAGACCGTTGACCAATTTGAGGCGGCTCAGTTGACCATTGACCCAATATGTTTATGCCACTTGTACTTTGTCATAGGTAATTATAGGAATAATTGTGAAAATACATTAGTAATATATAGAATGAATTTGCTACGTAGCATTAATTCACTAATTTTGTTTAGTAATCGTGAAGTTCAATAATTTTGTTAGAATATAATTTTTTTAAAAATTTTTTAGACTAATTTGCCCTTCTACAAGAATTTAAAAGATTTTTAATTATTTATTACCTTTTAATTGACCTACAATCCCTAATTGAAGAAGGTGTATTTTGAATAAGTTACCAATTTTAATAGCGTAATCAATTAGTAAATCACAAAGAATATTAAATTTTTTTACGTGAATTGATAAAACTAGCATGTTACATGCTTGTACTTTTCATGTAAATCATGAAGAGTACAAGAAAATTTTTAATAAAATTTTACAAAAAATTTACAAGAATTGATGAGCGTAATCAATTAGTAATTAATCTTGTACAAGAAAATTTTACAAGAAGATAATCTTGTACAAGAAAATTTTATAAGAGTAACATCTAAATTAGGATAAAATTTATTATAATTAATAAGGGTAAATCTGTCATTATTTATTTAATAAGGCTATTCACTTAAAAATTTATAGGCCTAGGTTATTTACTAAACAAAATTAGTGATTGGGTACATTTCATCCAATTTTCTCTAATATATATCTAGTATGCCACTTGTACTTTGTTAGACCATATTTGCGGTTTATGAAGCTTATCAAGCTTATAAGGGAGCGTTTGAGAGTATAAATTTACGATTATTAAGGAGTTCGATTACCGTCATGCAAATAGCGAAAATTAAAAGGAAAACATAACAAACACCACACCACAACTAATGTCCGAAAAGGTCAAAGAAGAACCAAAAAGTGAGAACAAACAAATTACAAGAGATGATGAAGAACACTCGAGGTTCACAAAAACATGGAGAGGACACGGGATATATGAACTAGTTGAGAGTCTCGCAGCCGAGAAGCATGGTAGTAAAAACCCATTTCAAGGGGAAGACATACCTACTGCGAAAATGTGGATCTCATGACGTTCCCTCCACCTAGATGAAGGATCTTCAGAGACCTCGAACACCACTACGATCAAAGCGATCAATAAGAGCATGTGACTACGGCAGCGGCGGAGCCAAGAAATTTTCATTGGGGGCACAATTTTTTTTTTTTAATATATATCGTTAGAAATGATAACAATGTGTACAAAAAATGAAAATATTATGTTCTAATCACACATTTATGTATCAACTAGGCAACAATGTATACATAAAATGATAACAAATAATGTGTGCATATATATAATATGTTTTGATTATGTTCTAATCACACATACATATATAGTTGCTAACAATGTGTACATATCATACATTATGTATCATATATATGTCGTTGCTGATAAATATTATGTAGTTGTTGCTTTGATTATGTTCGTCAGAAATAATAACAATGTGTACATATCATACATATGTAGTTGCTGATAAATATTATGTCTGTTGTAACAGTAAGGAAGGACCAGTGGAAGGAATGAAGTATCGTTTTTCAACAAGAATGAACGTTCAAATCAAATTCCACGGTTGAAGGAGATTGTTAACATTTACTTCATATTTTGACGGTTTATGATAATAATTATCGTTGTTAATTAGGTAAATAAATAAAACTATATACGAGAGAGAAATATTATGATTTATTGAGAATCTTTAATTTTGTTTTTTATAAATCTTTTTAAGAAAATTTATAGGGGCCTAGGGCCTAGTTTATACACCTTGATACATAAACTGTTTACTTTGCCAATTCATCCGAATGAGAGAATTGGATCCCTAGGGAGCGCAAGTGTTTTCTAAACAATTGGTTTTTGAAAACCTAGGAAAGTAAACAATGATATTAACATATACTAAGTCCAAGTTTTTATACAATCAAAAAGTTTGTTGCAATAGTTCAAAGTTACAAGCCATGCTAATAAATTGGTTAGGAAAATGGACAACATCATCCATGGAAGTTTCATTTTCATCTCGAAAGAAAGGATTCGTTCATCAAGTTGGTTAGGAGTATGAACAACAATATCCATGGAAGTTTCGTATCCTTAATACGAATAAAGGATTGGTTCATTAAAAAAATGGTTAGTGATCCAATAACCGGATAAATTAGTTTTTAGCAAATGAATAGTTTTTGTTGTACCAATAAGATAACATAAGCAATCTAGGAGGTATAAAACAATAGACCAAAAACTTCTCAAACGAGAGAAAAGGTTCTATTAAAAGCATTTGTTTTGAAAAAGGACTCCTTTTGAGATTTCAAACATAAGAACATGCAACAAGAAGCACATAATTGATTATTAGCATATCGACATTGGTCAATTTTCCTTAATATCAACATTGTTCACACACATAATTTGAATTTTTCAAAGGTGAAAAGAGTTCAAAATATCAAAGCACTTATTGTAGAAAAAGCAAAAATGTCCAGAGGAGGAACAAGCCAAGGGTGAGAAGTAGACATAGAAACAACTTGCTTTTGTTTATGTTGTTGTATAGTGAAAAGATCAAATCCTTTGTACGACATGTCAGAAGCCGTGGTTCAAGGTCAGTAACAACTATAAAAATGGCCATTCCTAAAATGAAGAGAAACCAACGGTTGAAGACGAAAGAAGGAACATCGGATATCCAAAAAAGTTCCATTAGAATAGAAGATTCCACGTACCAACACATTAGCATTCACGATTTCAGGGTTTAGTGTTCTACATTAGAAAAGGGAAGAAAAACCTTCACTAATCAGAGACGCCAAGGTCGATATTTGACGAGTTTAGGGTTTGGAGTTATGCCTGTCGGCGAGATATAAGGTTTTTTTTGACGCGTGGAGGAGCGCATTCTTTTGTTGTTGGTAGGGTTTTTTCATGAGTGTCTATATGTTATTAGTTTACGAAGATCATGCTAGCTTATCGTATATTATATTCTTTTTATTTCATAAACTATATGAAGGAAGGTTACAAAACTTATGATAGCTTATTAAATGACATATTATAAATATAACCCTATAAAAATATAATATAAATAAAAAAATAAACATTTTAAGTAATTTTTATACATACTAAGATACATTAAATTTATTTTCTCAAACACTCATCAAACTTATAAAAAATAATAAACTATCTCAATCAATTATTAATTTTAGCTATGAATAAACTCAAGATTTTCAAATGAACTCAAGATTAACTCATGCGACTCTTTACAAAAATGCAACGAGATTCTTATGTGAATCTAACAAAATAAAAATCCTACTAAATTCAACATATTATGGTATATATATTTCAAAAAGTTATAAGATATAAAAATAGAATACCATAACTTTGAAGTCTTACTATTTTTCTAAAAATGGTAAAATTCATTTTATACTACTAATTTAGCTAGGTCGTGTGCATGCGATTATATAAACACATTTGGCCCGAGGGCGAACACATATGTTTAATGGAATCTCATACTGAAATTATTTGACAAAATAGAATAAACTCGCTTTATCTCATGTGAATTTATTTATTTATTATAATTTTAACATTGAGTAGAAAAAGGTAGGATGATTGATGATTCTAAAAACCTTATGATCCAGGTCGGATAGAACATTAATTAAAAAAAAAAAACTAAAAAACTAAGAAAAGAGGTTAGATGAATCTAGATCAGACCAAAATTTCATTCCGATCTCCGCTCCGAATTTTAAAATTTTTTCGATCCGGATCATAACGGTTACACACCCGTAAAAAACACATTTATAACTTCATATTCAAACCTCTAAACCTAGCCTTTCGACTTTCACATTCTCCGGACTTCCTCTACCTTTCCTTGAATTCCGTCAACTTGACAAATGCTACATCTACGATCACAAAGTCCGTCTTTATGTTTCTTGTTCTCCCATTTTTTCGCAAGAAAATGGGTAGGTAGATATCATTCACATTCGTGAGACCATAACAAATACTCTACACAAATTTTTTTCCATGCACGAGAGATGATAGTTACGGGATATCATTGTCACTGACTGGATGTTGTGAAGCTTGCAATATTTAGACTCGTCTAAAACGACGAGTTTTGGGTCCTACTTTGTAGAAAATTCTCATATTCTTGGATCATGGCTTTCATTGCTCTCCAATGGCCAACCACTATTGACAAACACACGAAAGGTATTCACTACATAATGATGATGCCTTTCAGATTAGGACAACATTCATTTTATGACTAAATTTAGAAAATATCAATCAATCAATTCAATCTTCTAAGTTCTCGAGGGCTCTTATCATCTAATGGAGCCATTCGGAAATCGAGTCGAAGAATATACAAAATGAGTACGACATATAAATCCAGTAGGTTTCGTCCTAAAATTGATTGACAGTAGGAGTAGTTCATTGACCCAATATACTAAACCCGATAACCCTTTAACTTCATCCTTCACGCACTTTGTACCATAAATTATGTCAAATTCTTCGATGTATAGATGGACGTTTGTGTTGGGTTATGGAGTCTGATGTAATGCATTTTTAGATGTTGTTTTCGTGGATTCAATTCAACGATGTGTTAAACGGGATTTGAGGACAACACTCGAAAATATATAGTGTAAAACCCTGATTTATAGTGTCTATAAAACATAATTACATATTCGTGTGAACTGAGTATCCAATTCTCGTATTCTATTTTCCTCTCGATTACGTTCTACTTCTAACCATTTGTAACTATGATAACCTGACCTACCCGACTGAAAATCTTTGAGTTCAGTAAATTCCAGTCAATAATCTCGTTTGAATCCAATCAAATGAACAACTTTAATGACGAATTGACGATATTGTGGCTATCATTTTTCTCTAAAGCTGAAAATGACATGAAAGCCACATGTTTCCAAGCTCAAGGGGTGAGTGCTAATCTGATTAGAAGATGACCAAGTTTGTGTTCATTATCACGAGTTTAGCTAAAGTATGAAAGCTTGAAAATTTTTGTGTGTTTGTAAGAGTAAGCTTTATGAATATATGAGTTGTAGACTTGTAGGAGTGAATGTATAAAATGGTAATACTCATACTCAAATTAGGGTTGTAAACTTGTAATTAGGGCTGTGCAAGCGGTCAGACCATTCACTGTTTGTATGGACCGGATCCTAACGATCCGATCCATTACAGTTCGAATTGTATTGACTTTTTTTTTTGAAAAAATTTAATGGGTTTAGTACGGCCCGTTTCAGTCCAAATTCAGACCGGACTATATCCACGTCCTTATCAAAAAAATGTTAAAAGTGTAAACAAACAGTCTGGATATGCATAGTCCTAACCGAGATTACGGTGGGTCTGCTCGTGTACGTGGGTTCGGATGTATGAGCATACATGTGTGTTAACTTCGATCCCAACACATAAATTCAATAAAGTTCTATGCTAAACCTAATTATTTATGGAAGGAATAGTTAACAACTTTATATTCCGGACATGAGGTTTGTTTATTATTGATACCAGATAATATTATAACTACACACTCTCTCAAAGTGCAACTGTTTGACTCGGTTTATACTTGATAATGTCTTAAGACCAGCTATTATAATCGGATGTGATATTTTTATCGATGTGATCTGCAATGTCTTTAACGCCGACAAATCCAATTAGTGAGGAGTGGTACCGTGTTAAATGGTTGACCATATAACACGGGGTTTCGCAAGTACAAACACATATGCACATTATGTTCGAGTCTAACACATAAGTCGAATGTGGGCCCAACTCAGACGAGCCTGTTCCGGTGATCCAAAAAAACTTTCCGAATTGTATTCAGTTCAACAATTAACATATCATTTCAAATTCGGATTTCTCGGATCAAATCTTCAAGTTATAATAGATGGAATTAGCTGGATCGAATAGTTTTGCACACCCTTGCCTACTACCTAAGCCATTCGTTCAAGATCTACAAAAATATCTTGATAATAAGCTTACATAGTCAAACACAACACTAGATTTCAAAATAACTTAGTATTACACAAACGTCTACTCCACAATCCATATCAAACACGACTAAGATTTCTCTAAATAATGAATTAAGAAAATGACATCCATTAAAGGGAAAGTAGCCTAGAAGCATCCATCCAAACGAATGCAGCCTAAATGTCATGCTTTGAGGAAGCAGGTTAGAAGGTTCACAAACATGTAGAAAAAGATTATTATACAAGTTATATAAGTATAGCTTGGTGTCATTTTCATTATAGAAATTATAATTAGAATGTAGTTTTACTTGTTTGTTTGGTTGATGGCTTGTTCTCTTAATAGATGGTTTGTCTTCCGTTTCTTTCGTCCTCTCAATTCACTGATCGGCTCTCAATTCACTGATCGGCTGTATATTTTTTATGATCGGATCTCATTCCTCTGAAAGATCACTATATACAACTTATGTAGAGCAATCCTCGAAAAATTTGGATTAAAGTACGTTTTGAGCGAACTTTATGGTATATCGACTTTAAAAAATTCAAAAAATAATATAATTGATAAAATATTTAGATTTTTTGAATTCAAATAACTATAAGCAAAATAAAACTTGTATATAAAGGTTGTTCTAAAGATACAACCTTTACAGAAATTTTAAAACTTCGAGCGGATATGAATAGAGAAAGGAGGATACACCTTTATTGAATTATAAAAACTTAATCATGTTCTAATTTCTTTGAAAAATCTTTACAAAAATAATGACCAATAAATTTTCATATAATAAATTTCATAATGTTTGGATCAAAGAATACGAAATTACCAAAGTGTAGATAATTAGAGCAAATTTTGGAACTAGTCAATATCTTGTGATTAGACATGATCATATCCGGATAACCCGTCCGAAAAACGGACGGGTATGAATAGAGAAAGAAGTCCGACCGGGCCGAAGAGTCCGGTCCGGATAAAAAATAATTTTATTGTACCTATAACAAATATCAAAATTTTTGATTTTTTTCTAAAATTAAAAAAATGGGTACCCACAGGCTCGCCCGCCGCCCGGTACAACAGGCCATTTCAGGCCTGGTAGCCGGGCTCGATCCGGGTCCAAATAAACGGGCTTAATATATTTTAAAGCCCGACCCACACCAGATCTGAGCCGGGATATGAACAGATCTAAATTAAAGTAAGCCTTGAACATATTTCTGCACTGTAATTTTATATTAAGCCCTGAGATAAACGTAGCTAAACAAGAACCTACTTCTGCACTGTAATTTTATACACAATCAAAATGAAGCTGTGAATCCCAGATAAGCTAGTTAAACCCTAAATTACAGTAAGCCTTGAACATATTTCAAGCTTGATACCATACTTGCAGACTAAAGTTCATCAAACATAAAAGAAACCACTATGCTTGACGCCTTGAATCTATTTCAAAGAGGTTTACCTACAAGTTTAGAATGTTGTAACTGTCTCCAGGCTCGTTCCGAGCTCTAGAGTAAACACCTGAAAATAACACTTGCATTAAGCTGAACTTCACAGTGGCTTTCTGATAACACATGCTGATCTCTATACATCTGCTCAGTTGAGTTGAGGTGCTTACTCCTGCACAGTGCAGATTTGTAACATATGATAAAGTTAATGACACATTGATTGACAGACAAAAAATGTGGAGAAATTTGAAACTGTGTACTCACTGCTGTAGTAAAGATTTGTAATTTGCCAAGGGCTTGACGTTGTCGAAGGCAGTCAGGAAGCATTTCCGGAGCAGGAACTGAATCGACTCGTAGCAAAGAGAGGTTCGGAAAGGAATCCCAATCTATACTCTTCTTTTCTTGTTCCCACATCTCCAACTCTAGACACATCTGAACCTTCAACTCCTGAAGTACATTGGGTTGTGAAATGTACAAGCCCTTTAACCGCGTGCAACAGAAGATTACAAGAGACCGGAGAGATGCAAGCCGTTCAACATGAAAACTCGTAAGCTCATTACAGCTGAAAATCGATATTTCTTGGAGATGTGATGATTTAAAGTACATAATCTTCAAGTCATTGCAGTTGGAGATTCGGAGTTGTCAGAGAGATGTAAGTGTTTCGTCTGAAAAACGCATTATCTCTTCGCAGTCAGTACTCGGTGAACTTACTGATGACAATTGTTGTACCAATGCAGATCCCACATCGTAGAGATCAAGTGTTTGAACACGTGGACATACTGGCATGGACTTGAGCTCTGGACAATCTGTAATATCTAGTTGAGAAAGAGAAAGAAACAACATAGAGGATGATGTTGTTATACAGTCTTTCCTCCTCCATTGCTTCAGTTTTGGCAAATAGGCCAATACAAGTGTCTCTAAACTCGGGAAGAAGCTGTCGTCGTCTTCATCTTCATCTTCTTCTACGTGTTGTAGTTCTTTCAAATAGCAAAGTGAAAGCTTCTTGAGATTAGGAAAGCACCTTGAGGGTGGAATACATTTTATTCTTGAACCACCTTCTAGAGTTAGAGATGTAAGGGCAATTGCTGTCCAATGTGGTATTCTCATCCCTGGATAGTTAACAATCTCTACTACTTCAAGCAAATCAGGTAGTTGCAAGCATTGATCTAAATCACAATTGTCTATACCATCTTCAAACTCGATCCACAACTCTCCTCTGAGCTGCAATTCAGCTAATGCACCAAGACCACTGCTTTTAACCCCTTGCCTTTCTTTCCCTACCTTAAAATGACTCAAGTACTGTAAGGAGGTCAGTTCCTTAATCCCAAATGGCATATATCTCAACCTATCACAATTCCTGATATTTAAATGCCTAAGATTGATCAATTTCCTAAAATTATCTGGTAATGTTTTCAGGTTGAAACACCCTGTAAGGACAAGCCTAAGCAAATTCACTAAATTTGTCATGTAATTTGGAAGTCTTTCGAAGCTGTTATATGAAAGATCAATATCTCTCAAGTGTTTTAGCTTCCCAATGCAATTTGGAACCTCCTTAATTCGTAACCACGACAAACTCAATGTGCGTAACAACCTAAAATTTGCAAATAGTTGATCAAGAGTCGCTCCACAAATTGAACTACGTTCCAGGAACATAAATGAACGTATCCCATTCGCGTTGAGCAACTGTGCTGGAATAGCCCATGATTCATCTATTTCATATTGAACACTTACATGTCGTGGACATATACTTCTACTCGGTGATGATGTAGTCAGCACAATGCTTTCCCCACCGGTCACATGTCGTGCCAAATCAACAAGTAGATCATGCATTTTGCAGCTTCTGATCTCATCACATCCGTCTTTTTCTACCTCTTGGAAAACCCCCCTTCTTAACAAGTACATGAAATATGAATGACTTATATCCTCAAGGGTTTGTTCTTCATTATCTGCCTTAAAAAAATTTGGGCAATCCAAAGATATATTAGATTCACCGTTCGGAGTTTACAATCTTTAGGATATAAGGAGCAGAAGCAAAGCATTGCTTCAGATATGAGGGTAGGTGATTATAACTTAGTTTTAACACAGGCATAATTCCATCCTCATGACTTTGTCCTAGCTTTGAGAGCTCCTCATTCTTAATAGACTCCCATTCTTTGATGGTATTTTTTCCAAAGAGAAGGCTAGCTATACTCCTTATGGCTAATGGGACATTTCTACACTTCTTCACAATCTCTTTACCAAGATCAATCCGTTTTGGATCATTTTCAAGAGAAAAGACAACCATTTTGAATAGATCCCATGAATCATCCTCTGATAAGCCATCCAGATGGTGAGTTTTCAATGCACCAACAGCCATTGCAACAAATGGGGATCTCGTAGTGACAATTATCTTGCTTCCTATCGCACCACCACCTAACAACCTCATTCGATCTAGCCACCTAGCATGATTTTCCCAAGGATCTCCTTTTCATCACATTCATCAGAAATGCAAGCAAACCACCTATTCCCGAAATTCTTTTTAACCTCAACATCATTGTAAACCAGTTGGACAAGTGTTGTTTTTCCCATTCCTCCTATTCCAACTATGGCTATGATAGATGGGCCATCTCTTTGAGAACTATACGACTCAGACTCATCATGTACGAGGAATTCTAAAATGGCATTTTTGTCATTATCTCTACCAATAACATCCTTCGAGTCTACGAAACACCCTGAATCTTGTCCTCTCCTCATAGCAATAGATATCTCTTCCTCTAAATTATGACATCTCACAAACCCCAAACAATCCATATCACTAGAGATCTCAAGCAAACTCTTCTTGATAGCCTTCACTTTCTTAGCTATAGAGTTTCTAGAAATGATTGGATTTAACATAGAGCAACAAACTAGTTCCTCTTTTGAGAGTTTGTTGTTCTTCTTTTTCACGATCAGTTGTTTAAGCATATCTTCGGTGGCAACTGTATCGAAGAGATCAACTGCATCGTACAACACATCCTTGAGCCTCTTAATCCAATTCTTGGCAGACGCAGAGTCATGTTGCTTCTTCTCAATGTCAAGAAGGACAGCCTGGATTGTCTCAATGGTCACCCGAAGCTTCTGAAGCTCATCCCTCGCGTCCCACAGGGAAAGACCCTTTTTATATGCCAACTCAAAGGCCGGGGAAGCAATTGTGCACAAGACCTTGGAGGCAAGGTTGAACACAGCTAATTCAGCCATTGATCTCAACTGAGTTGATAAGGTAATGGGTTTTTTTGTGTGTAAGCGGTAGGAGACGTTTAGATAACTTTTTCCATCAATTATTGAAGCAACTGAAGCTGTGGGGGGCCACTTGAAGCAACTAATACGCCTGCTTAGTCAAAAACAAGTCTGTCACACTCAGTGAAGGCTTTCTTAATAATCAGTACGAGAGACTAGAAGTATGAAACAATGGATATTGGAATAAACACTTTACTGTCGTTAGAAGTAATTAACAATAAGGTATTTTTTATACAAATCCTGTAGGAAAAATCACTGTTTAATCCCTTTAGGATGTTAATCACTATCAGTCCAAGACACAAATCAACTGTTTGTTTAACAAAGAAGTTAGCACTTGAAATCAGAAAAAGAAGACCAAATTATTTTTGACAGCAATCAGCGATGTGCCGATGTCAACTCAAGACATAACTCAATTGCTTGTTTAACAAAGAAGTTAACACTTAGCATCAGCAACAACAAAGCAATGTCAGTCCAGGACAACAAATTTCTGTCAGACATTTCATCAAACACTTGACATCCACAATATTCAAGACATCATCTTTCAAGCAATTTGTACCCAAGAGGCTAGAGCATGGAGGTGCATAGATATCTCAAAATATCATAATGCCATTACACCTAATTATTAAGCTTGCATGGATAATCAAATCATCAACTAAAGAAACGCATGTGATACGAATGCGCAAATCTACTCACCTGTTTATCAGTGGCTGCAAACTTGCTGAGGGCCTTGCAGGGCTGACGGTAACGATGGCAATCGGCCCATCCCGATATATATATACACACACATATACATACTGTAATAATCCTGTAGAGATGCAATTTACCGTTTTGTGCTTTAAGGGTGTTTGGTAATTAGCAGTAACATTGATGTATAGCATATCAAGTGAAATGCTACTTTTTTGAAAGTTACAATCAACTAACCATTGAGATCAACCCAAACGTGATATTAAGTTATTACAAATGCTATCATCACTTCTACGAAATATAACTTCAAAAAACTCTTTGTAGTTTGTACACAGGGGTTTGAACTAGACTAAAGACAAGAACTTGTACGTGAGCTGGATACGACCGACGGCAGGCTCTTCCCCTTGAGTTGAATCCAATGACAGGAACCAATGGTGATTCTATTGCAAGATCAAAACGAAAAAAAAATAAAGCTTTCAAACATGGAGGAGATTTTATGATAATGCTAGAGCCCTTTCATGAATTCTGAAATAGTTTTCTAATAACAAAAGTTCAGCACACCAAAGGGATGAATCAAATGTTTTTTTTATAATATTATCAGAGGGGATCCTTAAACGTAAGTTGTATCAACGTTGCATATGATTCAACAGTTATTGATCACTAATTACATACTTAAGGAAAAAACAAAGAATGTCGACTGATGAACAGATGAATTCAGAAGAAGAAACCTTGGACATTTCAGCAGCTATCTCATGATACATTTGGGTGCAGGGTTTCGTTGCAGTGAATCAAAGGTGAGTTGTATCAGCCATTCAAAGTTGAATATAAGCAACATGGAAAACTCAGAAAATGTCTGCACAACATAAACTTGCCAAGAATAAGTTTTATGCTGATTGTCCCTTCAAATAAGCTTGAAATATGTCCAAGGCCTCAAGTATGGTTCATAAGTACTATGTTTTTGTCATTTTGATTGTATATGGTCATTGATGAACAATGCAAAAGTCTGTTCTTGTCATCCGATGATACTGAAAGCATATTCGGGGCTGAGTCTAGCTACATTTGATAACATGAAACTGAACTTAGAGTATTTTCCCAAGTACTCAGTCTTTGTTTTCAATTTCATTTAGTAGACCGTTTGATGCAGGAGGGTCATTAATTACTTTTGGTTTTTGATGATGATATTATTTCGGTTTTTATTCATATTATCTTTAGTTAGCATGGATAATCGAAGATATGGAAGATGAATGAGAATAAACTCGTCTTCGAAACAATTTGCTACCATCTTAAACTCTTAAAGGTAAACTCTTTTCTTTGCAAATTTATGATGATATTATTTTGATCTTTGATGATTGTATTGTTGTCGGCCTATGAATTCTCACTTAGGGTGGTTATATGGCTATGTAGGACAGAAGTGAAGGAACAATCAACATAAGCCATGATTTAGTCTTTGCTGATTTATATTGTGTAGACATTTCATGAGCTTTCCATGTTGCTCATATTCAAAGTTGAATCATTGATACAACGAAACTGTGCACCCAAATGTATCATGAGATAGCTGCTGAAATGTCCAAGGTTGGTTTTTCTGAATTTATTTATTTATTAGTGGAGATTCTTTGTTTTTTCATTAAGTATGTAATTACTGATCAATAACAGTTGAATCATATTTAATAGTGGAGATTCTTTGTTTTTCTGAAATGTCCAGGATTTTGCAATAGAACCGCCATTGTTTCCTGTCTTTGGATCAAACTCAAGGGGCCGGGAAGAGTGCACCGTCAGTCCTTTCCAAAATCTTCAGCTGACACTTTGAGAATGGCATGTAAATTTTAGTCTAGTTCAGATCCCATGTGTACAAAAGAGTGACCATAGGCTGCTGACTTGATCCTTACATGAAATGTCATTGGATATAGGTTCATTGTTTGTATTGGGATGACCGGAAAACAGGTTTATAGTTTCTTTACTATCAAAGGTTTATTTATGTTTGTATCATTGATTTATGTTTAGTGAGCAGAACTTTGTTATAACAAAAAACCTCATATGTCAGCATTATGAAGGTGCTATATATCATCAGGAGTTTACGCGGCGGTGGGCCCTAGAAGACTTGGAAATTGTACGTACTATTACAACATCCTAAACTTGCAGGTAAACATCTTTGAAATAGATATGTAATGATGCAATGGACAGAAGTATGTTTATCAGTATATAAACTTTTACGCGGTAGGCTCATGAATATGTGAACCATTGCACAGCTCTAGGACACACCACTTTGCCATCAAGTGTGACTCTGAATTCAAGCTTACCAATAAAAGAAAATTGACGGGCTAAAACATTCGAAAAGGCCAGCAAGTTGACAACCATTGCAAAGAGTGCGAACTTTGGATACTTACACACAAGGTATGTCACATCTTCAGTGTTAATTGTTCAGGATTCGTTAAAAGTTGCTAGTTATGTAGTATATATATAGTCTTGTTCTAAATTTGCGCTTTTGATGTGTGTTGTGGAGGGTTCGCAGGATGACTGGAAAACAAGGTTCATACTTTCTTCGCGTTCAACGATTTAAACATACGTATATGTATGCTTACCGTGCTAAACTTTTTTCTAACTTGAAGCCATTGCAAAGTTCAGGAAAGGGCTTCAGCAATATCACCTACAGCCTACAGGTATGGCATTAAGCATGAAATATGTCCAAGCCCACATGTATGTATATGGTCCATAATAACTACATTAATTTAGGGTTCAAAGTATGTTACAAGATATTTTTGTTTAATCCAGGGCATGCTAAAAAATTACAGATATATTTTAATGCAGGTTACTATGTTGTTGTTTTTAGTTTTTTTCATGGGAAAATCTTTCTTTGTTGCTCGATTTTTTGTATATTCAAGCCAATATGATTTTATGCAGCTGAATTTCTGAGAATGTTGCGAACGAGACACAAGCTGTTCATCCAACTCTTTTATGGGAACGAGCAAACCATTAGTTGTGGCATTTGATCCAATCCACAAATCTTTGCTGCAAGTATGTGTTTTTTTCCTCTATCAATTGCAATCTCTACATATGGTATGGTGCTTCAAAGTAAAATACTTAGCACCCTTATGGTCCCTTCTCTTTTCAGTTTGCCCCAAATAGATTACATCGAGGAAGCGAGGCAAATGAGGGTAAAGACAGTAGCTGCAGCAACATTTGTTCGTTCTTATATATGTTTCCCAACATTTGTTCGATGTGGGACTGTCATGGGCTTACGAGTATCCAGATTGAAGCACTTCCATATCTTCAGTCTCTTGAAACCGATGGCTGCAATCATTTCAAAAATTTTGCACATCTCAGTGTCCTGGAGAAATGTCAGATCAGTGAAGCTGCCTCTCGGGAAATGTTATGGGAAGAAGACAAGAGAGGTGTTGATTGGAATACCCTCCCCAACCTCTCTTTGTTATTACTCGATACGATTCCTCCTCTAGAGAATTGAAGGAAGCTGCCTGATTGTCTTAGAGACCGTTACGCCCTTGGTATATTACAAAAAGTTCAGCTGGTGAGTTCAAACTATAAACTCCCTTGCTGAACAAATTAAAACACTACTTTCCTAGTTTGACATTTTTGTCCATTGATTATAATTACAAGTTAATTATGGTTACATGTGGATATTATTTGTTCAAGTCTAATATTAAGTATTCTCTCAGTAATTGGTACCACACAGAAAGAGCAGTGGAGATTGATCCGCAGAAGAGCTCAAACCTGCCTTCGGATTCAGATAATGTATATTCGTAAGGATACATCGATCAGGTCATGCTCAACCGTGCCTTTTTTACATACTGAAGGGGAGGATATATACCATCACTAGCTTGTGGGTTCAATTCAACAAACCAAATTGGAGACATCTTTAGTCTGTTTCAGAAGGCAGCTGTACAAAGAATAACGTCATCATCATAGGCCTTTGAAATGTCTGAAATTTTATGTAATGTAATGTCTTTCTTTGCCATATAAATTTCCTGAAACTCTGAAGCTATTCATTTAGCCTAATCGTTCCATCATTAATTTAGCCTTCCTTTCCCTTCAGATTTTGTATCTTCATGAGGCATTTAGATTTAACCTAATTCGTGGACTGGTTTATCTTATGACCGTTAGCATATATTTAGTATATATTTTGTACTCCCTGGCTGCAAATGTATAGAAAATAAATACAGAAAATCAATTCATTATTCAATTACATGTTTTATAGATGCTATTAAGATGAATCAAAGTGAAATTAACGTTAAACTTAGACGTTGTTTCCTCATCCAGCACATGATTATTCTTAGTTGCATGAAGTTAATTGACTTCCAGGATGACTTCAGGTACTGCAATTATTTTTTACTAACAGTAACAGTTGAATTGATCAATGGCCAAAACACATAAAATCAGATGGTAAGATATAATTAATCTCTTAATTGCAGGAAAATGGCATTTGAAGTGACTGATTACCAACTCAGCAGTCACGCCAAACCGATTAGGTAATAATCCTTTACGTTATAAAAATTAATGTGTATTTATATTATTTTCAAATGAACAAGTTGTCGCAACAAAGAGTATATTTATATATTATACACAATATATTAGTTGGACACTATGTCATGACAGCGTGGCCGGTGCCACTAGGCTCGGGTTTCTATTATTATTGAATTTTAATTATTGTTAAATTATATGTATATATGATATTGTGATTTCCTGCAGTATGAAATATGTTGATCTATATATATATATATATGCAAATCCACATACTTCCCACACTAACTACTACAAAAAACAAAACACAACATCGATTGATCAATCACGATCTATGGCTGAATTAGTTGTGTTCAACCTTGCTAGTAAGGTCTTATCCGCCATTGGTTCCCCGGTGTTACAGAAGGCATATGCAAAGGGCCTTTCCATACGGGAAGCAAAGGATGAGCTTGACAAGCTTCGGGTGACCATTGAGACGATTGTCGCCGTGCTTTTTGACGCTGAAAAGAAGCAAGAAGGCTCTGCTGCTGTCAAGAACTGGATTATGAGGCTAAAGGGTGTGTTGTACGATGCGGAGGATCTGTTCGATGAAGTTGCTACCGAGGAGTTGCTTAAGCAACAAATCATGAAGAAGGGAAGTAACATGTTTTCTAAGAAGGTACAAGTTTATTCCTCTAAGTTAAACCCAATCATCTCTAGAAACTCCATTGCCAATAAGGTTAAGTCTATTAGGAAGAGATTGATTGATGTCTCTAGTGACATGGTTGGATTGGGATTCGTGAGATGTGATTAGTTGGAGGAAGTGAAACCTATTGGTATGAGGAGAGGACAAGATCCGGGTTCTTTTATAGATTCAGAGGATGTTATTGGTAGAGATGATGATAAGAAAGCTATTTTAGAAATGCTTTTACAAGATGATTCGTTCGTCATTGCTATATTTGGGATAGGAGGAATGGGAAAAACAACACTTGCCCAACTAATTTTTAATCATGAAGATGTTCAAAAGAATTTTGAAAATAGGTGGTTTGCGAGTATTTCTGATGTTTATGATGATAAAGAAGTTTTGGGGAAAATCTTTCAAACTATATGTGAGGCAAACTATGTTAGTTTAACTATCTGCCAATTGCAGACCAAAATTAGGGAGTTGATGGAGGGTAAGAAGTTTTTACTTGTCCTAGATGATGTTTGGGACGATGATCGTGATAGGTGGCTAAAACGAATGAGGTTGTTAGGTCGTGGTGCAAAAGGAAGTAGGATACTTGTCACTACGATATCTCCATCTGTTGCAATGGTTGTAGGTGCATTAAAAACTCACAATCTACATGGCTTATCAGATGAGCATTCATGGGATCTATTCAAAATGGTAGCCTTTGCTCCCGGAAATGAAAATGATCCGAGAAGGATTGATCTTGGTAAAGAGATCGTGAAGAAGTGTAGAAATGTCCCCTTAGCTATAAGGAGTATAGCTAGCCTTCTGTTTGAAAAAAATACCGTCCGAGAATGGGAGTCCATTAGAAATGTGGAGCTCTCAAAGCTAGGACAAAGCCACGAGGATAGTGTTATGCCTGTGTTGAAACTGAGTTTTAATCACCTACCCTCAACTATGAAGCAATGTTTTGCTTCTTGCTCCTTATTTCCTAAAGATTATAGACTAGAGAAGATTGATTTAATATATCTCTGGATTGCCCAAGGATATATTAAATCAGATAATGAAGAAAACCTTGAGGACGTAAGTCATTCATATTTCGTGTACTTGTTGAGGAGGGGTTTTTTCCAAGAGGTAGAGAAAGATGTATGCGACGATATCAAAAGCTGCAAAATGCATGATCTACTTGTTGATCTGGCACGACATGTGGCTGGAGGGGAAAGCATTGTGTTAACTACATCTTCTACAAGATCACGTTTGTGTCCACGACATGTAACCATTGAATACTGCATCGATGATTCATGGACTATTCCGGCAGCGCTGCTCAAGGTGGATGGGATACGCTCATTTATGTTCCTGAATCATGGTTCAATTTATGGGGTGACTCTTGATCAACTATTTGCAAATTTTAAGTTGTTGCGCACACTAAGTTTAAGGTGTTTAGGAATTGAGGAGGTTCCAAATTACATTGGGGAGCTAAAACACTTGAGGAACGTCGATCTTTCGTATAACAAGTTCGGAAGACTTCCTAATTCCATGACAAATCTAGTGAATTTGCTTAGACTTGTCCTTAAAGGGTGTTACATGTTGAATGCATTACCCGATAATTTTCAGAAATTGATCAATCTTAGATATTTGGATATTAGTGGCACTACTACATTAAAGCTCTGTAGAAACGGTTAAATTTTGTTTCATAAACTCTAAAAACCGCTTCCTAAGATATAATGAAACGGTTTTGAGCCGTTTCATCTGCTCGTGTTGCATTAGGTATAGTGAAGCGTTTAATTTAGGTTTTTGTAGCGGTTTTTTCCAACCTAAAAAAAAGTGTTACATTAGATTAGTAAACCGCTTCATTTGCAATTTAACTAATGCAACTCTTTTTCACAGTTATTGAAGCGCTTTTTATGTATTTAAGGCAACAAATGTCACAACTATTGAAGCGTTTTTAAACATTTATAAGGAAACACATACGTGCTTATAATGAAACGGTTTTTTGATAATAAAAAAATACCGTCCACATGCATTAATATAAGAAACACATCATCCACATTATAATCACATGCATCATTACATTGTAATCAAATACCTATACATAAATTAGACAAATTAACAATTCCTTGGTTACAAGCATTAACTCAATAATAATTAACATTTGCTTGATTACAAACATCAATCCAAAAACTAAGCATTGTATGTATGTGCTTGATAATTGTCAAGTTGGACACATACAAGACTACTAATTCATGTTCAACCCCCAAACATTATCTCAACAAACCAAAAACTCCAATTTGCAAACATAAGCCTAGTAATGTTCCAACCTCCTTGCTTATCGTCCTGCAAAATAACATACACAAAACAATACTCAACCGATCTCTATATATTTTACCAACACACTCAAATTTGTCAATTCATAATCAAAATATAAATTGAGTGAATCTGGACGTAAATGTTAATAGAGCAAACTTAATCATCTCCTACCACTTGTTCATCATCTTGCACAAAAATAAGAATATAAGTTTTTATTAACTAAAAATTTAATGGACTTGAATTTGTATTAATATGAGACCATCATCCAAAAAGAAATTACCTTATTTAAACCAGTATTCTCATCTAAGTGAGATGCTTCATTTGATGCACCAACTTGACCATTACCATGTTTATATCCATTTGTAGTTGTGAAATTTGGACTCACAAGGTTTATTCTTGGATTTGTTGCTTGTAATTGAGATAAGATCTTTGTAGTAATCTTTTGCTCCCAATGTTCTTTTATGCTCGCCATGTACATTACATGAAGTACAAAAGGTGATTTTCCCTTCTTTTCCTTCGAACTGGTATTACTCACACATCGTCCATATAGAAGCAAGCAAGGAGTATAAAATTGCAATTAAAAGATGGAACCACCAAGGAGTATAAAAACACTATAATTAAGAGGACTACACTCACAGTTAAAAACACAAACAACAACAAATATTTATTTAGTTAGCCTTTCAATTTAGTAGATGGATTATGTCCTATTTTCCTTCACACAAAAATTGGAATTTATTTATGTGTTCAGGTTGATTCTGATGAGCTTAAAGCCAAGTTCTAGTGACTTTTGAACAAATGTTATAGGTTGAGAGATGTAAGTAGTTGTTCCCTTTTGATTTTAGGACTGATTAGTTTCTAAGACTTGGGTATTAGTAGACTGGTGTTCTTTGTCATGCTAGATTCATAAGTGAATACAAAATTTGCAAAGAATAACTTGATTTTGGTTTATTCCTATAAAATCAATATCACATTAGGAAGCTGAAGGCTTAAAGAATGTTGTCGTATTACTGCAAGTAATTGAAGATTTTCTGGATTGTAGATTTCCTAAATTAAAGGACTAATTGGAGTGATTGAAGATTTTCGGAATTTCATTAAACTGGCATAATTCACAAAATAATAAAAAGGAAAGTTAAGATGCAATTAGAATAATAAAGAATTGATTACAAAATAGAGATTAAGTTAGGAAGTAATTTAAGATTTTATATATCCCACTACAAAATATATGAAAGAAAAATATAGTAAGCATACATTGTCAAAAATATCTTACAGTAAATTCAGTCTTCATAGTAAGATTTGAAATTTTGACAATAGTCTACTAGGAATTGGTTTGATAATACCAATATATGACAATAAATTCAGGAGCCTATTTTAAGGGTTAGAGATATAAACTTATGCGTATACAGAGGTATCAAATAATAACAAATATAAGCTGCTATCACATATCTTCTACCATTCCTTCATATTGAAGTATAATGTTACTCTGTTGAACATTCACAAATTTACAAACCTTCAATTTTATGAGGAAGAAGAAAAGGGGAAGAAAAATCAAACTTAGCAGCAAGTATCTTGCAATGAGCAAATCTTTTTTAAAATTCTTTTTCAAGGTATCATGCAAACTTAGCAGTAAGTATCTTCTACCATTCTTTACACACATATTAGTCACGTACATATCTTCTCCCATTCTTTTTTTTTAAAAAAAAGAGCAAACTCAACAGCAAGTATCCTGCAAACTTCATTCACAAGTTCCATTAAACAATATCCTGCAAACTTTTATTGACGTATCTTCTAACATTCAGACCCTAACACTCGTTCAAAAACTGGTTTCAAATTCAAAATCAAATTGCAATTGACAATGATCTAATCCGATTAATCCTATTTTGATTTCATTTTTACTTTCTATTCGAGCTTCTCCAATTTTGTATTGTGAAAGTGGATCAAACCAAATGCAGTCAAGAAGCTAGAGGAAGAAAAAAAATGTTATTACAGTAAAACAAAAGGTATAATTGAAAGTTTTTGACATGACAGAGGTTGAGATTCACCTTGAATATTGCTTCAACTCTAATGCTTGAACGAAATTTTGATTTGAGGGATGCTGAAATATCTAAGAATGGAAAGCCCTAAACTTAACTCGTATGCACATACCTTCAACGAGAGCAGAAATTGATACGGATGTCATTCGTTGGGGCATCGGTCTCCCTTGTCATCGAGTCAACGAAACGTTTGTGAAAGATTTGGGAAGAAGGGACCGGTAGTGATCGATGAAGTTTTTGAGTGAGATTGGAGAGTCCAACGGCAAGTATGTCTCCAACGATCGATAAGCGAGTAAAGAATTAGGGTTTCATCTAACATTGGGGGTTTAGATTAGTAAATGGGATGACGCGCATTGAAAAAAATACAGCGGGTTTTTAAATATATGCGCACCTTAGTTTTTTTTGAAGCGGTTTTTTATAAACCGCTTCAATATTAAATAATTGTTACAATAAACCGCTTCATTTGTATAAACCGCTTCATTTTCCTGTTGCATAACCTTATTTTTTGAAAACCGTTTCTTAAAACGATTCAAAAAGTGTGACCGTTTACTTGAACCGTTTCATTAAATATCACCGTTACAATGAACCGTTTCAACAGAGCTTTAATGTAGTAGTGTGGGTGTAGTTGTTTGAGATATATGCCACCCGGAATTAGGGAATTAACTTGCTTACAACACTTGAGTCACTTTAAAGTAGGGAAAGATCAGAATGGGGTTCAAATGAGTGGGCTTGATACGCTTGCTGGATTACCGCTTAGAGGACAATTGTATATTGAGTTTGAAGATGGTATTGACAACTGGGATGATGATCAATGTTCGCTACCTGAATCTATACAATTGTTGTGGATATCTGATTATCCAGGGATAAGAATACCACTTTGGGTTAATGGGATGGCAACAAATGTTCTTACTTCTCTATCTTTGATACGTGCTTCAAGAGTAAAATATTTGCCACCCTTAAGTCGTCTTCCACATCTCAAGCATCTTTCAATCTCCGATGGGATGGAATTAGAATACGTGGAAGAGGAAGGCTCTTCTAGTATGGCATCCGCTTTTTTCCCTCGTTTGGAGCAACTTAAATTGTACGGTCTGCCAAAATTGAAGGGATGGAGAAGAAAACCTTTAGAAAATCCGCCTTCGTTGTTTCCCTCTCTTTATGAACTCATGATTTCACATTGTGAGGAGCTTAAGTCCATACCGCTATGTCCGCGTCTTCACACACTACACCTCACCCGAGTGGGGCGTGATTTGCTACAACACTTGATGTCAAAAGCGTACAACCCATCTCTCGAGTATATATCATTCACCAATTGCAAAGGGTTAACTAGTTTTTCGGATGAAGCATTTACGTCTCTTGGAGCAGTCGACATCTCCGGGTGCAATGACTTGAAGATAGTGGACTTGTCATCATCCCATCTCACAGAAATAACAATAATCGATTGCGATGGGCTTAGAAGTTTCCAAGTTCAACGACCTACATCTCTCAAGTCTCTTATGATCTACAACTGCAGCCAGTTGAAGGACTTTCACACTACACAAGCTAACGCCCTTGAGAGTTTGAATGTTCAAATATGTCCGAAGTTGGAGTTGTGGGAAGAAGGAAAGAGGTGTGTGGATTGGGACTCACTTCTCAACCTCTCTTTCATAATGGTAGATTCAGCTCCCCCTTCAAAGATGCTTCCCAACAACCTTCAACAACGTCAAGCTCTTCGAAAATTAAAAATCCTTGATGTGAAGGTGAGTACACATTTTTGAAATTCTATTTCATTTCCATTTATAATTGTAAATGGTATTTTGGACTGTCATTTACGGGACATTGAGTTTACCATTTACAGACGGTGAATGAAATACGATCACAATGGATGAATGTCGAAGCTCGGGTAGAGTCCAACCATGCAGGGTAGGGCGGCACAAGCGTAGTCTGATATTGTAAGTATATCCGTCTCTTGTTAATATATGAATCCAAACAGCTTAGAAGTGTTCCTTTTTGCACGTGTTTCTCCTTACATCTATAGTTTTTTATTCTCAGGTAAGCTTGCTGCAAGTGATGATCATCCATAGACGCATACTCAACGCCCCAGCAAATGATACACAGCAAGCAATTCCCACACGATGATTTGTAATTAGCCAAGAGCTTGACGTTGTCGAAGGCCATTGGGAAGCATCTCCGGCTGGGAACTGAATTTGTTGCTAGGAAAGAGAGGTTGAGAAGGGAATCCTAATCTACAACCCTCTTGCCTTCTTCCCACAACTCCAACTTTGGACATCTCGTAATCCTCAATTCATTAAGGAAGTTGGGTTGTGCAATGTGCAAGTCCTTCAACTGATTGCATTTGTATAATTTGAGAGACATGAGAGATGCAAGTTGATCAACCTGAAATCTCGTAATCCCACCGCAAGAACTTATTTTTACTTTTTTTAGATGGGGTGATGTCAGGTTCATTATCTTCAAGTCATTGCATTTGGAGATCTCGAGTTCTCGAAGAGAAGTAAATGCTTCATCTGAAAAAATTGTTAACCCTTTGCAATCCTTGATTGATATATATTCAAGAGATGATGATGATGAATGATTGCACCCTACTAACAGAATGTGTTGTAATAAATCGCATCCCACTTCAACGAGGTTTAGTTTGTGAAGAAGTGGACATAGTGGTATGGACTTAAGCTCCAGGCAACGTAAAACAATGAGTTCATAATGAGAGGGAAATAACATAGACGGATTTTCTAAAGGTTTCCTTCTCCATCCCATCAGTTTTGGCAGATCGTACTATACAAGTTTCTCCAAACGAGGGAAAAAGATGGATGCCACATTAGAAGACCCTTCCTCTTCCTCTTCCACGTATTCTAATTCCATCATTATGAAAATCTTAAGATACTTGAGACGGGGAAGGCATCATAAGGGCGGCAAATATTTTACTCTCGAACAACGATCTAAATATAGAGACGTAAGGGCATTTGTTGCCCTTCCATTAACCCAATGAGGCATTCTTAGCCCTGGATAACGAAGTACAAGTAATACTTGTAGAGATTCAGGTAGTTGCCAACCAACGCATTGGTCATCATCCCAATTGCTAATACCATCTTCAAAGTTAATAACCAACTCTCCTGTAAGCCGCAATCCAACCAGCGCATCAAGCCCACTCATTTGAACCCCCTCCCGTTCTTTCCCTCTATCTTAAAATTACTCAGGTAATATAAGAAATTTAATTCCCCAATCCTAGGTGGCATATACTTTAACATATAACAACCTTGAATATTCAAATGCCTAAGATTGCTCAACTTCCTAAAACCATGTGGCAGTGCATTCAACCCATAACAATTTTCAAGGACAAGGCTAAGCAAATTTACTAGATTTGTCATGGAATTTGAAAGTCTTTCAAACTTGTTAAAGGAAAGATCGATGACCCTCAAGTGTTTTAGCTCCCTCGTGCAACTCGGAACCTCCTTAATTTCCAACCTCCTCAAACTCAATGTGTGCAACAACTTAAAACTTCCAAATAGTTGATCAAGGGTCGCTCCACAGTTTGAACGACCATTCATGACCATAAATGAGCGTACCCCATTCACATTGAGTAACGGTGCCGGAATAGTCCATAAATTATCGATACGGTAATCAACGCTTACGTGTCGTGGACATAGACCTACACTTGTACGTAGACGGTGTGGTTAACACAATGCTTTCGCCTCCTACCACATGTCGAGCTAGATCAACAAGTAGATCATGCATTTTGCAACTTTTGATCTCGTCACATTTATCTTTCTTTACCTCTTGGAAAAAAATCCTTTTTAACAAGTACATGAAATATGAATGACTTACATCCTCAAGAGTTTGTTCTTCATTATCTGACTTAATATATCCTTGGACAATCCAATGATATTGTAAATCTATCTTCCGAAGTACATAATCTTTAGGAAATAAGGAGCAAGAAGCAAAGCATTGCTTTAAACATGAGGGTAGGTGATCATAGCTTAGTTTAACACAGACATAATACCATCCTCATGGCATTTTCCTAGCTTTGAGAGCTCCTCATGCTTAATAGTCTCCCATTCTTGGATGGTATTTTTTTTCAAAAAGAAGGCTAGCTATACTCTTGATGGCTAAGGGGACATTTCTACACTTCTTCACGATCTCTTTACCAAGATCTATCCTTGTCGGATCATTCTCATTTCCAGGAGCAAAGGCTACCATTTTGAATAGATCCCATGAATCCTCCGTTGATAAGCCATATAGATTGTGAGTTTGTAATGCACCTATGGCCATTGCAACTGTTCGGGATCTCGTAGTGACAATATTTCTACTTCCTATTGCACCACGACCTAACAACCTCATGCGGTTTATCCATCTAGCACGATCATCATCTCATGCATCATCTAAGACTATCAAAAAGTTATTACTCTCCGTCAACTCCCTAATTTTGGTTTGTAATTGTCCGACAGTGAAACCGCCATAGTGTTGTCCACATATGGATTGAAAGATGTTCCCAAGAACTTCTATGTCATTAGACACATCAGAAATGCATGAAAACCACATATTTTCAAAAAAAATTCTAACCTCGACATCATTGTAAATCAACCGGGCAAGTGTAGTTTTTCCCGTTCCCCTATCCCAACTATGGCAATGACAAATGGAGCATCTTTTTTAGAACAATATGACTCATCATGTAAGAGCAATTCTAAAATGGATTTTCGGTCATTATCTCTACCAATAACATTCTTAGAATCTACAAAACACCCCGGATCTTGTCATCTCCTCATATCCATAGGTATCTTTTCCTCTAAGTTATCACATCTCACAAACCCCAATCCAGTCATATCACTAGAGATCTCAAGTAAACTCTTCCTAATAGCCTTCACTTTTTTAGCAATTGAGTTTCTATAAATGATTGGATTTAACATAGAGCAATAAACTTGTACCTTTTTTGAGAGTTTGTTGCTCTTTTTTTCATTATCGATTGCTTCAGCATATCATCGGTGACAATTGTATTGAACAGATCATCTGCATCATAGAACAAGTCCTTAAGCCTCTTCATCATATTCTTGATCGCAGTAGAACCAAATTGCTTCTTCTCAGCGTCAAGAAGCACAACTTGGATTGTCTCAACGGTCATCCGAAGTTTATTAAGCTCGTCCCTTGCTTCCCAGATGGAAAGACCCTTTTCATACGCCATCTCAAATGTTGGGGAAGCAATGGTGGACATGATTTTGGAAGCAAGGTTAAACATAACTAATTCAGCCATTAATATTATTTCGCTGATCAGGTGGTGGTGGGCTTTTTTTAGGAGGTTAACACTTTGAAGTGGTTTTGGTAAAAGGTTGTTTCTCCATTTATATAACTTATCCCATCATTACTTTCATATCATTACTTTCGTAAGGTTGTCTCAATAGATTATTGAAATTATTGGAATAAACACTTTACTCTCCTTAGAAGTACAAAATAATGTCGGTTTGTACACAGGGGTCTGAACTAGACTAAAGACAACAACTTGCACGTGAGTTGGATGCGACCGACGGTAGGCTCTTCCCCCAATGACAGGAACCAATGGTGATTCTATTGCAAAATCTTCCAAGTTCAGCTCCTTGTTATTTATTATGTAGTTAGACAAGAACATACTTTTGCACTGTCCATATACAAATCAAAATAGAAAAAAAAATCAAGTTGTCAAACATAAGGGGATTTGATGATAATGCTAGAGCCCTTTCCTTAAATTTTGAAATAGTTTTCTAATAACAAATGTTCAGCAAAATCAAAGGGAAGAATCAAATGTTTTCTTTATCAATGGGATGAACTAAATGTAAGTTGTATCAATATTTGGGTTCGTTGTAGCGAATTTGCTCTAGTCAGGATTATCAAAGGGGTAAAATCGAAGGTGAATTTTATCAACAATTCAAAGTTGAATATAAGCAACATGGAAAACTCAGAAAATGTCTGCACAACTTAAACTTGTGAAGAATAAGTTTTATGATGATTGTTCCTTCCCTTCTGTCATAGACATAGACCCACCTTATGTGAGAATTCATAGGTGGACAACAATATTTATTACTTAACATTTCATCATACTTTCTCTCAATATCTTCCATTCATGCAGCAAACCAACACATGATTAACTTTTCGGCCAACACAATTGACACAACCCGAATACTCCGTGAATTACAAGAAGAGAAGACTTTACCTTTTGTAGTTTCTTCCTCAAAAATTTATAGTGTGTAAGACAATTAGAGTGGTAAATATTATAGGGATATACAAAATAAAAGTCCGTAAAAAAAATCTACTTCACCAAATTCTTGTAACTTTAATTCAAGCCGAGTGCATTAGGAAACTATGATTGTAAGGCAATATGTAGAATTGTACAATTATATTACGGAGTAGCACACTGCAAACATGATCAGAAGCTGCTAATTGATATTCATACAATTTCTATTGCTTGACATATTTTTATAAGAACAAAGTCATCATCTTCCAAAATCATATAAGATCACAATGCAATATGAAAGCATTCTACATTTTGATTTGAGGGTAGCACAGCTGCAAATACGATCAAAAGTTGTTGATTGATCCGCATTCAATTGCTATTGTTTGATATATTTATTTTACAAAACATTAAAACATCATATTTCAAATCGCAATACGCGTATTCATAATCTCAATGTATAAAGATAGATGAATGTAAATTCAATCAAACAAACAACTAAATAATAATGATCTCACACATGAACGATGTTCGCTTAGAAGTGTGCACCACTAATTTTAGATTTATAAAAACTGAAATCAAATAAAGTGAACCCGCAGTGTACGAATCGGCGTAGTAAAACAAGAATTCCAGAGTATCGAACTCAGGGATTTGGGGGAACAAATTCAGTTCATAAAATGTCAGGCAATATATAAAAAGCTTTTGTAAACATAATTGAGAAAACAACGATTCTAAAGATTCAGTTATCCAATTGTGGCAATCGATTCAAGATATTCTAAAGATGTGAGGACAGAGTTGGGGTTGCAAAGGTATATCTAAGGTAAGGTATTGTACGGTGAAGTTCCAATTCCAAATATCTCACCCAAAGGCTCTCTCTATAAAGGTTGTTGAGGCTGCAATATAAAGAGGATCTAAAGACAAGATTAAACTCTCAAATACCCATGCCCAAACCCAAGGGAATAAAAAATAAGCCAAAACGGTTAAGGTTGTGCCACTCGAAACCAAAGTAGAGGATGTTGAGTCTCACTATTACCTAGAAAAGGTAAGCTAAAGCTAGGTTAAAGCAAATCTTTAACTTTGGATCAAAGCAAAAGCAAAGAATGTAGGACAGAGGAAAACCACGGTCAGATCTTGAAGAACCACTGCCGTGGAACTCAAGAATAGGCCGTGGAAAGCCTCGACGGCGAGATTTCTCGCAACTCTCAGGGTCCAATCTATTTTGGTTCAATCTATCATCATCTATGCCACAACTATCAACCCTTCACCTTAGAATCGTTTAAGGTGTTTAGCCAACAATCATCGTAATGAAATCAATAATCAAATATAAAAGAGAGAAAAGGTAGAACCTTGAAATCTCAATAACAAACACAAAACCAATGTTAATCTTACTCAAAAATCCGTACTTGTATTCAATGAATGCAGAATAGAGTAAGAGTCTCTCACAAATCTCAAAGAACAAAGAAGAACGGGATGTCAATCCGCCTTCAAATGAAACCCTAAGATCTTTTCCGAGTACGCAATCTTCAAGTGCGTACTTCTCCAAATCTTCCCTTCACGCAATGAAATCTTCTCGAAATCTCTCTAACAATGCTGCGAAATATCGCTGGATGCAAGCTAGCCCCCATTTTTCTCCTTTCTTCAGCCTTCTTATAGGAGAAAAGTAGGGTTACAAAAGCTCATAACTGCAGCTGACGTGGCAAATATGACACGTGACAACCGTTAGAAGAACCACGGCCAAGCGTAACTTTCCACGCGCGTGGAACCACCGTGAAAACCGTTCCTTGCTCTCGACATACCTTTCCACGGCCATAATTAAATTAAATCTCAAAACCACGGGCGTGGTCTCTTTGTGCTTGGCCGTGGAATGTCTCAATTCTTTGTAAAAGTCTTTGTTTCGTAAAGCTTTCTAATCATGCTCCTTCCTTAGCTATTCCAATGCATTCTCTCGATGCCTAGCATGATCAAATACTCCTACATGCTCCAATCCAAGCCTTTATTCACCTAAAAACACAACAAAACTTGTGTAGATCTTCATACCAACATAATAGGTGAATGTGCTCATTAATGCTTCAAACTCATATCCATATACACCAAAGAAGGGGAAAACAACCAAAACATGTGCCTAAAATATCGTCATATTTCATGCTATCAACCGACAATGCAATTTATAAATATTCAAGATATTCATCACAGAGCTACAAACAGTTAATAAATCAGACCTGCTTGTTGATCTCAACACCAACGACACGCTTGGTGATGGTCCAGACGCGACTAGTGCGACCATTGTAGAACTTGTGGGGCTTACAAGGATAGCGCCGTTAACCTTGACGTCGACATAGTCGCCGATGCGGAAGGTTTGGAGGTAAGTGGTGAGATGGATATAACCCTTCTTCTTGAAAGGCCTTGAGAACGAATATCTTGTTCTCGATCGGAGTCCATGTCCTGTTGGCATTTTCGGTGCTTCTCTTTGTGCTTCAGTTAAGATCGGAGTCCATGTACGTGGAGAAAGAGAGCTGTATGGGTTCAAAACCTTAGTTTTGAACACTAAAAAAATTGGAGTATATTTACTAAATGTGTTTATACTATCGAAATACTGGATAGATCAATATTTTTAAAAGACTACTTAGTGAATTTGGCCTAACTCGTTTGGAATTTGAAACTGTGTACTCACCTTTATATTAAAGCTTTGTAATTTGTCAAGAGCTTGACAGTTGGGAAGCTTCTCCTGAGGGGAACTGAAGAAATAACATAGAAATATATCACTTCTAGGTTCAATAGCAAGGACAATAACTAACTTGTTTGGAATTTGAAACCGTGTACTCACCATTAGATAGACGATTCGTAATTTTCCAAGAGCTTGACGTTGTTGAAGGCCTTTTGGAAGCATCCCATGAGGTGGAGCTGAATTTGCTATTAGCAAAGAGAGGTTGGGGAGGGACTCCCAATCCACACCCCTCTTGCCTTCTTCCCACAACTCCAACTTTGGACATCTTTCCACAACCAATTGCTCAATAATATTCGGTTGCGCAATGTGCAAGTCCTTCAACTGATTGCACTCTCCAAATACGATGCACCTGAGAGATGCAAGTCGTTCAACTTGAATTCTCATAATATCACCGCAAGAAACTATCATTAATTTTTGTAGATGGGGTGATGTCAGGTCCATTATCTTCAAGTCATTGCATTTGGAGATCTCTAGTTCTCGAAGAGAAGGGTTGAATCTTAGTGGCAGCAAGTGTTGTATCAAATCACATCCCACTCCTTTGAGGTATAGTTTCCGAAGACACGGACATAATGGTATGGACTTAAGCGCCGTACAAAATGCAACTTGGAGCTTATAAAGAGAGGGAAATAACAAAGGCGGGTTTTCTAAAGGTTCTCTTCTCCACCCCATCAATTTTGGCAATGTGTTCAATGAAAGTGTCTCCAAACAAGGAAAAAAGGCGGATGTCACATTAAAAGACCCTTCCTCTTCCATGTATTCTAACTCCTCTAGTTTTTGAAGTGAAAGATGCTTGAGATGTGGACGGCATGTTAAGGGTGGCATATATCTTACTCTCAAACCACCAAATAAATGTAGAGAAGTAAGGACATTTGTCGTCGTCCCATTAACCCAACGAGGTATTCTTGTCCCTGGATAATCATGTACTGATAATACTTGTAGAGATTCGGGTAGTTGCCATCCTGTAGATTGGTCATCATCCCAATTGTCAATACCATCTTCAAACTCAATCGACAACTCTCCCCTAAGTTGTAATCCGGCCAGCGAATCAAGCCCACACATTTGAACACTCTCCCGTTCTTTCCCTACCTTAAAATTACTCAAGTTCCACAAGCAAGTTAATTCCCCAATCCCAGGTGGCATATACTTCAAACTCTTGCACTCATTAATATCCAACTGTCTAAGATTGATCAACTTCGTAAAATTATCTGGCAATGCATTCAACACGGAACACCCTGTAAGGACAAGCCTAAGCAAATTAACTAGATTTGTCACGGAACTTGGAAGTCTTTCAAACTTGTTACCGGAAAGATTGATGGTCCTCAAGTGTTTTAGCTCCCCAATGCAATATGGAATCTCCTTAACTCCCAACTCCCTCAAACTTAGTGTGCGCAACAACTTGAAATCTGTAAATAGTTGATCAAGTGTCGCTCCACAAATTGAACCACCCTTCATGAACATAAGTGAGCGTACTCCATCCACGTTGAGCAATGATGCCGGAATTGTCCATGAATCATCAATAAGGTATTGAACGCTTACATGTCGTGGACATAGACGTGCACTTGTAGACGGTGTGGTTAACCCAATGCTTTCCCCTCCAGCCACATGTCGAGCCAGATCAACAAGTAGATCATGCATTTTGCAGCTTTTGATCTCATCACATCTATCTTTCTTTACCTCTTGGAAAAAACCCCTTCTTAACAAGCACATGAAGTATGAATGACTTACATCCTCAAGAGTTTGTTCTTCATTATCTGACTTAATATATCCTTGGGCAATCCAAAGATACATTAAACCCATCTTCTCTATTCTATAATCTTTAGGAAATAAGGAGCAAGAAGCAAAACATTGTTTCAGATATGAGGGTAGGTGATTAAAACTCAGTTTCAACACAGGCATAACACCATCATCGTGGATTTGTCCTAGCTTTGAGAACTCCTCATTTCTAATAGACTCCCATTCTCGGATGGTATTTTTTTCAAATAGAAGGCTAGCTATACTCCTTATAGCTAAGGGGACATTTCTACACTTCTTCACGATCTCTTTACCAAGATCAATCCTTCTCGGATCATTTTCATTTCCGGGAGCAAAGGCTACCATTTTGAATAGATCCCATGAATGCTCATCTGATAAGCCATGTAAATTGTGAGTTTTTAATGCACCTACAACCATTGCAACAGATGGAGATCTCGTAGTGACAAGTATCCTACTTCCTTTTGCACCACGACCTAACAACCTCATTCGTTTTAGCCACCTATCACGATCATCGTCCCAAACATCATCTAGGACAAGTAAAAACTTCTTACCCTCCATCAACTCCCTAATTTTGATCTGCAAATGGCAGATAGTTAAACTAACATAGTTTGCCTCACATATAGTTTGAAAGATTTTCCCCAAAACTTCTTTATCATCATAAACATCCGAAATACTCGCAAACCACCTATTTTCAAAATTCTTTTGAACATCTTCATGATTAAAAATTAGTTGTGCAAGTGTTGTTTTTCCCATTCCTCCTATCCCAACTATAGCAATGACAAATGAATCATCTTGTAAGAGCATTTCTAAAATAGCTTTCTTATCATCATCTCTACCAATAACATCCTCTGAATCTATAAAAGAACCCGGATCTTGTCCTCTCCTCATACCAATAGGTTTCACTTCCTCCAAATAATCACATCTCACGAATCCCAATCCAACCATGTCACTAGAGACATCAGTCAATCTCTTCCTAATAGACTTAACCTTATTGGCAATGGAGTTTCTAGAGATGATTGGGTTTAACTTAGAGGAATAAACTTGTACCTTCTTAGAAAGCATGTTATTTCCCTTCTTCATGATTTGTTGCTTAAGCAACTCCTCGGTAGCAACTTCATCGAACAGATCCTCCGCATCGTACAACACACCCTTTAGCCTCATAATCCAGTTCCTGACCACAGCAGAGCCTTCTTGCTTCTTTTCAGCGTCAAGAAGCACGGCGACAATTGTCTCAATGGTCACCCGAAGCTTGTCAAGCTCATCCTTTGCTTCCCAGATGGAAAGGCCCTTTGCATATGCCTTCTGTAACACCGGAGAACCAATGGCGGATAAGACCTTACTAGCAAGGTTGAACACAACTAATTCAGCCATAGATCGCGATTGATCAATTGGTGCTGTGTTTTGTTTTTTGTAGGAGTAGTTAGTGTGGAAAGTATGTGGATTTGCAGCAACATCACAATATCATAAATACATATAATTTAATAATAATTAAATTTCAATAATAATAGAAACCCGAGACTAGTGGCACCGGCGACGTTGTCATGACATAGTGTTCAACTAATATATAGTGTATAATATATAAATATACTCTTTGTTGCGACAACTTGTTCATTTGAAAATAATATAAATACACATTAATTTTTATAACGTACGTAAGGGATCATTACCTAATCGGTTTGTCGTGACTGCTGAGTTGGTAATCAATCACTTCAAATGCCATTTTCCTGCAATTAAGAGATTAATTATATCTTATCTTCTGATTTTATGTGTTTTGGCCATTGATCAATTCAACTGTTACTGTTAGTAAAAAATAATTGCAGTACCTGAAGTCATCCTGGAAGTCAATTAACTTCATGCAACTAAGAATAATCATGTACTTGATGAGGAAACAACGTCTAAGTTTAACGTTAATTTCACTTTGATTCATCTTAATAGCATCTATAAAACATGTAACTGAATAATGAATTGATTGATATTCTGTATTTATTTTCTATACATCAGCAGCCAGGGAGTAATAAATATATAACTATACATATGTTAACAGTCATAAGATAAATCAGCCCATGAATTAGGCTAAACCTAAAAATATTGTTGCCTCATGAAGATACAAAATCTGAAGTGATATGAAGGCTAAATCAATAGCTTCAAAGCTTCAAGAAATTTATATGTGCAAGAAAGACATTGGATTTCAGCAGAACCTAGGCAGTAACAATGTACCTACAATTACATTGCATTACATAAAATTTCAGACATTTCAAAGGCCCTTCAGTATGTAAAAAAGGCACGGTTGAGCATGGCCTGATCGATGCATCCTTACGAATATACATTATCTGAATCCGAAGGCAGGTTTGAGCTCTTCTGCGGATCAATCTCCACTGCTCTTTCTGTGTGGTATCAATTACCGAGAGAATACTTGATATTAGTACCTGAACAAATAATATCCACATGTAACCATAATTAACTTGTAATTGTAATCAATGGACGAAAATGTCAAACTAGGAAAGCAGTGTTTTAATTTGATTAGCAAGGGAGTTTATAGCTTGAACTCACCAGCTGAACATTTTGTAATATGCCAAGGTTTGAGCTCTGCTGCGGATCAACACCTATCTTGTCTTCTTCCCATAACATTTCTCTAGAGGCAGCTTCACTGATCTGACATTTCTCCAGGACACTGAGATGTGCAATGTGCAAAATTTTCAAATGATTGCAGCCATCGGTTTCAAGAGACTGAAGATATGGAAGTGCTTCAATCTACCCTCATTTGCCTCGGCTTCCTCGTTGTAATCTATTTGGGGCAAACTGAAAAGAGAAGGGACCTAAGATTAGGAAGGCACCATATATAAGGGTGCTACACAGATGCAGCTTATAATTTGCAAAACAACACATACTTGCAGCAAAGATTTGTGGATTGAATTAAATGCCATAAAAGAGTTGGATGAAGGTGAGGATCAACAGCTTGTGTCTCGTTCGCAACATTCTCAGAAATTCAGCTGCATAAAATCATATTGCCTTGAATATACATAAAATCGAACAACAAAGAAAGATTTTCCCATGAGAAAAACTAAAAACAACAACATAGTAACCTGCATTTAAATATATCTGTAATTTTTTAGCATGCCCTGGATTAAACAAAAATATCTTGTAACATACTTTGAACCCTAAATTAATGTAGTTATTATGGACCATATACACACATGTGGGCTTGGACATATTTCAAGCTTAATGCCATACCTGTAGGCTGTAGGTGATATTGCTGAAGCCCTTTCCTCAATCCTGCAATGGCATTAAGTTAGAAAAAAGTTTAGCACGGTAAGCATACATATAAGTATGTTTAAATCGTTGAATGCGAAGAAAGTATGAACCTTGTTTTCCAGTCATCCTGCTAACCCTCCACAACACACATCAAAAGCACAAATTTAGAACAAGACTATATATATATACTACATAACTAGCAACTTTTAACGAATCCTGAACTATTAACACTGAAGATGTGAGATACCTTGTGTGTAAGTATCCAAAGCTTCGCACTCTTTGCAATGGTTGTCAACTTGCTGGCCTTTTCGAATGTTTTAGTCCGTCAATTTGCTTTTGTAGGTGAGCCACACTTGATCGATGGAAAAGTGTTGTGTCCTAGGGCTGTGCAATGGTTCACATGTTTATGGTACATGGACCGGAACGTCACAGTCCTAGGGCTGTGCGTGTATATCTAAGTTAGAGTCTGGAGAAGAAGGTGGATCAAACCCAGATATGCTTTCAAAGTTTCACTACATATCTATTTCAAAGATGTTTACCTGCAAGTTTAGGATGTTGTAATAGTACATTTCCAAGTCTTCTAAACTCCTGATGATATATAGCACCTTCATAATGCTGACATATGAGGTTTTTTGTTATAACAAAGTTCAACTCACTAAACATAAATCAATGACACAAACATAAATAAACCTTTGATAGTAAAGAAACTATAAACCTGTTTTCCGGTCATCCCAATACAAACAATGAACCTATAGCCAATGACATTTCATGTAAGGATCAAGTCAGCAGCCTATGGTCACTCTTTTGTACACATGGGATCTGAACTAGACTAAAATTTACATGCCATTCTCAAAGTGTCAGCTGAAGATTTTGGAAAAGGACTGACGGTGCACCCTTCCTGGCCCCTTGAGTTTGATCCAATGACAGGAAACAATGGCGGTTCTATTGCAAAATCCTGGACATTTCAGAAGAACAAAGAATCTCCACTAATAAATATGATTCAACTGTTATTGATCAGTAATTACATACTTAATGAAAAAACAAATAATCTCCACTAATAAATAAATAAAATTCAGAAAAACCAACCTTGGACATTTCAGCAGCTATCTCATGATACATTTGGGTGCACGGTTTCGTTGTATCAATGATTCAACTTTGAATATGAGCAACATGGAAAGCTCATGAAATGTCTACACAATATAAATCTGCAAAGACTAAGTTATAGCTTATGTTGATTGTTCCTTCACTTCTGTCCTACATAATACAATCAATACAATCATCAAAGATCAAAATAATATCATCATAAATTTGCAAAGAAAAGAGTTTACCTTTACTGAGTTTAAGATGGTAGCAAATTGTTTCGAAGACGAGTTTATTCTCATTCATCTTCCATATCTTCGATTATCCATGCTAACTAAAGATAATATGAATAAAAACCGAAATAATATCATCATCAAAAACCAAAAGTAATTAAGGACCCTTCTGCAGCAAACAGTCTCCTAAATGAAATTGAAAACAAAGACTGAGTACTTGGGCAAAATCCTCTAAGTTCAGTTTCATGTTATCAAATGTAGCTAGACTCGTGCCCGAATATGCTTTAGTATCATCGGGATGACAAGAACAGACTTTTGCATTGTTCATCAATGACCATATACAATCAAAATGACAAAAGCATAGTTCTTATGAACCATACTTGAGGCCTTGGACATATTTCAAGCTTGTTTGAATCATCGAATGCGAAGAAAGAATGAACCTTGTTTTTCAGTCATTCCGCAAACCCTCCACAGTTACTTCCTTGTGGGAATTACTATATGAAGGAGATGTACATGTCGCTAAGAAATTAAATAAGGCACCACTTTACAAAAGATTTCAAACCTTTGAGTTGGATTCAATTTTTGAAAGAGATGGTTCGACTTCCCTTCATCATATAAAATCCTCGGGAGTTCAGCTGCCTATTATGAAATTACTGAGGGAATACTTAATATTAGACTTGAACAAATAATATCCACATGTAACCATGACTAACTTGTAAATGTAATCAATGGACGAAAATGTCAAACTAGGAAAGCAGTGTTTTAATTTGTTCAGCAAGGGATTTTATAGTTTGAACTCACCAGCTGAACTTTTTGTAATATACCAAGGGCGTAACGGTCTCTAAGACAATCAGGCAGCTTCCTTCAATTCTCTAGAGGAGGAATCGTATCGAGTAATAACAAAGAGAGGTTGGGGAGGGAATTCCAATCAACACCTCTCTTGTCTTCTTCCCATAACATTTCCCGAGAGGCAGCTTCACTGATCTGACATTTGTCGAGGACACTGAGATGTGCAATGTGCAAATTTTTCAAATGATGGCAGCCATCAGTTTCAAGAGACTGAAGATTAGGAAGGCACCATAAGGGTGCTAAGAATTGTACTTTGAAGCACCATACCATATGTAGAGATTGCAATTGATAGAGGAAAACAACACATACTTGCAGCAAAGACTTGTGGATTGAATCAAATGCCACAACTCATGGTTTGCTTGTTCCCATAAAAGAGTTGGATGAACAGCTTGTGTCTCGTTCGCAACATTCTCAAAACTTCAGCTGCCTAAAATCATATTCGCTTGAATATACAAAAAATCGAACAACAAAGAAAGATCTTCCCGTGAGAAAAAATAAAAAAAAAACAACAACAGAGTAACCTGCATTAATATTTGTCTGCCATTTTCAAGCTTCTTGGTGAATTTGAGTGCTCCCCTGGAGATAAAGGCGGATCAAACCCGGATATGCTTTCAGTGTCTTCAAGAACATACTCCTCCTGCAAAGTGCATATATCAGTGACTGACTTGAAATATGAATCTCATCAGCCTTTTGCATGGAAGACAACATGGCCATAAATTAAAAAAAGGCAAACATGAAAGCAAAATACCATTTTTGACGCCTTGTATCTATTTCAAAGAGGTTTTACCGAATCTTGTAGTTTCTGACTCGTCCTTGGCTCACCACGTACGTAAACACCCAAAGATAGCACTTTCATAACGCTGAACTCCACAATGGCTCTCTGATAACATATGAGGTATTGAAAGAAAGCAACTCTGGAAGGAAGCATCAATAAGCACGAAGTTCCGGTTGAGCAAATTTGACACTGAATTGAGCTCGATCTAGTTAACATCATAGGAAATCTTCTGAACCATATAACTTGACAGCCTACATATATGACGCTCGAGTAAATCCAGCCTATGATCAATCTTGGTACACATGGGAATGACAGAAACCAATGATGATTCTACTGCAAAAGATTTGATTTGAGAAATTGAGGGAGGCACTTTGCTAAGAAATCAAATAAGACAACACTGTACAAAAGATTTGAAACCTTTGAATTTGATTCAAGGTTCAAATTAGGCTACAGTTCAACAAATCAAACTTATACTCATCGAAAAAGCAAAGGAAACAGTCTGCTCGGTTATTACTTTGGCAGTTTGTCTTGAGGACAAGGAACATATAAGTACAACAACCTCTTCGCTATTTATCTGAAATACAAAAACTGTATATTAAAGAAGGAACACTTCCAAGCGTGTTTGGATTCATGGAAAATGCAGATAGTAACAAGAAACAGATATACTTACAGTATCAGACTGTTCAAGGCCTCAAAAAGTCAGCAGCCTATGATCGTGGCATAAGTCTTTGTAAAGCGCATGCAAGTGTACATATATCACCTACTTGGTATGAATTACATTGAGAAAACTTACCATTAGTTAAAGGTTGGAATTGATAACTCGTTTCGAATTTGAAATTGTGTACTTACCGGTCTACCAATTAAAGATGATTTGTAATTTGCCAATAGCTTGACAGTTGTAAGCTCATCACAACCATTTATCACATGTCTGCTTGATCATTTTATACATCCAGTTCATGGCATCTGCGCGGCATTGAGTGAAGCATAGAAAAAATGACTCATTTGGAATACATGTCTGCTTGATCGATCTCGGGAGGTGCAAATAGGAAATGAAATAAATATATCATTTGGAATTTGAATTTGAAACTGTGTACTCACCTACTTATGAATGATTTTTATTTTGCCAAGAGCTTGACGTTGTCGAAGGCCGTTGGGAAGCATCTCCTGCGGGGGAACTGAATCTACGGCTAGGAAAGAGAGGTTGGGAAGGGAATCCCAATCCACAACCCTCTTGCCTTCTTCCCACAGCTCCAACTCTGGACATCTGTTAATCTTCAATGCCTTAAGGAAGTTGGGTTGTGCAATGTGCAAGTCCTTTAACTGATTGCATTTGTATATTGCGAGAGATGCAAGTCGATCAACCTGAAATCTCGTAATCTCAACGCAAGAACTTATATTTACTTCTTTGAGATGGGGTGATGTCAGGTCCATTATCTTCAAGTCATTGCATTCGGAGATGTCGACTTCTCGAAGAGATGTAAATACTTCATCTGAAAAACTGGTTAATCCTTTACAATCGTTGATTGATATATATTCGAGAGATGATGATGAATGATTGCACCATACTGACAGTAAGTGTTGTAGCAAATCACATTCCACTTCTGTGAGTCTTAGTTTGTGAAGAAGTGGACATAGCGGTATGGACTTAAGCTTCAAGCAATCTAAAACAGTGAGTTCATAAAGAGAGGGGAATAACATAGGCGGGTTTTCTAAAGGTTTCCTTCTCCATCCCATCAGCTTTGGCAGATCGTACAATTCAAGATTATAAAGAGAGGGAAATAACATAGAAGACTCTTCCTCTTCCACGTATTCTAATTCCATCATTCTGATAATTGAAAGATACTTGAGATGAGGGCATGTTAAGGATGGAAGATATTTTACTCTCAACCCACCATACAAATGTAGAGAAGTAAGGACATTTGTTGCTCTTCCATTAACCCAATGAGGTATTCTTATCCCTGGATAGTAATACATATGTAATACTTGTAGAGATTCAGGTAGTTGCCAGCCAGAGCATTGATCATCATCCCAATTGTCAATATCATTTTCAAACTCAATCAACAACATTCCTCTAAGCCGCAATCCAGCCAACGCATCAAGGCCACTCATTTGAACCCCGTCCCGTTCTTTCCCTACCTTAAAATTACTCAGGTACCGTAAGCAATTTAATTCCCCAATCCTAGGTGGCATATACTTCAACGAATAACAACTATGAATGTTCAAATGGCTAAGATTGATCAACTTTCTAAAACCATCTGGCAGTGCATTCAACCCATAACAATTTTCAAGGACAAGGCTAAGCAAATTCACTAGATTTGTCATGGAATTTGGAAGTCTTTCAAATTTGTTACTGGAAAGATCGATTGTCCTCAAGTGTTTTAGCTCCCCAATGCAACTCGGAACCTCCGTAATTTCCAACTTCCTCAAACTCAATGTGCGCAACAACTTAAAATTTCCAAATAATTGATCAAGAGTCGTTCCAAAGTTGCAACGACCATTCATGAACATAAATGAGCGTACCCCATGCACGTTGAGTAACGGTGCCGGAATAGTCCATAAATCATCGATACAGTAATCAACGCTTACATGTCGTGGACATAGACCTACACTTGTAGACGGTGTGATTAACATCATGCTTTCCCCTCCAGCCACATGTCGAGCCAAATCAACAAGTAGATCATGCATTTTGCAGTTTACGATCTCGTCAAATCTATCTTTCATTACCTCTTGGAAAAAACCCCTTCTTAACAAGTACATGAAATATGAATGACTTACATCCTCAAGAGTTTGTTCTTTATTATCTGACTTAATATATCCTTGGCCAATCCAAAAATACTGTAAATCTCTCTTCTGAAGTACATGATCTTTAGGAAATAAGGAGCAAGAAGCAAAGCATTGCTTCAAAAACGAGGGTAGGTGATCATAGCTTAGTTTTAACACAGGCATTATACCATCCTCATGACTTTGCCCTAGCTTTGAGAGCTCCTCATTCCTTATAGACTCCCATTCTTGGATGGTATTTTTTTCAAAGAGAAGGCTAGCTATACTCCTGATGGCTAAGGGAACATTTCTACACTTCTTCACGATCTCTTTACCAAGATCAATCATTTTCGGATCATTCTCATTTTCGGGAGCAAAGGCTACCATTTTGAATAGATCCCATGAATCCTCCGCTGATAAACCATATAGATTGTGAGTTGTGGATGCACCTATGGCCATTGTAACTATTGGGGATCTTGTAGTGACAATAATTCTGCTTCCTATTGCACCATCACCTAACAACCTCATTCGGTTTATCCACCTAGCACGATCATCATCCCATACATCATCTAGGACAAGCAAAAACTTCTTACCCTCCGTCAACTCCCTAATTTTGGTTTGTAATTGTCCGACAGTGAAACCACTATAGTGTTGTCCACATATAGATTGGAAGATTTTCCCAAGAACTTCTATATCATCAGACACATCAGAAATACATGAAAACCACATATTTCCGAAATTCTTTTTAACCTGGACATCATTGTAAACCAACTGCGCAAGTGTAGTTTTTCCCATTCCCCCTATCCCAACTATGGCAATGACAAATGGAGCATCGTTTTTAGAACAATATGACTCACCATGTAAGAGCAATTCTAAAATGGCTTTCTTGTCATTATCTCTACCAATAACATCCTTAGAATCTACGAAACACCCCGGATCTTGTCCTCTCCTCAAACCAGTAGGCATCTTTTCCTCTAAACTATCGCATCTCACAAATCCCAATCCAGCCATATCACTAGAGATCTCAAGCAAACTCTTCCTAACAACCTTCACTTTCTTAGCAATACAGTTTCTAGAAATGATTGGATTTAACATAGAGCAACAAACTTGTACCTCCTTTGAGAGCTTGTTGTTCTTCTTTTTCATAATCAGTTGCTTAAGCATATCATCGGTGACAGCTGCATCAAGGAGATCATCTGCATCGTACAACACGTCCTTGAGCCTCCTAATCCAATTCTTGACAGCAGCAGAACCATGTTGCTTCTTCTCCGCGTCAAGAATTACAGCCTGAATAGTCTCAACGGTCACCCGAAGTTTTTTAAGCTCATCCCTTGCTTCCCAGATGGACATACCCTTTTCATACGCCATATCAAGTGTTGGGGGAGCAATGGCAGACAAGACTTTGGAAGCAAGGTTGAACACAACTAATTCAGCCATTGATCTCAATATATTGTGTTGATCGATTGGTGGTGGTGGGTTTTCTTTTGTGAGGGTAAGACTATGAAGTTTGTGATTTTGGTAAGAGCCCGTTTCTCCATTTATATGAATTCTGCCATCATAATAGATTATTGAGATTATTGAAATAAACACTTTACTCTCCTCAATTGATTGTTTAACATGGCAATGCGTCTACTTTGTTAAAAGCAACACTATCTCAATAATGGGACTTCAATCAGCGAAGAATCTTTAAAAGATTTGTAGAGTTTGAGAGTAAGTAGTGTAATGATAATTCATATTTTCAAATGAATTTGATATATATATATATATATATATATATATATATATATATATATATATATATATATATATATATATATATATATATATATATATATATATATATATATATATATATATATATCATATGAGAACAGACTTATTGTGTAATTATGAGAACAGATTCGTAATTATTATTAGTTTTGTTACGAATGTCATATCATATAATGTATTATTCGTAGTTATTGTTGGTTGAGTGGATTATTCGTAGTTATTGTTGGTTGAATGGATTATTCCTAATTATTATTATTCGTAATTATTATTAATTATAATATCTACACTAAATCTCGACCCTTAATACTCATCATCCGACGGTCTAAGATTACACGATAATCATGTTCCCATGGAACACACCCTCTCTCTCTCTCTCTCTCTCTATATATATATATATATATATATATATATATATATATATATATATATATATATATAACTTTTTCCATCATATTGGTAATTCTTTGTAATAATTTATTAGTAGTACTTATCTTTAACAACTATTCCAAAAACATAATCATTTTTTTTTTTTGAGGGGTCCAAAAACATAATCATATCCTCAATTAATTGTTTAATGCAGCAACGCGTCTCCTTTGTGAAAAAGCAACGCCACTTTCATTGATTAGGCTTAATCAAAGTTAGTGGGTTGTTTATTGAAACTATTTGGCCTAAACTAGATTAGTCTAACATTATTACTAGTGTAGTTCCATGTTATAAATCGATTATATTTTTAAAAATAATTTTATTGAACTAAATAAATTATATTAGGTAGTTTAAATATTTTAATCAAAAGATAAAAAGATGAAACATTTTTAAATTTAGTGATTATTTTAATTAATGTAGGAATTGTATATTTAAATTTTAAAGAAAATTCTAAGGAAATGACATGTTGCAAAGTATGCTTAAGAAAGCACGTAAAAAAATGCTTTCGCTTTAATAGCATGTTGATTATATTTATCCACTCATTAATATAAGAATGTCAATGGTATGAGAATCAATCTTATAAAAGAGTATGAACTTGTTGATTAATGGTCACATTACTTTATTTAGATGCAATATACTATCCCGTTTGGTTAGAAGTCCGAAAACGGAAACGGAATGGAAACGAATCTAGTTCATGTATTTACCTTATTCATGAATATTTTTTTGAATCATTCCTTGTGGTTGCATGCAAAATGTAGTTGTTTCCCTATTTCGTTTCCCTATAGGTAACACTAATCAAATTTTACTACAATTACTTAAAACCACAATGAATGATTTTATAAAATTTCATGAATAATGGCATCCATAAGAAATAAATTCGTTTTCATTCTGTTTCTGTTTCTGTTTCCGGAGTTGTAATCAAACGGACCCTATATTTCCTTGTAGAAGATTGTACAAAACGTAAAATGATGCAATATACTATATTTCCTTGTTGACTAATGGTCACAATTGAGTCTGAATCCGGACTCCAATTATCGAGGACACTTAGATGTGCAACGTAAAATGATGTAACATTCCAGTTACTACTACGCATGGCGTATGCGTAGTCGTAACCATTTTCCTTTATTTTTTGAACGAAATGAGCTTCTTGCTACGGCTACGCATTGCGTATGCATAGTCGTATATGTACTACGACTACGCATGGCGTACGCGTAGTAGGACTACGCATCCGTCATGCGTAGTCGTAACCATTTTCCTTTATTTTTTGAACGAAATGACTTCTTGCTACGGCTACGCATTGCGTACGCGTAGTCGGGGTACGAATAGCAAATTTCAGTGGGTACGAATAGCAATATCGTTTTTTAGCAAATCATGCCCAAGACAAAAACTTTATGTCGGGCATTTCATCAAACACTTGACATGCCCAATAACTAAGACCTCATCTTTCAACAATTTATACCTACAGGCAAGAGCATGGAGGTTCATATATACTCAATCTTCAAATATCATAATGCAATTAAAGCTTACATCAACAACGAAAGTAGTACAGCAGTAAAGATGCATTTTACAAATTTGACGTTTGGATATTTGGTAAGTAGCATTTCGATTAACTGGAAGCTTAAAAAAATGAACTTGTATCCTTGTTATGTATTTCATCAGGCTTTTGCCGCCATTATCAGGACAATAAAAGCCCTTTGATTCATGTAAAATGCAGACACTTATTGCAGCACAAATGTAACACAAAATTTCAGACATTCCATGATTTGCAGGAACAGCTTGCTCAAATGAATTCATGACTGATTTGGAACATGAATCTTCTCAGGATCTTGCAAGGCGATAACCGAGGCCTAGCTAGCTAAGATGTATAAAAAGAAAAGGAACAAAACAGTATCAGTAGTGATCCTAGCAAATACTAAAAAAATTCTTGCTTGATATGCAAAATGAGAAGATAAGCTAAGATTGTTCTTGATAACATCCCAAAACACACATAAAAAGCACAAAGTTCAGCCCACTAAACATAAATCAATGATACAAACATAAATGAATCATTGAATGTACAAAAACTATAAACCTTTTTTCTATTAAATATGATTCAACTGTTATTGATGAGTAATTACATACTTAATGAAAAAACAAAGAATCTCAACTAATAAATAAATAAATTCAGAAGAACCAACCTTGGACATTTCAGAAGAACAAAGAGTCTGCTCGTACTTTGGTAGTCTGTTGTGAGGAGAAGGAACAAATATGTACAGCAACCTCTTGCTATTTCAATAGCTACAGAGCTTCAGGAAGCTTATCTGAAAAGAAAAAACTATAGATTTAAGGAGGACATTGGAACGCTTCCAAGCTGTTTGGATTCATGTAAAATGTAGACAGTAACAAAAGACAAATATACTTACAATGTCAGACAGTTCAAGGCCTCAGAAAGTCAGCAATCTATGACCGTGACATTATTCTTTGTAAAGCACAAGTGTTAAGTGTATATCCCCTATTTGGTATGAACTACAGAGGGATATTCACCATTAGTGAAGCATATGAAATCAAGGGGTGGAATTGATAACTCGTTTGGAATTTGAAACTGTGTACTCACCAGTCTACCAGTTAATGACGATTTGTAATTGACAGTTGGGAAGCATCTACGGAGGGGGAACTGAACTCCAACTCACTACAACTACATCTGAAAGCTTGTAAGCCCATCGCAACCATTTATTAATATCTTCTTGTTCAATTCCCACAACTTCCTTGTGGGAATTATTGTGCATCTTCAGATTCCGTTGACGTGCTCGATCTCGACGAAAGAAAATCAATCCGATCCCGAATAAATTTCTAAATATGGTATTTGCGCCGCATTGAGTGAAGCATAGAAAAAAAACTTAGCATTAGTGAAGCATAGATATAGGGAACCTCCAATAATTAGCAATATGGCAGATTATCATGGGATACAATGTTTACACAAAGAGCTTGACGTTGCAAATAGGAAATGAAATAAATAAGTCGTTTGGAATTTGAAACTGTGTACTCACCTCCGCATCAGTGATTTCTAATTCGCCAAGAGCTTGACGTTGTCGAAGGACATTGGGAAGCATCTCCTGCGGGGGAACAAAATTTGCTGATAGGAAAGAGAGGTTGGAAAGGGACTCCCAATCCACAACCCTCTTGCCTTCTTCCCATAACTCCAACTCTGGACATCTGGTAATATTCAATTCCTTAAGGAAGTTGGGTTGTGTAATGTGCAAGTCCTTCAACCGAATGCAATTGTCGAAACTGAGGAAAGATTCAATTCGATCAACCTGAAATCTCGTAATCTCACCGCAATAACTTATATTTACTTCTTTGAGATGGGGTGATTTCAAGTCCATTGTCTTCAAGTCATTGCATTCGTAGATGTCGACTTCTCTAAGAGATGTAAATGCTTCGTCTGAAAAACTGGTTAACCCTTTGCAACCCTTGATTGATATATATTCGAGAGATGATGATGAATGATTGAACCCGACTGACAGAATGTGTTGAAACAGATCACATCCCACTGCTGACAGGTATAGTTTACAAAGAGAGGGAAATAACATAGGCGGATTTTCGAAAGGAATCCTTCTCCATCCCATCAATTTTGGCAGATCTAACAATTCAAGTTTCTCCAAACGAGGGAAAAAGGCGGATGCTAAATTAGAAGACCCTTCCTCTTCCACGTATTCTAATTCCATCATTTTGCCAATTGAAAGACGCTTGAGATGTGGACAGCATGTTAATGTTGGCAAATATTTTACCCTCAAACCACGATTCAAAATAAGAGAAGTAAGGAGATTTGTCGTCCTTCCATTAACCCAATGAGATATTCTTATCCCTGGATAACTATGTACAGATAATTCTTGTAGAGATTCAGGTATCTGCCAGCCAGCGCATTGGTCATCGTCCCAATTGTCAATACCATCTTCAAACTCAATTGACAACTCTCCTGTAAGCCGCAATCCAACCAGCGCATCAAACCCACTCATTCGAACCCCCTCCCGTTCTTTCCCTACCTTAAAATTACTCATGTACCTTAAGCAATTTAATTCCCCAATCCTAGGTGGCATATACTCCAACAGATAAAGACCCTCAATATTCAAATGCCTAAGATTGATTAATTTCCTAAAACTATCTGGTAATGTTTTCAAGTTGAGACAATGGGCAAGGACAAGCCTAAGCAAATTCACTAGATTTGTAATGGAATTTGGAAGTCTTTCAAACTCGTTATAGGAAAGATCTACGTCCCTCAAGTGTTTTAGCTCCCCAATGCAATTTGGAACCTCCTTAAGTCGCAACCTCTTCAAGCTCAGTGTGCGCAACAACTTATAATTTCCAAATAGTTGATCAAGAGTCGCTCCACATATTGCACCACAATTCATGAACAAAAATGAACGTACCCCATTCACGTTAAGCAACGGTGCCGGAATAGTCCATGAATCATCGATACTGTATTCAACGCTTACATGTCGTGGATAGATAATTGCACTCGTTGACGATGTAGTCAACACAATGCTTTCTCCACCGGCCACATGTTGGGCAAGATCAACAAGTAGATCGTGCATTTTGCAGCTTTCGATCTCGTCACATTCATTTTTCTCTACCTCTTGGAAAAACCCCCTCCTTAACAAGTACATGAAATATGAATGACTTACATGCTCAAGAGTTTGTTCTTCATTATCTGACTTAATATATCCTTGGGCAATCCAAAGATACATTAAATCCATCTTCTTGAGTCTATAATCTTTAGGAAATAAGGAGCAAGAAGCAAAACATTGCTTCAAATATGAGGGTAGGTGATCATAACTTAGTTTTAACACAGGCATAATACCATCCTCGTGACTTTGTCCCAGCTTTGAGAACTCCTCGTTTCTAATAGACTCCCATTCTCGAATGGTATTCTTTTCATACAGAAGGCTAGCTATACTCCTTATGGCTAAGGGGACATTTCTACACTTCTTTACCATCTCTTTGCCGAGATCAATCCGTATTGGATCATTCTCATTCCCGGGAACAAAGGCTACCATTTTGAATAGATTCCATGAATCATCCTCTGACAAGCCATCTAGATTGTGAGTTTCTAATGCACTCACGGCCATTGCAACAGATGTGGATCTTGTCGTGACAATTATCCTACTTCCTTTTGTACCACCACCTAATATCCCCATTCTCTTTATCCATCTAGCATGATCATCATCCCAAACATCATCTAGAACAAGCAGAAACTCCTTCCCCTCTATAGACTCCCTAATTCTAGATTGTAGTTGACTGATAGTGAAACCGGCATAGTCTTTCCCACGTATCGATTGGAAGATTTTCCCAAGAACTTCTTTGTCATCGTACACATCAGAAATGCACGCGAACCACCTATTAGTAAAATTCTGTGTAACCTCATTATCATTGTAAATCAGTTGTGCAAGTGTTGTTTTTCCCATTCCTCCTATTCCAACTATGGCAATGACAAATGGACCATCTGTTTGAGAACTATGCGACTCAAACTCATCATGTAAGAGCATTTCTAAAATGGCTTTCTTATCATTATCTCGACCAATGACACTCTTTGAATCTATGAAAGACCCCGGATCTTGTCCTATCCTGATAGGATTAGTTGAAACTTCCTCAAAATTATCACATCTCACAAACCCCAATCCAGCCATATCACTAGCTATCTCGGCCAATCTCTTCCTAATAGCTTTAACTCTGTTTGCAATGGAGTTTCTAGAAATGATTGGATTTAACGTAGAGCAACCAATTTGTACCTTCTTGGGGAGCTTGTTGGTTTCCTTCTTCATGATCTGCTGTTTCCGCAATTCCTTCGTTGCCACATCATCGAACAGATCCTCAGCTTCGTACAACACGCCCTTGAGCCTCTTAATCCAGATCCTGATAGCAGCAGACCCTTCTTGCTTCTTTTCAGCATCAAGAAGCACAGCGACAATCGTCTCAATGGTCACCCGAAGCTTGTCAAGATCACCCTTGGCTTCCCATATGGAAAGACCCTTTTCATATGCCGTCTTTAGTGCCGGAGAAGCGCTGGCGGACAAGACTTGCTTAGCCAGGCTAAATACAACTAATTCAGCCATCGATTGATCAGTTGTTTCTTTTTTGTAGGAGTAAGTTTGTGTATTTGCAGAAAGCACACTTCTAACCCTGGAAGGTGAACACATATATATAGATCAACGACCAATCAGCGTAGTCTCCAAACTCCATTACATAATCGCATTATTAGAAATGCATGTATGTAATTATTGCCTTCCCAAACTAATTGCTTACCGAGTTAATCAGCAATATTAAACTTTATTAAAAATAAACTGCCCAAAGACACCGGCATGTTGTCGCACATTCCACAGGGCATAGTGCTTAATTAGCATAGTGCTTAATTAATATACAACTCCGTATTCTTTATTTGGTGGTCAATGTGATATGGTAATCTATGGGCAACATTTGTATAATATATATTAATTTATAGTATTTTTATCTTGTTTCATGTTTTTTTTTTGTTCTACTTATAATTTATTTATTTATTTATTTATACGTAATAAAACACAATATTTGAACTAACGAATACAAAAGGTTCTAACTACTTGGTCTTGTAATTAATTACTATCCCGAAGAATCATTTAGGAATCTGATTAACAAAATATATGTACAATATAAATAGTTATCAAAAGGTAGGAACTCCGAGTAATTACCTAATCAATTATTCAATTAGCTGATTGGTGCCTGGTGAGCTGCTAGTCAATCACTTCTAATGTCATTTACCTGTAATTAAAAATCTAATTAACTAGTTTATCATATCTTATTGCATAATCATATACATATTTTCTGACAGTTGATCAGTTCAAATTTAGAAAAATAGTACCTGAAGCCAAACAACATTTTTCATAACAATTATTGCACATGGTGTCACGTTGTTGAGTTATTACTGTGCAAGAATGAATTTTTGTCATTTATCAAGAGAGGTATTCTCCAAGTGAAAATCAGCACTTAACACAAACCAAATCGAAGATAACTGCATTACTGTAATGTACTCCTGCACAACCCGCATCTGTATGTGACAGTATACAACAAATGAGAGCTAGAAAGTCAAGCAGAAAACAACATCCTAGACGGGTTTATATAGTAATATTGGACAATTCCAGTCTATCACTTGGCTTTTAATTATCAATTACTCAAAAATACCATAATTGACTTGACTCTATGGATTTATTTCATGCTTAATTCCATAAAGACAATATTTACCTGCAAGTCCTGATCGAGTGCTGTAATAATTGCCCAAATCATCCTGGGTCATCAACAATAAAACTGCACCAGTTAACAGCTGACGGGAGCACTTTGCAAGGGTTGTCATCTTCCAACCTTATGTTTTAACTTATCAATTTGATTCATCTTACTTGCATGGAAATTAATCAATTGGTGCAAAAAACGATCAAGCTTTTTCCACTGATTCAGTGGTTCTGAATACATTGTTCATTTGTGAAAGAGCTTTACCAGTGAGTCAAGAAAGAACGTAGTGATACTGTGATAGCTTACTGAATCATCCTGGGCAAAAGGTAGCTCCATGGAATATCGTTTTTTGTCCATCAACAGTAGACTTGTACCTATAAACACTGAAGTTAGCACTTTCATATAATATTGTATCTTAAGAGCGTTTTATTGCATATAGAAATACAAATACCATTATATGATCAACCACTCATTTCATTTAGTTATCATTCATAATATCAAACTGATTTGTCAGAATGAACATTTATAAACTGCGAAGCACATCACTCTCCAAGATAGCAAAACTTCTGTCGGGCATTTCATCAAACAGTTGGCATACCAAATTTTCGAGAGAAGGGGGAGGTGCATCATTCATCTTCAAAAAACATAATACCATTAGACCTAGGCAGACAGTTGAATTATAAACGCAATGGGGAGTTTGATTCACACCGAGTTAAGTTAGAAGAGTCGTCTCATTCCTGCCGAAATTGCCTGTTTGTCCTGTCTCGTAGTGTCGATGGACAAACTGGGATCGGAATGAAACGTAGGTGATTGGGATGTGCAATTTGAAGTTTCAAGCTGCGATCGCGGTGTTGATTTGACCCCATTAAACAGAATCCCTTCAACAATTAGTGTCGATAACACAGTACGTGTTTGACATGCCAAAATACAATACCCGTTTATATTTGTAATGCAGTCTATATATACACATATAGGATAGAGGTTAGAAAGTGGGCAACAAAACACCCGTTTATATATAGTCAATGTGAGTCGGGAAATACGCGGATTTCTAACAATGGGCATCAGAGCCGAGGTTACGGTGAAGGTGTTCGGATAATCAATCTTTGTTGCTTAGAGAATTTCGTGTTTGACGTGACGACGACCGAGGCAGTGAGGGTATTATTCCACCCTTGACGGGACGGTATAATCAACTTCACTTTGTAGCATACTACGATTCAAGACCTATTGGTACAACAGGGTCTTGACAAAATATCACCACCAAATATCACCGAATATCTACCTTTTCTTACTTCTAGGTAGATATTGCAAGAGAAATCTAGACTAAGCTATACTAATCTTTCATCAATCTAGACTAATCTATGATACTTCTCTTTAGCTGGCGTTGCTTTTGTTTGAACTCCAACTCTTACCGGCCATTTTGAATATCTTAGTGTTTGAATGATGGGTGGAAAATATGCTTGATTTGACTGGGAAATCCATTGATTTACTTGGATAGTGGGACTTTTGTCGTGGGTAAGGCGGCGCTTAAAGGGGCTTCTGCTAAGGTGACCAGATATGAGAGAACTTGTATTAAACACGTGTTTCTTCCGTTCGTTTTCGACAATTTTAGTTTTCTTGCACCCGATGCTATCGAAATTTTCAAGAGGGTGCAACGAGTCTTGCATAACAACGTTATGTATTCTAGGTCTTCATGTTGTTTTTAGGACGATCGGATTCGCTATAGAGAAATGATTGACGGTACAACTTATTGTTTGTCTTCTTTCTAACTCGATGTAAATTATATTATATTAGTAAGTAAAATTGACTCGTAAATGATAAAATGTTTTGAATAGTTTAGGCTTAAATGAATCAATTAAAAAATCCCATTATTATGAACCATTAATTTGTAATTAGAAATACTAATCAATATCTATCAGAGAATGATAATTTTAAAAAAAAAATTAAAAAAAAGCCGACACAGGATATTATTAATTTGCTTGCTTGTTTGCTGCCACCAACAAATCATTGTGCAATAGCATGAGTACTTTCCTTGATTGAGGACATTGAAAGCATATCTTGGGTTCAAAAAAACCACAAACTTATCAAGAGAGTAAAGTATTTGTTCCAATCTACTCTATCCTATTCCCTTACACAAATTATTCTATACTTTTCACACAAAAATAGTTCTTGACAATTTCCTATTCATTCTTTATCAAAAATATCATTTAGATCCCTTTCTTTGTTAAACAAGCGGTTGATGCTAGCTTTGGTTCCGTTCCTTGATATTAATCACTATTTTTTTTTCAATAAGATTCATTCAAACCGACAATATTAGGTACTTCTAAGGAAAGTAAAGCGTTTATTCCAATAATTTCAATAATCTATTGAGACAACCTTATGGAAGTTCTAATGACATAAGTTATATAAATGAAGAAACGACCTTTTACCAAAACCACAAACTTCAAAGTGTTAACCTCCTAAAAGAAAATCCGCCACCACCAACCATTTGGCTAAACAAGATTAATGGCTGAATTAGTTGTGTTCAACCTTGCTTCCAAAATCTTGTCCACCATTGCTTCCCCAACATTTGAGATGGCGTATGAAAAGGGTCTTTCCATCTGGGAAGCAAGGGATGAGCTTAATAAGCTTCAGGTGACCGTCGAGACAATCCAAGTTGTGCTTCTTGATGCTGAGAAGAAGCAACACGGCTCTACTACTGTCAAGATTTGGATTAAGAGGCTCAAGGATGTATTGTACGATGCAGATGATCTCCTCGATGCAGTTGCCACAGATGATATGCTTAAGCAATTGATTATGAAAAAGAAGAAGAACAAACTCTCAAAGGAGGTACAAGTTTGTTGTTCAATGTTAAATCCAATCATTTCTAGAAACTCTGTTGCTAAGAAAGTGAAGGTTATTAGGAAGAGTTTGCTTGAGATCTCTAGTGATATGGCTGGTTTGGGGTTTGTGAGAAGCGATAGTTTAGAGGAAAAGATACCTACTGGTTTGAGGAGTGGACAAGATCCGGGGTGTTTCGTAGATTCTAAAGATGTTATTGGAAGAGATGATGACAAAAAAGCCCTTTTAGAATTGCTATTACATGATGAGTCATACCGTTCCAAAAAAGATGCTCCATTTGTCATTGCCATAGTCGGGATAGGGGGAATGGGAAAAACTACACTTGCCCAATTGATTTACAATGATGTTGAGGTTAACAAAAATTTCGGAAATAGGTGGTTTTCATGTATTTCCGATGTGTCTGATGACGTAGAAGTTCTTGGAAAAATCTTCCAATCTATATGTGGGCAACAAACGTATAGAGGTTTGTCCGTCGGCCAACTACAAACTAGAATTAGAGAGTCAATAGTGGGGAAAAAGTTTTTGCTTGTCTTGGATGATGTGTGGGATGATAATCGTGCTAGGTGGCTAAACCGAATGAGGTTGTTAAGTGGTGGTACAATAGGAAGTAGGATAATTGTCACTACGAGATCCCCAATTGTTGCAATGGCCGTGGGTGCATTAAAAACACACAATCTATATGGATTATCAGTAGAGGATTCATGGGATCTATTCAAAAGGGTTGCATTTGCTCCCGGAAATGAGAATGATCCGAGAAGGATTGAACTTGGTAAAGAGATTGTGAAGAAGTGTAGAAATGTCCCCTTAGCCATAAGGAGTATAGCTAGCCTTCTCTTCGAAAAAAATACCATCCAAGAATGGGAATCTATTGGAAAGGTGGAGCTCTCAAAGCTAGGACAAAGTCACGAGGATGGTATTATGCCTGTGTTAAAACTAAGCTATGATCACCTACCCTCATATTTGAAGCAATGTTTTGCTTCTTGCTCCTTATTTCCTAAAGATTATGTACTTCGCAAGATGGATTTACTGTATCTTTGGATTGCTCAAGGATATATTAAGTCAGATAATGAAGAACAAACTCTTGAGGATGTAAGTCATTCATGTTTCATGTACTTGTTAAGGAGGGGTTTTTTCCAAGAGGTGTATGTAAATAAATATGACGACATTGAAGGCTGCAAAATGCATGATCTACTTGTTGATCTGGCACGACATGTGGCTGGCGGGGAAAGCATTATGTTGACTACATCATCTACAAGTGCAATATGTCCACGACATGTAAGCGTTGAATACCGTATTGATGATTCTTGGTCTGTTTCAGCACCGTTGCTCAACGTGGATGGGGTACGCTCATTTATGTTCATGAATGGTCGTTCAATATGTGGAGCGACTGTTGATCAACTATTTGAAAATTTTAAGTTGTTGCGCACTCTGAGTTTGAGGGATTTGGGAATTAAGGAGGTTCCAAATTGCATCGGGGAGCTAAAACACTTGAGGAACATCGATCTTTCCTATAACAATTTTGAAATACTTTCAAATTCCATGATGAATCTAGTGAATTTGCTTAGGCTTGTCCTTGAAGAGTGTGATATGTTGAATACATTGCCAGATAACTTTAGAAAGTTGATCAATCTTAGATATTTGGATATTAGTGGTTGTCGTTGTTTGAGGTATATGCCATGTGGGATTGGGGAATTAACTTGCTTACAATACTTGAGTCACTTTAAAGTAGGTAAAGAGCGGAATGGGGTTCAAATGAGTGGGCTTGATACGTTGGCTGGATTACAACTTAGAGGAGAGTTGTCGATAGAGTTTGAAGATGGTATTGACAATTGGGATGATGATCAATGTGTTGGCTGGCAACTACCGGAATCTATTCGAGTATTAGAAATGCTTGTTTATCCAGGAATAAGAATACCTCATTGGGTGAATGAGACGGCAACAAATTTCCTTACTTCTATCCTTTTGTTTGGTGGTTTGAAAGTAAAATATTTGCCAACCTTAACATGTCCACATCTCAAGCGTCTTTTAATTGGCAACATGATGGAATTAGAATACGCGGAAGAGGATGAGGAAGGGTCTTCTAATGTGGCATCCGCCTTTTTCCCTCGTTTAGAGAAACTTGTATTGTATGATCTGCCAAAATTGATGGGATGGAGAAGGAAACCTTTAGAAAATCCGCCTATGTTATTTCCCTCTCTTTATAAACTCACTATTTTATCTTGCCCGGAGCTTAAGTCCATACCGTTGTGTCCACTTCTTCACAAACTATACCTTTGGAGAGTGGGATGTGATTTGTTACAACACTTTCTATCAGCAGGATCCAATCCTTCATCATCATCTCTTGAATATATATCAATCAAGGATTGTAAAGGGTTAACCAGTTTTTCAAATGAAGCACTTACATCTCTGCGAGAAGTCGACATCTCCGAATGCAATGACTTGAAGATAATGGACCTGAAATCACCTCATCTCAAAGTATTAAAGTTAGATTCTTGCGGTGGGATTACGAGAATTCAGGTTGATCGACTTGCATCTCTCCAGTCTCTCAAGTTCTACAATTGCATTCGGTTGAAGGACTTGCACATTGCACAACACAATTTCATCAAGGAATTGAAGATTACCGAATGTCCAAAGTTGGAGTTGTGGGAAGAAGGCAAGAGGGTTGTGGATTGGGAGTCTCTTTCCAACCTCTCTTTTCTATCAGCAGATTATGTTCCCCCTCCAGAGATGCTTCCCAATGGCCTTCAACAACGTTATGCTCTTGAAAAATTAAGAATCGCTGTACCGGTGAGTACACATTTTATAAATTCCAAACAAGTTTTCAATTCCAACCTTTAACATAAAAGCTTATCTTTTGTATTTTAAAGCAATTACACTCTCGCTAAAATATGCTTCACTCAATGCGACACAGATGTCATATTCAGGAACGGATTCAGAATCAGATTGATCATGAGCATGAAGATACACAACAATTCGCACAAGTTTAACTATAGTGAGTTGGAGTTAGGATTCTCTTTTCTATTAGTAGGTTCAGTTCCCCCTCCGGAGATGCTTCCCGACTGTCAAGCTCTTGGCGAATTACAAATCATCGTTAATTGGTAGCCGGTAAGTAAACAATTTCGAATTCCAAACGGGTTTTCAAATTTAGCCTTTAACTAATGGTAAGCTTTCTCTATGCAATTCATACCAAATAGGTTGCTGACTTTGCAAGGCCTCAAACAACTTGGAAGTGTTCCTCCCAACTGTCAAGACATAACTCAACAAATAATATGAGAGGAAACAAAAACAAAAGTATTATTGTTTAAAACAAAAGGCAAAAATAACAGCAAATATCATGCTTGACTTTTTGTATCTATTTTGAAGAGATTTACAACATAACTTAAATGTTGTTTAACAAAGAAGTTAGCACTTGAAATCAGCAAAAGAAGACCAAATTATTTTTGACAGCACTGAACAATGTCAGTCCAAGACAACAAATTTCTGTCAGACATTTCATCAAACACTTAATTATTAAGCTTAGATCGATAACTTAACCATCAACTAAAGAAACGCATGTGATTCGAATTCGCAAAATCTACTCACCTGTTTATCAGTGGCATTTAACTTATTGAGGGCCTTGCAACTAACCATTGAGATCAAGATTTATCTGAGCAAAACTAATCTGAGCTGTAGAGATACAATTAGCAGTAACATTGATGTATAACATTTCAAGTGAAATGCTACTTTTTTTTAAAAGTTACAATCAACTAACCATTCAGATCAACCCAAACGTGAGATTAACTTATTACAAATGCTATCATCACTTCTACGAAATATAACTTCAAAAGACTCTTTGTAACGGGGGTCTGAACTAGGCTAAAGACAAGAACTTGTGTGTGAGCTGGACACGACCGACGGCAGGCTCTTCCCCTTGAGTTGGATCCAATGACAGGAATCAATGGTGATTCCATTGCTAAATCTTGCAAGTTCAGCTCTTTGTTATTTATCATGTAGCTAGACAAGAACATACTTCTGTGCACTGTCCACAAAATGAAAAAAAATCAAGCGGTCAAACATGGAGGGGATTTGTTGATAATGTTAGAGCCCTTTCCTGAATTATGAAATAGTTTTCTAATAACAAAGTTCAGCACACCAAAGGGGATGAATCAAAAGTTTACTCATAATATTATCAAAGGGGATGAATTAAAGGTAAGTTGTATCAACATTGCATATGACTCAACTGTTATTCATCACTTTAGGAAAAAACAAAGAATCTCAACTAATGAACATATGAATTTCAGCAGCTATCTCATGTTACATTTGGATGCAGGGTTTCATTGCAGCGAATTTGCTCTAGTCAGGATTATCAAAGGGGTGAATCAAATGTGAATTGTATCAACGATTCAAAGTTGAATATAACCAACATGGAAAGCTCAAGAAATGTCTGCACAACATAAATTTGCAAAGAATAAGTTTTATGCTGATTGTTCCTTCACTTCTGTCTTACATAGGCATACACCCACCTTAAGTGAGAATTCATAGGTGGACAACAATATTTATTTTTTGAAAGGTTGGTAAGTAACTTCCGGTTCGATTGGCTTCGCCGCTCTACAAACAACAATATTTATTACTTAACATTTCATCATACTTTCTCTCAATATCTTCCATGCAGCAAACCAAAACAGGATCAACTTTTCAGACAACACAATTGACAGAACCCCAAAAACCCGAATTATAAGAAGAAAAGAGTTTACCTTATCTAGTTTCTTCATCAAAAAATTTTCTTCAAGAAATTCCATCAAAGGATAACACACTGCTTTTGAAACGCAATTTCAACGAGAAGGTTCTAGCGAATTAAACTTATATTTTGAACAACAATCTAGTTGCTGCACTATTTGTAGCTTGCCTGTTGATTAAACATCCGCTGGAAAAGATTAACAACCGGAATTTGTTTAATATGCTTAAATCAAATTAGTAATTACCTCAAGCTCCTTGTTTTGCCTATTATCTTTCCGAGGCTAAAACTGCAAGTTTGGTATGGATGAGTCTTGAGCACTCTGATAAACACACAAAAGAATCTACAAATAATACGAGATACGAATTATGGTACGTAGAAAGAGGCAATTCATTCTCCGCATAAGCTTCTGACTGAGAATAATCAAATGAAGGAAATGTGAGATACGGTAGAAAGAGGCAAAGGGGAGATCGAAAGATTAAACAAGAAAGCAAGATCCAAACTCGAGAGTTATTTCTCTTCTAGATCAGAAACTTACCATTTGTTAAGCAAATAAAATATGACTCTCCGATAATCACTTTTCCAGCCTTCCTTAGCTGAACTGCTGATTCACAAGTCCGCAAAATCATTAAAGATTGAGCTTATAATATATATATATATATATATATATATATATATATATATATATATATATATATATATATATATATATAACCGATCTGGCGATGAAAAGAAGAGAGAGAGGGAATGATCAACCGTGACAACGACAGTCATGGCGTGGGTCTTCAGCTTGGGATTCTTCTCAAGAGGCACATCTGAATCCTTTAAAACGAGAGCATCTTCTTTGTTGTTGGAGCAATCTCAAAAACCCTACCAATTCGAATAAACAATATGAGTCCAAGCTCTAATATTCTAAACATGATTTTTGATTGAGTTACATAGAGGATACTTACCACTAGTGAAGCATATAAAATCAAGGTAGTGAGGGTGCTGGTGTACATTTTTTTGAAAATATATAAGATAAGTTTTTATGTTAAAGGCTGGAATTGATAGCTCGTTTAGAATTTGAAACTGTATACATCTTTAAGTGTTGGTCATCGCATGAATCTTCTTCTGCAGCAACTTCCTTGACTGGTGTTTTCTGAAGAAACCTTTCAGTTGAATCCAATTCCGAAAGTGAGGATTTGCCTTCAGCATCCAGAAAAGGTTCAGCTATGATATTATCATATCGGTTAGCATATAAAAAACTCTAAAAACAAACAAATTTGTGAAAGACAAGATCTTGATATGAAACAAGCTAAAAACATGCCTCGTCAAATACTTTTTTTTTTCCACTTTATCCTCATCAAACATGAAATAAAATCATATCTTGTAGAATATTGTAGGCTGTTACATATGAATTAGGCATCATAGTATGAGATACACGTAACTCGTCGAGGATGGGTGATTGAAATCTGAAGGCTCTTTGTACTCTGCACTGCTTCTATAAGTTCCCGTTATTTCTTCCTCGCTTTGCTTGTATGTTCTGGTTCCCTCGTGTCGGTTGGTCTGCCGATTTCGTCTAGTACATCAAACCGCTTTGCTTTATCAAAAAAATACACTTAAATATCAAGGGTCCAAATTGGAGGGAGCTCCTTCCAAATAAATGCATATAGTTAGTTTATACAGTTATCTACTCACCAATCAACCATTGATTTTTAATTTGCCGAGGGCTAGACGTTGTCGAAGGCAGTCGGGAAGCATCTCCGAAGGAGGAGACGGCCGCACTCGAAGCGAAGAGAGGTTGAGAAGGGAATCCCAATCCACGTTTTGCTCCCACAACTTCAACTCTGGACAACTCTCAAACCTCAATTCCTCAAGAGCACCAGCTTGCGTAATGTGCACATCCTTCAATTGTTCGCAATCATCGATGACAAGAGATCGAAGAGATGTAGGTCCCTCAACCTTAAAACTCATAAGTCCTTCGCAATAACATATTTCCATTTCTCCGATATGTGCTGATGTGAGGTCCATAATCTCCAAGTCTTTGCATAGGGAAATTTCGACATGTCGAAGAGATGATGGAGTTGACAACAAGTGTTGTAACACTTCACATCTTGTTAAGTATAGAAACTGAACACGTGGACATAGCGGAATGGACTTAAGCTCCTGACAATCTCTAATCTTTAGGTAAGTAAGAGAAGGAAACAAAGTAGGCGAAGTTGATGTTGACATGCGGTTTTTCCTCCATCCCTTCAATTTTGGCAAATTCTCCAAGTTAAGTGTCTCCAAACGAGAGAAGAACGTAGAGGCGACGTTAGAAGACCCTTCCTCTTCCACGTATTTCAATTCAAACAGTTTTTCAAGTGAAAGATTCTTGAGATTAGGAAGACAGCTTAAGGGAGGCAGATACTTTACTTTACAACTATTATGCAGTTGCAGAATCGTAAGTTCACTTGCCGTCGTCTCATTAGTCCAACATGGTATTCTTATGCCTGGGTAGTAATCTATACATAAAGACTGTAACGTTTCAGGTAGTTGCAAGCATTGATCTCCATCCCAATTGCTCATATTACCATCTTTAAACTCGATAGCCAACAATCCTCTAAGCTGCAATCTAGACAAATCAAGCTCACTCCTTTCTTTCCCTATCATAAAAATACCCCTCAAGTGTTGTAAGCAAGTCAACTCCTCGATTCCAGGTGGCATATCCTCCAAACTTCCGCATGAAGAAATGCTCAAATGCCTAAGATTCATCAGTTTCCTAATATCTGGTAAAACTCTCAACCTAGAACAGCCTGAAAGGACCAGTATAAGCAAATTCACTAGATTTGTAATGGAATCCGGAAGTCTTTCGAAATTGTTGTTTGAAAGATCAATGTTCCTCAAGTGTTTTAGCTCCCCGATGCAACTTGGAACCTCCTCAATTCCCAAACTCCGCAAACTCAATGTGCGCAACAACTTATAACTAGCAAATAGTTGATTAAGAGTCGCTCCATTAATTGAACCACCGTTCATGAACATAAATGAACGTACCCCTACCACTTTCAACAGTGCTTCTGGAATGGTCCATGAGTCGTCTAACATATCTTCAACGCTTACATGTCGTGGACAAGTGCTTTGATCGGAAGATCTGGTCAACACAATGGTTTCTTCACCGGCCACGTGTTGTGCCAAATCATAAATTAAATCATGCATCTCGAAAGTTTGAATCTCTTTTTCTACCTCTTGAAAAAACCCTCTTCTTACCAGCGACATGAAATATGAATGACTTACATCTTCAAGGGTTTGTCTTTCATTATGTGAAATAATATATCCTTGGGCAATCCAATGATGTATTAAATCCAATTTGTGAAAACTATAACCTTTACGAAATAAGGAGCAAGAAGCAAAGCATTGCTTTAGATATGAAGGTAGGTGATTATACCTTAGTTTTAACACAGGTATAATACCATCCTCGTGACTTTGTCCTAACTTTGAGAGCTCCTCATTATCAATGACATCATCCGAATCTATAAAAGAACCCGGATCTTGTCCTATCCTCATACCTGTAAGTATCTCTTCCTCTAAACTATCGCATCTCACAAATCCCAGTACAGCCATATCCTTAGAGATCTCAATCAATCTCTTACTAATAGCCTTAACCTTATTCGCAATGGAGTTTCTAGAGATGATTGGATTTAACTTAAGGGAATAAACTTGTACCTTCTTAAAAAGCATGTTATTTCCCTTCTTCATGGATTGTTGCTTAAGCAACTCCTCGGTAGCAACTTCATCGAACAGATCCTCCGCATCATACAAAACACCCTTTAGCCTCTTAATCCAGTTCCGGACATCATCAGATCCTTCTTGCTTCTTTTCAGCATCAAGAAGCACATCGACAATGGTCTCAATTGTCACCCGAAGCTTGTCAAGCCCATCTCTTGCTTCCCAGATGGAAAGGCTCTCTTCGTATGCCTTTTGTAACAATGGGGAAGCAATGTCGTACAAGACCTTACTAGCAAGGCCGAACACAGCTGACTCGGCCATTGAGCTCGATTGATCAATTGGTGTTGTGTTTTTTTTGTAGTAGTTAGTAAGGAAATTATGTGGATTTGCAGATTCTTGAAAATGGCAACATATATATATAGATCAACATATTCTCATACAGTCATGCATACTGCAGAACATCACAATATTATAATAGAAACCTGAGTCTAGTGGCACCGGCCATGCTGTCATGGCATAGTGTTCAACTAATATATTGTGTACTCTTTGTTGTGTTGTGTTTTAATAAGCCTCTACAATATGGAGTAGATAGGAAATCGTAATGATTATTACCTAATCGATTTGTCTTGACTGCTGAGTTGGTAACTGATCACTTCAAATGTCATTTTCCTGCAACTAAGAGATTATTAATTAGTGCACCATATTTTATCTTCTGATTTTATTTTTTTTTTTGGGCGTTGATCAATTCAACAGTTAAGAAACAATAGTTTGAACTCACCAGCTAGCTTCTCTAGAGGAGGAATCATATGGATCGAGTAATAGCAAAGAGAGGTCGCTGCTTGATCTTTAGGGTTTATGATGTTTTCCAACTCCGGGTACTCACTGATCTGACATTTCTCGAGGACATTAAGATGTGCAATGTGCAATTTCTTCAAATGATTGCAGCCATCGTTTACAAGAGACCGGAGATTTGGAAGTGCTTTAATTTGGATACTCATAAGCCCTGACAGCCCCACATCGATATTGCTTCGAATCGGTTTGATTCGATTTGCGGTCCACATGGCTCGTTCAGTCACTTCACACGCTAGGGAATTCCATTTTCTCACTTGCATTCTTGCCAGCACTACAAAAAGCTCCGGTCTTAACGCCCCTATTGCTGTTGTGCAGCCTTTCCTCGGGTTCGTAGGGTCGGGTTTCCGGTTTACCCACAGCGGAGGAGCTGCCCCAACCAGGCAGGCGGCCACAAGTCATAACACACTCTTCGCACTACAAATCAAAGCTTTTTTCAGTGCCAGTTATGCGGGATACCCTAGAGTGGTCGACCTTGCTTGGACTTCTCGCTTCCTCTTATGACAGTCTTGTTAATAACTTGACGCTCACCACGGCTTTCCCAACAAAAGATTGAAAGAAGTAACAATGGACGAGCTCGACTAGATTGCGATCTGCAGGGTGGCGGGGACTTCGACTACCTTTTATTGGGTGAAGAAAAGAGGGCACTAGTTTTGAAAGTTCAAGAAAGAATTGGGTTAAACAAACTTTTTTTATAAGTTTTGTTTTGTAGACCCTCTAATTTTATCGTATATATAATTTCCCCTCGAATAAAAAAAATGGTTAAATAGGAGTATATTTACTAAATGACTAGTTAGTCATTTTACCCAAAGTTCAATTGTCCACCGAGCCAATTCGAAGCACAATAAACAATTCGGTCAAGTTCTGCACCAGCCTCAAGAGCCCGGACCGGGTTCTTCTTGGACTTAGACATTTAGACTTGTAGTACTCAAGATCGTAGACCGGGTTCTTCATGGGTTTAGGACCCGGCTCTTCTTGGATTTAGACATTTAGACTTTTAGTACTCAAGATCCTAGACCGGGTTCTTCATGGAAGTAGGACTCAGCAACTCGAGCGAGGTGAAGGTGAAAGTGAAGCCCGCACACACACAAGATGCCTGCTTTGACTACAACAACACCACACTTCCACTCCCACGCCAGCTGCTACTTGTTATCTGGAGCCTCAAATACTAAATTCTCTTCTCCAAGATCTGCAACCCCAACTCGAACTAAACGCAGAAAACCCCTCTACATCTCCATGGCCCTAAACTCAGGTCAGTTCTATCTAATCTCTCTTGTTTGCTTTTATTCTCAGTGAAATTTGTCATCTTAATCAGTTTATTGCGAGAATAAGTTTGATTCTCCATCTGGGTGCAGGCAATCTGATGTGTCTATATGTGTTTTTCTAATTCAGAAGTTGAAAACCCTTTTTCAATTGGTGGCCATATGAAAGAAATCTGGTTCTTTCAACTGGTTGAGTAGCTTGAGGGATTTTATTGTTATATTGTATACTATGAATTGAGCTAGAATATTAGGAAATCAAGTACCTGAACTAGGAGATTCAAATATCAAGTAAGCTTGTGATGGATTGTGTGGCTTTTGAACTAGTTATGGTTTGTATATTTAGTTACTGATTAGAAATCAGGTGAGGAGTGACGATTATGATTTACTCTGATCAAAATCTGGTTTGATTCTATTGAGAGTTAGGTAAGCAGAAGTGCAGGTTCAAGATCATGATGCTGCTCCCTAAATCAGGAGTGAAGATTTGATTTTACAGGCCAAGAGCATGATGCTCATGAATTTACTAGCTGAAGAGGTCCTTTGAGCCAATATGATATTTTAACAATTGGTATTTATTTAGGATCGTGGAGAGGGAAGGAGTAGGTAGTCTTCGTTTCAGCATGAATAATCTCTGTAAGAAAAGTAATTACCCTTTGATTTGTCCAATTCATTTCCCAAACTATACTGAAAAATCTTTAAGAAACTTACTTCTTTGTCCAATTGAAATTTTCTGTTTTGGTTGCCTAATAGGGGAATCATTTTGTTGCCTTAATAAGTTCTTTTGAAGGGTTTGGATTGCGTGTGTTTATATAATGAGGTGAAATGGATGTATGATTTTCTTGTTTTTATTAACACAAAGCTTTTTTGCTGAACTATGTTTTTTCAGTGGCACGGCAAGAAAGAGTTATCATTCCAAACAAATACGGAGAGAAATTGGTTGGAATATTACATGATACAGGATCCAAAGAGATCGTAATAGTATGTCATGGTTTCACTTCCAGCAAGGTTAGTCAGTATAGTGTTTTACCAAAGAATTGATGGCTCTTTTAGTTCATAAGATTTACCAGAGAATTTTATGTTTGAATTTTTGTAAGTATTTCAACTTTAGGTCCCATTGACCAAATAAGAGCTGTTCAGGTGTTCTATTGCAATCAGTTCCATATTTACCTCTTAATTTCATTATTTGTATTTTTAGCATGAGTTTTCTTATTACATATACGTGTTTTAGGCTCAAAAGTATGTTCCCCTAACACAAATATGATATCAGTATAGTTTTTCGTTATCTAGACAGTAAAAATTCCTGTGAAGAGCTGTGTTTTCTGCAGCCCTTCTGAACTCCATTTTTATTGTGGATTATTGGACTTCTAAGATTCTTCTTTCTTCTTACTGTGTTGTGTTATGCTCATAACAGTTCTTGTTGTATGCACATTCAGAAGGACAAAAGCATGGTCAACGTCGCTACTGGATTGGAGAGAGAAGGAATCACTGCCTTCCGTTTTGATTTCTCCGGAAATGGGTAACCTTTGAATTTTTTACTAGAAATTTGGAATTGGACAATGGTTTTCTCTTCAATTATGCCATGAAAAATGTACTTTGCAGGGAAAGTGAGGGATCCTTTGCATTCGGAAACTATGCAAAAGAAGCAGATGACATAGATAGTGTTGTCAAACATTTCAACGGGACAAACCGCGTAGTGACCGCTGTTGTCGGGCATAGTAAAGGTATGTACATGCCATGTCATACTTCAAATTGGACAGTATATATACTCATAATATAGACTTTATAAACTTTTGTCTTTTCATTTCAATACGCACCATTTACAGGAGGTGATGATGTCTTAGTGTATGCTTCAAAGTATCATGAGGTTCAAGTCATTGTCAATCTTTCTGGTCGCTATGATATGAGCAAAGGCATAGCCGCTATATTAGGCGAAGACTACATGGAAAGCCTCAACAAGGACGGATACATTGAATTTAAAAGAGGTATGATCCAAGAATCTTACTTTGAGTTTCATTCTGCTTCATCCAATACTTTTGGACTCAAATCACTTCATGAATATTCAGCAAACGTTTCTTACCGTGTGACCAAGGAAAGTATGAATGAACGCCTGAGCATGAATATGCACGAACTCTCCCAGAAAATCGACAAAGAATGCAGGTCAGATCATTTTCATACTAGATGCTGATGCCACTATTCGGTTTTAGCCTAGACCGCCCCTGTTTCACTTCACATGAACTCGCTCATAAAGAAAAACTTCAAGCAGTACATTGTTATTTCAGACAGTTTTGACATATCCATGATAATCTGTGAAGAGATTATAGGCTCCGTTTGGTAAGTCCTTAAATTAAGGGATTAAGATTATGAGAATTAAAAGGGAGAAATAATTATCGTAATCTCGTTTGGTAAGGGAATTAAGGAGATTAAAGGGGTTAATTTATGGAGATTAAGATAATTAGATTATGAGAATTTTGTAATCCTGTAAAACTTCGATTATAAGGATTACGAGGATTATTGAAGCAAAAATCTCACTTTTTACCCCTATTTCTTTTTTCCATCTCTTTAATCTATAAAAAAATTTTAACACGTACTTTTTTGTAATTTACCCACAATAATTTTAATTTTACCAAACACTCATTTAACTTATTTGCATATTCATCCTCTTAAACAATTTCATCTCCTTAATTCTTCATCTAAGTAATTCTTTCCATCTTCATCTTCATCTACGTAATCTTACGTTAGCAAACTGGCCCTATGTGATTGTGTTTTAGAAAAATTGAACTGAGATCAAATGCTGATTTGTACATCTGTGAGATGTGACTGTAACTAACTGTCATGTATTCACTTACTCTTGGTAACCATGCAAATCATGCAGGGTTTTGACAGTACATGGTTCAGCCGATGAAGTCATCCCTGTCGAAGATGCTTACGAGTTTGCAAAGATTATACCGAACCACCAGCTTCATATTGTAGAAGGAGCTGACCATTGCTACAACAACCACCAAAAGGAGTTAGTTTCTGTTGTAGTAGACTTCATCAAGAAATGCATTCAACAACAACCACAAGGACGCATCTAGTTAAGTACGAGTACGTATTCTTGGCGTGTCTTTGACTACATACCCTTCTGGTTATGGCTATGTTAGCTCCTATCATGTCGACAACAACGCTTACTTTCCGGCTCGTAATATTATTTCCCGCCCAAGGGTTTGTTCAAGATCCCCTTGCATGGGCAGGGTATTATTATGTTTGGATCAAACTTGACCTTCTATAATTTGTCGAATCGGTTCGACTTGGGTGCATTTGTTTGATTGCAGCAGCTACACCATACGGACGAGAAAACGATACAAAAACGACAAAACGTCATAGTTGTCGTAGTTTTACGTAAGAATTTGTATTTTCATGTATCTACTCCGAGGTTTCCTAAGTAACCAAAACAGAAACGTTGTCGCTATCGAGTTTTTCTTGCTACTTGGGTGCAACCTTATGTAGAAGTCTGGTTTCATATGCTACATTTATTTTGGGCCTACACGTATCTTAAATGGGCCTTGGCCCAACCCAATAGGTATTTGGGTTGGGCCAATGGCCCACGTACGACTTCTCTTATCCCGTATTTTGCCACATACGTGGGTTCGGTTCTCCAAGGCATGTTAGAGCTCTCTTCAACCTGCTTATGGCTAGATCAATCAGTCTCGGGTCAAATAGAAACAACTAGAAGATTCCACTATGGAAAGCGCTTACATCTAATGGCTTAAGCCGCTGTTTTCATTTCGTTGATCAATCATACAAAAGGTACGCCGTTAGAGTAGTGCCTTACTAATCTATATAACTTACTAAAACAAAGGACACTACCGCCACGTGTCAATCAACTAGGTATGCCACATAGGATTTTTTGTAAAATATTTACTGAAATGTCACTCCTAAAAAATTTATGAGAGATTACTAAACTACCACTCCTAAATAATAGAATCCGAATTATTAAATAAATATTAGTTATTTATATATATAAATAACTAATTACTAAATAAATATTAACAAAGTATTTTCATAATTTTTACATAATTTGATAAGTAAGCTTTGAAATCTGAATTTTTTTAATTCAGATTTAAAAAATAAAATTTAAGCATAATTATAAATATTACTAGAAATAACTAATTTGAAAGTGTTAAAAAATATTTCAAATAACAACAATTTAAGCAAAATGAATTTTTAAACTAACGTATTTTTAAAGTATAAATTTTTAAATAGTTTCTTAATTTTTTATTTTTTTGCCTTTTATTTATACCTTTATAAAAATTATTTTTCCTAAAAACCTATCTAGCAAGATCTCGTATCAATCTTCTCCTATAAGTCACCAAATCGATTCTTAACTCATTCGATCATATCTTTTTAACGTAAAAACTTCTCCCACAATCTTTTCAGATAAATCTTCTCTAACAAGTTAATATAATTTCACTATTTATATCAATCACCAAACGTTCATTTGTTCATCATCTCCCATAGTTCTTTAAGCAAGAAATCAATTCCATTCTTCAAGGTAATCTTCAGATTAAAATGTATCAGTTTTGCATTTTTCCCTTGATTATATAACAAACTTTTACGGGTTTTGAATTCTCCATTTTTCAATTGCTTTGAAAGTTTTTTTTTTCGAATCTACAAATACTTTTATAAACAGTTTATTTTCTTCATTCGATCTTATTCACAAATGTGTTTGTTTTTTGTTTCTCAATTTTATCAATTGTGTTTCTTCTTTTATCAGTTGCGGAATATGTTCCTCCATATTTGCTTTTTACGGTAAACCAAACGTTCATCTTTCATTTCTATTCTTTTTTCCAAACTATCATATACAAGTAATACAACTAGGTTTACTTTTAAATAAAAACTAAGATTTTGTGATTTTTTAAAATTTCTAATAAATTCGAATTTAAATTTTCACTAACAATAAAAAGTAAGACTAGGTGATTTTTTATAAATAAAAATCACTCTTATAAATTTTAATTGTATAATCTTATATGTATTAAAAGAGAGACCTTCTTTTCCACGTGTCAACGCCACAATTCACGCAGCTCCCCAAAATATTTTTAAAAAGTTATTATTTGAATATTTTTGATAGAAAATAAAAAATAAATCCTCAAATCTATAATTAATTTTTTAAAATCTTACTAATTTTTAGAGATCCAATAAATCTTCTAATTAAATTCTAAACATATTTATTCAAAGCTAATATATAATCATTAAAAAAATTATATTCTAATTCACAAGGAAAGGACATGATCTAATTATATTTAATATATGATTATTATAAGAAGAAAAAAATAATAATAAAAAATAATAACAATTATTTCATCCTCCGAACTTTTATATTACAAAAGTATACATATAAATCTTTAAGTATAAAGTATTTATTAAATCTCAACCCGCACAAGGTGCGGGTAATACACTAGTAGAATGAAAAGTAAAGGCTCTAAGCTCGTTCGACTGATTGTTCGCATCGGATCTCAAAAATTCTCTATTGCACTCCCCTGAAGCAGTTTAATGCTTCTTCTATTCTTGTTTCTGGCGCAGCTCGGCCAACTAGACTTGAACCAAAGACCTCGTCTGTCAAATAAATCAACGAATATATAAGGCAGAATTTTCATTTATTTTTAAAAAATAAAATTCAATTCATCATAAACAATTTTACATGCGGATATGTTCAATAAGAATAAACCTTACAAAACTATTTAGTGTTAAAAAATTTTTGTTATTATTAAAAAATAAATCTCCTAATAAATTTGGTTTCATCCAACCAAAACAATTTCAATTTATATTTTATATTTAAAAATTTTATCTTGAAAGTCAATTGTTAAAATAATAATTAAATCGTTTTAATTTTCGATTCTCAATCATTCGTCGTAAATGTGATTTATAAAGGGAATACATGACAACCTTTGTGTAAAATATATATATATAGATTAAACAAGTAAATATATCTTTCATTTCTAAGAAAATCCATTTTACCATAACTACAACTTAGAATTATTCCCTACAAAAACAAGTTTATTATTCCCTTATCCTTAACATTTGGATCATACTACCTCTTAAATAAAATATTTCTACATAGGAAACTAAATTACATGAATATTTTATAAAGTATCAATTGAATATTCTCTGGCCAGGAGACAAAATCATCTTAGGATCAAACTTTTTTTTAAGTTGTTCAAATTTATTCCATTGCTTCCCAAAGTGCTTCTTCCAATAATCTTCTTTGGTAGAACATATTCCTTCATAGCAATATGGAAGATATTGTTTTATCTTCATCCCCTTCTCCTCACACAACTTCAATATCTCTTTGTTTTGTTCATCCAAGGCTTTCCACTCATCTTTCGTGCTCGAATGCAACAATCCCACCGTGTAGAAAACGTCCTCTTCGGGTATCATTGTCATCATCTTATCATCCCATCTGTGAACACCATCCGAATCAATAATTTAATACGAGTATATTTTGTTTCTTTTTGTAAAACCCGAGTTAGATAATGTGGGGAGAGCAAGATAATAATATTGTATGACTTACTTGTCACGGTTCATTGGGTAGACGAGCATCGGTCCTATGACTTTAGGTTGTTTTGCGATGATATTGACAAAGATTAATGAGTTAAAATCACTTATTTGAGATTTCGGGACAAAAAGGTTCAACCATGGGTGCGGAACATCCCATAAACCTTTGGCTTTAAGCTCGATTTCGCCTTCTCGAACCCTATTGAGGAATTCGATGTATGCCACATCCTTTGTAAAAATGAATCCCGGGAGAAATTCTAAATCCTTAAGAAGTTCTTCCACTTCCTACAAGAAAGAAAAACAATACAAAAAGTATCATTAGTAAATATTTATTTACCATTAGCTTGATTCATTAGGGCTCGTTTGGTATGTTCTAAAAATCGAGTTAAAATCAAGAATCAAAATGAAATTAATAATGCCATTATCCTAATAGAAAATTCTTAGTATATCATTCAAATTAGGGTTTTATTTTCAAGACAATCTAGTTATGTTTTATACGACGAATTTACCTCATCAATGGATTTGTTGTACGAAAGATCATAGTATTTTCCGACTTCCAAGCAATAGATGATTCCGCTTGGAGGCTCTATAGACGAAATCCTAAGTTGATCGGAATGTGTGAAGAACGACGATCTCCAGTTGTTCGGAGGGCTAGTTTTCGGCATCAAGAGAGTGCCTTCAACGTAGTTTAAGCCATTAAAGATGCCTTGAACGTCCTTGTTGTTTGAGATTAGGAGTTCTTGATCTCTTGCAAAGGCTTCAAAGTCATCGTACAACATTCTTATCCATTTCACCTGCATATTCATAAGACTTAGATTTATGTGAAAATTAAGATATATAATGAGAATTATTCATTGGATGGGAATTAAGATATATAAAATATAAATAAAATACATGATTTTGTACATAAAATATACATAGAAAAAATCAACAAAATAAAAAATGCATCGAAATATGATAAATAAATTATTTAGTAAGACATGTTTCTTAAAATTTTCAAAATATGTATAAAATACAAATCAACTATGTAAATATATAATTTTCACAATTCTAGTTTTATTAAATAATATTTAGCTATTTTCTAAAATATTAATCCAAATCCAAAAAACTCCATTTGAGAAACATAAAAATAAAAAGAAACCATGTCTATTTAAAATTTGAATAATTTGTAACATAAATTATACAAGTATTTCAGTACATTGAAATAATAAAAATAAACAAAATAGAAAATACATCAAAATATGAAAGGAAAAAAGCAAATTATATTAGTAAAATACGTCAAAATATGTATAAAATACACAATTTCAAAATATGCATGAATATATAAATTTCACCATTCTCACAATAATCACATTTTTATTAAAAATAATAAAAATCGATATAATATTTAACCATTTTTCAAAATCTTAATCCGAATTTAAATCCATTTTAGAACCATAAAAATACAATCATAAATTTGAATATTCAAAAGTTATATTGATGAATTCACTTCATAAATGTAACGTGATGTACTAACAAATGAAGATTAATTGAACTATAAATGAACCTTAAAATTCATTTTGCTTCTATGAATTTACAAAGAAAAAATAGACAAATATTAGGATATATTTTAATTGACAACGTAACATATAACGTAACGTATGTGACTTATCTCCGTGACCAAATTTAGTCAACAATTATACGCAACATTTTCGTCATTGGGGTGAAGTGTGTTGACCAAATTTGTGTCGATGATTGACTTTGACCTTAAAACTAATAATCCATATTCTATTATTTTTAGTCTTTTTTAATTAGATATATTATATAAAAGTATGGTCTTGCAATTATAATTGACCATTATAAATTACTTATTACAAATTATAATAATCAATTAACATTCATACGTAAAATCAAACCACCAATATATCCCTATTTTATATATATTATAGGAGTAACATCTAAATTCACGTGTCTCACCATGAAAACTCTAATGGCACGTGTTATTTTAACAATTAATAATAATCCCAAATTTTTTAATTAAGTTTCTTAAATCTTAAATCCTATCTTATCATAAATTTTAAATCTTTAAATTCAGTATATTCAATAAAATTGTTAAAATCAAAAAAAATTACTCCAAATTTGATTCATATTTCTCCTCAACCCACAAACTTTTTTAAATCTTTTCATTATGTAATTTAAATGTATAATTTTTAATTCTGATATAAATTGGATAATTTTTTAAATAACGTACCTAAAATCTTTTGTCAACCTTATTCAAAGAATGCAATTATAAGTTTTCTACGTTGATTTTATCACATTATGTATATTAATTTTTTTTTTAAAATTTATAGTGCATAAACTATATTAAACTCTAATAAAATAATTTTACATTTATATATCTATAATAGATATTAAATCATATCCCGTGCAGGGCACGGGTATTATACTATTTATTTCTATTTATGTTGAAATTTATACTCTATTTATTTTTTTTTAAAATTCTTCTTTCAAGTAAGATTTGTTTATAATAAATCATCTTATAAAAACAAAATTTATGCAAACACCTAGTTTTATTTTATATATTTTGCAATTAGATACTTTTCGTATATATGGAATGATTATTTTTTATTATTTATTAGATGATAAAAAAATTTATAAACAAGAATAAAGTTAAATGCAAAGCAAGATTTATATTTTATTTATATATTAGTAGGCTTAATTAGCAGGAATATTATGTTGACTATTTAAACTCAATCACTGGCTGCTAACACCAATAATTTTGTTCTTTATTAAAATATAATATTTTTATATATGTAGGTCAAAAGTGAAGCACTCTTCCCTTTGGGGGACAATCTTGTACGTATAGCCGGCGTAGGTATAATTATATATTAATATTAATACCTTTTTTTATTCTCTAATTATTTATGATTAATTAACATTAATCACATGATAATGACAAGAAACTGAAATTAATTATTTAATTAATTATGGAAATATACCCTTTTTGGAGAAGGTTGAAGAAGTATTCTTGCTCTGGTTATGATCCCAAACTGGCCAAGACCACCAAGAACTCCATTGAAGAGATCACTCTCCTCTTCTCTTGAGCATGTTATCAAATCACCTTTTCCTACACACACACAAAAATGTGATTAAAAACACTTTTTTATTATTTATTTTTTAAAATTAAGGTAATTATTACTTCATATAACATGAAATTTATGCTATTATATGAATATATATAAATATATATAAAAAAAATATATCAACATAAACCAAAAAAATAAACTTAGGAATATCTTTTCTACCAAAAAAAATGTGATTAAAAACACTTTTTTATTTATTATTTTTTAAAATCAAGGTAATTATTACAATATAACATGAAATTTATGCTATTATATTAAGAAATAAAACTAAAAAAAACCTAAAATAGTCTAGACCTTCTTCTTCTCAAGAATATATATAAATATATATAACAATATATATCAACATATACCCAAAAAAATTAACTTAAGAATATCTTTTCTACCAAAAAAAATTGTGATTAAAAACACTTTTTTATTTATTATTTTTTAAATCAAGGTAATTATTACAATATAACATGAAATTTATGCTATTGTATTAAGAAATAAAAACTAAAAAAACCTAAAATATTCTAGACCCTCTTCTCCTCAAGAATATATATAAATATATATAAAAAAAATATATCAACATAAACCCAAAAAAATTAACTTAGGAATATCTTTTCTACCAAAAAAATTGTGATTAAAAACACTTTTTTATTTATTATTTTTTAAATCAAGGTAATTATTACAATATAACATGAAATTTATGCTATTGTATTAAGAAATAAAAACTAAAAAAACCTAAAATAGTCTAGACCCTCTTCTCCTCAAGAATATATATAAATATATATAAAAAAATATATCAACATAAACCCAAAAAAATAAACTTAGGAATATCTTTTCTACCAAAAAAAAATGTGATTAAAAACACTTTTATATTTATTATTTTTTAAAACCAAGGTAATTATTACAATATAACATGAAATTTATGCTTTTATATTAAGAAATAAAACTAAAAAAACCTAAAATAGTCTAGACTCTTCTCCTCAAGAGTCAAGAATATATATATATATATATATATATATATATATATATATATATATATATATATATGAATATATATATATATATATGAATATATATTAAAAAAATATATCAACATAAACCCCAAAAAATAAACTTAGGAATATCTTTTCTACCAAAAAAAAAAGTTGGATATGATAATAAGTATTATGTAAAGCAACTTTTGTACCAAATCAAAATCATGAATAAATATAATCCAAAAATTATCTAACCTAATAATTGGTAGACCCATTAATAAAAGGTAAGAAATTTAAACAATAAGGATAATATTCTTTAGAAATTTAATAAGACTTTAAATCATTTCTTTTTGACAAAGTATTGAAATTACATTAATTCTAGATTCATTTTTCAATATTTTTGATAATTAAGTTAAAGAACCTTAATTTTGAAGATTCGTCATCAATCAAATTAGGGCATATTGAAGGGAGGAAAGAGACGAATTATACGCACCAGTAACAACGTCCAATTCGCGAACATTACAGATCTGAGGGCCGTGTCGGAAAACCTGTCCACTTATACCGCCGTTGGAGAGAGTCCCGCCGACGGTCAAGTACAGATAATCAGTCCAAGAAACTGGCGCCAAACCATGTTCAAGGCAAGAACTCAATACATCGATCCATAGTTGTTCTCCGCCTGCATCAACGTACCCACAAAACCCTAATTTTGAAGATTCATCGTCGATCAAATTAGGGCAAGTTTGATTACTAAAAACCCTAATTCTCTCATCGTCTCCTTTTTTGTTGGATGTATTGTTCAAAGAAGTCATTTCAATGACCACTCCATTTTCAGCCATAGCTTGGCCTTTAAGAGAGTGACCTCGACCTCGAGCCGCAACCGGAAACGGGTTTGGGCTAAGGTTGTAAGAGAGCTTAATGAGTGAAACAACGTCGTCTACCGACGAAGGGTAGAAGACGGCTGCGGGTTTTTCAGTTATCGCCTTTCCGAAATCGACCGATGCGGGTCCCACGGCGTCGGGATCGGTTCGAAGACGAGTTGCAATGTGGAGAATTTCAGAAAAGCTACCATGGTTATGATGAGGGTGAATTTGAGAAGTTGTTTTGACCCATCTCCATGTTAAAGACAAGAGCTTTACTAGCATTGAAACAAGATGAGATAAGAGATGAAGAATAGTGAAAGATGAATTGAAGAATTTGGCCATTTTTTTGGGTAAGTTATGAAAGTGATCTTGGAAAGTTTAAAGCTTTAAGAGATGGGTAACATTATTTATAGAGTAGCTAGTTAGCTAGGTATAGAATAAAGGAATCTTCATTTTGCATGGATATGATGATAATATGGAGGCAAAATCTTGGTTGGAGAGAGAAGAAGAGATCTTGTTGAAAAAGAGGGACCCAAAACGACGTCACTTGGCCTAACATGTAATTGTTTTCAAAGATATGGAAAGAAGAAAGAAGAGATATTTTGATGTGAAAGTCATTAATGGTATAGTGTAAAATTTTCTTTGGAAGTTTGGTCTACTATGAAGATCTCAATCTCAATCCCAAGATTATCCTTTGTTTTGTATCAATTTGACTGAGAATATATCTTAGGATCTTACCCACCCAATCCTTGGAAATGTATTGTTCTTATATACTAACATGATGTTCTTGACTTAAACTTGATTAGCAACTTGATTAAGCTAGCTTCTAGAGGCTTTTATTGGATTGTCTCACTATTTGAGATCATCAAATCTAGATGTATAATTTGTTTGGATATATATTAGACTTAATCAACATGATTATATAAATAAGTATATATATGTCAATGGTTGAGGATATCTTCATTTGATTTTCTTAGTTAAAAAAAATAGGACTTGATAAGTATACTTAAAAATTTGTGAAATAAAATCACAATTTTTATTTATAAAATTGTGATTTTATTTCACCGGAATATGTCCAAAATCATATCTTTCAAAATCAAGACATACTATTTGTTTAGAAATAAAATCTATGTTAACCTATTTTAATAGATAATATGTAAATAATACCTTAACTTTATTTAGTTTATCGAGTCATCGATATCCTAATTTATCAGTATATATCTATATAGTCATTCTCTTATATATCGAATGACATGAGTAATTATCTCACATATTTATATGTTTCTATTAATTTATTTTGTTATACTTCTTTTGATAACTAACTTTTATCTTTTTTATTAACTAAATCTCGTTATTTTTACCATATAAATTAAAATAAATATAAAAAACAGATGATCTAAAAAGACAATATCTAACCAATGAATATATTTATCTTTTTATATACATTTTTATTTTTGATAAAAAAAAATCTCAACTATATATCCCTTCCCTAATATAATCGATCGGATAAATTTTATTTCAAACTCAATTTTAAATTACCAAAAATCAAAATATATTATATTTATGATAAAATAAAAAATATATATCTTTAATTATAATAAATTTATTTTATGTTTAATGTTTTTAAAAGAAATATCCGGTCTTTTACACTGCAGTTACTAATGTTTATGCCGTTACACATATCCATATGGGGTGAAGCTCATACGTCTCGTGCACACGATTCGATGTATATGATCAAGTCGTAAACTCGGTGGTTCGATATACCATTTCATAAGATCGAATTCATATTAAGAAAAACAAATAGAAAAAAAAAACGATTAGAAATACTTGATATGTCTCTATATATGATTTTCATACGTAAAAGTTAATGAAAGAGTGTACAAAATGAGTTCGATATATCATATACACATACGTATGTCTTACTCTTTAGCTTTGTTTCCAAATTTAGACCCCACAAAATCTTTGCTAGTCATTTCGCAATATTTCCTTGTGCATGTATATTTTGATACAATGTCACAAAATGTACAATAATGTTATAAAAATGGAAATGAACGTATATCACAATGCACTTAAAGTTATATAATTGGGTTTAGAATAGATTCCAACTTACTTGAAATATAGCAAACATGTACATGCATGTACACGTGATCGACAAGCATTTAGCTATTTACGTAAGTTAGCATATTGTGGCATAGTGGACATCGATTCAATGATCGAATGAAAGTTTAGCTTTATTTTGTAGTACAAAAATAATTGTATTATGGTTTGATAAGTTTCATTCACAATCTTCTTGTCATGTACGATTGTGTCTTGTATGATGTATTTTGGGAGTTTCAATCCTTGTATATTAAGCACCCGGCTTGATTCTTCTACTCTCGATTGGGTTTATGATGAAATCTCGTGAGCTTGTGTGTCGGGATTGACTAGTTTGATCTGAGAAATGGATTGGTTATAGAACAAATTGGTATCAATTGGGTTCGATGGGTTGGTTGCACGAAAAGTTTGAAATTGACTTCACATTGGCATTTGACGAGTTAGCATGTGATCGTTGTATAGTGATCTCATTTTTTTTGGTAGGAGGAGAGTCGGTGGTTTCCGGTGCATCTAGTCGCGCTTATTATATATGAAAAATGGGATAAGTGGTACGCATGTGGGAATAGCCCGACCCCTTACATCACATAGTAAAAGATCAATTATATCCTCTAGAGGTTCACATAATACACTTAGACCAAGAGGAAAATCAAAAGCAAAAGATAGAAGCAAGACAGTCTGCAACATTGTTCGCCTCACGGTAGGCCATGTCGAAACTGGATAATTCAGTTTCTTCTAAGAGTGAACATGCGACTAATTGCACATGCAGTTGCATGGAGATCTCAATTCCAAAAGGACATGCGGTGGTCCTGCGGATAAGGGCATTTTTTTAGGGTTGGAGCGTTAGAATATGGGGTTGTGAGAAAGTCGCAATTGAGAGGATTGTTGGATATAATCGTGTGTCACATTAATTTCAATTGATTTTGGAATGAAATTTTTTAAACTTGTGTTGAGTATAACAAATAGATTCCACGCATTGTCATTATCCTTAACATTAATATGTGTGGTTCATATCAATATAATAGTTCACGATAAAATAACTAAAAACAAAACGTTTATCTTATCATTGAAAAGAAAGATCTCAAACCACCCTCGTTTGGGCAAAACTGTTTAGTATCAATTTTATGTAATCACATGTTCTCTGATTTTTAGCATCTTGCTCTTTGTATTACTCTTCTTGGTTCGAATTGAGCCCCTTGTACATCCCTTCTATTCAATACAATTAACCTTTCAAAAAAAAAGTATTCATAACTTTTTTTTTAGTTTATAAAATTTAATTTTATGCTATAGTGTGTTGTAATACCTTGAATTTGATACGAATTTAGTAATTCGTTGATTGTTGCCTAATATCTAAATTTTATTTTGGTTTCATTTGTCATGTAATAAGATCAAGTAACTCTGAACTCAAGTGTGTTAGAACGAAATTTGTATCAAGATAGATAAAATCTTTAAAAGTTTTCATATAGACATAGTCGCATGGAGTCAACATCTCAAATAGTTGGTCCGCAAACAATATAGGATCCGCGTAGTTTAAACCGTTTGTCATTTGTTTAGACCTAAAAAAGTTTGGATCCAAAAAAGTATGCTTAGGCAATTTTTCGCTGATCACAACATAATAAGAGACGTTTTTATAAGGGATTTCAATATATAAAATTGTCTCTTCATTTTGTTGTGCTCAACGAAAGGACGGTTAAGCACACTTTTTTCATATCCAAACTTCTTTGTTCTTCTTTTACAATTGATATTATAGACATCAATCAGGTCAGACGTAGTTCTGTCGCGATCGAGTTAGGGGAGCGGCAAGCCCAACCGAGTGGCGGAAATCCTTGTCCGTAAAACATTTATAGAATTATCGATAAAGACTATCTTACTTGTGTTTCTCCGGAGGATAGCTGATTGATAAAGTAATTGAGATTGTCCTCCATTATATGTCGCTGAAAGGATGGTTTAGGCCGCTAACCAGCGTTTTTTCGGCCGATAAGATCTCTGAGATCGACAACCAGTTGGGTTGTAGACCTGTGGTTCAGTCTTATACTTGGTTACTAAGTATTATCAAGAGTTTTGTTACTTTATATATTATCGTGTTCCCTCTACCTTCGCTTTGTAATTTGAAACTCCTCAATAAAATATCTTTAATGAATGTAGTTATTGTTGGGTGAACTAATGAAATTATAACTCTATGTATCGTTTTCTTCGTTCATGTTGATTTATATTCTTTCTTATAATTCCGCACAACAAAAATAATTTTGAAAACAAAGCATTTTTAAAACTAAACAAAAAAAAAACAAAGTAATGATGGTCCGTAGAAAACAAGCTCCCGTCACAAATGAAATGAAAATGAATATAGTTTATATGTGTACCTTGTTCATGAAATTTTTTGGAATCATTATACGTGGTTTCATGCAAAATGTACTTGCTAACCTCCATTTTGTTTCTCTATAGGTATCAAAACTAATCAATTTCTATTAAAATTAATTTAAAAATAAGAAATGACTACAAAATATTTTATAAATAAAGGTATACGTATCGATTAGATTCATTTCTATTTCATTTTCGACGTGAAAACCAAACGGGCCTTAAAAAAAGTATTCTTTCTAAGTGTATAATTGCTTTAGATCGTTAGATCGTGCGTGTTCTCTTTCGTGTACGTGCAAAGACAGGTGGGAATCTCCCTTTTAGCTTTTGGTGAGTTTCTTTTATAATACTTTGACAATATTTTATTGTGTAGGTTTACATGTAGTGTAGATGAAGGCATATAAGAGAGGATGATATTCTTTATAAGAAGGATTCTCATATCATTAAAACAATATAATTACTATTGATGATAAAAAGAGAGACAATTCAATCAAATTTTCTACGCATAAAATGATGTTGTATGGGTTTAAACCTACACCATATCTTTAACTTTCAACCTTTTCAAAGCTATGTTGAATCACCTTTGATGATCCTGCAATTTATATATACTACAAAAAAATATACATTTTAATATAATAAATATTAAGGTTACTTTTTCGGCTTTGTTTCTAATAACGGGTGTGTGGAATATGAGAAATAACGGAAATTCAATTAAAAAATACACGTATTTATTGTAGATTTATAGTGTTTCACACCCGATATTAATCACGTCCACTGATAACGATTTTATTAAGAAGTTTTGAATTATAAATTTAACATAAAATTTTGAGGGGTCGTTAATATATATATATATATATATATATATATATATATATATATATATATTCTATGAGAACCGGCCTTATCGTGTAATCATGAGAACGGACCTTATTGTTTAATATATTATTCGTAGTTATTATTAGTTTTGTTACGAAGATCCTTACTGTTTAATATATTATTCGTAGTTATTATTAGTTTTGTTACGAAGATCCATATCGTTTAATGTTTTTATTCGTAGTTATTGTTGGTTGAATGGATTATTCGTAGTTATTGTGGTTGAATGGATTATTCGTAGTTATTATTATTCGTAGTTATTATTAATTATGATATCTACCCTAAATCTCGACCCTTATTAATTACTCATCATCCGACGATATAAGATTGTTTTCATGATACGCAATAAGATTGTTCTCATGGGAACCACACCAGAGAGAGAGTATTGAACACCCGAAGATGATACGACTTCCTTTCAGATACGGGACAAACGTCACATTCTTTCTCAAATGAATATGTGAAATATGACATTCAAGATATGTAAACGATAACGATCTACAAATGGGATTTTAGTGTGGTGGTAAAGTAGAGATTAATAAGACAAATATTAATTTTAATAAAAATGGATAAATTTTACAATTTCCGTTAATAACAACATAAACATTTATTTGTAATATTCAATTATTTAATGTTTGTAAAAATAGTAAATTCAAGGTAAGCATCTGATTATATCAATATAAATATTTTGTTATAAAAAAAGTTACTTATAATCAACATAAATTTTACCATTAACATATTAAACGTCTCAAACACACGATCATATAACGTGTTATGGACCTCAAATATTCAAATGTATCACCTAGTAACATGTCATGTGTTCAATTATCGTACACACGCATCTCAACCATCACCTGTTACATATACTTCATCTAGAAAGCCAGAAACGAACTCATCTTCAATCAAAAATTCAATCATCCCACCTCAACATCTCATACCATCATCTCCACCACTAAAAACTTCATTTCTAGCCATTGGACCAACAGATCCTCTGATTCCATCTCCTGAGCCACGATTTTAGGCATTCAGCTTCCTTAACTAACTCTTATGTCTCTTGTTCTCCTCACTAGTATGATCATTTTGTAAATTCTTTTCTGATAATACAAATACATTTCAAAAAAAAAAAACAATATAGACATTCAAATTAATGTAGGAGAAAAACTATACGTACACATGAGAGTGTTGCTATATATTAAATTTTGTTATTCACGTTTAATGGTATAAAAAATGAGGAACTTGATATAACATGCCTTCCAACTATTATATAATCATAATCTTTGACAAACTTACACCAAACACATATTCGTGCAATGGGATTATGATGATGATATAGGTGATTAGGTGGTCCATTGCATGCACGTGTAATGATACCTATTGTTGATTTAGATTCACCAAAATCACATTCATATTTGGTTTATCTTTCAAACCAAGCTAAGTAAACATAGCTTCAAGGACTTTTATTTTCACACATGTCGAAGGAGTAAGAATTGCTTTTAAAAAGTTATTCCGTTTGAATCTACTAAGAATCATTTCGGATAACAAATATTACTGATTCGTTTTTAAAAAAAATTATATTCACATTTTAATGGTATAAAAAATGTGTATTATTAAAGGTAACAAGTTTTCACGTCTAAAGTGATTAGATTATGAACCTGGTATATAAGGTCATTTATGATGGAAGTCCATATGGTTTGAGTCTAACGTGCATGTGCGCTCGTATGTGCATAACCCCTCTCTATAGTTTGTTTATATCGGACTTTAACATGATTAAAATGCAATGTTAGACAAGGTCGTTCAATGAATTTCGGAGAATTTGTGCTTTTTATAAAAAATATGTATGTAAGAATGAACCGAAGAATGGGAACTGAGGCTTGAACTCATGACCTAGTTCAAAATTAGGTTTCAACCACTATGTTATACTATCTAATGTTAACTAAAAGTAGAGAAATTTCAGATGGTGACCTTGTATTTTAAATTTTTTTCGGAATATGCCTAGAGTTTTTTTTAAGTATTTGAAGGTATCCTTGAACTTTATAAAATTTTAAAATATACCCTTTTACCATTCATAAGTTAACATTTTATGGGGGGTAATTATTATTTGCTAGTTATTGTTAATAATCATTTTAAAGAAATAGATAATATCTTGAATGAATAACTTATTTTTTTGTTCCCTTAAAATGTTAATAATTGTTAATTTATAAATGGTAAAAGGTATAATCCAAATAAATTTAAAGTTCAAAGGTACCATGCGAAAAATGGAAATCATTGGGCATATTTCGTAAAAGTCAGAAGTATAGGAACATCATCCGAAATTTCTCTAAAATTAATATCAGAATTGGTAGTAAATAAAATTTTGAACAATCAAACAAGTAACAAGTATAAATATTTTAAAAAAAATGTATAAATTTATAAATAAAATAAAAATATTAAACAAATAATACATATACTTAACTACGATACAAAGTGTGGATTTGATCAACTCGGTATATGATCATGATGTTGTCATGTAGATATATTATGGACTAATAAACTAAAGTATGTTTGACAATGTCTTTAAAGACGTATAATCTAATTAAGAAGATCTCTATCTCGATTTTATCACGTCTCCTCAAACTGGTGGTGGGTGATGCACAACCCCGAGCTTGAATATGAGGAACTAAAAGCGACTCGAACCTAAATCCTTCGTAAACAGATCCGTCAGTTGGTCGGTGGACGTGTAAAGGAGGTGCAAGAAGTTATGTGGTTTCGACGCTCATCTTCACTTGCCTTGAATATATTTTATTCGTTTGAGACAATGAGTATTGACCGAAAGTTGCTGGATTTTCCTTTGTTTTATTTGACTACAATATGTCGTTAGTTTGTGTGGCGACAATAGGGCGCCTAATTGTGTGGCGAAAATAGGACGTCGGTTTGGTAAGTGGTCACAGGACGATTCTGGTTGGTGGCGGCTCTAGGATATCGGTAGGTTTAAGATAGTTGTCATGATACCAATAAGGAATTGATAATCTTACATCGATGATTTATTAATGACCTCTCAAAGGCTTTATATACACAAAATGAAAAAATAACTAGGAAAATATATAGCAAATAATTAAGAGTAAATTGAAAATGAATGATTTTATTGAACAAATATACAATATTTAATACATATTCAACTAAATTTTAATTACCGGAAAATAAATTTTGCAAATTGCCTTGATTGTGATTGTTTTTTTAAAAAAAAAAATCATTTATAGCAAAAAAGTAGATCGTTTGTGGTAATGTGATTGCAACCCTCAAACTTCCAACTACAAAATTAATACTGAATATTGAAAGATTTGAATAGAAAGGAGAACATGAGAATACAGATTGAAAGTAAATTAAAAAATGAAAGATTTTATTTATATTTATAATATACAATAAAATTAAGATGGCGACTTTTAATTTTAGAAAAAATTAGAAATAAAACTAATTATAAATTTTATTTCATAATTAAGTTATTACCTCAATTTTATAAAGTCTTCATTTTTTATATTTCTTAAATTTTGTTAAAATTCCAATAAAAAACTAGCTAAAACAACCTTTAAAAAATTTGAAAGAGAAGAGAACATGAGAATATTGTTGAAAGTAAATTAAAAAATAAAAGATTTTATTTATATTATAAATTACAACAAAATTAAGAAGGCGACTTTTAATTATAGAAAAAAATTAGAAATAAAACTAATTATAAATTTATTTCATAATTAAAGTAAAAGTTATTACCTCAATTTTATAAAGTTTTCATTTTTATATTTCTTAAATTTTGTTAAAAATTCCAAAAAAAAAAAACTAGCTAAAAGTACCTTTAAAACTTAAACTTATTCTTAAATTTAAAAAAAAAAAAACAGTATTTAAAAAAATTATATTCACGTTTTAATGGTAAAAAAATGTGTATTAAGTGACTTGTTGTCTAAAGTAAATTGAAAAATGAAAGATTTTATTTATATTTATAATAAAATTAAGATGGCGACTTTTGATTTTAGAAAAAATTAGAAACAAAACTATTATAAACTTAATTTCATAATTAAGGTAAAAGTTTTATAAAGTTTTCATTTTTATATTTCTTAAATTTTGTAAAAAATTCCAAAAAAAAACTAGCTACAACTATTTTTAAAACTTAAACTTATTCTTAAATAAAAAAAAACAGTATTTAAATCCCTAGTCAAACGTATCTTATCCTTAACTACGATACAAGTATGGATTTGATCAACAGGGTATATGATCATGATGTTGTCATGTAGATAGATTACAAATATGATAGTACAAAGTTGATGTTGTCAAACATATGACATAATCATATTGACCCACAGACTTGGGATGCAGACCAAACACCAACGTTGTGTTACATGTAATTCAAAAAAGATACTGTATTGGATTGCGATCAGAGAAAATAAAGAGAGAATCAGATCTCCATATCCAACTATTCACCAATCAAATTTAATAAGAATAATATTCCTTTGTCAACTACTAACTACTTGTGATACATATGTTTATGTTATAGCTATCGAAATTTTCGGGTTATCTTGGTTTTTGATTGAATAGTTGATGCGGGTATTTGTTTGTTGGTCCGATCTTTTGACGCATGAAACTCGATGGAAAAAAGGGAAAGATGGGTGCTCCTGCATCAATAGTTGTCTGACCAGACTTACCCGTTTAATATGGAATGGGTGAGTGTGTGGAGATGAGTGTAAACTGAATAAACGGGTTCAATTTTGGTTAACACTTAGCACAAATTCGAGTTTGAAGAGGTTATACCCACGACACGTAAGTTCAATTTTAGATTGAATAGTTTGTGTTTGATTTTATATTGAAGTTGATAAGGGTATTTGTCCGTTGGTCCGATCTTTTGACGCGTGAAACTCGATGGAAAAAAGGAAACAAAGAAAACAAACGATACGAATGGAAATACAAAGGGAAAGATAGATGCTACTGCATCAATAGTTGTCTGACCCGACTTACCCTCTAATATGGAATGGGTGAGTGCGTGGAGATGAGTGTAAACTGAATAAACGGGCTCAATTTTGGTTAAGACTTGGCACAAATTCGAGTTTGAAGAGGTTGTACACGTAAGTTTTATTACAACTATTGAATTTTTCGGGTTATCTTCGCTTCAGATTGAGTAGTTTTTAAAGATAAGGTCGGTTGTCTTACTCTAAGTATTCAATATAGGATGGATATAAATAAAAGGGTTGAGTTCGAGTTTGAAGAGATGAGTTCAAACTGAACAAACGGAATAGAGTTGTAGTCAATACTCAACCAAATTCAAGTTAGATGAAACCTAGTTAGTGGTGTTAACGGGTTGGCCTAAGGACAATAAAGAACCTAAACCGGCATATTTGAAAACTCTCGGTTTCAGCTTAACTAAACTTGCGGTTTGTAAGACGAAACATTGGCCAAACGGATAGGAAGATTTTCAAACCGAACCGGCAAGTTGACTAAAACAAAACCGAAGGTTTAGCATTTTTCCCTAATCGGTTGTTTGTAAAACAAATTTAAACTTGAGAAGCAATAGCTGGGGTTTCACACAAATCGAGATTGAGACAAACTACCGGATCGTTTCAAATTCTTTTGCTTCACCGGAACTATGACGATCACATGGAGGTATGATCATAAAGGATATTTTCAAACTAAGCTCCCGGTTCACGTCCTTTAGTTTACGATTTATTTTTGGTTTGCCTCAATTAATTTTCCCGGTTTATATTAAACTCTATCTTGAACAATAACTCAACATTAGTCCAAATTCATTTCATTCCATTACAATAATAATGCAAAACCATCACAAATCTTGGGTTATACAAAAAACAATCATTAAAAACACAATCAAATCTCCCTTCTTATCAACAATTTTGGAGTTATTCATACACATCAAAAAGTATTTTTAATTCTTGATTGAATATTGTGAGTTCATATCAAAGAAGATTAAGTTTTGACTAACTAGCTAGTGTGAAAATGATTCGTTTGTTCGTTTGCATGTTGGAGATTTTGTTGTACTAACAATAGATACATATCTTTTGACAACTCACAAGGGTCATATGTTGTCACTTTGTACTATGGTCAGACAATTGCAGTTGCATTGCATGTGTTTTTGTTTTGTTCTTTTGCCTATGGATGTTGATATATGCATTGTGTGTTGAAGATCAAGTGAGTATCTTGCATGTGTTTTATCTAAAGTTACTATATACTTTGGAGATAATGAGATAATCCATAGTTGTTTGTCGTGAACAAATATGCAATCTTTGATATCAAATCTTACCGAATCTACCTAAATGCATGTTCTTTTCATTGTCTAATCCTAGTTTACTTGTCTTTTCAATGTTTTTTATATTATATATATAGCCCTAGACTCCTTTTCAGTGTTGACTCGAAGATTCAAGTTTGATTCTGGCAGTATGGAAAAAATTGATATTAAAAGGTTATCCCCAAATAGGCCACAACTGTACTCGGTACAGACGTAGAGCGGCTTTGACTGATTGAACTGGAAAAAAAAAAAAAAAACTTTAAAAATTATTATGTCTATGGGTTCTTGATAAACCAATATAGTTGGGTCAATTAGAAGAAGTCTATGGCTTGAGAAATCAACCAAATAGCTAGCTATCTTGATAATTATCATAGAGCTTACATCTTATTTGCAAGAGGTTCACATTGAGTTGATTTTTTTAATTTTGTGTTTTGATTGTTTACGAACGTGTTTGTTGTATTAAGCGGTAACGACTTAAGTAGATAGTTATAGTAGTTAAATAAGCCCTAGTTATTACAAAAACCTACATGTCCGGTCGGGCCGTTTAGGGTTTGGCCCTTATTATTATCACTGGTTTTCGATTTAGAAGTTTTTAACTTCGGATTTGGTCCGAATCATTTCAACTTTAGGCCATTGAGTAGTGATATATGAATCGAGTTTTGACATGCTCAAACTCGGTTAGTTCGTAGACTATCCGAACCCGAGTAGCTCATCTGATATAACAACCTACAATGGTTGTGCTTGGTAGATGAAAAAAATGAAGGGGATTACGATTATAGAAATTAAGAGGGTGAAATAATTCTCTTAATCTTGTATGATAAGGGAATGAAGGAGATGAAATGATAAGATTATGAGAATTGTGTAACCTTATTGAACTTCGATAATAAGGATTATTGAGGCTAAAATTTCATTTTTATCCTTTCTTCCTTTTTCCATCTCCTTCATATACAAAAAAATTTTATCACAAATTTTTTCATAATTTTATCCACAATCATATTTATTTTACCAAACACTAATTTCACTTATTTTCATACTCATCTTCTTAGATAATTGCATCTAAATAATTTTCTTAATCTTCAGTTTCATCTACGTAATCTTACGTTATCAAAAGGACTCGATGTTATTCTAGCCGAACGAGTCAAACAACTAGGCTAATATAACAACCTTACACTATTATGCTACTAATGCTAGACGTACGAGCCGAGATTTGACATGATCAAACTTGTCTCGTTTATAAAGATGTCGAATTTAAATTTTAATGAGCTTTTAAATGTGTTAATACTCGTTTAAATAGTAAGTAAGCTCATACAAAGTTTTTTCTAACCAAATCCGAATAGCTCGTCTCATATAACAACCCTACCGTTAGACATAGGCAGAGTCCAGTTATCCCGTCCGTTTGGATAAACAGACGGATATGAGCAACACCCTCATACCCGATCGGGCATGTACGTGCAAGGGTGCAAGGCCATCCAGTCCACAAGCCTTTTTTATTTTTAAATTAAATATGTAAAAAATATTAAATATAGAGGTTAGACTCGGATTTGAGACTTCAAGGCAAGGTTTAACATTTTTTATACTTACTGTAAATATTTATTCTTTTCTAAAAAATTAGGGATCTACCTGAACCTCAACCCAGACGGATCAAAGATGTCACAAGACATTCAACCCGAGTCCGGCTTGAAAAAAGCAAAAAATAATCACAAGTCCAATCCGAATCCGAGTTTGACCGGGTCTTAAGCATCACCACGATTATTCTAAATCAGGATTTTACATCAATTTATATAATCTTTTCAACAACGTTTATTACACACAACAATCCTCCAAATGTAGATCCCATAAATAAAAAGTACGAACATCGACAAGACATCTACGTTACATGCCAATGCAAATCGCACTAGATCGTTAGGCTAAAGTAACTTTCACAATATACCAAAAGAACCCAACACATAAATCTCACATAGTACAATAATGCAAATAAGTTTTTCTTATTTGGGTAAGAAACCTCACATGTTAGCTCTATGCATAGTCTTTTATGTACACCAAATTCTTCATTATCAGTATGTTTGCATAGACAAGAACCGCGTATCAATGCCGATTTTCCTAAGTGTAAATGCGTTGGCATCACGAATTATAAAGAAGGCTTAAGTCTTCAAACACCATGATTTTGTTCTCTGTGATTTTGTGTGGTCCTATGTATGATAAATTCAATGTTTTTTGTATGGTGAAAGTTGAGTTGGGTACGTATCTAACTTCATATTTGAAATTTGGTTCACCAAATTGCTAGTGATGTTTACATTTTAATGTATAACAAGTTAACAGTTAAGGATGGTGATTTCACCCGCATCCGATGGATATCCGAATCAACCGACCTGAAAAACGGATGAATTATAAGAAGGCGGGTGATGGGTGGTTGGTGGATGAGAGCCCTTCAACCATCACCCGACCCGATACACCCGAAATATCTAATTTTTTTACATATTTATCCTAAAAATACAAAGTTATTAAAGTTTTGTTATTGTTTATGTTGTAATAACGCATTATATATATGAAAACATACGTAAAATATTGTTTATATCTTATTCATTAATAATATGTGTTTTTAAAATATGATTTTGTGTAATATATGAAAACATACTATTAAAATACAATATAAGTTAACTATAATAATAATAATCATTTATAGGTACTCACGGTTGAATCCGAACCACCCGACGAGTGATGGATGGATGCACCATATAAGGTTAATTGGTGGTGATGGACGTACATCCGCCCCATTGACATCTCTATTCATAGTTTGCTTGCACATGTATTTGTTAATAAATGATTTAAAAATTATGTAGGTTGATGATATAAATCAAACATTATTTTACGTATGTAATTGGTTCGATATAAAGAGATACAAAATAAAGCTATTTTTTGTTATTTGAAGTATTGGGAACACCTATACAAAAAAATTTATATGACAAAAAGGACTAATAATATAAAACTAATATATGTCAATACTTGATTCTTATTAAACCATGTAAAAAATTAATAAATTACTAGTGATGTTTGATATTTTAATTTAAAGTGTATAGTATTAAAGAGGATATATATTTTCTTTTTCTTTACCAAAATGAAGACAAACTTTTTTTTTTAATTTTTTAATATATCCACGCCAAAAAAAATTTTAAAAAAAAATTGTTACATTTTTATAAACAACTTGATTCTCAATGCTTATCATTCCTTAAAAACAAACTAGTTACGGTTCAGTCCAAATTTGGAACGTTTATCGGATTTGGTCAGATCATGAATCGGCTTTCACACCACATAATTTAAAAAAACTAAACTAGTTACGGTTCAGTCCAAATTTGGACCAGAACATAATGGACCCATATAATATACTTTTATTTTTTTTAAAAAAAACCGGAAACCGGATCATCATAGTCCGGATCATATCGGACCTTGATGGTCTGGTCCATGGATCATCAATTTCACATGCTGATCCATTGTTGCACAGCCTACTTATAATTATTTATAATTAGGCTATTTGGTATGTGTTTGCTGCAGAGAGTTCAGTATTTTTTTATTTTTTTTTTTTAAGAAATGGTACGTTTCCGGTTCGGCTTCGCCTACATCCGGATAGGGTATTTTACCCTCCCAATACCAATTTTTCCATACATATCTCCCGGAGGATTTAAACCCGAATCACCGGCAAACACTTATCTCCCGGAGGATTCGAACCCGAATCACCGGCAAACACTTGAGTCTAGCACCACAAACACTAGACCAACTTAGTATTGGTAAGTTCAGTATTTTTTGCCCTTTCATCAAATGTCACTATTTTATAATTATTTATGTAATAAAGCTTTCACAATTTAAGTTTATAGACGTATAACAATGGTATTTAGACGATATATGTTTTATTAAATTGCCAATATAAAGCCCTTGCATCAATAATACAATTAAGTTTTTGCCCTTTTATCAAATGTCATTATTTGATCAATACCTAAAAGAAAATCTTGAATGATGAAGTTTGATGAGTATAACATTCAACACTCAGCAACATAATTCCACAAAACATAGTATATATGTTATAATCCGACGCGGGGCATCGCAAAAGCAAAGGTTAACTTAACTTCTCTTTGAACAAACTCTAAGCCATCAGTAAGCATTCAACTCAAAAGGAGAAGGGTGACAAGCAGCAAAAGAAAATGTTGAAGAGACAAAAATAGATTTCTTTGTGCATTCTTATTTGCCCCCCTGAATAAGCTTGAAGAATCATCACCATGAGAGATCAAGTGAAATACCTCCAAGCAGTTTCATCCGCTAATCCGGACTTAAGCTGCGGGAACTTTCTTCCCGTCCTCGATGAAAAAGATTGCAGATTCGGGTACCTGTGATAGAAAGAAGAAGGCGAACAAACCATGAGTTTGTTAACAAGAAATGTTTAGGATGATGACATTCGATCAAGATCAGGGAAAAAGCAAGCAAGCAACCACAAAATTACAGTAGACCAACGGATATCATGAGCCACTGAGAAATCAATTTCTAAGATTTTAACCCTATAGTCATCATTCAGCCAGTAGTTTACAGCATGAAACACATAATACGCAGATAGTGGTCTATGCTCCAAATCAGAATGAAGGCAATTTCACATCCGCTGGTAGAAATTTAAAATATGCTCCATCTTCAGCTCAATGTAACAAACTAACTCGCAGACAAATTGAATACCAAAATTGACGTTCAGAATAAAGAGGTATATTACATCGGGCCATGTGTCTGTGATGAACTCTACTACGTCAAAGGATATGTCTCCTTGAACATCGACCTGCTCCTTTTCCGTGGGTCCCTAAATTAGGTCATGAAAATTCATCAGAATCAGTCATAACACAAGGTGAAAGGTGCATATAGATAGTACAAACCTTGACAACAGAAGCGCCGGTAGCAAACTTCTTTCCAAGCTTTTTTGAAGCATCAGTAAGTTTCACACCTGAACAATCAATTCAATTAGAATAATATCTTATAGTTATGGTGGAATGGCAAAGGAAAACATATGAAAAGAATATGCCGAAGCAATCCTCACCAAACAGCTCTAACCCTTTCACAGTAGTAATCGATTTGCGTTTGTTTCGTACTACTTTCTCAATAATGACTTCTTTCTTATCCTGCAAATCGAACAGTTTTTGAAACACTTACGGGTTAAAATATTTGATGGATACAAGAATGGGGGAAAACCAATCAGATAGTGTAGTAACTGACTAACTAGGCTAGGACATCAATTTATGCATGAAGGCACTTCGTGTTCACTAAAACAATTTAGCAAAAGAAGCAAATGTTGTAAATTGACAAACCAAAGCATCTGAGATTTAACTCCTTTCCGAAAATCTAACAGCTTTAACTCATCCAATCAGATGAGAAGTCATCAAGATTCAATTCCTCAATGGAGGATATATCGGGAGTTGCAGAGAGTTCATAAATGTATTGCTCCCACACTAGCTTATAGCCTTATAGGAAATCATGCAGAAGATCCATTAAACAGCACTTTTTTGTTGTTACAAAATATGAGGCTTCGTTTCAAATTCAAATGTTTATTCCCATCCAAAACTAGAAATCTAAATACAAGGCCCATAACCTTGTAATTTTCCTATCTGCCTTGGGAGGTAGGAACTCAACTACAACACAGCCCACTTATTTCAGTGAGTCTGACCCATCGCCTGAGATTCTAATTTTAATACTTTAAGTCTGGAGCCTGAGGTAAATCCTCTAGCCTCTCTATCAACCCAATGCAGTAGTACGAAGTGTGCTGTTTCCATTGCATATACCGGTTCAATCACTCACCAAATTCCTATAGTTCTTCTCCAGCATCTTTCATAATTGATCAAATAAGCCTACCTTTGAGATCTTCCTAAGTAAAAAGGTCTTTATAAGGACCTGATCCACAGTTTCACTTACTAGTGTGATGTTTCCATGTAAAATTGATGGGAACGGGTTCTTTTCTAATTTACTTGGCACTAATGGGAGAAACTTGTGATTTTAAATAGCACCCAAAACCCTAACAGCATCTAACCAAAATCAAGCTAGTCTTCCATTTAGCACATACTCCTCTCTGAGCAGGAAGTCAACTACCATTAATCCCCTTCTTTGGACATGAGAACTGGAACGTACATAAATGAAGCAAATGCAACAGGCAGGTTAGCCCGTTATAGTGGTGGGCACAAGTGACATTGTTTTGCAAACAGCTACTAAAAAGATCAGATCTTGGTGGCAGTGGCTTTGAAGAAGCTAAGAATAGAGAAGACAAAATGCACCAATAGGAAAACAAACATGGCCAATCCTAATTCCTCTAATCTTCCCATATGGTTATTATCCAAGCATACAGACAGAACAAAGAGTAAAGTAACATGAATGGAGCAGATAATAAGGTACAATAGATCTGCAGACAGGCAGGAAGTAAGGGACACAACAAAACGACAGTCCACAACTGGGCTGTTAGATGCTATTTAGAAACTGATTCTTGGAACTTCTGCACTCGTGAATATAATAGCACCTATCTAATACATTCTTCAGGAGTACCTCTAATTAAGTTCATTGCAGGATACAAAAATCTAGACATTGTAATAAAGATAAAAACAATACTTGCCTTCTTCTTGACCTTGCCACCAGGAAGGCGCTTCACTTCTTCTGGTTTAGCTGCAGTAGAAGCTCCTGGAAAAAGAAACCGAAATCTTCATTGCTGTAACTCACATAGCGAATCAACCATACACAAAATGCAAATATCAATACAAGTTACTAAACAAACGCAACCTACATCACCTAAAAGGGAAAAAACTAAATATTTTCCATCAAGGGCGAAGAACTTGTTTAACATGTAATGAATGGCTCACTAACACAAACACTCTGGTAAATTCTACATTTCTACCTAAGCTGAATTAGATCACCATCTCACGTAAGGGGGGAAACCAACCAAAAACAACTTAGTATTCTCATATCTCAATCATTTCACTTTGATCCAAGGAAGGTAATACAGAACACAGGTAAATGAAAAGAATAAAACTTCAAGAGCTTTGATATTGATATAAATGGATCATAAAACAAACAAAAGAGGTCGCATCAAACTCAGACATGATAGTTACCCGATGATGACGATATTGAAGTCGATTGGAGTTGGTCGGAGACTTCATCAGCACCATCTACAAAGGATTCAAATCGAAATCAATACTAAAGAGCAAATATTTGAGGATAAATAAACCAACATGTGAAGAGGTAATTAGGGTTTTGAGAGGCTAACCTTTGATTAGGTCAGGATAAACCTCGGGAGCATTTTGGATGAGCCATGGCTTGCACTTCTCGAAATCGGGACCAAATTCGCAGTACTCGGCGGGTAATCCACAAACACCACAGTACAGAACCTTTACTGGTTCTGGTTTCTCCGCCATCGAATGAGTTTCTCTTCTCTCTCTATGACACGCCGGCAGCTTAAAACCTCGCACAGTATGATTCGAGTCGGGACTTTGTAATAAATCGGTCCGGGTGACCCGGACCGCTTAAACCAGCTCAACTCCAATAACTCCGGTTTAGAAATATCATCATTTCGAGTTAGGCTTCGAGCGGTCCAAATCAAATTACTTTATAGAAAAATAGACATAACACAATCCAATTATCTTGAAATTATAAAAACTCACACTTTTGACGGCATCGAACAGATTCGAGCCTAACTATTAAATTTGATTCTCGATCTAGCAAAATCTGAAGCTTTGGTTTGGTCCGAACCGGGCTCGGTTTATCCGTTTGGGGCAGTTGAATATAAGAGTATTATTACTTTATCAAATTATTGTAACAAGTGTCTGGGTGGTGTAGTTGGTTATCACGTTAGTCTCACACACTAAAGGTCCCCAGTTCGAACCTGGGCTTAGACACATTTTTGAATATATTGTTTTCAGTTTCAAGATTAACACTAGTTTGAAGTTTTTTTTTTTTTAACAAATCCAAATACTGTATTACGTAATATGCAAATCCTTCATAAGAATATGGTTATTGCTATTCGTACAACAGTGAACATGCTATTCATACGCTTGTACGACTACGCGGCTACGAAAAACACCGGAATTTTAACCAAATTTATGATTTGAGCGCAGGCGCCAGGAGCCGGCGCTCAAAGAAATAATTTTTTTTAAAAAAAAGTGTTTAGGCCTACGCATGCTAGACGCGTAGCTCAGATTGGTCTTAACGCTACGCGTACGCGATGCGTAGGCGTAAATGTAGTACGCACAGCATGGAACGGGTGGTACGAATAGCAATCTCGGAAGAATATCCCTCAAACCTCTAGGAATAACACAGTCAGTGAAAGAAAAGAAAGCAGCAGGTGGATGGAGCCTTGCAAGAAAGTTAAAATGGGGCAAATTTATAAACAAGCCCAAATATCACCCCATTAAAATGATAAATGGGCCCAAATATCAGCCCATTAAATATTAAGTGGGCCCAACTAACAGCCCAGTTCACTGACTTTATATACACACTACTACATGACTTTGGAAAAATAAACGAGCCTATAATAACAAATATTTATTAAGTTTAAAATTTACAAGAATACCAAAAAAAGGTTTACCAATAAATTAAGTTTTCTCTCTTTTTTTTTCAATAATTAAAAAATAAAATATTTTCAATCACCAACTATTTATTTGCATAAGTTAATATATATATATATATATATATATATATATATATATATATATAAATTGTATTCAAATTGAGTCATATGGATGATGACCCTTCATTGTCATGGTGAGTTGGTTAATAGAGTATTTATTTTTAACTAGAAATTTCAGAGTTCAAACTCCATATATTGTTATATTTTTAGAAAAATACATACAAGCACACGGGTTCCATTCTAAAATCAATTGACAATAGGAGGAGTAGCCTTTAGTGCTTATATATTAGGTTCGGTTATTATCGTATTGTCGATGTGGGACAATATATCCACACATCTTAACAATTTACTTCTTAAGTACTATTTAATTTGAACCACTCAACTCTAATTGGACCGAAAACGAGCCAAATCAAGCATAAACTTATTATTAACCTTGACTCAATACTTAAGTTCTCGAATCTAAACAAGTATAACATAACTATAAGTTCGACTCATTCAAGTTATTCAACTCTTACACCAGTCCAACCTAAACGAAAAAATCCGATCCAATAAAAAAGAAGAATTAAACAATGAACTCAAGATCTACAATATGAGTGGCTACAAACTAAACTAGTAAGCAACATCATCGAAAATGTGAAATCCATAAGCATTAAAAGCGAAAAAGAGAGAATATTGTCGTCAATGATGAACCCTAAAGAATATATATGTGGCTTAGATGAAGCAGACATACTTTTCTTCCTTGAAAACAAAGCAACAAATACAAATAAAAAAGAAAAGATAATTGCTTACTCTTCACAGTTAACAGTATCTATCAGATCCAATCTGTGATTGGTTAGGTATCTCAAACTTATGGCTAAGAATATCTCACTTATATTACACAATTATTTATCCATATATAATTGTGGTGGGGTACTATACACGTACAAATCCCCATTCCATGATTTATAATCATTTTTTAATATTTTCATTTAGGGGACACCAAATTTCACTTATTTGTGTTGTTTGCCCTTTTGAGTTTGTGAGATGCCATGTTCATTCAAGTGATGTGTTGGGTGTTTAGCCCTAACGTGCATGTGTGTCTGAACGTGTGGAATATTACCGTTATTTTGGTTTATCGGAATTTTACATGGTAATTATGATATAAAACATGGGTACATTAAAGTTTTGATCTTTTTCGGTAAAGTGAAGAAGTTTAATGGCAAGTGAGTACTTATGGAGGATGAGTCTAGTATATAAGAAATACTTATATCCTATATAGCACATAAATTGTGGAGGATGAGTCTGGTATATAAGATTGATATACTCCTCGTATGATAAAAGTCGTTGGACTTATGTGTTGGGTATTTAGCACTAGCGTGCATGTGTGGCTGAACGTGTGGATCATCACAGTTGTCCTGGTTCAGTGAAATTTTGCATGGTATTAAAGCAATTCGATATTTAGAGTCTTGGTTTATCGGGTTTGCATGACCCACCGGAATCACACATGGTATTATATTGTTAAGACACTGATTGCCGGCATGGATATTGATAGTCCGTTCAATTGAACTAGCCGTTCTTAAGACATGTCATCAATAAAATTCGAAATCAAATAAAAATATGATAACTTCGATATAAAACATGAGTACGCTAAAGTTTTGATCTTCTCCTCCTGTCAAGTGAAGAAAATTCAATTTTATGTGGCATGAAAACTCCAAATGAGAAGAGTTTTTCCATTTCCGTTACTTAGGAACTTGAAAAAGATGAAAACACAAATCGTTACGTAAAAATATGACAATTATAACATGTCATTCTTCGTTTTTGTATCACTTTCATGTTCGTTGCACCTTCTCTTATGTTTATATCACTTTTATCTTTCCTAACTTTCGGATTATCGTATTTGTCGGCATCTCGATTCTCCGATAACCCAATCTACCTAAAAAATGTTGAATTATTTTTGCCTTGTCAATTCCCCTGGTCTACTTATTCCTTCACAACTAGGCAGCAAGAGACATCTCACATGTTGATCTACAAAAATGACTGAAACTGGACCTTGTTCTTGGAATAGTACGTGGCAACACCTTGTCCAGTCATTTTACAAAAGAAAAGAAAATACCATTTTTCAGTAATTTATTTCTGCATTTATTATATAAATTTGACATATTTTTGGGTCATTATATCCATTTTTGGTCCCTTTTCTTTTCATTTGTCTGGTTTCATTTTATGTTTAGTTCCTTCAAATAGAGACTTACAAGCAATTTCTAGCTTTTCTTTGTTGGTGGAGATCAAAGCTCATTTGAATCCATTGAAGAAATTAGGGTTTCATTATTTGAGTGTATAAGTAAAGGTATGTATACTATTTCTTCTTCTTTATTCTCAATCAAGATTGTATTGTGCTTGATCTCATCCATCTTGAAAACATATTAAGAAACTAAAGAAAGTGTGAACCTTTAAGTTCTAGTTTACCAAATTATAATAAAAACTCAAATTTTAACTAAACTCGTGTAGAATTAGTTGTTAGATCCGACTCGATCTTTCGAAATAAAGATGTTTGATAGATGATTATTAACTTCTATACAATGGTTTATCTAGATCCTATCACGAATACTCTTAACATGTTAAAGAGTTCATTTGATACGATTTTCATGAATTCAGGAAACAATATGAAAGACTTTAACTCATTCCAATATCTCGACTATTTCACCTAATAAAATTTGGGTTTTTTTTAAATTTATAGTTCAATATGATCCTTGATTTTGATCCGATTTTAAGAACATACCAAATGAGCCATAAATTGCTAGTAAATCACTAATGAATTTCACTACTATTTCTTCTTCTTTAATCTCAATCAAGATTATATTATGCTTGGTCTCATTCATCTTGAAAACACATTAAGAAACTAAAGAAAGTGTGAACCTTTAAGTTTTAAGTTTCCAAATTATAATAAAACTCAAAATTTTAACAAAACTCATGTAGAATTAGTTGTTAGATCCTACTCGATCTTTCGAAATGAAGATGTTTGATAGATGATTGTTAACTTCTTTACAAGGGTTTATCTAGATCCAAATATCCTATCACAAATACACTTAATATTTTTAAGGATTCGTTTGATATGATTGTCATGAAATCAGGAATTGATACGAAAGACTTTAAGTCATTCCAATATCTCGACTATTTCACCAACGTATAAAATACTTTCTAATAAAAATTGGGTTTTGTTATTTATAATTCAATATGATCTTTGATTTTGATCCGATTTTCGGTACATACCAAACGAGCCTTAAACTTCTGATAATGAATTTGTAATAGGAACGAAGGTGACAAAATTAGATGGCGACGCCAGTACTGAATACTCGCCGACGTTCTCTAGCAATGGAGAGAACTGGACAATGGTAACAAATTACTTCAATAATCAACTCAATTTCACTACTTATTAGCCGTAATCTTGTTTAATAACTTGCTTTCTTTTTCATGATTTCATGAGTAATCTTTCATATTCTGATATTGTTGTGTTACTTGCAGGATTTTCACTCAAGATATCCCAACTGACATCATTGTGGAAGTAGGAGAACCAAATTTCCCCCTTCACAAGGTTTATACCCTTCAATTAATCTTTTAACTCGGGTTGAATCGAGTTTTTGATCGGTTTATTTTCGTCGTACTTATAGTTGGTTATGTTTCGGATCAATCCGGTTATCCGCTTTACGATAGGGTTGATTCGGGTCTAGCATGGGCATAAGGAAATAAAAGAAAATAGATATGTATATATATAGTAGTTGGATTAATCCGGTTACCCGGTTTTATAGATGTTTATTGTGTTTGAATTACAGTTTATGTTGGTAGCAAAGAGCAACTACATAAGGAGGTTGATAATAGACTCCAACGAAACCGACTTAGCTAGAATCGATCTCTCGGAAATCCCTGGCGGGCCTCAAATCTTCGAGAAGGCAGCAAAGTTTTGCTATGGAGTGAACTTTGAGATAACAATTCACAATGTGGCTGCTCTTAGGTGCGCGGCTGAGTACTTGGAGATGACCGAGAAGTACTGCGAAAGCAACCTCGCTTGTAGAACCGAGGATTTCCTTAACCAAGTCGCGTTGAAAACGCTCTCTTCCGCGATTATTGTTCTTAAGTCTTGTGAAGGCCTCCTACCTATAGCAGAAAATATTGGTATCGTTGAAAGATGTGTTGATGTTGTCAGCTCTAAGGTTAGATTACACTACTCCCTTTGTTATAATCATAATTTTTATAATGGAAAGAGATTCGATACACTAGACGATTTAATTTATTAATTGCAAACTTTGACATTAATATTTATTTTCGTTTTTTGGTGTTGTTAGTCATGTAGTGAGGCAAGTTTCCCAAGCCGAACTCCGCCCAACTGGTGGGCGGAAGAACTCTCGACTCTCAACATAAACTCCTTCTCCAAAGTCATCGCGTCCATGAAATCCCGAAACGCGAAAACACTCTCCGTCACCACTGCCATCATAACCTACACCGAGCGGGCCCTACGTGACCTAGTTCGAGACCACTCAGGCAACAACACTCAATCCCTATACGCCGGGGACTCGACAGCCACTTCGCTACAAAAAGACCTTCTCGAAACCCTAGTAACCTTATTCCCACCCGAAAAAACCGCATTTCCCGTTAACTTCCTATGCACGTTACTTCGATGTGGGACTTTCCTCAAAGCCTCAAGCCAATGCAAACAAGACCTTGAGAAGCGGATATCCGCTATCCTCGAGCATGCTACGGTTGATGATCTTTTGGTTTTATCATTCGCTTACGATGGGGAGGGATTGTTTGATCTTGAAAGTGTGAGAAGGATTGTCTCAGGGTTTGTGTCTAAGGAGAAGAGTGTTGATGTCTTCAATGGAGGTGACTTTAGGGAAGTGTGTTCACCCTCGATGCAGCGCGTGGCGAAAACCGTGGATGCTTACCTTGGAGAGATTGCTACTTATGCTGAGCTTAGTATCTCTAAGTTCAATGGCATTGCTAATTTGGTTCCTAAGGGTTCTAGGGCGGTTGATGATAATCTCTATCGAGCTATCGACATTTTCCTTAAGGTGAGTTCATTGTTTTCTATATGCTTTCTTTGATTTATAATGTTAGAAGATACTTTAGATTAAGGCATTATCTTGATTTGATTGAATAACACTCAATGAATACTCCAACATTAGTAGTAAAATCTAATATAAGTGGATATAGGGCTGTGAAAAAACAAACCGGGTTGTAATGAATCGGTTCATTGTCGGTTCGGTTAAGGGTTTGGTCCTAAACCGTCATACTTTATATATTATGCTTGAGCTATATAGCCCTAATTCCGGTCTTGTCCAAATACGGGTTGATGAGACCGTTATAAATTAGGGTGTTACAACCTGATATACAACCCGCTATTTTATGTGAATATCATTATTACGGTCTACTAATCAATTGATGCATGTTGTAGGCTCATCCAAACTTGGACGAGATCGAGAGGGAGAAAGTATGTAGCGCGATGGACCCTCTAAAGCTCTCATACGAGGCAAGGCTACACGCATCACAAAACAAGCGTCTTCCGGTTCAGATTGTGCTTCACGCCCTTTACTATGATCAATTAAAGCTAAGAAGCGGAGAGGATGACAATGGATTGGGTGATGCTTTGACACCAAGAAATCAAGCCCTAGGAGACGCCACATTAGCCAAGGAAAACGAGGCTCTAAGAATAGAGTTGGTGAAAATGAAGATGTTCATATCCGACATGCAAAAGGGGCCGAGCCAAGGAGGCTCGTCAAGGCCTAGCGGAAGCACTAGTAAGAAGCCGACGTTCTTTAACTCGGTTTCGAAGAGGCTAGGGAAGTTGAACCCTTTCAAGCATGGGTCTAAGGATACTTCAAATATTGAGGATGGTGTGGATCTTACCAAGCCAAGAAGGAGAAGGTTCTCTATTTCTTAGAATTGGTGTTTTCCTTAGCAAAGTTATGTTTGTGTGATTACTTGAAATTTGTATTGAAATTTTACTCTAAGTTTCTTTTTGGTTTGCTTGTCATTATTGGTTGTGATGTATGTTGTGAGATAGTTTTCATTGTGTAAGTAGGAGAGTGATTGGTGAATGTGTATAGACTTCTGTTGGATGATAGATCTATGAATTGTAAGGTGTTTGAATGATTTATTTTATTTTATTTTTGATATTATATTAGCAATAAAGTTTGGTCATATTGTGCGGTATCAACCTAAAACATTCTTTCAGATAACATCTTTCACTTTCAGAGTGGAGGTCATCGTAAATAAAGGATAATTCCAATATAACAAGTTTGTCAGTAACACCGTTGACTTTCCTGAAAACACGTTAAATCTTAACCAGTGAAAAGCCATCAATGATATTAGCTACATCCGAAGTTGTTTGAATGATTCAGGCATGTATGACTACTATTTTTTGGACCGGGACTCGAGTCAAGTTCACTGATTAAGGATGAATTATTCATCATCAACCCATCACTTTTCACTTAATGTTCCTAGAATTGTTTAGGGATCGTTTGGTTACAACTTTTAAAACGAAAAGGAAATTAATCTAATTTACTTCCATATTAAAATTTATTTATTAAGTTAATATAAAGTTTGTTTCATTGCATTAAAATGCATAATTAGAGGTTAAAATTTTACATTACGTATCTATGTTGTTGTATAGAGGATAGAAAAAATGGGCCTACATTAGTTTGGGCTTTCTTCTTGGACCATAACATGAATGGATGTTGGGCCTCTTTCATATCATTGAACATTTTAACCCAATTAAAAAGAGAAAAAAAATATCGGATTCGAAAAATCCGAATCCGACAATATCCGTTATCAATTCAAGACTAATCTGACCCGGGAATATTTTTTGAATCATCGAATCAGATACGAATCGGGCGTTTTAGAATAAGCCGAATCTTATATCTCCTATATCTCAGGTCGGATATCCGGATTGCATCTTTGACGCTTTAGATCGATATCCGATGTTTCGAATCAGATATCCGATATACGCATGTAAATTTATTAGGGCTTTTAGCTTTATCGAGTTTAATCCGTTTCGAATATAGATTCGGAACCAAAGTGATGATCAAGATACCATCCTCAATTTCCATTTAAAATATGCAGAAGAAACAATATAAAAAGTATTTAGAAAATGAATCATACATCAATAGTCATACACACCATCTTGCATAAATCTAATATATACACATAACTTAAGTTAACAAAAGAGTGTGCCACATCAACCTTACTAAAAAGTATTGCCATTAGCAAAGTTTATAAGTTATAATACTCATACCTAAAAAAAACATTATAATAATTAAATAATTTATTTATGTTTGGAAATATGCTTTTGACTTACCTAGCAAATACGATTTGGTTGAAATTTCGGAAACAAAAACAAAAATAGAATGAAAATGAATATAATCGTCCACATTTGTATTTTATTCATGAAATCTTTTGGAATGATTCCTTGTGGTTTCATGTAAAATGCATTTGATTCTCTTCAGTTTGTTTCCTTATAGGTATCAAAACAAATCAAATTTTACAACAATTATCTCCAACCACAATTAATGATTTCAAAATATTTCATGAACATGAACATACATATGTTCTGTATTCATTTTCATTTTATTTCCGATTTCAGAATTAAAACCAAAGAGGCCCTTAGTATATTAAAAGTCGTTTGATTTCAGCTCTAAAACAAACTGAAGACGAATATAGTTAATCCAAATATCATTATATCATTGTCAATAGAAAATGTTTTTTATTCCCAAATATGTTTCTCTATAATCAAGACTATTTGAATTTCGGTAAGGACCGGAATCTTGAACAAAAACTTTGTTATTGGACCAGATCTGAATATTTTGTTATGGACTAGTCTGCATCGGTTTGTCAAATTTTGTAAAGGGTTCAGTTTTTGCCCAAAAAATGTATAAATTTTTTAAAACAAGTCCGTTCCAATAATAACTTTCTGGACTAAACGAACCGTCCTACCAATTTGATATCAAAATTAGTCAAATTTTACTCAAGCTACTTTAAACGATAAGAAAAGGATCCCCAAAAGTTTTCAAGGATAATAGTACGTATGAACTAGATTCATTTTCATTCCGTTTTTGGATATACATTCAAAAGGGATCTATTATCCGGTTAACAAAAAAAATAATTTCTTTTATCAAAGTTATATTTAAAATAATTTTAATTGTTATCACCAACTCAACTTACATACATATAATATTATGACACACCAAAAACATCTTTATCAAGATATGAACAATACTTGTAATCAAGACCTTAGAACACCACAGAAGAAGTTGGATTTTTTTTAGCTTTATAAATTCAAATAATGTTTATTTTGTTTTCATCTGAATTTTCTATGGAGTGGTTTCTTTGTGAGCTGACTATAAATGAAAATGATGGAAATTTTAGAGCCCATCAAAATTCAAAGAATATTCTTCCTGGTAAAAATTCAAACAATACCAATTATCCTAAATATCGTTTTATTTAAGAATTTCAGTTCGCCTACGGGTCTACGGCCGCCGTGGTGGGTTAAGGCGGCCGTACATGGGGCCGGACATTATGTTACGAGATAATTGAACAAAATACCTTACTTCACTAATATGAGTAAGTAGATGTTCATATCCTATAATTTAGTTAGTAAATAGCATATAACTATTTGTATTAAAATTATAATATACAAATTTTTATTTAAATATATATAATTTATAATTTTAGGGTTTTATTTATTGTAAATAATTTTAACTTATTTTGATATTCTTGTAAGTACGGGTATTTCTTGTAACTTTACGACTCTTGTAAGAAATATGTAAACTAATAGACAAATATAGTAAAAGATAATCAATCTTTGATCGATAGTACCTCTATCCCACTCTAATATTAACTTGATAAGTTGGTACTCGTAATTTACTCTTTTTACTTAAATAATAAATATATGGAAGTCGTATTTGTACGGTTCAAGATTTCGTTATTGCACCACACATACGGATCCCATAACCGTCATAAGGTCACGGTTACGGAATCTATAACCGTGGCAAAAAGTTCACGGTTACGGATCCCGTAACCGTGACAAAAAGCTCAAGGTTACGGAACTCGTAACCGTCATGATTACGGGTTCCGGATCCGTGATAATTTACTACATGAATTTTAACCCAAAAAAAATAAAAATCTGACATCATCACGATTACGGGTTCCGTAACCGTAATGTCAGGAAAAAAAAAATATAAAAAAAATAACGAAATCTTGAACCGTGCGAATAACATCCCCTAAATATGTTATGGTAATTGAACATTAATACAGATTTGGTTTCAAAAAAATTAAAAAAATTAATACAAAAAATTATTCATTCACTTTAACAAGTTAATTGATTATTAATTTAATAAGTTTTATGTCGTTTTTTAAGAAATTAAACTACTAGACGTTACTGCATAAGTTAAAAGAATCGTAAGAAGGTGTAAATTGGCATGCTAAAAAAACACAAAACTGTTTTATGGTAATAGTAAATTTTCATATTGTATCAAATTTATTGGAATTTATCACATTTGGGAATTTTTATTTCTTTTGGTGATGCTAATTATTTTTTTTTAAACATGGTGTAAAATGGGAGAGTAGGTATATATAGTAATTAACCATTAGCATATAAAACCCCAAATTAAAAATGCGTACAAAATATACCCCTCCAAATTATATAAAAAAAATATTAAAATAAATTAGAATATCAATGAAATCAGAATATCAATGAAATCAGAATATCTTTCTCTCCATTTATTAAACAACTAATTGTTACAAAAGTAAAAATATATTTCTCTCCATTTATTAAGGAAATCAAAATATCTTGCTTATGTTCGTACTCTCCGAAATTTTCGTAATAGACGGTTGTTAATCCAACTTGCGTTCATCCATGACGACGATATTGAATCAATTCTGGTAACATTTCCGAACATATGAACATAATAGCCAAAGGCTGCAAATATATGTACATAGATAGTTAGTCAGTAACATTTCCGCAACAACATATGTACATAATCACTAAAGACTGCAAACATATGCACATGCAAACACACACAGAAGTCTGTATTACAACATATTTTGTTATAATGTACATATTATAATCGACAACATGCTATATGTACACAAAATATGTTTGTGTATCATCAAACCCCTATCCAAATGTACACAAACTACATATTTGGTACATACATAGTTATTCAGTAACATTTCCGCAGCAACATATGTACATGCATAATAGTAATTTCGAATATGTATAAGTACGTGGTTTTCTTCAAAAACCTGAGTACAATCGTCGAATATATCATACCTGGCTATTGGCGACTAAAGATAGTCAATTCGAGATTTCGATAATCCTTTGAAGCAATTGATAACTTATACCAGTTGAAGACGACTGTTGAATACTCGATTGAAGGAGAATGTTGAGGATGAATAATGGGTTGAAGACGAGACATCGAGAGGACTGGATATGGCGAAACTGCTTATGTCTATAGGGAGTGCTTTTTTGGTATGCTTTTGGTTACCGCTTGAATTGCGAAAATGACAGATATTTGATATTGAGAAATCTCAAGCACGGTTACCTTTTTAATTGGTTTTCTATTTTTAAGTTTTATTAATATATTTTATCAAATAAATATCTTCCATTAGGTGTGTAACAGCCTATTAAAGATTTTCTTAATTACTAATTTATCTTTTACTAAAAATTTTAAAATTATTGAGCTCTTATTTATTTTCTAGAAAAATAAGTTTCTTTAGTAGCTTAATTTTCTATAAAATATTATGGTCTAAACTTGTAAATATTTTATTTTAATAATGTGTTATTAACTTTTACAAAAATAGTGATTACATTAGGGCTGTTAATCGGAACCGGTTCCGTCATGTTGGAACCAAACCTGTATTTTACGGTTTAGCCCGGTTCCTCTTAATTATTTGCCATTTTTTTCAAACCAAACCATTATAAAAACGGATTAGTTCGGTTCGGTTCCTTGAAACAAAATTAGATAGGAACCGTTTGTAGTTTTATGTACACTGATAAAAGTAAAATAACATAAAATTCAAAAAAAAAAGTACGTGATGAATAGATGTACCGGAGAAAATCGCTACTAGTAACCTAAACTACGCATGCGAATAATTTATTTTATTAACAAATTTAAACCATGATATATATATATATATATATATAGATAGATTTTAGTTCCGGTGAGGAGGAGCCTTGTGGATAGGAATTAGGAGCCATGTGAGCCATTGGATGAGATTTAAATCAACGGCTCTCTCACACTTGTCATTAATGGCATTTTGGTAAATATAGTTAAAATTTTACAAACAATAAAAAATAGGCTTAGACTTCTTCTCCTCACTCGCACACGTAGACGGATGTCATTCTTCTTCTCACATACATCATTCTTCTTCTCCTTCTTGGCTCTTAACAACAGAATTAGGATTTGCTTCAATTATCATTGAAACAATGGTTAAATCAAAGAGAAATGACTATTCAGGTATTTTTTTTTGCTCAATTTGTACTCTTAATTTTAGGTTTTTACTCTTTTCATATTTAGTGTTGGTTACCTTTGATTTTGTGGTTCAAATCAAATTTGTTCGTTTTATTGTTGTGTTTGATAGTTTTCATTGCGAAAATGCATGTATATACATATGTTGAGTTGGTTTAAGTCATCCAATTGCATAATCTATATGTTGCTTCTAATATGCACGCAAGGTATTCGACAAAATGCCTCATAGAAATTTTAAATATTAAAAGGAGTGGTTCGGATACAGTTTACCTTGGATCTACAACCATGGCTGATACCCAAAACAATTTGCTATTCCAATATATGTTTTCTCAAACAAAAGAAATTTATGACTACTAGTATAACTACCACAACCACGAGAGATTATATTATGAACATGAGTCCCTTTGAAATTGTAAGTAAGAGACTGATGACCCGCTGTTTAGATTATAAAGATCTAGTTGATTGCTTGCTCCTTTAGTTTCATGATCTGTGATCATTGTTCTTAATCATCGTAATCCTAGCTAAATTTGTTTAGATTTAGTTTTGCAAAGAGCCACATCAAACAAAATATAGTATCAATTTGGATGTTCAAACCGGTTACTTAACAATCATACTTTGATGTTCAGCTGCCTAGCGATAGCAGGTCTAAATTTCACCCACACTTTGCTCATAATCTCCCTCTTGAAGAAATAAACTTACTTTCCTCACTTACCTCTTCAAACAACATTGCCCTAACCTCACATAACACTTTATGTGGTTTGTTGTTGGATGAGAATTTAAACTAGTTTGACCATCAATATTATCTGAAGCGTAGATAGAGCACCACGAGTTACATTGGGCGATGTTCCAAAGACAAATTTTGAAGAGATCATAAGATTGGTAAAATTCAAAAAACTTGTTATATTATTCAATATCAATTTTTTTACCGTTATATATGTTAATTTTTTATTAGCATATACTTTATGTTTAACATACATTGTATATATCTTGTTTGTGTAGAAAAAATATTTTTGGATTACCTGGGGTTTCATTCTGCATAAAATACGGGATGTTAAGGAGCATGAATCCGACATTCGTATCTTTACCATGGGCAACTCACAAGCCAAATGATAATTTTGCAGTATATGCCATGAGACACATGGAAACATATATGGGAGGTGGAACCAAAAATTGGAAAGTTGGGTTTGGTAAGAAGAATACTAAAAAGCTTGTTATGCTTTGTAGAGAGAAATATTTGTCTCAATTGCTCAGTTGGAAGAACAATGAATTCAAGGATCTAGTACTTCAATCAGTTGGACAAACAATAAACATTTGAATTGTTAAGTTGTTAAAACTTACATTTTGCTTTCGAAGATGTAAAAAATGATGTGGTTTGTAACATGAAATTGTGTTTGCATCTGTAACTTGAATGTTGGGTTTTTTAGGTACCATTTGAAATTTACGTCTTCGATGTTCCCATATATTATCATTGTTTTTTTAGGTACTACATATTGTTTATATTATTATGCATCAATGTTATGTACGTGCAGAAATAATAGAAAATCATTGGTGTTCATACTTTTATTTGTCATTGTTCATGTTTTTATTAATCGGTGTTCATTTTTTGAAAGATGATGTTCATCGTATTCAAAAAGAGTTAACCAAACGTTTTTATTGCATAAATTTCTCTTTGTTCATATTTACTCATGTTGGTGTTCAAATTATAAGAGATTGATCCCATGAGTAGCCCTCGTATGATCGTCACTTCAAAAGTATAATTAGAGAATGCATGTATGAAATGAGATATGAATTGTCATGATTTTATTAATCGGTGGTCATACTTTTATATACAATTGTTCATACTTTTATGCTCCATTGTTCATGTTTTTATCAATCGATGTTCTTACTTTTATATAGTCAGCTAATTGTTCATACTATGGTTCAAAACTATGGTTCCTGTAAATTAAACACCGGGCTTTTTTCAATAAATACACAACAGAGGATGAAATTGTTAAAACGGAAACTATGGTTCGAAACTGTAAATTATACATGTTTTTATCAATCGGTGTTCATACTTTTATAGGCCATTGTTCATACTTTTATGCTCCATTGTTCATGTTTTTATTAATAGGTGTTCATAATTTTTTTATAGTCAGTTGATTGTTCATACTATGGTTCAAAACTATGGTTCTTGTAAATTAAACACCGGATTATTTTCAACAAATACACAACAAAGGGTAAAATTGTTAAAACGGAAACTATGGTTCGAAACCGTAAATTAAACATGTTTTTATTAATCGGTGTTCATACTTTTATACGCCATTGTTCATACTTTTATGCTCCATTGTTCATGTTTTTATCAATCGGTGTTCATACTTTTATAGGTAAGACATTGGTGTTCGTACTTAAACGATGCTCTTTCTAAGACAATCTCATCCTACAAAAAATATTCAAAACAAAATAACAAACTTCAACACATAGGATAACTATATAATAAGTCTCAAAAACAAGTTTGTTCATATTTATTTTACATGTTGTCTCATTCTTACTTGTTAAACTTTTCACAGTTTTTGTTGTCATATCCACTCTTGCCACACTTTTTACACTTTCTTTCACCCTTCTGAGATTCTTTCAAATATATTTCTTGTCCATCCATGTAGCGTTTCCGGCTCCCATTGTTCTTTGCTTGTTCGGGTGGCAATACAATGACAGTAGTAGGTTCAGTTGTTGTTGCAAATGCCTCAAAGAAATCTCTTTTAGAAGGTGTTGTATAGTGAGCTGATTCCACCACCAAATTCTTGTACTCTTTAACTATGTTGAAAAATTGCTTTACAACCACAAAGATCGGAAGTTGTCTTCCTTTTGCTCGTACTATGTTTGCCATTTTTTTTACATTCCCTTGTGTATACAAAATACTTTCTCAACACAACATTATTGGATTTGTGATTACATGAAACACGAATCTCAAATCCACAAATAGAGGCATACATCCTATAGAAGCCCTCAACTTCCTCCACACTTAAAAATTGTTGACCAACATGTGGTTTCAATGTATCATCACAAATTGGTACCCAATTGGTAGAGTTATTTGGAGTTACTTGTATAATAGTTCCACCTTCATTACATGGAGCATTCACCCTCAATCCCGACACAAAGATTGGTGATGATTGTGTACCCAACATCACTGAATCTATAAAGTAATGAAAAATATACTAGTGTAAGTTCATACTTTTTATTCATCGGTGTTCATACTTTTATACGTTATTGTTCAAGTTTTTATTCTTCGGTGTTCATACTTTTTATGTCATTGTTCATATAAATAATATAGTCTATTTTTCTATGAGGCATTTTGTCGAACAGTTGGCGTGCACACTAAAAGAGCATATAGATTGTTCAATTGGATCTATTAGACCAACTCAACATATGCATATGCATATATTTTCTCAACCAAACCTATCAAAACAAAAGTGATTCAAACAAATTTGATTTAAAAAACAAACATCAATCATAATGAAACTTAAACCATAAGAATGAAAACCTAAACCGTGAGAGTAGAAATTCGAAAAAACAATACCTAAATCGTCTTGTATTCTCTTTGATTTCACCATTTTTATGTAATCAATCTTTTATTTTGTTGAAAATCGGATCAATATGAAGCTTGTGGGATGAAGAATGTGGGATGAAGAATGTGAGGGAGCTGTGAGTCGTAGAAGTCGAACGGTGATTTTCTTCTCTCTTTTTTCAGATTTATGTAATTACCAAATGCCATTAATTATGAGTGTCTGGGAGCCGTTGATTTAAATCTCATCCAATGGCTCTCATGTCTCCTACTTCCTATCCACAAGGCTTCTCCTCACCGGAACTTGCCCCTATATATATATATATATATATATATATATATATTAAGAAATTGATTAAATCTATATAACAGGTTTTGTCAGCTTGTCTAGTCGATCCAACGTAAGCCATATATGATAGTGTAGACTAATCTCATTAAATGATAATGATTATTTCAATATTTGTATAGAAAAAGTTAGTCAATAAGGTCATGACTCATGATTAAGAGTAAAATATAAAACATATATCGCTTTACTAAAATGTCACGTCGATGTTTTACGAACTTTTCCGCAATTGTTATACGTATCACGTTACTCACGCACCACCAACCTTTGTTACATCTTTTTTAATTGTATAAATATAAAGATTTTATTTTCTTTGTTAGTTGTATGAGCATATCATCAATGTAAGATTGATATAAATTTGAAATAAATTTATATGAAATTTTGGTAAAAGATAATTTAAAAAAATAAATATAACACATTTACTAACATTTAACTATACAAGTTATAACCCAACATATTTATTTTTAATTATAACATCGATAACTTATATATTTTCTTATCATTGTTTAAAACTTATATTCAATATCATCATTATTATTATTTTTATCTTAGTATGTGTAAAAATTCTCTAGGTAAATTTGTAAATTATAAATTTTAATAAACTGTATCCAGTTAAACAATTTATTTAAAATTTAATTTACAGGAATAAATCCAAAATACAACACCATGTTTAAATTTAGTAGAGTTTTGCTTTAAAAATACAATTTTGTCTTCATTTTTTGGTATTATAACTATAACTTTTATATTTGTATCATGTGTTTATCTTATAACCAAAATACTAAAAAAAAACTTTTTTTTACCAAATGCATCTATTATTATTTTTTTAACTTCAGCCTACTTTTACGTAGCTTTATTATATTGACTGTTTTTGGAAAAAAAAATATTTACAAACACATTCATGAGACCCATCCTTTTTTTTTTTTTGAATGGTCATAAAACTTCATCCTTAATTGTTCATCAATGAATGGTTCACCCCCTCACATTTCACACTCAATAGATTTGATATAAAATTTGAGATTATTAAAAATGAAAATGACTCCAATAAAAAAACAAAAAGAAGATGGAAATGGCTTGAAAAGTACAAAGATATTTAATTAGAAACAAAGGCCAGACATATTAAACTATCTCATTAAATATCAATTTAGGGCCCGTTTGGTTTTTAACTCCGTAAACGGAATGGAAACGGATATAGTCCTTACGTATACCCTTATTCGTCAAAGTTTTTGAAATCATTCTTTATGGTTTGAAGTAATTGAAGTAAAACTTTATTGCTTTTGATACCATATATGGAAACAAAACGTGGAGAAACAAGTGCATCTTGTATGAAACTATAAGGAATGGTTCCATAAAATATTATAAATAAGGATATACATATGAACTAAGGGCCCGTTTGATTTTATCACTGAAAACGGAAAGGAAACGAAAATCAATCTACTCCATATGCATATCCTTATTCATCAAACCTTTTGGAATCATTATTTGTGATTTGAACTAGTTGGAATAGTATTTGATTAGTTTTGATACCCAAGGTAAGAAAATGGATGAAAACACATGCATTTTACATGAAACTCATAGAATGATTCCAAAAAATTTCATAAACAAGACATGCATATGGACTAGATTCATTTTCATTTGTTTCCGTTTCCGCATTTACAACCAAACGGGGGTAAATTCGTTTCCGTTCGTTTTCGCAGATTCATTTTCATTCGTTTCCGTTTCCGCAGTTACAACCAAACGGGGGTAAATTCATTTTCGTTCCGTTTTCGGAGTTGAAACCAAACGGGCCCTTAATGATATTGATTAGGCACTAAAATTTCCTTATTCCCCTTGTAACATGGAGATATATGCGTTTGCCCCCTTGGTCTCATATGGTAACATTATTTTAAGTTACTTTATTTAGTTTTTCATATAATTTATCTAAATATGTGAAGAAGAAGAAGAATCTTTTTCTTTTAATTTATATTTTAATACTTATTAGTATGTGCGATGGACAAATATTTTGAAATATAATGTTATAATCTTCTGAAACCAAACATAGAAGAAAAAAACGCCACACAAAGACGAGTAGACAACTTTACTTGATAGTTATCACTTACCAGCTAGAGTGAGCACCTCCGGATATCCGATCCGATATGAAGATTCGAATATCCGATCCAATTACAGCTACAGCTTGACTTAATAAAACTTAAAACCTACTTAATTACGACTATTATTTCATTAATACGACACCAGGGGCAAAACGGTAAATCTCCCCCACCAAACTAAAGTGTTTATTGTGTTACTTCCGGATGAAGAACCCTGAAATAAAATAAAAATCTCAACCATAAGAAAAGGACAAAAAATATACTAAATTACACGTCATCATCGTCTAGCTTCTTCAAGCTGAATTTCTGTAACGGAGCAGCGAGTCCAGCCTCTGAAGCCGAAGCTGCTGCTTGAACTTGTTTATGAAGTCATCAGCCTTCGCATCGACCTCCTCGTGTCCAAACGACGACGTTTCCGTCTCATTTCCAGCTTTCTCACTTGAGGATTTCTTCATCTTCTTCTCCGCTAGAGGAATCTTTTTCTTCTTCTTCGGCTCTGTTGCAGACCTCGTCACGTGCTGTTCATGTGCTTCCACTGCCGGAACTGGAGATTCAGACGTTGAAGGCTCTTGCTCTGTAGATCTGTGTAGAGAGAAGTTGAACGATGCCATTCGCGAGAGTAGAGAAGGAGCGCGAGCAATTGGAGGCTGATTTTCGTCTTTTTGCGGTGGAATAATCTCAGATTCTTCGGATTTGTTGACGGAGAATCGGTTGAAGGACGTCATGCGAGCGATTAGCGACGGTGCTCGCTCAATCGTCGTCGATTGTTGATTATGAATCTCTGGTTCTACGGATCTGTTGAATGAGGTCATCCGAGAGAAAAAAGGAGCGTGATTATCCATCTCATGACTATGCGACTCGTCGAAGGAGGATGATCCATATGAATATTGATTAGAGAAATTGAAGGAAGTGACTCGAGAGAACAACGAAGGTGCTCGGACGAGTGTTTTCGGCGATTCATGATGGTGATGAATCTGATGGTGTTGGTGTTGCTGGTGGTGTTCTGGCGGTGGATGATCGGATTTCCGAGAAGCAAAAAGAGAGGTAACGGCGATGAAACCGATGACGATATTGAGAAGAACGAAAAGAGATGTTGGCGTTAACCAGCTAGCTACCTCCAAGGGTTCCACCATTGGATTCTCTGATAGAGCTCTGTAAAAACGAGGCGAAAAAGAGAGAGAAGAGAGGAGGCGTTATTGGGAACTGGGCGCCTTGGAGTTGGAATGATGAGCTGTTTCTCAAAGAGAGCAAATTAAGCACCTGTATAACCTGCTCATGAAACGCTACCGCTTCATTTTATACCTCCATTTAGGACTGCTCGGACTTGGCTCGGGCTTTAACTTGTCAAAAGTTCGGTTTGAACTCGTTCATTTTATAAACAAGTCAATTTTGAGCACATTTTAAAAGCTCGTATAATTTTAGACTCGGCTCGTTTATAAACAAGTCGAGCTTGAGCGTGTCAATGATCGGCTCGTTCGGGTAAAGCTCGGCTCGATCAGCTAAAATAACATTATATGATCATTATTTTAGCCGAGCTACTCGAGCTCGACTCGTCAAAAACTCGGCTCAACCTCGTTCATTTTCTAAACGAGTCAAGCTTGAACACATTTTAAAACTCGTATAAATTTTGAGTTCGGCTCGGACTCGACTCGTTTAAAAACGAGTCAAGCTTGAACATGCCGATGCTTGACTCGTTCGGCTCGTATTACACCCCTACTTCCATTTGCTGTCATTTTAATTGATTTTTTTAATCTCTTTAGTCTTCCAGGGATTTAAAATTTGTATTTTACACTGATACAGTGATATCTATAACAACGACAAAAGCTGAAAGTTAAATATTATTTTATTATAAATTTATATATGTTGTTGAAGAAAAAAATTGCAAGTAGCCATCGTGTTCACATGAGAAGAACGATCCACGTTACGAAATATTATTGTAGAATGTATATACAGTTCATAAATGATATGTTTCACACTAAATATTATGTAATTTAATTTTATATTATACAATTACATTTAAAAGGTAACATGTCCGATTGATTTCATCCACATTTATGTATAGTTTTGGACCAACGGTAAATTCATGAGAGTAAGAAACACAAAGATTAGGTAAAAATATTCACTGTTTTTAAAGGTGTTAGAACGAGACTTTGCGGTCAATGGTCACAAAAGAGAAATTCCACGTACACTTATTGATGGCCTGTCACCACAATCTAACTGAAAATATATATATATATATATATATATATATATATATAATAGATATCATGAGAACAACCCCTAACGTGAGAACATGAGAACAAATTCGTAATTATTATCAGTTTTCTTACGAATGTGCTATATCGTTTAATGTATTATTCGTAGTTATTGTTGGTTGAGTGAATTATTCGTAGTTATTGTTGGATTCCTAATTATTATTTTTTTTAGTTATTATTATTTTTGATATTTACTCTAAATCTCAACCCTTAATACTCACATCTAACGGTGTACGATTGTTCTCATGTTCTCACGTTAGGGGTGTTCTCATGGGAACCACACCCTATATATATATATAAAAGTTTAATTTAGCTTATTGGTGTTTTATTTAGTTTATAAATTTTTAGTTTAATTTTGTACGTATTTATTTGGAATTGGTTTATTTATCTACGAGTTTATTTGGGTTTATAAATCCCTCAAAAATAAACTTTTTAAATCAATTTTATTTTTACTTGGATGAGTTTATTTTTGTTTAAAACCCAATTTGATTTATGCTTTTCCATCCAAATGTGTTTGTTCTTCGTTTGGTTTTCAACGTTATTGTTCGAGTTTTTTAGGAGCACTAGTGTCTTTTGAAATAAAATAAACCAAAAAAAAATCCAAGTAAACGAATTTATGTGGTTGGAAAAATAATCCTGAAAATAAACTATAAACCAATATAAACTCATTTAGTTTATAAATCCGAAAATAAATCAATATACAAGTAAGCATGCCCTTATATGTAAACAACTCTTACCATGTGTTCATGTATTTCACATGTAAACACCAAATATATGTGACTATATTGTTAAATATATGTGACTATACCGTCGAATATATGAATCATGTCCGGCGAATATTTCTTCCACTAATCACACAATTTCCCCCCCTTTAATATCGTCTAATCTCAGTCTTCAATTTAACGATCTAACGAATACAATTTTTTTTTATTTTACATAGTAAGAGTTGTTTACACGAGAGTCAATCTATTTCTGTATATAAAAGTACATAGCCATCAATGCCGACTGTCATATGCTGCAAAGTTCTTACATATACGTGAGAACACATTCATGAGCTGAAGCTGTCAAATAGAAGGGAACAAGACATGAGCCAAGTAGAAGAACACAATAAATGGTCCTTTTGTTAGATGAGAGTATATGTAACAAAATAAATTATAATTGATTATATATAATTGTATGTTCGAAAATATTATTTTGTATAACAGTACTTCGAAAATATAAGTCTATTGTGGTAAATGTAACTTGGTAGATGTCTTAGTTATTACACCGTTGTACGAGCTTCTTCTTTTAATTTTAAAAAAACATTTATAATTATATATTTATAATAAATTTATATATTTTCAAAAACTACAACAGTGTTATAATTTATGTAAATTATCAGTTATTTTTCTTAAAAATATAAATTTTTTCTCATAAAATTATAATATAATTGTCTATAAATGTAGAAAAAAACAATACATAAAATTATAATAGTTAAAGCAGATAAAAACTCAATATATGAGCTCCTTAAAATATGTATTTATTATTCAGAAAATGCAGGATAGTTAGATTGTTATATATATAGCCTTTTTTAGCCAAATAATTCATTTTTAAGAATTCTTATAAACAAAATTCATTTTTAAGAATGAAAACCTTTTTTTTAACTTTTTTTTTTTATAGATTGTAAACATCATATGAGACCAAATTTCTCTTCTTTCAGATTTTTTATGCTTATTTTATATTGATTTTCAAATATAAAGTTGTATGATTATTTTGATACTTTATATATATTCTTACTCAAACAATCAAAACATAGCATAAATTTTGGTAGATTGGTGGAACCTCATGTTGTGATTTCCTATTTAAAATATAAATACATAACTTTTTATTAATATCACTTATATCAATCGGCTAGGTGAGAAATGACCGATCCAATATCCAAACATTTAAGATCTTATGGGTCTAGCACTCTAGCTTACTTGGTTTCGTGAAAAAAAAAAAAAAAAAAAACCTTACTTGATTTTACGAATATCTGGTTCTACGGATATGTTGAATGAGGTCATCCGAGAGATAAAAGAAGGAGCTTGATTATCCATCTCATGACTATGCGACTCGTCGAAGGAGGAAGATCCATACTGATTAGAGAAATTGAAGGAATTGACTCGAGAGAACAACTTAAAAAAGAATTGGATAATTGCTTGCAATTATCAAGCTTACTTGATTTTATTTTTGGTGAGAAGGAGAGTCAATGATGTCCGGCGTATCTGATTATTATTATATATTGAAAAACAGAAGTTAAGAAGTCATCAAGCGGGGATAATCCGACCCCCTAACATCAATATTTATAATACGTATCACAACCTCAGGAGGGTCAAAATTTGGTTTTATAATACGTATCACAACCTCATGAGGGTCCGTCGTACAATTAGTTTGTGGAAAACATGACGAACTTGGATATTCCAAGTTCTATGCATGTACCCTAGCTTGTCACTTTTTTATTGGGATGAAAAAAGGTAGCATCAGGGCAAGTTCTTATTGAGAAGAATGGTGACTAGCTGAGAGTCCATCTCCAATACCACATTCATAGCACCAATGTCACAATCAATCTTGAGATACAAGATCCCTCGTTCCACCATAGGGATTCTACACATCCCAATATTGTAAACAAAATGCAACTATATCACCAGACCCTAAACTCATCTTTAACAATACCAGTAACCCTAGCGTGGCTTAAACTTCTCAGCACGCCATCAGTGCTCACTTTGATCCATCCAATAGGGGTGGGAACCCCTTGACAGGGACAAGGCTCTTATAGTCTTATGACTTGCATACACCGAACCATCACGGGTTTTCCATGCTTTAAGGTAGCTTGACGCTCTTTCAGTGACAACTTTACGACTCTTCGAATGTATATGTTTATTTTAAAAAATGGTCTCATTTTTCAATTTTCAAATATGCCAGAGCGTTTCCGCAAACACATCTTCTCAAAATACATATTATATATTACCTCTAATCCAACAAACAAAAGGAAAATTGAAGAAGTTATGAACTAACTTATCGATGTGCAAAACCCTCCCTCCATCAAAGATTCAAAATTACTTGATTGATTTTTTTTTTTTTGGTAGGAAGGAGGGACAGTGGCCTCCGCGCATCTAGTCGCGCTTATTATTAATAAAAATGGCTATGTGTTCATCACACGGGGGATAGCCTTACCCCTAACATCATCACAAAGCAAATGTAAAACACCCTCCGGCGGGTCAAACAATACATGAAAACCTTGTTCGAAAGAAAAAGCTAAACTAGCAAGCTACATAATTACCTTGTCTGTAAATATGACGATTTTCCGATTTGATCAAACCGACGATTTACGCCGTTTCACAAACCGTCGGTTCGACGGTTTGGTTTGAACCGGAACCAACTCTAGCGTCACTACATTTTATAACGTAGCTATATAAATGTGCTTTAAAAATGCATATCTCTTTTGTAGAAAGTGGATAGTGAGGACTAATTTACGAACAATATTAAATTAAAATATAAAAAATATTATTTACTTGACTCGAACAGTTGTATTCTTTAGGGTTTTATAATTTAATAATAATATTTGAGATTTTATGATTAATATTTTATTATTTTCTTGCATGTGATTTCTGTGTCAGATGGCTCGGATGATTGCTTTGGATTGTAAAGAGCCGCGTTGACTGGTGGTCAAGATAGTTGCTTTTGAAACTTTGCTCGAGTGTTTCACCGCGTGGGTGGTGTCTCATTATGAAAAAAATAAAATATTATAACCCCTTGTTTAAGGGGCGTGTTATATACACAATTTTAAATTTACGTCGTACCGAATATGAATGCTTTGCGGTGGCGCTTTGCGACGGCGCTCAAATCTTAAAATAAATAAAAAAGGGCAAAACTAAGAAAAAACAGGGTTTTGAGCGCCGGCGCATGGCGCTGGCACCCAAAACCCTGTTTTTTCCTACTTTTGCCCTTTTTTTATTAAAGATTTGAGCGCCTTCGGAAGGCGCTGGCGCTCAAATTATTTGTTTTTTGGGCTAATTTGGAAACTATGCTTTTTATTTTCCACTCTACTAACTAGGCCTTTTTCATTTTCTGAATAAGTAAATGTACCTTTTTTTTTTTTACCGTTCAAATAAGATTTCATTTCCTTTTCTTACGCTATAGGGAACCCTAACTCCCCTCTCTTCCCTCTCTCGTTCAACCGGCCGCCGCTCTTTCCTCTCTCGTTCAACCGGCCGCCGCCCTTCCCCTTCAATCTGCACTGCTGAAACCTCCTCCCCTCTCTTCTCTCTTGTACAGGCGACGGCGTTGGACGGTGGTGTGACTTCGAAGCCATATTCGTTCGTGTTATACTCTTTTCATTTCGTTTTCGGTTTGATTTTTGTACATATTTAGGTCTCGTTTTCTCATTTCGATTTTTTCTTCGGTTTTCTCATCAAGGAAGAGGTTGCGAGGAAGTATTTTCAGCAATTGATCTCCGCTGCCGGATTCTGTCATGCTCGAGGCGTTTATCATCGCGATTTGAAGCCGGAGAATCTCTTGCTAGACGAGATTGGTGATTTGAAGGTATATTATTTCGGTATCAACGCAATTTCCGATTAAATCCGTCAAGACGGTCTATTTCATACCTTATGTGGAACGCCGGCGTATGTTGCACTGGAGGTGCTTGCGAGGAAGGGTTACAATGGGGCCAAGGTTGATATTTGGTCTCTAGAGGGTTTGATTTGTCAAGTTTGTTTGAAGATGGAAATGAGGAAGGGTCAATAATTGTATCAGGCCAAGGATTAACAAAGGTCCTTTGTTAATCAAAGTTGAAATTTCTGAATGCATTAATTACCATAGGGAAGGAGTGAAGATGGCGGAGGGAAGACTTGCTACTGCTTGGCTCAATGGTGGATGGTGACTTGCTGTTGTTATGATGGTGACTTGCTGTTGGTTTATATTTTTTTAACTTCCGGTATGTAAATTCTGGTATGTAAATTATAAAAAATAAAAAAGGACAAAAAAAACAAAAAAAATAATTCTGGTATGAGTTTCTGGTATGAATTTAATACTAGAAACTCATACCAGAAAATTATAAAAAATAAAAAAGGACCCAAAAAAAACTTCTGGTACGAAAAAAATTCTGGTATGAAAAACTTTTTGGTATGAAAAAATTCTGGTATGTGAAAAAAATACAATTCTGGTATGTGAAAAATACAATTCTGGTATGTAAAAAAAATACAATTCTGGTATATGAAAAAATACAATTCTGGTATGTGAAAAATAAAATTTTGGTATGTGAAAAAATTCTGGTATGAAAAAATTCTGGTATCAAATTCATACCAAAAAATAAAAATAAATAAATAAATAAACAAAAGACAAAAAAAAGAAAATAAAAATAAAAATAAAAGTCACATTCATTTACGTAACATTTGAAAGATATGACTAAGTTCATGGATTTTTTTTTTTTTTTTTAAATAGAAGAGTTAATTATTTTTACCTACCATTAAATGAAAGTGGTAAAAAATTATGGGGTATATTTACTAAATCATATTCTCAAAAAAGCCTAGTATATCAAATTCTCCCTTGTTTTTTTTTTACTTGTTGAGCGCCATCGGAATGCGTTTGTTTTTTACGCTAGTAAAACAAACCTCGTGCATTTAGCTTTTTCGTTTGTTTAAATACGTTATAAATAAAGAAATTTATTATTTTAATCATTTTTTCTAATATTTTTACAAGACTAACTTTTGGTTAGATCTTTTATCTTAGAACTTTGTCCGATGTTAGTCTGAACGTCGTCGGGGATTAATGTCATGTTTACTCGTAGAATATTTTTAATTTTTTTTTTTAAATTTATATTTTATTTTTATATTATTTCTCAACGAATTTATATAAATAAATTATATATATTATATAAGATGAAATCGGAGTAGTTTTAAATCTTATATTTGTTTAAAACTTTTTTTTAACATAATAATGTATTCAGTTAAATATTTGATTTCCATCCTCTTAATAATTATCAATGTTGTAGATTTTTTTTAATTCGTAGTCCACGTGATATCCTAATTTCAAATTGTGTATTATCTGTCTTCGATCGTTGAACACTTAATTAAAATTTTAGATTGTTGTGTAAGCACTTCCAATAATTAAGATTAATTTTAGAAAGACCAGTTGATGTTATATTATTCTAACTAGGTTATGTCTATTTTACTTCCCATGGTCGAGCTTATAGGGTATAGAACATTTTGGGTCCGATCGGTAGGAGATTTTTTTTGAAAACGAAAAGCAAATTGAACTATTAAACGGTGCACCGCCTACTGGTCGAAACAATTATATTAATTTTACCAAACACTCATATTAAATTTGAAATAATTTGGTTTATTAGCCTTTTTCTAGTTTTGTATTTAGTAAATGTAACCCTTGAGAGAAGAGTGTGTAGAGTTTGAAAATAAATACAAAAGGTTGGGGTATATTTACTTAATTGAAACATTAAAAAGCCTAGTTACTACTATAGTTTTTTAAAAAGACCTAGTTACCAAAATTGCCCTATTAATTTTAGAAACAATTTGGTTTACTAGACTTTTTCTAGTTTTGTGTTTAATAAATGTACTCCTTGAGAGAAGATGGTGTAAAGTTTGAAAATAAATACAAAAGGTTGGGGTATATTTACTTAATTGAAACATTAAAAAGCCTAGTTACTACTATAGTTTTTAAAACAGACCTAGTTACCAAAATTGCCCTATTAATTTTACTAACAATTATATTAATTTACCAAACACTCATTTCATTTATATAAATATTCATCCGTTTAAAAAAATTTCATCTCCTTAATTTTTTTATCTAAATAATTATCTTCATGCTCATCTTCATCTGTGTAATCTTCTTTTTAGGGCTGATACATGAGACAAGCTTCTCGGACTCGGCTCGCGTTCGGCTCGTCAAAAGCTCGGCTCGGGCTCGTCTCGTTTATAAACGAGCCGAGCTTGAGCATGTCAAAGCTCGGCTCGTTCAGGTAAAGCTCGGCCCGTTCGGCTAAAATAACACTATGTGAGCATTATTTTAGGCGAGCTACTCGGGCTCGGCTCATTAAAAGCTCGGTTCGGGTTCGTCTCATTTGCAAACGAGCCGAGCTTGAGCATACTAAGGCTCGGCTCGTTCTGCTCGTCAAAAGCTCGGCTCGGGCTCGTCTCGTTTATAAACGAGCCGAGCTTGAACATGTAAAAGCTCGGCTTGTTCGGGTAAAGCTCGGCTCGTTCGGCTAAAATAACACTATGTGAACATTATTTTAGGCGAGCTACTCGGGCTCGGCTCATTAAAAGCTCGGCTCGGGTTCGTCTCGTTTGCAAACGAGCCGAGTCTGAGCATACTAAAGCTCGGCTCGTTCGGCTCGTATAACACCCCTACTTCTGTTACCAAACTGAACCTTAATATGCGTAATTTTATATCATATATTCGTTTTAAACCTTTTTGTAATAGAATAATACATTCGGTCATATTTATTTGATTTCCATCCTCTTAATAATTATCACCCTTCATTTAATTATTTTTTTTATTGGGTTCACATGATTTCCTAAAATTTAATTGTGCATTAACTGTCTTCGATCGTTAAACATTTAATTAAAATTTTATATTGTTGAATTTGTTGTGGAAGCATCTCCAACAATTAAGGTTAATTTTAGAAAGATCGATTAGTGATATTATATTACCACTTCTTTAACATAAGAGTCAAAATAATTCAGTTGAATACCAAGATAATTATTTAGATAAATTATTAAGGATATGAAATTATTTAAAAATATGAGTATGAAAAGTAAGTTAAATGAGTGTATGATAAAATGAATATGAATGTGGGGAGCGCATGTGTTTAATAATAGTTACTGGTCATTAGGAGTTGGTCTATTTTTATAACGTTATAGATAGATATAGGATGAACTAAAGATAAAACTTTGGAATTTTATGCGTTCATTTTAAAACTAACACACATTTATGCGTTCGAACACGTGAAACTTTTACATTATACTGACCCACCAAAATTTACTACGTTATCAAAATGTTTCAATATAAATCATGAATTAGTGGGTTTGTTGACCTTAAAACATTGTTTTCATACATGAAAAATTATCGTTTACTTTAATGGGTTATCCAACCTTAAGACATGATGTAAAAGTCAGCGGAGAGGTTCAATTGTCAATTAAGGGACATCTAAAAATAAACTATACCACAATGATTACATAAGATAATGAGCATAATTGTTGATTTTTTTTTATATATTTTTTTGATATAACGTGAAGTTCGGATTTAAATGTAATCAATAATAGAAAGGAACATTTTAAATAACGATTACATAAATAAAAGTGGACATTAATAGGGGACTTGTTCGTGTATTGACTTTGAACATAACATATACATATACACTAAGATCCACGGACCCTTGTTGTATTGATGTTGTGAGTCCAATCAAAAGGGTGAACCGGATAATTTCGGACATGTTTAAGAATCAGTATCCGTGACGAAAATAACCACTACTGGGATGAGAAGGATCTCCAACAAGTCCATAGTTTCTCATTGTAAGTTTCATTTGATGAGATAAAATTCCAATATTATCCGAAAACAATTAAAAAAAAACAAATTTATTCAATTATCCCAACCCATATCGAATTTAGACAATCACCTATTAGTGAAATCTTGTTTATACTATTAGAAATTTAGAATGATGATTTAGAGATTAATTTTGAAAATATATTTTTTAGATTATGTAATTGGGTCAGTCAAACCGGGTCCTTGACCGCTGAACCGGAATTGTCCGCCACTCATTTTATTATACCTGAACCGGAGGCCCAATACAATGAAGTAGAAAAGCCCAAAACAGCCCAAGTTGAAGTGATCAAACCATTGCCTCAGCTCGATCTCCTTCATCGATCATACTCATAGCAATCTCTCGAAACCAGCAGATTGATCCTACCTGAAAACCGACGACATGGTGAGTAGCTTCAGTTTTCCACATTTCTTATATGCTTCCTAGGTTTTCTATATTCTCGAGCAGTGATAATTTTATTTTGCTGTTGTCTATGTATTTTCCATTTTCAATCGAGATAGGCGCAAGCGAAGCCAGTCACCAGTCCCGTGCCGGAGTCGCTGTACCCAACGTTTGCTGTACTGATGATTGCGTTTGGTCTCGTCGTCACCGCTTCCTTCTTCATGTACGCTGTCTCTTCCTGATTTTGCGATAAATCTGTCGGCGCTTTTCGTTTTTGCTCTTTGTTGATTTGTTTATGAGTTGATCTGATCGATTTTGTGATGTTTGTGCATAATTAGGGATTATAATTGTAGCATTGTCTGTTGCTGAATTTGGCCTATCGGATTGTTATGAGCAATAATTACGAAGGATTACTGCTGAATTCTCCCAATTGTATGCACCTGTTTGAACCTTATCAATTCAATACTTGAGAATTTGAAAGGCTTAAGTACTTATGAAAACTCCCACTCCAACAGTTTTACTCTTTCCAAGTTACATGGTGCATTGACAAGAATAAGAGTTGTAGTTCATCCTTGTTGAGTTTGTGAGTTGTTTAAAGGTTGATCTGGTCACTTTGTGACTTTTGTGGATGATCAGGGCTTTAAAATTAGGCGTTGTTGTAATTACATTATCTTATTTCTGTTTTTTGGGTTGTTGTTGTGTGATCTATTAGGTTCTCCCGTTTTATGCGTTGATTGGAGGATATTATTAAGAAAGACACATTGTACTCTGAGAGTATTGATCAGAGGGTTCTCTCTAACGAGCTCTGACCAATTTGCCTTCTAGATAGCAAGAACAGAAGCCTTAATAAACCCCGCCCCAACATCGTGAGCTCCATTTCTAGCATAATCATCCATTGACTAGATTCTAGGCACAACAATTTTGCACTTTTACATGGAAGTATTTCGCTTTTGGATAGCATTTGTTTTCTTGTTTTTTCTTTACCATTCCACCTTGACGGTACACTTGTAATGAAGATTTTTCAATTATTTGAAAGATGTAAGTACAGAATTGAGGTAGGTGCCTCCACATTCTCTTGCTTGGGTGAACTAAATGTGCAAATAGAGATGATCAATTTGTTCAGTTGAATATTCTTGATGAAAGACACCCATTAGTTTGAGGCAGACATCTCATATTCAAGTGTTTGCAGTGGAGGGATCTTACATGGACCTTATATTAACCTGTGGGTGTTTTTGGCAGTTGTTTGATTGAGTAGAATAACAGAATGATTCACAACATCTATCTTGTTTCTATTTCCTTTGTTTCTGATTTTAAATTCAGGAAATTAGTGGGAGGTCTCAGGAAGGGATACCACTGCAAAAATTATTTGGATACGACTATGAATGTTAAAACTTCTGTTCACTAAAAGATTTATCTTGCATAAGAATTTAGAAGCTGAGTAAATTCAAGATATCATCAGACATTGCAGTTTTTTTTTAATGTTAACTCCTAGTAACTGCTACATCTCCTAATGACCTTAATTATATAATGCAGCTATGAGGCCACCTCGTCTAGAAAGAACCGCAGGCTTGCAATGGAGCTGACTACTGGAGCCGTTGCATCAGTGTTCTTGGTAAGCTTTAGCTTTATGTGCTTCATCTCCCACTTCTCAAACTGTTGTGTCTTCACTGTACATTGACACAAAACCCTCTTCTGTGGTGTAGGGTTTCGGTTCCTTGTTCTTGCTTCTTTCAAGCGGCGTTTATGTCTAAGATCTCGTCCTTCGGTTCCTTTGCCTTTTTAGATAGTATTGACCGAAACAGAGTTCTTTAGGCCTTCACCAAACAAGCTTGTTTAGAAGGATTTGACGAGTATGTTCGCTGCTGGTCAGCTTGATTTAGATCTGCTTAGACTCTACGATGTCATACACCTAGGCATATGCTCCAAATGCGAACCTTCAAACTGTTGCTTCAACCTGCATTTTGATAACATTTTTGTGCCTTTTCCCTGCAAAGTAAACAAGAATTTGAAGCAATTTTGTGACCTACTAACATCTCTGTTTCGGACCTTTCTATGTGACAATTTACAAGACATGTTTATATAACAAAACATAATAAACTTTTTGAACCTGTTTATCTGTCTAGAGTTAATAATGTGACCAACAAAACATAATAAACTTTAAGGGCCCGTTTGGTTGTACCTTCGGAAACGGAAACGGAATGGAAACGAATCTAGTCCATAATTATATTCTTGTTCACGAAATTTTTTGGAATCATTCCTTATGATTTAAGGTAATTGTAGTAGAACTTGATTATTTTGATACTCTATTCGCCATCATGAATTGTGATCACGTTTATGGACACCATCAAGTAAAAGTTTTGTACTATAATTTTGCAATACATATTACAACAATCAAAGTCGGTTTAAATATGACAATGATATCTAAAATAAAACCCTAAATATAAAATATATTGTACCTAAAAAAATATGGGCCGAAGATAAATTTTTCCGGGGACATTTTCCTCGGACCAAAAAGCATCGGGGAGGGATGCCCTCGAACCCCTGTCCAACTCAAAGCCGAATTGAATTGGCGAAAGTATTAGTCCGTCAAAGATACAACACTTCAGGCTTTATAATCCAACATGTTTGTTGGGCCAACATTTGGGATAATGTTCGGTAACAAACTATTTTGATCCGATTTTTACTCAGTATAAATGTAACAATTTCTTTAATAGTACTTTTAAAGCATAGTCCACTATTGTGTAACATACTTAAATGATCGTCCAATCACTCTTTATAACGTAGAAGACAAAAATCAAAAATAAGAATGTAGAGAAGAACAACTTGTATAAATAAGTACTTAAATGATTGTAAGATTTTTTTATAGCTCAAATGCCATCACAAATTTTTTTAAATATCAATTTCGAAATTCTCTAAAAAAGAAATGAAAGGCCAATGACAACATATTTTGTACATTATAAATATAGTTTTGGGAAATTAAAAATTTATAACGTATATTAGATATACCAATATTTGTTTCAAAATTTTAAGAAGATTTTATTTTATAAAATCTAAAAATACCAGATTGGCCCTGTTTATGAATTTAATTACCGCATTCCGCCCAAAGAAAAGAATTCGACCGAAGTAGGTGCAGTGTAGGTCCCCGTAAACAAGTCTGGTGTCTCACTCCCTTTTCTTCACCATTTTTGGAAAGCTTCTTCTATGGATTCCAACAGCCAGAGCGCAAAGAAGAGAGGCCGACCAAAGAAGGACAAGTCTTCCCAGCCACCACCGGAGGAAGAACCGGAGATCCCGAAGATGAGAGGACGGCAGCAGCAGCACCAACAGTCGCCGGCAGACGAGAAGTACGTTCAGTGGAAGACCGTTGTCCCAGTCCTCTACGACTGGCTTGCCAATCACAACCTCGTTTGGCCTTCTCTTTCTTGCCGGTACTTCCATCTTTCCTTTTCTCTCACTCTTGTTCGATCCGTGTGTTGAGGTTTTGTTGTTTTAGGCCACAGTTTGTGATTTTAGGTTTGGAAATTGTGATTCGAAAATCAGTAAATAGCTGGAGCAGACTCTAATTTGTTTGATTTGTGCATGCTGTTACCTTGGTTTTTGTATGTTTTTAGTTTGGACCTGGAAGAAGTGGAGCATCGTAATTTTGAATTGCTTGATGAACATAAAAGAGATGGCTGGTTGACTGGAATTAGGGTTTAGGCGTTTCTGGCTGGTTGATCCGAATTAGGGTTTAGGCATTTCTACAAACTATTGAAATTTTTTCTGGAAAATTTTCATTTGAATTGCAGGTGGGGCCCCCAGCTGGAAAAAGGCACTTACAAAAATCGTCAGCGTCTCTATTTGTCTGAACAGGCAACTTCCTCTTTTCTCTTCTACTGTGATTGAGATCCTGATGCTGGTGCTCCTATTGCTAGTGTCTTAAAGATTAGTGATTTTGCATCCGTGTAATTTGGTTCAAAGATGGTTTTATTAAGGTTTAATCAGACTATGAGAAACATAAATATGTCAAGTTTGACCCTGTTGTTGACTTGAGTGGATGACATTTGTTCTCAATTCAATTATTAAATGCCTCGAGTGGATGGCATTAGTATGTCAATTACGTTAATTTGTGTTCCTCCTGAGATTTCTGCCATTTTGGAATTATTTTCTCAAGTAATTAATAACAAGAAAATAATTTTGACTATTGAAATAAAATCAAGTAACTGATTATAGTTAGATGATAAATATCATATGCATGTTTTTTTTTGGGTGTTGGAACTTGTAATTATTTTTGTCAGAACTTCATCCTATTTATGCTTTAGAAAACCCTCTGCTTATATTGATGACTAGTAATTAGAACAACCCTTCACCTGACCTTAAGTTACTATAACCCGTTGGTGAATTTTGCAAATTTTGATGATATCTGGTGGTTGAATTTTATCCTGTAGTATAAGTTGTAACTTAGAGATCTGTTACATATCCATCTTATTTAGATTTTAAAAAAAAATACTGGCATACTGCTATCATTTCTAGTTTGGCTAAAGTGTATGGAGCGTTGTGATAAGTGCATCTGTTTTGTTGTTTTCCAGACTGATGGTTCTGTTCCTAATACTCTAGTTATTGCAAATTGTGACATTGTGAAACCAAGAGTTGCAGCTGCTGAGCATATATCACAGGTAATTTTATATGTTCAAATGCATTTACCTTCTTAGATTTCCCAAAAAGCTTATTGTTTCTTTTGGTATAAAAAAGTGACATCTATGGACATATGGGCATTTCAAAAAAGATTATGGGGCCATGTGGGTATTTAAAAAAGTAAAGATGGCCACCTAACTACATTTTCTACTATGTATTTCTTAAACAGGCCTTTATTTACATAACTGGTTCTCTTATTATTTAGAATATAAAAAAAACTCAAAATGGGTATTTGTTCCAACACAACATTAATAAAGCCAGATACTAATATGTCCATATGTGTTGCTATTTAATACCAAGCTGTTTTGGCAATTTATTACATGTTATTATGGAATGAAGGCCAGCATTTCTCATTAGAGTTTAATTGGGAAGTTTTTCATCTTCTTCTTTACTTTCATCAGGGGATCTCTGCCCTTCTCAATCGATTATTTTAAGATTCGATTTTATCTAAGAATTGTTTAGGTGCTATCTATTGATTTTTTTCTATGAAGAAAGAACTAATTGATTTGCAACAAGTATCCATAACGAACTCCTTTTTTTATGCTGCCAAATTGCAAGATAAAATTGAAGAGCATATGGTTGCTGTTTCATGTTTTCTTGTTTCCATTTGCATTTACTATCCTGATCCATTGGTTGTACTGATGATTTGCAAAAAAAATTTCAGTTCAATGATGAATCACGCTCGCCTTTTGTGAAGAAATTCAAGACTATAATACATCCAGGAGAGGTACACACTTCTTTAGATGTCTGTATTTTGTATCTCTAATATGTGAAGCTGACACAAAAGAAAGCCAACTAGTTCAACTATTAATAATATTGTGTAATAGACAGTTCTTTCAATTGCCTATGATAATTGCAGGTGAACAGAATTAGGGAACTTCCGCAGCATAACCATATAGTTGCTACCCATTCGGACACTCCAGATGTAAACTGTCTTTGTTCATATATACGCTTATACATAATCATAGAATATTATATTTGCAATACCATAGAGGCTTTTATGGACGTGCTATGTACCCGTACACTCAGGTTTACATTTGGGATATTGAATCCCAAGCAAATCGTCATGCTGTTCTAGGAGCTGTACCTTCTCGTCCAGATATGGCAAGTCTTTTCCCTCTTGAATCTTGTGATCTATTTCAGATTTAAAATTGTTTGATTGCTTTTATCATTTCTCAAGCATCTACTGAAGTAGGCAATTATTCTTCTATTAGGTCTTGACAGGCCATCAAGAAAATGCTGAGTTTGCATTGGCTATGTGCCCTACCGAGCCTTATGTGCTTTCTGGAGGTAGGAAAAGTATTGTTATAGCAGTTTTTCTATCTTGCTGTTGGTCTAAAAATAATTTTCTGTATTGAGTTGTGAAATGAGATCCCTATTGAGCTCATAGTACTTTAAATATTGGCTAGAATTTATGCAATTTTAAGGTGGATATAAGTTCCCAAAATTCGAGTTTCTCCTTGTATGTTCTTGAAAATGCTGCATACTTGGCTTTTGATTTCATCTTCTTGATCTTTCAGCGATAAATTTGGTCGTCATTGGTCTTTTTACTTTTTGAATTCATCCAGTTAAGTTTTGCAGGAAAAGATAGATCTGTGGTTTTCTGGAGCATTCAGGATCATATATCAGCAACTGCTACGGATCCCTCAACTAACAAAGCTCCAGTATCTAAAATGTCAATCTCCAAAGAAAATGGAGAAAGCCCTCGTGTTGGTCCACGTGGTATCTTCCAAGGCCATGACGATACTGTAGAAGATGTACAGTTCTGTCCCAAAAGGTAATCTTGTTTTTAAAATGATATATTTGGATCATCGCTGAATGCCAGAATCTTTTTCCTTGTTTTAAATTGTTACAACGATGCTATATAACGTAATAATGAGCCCTCATATGTGCCGGTTATAAAACTTCTAATATTATTTAAACGTTGATTGAATTTCCATTTCCATAATATTGACTCCTTTTTTTCATTTGTTTGTGAATATAAATGAAGCTCACAGGAGTTCTGTAGTGTTGGAGATGATTCTTGCCTTATATTGTGGGATGCAAGAAGCGGTACTAGTCCGGCTGTGAAGGTCAGAATAATGTATTTTTTTTCTTGCCTCTACCTACCCTACGCAAAAAAGAAGACTTTCTTTTCCCCTTCCACCCACCCAGTTAAATTAAGGGTCCTTTCGGAGCATTGGGTTGAAATGAAGGGGTGTTGATGAACCCCTTTCATTCCCTTCATCCCCAGTAATGCATCTCTATGAGGTTGAAAATTTTAAAAATTCAACCCCTAAAAATATAAACCACCAAACGGACCCTAAGTCTACCTTGATTACTCAACTATAGAAATCAGGGAAAAAGAACTTAAAGAGATTAAGAGCGTGTCTATAAGTTTTCTTACCTGACCGTTCCTGTTATCCATGTTGCATTTTTTTTCTTCTTAAAAAGTGAATTCAGGTTCAAAACCTGATATGGTCAATCACGTGTTAGTCATGTGTGACATATCATTGTTTATTTTTATTGATAGGTGGAAAAGGCTCATGATGCTGATCTTCACTGTGTAGACTGGAGTCCTTTTGATGAGAATTACATTTTGACTGGGTATGTTTCTAGAAAATGTATTGTGCATCTTGTAATGTACTATATCAAGGTTTATGCTTCAATACCTTTAAATGTATCCCTTTGGCCATCTATAGATGTATGTGCTTGCTTGTAATATTCAGATTTAGCGGGTTTGAGCTTTTATGTTTTCTTGTATAATGTTCTCCAGGTCAGCGGATAATTCAATTCGTATGTTTGACCGACGGAATCTTACCTCTGGTGGGATAGGCTCACCTGTTCACAAATTTGAGGGACACACTGCTGCTGTTCTATGTGTGCAGGTACTCGAGGACTTCTAAATTCTTCAGAAAAATTCATTTTTCTCTTGCGATGAATGACATTGATCGTTTTGTCATATTCCAGTGGTCCCCTGACAATCCAACTGTCTTCGGAAGTGCAGCAGAGGATGGTCTTCTCAACATCTGGAACTATGCTAAGGTGTGCCTTGTAATTCATAACTTGAAGGTTTTAATGCTATTTGCTGACAATTTATAACAGAGTGGCATACTTTATTGTGGAACTGACAGATAATCTTGATTTATGGGTAATTGATGCGAAAAGTGTTTATATAACTTCATAACTCTTTTAATCCAACATGACATGCATAAACAGTTTACAAGTTCAGAAGATAAAAAAAGATAGCCAGTTGTATGGTTCACTTAGGCAGCTTTATGACCAGTGTAACAACCTATCGCAACTTATCATGCTATCTTTGCAGTTGGCTGAAAAGGAAGAGCAGGACAAAGATAGTCCAGGGTTACTTTTCCAACATGCTGGCCACAGGTCAGGATCAAATTGTTGGACTCAATACATGTGAATAATACAGCACATTTCTGTTTTTTTAGTTTATGAGGGAATTGAATTTAAGTTTGATCAAAATTGCTTGCTTCTGTCCTTACATCTGATCCTCGTGGCTTGTCTGTCTAGTGAATTCTATGTTTATTTTGTCCTTACATCTATGTTTATTTTTTATACATTCCGGTTCTCCTATAGCTTTTTGTTAGATGTATGCATAATATGGAATGTGCTTTAAACATTTGTTTGTATCATTATCTCTTGAGGAATCTTTATTGTTGCCACACATGTCCAAAGTTGTGTAACACGTCTTCATACTTCAATTGATTATGTAACCCCCAATCTTGTAAGACCTCCATTTCTTCTAGCGACTGTATTTGTTCATCTCAATTTTTTTACATCAAACTTTCTACATGCTGCTCTGTATTGATTCCTCTCTTGCTGGGACTGAGTAGTTCTATGCTATATGGAGTTTGTTTGGAGATTTATTTTCCTTTCTCGACTTTTACTGTGATCTTATCCTTAATATGTTTTTCACAGGGATAAAGTTGTCGACTTTCACTGGAATGCATATGATCCTTGGACAGTTGTTAGTGTGTCCGACGATTGTGACACTAGTGGGGGAGGTGGAACACTCCAGGTATTGAACTGCAAACTTTGACTCTCTAAATCATACTGTTCCAACTTCCAATGAAACATTTTGAGGGTGAAATGTGAAAATTCCTCACATCTCCCATTTCGGCAGGAATAAGAATCAAATGAAAAGGCTGAGCCACCTATAATATTTTATGACCATCTGTTCTTTGAAATTGTATTTTATCTAGATTTGTCAAATGTGACCTGACTAAAAATCACTCTGCATAACCCATCTACTAACTCATGCCCAAAAATTAACCAACCAATAAATGACCCAAACCCTAACTAATGTACTTGTAAGTCCAAAATGTGCAGAATGTAGAGCTACAAAGTCTTTAAGCTATCCTGCCTAACCTGAAGAGTGTACAATACTTGAAACACTTTTGGTACGTAACTTGAAAATTAACTGAATTTGGAGCTACCTAACCAGAAAAGGACATGCTGACCGAATGAACAATTAGCTTGCATCTCTAAACCCTTTATTATGGCACTGACTATACATATTTTTCTGCTTCTGTACAACTGCACTTTGAGAAATGACTTAACTGTGTGCTCTTTATTTTCCTACCATCTCTGGCAGATATGGAGAATGACCGACTTGCTGTACAGGCCACGTGATGAGGTGCTGGCAGAGCTTTACGAGTTCAAGTCTCATATAAACACATGCGCTCCCCCATCCTGAGTTCACATGTCTTGTAGTTGCAGCAGGTAACTTTTCCAAACATTTGAGAATTAGCAACGAGGACTTGTAATGTAACTCTCGGCCTTAGCCTCAACTTTAGGTAGTGTTTGTCTTGCGTTGGAAGAGGGGGTTTGGTAATTCTCTGGATTGATTTTGAAGTTGGTTTTACTTGGGAGAATGTACAATGTCATGTGACCATCTCCATAACCGCAATGGTTGCTGTATGTTAGAATGAGAATCGGAGACATTTAACGTTGTTGGTATATGTCTTCTTCCTGAAATTTGGCGCGGAATGACATACATTATCCAATATGTTAGACAGAAGATGCCATTTTGATTGGATATATTTGCTATTTTTGAATTCCCGGGCCATCCGTTTTGAATATGCTTTATGTTGCTGCCTACTTGCCTGAATTCCAAACGGTATCCGTGTACAACTTCAATGGGTAACCTGTTTGTTGACATCGTGAGAGTTGGATCCATCTCAGTAACCGGATTCCTCCCAGGTGGGTTTGGTGGTTCGAGTTGGATCCACTAGTTGCTGATCATGGCCGTAACAGCAGCCATGGATGGTCAGTCAGCCGGCTGCTCTTGTAAGCAGAGCAAACTCGAATGAATGCACCTCCATTGCCTATTTCTTGTTACTCAAAAATAATCCAAAGTTTCATCAATAAGCTCAGATCCTCCATTATATGTCCATAGTACCCAGGCCTGAGGGGAAAAAAAAGGCGAAGTAATTCGTCAATAGCCAGCTCTTGCAGTAGGGTAATTGGATTGTTATGTCGGGTTTGGCTCGACAAAAGTTTGGATTCAGATTACAAAATAAGTCGAGTATGACCACAATGTGAAGCTCAGGTCGAGATCAGGCCAAACACAAGCTCAGGTCGAGATCTTATTAGTCATTGATGATTTGGTAAACTTGCCCAAAATGAGCTTCAACTCAGAAAAAATTAACACCCAAAATGAGCTTCAACTCGAAAAAATTAACACGACGAGCTTGATTTTGCTAGAAGGTTCGTCGAGTATGAGTCTTAATACTAAATTTGATTTTTGTTAAATTTATCTTTATCTTTTATAATCCGGCGGGTCTAATACGTGGAGGGGATGCACGTAAGTGAACCTTACATATAAGCCTTCGGGTTCCATCCTAAAACCAATTGACAATAGGAGGAGTAGCCCTAGTGCTTATATACTAGGTTCGGTTATTATCATATTGTCGATGTGGGACAATATATCCACACATCTCAACACTCCCCCCTCAAGTGCAACTATCCTGGACTAACTGCACTTGACACAAAGCCTTAAGGCCGGCTTAGCCAAACGGGCGGAAAGCATACTCGCTAACCATTACCCGAACACAGGATTACGAGACCCGCACGAAATCTCAACACTCCCCCCTCAAGTGCAACTATCCTGACTAGTTGCACTTGACAACAATAGTTGCACTTGACAACAAAGCCTTAAGGCCGGCTTAGCCAAATGGGCGGAAAGCATACTCGCTAACCATAACACCCAAACACAGGATTACGAGACCCGCACGAACCGTAGCTCTGATACCATGTTAAATTTTATCTTTATCTTATAATCCGGCGGGTCTAAGACGTGGAGGGGATGCACGCCACAAATGAACCTAACACATAAGTCTTCGGGGTTCCATCCTAAAATCAATTGGCAATAGGAGGAGTAGCCCTAGCTCTTATATACTAGGTTCGGTTATTATCATATTGTCGATGTGGGACAATATATCCACACATCTCAACAATTTTCGGCTCAAACTCAACTATATCCATACAAGTTGAACATGGACATACGTAAATTCAGCTCGTACAACAGAAGTTACCAACGTAATACATTATATTTATCTTCTATAAATTTGGGCATTTTGGTCAAGTCAAGATACTTAATAATCAATGGAATTTACTCATTATAATTATTTATTTCCCCTACAAAATTCTATTGTTAATTCACATTTTTTGAGAATTTCATGATTTATAACGTGTATTATTTTACACTAATATTTTTTCGAAATATATTTACCAATATGAGTTTTTTTTTGTTTCTATATTGTACACATTTGATCACCTCATGCAATTGCAAGACCAACAAACTATAATAATGTTATTAACGTAATCTACAATGGTTAGATATTATACCTCTAAAAATCCCTACTTCTATTGGTGAACTTTGCGGTGATTAGAAGAAAACAATTGACTAATCCATGCACAATGGCGTAATATTGTTTTTCTTTAACATAAAGGTATGGAACGCAATTATATTTTTAATAATGACTTAAATTAAAATAATTTTTCTAGGTATAACTACTGTAAAATATATATATATAGATCCCGACTCATATGTAAACAGTTCTTACCATGTGAACATGTAAACACCGAATATATGTGACTATACCGCTGAATATATGTGACTATACTGCTGAATATATAGAGTCAGGTCCGACGAATATTTCTTCCATTAATAACAAGATTTTTTTTTCTTTAATATCGCTTAATCTCAGTCATCTATTTAACGATCTAACGGATAGAGGTTGTTCTCATTTTACATGAGCAGTGTTGTTTACATGGGAGTCAACATATATATATATATATATATATATATATATATATATATATATATATATATATATATATATATATATATATATATATATATATGGGTAAGTTCCGGTGAGGAGGACCCTTGTGGATAGGAATTAGGAGAGTTGTGGTGATGCCACGTGGCAGGTCACGTAACCGTTTTTTTTTTTTTGAAAAAAAAAGAAAAAAAAAGAAAGAAAACGTTGACGTGGCCTACCACGTGACATCCCACAAAATGAACAGTTAGTAATAAAAATATGATGTTCATAGTTGTAAAAAAAAACGTTGTTCATATATTTACAAGTATGTGTTCATTGTTCTTACAACTATGGTGTTCATGGTTTTTAAAGTAAGTGTTCATGGTTTTTAAAATAAGTGTTCATGGTTTATAAAGTAAGTGTTCATTTTTTTAAAGAAGTCATTGTTCATATTTATTAATAATTGTACATTTTTTACCAACACTAATTGTTCATGTTTTAATACTAAATGTTAATTTTTGTATTTTTGTAAAAAGTTTCTTTTTGTTTAAAATCGTGTAAAAAATATGATGTTCATTGTTTTACAAGTGTGTGTTCATTTTTTTACAATTACAGTGTTCATATTTTTCAAAGTAAGTGTTCATATTTTTCACAATAAGTGTTCATTTTTTTAAGAGTCAATGTTCATAATTTTATTAATGATTGTTCATTTTTTTTTGTTATAGGTAGTGTTCATATTTTTGTTACTAATTGTTCATTTTGTGGTGGTGCCACGTGGTATGCCACGTGACATCACCACAACTCTCCTAATTCCTATCCACAAGGGTCCTCCTCACTTGAACTAGAATCTATCTATATATATATATATATGCTCAAAGCAGCTAAACGATAGTGATAACTAATATTCTACTCAAGCTCCAATAGACTAGTAGACGAAGACCGTGTATAACTACAAGTATAGAGTGAAATTGTATATATTGGCGTGCAAGTGGAGTCCGCCTGTGTCCCAACCCGGGTATATATGCAATGTGCCCCAGTCCGGACGGATTTGCAATGCGTCATAGCCCTGACGGAGTGGGATTTCAACTCCACTATGTTGCTTCCGCTTCCGAATAACATTACTCTTTTTTATTAATATATATTATTTTTAAAAGGATAAATTAGTTTTCAAACAGACCTTACAAATACAAGCTTTTTGTTTGTCCTATATTGGTACAAGAAAAAAAGTAGTTCTTACTTGAATCTTGCATAAATCGAATCAAAATCTAGTAACTAATATAAATAAGAGTTGTAAAATTTAGGGACAAATAACGTAATTTGCCTTAAATTACAAGCTTTATTTTATTATAATATTTAGACCAGAAAACTTGCGTCCCTTTTCTGTAAATACACACAAATCCAACCACCATTTCTTTTTCCTTTCACTCTCGCTCTTTTCCCAACTCCTCCATCTCCATTTCTTCGATCTCTGAATCTTCGTCTCCAGATCGAAGGAAGATGGGGAAGAGCCACAAGCCATGGATCTTCTCTCTCCTTTGCGCTATCTTCCTCTTCATTTCTCCATCTCACTCCTTCTACCTCCCTGGTGTGGCGCCTCGCGATTTCCAGAGGGTTCGTCTTCATCTTTATGTCCTCCTCTTTTGTGTGAATTTATTATTCTTCTGTTCTACCTCAAATTTGTCTTTTTGTTGTTGTTTATAAACTGTTTCATTTTTGATTTTGCTCATTATTTAAGTAACTTTTGTTTTGTGTTGATTCGGAGCTGATCTGTTGCTAGGGTTTTAGTGTTTTACGATCTGAGCTGATTTGTCTCTCTTCTTAATTTCTTACTTGATTTTATGGATCCGATTTAGTGGAGTTTGTTTCAGGATCTTCATTTCTGAGAATAGAGTCGTTAGATCTTAGATTCAGTTGTTCGATGTAGTGTTTTGACGATTCTAGTTTCGTCCAATAATGTGACTGGATATGGATCGGATTATGTTTATCTGTTCCGATAGGAGTTGTGTGGTATTATTCTGTTGTTGTGAAATGTATGCACGATTTAAATGCAAACTTTGTTTGATGCTTCTTTGTATTTTGTATTTTTGTCTTGGTGTTAAGCCAAGTTGAAAATATTGTTCACCAAATAACTTATGTGATTATTCAACTTGTCATCAACTGTTGATTTTATAAACAGGGTGATCCTCTGCAAATCAAGGTTAACAAGCTTTCATCCACGAAGACTCAACTGCCATATGACTACTACTTCCTAAATTACTGTAAACCTAAGGAAATTGTGAACAGTGCTGAGAACTTGGGTGAAGTTCTTCGTGGTGACCGAATTGAGAATTCTGTCTACACGGTATGTTTATTGTACTATTTTTGAAATTTGTATTGTGGTTAAAAATAATATGGAACCTATTAAAATTAAATTTGATGTTAATTATTTTGTTTAGTGCATTTTATGTTCTTGTGAGTCTTGACTTTTGTGTATGGTTTACAGTTCAAAATGAGGGAGGAACTTCCCTGCCAGATAGGATGCCGAGTGAAACTTGGTGCTGAAGATGCAAAGAATTTCAAGGAAAAAATTAATGACGAGTATCGAATTAACATGTAAGCACTAAGGAAACTATTGCTTATCTGAAGTCATGTAGATCCATGTTCTTGTACTTGATAGTATATGATATATAGTGAAACATTCATACTTATATAGATCCATATGTTTTGATGGTCCCTTGAAACATCGGTACTTTCAAAGAGAAAATATTGTAATTTCTGTGACCGCTCATAATTGGATTACTAATTGGCGTTATAGGATTCTGGATAACCTTCCAGTCGCTGTGTTAAGACAAAGAAGGGATGGAACTCAAGCCAAGGTGTATGAGCACGGGTACCGAGTTGGATTCAAAGGGAAGTATACCGGGGTAAGTTATAGGCCATTGCTTCTTTGGTCAATGTTTTACTCTGTTTTGATTTTAAACCCAATAACACATAGCTTTCATTGCAGACTAATGATGAAAGATATTTCATCAATAACCACCTCAGCTTCAAAGTTATGTACCACAAGGACGTGGAGACTGATTCTGCTCGTATCGTTGGTTTTGAGGTTGTACCACTCAGGTTGTGCGCCCCACCTTGCTTCACTCTCCATATTACAGACACTTCTTATACTCTTTCCTTATCCATGCAATAAATATTTTCTACACCGAGACACACACACCATTAGCTGCATAAAGTTAGTTGTTTATTCTAGTATTGATTTCTTATTTACTATATCTATAAAATCATTAGTGAGTTGAATGGAGCATGAGCTTGTATTTAACAGCTTCGATACTGAAGTTGTGCTTGATCCAAGTAATTTGAAGTGTTGCCATTAGGAATGGTTCATCTGAAGTTGGGTAGTTAAAAGTCTTTTGTTGCCAAGTATCAAGCATTGGTTTCCCCGACACCCTTTGTTTCTTACAGTTGACTTGCTCTATTTCCTTGATTTGCTAATTTATGGGTTGGCAAATTGGCATGCTATGAGATTTTAAAGGCTTGTTTGTTAAGCTTATTTTAAGATAACTTTTTTAATGCTAGGGGCGTTGTAGAAACTAATGGTGTTTGACAAGCCTACATATAATGAGGTGCTGAGATATGATGGTGTTTATAAAGAGTGAACCTGAAGATGAAAAAGGCATCCTATTATTTTGTTAAGGAGGAGACTACTTATCAGTTGTCTCCCAAACAGACCCTAAATCTGCAGGTTGTCAATTGTATCAATAACTTGCACCCTCTCTTAATTTGGTGCAAGTGTAAAGGTTTCAATTAAATCAGTCAGTACTACAGAAATTTTGACCTTGCAGCTGTTTCCGTAGCTGTTCTAATTTAGTGGTTGTATCCATAAAACTTATTTAAACTTGCATTCTGTTAACTGTCCATATAGTGTCGTGATCTATTTTTCTTGTTTCATCTGGCTTCCATAAACAGCATCAATCATGAGTATTTTATCTTGCATTCTGTTAACTGTCCATATAGTGTCATGATCTGTTATTCTTGTTTCATCTGGCTTCCATAAACAGCATCAATCGCGAGTATTTTATCTTGCATTCTGTTAACTGTCCATATAGTGTCATGATCTGTTATTCTTGTTTCATCTAGCTTCCATAAACAGCATCAATGACGAGTATTTTATCTTGCATTCTGTTAAACGTCCCTATAGTGTCATGATCTATTTTTCTTGTTTCTTCTGGCTTCCATAAACAGCATCAATCACGAGTACAAGGAGTGGAAGGACCAGAACACCCAGCTGTCAACATGCCCCAAAAACATTATTCAAGCTGGTGCTGCACCACAAGAGGTTGATGCTGACAAGGAGATTGTGTTCACATATGATGTCACTTTCGAGGTATTCTCTTCCCTCGTTCCCCATTAACCCGAAAATTCATCTTAACAATTATCTGTATCATCATTTTGTTTCTCCTCGTCTTGCTTCTACTTTGTAGGAGAGTGATATTAAATGGGCGTCAAGATGGGACACTTATCTTCTGATGAATGACGATCAAATTCACTGGTTCTCCATTATCAACTCCTTGATGATTGTTCTCTTCCTGTCTGGTATGGTAGCCATGATCATGATGAGAACACTGTATCGGGATATAGCTAACTATAACCAACTAGAAACTCAAGATGAGGCTCAGGAGGAAACCGGATGGAAGTTAGTTCACGGGGATGTCTTCAGGCCTCCACTGAATGCAGGCTTGCTGTGTGTTTACATTGGAACAGGTGTCCAAGTGTTTGGAATGACCTTGGTCACAATGATTTTCGCATTGCTCGGATTCCTTTCTCCTTCTAATCGAGGAGGATTGATGACCGCCATGGTTCTTCTTTGGGTCTTCATGGGATTGTTTGCAGGTTATTCCTCAGCTCGTTTATACAAGATGTTCAAAGGCACCGAATGGAAAAAAAATACTTTAAAGACCGCTTTCATGTTCCCCGGAATCCTCTTTAGCCTCTTCTTCGTCCTGAATGCCCTAATCTGGGGAGAAAAATCTTCTGGTGCAGTGCCTTTCGGAACCATGTTTGCCTTGGTCCTGTTGTGGTTCGGTATCTCGGTACCCTTGGTCTTTGTTGGCAGTTACATGGGATTCAAGAAACCCGCAGTTGAGGACCCTGTTAAAACAAACAAGATCCCGAGACAGATCCCTGAGCAAGCCTGGTACATGCAGCCCATATTTTCCATACTCATAGGAGGAATCCTTCCTTTTGGAGCAGTCTTCATTGAACTCTTCTTCATCCTGACCTCAATCTGGCTGAACCAATTCTACTACATCTTCGGGTTCCTGTTCATTGTGTTTGTCATCCTGCTCATCACATGCGCCGAGATAACCATCGTTCTCTGCTACTTTCAGCTTTGCAGTGAGGATTACAACTGGTGGTGGAGGTCTTACTTGACAGCCGGATCCTCTGCCCTATATCTGTTCTTGTACTCAATCTTCTACTTCTTCACAAAACTCGAGATTTCAAAGCTGGTTTCTGGCATTCTCTACTTTGGGTACATGTTGATTGGTTCATACGCTTTCTTCGTTCTTACCGGAACAATAGGATTCTACGCTTGCTTCTGGTTCGTGCGCAAGATCTACTCTTCTGTGAAGATTGACTAAGCCGGTTGATGCTTGAGCGTCGACAACCAATGTTGTTGAGGTAGGAGGCAAACCACTCCGTGGTTTCTATGAGAAGATACTTTTATTTTGCAGATTTTAGCTTGTAGTAGGCCATGGATTGTTGTTGCAAATTTTTCGGATTTTATATCCAAAAATGTCATGTATGGATTACGGACTTTCTTCTTTCAATTACAATGTGATGATAGATTTCATTTTATATCCACAAGAACTGTGGTTTTGTTACATTTCAAATCTTTTTTGTATGTTACTAGATTATATTATCTTTCGGCATAACAAGTAGTTTCACTTTACACGTTCAAGTTCGTAAGAATTTTTTTAGGAATGTGCTATTTGATCAGCCAGAATATGTATATAATCTGTGTTTATATCATATGAAATTTGATACAGAACTTGTAGGATTGATAATAGCAAGACTATGATATTTTATTAGCGATGTGCCTCCCGGACAATGTGCATGTGCCGACGTGCTTAAACCTTAGAAAATCAGCGTCGCCATGGAAACTCCTACGCTATGGAAACTCCTACGCTTTTTGACGGAAAGTGACATAGCGGTGCACTTTCGGCACGTGCTTGTGCTGAAACCTTACAAAATCAGCGCCACCGCAAAAACTCGCTACGCATTTTGACGGAAAGTGACATAGCGGTGCGCTTTCGGCATGTGCTCGGGGGTGCTCTCAGAATCCGCCCGTGACGGTGTGAGTTGCCCTCGATATATTGAATTATGACCATTATCGTGCTTTTATTGACTGTCGTTGTTTCCCGTATTTTATTGACCAAAATAGTCGTAAAAGTTTGTAAAAGTAAAAATTCTAACAATTTTGATTCAAAGGTTAGGAGGAAATATTTGGACTTCTTTTGCAATTGTTTAAATTTTGGGGCTACTTAATTGTAGTTTACACTGAAAATCTGTGGTTAATATTCTGGCGGGAAATCAAGCTCATACCGCCTTTAGCTTTTCCTAGTCTCAACGTCCGGTTGTGTCTATGGCGACATGAACAAAGATGAGCGATTTACAACAGATCACAGACCTCTTCTCTAATCTAGCTCTGCAACTCCACACTCCAAGTTCCAACACCGCCGTCGACCAAGACACAATCGACCTTTCCATTTCTGATCTCAACCGACAATTGAACCCTAACGCCGATGCTTCTTCTTCTAGGGTTAGGGTTTTGGATACTGTTCTGTCTTTGATGTGCTTCAAAGCGCCTCAGGTCTCTATCTCTTTTTATAAGTTTCGGTTATCGTGATCGTTTTTACGTTTTTGTATAATGTTAATTTGCAGTTCTCGTGGAATTCATCAGGTTTTTGATTTGAGGGTCGAGTATCTAGTGCGGACGATCATTTCCATGCTATCTGCTTCAGTTGATTGTAAGGCGCTGGTGGTTCAGAATCGTCAGGTTTTGCTGGTCGGAAGCTCAATTTCTAGCTTTGACTGCTTCAAATTGTTAGCATCTTTGGATGATCTGATCGGAAAATTAGAGGATCGTCGTATGTTCTTTTTTCCCTCTCTTTTCTATTGATCCTTGGAATTTTTAGAGACTTATTGGTATTAGTCCTGAAAGTATGTTTATGAGAATTATACTATTGCAGGTATTCATTCTTTCGACCTATTACATGCTGCCATAAGAACTTCAGCATTAGCTGGTGGTTTTCAGCATAACTTTACAAAGATACCTACTTTGAATCTGAAATCATCGACTACCATAAGTCCTTTTGTGTCCAGACTAATCAGCTATGTTCCAGATGAAATTTTACTTGGGGATCAAGGTATACAATTAAGGTATTCTTCTCAAAATTTCCTCTGTTTGCAGCTGAAACGAAAAGAAGTACACTACTTGATCACATTGAGACGGTGGGAAGATGAGTTGTTTCACTGAGAATATTGTATCATTGTATGGTCTTTCAGGTTAATGATATGGTATCTTGATCCCTTTTTGCTTAAAAAAGATGTTTCAATGGTTCTGCAAGAAGTGAAGGAGAGACCGTTCCTATGTTTAAGTGATGAGTTCAGGAAAAGGCATGAATGGAACTCTCTTATAACATGTCTCGCTGTTTGTCCTACTATGTTCATTGAGACGAGAACTTTGCTCCATCGATGGTTTCTCATGACGTAAGTCTACAACTCTTGTGGTCCTGTTGATTTGTATCCAGACCTCCACTGTTATGTTTTAGTGTAGTAATCTATGTTATGTATTGAAGTTCCAATCATACTCCATTGAGGTTTTGAGTTACCACCTTTTGTATTTTGGCATGCAACATGTATTGACCCAGAAATAGTCTATTCTTTGATCCTTGGAAAAGTTGGAAGGTCTAATTTGATGTGAAATTCTTTTCATTTGAACATTACAATAATTGTGGGGGAAATGCTTCATTCTTATGTAGCATGAAATGTATATTTATTTATGAAAATTCTGGTATAAATTTCAAGTTAGCTGTTATGAGAAGTTTAAATTTGATGAAGCAAATCGAAGGAGCACAATTGCATTTTAATTTAGCAATAGGACGTTTTGGCATGAATCGAAAACAAAATACCCTAAAGCATTTGTTAACCTGTTCTTGTATAATTCTTATTCTTATAGATTTGTATAGAAATAGTTATGACCACTATATTTGTGGTATCAATGTCATTTTCTGATACCTGACTTAACTTCTTAGGCTTGGCCACATATAACAGGGGATCATCATTTGTGCATAAGCTTCATACTCATTTACTGGCAACATTACTTGATGTTATCTCTCGACCAACATGGTGGGGCATTTCCATGGATCTTGGATCCAAACTACCATTTTTGCATGCATACTTTCCCTGCAATATCCATCTATTGAGGCTTTTGGCTGGACCACTGTCTCTTGAACGTTTTATTTCTCTGGTACAAGTCGTGGAGAAAGTTGAGCCTTGCAGCAAAAGAAATGTTGAAAAAGAGAGGAATCAACTGTTAACTGTTGCAAGCATACATCACCATTCCAAATGGTAAATAAATTAAGAGTTCGTTTATGTGATATTTATAGCAGTTACATTTCCAGCATCCTTAAGATTTGATCTGCCTTCTGTCTCAGGGGTATAACAATCGCCTTCCCAAGTTGGTTCCTCTTTTCTGCATCGTTACTATTCTGTGATATGTGTTCAGGGTACACTTATCATCAAAAGGATACATTACGGATAGCACTGTCTAAACAAATGCTCGGTGTTGAATCATCTTCATTGTATGCTGCATCTTATATTGCATGGATTCTCTGTCCTGTCAATGATTCTGAGCAGAATAATCTCAAAGACTGTTTGGTTAAAGTATCAGGATCTTTGACCAAACAATTCTTACCAGAATCCCTCAAAAAAGAGGGAGGTCATAGGAAGAAACTTCAGAAGCTTAAAAGCCAGGTCAAAGGGAGTAATTCCCGGTTGAATATTGAACAGTGGCTTGAACAATTCCAAATTACTTTCACAAATTCTAGTGGCTTTTGCTATCAAGAGAGTTATTTGCTCAGGAACATACCATTAGGTGTGCTGCTGGTATTTTCCAATTATCTGAACGAAGATGAATTCAGATTGCTGTTGCATTATGGTGCTACGGGTAGGATACATAATGAGGGTACCACAAACGAAGCCATTGCTGGGGCCCGCTTTGTTTTCGATATTACTGATGCTATTGAAAACATGTCAGCTTCACTGTTTGACACTGAAGAGGAGTCGCAAGGCTTCATTCACCAAATTAAGGAAATTACTGAAAAATACTTGTTGGAATGTATCTGGATATTACTTAAAGCTGAATGTGATGGAGATGACAAACCTCAAATGCTAATGGATCTCCATAGTAGAATCTTGCTATGGAGGTGTCAAGGAGAAGATTCACCGTTTGAGAGCCAAGATCTTAATGAAGTTGTTACTGCCTTAAATGAAAAGGTACCTTGTCTTTAACAAACTTTTATACCTTACCACTTTAACATTATTTGATAACGTTGTACTAATTGTCTGATTGTAGTGTAAGATGGCTATTTAAGTTGTCAATACATGTATTATATGATTCTGAAATTGGTGATTTTACAATGCTGTATTGATGTACGCTTTTGAGCATAACTGAGAAAGTTCTCAGTCTTAATCCTAAATTTTCCATACAGGATGTGGCTGGGGGTTTGGTAATTATCTATTGGTGTTATTTTTGTAAAGTCTAGTATTTTCTACTTAGTGGCTCCTTAAAATATCTTTATTCAGTACTTCAATTAATCTATCAATATTTCTCTAGATTATATGTGAACCTAAATTCTGTACGTAGGTTAAAATGGGCCCCTAAATTTGGGCTTACTCTTTACAAAACCGATGACCCAACTTGTGATGACCCACTAAAACAACCCGTTCTGTACTGGGATTGCCTTCAAAATAGGGCATATATAAAAGTACAGAGTAACTCGTATGAGATGGACGTGCGAAATAGATCTATTCTGCAGTAAAATATGAATTATTTCGTGGTAAAGTATGAACAATTTTGTTCATGAACTTTTGTTTGTAATACATATCAATTGTTAATTTTATGAGCTACATTGTAACTTAGTAAAGTATGAATGATTTTCGGTCATGATCATGTTATTTGTAGAATATGAGTCACTAAATATATGAACTATTACTTAGTAAAGTATGAACGGTTTTGGTCATGAAGTCTTATATTGTAAAGTATGAATTACATATCTTGATATCATGAACTGTAAAATGTTGTAAACTATGAATAATATTGGTCTATATGCCCATACCGGAATAGTCGTCCCTACTTGAACTTTCTGTCACAAAATTTTACCCTCCCGATTTTTTGTAGAATACTGAAATTCTGTTGCATTTAACCTAGCTCTAAAGACAAAAAAATCTCTTATTCCCTTCAGTTTTCAACTTGTGTTGCTGCTCCCAAGTTGATTTTTCTTGTAGAAATTTCTTTTGTTGTAAGGCCTGTGGTCTCTACTCTTTCATGCCCATACAAACTGTGAACTGGTGTTTTGTGCTAGTGGATTTTGCAGCTTTTTGTGTTCAACTTGCCTGAATTGTGACCTTTAGATTGTAGTATATGCAGATTTGAGGTGGGAGAGTGTCTCACATTATTACTAATGATTCATAATACACAAGTAGACTAAGTTCATTTCTATTCCATAGTTCTTCTATAACCAACTGAACCCTAAATGTGATCTACTACAGCCGAAGATGCTAAACCTTAGACTTCCATCAATGGGAATTTCCTAGACCTCAATAATGAGTATGAGAGGACTAACTGAGTTAGACCCACAATCTGAACATAGTTGAACCAATGTTTCGACCATCTCGCCACGGGTTTGGGGGGCCATAACACATCTATCCTCACTCACAGATAATATATGGAGTGTGTGAAAGATGTGTAAGGATAGAAAGACAGATTAATTGAAGAAGGTGGGGCTCAATGCCACCTAGTAAAACTGTCACGTAGCTCTGTGAACCATGGCCCCTTAGATCTGCTCGTACCTCTTTGAAAACTACTTGTGTTTTTTACTGCCATCAACATTATATTTTTTACTCTTTTCCTTTGATGACAAGTGACTTTTCACCTTCATGGACCACCAGGGAAAGTTACCATACACAAGGGTTCGCAACAGTAACATGAACTTAGGAAATTTCATTACATTTTTGTTATCATTGAGTGCTTACATTTAATCTATAGCATACATTTTTAATAAAAATCTCTACATTTTTTGATCTTTAGTCCAATAGAATTACTCGGTGAAATCTTATGTGTCATTTATTATCCTAAATGTTATCTCACTTTGTTTGGATAGGTGAACAGATAGTTTTTATCCTCTAATAATACATTTTATTGTTTTTTTTATTATACTTAAACCAATCACTTATAAATCTATAGTGAGTATGAGCTAATGTGTGTTCGTTAGAGTTTATTGTGTAGATTTTTCGGTAGCTTTGCATTTTTCAAAACTTGTTTGCGTTTTGTAAATAATCTTTTTGAGTCGATAGATTTTTGGTAAGGTTTTTGAAAAGATTTTTTGTTGGAGAGATTTTAAAAATCCAAACTTTTGGGAGATTATTAGGTAGCTTTTATTTATTTTTCTTTCAATTTTACCCCTTTTGTCATATATCTTTTACATTATAAAAATACTTGTTATATATTTATCCTTTTTAATAAATTTATAAAAAAAAAATATATATATATATATTTTTTTACCAAACATAAATTAGCTTTTTCATTAGATTTTCAAATTTTGCAAACTCTTACCTAGAAAAATAGCGAAAAAACTTAAACTAAGAATAAACTTTATTACTCAACATGCCTCTAGTTTTTTTTTGGTTTTTGTTGAGATTTTTTTAATCTCAGCTTGTAGTTCTTGAAATAAGGAACTGCAAGCTCAACATGCCTCTAGTTTGACACTCTTGTATACAATAAATGGTAGTACTAGAGAAATTGATAGATATTGATACTTTGATAGATACGTACATTATTTCCTTTGCTCCTTTATTTGCGGAGTTACATAACATCACTTATGATTATGAATACACTAGACTGAGCTTGTACATTTTGGGTACATCCTGTGGGCATTATATAACGAAAAAGGAAGGATTTCTAAGGTAAGGAACTAACTCTTAAGGTATTGTAGTTCCAGTTTAGTTTCATTTATTGTAGCTGCTATTTGGACTCCCGTGTGCACTGCCCAATTCATTTCGATAGGGTCCATTCATATTTTGAAATGATTGTAGCTGCAAAATTATCAAAAAAGACTGAAAATCTTCTGTTTTAGGGTTCATTTGTTTAGATTAACTCTATTGAAGCAACACCTTAATATTTTGTATCGTTTCTATTTAGTTGTATAGAAAAAATCTTAACTTTCTATATGCTATTAGACTATAAACATAGTCTTAGGTATAGGTTAATAAAATATTTTATTATTATTTAATTATGTATTTTTCTTAGAACTTCTATCCTATAATTTATAATGTTTTATTGGATCATTACTTTTCTCTTCAAAATATTGTGGTTTATGTTGTTTTAAGTGAAATTTGTTTAAACAGTAACCCATCTTTTAGGCTGACTAAACTTTGTTACCCGTCATTTAAACTATTAGAACAATACCTCATCTATTGAACTCGACCAAAGATTAGTACCTAAATTACTATTCACACAATAAGTTAACAGATCTTTGTTAAATATCAGGGGCAAAATTGTCCACCTAGCATAGATATTTAACACCGGCCTGTCAACTTAAAGTGTGAACGGTAATTTATGTACTAATATTTGGTCGGGTTCAATAGATGAGGTGCCGTTCTGATAGTTTAAATGACGAGGTACTAAAGTTTAGTCAGCCTAAAAGATGGGGTATTGTTTAGACAATTTTTACTTGTATTAATGAATTGTATATATATTATAACTATGAATAATATAATTTTTTTGGTTATTTCAAAAGGAGCATTTTTAATGAAAAAATATAAATACTTTTAAATGTGTACTTTCATCCACATTTATTATATATATGCACTTTCTTTCTCCTTTCTTTAATAAGAAAGTTTTTTTAAAAAATAAAAATTCCTTTCACACCTTATTCAACTCACTATGTTTTTAGTTTCTTGAAACAATTTGATATATTGTTTTTTATACGTTTAAAGACCACCATATTATTATTTCTAATGAGGAATAGTTACATTTAACCCCGTTTGGTTATAAGTCCGGAAACAGAAACGGACACGAATCTAGTCCGTGTTTATGCCATTATTCATTAAATTTTATGGAATCATTCCTTGTGGTTGCATGTGAAATTTATTTGTTTCCCCGTAGAATATCAAAACTCATCAAATTCTATTACAATTACTATATGAATGATTCCATAAAATTTCATGAATAATGATATACATACGGACTAGATTCGTTTCCATTCCGTTTCCGTTTTCGAAGTTGGAAACAAATGGGCCCTTAGTGTAACCCTCTTTTAAATTTTGGGAAAAATGCTTTGATCTTAAACAAATAATTATATATCTATAATTAGATATATTTCTTACTTTCGTATATTCTCTCATTTTATGATTTTTTTTTCTACTCATTTAAATATTAAAAAACTTACCCCTAGCCAATCATGATAAAACTGTTCATTTGCTTCATTCGATATATAATTTTGATATGACGATCTCGTAGATATTCCAAGATTCCATCTTTATTTTAAAAAGAATAAAAGGGGAATTTTGTTGTTTTATTTAGAGAAACAAAGCAAAATAAAAGAGGTCAAGTGTCGCGATCAGTGTCGTGTAAGAATGAACATAATATGTGTCCACCTCTTTGTAATTACATTTAGAGGGAGTGATCAACAATGTCTACACGTAGCCTGCTTCTCCATCGGAAAATATTATAATAATAATTAAATAATAAAATATATATTTCTTACAACATCCACTTGATGAATATTATCAAATTTTTATTTTACTTTCGTTCAATATTTATCAAGATTAATATCATTAGATTTGTGGGTGACAATGCACCATCTAACGTAAAATAAGTACGGTTTTCTCCTGTTTGATTAGTTGTTTTTTGGATAACGAGTTGAAGGGGTTTGTGTTGGTTTGAGGGGTTGATCATCTGTCAACCAAATCTCTTTAAATTCGTGGTCCTTACTTGAAAATTAAACAATTATTGATATTTTTTTGTAAGGTGACTAATGATTGGTTTTATGATGAAAACTCGCTTGATTTATGTGTCGAGTTTTGACATAACGAGCATATGCGTTCGTATGTACATAACTTTTGATATTCAGTCTGATGGACTTTAGAGCTTGTTTGGTATCATATCTAGATATCAGATTTGTGTATCGACATAAAAAAAAATTATATTTATGTTTGGTATATAAGTATATGGATATCAAATTAATATCTTGATATACTCATAACACACATTCTTTTTTGATATACTTCAAAAAAACTAGTAGTATCTATCACATATCTTATATTGCTCCCTGATCTATTCTTACTCTTCAAAATATAAATATTAAGGGTCCGTTTGGTTTTAACTCTAGAATCGGAAACGAAATGGAAACGTATCTAGTCCAGACGTATACCTTTGTTCATGAAAGTTTTTGGAATCATTTGTTGTGGTTTGAAGTAATTGGAGTAGAGTTTAATTACTTTTGATACCCTATAGGAAAACAAAATATGGATAAGTAAGTGCATTTTACATTAAACCGGAATGAATTATTCCATAAAATTTCATGAATAAGGATGTACATGTGGACTAAATTCGTTTCCATCATGTTTCCGCTTTCGGAGTTGGAACCAAACAGACTCTAAATATCAATCTCTTATTCATATCTTGATACATATCTATATCTAGATATAGATACCAAATAGAATAATAAACCCTTTAACTATATTGAGTAAAAATATTAAGAGGATAGCTATATACATGAGAACAAATTACAATTTGACAATGAATATGAATAACAATCTCAAAAATAGTCAAACACACATGAGAATCTCCAAACTAAAGAATAACTTGCACGTTTGGAGGAAACCACACACATGAAGTCCGACCAAGTGAATCTCAAGCATTCTCTTTGTATTGTGCCATAGTATAGAGCCCGTTATGATACCAAGTTATGTTATATTTGTATTCTAGTTGATTGCTAGCCTTGACAAATATATACATTTGATCCTTGCTTAACGATGCAATATAATATTTAACCTACGTTGATTATAAAGCGGATCGATTAGGTATAATGTTCAATTTGTCAAGTAATGCTAACATAGATGTAAAGTTCAACAGTAAATCATAGGTCGTGTGTATGTGTATGTGTATAAATGTAAGTGTACCATAAGTCAATATTTTTTTCTAAAAGTCAATTGATATAGAATTAGTCAACCAAACTTATAGTCGCAAGTGCATATAACCCCTCTACACGCCCATCGCATAAAATTTCTCCAAACCCTAAGCCTCCTAACTATTTTTTTTAATCTTTTATTAGACCTATCTTGTATAAAACGAGATACTCGTGTATGTTTGATAAGATTACTCTTGTATAATATTTGTCTTTCTTTGATAGGATTAATCTTTATATTCCTCTAATGGAGCGTGTTATTTACGTGACGTTCAATTTACTAATTGTCAACGAAAGTTGCAAGTCAACGGCATAGAACGAGTTGAGTGTGCAAGGAAAGGATTGGATGTCGCCAAATGGTACCGACACCTGCCCAAGTTTTTTTAAAAAAAATAAAGTAAAAGTTGTGACTCTAGCTTACTCGAGATGCGAGTTTCTTCTTCGGTTAGCAAATCTAACATCGTATATCTAGCTTTTAAGTTCCCATTATACTTGCTAGATAAACAAATATTCTGTCAAGGTACAAATAAAATAGCATATAAAACTTAAAATTTGTTAGCATAACAAATACATTGAAATATTTGTGATCAACTCTACATAGACTACATTATACAATATACTCTCTGCTACGTTATTTGAAATGCTTACAAATATTCTGTAAATTCATCTATACAAACTTTGTCTGAGATATACTGCAAACTGAAAACGATGTAGAGACAAATATTTCATATGCTGCAGCTACGCTCACTGAAAATCTGTGTCGATAACCCTATGCTCAGTTAGAAATAATAATAATAAAAAAAAAAAGTAAAAAATGAAATGAAAAACAAGTTGGATGGAGGATGGACATGGTGTGGGGATGATATACCCTATCACTTTCCTGCACAAAGGCAATCAATGCTTTTTGGCAATATTTATGATTTTATATATCTCCAAAAATCTATCTTTTTTTTTTATAATTACCTTATTAATCGATTTCTCAATAGATATTATAGAGTCACACCCTCGTATGGAGGGTATTTCGTATATTATACGAACACGATAATTCAAATGAATATCTATTTTATTCGTAGTTATTGCTGGTTGAATGGATTATTCGTAGTTATTATTGGTTTCAAAATATTATTTATGTAATAATTATGACATCTACCCTAAATCTCGACCCTTAATAGTTAATACTCATCATCCGACGATCTAAGTTTGTTCTCATGATTACTCGATAAGACTGTTCTTATGAGAACCGCACCCCAAACAAGTGTGTGCTCGTATGCATTCAATTCTCAGTTTAATCAATTTGGTAACTTTTACATGGTGGGTTGGTCAACTAAAATGTTATGACTTTTGATCCAAACATGTCAGATAACTATAAAGATAATGAGGTGTTAGGCTTGTTTGTTTAAGTTTCAATTAAGCATGTTCAACCTAGTATATAACATCGATGAGATACTCCTTTTATTGTAAATTGATTTTAAAATAGAATTAGAGTACTTAGCTAGAACATTTTAACTTTTGATCCGAATATATGGACTTCTATGAAGAGAACGATATGCTAAACTCGTTTGTTCAATGTCAATTAGGACATGTTCAACCTAGTAAGATCGACAGTTTGCTCCTGCTATTACTAATTAGTTATAAAAAAGTAACATTACTAAATTTAAGTGTTAAATTTTGAGTCTAATGCACACATGTGTACGTATGTGCTAAACTTCAAGTCGTGCGCGCACATATGTGCTCGTATAACACCATTTCCGGTCTGAATCGTCTGATGAACTTAAATGCAAAGTATAATGCATGTATTGTTATTCACCCTGGGTGTGCCTCACATTCGTGACTTTATAAGGGTTATGATCATATACAACTTGTTTTTAGATAAAAAAATGTGAAAAATTGAGATGCGCGCATTGAATTTTGTATATACCATTGATCCTATATAACATACATGATTTTACGAGTGAGATGTGGCAATCTTTTTCATTTTCCTAATATACATAATATTCATAAATCATATATTTATCCTCCTAATACATATGTTGTGCTAGCTCTCTTTCTTACCAAAAAAAAATACATATGTTGTGCTGATAGTCGTCCGTTTAAACCTTGGTTCGGCCTTAGGCTCCGAATATTATATCTTTAGCCGATTGATTATCGTAATTATTATCACATAAATAATATAAAACACTAGTTATAAATCCGTGGTGAATTAGATATTAAATTTTCAATCTTTGTGTAATATTTGTCTCTTAATATATTACATTCTAATCGTAATAGAGTAGGATAAGAGGATTTTTTGATTGATTATATATGTCACATATTTTTAAATAAAAAACGTACAATCTAAAAACACCTTAAAAAAATGAAATGTCAACGAGAAAGGACATATATTGAGAATTTGTAGATATGTGCTAACACCAAATGACATTATTATCCCAAACTCACATGATTATACTGCATATGAGTCAAATATGGACCTTATTCCATCTCCAAATCTTTAATCCCAAACTCATATGATTATACATTCTCAATATCTGTCCTTTCTCGTGACTAATACGAGAAAGGACAGATATTGAGAATATATATGATAATGTTCGACGGAAATCGAAAAAGAAGAATAATTTATTAAATAGAAGAGAATTTTAGAGAATTCATTGAAGAATTCTGAATATAGATAATAAACGATAATAAACGGTCATATGATACTTTTTATTTATTTTTTTGAAAGAAACGGTATGTATTAAGCTAAGTCAATTCCCGCAAGGTGGGTGATACTTTGCGGGAACTGAACAAAACAAACACGGGAATCGTCAACATTATAAAAAAGCTGAACCGCCATATGAGCAGCTGCGTTTGCGGAGCGGCGAACATGAAAAAAAATAACAAGCAAAGAATCAGGAAAAAACGACGAAATGCTAAGACAAATGTTGTTAAAATAGGCCATAGAAGAAAGGCCACTCTTGAGTCGCTGAATGAGTCACAAAGAATCAACCTTCACCCATATCTTGCCCACCAAGCATGGCGATGCAGACTCAACTCCGAACTGAAGGGTCAAGGCTTCCGCGAGTAAGACGTCGGTAGGACCTTATAAGGACTTGGATGTTGTAGTAACACTCTTGGTTAAACAATTGTCGGTGAGTCATTTACTTGTGAGTCTGATTAATTAGTAGGTATTAATGTTATATTAAAAGAAATTATGATTCTCGATCTTCATGGAGATTCATCACTGGCTAGGGCTTTCGAATGAAAGCATGATTATCCGCCATGTATTCTGAGAGTCAAATTTGCATCGCATAGTTGAAGATAATGAGTTCGCACATCTAAAGTTGGAGATTTCGTGCCTAGTATATAAATTTGGTGAACTACTGTTCATATTATCCATTAGTTTTAAAGGTGAAAACCATTACTTTACTACACGACTCTGTTCTGCGGTCCAGTGTACTTTAACATTAGTTTAATTTTCGATTTTAACTTGGCCAGACTATCCCCGTTTGATGACTTAGTTACTTCTATTTTATAAAAAAATGCTAAGAGTATCTTAGTATGATCCATCTTCATAGAAGAAAACACATCAATTAACAATCAAAACGAAACCTAAAAATCAAACCCAAAATCAATTTTAACAACATATCACGGCCCATATTTATGATTAATGATTATCAAAATATACTAGGTTAGAATGAGTGTGACATTCTAGGGTTTAAACTTAAATTTCAGATAGGGTTTTGAAATTCCTTTCCACATGTTCATCACAATAGCTAAACTAATTGTGGTTGCATTTGCTGTTACATGTCTAATCTGCTTTCACTCCTGTCTTTCTTCCTTACATATACTCTTTGTTTTCTTCTGTCTCTTATAAAGCTCACGTGAATACCCTTCTCTTCTTAAACCACTTGCTTCCTCTCTCTCTCTGATCACTCCAGGCCCCTTCTTTGATTGCCCTCTTCTTCTCGGCTTTCGCTCTCGAGCTTACTTGGCGTTCGTTTCTCGATTGATCCCAATGAGCATCTCCCCGGGTTATTTGAGTCTTCAACCTTCTTATTACATAGACTTGAATGAAGGTCATGAAGAGTTTTATGATCATCATCAAGTTATGAATCATCACTCGACTAACCCGTTTAGCTTTTCGAGTTTGCAACATCTTCCTTCTTCTGCTTCTTCTTCTTCCTCCTCCTCGAATCCTATTTTCTTGAATCCGGTTCAAGATCAATCCGGGTTTTGCTACATGGGATCACAAATTCAGCCATATCCTTATCAACAAGAGGTAATTATATATATACATATATTTATATATTCTTGTGGTTGTTTATGGAATTCAATTGGTTTAATTACTATGATCTTTAACTATTATGATTTTCGTTAGGTCGAAAATTTGAGCTTGTATGAAACCGGATCATATGATCAAACAACCCTAGAGATCAGCAAGAGAGCAAACAATGGCTTGAAATTCTCAATTTCCAAGAAGCAAGAGAGGAATTTTGATGAAATTAATGGAGGTTGTGCTAGTGAGATCAATGGCTCGTCGGTGAAGTGGATGTCGTCGAAGATGAGATTAATGAAGAAAATGATGAAACCCGAGGAGGATCATAAGGCGGATACAGATAACCGTATTGGAAACACCCTAATTGTCAGATCCTCGAACAATGGAAACAACAACAACAACAACAACAACGAAAACGCGACGATTAGGGTTTGTTCGGATTGCAACACCACAAAAACACCTCTTTGGAGGAGTGGCCCTAGAGGCCCTAAGGTAACACATCTTACAACTAATATATTCTCTTTTGTTCTTGGCTGTTGATCAAGTGGTCCATATATATATATATATATACACATCTTAGTAGTTCTTCATATATTATAACACTTGTAACAATTATGACTTATACTACGTGCAAAACTTATACCAAAAACAATGATACTTTGCATCAATAAGAGGCTTATACTATATATAGTATGTGCAAAATGTGGCCTTATTTTCTTTGATGGATCCAATTTTCGCAGTCACTTTGCAACGCGTGCGGGATTAGGCAAAGGAAAGCGAGAAGAGCTTTGGCTGCAGCCGCGGCTGCAGCCAACGGTCCAATCCTCCCAAACAATCCATCAAGCTCAATGATAAGATCCGGAAACAACCACAAGAAGGCATCAAACAACAACAACGGATTCGGATCTCAAAAGAAACGTTCAAAAATCATTAAGCTATCTCGTGATCACCACCACGACGACAACAACAACAACAACACTTCCCAAAGAAAGCTTTGTTTCGAAAAATTCGCCTTAAGCTTGAGCAAAAAGTTGTCAATCCAACAAGTTTTCCCGCAAGAGGAGAAGGAAGCCGCGATCTTACTCATGGCCTTATCGTGTGGCCTCGTCCACGGATAGTAACAACTAAGATGCCTCTCAAGATCAAGGCATACATTACACTTAAGGCTTGTTTCTATATGAGTTTTAGGGTTTCTAGCCGGTCAAGGGCTTCTATAATAAGTAGTCAAGAGTGTTTTTTTTACAGTTTTATGAGAAGTTAACTCATGGTGACATGATGAAGATGATCAATAACCATATAAGGAAAGAAAACAACAAAAACTAAGGATGGGTCACTTGTTCATCTCCATCATGAATTTTTTGTTTCTATTTTTAATTTTTTTTGTCATAAATGTTGTAATAAAAGTATTCAAATTTATGCTTATCTTTTCATTTGGTATCATATGGGTACGTAAAGTTTTTGTCTTTGATAGTTTGATGATTTAACAGAAATTTTATCCTTTAGTTTGTGAGATTGTACGTATAGCTATATACATATATGTGGTTAATTAAGCTCCATTCTAAAGATAAGGCCGTACAAAACATATCAAACTACAAACCACAATATCTCTTTCCTTCATTTGATCGATATTTAGCTTGCGGATAAACATAACTTAACGAGTCGAACATTGATAAACTTACTTTGTTTGTCTACAACTGTTCGCTTATCTTTAGAACGAAGACGTGCGAACATCTAGAAACAAGTTATAAGATATCTTGTTTTTGAATATATAAAAGATTATAAGATAAGTTGATAAAAACATGTAAAAATTAAAAATAAGGTTGGTGTTTTTTTTTTTTTTTGGTGTGAAGGAGAGTCAGTGGTTTTCGGCGCATCTAGACACGATTATATTAATAGGAAAGAAGGCTAAGTAGTCATCACACGGGATAGTCCGACCCCTTACATCGTCAAGTAAAAGATCAACTACACCCTCCGGCGGGTCACTCATTACATTCAATCCAATAGGAAAGTTTAAAGCTAAGGTAGCAATAAAATCTGCAACTCTATTCGCCTCGCGGTTGGCATAACGAATCTGGATAGACCAGTTTCTTTTCATAAAGTCATGACACGTATATACCAAGACTAGCAAGAGGGTTGTGAGGAGCAATATGCTTTTTGAACTAAGTTGAACATGTAAAACTTATATATTATGTATTTCAGAACAAAAACATTAATTGTTTGAGAAATGAGACGGAGAATTGAATTGAAAGTTAGAAAAAACAATTGAAAAAAGCAGTAAATTTCACATTACATGCGGTAACTATTTTTATTTACTGACTTATGAGTTTAATAGATTAATTTCCAGGTAAAAACAGCATATCGCTATAACTATATGCACATGAAAATATGCGATAAAAGCTGCAGCAAACTTAAAAAGCGGAAACTATCGATCAGTTGACTGTCAATAATAGGCCAATGTGATTTCGTTGTGTTACTATTCTATCTTTTAACTTGGTGGGATCATAAGTACAAAATCGTAATAATTACGCCTTGTATACAAGGTGATGACACTACGTGTCCTCGTATGCACACGACTTCCGCTCTACGATCCGTCTACATCTGACTTTGACATAGTATCAAAGCGGTCGACCTCAATTCGTCTCGCATATAAAGTCTGTTGAGATGTAGGGAAAAAGTCTCACATCGACAATACGATATTGTGTGAACCTAATATAAAGCACTAGGGTTACTCCTCTTATTGTCAATTGATTTTAGGATGGAACCCCGTGTGCTTGTATGTGTGGTTCGCTAGACGTGCGCCCTCTGTGTCATTTGGTCCCGGACGGATATAAGAAAAAGTAACATGGTATCAGAGCAGATCCGGTTTCATGTGTCAAGTGTTAACTAGTTCAGGTAGTTAACACTTGAGGGGGAGTGTTGAGATGTAGGGAAAAAGTCTCACATCGACAATACGATATTGTGTGAACCTAATATGTAAGCACTAGGGCTACTCCGGATATAAGAAAAAGTAACAAAGTCGGGTTACTCCTCCTAATGTCAATTGGTTTTAAAATAAAACCTTGACGGATTTATGTGTTAAGCTTGAGTTTAAGGTGTTTGTGCGCTTATATGCATACGACTTCCGATCTGTCATCCGTCTTTATCGGATTTTCACAATACATTTAGAGGGCCTATAAAGAAAGCAACTTCACGTATAAGGTAAAAGGTAGAGCAATAATAGGGCACTGCGAGCGACCATAGGGCGAGCTCTTTCTTCTATCACGTCAACAACGATGATGGTGATGATTCATATTATTATCAAGAGAAAGCTAGCTAGCTCCCAACTTTGTCTTTCTTTTGTCTTCATTTTTACCCCCACGAATCACAGATCATTGTACATTTGTACTCTCTCTATAATGTATTATGTATACTTGATGATGGGCAATATATAGTTTTGAGCTTTCAAGCTTTGTGTGTTGATGCACAAATATGAGGAAATTTTGAGAATTTATGTAATCAAATTTGTGTAAAATGACTTGTTTTAGGTCATATTTCGATTTTGATTGCATGTACTTGTGGGTTAAACCTTCTGTGTTTCACGGTGAATTTTATTAAAAAATCGAAAAAACTAGAATGAAAATTATGTGGGACGGTAAATTTTCTAATGTTGTTTTGCGAACAAAGATAAAGCACTCACCCACAAACTGGTCAATAACGGTGCCAATACGAAAGTTGAAGGCCAAATTAATTAGCTAAAAGTCCGTTGCAATATTTGCTTCGTGATAAATATGGTAAAATCGGACATCTCAATCTTCCCGCAAAAAGTCTTGAGGGTATTCTACTAGACCGGCAAGGGGTGTTAGTTGGGCAATCTCCCCGTGAAGAAGGTGCTCGATGAGCTTTGAGTCCATTTCCATATCCACTTTGTGATACCCCATGTCCCAACTCGTTCGTAATACAATTGCTACGGCCCAAAAACTAGCAAAGGAAACCGAAAATATGACAATGGTGTGCACACCACCCCTATTCACCGGACATTTTTGTCCCGCGGGACACCCCAAAAGTGTTATATGTAAAGATATAATATTGAGTCGGATTGTGTTGAGCTTACTTTTTATGAGCACAAGTGAATCTCCATGAAGTTAACTTATTGGATTTCTCGGCCTAATTAAGATACTAAGTTAGTACTGGACAATGATAGTCTCGACTTGACAAGCCTAAGACATGTTGTTAAACGTCAATTATGACAGTTACATTTATACAGTGTGTTAATATGTGAAATTTTCAAGTGGTTATTAAACAAATAACTTACTGCGTAGTATATAAGGTAGGTGAACCTTTATTATCAATCGACTTTAGAATAAAACATCATTAAATTTAATCACGTGTCATACTTTAATCACAAGATGCATCTATACAAATGCGTGAAACTCGGTCCGCACTATTTGATCTACCATAATTTATAATGTTGTGATTGAATCTAATTAGATCGTGTTGAGATGTGTAGAAATGTCCAACATCGACAATATGATAATACGTGAACCTAACATATAAATCTTATGACGACTTTTTCTGTTGTGAATTGGTTTTAGATAGAACCCGAAATTTTGTGAGTAAGTTTACTTTAACATGCAACCCTTCCACGTCTTAAACCCGTCAGATATAAAATACATCTATAGTCTATACAAATACGTGAAACTCGGTCTGCACGATTTGGCTAACCATAATTTATAATATTGTGATTAAATCTATTTAGATCTAGAGTTCAAAATGATTGGCAATCCGAAAACCACATGTGTTCTTTGCTAAAAGGCGTGAAAGTCATGTGAAGGTTCCCATTACCATGACCAACTGACCCTCCATCTAGCAAGTCTATAAAGGACAAAGCTTTTTCTGTTAGGAGACTTACTATAAGCATGTGTATATCACTATTGTGTTAGTGTATAGTCATAGAAATTGATGCTTCACTCACTTAAGGGTGTACTTCTTTTGTATTGTCCAAGTTAATCAAGTACGTGGCTATATGTTGGACCAATAAGTTTTAAGTTTTAAGATAGGGTTGTAATATGAGACAATAAGTTTTAACATGAAACCTATTGAACTTATGTGTTGGATTTGGGTCTAACACATGTGTTTTTGTATGCACACAATCTCCGAACTGTAAGTGATAGACTTTAAGATAGGAATGTAATATGAGACAAGCTACTCAGGTTTGACTCGCGTTCGGCTCGGTAGCTCGTGTAAAGTTCGGCTCAGTCAGCTAAAATGACACTATAAGAGCATTATTTAACTGAGCTACTCGGGTTTAGATCGGGATCGACTTGTCAAAAGCTTGGATCAAACCTATTGAACTTATGTGTTGGATTTGGGTCTAACACACGTGTGTTCGTATGCACACAATCTCCGAACTGAAGTGATAGATTTTAAGATAGGGTTGTAATATGAGACAAGCTACTCATATTTGACTCGCGTTCGGCTCGGCTTGCTCGTGTAAAGTTCGGCTCGCTCAGTTAAAATAACACTATAGGAGCATTATTTTAACCGAGCTACTCGGGTTTGGATCGGGATCAACTTGTCAAAAGCTTAGATCAAACTCGTTCATTATTTCAAAACAAGCCGAATATAAACAAATTTTAAAGCTCGTATAAAATTTAGGGTCAACTCGTTTATAAACGAGTCTATCTTGCTTTAACATGGTTTACACAACAATATTTGTAATATGTGAGATATCCTCTATTTGTTTTGAGAAAGAACAAGAAATTACGACTTTGTATATGGGCCATTATTGGGCCATATTCGGCCCATACCTACTCAGTCGGCCCAACCCAAATCTTTATACCTGAGAAGACAAAAACATTTGGAAATTAAATCTTTTTTTATTTCTACCTAATTACAGTTTGTATTGTTATTTACAAATGGGGATAAAGGGGATGAAGAACGGGAAGATGAATCTGCTTCCTCTTGCTTCAGAAAATAGAAAGATCGAAGACAACGAAGAAATCTATCGTACTCTAGATTTCGGGCTTTAACAAACGTAAATCGAATCGAAGAAAGGTTGAGAAAAAATGGAATCTGGATCGCAAAATCCATTGATTACTCCTCCGCAAGATCCGTTGATTACTCCTCTTCCACAACCACGGCAGCCGTTGCCTACCCCTTTTCCTCCTTACATGCCTGAACTTCCGCCGCAATCGCGCGTTAGCCTTGTGAAATCAATATGGAGGATGTTTATATTAACCAATTTTGGTATCGGAGGTTAGTTTTCTCGCTCCAAATATCTCTATCGCTTGCTTAAAATGTCTATTTCGAATCTTTGTGGATTCTTCGAAATTAGTGATTGGAAATTTGGAATAGATTGGCTGTTGTATTGATTAATCTGAGGATTTGTTTCGCTAGTTTGGAATGAATCTTAGGTTCGATTTATATGGTGGTGTTATAGCAGTGTGAGTATGCGTTCCTGGCTTTGTGGTTGGACGAATCATTTGAATGAAATAAAATGTTTAGATAAAGGAGTCGCCATTTTACCATGGGAGAAAGGATTAACGGAGTTGTTTGCTAGAGCTATCAGTAATTTGAAGAAGAAATTTTCAGGAGATTATGTAATGTAGTTCCGTCCCATTTACAGAAGAAATGATACGTTATTACTTTTGTTTGCCTCCAAAATACAACTGTTTAAGAGTTGAATTGATCTAATCTTGATGGATGTGTATCTGGGAGCTTGATTGAGTACATTATCCAAATCTTACATTATAGAGCACCAGCTAGATTGGATAGTTGGATTGAGTGAAAAAGTCTTTTATTTGAGTTGATTTGCTTTGCTTTGCTAGACACTTGGATAAATCGGAAGATTGTAAACACGACGTGTTACTAATGGAGGCAAAGGTTTATCCTTTATAGGATTGGAGGTGTTTGCAAGAATGAATTATTTGATGAATTTAATGAGTAGCATGTATAGATTGCTGCAATGGCTTGAACTGCCAGTCGTTTGAAGAAGAAATTTCGGGATTTTGTCTATTGTAAATGAAACTTTCATAGATTTGTATGTGTATCTAGGAGCTTGATTTAGTGCATACGACCCATACTCATTTGGCCATCACGATTGGTCTTTGAGATCCTTAAAACTATTACAGTTGTATGGAGTGAGTAATGTCTTTCTTTGAGTTGTTTTACTGGACACTTTCTGTTTCTTTTCCTCTAGATATTCTAAAGGGTATATGAATATGAATGTTCAACAAGCGAAACAGGATTTGGATTCTATCAAGTTATCTATTAATGCTTTTCTATATTAAAAGAAAAAAAATTCATTTAACATCAGACTACATAGCATACCGGGGTAAACTATGGAGTAAGGAGCATCCTTTGATGTTTCCTGGAGTGTGCTGAAGGTTGATGATGAATCTAGATGTCTGCCTATGGAAGTTTTTTTCTCAAGTAGTTCAGCCTAAATCTGCTTATGGTTCTCTTATATAAGTTGAGCTGTTCAAGTGCTTATCTCTATTTGGTGCTAGATTATTGAAGTGGTTTAAGATTGTAAAGACTGAAGGTTGAGTTTTTTTTTCTGTATAAGTTGAGCTATTCAAACTTGAGTGTTCCCAGTTTGATTTAGGAATCATTGATTATGTCTCATGAATAAGTTCTAAGTGGATGACCATACTGAACCTCTGGACACTTAACACTATGCATAATTTAGGCTACCTATGGCATGTATATTCTTTGGAGGTTGAGTGTTTTTAGGAGTTTGTTTTGTCTTCTTGAGAGGAAAACTGAAATCACTCTCAACATTTAAGCTTAACCTCTGTAACGTCAAACCCCCATTTAAGGATCGGTTGGTACCAGTATTATGGATTCGAATCATGAATGGTTGATTCCACTTCCATGTATCATATGACGTGAATGGGAATCATATTCAATCCAAATATTGATTCCAACTAAAAAAAAACTAAATTGAAGCAATAGCTATTAAGAGTTAATCTGATTACGGTATGTGATACTTGCACCTAAAAATACCTTCTATCATAGATTGATTCTCACGTTTCCTGCACTTATGGTTGATTCTCAAGTTTAATCCTTTGCTATTCATATTTTCAGCTTATATGTCACTGACAGCAAGTCTGAATAACGAACCTAGTGCGGAGAAGAAGGAAGCTCCCCAACCAGTCAAAGTTGAAGAACCCCCTCCCCAACCCGAGAGTCCTCCTCCCGTGGATTTGGAATCTGATTATGATTACGACTTAGTACATATTAGGACCCATCTCTTACCATCAGAACCCATCTCCACGGATCAGCAAAAAGAGCTGTTCCAGTGGATGCTAGAAGAGAAGAGAAAGATCAAACCCAAAACCCGAGAAGAAAAGAAGAGAAATGATCAAGATAAGGCCATCCTTAAACAATTCTTACGCTCAAAATCAACCCCACGCATCTGATCTTTGTTGATCCTTCCATGGAAAATGTCATTTGGGCGATTCTTGAGGAGATGACAATTTTTTTCACTTATCTCCTCCATTTTGACAACATTAGTAGTATAATTGGCCTCGGCGAAGAGCATCATCAGTTGCTCTATTCTAGTTATAGCTGGCTGTGTTACAAGCAATGTGGGATACAAACTAAGGCTGTGTTTTGTTACAAATACTAAGGTGATGTTAATTAGGACTTGGGTTTTGAAGGCTTTTTAGTTTAGAACTTTATTCCTGGTTTAGATGATTTTTTTTTCTTTGTATACGCTTTACAATATGATATTGTAGACAGTAAAGTTGTGAAGAAAACTGACAGCTTGACCTGATCTATCATGGTATCTATGTACTATTAACTATTATCAACACTCTTATGGGTTAGGTGTTCATGTCTTTGGTCTAAAAGTGGCTTGGGAGTTGGGTACTTGGGCGAGATTGCTATTCGTACCATCTGGAACATGCTATTCATACGCCGACTACGCGTACGCTGTACGCAATGCGTAGCCGTAGCAACAAGCTGATTTCATTCAAAAATAATGGAAAATGGATACGACTATGCTTTGCGGAAGCGTAGCCATACTACGCATACGCCATGCGTAGTCGTAGAGCGTATGTGTAGTAGCCATAGCATGAAAAATTAAGAAAAACTTACTACGCAGTGCGTAGACGTAGAACGGGTACATATAGTATGACTAAGATGGTACGAATAGCAGGAACCGTACCTGGGTGTTGATTACAGTTGGATACCCTTCTACTTCAGCGCACATTACCTCGGTACCACCCTCTCTCTGGTTCTAGATGTCATGGCCGTAGAACTAGAAGTAGGAAGTGGACTATTCAGTTTCATCGCGTCTTTCGTGAGATGGATAGAGTAGCATATTACCTTGCAGGTGTTGCTTTGTAATTTTTTCCTGTGGGTTTGAATGTATCGGTTACTCTCGTGAGGATATAATGGACTTTTTATTAGATGATGTAAAATTGTAAGGTGGTATGGTTATCCCAAGTTAGATCTTGCCTTAAAAAAAAAAAAGAGGGGTATTACGGACACGGTGATGGATTTCGTAAACGCACGACGGTTACGGAATCCGTGACCGTAAAAAAAAGAAATTACGGAATCTGTGACCGTAACCCGTAACCGTGATGTTGTCAGTTTTTTTTCCGGGTTAGAATTCACATAGAAAATTATCACGGATCCGGAACCGTAATCGTGACGGATCCGGAACCGTAATCGTGACGGTACCGTGAAATGTCACTGATTCGGAACCTGTAACCGTCACGGTTACGACATCCGTAACCGCCATGCATTTGTGAATTCCAACGTTGTGCGTTTACGACCGGAAAAAAATCACGTCCCAATCTCATAATTTTGACACTTGTCACCATTTCATGTATTCTCATTTTCAGATTTTTCACTATTTTTTACTACACCATAATATATTATGCCTATATAGATTTTAACAAAACCTTCTACTCGATGTATTTTTCATAATTGATGTTGTATTTTGAGTTATGCATTTTAAATATCATTTATATATTTATACCCAAATTATTTTTAGATTTCTTTCTAATAAATAGGCTCATGGTATAAATATATTTAGTAAATAATCAAACTCCTTACCTTTTAATTTCAATTTAATAAAAATAGTAAAAATACTAAAAATTAAAGAATACACAACCCTAATTGAAATAGAAAAAGGTCTATTTGAACAACTTCTTTCTCCATTTATTATATCCATTTATTATATCGTTACTAAATTCGTTTTACTAATAAGTATATATGTGTCCTAGTATTTTCAACATTACTTATTATTCATCCCAAATTTAGATAAGATGACACATGCACCTTATTGTATCATCTTTTAACTCTTTGTCAACTATTCATGCTAATAATAAAACTTATAATAGATCCTAAAGTAACGTCATATATATCTTGATGTATGACATATGATATCAAAAACGTATGATTTTTTCTCTAAAATAATGTTCAAAGTATAGTTGATAAAAACTATGTTAATTAATGTTATTATGTCATAATCATTTTACAATCAAAACTAAATTATTGTATTGAAGACGAGTTCCTGACCACAGTTGACATTATATCCTCAATTAGACTTGGGTCCGGTTTGAACCAAACCATCAAACCGACGGTTTAGGTTTGCCGGTTTGGCCAAACCGTGGGTTTACGATTTAGGTTTAGGTTTGGCCAAAGTTTGGTTATCTTTTTTATTTATTTTTTTTAAAAAAATGGACCAAACCGCCGGCTTGTTCCTCAAAACCGGCGGTTAACCGCCGATTTGGTCCAGTTTGGTCCAGTTTTTCATTTTTTTTTTTTAATAAACCGCCGACCAAACCGGCGGTTTAGGTTAAACCTAAACCGCCGGTTTGAATTTTGACGGTTTCGGTTTAGGTTTGGCCAAAGGCCAAAACCTAAACCGACGGTTCGCAAACTTTGCGACCCACCACTATCCTCAATGAAGTACATTATCATTTGATGTTATTAATATGTATAATATATTAATGAGATACGTGACAACTTTTTTTATTAGGTCGAGTTTTATAGAGAAAATACATACAATTAATAATATGATATTAAATTGTTGATTAAATCTGTTATATATATATATATTTATATATTATCTAACTATTGACTTTAAAATATATTTTATATTCTTATCTATTTTTTAAAATACAATTTGATTACATCTCACACACGTACGTACGAAGGGTACTGCAATTGCTTTGTCATTGCAGGCTACTCTATAAACTATGACCTTTACGTCTGAATTGTCTCCTTAAAATGCAAACCAATTGATTAAAAATAATAATTGTCTAGCTGTAAGGCTTAAAATTCTCATATATATTTTTTAAAACGGAAAGCGGTTAGGTTGGACTACCTCTAGAAGGTAGTTCACCCTAAAGCATTCTTGCGGATGAGAACACGAAGTTCAGGATCGTTTTTATTTTTAATCATAAATGGTGGTTCGAGGAACCGGCCAGCCGAGACACTAATGGATCAAGGTGGCGCCAGCTCGTAATCCTTCCACTGACAGGAGCGGGAGGTCTTCGTTGCTCTGTGAAACCAGCCTAACGTGGTGCCCTCCTCTATAGGAACCGTGTGACCCAGAGCCTTCGCTCAAGTCACCCTACTCAACTCCCTACTTGGAGAGGGCGAGCCAACGTCCGCCACCAGAGACCCGGTCTGGCTGACCAAGGAACCATTCCCACCATCTTAATGTCCCCACTCGGGTTATAAGCCCACGCTACTGAGCTCGATAGGTTTAAAATTCTCATATTGAACATGCTCGTGACTTGTAATTTGTATAAAAATGCAAAATATATATATATATATATAAACTTGGAGATAGAAATTAAGAGGGTTGTGAGTCATTTGATGAGTTTTAAATCAAGAGCTCTCACACAATCATCGTAAATGACATTTTTGTAAATTGACTCAATGTAATGTTTTTATTTATCGGTGTTCATAAATATGGAAAAGAACGTGACGAAGAAATGTGAGAGATTTGACTATTTCTTTCTTTTTTTAGTGTTTGATTTTTTCTCATATATATTATAATTATCAAAATGTCATTAATGATATCTCATGAAAAGTCCTTCATTTAGAATTTATCTGATGACTCACAATGTTTCTTATTCCTATATGGAAGACTCCTCACCGGAAACAACCCCTCTCTATATAGTTTCAATATGTGTTATAGCTCAAACAATTCACCATGGAAGAAAATTTAAACACTAAATCTCCCTTCCTTACAATAATCTTGCTCTCAATCATATTAGCAACAAGAACTCTTCCATGTTCAAGCGCGGATGCTCCGGTTGCTCCTCCGGCTCCCGACGTTTATCCCCGAGTAGCAATGCCACACTGCAACGAAAGTTGCGGAGGTGTTGTCATCCCTTATCCCTTCGGAATCGGCGACAACTGCTCTCTTAACCCCTCGTTCACCATCATATGTTACACTCCTAATTTCTGGGCTCCGGGTCCGACGAGGCCAATACTAGCCAGCCTTCAGTGGTCTTATCTTTCTATTGAGCGTACCCCTTTCCACACGCCTAAAGCTTCATTTATCCCCCCAAAAACACAAGTCACCCAAATTAGCTTGGGAGACGCATCAACCAACAACTCAATTTCAATCACGGGGTCCTTTGACAGGTTAAACTTTCACGGCGAGAATCTCTACGCTCATAAGACACTCAATATGTCGGGGATGCCTTATCGCCTCATGGGCAACGCGCGTAACTTCTTGCTTGCTGGTGGATGCAGCGGCGGCGCTGTTGTGGTCAGAGATAAGGATAACAATACCATTGCCGGTTGCGCTGTTGCTTGTATCAAGAACGCAACCCTTGTCGCTCCTGCTCCTCCCGCTCCTGCTCCTGTTAAAAGGAAAAATAATACGAGTTGTTTCGGTCTCGAGTGCTGTCAATCTGCTGTACTCACTTCACAAGAGTTCATTGAGATGGACTTTGTCAACTTTCTTGGTAAGAATGTTTCTGAACCGGTTACTGCGGTTGTGGTGGATATTTCTTACCTGGAGGAGTGGAACGTCGATAGGCGTTTGTCCGCGTTTGAAGAAGCTCCGACCACACTGCAGTGGAAGGTTGATGATTTGCCGGTTAAGAGTTCAAGCTACGCTAATTCGTTGTGTGTTAAGGAGAATGATGATGAGGGTTATATTTGCAGTTGCAAACATGATTATCATCACGGAAACCCTTATCTCCCTAATGGCTGTCAAGGTACGTATTTCTATTATAAATACATATAGTTAGTGATCCGACCCGAAATTACGGTCTAGTTTGGACCGTAACACTAATTAAGCCGTTTTTTATCATGGTCCCGCTCTAAAATCATGATATTATTGGTCAGTCGGAGTCCATAATACTACCGGACCGTTGTAGATCCCTACTCATTTGCATTTGTTTTCTTTTCTTTCCGGAATAACCTCTATAACCGGTTTGATCCGGATTTTAACCGGTTTGATTCGAATTTTAACCGGATCGGGTTGAAACATTCAACACACACAAAAAAAGTGTTGGAACGGATCTGTATAGTCCGGACCAAACCACATTAGACCATCTGTCTAATGTCCAATATGTATGTGATTTTGGGTGTAAATGATTTGGACCGAACCGTAATCAACTCATTTCAAATATGAACATATCAAAATGTTACTCGTTCGACTCAAATAACAATGGTATACAATAGACGTGCTACTTTGTCAACCTATGGCCTAAAGTATATCAAATTTAAAGGTTTGTATGTATGTATATTTATTTCAGCCATCAAGGTGTGCCGGCAATGTCCAGATGATTGCATTTCTGCCGGAAATAACACTTTTTATTGTCCCTCACCACCTCTTCCTCTACCTCCGTCACCGATGCCTCAACGTTTATCGCAGAGGTTGGTTATAGGTATATAATAAAACTCTCTTTAATTTACCTTTTTTAAAAATTGTTGGTAAATTATGTTGCATAACACTAATTTTAGGTTAGAATGTGTTCCGCGACATGAAAATAAAGCACTAATCTTAGGAATGATTGCCATTTTGTAACACAAGTATAACTTTGATGAAATATTTTGATAAATTTGATTACTGGTCACTTAAAAGTTGCGTTAAAAACTCAACAAACTAATCAGAATATTTCACTAAAATTAAACTTGTGCTACAAACGTCATCATCTCTTAAAGTTGATGTTTTATTTCGAGATTATGAACGGTATTCTCACCCACATAACTTTGCCTCAAATCGATATATTTTTTTATATTTTTTTATCATAATCTTTCTATGATATATCAAAAGTAATATATGTTAACACCTTCGTTATGCATTCTTCTTCTTACTTATTGATTAGGGCTTGGCATATCTTTGGCATCAATGATCTTGCTTGTTGCATGTATTATATTGTATCAATTCCTTCGGAAAAGGAAAGAGGTCAAGAAACGGGAAAACAATTTCAGAAAGAATGGTGGTTTGTTATTACATCAAGAAATGCGTACTAGTGATGGTTCTATTGAACGAACCAAACTCTTTGGTAGCCATGATTTGGTGAAAGCAACCGATAACTTCAACGATAATAGAGTTCTTGGTCGTGGCGGGCAAGGTATAGTGTACAAAGGAATGTTGGTTGATGGAGAAATAGTCGCGGTTAAGAAGTCGAACAAAGTTAGTGAAAGACAATTACAACAATTCATCAACGAGGTCGTAATTCTCTCACAAGTCAATCATAGAAATGTGGTTAAGTTGTTCGGATGTTGCTTGGAAACAAATGTCCCTCTGCTTGTTTATGAATATGTCCCGAATGGTACGTTGTATCAACATCTCCACCATCCTTATGAAGATTTTCGTATTACTTGGAAAATGCGTCTACAAATCGCTGCAGACTCAGCTGAGGCACTTTCGTATCTACACTCATGGTCATCTTCTCCGATATACCATAGGGATGTTAAGACGTCCAACATACTATTGGATGACAAATACAAAGCGAAGATGTCAGATTTTGGAACTTCAAAGACCCTCTCATTAGATCAAACTCATGTTACCACTCACGTTCAAGGTACCATGGGATATATGGATCCAGAATTCATCCAATCAAATGTATTCACAGAAAAGAGTGATGTTTACAGTTTTGGAATTGTTCTTCTCGAACTCCTAACAAGTAAAAAACCAGCTTATTTAGATAACATTGAGGGGCCTAAAAGACTAGCATCGGAGTTTTTATCCGCATTAGAGAACTCTCGATTACACGATATTGTGGATGCTCATGTTTTGGAGGAAGCACGAGAGCAAGAAATCGAAGGCGTTGCTAATCTTGCTAGTAAATGCTTGAATCTGAACGGAAAAGAGAGACCTACAATGAAAGAAGTTGCGGTGACATTACATATAATTACCTCACAAAATCCTGCGCCAAATGCATCCCAACAAAATTTCATATCCAGAGAAGAGATACTTCTTGGCCAAACTTATACTCCCACTGACAGCTCGTTAACCATTTCTAGCACATTTGGTCCGAGATAAGACACACTTCACAATTCCATTTATGTTTGTTTTTTTAAATTGTATGTTATGTAAGATAAGATGTGTTGCACAAGATAGTCTTTGATATATGAAGTTTATTGTTCGAGTGTTTGTACTTGTGCCAGAAAACGTGGGTTACTTTTTGAAGGACGGTTACATATTGATTGAATCTTGGGCTAATTTGGTTAATTGGCCTTTTTGGATTTTTGCGTTAGTAACTAGGCTTTTTCGTTGTTTTTGTTAGATAAATATACCCCAAATATTTGTTATTGTCCAACTCTTCAACATTAGGTTTCCCTTTACCCTCTCTCGCTTCTGCCGCTTCTCCCATCTGATTCTTGGATCAAAGAGCTACTACGCCTCCAGATCTGAGGCGACAGATCAAACGGACCAACCCCTCCTCCTCTCGAAGACATTGTTGTTGTGTGAAGTTGTGGCGACGAATCTAGATCTAGATCTAGATATGAGGCGACAAATCAGACGGACCAGCCCCTCCTCCCCTCGAAGTCATTGTTGTTGTGTAAGTAAAGTTTCACTCGTACTTTCTGTACAGGTGGCCGGTAAGGGGCCGGAGTTGGTGGCGACCCAACTACAAGCGGAGAAGGAGGTTTACTGGGCGGTGTCGGAGGTGCTATAGGAGGAGGCTTAGTCACCGGCGTCGTCGGTGGCAGAGGAGGAGGGTTAGTCACCGGCGTCATCGGTGAGGTTGTGACCGGCGTTGTCGTCGAAGTTGGTGGCGATCTAGATCTAGATCTAGTTGCATCCAAATCACTGGTGGTGCTGAATGACAACTACCCGGATTGATCAGCTGAAGAAGTAGATCTTAATGAATCATTCTTTTTTTATTGTTTTGTTTTAATATGGTTGGCTGATTTTCTTATGATCTAAGTAGGAATCCACCAGCTTAGCCACCATTGTTGGAGGTATCTGATATGCTCTTAGGCTTTTCAGTCTCCAGAAAGACACTTTGAGTTTGCACAGGATTCAGTTCTCCTTGCAGAATGAACTCCTTAACCAAATTATGTACCAAATCAACATCATAAGTACCTTCCCCTGAAAGCACTTGAATCAACAAGTCAGCAACGGAAGCCTCCTCCAACTTCAACGCAATTCTTCCTGTTAGCTCTTCCTTGGATTGCAACCTTAGCAGAAAACTACACGACACACTACCCTTCTTTCATTGTTATACTAATACATATGACAAGTTGACGGGCAATAATGTTGTGTTTGTCATCTCCTTCCTTGCATTGCAAGGCTTATGCATTTGGTGACCGCCTACCCTACTTCAATCAATGGTTAAGTATTATATTTGGTAGCTGAAATCAATTTAGCTGTCAATTCTGCACCACTCATTTTGTAAACCGTGTGTCATTTATGGCATCCAGAGCTTGTTGTGTTGTTGTATTGGAATAAGGTTGTTTCTTTTGATTTTTTTTTGTACTCTAGTATTGTTGAACAGATTCTCATTTTCGTTTTTTTTTACTCTGTAGGAGATGAAGAGCTTGTAGAAGATGGTGAAACTTATTTCAGGAATATCAAATATTGGCCTAAAACTATCACGTGTTAAACCTATTTTTCTTCAGTTGCCTAGGGTTTTCTAGTAAGAGGAGAGTTAGGGTTTTCTAGTATGAAACTTGTATACTTCTAGTATGTGAATTCCGGTATGTAAAATCTAGTATGTAAGTTCCGGTATATAAATTATAAAAAGCAAAAAAAGGATAAAAAGAAAAAAAAATTATGGTATGAGTTTCTGGTATGAAATTCAAACCAGAAACCCATACCAACAAATTATAAAAAAAATTAAAAAGGACCAAAAAAACAAAAAAAAACTGGTACGAAAAAACTTCTGGTATGAGAAATTTTGGTATGAAAAAATTCTGATATGAAAAAATTCTGGTATGAAAAATTCTAGTATGAAAAATTCTAGTATGAAAAATTTTTGGTATGAACTTCTCGTATGAAAACTTTTTGGTACGAGAAATAAAAAAGAAAATAAAAAAGACAAAAAATAAATAAAATAAAATATAAAAAAACAAATTCAATAATTAAAAATTAAAACTTACACTTATATAACAAATAACAAACATCAATTATCTTTTTTGAATGAGTTGGTTAAGTAGGTAGATAATGTAACATTGTGTATAAAGTAGGTACATTTTATTTTGGGTTAACACACCCTAAATTATAAAGAAAAAGATAAAATAGAAAATTAGAAAATATATTACCTTATGACTTATGAGTTAACCTTCTCTCTCCTATATATATATATATATATATATATATATATATATATATATATATATATATATATATATATTTATTATTTTTCTAATTAAAGATCTTACGAAATAAGATCTACGTCAAATAAGGGATGTGATAATAACTGAACCTAAAATCTCTCCATAATTATTTACGGTCATTTAACAAGATCAAACGTCAAATAAGGAATGAGATAATACCTTATGGGGAATGTACACAAGTTTCGTTTGTTTATGTACACAAGTTCCGTTTTTTATGTACACAAGTTCTGTATGTTTATGTACACAAGTCTGTCATTTACACAAAATTTGGTTACACAAATCTTTCATTTACGCAATGTTTGGTTACAAAAGTCCGTCATTTACACAAAGTTTGGTTACACAAATCTTTCATTTACGCAATGTTTGGTTACAAAAGTCCGTCATTTACGCAATGTTTGGTTACACAAGTCTTTTATGTACTAACATTGTGTAATTGAAATTATGTATTAAAATTGTGTAATTGAAATTATGTATTAATATTGTGTATCATGAAAAGAATACACAAAGTTTGATCAGTAAAACTAGTATAAGGTTGGGAGGGGGGTCAACTCGTCTAGAGTTCGCGAATCCTACCTTTAACATAAAAAAGTGTCTTATTATTGGAACTTGGAATAAGAAAATCTCTTGATTAAGGGTAATAATTGTTAGAACTAAATATAAATAAACTATGAATTTATACATGTTTTAACACATGGATGTGCCGAACACTTTCCGGACACATTTTTGATGGGCTCCGGTCATTGTCAACACCGAAAAGTGGGAGTTTTGGTTTCGTCTTCGCGAACTCTTGCTCGTGATAAATTTATACGTTAAATTTGAGTTCCGTTGGAACTTTGGAATAAAAAATTTTCTTGATTAAGGGTAATAATTGTTGGAACTAAATATAAAAAAAACTATGAATTATACATGTTTCAACACATGGGTGTGACGAACACTTTCTGGACACATTTTTGGTGGGCTTCGGTCATAGTCAACACCGAAAAGTGGGAGTTTTGGCTTCGATCGTCTTCGCGAGCTCTTGCTCGTGATATATTTATACGTTAAGTTTGAGTTCCGTTTGAATGAGAAATGGAGACCCAAAGTTGTTTGCGTGATAGACAATAACTTGGAAAAATAGTAAAAAAGAATAAGAGTTTCCCACATCGATTATATAAAGGGGAATCCAATAAGATATATAGGGAAAATATGCACTAAGGCATATAGCATTTGCGTTACTACCATTTTCAATGAAAATGGCGTAGACAAACCACCACACGTGTCAAGCCCGTACTCGTTGTCGTGCCGAGTTTATTAGATGACACCTGCACCATATTGCATCTTCTTTTTATGTCTTTGTCAACTATTCTTGCTAATTAAAAAAAACTTATAATAGATCCTAAAGTAACGTCATATACATCTTGATGTATGACGTATGATATCAAAATTCTATGATTTTTCTCTAAAATAATGTTCAAAGTATAGTTGATAACAACTATATTAGTTAATTTTATTATGTTATAATTATCTTGCAATCAAAACTAAGTTGTTTTATTGAAGACGAGTTCCTGACCACAGTTGACATTATATCCTGAATGAAGTACATTATCATTAGCTACTCACCCGTGATTACCTTCCCTTGATTCACAAGGTTACACAACGTGTACAATCATGGAACGCCAAGTCCCTCTCTTATGCGGGTAGAGCTCAACTGGTGAAATCCATACTCTTCTCTATTAACTATTACTGGAGTTCTATGTTTCTTCTGCCGGTCAAGATCATTGGCATAATTAATGGGATCATTCGATCTTACTTCTGGTCGGGCATTGAGAGTAGCAGGAGAGCCTTGGTGGCCTGGAAGGCCATTTGTTCCCCTAAGCCTAATGGAGGCCTCGGTTTCCCTGACCTGCTCGCGAGGAACAAAGTGGCTCTTGCTCGACTTATCTTCGATATTGATAGAGGGGACAGCAGCATCTGGACTCAGTGGATTGACAAGCACATCTTCAAGGGGGGCTACAACATCTGGAATTGTAGGCCCAAGCTGCACCACAGTGCATTCTGGAAGAGCATCCTAACTATCCGTGATGACATTGTGGCCTCTGGTGGGAATGGTAACTCGCTCACTAAGCCGAATGGCTCTTTCTCACATCATCAGGCCTATGACATATTCAAGCCCATTCTTCCCCCAAGTACCCCTAATCCCTTCAAGGCAATATGGAACATATCAAATATCACCAAATGCAGCTACATAGCATGGCTTGCTGCACTCAAAAGGCTTCCCACATTGGCTAGAATCAAAGCCTGGAATAAAACAGATAATGACATCTGTAGGATGTGCAAGAGTGCTACGGAGGATGATGACCATCTATGGCACCATTGTAGCTATGGATCTCTCGTCTTGGATATCGTCTCTAGATGGACTAGAACTCCATACCCTGCCCCCTATCTACGTAACATCTGGCATTGGTTGAGCACATGCAACATGCAGAAGTCGAAGCTGCTCGACCATATTAGAATCGCTTCGATCACATCAGTCATATACCAAGTTTGGATCGCCCGCAACAATCTAATCTATAACAAAACATTCACTAGAGCCATTGAGTGTGCAGCTAATGTTATCAACTCAATCAAGAGTCACTTTGGAACCAACTGGAAGGACAGGTCTCATCATTCCCTCCATGTTGCTGGGATGCTTAACATCCGGCTTGACTAAGTTTCTGTCTCCCTTTGCTGAACATCCGGATTGACTAAGTTGCTGTCTCCCTTTGCTGGGATGCTCTTGTACCTTTCTTTCGTCTCTTATTTTTGTACTTGCATCCTGAACTAGAATTCTATCTCATCTTGTAAATTCATACTCAATACAATTAACATTTCAAAAAAAAAAAAAAAAACATTATCATTTGATGTTATTAAATAATAATATCTATAATATATAAATGAGATTTGTGGCAACTTTTTTATTATCTAAATATTGACTTTTAAATAAAATTTTATTTTCTTATCTATTTTTTAAAATACAAATTGATTACATCTCACACACGTACGTACGAAGGGTACTGCAGGCTACTCTATAAATTATGACCTTTACGTCTGAATTGTCTCCTTAAAATGCAAACCAGTTGATAAAAAAAAAAATAATAATTGTCTAGCTGTAAGGTTTTAAATTCTCATATTTAACATGCTCGCGACTTGTAAATTGTAATTAGTATAAAAAAATGCGTATATGTAGGTTTTTTATTATTAATATATTTCACTGTAAATATCTCAACTCGTTCTAAGGATACGAGAATGTAAGAACGGACCTTACCTATTGAAAGTTTTTTTTTATTAATATATATACATACATACATTGATGATCGGTTCTCAATCATACTTTTCATCTAACTTTTAAAAAAAACTTAGGAAGGGATTAGAGCCGGTGTTAACCAGGAGGGTTAGAATCGGAGTTTATAGGAGGAAAGGGAGTTGTAGTTTGCAAGAGGGATGAAGCCTGGAGTCGGAGTTGATAAGATCGAGATCAGGATCGTGATAAGATTTTGATTGTGATGACTATTGTTTTGTAGCACCGACAAGGACGCCAGAAGATTATGGGTTTTTTCCTAGACTCCAAACGTGGGACTACCGTCCGCCCGAGAAAACAATCGGATACGACACATATGTTCGGACCGTTGCGTCCGGCTTTGTTGGATGTGTGAAAATGTTCCACATTGACCATATGATACTAAGCCTAACGTATAAGTTTTAGGGTTACTGATCCTAATGTCAATTGATTTTAAGATGAAACATGGGTAGGTTCACTTTACATGGTACATTCTCCCCGTATTAGACCCACCAGATATAAAAGATAAGTTAACATGATATCAGAACAATTCCTACGTAAGATTAGCGAAAAATGTGTTATCTATCAGTTTAGCTAAGTTGATCTTAAGAATTTATGTAAGTGTCAACTAATCAAATATGGTTTGACGTTTAACGAGGCCGGCCTACTAAAATATAACTTTCCCATTGGTTTACTTTAAGTCCACTTGATAAGAGATGGAGAACCACGTACTTATGCAACAAAACTATATATATATATATATATATATATATATATATATATATATATATATATATATATATATAGTCTCAATGTGTCAATATGTGTTATAGCTCAGACAATTCACCATGGAAGAAAATTTCAACACTAAATCTCCCTTCCTTACAATAATCTTGTTCTCAATCATATTAGCAACAAAAACTCTCCCATGTTCAAGCGCGGATGCTCCGCTCGCTCCTCCAGCTCCCGACGTTATTCCCCGAGTAGCAAAGCCAAACTGCAACGAAAGTTGCGGAGGTGTTCTCATCCCTTACCCATTCGGAATCGGAAAAAACTGCTCTCTTAACCCCTCGTTCACCATCATATGTTACACAGACGATTCCGGGTCATTTCCGACTCCGACGCCTATACTAGCCAGCCTTGAGTGGTCTTATCTTTTTATTGAGCGTACCCCTTTCGCACCTCAATTTTCATTTAGACCCCCGAAAACAATAGTCACCCAAATTAGCTTAGGAGACGCATCAACTAACAACTCAATCTCAATCACGGGCTCCTTTGATGAATTAGTCTTTCAAGGCGAGGATCTCTACGCTCGGAAGAACCTCAATATGTCGGGAAAGCCTTTTCGCCTCATGGGCAATGCACGTAACTTCTTGCTTGTTGGCGGATGCAGCGGCGGCGCTGTTGTGGTTAGAGATAAGGTTAACAATACCATTGCTGGTTGCGCTACTGCTTGTATCACGAACGCTACTCTTGTTGCTGATGATTCTCCTGCTCCGATTCCTACTAAAAGGAAAACCGCGGTTTTGAGTTGTTACGGTCTTGAGTGCTGTCAATCTGCTATTGTCGATTCACAAAAGTTCATTGAGATGAACTTTGTGAACTTTCTTAGTAAGAATGTTTCCAAAACCGCGGTTTCTGCGGTGGTGGTGGATATTTCTTACCTGGAGGAGTGGAGCGTCGATAAGAGTTTATCGGCGTTTGAAGAAGCTCCGACTACACTGCAGTGGAAGATTGATGATTTGCCTGTTAAAAACTCAAGCTACGCTAACTCGTTGTGTGTTAAGGAGAATGATGATGAAGGTTATATTTGCCGTTGCAAACATGATTATCATCGTGGAAACCCTTATCTCCCTAATGGCTGCCAAGGTACGTATTTAGATTTTAAATAAACATATATATTAAGGCTTGTTAAAAAACCGGATCCGACCGAAATTACCGTCTAGTATGGAGAGTAACACTTAGACATGGGTCCGGTTTGGGCTAAACCACCAAACCGGCTCAAACCACCGGTTTGACCAAACCGACGGTTTAGGTTTGCCAGTTTAGGCTAAACCGGCTCAAACCACCGGTTTGATCAAGCCGACGGTTTAGGTTTGCCGGTTTGAACAAACCGCCGTTTTACGGTTTGGTTAGTTTTTTTTTAAAGGGCAAACGTGCGGTTAACCACCAGATTGGATTTTCACGGTTTAGGTTTAGGTGTACGACCCATATATGTCACCCATATATAGTAACACTAATTTAAGCCGTTTCATAGCATGATCCTGGTCTAAAATCGTGATATTATTGGTGAGTCGGATACCGTATATACTACCGGAATGCAGTAGATCACTACTCATTTACATATGTTTTCTTTTCTTTTCTGAATAATCCTATATCCGGTTTGGTCCAAATTTTGACCAAATCGCGTTGAAATATCCAACACAAAAAAAAAAAAGTGTTGCAACGGATCTATACAATCCGGACTAGACCACATTAGACCGAATTGTTACGGTTCCGTCAGTCTAATGTCCGATATGTATGTGATTTTGGGTGTAAATGGGTGTATCTAACTTTAATCGACTCACTGCGGATCAAAATATAAGCATATAAATATGAAATGTTGATCGTTCAACTCAAATAGCTATGGTAGACGATACACATGCTACTTTTTCAAACTATACACCAAAGTATGGCCCCGTTTGGGGATGCATAAATTAAGACGAAATATTTATTTCATTTCCATAATCCCTATAATCTATTTCTATGAAGGTGAAATAAATTTCTCAATTTCATCTCCATAATCTATGAGACTGTTTGGTGAGGGGTGATTATGAATATGAAATGAAGATTATGAAATATATATATATATCAATATTTTTTAATAAAAGTCTATCATATTTAGTAGGGGTGGGCATCGGATCGATCCGATCCGATCCGAATGGCCGGATATCCGGGTAAATTTTTTAGTGAAAGTCCGATCCGGATCCGATCCGAATCCGGCCGGATATCCGGGAGTTTTTGCCGGATCGGGTCGGATAATTATCCGCGGATATCCGGCTGATCCGTTTGATCCGAATTATAAAAATTGGTATCCGAATAGGAATTATCCGGATCGGATTAGTCATTATCCGTTTGATCCGAATTAAAAAAATCAATATTTACATTTTACAGTAAACAAATTAACACATATTAATTTGATACATTACATATTGATTAACAAACAGAAGCTGCTTAACATATTTGACAGTAAGCACATATTAACTTGATACATTACACTAACACTTTGATTAACTTAATTATCATATTTGATAGTAAGCACACTAAGGTAGCAAGCAGTCAAGCACAAATTGACAGTAAGCACACTAAACATTTCATATTTGACAATAAGCTAATGTGAAGTTGTAAACAACACTTTGACAGTAAGCACATATTTGATAGTAGATGAGTAGCCTATTGCACAAGGTCGGGATTGTGGTATGTGGAGGCTGAAGTCCACCGTCGGTCTTTCAGGCTGGCGCCTAATCTGCCTATTACACAACACTACAACAACCAGTGAGCAGCGGGACTCATCAAGAACGAGTATAATAGAAGTCTAGAATACATTGAACCATCGAGAACGAGGATAATACAAGTAACTTACCATTAGCGTCGAGCGAGTGAGCAGCGGGACTTCCCTTTCCTGAGCAAGTGAAGACTGTAAAGGGATGAAGGGATCGAAGTGCGGGAGCGAGTGAAGGGAGAATTGAGAAGGATCGAAGTGCGGGAGTGAACTTCCCTTTCCTGAGCGGCGGATGAAGCGGTTTGAGCGAGCGAGTAATGAGAATAGTGAGTGTGAGGCTTGAGCGGCGGATGAGAATGGGAAAAAGCAACCCTAGCAAAATGTATTTTATTTTACCTTTTATTTTGAAATAAATTTTAACTATTAATTATCTTTATATTTTGTATCATATTTGACTTATTTGTCTATTTGGAGAATGGAAACCGATTTATATTAAATGACTATTAATATTACGTTGAAAATTTGTAAGTCTATATCTTATAATAATAAAATGAGATCAATTTTTATTAAATGATTGGTAGGATGAAATTTGTAAGTTTTAATTTTATAAAAGTCTATATTTTAAAATGAGATCAACTTAAATTATAAGGTTATTATGAACTTTTGTTCATTTGAATGATGTTAACTTATAATAAAATGAGATCAACATGTTAAATGATTGTTGTGAAATTTTAATCATTTAAATTAGATTAACTTATAATATTAGATTATAATCTTAATATTTATAATAGTTGATAAAAATCTGTATCTTAAAATGAGATCAACTTATACTAAAAGAATATTATGAATGTTTGTTCATATAAAAGAGATCAACTTATAATAAAAGATTATTATTGAGACCAACTTATAATCATATTTATAAAAATATATATCTTAAAATGCAATCAACTTATATTACAAGATTATTATGAATATTTGTTCATTTAATGAGATCAACATAACTTATGATAAAAGATTATTATTATTGAGTCAAACTTGTAACTGTATAAGTTTTAAACACATGATCATAATATTAATACAACTCTATATCTTAATATGAGAACAACACAAATTAAAAGATTCTTATGAACGTTTGTTCATTTAAACGAGACTAACTTCTAAGTTCTATTGTAATATTATTATTATTGAGACTATCTTACAAGACTTTATGAACGTTTGTTTATTTAAAAGAGACTAACTTATAATAAAATGAGATCAATATTAAAAGATTAATGTGAAAATTTGTTTATTTAAACGAGACTAACTCCTAATATATGATTACAATCATAATATTTATAAAAATTTATATCTTGAGATCAACATATATTAAAAGGTTATAATGAATGTTTGTTCATATAAAAGAGATCAACTTATAATAAAATATTGTTATCGAGATTAACTTATAATCATTTTATATAAAAACCTATGTCTTAAAATAAGATCAACTTATATTACATTAATATTATGAACATTTGTTCATTTAAATGAGATCAACATAACTTATGATAAAAGATTATTATTATTATTATTATTATTATTATTATTATTATTATTATTATTATTATTATTATTGAGTCCAACTTGTAACTTTATAATTTGTAAACACATAATCACAATATTTATAAAAGTTTATATCTTAAAATGAGATCAACATATATTACAAGATTATTATGAACGTTTGTTCATTTAAACGAGACTAACTTCTAACTTCTAGTATAAAATTAGTATTGGGATCATCTTATAATCACATCTATAAAAATCTATATCTTAAAATAAGATCCATGTATATTAAAAGATTATAATGAATTTTTGTTCATTTAAACGAGAATGACTTTGAAGTTCTTATGTAAGATTATTATTGCGACCACCTGATAATCGCATCTATAAAAATCTATATCTTAAAGAGATCAACATATACTAAAAGATTATTTTGAACATTTTTTCATTTAAAATGAGATCAACTTCTAACTTCTAACTTCTAAGTTCTAATATAAGATTTTTATTGTGACCATCCTATAATAACATTTATATAAATTTATATCTTAAAATAAGATCAACTTATATTAAAAAGATTATTATGAATGTTTCTTCGTATAATCGAGACCAACTTCTAACTTATAATATAAGATCAACTATTGTGACCATCTTATAATCACATCTATAAAAGTCTATATCTTAAAATGAGATCGACTTATATTAAAAATATCATTATGAATGTATGTTCATATAAAAGAGATCAACTTGTAATAAAAGATTATTATCAAAACCAACTTATAATCATATTTATAAGAATCTATATCGTAAAATGAGATCAATTATATGACAAGATTATTATGAACATGTGTTCATTTAAATAAGATCAATGTAATTTATGATAAAAGATTATTATTAATTTATCATTGAGTCCAACTTGTACATGCATAAGTTGAAAACAAATAATCATAAATAATTACTTTATAAAAAGAATATATTCATGTATGTTTAACAAAATAACAAATAACTTTAATTTTTTCAGTGTATGTTATACATTTATATTACATAAGTAATTAAGTAAATACTATTAAACAAATATAATATGTATATTGTATAAGTTGTAAATTGAACATTATCAATTCATTATTTTTTCTAACTCAAATATTTTTACAACGTAATATATTTTCAAATACACATATTAATATAAAATTATAATATACGACTTTTTAGTATAAATTTATTATTTATTTTATTAAAAAATTTGTCAAATATAAACATTAGTAAAAATTTATTATATGTACTATGTAGTATATACAACTATATTTATATTTATTTATTTTAAATCCGGATATCCGGCGATCCGCGGATATCCGGCGATCCGCGGATATCCGTCGATCCGCGGATATCCGTCGATCCGCGGATATCCGTCGATCCGCGGATATCCGGCGATCCGTCGATCCGCGGATATCCGGATATCCGCGGGTATCCGTTTTATACCCGGATATCCGCGGATATCCGAATGCCTTAAACCCCGATCCGTATCCGATCCGGTGATCCGGGAAAATCTCCCGGATCGGATCGGATTCGGACCGGATAGAAACGGATATAAAATACTCGGGTTATTTCGGACCGGATCGACGGGTTTTTCGGAACGGATCGGCGGATCGGATTGCTTTTGCCCACCCCTAATATTTAGAGGGTTGTGTATATGTATATATTTTTCAGCCATCATGGCGTGCCGGCAATGTCCAGATGATTGCATTTCTGCCGGAAATAACACTTTTTATTGTCCATCGCCGCCTCTTCCTCTCCCTCCGTCACTGCAACCGTCACCTCTACCTCAACCTCAACGTTTACCGCAGGGATTGGTTATAGGTATATAATACAATTCTCTTTAATTTTTTTTAAAAAAAAAATTGTTTGTAAACTATGTTACATGATACTAATTTTAGGTTAGATGTAACATGAGTATAATTTATTAGTTTTGATGAAATATTTTGATTAATTTCATTATTGGTAACTTAAAAGTTGTGAGTTGACAATTCAACAAACTAATTAAAATATATCACGTACTAAAATCAAATTCTTGTTACAAACGTCATCATTTCTAAAGTTGGTGTTTTATTTCGAGATTATGAACATTGTTGTCACATGTACAACTTTACCTAAAATTGATATATTTTTAGATTTTTTTATCATAATCTCTCTATGATATATCATGAGTAATATATATATATATATATATATATATATATATATATATTAACATCTTCATTATTTAATTTCTACATTATGTTTCATGTACTTTAATTTAGCAAATAACTTGCAATCTTCTTATTGATCAGGGCTTGGGGTATCTTTGGCATCAATGGCCTTGCTTGTTGCATGTATTATATTGTATCAATTCTTACATAAAAGAAAGGAGGTCAAGAAAAGGGAAAACAATTTCAAAAAGAATGGTGGTTTGTTATTACATCAAGAAATGCGTACTAGTGATGGTTCTATTGAACGAACTAAACTCTTTAGTAGTCATGATTTGGTGAAAGCAACGGATAACTTCAATGATAATAGAGTTCTTGGTCGTGGCGGGCAAGGAATAGTGTACAAAGGCATGTTGGTTGATGGATCAATAGTCGCAGTTAAGAAGTCGAACAAAGTTAGTGAAAGACAATTAGACCAATTCATTAACGAGGTCGTAATTCTCTCACAAGTCAATCATAGGAATGTGGTTAAGTTGTTCGGATGTTGCTTGGAAACAGAAGTCCCTCTCCTTGTTTATGAATATGTGCCGAATGGTACTCTGTATCAACATCTCCACCATCCGTATGAAGATTTTCGTATTACTTGGAAAATGCGTCTACAAATCGCCGCAGACTCTGCTGAGGCACTTGCGTATCTACATTCATGGTCAGTTTCTCCGATATACCATAGGGATGTTAAAACGTCCAACATACTACTGGATGACAAATACAAAGCGAAGGTGTCAGATTTTGGAACCTCAAAGACCCTCTCATTGGACCAAACTCATGTTACTACTAATGTTCAAGGTACTATGGGATATATGGATCCGGAATTCATCCAATCAAATGTATTCACAGAAAAGAGTGATGTTTACAGTTTTGGAATTGTCCTTCTCGAACTCCTAACAAGTAAAAAGCCAGCTTATTTAGATACCATTGAGGGACCTAAAAGACTAGCATCAGAGTTTTTAGGCGCATTAGAGAACTCTCGATTACACGATATTGTGGACGCTCATGTTTTGGAGGAGGCTCAAGAGCAAGAAATCGAAGGTGTTGCTAATCTTGCTAGTAAATGCTTGCATTTGAACGGAAAAGAGAGACCTACAATGAAAGAAGTTGCGGTGACATTACATATCATTACCTCACAAAATCCTGCGCCAAATGCATCCCAACAAGATTTCATATCCCGAGAGGAGATACTTCTTAGCCAAACTTATACTCCCACTGACAGTTCGTTAACCATTACTACCACATTTGGTCCGAGATAAGACACACTCCACGATTCTATTCATGTTTAAAGAAAATGTTTATTTCTTTAAAGTTGTATATTGTGTAAGATGTGTGAAGTTAATTGTTTGAGTGTTTGTATTTGTGTCATAAAGTGTGGGTCGCTTTTTGAAGGATGGGTTACATATTGATTGAATCTTTTCTGATTAATATTTTGATGATATTCAGGAGATAATATGACTTATATTATGATTATTTTTTCAAACAAAAACTGTAAAGTTATTAGGTTAATTTACAAGTTCAAAAGTGTACTATTCTTTTTTATGTCTACGTCCATCAAAATTAAGTTTGAAATGTTAAGTTTAAAATAAGGAAAATTTCGGATAGTACCCTCGTGGTTTTGGGTTTTTCGGATTTTGCCTAACAATTTTTTTCAGTTCGGATGATACCCTTAAATTTTTGTATAAATTTTTGTTGTTTTCCGAATTTTGCCCAAGTTCATTAAACTTTTTCAAATTCCATTAAAAACATACAAAAGAAAATAACTAAAATTAAAAAAACAAATTAAAATAGAAAGAAGGATTTATTTATTTTAAAACTAAAGTAAAACAATAAAATTTTTTTAAATAAATGTTTTATATTAATTTAAAAATAAATCAATTAGATAATTTAAAAATAAATAAATTGGATTAGCATTTTTTAAACATAAGTTTTATACTTTATTTAGAAAATAAATAAAATAAGGATTCTTTTAAAAAATTAAAAAAATCACTATTTTAATTGATGATTAAAATAAATAAATAAGTCTTTCTATTTTATTTATTTCTCAAAAGAAAGAAAATAAAGTAAAATAAATCAATTATCATGCCAAAAATTTATGGTATTACCATTGCCACCTTGTGAGATAAAGGGTAAAACTTGATTGTGTTCAATTAGAAATGCTTCACCTATTGAGAAAGTAATAGTATTATTTTCGGATATTTTTTGGATCTTTGTAAATTTGACTAAGGGCCTGTTTACTAGCGGGTTTATAAACTTTCATTTAGTTTATAAACCTTTGCTGATTTTGTGGTAACCGTTTACATGTGAGTGAGTTTTTATTTGAACGAGTTTATTTGAGTTTTTAAACCCGTAAAAAATAACCTCCTCATCTCAAGATTATTTTTATTTGAGGGGTTTATTATTTTCATATACCCGAAACTGCCCTCAATCAATACTTGTTGATTTGCCCTAAGGATAGAACTGAAGGGACGAAAGAATGAGAGGCGACGAGAGAAGAGAAGGGGACGACGGTAGAGAAGCGAAGAGACGAAGAGGAAAGGGGTCCGTCAAAGAGGTTGCGGCGCCGGTTGCGAGACTGCGACGACAATGGCTTCTTCGTCGGACAATTCGACAGATGCGACGAGGAAAGGAGTCCGGCGAATGATGCGAACTCCCGCTACGAAAAGGTCTCTCTTCAATCTTCTCTTCTTCTTCGACATGATTTTCTGGTTTGTACAGTAGACTGAATTTGTGCTTAGGGTTATTGTTTTCGTGTAATTGTGAGCCTTACATTTCTAATCTAACCACAATTGTGCTTAGGCTTACTGTTTTCTATGGCATGATCTTCTGGGCATAATAAACTGGATTTGTGCTCAATGTTTACTTAGGAGTCTTTCTTGTCCTGTATCATATTCATTATCAGCCATTAATGGTGCTAATTACAGGAATCTTTACTTCTTAATTTTTTCTTCTTTGAGACTTTAGGATCACTCAAATTGACTAGCCATCTCCTATAAGGGTTGAGACTCAGGAGGCTCATGCTCTTTTCATCCGCATTCTAACATGCTCATTGTGAAATCATATTCACAACAAAATTGAACACAAATTGGGACAATATTTTCCCTGAAGTCAGTTAAAAGATCAACAAATTTGAAAAGTGTGTTCTCTACTGTACTGCAAGTATGTCCATTTCATTTGTGATCTAATTACAAAGGACTGAGCTTTTCAAATGTTGAAGAATTTTACTAAACTCACTGTTATTCATTTAAATTCACATTGAATCTTGCTAAATAGACTTGTTCCGACTTCTGATTTGTTGTTCTGTATATATTGTTGTTCTGATTTGTTGAACTTTGTCAATATTTATTCATTGCAGTTTGATCAATCAAGAATCACTCACAAAAGATGAAGCATTCACTCGTGCAATATAAGATGAAGCATTCACTCGTACAGTTGAAGACAAAAGCATGAAGAAGAAGAAGAAAAGGAATGGAAGATGACAGCTCAAGAACACAAATCTGTCGAACAATAGAGCAAATTGTAACCTAGAAATCTTATAACCCTGGTTTTGTAATTGTGTAATTTTTTTAGGGACAAAAATGTATTTTGAATGAAAATAAACCCACACAAAAACTCTATGTAAACATCATTACAGAAATAAAATTTATAAACTGAACGAGTTTATAAACCCAAAAATAAATTATAAACCCATTTAGTTTATAAACCCAAAAAAACACAATCCTTTGCTAAACAGGCCCTGTCCACATGTTCATAAGAGTTAAAATAGAGTTTTTTTTTAAAGCGGAAAGCGGTTAAGAAAGGTTACCTCCTAGAGGTAGTCCAACTTAAAGCATGCTTGCGGATGAGAACGCAAAGTTTGGGGTCGTCAAAAAAGGGTGTGTTGGGGTTCGAAATTCCGAAATGGGTCAATCGGTCAACAACACAGTTAATTTCTCTGAATACATGCCTGACCTGGACTTCCTCAAAGAAGCAAAGATCTAGTCTGCAGTCGGATATAATCATATCGATCTCCCAAGGACAGCATCAAAGTCCTTGGAGTGCTTTGATAACACAAAGGTTATCACCTTCAATTTCAATCTTTTTAATATTTAGCCTTATAGCTTCTTTCAACCTGGCTTATAGTGCAAAAGCTTCCGCTTTAATCTCCGAGTTAAAGTTATTTTTCCTAGCGCCCAAGCTGATAACATCGCCGCAGTGATTTCTAATGACAAAACCGATGGAAGTTAAACCTGAATTGAGCTTTGATCCATCAAAGTTTAGTTTGTGTAATCCAAATTTTGGTTTGTCCCATTTAATATTATTTTTCTTTCTTTTGTTAGGGGGTAATCTTTTGAGCGTGCTTAAAATCGTAGTCGTCATCTTCCGACTTGTGATTCTTCCAATTATGAATTTGACTTTTAATGAAATTTAAGATGTTGTGATCCGAGGCGATAGCTTCATTGTTAAAAATGATTTTGTTTCTAAAGAACAAGATACTCCACCAAATGGTAGCAAGGCATGAAAATTTAGATTGGTGATGATAGATGAGTCAATTTTTGTTATAATCTTTTTGCTATAAGGGCACACCGAAAGAAGGTGTACAATATCCTCAAGTTGGTGATTGCATAGTTCCCAATTTTTTGAAACAGTTATTCTTCTTTCGTTAAATTTTGCTTTAGTAGGAATACCGTTTCTTGAAATCTTCCATAAGAAGTTCTTAATTTTTGGTTGGGAGTCAAGTTTCCAAATCCAATCACAATAATAGTCAGGAAGCCAGCCAGATTCTTTATCAATCAATTCTGAAGCTGATTTTGTGGAGAACCAACCATTTGGGCTGCTTCTCCAATATAACCTATCTTGTATTTGGGATTATTGTTTCCATAATTCTTTCCCTGGTTGAAGGGGTGATAATGTTTTGCAGCTCATTTTCAATTTTAGTTATGTCCCATTGATTTGATTTGATGAAGTGGCTAACTTTAATCTGGGTATTAATAAGATTGGTGTTTTGTACTAATTTGATTAATGGGGTCGTTGTTATCCAATTATCTTGCCAGAAGTTGATAGTTTTCCCATTACCAATTTGCCAAATAATTCCGTTTTTAAAATCGGGTTTGAGTTTCATAAGGTTTTTCCATTGTCATGATGATTGTCCTTTTAAATGATATTGTAGAATATTTGTATATTTCAAATATTTTCATTCACAATTTTAACCCAAATATTTTATGGTTCAGCTAAAATTTTCCAAAGGAGTTTTATTGGAAGGGCTTTATTAGTGGTATAAGAGACTTTCTTAACCCGAATCCACCATTTCCTTTTGGTTTACAAATTGAATCTCAACTGATCATTGATCCATGGTTGTCGCCTTTGTTCCAAAAAAACTTTTCATACGTTTTATCGAGTTCGCTCAGATTATGTGATGGAAGCATAAATTCTTGCATTACAAAGGATGGTTTAGTTGCTAAGTTGTGTTTAATGAGAATGTTTCTACCTTCTTGGGAAAGAGAGTTTGTTTTCCATTTACAAAGTTGTTGTTTTGTTTTATTATTAACGTTACTGAAAGTCTCTTTATTAACTCTCCCGTTAATAATAGGGCAACCTAGATAGTAATCTAGCGAGGTTGTGTGTTCCATATTAAGGATATTTTTTATTTCTGATATACAGCTGGAGGTAGTGTTTTTTGTAGTTTGAAATGCAGATTTGAGGTAGTTTATCTTTTGTCCAGAGATGGAACAGTAGGTTTCAAGGATTTCTTTTGCATGTCCTCATGCATGAGTTAGCGTTTGCTTTGGTAAAAATGATCATATCATCAGCAAATGAAAGGAACGTGATTGGTGTTGCATTTCTATCAAATTGCAGTCATTTTGAATCATTTGTGTAAGGATTTCCTCGCCTAAAATAATAAGATATGGAGATAAAGGGTCACCTTGTCTGAGTCCTTTTTCAGGAAAGAATTGGTCAATTGGTCCATTATTGATAAGAACTGAAAAAGAAACGGTGAAAATGCATTCCTCGATCCATCCCACGAATTTTTTATTGAATCCAAATTTATGGAGAATTCGCAAAATAAATTCCCACCTAACTTGGTCATAAGCATTTTCCATATCTAGTTTAATGGTTGTCCATCCTTCCTTTCCTTTTTTACTGCGATTAAAATAGAGTTGTTGATTTCACTATTGAGGTCGGACATCCGATAGGATGGTCTAACCTGACACACGATTAACAGATAAGTCGACGTTACTTATAGATAATGAATATCCTATTTTCTTTACTTTGTTAAAGATATAACACATGATAAAATCAGGTATAGACAAGCAGACCATCGAGTTTGTCTACTCGGAGGGTCGTCGATGTATCATTGAAATATGGCGGTTTAGGATTGAGTTCAACCATAATATTTTCACAGTTGCATCTTAGGATTATCTTTCACTCTTTTTTTTTTTTATAGCAAACGTATTATCACCGTTTTTTTCCCTCAAACTTTCTTCTTTTCTACTCGCGCTTCTCATAGATCAGGTCAGAATCGCCATATGTACTCTCATTTACTAAATTTGTCTAGTAAATGGAATTGCTTTCGTTATCAAACATAATGTTTCTTTAAAGTTGTATAAATAAGGAAATATATATATAATACAGACTAATCTTAACAATCTCAGGCCTATTGCCCCAGAGATGTTCTTTGGTAATCAAGAAGGGCCCATCTGTGAAGACTAGCCTTAAGAGGGAGGAGACCAAGGACAGCGATCCAGGAGATGAAAGAGCATTTGGATGTGCAAGGCTGACCCGAGATATCATTAATACCTCAGGGAACCGAAGGGCCTTTCCTACGAACCAAATCATAAAGTTTGGAAACGTTAAGCTTACCGGAAACAGTAGTGAGCTTCCGGATCAGGTTGGGAATGGAATCAACCTGTAGAATCATGCTAGCTTGATCCAAGAGAGAAGCTCTTTGAAGTCGAGCCGGAACTCCAAGGTATGTTTTGGTAGTTTCTAAAACAATAGATTGTACAAATAAATAGTATGATTTCCTCTAAAGTTATATTGTAATCTCTTAACTCGAGTGAACCCCTAATTTTCGCCTCCACGGGACTTCGAACCGGGAGAAAGAGTGACACAAATAAGCTTTGGAGACACATCAACAACAACTCGATCTCAATCACGGGCTCCTTTGACGAACTAAACTTTCAACGACGAGAATCTCTACACATGGATGAGACATGACCACCGTTTACTTGTAACTCCGAAAACAAAATAAAAATAAATCTAATTTGTATATTTACCTTGTTCATGAATTTGTTTGGAATTATTCTTGTGGTTTCGTGCAAAATGGATTTGCTTCTCCATTTTGTTTTCCTATAGGGTATCGAAACTAATCAAAATCTGATTCAATTATTTCAGATAACAGAAAATGATTCTAAAAAATATATGAACAAGATATATGTATGAACTAGATTCGTTTTTATTTTATTTTCGTTTTCAGAGTTCAAAACGAAACGGAACATTAAGATGTATAGAAATGCAAACCAATAGTGTATTTAAAATCCAATTGATAAAAAATAATCATTGTCTAGTTGTAATATATATAGATCCAATTTATAAGAGATGGAGACCCACTTCAAGAAAACTATACATATAGTCTCAACGTGCTATAGCCTATAGCTCAGACAATTCACGATGGAAGAAAAGACTAAATCTCCCTTCCTCACAATAATCTTGTTCTCAATCATATTATCAACAAAAACCCTTCCATGTTCCAGCGCCGTCGCTCCGGTTGCTCCTCCGGCTCCCGACGACATTCCCCGAGTAGCAAAGCCACACTGCAACGAAAGTTGCGGAGGTGTTCTCGTCCCGTATCCATTCGGAATCGGCGAAAACTGCTCTTATAACCCCTCGTTCACCATCATATGTAGCATTGATGAATTCGATTCTCCGAGTCCGATGCCTATACTAGCCGGCCTTGGATGGTCTATGCATTTCACTGAGCGCCCTTTCGACTCGCCTCTACCTGCATTTAGACTCCCCAGATCAGAAGTGACCCAAATTAGCTTCGGAGACGCATCAACCAACAACTCAGTTTCAATCACGGGCTCGGAGATGCAAGAATTTCGTGACACGAATCTCTTCGCTCGGAAGGCACTCAATATGTCGGAGACACCTTATCGCCTCATGGGCAACGCGCGTAACTTCTTGCTCGTAGGGGGATGCAGAGGCGGAGCTGTTGTGCTCAGAGATAAAGTTAATGATACCATAGCCGGTTGCGCTATTGCTTGTGTCAAGAACGCTACCGTTGTGGCTGCTGCTGCTCCTGCTAAAAGAAAAAATAATACGAGTTGTTATGGTCTTGAGTGTTGTCAATCTGCTATTGTCACTTCTCCAGAGTTCATCAAGATGGAATTTGTGAACTTTCTTGGTGAGGATGTATCCGAACAGGTAACTGCGGTGGTGGTGGATATTTCTTACCTGGAGGAGTGGAGCGTCGATAAGAGTTTATCGGCGTTTGAAGAAGCTCCGACTACACTGCAGTGGAAGATTGATGATTTGCCGGTTAAAAGCTTAAGCTACGCTAACTCGTTATGTGTTAAGGAGAATGATGATGAGGGTTATATTTGCCGTTGTAAATATGATTATCATCATGGAAACCCTTATCTCCCTAATGGCTGTCAAGGTACGTATTTATGTTTATTATTATTATTATTATTATTATTATTATTATTATTATTATTATTATTATTATTATTATTATTAATAAAACCGAAGGTAAAACACATTACAAGCCGTTGGATGGGAGCCGACTAACAAGTTGGGCTCCACATCCCTTCTGAATGGTAAACGCAATCCTAGTCAGAATAAAACAAGTACTCCTACTATATCCGGGCAACTCTTTAGCAACCGAGCCCAACCTTTTAAGAAGTTCGACCGCGTCGTCCCCCAAGTCGCCAAACGTGGAAAAGGAAAAGGGAAGAAAGTGATACCCCATGGAGCTACAAACCTCAGCATACTTCTTCCTCTTGTTATCAGCAGCAACCCTCACAGCTTTACCCGAAATGAAGTTAGACAGGCCAGGCGAAGAGAAAGGAGATGTACCAGTGATGTCAACACAAGTGTCTTTGCCCTGAAATTGGAGGGGAGCCTCGTAACAAACTGAGCTCCAACCCCCTTTTGAATCGTGAAACCAACCCTATAAAAAATAAAATCACCGTAGTTCTACCCATTATCATGACTCTTGGAAACCAGCTTGATCCGCTTCAAGAAATCAATAGCATCCTGTCCGAGTGCTCCTAACGTGAAAAAAAGTAAAAGCCATGAAATGAAAACCTTTGGCCGCACAAGCCTCCATATGCTTATTATTATTATTATTATTATTATTATTATTATTATTATTATTATAAAATTGTCTAGGAAAAAATTATAGTACCTTATCTTCTGGGCTGACTAAACTTTAGTATCTATGTTACCGTTCATCCGTTCAACTATATGAACGGTCTAGTGGACCCAAGCACTAATTTAAGCCATTTCATATAATGGTCTCGGTCTAAAATTGCTATATTATTGTCCGGTGGGAGACCATAATATTACCGGACCGTAGTAGTCACAATTTTAATTTTTTTTATTTTTTTTTCTTTCCTAGAATATCCCCTAAATCGGTTTGGTACGGACCGGATTGTATTAAAATATCCAAGACATAAAAAAAAGTGTTGGAAGGGATTCATACGGTCCGGACCATGGATCATATCACAATAGACCGAATCATTATGGTTTTGTAGATCTAATGTCCGTTATGTATGTGATTTCGAGTGTAAACAATATGAACCTAACCCTAATAGACTCACTTAGAGGTTTATATACATGCATATATTTTTCAGCTATCAAGGTGTGTCGGCTATGTCCAGATGATTGCATTTCCGCTGGAAATAAAACATTTTATTGCCCATCGCTGTTTCTTCCTCTACCTACGTCTCAACGTTCACGTCAGGAATTGGTTATAGGTATATAATATAATTCAGCTCTCTTTATTTTACATTTTTCAAATTAACCATAGGTAAAAGTACGTTACATAACACTAATTTTAGGTTAGACTGTGTTCGGTGACACCAATTATAAAAACTGACAATAAAGTACTAATCTTAGGGGTGTATTCAATTAAGATTTTACAGGGATTTTTTGGAGTTTAAAAGTCTATGGGTATTTAATATAGATTTTTAAAAGTCCATATAAATCTTTTAGTATTTAATTAGGATTTAAAAATTTTCATAAAATTCCTATGTTATTTAAAAGTTTGTTGATTTTAAAAGAATCTATTATTTCATTGATTTTGTAAGATTTTTTATTACTTATATACATATCTAAACTCTATAGAAATCTTTTCCCAACACATAAGATTTTAACATAATTTGTATTGACTCTCTATATAATTAAAATATCCCACTAAATCAGCAAATTCTAAGATTATTAAGAATCTGTCAAAACTGTCAAATCACAAAACAAAAAATTATTTTATTAATTTTGTAGGATTCTTTAAAAAAATAAAAGTTAGCACAATTTTATCTTTATTGTTTTACATGCTTTATTATAATGAAAATGTTGTCTTAGGATGATGCCCTTCAATATCAAATCGCAAAAAACAAATATTTTCAATTTTATGGCATGATGGTTTATAATCTCGCAATAGGTATTAAGTTATTTTTAACACAATAGTTTATGGTAAAAATTATTAAGATGTTACTAAAAGTATTTTTTCAATTTTATGGCATACTTTATTATAATTAATGAAAAGGTTGTGTATGCATACATACACACTCATTGTAGTGTATTTTAAAACGTAACATTACCTTATTCCAAATATAAATTGAAATTTTGAACTATTGTATATAAATCTAAACTACTCATAGTAACTTAAAATCCATATATTGTTAGATTTTTTTAATCATAATCTTTGTACCATATATACATGTAGATGAATATATTAATAATTATATATTTTAATGCTTTCATTATTCTATTTTTACATTATATTATGTACGTTCAGCAAGTGCTGTGTTTAAGAACATGCATGCATTAATCTTCTAACTTATTGATCAGGGCTTGGTGCTTCTTTGGCAACGATGATCTTGGTTATTGCATGTGTTATTATGTATAGATTCCTTCAGAAAAGAAAGGAGGTCAAGAAAAAGGAAAATAATTTTAAGAAAAATGGCGGTTTGTTATTACAACAAGAAATGCGTACTAGTGATGGTTCTATTGAACGAACCAAACTCTTTGGTAGCCATGATTTGGTGAAAGCAACCGATAACTTCAATGATAATAGAGTTCTCGGTCGTGGTGGGCAAGGTATAGTGTACAAAGGAATGTTAGTTGATGGAGCAATAGTCGCGGTTAAGAAGTCGAACGAAGTTAGTGAAAGACAATTGGAACAGTTCATCAACGAGGTCGTAATTCTCTCACAAGTCAATCATAGAAACGTGGTTAAATTGTTCGGATGTTGCTTGGAAACAGATGTTCCTCTGCTTGTTTATGAATATGTCCCGAATGGTACGTTGTATCAGCATCTCCACCATCCATATGAAGATTTTCGTATTACTTGGAAAATGCGTCTACAAATTGCGGCAGATTCAGCCGAGGCACTTGCTTATCTACACTCATGGTCAATTTCTCCTATATATCATAGGGATGTTAAGACCTCCAACATATTATTGGATGACAAATACAAAGCGAAGGTGTCAGATTTTGGAACCTCAAAAACGCTCTCATTGGATCAAACTCATATTACCACTAATGTTCAAGGTACCGTGGGATACATGGATCCGGAATTCATCCAATCAAATCTATTCACAGAAAAGAGTGATGTTTACAGTTTTGGAGTTGTCCTTCTCGAACTCATAACAAGTAAAAAGCCAGTTTATTTAGATAACCTTGAGGGGCCTAAAAGACTAGCATCCGAGTTTTTATCCGCATTAGAGAACTCTCAATTACACGATATTGTGGATGCTCATGTTTTGGAGGAGGCTCGAGAGCAAGAAATCGATGACATTGCTGATCTTGCTAGTAAATGCTTGAATTTGAACGGAAAAGATAGACCTACAATGAAAGAAGTTGCGGTTGCATTGCATATTATTACCTCCCAAAACCTTGAGCCAAACGCATCCCAACAAGATTTCTTTACAAGAGAGGAGATACTTATTGGCCAAACTTATACTCCCATTGATAGTTCGTTAACCATTTCTAACACATTTGGTCCAAGATGAGACATACTCCACGACTCCATCCATGTTTGTTTCTTTAAAGTTGTATATTATGTAAGATGTGATGTACAATATAAGTCTTTTATGTATGAAGTTAATTGTTGGAGTGTTTGTACTTGTGTAAGAAATTGTGGGATGAATGGTTACATTTTGATTGAATCTTAGATTATTAACGTTTTGATGATTTTTAGGAGATAATATAATTTATACTATGATTATTGTTTCAAATAAATTTTGCAAAGTTACGGGCTTAGATTCTATTCCTATACATAGGCCGTGTTTGACCCTGAAGGCAAAAACACTAATGTTAGTGTTTACAAGTGTTTCAAATGAGGGTTTATGCGAAACACTAGTGTTTAGTATTTAGAAACCTTAACGGATGTTTTGTTGTCAAAAAGTAAACACTAGTTTTTAACTATCACGTAGCAATACTTGAACAAGCAGTTTCATGGAAGGAACTAGGAAAAACTCCAAACATTTCAGTCTCAAGTAACTAAGATCATGAAGTTTGACAGCGCTGAGTCTCCCAACATGAGCTTGCTATCGTATTCTACCAACTTTGATTATCCTGGTACTGCTTGGGCCAAACTGAATGGTTGATCCTTGTCATCACCGATATGGGTGTAGCAGAATGACCACAAAAACTGCAAAAAAAATAAAAATAAATCAATATCAACAAGTCTTTAAGGGATAATCAGAGTATTGTTTGAGTTGGTGACAATGACAGTGATTTCTAGATAAGTATCCAAGAAAAAACAACAAATTTTTGGGTTAACCAAAATGTTTACTTATTTGGACAATGGGTTGGTAATGGATTTACAACTAATATGATAAATTGATCAGAGCATTAACAGAAGCTTTTTCAATTAACTAGTTTTACCAACCAAACTCATGGTTACCCTACTTTGGACAGCCCCGGTCAGTGATCAGTGAATGAAAATCCTATTTGAAAAATATGAGGAAACATAAGATATGAAAAAAAGAAAACCAAAATGAAAGTAGAACATTAGATAGTGAAGAGATGTAACCTGAATTGGATCAGTGCGAAGAAAATTCCTCTGAACTCGACGCCCATCAAGGAGACAAAATCCAACTCGACATAGCAGGCTCTTGTCACCGAGATGGCTCTGTTTCTTGAGATGTCTCTACAGTCTTTGTTCTTCTTCGTCGCCTCACACAGAAGAGTTCTCCACATATTTTCTTCGTTTGCCCCTTGTCTTCTTTGTTTCTCCTTCGTCGTTCTTCAATCCGAATGTCGAGATTAGGGCTTCCCTTGCTATTAGGTGAGAGATTATTCTACTTAGGTGTGGTATTAATTGTAATAAGGTTTAAATTATAGGGGTAACAGAGTCATTTCTAAGCCAAAAACACTAAACACTCCCTCAACGGATATGGACAATACTCAACCTCCGAATTTCGGATTGTACCCGACATTGACACGGAAAAACGGACAATTTTTCTAAAAGTCAGGGTTTGATCAGGTCTACCCACCAATACACCATGTCAATCAATACCAAAATAACTTGCGTAACAAGATAAAAAAAGAAAATATTATGCGAGGTCAAAACTAGCTTTGAAATATTACAATCTTGTTTATCCTGGCCAAAGAATAACAAGAAAGAAGTAAACTCAACCCATAACCCTACCTTTAACCAGCGGAGCAACAACATTGATTCCTTTGCAACAAGAATGAGTTCATCTTCTCCTCAAAAATTGCCTTCACGAGCATCAAGAATGATAAGCCTATCACGCCTCAATCTTCGGTTTGAGTATTTTCAGATGTATTGTAGAGTCGATAATAATTCTTTTGTGTCGGTTATATAAGTTGTCTTCGGTTTTTGTAAACAAGCGTAACATTTTTTTTGTGTAGATGACTTGTGGATATGATATAGTTTTCAAATTTTAATTATTTAGTGTAAACTACACAATTGTGTAAGTAAATTACATAATTGAGTCAGTTTGGTAACGTAAGATTACGTAGATGAAGATGAGGATGAAGAGAATTATTTAGATGAAAAATTAAGGGGATGAAATTGTTTAAGAAGATGAGTATGAAAATAAGTGAGTAAAATTACGAAAAAGTGTGTGTTAAATTTATTTATAGATGGAAGAGATGGAAAAAAAGAGGGGTAATAGTGAGATTTTAGCTTCAATAATCTTCATAATCCTTATAATTAAAGTTTTACAGGATTACAAAATTTACATAATCTAATTCCCTTAATCTCTATAATCTAGCCCCTTTAATCTCCTTAATCTCTATAATCTAGCCCCTTTAATATGTTAAAAAGAGAATTACATAATTTACATGGACAAAAACTTACACAAACTAATACAAAAAAGAAAAATAAGCAAACAAGATCAATGAATGTGGACAAATTATTGTTGTTTCATTTTGACAAGTTAGTGAGAGGGAGAGTTTCTCCGGCGGAGATCTGACCTGCAGGAATCGGAGCCTCGCCGACCTCTTGGCCTCTGTAATCTAATAAAGCGGACTTGTCGTGGTACTTAAATCCGACCTATTAGGGTTGTAAATCGACACATCTACTGTCAAGCTGACATTCAAACGAATAGAAAGCGAACCGAGGCTTCCCAATGAAACGTCGATATCAGAAAAGATGGAGTCGATTTTCCCTCCGTCCTCGTCATAGTTGTTGCAGCCCCCACCTCGCCACAACAACACCGGAGATCTTTGACGGCGGCACCTTCTTCCAAATCGAGCCATTCGAGATGGCCGACAGAGGCGCCTCCTCTCCGTTTCTCATTTCGTAGTTTAGGGTTTGGTTGAAAGTGGAAGTGTCGTGGAAACAAGAGAAGGAGGGTAGGTGAAACCTTTGACCAGTAAAAACATAGTTGGGGTACACCTACTTAATTCGAAAGTCTAAAAACCTACTTACTAAATAAAAATCTCAAAAAATATATCCTTATTTCAAGTTTTCTGCAATTCATCCATTCGCTCCCCATTGGTCACGCAAGGAATTAAATATATATATTCTCAATGTGTTATGGGTCAGACAATTAATTAACCATGGAAGAAAAGACTAAATCTCCCTTCCTTATGATAATCCTCTTCTCATTCATAGCAGCAATAAAAACTCTTCCATGTTCAAGCGCAATTACTCCTTCGGCTCCGGACGACGATGATCGTCCCCGAGTAGCAAAGCCACACTGCGATGAAACCTGCGGAGGTGTTATCATCCCTTATCCATTCGGAATCGGCGAAAGCTGCTCTCATAACTCCATGTTCACCATCACATGTCTCACTACTCTCGACACTCCGATGCCTTTACTAGACAACCTTATATGGTCTAAGTTTTACATTGAGCGAAACCCCTTCTACTCGCCTCCACCCGGACCAACTCCCCTCCCAGGAGAAAAAGTGACCCAAATCACCTTCGGAGACGCATCAACCAACAACTCGGTTTCAATCACGGGCTCATTCGACGAGTTAGAGTTTTACGGCGAGAATCTCTACGGGCGAAAGACACTTAATATGTCGGGGACGCCTTATCGCCTCATGGGCAACACACGCAACTTCTTGCTTGTAGGCGGGTGTAGCGGCGGCGCTGTTGTGGTCAGAGATAAGATTAACAACACCATCGCCGGTTGCGCGATTGCTTGTATCAAGAACGCCACTGTTGTTGTCTCTGCTGCTAATATGACTTGTTACGGTCTTGAGTGTTGTCAATCTGCTATAATTAGTTCTCAAGAATTCATTGAGATGGACTTTGTGAACTTTCTTGGTAAGAATGTATCCGATCCGGTTACTGCGGTTGTGGTGGATATCTCTTACCTGGAGGAGTTGAACGTCGATAGGAGTTTATCGGCGTTTGGTGAAGCTCCGACTACACTGCAGTGGAAGATTAATGATTTGCCGGTTGAAAGCTTAAGCTACGCTAATTCGTTGTGTGTTAAGGAGAATGATGATGAGGGTTATATTTGCCGTTGTAAACATGATTATCATCATGGAAACCCTTATCTCCCTAATGGCTGTCGAGGTACGTATCTAATAACTACTTAGTCTTGTGCGTATATATTACAAAGGGAATTCGTAAAAACACGACGATCAAATTCACAAACACACAATGGATCCGAAAATCGAAAACCGTTCTGAATCCGTGACAAATGTTTACGGATTCGGAATATGTAACCGTCACGTTTACGGGTTTCGGATCCGTAAAATCTGTCACGGATCCGGAAACCGTATGTAACCGTCACGGTTACGAGTGCCAGACCGTGATGATTTTCTTTATGAATTTTAACCAAAAAAATCTGACACTGTCACGGATCCGGAACCCAGATCCATTTCAGCTGTCAGGAAAAAAATTAAAAAAATACAAAATTTGCACGATTTTAAAAACCATCACCGCAACGGCTACGGATTCTGAATACGATGAATTCCGCTAATATCCCTTATATATTATAAACTAGTCTAATACCCGCACCTTGTGCGGGAAAAAGAAAATTGAAAATTTATTATCTAAACAATTTACATTTTTTTTAAAAAAAACGCTAAATGTTAAGAAGAATATACTAATATCAATCTGATTAGATCATGTAACAAAAAATTAATTATTAAGTTTATAATAATTTCCAAAATGTTAAATAAAAAAATTACATAACAAATTTCTAATTTATTTTTTTTAATATTATTACCTATAACTAAAAAATTTAAATTTTTGTTAAAAAAATTGTTTTTTTAAAATAGATTATTTTTAAAAAAAATTGATTTAATAAAATGATTATTATAATCTTTATTAATGATAATACAAATTTTTTAAATAAAATATTGTTATATCTCATATTGTAACCAATAAGATTTGAATGTTAGTTCGGATTTATTTTGTAAAATTTAGAATCCAAACAAAATCCATTAAAATCTCTAAATTGGGTTAGGTGATACGGTATTTTTTTAAAAATTATTTTTATAATCGTAAAACATTGAAAATGATGACATGGAATTATTATTTTTTTGAATTGGTATAATGAGATGGAAAATATTTTAATTTTGACTTAAAACATTTATTGAATAATGGCATAATAGTAATTAAAATGTGGCAAAATTGTAAATATTTGACAAAAAGTCCTAGGTGGCATGATTAAGGTGTTGACATGTGGATAAAAAGGGTTCTATTTTAGTAGTATATATAGATTGGTACATATACATATTAGGATTGTTAAAAAATGATAAAAACGGATGGTCTGACAGTGAACACTTATTTAGGATCCGTTTGGTTTTAACTCTGGAAACGAAAACGGAATGAAAACGAATATAATCCATAATTGAAGTACAATTGGATTACTTTTTGATACCTTATAGGGTAACAAAATGGAGGGAATTAAGTGCATTTTAGATGAAATCACAAGAAATTATTCCCAAAAATTTTATGAACAATACAACGCATATGGACTAGATTCATTTCCATTCCGTTTTCGTTTCCGGAGTTATAATCAAACGGGGCTTAGACTTTTCATATTACGTTTTTGATACGGAATCACGATGAAATTGTCATATCGTGAACCATGATATTATGGTCTGGACCATAATATCCTGGTCAGTTATCCTTATCCTTATCCTTTTTACACGTTTAATGGGCCTGTTTGGGTGCAATTTTTGGGGCCACATGCCAATCTTCACTATACCTTTCGGAGTGCCAAATTTTAGGCCCACGTGTTTGCCTGTCAAACATGCTTCTCTTTCTATGGGGCCATAACAACGGAATTATTAAAATAAGTAATAAATATCAATACTAAGTTGGTCTAGTGGAATGTGGTGTTACACTCTTACGTGAGTTACTTACCAACCTTTAAAAAAAAATAAGTAACAATTATTTAAAAAATAAAATTTAAATGTATTAATTGTTCGACTGTATTCGCCTGCTTGAGCTACTTAGCTTGTCTAAATAAAAAAGAACTGACCCGAGCTCGACTCACTTCTAAGTAAATTGAACACGAGCATTCTAAAACTCTGCTCGTTCAACTCAAATAACGACAGTATACGATACACGTATGACTTTTTCAACGTATACCCCAAAGTATATCAAATTTAGAGGTTTCTAATTTCTATTTATGTATATATATTTTTTAGCCATCAAGGTGTGCCGGTTATGCCCAGATAGTTGCATTTCTGCCGGAAATAAAATTTTCTATTGTCCATTGCTATCTCTTCCTCTACCTCACCACCGCCACCTCCGTCTCCGCGTTTACCGCCAGGATTGGTCATAGGTATATAATATATCAAATATTATACATTTCAATGCCTGCATTATTTTCTTTGTACATTATATATCATGTGCGTTTAGTAAATACGACGGCTAATAAGATGCATGCATTCTTCTTGCTTATTGATCAGGGCTTGGCGTATCTTTGGTAACAATGATCTTGCTTATTGCACTTTTCATGTTATATAAATTTTTTGAGAAAAGGAAGGAGATCAAGAAAAGGGAAAATAATTTCAAAAAGAACGGTGGTTTGTTATTACAACAAGAAATGTGTACTAGTGATGGTTCTATTGAACGAACCAAGCTCTTTGGTAGTCTTGATTTGGTGAAAGCAACTGATAACTTCAATGAAAATAGAGTTCTTGGTCGTGGCGGACAAGGTATAGTCTACAAAGGCATGTTGGTTGATGGAGCAGTCGTCGCAGTTAAGAAGTCGAACAAAGTTAGTGAAAGACAATTAAAACAATTCATCAACGAGGTTGTAATTCTCTCAAAGGTCAATCACAGAAATGTTGTTAAGCTGTTCGGATGTTGCTTGGAAACAGATGTCCCTCTACTTGTTTATGAATATGTGCCGAATGGTACGTTGTATCAACATCTCCACAATCCATATGAAGATTTTCGTATTACTTGGAAAATGCGTCTACAAATCGCAGTAGACTCGGCTGAGGCACTTGCATATCTACACTCATGGTCATTTTCTCCTATATATCATAGAGATATCAAGACGTCCAACATACTATTGGATGACAAATACAAAGCCAAGGTATCAGATTTTGGAACCTCGAAGACCCTATCATTGGGACAAACTCATGTTACCACTCATGTTCAAGGTACCATAGGATATATGGATCCAGAATTCATCCAATCAAATCTTTTCACAGAAAAGAGTGATGTTTACAGTTTTGGAATTGTTCTTCTCGAACTCCTAACAAGTAAAAAGCCGGTTTATTTAGATAACCTTGAGGAGCCTAAAAGGTTAGCATCCGAGTTTATGTCCGCGTTAGAGAACTCTCGATTATGCGATATTGTGGATGTTCATATTTTAGAGGAGGCTCGGGAGCAAGAAATCGAAGGTGTTGTTGATCTTGCTAGTAAATGCTTGAACTTAAGCGGAAAAGAGAGACCTACAATGAAAGAAGTTGCGGTGACATTGCATATCATCAACTCACAAAACCTTGCTCCAGTCACAACCCAACAAGATTTCGTAACTAGAGACGAGATACTTCTTGGCCAAACTTATGCTCCGAGTGGAGGTTTGTTAACCATCTCTAGCACATTCGTTCCGAGATGAGACACAGTCCAAAACTCCATTTATGTTTGTTTCTTTTATCTTGTATACTATATACGAATATAAGTCATTCATGTACGAAGTTAGTTGTTCGAGTGTTTGTATTTGTGTTAGAAAATGCGGGATGCTTTTTGTATGATGGTTACATGTTAATTGAATGTTAGCTTATTAATGTTTTAATGATTTTTAATAGATAAATAATTTTTCATATAATTTATAATTTGTAAAGTTATTAGGTTTAGTTTATCCTCCACCATAGTCCTCAATCGGATTGCATTTTCTCATCTTCATCTATGAGGTTTCTTATTCCTTCTTGGTCTTTGGAGGGTAGATCTAGAAAATGTAATATAAAGTTTACAATTAGAAGGTTCGGGGGCTCTTTGTATCTTCTATTCAAGAGCTTTTTTTCTCTTTACATAAGCGTTGAGAAGGGAAGTTCAATCCTTGTTTTTCGTTGGCGGATTTTCTAGTTGACGGTGTTGCTTAATACTGATCATTTTTTGGTTCGGTCCGGTTTTTGAACCGGACTGGACCGAAAACAACAGGTCTGATCTTCGGTCCAAGCAATTTTCGGTCTACAAGCAATCTGGTCCGGTCCGGGCCTTTTTTTTTTAAATAATAAAATTGACCGAAAATATTTTGTTTAGATATTGTTCCGGTCCGGTCCAGGTTCGGACCTATAATTTTGTAAATATCACAAGTTTTTTTAGTCCATTCGGTTCTGGACCGGACGTGGACCGAATAATTCGGTTTGTATTGTTCCGGTCCGGTACAGGTCCGGACCTATGAAGAGTTCTTGTGTTGCTCCACTAGAGTTACTCCTTTTTGGGAGCCTTGTCAACCTATCCTAAATAAATCTTCTAAACCATATTTTGGTGAAATGAAAAGGTGTATATGTCCCCACTGATTTTACTAATGACATTCTTCTAGTTGACGTTGTTGCTCTTGTGGACTTACTAAGGGTGGATGTAGTGTGCAAACCACCGAATGATAAAAGCAACTTTCTGATTGTGGTTGTGGAATCTGTCATCGCTACCCCTAATTGTTCAAAGATCCGATGAAACCTTTGACAAACCAGTGGCGGCCACAGGATTTTGAAAGGGGGCGAAATTTTATTTTCGATAAAAATATTTATGAAAATAATATTGCGATAAAAACAAAGTCAATATGTCATATACTTACAATAAACAACAATACAAAAAAAATTATAAAAACATTACACTTAAAAGGCGCGGTCATAGACCGCGCCTATATATTTTTTTTAAAAAAAAGCTGTCCTATAGGCGCGGTCTATAACCGCGCCTCTTTAGTTTTTTTTTTTTCAAAAACGTTACACTATAGTCGCGGTCTAGGACCACACCTCTATTTGTGTTTTTGTTATCTTTATTTCAGATATTAAAATGTTGTCCTCGACAACGCTTTTTACAAATAAGAGTGTGATCTAAGACCGCGCTTCTAATCCAAACAACAAATCTCGTGCATTTTGGTGAATTATTTCACTCTAGAGTCTAAAACGGGAAATACTTATGAAGTTTCGTTCACTTCGACGAAAGATCCAAAAAAACATTTAAATATAACACAAGAATAGTGATATTTAAAAAAAATTGTAGAAAATTTTTTTATAAACGAGAGAAGCACAACCCATTTTAAAACGGGTTTTTTCAAAAAAAAAAAAAAAAAAATTTCTCGGAGGGGGGGCGGCCGCCCCACCCCGCCCCCCCTTGGGGTCGCCCCTGTGACAAACCTCGAAGCAATATGTAAAATCAATAAGATTAATCTTTTTAGTCCTTGCGGAAACAAAATCTGAAAAATCCATCATATGCGTTGGAGATAATAAGGTCCCACATCGAAAGATGGGGACACTCCGAGCCTATTATATAAGGGCGGTGGACTACTCCTCCTTTTGCCAATTGGTTTTAGGATGGAACCTCGCCGGGTTTATGTGTTGGGCTTGGGCCTAATGTGCATGTGTGATCGTATGCACACGACCTCCGCTCTACCGGTCCGTCTGTATCGGACTTTGACAATATAAACCTAGATCATAAAATGAACATCATTTTTGCGTATGCACATCCATAAGAAGCCTCTAAAAATCAATTTTGGAATTCACTAACCATTTCATCCAAGACTCTAATATTCCTTCCATCTTCCATGGTGACTTAAATGAGATTCAACAACACTCTAAATAGCAAGAAGGTGTCCCGATCAACACCAACAAATGTAATAGACTCATAAATTTCAATAACCTCTACAACATTAGGGATGTGCAAACCTTTGGTAATTTCTTTACGTGGAGGAAAAATCGAAATGGACCGAATAATATCTGAAGAAACTTTATCACGTCCTTATCCATAATCAAATTCTTCAATGGTACCCAAATTTTAAAAAAAAAATCCCGCCTTTTTCCTATCAGACCATTGCCAAATTTCTTTGAAAATTGCGGCTTCAAAAAATCCCAACCAAAAACGGTATAAATTTGAAATGATGTGGAGCAAACGAAAATCTTTCGAAAATATTGTTAAACAAATTTGGCGCTCCAATTTTAATGGAAATGAAATGTATAAACTCACAAAAAAAACTCAATTGTTGAAAACAAATGCAAAAGAATCGAGTAAAACTAACCTCGGTAATATCATTAAGCAAGTTAAGAGCATCTTCTGTAATAACTAGGATTTCGAATTCTAATTAATGTTGATTAACTTAATCGTTGATAGTAATTAACATGTAACTCGTGAAGACTTCGCAAGTGATGAGTAAGAGTCCCACCGTTATGTTCCCGGCGTAATTTTGGACGTTTGGGGAAATTTTTACTTTTTCCCCGGGTAATTATTTTTACCCTCCGGTGTTATTTGGAGCATTTGGGAGCTCCAATTAATAAAAATGCAGTTGAGAGAAATGATCACGACATCAGATATGTCCTAGATATAAAATAACATGGAGAGGCAAAACAGCCAAAACAGTCGCTATTTTGTTTCTTAACGGTTAAGAAATACGGCTTAGGAATACACGTTTTCCGAGGCAGTTGTGTAATAATTATCACTACAATATTCCAGATTTAATGTTCCAATCTCGAGAAGTTTGGAGAAAGAGGTTCGACCCGCATTTGGATCGGTTAAAGGATAATTATCGACTTTACTAAAGGATAATTATCGTCTTCACTGTAAATAGCGGAAAATCCTTTATTAATTCATTTCATTTCACGTTTCCTCGTAAAAACTCTGATTTCTCTCAACCTTCAAACTCAGATCTACTCTCCGTTTCTAATCCGATTTCAATTCCGTTTGAGTTTTTGGATTCCTCTCTTCATTCTCTTCATATCGGTACCGAGTTTTTGCATTTCCGAGTATATGGAGGGCTGGTCGAGCATATATGTCACCATGACGGTTCCGTCGCTCAGATTCCGGTGAATTTGATGTTGTCCATGCGTAGCTTGCGTCGCTGTGTTTCCGAATCTTCTTTCAGATCGTCAATCGGGTTAGTAACGAATAAGTTATGAATTTATTCGTTTTCCGTACTGTGATTTGGCCTAAATTGAATTTAGGCTTGTCAAAATGGATAATTAGAAATTCCATTATGGTCGTTATATTATTCTGGTGATTATGGATAGTTTGTTTGATGAAATCTGATGACAGGTGGGTTTAGAAATTGCCTGCGGGTAAAACGTTATTCTGACGGAATCTAATTAATTAATTAAAGGTTAATTAATTAAATTGGGATTAGAATTGAGATTGAGGAATGTTGATTAGATAATACCTTGAGATTTGAGGAATTGTGAGTTATGCTGAGATATTGAGGTTTAATTGGTTGTGAGGCTCATAGATTAAGTATGATCCTTATGGATCCCTTTGGGTCTAGGTGTGACCCCTTTGATGAATAGAGGTTGATATATCTCTTTATGACTTGTTATTAGGCAGTGTCCCTCTCAGGATTGGAGGTTGATCGTGGTTGTGATTGTACGAGGTTGAGGTAAGTCCGTAGGACTTACTTAGCTACCATCCCTATATTGGGTGTTTGCATGAGTGGTGTGTGATTTATATGTTTGCTATGATAGCATGAGTTGTCGTTTTTATCGACCTATGTTCTATTGACTGCCCCACTGCGTGGCTGTGATAACCTTTCCCTTTCATCCCGCCGTGGAGTCTGGGAGGTTCTCTGATGTCGGGCAGACTGGTTTACAGGAAGGGCGCAATCCACTCCCATAGGGTACACGGATTGTGTGACCGATACTCGTACAGCTGGACATTGTACTCAGAGGCGGGGATGTATCGGTCCTCGTGTCACATACTTTCATCTATCTATATATATATATATATATATATATATATATATATATATATATATATATATATATATATATATACGGTTTTTGAGTGAATGGTTATTATATAAAGATAATAAATGGGTAAATGTGTGATAGCATGCTGATGTGTTTATCTTTCATGATTGTGCTTGTGCTTATGCATTACCTCATATATGTATGGTTAGCTAACGGTTTCATACCGTGTTGTAGATGCTTACAGGTTAGGCGCTACTGGGTGATCTGGCAGGGTGACAGGCCGAGGACTCTCGTACATTAGGCGGTTGGTTTGGGGTTGTTGTGTTTCCCCTCTGCGTGAGGATGATCTTTTGTACCTCCTGTGTGAGGATGTCGTTTTATATACTCGGCTATGTTGTTGTTTACTTTTGGTCGTACAGTTTATACTGTTTTATGTATTTGTTTTATATCTGTCAGTGCCATGTTGTAAGGTCCAGTGAACTTGTTGTCAGGCTAGGGTCAGGATCCATTGTGAGATCCTAGCCCAATGTGACATCCCGAGTCCCGCAGATTCGGGGTGTTACATCTTCAACCCATATACTGAGAGTTTCTTTAGCTAATTCTTAGAATAAAAATAAAGATTAATGTCAGAATGGGTTAAAGAATCTATGTTATGAGTGGAAAGAAGTTTCTCTGGGAAGAAATGAATCCTGACAAGTTCTTGCCTGATTCACACAAATCAAGAAAATTATGGATTTTTATTTTTGTTTTTGCCCAATTGTAAGGGAGTACGATTTGTTCTATTGGAGTTACGTAATTTAAAGAAATTTAAAAAACTTTTTTAGATTTTGGGATGGAAGAGAGAGGATCCTTAAATAATTTTAAGGATAAAAAATGATTAAAAAAACAAATAAGAAATCCTTTGAAGAGTTCTGAGATGAAGATGCTCTAAGGAAATTGAAGTAAAATTCCAAGAAATTCAAGGCTCCAATCATTATATTTTAAACCAAAGAGATGCCTCTGTTCAAATAAACCTCCTAACTAAACAAAACAAATTACTCTCCTTTCATCAAAGGTATTAGAGACAAATAACTAAAAATAAACACTTAAAAAATATGTACACTAACTCTAAGTATTTTCACCGCATTCCAATTGGAAGAAGAAATAGCAAACAAGTAAAAGAACTTATTTTTTTTTACATTATATGTCGCGTTTAGTAAATACGATGGTAATAAGATGCATGCATTCTTCTCGCTTATTGATCAGGGCTTGACATATCTTTGGTATCAATGATCTTGCTTATTGCACTTTTTATGTCCTATAAATTCCTTGAGAAAAGGAAGGAGATCGAGATAAGGGAAAATAATTTCAAAAAGAATGGTGGTTTGTTATTACATCAATAAATGCGTACTAGTGATGGTTCTATTGAACGAACCAAACTCTTTGGTAGCCATGATTTGATGAAAGCAACGGATAACTTCAATGAGAATAGAGTTCTTGGTCGTGGCGGACAAGGTATAGTCTACAAAGGCATGTTGGTTGATAGAGCAATAGTCGCGGTTAAAAAGTCGAACAAAGTTAGTGAAAGACAATTGGAACAGTTCATCAACGAGGTCGTAATACTCTCACAAGTCAATCATAGGAATGTGATTAAGTTGTTCGGATGTTGCTTGGAAACATATGTCCCTTTGCTTGTTTATGATTATGTCCCGAATGGTACGTTATATCAACATCTCTACCATCCATCTGAAGATTTTCGTATTACTTGAAAAATGCGTCTACAAATCGCTGCAGACTCAGCTGAGGCAATTGCGTATCTACACTCATGGTCAATTTCTCCGATATACCATAGGGATCTTAATGTAAGCTTAATGTCTAAGGTAGGTGGACAATTTTGCCCCTAATATTTAACACCGATCTGTTAACTTAATGTGTAAACAGTAATTCGGGTACAAATATAACAAAGAGTGTCTAGTTTATACTACATGTTACATAAACTACCTACTTAGCCAACTCATCTTTTGATTAATCGGATATTCAATAAAAATGCATTTTCTAGATCTTGCGGAAAATCAATTAGAAATCTTTGGTAGTATAGAAGCATAAGCTAAACAACCAAAAATGTGTAAGTGTTGATAATCCGGTATCTTCTTGAAAATTATTGAAACAATTTGGTTTACTAGGCTTTTTCTAGTTTTGTGTTTAGTAAATGTACCCCTTGAGAGAAGAGTGTGTAGAGTTTGAAAATAAATACAAAAGGTTGGGGTACATTTACTTAATTGAAACATTAAAAAGCCTAGTTACTACCCTAGATTTTCAAAAAGGCCTAGTTACCAAAATTGCCCAAAAATATTTCAAAAGGAGTTTTATCTTTTAAATTTTTTGTTGGCGTACGGTTGATAACGTAGCAAGCAGTTAAAACCGCATGACCCCGAAAAACAATAGGTAAGTTGGCTTGAAAAAGTAAGGCCCGTGTTACATTTAACAAATGTCGATGGTTTTCGTTCTACACGTCCATTTTGTTATGGGGTATACATACATGAAATTTCATGAAGAATACCGTTATTTGAAAACATAGGTCGATTTGAAAAATTTCGAACCATTATCGGTTCTAACACGTTTAATCGTCGTATTAAATTTTAACAACATTTTAAAAGATTTGAGAAACTTCATTTTTTTTATTTTAAAAGATAGACCCAAGTAATTCTAGAGCAATCATCTACAATTGTTAAAAAAATAAGCTTCACATTAAGCAGGAATCCGATATGGACCCCAAAGATCGCAATGAATGAGATCAAATTACTTTCAGAATTGGATAAATTTTGAGAAAAAGACGAACGAGTCTGTTTTGCCCTGTGACAAACATCGCAAGGAACTTTTTTTAGAGGAACGTAAAATAATATTATTCGCATCAAAATTTAAAAAAATCACAGGACGGATGACCCAAACGTTGATGCCAAAGACTTTACATTGTGGATATTGAATCACCACGAATAGCTGCGGAAATGGGAAGGTTGAAATTTGAAAAGCGTAACCAATACACTCCCTCCTTTGGTTCACTCGCTCCAATTAGCATCCGCGAAGCTAGGTTTTGAATTATACATAATTTTGATGTTAAAATGACTACGCAGTTAAAATCATTAGTTAGGCAAAGTAAAGAATTTAAATTGCATTTAGTCCGGGAACATATAATACGTTCTTAAGTTGAAAGTTTTGACTCACAATAATTGTTCCTGTTTGATTAGCATTTTGTAATAATTCATTTGGTAACTTAATCAAGTATATATGAACTGTTTTTTGATCATTAAAAAAATTAACATTGCCCGTCATATAGAACAATGTGCCGCTATCTAAAATCCAAGAATTCGATTGGTTAATACCTGATATCGACTCATTCGACGTTGTATGGAAATGTTTGAATTTCTCCAACGAATCCGTCCACTATGCATCAGTTATCTCGGCTCCAAGGTGCATGTGATCTTTCCTGGCGACACGAGCAACCTCCACTGCAAAAGCCATACCATTTTGCATTGCACCGTTGCTTGCTTGACTATTGTGGCTCTTCCTTGCAAGTTGGTGGCCATGAGCAGGATATGAAGCTACAGAAGACTGCCTTGTTCTAGCGCCTGAGACTCCTCCTTTTAAGCCCTTTCCATTATTCCACCACTCCGGATAACTAATAATTTTAAAGCATTAAGCATTTATATGACCTGTTTTGTTACAATAAAAACATTGTAAGTTATTTTTATACGGGTTACCTTGTGTAGATTTGTTTGATGATCGGGCGGCCATGGCCATTGACTCCACTCGAGTTTCGGTTTTCTTTGACACCATGTGGGTACATACTGCTTGAATAGTTAACGAATAGACTTTATTCAAAGTTGGTAACTCTTCTTTAAATATGATGATAGAACGGAGAGTTTGATACGAGTCATCCATCCAATAAGAAATTGATGAGTTTGTTCTTCCTCTTTTTTTTTGTAGCAAGTACCTTCGAGCATGGGTTGCAAATCAGTGTGATGACGGATGGTTGCGTTGAGTTCATCCCACATCCGACGAAGTCTCCCATAGTATAACGAGACCGACTGACCTTATTGGCGGCATTGGCTGATATCAGCCCGTAGTTTCAAGATCATTGGTTCGTTTCCTATGGAATACCGTTGTTCCAATTCGATCCATAAGTTGCGAGCGGTTTCTAGATTTGAGACCGTTGAGCAAACGGACGGATCCGTTGTTTGTAAAATCCAGCCAAACAACATTGAGTTGACGAGACTCCAATGTTGAGAATCTGAAGATGCCTCATCCGGACATTTGATTGAACCATCGATGAATCCAACCTTTTGTTTGGCTCGGAAAGCATTCATCAAATTTCTTTTTCATTCAGAAAAGTTTGTTTCTTCTTTGAGGATCATTGAAACAAGGGATAACAGGATGATTAGAAGGGTGTAGGTAATAAGGATTGGTTATTAGAAGAGCAACCATGTTTGAGTTTTGCAGAACTTGTTTTTTGAGGATCGATTAAAGGGAATTACCACGTAAGAATAATAATCTTATAAATTGTAGCAATATGACTTGTTTTATTGAATGATGAATATAATGTATATATACATTAGTGTCTATAATATTAACATTAAAAAAAAAACATAATAATGCTATAAGACCTGCAAGGTGAGGAAATATTAATGCATAATAATATATTAATATTGGATAATATCATATATTATCACACGTGCACCTTTTTTTTCTTTTTTTTTTTAAATGGAAAGCGGTTCGAAACAACTAGGCGGCGCGTCGTCTAGTGGTTCGAAAGGTCAAAAAAATCGGTAGACGGTCTAACCGTCATGACACAAATACAGGATAAAAGAACTACACAAAAATACATAAAAATGAAACCGAAAGCAAAAAAGTCTTCAAGTGGAAAGTAGGATGATCCAGCCGGTAGGAGACAACGAGTATAGAAGTTCATCTTCGAAGGAAGTAAGTCTGGGGAACAATGTGTCACGTGCACCTTATTGTATATTCTTTTCTTTTCTTTTTTAATTTTTTTGTCGACTATTCGTTTATTGACATTCTTTTACATTATAATAATCCTAAAGTAATGTCATATATATCTTGATGTATGACATATGATATCAACATTGTATGATTTTTCTCTAAAATAATGTTCAAAGTATAGTTGATAAAAACTATATTAATTAATGTTATTATGTCATAATCATTTTACAATTAAAACCAAATTATTATTTTTTTATCGAAGACGAGTTCCTGACCACAGTTGACATTATATCCTAAATAAAGTACATTATCATTTGATGTTATTAAATAATATATATGTGTATATATAATGAGATTTGTGACAACTTTTTTTATCAGGTAAAGTTTTATAGAGAAATATATACAATTAATAATATGACTTTTTACGTCTGAATTGTCTCCTTAAAAATGCAAACAAATTGATAAAAAAAAATAAAAAAAATTGTCTAGTTGTAAGGTTTAAAATTCTCATAATTAACATGCTCGCGACTGGTTCTAACTCCGGTAACGAAAACGGAATGGAAACGAATTTAGTCCATATACATATCCTTATTCATGAAATTTTATGGAATAATTCATTGTGGTTTAGCGCAAAGTACACATTGTTCCAAAAAATTTTATGAACAAAGGCATACGTATGGACTAGATTCGTTTTCATTCCATTTCCGATTTCGGAGTTAAAACTAAACGGCCCTAAATCTCGACTCGTTCTAATAACGATATTGAGAATGTAAGAACGGATCTTGCTTATATAAAGTGTTTTTATTAATATATACATTCAATCATGCTTTTCATCTAACTTTAAAAAAATAAACAAAACTTGAAATAACTTTTTTGGGTGTGTTCGTTAGAGATTATTGACTATTTTTTTAATAGATTACTGGATTTTAAAATTTTATGAATATTTGTCGAGTTAAGTTATATAAGAGTTCTAGTTTTTTTTCCTCTAATTTTTACTAGATTCATAAAGCTAAGTAAATATTTTTTTGCGGAGGTTTAAGAGTTTATAGAAAGATTACTTCAACTTTAACTCTATCTATTATTATTATTGTTATTATTGTTATTATTATTATTATTATTATTATTATTATTATCGAAGGTAAAACATATTACAATCAGTGGGAAGGGAGCCGACTAACAAGTTGGGCTCCGCATCCCTTTTGAATGGTAAACGCAATACTAGTTAAAATAAAGCAAGTACTCCTACTATATCCGGGCAACTCTTTAGCAACCGAGCCCAAACTTTTAAGAAGTTCCACCGCGTCATCACCCAAGTCGCCAAACGTGGATAAAAAAAAAAAAAAAAAAAAAGGAAGAAAGTGATACCCCATGAAACTACAAATCTATGCCTCTAAAAAAAATATTTTTTTTTAGATTTTTCATATTTTACAAGTATCTAAAAATCCTAGTCAAAATTTTTTCTATTATTATTTTTTTTTTTTTTTTATTTATTTTTATCATTCCCTTTCCGATAAATTGTCATGAAAAACTACCCCAAATATATGTTTTATCAATTTTTTTTTAGATTTTTCATATTTTACAAGCATCTAAAAATCTAGTAAAAAAAACTAACAAAAACTAAATGATTAAAAGTATCCAAAAAACTTAAAGCACGTAAAAATCTCCTCGTATTGAAAAAGTCCTAAGACTTGTCATGTCTAGTAAAGAAGAACTTATAAATTATGTGTTCCGATTTAAAACTTAGGAAGGGAATTAGAGTCGGTGTTCACAAGAGCTTATGAATCGGAGTTTGAAGAAGGAGAGAGGAGTCGTGGTTCGCAAGAGGGGTGAAGCGTGGAGTCGGAATTCTCATGAGAGGGTCGGAAGAAACAAGACCATAGTAAATTGAGAGAGGAGTGACTATCGATTTGTAGCACCGACAAGGAGACTAGAATACTACCTTGACAAATGCGGGTCGACCGGTCCGCCTAAGAAAATGGTCGGGCATGCCACATTCCACAAGCCCGTTTGGACCGTTGAGCTCGGCCCGTCGAACGGTTGGGGCAAGGGGATAAAAAAAAACCCTTTTTAAGGTTTTGATGTTCAGCCACAACTCTGACCTACTTTGATTTATGTGTAATAATTTTATTTATTTATATTATATATATATAGAGAGAGAGGGATTGACTCTCATATAAACAGGTCTTAACATGTAAAATGAGAATAAATTGTATTTGTTAGATCGTTAAATAGATGACTGAGATTAGACGATATTAAAGAATAAAAAAAATCGTGTTATTAATGGAAGAAGATTCGTGAGACCTGAATCTATATATTCGGCGGTATAGTCACATCTATTCGGCGATATACTCACATATATTGGATGTTACACGTTCACACGATAAAACTTGTTTACATATGAGTCATAATCTATATATATATATTACGGGTTCTCGTAAGAAAGGGCATATCCCGTCGAGACTACCATTTCTAATAGCGTTTGACGTTTCAACGGGGCCTAATAGGATATGAGTTTCCTATTGGTTTAGTTCTAACTCCACTTGATAAGAGATGGAGAACCACGTACTATATAAATAGTCTCAATATATGTGTTATAGCTCATACAATTCACCATGGAAGAAAACACTAAATCTCCCTTCCTTACAATAATTTTGCTATCAATCATATTAGCAACAAAAACTCTTCCATGTTCAAGCGCCGTTGCTCCTGTCGCTCCTCCGGCTCCCGACGATGATCGTCCCCGAGTAGCAAAGCCACACTGCAACCAACTTTGCGGAGATGTTATCATCCCGTATCCCTTCGGAATCGGCGAAAACTGCTCTCATAACCACCTCTTCACCGTCGGATGTTACGCTAATTTCGATTCTCCCTCAACGGCTACACTAGAACACCTTTGGTGGTCCGATCTTATCATTGAGCGAAAGCCCGCCAACTCGCCTCCTAAATATTTTCACCCCCGAGGAGCAGAAATCACCCAAATTAACTTAAATGACGCATCAACTAACAACTCAATTTCAATCAAGGGCTCCTTCGACACGTTAGAGTTTCATGGCGAGAATCTCTACGCTCGGAAGACACTCAATATGTCGGGGAAGCCTTATAGCCTCATGGGCAACGCGCGTAACTTCTTGCTTGTTGGCGGATGTAGCGGCGGGGCTGTTGTGATCAGAGATAAGGTTAACAATACAATTGCCGGCTGCGCTACTGCTTGTATCAAGAACGCTACTATTGTCGGTAACAGTATGAGTTGTTACGGTCTTGAGTGTTGTCAATCTGCTGTACTCACTTCACAAAAATTCATTGAGATGGACTTTGTGAACTTTCTTGGTAAGAATGTATCCGATCCGGTTACTGCAGTTGTGGTGGATATTTCTTACCTGGAGAAGTGGAACGTCGATAGGAATCTATCGGCGTTTGAAGAAGCTCCGACTACACTGCAGTGGAAGATTGATGATTTGCCGGTTGAAAGCTCAAGCTACGCTAATTCGTTGTGTGTTAAGGAGAATGATGATGGAGGTTATATTTGCCGTTGCAAACATGATTATCATCATGGAAACCCTTATCTCCCTAATGGCTGTCAAGGTACTTATCTATCTTATAATGTAATTATATATAATATATAATTTGGATGATTTGTTAAGGTCAAAATGGAAAGTACATATAACCTTAGATCAAATAATAAGGGTTGTGATTGATTATATATTTAATAAGAATTGAGTTGAGTAATTGAACAAATAAATTAATATTTGAAAAATTAGTTATATTGTTGAATAATTTAGAATATAATTGAATAATCAATTGTGTGGTTGAATAATTTTGAATTTATTTGAATAATCGATATATTTGAATAATTATGAATATAGTTGAATAATTTTTAATTAGACAAATATATATATATATATATATATATGATAATTGAACAATTGTCACCTGATTCAATAAATGTTATGAATCACTTGATTCAATGGTTATTAATGTTTTCTACTTTTAACTATAAGACTCCTTTTCGCTTGAAGTCAAATATATATATATAGAGAGAGTAGATCCCTATATAGAGTATAGGTCATATGAGAACACCCCTAACGTGTATACATGAGAACATATTCGTAATTATTATTAGTTTTGTTACGAATGTGTCATATCGTTTAATGTATTATTCGTAGTTATTGTTGGTTGAGTGAATTATTCGTAGTTATTGTGGTTATTCCTAATTATTATTAATTATGATATCTACACTAAATATCGACCCTTAATACTCACCATCCGACGGTGTAAGATTGTTCTCATGTATAAACGTTAGGGGTGTCCTCATGGGAACCACACCCTATATATATATATATATATATATATATATATATATATATATATATATATATATATATATATATATATATATATATATATATATATATATATATATATATATATATATATATATATATAGTATAGATCCTATGAGAACACCCCCTAACGTGAGAACAAATTCGTAATTATTATTAGTTTTGTTACGAATGTGCCATATCTTTTAATGTATTATTCGTAGTTATTGTTGGTTGAGTGGATTATTTGTAGTTATTGTTGGATTCCTAATTATTATTATTCGTAGTTATTATTATTTTTTATATCTACTCTAAATCTCAACCCTTAATACTCACATCCAACGGTGTACGAATGTTCTCATGTTCTCACGTTAGGTGGTGTTCTCATGGGAACCACACCCTATATATATATATATATTCAAAAAACAGACCCGCAATTACGGTCTAGTGTGACCTTAACACTAATTTAACTCATTTCATAATTCATATCATGGTCTCAGTCTAAAAGCGTTATATTATTGGTCAGTTGGAGACCATAAATCCGGTTTGGTCCAAATTTAGACCGAGTCGCATTGAAACATCCAACACATAAAAAGGTGTTGGAACGGATCTATACGGTCCGGACTGTGTAGCAAACCACATTAGACTTAATCATTACGGTTCCATCCATCTATCGTATGTGATTTTAGTGTAAACAATTTAGACCGAACCGTAATTGACTCACTTCGAATCAAAATATGAGCATATGAAAATGTTGCTCATCTCCTTCAACTCAAATAATGATAGCATACGATACACATGCTTCTTTTTCAACCTATACTCCAAAGTATATCAAATTTAGAGGTTTGTATATATGTATATACTTTTCAGCCATCAAGGCGTGCCGACTATGTCCAAATGATTGCATTTCTGCCGGAAATAACACTTTTTATTGTCCGTCGCCACCTCTTCCTCTACCTCCGTCACCGCAACCGGCACCTCTACCTCAACGTTTACCACAAGGGTTGGTTATAGGTATATATTGTCATTCATCTCTCTTTAATTTACTTTTTCAAAACTAATTATTGGTAAAATTATGTTACATAACACTAGTCAGAATATTTCACTAATCTTTAATTCAGTTTTTGAGAAATGATGTCCACAGATTAGCGACCCGTCAGACTATCACTTGTTAGCTTTTTCTATTCCTGAATAATTTTGCAGAAGCGCCCGAGGCCTTACATTAATAAAAAAAAATGAATGTTATTGCCACCTACACAACTTAGCCTAAAATCAATATAACTTTTAGATTTTTTAATCATGATCTTCTACGATATATTAAGAAAAATCTATTAAAAATTAAATATTTGAACGCCTCTATTATTAAATTTTTACATTATATGTCATGAACGTTTAACAAATATGATGTTTAATAACATACATTCTTCTCACTTATTGATCAGGGTTTAGTGTATCTTTGGCATCAATGATCTTGCTTATTGCATGTATTATACTGTATCGATTCCTTCAGAAAAGAAAGGAGGTCAAAGAAAAGGAAAACAATTTCAAAAAAAACGGTGGTTTGTTATTACAACAAGAAATGCGTACTAGTGATGGTTCTATTGACCGAACCAAAATCTTTGCTAGCCATGATTTGATGAAAGCAACGGATAACTTCAATGAGAATAGAGTTCTTGGTCGTGGCGGGCAAGGTATAGTGTACAAAGGCATGTTGGTTGATGGATCAATAGTCGCTGTTAAGAAGTCGAACAAAGTTAGTGAAAGACAATTGGACCAATTCATCAACGAGGTCGTAATTCTCTCACAAGTCAATCATAGGAATGTGGTTAAGTTGTTCGGATGTTGCTTGGAAACAGAAGTCCCTCTACTTGTTTATGAATATGTGCCCAATGGTACTTTGTATCAACATCTCCACCATCCGTATGAAGATTTTCGTATTACATGGAAAATGCGTCTACAAATCGCTGCAGACTCAGCCGAGGCACTTGCGTATCTACACTCATGGTCAATTTCTCCGATATACCATCGGGATGTTAAGACGTCCAATATACTATTGGATGACAAATACAAAGCGAAGGTGTCGGATTTTGGAACCTCAAAAACCCTCTCATTGGATCAAACTCATATTACCACTAATGTTCAAGGTACCATAGGATATATGGATCCGGAATTCATCCAATCAAATGTATTCACAGAAAAGAGTGATGTTTACAGTTTTGGAATTGTCCTTCTCGAACTCCTAACAAGTAAAAAGCCAGTTTATTTAGATAACATTGAAGGGCCTAAAAGACTAGCATTAGAGTTTCTATCCGCATTAGAGAACTCTCGATTACACGATATTGTGGATGCTCATGTTTTGGAGGAGGCTCGAGAGCAAGAAATCGAAGGTGTTGCTGATCTTGCTAGTAAATGCTTGAATTTGAACGGAAAAGAGAGACCTACAATGAAAGAAGTTGCGGTGACATTACATATTATTAGCTCACAAAACCCTGCGCCAAACACTTCCCGACAAGATTTCATAACCAGAGAGGAGATACTTCTTGGCCAAACTTATACTCCCACTGACAGTTCATTAACCATTGATAGCACATTTGGGCCAAGATGAGACACACTCCACAACCCATCTATGTTTGTTTCTTTAAAGTTGTATATTATGTATGATGTGCCGTACAATATAAGTCTTTTATGTATGAAGTTAATTGTTCTGAGTGTTTGTAATTGTGTAATAAATTATGGGATGAATGGTTACATTTGATTGAATCTTAGCTTATTAATGTTTTGATGCTTTTTAGGAGAAAATATTATTTAATAATTCATACTATGATTATTGTTTCAAATAAATTTTGCAAAGTTACAAGGCTTATATTCTATCATATACAAGTATGTAAGTTTTATAAAATGCTTAAAACTCACTGCGATCATTTTTTATTATTACAAGTTCGAAAGTGTATGTACTATTTTTCTAGCCTAAGATCCATATATAATAAGTTCTTTTTGTTAGATACGGGTAAGAAAATTAGGGGGTCGAAACTGGTCGTCCTAAAGCATACTTTCGGATAAGGCCTTCAACATCAGCTGCAAGATATCATCATCTGCGATTGAGTTATGTCCATGCAACTCGAATCTATCAGCTACCGTGTTGATCTCCCTGAAAATATGATGAGCATTAGAATGCAAGAAGCCCGAAATCAAGGAAGAGATATTTGAGATGATCATCTCCGTCTCCTGTGGAGGTTTCCAGATTTGGTTGATCGAATTGATGAGCATCAGATTTTCTCCTTCAATCTCATTGGATAGGCTTGCGGCCTTTTGGAGGCTCTCCCGAAGAGCGAAAGCTTCTGCGTCTAATCCAGATTCGGCAGAGCATCTTCCCTTCCCTACAGCTAATGGGGTTGCAAGATTATCTCGAATGATATAACCAAAAGCAAATTGGTTCGACGAGTTTCTAGAAGCATCAAAGTTAAGTTTGATGTATCCTTCCCTCGGGTTTTTCCATCTGATGTCTTTGGTTTTTCCTTTTCTGTCTTGTTGTTTGATGTCGTTCTTACTCCGATTTGTAATGACTTTTTCCCAATCATTTATTTGATTCAGTGTAGTCTACTTCAGATTCTGCAGTGTCTTTTTGTTATTGAATATTGTTAATTATCATATATATATAATAAGTTTGTTCTATCATAATAGAATTTAAGCCTAATAATTTTTGGTTCGAACCACAACTCGGACGGTTATGGGCGATACTCAACCCCCGAATTCCGAACTCCACCCGACACTAACCCGAAAAATAACAAAATAACTTGCGTAACAAGTTCAGAAGGAAAAATATTAGGCGAGTTCAGAACTAGTTTTGAAATATTACAACCTTGTTTATCCTCCAAAGAATAACAAGAGAGAAGAAAACCCTCCCCATAAACCCTACCCGCAACCAGCGGAGCAATACCACAGATCCCTCTGCTATGAGTTCACCTTCTCCTCAAAAATTGACCTTCACGAGCTTCAAGAATGACAAGCCTATCACGCCAAAATCTCCTCTTCAACCACCCGAACTAGGCTCCACGGTTGCCAAATGTATTCGTTCCAAACTCGTCTTCAAGATTTTCCTCGCTTTCAATTTGAGCCTCAGTGGTACGTTTCTCAATTCCAGTATCCGATTTCTCGATTTTTTTTTCGCGTTGTTACTTTTCTTGTGGATTCCATTTGGTAATTTTGAAAAATTTTGAGATGTGTGTTGCATGTGTTGATGATCTGATCAAATTTTGAGTAGGTTTTGGGTTAAAATCAGGTTAATTGTGAATAGATCCTACTCTGTGTAGATTATTTCGATAATGATGAAGAATTATGATTGAGTACCAGTGTCTGATCGAAATATCAGATCAATCAGGGATTTGGCACATTAGGTTCTGTTTGGTCAACTGGTAAACACATCAGGATATCAGGATATCTTGTATATGAGATTGATGATTATACCTTTGTTTGATAGTTGTTGGTACCCCCAAAATGCTGGTACCCCCAAAATGCTGGTTTATAAGTAACTTTAGAAATTAATATAATCATATGAAGGGAATTAGATGGACATTCATCATTCATATTTTGAGATATCAAACGCCAGGTATGGGTATGGTGATTTTCAGACAGGGATACCAATTGTCAAACGGGCCTTATTGTCAATGTATAAAAATCTCTAGATTGAAACTGGCCTCTTGTTGTAAAGTAATTTTGGATTGAAGATGGTCTGAAAAATGAGTTGTGAATAAAAAGACAAAAAGGAAAAAATTGGTGGAATTTGATAGTGTTGTGTGCCAAATAGTAATCAATGCAGATGTTGTGCTATGGTGATTGAAGAATATATATATATCAATTCTGTATCCCCTTCTGCTGGTTTAGACTCCAAAGTTATATGGCCTAGTATCAACTATCAAGTAACATCAGTGCAATGTTCAAACAAAAATGTAAGGACCAATTGAGAGCAAGATATGTAGTTTTATTAGGTTAACTGAAATGTGAATGTGATATTGTCCAAAAAATTTTCCATTCCTAAATTATTGAGGTATATGACCGTACAATGGTAATGTAATTTATAATTAGCAACATTACAAGCAAATAGGTTAAAAAGTAGCCAAAGATGATTACCCAGTCACTACTTATTTAACAAAATCAACACAGATGAGAAGTGAAATTTTGTTGTTAGTAGTTGTTGAAACCTACCACAACCTTGGATGATTCATGTCCACAGCAACGAACCTGAGAAAAGTAAGTCTGTGAGGAAGACACCGGATGGCTAATGAAGCATTTAACGTGCGACAATGGAAAGGGTTGAAGAGGGCTAGAAACACGTTACATTGGTGTTTTTTTTTTCAATTTTCAAATGTTTTCTTTGATTTCATGATTGTTTTTTTGCAAGCCGTTTCTGTAAGCACTCTTTTGGTTTTAATGGACTAAAAAGAAATATACCAAATTTGAACCAACTGGTTGTGTGAACCTTACTTGCTCACTCTCTGGTGAAAGTGATACTTATTTTGAGTTAGGCTAAAACCGTTTACTTATTATTGTTGTTTCAATTCATACACATGGATTGTTTGTTAATGTTATAATTTTGGGTTTACTTAGCTTGTTCTCTTGCCTTTTGCAGCGTACATAATTTTCAGAAAGCCTCACATAGATACAATCCCTGATATCAGTGTGAGTCATGCGGCTGTGGATATTGATGCAGCTGAATCTAACCGTGAAGTGCTCCCACCAAGCTTTATCACGCCAGTATGAAGTTTCCAAGTGAATCTAACCAATGATGCAGCTGAATCTAACAGTGAATTGATACTCTAGTTAGTTCTTGTTTATAGTTGTACTTAATCTGTCTTTTTTTCTCACCATTCTTTTCCTGAAGTTTTGGCAAATAAACCAGGAATTCTTTTGCTGATGTTTATGGTAAACATAAGCTTTGTATTGTTCTGTTTTCCATTATATTGAAAGATTTTGGTTAATATATCATTGGCGAAGAAGAACCCTTTCTTTGTAATTTCAAATCTTAAACTCAAACTTACCATGGCTGCTGGCATCTGTTTTGTTGCTTCTCCAAACTTGGAAACTTCAAACTGGTGTGAACTATTTCAGATTGCTGAGTTCTAACTTGACTACCTGAGCTCTTACGGAATTTGCCATACCGAAATGTATCTGGTTTAAGTTTAATCCAATTGTTTGTAGATGATGGCTTCCTTTGAGGGCCTATCCTGGTTGAGATATCTTTCAATAGCATATTTTTGCATTATCTCGTGAAGCTCTCTTGCAGGGTCACTCTCCTGGCCTGGGAAGTAGTTTTTGTGCAATTTATATGACTGAGCTTCAAATTGGTCTCTTAAGACTTAAATTGAGTTTTTATTCATTATTGTGAGGGTAAAATTGGCCATGGGTAGAAGGTAATGACTAGGTTGTGCATACGGACCGGACCGGTGGACTGTAAATTGAGAAAACCTTGGACCATAGACCGGACGGTCCGGTCCGGACCGGTCCGGTTCCGGGTTGGACCGGTTTGTACATAAATTGTGCAATTTTGAATATTGCGGACCGGACCGGACCGGACTGGACCGGTTTGTACCTTAATTGTACAATTTTGGTGAGGGTTTTCGGTCCAAAACCGGACCGGATTGGACCGAACTGGACCGGGCCGGAAATTCGTTGTTTACGGTCCCACCCGAATTACGGTTTTATACGGTCCAAAAACCTGGACCGTAGACCGGACCGTAAATTCCGGTCCGGTCCGATTTTGCACACCCCTAGTAATGACCCGGAATCGAATTTGCCCCTCAGTTTTTTGAGGGCAACTTAAGTTTAAAAAAAAAGAAAAAAAGAATGACCCTATTAGAAATTTGATAAAATCATTTTGATATATTGGTTGAACAATGTCTAGAAATAACTATTATATTGTTCTTTTTATTGGTTGAACAATGATCATAAGTCTTCCGTGTTCAAGTGCGGTTCCCGACGATATCCCCGAGTAGCAAAGCCTCAATGCAACGAAAGTTGCGGAGGTGTTGTCATCCCTTATACATTTGGAATCGGCCAAAACTGCTCTTATAACCCCTCGTTCACCATCATATGTAGCATTGATGAATCCGGGTCTCCGAGTCCGAGTCCGATGCCGATACTAGCCGGCCTTGGGTGGTCTTTTCTAATAATTGAGCATACCCCTTTCAACACGCCTCTACGGAGACATGAATCCTAAACCTAAAGCGGCTTTTACACATTTTTTAAAAAAAAAAACAAACCGGACCGGACACCAAACCGCCGGTATGGTCACAACAAAAAAAAAACTAATCAAACCGACGGTTTAAACTACGGCTAAACCGCGGCGAACCTAAACCGCTGGTTAGACGGTTTAGTCCAAACCGGATCCATGTCTAACTCTACGTGACTACGTGTGTTTAGCCCCCTCAAAAACAGAATTCACCCAAATTAGCATGCTCTTTTCATCAGCAAAATATTATCATGAATTGATCGATTTTATGCGAGAAGATTGGTGAAAGAAGGTATTTTTTGTATCTTAAATACAAACTAGACACCCTAATTTTAACAATAAAAAATAAAGATAAATAAGTTGGATAATCATTAAAAGAGGAAATATTTAAAGATTCTTCTCTCTCCTATTGGATAATCATAAATATTTAAAGATTATTCTTTCTCCTATTAATAATCAATTAAATTTTATTTTTTGTTATATCGAAAGATTATTCTCTCTCCTATTAATAATCAATTAAATTTTATTTTTTGTTATATCGGGGAACTATATATTCTGATTTCTCCTATGGATTGTGTAGAAGGTAGGATTCGAACTCTGGACGAGTTGTCCCTCCCTTATACCAGTTGGACTAATTAAACTTTGTGTATTATTTTGATGATACACAATATTAATACACAATTTCAATTACACAATAGTGATACATAATTTCAAATACACAATATTAATAAATAAAAGACTTGTGTAACCAAAACCTTGTGTACGAAATACCTTTCACTGAATTTCTTTCCTGAATAATATGCAGGTATATTATGTATACTCGAGTCATTTTATATCGCTCGAGTATTTTATACACAAGGTTTTTGGTTACACAAGTCTTTTATTTATTAACATTATGTATTTGAAATTATGTATCACTATTGTGTAATTGAAATTGTGTATGCTCGAGTATTTCGTACACAAGGTTTTTTGTTACACAAGTCTTTTATTTATTAACATTATGTATTTGAAATTATGTATCACTATTGTGTGATTGAAATTGTGTATGCTCGAGTATTTCGTACACAAGGTTTTTTGTTACACAAGTCTTTCATTTATTAATATTATGTCTTTGAAATTATGTATCACTATTGTGTGATTGAAATTGTGTATTAATATTGTGTATATTCAAAAGAATATACAAAGTTTAATCAGTCCAACTCGTATAAGGGTGGTAGGGAGGGTTAACTCGTCCAGAGTTCGAATACTACCTTAGAGGAGAGAGAATATAAGGAGAGATTATAGGAAAATTTTAATTACTATTTCCTATTTTAACATATCATCAAATCCGTTTAAATTATTAATTAGGAATCTTTTATTTAATATAGGATTATTGTTTTCTAATTAATCTTTTTCTACATAATTTTAAGTGACTATGCTAGTGATTATTCTTGCAATAATTTTATATATTTATATTCATCCTTTTAATAACTGAATTAAAATAGGGAAGAAAAAAAACTCTACATCATTTTACATTGATAAAAGGCGGGTTTGTGTAAATTGATTAAAACGGAGGGTGGTTTAACGTAATTTATCTATCTATATAAAAAACCCTAGACCCAAATATCAACAGCCTTCCTCGACCCTCGTTTTGCTTCCTCTGTATCGTTTTTCATTCTCTAATCTTCCCCCCTTCTATCAACAATGGTGCGCTCTATCAAAAGCCGAAAGAAAGTTAAGCGAGCTACTGACAAGGTTAGTTTTAAATCTTTTTATCTCGATTTTGATTCAATTGATTTATGTGCAATGAGTTTTTTGAGTCGGTAATTGTGTAGGCAAAGAAGAAGGGCGAGAGCTCGGCGGCGGCGGCGAAATCTGGTCCTACTCCAGCGAAGGTGTGGCAGCCGGGAGTGGATAAGCTTGAGGAAGACGAAGAGCTTCAGTGTGATCCTTCTGCTTACAACTCTCTGCATGCCTTTCACGTTGGTTGGCCCTGTTTAAGGTATACTCTGATGTTCTTCCATTTTTTTCTTCTAATTTCATTCCCATTAGGACTATGTTTGTACAATCCGATTTGTGGCGGCCATGGAAGTAGGCCATGGAAAAGCAGAGTTTTTTTTAGTTTAAAGAATGAAGGCCTAGGTATTTTCAAACAAGTAATATGAGTGTGCCATGTGAAGCTAATTATTAAGGATGAAGAAACTAGCATAATGTGTTAAGGTTTAGCCAAGTGTATTGCTTGATGGATTTGTTAATGTAATTGGAACCTATGTTTGCAGTTTCGACATCATTCGTGATAACCTTGGACTGGTCCGACCAGAATTTCCTCATACGGCATATTTTGTTGCTGGGACTCAGGTAAGATGTGCTGCCTATGCATAAATTCTTACTAAATAATAAAAAGTTAAGCTTAAATTGAGTACTTATTTTTTGCAAATAAAAGTCCCTTACTAATTCTGATTGCTTGGTTAACTATCAATGGGTTACCTCTCTGTTGAAAATATTGAAGCCTTCACTAAACATGAGAACATCATTGGCAACATCCCAAATTTTTGTAATCTCTCTATCTCATTGATTTTGGATGGATCTCTGCAAGGGATTCTGTTTCTCACAGAAGTGAACACAGGTCCTCTGCGCTGCGTAGGTCCTATTGCTTCAGATATTTGTCTTGCAAGCTCCCATTTGATTGAAAACTTTGCATTTTTCTCGCAATAGGATATCCAAGCACTACCTCTAGTCTTTTCCAACTTGGGGAATTGTTTCTATCCACCTTAGGTACTTGAAAACATCTTAAATGGCCCAATTGCTTCTTCACCATAGTCGTTAGGAATTATCTCATTTAGTTAGATTGGGTTCCACAAATCTGTGTCTCTATGACAATGGTTTTCTCTATTCCCTTGGTAACTTTGTCATCAATTGTCTATGGGTAATACACTCAAATCACTTATTTGATTGCTTAAATGACAAAAGAAGCTTTTTAAATTTTTTTGCAGGCAAATCAATCAAACTTGAATTCGATTGAAATATTTAAGCTATCTAATATTTCTGGGAAAAGACGTGATCTTGTGCCACTAAAGAAGACTGAAGATGGTTCTGATATGGATGATGACAGTGATGAGAGTGATAGTGATGATGAAATTGAAGGTGGATCTAGCACACCAATACTTCAGGCAAGGCTTCCTTCATTTTTGGTTGTTATACAGAAATAACAAAGGTTATAAATATTGCCTTTATTGTTTATCAAATGCAGTTATTTCTGCCCAGCAATGCTCTCTGTTTCGAATCTACCCTAGAATAGCAATAGGAAGATAAATACTCTCCCTATTTAATTTTGGCTGAATATGTTATGGTTCTGTGTCTGTCATGGACTGCATAGGCTTTTGTCTTGCTTTCTTTTTAAAATTTCAAATGCACGCAATTTGACTTCAGAACTAATTTACTCTGGCTGTTGATTGGTTGCAGACACGTAGGGTTGCTCATCAAGGTTGTGTAAACCGCATTCGTTCTATGCCACAAAATCCCCATATCTGTGCTACTTGGGACGACACTGGTTTTGTTCAGGTGAGGGCCCTGAGGTTGTTAGGGAACTTAAAGTTGATACTTCAATCCCCATATCTGTGCAACTAAAAATGTTGGGCCTTGAGCTTGTTTGTACATCAGATCTGAAGCAATTGAAAAATTAGGTTGTGCTGCAATCTCTGTAATAGCCAAACTTTTAAATTTTGTACTGATTGTGTAGGTGTGGGACTTCAGCTCTCATCTCAATTTCTTAGCAGAGTCAGAAGAAAATACTACTAGAGCTGCAACTACAGTTTTTAATCAGGCCCCACTAGAAGCTTTTAAACACAAAGATGAAGGTTACGCTATCGACTGGAGCCCTACTGTTTCTGGGCGACTAATATCCGGTGATTAGTTTTCTGCTTTTTTCGCACAGCTGCTCCCTTCTTTACTTCCTCTTCAACCATTGCCCTTATTTTGATAATTCTTCTTTGAAGGGGACTGTTCTAATTCAATTTATCTGTGGGAGCCCGCATCTGGAACAAAATGGAACGTAGATCGTGAACCCTTTGTTGGACACACTGCAAGTGTGGAAGACCTGCAGGTACCTTCTGTCTTTCTAAGCAGACAATTCCTATATAGCAAGTAAGTTGGTAATCTGCCTATATGTATTCATTCCCTGGGGGTTTTAGTATGGAACAAACAAACTCCGTCCATTTGAAGAAGTTATGTACATTTTACAAACTATATGCATGTAAAGCAAATGGGTTCTTTTGATTTTAGATCTGTGGCTGTTTCAAACCCATTGGAAGTATGCTTTATGGATGCTTTATTATTGCTTAATCACGTTATAGATCAATTTTAACACCTAAATTTGTAAAATTCTTTAATGTGTAGTTTGTCTGTTTTGTTCTTTAATATTTCAGTGGAGCCCCGGTGAAGAAAATGTATTTGCCTCGTGCTCTGTGGATGGGAAGATTGCATTTTGGGATGTTAGACGGGGGAAGTCTCCAGTACTTATCTTCAAGGCGCACGATGCCGATGTGAATGTAATATCATGGAACAGGTTGCTCAAATTTGTCAACTTCCCTACTCTTGTTTCTCTCCTTGGTTCTGCTATAGGTTCTTGCTATAAGATGCTTCCTTGGAACATTGCAGGTTATCTAGTTGTTTGGTGGCATCAGGAAGTGATGATGGCACAGTTTCAATCCATGACCTTCGGTTACTTAAGGATAAATCTCAAGTAATGTTGAACTTCATTTCAATCTTCCTATTCTTATTTTTCAGGATTAAGTTAGTACTCTAGTATATTGTCATTGCCCGTAATTTTCTTAGTTTAACTAATATATCTTTGAGCCATATGCAGGATGGAGAATCCGTAGTTGCAAATTATGAATACCACAAGCACCCTATCACTTCAATTGAATGGAGTCCACATGAGGGGTCAACCCTAGCGGTTTCTTCATCTGATAACCAGCTCACGTAAGAATTAGTTAATTCATCATTGAGATAATTAGAGGCAAAAAACAATTGGTCTAAACACTACCCTATTCTGTGATAAATGTCTGTTTCCAGTGTATGGGATCTCTCCATAGAACGAGATAAAGAAGAGGAGGCGGAGTTTAAAGCTCAAATCGAAGAAGAAGTAGATGCTCCTGATAATTTACCACCACAGCTTCTCTTTGTGCACCAGGTGAGTACCTCAAAATTCGTTACTCTTTAACAAAAAATACTGATTGATGAGCAATGTGGAGAAATGGTAGATAAATACAGTGTAGAATAGGGACTATTATTTGAGCCGAACAAGCCAAACATTAGTTATTTTCATAATCAACTCATTTAGAATCGATTCAACCTTGAACATCTTAAATTTAACCGAGCTTTAACAAGAGCTTTTTCAAGGCAAGCCTGAGCGGAGCTTCATATAACAAACCTACTGTACAACGTGAAGATTAGCATAACTTGTTCCTCTGATTTTTTCCCTTTATTAAGGTTTATTATACTGTTGTATTTGACAGGGTCAAAAGGACTTAAAGGAGCTTCACTGGCATGGCCAGATACCAGGAATGATCGTTTCTACCGCCGGTGATGGTTTCAACATTTTGATGCCATCAAACTTAGATGCTCCTCTCCCTCCCGCAAACACCCTCCCACCTCCAAAAACCGCCTCCCCATAAGCTCAAGAGTCCCTGGAGGAAGTTGTTTGAACCACACAAGAGTGATTGGTAGGTTTGACTAGTGAACTTTGTTATGAATGTGATGGGTCATGATTGCCCATGATTCATTCGCTCTTGTTTTTTCTACCGTCTTATGTATTTATTATAGTTAAAGTTGAGTGTTTGAGTGTTTTTTATTTTATTTTTAAATCAATCCTTGAAATATAAGTGTTTTTTTATATGATTTTAAATCAGTCCTTGAATCATTGTTAACTTTTATCATAAATTGAAGCTTATGCTGAGAACTTAAATTCGGAAGCTTATGCCGAATAATTTGATCCAATCATTAAGGGTCCGTTCGATAGGGTAAAAAATAAGGGCTATTGAGATTAGTTTGAGGATTATATACCAGCTTATAAATAGTGGTGTTTGGTGCATGGAGATGAATGAGATGAAGATTATTTATGGGATGAAATAGGGGATTAAATCAACATAATTTTCATCCATCTAGGTTGAGATTATTGAGATTATTCGAGAGGTGATAACAATTTAAGACAAATATGCCCTTGACATTTGTGGCACATGATTCATTAAAAAAATTATGCCCATACCCTTTTTGTAATTTTGTCCATATAAAATCTCCATTCATATCAAACACATGCTAGATTATTGTTTAATTTTATCTCATCAAATCATCTACTATTTTCATCTCCTTTCATTTTAATCTTAATCTTCATCTATAATCGCCGGATCACCATACCGACCCTTAGTTAAAATTGTTTTTCTTTTCCAACATGACCATAACAAGCAACATAAATATAAGATATTAAGAATCCAAGTGTTTGAAACTTTTAGTATGAAAAAACTATTGGTGTCAAAGTACAATGACCCCGTTAGGTGCAAGTGAGTAGATTATTCAAGAGATTATAATTTGACAGTAATATTAAATAAGTCGAGTGAAACAAATGAAAAAATAAAAAATTATAATCTTTAAATTTAATCTTTTCAAAGTATTCTTTATATTCTTTATATAATGTAGCCTGCCAAACACATCCAATGTCAACCGTTTTAATTCATATATATACATATATATAGGCTTTTGTTCAGGTACCGTTCAATTAATGCGGTACGGTCGTACGGCCGTCCGTACGGCCGACACATGTCCCAAATTTTTTTAATTTTTTTTTTGAAACAAATTTTTTTTCTTTTTCATGTTATAATTTATGCACTATTCTCCTATAAACTTTGAACTATTCCCATATAATCCATGAACTATTACTTTTTAATATATTTTATCAAATTATTCATAAATTAATCGTTTATATGTTATGAACTATTCAATTGTAATTCATGAACTATCATTTTATAAGTTATGCACTACCCTTTATAAATTTTGCACTTTGAACTATTCTATTATAATTCATAAACTATTCTATTATAATTCATGAACTATCCCATAATAAGTTTTGAACTATTACTTTCACTCCTTTATAAATTTTGCACTATGAATTATTCTAATATAATTCATGAACTATTCTATTCTAATTCATGAACTATCCCATAATAAGTTTTGAACTATTACTTTCATTCCTTTATAAATTTTGCACTATGAACTATTCTATTATAATTCATGAACTATCCTTTTATAAGTTTTGAACTATTACTTTGACTCGTTTTTTTTTCCGGGACACGTGTCGGCCGTAAGGTCGACCGCACGGCCGTACCGGAATAATGTGCCTTACTTGAACAACACCCTCTCTCTATATATATAATTACAATGTCAAATGTGTGAAGTAGTCAAAATAACTTAAATGATAATTATACAATTTATAGTTAACAAAAAAAAACTAACGCCAACAATGTTTTCTTTGATTTCATGATTGTTTTTTTGCAAGCCGTTTCTGTAAGCACTCTTTTGGTTTTAATGGACCACACGGCCGTACCGGAATAATGTGTCTTACTAAAACCGTTTTCTTATCATTGTTGTTTCAATTCATACACATGGATTGTTTGTTAATGTTATAATTTTCGGTTTACTTAGCTTGTTCTCTTGCCTTTTGCAGCATACATAATTTTCAGAAAGCCGGACATAGATACAATCCCTGATATCAGTGTGAGTCATGCGGCTGTGATATTGATGCAGCTGAATCTAACCATGATATGCTCCCACCAAGCTTTATCACACCAGTTTGAAGTTTCCAAGTGAATCTAACCAATGATGCAGCTGAATCTAACAGTGAATTGATACTCTAGTTAGTTCTTGTTTATAGTTGTACTTAATCTGTCTTTTTTTTCAACCATTCTTTTCCTGAAGTTTTGGCAAATAAATCAGGAATTCTTTTGCTGATGTTTATGGTAAACATAAGCTTCGGATTGTTCTGTTTTACAATATATTGAAATATTTTGGTTAATATATTCATTGGCGAAGAAGAACCCTTTCCTTGTAATTTCAAATCTTAAAATCAAACTTACCATGGCTGCTGGCATCTGTTTTGTTGCTTCTCCAAACTTGGAAACTTCAAACTGATGTGAACTATTCCAGACTGCTGAGTTCTAACTTGAATACCTGAGCTCTTACAGATTTGCCATTCCGAAATGTATCTGGTTTAAGTTTAATCCTTGCTTGTTTATTTACTTTGAGGACCTATCCTGGTTGAGAATTTCTATCTTTCAAATCATATTTTGCATTATCTGGTGAAGCTCTCTTGCAGGGGCACTAACATTGTGCAATTTATATGACTGAGCTTCAAATTGGTCTCTTAAGACTTAAATTCAGTTTTTATTCATTATTGTAGGGCTGGGTAAAATGAGCCAAACGAAACCGAACCGAGGCTTACCAACCGAACCAATTAAATTGGTTACCAACACGTTGGTTACCAATTTAATTGGTACGGTACTACCGAACCAATTACAAAGAGTTGGTTGGTAGGTGGTAACGATATCCGCGTACCACGGGATTACCGTACCAACCGAGTTTTTTTTTAAAAAAATAATAAATAATATATACATACTAATCTTAATATAATACTTCATATATAATTATATATGCAATTCTTTTGTACCATTAGATGTAAATTCAAGTAATGTTTTAATCTCACCCCTCCATTGAAGTGCTTTCTCAGTTTACTAATTTAGCCATCTAGCATTTACACTTTACGCCCACGGCTTCCCAAATCCCAAATTGAAACACAAAGTTCAAGCTCTCTACTATTCTTGCGTTCCGCTGCAGCCAAAACCTAATAGGCTAATACTCATCCCTTTCTCCTAATTTTCATCTCTTGTTCTCTTGATTCTTACATAATATATTCTCTTCACTCTTAATTCTCTGCAGATCAATCAACCCGTTAGAAGTTTAGAACCCTAAAAGAGAAGCAATCAGCTCGTTCGATACTACGAGAAGCCCTATAATCCATAGAGAACTTTCAGATATTTTTCTTCTTTGCGATTGAATCAACTTGCTCAATCAAGGCTATGAGGCAGGAAGGAATGCAACAAGCTCTAGGTCGATCAAATATGAAATCATGTGGAGCACAAGTCAAGATTGGACCATTGAACTCCCTAGCCTATAACTTGGGATGATGATTGCATATTTAATTATTTTCCTTTGGTTTTTAATGAAGTATGATGTTCTATGAACTTGTTAAACATATTGTACTCGAATTTGCGGGTTGTTGAATTGTTGACGTTCTTGTCTTGTTTAAATATTGTACTCGAATTTGCGGATTGTTGAATTGATGAAGTTCTTGTCTTATTAAAATTTAATTTTAGCAAACATATAAGTTGGTAAAATGTCATTACCAACCGAACCAACCGAAAAAGTTGGTATACCGAAGAGTTGGTAAATGGGTTTAGGTGGTTGGTAATGGTACAAGATTTCTCATTACCAATTATAGTTGGTTGGTAGGTGGTAAGGATAAAAATAAGTTGGTAATGTACCGAACCCAGCCCTACATTATTGTGAGGGTAAAAGTACCCATGGGTAGAGGGTAATGACCCGGAATCGAATTTGCCCATCAGTTTTTTTTTTTTACGCTATTAGAAATTTGATAAAATCATTTTGATATATTGGTTGAACAATGTCTAGAAATAACTATTATATTGTTCTTTTTATTGGTTGAACAATGATCATATGTCTTCCATGTTCAAGTGCGGTTCCCGACGATATCCCCGAGTAGCAGAGCCACACTGCTCCGAAAGTTGCGGAGGTATTGTCATCCCTTATCCATTCGGAATCGGCAAAAGCTGCTCTTATAGCCCCTCGTTTACCATCATATGTAGCATTGATGAATTCGGGTCTCCGAGTCCGATGCCAATGCCGATCCTAGCCGGCCTTGGGTGGTCTTTTCTAATAGAATCACCCAAATTAGCATACTCCTTTCATGAGCAAAATATTGACACACATCGATTTGTCACAAATATACTTCGGAGCCGGTGAATAAGTTTGGCATGATTAATTTAATTTGTTAGTGATTATTTTTGCAACAATTTAATATATTTATACTCACCCTCTTAATAACTGAAGGAAAAAAAAAACTCTACATCGTTTTACGTTGATAAAAGGCGGGTTCATTGTAAAGAGCTTCCTGCCTTCAAATATAGGCATGATTTGGTCCGTGATGTGTGTGTGATGTGTTTAGGAGGGCGGGGGTATCGGTTAAGAAGGAGGCGCCTGTGTCTTTTTTAACTAACCCACGTGGATGGTCGGGTGGAAAACATGCTTGCATCGATTTGACTGGAGTTTCCCCACTTGTTTGTTTGGGTAGTGAGCCTTTTGCGGTGGGTAAGGCGGCGCTTAATGCGGCTTCTGCTAAGGTGGCCAAACATGAGAAAGCTTGTATTGAAAATCAACATGTGTTTCTTCCATTCGCTTTCGACACCTTTGGTTTCCTTGCGCCCGATTCTATTGAAATTCTGAAGAGGGTGCAACGGGTTTTTTGCATGGCAACGTTACGTCTCCTAGGTCTTCTGATGTTGTTTTTAGGAGGATCGGATTCGCTATCCAGAAAGGATTGGCGGCACAACTGGTTGCCCGTCTTCCTTCTAACTCTTTGTAAATTTTGAAGTATCGACTAATGATCAATTTAAAGGCGGGTTTGTGATTCGGGAATAACATCCATCGGCTTAATTTTGATGTATCTAAACTCGATTCGGGAATAACATCTATCGGCTTTGTGATTCGGAATCACAAATGTGAGGTTGTTAGCCTTGATGCAAAAAAAAAAAACTTTAACTCGATAATTAAAGCTGAAGTTTATGCTCTCAAATCGGGTTTACAAGAAGCTATAAAATTAAAAATCGAAAAGATCGATATCGAGGGTGATAACCTTTGTGTTATCAAGGCACTCCAAGGATTGTGGAGCTGCCCGTGGGAGGTCGAGATGATTATTTCCGACTCCATGTTGGATCTCCGCTTCTTTGACGAAGTCCACATCAGACATATTTTTAGAGAAACCAACCGTGTTGCTGACCGATTGACCCATCTGAAAATTTCGAACTTCAACACCAGTTTTTCTGACGATCCCGAACCCCGTGTTCTCATCCGCAAGGATGCTTTAGGGTGGACCACCTCTAGAAACCTAGATAGTCCAACCTAACCGCTTTCCGTTATCAAAAAATATAAAAAATATAAAAAATAAAAAAAAGGCGGGTTTGTGAAAATTGATTAAAACGGAGGGTGGTTTAACGTAATTTACCTATATCAAAAACCCTAGACCCAAAGATCAACAGCCTTCCTCAACCCTCGTTTTGCTTCCTCTGTATCGTTTTTCATTCTATAATCTTCCCCCCTTCTATCAGCAATGGTGCGCTCTATCAAAAGCCGAAAGAAAGTTAAGCGAGCTACTGACAAGGTTAGGCTTCAATCTTTTTATCTCGATTTTGATTCAATTGATTTATGTGCAATGGTTTTTTGAGTCGGTAATTGTGTAGGCAAAGAAGAAGGGCGAGAGCTCGGCGGCGGCGGCGGCGAAATCTGGTCCTACTCCAGCGAAGGTGTGGCAGCCGGGAGTGGATAAGCTTGAGGAAGACGAAGAGCTTCAGTGTGATCCTTCTGCTTACAACTCTCTGCATGCCTTTCACGTTGGTTGGCCCTGTTTAAGGTATACTGATGTTCTTCCATTTTTTTCTTCTAATTTCATTCCCCTTAGGACTATGTTTGTACAATCCGATTTGTGGCGGCCATGGAAGTAGGCCATGTAAAAGCAGAGTTTTTTTTTAGTTTATAGAATGAAGGCCTAGGTATTTTCAAACAAGTAATATGAGTGCGCCATGTGAAGCTAATTATTAAGGATGAAGAAACTAGCATAATGTGTTAAGGTTTAGCCAAGTGTATTGCTTGATGGATTTGTTAATGTAATTGGAACCTATGTTTGCAGTTTCGACATCATTCGTGATAACCTTGGACTGGTCCGACCAGAATTTCCTCATACGGCATATTTTGTTGCTGGGACTCAGGTAAGATGTGCTGCCTATGCATAAATTCTTACTAAATAATAAAAAGTTAAGCTTAAATTGAGTACTTATTTTTTGCAAATAAAAGTTCCTTACTAATTCTGATTGCTTGGTTAACTATCAATGGTTTACCTCTCTGTTGAAAATATTGAAGCCTTCACTAAACATGAGAACATCATTGGCAACATCCCAATTTTTTGTAATCTCTCTATCTCATTGATTTTGGATGGATCCCCGCAAGGGATTCTGTTTCTCACAGAAGTGAGCACAGGTCCTCTGCGCTGCATAGGTCCTATTGCTTCAAATATTTGTCTTGCAAGCTACCATTTGATTGAAAACTTTGCATTTGTCTCACAATATCATATTCAATCACTACCTCTAGTCTTTTCCAACTTGGGAAATTGTTTATATCCACCTTAGGTACTTGAAAACATCTTATATGGCCCAATTTCTTCTTCACCATAGTTGTTAGGAATTATCTCATTTAGTTAGTTTGGGTTGCACAAATCTATGTCTCTATGACAATGGTTTCCTCTATTCCCTTGGTAACTTTTGTCATCAACTGTATATGGGTAATACACTCAAATCACTTATTTGATTGCTTAAATGACAAAAGAAGCTTTTTAAATTTTTTTGCAGGCAAATCAATCAAACTTGAATTCGATTGAAATATTTAAGCTATCTAATATTTCTGGGAAAAGACGTGACCTTGTGCCACTAAAGAAAACTGAAGATGGTTCTGATATGGATGATGACAGTGATGAGAGTGATAGTGATGATGAAATTGAAGGTGGATCTAGCACACCAATACTTCAGGCAAGGCTTCCTTCATTTTTTGGTTGTTATACAGAAATAACAAAGATTATAAATTATAAATATTGCCTCTATTGTCCATCAAATGACATTACTTCTGCCCAGCAATGCTCTCTGTTCGAATCTACCTAGAATAGCAATAGGAAGATGAATACTCTCCCTATTTAATTTTGACTGAATATGTTACGGTTCTGTGTCTTTCATGGACTGCAGAACTAATTTACTCTGGCTGTTGATTGGTTGCAGACACGTAGGGTTGCTCATCAAGGTTGTGTAAACCGCATTCGCTCTATGCCACAAAATCCCCATATCTGTGCTACTTGGGGCGACACTGGTTTTGTTCAGGTGAGGGCCCTGAGGTTGTTAGGGAACTTAAAGTTGATACTTCAATCCCCATATCTGTGCAACTAAAAAATGTTTGTGGAATGTAGTTTGTTTTGAATCTTTTGATGACATAACATCTTTTTTATGCTGTTTTTTTCCCACTTATATGTTTGAGCCTTGAGCTTGTTTGTACATCAGATCTGAAGCAATTGAAAAATTAAGTTGTGCTGCGATCTCTGAAATAGCCAAATTTTAAATTTTTGTAATGATTGTGTAGGTGTGGGACTTCAGCTCTCATCTCAATTTCTTAGCAGAGTCAGAAGAAAATACTACTCGAGCTGCAACTGCAGTTTTTAATCAGGCCCCACTAGAAGCTTTTAGACACAAAGATGAAGGTTACGCTATCGACTGGAGCCCTACTGTTTCTGGGCGACTAATATCTGGTGATTAGTTTCTCCTTTTCTCGCACAGCTGCTCCTTTCTTTACTTCCTCTTCGACCATTGCCCTTATTTTAATAATTCTTCTTTGAAGGGGACTGTTCTAATTCAATTTATCTGTGGGAGCCTGCATCTGGAACAAAATGGAATGTAGATCGCAAACCCTTTGTTGGACACACTGCAAGTGTGGAAGACCTGCAGGTACTTTCTGTCTTTCTAAGCAGACAATTCCTGCTTAGCAAGTAACTTGGTAATTTGCCTATATGTATTCATTCCCTGGGGCTATCGATATGGAACAAACAAACTCCGTCCATTTGAAGAAGTTATGTAAATTTTACAAACTATATATGTAAAGCAAATGGGTTCTTTTGATTTTTAGATCTGTGGTTATTTGAAACCCATTGGAAGTATGCTCTATGGATGCTGTATTATTGCTTAATCACGTTATAGATCAATTTTAACACCTAAATTTGTGAAGTTCTTTAATGAGTAGTTTGTCTGTTTTGTTCTGCAATATTTCAGTGGAGCCCCGGTGAAGAAAATGTATTTGCCTCATGCTCTGTGGATGGGAAGATTGCAGTTTGGGATGTTAGACGGGGGAAGTCTCCAGTACTTATCTTCAAGGCACACGATGCTGATGTGAATGTAATATCATGGAACAGGTTGCTCAAATTTGTCAACTTCCCTCCTCTGCTTTATCTCCTTGGTTCTGCTATAAGTTCTTGCTATAAGATGCTTCCTTGGAACATTGCAGGTTAGCTAGTTGTATGGTGGCATCAGGAAGTGATGATGGCACAGTTTCAATCCATGACCTTCGGTTACTTAAGGATAAATCTCAAGTAATGTTGAATTTCATTTCAATATTCCTATTCTTATTTTTCAGGATTCAGTTAGTACTCTAGTATATTGTCATTACCTGTAATTTTCTTAGTTTAACTAATATATCTTTGAGCCATATGCAGGATGGAGATTCCGTAGTTGCACATTTTGAATACCACAAGCACCCTGTCACTTCAATTGAATGGAGTCCACACGAGGCGTCAACCCTAGCGGTTTCTTCATCTGATAACCAGCTCACGTAAGAATTAGTCAATTCATCATTGAGATAATTAGTCAATTCATCATTGAGATAATTAGAGGCAAAAAACAATTGGTCTAAAAACTACCCTATTCTGTGATAAATGTCTGTTTCCAGTGTATGGGATCTCTCCCTAGAACGAGATAAAGAAGAGGAGGCGGAGTTTAAAGCTCAAATCGAAGAAGAAGTAGATGCTCCTGATAATTTACCACCACAGCTCCTCTTTGTACACCAGGTGAGTACCTCAAAATTTGTTACTCTTTAACAAAAAATACTAATTGATTAGCAATGTGGAGAAATGGTACATATATACACTGTAGAATAGGGACTATTATTTGAGCCGAACAAGCCAAACTTTAGTTATTTTCATAATCAACTCATTTAGAATCGATTCAACCTTGAACATCTTAAATTTAACCGAGCTTAAAAATGTGTTTATACTCTGCTTGTTGAGAAATCAAACATCCTCAACAAGAGCGTTTTTCAAGGGAAGCCTGAGCCGAGCTCCATATAACAAACCTTCTGTACAATGTGAAGATTAGCATAACGTGTTCCTCTATTATACTTTTGTATTTGGCAGGGACAAAAGGACTTAAAGGAGCTTCACTGGCATGGCCAGATACCAGGAATGATCGTTTTAACCGCCGGTGATGGTTTCAACATTTTGATGCCATCAAACTTAGATGCTCCTCTCCCTCCCGCAAACACCCTCCCACCTCCAAAAACCGCCTCCCCGCAAGCTCAAGAGTCCCTGGAGGAAGTTGTTTGAATCACACAAGAGTATCCGGCTTACGAGTCTAGCTGCGAAACTGGTATGTTCTTCACAGCTTCTACTTAACATATAGTGGGAGCACAAGGTTTTGACCTTTCACCTTTAGCGTTCTTAATAGGTAAAAGTTGCTTTGTTTGTTTTCAGTTCTATTGACTATGGTGACATATTTATGTAAAGACAATCATGATTCTTGTGTTCAACTCCAATGTTTGTACTTGAGCATCTATCTCTCTTTAGTTTTCGATTCTTTTCAACAGTTGTTTTGGAGCTCGAGGGTCGTTATCTAATCCGAACCTATAATCTTTGATAGGGTTTACGATCTGGATTGTCTCGAGGATCTTAAAGATTATAAGATTTGAGTGAGATCTTGATCCTAAAACTAAGTTTTCGTTTAAAGCCCGGCATAGACGAATCGTATAGAGGGGTTTTGTGCATACATTCATACGTACCATATAAATCGAATGTGGTTTCACGTACTAGTTCGTTGACCTTATATACTAGGTCGGAATATCCTGATTTGATAGCTTATATTCTCTTATTGGCTATGCTTACAATTAGACTTGAGTCCGGTTTGGCCAAACCGTCGGTCAGCGGTTTTGGTTAACCGCCGGTTTGGTTAGTTTTTTTATTTATTTTTTATTTTGTGTGATCAAACCGGCGGTTAACCGCCCGTTTGGTTAGGTTTGTTTTTTTTTTTTTTTGAAAAAAAAAAATGTGTCAAACCGTCGGTTTGGCTACAACCGGTTTAGGTTTAGGCCAAACTTAAACCGTAGGTTCCGAAATCTGAACTGGAGGTTTAGATTTCGGATCCATGTAATTGTGCCGATTTAGGTTTAGAACCATGTCTACTTACAATTACATTATTGGTTTCATGCTAACGAGATTCAACAATTTAGTAAGGGAGAAAAAATGGTGATTGGTAGGTTTGACTAGTGAACTTTGTTGTGAATGTGATGGTTCATGATTGCCCACGATTCGCTTTTGTTTTCTTCTACCGTCTTATGTATTTATTATAGTTAAATTTGAGTGTTTGAGTGTTTTTTATTTGATTTTAAAATCAATCCTTGAATCATTGATAACTTATCATATATCAAAGCTTACATTAAAATTCGGAATCACTAATGGTCAATCAGGATATTTGTATAAGGGGAATACGTAAAATTTAAATCCTATAAAATAATTCTAGGGTTACTGCAGACGTTTCAAAGAACTTGCTCTCAGATCAAGGGTTAATGCAGACGTTTCAAAGAGCTTGCTCTCAGATCTGAACTCTCTATCACTCTCACTTTTTTGCGTTTTCCGGCACAGTTTTAAGACGAATCCTCTCTATCAATGGTTGGTTGTTGCACACGAGCCCAATTTTTTTTTTTATTTTCAAACATGACATATCAAACAATATAATTATCAAATATTAAGATTCCAAGTGTTTGAAGCTTTTATTATAAAACAACTATTGGTGTCAAAGTACAATGACCCGTTCGATCATACTTAAGAGATTATAATTTAAAAATAATATTAAATATTTCGAGTTAAAGTGGATGGGAAAAATCGTCAAATCTGGTATGTTGGGTAACTCATTTGTAATGGTGAAGAAAGAACGAAGAACATTAACGAATGTTTTTTCTTCCTTCAAATCGTTAATTTCTTCCATCAGAAACTTTTGTTTTTCGGGGGTATGTGTGAAATCGAAAATAATGGGAGTAAATCAATCTCCATTAACCATGATGACAGGAGATTATATTTTACCTACTTTTAAGCCATTTTAATCTCTTCTATAACCTCGCTTATAATCTCCATCTTCAACCAAACAATACAAAAAAATAATTTCTCAATTTTAATCGAAAATAACTCTCATTAATCACCAACACAACATGCTCTTAAGCTTGATAATTAAATTATTTTCTTTTTTAAATTAATATAAATGAGAAACCTAGTTTATTTTCATAAAAAAAACTTTATTACACGAAATTCTTCACGATAGACTAACTATTAACGTTTAATAATAGGGTTGAATTTTTTAAAAACTTAAGCTGCTAAACCCTACATGTTAAGGGGAGAATTCGAACTTCAATCTTTTAGATAATAATCTATTACCGTTTAATAATAGACTATCTAAGTATCGATATTATTGATCTTTCTAAATACATACTCTCTTCCTTCCAAAAGCTTATAATTAGCATGTGTTCAGAGAAATCAACTGTGTTGCTGATCGATTGACCCATTTGGGAATTTCGAACCCCAACACGCCCTTTTCTGACAATCCCGAACTTCGTGTTCTCATCCGCAATGCTTTAGGGTGAACTACCTCTAGAAGATAGTTTTGCCTAACCGCTTTTCGTTTTACAAAAAAAAAAAAATTATAATTAGCAATATATTTATAATTATTTTTTTTGAAGAGAAAATTCCACAATAGAGTATTTCATACTATCATATGATTCCATTTCCATTGATTCAAATCCAAAATTCATCTCCGTTATTGAAGCCATGAATATTCTTTTGCACGATTGAAATCAATGCCATTCCTAATTTCCCCTAAACAAAACAAAAAACAATTTCCAATTCGAATTACTCAAACCCTAATATAATCACACGTTGTCATTGTATTTCTACATCTACTCTTGTATTTGTATGTAGCCGGTGACCATCTCGAAGAGTACTCGACAAATCCCTTTACTTTTCTAAGTTTTCACACAAGGGTTGAAGAGGAGAATTCGTTGTTGTTCCCTCGAAACCTAATTTGTAATTTGCCACTGTTTTTGTTTGTATTTAAGCACACCAAATTTTTCTTTACCAAATCAAACGAAAATTTCGAGCTTCTTTCAATGGCTGATTGTATGCGATTGTCTTGCGCTTCGTTTCGGTGCTCTACCAATGCTTTGCTACCCGCTGTTTTGCCGAATTTGCGTTTGATTCGAAGGGGTTATATGTCGTCTGATTCGTTGGTTTGTGCTCCTGGTGGCTTTGCTGCTCCTCTATTGCTTTCATCGATAAGAAATTTGGATTCTTTCAAGGTGATTGTCTGGCTCTTTATAAGCGCAATGAATTTGGTTGTCTATGATTCTTTTTTGTGACATCTGTTGAGCTTTTAGGGGGTTCGTTAGAGGTTTCATAATTGACTCTGAATTCTTTTTTTTTTTGGAATTTATTTGGAACTGCTGATGAAGTTCATGGTATTGATTGTGCTGTGTTAAGCAAGAGAAAGGTAAACTGGAAAAGGATTATCCTTTCTACAAATTATCCTAACTGTAGTATTTTTGTTTGGCATTGTCACTGGTAAAGGACATGTTTATTATTGAGATCTTGTGTTTTTCATTATACAGGAAGGCATAAAAGATGTTATTAAAGCTACTTTCGGTACTCTATAATACTTCCATGATTGCAAATGTATATTTGATCTCTTACATCGATTTAGGAAGATGAAACTGCTAGAAATCATGTGCTGAAAACCCAACATGACCCAGTACAGATGTCTGTATTATCCGTCTGTGATGTTTTCATGTGGTTCCGAATATGTCAAATGAGATCATGTTAGTCGTAAAGATTTGATTCTAATGGGTATATGTTATTCCGATTGTGATTGAACCATTTGTTAACTATATCTGTACAGTTTTACCATCTTGTGTCGTGTATTTTTCTCAATGTTTCTGTTTTGGGTTAATGTTCCACATCAGGTGCATGCAGCTATTGCAGAAACCGATCAACCGAAATGGTGGGAGAAGAGTGCTGGCCCAAATATGATTGACATCCACTCAACTCAAGAGTTCTTGAGTGCCTTAAGTCAGGCTGGAGATAGGTTAGTCATCGTAGAATTCTATGGTACTTGGTGTGCTTCTTGTCGGGCATTGTTTCCCAAGGTAATCCCCTTACTGTTTTGTTATCGCCAATTCATAGTTTGTGTACGATTATTATTTTGATACATGACCCTATATATTTTGGCACATAAGTAAGTTCAACAAAGATAATTTATGAACGAGTAGAACTTTGGGCGTCTTGAGAGATTAAGACTTATAGAGAGGAGCACCATTGTGTTTATCTAGTTAGCTATAATATTGGCAAACTTTTGATCTTATGATATGTCTACTTTGTGGTTTGTGTTCAGTATTAAGCTATAGAGGTAAAATATCACATGCCTGGGATATTTTGTACAGAAAGAGTACAAATCTGTACTTTTTGATTGGGTAAACTTGGCTATCATCTCAGCTTCTTCTTTTCTCTTGGTGATTAAGGCTACTAAGAGCATCCCCAACAGCTTCTCCATTTTAAAATATTTGGAGAATTTTTAAGATTTTTTGGTCCAACAGATTCTCCATCTTATTCTCCAAAATGAAGAATAATGTGAAAAAGTGGGGACTCTTCCCTAAATTTGAAGACATTCTTCATATAAATGGAGAATTTTCCAAGATGGGGAATCTGTTGAATTTGATAAAAATATAAAGGGATGATTTTTACTTTTAAATTCTTCATTTTGAAAAAGAGTTTGGGGAAGCTGTTGGGGATGCTCTAAGCTTCTAAGTGTGTTAGTTATCACTCAACAGCTTGCTTTGTAAATGAGTGTTTGCTGATTTTGCTCCACTGATTCTATTCTTCATCATTGACTGTTGTCCTTCTGCAAGTTAGTCTGCTTTTGAACTATCCGTTGAAATAGGTCTAAGATGTTAGATTCTTGAAAATGGAAATGGTATAATTTGATTGGTTTTTTCGTGATTTCATTATACTTTTTTTTTTCTTTTTCTTTTGGGTTTAAATTCCCGCTGAACATGTTTGTTTAGGCTACCATTGGTTGCTCTGTGAGTTCTTATATGAAGTCTCCTTGGTTTGACATCTCTTGCAATAAATTTGTCAGTTCTGCAAAATTGCCGAAGAACATCCCGAGATTCTGTTCCTTAAAGTGAATTTTGATGAGAATAAGCCAATGTGCAAACAATTGAATGTCAAGGTGCTCCCTTACTTTCATTTCTACCGTGGGGCTGATGGGCAGGTTGAAGCTTTTTCATGCAACCTTTCTAAGGTAAGCATCTAAACAAATTATCCTCTCTACTTCCACTAAGGTTCTCTTTTCGGATATCCAATCCGGTTAGCAGAACTATGAATTCTCCTCTCCTGGACATATACTCTTTTGCATCTTTGATGATCTTCTCGGCTTTTCCTCACGCAGTTCCAGAGATTAAAGGACGCCATTAAAACACACAATGTCGCTCCTCACAGTAGCAACGGATCAGCCAACGCTCTGGGAGTCCTAACCCTTGAGAGCCTTGTTAAGGGACAATCGCACGAATCTGCAGCAACATAGTACCTATTTGCTCATAGACAGGTAATACATAATTTGTTCAATCTCGTATATATATGTATAAAATTGCTAAGAATTTTCTTCCTAAGTTGATACTGGACATTGTAACTGTTTCTGATAAAAATGCATTCTTTGTCAATCTAGATTGTGGATTTGTAATGTGGATGATGATCATATCCTTGCCTCCCAATCCAATTTACATTCTTTTTGGGGGGGCAAGAGCAATTCTGTATGTATAAATATGAATGGCTCTATATTACACAACTCACAGTTGCATGAAGTAACATTAAGTATTCCAGACAATGATTGAAAACTCTATGGGTTTTGAGAAACAAGACCAATCATGTAAGAAACGCCATTAGCTGGTGTTATTCATCGCTCACAGCGAACATCGTACCGTTTGGTTGTATTTCTAAAAACGGAAAGTAAACGAATTTAGTTTATTAAATTTCATTGTTCATTTATATTAGTACTTTAGGTTTTGTTTTTAGGAGTTATGGTAGGGAGTAGCAACCTTCGGTCGAGATATAGTTTAGTGATTTGGTGTTTTGAGCGTGTTTGTTAAGTAAAGGTCTTACGCGTCTTGATCCAATAGTTAGGCTCGATCTGGTCCGGTTAAACAAGTTTTAACCCGCCATCTCTTGACACACCAAACACATATTGAACTTTCTTCAAAGTAGGTTCGAATCTAGCCAAATATGAAAAATTCTAACCCTCTATCTCTTGACACACCAAACACACGGATCCTCATTTTGGTCAACCGGCTGTAGAAGCTTTTACTCGAGGTGGTGCTTCTGGTCCAGTGAATATCGCTTATTATGGTGTTTATAAGGTATACAATCGGTTTACGCACTAATGAAGATCTTTATACTGGATCTCTTTTTCTATTATTTCGAAATCAAGCGAGACTTTGCCCTATTATTATCATCGATCATCTCATTGGGCCTTCTTCCTTGCAATTATTGATCCAAACGAAAGCTCACAAAACTCAATAATTGCCTTTATAATGTAATTCTTGTGACGAGGAATCCATTAAGTATCTGTTTGTATTTCCTACAACTTCTGACACTCCATGCTACCTACATTAACAAAATGACCTGTAAAAGGGCTTCGTTGAGATAAGCCTTTTCACATGCTCCAAGCTCTACCCTCCAGTGTTCAACTTTGGTTTGTCTTTCGCGTGACAATGAACCCGAAACAACCGGTTTTCGGGTTTACAATGTATGCTTTTAGCCGATACGGGTATTCGATTAACCGGTTTGTGAACCGATGTTGGTTAGTCATGGGATTGAAATGGTCATTTTTCAGTTGAGTGGTTTGGTTCGATTTTGTAAATTTTTGACTGGTCTACCCAAATTTTGGATGTTTCATCCTAAAACCAATTGATAATAGAAAGATTAACCCTATCTGTTAGGCTCATGTTGGGGTGTAATACGAGCCGAACGAGCTGAGCATCGACATGCTTAAGCTTGACTCGTTTAGAAAGTGAACGAGTTCGAGCCGAGCCGAGTCCGAGTAGCTCGACTAAAATAATGTTCTTATAGTGTTATTTTAGCCGAACGGGCCGAGCTTCCCGAACGAGCCGAGCTTCCCGAACGAGCCGAACATTGACACGCTCAATCTCGACTCGTTTATAAATAGCACGAGCCGAGTCTAAAATTATACGAGCTTTAAAATGTGCTCAACCTTACCTCGTTTAGAAAGTTCACGCAATGTTCGTATTGTCGACGTGGGCTTTCTACACATCTCTAGGGTTGTGCATACGGTTCAGACCGGACCGGTGGACCGTAAATTAAGAAAACCTTAGACCGTAGACCGGACCGCGACCGGACCGGTCCGGTTCCGGGTTGGACCGGTTTGTACATAAATTGTGCAATTTTGAACATTGCGGACCGGACCGGTTTGTACCTTAATTGTGCAGTTTTGGTGAGGTTTTCCGGTCCAAAACCGGACCGGAATGGACCGAACCGAAAATTCGTAGTTTACGGTCCAACCCGGATTACGGTTTTATACGGTCCAAAACCGGACCGGACCGAACCGTAACCCGGAATTTCAAAAAATACTGGACCGTAGACCGGACCGGAACCGTTCCGGTCCGGTCCGATTGTGCACAACCCTACCCATCTCCACATTGAAACACGACAATTTTTCTATACGTTCTCAAATATACCCGGTTACCTTTCTAATACAACTTCTAAGCTCAATAACATTATCCTTACAATTGCATAAAGTTGGCATTTGACTCTTAGGTGACATGAACTCCTCCTTATACCACAACCCTAGTGATCGTTCCCTGATTTACTAAAAATAGAAACAGAAGCACACGTCGGAAACCCCCAACAAACCCCTCTCGCCGGCGACCGCCATTCTCTCCGGCGAGCCAAGATGACCACCTACGGCACCATCCAAACGGAACCAGTTCCACCTTCCGCCTCATCGAACCTCAATTTCGTCTCTCGGGCACAACAACAGATCAGATCGGGTCTCTCAAAGCTTCGTCCATGGTCTGAGATGCTCTCGATCCGCTCCCTTTCCTTCCCTTCATCCTTCAACGAGGCTCTTCTCCGATTAAGAACGAATTTCTCCTACTTTCAGTCAAATTACGTCACTGTCGTCCTCGTTGTGCTCTTCCTCTCTCTCCTATGGCATCCAGTCTCTCTCATCGTCTTCATCGTTATGATCGCCGCTTGGCTCTTTCTCTACTTCCTCCGTGATGAGCCGCTTGTAGTCTTCGGCCGTTCGATTGATGATCGGATTGTTCTTGCTGCACTTGCTGTGTTAACGATCGTCTTCCTGTTTCTGACTGATGTGACCTTGAATATTATTGTGGCTTTGGCGGTTGCGGCGGTTTTGGTGGCGGCGCATGGTGCTGTTAGGAGGACGGATGATTTGCCAGCGGATGAGTTCGATGAGGAGGCCGCTGGTGCGGGGATCGGAACTGGTTATGCTAGGATGCGTATGAAGGATACGGCGTCTTCTTCCTTCTCGGCCAATTGATTTAAATTGGCTTCCAAGTAATTTTCGGTTTGCTTCCAATTCTTCTGTTCTGTGTGTTTGCTTGTCAAATTTCTCTGATTGATTTGGAAGAAATCATCAAAGCAGAAATTTAAGTTGGGGTTTGATTTATATCCTCAGGGATCCCAAATGCGTTGTACTATCAGTTTCAGAACATTAAATTATTTGTTTGTAGTAGTTTAAAGCTGAAGATATGTGAGTTATTATTCATTGTCATCGACTGAACTTGTGTTGAAACCGGATTCTGCTCTCTAAGGTCCGAAACTTTCGTTTGTTTATAGCAGTTACAACCTGAAGATATGTGAATTGTTCTAGTTTTCACTTTTCTTTGGTCATTGATTGAACTTGAAGGAGTTGAATGGCTGCGGTGTTTCTGTTTTGCAATGGAAACTTGAACACACGGAAATATGTGTTGTTATCATTTCTGTGTAACATAGGTCAAAGGTACTAAACTTGCTATGTAGAAACCCAAATTGCTACTCTGACCATCTCATTGTTCTTGTGAACACTTGAAGGTTTGAAGGTGGATAGGAGCCATAGATAGGCAGTGAACAACATGAACCTGAGAGAGGTAAGTGATTCTGGTATTTTGATTGTGTTGAATTGAAAAATGGGGCCTAATTTTTAGGTCAATATCAGTGCCGTGTAATTGCTTTGTCCCGATTAATGATACACAGTGTCTGACAGTGATGGTCTTTTAGTGTTCTTGATTCTTCTGGTTTTGAAGTTCTTTTGGTTTCAATTTGGTGTTGAAACTACTGCATGAGTGAAGTTGATTATCAAGGAACATGGACTTGTACACTGAAAGAGACAGTGTTTCTACTAGTTTAATTGTTCTTGTGTATACAAGAAGATATGGAGGTCAGAATGAGGATCTTGGCTAGTTTTTCATGTTCATTGAATTGAACGCCATAATGTTGCATAGTTTTTTGTTCAATTTCTGTGGCTGGTGATTGCTTTGTGTTTTGTGTTTGTTCATTTGTAATTTCCCTGATTTCTTTCGTTGTGGGGATAGGCCTGTTGTTTTCTTCATGTGTCTGGAGTTCATAGGGCTCATTACCAACTTGCTGAGTATTATGTGTTTAGCCCCTGGTTGGTTCAAACTCCGTAAATGGAATGAAAACGAATCTAGTTCATATTTGTAGTTTTGTTCATAAATTTTTTTGAATCATTTCTTGTGGTTTCATGCAAAATATATTTGTTATTTTCCCATTTTTTTATCCCTATCGGGTATTAAAACTAACCAAATTCTACTACAATTACTATAAAATCACAAGAATTACTCAAAAAAAATTGATGAAAAAGGTATACATATGAACTAAATTCGTTTTCATTCTGTTTTCCTTTCCGGAGTTGAAACCAAACGGGACCCTTAGTGTATGTTTTGTGAGCTTCAACTATTTGTTTGGCTGAGTTGTTTGTTACTTCCATCTTAGGTTAAAACAATAGATCACAAAAGGGGGATTGCACCTTCGGAGTTACTCAAGCCTCGGAGAAACAAGACCTTTAAGACCCGTTTGGTACGGTAATGAAAAGAAAAGAAAAGAAAACAAACCTAGTCTACTTGTGTGTTTTGCTTCACTAATGTGACTAATCACAATGCTTGTTGCAATGGCTCCCTTCTTCATTCGGTGAAGGTTTGATGGGATTATTTCATCGTTTTGAAAGCCGTAACAATGGACGAAGTATGAAAACAAGTTCTATATGGAAAATGAGATGTGTTGGGATGATCTTCGTGATTCAAAAGCATTAACACAAACGTAGACCAAGTTTTTTCCCTTGGTTGTTTGTTACATTTCCTTCTTGGTTGATATCAGCGATGATTGCATATTTGGCTATCTGCATATACTGTTAAATTTTTATCTTTATCTTTTTATAATCCGGCGGGTCTAAGACGTGGAGGGGATGCACGCCACAAATGAACCTAACACATAAGCTTTCGGGGTTCCATCCTAAAACCAATTGGCAATAGGAGGAGTAGCCCTAGCTCTTATATACTAGGTTCGGTTATTATCATATTGTCGATGTGGGACAATATATCCACACATCTCAACACTCCCCCCTCAAGTGCAACTATCCTGAACTAGTTGCACTTGACAACAAAGCCTTAAGGCCGGCTTAGCCAAATGGGCGGAAAGCATACTCGCTAACCATAACACCCAAACACAGGATTACGAGACCCGCACGAACCGTAGCTCTGATACCATGTTAGATTTTGGTGGGGAAGACCACACAAATGGTGGAGGTAAAACCACAAATATATTGATGCAGCAATGACCCTTTATATAGGGATTACAATAGAATAAGAATAGAATAATAAAGATTGCAATCATAGAATCAAATATAAACTAGCCTAATTTAATGGAATAATATCATTATTTATTTAATAGGAAGATATTGTGGTATGTATCTTCCAATATATACTAGCATATAGCTTAGCTATAGTTTCTGATCCTAACCCCAATCAGAAACTAAAATGACTTGACCCAAAACTAACCCAAATTGTTTGCAAATCGTTCAAGATGACACAACAAGTATTCAATGTTTCAATCCTTGATAGGTTTGTCTTACCATTTTTAATGGTGTTGATCTAATCAAGTTACCACGTCAAGAACTCAACGAACATAAAGGGTATGTGCAATTCACAATTGTATGAGTAACCGATTGTGGGTATGTGCAATTCACAATTGTATGAGTAACCGATTGTGAAAATAACCATTTTACTTTCCCCTAGTAACTTAAGTTGTAACGTCTTTGGATCTTTACTAGTTGGGTTTGCACATTTCATATGGACCGGAAAATCGGGATCGGTAATTACGGCCCGGTCTTGAATAGTTGATGTCGGATCCGGTCTTGAACTTGAATATTCCGTTTTGATCCTGGACCGTATTTTAGACTTCCATAAAAAAATTAAAACATAAACCTAGTTATGTTCCGATTTAATCAGGATCGTAATAAACACATAGACTATTTTTTTTTAAACAACTAAAAAAGGGTCATTACCGTATGGACCGTGATGGTCCAGTCCATGGACCGTTAGCATTTTCACATGCTAAAATGCTAGCGGTACGAACCTGAACATTGCACACCTCGTAACGAACATTGCACACCCTTGTCACGAGGTGCTTTCCTCATTGTCTAACCCTCTTGATACCACGGGGTCTACAAATAGAATCGTGAGGGTTAAAATGCACGAAACAATGACGTGAAATTACTCGGGGTCTACAAATAGAATCATGAGGGTTAAATTGCACGAAACAATGACGTGAAATTACTCGGTGGATCGTGCGGGAAAGTTTAAGCTAATTGGAAGACTTTATATATATTGCTAACTTTTATCGTACCTTTTCAAATTTGCACATGACCAATGATCCAAATCATGTCAAATTACTTTACAGATGGAGAACAAAGTATAAAAAAAACATCGTCTTTTACAATGATATACAAACTTAGCTAGTGAAATTCACTTACATTGAATAACTTTAGGCCCCATTTGGTTTAAGCTTCGAAAACGGAAACGGAATGGAAATGAATCTAGTCCACATGTATATTATTGTTCATGAAATTTTTTGGAATCATTCCTTGTGGTTTGTGGATTAGTTTTAATACCCTACATGAAAACAAAATGGAGAGAATCAAGTGTATTTTACATGAAATCACAAGGAATGATTCCACACGCTTCATGAACAAGGTACACCTATGAACTAAATTCGTTTCCATTCCGCTTCCGTTTCCGGAGCTTAAACCAAACAAGCCCTTAGTGTCAACCTTTTCAACAAACAAATGCAAAATTTTGGATAGTAACCGTTAGAAAATTAATAAAAATATACCATAACAATTTGATTGTAGTACATATTTACACATTCTTTGATCATAAATAATAACTTATTAATGAATGGCTAGTTTTGTATAATTTTATATTTAGGAGCGGTTTTGTGAAATCAGGGTGGTTGGTTAAATAGTTATAAATTTCCCGGGAAGTGCCTTGGCGAGTTTGCGCGCCAAAGCTTTTCCAGAAACCAACGTAGAGAAAGGGAAAAAATGGAGGAATGGGTTCCTCTCTTCAACATCTTCCTCAATTCTTCAACTCCAGAATCAGAAGCTTCTCTATGGCTTCAAAATTCATTTAACGCCTCTTCCGATCCCACTATCACCCCCGCTTCATTCCTCGCTCTTCTCACTCAACCCGCTGACGCCATTTCCGCCTCCTCGTCCTCTCCAGCTCACGCTCTCCATAGGTACGAAAATAGTAATCGGGCAGTTCTTCATTTACTCTACATTATAATTTCTTAGCTTATGTTTTACTTCTCAGGTCTCAAAGTTCAATTTGTTTTGGGTGTTTTGTTTATACAGGATGATGTGGATGGAGACTCTGCCGAATTTAGTCCAGGCTCGAATCCTCTCTTTTTTAGCTTACGATTGTCGAAGTTTCTCGTCTCTTGAGCTGTCTAATCTGGCTGGAAGTCTATTGGGTGGAGAAAAGGAGGTTAATTTTTGGGTTAGGAATGGTGCCCACAACCTGATCGATAAATTGTCTGAACGAACCCGTGAGTCGAGTCATTTGGTGGAGGCGTGTTCTGTTGGTAACTTGGTGGACAATGAGTTTTATTCACTTCCCATTTGCCTTGAAAGTGCTGGGAGTGGTGAATGTGATGGGTTTGATCGTCCCGTTCTTCCCTGGCTTCGTTTGTCCCTTGATGAATTGAAGTTGGGAATGGCAACGGATAGCTATGCATACAATGTGCATTTATGCGTGGAGGCTGAGGTTAGGGAATCCGAAGATGTAGTTGGGAAGAATTTAGATGCAAGTCAAGAAGGAAACATTGATCTTAGTGAAATGAATGATTCTCTGAATCCCGATCTTCAAAGACTAGCAGCTGATTTAAGTGGCCGTATGGCTAATCTTGAGGGTAATTTGGATACTATGAGGTTAGCTGATGAAATCCGCCATCTTTGCCTAGGAAGAAGAAAAGTTGATTCTCTGGCTCTTTTCGAGTTGATTGAACCTTGGCAAGCTGATGATGAGATCATGGCAAGTCTTCTATCTAATCTCTTGAATGTTAATGATGAAGTAGAAGTAGAATTTGGTTGGCCAAGTCAGGTACTTTGCTCGACGCTTCTACCCAAGTTATTGATCCTAGAGGAACCTGCATCTCGTGTGATAATGGCTGCAGCAATAGAGTACTGTAAGTTGCATCAAAGGGCTGCCGAATATGCTCTTTTGTTTCCTTTGATTCTTAAGAAGAATGGTATCAACAACCCAATATGTGATGTTGTGACAAGAATCATGAAAGAGTGCTTACATTCAGCTCATGTTTCCGCCTTTTGCCAAAAACTGCTGTCGGGTGCAGCTGATGTAAAAAGCTTCATATGTCTTCCATGCCATCAACCGATGATATCTTCTGAACTGTTGTGGACAGAGGCCACATTTAGTTTGTTCCAGAATATCCTCAACAATAATGTCCATATGACCAAGGATTCAATTGATCATCTTGTTTATAAAGTTCATGAATCGGCTGAGAGATTTGCTAGATCATTAAAGTTTGGTAATTTCCTGTTATGTTTTGTCGTCAAATGTTTGCCTCTGTTGAAGCCCCATAAACATATTCTTAGTGAAGCAGCTGCTTGCACCAATACTATTGTAACGAAATCAATACTATCAAAATTGGATTCTTTGTAGTATCCTCTTGATTATGTCCCTACTTATTCTCAAGATTTATGCTCTTGCTCTTTTATATACATCTTCAACGCACTGAAGGATATGGGAAATATAACCTTGTCACAAACAATCTTTTGCTTTGAGCTACTCTTTTCCCTTTTGACTTACTGTTCATTCTTGATTTTGTCATTATATTATATTACTTTATAGGGTTTATTTGTCTTTCTACTATTAAATTCATGTCTATGTCTTATTAATGTTATGTTTCACTCTGTTAGGCACTTTGCTTTAGCTAGGGGACCTCGTTGGTTAAATTGTCTCACCTTTTCTAGAGGACATAGGCTCATTTTGGTTTTATGATCAGCCTGAACTGTTTATGATACCCAAAAAGATCTGTATTTTAGGTTAACAATGTTCATTTCATTAATCTATTATTTAGTAGCTAATAATTTGTATTTTTCTAGAAAAGGCCAATGCTTGGATTACAACCTAGTAAGTTTATAAACGTTTTCTTGATAGTTAAGTTGTTCTGCTATGACTCCTATGAGGATTTGAACAAAACTTGAGTTTGTATTAAGTTTTTATGTAAAATAGGTAACATGGAAGGTCATCATTAAATGCACTCATGAGACATGTAGTATCATCATGTGTACAAGATAGCACCAAAGTACAGACGATTGGTATTGCTAGGATACTTCTCTGGACCTTGGAAAAATGACAGAAACAAAGAGACATTACAAAAGGGAAACAAGACATGGAAGTTCACTTATGCAGGAACACTGACTTTCCCGTTGGCCATTTCTTCTGCCTTCATAGATTCAAATCTCGGAGCTTTGTCTAAAAACTTAGTCTTTGCGTAAAGCTGCAGGTAATCTTGGAAGCGATAACTAGTAGGATATAAGAGCTTCGGAGCTGGAGAAATGATGGCATCACCTGCAGGATTATAGAAGGTAGCAATGGAGAGTCTGCTTCCTTTGTCAAGTGCCATAACACGGTGCAATATACTCTTATATTTTCCGTTGCTCAGCACTTCCAGTTGATCACCTGTATTAACAAAGAGTCTATTATTTTTGGTTGGCGGGATTTTTACCCACTGTTCATCTTTGTAGAACTCAAGTCCCGGGACTTGATCATCTTGTAGCAGAAGAATGATTCCTCCTGCATCAGTGTGCTCTCGAAGTCCCCTTACAAGCTCGGGTGTAGGACACTTAGGATATTTGGCCACTTTGGTTCCCACAGCCGGGCCTGCTTCTCCTGAGAACGACTTCTTTATGAAGTCTTTCTCCAAACCGAGGTTTTCACTTATCAACTCTGCCAACTTCTCTGCCACTTTGACAAGTTGCTCAATATAGTCATCCATTGTTTTGCTGCATACATGCACATTAGTGTTAAATCCTGCTAAGCAAAAATGTCATATGTACTCCATCAGTCTCACAATAGATGGTGGTTTAAATATATGTAACATTATACTCTGCAATTATCCTCATTAATCATATTAATTTCAATTTAGAATGCAAATTTCATTTCAAATTTCACATTTTCAGAACAACGTTGGCACTTTTTCTATATTGGTAAAGGAAAAGCAATTCTTATCGTACTCCATTTTCTATGAATCTGTAAAATAAGTCTATTTGTTTGTTTTTTAATATTGTACTTTTTTCTCTACTTGTTTCTTACTAATTGGGTATTGTTCTTTCCCTGTTCAACAAATCACCCTTTGTTATTAATACCGATTCATCTGAGTTAAACTTAAATGTGTATATTTTACTGACCAGAATTCTTTAGAGAAGTCTCCAAACTCATGAATGTTAGACATTGGACGATGCCAAAGGAAGAAGCTGCTTTCCCAATCCGAGTTGGAAGCAACATTCTTTCCATTGAGTGCCTCGATATTGTGTGACTCATAGAACTTATCCTTGAGTTTCTCCTCATAGTATGTGTTAACAAATTCCTGTACCTTATCCATCAAAGCCTTATCAATGCCATGGTTTTCAATCTGCAGGCAAATAATCATCAATATTAGCAAATGGGTGATCAAATATTCCCAACTTGAGAATACCCTTATGTATTTACCTGAAAGAAGCCCCATTTCTCACAGGCATGGTGCAAGGTTGCCATTGTTTGGCTTCGCTTCTCGCTTTCGAGGTCAGCAAAGTTAATCACAGGTATTTCCATCCTTTTCTTTCAACCTTTCTTTTTATTCTTTCTTACACTTTGAATGCTGAATGTGGCTCAATAAATGGTGTATATATATAGGCAAGGGAGACACATAGCAAATCTAATTATGCGTAATTATAGGGATTCTTAGATTAGATATCACTAACCGTTCCTTTTGGTAGTTAAATCTTACGTTACCGGAAGTTAAGAGGCAAAATTACAGCTACTGCAACTTGAAGGGATTATAAAGGTATTGTTGGTGCATTGGAAAGAGGCTTTAATTAATTAAACAGTCTAAATTCAGCTCATCCTCCTCTCACCATGTGAATGAACTTATATTTTAAGCTTTGATGATTTGGCATTGCTCTCTCTTGGGAACCAAGTCTTTGTATTTTTACTGAAATCTCAATATTTTTTGTCTTGGTATATGGAATGGTAAGGCAAAAGTTTGTCCACAAGAATTTCATTTTTTTAAAATTACTTCTCTGAATAAATTTTTTTGTTTTGCAAATATAGTTTTTTTTATCCAAAAAGGATGCCTTAGGCTGGTTCCTATGTCCCGGAAGTAATTACTGTCCTTGTTATGTAAAAAAACTATAAATAAAGTTTGCTTGATCTGCACATTAACCCGCAGATCAGTAGAAATTAGAGGTAATTAATTTGAAATATCGGGTCAATTCTTGCATTAGAAGGAAAAGTGCCGGTGAAACTATGGGTAATGTCAGAAACAACAAGGTGTAGGGGGGAACAATGGGTTTTTGCCTTTCAGTGGGCTTTGTATGTTGTTTTTGATAAAGGTTTTCTAGTTTTCACTGGCAAATTGCAATGGATTAATGCTAAGACTTAAGAGTGGGCTGAGAGGCAATTTTATGTATGATATGAATCTTTACAGCCTGTGTTGGATAAGATCTCATTATCTTAGGTGAAAAGTACAAGGTAAAAACAAAAGAAGCTTGAAAATTGATGGTAACTAGTAAGTGTAATTGATTGAAGAATTTAGGCCTTTTAAGGAGTGGCAAGTGGACTGTAAGGTGGGAGAAGAGTAAGATGTTACAATTTCAAGTTCAAATTGCTCGTTTGCAGTCAGTTGTTGGTTTACATGGTTATGGTGCTTTGGAGGTTAGTGTTCTTGGTACGCGGCGTTTGGTTAGAGGATGAAATGAAAACGGAAAGAAAAAGGCAGGGGGGAAAGATAAATGAAAGGTAAATGGTTATCTTTTTTTTTGTAACATTCCATTTTAGTCACCAAACAAACACTTTTTTCAAAGGTAGTGACTAAGAGTTCTTCATTAGAAAGAGAAAGAAAGAGCCTAAGAATTTGCTTGATTTCGGATCCGTTCGGTTGAAAAGCTTCAAACCATAATTTTCTCCTTCATCTTATAATCTATATCTATACGAGGATGAAAAAATTTCCACAATTTCAACTCTTGGTTTCCCTCACCAAGGACCCAAATGTGTTGCTCACTTGCATTGATTCTTCTGCACAATACTGCCCTAGGCTTACCACTTGAAACACCATCATTTAAATCAAGAATTCTAGTATTCTTTGTTCAATTATTTTGAGGGTTTGTCATCATCAAACCCATCGGTAGTATTCTATTAGTTGCGTCATTTTTTGTTTCTTAACACGAGGATTAAGGGTGCGTTTGGTGGATTGTGTTGGGATTATTTTGAAGAAGTAGATATATTACAAATAATACATATTGAAACAATAATAAAATGGGTTTTGCAATTATCTTTTCATTTATACTTTTTTTAAGCTAAATATAATATTTTTAAGTTATTATATTTGATAACTCAGTTTTGAACATGACACAAAATTAAATAATTAATTCAAATAAAACTTATAACCACTACAAACATGGAGATAATTCAAGTGTAAAACTTTATGGGTCGTTCGGTTGTAACTATAAAAACGAAAATGAGAAGTAAGTAATTTCAGTTTACATTTTCATTTCGGGTTTTATCTCGAATAGGTTAAGAATATTGGGCCGTATATTGGACTTTATATGTGGGTTTATTTCTAACGTCTTAGGACCCAAAACCTACCCTAGATAGCTAATCAATCTGCTGATCCAAACTTTACTATAGGACCCAAAACCTACTAGGATGAGCAAGTCTTTTTTGCATCTCTTTGTTCCAACAACAATTTTCGCGCTCAAGCCTAAGTGCAAGTAACGTGGCGCATAAAAAACTAAAAACCTTCAAGTTTTTACATGATTGGTCAATAAAATAAACAAAATTTCGGTTCACAAACAGGGGCAGATCTAGGAGATAATACGGGTACGGAGCCCCGACTTGCGATGTTGTTTTGCCTTAGGAAGGGAAAAAAACCCTCCTCAAAATGTGATACATATTGTTCTACTAGCTCATTTGGTAGAGTAAGAGAAGGAAGTAATTTGAGTTGCAAGTTTGAGTTGCGGGAGTAGCAAAAAGTTCCTTTTAAGGTAATGTTTATTATTTCATTAGCTCTAATTTATAGCACAAAACTTAAGCAAAATTTTTATTGTTTAATTTCAAACTTAATATACGATATATATTATAAAAAAAAAGTAGGGCAATTTTAGTAAATAGGCTTTTTTGAAAAACTAGAGTATAACTAGGCTTTTTAATGTTTCAATTAAGTAAATGTACCCCAACCTTTTGTATTTATTTTCAAACTCTACACACTCTTATTTCAAGGGGTACATTTACTAAACACAAAACTAGAAAAAGTCTAGTAAACCAAATTGTTTCAAAAAAGTATGTCCCAACGAAAATTTTCTGGCTCCCACTGTTCACTAATATTTACAAAATACAACCCAATGGTCCCTCAACTTAGATTCACATTTCTCTTATTAGGTTGGCCTCATCTTCAAATGTACCACGTGCCTAGCCCCTAGGATACGGGAGACTTATAATAGTGTACTTGTATTGCACACAACTAATATACAAGCCTACTAATAATACTATTTTAGGCTTAAAGCATTTGGTCTCCTATTTGGATGGTCATCGCCAAATGAACGAGTAGATACTAATTCAACTTCCCTTTGGATATTACTTTACTATAGAGAGTTCTTTTTCTTTTAAATAAAGTAAGGTTTGAGTTCAACAAACGAGATTGATATTCGTACCCACATATTCATGTTATTCGTATCTTGACTACGCGTACGCAATGCGTAGCCGTAGCAAGAAGCTCATTTCGTTCAAAAAATAAAGGAAAATGGTTACGACTACGCATGACCGATGCGTAGTAGTTCGTAACATATATTTAGTTCGAAAAATGAAGGAAAACTTACTACGCCTACGCATTGCATAGGCATAATAAGGTAAAAAAAAAATTATTTGAATGATCATCCCACACTATATTTGTTATTGATAGATTTAGGTGGATTAGACCACACGAATGGTGGAGGTAGAACCACACGTTTATTGTGTTTATTATCACCCTATTTATAGGGTTATGGGAGAATAATAAAGATTACACAAGATCATATAAAATAGAAACTATTCTAAAATAATAAGATAACTTCTCTAAATATAATATATCATATCTTCCAATACGCTCCCGCAGTCAAAGCGTGCGTACGCAAACGAACGCTGAAGACTGGATCAACGAGTACACCAGTTGAGCGGTGACACCACCAGTAGATCGACGACATTAATAGATTGATATGACCACCAGTAAATCGGTAGCAATGATAGATTTAGACGCCGATAGGTTGACGACATGCCTTAAGGCCGGCTAGCCCAATTGGACGAACTATTATTGTTCATGCCCGCATTTAGTGTCGTAAGGTAGACAAACCCGATAAGTCAGGGTACTAGAGATCGAACCCGCTCTGATACCATGATAGATTTATGGTGGAAAAAGACCAACACGAATGGTGGAGCTAGAACCACACTTTTATTGAGTTTATTATCACCCTATTTATAGGGTTATGGGAGAATAATAAAGATTACACAAGATCATATAAAATAGAAACTATTCTAAAATAATAAGATAACTTCTCTAAATATAATATATCATATCTTCCAATAGTTATCCCTTTCTATGTAATAAGTTTGTTTGGTATGTTTCGTACTTCTTAATATACGTGTTATTAAAATTGTACGACTTTCCAACTAATGTATAGGTGACGATTTTCATGTCGGATAATAAATTTTTATAGCTTTATATTGTATTAGAATCAGCTAGATTCACGATCCAATTATAGATATCAATTTGCATCTAGATCGAAGAATAAAATTGATCACTTTATAATCGGGTCAAAATTGTTTGGACGGCTAGAATCACTAATCGAATTACAGTTTTTGTAACTTACAAGGCTAACATGTAAACAATTTAAATAAACTAAGACAAGAAGTCTACATCATATTTGACATTGTTCGATATAATTTCATGTCTAACAATGGTAAATGGGTACAACATTTGAATAACTTTATTATTGAGTACTGTAAGTCTTATAGAGTTAAAGAGAAGGACAAGGTCTCCGTCTCTAGAAAGAGTAAGGATTGGTCCATGAAGTTAGATGACGCACTTTGGGCATACAAGATAGCATTCAAGACTCCCGTAGAAGCTGGAAAAAAATGGCTCTTAGACATCAATGAGTAAAAGGAGATCCGCTTGAACGCCTATGAGAACGCAAAGATTTACAAAGAACGGACAAAGAAGTGACATGACAAACATATCATTTCGAAGGAGCTGAAAGAAGGAGATATTGTCATTCTCTTCAACTCTAGACTCCATCTCTTTTTAGGTAAACTCAAATCTAAATGGACAAGACCTTACATTGTGAAACATGTTTTTCCTCATTGTTCAGTTGAAATATGGGGTTAGAATAGCGGAAGTTTTAAAGTAAACGGACATAGGTTGAAGAAATATACACCGGAAGCTCCGGTTGAGAGGATTGCTCCCTTCACCTTACATGATCATAAGGATTGCGGTTAATCTAGCGACCTTAAATCAAGCGCTTCTTGGGAGGTAACCCAAGGTAATTCCTAGTTTTTGCTTTGTTAGATAAATAGTTACTTGTTTTTTTGTGTGTTTTGTTTTTTGTGCCTTTAAGTGCAGGATCTAGGTATCTTCCGACAAGAATGAACAAATAAGATGCGTTGAGATTGCTATAAGATCGAGACTTTGAGGCAATAGAGAGAGGAAGTAGAAAAAAATCTAGACCGAGACAAAATAATTTCGGAACAAGGGCATTCTTCAACTCGCCGATTCAACCGAGATGAGCACAAAAGAGGCAATCTCGGATGACAATCTCGGTTGGCTTCAGGAATCTCGGCCAAGATTTTTTAAAATTTTTTTGCAGGGTATAAAAGTTGTAAACAACCTCACCTTCTTCCCCAACCCTACTCTTCACATCATTTTCGGCATATTCATCCCCAATTCCACAAAAATCTCGATTCTTAACCGATTTGCCTCGTTCTTGGTCCAAAATTGAAGAGAAAGACACAACAAGCAAGTTTCTGGAATCACTCAGCACCACAATTCCCTCAATCACGTCGAATCCGGGTAATTTCGTTCCAAAACCCTTCTAGTTTTGCCTTCCTTCGATTCAGTCGATTTAGGAAGATTTGGTCTGTGTGCTAGCACTCATCTTGGTCGAAAAAGAGTTAGGAAGCAGGTGGAATCTTTACAGATTTCCCAACTTTGATCGAAGTTTGAAAAATCTCGGTTGACTGGATTTATCTCGGCCGAGATTTTCGGAAGAATTGCCCGAGATATCCTGTTGAAATTGAAAATATCTTCTTCGATCATCAAGAGTCATTGTCTTGAGCAAGGGTTTTGGTTCTCAACAAGCGTCATCCAATGTTCGTCTAAGCTTTTGCATCCTTGACAACACATCAATCCCACTCTATTAACACCCCATTTGTTTTTCCTATCATAAAAGCAGTCAAGGGTTCAATACAAGCAAATTCACTAGATTCGTCATAGAATCAGAAAGATAAAATGTAGATTAAAGATAAATCCTAACATTTTGGGCCGAAAAAAAATTAGTCCGTTGGTATCCGAATATGTTCCAGCGGTATCAGAGTTCACTCCGCGGTATCAGAGTTCAGCATATCAGAGTCCACTCCGTAGTAATGTAGTATCAGAGTCCTCTGCATGAAGATAGCGATCGTGAGAGGGACTTGAGCTCTTTACTATTGTAAATCTCTACATCTAGAGGAAGAAAATTTTGTTGTGCAAGGTGTTCCTCTACTTCGGTTGCTAATTTCCTCCTCCATCCCTTCAAAATTGGTAGAGAGAACATGAGGTTGGGACATCACTAGACCCTTCCTTTTTCTCTACGTGTTTTCTTTAAATCCGAAAGGGTAAGAAATATGAGATTAGCACATAATTATAATCTTTTAGTCGGAGAGATGCAAGATTAACTTCGAAATTAGGGTCACGATGTTAATTTTTTAACCAAAGGCCGGGGTACTTATTTATGGATAGTTAGTTCACAAATACAGTCATTTTCCAACTATCGTATTCATCCCAATATTCTCTATAAATGTTCAATTTTCCTCTAATTTGTTGCATTCTTGACAACACATAATTCCACTCCATTCAACACTACATTTGCTTTTCCTATAATAAAAGCACTCAATTATTCCAAAGAAGTCAAGGGCATTTTCATTACATATGTGTTTAAGATATCCAAATACCTAAGATTGATCAATTTCCTAAAATTATCCGGCAACTCTTATAGGTTCTCACACAATTTAAAGTTCAATACAATCAAATTCACTAGATTCGTCATAGATACATGAACACTTTCAAATTCATTCTCTAAAAGATCAAGATATCTCAAGTGTTTTAGCTCTCCTATACAAGTTATAATTTCATTGAGATGCAACCTACTCAACCCTAATGTGCGCAACAACTTAAAAGATAAATTTTAGCTTAAATATAAAGCTTAAAGAAATTTTAGTTTAAAGGTCGACCACAAATTTTTCGGCCAAAAAAGAAACTGAGTCCGCTCCAGCGGTATCAGAGTACACTCCGTGGTATAAGAGTTCGCTCCAACATATTAGAGTCCACCCCATAGTAGTACGAGAGTTCGCTCCGCGGTATGAGAGTTCGCTCCAACGCGTGTTCCTAGCTTTCTTTTATGGAAGTACTTCATCATGAACACTCCTAAAACATTGACACTCTACGATCAACTTTGTCTCAAGAAGTGGTAATGACCGAAATGTTGATAGAATATGTTGTATCATCTCTCAGTTCTACTTCTTCTAGTTTCTGAATACGTGAAGATAACCATAGCGGGAGGGACTTGACCTCCGGTTCTCAACCATGCTATTCGGGATTTATATCCATTTCAATCTTGTATGTTATTATCATAATAAATATATGCTCAATTTTCCTCTAAGTTGTTGCATCCTTGACATACGTCAATTTTCACTTCATTCAACACCCCATTTGTTTTTTCTATCATAAAAGTACTTAAGTATTCATTTTTATCACATTTGTCCATAAGATTGATCAATTTCCTAAAATTATTCAGATAAATCATAGCCTAAAAGATAAATTTTAGCTTAAAAATAAACCATAAATTTGTAGGCTAAAAAAAGAAACTAAGCCGCTAGTATCACAGTCCGCTTCGAGATAAATTGTAGCTTAAAATAAACCCTAGATTTTTTGGCAAAAAAAAAAGCTGGTATCAGAGTCCGCTCCACCGATATCAAAGTTCACTCTGGGTATGAGAGTTCACTCTAGCGTATCAGAATTCACTCCGTAGTATCAGAGTCCGTTCCGTGTATTAAAGTCTACTCCGTCACTCCGTATTATCAGAGTCCGCTCCGCGGTATCAGAATTTGCTCAAGCACGTATTCCTAGCTTCCTCTTATGTCTCATCATGCTCATTTATGATCTAATCCTTAAATGTGTCATTCTGCTCCATAATTCGCCAAATTACTTGTAAATGCAACAAGATACTTTCTGAAGTGTTATTACAATGTAAGAAAATAACAAAAAGGAAGCAAAATAGAACACACTAGGATTTACGTGGTTCACCAACATTCTATTGGCTACGTCCACGGGTAGGAAATCAAATATATTATTATTGCAGAGTTATGAAATACATAAAAAAAACATATACATGTAGGGTACAGTACGAGTGGATATATAGTTCATGAAATTAAGGATTTGTACCAGTCTGAATAAATGGTTTTGTCTCGCCAACTCAACAATTCCATCATCCATTAAAACACAATAAATCCTTGACAATAAGTTGAAATCAGAGTCCAACTAGTCATCAAGCTATTCAAGCACACACCATCAACAAGTTATCCATCAGAATTGTATACCTTTGTTATCTTTCTTTAATCGAGCCTAGATCATATGCTATATCATATATGTATGCTGAAGCATAACTAGTACAGTAGTATGCACATTTTCACTTATCTGTCAAACAATTTTGCTGCAAAAATAGTATATTATACCTTATATTCGATCAGTCGTCTTCTCCAAGTTTCAAGGCAATACCATTTGGAAATAGAATGATATCTCTTATGCTATCAATGTCGGTCGCAAAGAGGGCATTCTTTCAAATCCTAATATAATGATATCTCTGGTTCCAATACGAGTATCTAATATCTACTCAAACAAGCAACAACATCATTCTTAATATATTTACTTCATTATAGATAAAAGAAAAAACATTATATGCTTGGGCTTAGATTTAAACATACCTAAGAATAAAGAACTTATAAAAAAAATAATTAAGGAACTTGCCTTAGTTTATCGCTTTGGAATTAGTCGTGTAGGCACACATGCATGGCTTGAAGCTAAGACTAGTTATAATTTCAACATCTTCCTCGTTGAAATTCTCTTTGTCTGTTTTTTTGGTAGGAAGGAGAGTCAGTGTCTCCGCGCATCTGATCGCGCTTTCAATAAATAAAATATGGGTAAGTATTCTGCACACGGGATAGTCTGACCTCTTACATTATGAAGTAAAAGATCAATTACACCCTCAGGAGGGTCAACCAATACATGAAAATCAATTGGAAGTTCAAAAGAAAAAAATATATATATATAATCATCCGCGTTATTCACTTCGCAGTAGGCATGTCGAGTTTGGATAATCCAATCTCTTTTGAAAAAGTATTAGCACTGACGCACCATACGAGCAAGCGGGTGGCGACGGGAAACTTTGGAGTGCAAGAGAGTGACTCCGAATTGTGAATCCGTTTCAAGAATCACATTCCAATAGCCACTCTCCCAAGCTAACCTTAGACCATGCAACATTCCCCATAAATCGGCCATGGGAACCGAGCACAACCCAAAGTTAACTCCAAACCCTCGTACCCACTACATTCGTGATCCCGTATGAGACTTCCTACAGCCGCAAAACCATCATTTCTACGCGCCCCATCTGTATTAATCTTAGTTGCGTGGATATATTTCATCGTTTCTTCCAGCCTGCATGTTTATTTATTCGACATTAATCACAAGGGAAAAATCAGCATATAATTCTCATTTTGAACTGTAATCAGTGTAAAAAGCTAGAAAAATAATACCTACTTATAAGCAAAATTTTCAAGTTGAAGATCAGTAAATGATGATTAATCGAAACTCATTTATAGGAAGAAAGAACTTGTAATGACCTAAATAAATTTAAAAAAATAACAAATTTATAAATATAATATGGAAAATATGTTAATAAGTCGAAAAAACTCCTACATCGCATGTTGAAGACCTGACGTAATATTCTAACCGTTTGTTAAATCTAATAGAAATTGTATTATAAAAGAAAAAATTGTAAAATTGTAAATATATTGTGGTAAATTTGTAAATAATTTGTAAAAAAAATCTTATGTGGATGACCTTAGGATGCAACAGTGGCAAAATGTAGCATGTTTTAGTATATTAATATAGATTATACATACTTAATGCATGGTTAAAATTTTAAAAGAACATGCAATTTAGGATTTTTTTTCTCGATGAAGTGCGACAAGATGTCCCACCCTTTATTATAGAAAAACTTACATTGTCCCAATATGTGGCGTTTCCACGCCTCGCATATCATAGTTCAAGTAGAGCTCAAACCGGCTAAAGGTTCATCTAAAGTAAAGAAGCCAAAATGTAACGCAACTACAAATAAAGTTCGCAACAGAGTTCGTCTTGCGGTAATTGTGTTGAAATTGGACATTCCAATCTCTATGTGAGAAACCTTGACAACGGACTACCAAACTATGAAATGGGTGTGAAGAGTGAATGTCACTGCTTATCAACTTGACAACTAGTTCCGAATCGGTTTCCACCTCCAAATTGTTGATCTTCAATTCCCAAGCCAATTGTAAACCCGATAAAACTCCTCATAGTTTTGCCATTAGAACCGAACAAACACCAATATTAAAAGCAAATCCCTTGCCCCGTCTCCCTTGAATAGCCCTAATTGTTGATCTTCAATTCCCAGTTCCGAGTCGGTTTCCACCTCCAAATTGTTGGCCTCCACTGTGTGACCACATGTGCAAGTACACGTACAAATATCACCGGCTAATTGTGTATCGAGATCCTCCCATAGACGTTGAAGACGACCGAAATACACATCAACCGAATCTTTCTCATGAGTACAACGAGCAAGAGAAGAATGAATTTGTAAGAGACGAGGGTCATTTCGCATTGAGAAGTGTTGGATGATATCATCCCACACTTCTTTGACCGTAGGAAGAATCAAATTAGAAGGGCGAAGAGGTTTATTGACTGAATGAAGAATCCAACTAACTAGCGTAGAGTTAACACTCTTCCAATATTTGAATTCGGAAGAAGTTTTTGCAGGCTTGCGAATAGTATCATCCAAGAACCCCTCCTTATGTTTAGCAGAAAGCGCAGTGAATGGCAATGACGGATGACACTTTGCATCTCATCTTCCGGCACACATCGCCGAATGATGCCATCCGGACCTCTCTTAAAGAGGAGAGGTTCATTCCAAAAGTATTCCCGAACATCCTTAAAGAATTTCTTTCTTTGTGCGTAGGATAATCCGGGCGGTATCTCCTGACAAACCAAATAGTTAACAAAATCAGCAAACCATGGTTCGTTACCTTTGGAGATCACATCGATGCACTCCTCTATGATATGTAAGTGTTCGTCCGGGAAGGAGTCATCTATAGGTAAATGGTCGTCCTCTAGATGTGTTAGACGACTCAAATGATCCGCAACAAAATTTTCCAAACCCTTCTTGTCGCGGATCTCTAGATCTAATTCTTGTAGGAGAAGAATCCATCTAATTAGCCTTGGCTTCGCATCCTTCTTTGCAAGGAGATACCGGATCGCAGCATGATCCGTGTACACAATCACCTTTGCACCTACAAGATAAGAGCGAAATTTGTTAATAGCATAAACAATGGGTAAAAATTCCTTTTCCGTAGTGGCGTAGTTGAGCTGCGCTTCATCTAGCGTCTTGTTAGCGTAGTATATGGCATGAGTTCGCCCTTTCTTTCTTTGTCCAAGAACAGCTCCTATAGCTACGTCACTAGCATCACACATAACCTCAAAGGGAAGATTCCAATCCGGATGTTGGATAATAAGTGCTGAAATTAGAGCCTCCCGAATCATGTTAAACGCATCCAAGCATTCCTGCAAAAACTCAAAAACTGCATCCTTCATCAATAGATTAGTTAACGGTTTTGATATTTTAGAGAAATCCTTTATGAAACGCCTATAGAATCCAGCATGTCCTAGAAAACTTCTTATCCCTTTCACCGAAGTTGGGGGAGGAAGCTTTTCTATGGTCTCTATCTTAGCTTTATCTACCTCTATCCCTCTACTAGAGATTAAGTGTCCTAATACAATTCCTTCCTTTACCATAAATTGACACTTCTCCCAATTAAGAACTAGGTTAGTGTCTTCACACCTTTGTAATACAAGAGCAAGGTTAGAAAGGCAATTGTCAAAAGAGGAACCGTATACGGAGAAGTCATCCATAAAGACATCCATGATTTCCTCTATATATTCGGAGAAGATGGCCATCATGCACCTTTGAAAGGTGGTTGGGGCGTTGCAAAGCCCGAACGGCATCCTCCTATAGGCAAACGTACCCCACGGGCACGTGAACGTGGTCTTCTCTTGATCATCCGGGTGTATCGAAATCTGAAAGAAACCACTATAACCGTCAAGATAGCAAAAATGCGATTGTTGCGCTAACCTTTCAAGCATTTGATCGATGAAGGGTAGTGGGAAGTGATCCTTCCTCGTCGCGTTGTTTAGCTTGCGGTAGTCTATGCACATCCGCCATCCTGTTACGGTTCGGGTAGGAATGAGTTCGTTATTCTTGTTGGTGATGACCGTCATTCCTCCCTTCTTTGGAACTATTTGAACCGGACTCACCCACTTGCTATCGGAGATAGGGTAGATGATACCTGCATCAAGAAGTTTAAGAATTTCCTTCTTGACAACCTCTTTCATGGTTGGATTTAACCGCCTTTGAGGTTGTCTTGAAGTCCTAAAGTCCTCTTCCATTAAGATTTTATGCATGCATAGGGAAGGTTTAATTCCTATTAAGTCCTCTATAGTATAACCTAAAGCTTTCTTATGTTTCCTAAGGACAACCATAAGCTTACTATGTTCATCTATGGTTAAATCGGAACTAACAATTACTGGATAAGTGGAGTTAGGTCCTAGAAATGCGTACCTTAGATGTGTAGGAAGTTGTTTCAACTCCATAGCTGCCGGAGTTTTCAATGGCTCTTGCGGAGCTTCCGATGCTTCCTTAAAAGTGTCTAAGGAAGTAGAAGGTGTGGGAGAAGAATCAAAAGAAGTTGAAGAAGTGGCACATTTGCCCTCGTCCACGGCCAAAATTACGGTTCCTCTGCATCCTCCACGGCCGTGATTTTGGGCGTGGAATGTAGTTACGGGTGCTCTGTTTCCTCCACGACCGTGTAACCCTCTGGAGTGAGCCACGCTTTTGTTGGTGAAATCCACGGCCGTGAAATATAGTGTATAACCGTGGATTCTCACGTTTTCTGCTTCGTCGTGGAGTTTCTCAAACTCCTCTTCATATACTTCTTCTTGTGCTTCTAAGACTTCTATTGCCTCATTGCACTCCTCTTCTTCCCCTACATCCATTAGACTCATAGTAATAACCTTTTGCAAAGGATCTTTGAAGAGAATAGCACTTACCTCCTCTCTAGACAACCCTTCTTCATCTTGGACATTGAATATATCCTCATCAAAGATTGGTTCCTTCACTAGAGTGGAAAGAACGAACTCTACCTTCTCTTCTCCTATGTCAAAGGCAAGTCTAGCATTCTTGCAATCGACTATGCAACCGGACGTTGCAAGAAACGGTCTTCCGAGAATGATCGGGACCGGACTATCTGCAGGAATGTCAAGCACAACAAAATCTATAGGAACATAGAATTTACCTAGCTTGACCGGGACGTCTTCCACAATACCGACGGGATGAGTTATGGATCGATCCGCCATGTATAACGTCATCTTCACCGGTTTAGGGTCGCCTAAACCGATCTTCCTACATAATACAAGTGGTATGATACTCACACTTGCTCCCAAGTCACATAATGCATCATATGTGACATCTCCCACTCCTATGGAAATACAAAATGACCCCGGGTCCTTTAGATTTGGGGGCATCTTCTCTTTCATGGTCTTGATGAGATCCGAAGAATCCGAACTCATCTTAACCTCACCGAAATCCTCTAGCTTTCGCTTGTTAGAGAGGATTTCCTTTAAGAACTTGCCATAAACCGGCATACCTACAATAGCATCAATGAAGGGTATACTAATATGCAATTTGCTCATAAGTTCTATAAACTTACCGAATTGTTTATCTAGACGCGCTCTTGCTCTGGATTGTCGGAATGGTAGGGGAGGTTTGTAAGTTGGAGGAGGAACGTAGACATCTTCCTTCTCCTTCCCCTTCTCTTTTTCCTTCTCAACGGGGACTTCTACAAACTTAGGCTGCGGATCGGTGGTTGTCACTCCGCTCCTAGTTGTGATTGCCATCACCCTTCCCTTTGGGTTGTCCTCCGTTTTTCCTGGAAGTTTCCCTTGATTCGGAACTTCCTCCGCATGGCTGAACATTTGGTTTTCTAAAACCTTTTGGGCTTTATCAACCTTAGAAATGTGATCATCAATCTTGATGATGCGAGTCTCCAACCCTTGAAGCTTTCCCAAAATCGTTTCCAACATGGGATCGGGCTTCTCTTTCTCCGAAGCGCTTCCACCATTAGATGTTTGCCCCTGGCTTTTCAAAGGAGTGGAAGAAGAGGAAGGTGGAGTTAGTGAATTCGAATTGGAAGGATAAGAATTACCGGAATTTTGTTGATTGGAGCACCAATTGTTGTTGTTTGAACCCCTATTGTTGTTCCAATTGTTGTTCCGGTTGTTGTTGTTCCCGTTCCAATTATTCCGGTTGTTGTTCCGGTTGTTGTTGTTGCGGTTTGTATTCTCACCATTGTTGTGGTTATTGTTGTTGCGTAAATAACCCACATCTTTTCCTTGTTGCTTTGGAAAGTTGGTCTTGATAGCTTCTTTCAACTCTTTAATCTCGTTGTTGAGAGAAAAGATTTGAGATTGAGCTTCATGTGTGAGCTTTGCTCCTTGATCCACACGATTTCCCTCCACTTTCCGGTGAGAATACTTCTCTATGACCCTTGCTTGCTTCTCAATGAAGTCCCAAGCGTCATCTTCCCTCATGTCCATGAATGTACCACATGAGAGGGATTGGAGCTTGAATTGTGTCTCCACATCCAGCCCCTTATAGTATATCTCCAAAAGTGCAAGCTTGGATATGCCATGGTGAGGGCAATCCAATAGCAAATCCTGAAATCTTTCCCAAGATTGAAACAAACTTTCGTTAGATCTCATGGAAAATGCATTAATCTTACCTCTTAGTTCCGCCGTTTTGGATGGCGGAAAGAACTTAGTGAGGAACTCCGCGGAAAGATCCTCCCATGGCTCAAGCTTTCCACTTGGAAGAGCTTGATACCAAGACAATGCTTTCCCCTTCAAGGAGAAGAAGAAAGGCTTGAGTTTGTAGTTGTTGGTAGTAGCGTTCTTAGGCTTCATCATCTCCATTATAATCTCAAAGTTTTGTAGATGTTGGTGTGGAGATTCAGCACTTGTTCCACCAAATTGGTTTTGGCGAACAATGGTAATAACTTGAGGGTTGAAGCTAAACCCTTGTACATCATCAGCATCAAAGTTCACATCTAAACGGCGTGGTTGCTGCGTTGGATCCATCCTTTGGCCAAGAGTTCTTGGCTCCTCTTCCACACGTTCGACCCTTGCGTTCCTAGGTGGAACACGGCGATTTGCAGTTGGCCGTGGATAGAATGGATTCACATTGATCGTGGGATCAATTTCCTCTAGCGGTGGCATGGAGGAGTCGCTATCCTCATTGGATGAGTTGGCTCTAACCGATCTTCCCGGTCTCCTCCTTTTCTTTTTCTCCTTAAGGTTGTTTATCTCCAACCTCATTTGGAACATCATGTCTGATAGATCATCAACCTTTGTTTGATGACGATCCATCTCTTCCCTACGAGTTTTCTCACTCCATTGGAGTTGAGCTTCCTTTTCCGCTAACTCTGATTGGAGATCACGTTCTCTTTCTTCAGCCATTTTCTTTTCCTTACGCTTTCTCCTTAAAGTCCTCTCAAGCTCTTGATCAAGAGGTAAGAGGTCTTCGTTATTCCTAAACCTGCGCATGCACTTGAAAAGATATCAAATAACAAGGGAGAAGCTCCCAAGCTTGACAACCGATAACCGAATTCGGCCTAAACCAAATCCCCGGCAACGGCGCCAAAAACTTGTTCGCCATTTAGCGTGCGTGCAAATAAGCTTTAATTATAAAACTAGAAATCAAGCAAGCGAACCCGCAGTGTACGGATCGATATAGTTGAGCAAGAATTCCAGAGTATCGAACATAGGGATTTGGGGGGTTAAATCCAACTATGGATTATCAAGCAAGTAAATGTATGAAGCTTTTCAAATTATTGGGAAACAACAATCCTAAAGATCCAGGAATCCAGCTGTGGCAATCGATTCAAGATATACTAAAGATATAAGGACAGAGTTGAGGTATGCAAAGGTATACGAAAGTAAGGTAATCGTACGGTGAAGTTCCAAAAACCTTATATGACTCACCTAAAAGACATTCTCTATAAAGGTTGTTGAGGCTTCAATATAGAAAAGATCTAAAGGTAAGAATTAACGTCAAATACCCAAACTTGTAATCCAAGGATCAAGACTAACTAAACCGATTAAGGTTGTGACACTCATAATCGAGGTAGAGGTTGTTGAGGCTTCACTACCACCTAGAAAAGGCAAGCCAAGACTAAGTTAAAGCAAATCTTTAACTTTGGATTAAAGTAAAAGCAAGTTCGTAAACTGACACAAAATTACGGGTAGTTCTTGAGTTCCACGGCCGTGGAAGCTCAAGAACAGACCGTGGATTAGGTTCGTCGGCGATTCTCTCTAACTCTCAGGGTCCAATCTGTTTACGATCGATCTATCATCATCTAAGTCACAACTATCAACCCTTCACCTTAGAATTGCTAAAGGGTTTTAGCCAACAACAGTCATTTTGATATCAATTTCAAGGTTTAAAAGAATGAAAGATGAAAACTTCCGAAAACCTTCAATACCTTTCAAGTCAATCTCAAAATCCACAAATCAAGAACAATAATATCAATAGTTTCGGAATAACACAAGTAATCACAATCTCAGATAAGAACGAAGAACGGGATGTCAATCCGTCTTCTAATCGAACCTAAAGATGAAGTGTAACCTCCTTGCGAACAATCTTCCAAATCTTCAACTCTTCCGTCAATCCGGAAATCTCAATAGCGAAGCGCAAATCCCTCAATCACAATCTCCGCAAAAGCGTAAAACTAGAGCAAATTCAAATGTAAGCCAAAGTGTAAGCGAAGGTGACGGAATCTCTCTTCTTCCGTCCTTTTATAGTGTAAGATAAAATATTGGCCCGGCCCATTGCGTAGAAGATCGTGGCTTATAATATTGCGTAAAATATTGCCAAGATCACGGTCGTGGAAGGGTTCCACGCCCGTAATTTAGAGCGTAGAAGTTGGTCACGGTTTGACACAACCCTCCACGGCCGTGTAAGTTGCTGGAATGCACCACGCCTCTCTTGCCAAGGTTCCACGGCCGTGGACTTGAACGTGGAATGTAGTACGGCCGTATTTTAGAGCGTGGTTTAGAGGTAGTTCGTGGTTTTCCTTAGTCTCGTGCCATTCTTCAAGTTAGCATCACCCTTAGCTCCTAGAGATGTCCTCAATCCTTGGACATGCTCAATCAAACTCCATTCTCTCTCAATCCGTTCGGAATTAGCTCTAAATCGCCTACAATCAACACAAAGCTTATGTAGACCTCTATATTGACAAAATAGATAAACTAACTCACAAATGCTCCAATACTTTATCAATGACTATCATTATAGATGAAATACACTTAGAAAACGTGCCTAAAATATCACAATATTTCATGCTAACACTTCTACAGATGAAGCTAGAGAAGAAGAAGTCGCTTGTGTCAAATGTAGATAGAATGTAACTTTCTTCTTCTCAAATTTAATTCTTTTTGTTTAGTTTTCTTTTCATTAATAAAGAGAAGAGTTGTTTGACAGATTTAATGAAATGGACAAAATTCGATATTGTGTAAAGTTGAAGGACACCATTCAGGCTAAAAAAAACCTTTGGACAAAATCCAAAAAATCTCAAACTATAGTAACACCATCCGAAAATTCCCACAATTTTTATTGATGAATACCTACAAAACATTAAAATTCTAACTAAACAAACAATTTGATACTTTCAAACATAATTAAAATGATATATAAATGTATTTTTGGACAACCTAGAAATATTAACATAAAATCTAGCCGTATGTCTGTATTACCGGTAGTGAGGTTCGTCCAAAAAACATAATTGCATTAGGAGATCCGATACAACTCTAACACCATACATCATATATATTTAAGTACTTTGTTTAGCATATCGTGATTAAGTATAATCACTTTTGGTGTCTTGTGAAGTCTTTTTTTTGGCTTCTATAATTTATTGAATCATTTTTTTTAATTATAGAATCATTTTTCTTACAAGTTAAAAGAATAACAACTCCTCTAGCCTCACAAATATCAACCTACACCGGATCAAACCATTTTATTATGTTATAAAAATTGTTAAGGCACATATAATCTTGATCGGCCGATCTATTTAAAGGTTCGTTTGAAAGCGCTAAGAATCATTTTCGGTAATTGAATGATTTCGAATCAATCAAAAATTAAGTTTGGTTAGACTCTTTTTACACATGAAAATAATTCCAATATTTCTATTTCCTTTTCCTACCCTTATCCGATTCAATTCCGTTTCCATTCCACCGCTCCAACCAAACGGACACTAAATTTTAATCAATGAATCCAAATTAATAAGAAATCAATAATCATAGTTAGATTTACAAGATCTATTATATAAAAAATCAACATTATATTATATTCATAAAATATAAAACTAATGATTCATAACAAGTCCACCCACTATTTCACACTATTTACGCCAATCACAACACAGTATTTCCCTGCCATGTAATCCGCCGTGGAGCCACCCTCTTGCTAGCATCAGCACATGCACATTCCACGACCACTAGCAAAGCAAGGCATTTTCGTCTTTTCAACACAGCTAAATTACTCAAAACCACCCTCGAAATTAGTGTATTTTCACAAAATCATCCGGAAAGTTGTAAATTGCATATAGTATCCATAAATTGAATTTTCTTCACAAACTACCACCCTGCTATTTATATATTTAGCCATTTAGGGTTGTTATACGAGCCAAACGAGCCGAGCCTTAGCATGCTCAAGCTCGACTCGTTTACAATGAGACGATTCCGAGCCGAGCTTTTGACGAGCCGAGCCCGAGCCCGAGTAGCTCGCCTAAAATAATGCTCATATAGTGTTATTTAGCCGAACGAGCCGAGCTTTACCCGAACGAGTCGAGCTTTGGCATGCTCAAACTCGGCTCGTTTATAAACTATCCAAGCCCGAGCCGAGCTTTTGATGAGCCGAACGCGAGCCGAGTCCGAGAAGCTTGTCTCATGTAATAGCCGATTCCGAGAAGCTTGTCTCATGTAATAGCCGATTCAGCCCTATATGTAGTTCATTGTTTTCCACGTAAATTTTGGTTCAATACGCTCTTTTAATTATTCATAGTAAGTTGTATATTATATATTTTCTTAAAAAGTATTAGGGTCATTTGGTTCCAACCCCGAAAATAGAATGAGAATTAATTTAGTCCATCTGTATATCCTTATTTATGAAATTTTATAAAATCATTCATTGTATTTTAATGTAAAATGCACATGCTTCCTCATATTTTGTTTCCCTATCGGGTATCAAAAGTAATCAAACCAATAGGAATGATTCAAAAACCGTTCATGAACAAAAGTATACCTATGGACTAGATTCGTTTTCATTCCGTTTTCGATTCCGGACTTAAAACTAAACGGACCCTTAATCTGATTAACTAATAAAATTGTTGAATTTTTAGATACATGTTTTGCAATGTTTAATCATTATCTCAATTTTATATATATTGACTAGTAATTTATATTATATTCTTTTATAATTATAATGAAATAATTGAAGTGTTTTTTAATGTAATTTACATTTTTGTTTGTTTATTTTATGAAAAGTCACTATTTTAAAGGTGGGTTTGTGTAATTTACACTTTCAATTACTCTCTCTCTCCTGCTTGCTTAAGCAAAACCACTTCATTTTTCTTCTCTCTCTATCTTCATTAGGCGTTGCTTCGTCTCTCTACTCTTTCGAGCGATGAGGACGCTTCCATTGCTGCTCCTTTTCCTCGATCTTCTCTGCTTCGCCGGTCTTTCTCTCTCCTTCGACGTCGGAGATGGCGAATCCGCCGCTCAATTGATGTTTGATACCGCTATTATCACCAATGACACCCTACCCGGCACTAACGCAACCGCTAACGGTACCAAATCTAAGGAGGACAGCTTTGCCGACATGTTCGATCGTGCTCTCCAGAAGGAGTTCCCTGAAAGCGAGCAGAATGAAGGTTATTTCCTCTCCAGATCTGAACTCTATCTACTGTTACTTCTAATTCTTTGCAATTACGGTTAAATTTGTCCCCCCTCTAGTTGTGTGATGGAGCTAGGGTTTTTGTTTCCTATCGTGATTTAAGTTATTTAGTGTGGATTTTGAGTTCACTTTGATGAATCTGAGTTTATTGGAATTTTTTTAATTGTTCTCCGCATGATTCTCAATTGTGATTTGCTTTTTTTTGCTCGTCACTTTCTCGGACTTCGTTAGATCTTTCACGAGCCGGCGAATGTTTTATTGTAATTTAGTGGTAATAGGTTTGGATATGTAAATTGCATTGTTGGATTACCTCCTTGCATGTTCCTGTTATGGATTTGTAGTGTGTTAATAGTGCGGGCATCTTTGCGAATTGATATAGTGTGAGGAATTGGTTTGAACTAAGGTGTATTATATTATGTATCATGCTAACTGTTGGACTTATTTCTATTGATAGCTTCTGATACTGGTGGTTTTAACAACAGTGTAGCAGAACAGCAGGTTAGTTTTCACTCTGTCCTTGCTTTTGCATTTGCCTATATCATTTTCTTGTGTACTTAAGATGACATTTTGGTAGACCATGTAAGGCTAAAGAGGTGAACATGTATTACGATACAATATTCATTAGGAATTTTTCAGGATTTGGGATGTGATTTAATAAGCCATGGTTGCCGGTTGGTAAGAGGGGGATTACTAAGTGTTTATGCTGCACATGTTTTCAATTTCCAAGCTACCAATTTGGTACAGAAAAATCGCCCTAGGAGACACAGTTTGGAATTTGTAGGAATCAGCTACGTTTAAGGATTAATGATTTGGATGGGATTGCTGTATTTTTTGTGTCTTGTTTTATGGCTTAGTGGTACATAACTTTCAAAATTAACTCTTTTCTTGTTGAATTATGTTTAATCGATTTGAAGCCTTTGTTAGAAAAGGAAAATCTAGGGACACAAAGTGTTATTAAGGTTTTGAATTTTCCTAGCTCGTCCCACACAACAAATGAAGGGCCTCAAGCTACCTAGCAAGTATCCTTACAGCTCTCGCTCTAGATTACAAACAAAAAATGTGACGCCTAAAAGATAGTCAGGCTAGACGAGAGGCAAAAGGATGCAGGGGTGACAAAAGGGAAGCACAAACATGCAGAGCCTCGATCCAAATTTTATTTGTGATGTGAGTGTAGGAAAAAGTGTGATACATATTTAAGAGTGCATACAAATGATACAAGTGCATTCCAGTAATCCAGTCTATCTGATGTGTTTGATTGAGATTCGAGTGTGTTGAGATTTGGAGCTTTGTTCATTGTTGTTCCATTTTTATCCATATATTATTATGGTTTCAACCACCGTCACATTTCATTAGAAAAAAAAGGTAATTAAGTTTGGTCTTGGTTGGAATGTTGGACCATCAATTTGCGCTTATATTCTTTTGAGTGAAAAGGTTTTTTGTTGTTTCTCAAACTATATCTCTTAGGAAAATGTGGTTCCCCTTACTGAGGTTGAGTTTATTTAGATCTATTAATTTTCTGATCTAAATATTTTGATCCTCGTTGCTTAGGAAAACTTTCTATTATTTGTTTGGACATGCATGCTTGTGATCCGTGACAAAAAGCAGGCATGCTGATTATTTTGGGGAAAAAGGCTATTTAATTCATGCACGTATATTTCTACAGTTCTTAATGCTTTCATTTTCATAAGATTTGGCACAATTTTACTTATTTCTTCAAGTATTTATGTACACCAGGCAGTGTTGGAGACTGTTGCTAGAGTGAAGTCCACCAAGAAAAATGAAACGAAGGAAGAGAAGTATGTTACTATCTGTCATGGCATGTTCTTGACTATTCATTTCTTCATAAATAACTTCTTTGGGCAGTTAGTTGATACTTTTCTTATGTTTTTTGGAGGTCTACTAGATCTTTTCAACTTCATGATGTGTTCTCCTTGGATAATGATAACCGAGCTGAGGATACTCCAACCTTGATAGATCGTAAGGTAAGTCGGATGCATATGTTTGTAAATATCTTGTCGACAAATTGACCATTATGTTTTAACAGTGATTTATCTGAATTTTCACCGTCAGGATAATGTCTTTATTATATCCAATCCAAAGTCAAAGTATCCCATGCTGCAACTAGATATAAGGTCAGTTTGTGAGTGTATGATCATAAGGCTGTTAGGATGGGTTTTGGATTTAAAATCTGATTGTTTAAGTTGTTCTTTCTGCAGACTGATCTCGGATTTGGTTGTTGTCATTGTATCTGCAACATGTGGGGGCATTGCTTTTGCTTGTGCTGGACAGCCTGTATGATTTGTCTCTATGTTGTTGTGTGCATTTTTTTTAGTAATTTTTATTCTGTATTTCATAACTAGAACAATTTGCAGGTTATTACTGGATATTTGCTTGCTGGATCTGTAATTGGACCCGGGGGGTTCAATTTTGTTAGTGAAATGGTGCAGGTATGTCTTATACTATTGTGCACATATTGAGTTCTTTTACCTGTATGGAATTTAGTGCTTTATGGAGATGATGGGCTGGTGTACTCCTAATTATTACCGTGAACTATGATATTTTATTGAGGCATTTTTTCATGTATTAAAATATATGAAAGGGACATTTTTTTTTCTTCTGAGTTTTTAGAAAAAAAAAATGTGGGATGCTTTCATCCAAATTGCAATGAATTGGTACTGGTATGTGGAGGAATTAGCTTTTCAAATACCAATTTTAATTATTCGGTAGAATCAGAGACGAAGATAAGATTTTGTTTTAAAATATATTTAAATACTTATCACAATATATAGTTTATTTGCTGTATGACCGCCCCCGGGAAGAGGGGGTCATCTGTAACATTCCCTTCCTCGCATATTTTTTGGTAGCCCGTAGTTTCAACAGCAGCTCAGCCTTATTGTATTTTTTGTTAGCCCGTAGTTTCAACAGCAGCTCAGCCTTATTGTATTTTTTGTTAGCTTCCTTTTTATCCTCCAAGCTCTTCCTTTTTCTGGAGCACTTTTTACATCCTATCACATCCACAATCTTTCTACATCTGTGTTCATATAGGTTGAAACAGTTGCACAGTTTGGTGTAATATTTCTTCTATTTGCACTGGGGCTGGAGTTTTCCACGGCAAAGGTGGGCAAAATTTACTAGTATGTGAAAGCTAACAATTTGTCATCTATAAAGATGATCTTTTAAACTCTTGTCTTGCAATTGTTCCAGCTCCGTATTGTCCGATCGGTGGCTATTTTAGGAGGCTCACTTCAGATTCTCCTTTTCATGTGCTTATCTGGAATAACGGCCTCGGTATGTTCATGCTTTTTTTAGATGTGTTGTTTTCTTTAAATCTTTGTAGTTTGTACCTTTATTATAATTTTCATTACAGTATTACACTAATTAAACTTTGTCGAGGGGTGTTTTAGTAGTATTTGAGCTAGTCAAATGGCTTGCCCCTTTAGCATATAGTTTTTTTCCATGACAATTTTTCTTCTGATTGGAAGCACTTTTATGTCCTGTGCAGTTATGTGGTGCCAAAGCTTCAGAAGGTGTTTTTGTTGGCTTATTCTTGTCAATGTCTTCAACAGCAGTGGTAATTTTGTCTTCGCATGCATGGATTTTTCTCCCAATATTGCTGTTTATCTTCTTTTAACTTTCTGTTCAATTGAAGAACATATATAAGTGGCCCATTTTTGAGGGTATAGGGGGCGGCATATAAATTGTTGGCCCACTGCTGGATATGCATGCATTTCAGAAAGAGATTTGTGGAGTTCTTTTCAAGAAAATGATACGGGGTTATGGAGAAAAGTTGAAAATATTTTGAACTGAACTACTTGGATTAGTGGTTGATAAAAGTCATGCTAAAATTTCAACAGGAAATATGTAATCGCAAAATATGTACTACCATTACCCAGGGAAGCATCTCAATGGACTACATAACAAATATTTGTCTGAATTAAACAGTCTAGATTTTCATTTACAAGACGAAAGGCCCTCTACTGAAGAAATGTCTGATGAGTAAATTTTCAGACAACCATTGTTCCCTTCTGGCCCCTGTTCCTGCAAAAAATGAACTGATATTAGCACTTAGATGTCCCATCCTTCATTCTGTCATTCCAAATGATTGTCCAACAGTTGACAATTTTCTCACATTGAGTGGAAGTGTTAACGTCTACTTGTTATCTTTTCGTTGATGGGTAGACAGCAGATATTTTTTTTCATCATGGATACCAGTGACTTGCCACCCTTGTTTAGAAAACGATATTAAACTCTTACCTTGGTCCAATTACAGTTCATGTCTTCATGATGTTCTCTTTTTGACTGGCAGTGTTAACATTCTACTCTCTTGTTGAGTAACATTTTCATATGGACCTTAGGTGCTGAAATTTTTGATGGAAAGAAATAGTTGCAGTTCTCTTCATGGCCAGGTCACCATTGGCACTCTTATACTCCAGGTATACATTTGTTTGAGGCATCGTTATGTTATCTCTTGAAGAGGGCTAATGATTTGAAACATCATTTAATATTTGCAAGTACTATAGCCTCTGTAATTACTTTTGAATTTCATTACATTTTCTATTCTAGGATTGCACAGTGGGGCTGCTGTTTGCTTTGCTACCTATTCTTGGTGGTACTTCAGGTGTTATTGAAGGAGTTATGTCCATGACTAAATCGTAAGGCTTCTCTATTTCTCATTCAGGTTTCTTTCCTTTATTGGTCTCATGAACTACTTGAGCAATCATGACTTGCAAATGTACGTGTGATTGTATGCCTCTCTCTTGAACTTTTAGATACTCGAGAGTCAACACTTTTTTTCAAATAAATACTTGCCTATCATAATTTTTGTATGCCTTAAAATTAAAGATATTAGAGGATACTCCAACACGCTGGCCGTTACAATTCTGTATGTTCCTTTATTCTTGACGAGGACTTTAGTTTTTTCGTATCTTATATATGATTATTGTTTTGAGTTTTATTTCTTGTTATATTTTTTGGTGCTTTAAGCATAAAAGTGGATATGTTTATGTAGGTGAAATGCCTAAACATGTAGTAAAAATGAGGTGGTTTATCTAAAGTTCATGTATAAAAAATTACGTAATGGAACCCTGGAGGTATGTCATTTTGTAGAATCTGATTTTGTCTCAAACAATCTCACTATCTTGTATTTGCAGAATTTGTCTGAGAATAGGCTGAATCATTATGCATAGGGATTCACAGATTTACGCCTTAACAAATTATAGCATATACAGTTTTTTATCGCTTTAAGAATTATTATTTACATGTTATTTGATTATGCAATACTTGTAGCTACTTGGATATCTTTTTTTCTGGATGAGACTTGACTTGTTAAGTTATACTTTGCTGCAACATTCGACTAATTTTCAGTAATGTAGCTGTAGCTCATCAAATTATATCTTATAGATCGATGTAATTTTTTGTAGGTTGGTGGTTTTGGTCACATTCTTGGCTATCTTATCAATATTGACTCGTACATGTTTGCCTTGGCTCCTGAAGTTGATGATAAGCCTGTCCTCACAGGTGAGAAATTTTGATGAATGACCTTTCTTTCACAGATTTGTTTTTGTTCTTCATGGCATATATTATTCTGTAAGGCTTTTGTGTTCACCTGATTTTGTCAGACCAATGAGCTCTATCAACTGACCTCGGTAGCCTTCTGCTTGCTAGTTGCTTGGGTTAGTCTCACCTGTTCTTTCTGCACATTTCAGTGTTTTTATTTTTCAAGTTTTAATCTTGTTTTATGTTTGCATTTTCCCTTCTATTCTTTGTACTTCGTAGTGAAGTCTCCTCATGAATCATAAATGAGAAAAGAAATTTCCATTTGTCGTCAATTTAAGAAACATGTAAAGTTAATAGCCTAGCAATTAGTGGCAGTGACTAATCCATGTGTGTTCTTTTATCCTGATCACTATTCAGTATTTCACTAAGGATATCCGCTCTTAGTAAAGGTAAACTTTAATAGTTGTTGAATCATTACAGTGTAGTGATAAGCTCGGACTGAGTCTTGAGTTGGGTTCTTTTGCTGCTGGAGTGATGATATCAACTACTGATCTTGCTCAACATACACTTGAACAGGTAAGTTTTTTGACGTTGCTTGGAGTTATTTCTTATTGATCAATCTGTATGTTTAATCTCTCTGTGCTTTCTCAATGTTCATCCTTCCTTGTTTCATCCACGTTCTTTCATTTTAATCACCCACTTCCTAGCTCAAAATTTCTTTGACAAGAGCTGTCTCAAATTCACAACATAAAGTACATTGTACCAGAAACAAAATTTCCAGGGCTTCTATTGTAGTATGACTTATTCTACAGCCTCAACAGGTATTAAATAAACATTATTCTGTTGATCTTTGACAAATCAGCTATTTTTCAAGCTTACTGATGATGTAGGCAATCTTTTGCCTTCCATGTTTTGTTGATCACTGACATAGCATATTTGCTACTGGTGCTTTTATTCTACTGCTGCTTTGAAATTTTCAATTTTGATTGTCTGCTTTTTCCTTATGTGATAATATTTCTGTTGTAGATTGAGCCTATACGAAACTTCTTTGCTGCTCTCTTTCTAGCCAGCATCGGGATGCTGATTCATGTTCATTTCCTCTGGAACCATGTTGATATTTTACTGGCATCCGTAATTCTCGTCATCATTATAAAAACAGTCGTGATCGCCACTGTTGTAAAAACATTTCGCTACAACAACAAGACCTCACTTCTTGTAAGCATTAAATTGACCTGTAATTGTGGTGTTTTTGTGTTGGCTGGGTCTGATGTACCTATTGATCTCTAACTGCAGGTTGGAATGTCGTTAGCGCAAATTGGGGAGTTTGCGTTTGTCCTTCTAAGCCGTGCATCTAATCTGCACTTGGTTGAGGTCTGTATATCCTTCCATTCATTTTCTACACTCAAACTTCTTTTTCCCTGACCTATGCAGTTTATTCAACATATAGACTGTTTTAAGAAGTCAAATAGATTAGTAGCAAAGTAAATCCTATAACGCATGCTATTGTTAAGATGGTTTTACAGATACTGTTGTGCTGGTGAAATATTCGTTTTGCACTCACAAATGAGCAACATATAACTGCAAATTGTCTCTCTTTTAACAGGGGAAAGTTTACTTGCTGCTTCTGGGTACGACAGCTCTCAGTTTGGTGAGTTACCCATCTTAATAGCAAAACTTATACATATATATATATATACACACACACAGTCACACACACACAATTCTTCCCTGTTACATTTGGTTTTTCGATTTTCATCATGTGATCTTTATAGTGGATACTGATATCCAGCATTTCATTTCATGGGAAAAATGACACAGATTAGATCTCTTGAATGAGATGGATTACTCGTCTTTTCCCCTAATTTCTTCTATTAACTGACAAAATAATTGTGTAGGTGACGACACCTTTGCTTTTCAAGCTAATACCAGCTGTTATACATCTAGGAGTCCTATTGCGATGGTTCCCCCCTGACAGTCCAAATGAGGTAATCTCCATTTAACTATTTTCAGGTTGCTCTATAGCATAATTAGTGTTTATGCATGTAGTTGAAAAACTAGTTGTAGTATAAATATCTTAGTAGTTGAAGTAGATAAAAAAAAATTGTTGAATAGAAATAACTGTCTGTTCACAAAGACAATGAGTAAAAACTAGTCTATATTGCATATAATCATAAGGGATGATGATTTGGACATTTTCCTTAATATAAACTAGAAAGTACTTTATATGCTTCTTTTTTCTAGTTTATGAACTAGAAGCTAGATAATTTTGGTTTTGCAAACATATTACTATTCTTTATACTTTGCTACTCTGCAAACTGTTGTGGCTTGTTATTGAGAATGCTTTGACCTCCCAGATCGGATATAAAGGAGATAGTCTTCGATCAGACAGTGCTAAGCGTATTACTTTGGTCATCCAAGGCTCTCATGATTCTTGATATTAACTAAGCACATGAACACTTGGAAAAAAGTACAAATTTCGGGCTTTACCTGATGATCGTCCTCTTGTACTCTGGGGGACAGGTGGTGCTTAAGTTTGCAAAGGAGATCGACTGATCGGCAAATTTTTTCGGTCCTGGTTTGCCCTACTACGTTGCCCTGTCTGTGTACACTAATTCTGACCAAGCAAAGTGAAAAAGGATACCTATAACCCCCCAGAATGAGAGATTGACAGTACACTATATATATGAAAACCAAATTCACCATGGAGAAAAAACTTTACTGCCGGTTTTTTCGTCCCCTAATGCACATTGCGTAATTGTGTATATAGTGTGCATTTTTTCCCCTTGGGTATTTTGTAATGTAATTCCATTTTTGTCTTCTCTAACGTTTTTCTTCTCAAATGGAAGTTCCAATGTGTAGCTCAAAGAATTGTGTTGATCTTTGTTCTTTGATTCAGTGATTGAATGATCGATATTACCTCGGTTTTGGACCCACGATTTAATGTCATAGAACTTGCTAGTTGGAGTAACAATCTAGTTTTGGCATTCCATGTTAATCATGAAGTTGGCTGAACTTTCATATCAGGTGGCAGGAGTTGTTTTGTTCACTTGGGTTTCTTTGCTCCGATTTGAGAGCTGTGTTTTTCCCTTCCTTTTTTACTTGTTTCTTTGCAAGTGTTGATGAGCTGACAAGTTCACATGCATCCGATGATTACCCTTGAATTTGACCCATGAAAAACGGGTGAAACCTGTCAAGTTACGAGTGATGCAGGTGGTGGGACGTGGTCGGTTTGTGGTCGACATGCTCTAGCTCGGCTCGTTTATAAAAGAGTCGAGTCCGAGCCGAGCCTAAATTTAATACGAGCTTTAAAATGTGTTCGTATTCGGCTCATTTAGCAAGTGAATGAGCTCGAGTAGAGCTTTTGACGAGCTGAGCCCGAGTAGCTCGGCTAAAATAATGCTCCGATAGTGTCATTTTAGCCGACGAGCCGAGTTTTACCCAAACGAGCCGAGCTTAAGCATTATAAACGAGTCGAGCCTGAGCCGAACCTAAATTTTGTACGAGCTTTAAAATTTGTCCGTATTTGGCTCATTTAGAAAATGAATGAGCTCGATCTGATCTTTTGACGAGCCAAGCACGAGCCGAGCCGGAACAATTTGTCACATATTACAACCCTAATTGTGGGAAAAACTGGTGCGAGTTTGGGTAAGCAATATTGTGGTTGGATGACGGGGCAGGTGAATGATGTTTAAGTTGGGACATATTTAACCAATATAAACAATTTTAGTCCATTTACCAAAGAGTTTAAAAACCTATAGATGTTATGCACGATTTAACCTATGGATGTTACAAGTAATGCTTTTACTTTATCATAAGGTTACAAGTGCAACAATCACTATAACGAGCGATGATTCGACTCACTTAACTACTGATACTAGATTGGTGAATGAAACATTACATGCAAAACTATAATTAAACTTAATTGAAAATGAGCATCAAAAGTTACAAGTTCTTCCAATGAACATGTAAGTTTTCAATATTGCTCACAAAATTATATTATAATTTTAAAAATAGCACTTGATACCCTAACATAAATGTAACTATCATAGATGCCCACAACCACATATGATAATGCAAACCCCACTAACTCATCTTGATATTTATCGATATGGGTGGATGTGTGTTGAGTATTATACAATATTGATAGCTTTCATCTTCTTACAAGATGTGGGTATGGATCACATGTGAAGAACTCTTACACTTAAGTTTTATATACAAGCGGACTGATCGCACCTAAAACTTTTCGATTTTTTTCCGAATATTTGATATTTTATTAAGGAATATCTTGTACCGTATGTCCGTATGTACGAATATAAGGAATATTTAAATAATCTGGTAAAATAACCATTTGAAGTTATGAAATTGACAATCTAACCTTTATTTTTTCATTTTTTTTGTTTTTACCACTATTAAAAAGAAGGGAAATTTTAACAAAATTGTTTTTCTTTTAAAAAAATTTGACAGTTGTTGACAGTCCATAATTGTATTATTGAAAAAATTGGTGCAATTATACATTGTCAAGTTGACAATTGCTATCAACGAATCGTCAATAAAATATCATTTCGAAAGAGAAAAATTAATAATTTTGTTTGTTGACCTCCGTTGACTCGACCGTTTTCTTCTCCAAAAAATTCGATTTTTTTAATTAATTAGTTAAAAGCAAAAAATAAAAAAATGATAGTTAATGTGTTATAATTCAAGTAGGTTAGTTATCAAATTTAGCCGAATATTTTTAGATGCGTTTATCTTAAGAGGAGTGTTTACATGTTAATTATCTGGATGTAATGAGAAAAAACAACGCGAAAATAGGGTTATAATGATTTTCGCATAATTTCGAGTTTTGATCATTTTTGAAAATAGTTCAAATCCAAGTAATATACAAGTTGCTTACTCTGGATAATAAACAAAAATTACTTACAATATTTATATGGTAAGTTAAATTTTTTGGTTGTCAATTTTTTTGACATATCTTAATCATCCAAGGTCGAATAATATAATAATGTGCTTCTATAACACATAGCACCAATGACCCCAATATAGAACAAAAATTGTATGAAGATTCATTTTGATCTAGTGGCAGAGGAGCCTAAGCTCAAGATCAAGGGCTTCATTTGTCGAAAACCTCTCGATTGCCATATTTCTTGCCATTGAAGGTTTAATCTCCAAATCCGAATACTCGGATTGATAACGAAGATCATATTGATCCATAGTATGATACTCCTCTTTGTGTTGCTTGTAAAAATCTTGTTGTGGTGGTGATGCGTTGTCATACACGGTGGTTGTCACAGTGGAGGTGGTGGTAGAGGTTGTGGTGGTGGCACTTTCAACCTACAATATAGTTCAATATTCAACATGATTAAAGAAAGTTTGAGCAAGTCATTGATTGAATGTTTTGCTCATGTGGAGTACATGAAAGTTTAGAACCAAGACTTCAATGTTCACATGGGTTTTGTAATTTTGTATAGAGAATATGTGATATTGGTCCGTTCGGTAGATTTGTCAGATTATTCGGGAGATTATTTTTCCAACATTAACCCCGATAATACAAGTTGAGTTGGATGATAAAAATAATCGGAATAATCTCTATATTTAATTTTCCCAAATAATCTGATAATCATTGTTATATCGTATAAAAGTGTTAGTTTAAATAGGTAATTTTTTTGGTAGGAATGTATTTTATTACTTTACAAAGTACATACATGAGAAAAGGTGTATACTTTTTATTTAAAAAGTATTTCTATAACATTATAATAAAAATACTAAATCAAAAGAAGTGTTTCCAAATTAAGCTAATTGACCCATGTTCAAATTTCTCTTAATGAAGTTATCTAACCTTTCTAATATATTTTTTTCAAAAATTTATTCATTTATTAATCTATATTTTAAAGACTATGCTAAAAATATCAACATTATAAAGACTATGCACTAATTTGCTTACCATATGGTTGAGGCTAGAGCTTCTCTTCTTGTTAAGACTTGCTTGTTTAAGAAAATACTTTTGAGCATGGCTTGCAATTTGTGTTGCAGTTCTTGTGGTCACAAAGTTTCTAGAGATCCCTCTCCAATCTCCCCTACCCATCTTCTCTAACCCAACCAAGAACGCCTTATGCTCGTCTTCACTCCACGGAGCACCTAAATCAAATAACACATCAATTTTGAGTATGAGAAAACATACAAATTTATAAGAATAACAATTGTAATTATCAAATCTCGTACCTTTTTTCCTGTCTTGAGATTGTAGCAGAAGCTCATTCGAGATATAACTTTCAGTAAATCTCGAGTCATAATCTAAAACCTTATTGACATATACCTTTGGTGAAACAAAGGAACACTGTGTGAATAGCAATGAAGATGATGCCGACATAGATGGAGGAGGAAAAGAAGAAGAAAGGATAACATTGTCAAATTCGACGCCAAAGAGCCTTAGATTATCACCAACAACATGACTTTGAGTAGTTGATTTGTTGCAAGTTCTTGAATTGTGTCCATTCTTCCTACAATAAGAACACTTCCTACCCATTCTAACCCTAAGGAAAACCAACTTCTAACAATGGAAGAAATCTTTGTGTTTGTGCAAGTTTGAGTACTCCTTTAGAAAAACTTGAGCTAAATATATAATAATGAAAGGGTACACCAAAGTGTTAGTGATTGATTGGTTAAAGTTGTGAACTCAAGTGATATATTATGTCCTTTTATAATATTATGAACCCAAATCTTAATATTTTATCTTTGATCTATGTTTCTCTTATGAATGAAAGAGAAAAAAATATGTCATGTCATAATGAGATATTATATTGTATACAAGTTGTATGATTTTTATACTCATAGAACTATATAGAAATGATTGCAAATAATATATAGATATAGTTATAGGTAGGGATAACTTTTTATATACATTTTGTGTGTGGATAGTGCTAAAATAAAGTGAATAATGTTAAGTATTTTTTTCATTTGTTAATTTGGCCCTTTCATATTGTGCCATGTGTTATGTGTTAGCCAATATATTCCATGAATTTAATGCTGAAACCTTTAATTAAAACCAAAGGATTGAGGCACATACATCATTGATTAGATCAACAATAAATAAAATAATTGTTATAGACTTATTTTATAATGAAATTATTCTGCATATCAACAAACTTTGATTTTCTTCTTCACTAGTCACTCATAGTCTTATTTGTTTTTTTTTTTTTATCAAAGGTCCATATATTTTAGTTTATTTATTATATATTATGTCTTGTTCGAATGAAAAACGGGTTCTATGTAAAAAATAAAAATAAAACTTATTTTATACTCCCTTTAATCATAATTAACTTTCATTTTAGCCTTTGACACAATTTTTAAGAAAAATATTAAATAACATAGATTTTGTAAAGTTTTTATAAATCTTATCACTTATTTAATATTCAACCTTCTTTTAAACCAATAAGAAAGATTTTCAAACTAAAATTAATCATTTACATTAATTTTCAAGAACATTTCTTATAATTATTGTTCATTTATTGGTCTAGAAAACTTAAAACGACAGATAACTGTGATCAAATTTATAATACTAAAACATTATTTATTTATGATCGGAGGAGTATATAAATGCAAAATAATTATGGATTAGTGCATCTTTTGAAAAACGAATTTTAATATACATAATTGCTTAAATAATGTATAATTATTATTAGTTTTTTTTTTAATCAAATATATGTGGTTTTTTCATATATGTGGTTTTTTCACTTGATCATAACATATCATAATTACTATTGATATCAATTGTTTTCTTATGAAAAATCAAGGAGACAAAAGAGAAGAAAGAAATGATGAAGCTTTGTGCGTCTCAAAACGCATCGTTTTAATCTAGCCTTTTGCTACTGCCGACGTGAAGGGATCAATTTTAAAATTCTTGACACCCTATCACTAGTCAACTTATTCTTTAACAAACATAGCACCATTATACGCATTCTAGAACCCTAAAATACAATTTATTTTCACTAAGAAAATAATGACTTATTATCGACATTAGAATGTGTCCAAAAATCGTAAAAGAGTTGCTTGCTACACGCCCATATGGACAGTGTTTGGATAAAAGTTTCTTCGGTTTTGAAAAACAATACGACGTTTTTTGCGTTGTTATTTCAACATGAAAGAGGTTTTGGAGAACAATATGATATTTTTTTGCGTTGTTTTTTCGACATGAAAGAGGAACAAGCATTCGGGAGGGCAAACGAGCCCTTAGTCCACATATCAACCTTTGCCCGTATCTACCCACAAACCCTAAAAGTTTCTTCGGTTTTGGAAAAAAGTATCTCTACACCGATTCGCTAGAAAAAGTTTAGTAAACCAAATTGTTTCATAATGTATTGACAAAAATAAATAAATAAATTTATAACTTATTTTTTCTATCAATAGACACTATTATTGTAAGTATTTAAAATAAATATTTTTGTTAAAAGTATTTAAAATAAGTAAAATACTCTTTTATAAATAATTCTGGTGCCTATTATAAGTAAATTATTTTATGCATTTAAAATTGAAATTATTATATTACAAGATAATACACATAAAATTTTAATATATTACAAGACATGCATATACAAATTTACTTTGACACAAAATATAATGTCTTTCTCAAAAATATTTTATTTTAAATTCAGACCATCAATAATTTATGTATACAACTATTATATAAATTTAGGCATTTAATATCAATATGATTAGAAAAAATCATAAGCATAAAAATAGAAAAGTAATTAAAAACTAAGTTAAGAAAAAGATAAAAGGATAAGTCAGAAAACTAAATATATCATTATTTCTTGGTGCAACTTTTTTTTCTAAATAACCAATAATCATAATAGTTTTCCATGCTAACTCCATACCTCATCATTGATAAGATGAGATGATTCATGGGACCTAAGTTGTTTACTCACAAACATAAATAAATACAAATATATATAAATTATGCATATTATAATTCATAAAACCCTACTAATTAGCCTCACCAGAACCTATTTTAGGCTCATAACCATGAACTCAATATCTCTCTATAAATTAGTCTGATTTGATCTCCAACTATTAAATCACCTTACATCATCCAAAGCAAACCTATAAGATTAAACAAATAGAGATTTTTTTTATTAAAAAATGCTTATTTCAAGTGTTTGGTACATTTCACCAATCAGGCCTAGATGCAATCCTTAATGCTTGTGATAATGTGATTAATTAAACAAAAAACAAGCACTAGTTAACCAGTCATTAGTTTTATATAAAGCAAGGGGAAAAAAGCAGTAATTATACTTTTTTAAAAGCATAAAATCTCAACTTTGATCAAATAGAAGTAGAAAGAAACCCATAGAAAACCATTCTGGTTGGCCCAGGAAAATGGCGAATAAATTCAGCAAGTTGCAATAACACAGAATCTGCTAAGCAACCAAAGGCTTTGTAAGCCAAAGAGCATATGCTGTTGTAACATCAAGGCCACCGCGACTAAAACGCGTCTAGGTTCGAGATACATGAAGACATGACAAGTTGTAACAAACCCTAACGAATTTGTAGGATATGTAAGCTCCTGATGATCTTGTTGAAGAAGAATGATACACATGTATGATTACTAGGGATTAGATATTTCACCTCTTGATGTTCTGATGTTATATCAACAGATGAATTCTTTAAATGCTGGTGTTGAGTAATAATCCTGCAAAAGATTCAAGGTTTGTAGAAGTGAGAAACTTGAACATTAGATATGATTCAATGGCACGACTCTAACCCCCCATTTGGTTGCAACTCCGGAAATGGATCCGGAATGGAAACGAATCTAGTCCATATATGTACCTTGTTCATGAAATTTTTTGGAATCATTACTTTTGGTTTAATGCAAAATGCACTTGGTTCCCTCCATTTTGTTTCCCTGTAGGGTATTAAAAGTAATCAAGTTCCACTACAATTACCTCAAACCACAAGGAATGATTCCAAAAAATTTCATGAACAAGAATATACTTATGGACTAGATTCGTTTCCATTCCGTTTTCGTTTCTGGGGTAACAACCAAACGGGAAGTCTCTAGTCATGTAATGGTACATGGGTTGTGTCTATCATGGGGAAAAACTATATACAGCAAAAGGCCGTTTGGTTGGTCATCCGGAATAGAAACAGAAGGGTAATGGGTTAAAAACAGGGAAACAAAATTAGCCTAAATGAAGATAACCAAATAAAATTGATTATTTACATGATCGTTTCATTTATCTCTGTTCAACCCTTTATCTTTCCGTTTCCATTCTGGAGGAGAAAGAAAAAACGGCTCCTGAAGCTTCAGCATTCTAGCCTGTAATTTTGTGTAATGAATGCTACAGCTGTTGCCAAGGAGTTCAATGAATGGCATAGACAACACAGTTTGTCTCTTTCACATCAAAATCTCATATTGAATGCAAGGGATTGTGCAATGCAGAGATGGAGATAATTATATATTCAAAACAAGCCAGAAATCAGTTCATACAACAGTCAAGAGTATGGGTGTTTAATTGCCAGCCAAGTATTAATAATTGGTAGCTGTACAAAAGTATATCTTATAACTGGTGATTTTGGTAAGAAAGAAATGGCCTACATTATGGGTGATTAATGAGCTAAAGAGAAAGGATCAGGCGAGAACCTCCCTTATTGTACATTACAAGTACACATTTTACAGATACAAAAAGTGCAGACTTAAGTATATCTGCTCTTTTGCTATTTTGAAAAATCCACCATCTTTAAATGCGCTCTTTTAATGTATGATTTATAAACACATAGTTATATTTTTGTGTAATTTTTCCACTCCTCGCTTTTCATGATAAGAGAATTCCTCACTCTTCTCATTGAGTAAACTACCCATTTTATTGTGCACTAAATGATCAAGGGAGCAGCCAATTGTTATAGTAAAATCTTTTTCGTAAGTTGAGAAGCAAAGTGCAATCTGAGAAAGTAACAATATTTCATATTTCCTGAATGAAAAATGAAGTACTTGGTAGCATGAGCTGCAAAGCAAAGTTGAAGAGACTTACCAAAATTGAATGGCAACGTAACCTAGTATCAAGTTATAGTCCAATGTCTGAATTTACATATTCCGCGACGATCTTCTCCAAAGGAACCACGAATTGATTGTACCATGGATGATACAACAGGAATTTTAGCCAGTTCTGCATGCTGCTCCTGAAAAAGCAGTATAACAAATATATACCTTATTACTTGGCTACTATATAGGATAGAGGAACTAGAAAGTGGAATATAAGTATCTAAAGATATTATACCACTTCGGCAAGGCGATCTTCAATGCCCTGAGATTCAGCATTTTGAGGCATGAAAATTTTACGGTATGCTGCTCGCAAACTTTTAATCTAGACCCATGTACAATAAAACAAGTAATACATGTTACTTGTTATAGAAAGGCATAGATCAAATGTTTTACATTAGAGACTGGGCATCAAAAGCTCGTTTCATATTTCAGAAGACTGGCACCCAGTAAAAATTTTCTCTTAGGAGCCATTACACGTCTAGGTCAAAAGAGTGAAGAAGTGCTAAAACAAACAGCTGCATGTAGATTGGTTCTATTGTGACCAGTAAGTTGAGTGGTGACTCATGATGATAAGTAAATAGATCATTACAGCATTACTAACCTCTATAGGTGAATAACCTCGGCGACGAAGCCCTTCTAAATTCAAACCACGGAGCTCAGCTCTTTCACCAGAAACCATGACAAACCTTGGAACATCTTGTGAAATCTAGCTAGCAGCGTGGAAAATGTTAAGAACTAACAGGATAGTCACACGTTTATAAATCGGGAATCAATTTTTCAGACATGAGGCAAAATGTTTTTTTTGTTCTTTTTCTCCTCATTTTTTGGAAAGATTAGATAGTGGAGGACATGAAGTGATCATAACTGCATCAACATCTAGCATTTTTTACTACAACTGTCACAACAGGCAAGTCTCCAATTACATTAGGGGGAAGAAGGCATAAGTCAATCATACCACGGAACCTCCACCGATGAAACAAAAAGACCCAAGATGGCAATATTGATGAACAACAGTAGCGCCAGCAGTGTGAGCATAGTCCTGGATTCAAGTATCCAATTAAACAATCATTATTGCCTGAAGATGTACAACGATACCGAATGGTGGATTATGTAATAGCATACTGGTATTTCAATTTTCAAAGCTCCAAGAAGAAGGATAACTTACTTCTACCACAACATGTCCTGCCATGAGTGTATTATTGGCCAAAATGTTGTTGTTGCCAATTTTGCAATCATGGGCAACATGACAAGAACCCATGATAAGATTGCCGTCGCCAATAACCTAGAAGATTTGCACCAGCTATAATATGAATCCAAGCCAAACTGTGTAAATATGTTTTTGGTAAAAAATTAAAGGAGTGCAGTACAAGCAGTTTCTCACTGTTTGATCGTCTGGTTTTGATGATCGATGGATAGAAGTATACTCTCGTATGTCATTATTGTCACCAATTTCAAGGAAGCATTCAGCTCCAGTCTGTGACACACAGATACTAGGAACCTAAGATCCCACCCACAAAGAAAACAACAAAAAACAAACAGAAAAATGGAAGAGAACAATGCAGGTGGCTTGGGGGAGTAAACAGTTACATGCAGAAAACATCAATCATAATGGCAATCAAGAGCATATGAATGGACGTTCAGATCCCGGGCAGCACATTCTCACATTAAAAATAGCATTTTAACTGAAAGCAACTTATTTCTCAATCACTAAAAAACTAACCACCAAACCAACTTATTCAACCCTTTTTTTACAAGCCAGTAAAATGGTCAATTCTTCATTCCATTTTCACTCATTGACTTTCCCTTGTATATTAGGACATTGTCAAGGTCACATCCTCTGTCAAGGAAAATCAAAGACAAACGAAAATAAATTATTTCAAGGACTTATTTTTTATGGAGGATCCTGTACGGCCAGGCATATTACCAGGCAATAGAGAAAATCTTAATTAAACATATTGGCGGATCAAAACATCAGTAAACCATCAGAAAGGAAACCAAGAAAATAAGAGGTTTGAACTATTGGTCTATCTCCTTATATTTGGTCATCCATTACGTATCAAATTTCCAGCAGATCAGCTTCCTTAAACAAAGTCTTCTACAAGAATCTCATAACCAACAAGGCAAATTAGGGGGGAAAAAAACATCCCTCTTTTCACTATTGTGCAAGCAAATAAAAATCATGATTCCACTAAACAAGCAAAGAACCACCTTATATTTGAGGTCTTGGCATTTTATACCCACAACAGCATGATGGCCAAAGATGTTATTTGACCCAATAACAGTATGTCCTGGTAAGTCATCACCAACCACTGCACCCCTGCCAAGAAATTTACAGCCTTAATGAGTTTCTTACTTTCTATGTTTATAAAAATTCTATGAAAAGGCAAGAACTTATCAAGACAAGCAAAATAGAAATGAAAAAGTTGTAACTTGTCATTTGACATAATTTAAGAAACATCTCTCATTTGTGAAGCACCGAAATGTCCTATAATACCTTAACATTTGAAATTTATATCACTTAAGTGACACTAGCTAGTTCATTTTGACTCCGTGCTTCTAACCTCAACAATATGGACTGTAGATGAAAAGGCTTCAGGCATTAATGGAGTCTCACTGAGTTATTCATTGTTACATGGATATTACAGATTTTATATGCTAGACTAGCTGAACAAAATTTTCCGACTGACAAGGCACCTCGGCCAAACAGCATGACAACTAATTGGCATACATAAGATAAAACTCATGTAAAAAGAGAGTGAAAGGCCTACGTCATCAGAATGCAATTATCACCCAATTTAGAATTCCCAAAGACATGGCTTCCAGGGTAGAGTTTACAAGAGTTTCCCAGGTTTACACAAGGCCCAACTGTACAAAAGGGGCCAACTGAAACACCCTGTTGAGAAATTCACATAAAATACACGAAAGGGTCAAAATTTAGCAATTTTGGGCAAGAATTAACAAATCCCTTGATGAACAGTGATAATAAGTTGAGAAAAATTGTAGAATTGACCTCGCCCAGATTTGCATTTGGGTGTACAATAGCAGATGGGTGGATGAAACTAGGACTACAATCATCCTTTTCAGTTCCTTGAAATGCATCTAAACAGCGGAAAATCAAAAGGATAAGTAAATTGGGGTTGTGGGTTTTAACAGAACGAAAGCGATTGACATAGAGTACCGGAGAGTGATGATGAGCTTAATCGAAGTGAAGATTGATGGCGAAGCTTGAGTGTGAGACATCGACGGAGTTGAAGAAGCGAGCTCATCGGGGTAGTGTCAACTTCAAGCTGCAATTTTGCCGCCGCCTTTGAAATTTGGAAGGAGCTATGACGTCTATGGAGAATATAGAGCTGATAAACAAAAAAAAACGGCTTTCAGCCCTCTCAGTTCGACTCAAACTCACTCAAAAAATAAAACGAATAAGATCAGAATTTAAGTTGGGTTAAAATTTATATTCGATAACCGAGAATTCTACATTGTATAAAATAATACAGTAAAGTTGTTATATAAAGCGAGTTATACGAGCTTAACTCAAATCAAACTCGTTTAAATTCTACGCAAGTCGAATATAAATAAATTTTTAAATGACTCGAACTCAAATTTTTTTATTTTATAAATGAGTTGAATATGATTATCTCAAAATTGGTTCTTTCACTCTAATAACGACCCTAACCAAGTTTGGACAAATGGGTTTTAAGCTAGTTCTTATTAAAACTCATTTTTAGAATGTAGTGTCACCCACTTTTCTAGCACAATTTGACGAATTCTGAGAATTCCGACATACGTCAACGTCTAAAACAAACATTGACTTTACCTATACAAGCACATTGCTTTCGGGTTCCTTTTAATGTATTTTTTGATTATTTCTTCTTGTTTTGTTGTGTGTCCTTGGTCCGTCGGCCGATCTTTTTAGAACTTTCGATCCACTAAACGGCGCACCGTAACAAAGACGAGTCGGAATTGGATCGGAGTGGGCCTTGGGCCCAATACATGGCTTTTGGACCAATTCAGAATCACCCGTCTTTTGCACTTCCACGCGGGCAATTTGCTGGCCGGTGTAGCGAGCGGGCAACAATGGCGACAGCTATCACTCCTCTTCCCCTGCCAGATAATTTCAACCTCCATCATTCCCAACGAAATCGTTTCACTTCTATTATCTTATCCAACCATCATTTTCTCTCCCGCTGTAGAATCTCTTCAGCGCAAACTCCCTTCAAATCACTCGCCGCACACAACCCAAACTCCGAGCAACCCACGAAAATCTACCGCCGTCGCGATCGCCGGCCTGTGAAGCCTCCTTCTCCTCCACGTAGAAATGGGAGTCAACTATCAAACCCTGCAAACTCCAAAACAATCTCTAATGTTAGCAATGATAATCGTTTTGATGCTCGAAATGATACAGTTGCAAGTGTGTCAAAGGATGTTGAAGATGAGAGAAGGCGAGGCGTTTCTTTTATTCTCTCTAGAAATGTCGATTTGATGGGTTTGTGTCGAGAGGGTAAGATTGAAGAAGCAGTTGAGTACGTCGACCGAGGTGTTTATGCCGATTACGAGACTTTTGGTGTCATTTTAGATTCCATTGGTGATTCTGAGATGCTGGAACTGGGGAAGAAGGTGGATATGCTGCTGAGAAAATCCGGTTTGATTGTTATAGATGTGAAACTGGGGAACAGGTTGATTGGAATGTATGTGAGGTGTGGTAGCATGGTGGATGCCCGGAAGGTGTTCGATGAAATGTCTGATAGGAACTTACACTCTTGGAATTTGATGATTAATGCTTATGTGGAAAATGGAAAGGCAGATGATGGATTGATGTTGTTTGAGAGGATGAGACGATTGAAAGTGCAGCCTTGTGCAGACACTTTTGTTGCAGTCTTCTCGGCTTGTGCCGTTGAAGGGGCAGTGGAAGAATCCGTGCTTTACTTTGAAACAATGGAAGATGAATACAGTATTGTTCCAGGTCATGAACATTACCTTGGGGTTCTTGAGGTAATGGGGAATGCCGGACATTTGCACGAGGCCATGGAGTTCATTGAGAACACATCTATAGACCCAAAGAATGAAATGTGGATGATGCTGATGAGGTTTGCACAAATCCATGGTGATATTGATCTTGAAGATCAAATTGAAGATCTCTTGGTGAAATTAGATGCTTCTCAAATCAACCCAAGCAAATTACACTCTCCTCTTCCTATAAGACAATCCACAACCAATATGCTTGATGCGAAAAGCAATTGGATGAACGAGTACGCGGCTGTGAACTCATACGAGGAATATGGTAAGGAGAAGTGGAAGGGTATTAATGGCCAAATGAGAGATGCAGGGTATGTTCCAGATACAAGATTTGTGCTCCATGATATCGATCAAGAAGCGAAAGAGCAAGCATTGATGCACCACAGTGAAAGGCTAGCAATTGCTTATGGTTTGATCAACACCCCACCTCGAACAACCCTTCGTGTCATAAAGAATTTGAGGATTTGTGGTGATTGTCACAATGCAATCAAGATCATGTCGAAGATTGTCGGAAGGGAGCTCATCGTTCGGGATAATAAGAGGTTTCATCATTTTAAAGATGGCAAATGCTCTTGCAGAGATTACTGGTGAGTGATGTAGATAAGAAAGTTGCATTGCAAGAGTATATAGTTCTTCATTTGCTTATATGGATGATTCATATTAAGGTATTGTATGATTATTGTCATGTTATATTTTATTTTAGAAATTTCAGTTTGATGTTACTGGACAAGGCAATTGCTTCTGTGCAAGATTGACCCTTTGTTGATGTCTTTGATCCTCTTATCATGCAGAGGGTTTAGAATGGATTCTGTGTGAGAAAGAAGCCAAGAGAAGGGGTTGTATACAATTATTGGTTAACTGGTATGCTAATGATCCTCTTATTATGCAGAGTGTTTACTTGATATGCATTTTTAATGGAAAACTAATAGGTTATTGAAATCAAAATTATACAAACTTTAAATTTTCGACAACGGTACAAAGTATCAACGTATTTAGGAACGAGAAAAGTAAATAGACCCCTTGTGAGTCTTAGTAAGACATCGAAAATGATAAAGTCCAGGGTGACTGAAATGATGTGTTACACATTTATCAAAGTAGTCCAATAGTTGTGGGTGTTTGAATAGATTCGTAGATAAAGCAAACACCATATCGGGTACTGATCCTCGTAAGGTACCATGGGTCTAGTTATTAGAGAGAAATTTCAAAAAGGCTTACTTAGCTAATTTGCTCAAACGGGTTTTTCGGTCCGATCAAACCTAGACTCTTGTCCTTAGCCCGAGCCGAATTCCAGGTTGGCGTGAGGTTGATGTTCATACACGTCCGTTTTTCGGGTGGCCCGACCCGACTTTGTCTAGTCTAGTTGTATCACAGTACTGAGGCGCTAACAACATACCATCTCTATGATACCCTTGGCCGTTTTGGCCTTGTGTGCTGCATAAAAGGCAGAGTTCCTCTTTGCCAATTGTTCCTTAAAATTTTGTTTGGAACCAATCGTTCCTATAGAATTATGTTCATGGACCTCTTTATTATGCCCTAGCAAGCTAGTTTGGACCTCTTCTCTTCTTTGAATGGTCCTCTCTACTAAGTACAATCTTTCGGTTGTAATTTATCCTGTTCTTCTGATTAGAAATAATACATTTTAGATTATAGAAGAAATAGTATCAATTGATGTGTTATGTTCAGACCATGATGTGTTTGTGTACTTATATGCACATGATCCCATATGAAGTTTCTTTGGACTTTAATGATAGTCACAATGCCTCTAACTTAATTATTAACACGAAGTCGAATCACTTGTCCAATGTCAAGTAATAAAAACGTGTGTACACCCGAAAGAATAAGATAAGATTACAACTGAAAGATTGTATTTGGGGTCTGTTTGGACTTGTTAAGAATCATTTTTAAAAACGAAATATTATCAAATTAATCAAAAAAATCATGTTTGTTTAGCAACTACACTGAAACATTAGAGGACGTTTAACACATAAAAAGAACAATCAAAAAATCATGTTTGTTTAACAACTACACTGAAACATTAGAGGACGTTTAACACATAAAAAGAACGTTAACATTTTCATTTCATTTTTTCACTTTAACCGCAAATTATGAGAATTGAAAATTCTTCCTCAAATTTGTCATCGGGAGGGAAAGGGTTAATTCCTTTTAAGAAATAGAGTTTTTTTTTCAGATTAGGAATCAAATCGAAGGATCCCTTAACTCTTAAAGAACGAATCACACTTTTACCATTAAACTATACCCGCTCCATTTCGATTATTGTATCGAAATGTAACTTTTGTCGAACAACGAAATTTAACGCAATCAAGATAGGTTCATAAAATAATCATGAAAACTAAGAGTATTGGGCTTTTTCGTAAGGAGGAGACTTGGGAAAAATATTGAAATAACTAAGCACGGCGTTCGATTCATTTCGTTTTTATTTCGTCCTTTTAAACAAACGCCACCTATGTGGATATTGATTACCCTATTCAAACTACTTGTTTAGAACCAATTGCTCCTATAGAATTGTGTCCATGGTCTTCTCTTTCTTATGCCATAGCTAGCTAGTTTGGGACCTCTCTCTTCTCTAATTTGAATGGTCCTCTCCACTTAATTGAAGAACTTTCGGTTGTAATCTATATATATATATATATATATATATATATAAGAAATAGTATTAATGTGTTGGATTTAGACTTATGCATATATGCGCTCGTATGGGTACAATTTCATGTGCAATTCGTTGGACTTTAACAACGAGCACGATGTCTCTAATCAATCAATAGCACGAGATCAAATCACTTGTCGAGTGTTGAGTATGAAAGACATATATATACAAGTTTATAATGTTCATATGTATAATGAAATCATTTCGAGACCGTACTAGACCCCATTCGACTACGATAACGCGTTATAATCGAAAATCTCATCAAGATTGAGGATTGTTGAAGAAGAGGAACATAAGGGACACCAAAGAGCCTTGTACTCAAGCAATATCAGTACATGATCAAGTGATCAGTTTAGATAATAGTAGTTATTAAAAAAAGGGTACAATAATGCTAGTTAAGTAATTACTCATAAAATACTCAAAAAGAGGAAACTAATGACATATATAAATATAGAGTAAATTAAGGGCATTTAGGGCCTCCTCTCTTGGTCTTCCAATTGTTGTAGCATGGGCAAAACTGTTTGTTACCATAGTAGCCTGGAGGCACACACAAACACTTTGCACAACACTTGTTGCAAAAGAATAGGCATGGCTTCTTGTATTGTGTGTTTGAACACCTACTTGCACATCTTGGTCCACATTCTGTAATTCAAAAAATTATGCACACTTTGTCAAAGTTATAGCCTTACAATTAAGTGTACATTTAGGGCCGCCCGTTTGGTTAGAAGTGCAAAAACGGAAACGGAATGAAAATGAATCTAGTCTATATGTTGACCTTATTCATGAATATTTTTTGGAATCATTCCTTGTGTTGCATGTAAAATGTAGTTGTTTCCCCCAACACTAATCAAATTTTACTACAATTACTTGAAACCACAAGGAATGATTCCATAAAATTTCATGAATAATGGTATACATGTGGATTGAATTTGTTTCCATTCCGTTTCCGTAGTTGGAACAAAATGGGCCCTATACGATAACAGTTACGTGTTACGAATATTCGTTAATCATATTTCTTGTCGAAATGGTGTGTGTGATTCTTCGCTTCATGAAGGCTTGAGAGGGTTTGTTGGATTAGTTCCATCGGTTTCAAACTTATCACGGATTCACAACATGAAAATGGGCATGCTACGTACGAATACACATGCATATTTAGGTCTGAGTATGACACGTACACTGATCAATATGTCTTCCTCCTTTGACAATAAGACAAGTAATATACACTGACTTTATATATTAGACTCCAAATCTATTATCGACATGCATTGGTCTAAAAACCGTCGGTTAGTGTTTAGTCAAATCGACATTTTACAAACCGCCGGTTCACCGAACCAAAACCAAACCACTAACGTGACTTTTCATGAATATTTACTCGAAACAATATTAAGCTAACTTTCTTTTCCTTTACATTATCATATAAGGCAATTATAACACGATTTCCACACAACTTAATTACCTTGTGGTTTCAAGCTTCCTTGAGTTGTCCCATACTGCAAAACCCACCAAACAAAAAATCATCAAACTATTCAAAAACCCAACCGGATAACCGAAACCCAATTACCGGGTAACCGTCTCACCATTGGAGAATTGCTAGGACTAGCTCTAGGAGGCTGTGGTAAAGGAGCCGGAGTCTCTGCAATGCCATGTTGCTAAACAAACCAAAAATAGACATACTAATTACCAAAATCGAATATGACCATCAAAACTCATTGTACAATATATATATATATATAGACTTTGGGTTGCAAACCTAAACCGTGTATAACCAAACCGCCGGTTTAGGTTTGCGAACGCCGGTTTAGGTTTAACCTAAACCGTGTATTACCAAACTGATCTAAACCGGCGGTTTGTCAAACCGCCAAACCGGGTATCATACTATGGTTTGGACCGCTGGTTTAGATTTGGCCGAGAGCCAAACCGTAAACCTCCGGTTTGACCAAACCGGCGAACCTAAACCGTCGGTTCGGAGGTTTGGTTTGAACCGGACTCAAGTCTAATATATCCGTATCTTACGTAATTTTCGGCAGGCGAAAAGAGCATGATCATGACAAAGATGAAGATGAAAACGGTGTGTTTCAGTGCAAGAGCCTCCATTGATATCTTGTTTTCTCTGGTTTTACAGTGTTGAGAATGTATCTATGTGATATGCATGTAAAGGGAAAGAAAGAGAAAGGAAGAAGAAGAAAGCCCGTGATGGATAAGCCAAGAAGAGAATGGTATATATAAATAGAGAAAAAAAGTATAATATATTTAATTATTTTTATTTTTGCGTATGTATGTTAATAAGCTCACATGAAATTATAACTGTTGTTGGTCTACTTTCTGTCTGTTTCCTAAATTCCAATAAAATTCAATGCATATAATTGTTTTTTTTTTGTTTTTATTCAATTTGCAAATTTTACTTTTTTTAATACGAGCACAAGAGCATGATCACGAGAAAATAATTTTGGAGGCTTTTAACGGATTTAAAGGTATTTTAACTTAATTTTTTGGACTCTAAATTTATTTAATAAGAAATAAATTTATTATATATATATATATATATATATATATATATATATATATATATATATACATGTACATTTTAATCAAAATGACTCAATAGCTTTTACTATTTTTAAAAATTAAAAATTATTATATTTTAGAGTAATTTTATAAATAAATAACCCAACTTTAATTGACAACGATATTTAAAAACACGTTTATAAAATCTCTTTTATTTCATGTTGTTTTGAGTTATAATTAGTGTATTACCCACCCTTTGTGCGAGATTGTATTTTAAATTTAATTTATAATAAATATTATGATATATCTCAAATGTAAGGATCAAAGTATATAAAATTGTTATACAATATTTAGAAAAACGTTTATAAATTTGGAGGCTTTAAACGGATTTATGGGTATTTCGAAGACTTTAACTAACCGATTTTTTTTTATTAAAAAAAGTACCTTTTAATATTTATCAAAATTCAAGAACTATTTTCAGAAGAAAAAAAAGAGAGAGTATTTTAGTCAAAATATTTTACAAAGAAATATAAATACTTTTGGGTGATTCAAATAAATAAACATCATTTTATGAAATATTTATTTAAAAATTTATGCAAAATTATTTTGTAAAAGGGGCATAATTTAATAAGTAATTTTATAATGAAAAATCTTTATTAATATAATGGAAAAATCAAGAGTTGATACATCAATCCGTGAGATAACAAGTTTCTACATATAAAGTTAAGAGATTTCAAGCCTAATATATAAGATTGGTGATAAATTACTAATATTGTCAATTAGTTTTACGATAAAACTTCGTTGGCTAATGTGTTGGACTTCAACCTAACAACCCACGTGCTCGTACGCATACGACTCCTGCTCTACAGTCCACTTGACCAGGACTTTAACATGATATATATCATAGCGATTAACTACTAATTGACCTCCCGGTCCTAACTTGTTCAAGTGTCAACTAAGTCAAGTCGTGCTCGTACGCACACGACTCCTGCTCTACAGTCCGCTTGGCCCGGACTTTAACATGGTATCGTAGCGATCAACTTCTAATCGACCTACCGATCCTAAATTGTTCAAGTGTCAACTAGGTCAAGTACCCTAGTTTCACTTCGGTGGTGTATTTAAGATAGTAAGTTACCACGTATAAGATGAAACCTCGTTGGATTGACTTATGTATTGAACTTGAATATAGCACGTATATGCGTTCGTATATACACGATCCCGTTCTGCGGTCAATCTAGAACGGACTATTTGAAGTGAAATTTCTAAATAAACTTGCTAGATAAAGGCTACCTTGAGGTGAAACTAATTCATATATATTGGTTCGATCATAACAATAATTGAAGAGTTCATGGCTCTCCATTTACACAAATATATTAAAATTTACACAAAATATTACTTAATAGATAAAAATATATATTTGAAAGCGATCTGAGAGAGGATTCCCTTTGTTCTTCTATTACGTGCATGTGCAGTCACATGCAATCCATATACACTTACAACGTAGAATATCTACATAATACATTAATATTCTTTGTGGGTATATACAGTTCACTTTGTGACCAGTAATTTTCTATCTTTTATCTTTTCTAAAATGAGAGAAATAAACATTTTTTTTATTAATTTATTACAAATATTAAAGTTGATTTTTTTTTTTTTTGAAGAGGTACGTAGGTCACCCGGTTCGATCGGCTTTGTCAATCTACGTCCGGATCGGATAAATCGTGGCCCATTGCTGGGGAATACCCTCCCAATATCAGTTTTTCCATACGTGCTGCCGAGAGGATTCGAACTCAAATCTCATATTAAAGTTGAATTAATTTATGTCACGTGTTAATCCGGAAGTAATTTAAAGAGTGACATATCAATTATGTTTTTAATTATCAATGTAAACTAATTTTTAATGTTTTTATTTTCTGAATCAAAGGAAGGCAAAAACAAAATTTATATAAATAATGATGAAATTTTAACTAATGATAAAGTGTATTTTACATATTTCTACCGAAGTTAATTATGGATAGATATAATTTACAAAAATATTTGATAATAATATGAGAAAACTTATAATACACATTATTTTATCATTAAATTTTAAAAGAACCTTACCAAGTTACGGGTATTAAAGTAGTAAATTAAAATAGATTATGTAGCAATTAACGGTGATAACTCGATCGATCTCTATTATCACTAGGATTGTTATTCGTTACGGGAGGCACAAACTCATTCACTTGACTAAATAAATTTAATAGTATTTAAACTCGGTTTATCTTAAATTTAAACTCGTTGAACAAAACTAGCTACAATATATACCGATTCGATTTCAGGCTAGGCTTTGAGTATTTTTGAGTTTTAGGTTAAAAGTTAAATTCAAGTAATACTTAACCTGAAAATATATATATTGTTGGATTCGTCTATCAAGCATCTAATGCATTATTAGCAAATAGCAAATTGTTAAAGTACATATAATTGTACATCTAGTCTATACAATTGCTAATACTTGACTTTACACAATCATGGAGGAGACCAATGTTTTCATTTATGTAGTAGTAATCGATTATTAATCAATAAACTACCTTACAAAATATAATTCACTAACTAATATGGGACAAGCCATGAGGTGGAAGATAAATCATTCGTCTACGATATATACGATTAAGATGCCTTGAATATTGCACTTTATAGATTTAGTTGATGGGTCAAGGGGACTTCGTCTTCCCTCCTTGGGTTCGGAAGGGCGACGATGTTCCTCCGGGTCTAGAACGAGGTCTAGAACGTAGTCCCCTTACTTGGGGTGTCTAGTTTGGATTATCAGTCATCTAATTTGGTCGATCTTTATAGTTTGGCTTAAGTTGATACTTGATCGTCAAGTCTTATCTTCAAGGTTTCGGTACTCTATATCGTATCGTTATCCAGACTTATTTTATTTGAAATACAAAACTATGTAATCAATATGTAAATTGGGTGAACCACTAGATTTTTTTTTATTTATTTTTCTTTGTGTTGAATATTTTTTCATATTCCGCACAACAATCTCTCGTAATAATTTAATATAAATATCGGTTATACAATTAAATGTCATACACATAACTATCAAGCTTACGACTTCTCGTGATAATTAAGACTTAGAATAATAATAATTAAGAACAAATAAGAAATTAAATAACGAAAAAGTATAATCTAGATCTTATCATTGTTCTAAGAAAAAATGACACCAAAGATATTTTGTTTTTTTAACATATATCTTAACCACAAATTGGAGGGATAATTGTTCACATGAAAGTGTTTGTATGTAAGTTTTTATATTTATTTAATTTTAAAAGTATACTATTTATATAAATATATAAACACCATATATTTATATTGTATGCATTCTAAGTTAAAAACAACCATTTGTTTGTCTGTTTAACCAGAACGATGTTGACAATTTAAGAGCCTTTGCAATCTCCCCGTGAACGCATGTGACATTAGATTGATATATGTGGCCTTTATGGTCTATACAACATGTGATTTTCGGTTTACTTCAACCGTAAAACTCGAATCATCATCGGAGCCGGAGTTGCATTGCTACTCGGTCTTATCACTCGAGCCCGAAAACTATAACTTAAACTAATTTCTTAACAAGATTTGAATTCTTCTCTTTCGACACGAATTAACATATGTTTGTCTGTTTCAGATTAAGTCTTTTATGAAAGTCAATTTGGTGACCAATGAGAAAAGACTCGTATAATATACACCGGGACACTAGTAAGCAACCGAGGCTAGACAAGTAGTAAAACAAACCTCTAATCGAAAATCTCCAATTTAATGTCGAATATGCTCTTAGAAATTCGTATATATCCTTTTGTTGTTCTGTCATTCCTTTTTTTTTTAGTTCGACAAAAACTCATTTTAATCGAAGAACAAAAACTATAATGGCCTTGTTAGTCAATTTTTTCATTACGTTTATAACGGTTAAAGATATGGTATTTAAAATTCTTTACGGTGTTCGTCTTTCGTCTCTCGTTTAAACAATTGTTCTCGAGTTTTCATTTTGAACGAGCAACCGATTGTACATTTAATGAGGACAAGATTCAGAAATGGATTGAGAATCCTATGTGGTTCCGATTGCAAGCGTCCATACATGCAATATGGCCTCATGGGGACTATTAAATGGTCCTATACGCATGCATTTCCTTCTTACATTTTGCCCCTAGGCGGGGCCTCAACATGAAATGAGCTATATATTCGGAGTCGGTTGAAGCTCAACTCGTAAAAACTCGACTTGTTCATTTTCAAAATTAAGGTGAATTGAACACATTTTAAATCTTGTAAAAAATTTAGACTCGGCTCATTCGACTTGTATACCGATTCTACCTTAGGTTGTTTTATTGGAAGATACACAATTGTATTGATGCATTAAACCCTAATTATAGGGATTGCAATGAGATAAACACGAGATATACCGATGACAATAGAGTGCTTCTACTGGGGGAGAAGGGTCACATGCAAGCCCTGTGTCTACGGATAATTAAGAGATGACTTGAAGAAGTTGAGAGACATGTTGCCGGGAAAGAAGAGAGGGGACTCTCATACAAATTTGGTCAGTGAAGTTGGTGTAGTTGATTATGATGGCATTTACTTGGCGACAAGTGAGGAGACCGCCAAGTTAGAGTGGGTGATGGATAATGCCGCCTTGATGCATGTATGTCTAGACCAAACAATGTTTGACACCTTGAATATTGGTGGAGAGTTTGGTCCTTCAACTCGGTTGGTGGTGAGAAGTTGAAGGTTGAAGGTAGTGGAAGCGTGACGATGAGGCTTAACAATGGTACAAGCCACACTCTGCACAATGTGAGGTATGTGTCATCGGTGAACGTGAATGTCATCTCGATGGGAGAAATAATGATAGAGGGGTATAAGTTTGTCGGCACGAGGATTTGGTGCAAAGTGTTCAAGGGGAGATGCTTGGTGATGTGAGGTCGTAAAAATGAAACGTTTGCTTTGATAAGCCACACTTTGCACGATATATGTGAGGTATGTGCCATTGGAGAACGTGAACATCATCTCGTTGGGAGCAATGATGATGAATGGCTATAAGTTCGTCGGCACGAGGAGTTGGTACAATGTGTTCAAGGTGAGGCGTTTGGTGATGCGAGGTCGCAAAAATGAGAAGAACGTTTGTTGTGATACAAGTTGTAAGCCGAGTTATGTGTGAGCATTACTTCTTTGTTGATCAATTTCTCCAAGACCTCTTCATACGTGATGGGTGAATCTCGAGCATGAACAACATCAATGATGGATTGATTGTCCGAGTCAAGACCTTCCAGGATCCGTTCTGTAAGATCCTCTTGATCTAGAGGTTTTTCTAGTAGCGTGAGTTGATTAACAAGTCTTTTCACGACTTGCATATAGTCACTTATGGATGACGCTCCTTTTGTGAGATTCTTGAGCATGTCTTTTACTTGTCCCTATGGTTGGATTGTCATACAAGGGAGCTAGGTGATCCCACAAAGCTTTGGAGGAGTCAGTCATGGTGAGAAGAGCTTCAACTGATTGAGAAGTGTGCCTATGAGAGCTCCAAATAATAGTTTGTCTTGACGAAGCCAAGATAAGTATTTTGGATTTGGAACTTCTACAGGAGAGGAGGCAGCGTTGGTTACAATGGCGCTTGGAGGTGGGTGTGAGTCATCAATGACCTTAGATAGGCCATACCCGACGAGCATTGCATTAACTTGGAGTTTCCAAGCTAGGTAGTTGGTGGAGCTGAGTTTGGAGATGTTGGGGAACGAGACCACAATTAAGGGTGAGGTTGGTTCATGTTCATTAGGGATAGTGTTGGAGGAGTGACTGGCGGTACCCATTAGTGCAACGGAAAAAAAACGTAGAGGAGCGAGCACTTTGTTGAGGATCAACACACTGATACGATGTAGAGGAGAGGATAGGATAATTGAATGAAAGTGTATATTACAATAGAGCATACGATCATACATATAGTGAGGGATACTAGAGATAGGAATCTGAACAAGATATATATATATATAGACTTGCTACAATGAGAAATATAATAAGGAAAGGAAAGATATGCTAGCCATGCATGGAATGCATGGTATTAAGTCTAACATCCTCTTCTCTAGATTAAGCTTTAGAATCATATACTGATAATAGAAATCAGTGCTTTATCATTGTTTGAATCAGTAGATGGGAGGCGGACGAAGCAATGACAGGTCAAGGGCAGCAGGTCTCAGTAACTTGCATAAAGGTGGAGTTTACAGCTACGGCATTTTGTTGCTAGAATTCATTTGCTGTAGAATGAGATTCAAATGGCATTGACTGATTGAGTTTGTGATGACAAGCATTATCTGAGAAAGAGAGCATCATGAAATTTGTAGTGATTGTACTCTGGTGCATCCATCTGTTAGACCTCGATGAACAAAGTGGTTCAATTGAGTAAAGAACAACTCGAGGAGTCTTCACCTCAAGATCTTGCAGTGTATAATATTGCTTCTGCTCATTCTTAGTCATTGATCTGTACTAAAGACTTCTGAAACACATAGGTTAGTGAGTTTGTAATTTTATTTTCTTCTGCTATCTCAGCCAATAAATACTTTTGTTTTTTTCTTCTTCGGTGTATCCCTTATACTTTCTGCTGTGTGTATCCCTTCTGTTATCTGATCGGACAAATATATTTAGGGTCCGTTTGGTTTTCATTTCGGAAACAGAAACATAATGGAGACGAATCTACTCCATACATATATCCTTATTCATGAAAATTTTTGGAATTATTCCTTGTGGTTTGAGGTAATTGTAGTAGAATTTGATTAGTTTTGATATCCTATATGGAATAGATTCGTTTTCATTTCATTTCCGTTTCTGGAGTTAAATCCAAACGGGCCCTTAGACTGAAACTATTAGCACATTTTACTGTAAATTGTACTACTGGAAGGTTTGGAGACTGTTTAGCATGCCATGTTAAGTGAAAATGAACTGAACTGAAGCTCTAAACCTTAAACCCGAGATCTTGTGGCTTGGTGATAATTCATGGTTCTTGCTGTGCTTAACGAGAAACCGAAACCGACCTGAATTTTACATTGGAACTGAACTGGAAATAGTATCCAGTAGTTAGCCTTATGGCTACAGATCTTGGGTTCTTAGACCAAGTTCTCATTTACAGTTCAACAATTTTTGGCTTTTGACTGCATTATATATATATATATATATATATATATATATCAATTATATAGTTCAAGTGATTAAAATCAGGTACAAGTATATTATATTTTCCAATCAGATGAATTAAATCAGCTGAATTTTCAAAGGATCATTGTATGTTCTTTTTCTCCTGTCTATTTATGAACAACCGTCCAAGGAACATCAATTATCTTTGCTATCTTGTCCCTTTACACTTTAAATTTCCACCAAAAATTGGGCCACAAGCAATGCCTACCCTTTATTTTGATTGAGATAAAGAACAAAAAGACAACAAGTTCACCACTAAGTCAGTAACCTTCACCATCAAAGATCAGTCTTTTCTACTTAAGCATACTTGGAACTTTCTTCTTCACACTTTTTGGCTCAATGGCCAATAATAACTCCGTAAAGAAATCAGCTATCTCCACTTGTTGTCTTCTTATCCTCAGTCCCACATCGAGAAATTCAGCTAGGAAAGCTTGAGAAAGATGGAGAAAAAGAAGGATGAACATACAATGTTCATCAGTAACTTAACAAATATTTTATTCATTCTTGCTGTTATCTTCAGTTCATCTGAAACAGTAGTTGCTGTTAATGAGTACAGCAAACATGATTTTCCGGCTCATTTCGTGTTTGGCTCTGGAACTTCATCATATCAGGTTAACTACTCAATCTCTCTTCTTGATTCTTATGTTAGTGTTTCTTGATTTCGTGTTCTGACGTCGTTGAATGAAGGTGGAGGGAGCTGCAAATGAGGATGGGAGGACTCCTAGCATAATTGATACTTTTGTTCATGATGGTAAGAAATGTATATTTTTTAATTTTTAATTTTGTTTTTGATACAAGTGATAATGAATTGTGTTTTCAGAGATATGGCATGGTGGAAATGCGGATGTGGGTTGTGATCAGTATCACAAGTACAAGGAAGATGTTCAGCTCATGGTCGATACTGGATTAGACGCGTATAGATTCTCGATTTCTTGGCCAAGACTAATACCGAGTATGAACCCAGATGTTTAAAAAAAAGTCTATTTAACCCAATTATTTCGAGAAAAGAATCTGATAGCTTTGTTTTTCAGATGGAAGAGGAACCGTGAATCCGAAAGGTCTAGAATACTATAACAACCTTATCAATGAGCTCATCAAGCACGGTAAGTATTACCAAATTTGTAAGCATTCAAAATTCACTTTCTTGGACATCACTATATTGTGTTTCTTGAATGAATCATACAGGAATTGAGCCACATGTGACCATGTTCCATCTTGATTTTCCGCAAGCGCTCCAAGACGAGTATGGAGGATTCATTAGTCGTAGAGTTGTGTATGTCAAATTTCAATGTACTTTTGATAGTTGTGGTTTAGATGATACATTGTTTGTAAGTTAAGTTATTTTGCATATGTTGAAACAGGAAGGACTTTAGGGACTATGCTGAAGTTTGCTTTAGAGAGTTCGGTGACCGGGTGAAGCATTGGACAACGATGAATGAGGGTAACATATTCGTGACCTCGGGTTATGATGTCGGATTTCAGCCTCCACAGAGATGCTCTCCTCCTTTCGGAGTCTATTGTAGAGGCGGAAACTCTACAATCGAGCCTTATCTTGCCACTCATTACTTGTTGCTTGCACATGCTTCTGTGGTGAAGCTGTACCGGACAAGCTATCTAGTATGAACCAATCTTCATCCTCTCTTTATCAATCTGATTAAACAAGTGCTAAAACTATGATGTTTGTGTAACACATGATTTCGGGTTTGTTTGGATGTCATGTTATATAGCACAATGTTGCAATATTTGGTGAAAATGCAGCGCATAAACAGTAATACACAAGACAAGATTATCAAAATCTTTTATGGCAGAACTGTGTATGCATCCAAACAAACCCTTAAGCTGCTATTTATATTAAGGGGTCGTTTGGTATCGATATCCTAACTAAAGGTATGGGTATCACCCGTACCTTTTTATTGTTTTGAAAATACCTCTTTCTTTTGGTGTATCGATATCCTAATTAAAGGTATCGGTATTAAATTGATACTTTGATATCTGAATTTCCCCTTTTTGATGTATCAATATATTTGGAGGTATCGGGAGAGACCAGTTGCTTCCTTTTTACTTTCTCGACATTTCCCCTTTCCGATATACCGTTTTTTTTTATTGTTTTGAAAATACCTCTTTTTTTCTCTTCTTGATAATGGATCTTAATACTAAACATTGATACCAATATGAAATACTATATTTTAATACCCAAACATAACACCTTTTTAATCAGGATATCGATATCAAACGACTCCTAACTTGTCTCGATTTTGCTATAGGCTAAGCAGAATGGGAGTATAGGCATCAACTTGCTTGCTTTCACAGCTGTGCCTGCAACGAATGCAACAGAAGATATAGAAGCAGCAAAGAGATACCATGACTTCTTCATGGGTTGGTGAGTGCTATTAATTTATCGGATCTTGTTCGGTTAACCGGTTTGAATATCATCTCAAGAACTTTTGTGCAAATCTTAATTTCCCAGGTATATGAATCCTCTAGTCTATGGAGACTATCCTATAGTAATGAAAAAGAATGTCGGCAATCGACTTCCGTCCTTCGCTAGACTCGAATCCGAGCTAGTTAAAGGCTCATTCGATTTCATTGGAGTGAACCATTACATGACAACATATATCAAGGACTTTTCTGCTACACTGAAATCGGATACAAGAGATTATTACATGGATATGGCAATAACATTTGCATTAGGTAATAGATTTATGCATGATTTAATGACTCATTCACTTGAAATCACTTTCGGGTTTATTACTATTTCATTAATGTTTAATTTGATGTAGGTGAGGAATCATATGATTTAGATACGGGAGAGGTAACTTCTTATTTTAGTTAACATACCTTATTTGTGCTTTCCGATTCCTAAACCCTAACCTTTTAACCCGGTTGTGTGATAGATTCCATACATGCCATGGGGTATGAAGTTGATGTTGGAATACTTCAAGGATGGATATGGAAACCCACCGATCTACATTCACGAAAATGGTTTCTCTCTTTTCTCTTAATCGTTGTCCGCGATGTTTTAAGTTTTGCATGTTTGTTGGGTTCTTATATGACTCAAGGTTCTCGAGGTTGGCTAAACAAGTCAAGTATGAACATATCAAAGTTTAGCTCATTCTGCTAGAATCACGTTACTAAAGATGACTAAATGGGTCAACCTTTAATAGAGTTCTTATATGAGTCAAGTTAGTTAGACTTAACTCGAAAAAACTTGGATTAGCCGAGCATACCAAAACTCGGCTTGAATAACAACCCTACATGCTAGTGAGATTTTCATTGATTGACATTGGATAATGTTGTCTAGGACAAAGGTTGTTCCGAAACTCAACACTCAATGACACGGGGAGGGTGAAGTATTTCAAAGGCTTCATTGGAAGTATGCTTGATGCTATGAGGTAATTATACACTTGTTTTCACTATGAAAAGCTAATTAACCTAGCATTTTACTAAACAATTTTTGGAAAACCTACATAGAAATGGCTCGGATGTACGAGGATACTTCACATGGTCCTTGATGGATGTGTTCGAGATACTTGACGGCTATAAATCAGGATACGGGTTATACTTTGTCGATTTGGATGATCCGAATTTGACAAGAGTTCCGAAGTTGTCTCAAAGTTGGTACTCCGGGTTCTTGAAGGGCCAAATTGTATACTTGGATGAGTCTATTCAAGAAGGAAATAGTTCAACTATTGCTCAACTACACTCTTCTATGTAGATTTCTGCTTATAAACATTCAATGTTGCGTTTTGAATAAGCCTTCAATAATTTGTGAAGCCATCAATGCCCATGTAAGAATAGAAACATTGAATTCCAACTCGATTTTTTACGGTTCGGTCCATATGTGTACGGTCCGGTCCATTGTCATCTATTTACCCAATTCCAATTTTCGAACCGGACCCGGTGTTGGGCCAGGAAACCGGCAAATTAGTTCGGACCATATATACTATAAAAATACTACCTTTTTCCTTTACACTAACCCTAAAGCCCGAGTCGGATTAAAATATTGTATCTGGACCGGAAAAACCGATGGACCTAAGTTGGGGCGTCTTCTTCACGCATGTAAGCCTTCGGCCGTCATGCTCAAAAGTTCTAGTTCGAACCGGTTTAAATTTGGCCATGATCGGAATGGACAAAACCAAAACGGTCCGGACGAAGTCTGAGGTTGTATAATTAAGTTCTAGTCCGTCAGCCCGACCTAGAGCATTCGGTTCGGTATGGACATGATGCACAACCCTATCATATATTCGTGGATAAGAATGGCAAGAAAAAAAAAATTCTTGTCCTTGACACCCGTGTAAACTAAAAACTTTATATTTGAAAACTATATGAGAATGTGTAACACCCCAAGTTTTTCGAACTCGGGGAGCTACTGGTTAGGACCACACAGTGGGTCCCGACCTTAGTTTGACAACAACTTAACAAATATCTTACAACAAGGCATAGATAAGTAAAAACCAGAAATCATAAAGTATGTTTAATAAAGTCATGAATGCAACCAGGAACTTTAACAGCTGGAAATAACATAGTCTCACAATCTGAGAATAGGAAAAAGTCATAAACGAAAGACCAACATAAAGAAAGGACTGCAACCCGTCCTATGAAGTACGACACCCCGGCTGACCACTACCATCCGGATCACTCGGCATTTGCTCTAACCTGCGGTACGTCTACACAACAAATACAACTGTTAGCTAACTATCCAGATATAAGCAGAAATAATAATAGCACAAACACACTCAAGATAACATAAACAATCATCAAGCTGGCACACAAATCGGTTATTATCTGCTAATTAAATGATTCACCTTATTCCATTTTACATTTGTGGCACAAGAACTCTTAAAAATTCTCGCCTCCGTTCCTTATCCAACTGGGTGTAGTTCTAGCTTACCTCCGTTCCTTCCAGTTGCTTCTGCTCATTCTTAGTCATTGATTTGTACTAAAGACTTCTGTTATCTCAGCCAATAAATTTTGCTCATTTATCATAGTGAAACTATTAGCACATTTTACTGCAAATTACACTACTGGAAGGTTTGGAGACTGTTTAGCATGCCATGCTAATTGTTAATTGAAACCGGACCGAACTGAAACCTAAACCTTAAACCAGAGATTTTGCAGCTTGGTGATAGTTCATAATTCTTGGGAGTTTTACATATGGCGGTCAATGATATTAACTAACTGAGTCTGTCTTACCCTTGATTCAAAATCACAAGTTCTCATATACAGTTCAATTATTTTTGGCTTTTTTTGACTGCATATATATCAATCATATGGTTCAAGAGAACACTTATCTTTGTTATATTGTCCATACACTTCCCACCTAAAATCGGGACACAAGAAATGCCTACCCTTTATTTTGCTTGTAATAAAGAACAAAAAGACAACATTCACTGGTAAGTCAGTAACCTTTACCATCAAAGATCAAGTCTTTTTTCACTTAGAACTTCGCAATGCGAGTGCACTATCTCCTTCCGTCTGACCGAATAAATATTTACTAATAGAAAACTAAAGAGGAGGTATTCTATACTTTCTACACATTTGTATATATTTGATTTATAAAAATTAAAAAAATAATTAACATATGGAAATAGCTAGAGTATTAATAATTTAAAGCTCAATAAAAACCAAAAAATATATATCTAACAAAATATATAAGTAATTTCACCTTTTTTTATCTACTGAAGCAAGTGGACCTCCAACTCATTCTTGTAGCTTTCTTCTTAACACTTTTTGGCTCTGTGGCTATGAATGGAGTAAGGATATCAACTATTATTGTCTTCTTATCCTCACACACTGTTCACAAGCTATTGAAAGATGGAGAAAAAAAAGAATGAAAATGAAGTGTTCAGCAAATTCTTAACACTTCTATTATTCATTGTACTAGTGATCTTCAGTTCATCAGAAACAATATTAGCAGTCAAGGAGTACAACAAGCATGACTTTCCGGCTAGTTTCGTGTTTGGCTCTTCAACTTCAGCATATCAGGTTAATTCGTGTTTTTTTTTCGAGTTAAGAGCTTAATACTCTAAGGATTTGATTGATTACTCGTTTGGGAATGAAAACGGAAAGGTAATGATTAAGATGAGAAAAACAAAGAGCAACCAAACGGGCCCTTAAGTTATGTGCTAACATGTTTGAATGAAGGTGGAGGGAGCTGCAAGTGAGGATGGAAGGACTCCAAGCATAATTGATACTTTTGTTCAAGATGGTATGAAATTAGGGTTCAAAATTTTAGGTGAATTTTTCTTCTTAATTTTTTCATTTTTACAAGTGATAAGTTATTATGTTTTCAGTAATCTGGGATGGTGGAAATGGGAATGTGGCTTGTGATCAGTACCACAAGTACAAGGAAGATGTTCAGCTGATGGTTGATACTGGATTGGACGCGTATAGATTCTCGATTTCTTGGCCAAGACTAATACCGAGTATGATTCGAAATGTTTATTAGTTATCTAAGAGCATCTACATCCCTCACTGAGAGTTTCTTTAACTATAAAGTAGAGAGAAGATTTTAGGAGAAGAAACTAAATTCGACATCTATTTCTTGGTCCTATGAAAAAACTGAATAGTACTAGGGATGAAGATGCTATAACAATTTTGACGGATTTGTATGACATATTCTATATATATATATATATAGGATGCGGTTTTCATGAGAACAATCTTATTGTGTATCATGAGAATAATTTTAGACCGTCGAATGGTGAGTATTAAAGGTTGAGATTTAGGATATATATCATAATTAATAATAACTACGAATAATCCATTCAACCAACAATAACTACGAATAATGCATTAAACGATATGACATCTTCGTAACAAAACTAATAATAACTACGAATAATATATTAAACAATAAGGCATGTTTTCATATTATACGATAAGGTCTGTTCTCATAGGATATATATATATATATATATATATATATATATATATATATATATATATATATATATATATATATATATATATATATATATATATATATATATATATATATATATATATGAAAGAAAAGAATTTGATAGCTTTGTTTCTTAGATGGAAGAGGGCCGGTGAACCCAAAGGGTCTAGAATACTACAACAACCTTATCAATGAGCTCATCAAGAATGGTAAGTAAACCATATTTTGTACATTCAAGCTTCAATCAAGAATTTGATAGATTTGTTTTGAATTTTTTTACTTGAATTGATTGTGTGTTTATATATAGGAATCGAACCGCATGTGACCCTACTCCACATTGATCTACCACAAGCCCTCCAAGATGAGTATGGAGGATTTCTTAGTCGAAGAATCATGTATGCCCTTTTATACCACATTGAACGTGAACATATAAGTTGTTGAGTATATTGACGATCGGTTTTATGATGAAATCTTACTGGACTGTATGCTTATTTTGCACGTGTTGAAACAGGAAGGACTTTACGGATTATGCTCAAGTGTGTTTTAGAGAGTTCGGTGATAGGGTGAAGCATTGGACAACGATGAATGAAGGCAATATATACGTGATCGCGGGTTTTGACATTGGAATTCAGCCACCACGGAGATGCTCTACTCCTTTCGGAATCTATTGTCGAGGAGGAAACTCTACAATCGAGCCTTATATTGCCGCTCATAACGTGTTGCTTGCGCATGCATCCGTCGTGAAACTATATAGGACAAGATATCAAGTATGAACCAATCTCAATCATCTCTTAGATAATCCATATATTAAGGCATACAAATTGTGTAACGTTTCATTTATGTGCTTAACAAGAATATTGTCATTTGCTTTTAGGCTAAGCAGAATGGGACTATAGGTATCAACTTGTTAACTATGATTGCTATCCCCAAGACAAATACAATAGAAGATTTGGCTGCAGCAAAAAGATACAATGACTTCTTCTTGGGTTGGTGAGAGCTCCAAGTATCTTCAATTTTCTCGGTTTATCGAAATTTAGGGTTCGTTTGGTATCCACATGCTATTCTGTGTGCGCGTCTAGATGCGCCGGAGACCACTAACTCTCCTTCACACCAAAAAAAAAACATATTATTCTGTGTACTTTGATATCACTCTTGCTCATATCTGAATACCTGATGTCTTTATATAAATATCAAACGAGCCCTTAATGTCGAAATACTTTTCGAGTGTTTAATTGTCAAATTTGATTTTCAGGTATATGAATCCTTTAGTCCACGGAGACTATCCTGAAGTAATGAAAAAGAATGTGGGTAACCGAATCCCGTCTTTCACTAGATTCGAGTCCAAGCTAGTAAAAGGATCATTTGATTTTATTGGAGTGAACCACTACTTCGCAATATATGTCAAAGACTTCTCTTCTGCTCTGAAATCAGACCTAAGAGATTATTACATGGATATGGCAGTAACTTTGGATTTTGGTATCATATTCATCCATTATTATGAACTCAAACTTTAGTTCAAGTTGCTAGGTATTACATTAAGTTATATAACTTCAAGGTTTCATTTAATGCAGGTAATGTGTCATATGATCCAAACACAGGAGAGGTAAGGGACTAAGAACTATTTGTTCATCTTCTAGTTTCGATTTCTTGCTCCATAAGTTACCAATAAATTCGATTTCTTATTAGTTACCTTGTATGCCATGGAGTATGAAGTTGGTGTTGGATTATTTCAAGGATGGATATGGAAACCCGCCTATCTACATTCACGAAAATGGTTAACCATTCATTCCCTCTCATTTTTTGAGTTACATCTTGAGTTTTGCTTGCTTGTTAGTGTTAGAATGAATAATCTCCTTCGAGTTTGTCGGAAATTAGGGTATGTTTGCTTGTTATTGTTAGAAAGAAGTTTGTCGGAAATTAGAGTTTGGTGTTAAAGATATTAGACTTGTGTCCAACACATAAAATACAATAATGATAATCGAATAATTATATTACTTCTATAGTTATAATGACCGACATAAATGAATGTTGTACTAGGACAAAGGTTGGTCCGAAACTCGTCACTTAATGACACGGGGAGAGTGAAGTATTTCGAAGGCTTCATTGGAAGCATGCTTGATGCAATGAGGTAATACACTTATTATAAATATGTGAAGCTTTACGAGTTCTATGTTTCCTTACCATTTTACTTGACGATAGGAATGGCTCGGATGTTCGAGGATACTTCGTATGGTCCTTGTTGGACGTATTCGAGATACTTGACGGATACAAATCAGGATACGGGTTGTACTATGTCGATTTGGATGATCCGAATTTAACAAGAGTGCCGAAACTCTCTCAAAGTTGGTACTCCGGATTCTTGAAAGGTCAAACGGTATACTTGGATGATTCAATTGAAGAAGAAAGTAACTCCAATGTTGTTAAACCACACTCTTATATGTAGATTTATGCCTACAAAGATTCATTGCACTCTTAAATATAATTGATCAAAGACATCACATTTTATTTGGATGTCACGTTTTATACACGTTTTATAACATAGTTGTACATGATCGCCTCTATAAATAAACTATGCATATAATAAGGTACTATTCAAGTGGTGTGAGTTCAATGCTACATTAATAAAGGCATACAAACTCTTTAATTGGGATCTGATTGAAAACAACCACGGCAAGTTCTCGGTTGAAGTTTTATTAGGGTTGAGCATGTTAGGTTCGGTTTATCGAACTGAACCAAACCGAGTGATTTCGGTCTAGACAGATGCTATAACCGACAACTTAATTGCGATTATAGGTATGTATATATTAGACAATAGGTTTCGATTCAGTTTTCGGGTAATAACCGCAAAAACCGATTTTTAGTTTTCAAAAAGAATCGTTTTCGGTTCGATTTTTTGTTATAATATTTTTAATTTTTGGTTTTAGTTCTAAACCGAATCCAAACCTACTTTTATATGTTCGGTTTTTGGTCTAAGGTTTCAGAAAAATCTGTCTTAGGTTCGGCTCGGTTAAGTTCTTTTACCTATGCTTACCCCTACGTTTTTTCCAACCTTTAAGTGAATCAACCCTTTGTCGAGGCTTCTCTTCGTCCAAGTCAACATCTCAAAACTACCCGAACTTTACTACTATAATCTACTACATTTGGTATTCTAGGAATGTTGTAATCTTCCGGGACTCTCATCCCTCTACAACTACCTGTATACGTAAGATCCTTTCTCACCTTAGGCTTGTGGTACAAACCCGCAATACTTTACACTATAACTTTTGTTGTTTGTTTGTGCATTTTAAGACCTTTGTATATTCCTCTATTCTCATTTATATACTTTATTTACCCTTAACAAAAGCATACAAATAAGACATTCGGAATGAACTTAAGAATATAATCGGAAATAATCCAATTTTTTCATCAAAGCAAAAGCCTTAAAAAAAAAAAAAGAGTATTTTGAACCCAATTTTTTTTTTATATTTTTTTAAAGTAGTGGTCCAGTTAAGGGGATACTTATCCAATACCAGAAGGATTCGAACTCGAATTTTCGGGCTAACACTTAAGGAGTCTAGCACCACAACCACTAGAACAAGTGAGTATTGGTATCGAACACCTATCGAACACCCCTTGGTTCTCTTTGTTACGTGCATGCATCACAACTTTCTACCTAAAATTTGGACCAAAAGCTTATGCCTAACATATACATAAATAGATCTCTATACCAGATTCATGTATCACATTAATATCTTTTATTTTATTAATAAATGTAAAGTTTATCATAGTTATTGTTCTATACAAACACTATTATCTTTAAGCATATTTTAAAAATATTTCCCAATCAATCCTACTAATACATGTATCATTTTATGTTGCATAGTATCTCCACCACCACTTATTTTGTTTAGCTCAACGGCTATAAATGAATCCATAAGAACATGAACTAGTGAGTTTTGGTCTTCTCTTATTATCTCCTTATTAGACTTTTCATTAGCTTACCCACATAGAGAAAACACAATGTTCATTAGATTGTTAACACTTCTCTTATTCATTGTGATTGTTATCTTCAATTCATCACAACCTATAGTAGCTTTCAAAGAGTATAGCAAACATGATTTCCCGGCTCATTTCGTGTTTGGCTCGGGAACTTCAGCATATCAGGTTAACTAATCAGTCTCAATCTCTTCTTGATTGTATTTGTTTAGCGATTTTCGCTAACATGGTTAGATGAAGGTTGAAGGAGCTGCAAGAGAGGATGGGAGGACTCCTAGCATACTCGATACTTTTGTTAATGATGGTGAGAAATGTCATAGGGTGCGTTCTGTAGAAGGAGATTATCGGGATTATTGGGGATTATAATCTCAGAAGATTATTGTAGCTTTATTTATAGTTCAATTCAACTTGGATTATTAGAATTATGGCGATTATAATCCCAAATAATCTCAATTTTCTGTCAAACGCGCCCACAATGCTTGAGGTTTTAGTTTTTTTAGGTGTTTTTTTTTTGTTTGTTTGTTGTTCTAGTGATGAGACAATGTGTTTGATAGATATTTGGCATGGTGGCAATGGAGATGTGGCTTGTGATCAATATCACAAGTACAAGGGAGATGTTCAACTCATGGTTGATACTGGATTGGATGCGTATAGATTCTCGATTTCGTGGCCAAGACTATTACCGAGTATGGCCAGAAAAGTTTCTTATTGGGCTAATGTGTTGGGCTCGGATTGAAAAGACGGAATTTGATAACTTTGTTTTTAGATGGAAGAGGACCGGTGAATCCAAAGGGTCTACAATACTATAACAACCTTATCAATGAGCTCATCAAAAATGGTAAGTAAACCATTTTTTGTACATTCAAGCTTTAATCAAGAATTTGATACATTTGTTTTGAATTTTTTACTTGAATTGATCATATGTATAGGAATTGAGCCACACGTAACCCTACTTCACATTGATCTACCACAAGCACTCCAAGACGAGTATGGAGGATTTCTTAGTCGAAGAATCGTGTATGCATTTACTTTCGATTATATTTTATCGAAATGTAACAAGTTTACGATACATACTTCATAATTTTCGTGTTATTTTCTATATGTCGAAATAGGAAGGACTTTACGGATTATGCTCAAGTGTGCTTCAAAGAGTTTGGTGATAGAGTGAAGCATTGGACAACGATAAATGAAGGCAACGTATACATTTTTGCGGGTTTTGACGTTGGACTTCTGCCTCCGCGAAGATGCTCTACTCCTTTCGGAATCTATTGTCGAGGAGGAAACTCTACAATCGAGCCTTATATTGCCACTCATAATGTGTTGCTTGCACATGCATCGATCGTGAAACTATATAGAACAAGATATCAAGTATGATTTTATTTTACACTTAATCTCCATTTTGTTATAGTTAACAATAATGTGTATTGCTTTGTTTAGGCTAAGCAGAATGGGACTATAGGTATCAACTTGCTAGCTATCGGCGCTGTCCCTCAAACGAATGCAACACAAGATTTGGATGCAGCAAAGAGATTCCATGACTTCTTCTTGGGATGGTGAGTCGTAAACGCACGGCGATGGAATTCGCAAACGCACGGCGGTTACGGAACCCGTAACCATGACGGTTACGGGTTAAGAATCCGTGACAATTTTTTCACGGTTCCGTAACCGCGATAATTTTCTTTGTGAATTCTAACACAATAAAAAAAAGTGAAGAAAATTATCACGGTTACGGAACCCGGAACCGTCACGATTACCGGTTCCGGATCCGTGATAACTTTCTTAGTGATTTCTAACCCGAAAAAAATCAATTTTGACACTATCACAGTTACGAATCCCGTACCGTGATGTCAGAGTTTTTTTTTTACGGTTACGGAACCCGTGACCGTGACGGCCACAAATTCCGTAACCGTCGTGCGTTTACAAAATCCATAGTTGTGCCTGTAATATTTTTTTTTTTTCCGGAATTTGGTTTCCAGGTATATGAGTCCTTTGGTCTATGGAGACTATCCTGAAGTAATGAAGAAGAACGTAGGAAACCGAATCCCGGCTTTCACTAGACTCGAGTCGAGGCTAGTGAAAGGGTCGTTCGATTTTATAGGATTTAACCATTACAGTACAGCTCATGTCAAGGACTTCTCTTCTGAATTGAAATCAGACCTAAGAGATTTTGCCATGGATATGGCAGTAGAAGTGGTAGCAGGTACCAAAATTCATGCATGATTATGAACTCAAGCTTCATTTCAAGTTGATTTTCATAAGTTAACTTCAAGTATTACTTTGTTGCAGATGGTTGGTCGTATGACCCGACGGGTGAGGTAACGGATCAAGAACAATGATATAATCACCCGAATTCGATCCTCGTCGAATGCTGTTTAGCTAACTTGAATCTATGTATGATTTCTGTGTTAGCTGCCTTATATGCTGCCTTGGGGTATGAAGTTGATGTTAGAATATTTCAAGGATGAATATAGAAACCCGCCGATCTACGTGCACGAAAACGGTTAAATGTTTCCATAACATCTTGAATTCTTCTTGATTGTTGAGTTCTTTCCGACTGACCGTTGGAGAATGGTGTACTAGGGCTCAGCTTGTCCCGAAACTCGTCACTCAATGATGCGACGAGGGTGAAGTATTTCAAAGGCTACATTGGAAGCATGCTTGATGCTGTGAGGTAATACACTTGTGTTTCATTGACAATCATATTGTACTTTTCTCAACAATTTTGATTTTGAAAATCTCCATAGAAATGGCTCGGATGTTCGCGGCTACTTCACATGGTCCTTGTTGGATGTGTTCGAGATACTTGACGGCTACAAATCAGGATTCGGGTTGTACTTTGTCGATTTGGATGATCCGAATTTGACAAGAGTTCCGAAGCTCTCTCAAAGGTGGTACTCTGGGTTCTTGAAGGGCCAAGCTGTATACTTAGATGAATATCTTCAAGAAAGAAACAGTATAGATATTGTTCAAGCATACTCTGATATGTAGATTTCTGCATACAAGCATTCAATGTAACCTTCTATTATTTTGTATGCTGTTTTTTTACAAAACGATCCGGACAAATTGTCGAGGATAAATCAACGACGTCACAGAAACAGTTACATGATGAATGCCCATGGAGGAAAAAAAACATTTTAACTTGACACTAGCAGTTCATTTCTCCACAAGTTTGATGTTTTCTTCTACATTCAAGACATCTTGAAAGCCGAAAATGCTAATTCTGCTGCCAATTCTGATTTTCTAATAGTGTTTTTCTACCGGACAAAATGGCATTGCAGTGTATGGTTTCGTAGTAAATATTGGTAATACCTGCTACTTGGGCAAAGAATGAGCTGTACAAGTGGATTGGAGAACTTGTTGCCGATTAAAGTGGCACGAAAAATGGCTTCTGTCAATGGAGGGATGATGGCTGAGTTTCGGTATGCTTTGTGACAACATTGATAACAGCTTCATCCCTAGATGGTACTTGAAGGGCCAACTTCATGGTATCATAAACTGTGAAACCGATAGCAACTGACGGTACTACCTATTAAGCACAATGAAACAACATCAATAACTATGTCACGTTACTGGGGGAAAAATCATTTTAGAGAAAGAACTTGCCTTTAAATAGTTAAGACTCAATCCCGAAAACAATTGCTTGTATCCTTGTTGAGCTATCATGAAAAGGGTTGAAAAGGTCCCCTTCATGTTGGTAGAATTGGATGCCTGTTGAACCTGGAACCAGCAAACTATTGAGTTTTTTTCGCTCTTTTAAAATCTCGGTAGCAACTGATGACTTACCTGCATTTGCCGTCTGACAACATCCAGAGGATACGTGATGGTTTGTCCTAACAGTCCTGCTACCGACCCACATATCAACTTGACAGTAATGTCTTTCTTGTGTTCCTCTGGGACATGTCTCTTCATTTCCTCATAGAAGTAGAACTTCAAGCCAGCATAAGGGAAGATCCCGTAAAGTGAAGGTGCTGATAGATGCATATTGTTGGAAAAAATATTAGAGGATCTTTAATGGGGGGAAAAAAGATGATTGAGAGATTAAGCATTTGCTGTGATGCTTACCTACTCCACGATATAAACCTCTGACTCCGGCTTCTTTGTATGTTTTTGCAAAGCAATCCTTAATTCCTATATAAACTTGTTCTGTGTGAATGGACCCTTTACTTGGTTTTATTGATCCACCAACCTGCAGTGTACACTCATTTTATACTATAAAGAGATGGAGAGAGTAATGCGTGTCAGCATTTCGATCTCTACAAGACAAGATCATGGAAAAGAGGAATAAACATGTGCAAGTTATTTACCTGATAAGCTAATTTTGTTCGAACTAAATCAAGTGGGTATGTACAAATCACAGCAGTTCCCCCAGCAAATGAACCTGCCAAAAGATCAAGGCCGGGACCCCTATTAACATTGGGAAAGGTAAGAATTATCCATCGTCTGTATTCTTCGTATGCCATGTAATGCAAGGCTGCATAAGGAACAATTCGTGCAACACTAGCCCCATTGCCCCTGAATAAAAAGAAGAATGCATGTTCTATAACATGAACAAGAGAAAAGAAGCCCATCATTCAGGTTTAAATGGTGAAACAAGACTAGCGAGCTAGCTCAAGAAAGGAAACAATAGTGTCAACCTGTAAAAGCCTTGTAAACCTTCCGTCTTTGCTATCTTTGTACAAGATCCTAACAGTCCAATACTTCTGTATTCATCCCTCCTGGTCTACAAATAAAAGAGCAGCATAAGTTGGATTGTTGATCTTCGTATTCAACTCAATTTATTTTGTTACTATATCAGTCCGTCAAATAGCTACATTCCTTTAACCCAGCAATTCCATCACAGCTAACATTTCCATATAATGGTTCACACAATCCCACATGGTCAATGAACCCTAAAAAAAGTCTTCAATTTTCCTGGATCCAATTACAACTAACATTTTTTTTAAGGGAATTACAGCTAAGATTTTGTTCTACATCAATCTGTCAGAAACATTGTTTTAAACCAGCAATTCCATCACAGCTAACATTTCTATTTAATGATTCACATAATCCCAGATACATGGTCATTGAACCCTAAAAGTCTTCAATATTTCCTATATCCATCACCCAACTATGTGTAAATCAAATGATATCTTTAAGTGAATGCATTCGGAAAATTTTTAATCCATTAGGTTTCAAGGTCTTTGTTCGTGCTCAGTATGTTACAATGCCATGGAACAAACTCGAGAGAAAGTTGAAGTTGTGAATGTAAATAACCGTAAATTTTCAGAGGGAAAACTGGTATTTACAAAGTTGCGCCTACATTTCAGGAACAAATTTGGTTCAAACAACTAATCTCAACAGAACAATTTGACCTGGAACTATGAATTATCTTTGAGTTGAAAACTATAAAAAGTGATAAAACACAAATTCAATCAGGTATATATCAAATTGCCACATTCAAACGAACTCGATTATATAATCGCCGCTGCTTCATCAACATTTACCACTTCAAATCACAAAAAAGAAAGAAATCAAAAGGTCAAAGAAGTTGAATTAACCTAACCTGGAACAATATCTTGATGCGTTCAAGAGGAGCCACGGCGGACTTAGCAACGCCACCAGCAACCCCACCAGCAATCAACTCCTTAGCGAACACCGGCAATCCTTCAATTATTCCATCTAAGTACATAATTCCTCCACTAACTCCTCCCTTCTCCTCTCTCTTCTCTACCATAATCAAGCTATGGAGAAAAGAGAAAGAACAATTCCTTGTCCAAACAATCCGAATTAGCTTCAATTGTACGGAGATGGAATCAAACGTTTCGGAAAAGAGAAGGTAATGATCAAGCAAGAAAATTGTTAGCTTTCGTGATAATCATATGCTTGAGAAGCTTGAGCGAGGAAGATGAAGATCGAAGATAATTGTTAGCTTCAGAATTTCGTAATCGAATCTTCTTCGTCTTCCTCCCGCAACAACTTTATGGTGGTTGTTTGGTTTGTGTTTTTGCGGATGCAGAGAAGCAGGAAAGGTATAAGAAAGAAGGCGACTTTTTATTGGCTTATTGAATATAAATGTTGTTATTTTTAAAAGAAAATAGTAAAGGGTTTATGGAAGAATTTATATTATATAGTTGGAATTATTTTTTAGTAATTAAAATTGGAAATTCACATATGTTTATGTACAAAAAGAAATAATGATTAGTTTTAGCGCCTGTTTGGTGACGCACGTGTGATTAGTCTATCCACCGTAACTAAACCCGTGAAGATGGGAATGAAAACGGGTTCCTGCTATTCGTACCACCTTAATCATGTTATACATATAACATTTACGCCTATGTATGGCGTAGACTAGTTAAAAAAAAAATTATTTTTTTTTACCTTACTACGCCTACGCAATACGTAGGCGTAGCTGTACTACGACTAAGTTTGACGTACGCGTAGTTGGACTACGCATCCGTCATGCGTAGTCGTAACCATTTTCGTTTATTTTTTGAACGAAATGAGCTTCTTGCTACGGCTACGTATTGCTTACGCGTAGTCGGGATATGAATATCATATTTCAGGTGGTACGAATAGCTAATCGATTAAAAAAAATAGATTTGGATGTAGTCATTCAACATCGAAGTTAAGAAAATACAGCTCCAGACGAATGCTCAAGCAACTAATTTGCTTTTGTTATAAACTTAGCACAATTGTATCTTGTAAATCCATTACCGTGTTTTTAGCAAGCAATTCCGTATATATATATATATATATATATATATATATATATATAGGAGCATAATTTTATGAGCATGTAATTTTTTGGCATAAAGAGAAGGAAGTCTGAGATTTATGCACTCTCCCTAACTTTTGGACTTCATGAGAAGAAGGTTGAAGAAAGCTAAATTTTTAATTTTCTTACAAAACTCACAAAATATAATGTTAGGGATGTACATACGGTCCGGACCGAACCTGACAGATAGACCGTAAATTGAGAACACCCTGGACCGTAGACCGGATGGGGACCGGACCGGATCGTTACAGTCCGGTTCCGGGTTGGACCGGGTTGTACCTAAATTGTGCAATTTGGATATTTTGGACCGGAACGGACCGGTTTGTACCTAAATTGTGCAATTTTTGTGAGGTTTTCCGGTCCAAAACCAAACCAAACCGGACCGATTTGTACCTAAATTGTGCAATTTTAGTGAGGTTTTCCGGTCCAAAACCGGACGGATATTCGTAGTTTACGGTCCAACCCGGGTTACGATTTTATACGGTCCAAAACCAGCCCGGACCGTAACCTGAATTTTCAAAAAAACCCGGACCGTAAATTTCGGTCCGGTCCTATTTAATGTCGTGTATATAGCTAATGAAAATTTTAATAGATCCAATATTTTTCGGAGCCCGAAATCCAAACTTAGGCCCAAGCACTAGTTTGTCTAAATCTAGGTACCACTCAAATTTGAAAAGCCAATCTAAACTATTATTGTAATTGAATATTTATGATATTATAAACGAATATAAAAAAATAAAAATAAAATTGTTCACATTAACAACACTATAGATTAGGATTCACAAGTCATAATTCCAGTTATTTTTGCAATTTTATGATTCCACAATTCCAAAATTTGGGCTACTTTTTGCAATTGCTAAAAAAAAGGAACTTGGAATGGTATACAATTTTATTTTGGTTTTCAAATAATGTCTTTGTATTTATAATTCAGAAAATATACCCTTCGGGAAAAAAAGAAGCTATTCATTAATTAAATTTATTTAAGCAGTTAAATGGATCAATATAATAATATGATAAGCATTTTTATTTACAAGATTAAAAGGGTATATTTTGAAAAATAATAAAATACGGAAGCATTAGTCAAAAATCTGAAAATCACTGGCCAATATACGTAAAAAGCTAAAATAAGTGTACCCTCCAACGATGGGCCCAGAAGCTAATAGAATGTTATAGAAAGCTCGTTCTATTTTACACTATTCCAGAGAAATCCAAAGGAACATCCCAGAAATCTCGCGAAACTCCCAGAAATATCCTTCATTTCTCTATAAATACCAATTCCCACCCCTAATTCTTCACAAGTAGAAACCAAACCACAATTCATACACATCAACAATGTCGCTCATTCCAAGCATCTTCAACAGCCGCAGAACAAATGTATCCGATTCATTCTCCCTCGACATATGGGATCCATTTCAAGGTCTTATATCAAGCTCACCGACAGCGAACGAGACTTCTCAATTCGTGAACACGAAAATCGACTGGAAAGAGACGCCGGAAGCTCATGTGTTCAAGGCCGATGTTCCGGGGTTGAAGAAGGAAGAGGTGAAAGTGGAGGTTGAAGAAGGAAGGATTCTCCAGATAAGTGGAGAAAGAAGCAAGGAGAAGGATGAGAAGAATGATAAGTGGCATCGTGTTGAGAGGAGTACTGGAAAGTTCTTTCGCCGATTTAGGCTGCCGGAGAATGCTAGGACTGATCAGGTTAAGGCTAATATGGAGAATGGTGTGCTTACTGTGATTGTTCCTAAGGTTGAAGAGAAGAAACCTGAAGTTAAGAGTATTGACATCTCTGGCTAGACTTAAACCTAAACCTAAATCCAGTGGCTTCATTTGTGTGTTTTTCAATATGGTTTTGTTTTGTGCGAGATTTGTGTGTTTTTGTAATCTCAGAGAAGATTACAGTGAACAAAAAATGTGTTTTAGCATGTTGCTTTTATGAAATAAAAAGAGTTGAGATTTGTGTTATAATCATTTTACGTATAAAATGGCATCTAATATTACGTTATAGCTACAAGCAAATACTATTTGATACACTAATTCGATATCAGTTTCTAAACACTGATAGAATAATTCGATAGTAATTTCTATTCAATCCATATCTTGAAAAATGATTTTTTTTTTTTTTTTTTTTTTTTCAAAAATTGGGTTGATTTTTTATTTATGAGTTTTTGTTTTATAGACCCAAAATTTGATGAGTTTATTATGCTAGGAGTATACTTAGGGCCCGTTTGGAAGCAGTGGGAATCATTTCCGATAAAGAAATGATTCCAAATCGATAAAGAAATGATTCCAAATCAATAAAAAACTACTGTTAAAAGTCTTTTAACACATAAAAGTAATTTTATCCATTTCCTTTCTCTACCCTATTCGATTCCATTCCGTTTTCATTCCTCTTCTCTACCCTATTCGATTCCATTCCGTTTTCATTCCACCGCTCCAACATTCCATTTCCTTTCTCTACCCTATTCGATTTCATTCTATATTCCGTTTTCATTCCACCGCTCCAACATTACATTTCCTTTCTCTACCCTATTCGATTTCATTCTATTCGATTTCATTCTGTTTCCATTCCACCCGCTCCAACAGGACACTGGACACTTAATAGGATAGTAATGAATAGTGAATAGGGTAATAATAAAAAAAAGTCCTAATTTTTACTTAATAATAATAAAAAAAAAAGTCTTTTTAATTTGTACTTGATAAAACTTTTATTTAATAACTTTCAATTTTTACTTAATGAATTTTTATATAATGCGTGTAATAAAGTAATAATGGTAAAAAGTTTTTTTAATTTAGATATTCTTAATAATAAAGTAATAATGGTAAAAAGTTTTTTTAATTTTTATAAATTTATGCTAGGATATGTTAATAGTATAATAATGATAAAAGATATAACTAACCATGAAAAAATTTAGAACAAAACAATTTACTTCACTCCCGACTTGTTTACTTCACTAAAATTAAGATATGGTCATAACGTTTGATAATGTAAATTACTAAATTGTATGATACCAAACATTACAATTTACACATCACGGTCATAACGTTTGATAATGTAAATTGTGTGATACCAAATATTACAATTTACACATCGTATTCGGGACTGTTTCATCCGTGACTAGCTAAGCTTACATCACTAAAATTAAGACATGTCATAACATTTGATAATGTAAATTGTGTGATACCAATCACCAAAAATAGGACACGGTCATAACGTTTGATCATGTAAATTGGGAATTGTGTGATACCAAACATTACAATTTACACAACGTTTGATAATGTAAATTGTGATTTGTGTCATACCAAACATTACAATTTACACATAGTATTCGGGACTGTTTCATCAATGAATAGCTAGTATTGTTCAAGTTTAGGTCCGAAATTTTGGACTGGAGCCGGGCCGGATTAGAAATATATCGTTGGACCGCCTATTCAGGTCAGGACTGATTCAGTGATTTGTCTAAGGCTCCATTTGGTGGTAGCATAAATTAAGGAGATTAAGATTATGAGAATTATGAGAATTTTGTAATCTGCAAAACTTTAATTATAATGATTATGAAAATTATTGAGGGTCATATCTCACTTTTACCCCTCTCTTTTCCAGCTCTTTCATCTATAAAAAAAGATATTACACATATTTTTCGTAATTTTACCCACAATCATATTAATTTTACCAAACACTCGTTTCACTTATATCCATATTCATCATCTTAAACACATTCATCCACTTAATTCTTCATCTAAATAATTTCCTTCATCTTCACACGTATTTAGATTTCCTTCATCTTCACACGTAATCATTCAACTGGCCCTAAGTTTTGTCAAATTTTTAAAGGGTCCAATTCTGTGTCGAAAAGGCCCCAAAAAAGTATTAAAAAACAACTTGATCCAACCGGTCCGGACATGGGCAAAACCTGAATATTCGGTTCCGGATAAATTTCGGGTTCTGGACAGATGAACACTCCTAGATTAGTTGTAACTTTTCAAAGGAAAGATTAAAGAGCAAAACAAGAACTGATAATTTAATTTCTTCCATAATTATTGCTTTTGATAAAGTATCATCATCATCATTTACAAAAGTATTACTCCCTTTCTTGGGAGGATTTTAAGCTCTATAAATGACTACAAATGAATCAACTCAACCCATATTTTCCAAGTGTTTTCTCTCTTCATTTTTCTTTTCTTTTACAATCCTCAACTCCCCCTTTGTATTGTATCTACACGTACTCCTTCCCATTCGTCTATTGTATTCCTCCAACTCTCTCCAAATATCTCCCCAAAAAACGAAAATAAAAATTTTCGAGTTAAGCATAAAGAAAGGGAGAAAAGGAAAGAAAATGGGGAGAAAAAAGAGAAGTTGAGAGGGTTTAAAGGAGAGCTTTCACCTTGATTATCTTTGACTGCTATACTTCGAGAGAAACTCGAGTCTTTATTGGTTTCAATTTCAATCCCATGCTCTCTGGGGAGAGTAACTCGGGTGAGATACAAGTCGGGCAGAGAGGACTCCTCGGGCTCCCGCTGATTTGGAGAGGTCTGTAGAATCCAAACCCCATTAGAAAATACTCCAATGGAATTAGCATTGCATATGGTTGCTCTTGTGTCACCAATGATCCGCAAGCTTGTACCTAAAGGTGGGTCCAGCTTCCATGATCAGCATAATTGCTTCAAATTCCAAGGGAATTGAATTCATTCAATAAAACACATAGGAGCAAGTTGACAGTTATGTCATTTGCTGAAAAATGTGGCCTTAATGAGAAGGCTTTTAAACAAGAAGCAGGTATATCAAGATGTATTATGTATGATTCCACTCGGCTGCTACAAAATCAGTTGTGGGTAAGAAAAAGGATCAAGGGCAGTATAAGGACACACGTGTCATAATGTGCATACTTTGTACAAAAAAGTATGAAAAAAGGCATAGTTCAATTAAAAATGGGGTTTACATTCAGTGAAAAAGTGCACAAACTTTGAATGTGCATTTATACGTACAAAATATGCACATTGCCTATTTGTGCACTTTTACTCTAATCTTTTTTTTTAACCGTTTTGGCGAAACCGCTCTCTAGTGGGTAATAGAGTTCATAGCAGCAGATAGAGTTATAATTTTGTGAGTGGGAGAGAGAAACCCTGGATGTTTGGTACCGGATGATGAATCAGGCAGAAGTTATCTCACAAGCTCTCACCCAAAAGATAAAAATATAAGTTTCACATATGAACAGTCTAAACTAAATTAATCAAATGGTTGAGTGGTGGTAACTCTATTGCATACCTCCACCAAAGCGCTGCATCTTTTGTCCATTTTGGACATCATGTGTATGGCCTCATTGTAAAACGGTGATTCATCTCCAACGAATATCAGTGTCCGACACCTAAGTTTCTTTAAACCCTCACTAATGTCAGGTCTCCTGATAATGCGAAGAGAAAATATTGGAAACAAAGCTCAGTTGCAAAAGGAGACATGGGTATTTGCATACTCTTCAGGTAATATTCTTACCCATTCATTGCCTGAAGGAACTGCATGACATTTGTGCTTTGTTTCTCATCTAGGCACTGGAAAATAGACAAATGATTGAATATGGTTGCATAAATGTAGGCACTAGGTTGTAGGTTAAGTCACAATTTATAACAGTTCAAGTATGGAAAAGTACCAAAGATTAAAAAAGAATACAAACCCTTCTGCATGCCTGAACTACCTCTGATTCAGGAATTTCGTCTGTACCACGAAGTTCCTACAGGTTAAGGAGACATATTATACAGAGTGATTCATAACATGATGAAACAACAACAGCAACCGAGGTATGTGGAATAACTGAAATAACAACACTACCTCACTGAAGTACCTCTTCAGCAGACACTCTTTCAGCAAACCACACGTCCCGTAGAAGTAAAGTAAATTTGACATCACCTGCAGTTCAAAATCACTAGGTTAGTTTTCATTATATTAGATACAGCTACTTCACCACAACTATGCACTAGAAAAATAAATTCACCTTATTATACAGCCATTCAGTCCATGAAGGAGATTTGCAGAGAGGTGATACAAGTATCAAGCCAATAACACGTTCTCTATGCTTCACCTGTTAATAATCATAAAATTACTATTGCAAAAATGAGAAGGACAAATATGTTTCACCAATATTCAAAGACATACCGCAAATAGGCTAAGTATGTAAGCTCCTGATGAGACCCCCATGCACATTACAGTATCAAGTCTGTGTAACACATGAGGATATAAATGTAAAGGAGTAGCATAACCATCTCAAACATTCCTCCAAAAAGAATCAAGAGAAGGGTACAGATTTCATGATAGGAAGACTGAATGGAACCTTCATATATTTCTTATATGCAAATAAAATACAAAATCACTCGTGCCATATAATTAATAGTAATACTATTACCTAAAGAAGTTGAGAACCTCAAGGATCTGATCAGCCAAGTTTTCTGCAGATTGTACAGGATCACTGGGACACATGGGAACTGCTCCTAACTGCAAGAACTCTTGACAAGAGTGTTTGCCATAAATGTGAGTAACAGGAAAACTCAAACAGATGCATGAAAAAAAAAATTGGGTTGAGTCCAAAATACTTATAAAGGAGCCAAGGGAAGTACAAGGTGCACAAGTTAACAGACCTCGTGTCCAGGAGGAGTGACATGGTAAATGCAGAAATTGTGGAGCAGCAAAGAAGCAGCCTCAGATAAAAGGAAGAGTCGTTGGAAGCAAGACGTATCTGCCGAAGCAAGTACAACAAGGTCATTCTACATTTTTCATTTAAAAGGTATATATCTATATGTATGAAAGGAAAGCTACTGCAAAGTTACTGCAGATTATTCTTAGCAGCAGATAAACAACTTAATACCTGCATTTGCATTTTTGAAATGTCATATTAATAACTCAGTTGTAACAAAGAGGTCAGTTTCAACTTTGATACTCACGATTTAAAGCCAAATCAGGATAAGTCACCAAGCCTGGCTTGTCTTGATCTCCATAAACAACAACAGACAGAGAGCCGTGGCCTGTTTTTACATTATATTCCTGTCAAGATTACAAAAAAGGCACCAAAATTAGTATGAAAAAGAATCTGAATGCAAACACTACTCGTTACATTACATAACAATCTAAACATTATTGTAGCCATTAAAGGCAGAAAAGAATGATCATAGGGTATATAGATCAGGAGAAGGACAGAATACTCCCGGACAGCGTATGCAAATTTTACTTCATTTATGCTGGAAATTCTTATTACTAATACAAATTTATCCAAAACCAAATTCGGATTAATATCATACAAAAGGTGGTTACAAAGGAGTTTCAAGTTCTACACCAAAAATGAAGCTGAATATGCAACTGATAATATGGCCTCCTCTTAGCACCTTACAAAAGCTTCAGAACAGCTTAAAGTATAATGATTAACGAAAAATAAAAAAAATTATAGTACAAGCCCAATTCGTAAGTTTGAAAATTCAGTTCCAAGTAGATTAAAGGCAGCTCAAAGTAGGTCTTTAGATGATTGATGATTCACTTGTAATGATACACTTGTAAATTTTAATCAAATGTTGACCTAGGAAACAATTTCCACCTTTAGAGTCTCAAACAAGTTCTCGAAAACCGATGGAAGAAAACTTAAGAAATACATCTTTTATAACATCCCAGCTAAAAGAATAATAAACAACTAAAGTGTGATATAGGTTGCTTCAAGAGGTAAAAAGGAAGTGCCACATAGAAAAAGTCAGACCAAGATATGTCCTTTACAAGCCTAGAGAACCAAGTGATCACAAAAGATTCTCCATGGTAAGAGGGAAAACATGTATTTGTTCTAGAATGAAAAAATACGAAGAATAACTTGAGAAACAAAAATGTAAAGCCTGACCCAAAGTTCCATGGATATAGAAAGCCGCAGCTGATTTATTTCACTCACTAAGTGGACTATATGTCTTCCTAATCATCATTCATGCAAGAGTAAGATAAGACCTACTTACAAGAAAATTTATATTCCAAATGTCAGGAAATTTACAACCCCTCTTACAAAACAAGCTCAAAAGTAATATTACCAGAAAAAGGAACCCAACAACAGAAACCAACAAATTACCCAACAGGAACAGGAGGATGGCAATTCGCACTTTCTAGTATCCCAATCAAGTAAAAACCGAGCTTCAAATGCCAACGTTTAACTACTTAACTAATGCTTTCCCACCTAACGCTAAAACAAAAGAACGGCCAATTTTAGTTTTATTTTTAATTTAAAAAATTAATAAAGTCATATCCGGAAGGTTCAATCTCATTACTGTTCAAAAAGACGAAACAGATTCAGAAACAGGAAAAAAAAAACGTAACCAGATCCACGAGAAGACTGAGCTATAGAGATCAAAATCAAACCCTAGAGCATTACTTTGAGTCTTTGATCAGGAAAACAACAATGCGAGCTGAAAATCACTCAAACCATATACTATTAAATTAAGTTGAATAGTCTATAGAGATCAAAATCAAACCCTAGACATTCAAAAAATAGCAAGACCGACACAATAAGCATTACATTCATCAGGAAAACAACAATGCGAGCTGGAAATCAATGAATAGTACTAATAACTTGAATAATCTCAGAAATAAGACCTTTCCACCGAGGTAGACGGAATCTACATCAATCGAAACGGAATCTGACGAATAAGCCATCGGCCAACGGCTCTCTAGTGGTCCGAATGCCGTCCTCTCCGCCTCACTTGCTCTCTCCCTTTCTATCTGGCCTCTGTTTCTCTCTCTTCTAGTTCGATTGTGAAACCTTCGATCCCTTTTATACGGATAAGAATTAATTGAGGTTTCTCTCTCTTCTCTCTGCAATCTCCGAAGATCCCTGCGGTTAAACCTCCCACCGACGCTTTTGGCTTCCTCTATTGCTTGTTTGAGAGATGGAAGCTCGTGAAGGGTCAATAAAATAATATAATATTCTGCTCTAGGGAAGATCCGCTACGACGTCGTTTCATGTATCGTCACCCGTCTTTTTGTCGGTCACCTGGCTCCATCGCGTTGTTGGCATTATTTACATCAGAGTGACGTCATAAAACGGTCCATTTCTGGTGGTGAATCTTGAAATTATCAATTTTTACTTATTCAATATAGGAAAGCGATTTAATGTGTTATGATATTTATTTGTATATTAGTATTTTGAGAGATTGCTATAATGTCTAAATATATTAATAAATAAGAGAGAGTATGTATTTGACCCTAAAACAATACTATCTAAAGGGGGATTATCATGATATTTATATTAAATATTTGGTTAAGGAAAATGTATAGATTACACCAAATTATTCTTAAAATTAATATATATATATATATATATATATATATATATATATATATATAGTTTTTTTGAAACAATTTGGTTTACTAGGTTTTTTCTAATTGTGTGTTTAGTAAATGTAGAGAAGAGTGTGTAGAATTTGAAAATAAATACAAAAGGTTGGAGTACATTTATTTAATTAAAACATTAAAAAGCCTAATTACTATTCTAGTTTTTCAAAAAGGACTAGTTACTAAAATTGCCCGTTTTTTTCAGAAAATAATCACATGCAATTTTCTAAAAGAATTATAACTTCACATATCAAAGTTAACCTTACGGTAAATATATTGAGTAAAATATTTAAAAAAAAAAAACATAATTTTATTACTTTTCATTCAAAGAATATAAAAGAGATCCTAATCTATAAATGGTTTTGTGTAACTTTTAAATTTAGGTGATTTATGATATTACCAAAATATAAGGATAGTTTGAGTGATTTATTTTTAAAAAATATCATATTTAAATTAATTAACCCAAGTTTTTTAATTGTCAAGATAAAATTTGATACGAGTTTTTTTTTTTTTACTTTAATTTAAACGAGAAACAAATACGTGAGTATTATTAAAAAATACTTGTTAACAAGGATAAAATGAGCTATAAATAAATGTAAATTGTACGGTCAACAAAACCTTGTTAACGGTCTAAAATGAGCTATCAATAAACGTAATTTGTATGGTCACCTTTTTTTCTTATACAAGTAAACATCTTAGACTGTAATATCCTATATGGCTACCGTCATAAAATAATAGAAAATTATTATTTTTTAAATAAATTATGATGATAGAAATTTATTATAAAAATTAAATGAATATTTCATGATTTGTATCTTTAAATTTATTTGGGACTCTTCATTTTTACTTATTTTAATTTAAATAAAAATATAAATAAAATTGTACGATTATAAAATAGTTGCTTACACATGCAGCGGCATGGAGCTTATCGATTGCAATTGCTTTAGCCATGTCTTTCCTAGCTTACGACACATACCAAATTAATAAAGTTAGAGAAAATGGTCATAAATGTATGTAGTTGAGAAGGTTTAATCCATTAGCTATAAATATAATCAACCCTAAGATTTATGATTTTGTAATATAAATTATAAAAATTTACACTAATGAAGCATATTTGAAATTCAATTTGTAACATCTGTAGGATTATTTTTAACTTTGTTAATTTATAATACAAAATAATATAAAAGTTAACATATCGATTCGATAAGGACTCATTTCTAAAATCAGTTAATAGTAAACACGATAAAATGTATAAATTGTATATATTATATTTATTTTGGAAAAAAAATTTCAAAAATAATATAAATAAATGAAATAGTTTCAAGATTAGGTACAAATGCAAAATATTAACGAGAATGGGAAGGCAATCAGGTTCAGAGAAGACCGTGATCTAAAACCAAGAGTTTGTAGGAAAAAACTACACTTTTAGAGTTTGAAAAAATATAAGGTTTACCTTAAAAAACAACAACAAACAAGTAAACAACATTTTCAAAATGCGGTTTATGAACAAAAGAATATGAAAATGAAATCTAGAAATTAAACTACGGTTTTTCATGAAAGCCGTTGTTTTAAACAACGGATCTTCCCAGAATCTGAAATTCTTCTTATTCTCGGAAATAACTTTCTACCGTGTCTAATCCTGGAATTATTTCATTCAATTTCTCTATTTTGGAAAAAAAAATCCTTACTTTTGGGTCATGTAATCAACGGAGGATCTAGGGGGTAACGGGGTACGATGCCCTGACTTGCGACGTCGTTTTGCCTTAGGAAGGAAAAATAAAAAGGGAAAAATCGTCCTTAAAACAAAATATGATATATATTGTTCTACTAGCTCATTTGGTAGAGGGAAGGAAGGGTACTTGAAGTTACAGGTTCTCAAGTGATGTTTATTATTTTATTAACACTTAACTAATATAAGTCTCGGTGGAACCAGTTTGGTGAGGAAGGGTTGCCTGGTGAATCTAAATTCACGAAACAAAGATGAATTGAACGGCGGGGTCCGGCTGCGGCAGTGGGCTTGAGTTCCTCCATCGTCGTGGTATCTACGACGACGGTGGGCGAAAAAAGCGCCAATGGAGACGGTGGAGCTAACCCAAAACACTACCAACTACACCAAGGTAGTCGAGGAGATCGTGAGAATCGAAAAGAAGATCTTCCCCAATCACGAATCTCTCTCCAAACACTTTGATTCAAAGCTCACCAAAAAGAATTCCGATTTGCTCTACATTAATGTCAATGGCGAAATCGCCGGCTACATCATGTATCCGTGGCCTTCTTCCCTCTATGCCCCCATCACCAAGCTCGCTGCTATATTTTTAAGTTCATGTTATTTTTTCTCAGTTCATCAATTTTGCTCTTAATTGATTTTTCTTGTTTGTTGCAATTGATGAAGTTAAAACAAGTTTAATTAGTTTACCATGTCGATCTTATTAGAACACCTACTTTGAATCTTTATATGTAACTTGGATTTTTAACAAATTGTCTAGTGGAGAAGTAATATTCTATAGACAATGATGCTTATAGGATGTATTTGGATCTTTAATTTTCTGCATGGTAGCTAAGTTGTCTACTATTATTGTTGCTTCAGTTTCTACTAACTCATGCTCTATTGAGATTTGTCAACATGAACAAAATCTCAGTCTTCAATCGGTATCAATCGAGAGGGTTTGTGTAAACTGAGAGAACTTCTGTAAATCGAATGAGGACGTGTGTAAATCGAGAGGGCATGCGTAATTTAAAAGAGGGCTTGAGTAATTACAATTTTGTGTAAATTACTAATTTGATAAATCGATAACTCGAATTTAAGTAAATTGAGTAAATTGAACTTGAGTTGGTAATGTCCGAAACTGACACACAATAAAACTAAATAAAAGTGTAAGTGAAATTAGAATAAAAAAATTGCCGTGCAATCTCATTACATGTCGGTTATCCATTAATAATATTTTCTTCTTACAATTATGTTATTATTTTTATAATCAATTTGAAATAAATATATTTTTTAAAACCGAAATAGTAAAGATGGAGCCATATTTCTTTTTCTTGTTTTAGGTTGGCCTATACAAATTTGACCAAAGGTGAAGTGTTATTGTCTTTAGTTGTAGCCTCTAGACCTTGGACAATACTTTAATTATTAATTGGGGTTCACCTAACCCGGTTCATCCTTACATCATTGTAATAGTGAATGTTTGCCTAATATGTTGGGGAAAAAAATTCCTTAAATAAAAAATAAATGATGGAAAAATTTGTTAGCTGGCTCTCATCCAACGTCCTGTAATGTGTTCTTCCTTCGTTATAATAATATTAGTAGTAGTAGTTAATTTGAAATTATTCGAATTTGGAAATGATTTTATTTGCCAACGACCTTCGATGTCTAACCATCATGCGTCGGCGCCATGCACTTACGTTTGTTCACCGCCATCGGCTTATGCACGACTTTCGTTGAAAACTAATAAATCGAACGTCGTGCAAATAACACGTTCCTTTTCAAGGACTAATGCAATAACTTTCTGAATATCTTATTATATTAATCATTTTAATCATATATCTTGATATATATAATAATCTTTAACGATATACTCTCATGCATAAAATCTATTATACGATGTTTCTCTTCTCTGCCAAATTCTTTTCGTTTTAACAATTAATAAATTGATGATAAAGAATAAATAAAACAGCGAATAAAATACTAAATTATATACCCTCTTAGACATCCATTTACGATAATTACTCAATATATTAAAAATTAATATATTTCATGAGATAAAAAAAATAAGTCATTAATCATATACTGGAAGTTCATAATTTATTATGCTATGAGAATCCCATGAAAAAAAATACAAAAATATAAATATTGTATATCTTCCCCCAAACTAAAAATGCCAAAAAAAAACAAAAAAAATATTACTGCAATTCAAAAAAAGCTTAATTTATGCTTATTCACAAATCAATTAATTTTGTTGTAATTCGCTTCAAATGCGGATGCAAATGTATATGTCGACCACTAAAATAACCTTAAACCGAAAATTCCACATCTTGTACGTGATTTATCGATCAACTGCCTTTGGATGTAGAATGACTTCAGATTGTTGATCTTGTTACCCATGTCGAGTTATGTGGTTTCTTCTTGAACCGAAAATGATTATTTTCGGTTCAAAACTTTAGGAGGATAATGCTTTTTTTCAACTCCATTATTATTTATATATTTTAAATCGAATAACCATTATTTCTTGCAAGGAGGTAAATTGAACTCAGAAATCGGTTCTCTACTTAGTTTTTCCGATGATACTCATTCTTGTATTAGTCGTTATGCGTCCAAGTTAATTAAACCATGAACATCGAATTATTTGGATGCATTGTTCAAACAAACTTGAAAGTTCGAAATTATGATATCTACCTTTCAAACTAGTACTTTCTTCATACATTGTTATATAAGATAATTAAACCAAATTTGGATTTATGAAAAATCTATCTTTATGTTGATATTCGCGTACAACTAATTATTAAATAAATATATTTTAAAAAACTATTCCTAAAAGATAATTAAAACAAAGGTTCTCAAAAACCGTCACTCTACTAGTGAGAATGCAAAAGGAAGGGTAATAGTATACACTCCTAGGGGTGTAATACGAGCCGAACGAGCCGAGCATCGGCATGCTCAAGCTCGGCTCGTTTATAAACGAGCCGAGCCCGAACCAAGCCTAAAATTTATACGAGCTTTAAAACGTGCTCAAGTTTGGCTCGTTTAGAAAGTGAACGAGCTCGAGCCGAGCTTTTGACGAGCCGAGCCCGAGTAGCTCGGCTAAAATAATGCTCCTATAGTGTTATTTTATCCGAACGAGCCGAGCTTTGATATGCTCAAGCTCGGCTTGTTTATAAACGAGCCGAGCCCGAGCCGAGCCTAAAAATTATACTAGCTTTAAAATGTGCTCAAGCTTGACTCGTTTAGAAAATGAACGAGCTCGAACCGAGCTTTTGACGAGCCGAGCCCGAGCCGAACCCGAGTAGCTTGTCTCATATTACAGCCCTATACACTCCCATATTGGAAAACTACAAGAACAAGAAGGGAAAAAAAATGAAGAACACATTTTAAGGATCAAAGATTTAAATAACTATTAATCAACAAATGAATCGGATAGAACATTGTCTCATTGAACTATTAATCCCCACAAACCTTGCCGCATGTTTATAATTTGTACATATTCTCATTGCGGCTGCACACATGATGGACTATGCAAAAATATAAAAAAAAGTTCATTCATCTCTTCGCCACCATTATCATCCTACAAACCAAACTGAGATGACAAAGAAATAAATAAATTAATAAGTATGTTAGAAAAAATGTAGATGTAATTCAAGCTTTATTCACAAAAAAAATCAATTACCTTATTCAATAGTTTTGTGACGGTGACATCGATCGGATAATTAGAGAATGTTTCCGCCCGATCGTGGAGGCTCGGAGTGCTCGCACTATAGGCCGCTGGATCGTGGAGGCTTGGAGTGCTCGCACTGTAGGCCGCCGGATCGTGGAGGCTCGGAGTGCTCGCACTGTAGGCCGCCGGATCGTGGAGGCTCGGCGTGCTCGCATTGTAGGCCGCCGGATCGTGGAGGCTCGGAGTGCTCGCACTGTAGGCCGCCGGATCGTGGAGGCTCGGCGTGCTCGCACTGTAGGCCTCCGGATCATGGAAGCTCACCGGATCGTGGAGTATCGGAGTGCTTGCACTGTATGCCGCCGGATCGTGGAAGCTCGGAGTGCTTGCATTGTTAGCCGCCGGATCGCAGTAGATCGGAGCAATTGCATTATTAAATGGAGAAGAATAGTTCATGTACATTGAGTTGTTACCTCCGCCTTCGTAGTCTTGCTCTATATAATCCTCGGGATATAGAATTGATAGCTCTTCTGGGTGCACTTCTTCTGGGTATCTTTCGGGCTCGGTTGGTTGATTCAATAATCCATTGGCATCACTCATGAATCGCAATGGAAACGAATAAAATTCGTTATTTGCACTAGACTGATTGATGTTGGAAGTCATTTTCCCACTGTATGTGAGTGCATCTATCGGCCCTTGTAACACAAATCCAGTACTTTCAGATATGGGATGTGGACTGACATTAACGACCCCTGCTCTATCGTTGGTGTTGTGTTCAGATTGTTTATTTTGTTTCCCCTTTCGAGGAAGATAGAGATGTTCTTGTATCTGTGTTGTCTCTCCTAGTTTCTTCTTGAGAGAAAGGCGATATTTCTGCATAATATACATATGACATTTAATGACTAAGACTATTTTCAACAATATTCATATTAATCAAATCAAAATTATAAGAAATTACTTCACCTGAAGGTGGCTGGCAATATTTTCCCGGGTAAGACCGGGAACATTCATAGTCTCCAAAATCTTCTTTGGAACGGCTTCTGGAATGTTTAAAAACTAAAAATGTTAAGCAACAACGTTATTGGAAGATACATATCACAATATCTTCCTATTAAATAAAGAATGATATTATTACGTTATATTAGGCTAGTTTATATTTGATTCTATTATTGCAATCTTTATTATTCTATTCTTATTCTATTATAATCCCTATATAAAGGGTCATTGATGCATCAATATATTCGTGGTTCTACCTCCACCATTTGTGTGGTCTTCTTCCACCAAAAATCTATCATGTATCAGAGCAGGTTCGATTCGGGACCTCAACCATGTCTAAATCTACATTACCCACCGATTTACTGGTGGTCCTATCGATCTAATGTTGTCACCGATCTACTGGTGGTCATATCGATTTTACAAGTGGTGTTTGTGTCACCGCTCATTGTTGATCGAAGTGTTCTCATTGCTCATTGTCACCTTGTTTGACTACCCACGCTTCGAATGTGGGGGCGTATTGGAAGATACATATCACAATATCTTCCTATTAAATAAAGAATGATATTATTACGTTATATTAGGCTAGTTTATATTTGATTCTATTATTGCAATCTTTATTATTCTATTCTTATTCTATTATAATCCCTATATAAAGGGTCATTGATGCATCAATATATTCGTGGTTATACCTCCACCATTTGTGTGGTCTTCTTCCACCAAAAATCTATCAAACGTACTATTCCGTTGTTCAAAAAAGCGTACCTTTATATTTTAATTAAAAAATCATTTGTCAAATCCTTATTAAGAAGTTGCAATCATTTATAAACACATCGTAAAGTTTTTATGTAATCACATGAAATTTTGTTATTCGGATAGGGAATGCACTTTGAACATGCCTATTAAGCAATCATATATGTTACATTAAATTCTTTACCAAAAAATTTTGAACTCTATGAGACAAATTGTGCAAAGCTATGAAAATAAGTAATATCATATAAAAATAATATTTATATTTTACGGACAATAATTATATCTCATAAAAATTGCAGGTCTCACAAAAAGTAATATTTTGCATATATGGTGCAAAAATTTAGATGAAAATTATAGGATAGGAGAGAAGAAGGTTTACCTTTTATTCCAGATCTATTAACGGCCGACACAAATTTGGCGTGCAGTTCCGTCGTCCAAATAGTACGTTGTCTCTTGCGAGGAGGCAGAGGAGGCATTCCAGATGCATTATTGTTATTGTTAACTACGTCATATTCATGCAAAGCTTTCAGACTTTCAACTGAATCACGAGAATCTGGATGAGTATCCCTATCCTCTTGGTCCTCGTCTCCGCTAACACTTTCTTGCCTTAGTAAGCCACATCTCTTCAAAGAACGAGTCCTAAGTGTCGCCATGTCAATCTTTCTTATTGCGTCAACCTTTATTGGTTTCAACAGAAAATCACAAGCGCCATGATCCAACGCCTTTTGTACATCCTCGACGTTGGAATACGTGGACGACGTTACTGTGACCGGTTAATATGTACAATTCTAAACAAAGCTTAGAAACATACGATATATGTTATATGTATAAGGTAGACCACAATGAAAACGAACAACTTACAAATGATTGGAAGCGTGGTCACCTCTCGGACGAGTTTACATAACTTGATTCCACCGATTGCAGACACGTCAGCGTCAATAATGACCATATGAAAGCTGCCACCGTTCTCTCGTATCATTTGGATGCATTGTTCATCATCTTTGCATTTGGTTACTAATATTTGCATGCCACAAAAAATCAGAAAATTGGTATCTACTGCTAAACTCAAGATAAACGTTTCATCTTCATATTTCTATTTGCGCAACTCATACACGTATAACTTCAACATAGTAAAACTAGGGCTTTACAAATCAAGATCAGATATGTTAATAATGCTATTCTGTAGGTTTAAAAGAGCTTTTTGAGCTTAAAGAAAGCATAGACAGTAGCAAAATTAGGGCTTTAATTCAAACCCAGTACGAGAATCAGATAGCTTAATCTGTAGGTCTAAAACAGCTTTTAAAGCATCACCAAGTACACAGATCGATCAATCAGAAACGTTTAAACAGTTTTGAAATACCTGTATGGTTGCAATCTTGGAGCACTTTTACGAGAGCAAGACAAGAACTTTCATCAGCATCGACAACAAGAACATTCAACGAAGATTCATCTCGAGCGACTTCCATTATAGCCGTTGAGGACGACAGGGCCATTGTTGGACGGAGGAATAGCCTTGAATCCGCGCGCAGTTGATTAGGAGTAATTGAGTAAAAGACTCTCCTTTGAAACAACCCAAGCCTAGTTTATAGGAGAGAATATGCAGCTGGTTGTTAAGAAAAAAATATTATTTTAAGTTTTTTTTTGAAATTTAAAAACTAATCATGATAATTAGATAATTTTTTGTTAACAACATAGCGCAGTTTTACTTAGGCGGATGGATAATTTACTGAATGCCTCAATCGTATTAATTAAGTCTAAAATATAAAATTAATTAATAAATGGTTAATAATATACTATTTAGCAGTCTAGAATATATCTTTTGAATCTAAAATAAAATTTAATTTTCTCCTGTTCTTCTTCTAGTTTTTTTTTTTTTTTTTTTTGGTTTTTTATCTTCATAGTCAAGGTTATATTTTCTAATTTCATAGGATATGCTGCAATTCTGTGTATTAGTAGAGCTGCTTGTTTTGGTAGGAAAGGAAGCAAGAAAAATCAGCAAACTGATCATGGACATTATAAATTACAGAATGATGAACTAAGTAGGCACTGTAAGGCTGGGTTTAAGTTAAAAAACAGGCTTGTTTGCAGAAAAGAAGAATTTCACTAAACAAAAATCTTATCTTTTTTTTCATTCTTTTGTTTCTCAGTCCAAAATCTGAACTGAAGGGCTTTCGGATCATCCCTTGGATTTTGTTCAAACAGGTTCTTTTAACTCTTTCTTGCTTAAATTAACTTCTGCTTAAATTATTCAACCAATATCATAATCACATGCTAAAGCTTTAAAGAAATGATTTTAAACAAAAATTTGAGTTTATTATCAATAATGAAAATTGAATTAGATATGGGCATATGACTATCAAGTTACTCTGGACTCGAATGATTAGCCTACCTCTTGGTAGTGGCATTGAAGAGGAAGAGAAGAGCAGACAAACTGTTATTCAATCAGAGGGCAGATGCCTCAACATATTTTGCAAAAGCCTATTAAAACAAACTTACCTACCTAAAGGTTCTGAAGTTAATAAAAGCTCGGTTTCTCAAAGTTGTGCAGCAAGGTCGCCTCGTGAAGGAAGAACCCGCAATCAATTACATTCTTTTTATTCTCTTGATGCAAATTGCTTCTCATTTAGAATTTTCTCCTGTTTTATGTTGTTTATTTACTAACATGATATTTTTCAATGCTTCTGAAGGGGATCTCAAAGACTGTCATTTTCTGTTTCTTTTTTGACATGATTATTGAATGGGAAGCTGTGCAAACATGCTTATTTGCAGAAAACAAGAATTTCACTTGAAATTATGAAAACAGCCAAATTCAGATTTTCACTTAACAGAATAAGTTAAAAAATCTTCTCCTTTTTCCTTTCTTTTGTTTCTCAGTCCAAAATCTGAACTGAACTGTCTTCGGATCATTTAGTAAGGCTGTGAGGGAGCCTTGTTAAAGTCACATATAGGTGGCCATAGGATGTCATATACTATGTTGCTGTGGTGTTCTTTGTGAGGATATACATGTGTTTTACACTGCATATAATCCCCTTGGATTTCTGATTTGTTCTCAACTATCTTGTGTAAATGTTTGTTGTTCTTAAGTGGGTTTTTCATTTAGTACCTAGTCCAAATTTGTCTGATGAGTAAATTGAGTAACTATGCAGTGTACTGTTGAGAATTTTACATTACAATTCCAGCTTGCATCTTGTCTGTATCAAAACCAAAGCTTTCTATTTTGTTCATTTTTAGTATCTAGTCCAAATTTGTTCAATAAGCAGCATATTACAGTAAATACTCAATAGGGTAACTTCTTAACAGTTCAAATATTAGAACTGAATACTCAACATAAAAATGAAATTCAAAACTTTATAAACAGAATTGATCAATAGAGTATGGCAGACAAAACAAGATGATGCAAAGAGACAGCGAGCAACAACTTCAGAAGTCTAAGAGCCTTGGGCTACATAGAAAGAAGGAGAAGACCAAGGGCAATATTCTATAAAAATAACTGGGTAATTACATTCACCCTCACCCTTAAAGCCCTTTGAAGTTTCCATAGAGACGTTCACAAATGTCCCCGCCGTCTTTTCCTCGAGATTACCATCTAAAACCATCAATTTCTTTGATAACACAAACGGCGAGCAAAGCGCATTTGGATTACAAGGACTAGCTGCAACCAACGGTTTCCTGTTAATACAAAGCATACTCGTACTAACTCCCGAATCCTCTGTTTCGCGCCACTCTCCCTTATCGTAGTCCAAAAATCGACACTGTTGGATCTGACCATACTGAACGAACCGGAGAGCTTGTTGCTCTCCGGAATAAATCAAGCTGGAGGATTTCGTTAACGGGATTCTCCCAAATCTGTCGGGGCTGTTAAATGGATCGTAAGTTATAATCGCATCAGTTCTTCTATCGCATTGCCAATGCAATACACCCTTGTACGAAAAGCCGGCGCCGCTGCCGGGGAAGATATCCGGCGGGTAAGTCAAATCATAGAATTTAGTCCAACTTCCGGTATCGGAAGAAAATATATACGTTAAAGTCTTAACGGCTATATTTCCTAGAACAATATCCATTGTAAGATGCGGCTTTGCAATAAGCACAATTTTGTAAACGAACGAGGATCGATCACGTCTCGACGCAATGCCAAATATCCAGTTTTCGAATACGAAGCCACTGCATCCCGGTAGCTCTACTAATTGCTTGGTGAGAGGGTTAGAGACGCAAAGTCCGATGCGGTATCTCAGGTAGTTGTTGAAGTCGCCATGGATATCAATGAACGAGTAGTAAGACAGTATCAATCCATTGCTCGAGCCGAGAATCTCGTGAATCTCTTTTCTTGGTAAAGTAACATAGGATAGATTGATTGATTTGTATGGCTTCTCAGTTTGAATTGTGAATTTACCGTTGTGATTTTGTTTGGTGTAACGGTGTAACAATGAAGTCTCGAGGCCGGATGCATACCGCGATTCTTGAGAAGAATAGGCTTGCCGGAGATAGCTATGCGCCCAGTTTGGATCGGAGATGATGATACGGTATCGTTTTGATACAGACATGAATCTGAACAGCGGTTTGATGGATAGTTTTGGTAGAATTTCAGATATGATTATATCATCTGCAACAAACGAAGATAAAGAACCGATTATGATCAGTATATAATTTTAAAGAACAATATAACAGAAGAATATGAAACCTGGAACAGCAGATTGGTGCTTGATCTTCTTCATGCTGCGCTTTGGTGATTTTTACAGTGAATACGGTAATTGCATGTGTATATATATATATATACATACCTGTGTATCTCTCGTCATGTTCTATCTTCTTAAGAATCTTCTAAAATATACTAGATTATTGTCCATAATTTACATAATTAATCTTTTGAGAATCGTGATCAGCAAATATATACATATTATCTTTTGTAATATAACAAAAAAGTTTTATATACAATAAGATACATGATATTACTAATTATTATTATTATATTTATTGGATGATAAAATAAGTATAATTTAGGTTATTGGCCATAATTTGCATTGATAATATTTTAAGAATTTTTCTGTAAAAATCATTAATAATTTAATAGCAGAGTAGCGGATTCGCTTGCGAGTTTTGCCTTCTCTTGTAATATCGGTGTGCATAGGCTCCCGTCTCCTCCGCCTTCTGTTTTAACCCTTTTATTGGACTATCTTCGGGGAGTTAATCTTCCTCGTATGTCGCGTTTGTAATTGGGGTTTTTAGTTTTGCATAATGCACTCCCTTCCCACAAAAATAAATAAATAATAATTTAATAGGCACGCACTTTATGTAAATAATGATCATATAATTATCAAATATTTTGTAAAATTTTTTTTTTGAATTGTATTTATTTAAAAAAATAATTAATATAAATATATATTTACCATCGGTTAAAATTCCGTCGTTACATATACATATCTAGTTTTTTAACTTCAATTTTGTAAAATAAAAACTTTAAAAATAATTTAAATTTCAAATTTTCATCTACCGTAAGGAATTCACTGTAGATTTTTTTTTACAGTGTCTACCGTCTAACAGGTGTAGTACGGGTTAAGATGCCGAAACGGCGTCGTATAAATGAGTGCCTCAATTTACCCAAACGTCGTCGTATCAAAAGCAACCGCAGGTCCGCAACTAAAACCCAACCTACTGCGCATAAACCCTAAACCTCAGAACACTCAAATTTTGCAGTAAGCAATTCGTTTTTCAGCTATGGAATCCAACAGCAAGGACGATTTCAAAAAGTTAAAGTGCCCAGGCTATGGAGTTTCACTCCACGATTCCATCGAAACCGTATTCCAATCACTCAACGCCGATGAGGAAGACATTAAGGACCTCCATGAAACATTCTTCAGATTTATCGACTATCGGATTGATCCTCCTCTGGAAGCAATCTGGATCCACGCCGCCCTGACATTTGAAGGCAACCCTATGCACGAAATGGATTTCGATGAACGAATTAACTATGTGAAGCATCAGTTCGAGGCTGTATGCGAGCGTTCCGTTTCGAGCGGCGTTTCGAAGAGCATTGCTATGCTCGCGCCAGTTTGTTTGTGGATTTCAGGTTTGTTTGTCTTTGCGTATACCTCGGGTTTTGATTCTGTGACTCATAATGCGATGGTGAGAAAGATTAGGGCTTTGGTTGATTTGATTTTGGGGTATGTTAGCGTCAGTTGTTGTAATTCGAGTGATGATGGCTCTTCACATCGGTTATACAAGCCGTTGGGTGATTTGTTGTCACTTTGGATGGCACATAAAAGCAGTAGCAACGTGTTGACATGTACTTTCTCATCATTGTCTGATGAGCAAAAGCTGAGGCTTTCGCGGGATGGATGTGAAGTATCGGAATTGGCCGCAGCTGTTGCAGCACAGCTGTTCTTGATGAGAATGGGATTGAGTATTGAAATTGCTGGCGAGAATTCTGACCTGAAGACTCTCCAAAAGGAGATCAAAAGATGGGGGATTGCAACTTTGACCGGATTGAGGAGTCGTGGTCTTTTTGGTAAGTCTTGTTCTGATTCTTCCTTGTTTTGTGGATTTGTGCTCGCCAAAAGGCATTTAGTAAACTTGTAATTTCTGTGAACATTCATTTGTTACAACTAAATTGTTTTATCATGACTGCCAACAGTAATGCTGCTGCAGCTTCTACTTGAGCCAGAGCCGGTTACTAGTACATTGGTATGCTATATCTGAGTTTTTCTTATATATAAATATTTTGTTTGGATTTAGCACATGGTGATCATGATATTGTACTGATGCAGAGTTCTGAGGCTGGGGCTATGTTGAGGACAGTTCTGTATGATGTTATGTTGGTTGACTACACCTATCTTGAACCGGAGAGTGTGGATGATAGTTCATCCGTGTATTTGAAGGACATTGCTTTAATGAGACTAGCGGTAGCTTTTGAAGCCGTGGAGTTCTTCAGGTTTGAGAAAGTTTGTGAATACTTTATTTACAGCACTTCTGCTGCAAAAAAATATAATACATTGTTATATCTGCAGGGAAAATGGAGATTTAAGCAAGGCCATCTCGTGTGAAAATGCATTTTCCACCTCTCGATTATCTGCCCAAATTGTCAAATTGGTTCCAAGTGGAGTAGTGCTTAATAAAGTCAAGCGAACTGGATCCTCTCCTAGTGCCTTATTAAGTGAGTTTTTTTTGCTGTACATGTTACTCTTGATTATATTGTGAATTTTTGCACAAATCACTCGTAACATCCCAGTCTTTAATTAGCTGTTGCCTCGGCTTGCCTTCATAGGTAGTGACTCGTTATAAATTGCTACAAATATTTGTTTACCGGTTCCAACCTCATCATGCAGAGTGGTTTCTGGAACTTGAGCAGCAAGGTGTAAGAGTATTTTCCGACAGTACTGCAAAGTTTTCTGATAAGTTGTCACTTAAATTGTCCAAACAAGGCCGTGATAAACTAGTACAAGATCAGGTCAATGGTGAAGACAGCGATGAGGATGATAACAATATAATGTTCTCCATCGACAAAGTAGGGGATATGGAGACTGAAAACGAAGAAGAAACTGAGAAAATGAGCAATGCCTTTGTTTCTGCTGCACATACAATGAACACAGTGAAAACAAGCAAGGCAAGTAAGAGGAAAGGTGGACTGAGTGGCAAGATTATGAAGAAACAGAAGAAATCAATCACGGATAATGACCTTTCGGATTCTTCAGAAGGGGAGAATAAATCCTCAACCAGTGAAGACAGTGACTAGAACGAAGATTGACGCCGACTTGTTCAACTGATCAAACTTGCAGGTAATATCAATCTTATGAGTATTTATGATGAAGGGAAACTGCATGCTGTTAAATGAGTATGCTTGGCATTTTTGTTCACTATATGAGGTTTAGCTATTTCGCCTTCATATTTATTCAACTTGTATCTTTCTTCTAATTACTCAACTAAACTAACAAGATGTTTTATTGTTTGTTTCCAAAATATTTGTGTTTAGTTATTGTGTTTGCTCTAACTCAGATGAATTTCACCTTGTTATCAACAATATGGTGATGTTTGTTCTTGATTGAGTTAGGAAAATAGGCAAAGACACTAATCAATTGATACTTAAGAGTTAAGTGTTAAAGGAATGACATTTTTCGTTTTTAGGATAAATCGGTAACACAAAAACACGAATACTTACGTAAAAACTATAATAAGTATCTAATTCATATTGTTTTTGTATTGGCATCCATTTCCATGCAATGCAAGTCTCATTACAACATCCTCTTGAAGAGCTCAGTCATGTAATTTTGAAAGCTAGGCTAACTTTGAGCTTCATAAAAGGAGGGAGAAGACCAAAGATACAACTTTTTATATGAATAAGACGGTTCCTATAATCATCATCCCTAAAGCCCTTTGGAGTTTCCATAACCCTCTCCACTGATTTCATCGTGTTCGGCCCGTGACTCTTACCCTTAACTTGTTGCCTATCACAAAAGGACTGCATAGATGCCTATTGTAGGTGAACGAGGCTTGAACACGTCGTGCCGCCACAACAATACCAAAAACAACCAAGTTAGAGACGCATTTGGTGCCAACTTTGGAAGTTCTGCGGTTGTTGTCGTCGTCGTCAACATAGTTATATGCCTATTTTGGGTTGCAGATTATGAACTCATATTGTTTCGTGACACACTGCATACAATCACATAGACATTAATGTCTTCTGAGAGACAACTCATCCTCCGCCTTTAATTCGTCGTCATCTGAATAATCGATCCAACGTAAATAAAAAAAAACACAACATAATGAAAAGTCGCAACAAACTGAAAACCAAAGTTGCAACATAAAATCGTAAATTTTAATTAATTTTAGATAAAACCCGACGTTAACATATCTTTTGACTTTTAGTCAAGTGCGCGCGAAAGCACGTTCATTAGAGTTCATTATATTCATGCTAAGTTATATTTTAATCGATATTTAAAACAATTATACTTAAAAAACATAAATATTGTATTTTGAAGTCTCGAGCATATTCTATGACCAAAATTTAAACATTTCATTTTATGAAAAAAATTTATATCATAATTTGTAATTATGGTATAAATTATAGAATTAATTAGGGAAATAGGACCCCTTGAAATTATCTTTTGCAAACTAGGTCTCTATACAAAAGGAAGAAAAAATAGGTATGGAAACTAAAAAATAGGGATAATAATTTCTCTAATTGAAATGATGGTGATTAGATGTTTACTTTTGATTTAAGTATCTTTTTACATGGATTGGTTTTGTAGTATATTTCTTGGGTATGGTTTTGGGTATGATTGTGAAAATAGAGGCAATATATTTCTTGACAAATTTATTTTTGGGTATGATTATGACATTATTTGGGTAAACGGGTTTTTGGGTATGCTTTTATATGTGTATTGGCTTTGTAGTATATTTCTTATCATTAAGTATATTTTTAAAGTGATATCGTGGGTATGTTTTATGGTTACCCAAACTGTGTTATAATGATCAAATTCAAGCGAATTTTTGGGTAATGATCAAATGTCATTTGATATTGATGTTTGTGTATAATATCGAGTTTTGAAAATTTTGGGTATGACAAATTTAAATTGGGTATGGTTTTTGTATTAAGTGATGTTTAAATTGGGTATAAAAATAAAATATTATCCAATTTATGGATATGATTTTATTTTGATATTTGATTTTTTGGGTATGTTGTTTTCGAGTATGTTTATGTACTTTGACAAATTTATTTTTGGGTATGATTGTGACATTATTTGGGTTAGCGGATTTTTGGATAATAGGTGATAAAGTAAGAATGTTGGAAATTTCTTTTTCTGATTGATGTGACATGTGGGATAGTACAACATGTCACATTCGATGGGTTGTCAAACTTTGTCCTCTTTTGTACTATATTTCCTCTATTCTATTTTATAGGGGATCAAAATATCAATTCCAAATAGTATGAGTCTTCTTTTTCAATTGATTTGCTTAAAAAGACTAGTTTGCAAATTTTGCCTAAATTATATTACTACTTTCATTTCCTTTCTTAATATGTTGCGACTTTTATGTCTGGCATACAATTCAAACGTCAATAATCTTTGCATAGAGTGGCGCTGAAAGATTCAAAAAAATATTTTGGTATATATATATTAAGGGCCCGTTTGGTTCCAACTCCGGAAACGAAATGGAAACGAATTTAGTTCATATGTATAACCTTATTCATGAAATTTTGTGGAATCATTCCTTATGATTAATGCAAAATACACTTACTTCCCCACATTTTGTTTCCCTATAGGTATAATCAAACTCGAATTGTCACAATGATTGATTCCACAAACTTTCTTGAACAATGGTATATATGGACTATATTCGTTTCCATTCCGTTTTCGATTTCGGAGTTAAAACCAAACGGCCCCCAGATAAACAAAGATTCAGAAAAAGATTTACGTAACAGCAGATTCACAAAATCGAAACAGATCAGCAAAAGGATTTGCAGCTACTGAAGTTGAAGTTATAGCACTATAGCAGATAGATACACGTAGCCATCACTGTGAATTACAGTATGACAGAGATTAAGCGTCGTTCAGTTTCAGGTATCGTCTTTGTATTGTTTACTTATGTGTGCTTTTTATGATTATATACTCAGTGACTGCATATTTGTTTGTTTGTTTGTTTCAGATGGTGAAAGGAAGGAGAAGGTCTATCAGTATCTTCCAACAGACGTAATCGTATATGAAATCTTACAAAAACTAGAAATCAAAACGCTCTTCAGATTCAAGGCTGTCTCGCAACTATACAATATCGTCATATCCCGTCCAAATTGGGGTTCCAAGTATCTGCGATTAGCCTATTCTTCTCTTCCAAATTGGTATCAATCCGGACTTAGAACGTCATTGATGTATCCTTTCACGAATCAGAACACAATGAAGGTCGAGGAGCCACACAAATCAATCTGTATAACCTATGTCACTTTACCAATTGATGAGACTCATAAGATCCTCGGCTCGAGCCGTGGATTGATACTCTCTCTTTACTTACATTCCGTCACCGACAACGAAAATCAACGATTCGGCCTATGCGTCTCCAATCCCCTCACCAAACAAACGGTAAAGCTTCCAGAATTATCTGCTGAGTCTCTAACTAACTATTCTGTTAATTGGCTGTTTGGTATTGTGGCGAAACCTGTTAATTCCTCGTTTGCCTACAGAGTTGTTCTTATTGCGAAACCGATTGATAGAGATGAAATTTTTGATAATGACAGTATACAGACTAGATCGCATATCTTCTCTTCTGATACAGGTTGTTGGACTAGTTGGAACAATTTGATTTGTCCAACGGATCTTTTCATTACCGACGTTGTAAGCTTTCCTCACAATTCTATCTTGCATTTCGAAGGCTTTGATGATGCAATTATAACATACGATCCATTCAACAGTCCAGAAAGATTCAGTCAAATTCTTTTGCCTAATGCAAAGAGAGTTTTGAGCGAGAATGTTTGTCAGAGTATGATTTATTCAGGAGAATATCAAGCTCTTCAGTTCAGTCAGTTCAAGCAGTCGAGTCGTGAATCGAGTAATCATAAGTTTGTATGGTGGAAATTGGTGGATTACGACAAAGGAGAGTGGCGTCGAGTGCATTCGTGTGTTGTTAGTGATATGTCTTATCTTTGTAAGAGGCTTATAGTTGTATCGAATCCTTTTAACCGATTTGTGTTTTGTCATCCCTTTAAGTTAGGCCAGAAGTTGATGGTTTTCGATTGTAGTAAGTTCGGGGAGCGAGCAGGTAAACCGGTGGAGATGGCTATGAAGACTCCACAGGGGTTTAAGAAGATTGGATATACGAATCCGTTTATTCGTATAGATTATTGCCCTTGGTCTTCTCCTTCCTTCTATGCCGCCCAACGCTCTTAGACTGCTGAAGTTGTTGCTTACTGTCTCTTTGCATCATCTTGTTTTGCTTGCTATACTCTATTGATCAATTCTATCTTTAAAGTTTTGAATTTCATTTTTATGTTGAGTACTCAGTTCTAATATTTGAACTGTTAAGAAGTTACCCTATTGAGTATTTAACTGTAATATGCTGCTTGTTGAAATTATAAAGCAAAACAAGTGAACCTGTTTGAACAAAATCCAAGGGGATGATATGCAGTGTACAACACATTTAAATCCTCACAAAGAACACAAAAATCTCATGTTAGTACAGAAACATAAAACAGTCATGTTGCTTCACAGGTAAGATATATGGCTCATCAATATAACTAATTTAGAAGAACATGAAATCAACAGCTTAATGTTATTAAATATAATGAAGTCTAAATTTTAATGAGCAAAACTAGACCACTTAACTCAGCCTTACAGTGCCTACTGTAGTTTATGAGGTTCATGATCAGTTTGCTGATTTTTCTGGTTCTACTAAGAAACAGAATTGCAGCATATCCTAAGAAATTAGAAAATAATAAGGAAACCATGTTTGAATTGTTGCAGTAGGATTGAACTTTGGGATACCAAACTTTGATGTAGATAAAAATTCAAAAAAAAAAACTAGAAGAAGAACAGGAGAAAATTCTAAATGAGAAGCAATTTGCATCAAGAGAGTAAAAAGAATGTAATTGATTGCGCACAACTTTGAGAAACCGAGCTTTTATTAATTTCAGAACCTTTAGGCAAGTTTGTTTACGATAACTTGATAGTCCTGTACCCATATCTAATTCATTTTTCATTATTATAATAAACTCTTGTTTAAAATCATTTTTTTTAAAGCATTAGCATTGGATTATGATATTGGTTTAATAATTTAAGCAGAAGTTAATTAAAGGAAGAAAGATTTAAAAACTAAAATATATTACATGATAAAGGGAATTGACAACACATTGTCAGAGTTATAGAACTTAACCTTAGTTGAAGACAAAAAGAAAAAGAAAAAAGAAAAAAACATATCAGTCCCCCTGATACAGGAGTCTTCCGATCTTCTTTTCGATCGGCTACTTGTAGTCCTTTTTTACCTTGTCTTCCTTTTTCGGTTCGTTTGTCTTGTCCTCCTTAATCTCCTCTTCGTCAGTCTTTTCCTCCTCTTCAACGACCTCAACCTCTTCTTCCTCCGGCTCATTTTTCATTTTCTTCCTCCTGCTGCTCCGCTCATCCTCTCCATCCTCTTTTCATTCTCCACATCATCCTCATCCGTACTTGGTTGCTCACCGTCATGGTCGAGATCATCACTCGAAGGATCATCTCCAAAGTTTCTTTTCTCTGACTGGTTATCCTCGTAATATTCCTGCTCGTATTTCTTACTCATGATTTCTGGAACTCAAAGTGTTTTGAAAGATAGATGTTTATGGTTTAAACTTGGAATAGAACAGTCTCTTATATAGGCAACATGTTGCCTTGAAAAAATCTGAAAACAAATGCAAATATCATGTTAATTTCATGTGAAATTTGTTTGTTATAATTTGCTGACATGAATTTAGAGTGGTGTACTTGTAGTTGTTGGTTTTGACAGTGAATTCAAAAGGTAAAAAAAAATACTACGTCATCCTTATCGGTTATTTTAAACCTGAACTTAAAACGTACTCCCTCCGATCAAAAATAAGTGACGTTTTAGCATTAGAAATTTGATCAAAATTATGTGTCGTTTTAAGTTTTCTAGGCCAATAAATGAAGAATAATTATAAGAAATGTTCTTGAAAATTGGTGTAAATGATTAATTTTAGTTCTAAAATCTTTCTTATTGGTTTAAAAGAAGGTTGAATATTAAATATGTGATAAGATTTAGAAAAAGTTTACAAAATCTATGTTATTTAATATTTTTCTTAAAAATTGTGTCAAAGGCTAAAATGACAGTTATTTTTGATCGGAGGTAGTATAACTTAGAACATAATAAAGAATTTCAAGAATTGAACATAGTAACTAGTTTAAGTATGTTAACTGTTGTAACTTATATACGTACACGTAATTTTATATTTTTTGTATCTTTTTCTATATCCACACTAAACATTTAGCGGATCACACCGTATTTTAACGTACGTGTCTCTAATGCCATTGAAAAACGAGTGTTTTAAGCGGCAAATGTGATTTGGGTTTTGCATCCGGTACGAGGCTGATCTTTTAGTCCCGATCTGAAAGTTCGACAAACCCTTGACTATTAGACCGATCTAGGACCGGACCATCACGATCTGAATTAAGACCGAATTTCACTCTCCAAGGCTTATGGGACGAAACCAAGCCGGTCCTGATTAATTTATAAGTAGTAGGTTCAATTACAAATTTTTTTTATAATTCATTTTTAGGGTATGCTATCATTATTGCACAATGTTGTATGTTTCAATTGAAAAATAACAAATATATTGTACAAAGCAAAGACCAAGAACATTATTAGCCGTAATTATAATTATAGACCATGGTCATTATAAAATATAACTAAACGTGATATTAGACGATGTTAAGTATATTTGCTTATAACTAAATTTTAATTGTGCTAAAACATTAACATATACGATATAAATAAATAGATTACCATAAGTTAGTAAATGTATTTTTTTTTACTTCAAAACTAGAGTTTTGCTCTACTAACTTCATTTTGTGTTAACAGCAAGAACACATCCCTCATTCTCATCTTCATCCATCGCCATCACTCCTCCTCGCCTTGCTGCCGCCTTTGAACCACCGGAGAAGAACCTGCCAGAGTCACGCAGTCACCGTCACCACTCTTCCTTTCTAAGCCCATGTGGAGTCTCCCTTCTTCACCTCTCTAAATGTGTTGATTCCGATGAAACTATATTAAAATTCAAAAATTAAATTCTTTTACCTAAATTGTTAAGACAAATCTAACTTTAAGGTGAAGTTACTAAATTAGGGTGAAAATCATTTTAGATGAGATTTTCGTTAAATTTTTATATTTTACAAAATCATATAAAATACTTAAAAAAAATACTAAACAAAAACTGTAGCTACTATAAAAAGCTCGTTTTAAGGACCTTTAAACTTAGTAGTAGTTTTTAAGAACAAAAAGTATTCATATTTATTTTTTTCATTAAAGCTCAAGACTCAAGAATAAGAGCTGTCTAGTTCTTAATCAAAAGTTACTAAGTCAAGTATAAATCATCAACAAAATGAATTTATTGAGCAAACTTTTATTTATATGTAGAGATAAATTCTAAAATCAAAATAATTTATATTAATTGAAGAGTGATGTGTCAAATTCACAATTAATGCATAATATTATTTTGTTTTTAATTATTTGTTAAAAAATTAATTTAGTGTAAATATTTAATAGAATCTAGGGAAATTAATGCCTTTTTGAAAAACTAGAGTAGTAACTACCCCAACCTTTTGTATTAATTTTTGACCGTGAAAGTTTCAAGTTTCAATTATTTTAATTTAATTTTCAATTGAATTAAAATTATGATTTGCATAGATCTAATTTAAATCACAATTTATAAAAACATTTGATAATAATAATAAGATAAAAAAAATTGTAATATTAACTTTTGACCGTGAAAGTTTCAAGTTTAATTTGGTTAAAAGTTCAAAATTAGTTTCATTGTATTAATCACATAATAATTTGACAATTACTCATATTATTAGGTTTAAGGTGAGACATGATTGATCTCATTATGTTTCCAGACAACATTTTTGTGAAACAAAGAAACCGTGGAAAAAGTGAAGACAACAATTGCTCAATAGTTTTAACAAATAACAAAACATAATGTTTGAAGCCAAAATCTTGCAAACAAAACTCTATCCCCTTCGGGATTTAACTTTTCTTACAACACTCAATGAAGAAAAAATACAAACAGGAATCATCTCATCCTGTAGAATTGGGTCCTGGAGGCTGAGCAGCGGCTGCCTTGCAACGAGTACTTGAGCATTATGTCAATGTCTCGGGGATTCTTCTTGTTCTGCGCTACCGTCATGCTCCCAACCAGAGTCTCTCCTTCGCATATGGTTAAGACATCCTCTATGTACAACACTGTCTGCTTCCAGTGAGTGTTCCTTGACTTAGGACCTAAAAATGTGGTATTTAAGATATCAGAAGCTGATGCGTTCTTCAGCAACAATCATGGCATTAAACCTCAAAGTCATGTTTGGCAGCATTCGAATTCAGGTCAGATATATAGTTATGAGCCAAACGGTGCTCGAACCAAATTGGAAATTGCCTAGTCAATCAAACACAATTCACGTTTAATGTTTAGTCATGATGCAGGGGGTTTTAACAATCCCTAAACCTACATGTTGCTTCATGGCCCACAGATATTTAACCAAAAAAACAATTTATAAACTACAAAACAGACAAATTTAAGTGATTGATCAATAAAGAGGATTTAGCAAGAAAACCTGTAGAGAATCCCATCAATTTGTGACACTTGGTGAAAGACACGTCAAAGTATGCCACAAGAGCGTGGATGTAGTCATTGCGTTCTGCAACCAACTTGAATGGGGCGGTGAACGAAGCATCCCCAGAAGTCATCTTTGATATGTCCATTTCCTAGATAAACAACATACAAATTCGGCTTCAGCAATAACGATGGTGAAGCTATAGGAGATGAAGACATATATACAAAAAAGAATAATGTAAAACAACAACCTTAAGTAATTGACAGTTGGTGACAATTTGGTTTTGATTAACTATGTCGACAAGAGGCTCCATAATTGCTTCCTTTCTGATACAGCTCATGTCAAAGCCATATACGCTCTTCCAAACTGATAGAACACATGAAAGACATCAGAAGTCAAAGATTGTTATTGAAATGTTAACGGAAGGAAGTTTGAAATCATTATACGGACTCTAAACAAGCATGTACATTTACATTTTTTTAAACATTTATAGATGTTTGACTGTCTCATATCTGCCAGTAGAAGAGTCTAGGACTTCCTGCTACACATGACATGCTTAAAAGGCTAAGGACCTTCTTTACTTCTCACTTTATTATCAAACAGTTAGATTTTCCAATCAGGTATAAGGTCAGATTAGAAATGGGTATATTGGGCCATTTACAAATTATTTAGTTGCCAAATACACAAAAACACTAAACCTAAAGTTCTCAAATCGGGAACGCAGAATCATCATCGGTTTCAAGCAAACTTCCAAATATTATATTTATTAAATTTCTTACCTAAAGTCTTAAAGAAGGGGATATTAAGAAGTTAAGGTTCATTGTAATTAGCATCATCAATGGCTGATAATGAATATGATACAGGACAAGAAAGACTCACACTCGATTTTGTCTTCCTTGTAATCAGCATCCTCAATGGCTGTCACAAAGAGTGAAGCCTTGTCTGGAAGGACAATCCCATCGTTAGCCTGCAGCAACAACACAAAATATGTACCAATAGAAATTAAAATATATAATAAAAAAATGCAAGAAGCACTTCTTTTGTTGGAAAATATCATTTGGAAATCATGAAGTACAAAAATAAAAGATGATAGGAAATGCGAGGGATAGAGTCTTTTGTTGGAGTATTACTATACAACAAGTAACAACAGAACTCTTTATATGCAGACAATGTCAATCTACCAGCAAGCAACAAACTTCTGAATTGACCGAGCAAAGAAAAAGAATTTAGAGGAATAAGAACATTGTCTTGTACAAAAATGGGAAAAAATTGAACATTAATTCTTTTGTAAATGCTTAGGCAAAGAAAAGGAAAAAGGAACTGATAACTTACAAGCCACTTATCACGAGCATACAGAACTGTGTCTAACATGTTCTCATACAACAAGAAGTAACCCATCCACTCTGAAACAATAACATCGACTTGAGGAACGGGTAGTTCAAGCTCTTCGACCTTCCCCTTCAGCACGGTTATAACTGGTAAATTCAAAAACATGTTAGTACATGCAATTCCAAGCTGATTCTTACAACAGGATATCCATTTTGCGGATGTAGCAAGATAGGAAATTTGTTATCACCATTTGAAAATCCATTTGTTTCAATAATCTGTTTTGCCTTATCTGCCATATGAGAGCACTCAACCTGGAATAAAAGATGAAGTGTTCAAATTTTTATAAATAAGAAGAGCAATCAGTCTAGCTGAGAACTCTGTTTATGAAAGAGAAGTATTTTCACAGAAAAAGAAAGGAATAAGAATGAAGAGAACAGTCAATATGCAGAACATACAGCGTAAACATGCTTGGCTCCTGCTTTTGCGCAAAATAGGGAGAGAATACCAGTCCCAGCTCCCACATCAAGGACTATCTTGTCCTTGAAGAGAAATTTGTTTTGGTAAACAACATTCTCATATGTTTTTGTTCTCACAATATCCTTCAACATTTCCTGCAAAGTATGTACGGACAATGAGATTGTATGCAGCATTTTAAGCAGAAGATGGCATACCATAAAAAACCCTTCTCTACATCTTCGTGACAGAATGGAAAAATAAAGCACAACAGAATATGCATCTAAGAATATAAATCAAGTGGGTCATTTAAAAATACTAATAAAAACAAAAGCAAGATAAATTAGAGGAATACAAAGAGCTTGAGAAATGTCATTTTTTAGAAACAATCTGAAAAGAAGCGGAAACGCCGGAAAGTGGAAACTAAAGTTGTGTACCACATTGACAACGAATTCAAAATACAAGAAACATATTGAAACAAACAACAGTATGAAACTCTTAGGTGTGTTGTAATGGAACTGCTACTGGACACTTACTTCGTGAATACCTGCAAAACAAGAAGACAAGATATAAGTTAATCAACTATTTTCTTTCAGAAAAGCTACTAAATTGAAGAAATTTGTTCAGTATCAGAAACAATACAAAGAATGAGCAGGAATGACAACGTTCACACTTTAGGTTCCATTCACGTCAATCCCATTTTAGCATTGGTTTGCCTTCACCCTCCCATTCTCTGAAGGCCAGAGAAGTTCTTTTTTTATTATCGCATAACTACCTATTTTCTTTAATATTAGTATTATTATTATAAAGATCACGTAATTTGACAAGTAACCACAAACAACGGGGTATTACTAGGTTTAACAACAAATATAAATTCAGCTAGCAAGCAAAGCAAAACGTGATTCTCTTGGGTTCAAAGCTCAACAGACTTCAATCCAAGACCGACATCAAATCACAAAAGCTTGAGAACATACCGAAATGGGAGTAGGAGTCAAAGTAGTAGTCAGCGCTAGTCTTGTCGGTAGCTGGAGCAGAGTCTTCGAACTCCGCCATTAAAACATCAATATTAGAGTTAATAGGTTCCTGCTCAACAATCTCTTTATCGCGGTTACTCGCCTCAGCCATGTTGTTGCTACTGCTGGCGTTACTGTGGTTCTTCTTGCGCCCCATTCTTGTTTGTTGTTGGTGTTTGACTGCTGTTGATTTTAGGTTTGAGGGATAAGGAGGAAGAAGAATTAGGGTTTTAGAGAGGGGTTTTTGTAGTATGGAGCGAAGAGAAAGCACTTGTTGGCTGATATTAAGCGGCATTTCGGGGGTTTAAATAGGTTTTAGGGTTATTTCCGTATTTCCTCACAAATCAAAACCTCGCCTGCAGAAGGGAGGTTTTTGTAGTATGGACTATGGAGCGAAGAGAATTGCTTTCTTCTCATAAGTTGATATATAAAATGTTTTATGTTAGGGGTGAGGTTGTAATATGAGATTAGTTATTTGAATTCGTTTTGGTTTCGTTCATTTTTATAACATAGTCGAATATAAATATGTTTTAAAGCTTTAAAAGGTTCAGTTAAAGTTTGACGCGTTTAGCTAGAATAATACTATAGAGTTATATTAGCCGAGCTACTTGACACTGAAAGAGTTACGCTCAAGCTTTTAAACCATTGTAAATTAAAGATTACATATGTAATATAATTTAGTAAAATATGAATATTTTTTTGTTTTATACTACTAGTTATTAAATATAAACGGTTGATTACAATTTATTACTCTAACAAAGTATCACCAAGTCAGGTACGGTAAAAAAATTTGTCATGAAACAGTTAATTTTACAAATTATTATTTATAAATATGCGGTTTTTGTCAAAAACTAGGTAAAATGTGAAACTAGGTAAATATAAGGGTTTTGTCATAAACTAGGTAAAAGACTACAACTAGGTAAAAGACTACAAATTAAAAAGATTGAAATTGAAGGCGATAACTTTTGTGTTATTAAGGCATTCCAAGGTTTGTGGAGTTGTCCTTAGGAGATCGAGATGATTATTTCCGACTCTAGTTTGGATCTTCGCTCTTTTGACGAAGTCCATATCAGACATACATTCATAGTGATAAAATGTGTTGCTGACCGTTTAACCCATATGAGATTTTCGACCCCCAACACCCGTTTCTCTGATGATCTCAAACTTTGCGTTCTCATCCGAAATGATGCTTAAAGATGGACTACCTTTAGGAGATATTCGTTCTCATCCGTACATAAAGTTGTTCCCAAAGCTAAAATTATTTGTTCCTTAAATCATTTGTAACAAATATTAATGAAAAAAGCTCCCAAGTTTGTAGTGTACATGATAATTCACTAATAAAAGGGCACATAGCTAGACATAAGTGACTTAAGTCCCATGAATTGAAGTTATTGGGGGCTTTGCTAAGCAAACATTAGTCAAAATTGACGTTAAAAAATCATTAAATTGTAGATCTTAGGCTGTAAAGTTTTTACATTTTTTTGTATGACGACCAAAACATTCATTAATAAACAAAAACACATCACAAAAGGCAAGTTTAATAACATGCTTTACAGTATAACTGTACAAATCAGAGCTCAAAAATTATAGTTAAATAACACATGTCCTAAACATCCAAACAGGCCAAATTAACTTATTTTGAACAATCCAATCATTCCCAGAACGGCGTGTCCTGTTGCACAACACCACCAAAACTCTGCGTTTTGTCAGATATATAGTTTATCATATTATGCAATAACAATCGATCTAGATATGTGGGTAAAAGTTTTGTCAATATTAACCTAAGCAAGAAACCAATGTGTGACAATGGCTTTGAGAATCTCCGTTAACCTCAAAGCCACATTTCATTAGGCATGAGATCTTTTTCGTCCATTACTCAAACCAGGCGACTTATCAAGTGGCCAAGGGGATCCTGCCATTACAGCTTCGATTTCCGAGGTTTCCCGGGGAACCTTGGTCATGTTGACGCAGCCATCAGCAGTAACATACTGCAAGTACGAGAAAGATGAAGCCTTTAGACAATGAGAAATCAATGACAGCCGAAGGCCATTAAGGAAGCAATAAGATTTAAGATCATAATATGGAAATGTCAGCAAACAGACAGACTAGACAACAAACTATTGGCTTCAACTTATCGAAAAATATTGAATGCAAACACCCGGATTGGATTATCTGTACCGATCATCCCCAATTTGTGGTCATATTTGTTATGGACTTGTATACATAAGCATATAAGTTTTCGCTTATGAAGGGACTCTTGATGAATAATGGTTGTGTGATTTCTATATAGCATTTAAGCTGGGATGGAGTTATTATAAGAGTAAAGCAGTAATCAGTTTAATCAGTTTGACATGAGATAGCACGAAAAGCATAATGCACCGTCACGAAATATGGAAAATTAACATACCAGATCACTTTCGATACGAACTCCACCAAAGCCTTCAAATCTTTTGATAGCATCACGATTGAAGAAGCTTGAAGTGTCCGGATTTTCCATGGCTGGGGCCAACAAGACATTGATGAAGTAGCATCCTGGTTCAACTGTAATTACCTGCAAAATAACTTATAATTAGCATTGTTAAATATTCAGAGAGAATGTAAAAGTTGTCGGAACGAATCAGCTGTAGAGGAAAAGGTATAGAAAGATGAAAATGAAATTGTTAAAAAAAAAAAAGAACAAGAACAGAACAGAAGAGCAAAAACGTCTCAACATTCATTTGCTCACTTAGAGGGGCGCTCAAGGTCCTGTAGTCCCATTCATGAAGAACTATGACCTATAATTAACAAAGAATATCTTTTCAAACTTGATTTTCTTTTTTTAAAAAAAAAGGATTACCAGCAGATTTTTTTTTTGACTAACCAGGAACGAAGTCCAACTTGTAAAATTAAGGCTATTAAACGTAAGCTCGGTGCATGCATAAGAGTGTAAGACTCATATCACTAAGGTTATCAGTGGAAAGTTATTACTGACCATGTCTTCTTTTAAATCACGGGCAGTGCGTAGAGAACTTAGGCCAGACTCTTTTGGCCGCTCAATTCCCTGTAGATTTTAAGAGGATTTATTCAGAGTTCCCAAACAGAAACTGCAAATACCCGTAAGGAAGAAAAAAGGCTGAAAAAACGGACGGACCTCCAGATAGCCTCCAGGATCATGGGTGTCAATACCAAGCAGGTGTCCCAGACCATGAGGCATGAAAACAGCACCCAATCTTTGAGCCATCATATCCTCCAGATTGCTGGAAGCAAAACAAGAATTTGAAAGACGGGGCAAATAGTACCACAAATATATGAAATATCAATCCAGGTATCCAACAACAATAAAATGAAAAATGCAAATTTAGTATGTTCTTCAACGAAATTTTTTACCCAAAAAGCAGATTTCCCTTCTTCAAAGATTCCAGTATAACCTTTTCTGCAAGTCTGTTACAAGGAGCATAGACAATTAGACATGAATAAACACTAGTCAAAGCCAAGAAAATAAGCATCATTTAACAAAAATCAGAATGGATTTTTCCAGAGAAGAACCCCTTTTCTTTTCTTTTTTATTAATGTTGAGCTCAACTTATATAAAAGCATAAATTGTGAAGAGTTACTGTAGTGTACTTGTGCATGTCTACCCAGTTTATTCCAGGTTTCATTGCAGCTATAACAGCATCATGAGCTTGAAGGACAGCCTGCAAACATAAAATGATGACTGAGGATGAGAAAACAAAATATAATGCTCCTCACAAAGGCAAGAGCCCAAAACAAATTGCAGAATAGATCCATGTTAACCAAAGGCTGGTGCTAATTCTCAAACACAGTAAAAGTATATAAAGAAGAATACAGAACCCAAATCCATCTTATTTACTTGTATAAATATATAGATATACGTAAGCAGAAACCATTGGAAAATTTGTTCATCACAAGCTTGTTGAACACAGATCGAATTCATAACCAACTACAATTAATTTAGCTATAGTTGCATAAAACTATCTAACGCAGACTAAAACTCGTGCTTTCAAATTTGAATCAGTCGTTAGGCTTGAATGCCCAGAGAATTCATGTCTAACTTCCTAATCTTCCACCGTAATGAGTGCTAAGGTAATAAAATTTAGACCGTGTCTGAGGAGATGCATATCTCTCCAAACTCATGAAGGTCACACACTGACAGGTTCTAACATACCTTAAAATTAAACTAGACGCTGCAGAAAACACTGTTCAACTGCAAGGTTTATAGTTGGGATATTTTCATACAACTTTCATAAAAAAGGAGGAACAAGTTCTTTTCGACAACTTTGCAATAAATTGGCGGAACAGATTAATCAGTCTACTTGTGCTGAATTAGAGTGACAACAGTATGGCCTGCAAATTCAAGCAGTATTGATTTGTCAGGTACACTCTGTTTAACAAGGATGATGAAAGTAAGATGACCACTTCAACCAGTCCCAGTTTTTATAATACACTCGTGATCAATAAGAATAATGGAAGTTGCTGGACACTTCAAGCAGACTTAATAAGAAATTTGTGATGCAGGAAATTCCCTTTAGCACTACATGACTAACACAAAAAAGTACACTTAAATGCACACTGACACTATTACTTCACATATTCGTTATTGATTTATGATGGTAACCAGTCAGCTCTACAAACATCATAACTGACATTGAAGTAGAAAAAAGACCAATAAAACAATAACATAACAAGAATATTGATGACTATCAAATCATACACTAGTTCTCTATCATTGCATCCTCCCTCCAGCATGTTAAACACAGGTAGATAACTTCAACTATTACATTAAATTATCCATATGAGTAAGGGAGTCTCAATGAAGTTAAGCAGGAGAACTTATAATTACTAAATCACAATCAGAAGCCAGAGTGAGACAAAAGGTAGAAGGTGGAGTTTGACATAACTCTCCGTAAACACAAAGCTAGTATGTTTATGACATCAATTCCCCAATCAGAAACCAGAGGGAAACAAAACTGGAAAGAAGAGTCTGGCATAAATCTCCCTAATCGCAAGGCTCCTATAATTATGGCATCATCATATGCCAGCTGTGGCTGCATACATTAAAGTATATAGCATTGTTTCCATAAAACCAATCAAGATCAAACGAAAGATATCTCACATTATAGATAAGACGCTGGTCATCTGAAAACTTTCCATTCACCTGAGCAAGCATAAAAAAAACTGGGATAAGATCGTAATATTATCTAATTGTACATATTAGCCCATGATAAACAGTGAAAAAAACTCAAAGTTGCTAAAGATGAAAGTAGTATATGTATGCAAGTATCAGCCGGAATAAATATCTTGTAAGAATAACATGGGAACCAGTAGCATATATAATGGCATTAAAATCAGAAAATATTTTTCTATGCCTACATGACACAAGAAGTGGTCTTACTACATGCTTCGGGTGAAAAGAATGCAGATGCAAAACATAAACATCATTAAGATGTTCAAGTTTGGTTACAATATGAAAGGCAGACTGCGTTCAAACTAAGATGCAAGTCCTGAAGCCCGAAGGGCAGCTGTGCCGCTGTCCCTCAGAGGACAAGCAAGATAATTCTGCACTGTGTAATCAGCAAATTATCTATGATCCAATTACTTCATAGTTCATGCACACGGATGAAACCTAACCATTTAAGTTAACAGCAATGAGATCCCACGAGCTGCACTCACTTGGTTAGTGAAGATACAAGTGGTAACTCAGACAATCGGAAATTTAATAGAAGAAAAGAAGATTACAGGGTAAGAACAAGTAATATCTGAACCATAGAAGTTGTATTCTGCTCCCATATCAAACAATGCCATATCACCATCCCGCAACATCTGCAAAATCACAAATTTTGCACAAGATTAATGAGTATATCTACTGAAGAATCATATCACTTGGTAAGTACAAATAAATACACTAAAAATAAAGTTAATCGTTATCTAAAAAACAAAACAATCTTGATCATCAAATACAGAGTCAACTGATGATAACTTTCCTTATGCTTCATTAAATTAACTTTTCGTTGAAGGTATAAAGTCCAAGATGCAATAAATCACTTATCAATTGGATATGATTGGGTATGACACAATTTAAAACAAGTTTTTTAGTAGAACAATGATCTCAAAACATGGGTGCACGGATATCACAGAAAATTTACAGAAACTATGATGAGATCCATCACAATTCACAGACACCTAAGCAAGGGAGAAAAGAGAGGGGAGAGTGTAGAGGAGAGTAGAGAGAATGCCATCTTTGAGGACAAACTTTGTGGAAGTTAATAGAAGAATAAATTAAAAAATATAGTAATTTTCAGAAAGGACATCAAGCTTTGTTCTTGACACTGTGGTGGGTCTATACACTCTCCTCTCTCTACCTTCAAAAAGTCCAAGACTCTGAATTGTCATGATAGGTTTAGTTTAGTGGTGGCGGTGATGAAGACAGCACGTCCTCCCCACACCTCATGACAACAAAACAAAATATACCCGTCTCTCTTCCTCTATACAAAAGGAAAAGGAAAAAAAAGGGACACGTTTTCTACTTGCAGACACCAAATTAGCTAACAATCTGGCAATGAGCATTTTCTCAATATCCTTAAATATCAAAGCACTGTCTACAACATCACAACTTCCTTTGATTTGTAAATTCAAATAATATGCAGAAAAATAGAAAGCACAAATTAAAATATACCCTGTCATTTGGAGCAGCTGCATGCCCATAATGGAGAACAGAACTGCATAAGAATGTAAGGGGCACTATAAATTAGTTAATCTTGATAATGTATATCATCACACGTGCTCAAGTACGTTCTAGGAAAGCACTCATGCCAAAATCCAATCAAACAAAATCATTGATGTAAAAAAAGTCCTCTGAGGGGTGAAAGGAGAACGTAGAGGTTATTCGGATGTCACACATGAGGTTGAGCCTAATATGCTTCGAAATTTTACCAGCCACTAAAAGAGCAGTAGTCCCCAAAAGAAATTGTTTCCTAAACTGCAGATAGAAGTCATAGTGGAGATCCACATTTCCACCAATTATAACAATTTTCCTAGATCACTAGTTCCTTTCGATGCTTTCAGAAAACCTAACCAGACAAAATCTATCACAGCATATGATGCACAGAGATCAATCATCCTAAGACTTTATCTCATGCTAAAACGGAAGCAGGAAATGAGCTTGAAAATCAATGTGACAGTGATACCCTAGCAGATCTTAGACCTCTGTGAAAGCTTTTGTTAGAAAAGCAACTTCATCTCATTGCTTATCTAATCTTACTTCATAAGTTACGAACATCTCTCTTTTGAATAAGATTTTTTACAGAAAAAAAAAGGTGAGGAAAGGGCAAATAAGATTGCAAATATGAAGATGAATACGGCATAACAGTCTGACAATAAGGATATGTATACCTATTCGGTCCAGTTGCACAGATACATGTATATGAACAGTGCCTACAGCCACCATACATGTAGGTATGATGAAGAAAAATGCTCTCCAATTGATACTCTTTGATTCCCACTTTTGTATTTCTCATTACCTACAAGTATCACAGATTGTAAAATGAAAGGATTATCAGGGAAAATTAATAACATATTATTAATTTTCTGTAAAAAATAGCGAAAATTAAGAGAAAACACAACAAACTCCGCAAGTAAATGGCCGAAAAGGTCAAAAAGATCCAAAAAAACCAGAAAATTAATATATGATTGTAAACATCTCATCCCACTACAAAAACTGAAAAAAAAAAAAAAAAAAAGGAATGAGCGGACACTATTGACCAATTGCCTAACTCACAACTGACCCAAACCTAACTCCTGTGCCGTTATAGAGAAGCCTTTTTATAATCAGCAAAGGTATTGGGAAGAAGAAAAAAAACCCAAAAGGCTATTAGAAAAATCTGAAGTACATAATATTAAATTATTAACCAATCAAAACATAAGGTTGAGTAAGAAATATTAAAAATAGAATTTAAATAATGAAAAGAGGGGAAGTTCGAGAGGAACTAGTGTATATGATCTGTTTGCCTAGAAATATCCTCTTGTCCGAATACACGATTGAAACAGAAAGTGTGACGTCGTTCCATCACTTAAATCTTTATAATCTTAAAAAACAGTTGTAGATTAAAACAAACTAAGCTTATCTTTCATTATAGAGGCATAAAGGTAGGACAGGACAGGACATTGAGCAAAGGAGCAGAGAGCTAAAGATTTGGTGAATTAGCCAATTTGCAGTGAAAAGTTCTCTCTAGTTCCTAATGTTTGTATCATTGTCATATTAATCTAAGAATCTAAGATACTACAATAATGTGACAATAGAAGAAGAAAAGAGCATAGTACACAAAACAATTTAAAGCTGAAGTGAACTGTACTGGTAGCAATATAACTGCTACCTCTATATGAGCTTCAGAACTTATGTCATTCGCATACTGAATTATATCTAGCTCCAATTTTGATTTTGAAACACGACATTCTGTCAATATAGGATGCAGTGTACTCAAATCACGTTCAAATTTCTCTATTGCCTGAAAAGAAAGAAAAATGTAATTCAGTATAATTAGAGAAAAATGCAATTCGGTATATTTAGATATTAACATTACTGGATGCAGAAAGTTATATTCCAACAGATACAGCACATTCAACCCAGTGACAGCTATTGGTGGTTTACTAGATTTTAGAAAGGTCTATTTTTCCATTATTGTGCAACTTGATAATTCAATAATAAGACCATGAACTGTTGAAATATACACCTTAAATTCTGCTGGCTTTGAGAAATTGTTGCTATCTGTGTTTAGTCCATGCAAAAGAAAGAGTAAGGGTTTACTCTGCCCTGGACATTGATCTTGTAGAGCTTGCACCATCTCATCCACAAAATAAACCATGCTCACCATATACCTCTCCTGTAAAAAGTTACATAGAAATGAGCAAAGGTCACTAGCTTGATGCACCGTAGTGCTTATATTAAAACCAATGTAGGTCACCTTGAAATAAGACGGTGGTGCTATTGCTCCCAACCAAACAGCATATTCTGCAGGCAACCTTGGGGCAAACAATAAAGAATTCCCTGTGGCAACATCCTTCACAAAATGTAATAAACAGGCATCAGCATAATGTCTGCCAGGAATTGGAGTCACAGAGATAAGGATTGATTGAGGTTTATTTAGTTCAACAGGAATGCAAATTGGGTCTTGGTGGTTTCTTATTGGACAAGCTTTGGTTTATTTTTAAATTATAAGAATATTGTAAATGTGGATTTTCAAAACAAATATGATATATGTCAAGAATAACTATTTTTTCATATTATATTAAATTAAAAAATTGACATTTACCCCTTGCCTACATTTACAAGTGGCTTTCATTTCCATTTTCATTCTAGATCCGTTTCCCTTTCCTTTTTTACTGGCCCAAGGTTAAGCTTATGACAGACCAATGTAAGATGCTTTCTCAGGCATGGATTAAGCTCTCATGAATTATAGAAGTACAAGGACGCAATTTGCTATCGGGTAAGACTAGGTTATGTTCAGTTGTCCACCAAGCTTCTTAAGAGCTTATTTTGAGAGAGAGAGTGAGAAAAAACGAAAGAACATTGAACATTTAAACTTAAACTCTAACGTCAGTTCAAGATTCCTTAAAACTTGTAATGCAACTGAAGCCTACTAATCACATAGTATCATATAGAAAAAGGATGTTGACATGATATATATAAATAACATGACATAAAAAATATATATCTTCTTGTTTTCCATGTTTTTTCTTGGGGGAAGGAGAACGAATGGTGCTCAGAAAGTCACACACTTACAATAGCTCCGAAAAAACCTGGCTCCCTCACTCCAAATAAGTAAGCAAAATAACTCTCCTGCCTTGTAGAATAAACAAAGAAAACAGAGGGTCGTGTCAGTACCTCAACAAGATCACCAACTCAACAGACAAACTTACAATGATTTTCTGAAAAAAATAATTACAGGCTGATTTAAAGTAGAATATGTTTACATTATGCAAAAGCTTCACCTAAAATTAGGTTCACATAATCTAGCAGTTTATAAACATCTCAAATGTGCTTAGACTAAGTCACTAGACAGTGAAAACAGGACATAAAGCCTATCACAATTCAACAAACTAAAATTTTAATTTGCATAAACAGTCTTTCAAGTGCATAGAACAAAAAATGTTGATAAGAAAATATAACACATATATAGACCACGTCTTCTTGATCTTTTGAACATCATATCAATGTTTACATACTTGAAGACGAATCTTTCACGTCCAGCTGACTCACTCTTATATGCCCAGTCCCAAATTTTCTTATATACAACCTCTTGTCTATGTTTCATAAGGGCATCCTTCCCCCATTTAGTATGCATGTGTATCAATAAGAGTATTACAACATCGATTCTACTAGTATTACTCCAAGTGTGATCCAAAAATTGAATCACTTCTCTCTAACCGGTCTCTTTTACTTTCTGGTGACAGTAGGAGCTGGAGAGCAAAGTTATTGAAAGACTGAGCATTCACTGTTCACATGTTTGCAGGCTTGCAGTTATAGTGAAAAAAAATTCCAGTGAATTCCACTTCTATCTTATTTTCTACTCGTTTCAATCACCAGTATCTATCCCCGTAGCAAGTATGTCATATATACTAATGTTTTCACTTTTCACAACTTCATTTGGATTTCCACATATATATAATTTAACTACCAATAAAACTCTGCATATTTAAGCACCCATTTTGGCAAATTCATGAAACAGATTTAAGCACAGCAAACTATTCATTCAACAATCCAAAAAGAGCTAAGATGATTGATCAATTCAACATGCATAAAGAGGCCATCGGACACAAATCACCTAAAGAGTTCCTCATGATCAGTGCAATATCGCGTTTTCTCCTCGCCACCCTGATAATCAAATAAACAATTAGAACAAGGAAAAAATACAGTAAGACCAGTAAGAGATGATCAATGAACTAAAACTGAGAAAACTGAAAACCTGGAGTAGAACAAGCCCTTGAATTGGGCGCCGAGTTTCGGAGAGGTGTTGGCGAAGAGACTTCAAGAGCTTGTCCCGATTGATCGCGTGAAGCTCCATTGGAACTTCGGGAGGAGATAGAGAGGACTGAATAGCAGCTGCTTCGGCCATGGAAGCAAAGCCTCGATTGGCTACGACGTCGGCGATTGATTGATGGATTAGAGACTCGGTGTCTCACTTCGCGCTTCGTGGAGGTCGTATCTCATTTTGGTTGACAGTTTTGGAGTATAACAAATTTCACAGCACCACCCGATTTTTTTTTTTTTTTTTTTGGTTTTTACAACTTCACCCAATTATTAAATTACAAATTGTGTATTTTATTAAATTTCAAGATTAAAATATTATTTTATTTATAAAATAATTTAATGCATATTTTTGTGTAATTTTATCCATCAAATACTCATTTCACTTTTTTTTTTTATACTCATCTTCTTAAATAATTTTATCTCCTTAATTTTTCAGCTAAAAACCTATCATTATCTTCAGCTTCATTTACATCATCAATTCATCATACGTTATCAAATAAAATATGAATAGTCAATTTGGTATCGATATCTAGATATCAGTTATAAATATCGACATACAAAATTCATAACTAGTGTTTGGTATATAAGTATATGAACATCAACGGGATATACTGATATAGTTATATTACACTTTTTTCTCCTTTTTGATATACTTAAAAAAAACTAGTGGAATCACATATCTTACAATATTCATCCCTTTAATATTTTTCCTCTCTAAAACTCTTTTTCGGATGAATATCAATCTCATACATATATCTTGATACCGATATCTAAGTATATTGATATCTAGATATAATACCAAACAAATCTAAAACGTATGAAACAAAATTAAAAACTTTGTAAAAATAACCTCATAAAATTCTAAAAACATATTTAACATAATCCTATGAAATTATTATCGAGTCGGGTTTGAATTTATACAAAATCAAAATATTTATATACTAAATTTCCAATCTTATATAAAGACTATTTCTCCACTAACTTTGATAATTTTTTCACAAAATAAACACATTCACATAGTTCAATCATCATAAAGACGTTATTTAAACGCTTCATTTATTTCATAAATAAGATTGAAAAAACATGCGATTATTAAATACTATCATATATCTAAATATGTCTAAATAAAATTCTCATTAAGGACCCGTTTGGTTTCAACTCCGAAAACGAAAACGAATTTAGTCCATATACATACCCACATTCATAAAATTTTATGGAATCATTCATTGTGGTTTAATGCAAAATGCACTTGTTTTCCCACATTTTGTCATCCTATAGGGTATCAAAAGTAATCAAACTCTACTCCAATTACTTCAAACCACACAGAATGATTCCAAAAACTTTCGTAAACAAGAGTATATTTATGGACTAGATTCGTTTTCATTCCGTTTTCGATTCCGGAGTTAAAACCAAACGGGCCCTAAGTGGATTAATGAATAATGTAAAGATAGCTATTGTAATTTACCATAATGATTGTGTTTTACAAGTTATAATTTATAATCTTACGATAACTATGTTTATTATTGTAAGTTTAATAATTATAAAGATATTCTATACAGTAAAATCAAATATTAAAAAAAAATGAGAATAATATACGATGGTATATATATTTTTTTTGAAGAGGTAATTAGAACACCCGGTTCGATCGGCTTTGCCGATCTACGTCCGGAGGATATCCTCCCAATATCAGTTTTTCCATACATGCTGCCGGAAAAGTTCGAACTCGAATCTCCAGACTAACCACTTAAGGATACCCTCCCAATATCAGTTTTACTATTACCTTAATGTTTACGTTTTGCTATTCTGATGTTCCAGGTAGTTGTACTTTCATTGACTTCTCTAATATCGAAACTCGAAAGGCTAGAAGTCAAAACCGATACACACTCACATTAAAAGACAATCGCGCAGAACAATCTATTCCTTTTACTTCCCATCGTCATTCCCGGAACGCGGCGTTTCATTCTCACAATACCACCAGAACTCCGCGTTTCGGTGTTCCCGGTAGATAAACAAGTTTTCCAATTTCCAACGCGGATATTCATCATATTCCATTCGATTGCCTTCTCTTTCTCAATTCTCATCCGAGTTGTTGAGATCCCAAATTTTGATACTTCTTCGTTTCTATCAAACTGTATCAATCTATAAACCCTAAATATCCATTATTTTCACTTTCGTTCTTCAGTTTATTGATTTAAGGCTAACCTAATCGTAAGAAAGATCTTGTAATCATGAAGAAGATGCTGCACAGGGGCTTTAATCCCTCGAAATGGTAATTGGATTGGTTTTTCGGCGATCTATGGTTGCGAGCTTTTAGTTATGTAGTTTGATTTGTTTGCGTTGACTTGGTGTATTTTCTAGTGGCTGGAAGGTTTCCAGTTTTGTGGTGGTTGATTGATAAGTTGATTCGATTTGTGCAGCAAAACGTCGTTGAAGATGGCTGTGTCGCGGCTTAAGTTGTTGAGGAATAAGAAGGAGATTCAGCTTACGCAACTGAAGAGAGAAGTTGCTCAGTTGCTCGAGACGGGGCAGGATCAAACGGCGAGGATTCGGGTAATTTGTTTTGATCATTGCTAGCTACTCATATTGGATCCTCTGGTGACATTCTTTTGTTGAGTTATTTGATTTTTTGCGTACTTGTTGAGCATCTCAACGGCAGGAATCTTTATCACAGTTGAAACAAGGATGTGATCACTGATCAGGGAGTCAGGGACCTGATAACAATGCCCTTTGGCTATATTAAGATTAATGAAGCAGATTTTGATCTGATATTATCATCAATTATGATTTACATGTTGCAAGTGATTTATGGTTGCTGGAGTTTGAATGTTAAAGCGCCCCCATTTCATTTGTTCCCTGAACAGACTATCCATTCTTTTGATGTATTTACTAATAGCTGGGGATATTAAAATGCTAATTTGTCATGAGTTGCCTGAGCGATTTCAAAATTATTTCTGCAGAAAAATTTTCTAGTCGAATAAGATAATTAATTGATTTCGGAATGGAGGAAAGAAGAGAATTCATGGATGACAATCTTTATACTTTTTATCATACTTGCTGTAATATTGTTGAGTTTGTCAAGTGTCAACTCAAGGAATCTTAATGACAGTTTTAAAAATGTTTCTGTTCAGATCAATGATTGATTGGCAATGTCCTTTATTAGATTAATGAAGGAATGTTTCAAAGTGACATTATTGTCAATAATGAGTTAAACCTTAAAAGTGATTATGGTTGACGGAGTTGGAATGTTGAAGCGATGCTAATTTGTCTCTAGTTGCATAGGCATAATCTTTTGCGTGATAGGAAAAATGTATGCCATAAATAAGTTAGACATGCTTTTATGGAAGCTTTGTGTTTTAGCGATCTTGCCGTTGGTTTTGTCAATCTTTCATTCTGGTTATTGTTGGATGTTCCTCCTCTCCTGTTTTTTTAAGTCTAAAGTTATTTTGTCATCTCTTTGGTGCTTAATTGCTCATGTTTCCTGTATGACAATCACAATTTTCAGGTCGAGCATGTTGTCAGAGAGGAGAAGACAATCACAGCATACGAACTCATTGATATTTACTGTGAACTTATTGTTGCACGTTTACCCATTATTGAGACACAAAAGTATGTAAGCGTTATATTTGTTTAACCTCTATCACTCTATGTTTCTAATGCTTGACAGCAAGTTTTAAGTTTGTAGAAGATATGCAGTGAATATCATGTACCTTCATATATTGACCGATTTTATGTATCGTAGGAACTGCCCCATTGACTTAAAAGAGGCAATTGCAAGCATAATATTTGCAACTCCTAGATGTTCAGACATTCCGGAGCTTGTGGATATTCGCAAGCATTTCTTGGCAAAATATGGAAAGGAATTTGTAACTGCAGCTGTTGAACTCCGTCCAGATTGTGGAGTGAATCGAACTGTATGTGCAATCCCTGTGTTTTTTCAGTTAGAAACTCAAAACGTGAGATTGTTAGATGTATACAAATATGAAATTTATTAATCTGAACTCTGAAATTATTATTTCCTCTGCCTTAGTTGATAGAAAAGTTATCTGCCAATGCACCGGATGGTCCTACCAAAGTGAAGATCTTGACGGGAATTGCTGAAGAACATAAGATCAAGTGGGAGCCAAATTGGTTCAAGGATAATGAACCAGAGGCTCCTGCTCATGAGCCGGTAAGATAGATGAAGTTAATGTCGGGTATGTAGACTATGTAGTTGTTGTTTTACTTGGATGCTGAAAAAGAATTTACATTGCCAAGATTAAAGGAACTATCTTACCATTTTTAATGCACTTATTTTTTTAGAATTGCTGTACATATTATTCATTTTCTTAAACGTTTGCGAGTTAACTTACTATTTTATAATCATTACAAAATATTTTATTAAAAAGAAGTTCAATCAATAACGAAACAGTAAGTTATGCATTTTCAAGTACTAGTTTGAAGTAGGAAGCAGATGCACCCTGTAGAAACCTGATTCATCTCTCCAAAAGCATGTATGAGTTATATATCATATAAATAATTGCTTGGAAATTAACTTTTAATGCTCTTTTTTTTAAAAGCCTTGAAAATGGTAATAGACACATCAATTTGAGAGATTATGCATCAAAATTTTGAATTACATTTATTTTGTCCTTGAAAATAGAATAAATGGCATTTGAAGTTAAACCAGATTAACATATTAGAACATGAACATCTTATTTCAAAGTAGGAATGATCACAGTGCAACTATTATCCAATTTATGGATATAATTGAAACCTCAAGTGACAACATTGAATCTGTCATATGGTTGAATTTGTTTTATATTCCAGTTTATTCTTCGGTTTTCTAATTTAGAAATAATATTTACTTGCACATTGAAGATTGTTGGCAATTAATTGTCGTTCGAAGTTCATGAAGCAATGTGTTCTCTTTGGAAAAGATAAGAACAAAATTATTTAGTAATTCCCTGACTCGTATTGCAATCCTTGATCAAAGATATGTATGTGACTAAACAGACTGAAAAGATCAAGATGCATTCTAGTTATGAGCTAAAGCCCGAGATTCCTTCAAATATTCACCATGGTGCAGGACCAGAAGTGAGTGACCCAAGGTTTGCTTATTCTGCTGCCATACCTTCAGGTAGTAGGATTGTTCAAGGTAGAGTTAATATCATTATTTTTGTATATTTATCGTGTAGGTTTAATGCATGAAATATGTTGACATATATAGATTCTTGCAGGTACTGAACCTGAAACAGTTGAGCCTAGTCAATCTCCTGGTGGTGCAGGGAGTTCTTCGTTTGTGGCTAGACAAAAATGGAGTATGGACTTCAAGGATGCAAGTGCTGCTGCAAGTGCTGCTGCAGAATCTGCAGAGATGGCAAGTATGGCAGCAAGAGCTGCAGTTGAACTTGCAAGCCGTGGAAAGCTTGTGGATTCAAGTGTGGAATCAGATTTTGCTCAGAATGAGAACGTTAGGGCACATATGCCTGAAACAGATCAAGGTAGCTTTGTGGACAAATTTTCAGCAGGTAACTCATTGCGGGAACGACCATCTAGGATGGGAAACACGCAAAGAGATCCACATATTGATGTTAAACCTTCAGGAATGATGAATGAAGGCGATATTGAGAAAGATTACCCACAGACTGTTGAATACGATAGGCCTAATTTCTCTCAGCAGTCAAATTCTCCGAAGAAAGTTATGCAGAAAGATGAAAATTGGACAGGAAGAAGAACCACCGGTGAAGTTAACCAAAAACCAGATCACATGCAATCTTTCAAAAGGTATAATGAAGTACAAGACAATGTAGAGATTGAAGAACATCAGTACACTTCACCAGAAGATTCAGAGCTCTGGGAAAGCACTAGTAGTCAAGCACCTTTCAAGTATGAACATGATATCTTTTCATATGCTAACCGTCCACATGCTGACGGTTCGGTTGAGAATCCTTTCCATGAAGAGACTGTGGAAATCAGAAATCAACCTAGCACCTACCGGTCTCAACCAAGTAGTTTTAGTGAAAATTATGGCATTATGCCCAGTTCAGATCCCCCAAAATTTGATGATGACCAGGATGAGGACCCTTTTGATTCTACTGGACGGAGTAATTTCTACAAGGAAGATTTTGAAACAAAAAAACCTTTGGAAGAATCTACTTTTCACTCTACCGTTTTTCATGACCCGAAAGAAGACGTTTTTGCATTCTCTGAACAACGGAAGTCTGCTTTTGAGCCTCACAAGCACCTTTTTACTGATGGAGATGATGACAGCTTGCATATGGAGAAAGAGAGCACGAATGCTGAAAGTAATGATGCTGCTCCACAATTTGATGATTATGTTGCTGATGAGGATACCTACATCCAGTCTCCTGATAGAGAATCACCGGATTATTCCTCTCCCGATGAAGAAAGATTGCCGAAAAAGTCTGGAGTATCATCTACCAAGCATTTGTACCAGCCTGAACTTACAGAAAGCTTCAAGAATTCTCCTTTTTATTCCCAATTGGTTAAACCTATTAGACTTGGAGATGAATCAGATGACTCAGAGAATGATGAAGAGGTGAAGATTTCTAAGATTCATGAAAGAACTTCTGCCAGGAATATTCGCCATAATCTCAAGGAACCCGAAACTGAACATACCGACTCTAATGAGTTTGTTGGATCCTCGTATGGGAGGAGAGGAACTACTTCTATCATTTCCGAAGAGTCGACTGTCGAACAAGATTCTGTGGAGAATCTTGAAAAAGCATCTAGTGATTTCAGCAGAAAGAAGGCTGGTTCCAGTGACTTGTCAACAGGACAGCGGTCTTCTCGGGGTACAAAATCCAGGTCAGATGCAAAAAGTTTTGATCGCCAATCATTTTCTAGATTACTGGAAGAAGCAGAGCGCTTGAGTTCTCCCCGAAGATCACGATTGCAGGCAACCCCTGATGCAATTGATGAATCCCAAGACAGTTACCAGTCTAATTCTGAAAGCAGCATCGGGTTGAATGTGGACTCATTGTCCGGTGGACTGAAGAATAAGGGATTGAGGCTCCCACCTTACACTAGGGGCACATCTACTTACACTTCCTCTGTACAACCTGTAGACGATGCTCCAAAACTAAGCCAGCCTTCTTCAAGTTTGGGGGGTACGTATTTTGATCCAAATGATGATGACCCTACAGAAAATATTGAACGAAAGGGTTTAATTAACATCCAGAATTCTTCTGATAAGAAATTTTCTGATAACTTGAATCAAAGATCAAGTTCAAGAGTGCCTAAATCCTATCTTGATTCAAAAGACATCAGCTCAGAGGAAGAGGAGGAGGATGTCCAACAGATTGTTCCTGGCAAATATCGTTCTGTTGCTGCCTCTTCCCGGAGGACTCGGGCTGGGCAAAGCTATGCTGCAGGTTCTCAGACCGAGCCAAGAACATCATCCATGTTAGAGAAAGAGACATCTTCATCAACTTCCTTTGTTGTTGACACTTATGTAAAGCCGAAGACAAAACCTGTGATCCAAATGGAAAGTTTGGAGCCTCGAAGAAGAGATGACAAGACTAGGCCATCATCTACCATGGAATCTGCTTCAAGGAAAGAGACATCTTCATCATCTTCCTTTCCTGTTGACACTTCTGTAAAACCAAAGACAAAATCCGTGACCCAGATGGAGAGCTTGGAGCCGCGAAGAAGAGATGACAAGACTAGAAAGTCCCATCTAAAGATGTCATCAGGAGAGGAAATTTCATCTCCCTCAGTTGCAGGAAAGCCAGCTACTACTGATCCTCCAAAAACCTCAAACTCGAAAGAAAAGACCCTGTCAAGAGAGAGCTCTGATAAAAAAGCAAGTCATGTGCACCCAAAGCTTCCTGATTATGATGACTTTGCTTCTCATTTTCTATCCCTCAGAAAAGATCGTCAGTAATTCGCGGTATGTCATAGAAACCCATTCTTGCCCATTTATGAAGCATTACACTTATTTAATGATGATTACTATGTCTATACACTCCTTGCATATTTATATAACCTCACTGCTGTGATTATTTCTGATGAAATTTATGATGGGACACTGGAGATTGTTTGATTGGGTATCGAGTAGCTTTGTGATTGCAAGAATGATAGCTTGTAGATGATTGTTTCATGTTTTCGTGTGTATACATACAGGCCTTGAGTGGTTATGTGAGATTTTGTGATCTTGGTTGTTTCTATTACAGATTTATACTTATTATAGACTTTATAGTTGTCCAATATCCCATTGTGAAGGCTCTTTTTTCTTTCTGTCGACTGTTCATATTCTTTTGTTGCCTTTCTCCATTTGCTAAGAATCGATCATTCTTGAAAATGAAATATTATCAGATCTATCATTCTTGAAAATAAATATTATCAGACTTTATAGTTGTCAAATAATAGACTGTCATTTATGCATGTTACACTGATTTAAGGGTAAGCCGGACTTTGTTTAGAATTGCTAAGAATCAATCATTCTTGAAAATGAAATATTATCAGATCTATCAAGAATTATGTTTATTTTATGTTTATTTAGTGACTAAAATTTAGCGACTAAATTCTAAATGTTAAGAGGGGTTGTTTTTTTTTTTAATCTTTTGGCAGTCGATTATTTGGATGAATATGTATATTCAAACTTTTTTTCGTAAATTTATCCGTAATAATTCTCTTCACTCCAAAACATACTATATTATTATTATTATTATTATTATTATTATTATTATTATTATTATTATTATTATTATTATTATTATTTTCATCTCCTTAAATCAACCACTATACTGAACTCTCTTCATCTGTGATAAGTCGCAGATGAAGATAATTGGACAAGCGACGATGGATAAAGTGTATGGTATATTCTATGTCTAGACAACAAAATAAAACACTCATTAGATTATCATTAAAAAAAAAACTAATTAATTTATTATTGTATAATAATTACATTTTTATAAAATTAAATATATTTCGTTGATTTGAAATATTTATATTTTTAATCAAGTTTCTTTTATATCATATTATGCCTTATTTTAGTTAATTAAGTTAATTAAATTTGATTTTGTGTATCCAAAGTACCTCTTATTTAAACAGCAAAATATACACTGATCAAATTATTAATATCTAATAAGTACATCTTAATTCATTTAAAATACATTTTGTCGAATTAAAATATTTATATTTTTAAATAAGTTTTCGTTTATATTATATCCATAAAAAATCACTTTATAGAAATTTATTTTGTTTAATATATATTTTTATAAAATTATGAAAAAAATTACATTAAAATTTATTAAATAAAGATATTTTGGCTAATATTGCTGAATATTGCACGACAATCTACCAAACAATAATATATATATATATATATATATATATATATATATGGCTTTAAATCAAGAAACTTGTTTTAGAAAGATAGTTTTACTTATATAATATTTGAAAAATGTATTAAAAAAATCGAATTATGATTGCTTAATTTTCAAATAAAATAAATTGTAGCTCATCACGATTGATCCGATGAAGGAGACCTACGAAGTCGGACTTCCCATCATCAAGAAAGTCGGTGTGGTGCACAAAATCAACTTCATCAAAGCGAAAGCATTTCCGATTCTCGATGAACTTCTTCAAGACGTAAATTCACGAACAAATCACTCACAAATTGATCTGAGTAAAAATTTTTTTCCCGATTGTGTTGTTATTTTGTGCAGGAGAGCAATTTAGAGAGCTTCAATTTTGCGTTTCTGGACGCCGACAAGAATAACTATTGGAATTACCATGAGAGGCTTATGAAGCTTGTGAAGGTAGGAGGACTGATCCTCTACGACAACACTCTGTGGGGAGGCTTTGTGGCTATGAAGGAAGAGGAAGTGCCGGAGAACAAACAATTCTTAAGGAATCATGCCGTTAAGTTTAATGCTTATATCGCCAGCGATAAACACATTGATATTTGCCCTTTCCTCTGTCGGCGATGGTTTCACTATTTGCTGTCGCATTGCTTGAAGGGATTTAACTTCATAGACAAGTTAATCAAAGTTTAAGTCGTTTCAAATAAACCGAAAATTTGGTATTTACTTTCGTATTATTTTTTCTTTTTGGAAAAATAGTGGTATTATAATTAAATAAATTGAACTTTAAAAATATGTAGAAAATTTGGTGTAACTTGGTGTGTGATTATCTCAACTTTTGTAATAAAGAGCCCCTATGTACAATCTGCAACTTCTTCCAAATATCACAACATTTTATGTAAAATATGTATAATTGGGTAGATTTTGCAACCACCCGAAATGTTGATGCAATTACTGTAATTTTCCGAACTTTTTTTTATTGATAAAAATCGTCACGTTGACGCGGATTCAACGACAACAAAACAGTCCATGTAAAGACCAAACAGTGGAAACCTCTCTCTATCGGTTCCGCCATGGACGAGCTTCCTCCTCCTCTCATACTAGAGATCCTGAGCCGGATAACCGACTCATCCGACCTCGCCCGTTGCCGACTCACCTGCAAAACCCTAAACTCTCTCTCTTACGAGGTCAAATCCATCAACTTCCAATGCTCCTTCGATCGATACATTCGATCTCGATCCCCGTCCACCAGCAATTCTCTCGTCACCCCCTTCAAATCCATATTCAAAGCCTTAATATCGAGATTGGACAATCTCGAGTGCGTCTCAATCGGTGTCGAGAAGCCTCTCCGTGGAATTCTGTATGACGATGTTGAAGATGACTCCGACGATTTGTACTTGACTGATGTTGACTTTGTGGCGGGGTGGCTACCTAAGGTTTCTGGTAAGGTCAGGTTGCTCTCGTTCTCGGATTTCTGGGTTCAATCTTGTTGGAGGCGCTCCAATCTCTTGGCTTTGGTTTCTCAACATTGTGAGTTCGCTTTCTTACTGGAATTAGATTAGCTATTCATTTTTTTTCACATTTATATTATGTAGAGATGTCAGTGGGTGTGGAATTGGATTAGCTATTCAGTTTTGTTAGTGTCGCTTCTTGTTGTTTGGTTTGGTTGCCAATTGCCATCGATTCTTATCCTAGAAAGACAGCTTGTGGATATATATGTATGTTGAAAGGATCCCATTTTCAGATAAAATTTTTGAATTTGATAAGATGTTAGTAATTCAATTAGTCCGGGAATATTTTAGGAGAAGACTCTTGAGAGGTTAATGCCTTATGCCTTAAGATGAAAAGAGAATTTGTGAACACATTTGTATGCTGTGCTGAAAGGATCCTAGTGGTTTGAATTTGAGATATCAGCTTCCAGGTTATAGGAGCTTTTATAACAAAATAGTAATTGAATTTGTCCGAGAGATTTCAGCAGAAGAGTTGAGAGGTTAATGGTTTTATGTGTTGAGAGGGGATAGATGTAATTTTTCCCTTTTAGTAGCTAGAAATTAAGGTAATTTCATGGTTATGACAGGTAACAGACTTTTAGAACTTGAGGTGAAGAATGCTTGGTTATCAGTGGATGGTTTGATTCCAATGCCATCACTCACAAGTTTGACACTCAAATTCATAAGATTAGATGATGGGGACTTGAGCAGAGTGAATGAATGCTTCCCTTGTCTGCGGGTCCTGAATTTGATTGGTGTCGGTGGCTTGAAAGAGCCCAAGATTAATCTCGAGCACCTTAGGAGTTGTCAATGGTTTGTCTCCAATGCTCCTCTTTCATTATCCATTGTTGCTCCCAACCTGGTTCATCTCAAGCTGAAATGTGTCAAGCCCAGGTCACTTGTTCTCGATACACCATTGTTGTCTGATTTTCACCTTTCCATGGAAGAAGCTAGCGAGATGTGCGTTAAAGAACTTCTTGAGCTGAAAAGCTTACAGCTTGAGTCAGGTTATTTGTATAGGCTCGCTTGTAAACTACCCTTTGGGAAAACAGTCAGAACTTTGAGTTTGGATTCGGATGATAAAACTGAGCATACAGAGAACATTATTAAACTCAGTCTTGATAATTTGTTCCAAGTATTCCCCAGTTTAAGCTCACTGTCACTGGGTTCCAGGGCTTATACTGAAATGGAGACTTCTTTTGGTTCAGGCTGCTTTGAAGGAGAAATAGCCAAGATAACCGGGTTGAAAGAATTTACGGCGCGTTTAGTAGTTAATGATGCTGAAGGGTTTACAGTGTCTTACATACGCCATATACTGATGAGGTGTATCAACTTGTCAGCTGTTTCTTTGCTAATTCATCACGATCTCGACTATGCCATTGCTTGCAGATTAATTTCTAGTTGTGTAGATGCATGCCCCAGAGCTACATGGAAATGGGGCATGTGGAAAGAAGGAGAAAAGGACAGTTGGATATCCGATGTTGTATGACAAGTTGATTGTGTGCTGATTCTTGATCTAGGTAATCTGGATACAGGCTTGAATCATTTCAAGTCACAAGCATGAACTGCCATAGTTCGGTTTGTCACCGCATGCTTAAAATCATGCTCGTCCTGCAATGGTGATTGAGTATTTGATGTGTATCTCTCCCCTGAGCAGTATGTATTAGTATTTCTATTATGGGACTGCAGAAATACTGGCTTGATACTTGTCCCATGTGTATGATATTCATAGTGGCTGTAATTCATTATAGGTGTTCACTACCAAGTAAGCCTCAGTTAGATTCATGTACTTCACAAAAGAAATTTCTGCTGATGATTTGAGCTGCAAACCTGTATCTTTGTGTTATGGACCATTCATAACCGGCGCAAGTTTACTAGGTTCGGTCCAACCCGGACAGCATACCACACATAATGGGATAGCATCATAGGGTTCGTTTAGGAGCTTGTTTTCACGAGTTTATGAAAACGTATCAAGTTAATGATGAAAGTAACATTCGGATTATTCTCAAGTTTGAAGGTCAAGAAGATGAATTTTTTTTTTTAAACGGAAAGCGGTTAGGATGTAGTATCTTCAAGAGGGATCCCATCCCAAAGAATCCTTACGCCATGATGAGAACGCAATCAGGATTGTCAGAAAAGGGTGGGTGTGTTGGAGTTTGAACTTCCCAAATGAGTCAATCGGTCAACAACACAGTTAATTTATCTGAACACATGCGTGACCTGGACTTCCTCAAAAGAGCGAACATCCAGTCGGGAGTCAGAAAAGGGTGTGTTGGGGTTCGAAATTCCCAAATGGGTCAGTCGGTCAGCAACATAGTTAACTTCTCTGAACACATGCCTGACCTGGTCTTCCTCAAAGAAGCGAAGAACCAGTCGGGAGTCGGATAAGATCATCTCGACCTCCTAGGGACAACTCCAAAGTCCTTGGAGTGCCTTGATAACAGATAAGTTATCACCCTCAATTTCGATCTTTTTTATATTGAGTCTTATAGCTTCACAAAGGCATGCTTTCAGTAGACTTCTGCTTTTATGACCGAATTAAAATTGTTTTTCTTAGCGTCCAAGCTTATTGCCTTGCCATTGTGATTTCGTATAACAAAACCAATAGATGTTATTTCCGATTCGAGCTTTGATCCATCAAAGTTGAGTTTATGGAAACAAGGTTTTGGTTTATCCCATTTGATATTATTTATTTCTTGTGGTCGATGTATTGTTCTTTTGGATATATTTAAATTCGTTAATGTCATCATCAATTATGCGACTTTTCCAGTTTTGGATTTGTGTAGTGATGAAATTGACGATGTTGTGATCCGAGCCGACAAAATCATTATTGAAAATGATTTTATTTCTGAAAAACCAGATATTCCACCGTATAGTGGCCAATCGTGAACAGTTTGTTGTGTCAATCTTATCTTTTGTCTGAGTTCATTAAAACCAAGTGAATAAGCATACCAATAAGACAATACATGATAGGTCAAATTAGTAGATGTCCAATGACATGACACAAATAACAAGGTTAGTAAATTCAAAAAAAATCTTCATTTACCTTGGAAACCCCATATTTGTAGTATTCCTATTCTCTATCCCATATTTTAATCCAATTAGAAAACTCCACCGACCCTAATAAAAAATTAACAAAAGAGACCATACTTTAAAAAATATTCCCCAAATAGTTAACAATTACACTAATCTCGCGATTTATACCCTTTGATATTAATGAAATCCCATTTTCTTCTTCCGTTGATTTGCAAACACAAGTCCACGAACCTTTCTACTGACCACCACCAACGACCATCCTCTCTATTCACATCTGCAAGTTGAAACCGACGTGGTACGACGCTATTGGCTACAAATGCACTAATCTCACTTTCGCAGAAGCTTCGGAACTGCACATCTCACAGAAAACTAAACAGAAAACAGAGACTCGTCATTTCCCCTTTTTCGCGCAGCCATGGATGTACCTCCGAAGGAGAAATTGGTGCTGGCGAAGAAGCATAGGTTCCGATCGTTGAAGCTTCTGGAAGTCGATTGGGACGATAAGCTTGAAAACGAGCCGTTTGGAGCGGATCATGGCAAGCTCAACAATGGCCTCAGTTACTATGTTCGCTGCAATCCAAAGCCGCAAATGAGAGCGGCTCTTGCGCTTGTTGTTAAGGTTGGGTAAGTGTTTTCTTCGAGATATTCGGTTTGATTTGCGCGAATTGAATCGCTTGATTGATGAGTTGATGATTTGTGACGAATGGAGTTTGATTCTTTTCTTCTTCTGGAGATTTTGTTCTTCGATTATGTGGTTGATGAATGATGATTGTTGGTAGAATAGTAGTTTTTCTTTTTTTTTTTTAGGGTTATTATTAGCTTTTAGTGTGAGATTCCTTTTACTTTTTAGGTTTCGGTTAACCGGATTTACTAATACCAAATTACCAATATGACTTGTAGGGAGATTGTGTCCGGTTTAAAAATCTTTAAAAAACTTAATTTAATAAGATCTTAATTAGTATATGTGTCGTTTTCTCATTGATTTCATCGCATGTTATTTTCATGTATACTTTAATTATATTTTTTTTTATCAAATAATAAATAGAAAAAAATAATACAATAGAATATATTTTATTTTTACTCAATAAATATTTTTTTTATAATATATTTTGACTATATCCTTTCAATATATTCTTAAAAAATTATTTTTATTTATTAATAATGTTTTGATTTATTTGATATTAATTAAATACTTTTTAAAATTACAAAGTACAAACTATTGTAACATACATATTTATTTTATTATCTTTGTAAAATTTTAACTAATGTTAATCTATTACTATACTCGCATATAATTTAGATGAGTGATATGAATCAAATAAATTTTTATTTATAATCTTATATAATTTTTAAAATAAAAATATTTTAACAATCATATTATAAACTAATATATCAAATTTGAGTCTGTTTTCCATAATTCATTAAAAATACTTGTCTACATTATTTTTTTAATAATTTATCAATAATATAACTTAGTTATTACTAAACACGGGTAAGAGAATTATGACAATTATGAGACTTATCGGGATAAAAATTCTGAGAAATTATGGTAATTTTTTCAAATTTATATATATATATATTATGAAAATTAACGGCAAATTACAGGAGAAATTAAAAAATTTATATAAAATATTAAGAATATTTTATTATATATCACCTAGAATAGAATAATCTCTATTTGGAAATAAATCAATTGCCACTTGTAATTTGATTTGATTGTCATTTATCTTTTTTCCTTTTTAGATATCATGATTAAATTCTTATCTTCACACACACGAATTACCAAAAAATTCGTGTCTTCTCCTTCAAGCACAAATCATGATCGTCCATGTTCTTTTCAAGAATAAATTATGTTTATCCCTTTATATTTTATTATTATTTGTCCTTTTTACCAAATTTAATAAAATTAGCTTTTTTTAATGTCGAGAGAAACCAAACTCCTCTCTATTTTAAAGATAAAATACTCTTTTATTCTTAGTTTCATACATAATTATATGAATTACTATTATATTTTTATATTACATTTTGTCTATTAATATTAGAATTTGTCTATTGGATTTTAGTACAATATATTTTTAGTTTAGACCCTAATGTTTCAGTATTACATTTACCAAAAAATTCAGGTATTCTAATTCACATATAAGCTTTTTGGTATTTATTTTATTCATTAAATTTCGATATGATAAATTGATTGATATATTATATCTCAAACAATGTACTACATTTTGTTAAGTAAATAACTTTTTAGTGTTTCGGTATTATAATTTAACTATAATCTTCACAATAGTATAATTTGGTTTAAGTTTCGGTACAATATATTGATTTCAGTAATATATTTTTACTATTAACTTGTCTAACTTTGTTTTTTAATTGAGAAATAATTCATTTTTTATTTCTGTTAATTATAATTTGCATATAATCTTTTTTCGGTATTATATCTTTGATATAAAATTTTTAACTTTCGATGATATATTTTGATATTAATTTCCGTGTATTAGATTTGAAAATACTATATTGATTAGTTTTTCAATCATTCTTGATACTCAAACTTCAAACTATCCTCATTGAATTGAAGCTAGAGGGATCCAATGTTCATGTTCCTATATATACAACTTAATGTCTTAATTATCTTCATTCTCCATTATAAAATTTCTTCTTTTTGATGCTATTTTCATTTTCATTTATTGAACATTTGATAGATCGGTCTTGGAAGAGGAAAATGAGCGTGGAGTTGCTCACATAGTTGAGCATCTTGCATTTAGTGCTACCAAGAGTTACACAAACCATGACATTGTCAAATTTTTAGAAAGTATTGGAGCAGATTTGGGTGCTTGTGGAAATGCATATACGAGTGCCGACGAGACCGTTTACGAGTTACTTATTCCGATTGACAAACCCGAGCTTCTACCAAAGGCCATCTCGATTTTGGCCGAGTTTAGCACCGAGGTTTGGATTGTGTTTTCACATCTTTTGAGTTTGGATTCTGTCACAATAGCGTTATAACTTCCTTTAATTGAAGATCCGAATCTCACCTGAGGATCTCGAGAAAGAACGGGGCGCGGTTCTCGAGGAATATAGAGGCGGACGAAACGCTAGAGGACGTTTGTCGGAAGCACGTTGGACCACCATCTTAGAAGGTTCAAAGGTACGTACTTTTACATACTTATGTAACATGTTTTATTTATCAAGCCCTAATATTATTGGTTTCGCTAAAGTATGCAGAACGGTTACCTATCGGATTAGAAAATGTTATTCGAACAACGAATGCTGATGTAACACGTGGATTTTATAAGAAGTGGTACAATTTACGTAACATGGCGGTCGTAGCCGTAGGAGATTTTTCGGATACTCAGGTTCGGGATTTTTCTTCATCGATTTCTTTTTGTTGAAGTATATGATATGGTTCGATTTTAAAATTGATATGTTTTTCATTTAGACCGTGATCGAGTTGATAAAAGAACATTTTGAACAAATAAATTCACCAATGGACGTTCCGTCAATCCCATTTATCGAGGTTCCATTCCACGAAGAACCGCGGTTTTCATGTTTTGTTGATTCCGAAGCTTCCGGGGTTAGTGAACTACACTCGAATCAACTATTTTCGTTACAATATGTGCAATTGTGAACTTGTTATCATTTTACATCATTATTGATTATAGTCCAAGGTTTTCATGAGTTGGAAGATACAAAGACGAAAATTGATCACGGTGAGTGACTATCGGGATTGCCTTACGCAATGTATGTTCCTTCGCGCTTTGAATCAACGGTTCTATAAACTAAGTTACGAGGCGGATCCACCCTTCTTTTCGTGCTCTAGTGGCGAAGATTTCTCGGTGAATCCCGTTGAGAGTTATAGAATCTCCGCGGCTTGTAAAGAAAAAGAAGCCGTCAAAGCTTTGGAGTCTATACTATTGGAGGTACATTGTTCTATATAAGTTTGATGAACTACTCTTCTTATGGTTACCTGAAACTCGGACATGTTCTCAATTTTACTCAAAATGATTCCGTGCATTATTTCTTTAGCTTGCAAGGGTTAGATTACACGGATTCACGGAACGAGAAATTGCCGTTGCTCGAGCTTTACTTATGTCGGATATTGAATCTGCATACACGGAACGTCAACAAATCGAATCAACCACTTGGCGTGACCAATACATAGAAGTAAATGAACTTTTCGATTTGATTTCTAACATCTTATTAAGTAAAATTTTCCAATTTGCATCATTTGAACATATGCATGTTAACTTTTCTACAGCATTTTCTTCGAGATTCACTCATTCTTGGGGTTGAGCATGATGCAAAGCTTCATAAAACTATTTTACCAAGTGAGTCTAATATTAAACTTTGGTAATTAAATCTCACTTTTCTCCTTCTTAAGTTTACCTCATTTTCTTAATCAATGTTTGATTAAATATATATAGAGATTTTACCATCAGAAGTGTCCGATTGCGCGGAGAAGTTTCGATCATCATGCAATTGTGTGATCATAATAACCGAACCTCACGCTACGGTTACGGTTAATGATATCAAAACCACAGTTATGAAGATTAGTTCTCTTGAAGATGAGAAAGAAGTTACATCTAGGAATGATGATTGTATTCCTGAAGAGATAGTATCTATTAAGCCTATTCCTGGGTAAGTTACTAATTCAATTTGTTTCTTTTTCTAAATAGAATTTTGATGCCAATTATATGATGTTTTTAGGCATATTGTGGAACAATCCGAATACCCGGATATCGGAATTACAGAACTAGCTCTATCAAATGGCATGAAAGTTTGCTACAAGTGTACCGAGTTAAAAAATGATCAGGTATAACACGATGGACTTTATTTTTTGGGTTTGTTTGGATGCATAACACTTTTTTACGAGACAAGTTTTAGGGCCCGTTTGGTTTTAACTCTGGAATCGAAAATGGAATGGAAACGAATCTAGTCGATACGTATACCCTTGTTCATGAAAGTTTTTGGAATGATTCCTTGTGATTTGAAGTAATTGGAGTAGAGTTTGATTATTTTTTATACAATATAGGGAAACAAAATGTGAGAAAGCAAGTGCAGTTTGCACTAAACCACAAGGAATGATTCCGTAAAATTTCATCAATAAGGATATACATATGCTGTTTCCGGAGTTGTAACCAAACGGGCCCTTAAAGTATATTGTAAAGTAGGTTTCGAAATTCGATAATCTTATGAGGGTTTTTTCGAACATAGGTTATTTTCGAAGGATATTCTTATGGAGGCTATTCCGAACTTCGGGAAAACGACTTTCTTTCGTGTATAATGTCGTCGACCATTGCTCAAGAAATCGGTAAGTTTGGGCATAAACCATCAATACTAATTGATATGCTGGCAGGCAAGAGAGCTGAAGTTGATACGAGTCTTGATGTATACATGAGAAGTTTCTCCGGTGATTGTTCTCCTTCAGATCTAGAAACTGCTTTACAGGTTTGTCTCTTCATTTCCTCGACAATCTTTTCTTCTCATTTGAACTTTGATCATAGATGTGCAACGGTCCGATATATGGACCGTTAGCAGTTTCACACGCTAGCTGCCCATAATGCATACGGTCACGGTCTGGATCGTATGACTTGTTCGCAGTTTTATTTTTTCAAAACATTATACGGGCTGATATGAGTCGGTACGATCCAACTAAAAACGGACATGACTGTATTTTATTTTTAAAAAAATACAGAAAAAAGTAAATAACGGTTCAAAACCGGATTGGATTCAACAATAATGGTCCGATACCGTTCAGACCATAATTTAATGCACAACCCTACAAACGAAACCAAGTATATATGATTATGGTATAATCCAAGTATTATATAAGGCTTTGGAAACCCTAAAATGGACCTATCTTACAAAATAACTAACTTGACCTGAAGTTAGATCTCGGTTTTACGCCTTCACACTGTAATTGCGTGATTCAAGACATATCAACAAAAAGTTCGTATAGTATTTAGAACACTACAAAAATTCAAAATTCATTGCTTTCGAATGATTTGAAGTTATGAGCCAATCTTGAAACTACACAACTTTCAATCACCTTAAGATTGCATGCAACTCTTAGCTTCTTCCTTGCCAAACTTGATTTTTTTCTTATATTACTTAACTATTTTATTGGTCCCTATCTAGCTTGTCTATCAACTATTTGTAACTCAAGTAGAACAAAAAGAAGAACACGTCAAAATGGTGAAGCAAATGACAGAAGAAAACATTCGCGCAACCGAAAGAGATCCCTACACGGCATTTTGGAATCGTGTGAGACAACTTAAACATGGAAATTCATACTTCTACAAGGTATTTTTCTTGCCCTAGGTAGAAGTAAATATACATTATTGTTCTTGCAATTGCTTCTTGTATAGTGTTTACTTGTACATTTTTGTTCTTGCAGCCAATTAAGGTTAAAGATGTTGGAAAGATTGATCCAGTGAAAGCATGTCAATACTTTGATAATTGCTACAAAGATCCATCTATGTTTACCATTCTAATTGTTGGGAATATTGATCCTGCTACTGCACATCCTTTGATATTGGAATATTTGGTCAGTTTCTTCTTCTTAAAATAGAATTACATTGTGTGATTAGTCTTAATATTTTCAATTTAATCATATTACTTAATTATGTTCTATAATCAGGGTGGAATACCAAAACCATCTAAGCCGGTTTTTCAGTTTGATCGCGATAACCTCAAAGGTTTACCTTGTAACCCGTCTTCGAGAAGACCCAGGTACGTATGTATGTACGTATATGTATGTATGTACGATAAATTCGACCCGGATTTGACCCAAATCCATTTTTGTTTGTCTATAGAGAAGTAGTTCGTAGCCCTATGGTGGAAGTTCAATGTTCAGTCCATATATCATTTCCTATCAAGCTAAAGAGTGAAACCATGGTAATTGTGGTACATAAGTTAAAATCTTCATTCTTAACTTTGACTTTCTTGTCTTAACCTTGATTATATTGTTTCATTGTGTACTTATGGAATGTTAATTAGAGGGAAGAGATTAACTTCGTTGACTTTATAACAAGACTATTGGAGATAAAAATGATGCAAGTCCTCCGTTTCAATCATGGGAAGGTATGTCTTCACTTATACAAAGTATATATATGCTAACATACTTCTAGAAAGATGATCTAGACCGGTCGATATACAAGTCAAGCTTTGATATATTCATCTTCGACTCGGTTTGTATGAGTAGACTATAAAGTTTGAATTGTCCTTAGTACGTAAAAGTCCATACTCGCTCGCGAGCCTTACTCGCTTTTGTCGAGTTGGGTTTGAGTTCGTTTTGCTCACTTTTGTAAAATACATTTTTAACAAGCTTCTTAACTCAACTCGTTAAAAAAAGAGCTCGGCTCAAGCTCGATTCGAGCTTCACATATGCTTATACTCAACCGTGTTTTGTCATTTGACCGATTATGTCCGAAGTTTTATCAAAGCAAGCCGAACTCTATTGTAGCTCGACTCATGTGATAATCTTTGTATTCAGATTTACAATGTGGATGTATCTTCGAACTTGGGAACTAGTAGGCCTTCACGAAATGAAGATTTGCATGGTGATATTACTATAGACTTCTCATGTGATCCTAATGCTTCGTCAATTCTGGTAATTACTTCTTTTCATTCTATTTAATGCTTTTGTACATGATATATAAACTTAGTTTTTTTTTAAATTTGTTATAATAATAATGCGATGTATTTGATCTATTAGGTTGATATTGCATTAAATGAAATAACGCGACTCCAAGATCATGGACCTTCCGATGAAGATATATCATCTATCCTCGAAATTGAACAAAGGGCTCATGAGAATGGATTGCAGGTACTAATTATATTACAAATTCATATATATATATATATATATATATATATATATATATATATATATATATATATATATATATATGTATATAGCTCCCATGTAATCAGCTCTTATCTTACCGTATAAAATGAGAACAAATTGTATTCGTTAGATGGCTAAGATTAGGCGATATTAATGGGGGAAAAAATCGTGTGATTAGTGGAAGAAATATTCACTAGACCTGATTCATATATTCGGCGGTATAGTCACATATATTTGACGGTACAATCATATATACTCGGTGTTTACATGTTCACATGGTGAGAGCTGTACATATAAATCAGGATCTATATATATATATAAATGATCTTTGTTTTATATTGTAAAATCTAACTTTGGGGCCGTATTGTTTGTTTGATTAGGAGAACTATTATTGGCTTTACTTACTGTTACGTAGCTACCGTTCGCGCTTCTACAATGGTGATGTGAGCTGCTCATTTAAGGTAAGATAAATTTTAGTTACGTACTTATGAAACATGCATGCAATCATTCATGTACTTTGGTACCTAGGTCGTTACATGAGCCGAGCTACCCTGACTCGAAAGTTTAGGTCGTTTTGCTTATAAATGAGATGATCGAACAAGATCATTTCAAACCTCAACTCGTTCGGCAATAAATAAGATTGTAGGGCGGTTATATTAGTAGAACTAATTGGCTGGAGCTTGTTCACTTTTTAAATGAACCGAATATATTCAAGTCGGACTCATGAAGTATGTCAAAGCTTGGCTTGTTTGGCTTAAACAAAACCCTTTTTGGCACTTGTTAGTTGTGATATATGGATAGGAAGTTAACGGTAGGGTTGTTATACGAGTCGAGCATTGACATGCTCAATTTCGACTCGTTTATAAACAAGACAAGTTGAGTTCGTGTAGCGAGCTGAGTTCGAGTAGCTCAGCTAGTATTACAACCCTATAGTGTTATTTTAGCCAACTTTAACTGAAAGAGCTGAGTATAACGAGTCGAGCTTTCAAATGTGTTCACATTCGACTCGTTTGTAAAAGTGAAGGAGTAAATCGTCTCACAAAACAACCCTAGTTAACGTTATGAGTTGAGCAATATAACGTATGGATGCATGCATGCAGGCTCAAGATAAAGCGAGAACAACAGTAAGACAAGCTCTTACACCATTGACGGCGAAATGGGCACTTCAGAGAATTCTACCTTACCCTTGCAAAGAGCATTACACTACAGTCATTCTAATGCCACAACGACATCGTTTTCATCCACTTAACCCATTTCCTGAATTCATAAAGAGTACCTTTGATAGACATGAAAAGGTACGTACGTTGTGTTTTTACGTCCTTTCGACGATAATTAACCCGGAATTTTTTTTGTTTCTTATTGTATTAACATTCCGCTTACGTGTTCGTGGTGTAGGTTGCTGCCGGCCTTGCCGGACTGGCCATCTTCACTCTCGGCATTTGGAGAACTTCGCAAAAAAAATGAAAGTCACCCATTCGAGATTTTTGCTAAGCGGTTTCGTAATATGATGGAAATGGATCGGATAATAGAGTCTAATTTAAATACGAGTTGTTTGATCGATTTAGTTACGAGAACATGCAACTAAAACGGCTCTACAAAACATTAAACATTACGTATGTATATGTTACATTGTAACTAGTTATAGTTTTGAACACTCTCTATAGTTGTGTTATATTTTATAATTCTATTGTTTTATGGTTGAATAAAAATAGATTCTATAATGAGATGACTTTTCACAAAATTTGTACCACACCTCATATGTAACTTTCTTTTTATCTCAACGAGAATTGCAAATAATTTTAATAATTGTAAGTACTTATTTTGACCGTCGTACGACGTATGGGTTTTTGTCGCACGAGACAAGCATATTGCAATGTTCCCCAATCAAGGTTTTATATGAGACGAACGAGCCGAGTTTTATCCAAACGTGCCGAACATTGACATGCTCAAGCTCGGCTAGTTTATAGATGAGTCGAGCTCAAACCGAGCTTTTGACTAGTCGAAAGCGAGCTGAGCCCGAATAACTTGTTTCATGTATAAGCCCTATCCCCAACCAATTGAAACCTACTCAAGAAACCCGGTTGAGTTCTAAGAAGAAGTGGAGGATCACATAGTTCTTATGAAACAAAATATTATTTACGGGTGATTTGTGCGATTTAAAATCTTATGAAATGACTTTTTGAATGGAAATATCAACTACATGTAAATTTGTGTAATTGTAAAAGTTGTAGGTCGTTTTATGTAAATTGCGCTAATATAAGGGTGATTTTATGAGATTTACCTCCAAGAGTGAATGCATCGTCTCAAATCCCATCCAGTATCCCACACTGGGAGAAAGATACAAGCGCCTACTAAAACCCCAAATTTCTCCCTCTGCAAATCTTTGTTCAATAAAAACCCTAAAAATCGAAGCATTTCTTCCTACTGGTATCTCAGTTTTCATACTTACTCCACAACCGCTCAGTGCTCGCTCTCCTTTTGCTGGTAAGATGAGCTGCTGTGTTTTTTGACGCCATTTGAGTCTTCTTCTCTTTGCTACTGCTCATACTATTACGATTATGGAGTTAGAGATCATTTGCTGCTTAAACCTTGTAATTATCTTGTGCCAGTGGAGTTTTTGGAGTAATGGTGCTTGAATTTAAAATGGCCTTTTTATGGGATGTGAATTTATTCTGTTTTTTTTTTTCTTCGTGCAGGCATTATTATCCGGAAGAAGAGCTTAAGCCAGTGAGTGACTTGGTTACTTTTAAGAGTTTGAGTTGATTAGTTAAACACAACTGCTTATTCTCGTTTTGCCTGTTCCTGTAATTGGTCAATTGTTCTGTACGATCTAATTATTGTTGTCTCGGAAGCACTAGCCTTCTTGGCTAAGTAGACGACTTTGAAGTGGTTTAAACACTGATGAGATAACATATTTGTCTGAGCTCAATTGAGTTTGTGAGATTTATATTCATAGCCTTTGTGCTGCAGACTGCAGTATGTGGTAAAATCAGTGTATATCTATCTTTAATAGTGGAATATTTAGTAGCTATGTATAAAATCAGTCTATTGTCTATAATTTTTTAAATCTGTTTGATAGATAAAATAGGCTTAAGCTCAGTATAATGAGATTTTTCACTTCGATTGAACACGACATAGCATGCTTTAAGATTATTTGATTCTTCTTTTCCATTTTTAGCAGTTGTGTAATATTATATGCTGCAGAAACTAAATGCTTACCTTTTTATTCTATACATACAGTAGACTGAACTCATTCTAGCAAGCACAGTTTAAATTTCTCACTCTTCAGAAACTTATAGCTGCGATTTGAAAGGAATGTGAGACAGAAACTAAATGCTTAATGTTTTATTATGCAGGAAAGCGATAAGAAGCGACTTCTGTCTATGATCCTGGGATAGGTTTTGTTTTTTTAGCTCACCCTTAAATTACCTGAATCAAAATACTGCTTAAACCAACAAGAAAATGCTCCGAGCAAGTTTCCCTCTTCAACTGCAACAGCTTATGACCTTCAGCTCTACGGCTAATCCCCAAACCAATGCCTGCTCAGTACCATCTTTCTCTTCTCCTATCCTTCCTGTTTTCAAACACACAGCTCGTATCTTCACAGCTCAAGTGAGAACTGGAAGTCAGTCTAAGACACATAATA